>CP125975.1:489240638-494040638 GCA_030063025.1 Avena longiglumis | reverse complement strand
TGAGGAAGGACCCAATTGCGTTTTTAGAAATCTTTCTGAGTTCTTCTATGTATTTTCAAGATCAGGTTGTAATATTTATGTTTCTTGAGGTCTTGGTTGTAACTTGTACCACCGCCCAATATTAATGCAGCATCTGTAGGTCCTTCAGGACATTTCCTATTCAAAAAAAGAAAGAATCATCATTCTTTATGGTAGCACGAGACTTCGCAGTTAGGCTTTGGTATGTCCGAAAAGATTCACGGGCATTTATGCTAGTAAACCTAAAGGATTAAAGTGTTAAAGTTTAGTTTAGTGTTGAGTTAGAAGTAGGTAAATACTAGGAATTGACCTAAATTTGAACATGAACTAATTGGAAAATCAAATTTGAACAAGATAAGAAAAGAGTCTTAAGACTCAAACACAAACATACATCATCTTATACATTCATACTAGCTCCTCGAAGACGTCTGATTCTTCGCCCGTCGAACCGTGCAGCCCTAAATTCCATGGAAGCGACAACAATAAATGCTAACACAGCGGGTACGATATTCTATTTCACGCAAATAGTAAACACCGACACGGCAGAATAAATTCTCATTTCCATTAATTCCATGCATTCCACACATACAATGAACACCGACATGGTATAATCGATTCCCATTTCTATTACACCCATACAATGCTGTTAAAAAATGAGTATGCACAAGGAAAATAGTAAAAACACAGACCTACACTACTAGAGTAGAAATACACCTACACTACTAAGGTGGAAAGTCAACCCCACCATGGCAAAACCCCGTATAGATATTCTCTCCGAAACACCGACCTCCGCAAAAGCGTGGGCAAGAATGTCACGAGCCTCAACGAAGAGGCGACCTGCCGTGGAGCGATGTTAGATCCGCAAAGAGCTCTCTTGCAGAGGTAGGAGGAAAACACCGTTTCTAAGAAGCGATAGAACAAGGGGTGGAAACGGATCACATGGTTCCCTTCTCACATCCATTTTCATATTTTCAAAACAAATTCGAATGTGAATAAGAATGTTATTTGGATATGAATGCGGATCAGATGTTTTATCAATTCGGAACGGATACGAATAAAAAAATAATATACTTATATCTTATAGTTCGTCAACTGTATAATGACAATGATCTAAGGGCGTGTTTGGTTGCTCGTGCCTTTTACTCTCACCTGGAGATCATGGCTCCACGGAAGCTGCACACGGAAGTGCAACCTCTTGTGCCAAAAAGGGCCATTCGTTTGGTTCCTTTTATTCTCATTTCCCTAGGGGCTGAAAAGCCAAGCCCAAGTCGTTTGGTTCCATGCATTCTAGGATTTCAGCAAATTAGTGCATGTTTAGTGAGCTGCATTGTCCCTGCTAAGCTTACCTCCTGGCTAGTGAGGTGAGCTTACCCAACATCATCAAGGCAGAGAACTAAGTTCAAAAAAGTGTGCAATTCAGAGAACTAACACATGTTCGACATAATAAGTCATGGCATGTGTGCTGCATCACGAGTTAACGAGAAACTGCCCGTGATGCAGTACTAGTTCATCACATACAGAGGGGATACAACTGAATACCATCTCCCAAAATATACATACCAAAGTTCAGGGGTCACCGCAATCATAGTTCATCAGCCTAGCTACTCCCAAAATACACATCATAACCATCATCATCAACACCACTACCAGCACCTCCTCGAACAGCTCAATCGGCTGCTCAGAGGTAGTGCTTGTTCAGGAAGGCCGTGAACCAGTGCAACCTGCGCTCAGGGGTCATGGCAAGGTACCTGGTCGCTTGTCCGCTATGCTCCATCAAGTGGTAAGAGCACGGTGTATCACAGGAGAAGGGCGCAATAGGAGTGCGATGACTGTAGATCATCTTCATCTGAGCATAGTTCTCAATGGGCTTGTTGATCAACTCGGTGTCGAATGGCTGAGCCTACATGAGAATCATAGTTAGTTCATGACATGTAGTTCATATGTGAGCATTACAAAAACTAAGCAAGTGTAAATAGATCATAACTTGATTTGCTCATAGTAAGCTTCATCGTCCATCATGATAGCAGAGGTCTCCTCAACCCATCGCACGTTCTCAAGCCTCTTAATCCTTAGCACCCGAATCCAGCGCACTCTCCAGTGCCTCATGTGGTTGTACACATGTTTCAGAGTGACTGTCCGACCAAAGAACTTGAAGACATCATCTGCAACCAAGCGCATGTCCGCCTGTTTGAATCCCCGCACTACTGAACCCCTTTATCGATCAACTGGACAACCCGATTCAGGACGAAGGTGGACAAATATTCTGGGCATGACATGGCCAAATTTGTCCTGGCCACCGCATCAGGCATCGACACATAACATAGCGGGATCACAGAGGTTGTGGACAGATCAGGAGAAGCAACCTTCTCCTACGACAGTAGGAATCACACTAATAATGTGTTCAGTTTAAGGCAAAGAACTATACTTATAACACTAATCCTACCTACAACACATGAAAATCCTCACAGGACAACATGAAAACTGACTTCCACAATGCTCATGTCCAGATCTACAACACCAGCTCATAGCTTAGAACTGTGGCTAGAACATGGCAATAGATCTAAGCTGTGAGATCTAGGGTTTTCTTACCACGATCTCAATCTCGCCTGACAAGGACGACATGTCCGACATAGCCGAGGAGGAAGACTTGCCGGATATGAGCTAGACCCACCGGAGTAGGAGACACCGCTTACCCCTGCTTGTCGGTGAGGAAGAGGATTTTGAGGGAGAGCTCGAAATTGGGGAAAATGGTGGCGGCGATTTTGGAGCCGGCGGAGGGACGGTGTAAATAGCCGCGGCGAATCGGCGGACGGTAACCCTAATTTATCCTGCCGGATTTTGCAAGCTCCCGTCATCCCTCCCTTGCACGAGCACGTGCAGCTTCTTCCCCCACGAGCGCGAGAAGAACTTCTCTCCGTGGAAACGCCCGATTTGGTGTGGCCTGGGCGCTTTAAAACTCGTAAGATGCAAAGATTCCATCCGTCGCGCGGAACCAAACACCCTTATTTCTTCCCGCCCCATGCAAGAAAAGGGGAAACGAGCAACCAAGAACGCCCTAAACATATTTGTATAGTACACAATAGTTTCAAGTTCAATCGCATAAAACATTTTATTGGTCTTTTAGGTTGGATAGTTTCCATCTTAGACTATAGTTACTAAAATAGTCTAATTTTATTTTATTTGAATATGGATATATCCATTTCAATATTCACATTTTTCTTTAAAATTCAAAACCACATTCATATTTGTATTTGCAAAACGAATCTAAATATTTACCACATTCATATTTGTGTTTGACCGGATTCGGATACTACCATGACCGTTTTCAATATGTCGAATATGAATGTTGGATAATTCGGTTTACCCGACGTAGAGGAGAAGCATCACGTACGAAGTGCCTAAGCATGCACTGCTCCGTGTCGTCAGCGTCCCGGCGTATAAACTCTGGCCTAACATGGAATATCAAACATCATCACAATGGGGAAAGAGATAGGACACCTAAGGAATTGTGGATGGAAGAGTTGGCGCAGCTTTTATAAGCGAATGAGAGAGCAAGACAGCGTAACAAACAAGCTAAATGATAAGCATGGACATGGTCATGTCGCCGGTTTCACGTGTACGCACCCAGGCAGGGGAGTAAGAGCGTATAACAGGATTTGCGTGCGTAAAACCCGTATGTGAGAGTGTATCACCAGTGCAAATGGGACTCACAGCATGGTCACGCCGTGAGGATCCGCGAACGGCAAGGGTTCCTGCTGCCACTTCGGCTCTCGGCCACGGGAACCGCGGAGGTGAGGGTTTCAGCTGCCAGCTCAACTCTCGGCTGCGAGAACCCGTTGATTCTGTGGGTTTCCGCTGCCACATCTGCTGTTGTTGGGCCTTAGAACCTGGCAGGCGCGGAGCTCCCGTCTCCCCTCCACACGTCTATCACCAAGAGCATCGTCGCCCACAGCTGATGTGTGGCCCACAAGATGGGTCGCGGCCCACCGTCCGACGACTCGGGGTAGGAAGGGGCGCGAACTCTCCAAGACAGAAAATCCCAGGTTGTGGGCCCATCTCCCCAAGAGAGACGGGCTCCGGCGTGATGGCGTCGCATGTCCTTCCAGACATCCATCCCAAGGCCATAAAGAATCCGGCGACGTGGATAGCAGAATCAGCCAAAACTTTCATGCACTATTATTTACTCTTATTTCGGTTTTGCTAATTCTCTATCGATTGAGTATTAATTTAGATCTCACTTGGGTCATAAACCATTGGATTTGCATCGTGATTCAGTTGCAACTCAAATATTTCAGCTGCATGTGGGGTTATAATTGAGATTTTTTGGTGTTGCAAGTAAGTTGCAACCGAGATTTTAAGTGACAATTAGAGTTGCAAGTGGGTTGCAAATTAGATTGAATGACACCACCTCACTGAGAACTAAGTTAATTCTTTGCCGACTAAGAATTAGATGAACCCTTACTTTACTGGTGGAAACTATTGTTATGATGCAAATATATGAAATATTAATGTAATACACTACAAATTCATAGATACAATTCCGAAATATATCTAATGCCACCAGTATGTTTGTTACTAATGTCGTGGGGCCGACTAGCAACTATTAACATTTGTCATAGCGCCATATCAGTCGGTAGCCCCAACGCCACTAGTAGCCTGTTCTGCACTCAGCTGAAAATAATTTCATCTTCCGTCAAATGAAACTGTTGGCTACTCCAATTTTTCACAATAAGTTGTTGGGCATGCTCATGCTTAGAGCCTTCATGAAGGAGAATCAACTTGGATAGTTAGGAAGACAAATGCATGTGCATTACCATCATGAAAGGAAAAGAAAAGCAATACAGATCGATTCCTTCCAAAGAAAATTATTCCTTCAAAAACACAGACGATAAGAATAATTTGGTAGCAAGACTAGCTCTGAATCACACCTCTGTACCGGTGCCGACAGACAAACCCATTCTTCCATCCATCTGGGGTTGCTGGTTCATCTCCGGGCGTTGTGGTATGTATCTCGTACGTGTACTATATTCAGACCTTCAACTTCATTTTTAAATGCAAAAGTCCCATATTTTTATAAAAGTATGTTCAGCGTCTGGTTTTTCTGGTTATATACGTTTTGGGGGCCTTTTAGGATTTCATATTGCAATTATATTTTCAATCTAAAACTATAAATAGTGTCGGGGGTCTTTTTCTATGTTTCAGTGACGACATCATAGTAACATAACCAGCTACATACGCTCAATCATGTCCTGAAGGCACAGTTTCCTTGACAGGCCTATCAGGTTGATAGTTTCATAACCTGAAGCTGCAATTCTGACCAGCCATGTGCGAAGGAGACGCGGTGGCGCCTATCACATCACATCCTGTTTATTCATTTTGGTTAATTATATGCAAATGGAGAGAGGTGTTAGGAGATGATGGTAAGAGGATAGAGGATAGGACTACAGGAGGAGTACTACGCCAGTTTCGCACCATGTAGATGCTGTTTTTATGGTGACTTCTCCATTTCCACTTGTTGTAGATTAAGATTTGAAGATTGCAGTTAAGGTAAGGATATGCACAATGTGAAATAATGTTAAACTTAGGGAAATGTGAGTGTTATTTTTAGATAAGCTACCTAGATTAGTCCCCCATTTAAAGAATTTTAGCATAGCTCATGTACCTCACTAGCAACTGGTGTCGCAACACCTATTGACGAAGGGAGTGTGGCCACGTGAGAGCCATGTACCTTGACCTCACACTTACACACATCATTCCGACTTCACACTTACACACATCATCTTAAAACCAGAAGCCTCACCAAACCGGTGAGCTGGGAGCACAAACTGGTCTAGCAGACCATCAAGACGCACCGTTGCACACACTCTAAAATTTATCGCGTCATCTTTCGTCAACCCAGCTTCAGGAAATGTATAAAAAACATTGACCCTGCTAGGCCTGCTCTCGGCTCCACCATGTTGCGAAACAGTGACACCGCCCTGTGCGCGTCCATCATCATGTCCCGCCGCCAAGGTCCAGCTGCACCACACCGCTTTGACTCTTCATATTCGACGCGAAAGAAAACAAGCCACTCCACCTTAGTTTCCTTCAAGCAGGCACCTGCTACAAAACGATGCCCCGAGAGGGAAAAAGGTGTTGCGCTGCCATCATTGATCCAGGAGACCCAGATCTGGAGTGTCCCCTAGAGCAGTCCAAACGATAAGTCAAAACCTACAACAAAGATGTGTTCAACAAGGTAACGGCGCAAAGATGTCGCCATCCTCCGCCATGACCGTAGTCGGCATGGTTTTCAACAGCAGCCACGCATCCTGAACTCGAAGCTGTGTAGATCGACACCAACAATGAGGTCGGTGCCACTACCATCTCTAATCTATAGGATCCAAAGGACTATAGTTCTCCCACATCCAGCATCGTCGACACTAGAGAAAGCTCTAGTCACCGCGTACCTCCTACAATGAACTTGGGCTCGGGATCTCGTGATCTGCCTCTCCAGGCACCCCCACATGGAGCCGCATCTTGGGAAAACATCCTTGGCAAAGAGGACGTCGCTGCCGCCATGTCCAGTGCTGCTGCTCCAGAGTCCTTGTGATGCAGATCTATCGGTGCCCCTTTACACGGCCGCCATCCCCGTGAAGCCGCTGAAGCAATGCTCGGAGAAGTAGCAGGAGGAGGTCGTGTCGCCTCTCTAAGCAGCCACTGAGTACTGCCACTCTAGCCGTGATGCGTGAGGGCCCCACCATCACTGACAGCGTGTGGGGTTTCCTGCGGCCACCTACATGGATGATAAGGGGAGAGGGGAGGCATGAGGGGGTGGCGGTTGGGGAGCTAGGGTTTCTCCCTTGGTCACCTGACGCATGGCATCTAGTGAGCTACTACTAAAACAAAAATTATAACATGGTAGCACATGATAAAACGATAAGGTCATATGTCCAAACTAACAAATTGTTCATTACATGACTTACCACATTTGAAGACAAAATAAGCTAGAAGGGATACAACACCGTATAGGCAAACCACTATACCCACATATTGATTAGCTCTGCTTATAAATACAAGTACGACATGAGAACTAGAATAATAAAATTCTTCTTATATAAGCATAGAATATGCCATTAGTTCCGTGGATGATATCGATAGTCTTACTCTAAATAGGTTACTTTACATATCCTCGTATTTTTTATATATTTTTGGTTAAACTTTGGGTATATTAATTTTTTAACTGAGTTTATATGCCACCTCTATTGGGACGGATTATTTAACGATCTAACCTCTTAGTGAGCGCAGAGTTCTGCTTCGGTACACCCTAGTTACGCTAATGGTGTAGATTAAAACATACCATCATATAGAGAGAGCACGATGGTCTATAATCTATTTGTGTATATATAGTTCCTTTGATGATGCTCTAGTTAACCCACATAGGTATATCGATACAAATTGTTTGACCTATGACATGTATAGCTTTCACGTCCTTTAATTTCAAAAGCCCCTGAAAGTGCGTTAACATGTCATCCACAAAACCCACGATCGATCCCAACATGACAGCAAACAGGCGTACCGCATACGTCCTTCCCAGTGATGGACGTGACTGTAGGACGTCGCCCATCCGATCATACACATGGCGAGGAGCCCTAGCCCTCGATCAGTTGGCCACACAATCGGCCCATAGCGAGCAACACTTCCGTGTACATCCAGCGAGCGGTGCTTCCTGGCAACGCCCATAGCAAGACTAACTCCATGACGAATGTTCATGAGTTAAACCAGGCAGTAATTTCGAGATTTTATATCAAGATATTAAAATATTATTAACATGATTTATATGCTAGGAATCCGGTATTTAAATCGGTTTGTTACACGTTTATGGTACTCTGAGTTGGGAGGGGGTGTACCCAATCAGGTCTCTATTAATAGACTCATAGACTCATCATAAGATATATTTTCATAATATACTTATCTAATATTATAGTTACTGATATTTTCTTTAATATATTTAGTTAAAGTTAGAAATTATTGACTATTTGACTAAGTTTATACGCCATCCATTTAGAGAGAGAGGGAGTATCATTTAAGCTATTAAAATATTAAAATTTGGGATCACCGCAATAGGAACGTCATAATTAGCTAGATTTTAGGCATTGAATGTTGTTTATCGCTCGAGATTGGTTTTTATAAGTACGGATTGACTTGTATACCCTATTTGTACTATTTATGCCTGCACCAAGATCCGTTCCAGCTAGCTCACTATTGTAGCGACTTATTGTTTTTGTTTCTCTTAAATAAAACAACATATTTACCTAGAACTTTGCAGTTTAAAGATTGAAACTAAAGTGTGGAGATAGCATGTAAATATATATAATGATATATTATTTGAACAAAATAATCAGTACTACACAATTATAATGTATTTCAGGGATTAATTGGAGAAATGGAGGTTGCGATTACGACACTGTTGGTGGACCTTCGGAATGAATGGGCAGTGCAAAGTCTGGTCCTTTTTAGCTTCATGCTGCAAGTATTTCTGCTCATGTTCGCTTGGATCCGTCGGCACAGCGGCTCTAATTTGTCAAGGTTTTTCCTGTGGCTGGCTTACCAGCTGGCCGACTCCACAGCACTCTTCACCCTTGGCCACCTTTCAATTACTACGAAGCTGCCGGAGCACCAGCTGGTGGCGTTCTGGGCCCCATTCCTCCTGGTGCATCTTGGCGGGCAGGACACCATCAGCGCACTCCTTGGAGGACAACCGGCTGTGCTTGCGCCACCTTCAGACTCTGGTCCTGCAGGTGTTGGGAGCTGCCTATGTCCTCTACAAGTATATGCCCAGCAGCGAGACCTTGGTGTTAGTTGCTGCCATCCTAATTTTCGTTGTGGGCGTTCTCAAGTATGGGGAGAGGATATGGGCGCTGAGGTGCGCCAGCTTAGACAACATGTGGATCTCTTTTGACCAGTCGGATGTTGTTAAAAACAGCGAAAGTAAAAGTGAAAGTGAAAGTGAAAGTGAAAGTAAAAAGGAAAGTAAACAGGAAGGTGAAAGTGAAAGTGATTTCCTTCTCTCCCAACTACTGGAAAAAAGGTACTTACTGGGACTGGATAGAGAGGCCATTCTGGTGGGAGCTCACGGCATGTTCCATGTATGCAAGGGACTGTTCATCGGCACCCGGAGAGATCAACACAAGTATATGCGCCATGTCTTGCAGTCCTTCCAGATGTATGGCTGCCTGAATAAGTTGATGGAGATGGAGCTGTCCCTCATGTATGACATCCTCTACACAAAGGCGAGCGTGATCCACACATGGTACGGATGGTGCATCCGTGTCATTTGGCTGGCTGCCACGGTTGCCGCATGCTGTCTTTTTCAGCTCAGCGACAAACACAGGCACCACAGGAATGACGTGGCCATCACCTACGTCTTGTTAGTTGGGGCCTTGATCCTGGAGGTGATATCCATGGTGGGCGCGCTCATGTCGACCTGGACACATGTCCGGTTGTTGAACAGTAAGAACTATAGCAGGTGGCGCTGGCTTTGCGACGAGCTTCAGTCTGTCCGCCGCATTGTTAGGGCTGCAAGGCATAGGAGGTGGTCAGGTTATCTTGGGCAGTACAACTTGTTCCAGTCCGTCGCCCGTGACACAGTGAAGCCGATGACTGGCCTGTCAACGGCGTGGTCGCTGGGGCTGGGGCTCTTGGTGGAGCAATGGTGGGACGCACTGCACCACTCTGGGTCCGCCAAGCTTTCGGAGTCTAGCGAGGAGATTATCCCGAGAGAGATACTTGCAATGAGAACTCGTGGTGAAGACATTGGCTCAATGCCGGGTCTGGTCACGCTGCAACGTTTAATGCTGGACGAGTGCGTCAGCTGGAGCATCCAAGACATGGAGTTTGAGGACAGCATCATGGCCTGGCATATCGCCAGCGAGATTTGCATATTCAGTGACCACGGGAACAAGGCAGATTTGCTAGAGGCCATCAGGGTGCTCTCCAACTACATGATGTTTCTCCTTGTGCTACGACCTTACATGCTGCCCGGACCTGTCCGGCGCAGCCGTTATGTCAATCTCCGCGACGAGCTGCGTCTGGTGATGGAAATTGCCAAGGGCGGAGCCTCAGCCGCCGGTTATCAAAAAGAGGGAGCCGCCTCAGCCGAAGAGCGAGTTAGTTGGGTACTGCGGAATGAGTTACCTGCTCATATGAAATCCTTGGATGCTCATGCTCATCCTAGACATTACGACACCGGAGTAAGAATCGGCGATGTGCTTTGCCGCCGACAGGACAGGTTGGAAGTGATCTTTCAAGTCTGGGTGGAGATGTTGTGCTATGTAGCCAACAATTGCAGCAGAGAGTCCCATGCCAGCCAGCTAAGTTGTGGTGGTGAACTTGTTACCATAGTGTGGCTCATGGCAACGCATGCCAAGTTGTCTTAAGATTCTTGTAAGTCATGATAATTAAGTTATTTTGTCACCATACTGTGACTTGTGGGCTTATTTGCTAGCACACATATATAATTATTTATTTTTGCAAAATAAGAAAGATGACCGATTTTAGCATTAATTTAAGTTGCAAGCTTCTGGAGACACTACATGAATAACAAGAAACGCCGACGGCCTTATTTTACGCCGACGGCTAGCAATTGAACCCGTCGGCGTAACGTAGGGCTCGTCGGTGGGCAGTGGCGTCGGCGTAGAAAACCCGTCGGTGTAGGGCGAAATTCCCCGACGGCCGCCGTCGGCGTAGATAAAACCGTCGGCGTCCATCGACCTACTTCTGACGGTGACCGTCGGCGTATGGGGCCGCGTGTCCCTACCACCCGTCCCACGGCGGCGAACCTTGCGTTAAGCGCGTCGATCTGACGGGCCGTCGACCTATCTGGCCAAGACGTTCTGTGCAAGAATGCCGGCCTAGGTAGGTAGGCACTTTACTCCAAATTATAAAATTCAAATAGTTGCATAATTTATTTCCCACTATAATTTTAATGTAGATGTAATTTATAAATAACTTGGTGATTGTAAGATAACAACGCGTATCCCACCACCCGCATTGAATAACGACGCGAATCTTCCAGAACCCGATGCTAAGCATAAATGTGAAATAGAAAAAACAAAATACACATATAGTGCAGAACTACAACAAAAATATTAAAGATATGTCTCATTTTTTATGGACCACGGGGAACCGAACCCTCTCTATTGGGGAAACCCTATAAACCCCTCTCTTTTGGGGACCCTCGGGCATCGAACCCACTATTTGGAGAAACCCTCCACCGAGTGAAGGTTATCGCATGTACGCTTGTAAAGGCCAAAAAAGTATATTGGTATGACATAAACAAACCTAAACTACCAAAAAAGTATATTGGTAAACCCTCGTACATGCGATAACACTTAGAGAAGAGGCTCCCGCCACGGATCAAACGAGGGTAGACCGGTGGAACCTTGGGCATATCCTTGGTTTTCCATGTAGATATGACCTAAACAAACCTAAACCACCAAGAGAGCGCGTTGTTCAACCCTTGTACGGAGAATTCTACGGGGGTAGACCCGCGGGTCCCTCGGATTAGGGTTTCGTCGGAAAAGGACCGCCCGAGTGTCGGGATGCCACGGGAACATGCGTGTGGCCCTAGCATACATGCACAAGGGTGGTGGATTGCCCCTAGATGGAAAACCTAGCTCCCGGTGTGACCGTCGACGTTGCATGCGATAACACTTAGAGAAGTGTGCTGGACATGTAGGAGTAGGCTCCATGGTCAAACAGTGGAACCTTGGGCCTATCCTTGGTTTTCCATGTAGATATGACCTAAACAAACCTAAACCACCAAGAGTGCGTTGTTCAACCCTCGTCGGAGAATGCTACGGTAGACCCGGGTCCCTGATTAGGGTTTCATCGGAAAAGGACCGCCCGAGTGCCGAGATGCCACGAGAACATGCGTGTGGCCCTAGCATACATGCACAAGGGTGGTGGATTGCCCCTAGATGGAAAACCTAGCTCCTGGGTGTGACCGTCCACGTTGCATGCGATACCACTTAGAGAAGTGTGTTGGACATGTAGGAGTAGGCTCCCGCTGCGGGTCAAACGGTGGAACCTTGGGCCTATCCTTGGTTTTCCATGTAGATATGACCTAAACAAACCTAAACCACCAAGAGAGTGCGTTGTTCAACCCTCGTATGGAGAATGCTACGGGGGTAGACCCGCGGGTCCCTTGGATTAGGGTTTCGTCAAAAAAGGACCGCCCGAAATTCTGGCTCGGAACGTGGTAGAGCATGGGGAACCTACTCAATCTACGGATCCGGCGGATGCTAGGACCCTCTATACCTATTAGAGATGTAGGTCATGCGTTTTTCTCGATAGATAAGTAGAAAATATGATGCATTTAGTTTCATGCTATTATTTGATATGAAATGCTATGTTTATTGTTTGGTTCCCAATAAAAACAGAGGATGACTGATAATGGGTGGATGTACAGTGGCCGTACTAGTGTTGTTGATAGAACAGATGAGTGGACATGGAAGGCTGATCTATTAGTGAAGGAGTTAGCGCGTGGTTCATAGGCAGGCATTCGTCCAACTTGCCCTTGCGCTCATTGCAATAAGCGTCATCGTCAGTCAAAGGAGGAAATGAAAAAACACCTTTGGAGATATGGTTATATGCGGGACTTCGTCACGACGGTTGACTTTACTCAGTACGAACGTGATAGAGGTGAGGTGATGCGGCAACGGATCAATGGCAATGAGGGCGATGGGATTAGAAATTTGCTAGATGATTTCCATGATGCCGACATGCCATATTCGCCACCTTCACATGAACCACATGAACCGCCAGAACTGGAGGAACCTCGTGAACCAGAGGATCCGGAGCCAAGCGCGAAGGCCTTCTATGATTTTATGGCCTCGGCTAAGAGGCCTCTGTACGAGGGTTCAAAGATTTCTCAGCTCGATGCCATCTCGCAAGCACTAGCCAAAAAGCTCCAGTACGGCAACACCCGTTCATGCTTTGAAGACCATCTGCAAACATATGGTAACATGTTGCCTGAAGGGCATTGTCTGCCTAAAACCATGTACGAAGCAAAGAAAATCATGTGAGCGCTCAGCATGGAATACCAAAAGATAGATTGTTGTCCAAAAGGTTGCCTCTCGTTTTGGAAACAGTTTGCGGATGACAATTACTATAGCAAGTGTGGGGCCTCTAGGTATCATGAGGTACAGGGAGACGATGGTCAGAAGACGCAGACAAAAGTCGCCATGAAGATTCTTCGTTATCTCCCATTCGTAAAAAGAATCCAGCGGCTTTACATGACCAAGGAGTCTGCCACACAGATGACGTGGCACACGACGGGGAAGAGATATGAGGATGAGCAAGGACGGGTAAAGATGGGACATCCATCTGATGGTAAGGCATGGAAGAACTTTGATAGAGACCACCCCGATGAGGCAGGAGAGGCTCGGAACGTTAGAATTTCTATAGCAACAGATGGATTCAATCCATATGGTATGTTGACCGCCTCGTATAGCTGCTGGCCCGTGTTTGTTATGCCGCTCAATCTCCCTCTCGGAGCCCTAATGCAAAGGAAGACCGTATTCCTGTCGCTGATCATTCCAGGGCCTGAATACCCAGGGAAGAATTTGAGTGTGTACATGCAACCGCTTGTGGAAGATCTAAAGCACTCTTGGCACCACAGGACGTCGACATACGACCGTGCATCAAAGAAAAACTTCTACATGAAAGTTTGGTTCCACTATTCCATGCACGACATTCCCGGGTACGCCCTATTTTGCAGATGGTGTACAGCTGGTAAGTGGCCATGCCCAGTGTGCAGGCATCTACTTGAGTTACTTTGGCTAAAGGCGGGTAAAAAGTATTCCGCATTTGACACGCATCGACCATACCTCAAAGGAGACCATCCGTTCAGACAAGACAAAAAGAACTTCATTAAGGGCAAAGTTGTGCTTGAAGAAAAAGATATACCAACGTTCGATGGTGCTGCTGTTGATGCCGAGTTACATGCTCTCGTGCGTACCAAATCTGGTTTCCCACAGTTTGAGGAATATGGAAAAACGCACAAATGGACACACGAGGCAGGCATAACGAAGCTCGAGTATTACAAGGACTGCAAACTTCCCCATAACATCGATGTGATGCACACTGAAAAGAATGTCGCAGAGTCTCTCTTTTACACAATTCTGAACATTCCTGAAAAGTCAAAAGATAATGTCAAGGCTAGAGTCGATGTTGAGGAGCTATGTGATAGGAAGATACTATGCATGCAACCTCATGAACGTAGTCGAAAAAATTGGGTCAATCCACATGCCTACTACTGCCTTGATAGCCTCCAAAAGAAGCAGTTATTGGGGTGGCTCAAATTCGTCGTGATGTTCTCAGATGGTTATTGTTCGAATATGAGCAAGGGAGTCAATTTGTCAACTGGAAAAGTCACTGGGCTCAAGAGTCACGACTATCATATATGGATTGAGCGGCTGATGCCGGTGATGGTTCGAGGGTATCTCCTTGAGCATATCTGGCAAGTGCTTGCGGAGTTGAGTCATTTCTTCCGCACGCTCTGTGCCAAGCAGATATGTCCCTTGATGATTGAGAAGCTGCATGATCTAGTGCCGGAGTTTCTATGAAAGTTAGAGACGATATTTCCGCCAGGCTTCTTTACTCCGATGTTACATCTCATTGTTCATCTCGCGAACGAGGCACTCTTGGGTGGACCGGTGCAGTTTCGTTGGCAGTTTTGTATTGAGAGAGAGTTTAAGTATATTCGAACCAAATGTGGAAACAAAAATAAGATTGAAGCATGCATAGCTGAGGCAACTCTCCTCCAGGAGATAACAGACGCCACGACAACATACTATGGCGATGATGTTCCCACTATGCATAACTAGGTCTGTCGGTACAATGTCGACAAGCCGAAGCATGACCCCAAGCTCCTCCTCTTCCAATGTCCCAGTGGCAAGGCTGGTGGCGCAACAAGTTATACCTTGAAAAAGGAAGAGAAGGATTGCATAATGCTCTATGTGCTTATGAACATGAAGGAAGTGGTCCGTGGTGAGAATGAAGAGGAGGAAGAAAATCAAGTGCCCAGTTTCCTTAGGTAAAATGGTGAACAAATTAATTTGCAACTAGTAACTCGGTTTCGATCTAATACGTATTTTCTCCTTTTAGCCATTTCACGGATGAAATGTGGTCGGGAACGACGGATCCCGATGATGCGGAGATGGAAACCCTTCTGAAAGTGGGTTCCCCCGGAAAGAAAATTTTCACGTCTTGGTTCTATGAAAAGTTAATTTATAACCTGTCCCTCTTACCTGGCAATCCGTGACTTGTCCCTCTTATTACACGTAAATAATGTACAATTTGTACGCAACTTGTAGGGAGATGATCCCAATGTTGAGATGTCGGATGAGTTGAGATGTGTCTCCCAGGGTTTTAACCGTAAAGTCGATATGTATGAGAAGTATGATGTGAATGGTTATCGATTCCATACAGAGTCTTACCAGAACCGTCGGCCAAATGCAAAAACTATAAATACCGGGGTCTTCACCAGAGGAGCCGATGACTTTGATTACTATGGAAGGTTACAAAACGTATATGAGCTGACGTTAAATAATACGCCCCTAGAAATCAAGCTTGTTGTGTTCAAATGCCACTGGTTCGACCCACGCGGTGGATATAGAAGTACCCCTTCCATTGGGTTAGTTGAAGTTAGGCCTTCAACCACCTATAGTGGATCTGTTGGAGATATGCCCAAGAGGCAATAATAAAGTAGGTTATTATCATATCTTCATACTTATGATAAATGTTTACATACCATGCTATAATTGTATTAACTGGAAGCATTAATACTTGTGTGATTTGTAAACATAAAAGAGTCCCTAGTAAAGCCTCTTATTAAACTAGCTTGTTGGTTAATATATGATCATGGTTTCCTGATCATGAACATAGAGATGTTATCATTAGGAGAATGATGTGATGGACATACTCCTATAGATAAGCATAGCATAAAGATCAAGTCATTTCATTAGTTTAATTGCTATATGCTTTCTGATACATAGTAACCTAATTCCTTCGACCATGAGATCATGCATATCACCTTTACCGGATGGATGATTTGATGACATCAAACACCACACTGTAACTGGGTGGCTATAAAGGTGGCATTGAGTGTTCGGAAAGTATTGGTTGAAACACATGGATCAAGAGTGGGATTTGTCCATCCATATGACGGATAGATATACTCTGGGCCCTCTCGGTGGAATGTCATCCAATTAGCTTGCAAGCATGTGAATGGTTCACAAGGGATCACATATCACGGGAACGAGAAAAGAGTACTTATCGATAACGAGGTTGAACTAGGTATGCAGAGATACCGACAATCATAACCTCGGATAAGTAAACTATCGTGAGACAAAGGGAAATTGGTATCATATGTAAGTGGTTCATTCGATCGCAAAGTAATCGTAGAAATATGTGGGAGCCATATGAATGTCCAGATTCCTCTATTGGTTATTGTTCGGAGAAGTGTCTCGATCATGTCCGCATAATTCACGAACCGTAGGGAGACATACTTAAGGATTCGACGTTGTTTTGAGTAGTTATGGTATTATGAGAAAGAGACCGAATGTTGTTCGGAGTCTCGGATGGGATCCGGGATATCACGAGGTGATCCGGAATGGTCCGGAGAATAAGATTCATATAAGGAAAGTCCCGTTTCGGAGTTCGGGAATGATTCCGGTGTTTTCATCGGGAATGTTCTAGAAGGTTCGGATTGTCCGGCACTCCGGGGGAGGTACATGAATGTGTCATTACATATTGAATGATTGCATCATGTACTAAGTGTTCTTGCTGTTCCAAAACTGAAAAGTCAAGCCGGTTTGAAAGTCAAACAGCTAAAGCGAGCTGTGGAAAGCGAAACTGTGGAAGCAGGAAACTGTGGAAACAAGCAAGAGGTGGTTGGAACCGACTTGGGGAGGAGTCCCTCAAGCGTAGCGCCAACCAAGGGCGACTTGGGAGGACTCCCTCCCTTGGCCGCCCTCCACCTATAAAAGGAGGCAGGGCCTCCTCCTCTAGACACACAAGTTCCTATCTTCTAATCTCCGGTTTAGAGCCGTTTTGGTTTAGAGCTTCTAATTGCTCTAGCCTGCGGTTTAGAGCCTTCTAATTGGTGTGTCTAATCCCTATACCACTAATAGCTCTCTCTCATACTCCACCATACTCGCTCCGGCTTAAGGCAAAGCCCTGCGGGATCTCCCCTCTACTTAGGTACCACGCCGTTGTCTTTGGGAATCGCGAGGAGAGTACTACAACCTCCGTCTTTGGAACAAGGGAGAGGAAGGTCTTCGTCAGTACGTGTGACCGATTGAAGCGCTGCTAGGACGCAGCGCCGGATGGATCTTCTACACGATCTTGAGATCGGAAGAGTACGACTACATCACCCACGAGAATCCGCTCTCGTTAAACACTTTGGAATCTTCGAGGTAAGTTATTCCATCGACTCGTTGCTACAATCTAGTAGATAGATCTTGGCTTGTTTGTTTGTATGCGATAGAAATTTTTGTTTTCCATGCTACGAACCCCTAAAGTGGTATCGAGCCGTGTCTATATGTAGATATGTTGCAGAGTAGAACAATGGTCATTGTGGGCATTGATGCTTTATTGTCGATTGCTTCTTGTGTACTTTGCATCTTGCGGTATGTTGGGATGAAGCGGCCGGGCTAACCTTACATGACATCGTTCATGGGACTTGCTCCACGCTTGACATGCAACTTGTATTGCATAAGTGGCTTTTCTTGGTGCTGTTTCTCCTAGCATAGTTAAGATCCAATTTACAACGGGTGATCAACAATACTAGTATCAATGTTGTGGTTCTTGTTCGTAAGTTAGAACGACACTTATTGAAAGTCCGAAACCACGTAAAATATGCAAAGAAAGTAGAGGCGTCTAACTTTGTTTTGCAGTGGTGTGCAGTGATGTGATATGGCCATGATTGTGATTATATATGATGTATGCAATGTTCCTTATTGTAAGTCGGCAGCCGGAAGCCATATGGTTGTCTTTAATTTACTTAAGACCAGCGTGTCTATTCAAAGTAGTTGTAATAGTTGAAGCGGTGGAAGACAATCATGGAGCAGCGTCATTGACCTTGATGCAATGCCGAAATGATGAAGATCATGTTAGCTTGAAGATGGAGATCGGAAGCACAAAGAAGAAAGGCCATATCATATCACATATTATGAATTGCATGTGATGTTAATCCTTTATGCATCTTGTATTGCTTAGTAGGCAGCGGTAGCATTATAAGATGATCCCTCAAGCACACAATTTCAAGTTCTTAAGTGTTCACCCTTAGTTAGCACCGTTGCTAAAGCTTGTTGTTTGAAGCACCACGTGATGATCGGTGTGTTAGATTCTGCGAGTGTATACAACGTAAGCAAGCCAGTTGCTTATGCGGAAGCTAAGGTTGATCTTGACGAGCCTAGCATGTCAGACATGGTCTCGAACACGGATCACCGAAAGGTAAAGCATGAGTCATATAGTAGATATGATGAACATGTTGATTGTTCGCCATTGAAGTTGCATCAACTCTCGTGATGATCGGTTTTGATGTGGTGGATTTGGTTCGTGTGATCACTAAAACAATGTGAGGGATATTGTTTTGAGTGGGAGTTCACCTAGATTAATTTAATTATTAATTAGAACTCAATTTATCATAAACTAAATCAAAGTGAATTTGCATAGTTGTTGTAGTCATTGGCATCCGTTTACCACCTTGCGCTTAGTTATAATTGAGATGATAAAACTATAGAATTCAGTGGTTACTTTCTGACGGTATCGTATTGTTTTAAAGTGTTAATCTAAAGTTTAAAAGTCCTATTGCAAACTTTCAGTAAGTTCCGATTACTCGATGAAGTTTAATAATTAGTATTAAATCAAGAGTAACAATTCCAAGTGTTAGTATATAAGTATCATGTTTGTCTCCATGATTCTTGATATTCAAAGGATTCTCTTAATATCGAGGTTATCTAGGATCTGAAAGAGTTGTTTCAGAAACCATGATGTGTGGAAGATATTGTGATATCTGAAACGAAGTTTTGGTTACAACATGATAGAGTATAATATGGCAAAAGTTCATGTTCTCATATTTTGATGAGAATTTGCAAAAGGTTGGAGACACTTGTTGTCCTAATCCTCCAAAAGGTTTTGGATAGCAACATTATACTCATAATTCATCGTTATAAGCTAAAGTAGCTTGATCATGGACGATTCCATGATAAGGGTGAATATTTGATGTAGGTAAAATGTTTACTACACCAAGAGATTACTAAAGAAAGGAATTTTGAAAGAACACCAAACATTTGATGATGGTGATCTACTTCAAAGTGCAAGTTCAAAGACATTGGTATTTAACTATACGCTTTGGCCTATATGTCATATGTATGACTCCACTATTGATGTTGATAGATTCTTTCAAACAGAAAAGGAAATATTGAAAGAAAATCTCATAAATATATGGCAGAAAAGAAAAGACTAGAATTGTTCAGTTTAAGTATATAGATGATATACATGTTATGGCTATATTCTTTGCTTATTAAACAATGTGGTTCTTAAGTATTTGATACTGAATTTGTTGGTGTGAATCGTCATACGAAACAACAGAATTCATGAACTACAATGGCCTAAGTAACTAGCAAAAGAATATGTGATGATGTTCATCGAGAACAAATAAAGGGTTATTGTGTTGCTCGTTAAACATCAAAGCTTGCCTTCAAGATTTGTTTTATCAGGTATTATGAGAACAAAAGGGTTGTTCAAATAATTGCCGTAATCCATAAAAGATGGATGATTCACAAATCTCGTTGGAGAAATCACATCCATAAAACTAGTGCTAAAAATGTCGAAAGACAAATTGATTGAAAGATCACTTAGGAAGTGACATCGCAGTTTAAATTATATTGGAAAGAAAACATGAAGAAACTCCATATGGATGGAATTTTGGAGTCTATTTGATTTTGATGAAATAACGCTTGTGAAACTTTCCTAGAGATAATTAAAACTTCGTTCATAGGCCAAAAGGGAACGAATGACTAGCTTATTGGAAATTGTACATATTGTTGTACAAAGTCCATCATGTGTAGTCAAAAGCGATGGATTTCAACTTCATATGCTTTCTCCGAGAATTTGAGTGAATATATGAATATTTACTTAATAAGGATAAAGTATGAAACATTTGAAAAGTTCAAAGACTTTCAAGATGAAGTGCAAAATCATTGTAACAAGAATATAAATAGTTTATGATAAGATCATAAAGGAAGATATTTGAGTTACAAGTTTAGCATAATACCTAAGATTTAAGGAATCGTTCTGTGGATTTTCATTTCCCGAAACACCATAAGAGTATGGAGCGTTCGAGATATGTGATTAAAACCTTGTTTGACATGGTAAGATCAAAGGTATAATTCATAAAACTGCCATTATGTTTTAAAGATTAAAAGCTTTAGAGACTACCGTTTTCCACTGAAAAGAGCTCCATCATAATCCGTTGAAATGACACCATATAAAGTTATGGTTTGGGATTAAACCCAAGTAGTCCTTTCTTAAAACATTGGTATGCTATGCAAAGATGTGTGCAACCAAAGTCGGATGAACCTGTCTTTGTATGTTATTTGAATAAGCATAAGTATTCCTCCATAAACACCGGAGACAAAAGTGTTTGTCGCTTAGAACATCAAAGTTTCTTTGAGAAGGAATTTTTCGTGAAAAGATAAGTGGGAGGACAATAGAACATTGATAAGGTTAAAGGAACCTTAGCTATATGTGCAAAGTTGCGCAGCGCCGAAAAGTGTTCCGGAGGCAGCAACAATGCTCATGGCTCACGTGCCTCAAAGGTTGTGGTTACGAAGGTCAAAGTTTCTATTGAACCAAGTAGGTCGAGTAAACAATCAAATACCAAGATTTGAGGGTTGAATCATTATTTGAGAATAATGAACGGACTACATGCAAAGAAGCGATGATGGACCCTGACTCCGTCAAATGGCTTGAAGCCATAAAATCCGTGATAGTTCCATACACGAGAAATCAAGTTTTGAACTTGAAGGACCCTCGAGAAAGGTGTAAGACCTTATAGTCGTGTTTGGATCTATAAAGAAATAGACATGGATGTTTTATATCTATGAAGTAGTCGACATATTGGGAAAGAGTTCACAACAATGTTCAAAGGTTGACTATGACAAGATTTGATCTTTCATAGCGATATTTAGTCTAGACGGATTAATGTAGCAGCCACTACATATAATTTTGTTATGTGGTAGTTGAATAAACAAAACAAATTCTTCTAATAGAATTGTTACTTAGGACGTGTGCATGACACGGTCCATAGGGCTTTGTTAATTCAAAGGATGCTAAATGCATATGCAAACTTCAATGGTTGAAGTAAGCATAGCGGAGTTGGAATCTTCACTATGATGAAATTGTTAAAAGAGTTTAATTTCATCGAGACAATGAAGATGCTTGCATTTGCAAGAAATTAAGTGGGGCGCTAAGACATGTTTCTAATACATTATGTGGAAGACATATTGTTGATTGGAAATGATGTATCTTTTATTAACACATATTAAGAATTTCATCCCGATGAAAGACTTAGGCAAAACCTAAATATTTGGCATCAATAGATGCTAATATGGTTGTGCCGTAGTACATAGACTAGATATGGAATGAGTGCAATAGAGAAAACTACAAGAAAGGTTCTTGTCGCACAGAAAGGATTGAATGAGTTCAATATTGATGATATATTCAAGTGTATTGACATTTGGTAAGTGAAACAAAGATTCAAGTATAGATTGATACTTGATGTATGAAATCACAAAGAATATTTATATCAATCATCTTGTGATATGTACAAATCCAGATATGTCCTATGCTCTAAATGTTATGAGCATATACGAATAATTCATAAGATGATCATTGGACAATAGTAAGGATATTCTTATGATCTTTTGGAAGAACTAAGAGTATATTATTTGTAGAAGTGACAAATAGATGGTTAGTTCATTGTAAAAGTACTACATTGATACTAGTTTTGTCACAAATTACAAATTAAGTTTATCTCAATCTAAACTAAGGGTGGCACAATATAATGGAAAGAAAGTTCCATAATGGATTTGGATGAGTTCCAAAGTTAAGACATTGTGACAGATACTACAACAAAAGGCTAAGTATATGACTGCAATTATAGCAGCAAAAGAGGGCATTTGTGTCAAATAGTTTGTTATCAAACTAGGTGTAGTTCACAGTGGGATAGTACTATGAAGATATATTGTACGACAATATTATCAACATGTTTTAACCCCAAAGAACTAAACGTCACACCAAAGGACCAAATTAGTACGAAGCCATCTCATTAGAGAATGAGTGATGCGTAAAGACGCAAAGACATGCAATTACACACGGACCTGGAAGTGTCAGATCCGGAGATCAGTTGACCACTAGCAATCGTGTACATACAACACCGGAAAGCCATAGGTGTTGAATACACAAAGGTTTGAAACTAGATTATTGACTCTAGTGCAAGTGGGAGACTGTTGGAGATATGCCCAAGAGGCAATAATAAATTAGGTTATTATCATATCTTCATACTTATGATAAATTTTTACATACCATGCTATAATTGTATTAACCGGAAACATTAATACTTGTGTGATTTGTAAACATAAAAGAGTCCCTAGTAAAGCCTCTTATTAAACTAGCTTGTTGGTTAATATATGATCATGGTTTCCTGATCATGAACATAGAGATGTTATTAACAACAGGGTCATATCATTAGGAGAATGATGTGATGGACATACTCCTATAGATAAGCATAGCATAAAGATCAAGTCATTTAATTAGTTCAATTGCTATATGCTTTCTGATACATAGTAACCTAATTCCTTCGACCATGAGATCATGCATATCACCTTTACCGGATGGATGCTTTGATGACATCAAACACCACACCGAATGGCCGGGTGGCTATAAAGGTGGCATTGAGTGTTCGGAAAGTATTGGTTGAAACACATGGATCAACAGTGGGATTTGTCCATCCATATGACGGATAGATATACTCTGGGCCCTCTCGGTGGAATGTCATCCAATTAGCTTGCAAGCATGTGACTGGCTCACAAGGGATCACATATCACGGGAACGAGAAAAGAGTACTTATCGGTAACGAGGTTGAACTAGGTATGCAGAGATACCGACGATCATAACCTCGGATAAGTAAACTATCGTGAGACAAAGGGAAATTGGTATCGTATGTAAGTGGTTCATTCGATTGCAAAGTAATCGTAGAAATATGTGGGAGCCATATGAATTTCCAGATTCCTCTATTGGTTATTGTTCGGAGAAGTGTCTCGATCATGTCCACATAATTCACGAATCGTAGGGAGACACACTTAAGGATTCGACGTTGTTTTGAGTAGTTATGGTATTATGAGAAAGAGACCGAATGTTGTTCGGAGTCTCGGATGGGATCCGGGATATCACGAGGTGATCCGGAATGGTCCGGAGAATAAGATTCATATAAGGAAAGTCCGTTTGAGTTCGGGAATGATTCCGTGTTTTCATCGGGAATGTTCTAGAAGGTTCGGATTGTCCCAAGCACTCGGGGAGGAGGTACATGAATGTGTCATTACATATTGAATGATTGCATCATGTACTAAGTGTTCTTGCTGTTCCAAAACTGAAAAGTCAAAGCGCGGTTTGAAAGTCAAACAGCTAAAACAGAAACTTTGGAAAAGCAGAAACTGGGAAGCAGGAAACTGTGGGAAACAAGCAAGAGGTGGTTGGAACCGACTTGGGGAGGAGTCCCTGCAAGCCAGGCGCCAACCAAGGCGACTTGGGAGGACTCCCTCCTTGGCCGCCCTCCCACCTATAAAAGGAGGGGCAGGGCCTCCTCCTCTAGACACACAAGTTCCTATCTTCTAATCTCTGGTTTAGAGCCGTTTTGGTTTAGAGCTTCTAATTGCTCTAGCCTGCGGTTTAGAGCCTTCTAATTGGTGTGTCTAATCCCTAGACCACTAATAGCTCTCTCATACTCCACCATACTCTCGGCTTAAGGCGAAGCCTGGGATCTCCCTCTACTTAGGTACCACGTTGTCTTTCGGAATCATGCGAAAGTACTACAACCTCCAGCCTTTCTGGAACAAGGGAGAGGAAGGTCTTCGTCAATCGAACGTGTGACCGACATTGAAGCGCTGCGTAAGCAACTTGGGAAGGATCGTCTACGATCTTGAGATCGGAAAATGCGACTACATCACCCACGAGAATCCGCTCTCGTTAAACACTTTGGAATCTTCGAGGGTAAGTTATTCCATCGACTCGTTGCTACAATCTAGTAGATAGATCTTGGCTTGTTTGTTTGTATGCGATAGAAAATTTTTGTTTTCCATGCTACGAACCCCTACAGGATCCGATGTCTTTATTGTGGCCCACCAAGCCAAACAAGTTTATTATTTACCCTACCCATGTCAGAAAGAGGAACTCAAGGGCTGGGAAGTCGTGTTCCAAGTATCGCCACGTGGTAAGCTACCCATGCCCTCCGACGATGATTACAACAACATTGACCCTAAAACATACGAGGGAGTTTTCTATCAAGAACAAGAGAACTTTGGGGACTTTGACTTACAAGATCTTGAGAACCTCGAGAACAATGCACATACTCGTGGTGAGGTAGTCACGAATATAAAGGACATTGATATGCTCACCAAGTTATATTCGGACAATGGCAACGATTATCCTCCACCCTGCGATGAACCTCCAACTTACTTCTCACGTGATAGTGATGTTGATAGTGCTGATGAGAACCCAAGACATACACATGAGAGTGATGATGATGAGTGGTGAGGGTCTTTTATGTCTTTTATGCCTCGACTATGCTTAGTATCTTTATTATGCTTAGTATCTTTATTATGCTTTGTATTTATGCTTAGTATCTGTATTATGCTTAGTATATTTATTATGCTTAGTATTTATGCTTAGTATCTTTATTATGCTTAGTATTTTTATTATGCTTGACTAAATTGTTTACCTCTTCTCAATGTAGGTGATTGACCAATATGAGCCAACGCAAGGAATCACTATCCTCTATCCTTAAGTGTTTGAAGCAGAAGAAGGTTACCAAAAGTGGAAGAGAACCCATTCCCAACTCGCGTTACAATGACGACAATGCGGGAGGAGGAGGACGAGGTGAGGGAGGAGGAGGTGGACTTCTTCCGAGGCCAGGACGAGGTGCAGGATGAGGTGAGGGAGGAGGCGGACTTCCCCCGAGGGCGGGACGAGGTGCAGGATGAGGTGAGGGAGGAGGCGGACTTCCCCCGAGGGCAGGACAAGGCGCAGGACGAGGTGGAGGACGAGGACGAGGTGGAGTATGAGGTTTACGCCTTCTGAGTGACCTACCCTCCGCTTCTGGCGACGTGGCTTTCGAGTCTGCTTACTCGGAGTCTCCTGACGAGGAGGAGGAGTCTCGAGACTTGGAGGAGGAGTCTCGATACCAGGAGGGGTGGTCTCGAGACACGGAGGGGGAGCCTCGAGACCAGGAGTCGGGGCCGTCGACACAGCCGAAGAAGCCAAAGATTCGTCGGGAATCGGGTGTCCCAGTGGACGAACCTGCTTCTGAGGAGGAGAAACCCATCATCACGCCTAACGGCATTGAGTAAGTGGCTATACTAATTTTGAACATGTAATTTCATTTTGGTCATAACAATTTGGCATGTACTAATGTTTTACTATTGTGCAGCAACTGGACATTTCCTCCAGGTACCCGTGCGCCTAACACCTTGGTTGGAGCTCTGATTAGGAATTTTTGGCCAGGCTTTTACACTCCCGTCCCCAACGGCGAGAGGAATCTAGCCACCAGTTGGGCGCACTATGAAGCCGCCGAAAACTCGGGCTATGCTGGGAAAGCTTCTGAAGCCGTCATCACCAAGTTTTGGTAAGGCAAAGTTTTCGTGTTCCATTCATAGTTGATGACCCCACCATGCTAACTTATGAGCCTCACAATATTTTTTATGTATGATTACAGAGATTCTATAGGGTGCTTCTGGAGGACCAGGAGAAGGCGGACAAGACTTTGCGGGGGACTTGCAGAGGTTGACATGGCAGCAGTTTTACAATCAGAAGCATACCACCACCAGTCTATATAGCTCCGAGAAGTTGGGCAAGAGGGCTCCGAAGCATTTGAATGTGAAGGCCCAACCAAAAATTACCGAGAAAGATTATGCCGGGGTAAATAAATTGTCAATCAGATTCTATGTTGTTGCTAATTGCATTATACATTCTTCAAATGAGTATTGTTTTTTTAGTTTATGCCCACATGGGCTGATGGTAAGGAGGACGCATGGCTGGCGTTGTCGGCGAGGTGGCGCGGGGAAGACGCCGAGTTCAACGCCTTGAGCGAGCGGAACAAGGCAACCGTGGCTCCGGGGGGACACACTATGCGGGAAATCGCAACCATGGTCGCTTCAAGGCCCATATGGTATACATGGAACAATCTGTATTTATTTCCCTTTGTGATCCTACTTGATACGAATAACATTTTTTTGGCCATGCAGGAGACACATCTAGAGAGGCCTTGTTCTGACTATGAAGTATGGGAGAGGATGAAGCAGAAGAAGCCTGATATGTCCCAGCCTCAGCCATCGCTTCCAGAGTTCTATGGCACTGTCAAGGAGGATGGTGCTAACTACCTCGAGGCGTTCACTGGTTTTCATCCGGAGGTGGAAGATCCTAGAGTAGAGGAGACCGACGAGAGAGCGGTGGTCGTGGCGGGGCACGGCCGGGAGCACGGCCGTTTCAAGATTCTCGATAGGGTGATCCTGCGAACTCCTGCTTTGAGCCTCACGCGGATCAAGGCTACCCTCACCGCCGACGACCCCGCTATCCCGCCTCGACGGCCTTCCCGACCGAACAACGATGTAAGTTTTTCTCATTTCCATCATATTTTCGAAAATCGTTCATGAGTGGCTAAGTTGACGAGATTCATTGTTTTTGAAATTGTAGTTTGTTTTGACGCCTACAAGGCCGCTTTATGAACACTTGGTGACGCCGAGACGTGGTCCCGGACCCGGCGCCTCTGACGATTAGGCAGAGTTACGCGATGATGTAAGTTTCCACCTTTATTTTTGCAAAATATGACAAGTCTCGCATTCCCTAGTTTGAATCTTTATTTCTGCAACGCCTCACATCTAAACTATCTTGCAGCTTTTGGAGAGGTTTTATGGCACTAGAAAGCGAGCCACTCTACCGCCACGGGCCACCTAGGCCAGGGCCGCAGCCAATCTTCCCATCAAAGGACGAATATGCTTTGACCTTCTACTCAGGGACCCCGGTAAGCTATTTGCCAAACCGGTTGTTACAACAAACCTGTGCCTTGGTGGTTGCTAAATCTGCCTCAAACATGTAGGGACCGGGATGTTCCGGCAATACACACTTTGGTCGTCCTGATGCCTAGCCGACTATCTCGCGCGCGATGACACCGGTTCATACCGGCCATGCTTCTCCTGGTGCTTCCGTTGGTGGTGGTGGTGGCGGTGATTATCCTTCTTTCCATCGTGCTGAGGGTGGCAGTGCTTCTCCTTCTACCGGTGGTGGTGGTCATGGTGGTACTTCTCCTTCTTCCGGTGCTAGTTCGACGGTGGCTACTCGACGTCAAGCTTCACCTTTCTTTGCGCGGGGAGACATGGGTCTCTCGAGCAGCTCTCCGGAGGTGTAGGGATGTGCATGTGTTAGGATGCACTTAGAGATGTACCTATGTGTGGATGCACTAGCTATATATGTTGTTTGGATGAGGATGTACCTATGTATGGATGATCTAGTTATGTTCTTTTGACGATGATGATCTTATGTTTGTGCATGTGCTGTGTCTGAAATCTGTGTCTGGAATCTAGGAATATATAATTTGCAGGAAATGAATAAAACAAAATGAAAAAACAAAAATTACCAAGGCCTAAGCCGACGGCAATGCTGTCGGCGTAGACCAGACCATATGGCACATATAATGTTTGCTCGACGGCGTTGCCGTCGGCGTCAGTGCACATGTGGTCCAGAGAGCACCCCTTGCCCGAAGATGATGTCGTCGGCGTCAGTGCTAAGAGGCCCAGCTGGCAGAGTAGGGCCGACGGACAGGCCGTCGGCGTATCCCACTCGTAGACAGCCACAAGGGAGACACGTGTCCCCTTTGGCCGACCGCTTAACTGTCGGCGTATAGATCACTGCGCTAACGGTCGTTACCTGCTCTAGGTGGGCCCTAGGTGGGCCTAGGTTGTAACACCCTCAAAATCGGCCCTATGCAAGTTTTAGCGAAACTCGCCGAACCCGCATAGAAACGATTCGAAGGTGCCCACCAGGCACTTTCGTGCGGGTGGAAGCAAAGTAATAACATTACACAACAGTCCTCGATGGGACCCGCAGAACAGATATATATACAACAGCGACTCAACGAGTCAAGAATACAAATATACGGTACAAAGATCCAAATCACCTTGAAAACGATGGGGCGTCCGACTACGGACAAGATGCAAATGGGGCTAAGAGCCCTGAAGAATAACCAATGGCGTCCATAACCCTGCGCAGGCCAAGCCGGAAGGGTAACCTTGCTAACGACGTCGATCTCAAAACCTGCTTAAACAAAAGTGCGACAAAGGGCAAAGGAAAAGAGGAGCGTCGATCGAGGCCAAGACAGCGAGGCTAGAATTCGGCGGTCCTCGCCTACATAGGTATGGTGGACTGAAGCGGCAGCGGCAGCATGCACTAAACAACCTATAGAGACTCGATACAACTGGCGGATATCAGAGAGGGATAAGAATGACCTAACCGGATCCAACCTGAAGCTATCACCAGACAAACCCATCCTGGTGTTTCCCCCTCGGGACCAAACGAGGAAGTCAACCGAGGAACTCACACAGTTGGCAGTTTTACTTATTCAGTTATCGTTGCAGCAATTACTAGTCAGGTTTAGATAGTCATCCCGATAAAATAAACAGTGGGCACTTTTAGTTAACCATTCCGTTATAGTTACAACACTTACTAATCAGATACAATTAGCATGTGACAACCCCAAAACCCAGCAGTTGTTGGTACTTTTATTTAGCCATTCCGTTATAGTGAAGCTGATTACTAGTCAAATCGAATACAAGTCAATTTATAACAGTAAACTTTAGTTATAGTTGTCTATGATCAAGCACTGTGCTCCAAGTCGTCCATAACCGGGGACACGGCTTCTCGAAAAGATTTAATCCTGCAGGGGTGCACCAAAGTATCCGCAGGCACTTCGACCCTTTTTGCCAGATCAGTTAACATACACCCATCGGTATGTCGGCGGGGCCTAAGTCACGACGTTCCCAGACCCAAAGCAAGCACGGTGGGCCACCCCACTAAGTACACCATAGCAAGTCGGCCGGTCTCGAGACGGACTTAGGGTTTGTGGGGGCGATGGCGACAGCAGGTCCCCAAACGGGGACTGTCGATACCACGTAAACGGGTCACAATTCCTAAACAGTACAGTGTGCTCCTCGCACAAACGTAAATACATAAGTAGCATGGCATAAGTACAGGATAGTAAAAACACCTCAAACTAGTTGTGGCCCCCAGTACAATACTTTGAAATCAGGTAATAATCAATGGGGGGCCCATATCTCCCCACCTGTGGTTAGCGCGCTAGATCTCGGAACAGGTGTCAAGAACTCGGGTCCTACGGGACACAAGTGGGCGGTCGGAAACCAAAACTTACCTATCACCCACCGATGCCTCTGCTTAATTCAATTTTAGTTGTTAAACAGGAATTAAAGTGAAACAATAATTAAAGCCATGATCATCTCCAACGGCAACATGCGGCAATCCTCCAACAATTGTGGTACTTGACGACAAGCAAAACACTTGAGCAAGCGACTACGACACGCGGGTCCGACTATCTACCAAACAACAGGTAATAGGATGTGTCCAAGGCTATATATGGCTGCAAGGGATACTACGGGTACGAAATCTAGAGCAACGCAACACAGATAGCAATAGATCAACAGGAGGGAATAACTACTATAAAAGTAAGATAGGTAGAAAGGGGGAGATGCTCGCCTGAAAACATTGTCGAAAGGTTCATCCGAAGATCGGGGCGGAGCTCACATCAACTCAACGTCCTTATCCGTGAAGAAGCAAAACACTAGAAGAAACACCGGATGCACTATTTAATACAATGGCAGAAGATCGGCATGATGCATGTATGGTGCATGACATGGCAAAGGTGTGGTGCGATTAGGTCATATTAAGCGGAACCGGGGTCCCGACAATTAATTAGGTGATTCATGTTATTTAGCTACCCCGCAAATTTAATGTTGTTTTAGCATGTCAAAAGATAGCACAGGTTCGCTACACAAGTTTAAATGAGGCCAATATAAGGCTAGATTTGCCCGCATATGGGCCCCATATTTAATTATTAGGTGAATCGGCATAAGGCCCCCAAACCACACAAATATGCATGCGAGATGAACAATTAATATGCAACAAGTTGTTATTTCATTTATAAAATAGGGCTCGAGAAAGGGGTTCACACATTAGGGTTCGACGATCTTGGGGTTCCGGGGTTCGGGGTTCGACAGGGTCCAGGGTCCGGTCTCGGGGTCCAGGGTTCGACGGGATCGACGAGGTTCGACGGAGCGTTCTGGGACTCCGGGGTCGTTCTCGATATCGGGGCAGATCTTGTCGCATCGGGGTCTCGATGTCCGGGGAGCGTAACTTGGTCGGTGTCGATCGGCTTCTTCCGGGTCGGGGCCGTTCTCGTCGTCGCGAAGGTCTTGTCGGGTCCTCAAGTCGGGTCGGTCTTGGCTTCGGGGTGAAGAACTTGGTGTCCGGGCGGAGTGCTTGTCATATCCGTGAAGAAGAGCATGTCGGTCCACGGGGTTCGGCCTCCGGGGCGATCTTGGCATCGGGTTCTCGACTTCGCATCCTCGGGGAAGTGCCTGTCGCACAATTGTCTTTGGGTCCAGGTAAAAGAGCTTGTCATCCGGGGTTCTCTGGGTCCGCTGAAGATCTTGGCGAGGGGAAACTTGGGGTTTGCGGGGTCCGATGACCGGTGTCGAACTTGTCGTCTCCACGCCCAACTCTTAGCACCACTTGGTACTACACAGGGACTTGAACGGTTGAAGGCGGTTGACATCGGCGATGACGGGGCTCGGGGTGAGCGGCGACGGCGGGTGGGGCTGCTGCGGAGGGCCCAGGCGGCGCTTGAGGCGGCTCAGGGAGGGAGGCGTGCTCGCGGTAGGTGGGGGCGGTCGTTCTCGGCCAGCGCCTGGCCGAGACGCTGCGCCTGGAGAGAGGAGGCCGAGGCTGGCAGCGGCGGAGCTCGGGGCGCCTTGAGCGGCAGCGGCCGAAGCCTGCTCGGCCGAGGGCTGCGGGCGGCAGCGAGGCGGAGGGCACCGGCTCGGTGTCTTGCCAAAATCTGGAGCGGCTCATGTGGAGCGCGAAGCGGCAGAACGCGCCGAGGTGGGCTGAGGCGGAGGTGGGCTCTGGGCGGTGAGGCGGCGGGGCAGCAGGCAGTGGCTGGCTCGGGAGGGCGGCGCCAGGGGAAGGTCGGCGGGGTCGGGTGATGGAGCGGCGAGGGGCGCGGAGTGGCTCGCGGGTGAGAGCGTGAGGCCGCCATGCTGCTTGGCAGAGGGAAGCAATGGCTCGGGGAAGGAAGGATGGAGAGGGAGAGGTGCGGGCCAGGTGGGGGACAGGGGTGGGACCGGTGGGGCCAGTGGGGCAGAGGAGCTGCGGGTGCGTGCGTGCAGGGAGTTGGCTGGTGGGGAGTGGGGGGTGAGAGAGAGAGGAGAGAGAGGGGGAGTGATCGGGGGTGAGGTGGCGGTGAGCGATTGGGTGAGGGAGAGAGGTGTGCTGATGTGGCGTTCAGGGATTGGAGGGGGTGAGGTGGAGGGTTGGGCTGGGTAGGTAGATTGGTAGGTTTAAGATTTGGGCGGGCGGTGTAGTTGGACCGTTTTAATTTCTGGGGCGGTCGTTCGTGTCAATCGGCCCGTTCGACTGCCCCGCCCAGAATAATTTAATATTTTATTTACTTTAATTGGACCGTTTGCAACCCGATAGCAACAAAACAAAATAATCCGGAGACCCGGGGTTTTGCGTTTGAATTAAGATGAGGCGTTCGGAAAACAAATCGGGCGTTGCGAAAACAGTTTTATGCAAACAATGCATGATGATGACGATGCAATGCACAAATTCAACGCGATTTTCTAGTAGTGGTTTTTGCGGGATGCCACAATTCGACACCACTAACAATGGATCTCGCCCTCGAGATCCGCCTCATGGTACCAGAAGGAAGGTCGGCGATCTGCGTCTTCTCGCTTCGTGTAGATCCTCGCGACACCACTAACAAGAGGTCGTTGTCCCTGTTCGTCAAGAGAACACTCCGGATAAACAAAGGACGAAGTTGAAGGTAAGGCCACCTCTAACTTCCATGGAAGGAGTAAAATGCATCGATCCACTATTCAATATACCGAGCAAATGATAAGAGTAGTGGTATGGTCGCGACTCCATCCCGCACTCAAAGCATTACTATGTACATGAATAGACAGATTATGCAACCAACCCTCAAGATTCAGACTGAAGATCTCGACAAGCGAGGTTCGGAAACAAAGGAGCGATGCAGACTCTGCATCGGATCAGGCGTAGAGGATGTCGTCGCGTCGGGAAAACAACGGAAGGCACAAACAAAGAACAAAGAATGGTACCACAGCAGACGGATTCCTCAGATAGCATGATCACCGGATAGTAGAACACCGTTACCAAAGGAGGAAGCGAAACCCTGAAGGTACGACGAAAAACCCAACCACGAGAATTCCTGGACTCGAACAAAGAGACGAGAGCGGATTCAAATCACGTAGGGGTAAGAGGGGAACAGCAGAGGGGTAAGGAGTAAAATCTGACCTAATCAGAACTATCCAACCGATTTTGCAAAAATAGTTTTGACACTCTATTTCGGCCGTTAGCTAGGTTATCCTACAGGCTGGACTTTTGGGGTATCGCAACTGCTGAGCTCTGATACCACTCTGTAACACCCTCAGAATCGGCCCTATGCAAGTTTTAGCGAAACTCGCCGAACCCGCATAGAAACGATTCGAAGGTGCCCACCAGGCACTTTCGTGCGGGTGGAAGCAAAGTAATAACATTACACAACAGTCCTCGATGAGACCCGCAGAACAGATATATATACAACAGCGACTCAACGAATCAAGAATACAAATATACGGTACAAAGATCCAAATCACCTTGAAAACGATGGGGCGTCCAACTAGGGACAAGATGCAAATGGGGCTAAGAGCCCTGAAGAATAACCAATGGCGTCCATAACCCTGCCCAGGCCAAGCCGGAAAGGTAACCTTGCTAACGACGTCGATCTCAAAACCTGCTTAAACAAAAGGGGTGCCGACAAAGGGCAAAGGAAAAAGAAGCTTCGATCGAGGCGATTACAGCGAGGCTAGAATTCGGTCCTCGCCTACATAGGTATGGTGGTGAGCGGCAAGAAGAACATGCACTAAACAACCTATAGAGACTCGATACAACTGGCGGATATCAGAGAGGGATAAGAATGACCTAACCGGATCCAACCTGAAGCTGTCACCAGACAAACCCATCCTGGTGTTTCCCCCTCGGGACCAAACGAGGAAGTCAACCGAGGAACTCACACAGTTGGCAGTTTTAATTATTCAATTATCGTTGCAGCAATTACTAGTCAGGTTTAGATAGTCATCCCGATAAAATAAACAGTGGGCACTTTTAGTTAACCATTCCGTTATAGTTACAACACTTACTAATCAGATACAATTAGCATGTGACAACCCCAAAACCCAGCAGTTGTTGGTACTTTTATTTAGCCATTCCGTTATAGTGAAGCTGATTACTAGTCAAATCGAATACAAGTCAATTTATAACAGTAAACTTTAGTTATAGTTGTCTATGATCAAGCACTGTGCTCCAAGTCGTCCATAACCGTGGACACGGCTTCTCGAAAAGATTTAACCCTGCAGGGGTGCACCAAAGTATCCACAGGCACTTCGACCCTTTTGCGGATCGGTTAACATACACCCATCGGTATGTCGGGGCCTAAGTCACGAGGTTCCGCACCCAAAGCAAGCACGGGGCCACCCACTAAGTACACCATAGCGAAGTCGGCCGGTCTCGAGACGGACTTAGGGTTTGTGGGGTCATGATGTGACAAGGTCCCCAAACGGGACTGTCGATACCACGTAACGGGTCACAATTCCTAAGCGATGCAAGGTGCTCCTCGCAAACGTAAATACATAAGTAGCATGGCATAAGTACAGGATAGTAAAAACACCTCAAACTAGTTGTGGACCCCGGACAATACTTTGAAATCGGTAATAATCAATGGAGGGCCCATATCTCCCCACATGGTTAGCGCGCTCGATCTCTAACAGTGTCAAGAACTCGGGTCCCTCACGGGACACAAGTGGTGGTGAAACCAAAACTTACCTATCACCCACCGATGCCTCCTTAATTCAATTTTAGTTGTTAAACAGGAATTAAAGTGAAACAATAATTAAAGCCATGATCATCTCCAACGGCAACATGCGGCAATCCTCCAACAATTGTGGTACTTGACGACAAGCAAAACACTTGAGCAAGCGACTACGACACGCGGGTCCGACTATCTACCAAACAACAGGTAATAGGATGTGTCCAAGGCTATATATGGCTGCAAGGGATATTACAGTACGAAATCTAGAGCATAACCACGATAGCAATAGATAAACAGGAGGAATAACTACTATAAAAGTAAGATAGGTAGAAAGGGGAGATGCTACTTTGAAAACATTGTCGAAAGGTTCATCCGAAGATCGGGGCGGAGCTCACATCAACTCAACGGCCTTATCCGTGAAGAAGCAAAACACTAGAAGAAACACCGGATGCACTATTTAATACAACGGCAGAAGATCGGCATGATGCATGTATGGTGCATGACATGGCAAAGGTGCGGTGCGATTAGGTCATATTAAGTGGAACCGGGGTCCCGACAATTAATTAGGTGATTCATGTTATTTAGCTACCCCGCAAATTTAATGTTGTTTTAGCATGTCAAAAGATAGCACCGGTTCGCTACACAAGTTTAAATGAGGCCAATATAAGGCTAGATTTTCCCGCATATGGGCCCCATATTTAATTATTAGGTGAATCGGCATAAGGCCCCCAAACCACACAAATATGCATGCGAGATGAACAATTAATATGCAACAAGTTGTTATTTCATTTATAAAATAGGGCTCGAGAAAGGGGTTCACACATTAGGGTTCGACGATCTTGGGGTTCCGGGGTTCGGGGTTCGACAGGTCGTGGTCCGTCTCGGGTCCGTGGTTCGACGGGATCGACGAGGTTCGACGGAGCGTTCTGGGACTCCGGGGTCGTTCTCGATATCGGGGCAGATCTTGTCGCATCGGGGTCTCGATGTCCGGGGAGCAGAACTTGGGTCAGTGTCGGGGCGCATCGGCTTCTTCCGGGTCGGGGCCGTTCTCGTCGTCGCGAAGGTCTTGTCGGGTCCTCAAGTCGGGTCCTCAAGTCGGGTCGGTCTTGGCTTCGGGGTGAAGAACTTGGTGTCCGGGCGGAGTGCTTGTCATATCCGTGAAGAAGAGCATGTCGGTCCACGGGGTTCGGCCTCCGGGGCGATCTTGGCGTCGGGTTCTCGACTTCGCATCCTCGGGGAAGTGCCTGTCGCACAATTGTCTTCGGGTCCAGGTAAAAGAGCTTGTCGTCCGGGGTTCTCTGGGTCCGATGAAGATCTTGGCGAGGGGAAACTTGGGGTTTGCGGGGTCCGATGACCGGTGTCGAACTTGTCGTCTCCACGCCCAACTCTTAGCACCACTTGGTACTACACAGGGACTTGCACGGTTGAAGGCGGTTGACATCGGCGACGACGGGGCTCGGGGTGAGCGGCGACGGCGGGTGGGGCTGCTGCGGAGGGCCCAGGCGGCGCTTGAGGCGGCTCAGGGAGGGCGGGCGATGCGGTCGCGGGTAGGTGGGGGAGGCGGTCGTTCTCGAGCGGCGCGCACGGGCCGAGACGCTGCGGCCACGGAGGAGACCGGAGGCGGGCTGAGCGAGGGCAGGCGGAGCGGAGCTCAGAGCACGCTGGCGGGCGGCCGAGGCGAAGCCTTCACGGAGGGCTGCGGGCGCAGGGGGGGCACCAGCTCGGCGGGTGCCGAGGTTCATGAGCGGCTCAGCTGGGACCCAGCGCCGGGCGGCAGAACGCGCGAGGCGGGCCGAGGCGCGGGCGAGTGAGGTGGGCTCTGGGCGGTGAGGCGAGGGGCCGGGCAGACGGTGGCGGTGGCTGGCTCGGGAGGGCGGCGCCAGGGGAAGGTCGGCGGGGTCGGGTGATGGAGCGGCGAGGGGCGCGGAGGCGAGGGAGGCCGCCGGCTGCTGCGCGCAGAGGGAAACGAGCGCGCGGGGGGGCCGGGGAAGAAAGGATGGAGAGGGAGAGGTGCGGGCCAGGTGGGGGACAGGGGTGGGACCGGTGGGGCTGGGCAAGGGGGAGGAGCTGCGCAAGGCAGGAGTTGGCGGGGGGGGAGGGGGGGGGAGAGAGAGAGGAGGGGGAGGGGGAGTGAGTGGGGGGGAGGTGGCGGTGAGCGATTGGGTGAGGGAGAGAGGTGTGCTGATGTGGCGTTCAGGGATTGGAGGGGGTGAGGTGGAGGGTTGGGCTGGGTAGGTAGATTGGTAGGTTTAAGATTTGGGCGGGCGGTGTAGTTGGACCGTTTTAATTTCTGGGGCGGTCGTTCGTGTCAATCGGCCCGTTCGACTGCCCCGCCCAGAATAATTTAATATTTTATTTACTTTAATTGGACCGTTTGCAACCCGATAGCAACAAAACAAAATAATCCGGAGACCCGGGGTTTTGCGTTTGAATTAAGATGAGGCGTTCGGAAAACAAATCGGGCGTTGCGAAAACAGTTTTATGCAAACAATGCATGATGATGACGATGCAATGCACAAATTCAACGCGATTTTCTAGTAGTGGTTTTTGCGGGATGCCACATAGGTCGACGGGAATCTATACGCCGACGGCTTATTGGCATACGCCTACGGCCTACTACACCGACGGGCATACGCCGAAGGCCCTCGTCGGGCAAGCCTACTCCGATGGGGAACAGGGCCTACGCCGACGGGCGCGAGCCGTCGGCCTATTTAGCATTTCCTCTAGTGAGATGGGATGCCCCGCGGTTCGAAAAAGTTTGTCACGGCTGTTGCAGCTAGGAGTTGCGTCGGTACACGTCTGTAGCTGCATGCGTGTGATGCATACCCTAACGACAGGTTGCAAAAATAATATAAATTTTTATTTTTTTTTATTTTTTTTAACTTTTTTTAATCTTTGAATTGTTTGACTCGTTAATCTCTCACTTTGAACATTTTTAACACTACTTACATTCCACCTCCAGTATGCTTAAATTTTTTATTCCTTCAGAATCTGTTTTTTCAAAGCAATTTATATATTATTGTCAATACTATAATATCAATCCGATTAACTCTTATATCATCATGTCACATATTTGTATTTTTTGAAATTACAAACAATTATATTTAAGTAAAAAACAATGAATAAATAAAAATATAATGATTTTTTTGTATTTTTCTATTTAATATTGAATAATTAATATCTTTAAATCCGTAAACCAAAATTCGAAAAATAATATGTCTACATTGATAAAACATGAAAGAAATCCAAATATGATAACTTATCATAAACTATGTCGTGATTCTAGCAATAATTTTATTTTCCCGTTTAAAATGGCACACATAAAGATTCTTCACTCGGGGCTGAGACTCGCTAAACTTAAAGAAGATCTCTGATGAAATATCATATTGTGAACCTAAAATTGAATTTTGTAAAAAATATGAGCATCAGATCATATACCTGTAGTTCATATCCGACCCACTTCCTACAAATTCGGTAGGAAATATTTTCACCAGGGATAGACAGAAAGGTTTGAGATCCTCCTATTAGGAAATTGTCCATGTAACGTGGTCTAGTATTTTTTTTAAATGTGGTGGTAGAATTTTGAATTAGCCATTTGGTGGTTTCTTTATAAAACCGTCTGTTTTTGCACTCGGAAAATAGAAAATGGCTTTTTGGCATGACAAAAAAATAAAACTTTCTTCCGCAACATTGTTCGCCATTCTATGATGCACATGTATGCATAATATGGACACATTATCACAAACTATGCCTTTATTCTAGTCATAACATTGGTCATTTGACCCGAAAGCCACGAAACCTCGAATCAGTTAGGTCATTTTGTGAAGGTTTTTTGAGACATAATTAATATACCAAGTTTGATATATTTATTTCTAATATGTCACATAATATGACACTACACAAAGGTTTCGCATTGTTTGGATCGTTTTTGAATTTCTTATGCCCGTTTTAAACTATCGTCAAACTTTGTCGAACGGAGGGCATGAAGATTCTTAGCTCGAGGCTGAGCCTCGATAAACATGAAGTGTATCTCTGATGAAATAACATATTTTGAACCTAAATATGATTTTTGTAAAAAATCATGAGCATTAGATCATGTACCTATAGTTCATATCTGACCCACTTCCCGCTGATTCAGCGGGAATTTGTCTTTTTGCCAGGGATAGAAGGAAAGGTTTGAGATCCCCCTGTTAGTAAATTTACCATGTAATGTGGCATAGTATGTTTGAAAAATATGGCGGTAGAATTTTGAATTATCCATTTGGTGGTTGCTTCACAAAACTGCCCCTTTTTTGCACTCGAAAATAGAAAATGGTTTTTTGGTGCAACGAAAAGAAAAACTTTATCCTGCAACATTGTTCACCATCCCATGATGCACATGTATACACAATATAGACATATTATCACAAACTATGCCTTGATTCTAGCCATAACATTGGTGATTTGACCCGAAAGCCAGGAAAGCTCGAATGAGATAGGTCATTTTGTGAAGTTTTTTTGATACATAATCAATATACCAACATTGATATTTTTTCTTCTAACTATGTCACATAATATGACACCACGCGAAGGTTTCGCATTGTTTGGATCGTTATTTGAATTTCCGATGCCTGTTTTAAACTATCGTCAAAATTTGTCGAACGACGGGCATGAAGATTCTTTGCTCGGGACTGAGCCTCAATAAACTTGAAGTGGATCTCTGATAAAATAGCATATTGTGAACCTAAAAATAATTTTTGTAAAAAATCATGAGCATCAAATCATGTACCTATAGTTCATATCTGACCCACTTCCTACTAATTCGGCAGGAATTTGTCTTTTTCACCAGGGATAGACGGAAAGGTTTGAGATCCCCTGTTAGGATATTGTCCATGTAAGGTGGTCTAGTATTTTTGAAAAATATGGTGGTGGCATTTTTGAATTAGCCATTTGGTGGTTGCTTCATAAAACCGCCCATTTTTTGCACTCGGAAAATGGAAAATGGCTTTTTGGCGCGACGAAAAGGAAAACTTCCTCCTGCAACATTGTTCTCCATCTCATGATGCACATATATGCACAATATGAACATATTATCACAAACTATGTCGTTTCCATATCAATCACACTGGACCTTTCAACCGCTAGGATGTGGCACCCCGGTAGCCAGGTCCTGATAGTAGCCCTTGGGCGCTTGGCTTGCACGTGTCCTTTGGTGGACTCAACGGGGCAAGTGGCCTAGGATGGTTCCAATGCCCATTTGGTCAACATGGGCCTGACACACCCTTATTGTATCCGTGGATTCGAAACGGCCATGCACTCTTGGCCGCAGATCTTGGGTGTGTTGCTTCTGCCCCGGGAGTTTCTCCCATGATGCGATGGCTCGTGGGTCCCTGCAGTTAGTGTCATGTGTCGGGCACAGCGATACACCTTTTCAACTTGACCTGTTATATCGGGGCATGGGTGCGTGATCTTTTCACTCCACATTGCTATTCTTCTTCCTCCTTCTTGTGCACCCAAGCCAAAGCTTTGTCCTCCTCGATGGTGTCCCCTCCCCTTCCCATCATAGAGACAGGAGAGGCTGCCATGGTCGAGGCGGAGGGGGCCCCTGCTCCGATTGAGGTGGAGGAGCCCCTCCCATGAAGCGCGGTTATGGGCGCCCGCGCGGAAGCGGCCGAGAAAAGCGCGGAGGCCGTGGTGCCGCCCTTGCAGTTGCCTTGACCTCGTGAGGGGAAGCTACTACCGGGAGGATTCGACCAGGTGTGGGCGCGGTCGCCCTCACGGGTGTAGTCGTGGTCGCCGCGGGAGTCATGGGGGAGGATCCGACGTTGAACCAAGTCTACCGTCTGTCGTTGCCCTTCCCCCTCCCATGGTGATCAAGATAAAATATGACCCCAAGCCTGCCCGGGTGATCGACTTCGTCATCATCCTCGGGAATTCCCACTGGTTCACCAGGTTGAGGCTCCCCTCACGCTTCGCTCTTAGAGTTATGGCGGACCTTCCTCAGGAGGTGGTGCTGCGTCACTCTGGCAGGCACGAGAGGTGGAGGGTGAGCGTCGAGACCCTTCCACCTAATGATATGTATCTATGTGATGGCTGGGACCGCTTCCTCATTGCCCATCGCATCTAGCGCGGATCCATGTTGCGGTTTCACTATACTAGCAAATGAAACTTCTTCGTCTCGGTGTTCGATACTCAGTTGTGTCAGGTCACCTATCCTCCGTACCTATGATGGGAAGGATATGGGTCCTTGCCGTGGACGTCGCTAAGCTTTTGATATTTTGCTAGTGTAGGAGATGTAGTATTCTTTAGCTTCCTGTTTCATAGTCGGACTGTCAGGAAGACTGTCAGGATCTCTTAAGAGGATCTTCATGCTTGTGTTTTCTCCTTTTGCATGTTTTTGTTGTGATGCTTGGAGTTTTGTGTGCGTGGCCATGAGGTGGATCCGGCTCCCGGAGTTGGCGGCGGCCATCCGTATGACCTTTCTAGGCAGCGGACCACGCGAGCCCCATATGCACCTGCCAAGAGGGTGAAGTGCACTGGGATGGCATCCGGGAAAGGGGAGGCTTGTAGAGGCTACGCACGATTAAGTGGCCTCCACATGTGGTGCCAAGGAGATGCCGCTTGTGCGGAGCTCTTTTGGCTAATGGCCTTGACTGTCGTGCTACGGGTCCTTCATAGTGGCTTGCGAGGAGCTGGGTGTAGCCCTGTCGTGGTGGTGGCACGGCAGATGCCATGGGTAGGCTAAAGTATGGGGCCAATGGATGCTAGAGGGATCCAGGGAGGGAAGATGTAGTGACTTCTACACTCAGATGACTAACATGCAGATCTTTATTTCTCTTCTTCAGGACTACAAGTGCTCCTTGAGCTGTTTGCAGGAAGAAGAGAGCTATTACACGAGCCTTACGGCGTAGAATGAACCGATCCCCTCTCAGGAGCCCGCGTCTCCCCTTATAAAGGGGTGCCTTGGTTCCTCCTAGGGCTGACGTGGTAAGCATATTCGAGGAATATGCTTGTCCCAATATGGTAACTCGGCGACCTCCTTTCCATGTCCCCCTTCTATCGACGGCAATGTTCCAGAGAGCCCCACATGCGCGCCTCGGGCTCCCTGACTGTCACCTCCGTGACCTTCTTCTGCCCTTCTACTGCTCTGCTCCTTGTCCCTTATGCTTGGCTCTTTTCAGATTCCCCCCTAGCTAGTGACTAGGGTTTGACTATAGGCACCTCCTTCTCCTGCATGCTTCATGTTACTCGGCCTTGTCTCGCATAACTCGGCTCGGCCTTCACCTGCATTCAGGTTAGTCAGACTCGCTCGGCCGAATTAACTCATACGTCGGCTGGATAAGGTGTTACTCCTTCTGTAGCTGTCATGGCCTTATCTCGGCCGAATCTTACATGACTCGGCCGATATAAACAGTAACTCGGCTCATGAAAAGGTATAATCCTTTCGTCTTTCCCTTGTCTTGACCCTATCCGGGGTCACCTCCCCAACATTAGTCCCCGAAGCTGGCGTTGTCCTGCCTGTAACCTCGGCCGGGCCACATCAGTTTCCCAACATACACTAGTGCAGAGAGGCCCATTGGTCCCGGTTGGTAAGGGGCTTTAGTCCCGGTTACCCAACCGGGACGGGGCAATCGGGACTAAAGCCCCAACCTTTAGTCCCGGTTGCCCCACCAACCGGGACAAATGGGGGTACACGTGGCAGCGTCAGAGCGCGAGGGGGGTGGAGCATTAGTCCCGGTTCGTAACATGAACCGGGACAAATAACTTTCTGCCGCGGCAGAGATTTGGCCCATTTCTCTGCCGCGGCAGAGAATTCATTTTGGCACATTTTTTTTCCGCGGCAGCATTTTCGCCACTTTTTGTGCCGCGACAGAGAATTCATTTAGGTTGTTTTATTGTTTATTTAGTGTTTTGCACTTATCAATGAAGGAACTATTATATTACACAAGATCATCATGACAATATTACATTCGATACACGGATCGATTTCATGCACTACATACAAAAGTTGCTCTTTCTACAATCCCTATTGTCTATACACAGTCGAATAGTATTCCCCTTTTGGGTTTAGGGATTCTTCATCCAAGAATCCCGCCAATTCCTCCTGAATTGTTCGTACGCGATCCTTTGGCAGAAGACCGGCCCGTAGACGTTCGATCTGATTTAAAAAAGGAGTCAGCCTATATGAATGAAACTAAACACAATTTGATTGTAATTTAAAACTATAGAAATTGTTTACGTACGTGGAGTTGCTCTAAATTTCTTCCCTTCTCATCGCACGTCTATCGGATGAGCTCGCAAACATAGTATCCACATAGATTGTTACCTGGTCCCTGCGTCAGGCACTTTACGAGAACAGAGTTCAATCAAAATAATAATCAAGCATGATAATAACTGTATCAAAACTAGAATCAAAGAGATGCGCGGATATAGCTAGTGGTTCTTACATCTAGTGGTTGAAATGTAAGCTCCTCTTTCCAAACACCCCTAGCCTTGTTGGTGAACCGTTTCCAAGCGCTGCCCGGCGAAGAAAACAAATAAAAGAAGTTATTAATGACTTGATATCATAAAATTCACGAACGTTGCCGATATAGTGTCATAATGATTAGAATTACCGCTGGAGAAGCATCTGCATGTCCTTCCACGTCCCAAGGGGTTTATGTTTCGAGTCCATGACTAGTACACGCCCTTTGTCAAGTTGAATGATTAATAGAATATAGTGGAAGCTACGAATGCATAACTAATCAATTATATACTTAACATCGAGTAAGCGAAATAGAAAGTGTATAGAAGACAATAACACTCACTCGAAGTTGTAAGGAAAAAGTATTTCCTTTCTGGTTTCTTGAAACCTCAACGCGTGTACTATATTATCCTCCATATCCTAGGGGCTTGTTTTGAGATTAGCTTCATGAACCCAATATGGGTCAATGAAGCCAATGCCATAGATTTGTCCTCTGCTGCATTCGAGAATCTTCATTCTGCATATTACAGTATGATTATATGCATGCAATAAACAAGGTGAGATAGCTGGAGACTAAATTAATTACAGAATTAGTAATTACAGACAATAGGCACTGATGATCGATTTTTCTAAGGTGTCTTGATTGAATAATTGAATAGTTCATCAAATTCAATGGATATCATGTCATCCTTCTCTTTCCCATGATGCTTTTTTGTAACCCTCAGCACTATCCAGTTAGCCCCGGCCTTTGTGGCATGCATGTACCAGTTATGCAATCTTCGCATTTTTGTTGGAAGATTGTTTACCTCCTCAGGTTTGACGAGAGGTTTGCCGTACTGGTATTTGTATGCTACTTCACTCACGAGGAAGTACTCTAACTGGGATAAGTACTGGGCAATACTCATACCTTGAGCAGCGACAGCTTCTCCGTATTGTGCAACCACCTGGATCATACCGCTTCGCCCCATATTTGCTCGACCCCACATTGGTTTGGGAAATCACCTTGAGAGGGCGCAAGACTGTTTTGCTTGTTCTCCGAATGGGCAATGATTTCGCTTGCATCGATCTTGCTCTTGAGGATTTTTGTGCATGTGACTTGAGAATAGAACTCTCATAGTCCGATGACAGCTTTGGCTCGGGTTGATGAAGAGACTTTAACATTTTCAACACTTTGGATTTTTCTTCTTTGGTGCTTTGGGAACTCTGGCTCTTTCGCCTCGACTTAGCTTAAAACGTCGTTTCGCATCAACGATCGCCGCAGTCTCCTCTTCAGTAAAGTCATAAGCTCTCTTGGGAGGAACCTTTGGTACTTTTGGAAGAGGATCTTGTTTACGTTTCGGCGATCGCTTACCACGACGCAGAGTAGCGGTACGCTTACGCTTTTTATCCTGAGGCGCCGGCGATGGATCCCGCGGCGATGGCTGCGCCGGAGATTGGTGAGGCGACAGAGCCGGGTGAGGCGACGAAGACGGCTGCCGCGGCGGCGACGACCTCACTGGAGACGGGTGAGGCGGCGAAGACGGCTGCCGCGGCGGCGATGACCTCGCTGGAGACGGGTGAGGCGGCGGCGTAGATGGCCTTGGCGTGGGATTTTGAAGCACGATACATTCCTTTGGCCATAGAATGGTGACGTTTTTTGCGTCTCCCAGTTCAGTCACACCCCCTTCACCTGCAGGGTAGTCAAGCTTCAAAACTTCAAAGGTGGGAATGATTTCATCCACCCCGACAACAGCGTAGCCCTCTGGAACCGTACGACAGTGGTAAGTTGGTGTGGGTCCAATTGTTAAGGCATAGCCGACCGCCACCTTCATTGATATGTTCACAACTTTGACATGTAGCTCGCAGTGTGTCATCTCTGTGATATCATCCACTGGGTAGCCAACAGGAGCCATCGTCGGTGCACCATCGTCGTCGCCATTGTCATCGCCCGGGACCTGGGTGGAAGCCACACTGCTTTTTCGATTATTCGATAGGCCGGTAGCATCGAATGCAGTGTGCTGCTGAGATGGGCCGGTAGTACTTTGCTCTTTAAGTGCGTTAATTTCATCTTGTTGTTCCTTTATTCGTTCTTCAATTATACGCATTCGCTCTTTCTGAATATCTCCTTCAACTTTCGCCCTGTCCTTTCTCCTCTGACCGCTTCTATCAGGATATTTCTTCCTCTCTTTGGGAAACCCAGTCCTCCATGGTTGGGACCCTGTGCCTCGTGTTCGTCCATCATGTTCCTTATTTCCAAGGGCGAGTATGAGCTCATCATTCTCTCTATCGGGAATGAAGTCCCCATCTTTAACAGCCTTTACTGCTTTTCTCATCTTCTCGATTGGCAAGGGGTCTTCTTTATGTCGTATGTTATATATACACCTCCCTTCCGAGTCCAACGTGCCCCCATGCCCGTAAAAACAATTCCTTGCACGTTCTACCCAATCGTCTGTCTCTAGGGTGATCTTTTTAACATGCAGTTCATTCTCAAGTTTCTCCTACTTAGGAATGCCAGCCCTGTAGCCACCTTGCCCCATAGTATGGTGATACTTCTTGTTAGCAGCATTCAGCTTATTCGTTGCAAACATTTTCTTAGATTTTTCTGATGTCTTGTATTCCACAAACTCATCCTAGAATGGTTTTATCTTCTCAAACTGAATATTCTTGAAATCGGGAGTCTTCTCTTTCACGACATAGTCAAGGTGCAATATTTTCTTCCAGTTGGTTAAACACTGGGCCATCTTCTTCAAAGCCCACTCCCTGACCTTAGCCTCCATGGCTCTCCCACGTTCTAAGGCGTCCTCAACTGGATCCTCCGCATTTGTGTCCAACTCTATCTTCGGTAGTTTGAAATTAACCATGAGCCTCTTCCACAGTAAATCTTTGGCGTGGTTAGGGACAAATAAACATGTTCCCTCTTATTTCGCATTAGCAGGCCTATTCCAATTTCGAATGGTGATCAGGATTAAGTCCTAACGATTACTCCGCATTGTGCCACAAATTTGTTTGTGACAACTTCGGGAGCCGTCGGTTTGCCGTCTTCAGTGACATCTTCGATCCTGAACCTCTCATGGTCTTGCAACTTTTTGGTTGGGCCTCGTCTGCTCTTTTTAGTAGATTTGTTCGATCCGGAGGGCTAAAAGAAGAAAGATAATCGTTACTATTTCTATATAGATAGCAGATGATTAATTAATGAATTAATTATATTACATGCACCTCGCCGGAGCGGTCGTCTTCTCGATTACACAAGGCATCGCCTTCTCCCTCGCGGAAGGCAACACCTTCAACCTCAAACAAGTCGTCTATTCCGGCAAAAAGAGGATCACCCTCACCGGAGTTGTTCAGAAATGTTGATACATCTAAATTTTCTTCCCCGCGGATCACACCTTGGATCAACTCTTCCTTTTCTTCGTCTCTGACGTGTGGGTCCATATTTTCTGCATAGGTGGAAAAATGAATAAGTCAAAGCGGCTAAGGGATAAATTTAGGTACGGTGTTGAGAGATATAAACCCTAATTCAGAGAAACCCTAATATATACATACACAATAATAAAAATGAAGAGAAACCCTAAACCGACATGCACCTAAGAGGGGAACATGAGTATAAGGCTACAAAAGGGAAAGTATCCAGCAGATAGGTAACTCTAGATACTAACAAAATACCATATTGGAATCGATTTAAGAGGGTTCGGAATGCCCTGGCGAAGGCATATCGTCGAACCCACATGCACCTAAGGGGTATTAATGATTCCTTATCTAAGATAGGGTTTTTAAGTTGCTTGACAATGTGAATTGGGTCTGGGGCTACCCACAGTGACTGACCAGTGGGGACGAAGACCAATCATACCAAACTAATTAATAAACCTAATAATACCTAACTAATAATAAACCTAATAATCCAAACACCGAAGAGAAAGGGAAACAATCAACACATGACATCGATGCAATGCTCAAGAAAGTATGATGATATGACAAGTTAATTTGCATTGGAATGTAACCCTAAGACATGCTCGACGATTTAATCGGGGTTCCGAGGGGTGAAAACCCTAACTCGGGGAAACTCCAGAACATATGAGAGGGGTGCATTTGTTCTTCTAATTATACTTGTCATTTAAGTTGTTGAATAATGCATGATTATAGGTTAAATAGATAGGTTTCATTTTTCTGAACAATTTGATATATTATTTGTATTTTTCTGACTTATAAATAAAAAGATATTAATTTTACAAGTTTATATGAATTTCTGGAATTATTAAATCATTTAAAATTGAATTACTGTGTCAATATGACATTAGAAAAGGGTTGGGTTTTTTTAACCAGACAGAACCTAGCCACTGTGACTGACTGCTTGGCCCTAGGCCACATTAGCAAGCCACCGTGGTTGTCAAAGGTCAGCGGGCCCGTCGGCCACGTCAGCGTGACGCCGGGTGACATCATCTCGGCGGCCACCGTCGGGTGATCACCGGGGACGGCGCTGTGAGGCGTGCGGGGCGACGGGGCTAGGCTTGATCGAAGCAGCGCGTTGAGGTAAGCAATAAAGTGGCGGCGTCGCTCGAAGAAGGTCACCGGAGCTGGGCGCACGGCAGCGCGGCGGTGCTTTGGGACACGACGGCGTGGCTACAACAAGCAAGCAGGCAAACGGAGGGCACTGGGAGGTGCAGAGGCTCACCGCGCGTTAGAGAGAGGGCGATGCAGGGAGCAAGATAGTGGCGGCGCCGCTCCTTCTTGGTCACCGGAGCGTCGCCTCCGTCGAGCTCAAGCGGCGGCGGCGTCGGGCGGGAAGTAGCCGGGCGGCGGTGCATGAGCGGCAGGCAACGAAGCGGCGACGGGCAGCCTGTCGGCATCGGGGCGGTTCCTGTGCGCGCGTCGGTGAGAAGCAGAGAAGTGAGATGGGAAGAAGAGGAGCGTCGGATTATAACCAAGGATTTTAGTCCTTGGTGGCTCCAACCGGGACTAAAGGGTCATACGTCCCGGTTAGAGCCACCAACCGGGACGTGTACTCCAATTTTTTCAGCAGACCAAGGGTTGGCGCGCGCAGGGATCTTTAGTCCCGGTTGGTGGCCCCAACCGGGACATATGACCCTGTTTTCAAAAATTTTCAGGAATTTTCTCTCCGTTCCTGCCTTATTTTTTATTTTCGGGTTTAAATTTGTAATGTTTTTAAAATGATAATTACTTTGGAATTTAGAAAAACTTTAAACATAAAAAGTGTTTAAATTTAAATAACTAATTCGAAACCATTTTCTGTTTTTAAAAATAATTAATGTAACCATTTAAAATATGAACCATTTAAAATTAAAAATGAATTAACTTATATTTTTTGAATATTAATTTGGAATTTAGAAAAACTTTAAACATAAAAAGTGTTTGGATTTGTATAACTAATTCAAAACCATTTTCTATTTTTAAAAAATAATTAATGTAACCATTTAAAATATGAACCATTTAAAATTAAAAATGAATTAACTTATATTTTTTGAATATTAATTTGGAATTTAGAAAAACTTTAAACATAAAAAGTGTTTGAATTTTAATAATAATTCAAAACCATTTTCTATTTTTAAAAATAATTAATGTAACCATTGAAACTATGAACCATTTAAAATTAAAAATGAATTAACTTATATTTTTTGAATATTAATTTGGAATTTAGAAAAACTTTAAACATAAAAAGTGTTTGGATTTGAATAAATAATTCAAACCCATTTTATTTTTTAAAGAATAATTAATGTAACCATTTAAAATATGAACCATTTACAATTAAAAATGAATTAACTTATATTTTTTTAATATTAATTTGGAATTTAGAAAAACTTTAAACATAAAAAGTACGGAAAATAATGGGAGGAAAGAAAATTTGATTAGGATAAAACTGGAATTAAAGTACATAACGCAACTAACAAAAAGTTACATTGAAGAACTGAAAATTAAGATACATGGCTAGATTAAGCCACAATCGGCCGAACTTGTTTTGCAATGTTGGAATGATTCAGTCATGCTCCTGACTACACCTGTAATACTCGCCATCAGTATTGCCGTACTCATTGCCATCATCGTTGGTCAGTAGTTGAACCTTGAAGGTGAACCTGAAAGTGGGCTGGACTTGAGGGTAGCGCAGGCGGGGGCTAGAGTCGGCGGCCGTGTCGTAGGCCATGACGCTCTGGAGAGTCCGGCCGCGCCACCACAGCCGACGGCCGGCCTCGTTGAAGTTCGGAGGAGGTGGGCCGTCCTCCTCGTGCCTGGCGAGCGCCCTCTCACGCCGATCCACGAAGAAGGCTTCCCAAGTCGGGAAATAGTCGGGATGCCATCTGGGATTCCTCCGCTGCTCCGGCGTGAGCTCGAAGTAGTAGTGGTTCGTGATGGCCATCCGACGCGCCACACCTAGAGGGACATGAGGAACTGGCATCCTCCGGCGCTCAGCATCCAGCCGACGGGGACACAGTAGCCCGGCGGGCAGGGGTAGTTCGAGGCGCAAAGCGCCTCCGCCTCCCTGGGAGTTAGTGCTACGGTGGAAGTCATGAGAAAGAGTGATGAGGTTGCAGATATGAGTCTAGAGATGTGCAATGACAATGGAGGCCAACCCTACATATATATAGTGAGAAATGGCAGGAAGATAACTGGAGGGAAGAACTGGCGGGAAGAACCGGCGGGAAAAACTAGCGGGAAGAAATGGCGGGAAAAACCGGACCCGCTTCCTACCGATTCGGCAGACATTTGTCCTTTTTACCCGGGATGGACAAAAAGGTTTGAGATGTCCCGGTTGGGAGATAGTCCATGTAAGGTGGTCTAGTATTTTAGGAAAATGGGACGGTAGCATTCTGAAACGGCATTTTGGAGGTTACTTCACAAAATGACCCGTTTTTTGCGCTTAGAAAATGGAAAAGGGCTTTTTCGTGCGACAAAAAGGAAAACTTCCTCCTACAACATTGTTCTCCATACCAATGTCCATACACATGCATAATATGGGCACAACATCACAAACTATGCCATGATTCAACACATAACATTGGTCATTTGGACCGAAAGCCATGAAACCTCGAACATGATAGGTCATTTTGTGAAGGTTTTTTTGAAACATGATCAATATACCAAGTCTGGTATTTTTCCTTTCAACTATGTAACATAATACGATAGCACGCGAAGGATTTTCATTGTTCGGATTTTTTTTGAATTTATTATGCCTGTTTTGAATTATCTAAATTTCTAACTATGGTCGAACCGGTGTGCATGAAGATAGGGGACGAGCATCGTTAGAACTTGCATTGGATCTCTGAAGAAACCACATATTGCGAGTCTAAAAATGATTTTTTCAAAAAATCACGGGCGATAGATCATGTACCTGTAGTACAAACCGGACCCACTTCCTACCGATTCAGCAGACATTTGGCCTTTTTACCCGGGATGGACGAAAAGGTTTGAGATGTCCCGGTTGGGAGATAGTCCATGTAAGGTGGTCTAGTATTTTAGGAAAATGGGACTAAGATTCTCAAAGCGACATTTTGTGGTTACTTCACAAAACGACCCGTTTTTTGCGCTCGGGAAATGGAAAAGGGCTTTTCCGTGCGATAAAAAGGAACACTTCCTCCTGCAACATTGTTCTCCATACAGATGTACACACACATGCATAATATGGGCACAACATCACAAACTATGCCGTGATTCAGCACATAACATCGGTCATTTGGACCGAAAGCCATGAAACCTCGAACATGATAGGTCATTTTGTGAAGGTTTTTTCGAAACATGATCAATATACCAAGTCTGGTATTTTTCCTTTCAACTATGTAACATAATATGACACCACGCGAAGGATTTTCATTGTTCGGATTTTTTTTGAATTTATTATGCCCATTTTGAATTATTTGAATTTCTAACTATGGTCGAACCGGTGTGCATGAAGATAGGGGACGAGCATCGTTAGAACTTGCATTGGATCTCTGAAGAAACCACATATTGCGAGTCTAAAAATTATTTTTTTCAAAAAATCACGGGCGATAGATCATGTACCTGTAGTACAAACCGGACCCACTTCCTACTGATTCGGCAGACATTTGTCCTTTTTACCCGGGATGGACGAAAAGGTTTGAGATGTCCCGGTTGGGAGATAGTCCATGTAAGGTGGTCTAGTATTTTAGGAAAATGTGACGGTAGCATTCTGAAACGGCATTTTGGTGGTTACTTCACAAAACGACCCATTTTTTGCGCTCGGAAAATGGAAAAGGGTTTTTCCGTGCGACAAAAAGGAAAACTTCCTCCTGCAACATTGTTATCCATACCAATGTCCACACACATGTATAATATGGGCACAACACCGTGATTCAGCACATAACATCGGTCATTTGGACCGAAAGCCATGAAACCTCGAACATGATAGGTCATTTTGTGAAGGTTTTTTTGAAACATGATCAATATACCAAGTCTGGTATTTTTTCTTTCAACTATTTAACATAATATGACACCACGCGAAGGATTTTCATTGTTCGGATTTTTTTTGAATTTATTATGCCCATTTTGAATTATCAGAATTTCTAACTATGGTCGAACCGGTGTGCATGAAGATAGGGACGAGCATCGTTTGAAATTGCATTGGATCTCTGAAGAAACCACATATTGCGAGTGTAAAAATGATTTTTTCAAAAAATCACGGGCGATAGATCATGTACCTGTAGTACAAACCGGACCCACTTCCTACCGATTCGATAGACATTTGTCCATTTTACCCGGGATGGACGAAAAGGTTTGAGATGTCCCGGTTGGGAGATAGTCCATGTAAGATGGTATAGTATTTTAGGAAAATGGGACGGTAGCATTCTGAAACGGCATTTTGGTGGTTACTTCACAAAACGACCCGTTTTTTGCGCTCAGGAAATGTAAAAGGGCTTTTCCGTGCGATAAAAAGGAAAACTTCCTCCTGCAACATTGTTCTCCATACCAATGTCCACACACATGCATAATATGGGCACTACATCACCAACTATGCCGTGATTCAGCACATAACATCGGTCATTTGGACCGAAAGCCATGAAACCTCGAACATGATAGGTCATTTTGTGAAGGTTTTTTCGAAACATGATCAATATACCAAGTCTGGTATTTTTCCTTTCAACTATGTAACATAATTTGACACCACGCGAAGGATTTTTATTGTTCGGATTGTTTTAAAAATGGGACGGTAGCATTCTGAAACAGGATTTTCATTGTCGACACCACGCGGAGGGATTTCGGCAGGCTGGGCCATGCAGCACTAATGATAGGGGTGAGTGTCGACATTATGTCGTGCGGCGTGTACCTTGTCCCGGATGGTGTCACCAACCGGGACTAAAGATGAACCTGTAGTCCCGGTTGGAGACACCAACCGGGACAAAGCACAAGTCAGCACTAATAATAGGGGTGAGTGTCGACATTATTTCGTAAGTGTCGACACTATGCCGAGCTGCTTGTACTATAAATAGGCATCCTTGCGAGTCCAGTTTGAGGCATCTCCAAGATGGTTTTCGAGAGCAGGGACACAACTATAGCGATTTGGGGAGATGCCTACGAGCCCTCCTCCCAAGATCTCCAGAAACTAGTCATAGAGGCACTCCCTAATATGTGAAATTAGTTAGCTCGAGGCGATTGATCTAGTTAGAAAAGTTACAAGCTGCAAGATGGTTTTCGAGAGCAGGACACCACTATGGCCAGCCTGTGGAGATCTGACGGAGCCCAGTCCTCCGGCTTCTCCGAGAAACTGGTCATAGAGGCACTCCCTAATATGTGAAATTAGTTAGCTCCCAGGTGTATTGATCTAGTTAGAGAAGTTACAAGCTGCAAGATGGTTTTCGAGAGCAGGGACACCACTACGACCTGTTTCAGGGAGATGTCGCCGGATCCCACTCCTCCGGCATCTCCAAGAAACTGGTCATAGAGGCACTCCCTAATATGTGACCGCGCACGTTTGGAGATCAGATCTTATTGGTAAGTACGAATCGGGACAACTTCTTCATAGTCCCGGTCCAGCCACAAAACGGGACTAACACTCAAGACATTTATTAATATTAAAAACTGAGACTACAAAACCGGGACTAAAGGCCCCCCTATATATAGTCCCGGTCAAGCCATAAACCGCGAAAGATATCCTTCGGTCAAGCCACAAACCGCGAAAGACATGAACTAGAGTTACATAATATGAGCATGAACTTCTTGGCATATGTCCTTCCTTATGATTGCTTCAAACGTAACCATGGAGCATCTTCTTTACTTAACGGAATGCTTTGGTCAGTTTTCACTGTGAAGGGCGGAATTTCATCAAACTTATTATAATCTTCTGACATGCCTGTCTTGTCCTCGATTCCCACGATGTTTCTTTTCCCTGAAAGAACCATGTGACGCTTTGGCTCATCATATGATGTATTCGTTTGCATATTTTTTTCTTTTTTTCGGTCTGGAGGACATGTCCTTCACATAGAAAACCTGAGACACATCATTGGCTAGGACGAATGGTTCATCTCTATAACCAAGTTTGTTGAGATCCACTGTTGTCATTCCGTACAACTGGTCTATCTTTACCCCTTCCCCATTCAGGTTGACCCATTGCATTTGCGTAAACAAAGGGACCTTAAAAGAGACTCCATAGTCTAGTTCCCATATCTCCTCTATGTAACCATAATATGTGTCCTTTTGTCCATTCTCGTCTATTGCATCAAAGCGGACACCACTATTTTGGTTGGTGCTCTTTTTATCTTGGGCGATCGTGTAGAATCTATTCCCATTTATTCCGTACCCTTGGAAATTCAATACAGTAGAAGATGGTGACGCGGCCAACAAGTATAGATGATCTCCAACAGTGGTGTCATTCAAGAGATGTGTCCGCATCCAACCACCGAAAGACTTCATGTGTTCATCTGTAATCCATGATTCAGGCTTCCCAGGGTTTTTGGAGCATACAATATTCTTGTGTTCCTCGATATACGGAGCTGCCAAGGTGGAATTATGTAGAACTGTGTAGTGTGCTTTTGTGAAAGAATCCCCGTCCCTACATATCATTGCTTTCTTTCCCAGCGTGCCTTTTCCACTTAGTCTTCCCTCATGCCGCGAGCCAGAAACACCAATCGGCTTAAGGTCAGGAATAAAGTCAACACAAAAATCAATGACCTCCTCTGTTCCATATCCCTTGGAGATGCTTCCTTCTGGTCTAGCACGGTTATGGACATATTTCTTTAAGACTCCCATGAACCTCTCAAACATATTGTGCAGAAATACCGGACCGAGAATGGCAATCTCTTCCACTAGGTGAACTAGGAGATGCGTCATAATATTGAAGAAGGATGGTGGGAACACCAATTCAAAACTAACAAGACATTATACCACATCCTTCTGTAACCTTGGCAGAATATCTGGATTGATTACCTTCTGAGATATTGCATTGAGGAATGCACACAGCTTCACAATGGGTACTCGAACATTTTCCGGTAGAAGCCCCCTCAATGCAATCAGAAGCAACTGCGTCATAATCACGTGACAGTCATGAGACTTCAGGTTTTGGAACTTTTTCTCTGCCATATTTATTATCCCCTTTATATTAGATGAGAAGCCCGACGGCACCTTGATACCGTAAAGGACTTCAAAAAAGATTTCCTTCTCTGCTTTGGTAAGAGCATAGCTGGCACAACTTAAGTGACGCCCTTTATCCGTCTTTTTATGTGTATGCATGTTCTTTGGGTCTTTCATAATTTGTTGGTCCTCCCGTGCTTCTGGTGTATATTTTGTCTTCCCATACATGCCTAGGAATCCTAGCAGGTTCACGCATTGATTGTTCGTCACGTGCATCACGTCGATTGAAGAGCGGACACGCAGGACTTTCCAATATGGCAGCTCCCAAAATATAGATTTCTTCTTCCACATGGGTGCGTGTCCTGTAGCGACGTCGTTCGGAACTGATTGACTGCCTGGACCCTTTCCAAATATTACATCTATGTCCTTGACCATACCAAATACATCATCACCAGCAGGGAGTTCAGGCTTCTTCCGGTGATCTGCCTCACCTTTGGAATGCTTGCCTTTCTTTCTTACGGGATGATTGGTCGGAACAAATCGTCGATTCGCCAGGTACACAACCTTCTTGCATTTATGCAAATATGTACCTTTAGTCTTATCTAAACAGTGTGTGCATGCCTTATATCCCTTGTTTGTCTGTCCTGAAAGGTTACTAAGAGCAGGCCAATCATTGATGGTTACGAATAACAACCCTCGTAGATCAAATGGCTCCTGTTTGTTCTCATCCCACGCACGTACACCTGGTTTGCCCCACAACTATAAGAGTTCTTCAACTAATGGCCTAAGGTACACATCAATGTCATTGCCCGGTTGCTTCGGGCCTTGGATGAGCACTGACATCATAATGAACTTACGCTTCATGCACAACCAAGGAGGCAGGTTGTAGATACATAGAGTCACGGGCTAGTCTTGTGGATCGCAGCTCTGCTCCCCAAAAGGATTCATGCCATCCGTACTTAGACCAAACCATAAGTTCCTTGCATCACCTGCAAAGTCTGGGAAGTGTCTCTCGATTTTTCTCCACTGTGACCCATCAGCAGGGTGTCTCAACTTCCCGTCTTTCTTACGGTCTTCTTTGTGCCATCGCAACAACCTGGCATGCTCTTTGTTTCTGAACATGCGCTTCAACCTTGGTATTATAGGAGCATACTGTTGCCTGTCAAAACCCACCGGCGAGCAGCGACGAGCAACACGAAGAGCCGGGAGGCTCCCAGAACTGCTGGTGGGCCCTGGTCCCTCGGGCAACGGCCCGCAAAACTCCGGCACATGTCTTGGCTGATGCAAGGGCGTGCCACCTGACCTATACCTGGTCAGGAAGGTGATGGATTGCTTCAATTAGTTTCCTGCATGGCAAACAAGTATACGTAAAATCCTCCAAGCCCATCTTGATTACGGCCCATCTCCTCCTTTGGCCAAAATGTGGCGATAACACATGCCCCCCTGGTTTTGGCAATAATAATTCCAAAACCACTCTGTTTTTTTATCGGGTTACGCGTTGCAGAGAAGAATCGTCAAGCCGCCCCCTCATCATGACGCCTTGTCTTCTCAACTTCTCCGCAGTGCATGATTTGACAGTTTTGGCACCACATTCTGGAAAACCGCTATGGCATTGAACCACCTCCCACTATTCCCCTTATTTAAATTCATCTGAGCAGTTTGCACCCCCATCCTCTTCCATTAGCCAAAAAACCCTCTTCCTCCGCCATGGCCTCCTCTTCTTCCTCCAAATCATCCGGCCTTTCCTTCCAATCCTCCAACACAATGAGCGACCGGGAGCCGGCCGAGCACCCGCCAATGGCGGCGTCTGAGGCTCTCGCCCCACAATGGTGGGACGAGAGGGAGGACTTCGCCGCTGGTCGAGGAGGACAGCGAGTCCGACGACGGCGAGGGCCTCCAGTTCCTTGTCGACGAGGCGGAGGCGGAGCCGACGCAGCGTGTCTGGGGTGAGGGCGTGAATCCTCCAACGAGGAGGCGGAGAAGGACACCTCCTCCGACGAATACCCGCGGTGAAGCGCTTCCGACGGGTCCAGCGAGGACACCGGCAGCGGCGAGGACGAGAGGCCCCGACAACTTCAGCAGCGGCGAAGACTACGCGGCGGCCCGGGCGCCGATGAATCTGACGGCGAAGACAGGCGGCATTTACACCGGCTTCTAGATTAGGAACTAGTAGTAGTAGTACTAGTAGTAGATTTCCATTTGTAAGCAATCGGCTTCATTGTAAACAACCGTCTTTTGAATCAACAAAGATTGCTTTCCCAATTCGATTTTGCCGATAGTCAAAATAGGTCAACGTTCCAGAAGCCGATAGTAATGTATCGGCTTTCACCATACTACGCTCATATGGTCAACCAAGTCAAAGCCCAAAGAGCCGATGGTAACACATCGACTTTCCCCACAAACGTTGACAAGGTCAAATTTGGTCGCATATTTAGATAAATCTGAGCGGCCACTTTCCAATTTCAAACGGTAGCCTGCGACCCTCTTCAAAAAGGCTAACCCAGATCTCCAATTGCCTTACCGAATAGATCGAGCTTACGACAAGAACCCTCGATCCCCAATCGCATAGATCCATCTCCGCCGCAAACTAGATGGCGGAATCGTCAATACCAACACAGCGGTCTCGGTGCGAAGGTACGCCTGCTCCTCATGATCGAACACGGTGCTAGAATTAATAGCAAACACCAATTAATGCTTTATTCCACCGTTAAATTTTAGGTTTGGACATTCTGCCGCATCCTTCTCTCCCAAATTCTCTCTGTCTTGGCCCCGTCTGAATCTAGTCCTGCCCATCCGATCTCTTGCGAGGCAGAATCCCCTTCGTAAGCCAAAACCTAGATTTGAATTCTTGGGCCGACTGCTTGCGAGCCTGGCCTAATCCTCCTGAACATTGGGTCTCTTGGTACAGCAGGGTAGCCAAAACTTACCAATACCAATGGGAAACCACGGGAATAGTCGATGCCTTGTATTTTTCATTGTCTCCCCTTGAGAAACATGAAAATCTTCTGAAAACCATCGGCTATTTCTGGTCCGATGCTCTGAACTGCTTCATGTTCGGTCATGGCCCCATGACACCAACTCTGTTAAACGTGGTGATGATTCTGATGCGGGCGTTACATCACCCACCCCTCTGCTTTTAAGTGACAAAGGTCCCCTACAAGCTTTCTTCCAAAGCAGATTGCCTGATGGGGTGCCTATCTTCAAAGCCACATGAAAACTAAAGGCCTGTCACGAGAGAAAGAACACACGGCTTTCCTCAACTTCCGGCTGGAACATTTCATATTCTCGGCCCTTCCCTTGCTCCAACCAAGAATTATCTCTCCTTGGCCTATGAACTTGCCAGAGGCACTCAACTTGGCATCGGCAAACTGTTCCTTGGAGAAGTCTATCGATATCTCCAGTTGATGTCTGTCAAACTATTCTCCGGCATAGCAGTCAAAACAGGAGGTCCTTGGTGGTTCATTCAGCTATGGTCTCAGCTGTATTTTCAAAACCATGTCCCAAACTTCCCCCTTTTGGCGAGTTGCACCTTTCCAGATGCCAAAGGGAAGAAGATCCGATGCACCAGCTACGGCCAAGCTCTGTATAGACTGCCAGGTAGTAAACTGATCCCTCAGGAAGCATCCAAGTGGTTCAGCATTTTCTTCCAAGGCCTGGACAATCCTATCTTCTTTCCTTACACGGAAGAATCGGAACATTTTGAAAATCCAATGTCCTTTAGGCTAGACAACTTTGCCGATGACACCAGCACTCGGCAGCTATTTTCCACTGTGATCCGTCCCTGCTTCCTTCTAGTTGGCATGAGCACATCCAACAGAATAATCAAGCCTGGATACGAATTCTACCAGCCGGTCGTAGTGGCTCGGCAATTTGGCCTTGGACAAGTACCTCCCCATTTCTTTCTCCACCATCTTACAGAGAGCAGAGCTGACCTGCCTGATCCTCTCACCAGTCAAAGGTGTTATTCCTTCTTCGATGCTCTGACCATCCCAATTCCTAACAACCTCACCTTCGCTTCATCAACCGATGGTTTTGAGAACTGGTGGTCGATGTGGAAGACTCATGCCTTCAGGAGAGCTCTGGGACCGTTGCTGGAACAACTCGATGCTGAATATGATATCCCCGTAGAACAGGTACCACTACTTGTAAATTTTCTTGATGCAGCTCACAAATGATTCTTCTAATAACCCGCTTTGTCTCCTTGCAGCAACAAGATGGTCCTGAACCTACACACGGTGATGGCTCCCCCTTCGAATTCTTCCCACCAGCTCCTGTGGTCCTTTTCTGCAAAAACTCGCCACCTTTGAAAAAGGTCGTGATGCAGAACCAGCCGATGTCACCACAATCGGCTTCCAAGAGCCAAGCAACTTCTGGGTCAGCCGCCTCTCGAGTTCCAACTAAAACAAGAACGGCGGTGAGGAAGGTAGCTGCCAGGAAGACTTTGAGGCACCGGAGCCCTTCTCCAGAAAGTTCGCATGTACGTTGATCCATGCCTTGGTTGATATCTTTCATCCTTGCAAACATGCTTGTGCTTACTAGCTCTCCTTTTCTTACAGGTTTCCATCGAAGACACCTCCATCGGGGACACACAATCCAATCGAGCAGAATCGGGCCCAACAGACTCTGAGAGGACCACCACACCGAGCCAGCCAGATTTGCCACCATCGGCTCCCAGGAAAAGGCCGGTTCCTGAACCTACTGCCCCCCGAGCATCAGTCGAGGCGGGGCCAGCTATGAGCCCCAAGAGGGCTCGCAAGGGACTGCAAAATTCTTCGTCGAGCCAGGAGGTTTCGAAAGTCATCACCCTCCATGCTCTTACCAATTGTTTTTTATCTGCCGATTCATCACTATTTACATCGGCTAAGCGTCTTCAATGCAGACGACTGACACTTCTAGTGGGAAAGCCGGGGAAGTGCCGATTCCTTTCGCAAGGCTGGATCTAGTAATCCCTGAAGGTGTAGATGAAACGGTTACCACTTTGGCCAAGCCCCAGCAACACACAAGCCGATTGTCTCGTCATCGCTATCCCCTTGATCTTAGGAGAGTACGTTAAGCCGTTCGGCTCATCCTTCCATGTTGGACGCATCTTGGCGCCATTTTGGCTGCCAGGTTGTGATATCTCGAGCTGCGACGTTGAACCGAATCCATCGAACCAACTCTCTCCATGCCAACGATGAACCACGAGCAAGGGCTGTTCTACCTCAATTCCAGCGTCTCAAAGCCTTGCTGTCCTCCCGATCGAGAAGTTGATCGAGGGTTACGAAGAGGTGAAGAGTGTTCTTGCGAAATCAAGGACCAACTCCGGTAGCATTGCAGGTGAAGCTTTGGCCAGTTGTAACTCTGTCTTTCTACGGGTCAAGGGTGAAGTTGGCTCGTGAGAGGATTAATCTGCGCCGCGCTCAACTCCCGCTGAAGGCCAATATTGCAGACAAATGTCAGCGGCTCAATGAGAAAAAGGCGTCTTTGTATGCCAAAACTGACACCTCTGTCAGCACCGCCGAGCTTGCACCCTTGAAAAAGGAATTGGGAGATCTTGAAGAGAAGGTCCGGGCGACTAAACAACTCATTCGTGACAAGGAAGCATTCATCGCCCGCTCCCAAGACGAAGCAGAAGGCCTCAAAGCTCCATTGAAGACTGATCTGGCAGAAATACGTGCCCTGAACAAGCAGCTAGTGATGGGCAAGGACGAAGATTACGAAGCCGAGATCGCCGAGGTGGATCGTGTCCGCGCTGACGCCCTCCACGCCTTCGAGGCATTCCTTCAGTAGCTTATTCATGTAAACTGACACCTGCTCGTAACAGTTTGAACCTCTAGAGTCGATGGCTGTGCATCGGCTATATTTTTTTATTGGCCGATTTCATGTATCGGCCCCCATATTTCACTGTCCATCATCCCACATGCTTGGGAAATATTTCTTGAGATGCTGACCGTTGATGACCACTTTGAATTTCACGTCCGGCTCCTCAAGCATGTATGTTCCCCTTAAAACTTGATCGACCCTGTATGGCCGTGCCAATTTGGAGACCATTTACCATATGCTGCATCCTTAGTCCCCAATGGCAATACAGCTTCCCATACCAGATCGCCAACGTGGAACTCCTTTGGTCTCACCTTCTTATTATATGCACGAGCTACCTTGGCCTTGTTCTCTTTGATTTTCTCAAGCGACCACAGCCTAAGCTCAGTTAAATCCTCAATACTGTCACTCATCAGGGCCGCATATTCTTCAGTTGTTAGATCGTTCTGAAAAGTGACACGTCTCGATCCAGCCATAATCTCCCAGGGCAATACCGCTTCTTGTCCATAGACTAGATTTTATGGCGAGGTTTTTATCGCTCCATGACATGACATGCGATAAGCCCATAAAGCCTCTGACAAAACCTCGTGCCAACGCCTAGGGTGCTCATCGACTTTCCTCTTGATCAGCTTGATAAGGCTCTGGTTGGACGCTTCAGCTTGCCCATTTGCTTGAGCATAGTATGGAGATGATCGGATCAGCTTAATTCCCGTGTCCTCACAAAACTTTCTAAACTCGTGAGAAATGAAGACCGAACCTCCATCGGTCGTGATAGTTTGGGGAATCCCGAATCTATGAATGACATGTTCTTTCACAAAATCGATAACATCCTTCGAGTTCACTGACTTCATAGGGACGGCTTCCACCCATTTAGTGAAATAATCCGTAATGGCCAAAATCCACATGTGGCCTTTGCTTGATGGAGGATTGATCTTGCCAATCATATCCATGCCCCAACCTCGGAATGGCCAAGGCTTGATGATGGGGTTCATTCTTGTGTGGTACCGTCTGAATTTTTCCAAATTTCGACATGCTTGACACCCTTTGTAGTACTTAAAACAGTCCTCAAGCATGGTGGGCCAATAAAACCACGATCGCTGATCAACCATTTCATCTTGTGAGCCGATTGGTGAGTTCCACAGCGCCTTCGTGTACCTCGTGTAGGAGCCGATTGGCCTCGGTTGGCCCCAGACATTTGAGCAATAACCCTTCGAGTCTGTAGAACATGTCGTCCCCAATAAGCACATACTTCATGGCCTTGTACCTTATCCGTTTAGGTGCCCCAGGCGAATCTTTCAAGTAATTGAAGATATCGGCTCTCGATCGTCCTCCGAGGCGTGCACGAACATCAGCTCCCTCCTTTCGTCCTTGTAGCACGAAGCCATTGTGCGAGATCATTCGCCTCGGTATTCTCGCGGGATCCAGTTAAAGTTTATGTCTGGAACTGTGCCATCGACTCACGGCATTGCAACCATAATGGGAAGCGACTCGCTCTCACACTTGTATTCCTCCGTGAGTTGGGAAATCACCAATTTGGAGTCTCCAAAATTTCCACTTACGCTCTAGCTTGATGAGCAACTCCATTCCTTGCGTATCGCCTCATACTCGTGACGTTGTTGGTGCAAGGGGTAGATAGCCGATGGAGAAGGAATATGTTACCCCAGGCGACACGAGTAGAATGCCGATGCGCAACCATCATCACAAACCGATCCATCAAAAACATAGCCCACGCTCGTATAGACAGCGCTGCTATATCGGTGTTGATTCTTTCGCAATAAGGTCGTAGCGCGACCCTTAACGCTTTCGCGGGTTGATACGGATATCAAATTCGATAATGCAAACATCCATTTGCCGAGTCGGCCTTTCAACATAGGAGCCGGCATATGTTTTATGACATCGATTTGCATATAATGATAATCTCGCGAGAGCAAGATGTGGCGAACTTGGTTCGGTGAAAAACAGCGGAGGCACAACTTATCGATCTCGGGATACCTTGTCTCGCATCCGGTATCCTTCTGATGTAAAACACAACTCGCTCGGACCATCATAAACTTGCACCACCACCGAGGCGATGGGCGTGTCTCTTGACAAGTAAATGTAGAAACGGCCTATCCGGTGAAGGAACCAACAACTGGCGGCTTCGTTAGATATTCTTTGATCTCGTCGAAGGCTCGTTGTTGTTCTGTCCCCCAGTGGAACTCCTCATCAGATTTAATTTTCACCAGTCCCATGAACGGCTCTATTCTTCCTGACAGATTGGAGATGAATCTTGGCGAAGTTGATCTTGCCGATGAGAGACGCAGTTCTTTCTTCGTGGTAGGTGGCTTCATTGTTCGCACTGCCTCCTGACTTTTCAGGCCGATCTCAATTCCGCGTTCATGGACCAAGAAACCCAAGAACTGACCGGCCGTCACACCGAAGGCACACTTCTTTGGATTCATCCGTAGCCCGAATTTTCTTGTTCGGTCCAGGACGCGTTGCAGATCGTCCAAGTGTCCTTGTACTGAAGCAGACTTGACCACCACGTCATCGATATAAATTTCCACCAGCTTGCCGATCAGATCATGGAAAATGTAATTCATGGCTCTTTGGTATGTGGCGTCCGCATTCTTGATCCAAGCGTCATGACTACATATTCAAACAACCCCACGAACACAGGACTCGAATGCGATCTTGTGTATCTTCCGGAGCCATAAAAATTTGGTTGTAACCGGCATTGCCATCCATGAAGCTCAAGACCTTATGACCACCAGCTGCGTTGATTAATGTCTCTGCTACCGGCATCGGATACTCATCCTTTGGAGTGGCTCTATTGAGATCCCGAAAATCTATGGCAACACGCCAGTGGCCATCCTTTTTCTCTACAGGTACGATACTAGAAATCCACGCAGCATACCTGCATGGCCTGATTAACCTAGATGTCAACATTTTCTCGATCTCTTTCTTGACTTCTTCCAAAATTTCGGCCTTCATCTATCGTGCTCGCTGCTGGAATGGCCGAAACCCTTTTTTAAGCGGGAGTCGATGCTCAATGATGCTCCTGTCTAACCCGGGCATCTCTGTATAGTCCCAGACAAAGCAATCTGGATATTATTTCAACAAAGCTATCATCGGACCCCGCAGATTCGGATCTAACTTCTTGCTGATAAATGTTGGTCGCGGCTTATCCCCAGGACCGATGTCAATCTCCTCTAGCTCATCAGCGGAGGTAAACCCATACCCTAGCTTTCCGTCACCTGCTAAATCGATGCTAAACACGGGCAAAGCGGTTGGTGAGGATAACAAAGATAATTTAGGCGATTGCGGAATCGCCCCTTTGATTGCATTAGTCAAGGAAGGTTTACAACTTATTTGTGCTCTACAATGGCGGGGAATCTCCCTACTACATTGCATGACCTGTTTGTCGTAAGATTCTGCTTTTTATTTTTGTAGCCGATCGCGAGGATCGGCCATACCACGTCTGATCGTGGACTTTGCTACTCTGTCGGGCGATGGATAAGACCAGCCTCACCCCGTTTTTGTAGCTTCAATGCGCTCACGGCGTCTAGACGATTCCGGAGATCGGCTCTTGGTCTTCGCCTCCCGGATGTTCATTCCAGCTATGGACATCTCGATCGAATCATCTGCATGAATGACCTCCACTTCATCTCCATCCCATTAGAACCTTTGGTGCATTGTGGATGGAATGCAGCGATTAGCGTGAATCAATCCTCCCGGCAAGACAGCGTAGGTGCTTTTGTCAACGATGAAGAATGGCGTGGGATGGTTTTTACGCCCTGGTCGGATCACGTTGAAACCTTGCGTTTACGAAGTTTGGCCGTTGAAGTCGCTTAACGTGGCGTTGGTTTTGATCGGTCTGCGTGGGCGTCCCAAAGCGCCGTAGCATGGAGTATGGCATTATATTGACTGCCGCTCGGTGTCAACCAACATCTTGCGGACAGGCTGCCCATTGATATAACCTCGCGGTCAGGCTTTCGGATGTTTGTAGCCCTTCTCTCGTGGCTTTTCAAAGATAACGGTCATGGGCCACGATCAAACTGTTCCTTGGTAGTTCTTTGGTTCTTGGGCGCAAAACTTCGGCGGAAGTATGAACACCATGTTTGTGCCGGCGATGTCTTCGCGCCGGCTTTTCTTTGGTTTGGGAGCCACTCTTTCCTTTTGGACGAGCCTCCGTTTCCAAGGTTTGCGAATTTTCACGGCAGATCGGCGTGCTTTCCTTAAAGTGTGGAAGTCTTTAGCGTGGCTTCCTCCAAGCTCTGCGATCGCTGAACTCTCGCTTTTGGGTGTCTGCAGTCCATCGGGACACCACCTTGGCCAGTGATATCTGTCTTCTTCTTCTTCACCCTTTGGCTCCTCGAGATCTTTTGCTCGAGATGAATCCTCTTATGCTACGAGGGAGAGGCCCTAGGCAGCTTGAACAACTGGCCCGGACTGTGTCATCCTTCGCTGTCCACATTCCGGGCGGTTGTCGATTAGGCAATCGGCTCATTCCGCATCCAGCAATACTTGAAGAAAGGACAATCCCAATGTTTATCCACGCCTTCCTTTTCCTTTGAATTTCCCTAGCGAGGTGCTCATATCCTTCATCATCTCTATCGTCTTGGCGACGTCGGTCATCTTGGCGCTCATACTTGTTAAGGAGATCGTGGAGTGTGGCTTACGATATCGCACGCTTCTCACTTGCTCCTCGGTTAAATACGCTTTGTCATCATAGGGCGGTCCGTGGACCAGCCTCCTCTCTTTCTTTGCCCGAGAGACCGCCTTCCTCCTTATATGTGCCATGGTGGTACACAGGCCCTGCCATATTAACATCGAGCAGAAATCTAGCGGCGCCTCGTGGAGTGGCTGTGTTCTACCATGTTGGCCGGAAAGCGGGTTTGTGTCTACTTTCATGGAGAATTGCCCAAGGATCGACGGCCTGTTCTATCGCCGTTTGGATCTGGCGTAGCTCTTTGCAATCATTGGTGGTGTGGGTGAGCAGTGATGCCACTTGCGATATGGTCTCCGTTCATCTCTTGAGCCGTAGGGATTTTATGGCCTTGGGTAACTTCCGCTTTTCTTTCAGCGATAAATCGAATATCTGCTCGGCTTTGCTCACATCAAGTCGAACCCTTTTGCAGGCCTTGCTGTTTTACCCATTTGCGGGACACGGATCCCCCGAGCCCATTCAGCCACGGCCACCTCCTGGTCTTATGGGATCCTCTTCTTACATGTCGACCAGGCCTATCGGACGTTTGAACTTGTCTTGGTACAACTCGGTGGCGCTGTTCATACATTGTCGGTTTACGGGCCATGTCGCCAATGAATTGTATTCTACTTGAAAGCGGATCCTTGATAGGTGCTGAGACCCAACACTGCCATTTCGACCGATTCTTTCTCGATTAAGCAGGCGAATAACATCGGTTCTTGGTCTGGCGCTGAATGTACTCGGCTACCGTTTCTTCCCGCTTTTTGCCGCTTTGCCAGATCTGCAATGCCGGCCTCGGTAGCTTCGAATGATCTTGAATGTGGAACTGCTCTTCCGGTTGCTTCAGTGCGGATCGAATCCGGTGGCAACGGTGTACCACCCAAAAGCTGGTCCTGTCGAGATTGCGCAAAGAACCTTACGCGTAAGCGATCCGATCTTTGAAATCATGCCTAAGCGTGCGGTATCGGCTCACATGCTCGATCGAGCTCGACCCTTGATCCGCTAAACCTTGAGAACTCGGAGCCGATACTTGGGTGGCGGAATCGGATCAAACTTCGTTGAGTGCGACTTGGAATAGCCGATTGTCCTTCTCTTCGGCACGAAGCCGAACTGGTCTCTCAAGATGGTACGGATTTTCTCCACCGTTTGAGATGCAGGGGCTAAGTTCTCATGACTCGTTCCGGTGGCATACTTGGCTAGCCATGCCTGTTTATCAGCGTCCATCCCAGACATCCCTGCTCCAGAAATACCTGCTCCCGAAGCCCCTGCTCCAGAAACTCCTGCCCCAGAAATCCCTGCGGTTGCAATCTGGTTCGTGCGCGTCAGGCTATTGCAGTCCGGCACGTAGGTGCACACATATCCATGTGGGATTTCTTTAGGTGGTTCAAACAGGAATTGGCAATCGCCAGGGTCACCTCCAACCTTGTAGACGACGTACGCCGGTGCCCCTGGTGGCTCCGGAGTTGCAAGCATGAATGGCAGCTGTGGCCTGATGGGCGATCTTTCTCCTGGTGAGTCCCTAAGTAGGCCCCACGGAGATGCGATGTTTCATGATCTCTGAACTACGCGAACGCGGCCCGCTCAGCGTTCACTAGGCTCTCGAATGGCGGTGAAGAGAATGAGCCACCATGTAATTGACTTCTGTCATGAGCTCAGTGCGCTCCTCTGAAGGCAGACAGATCCACCTCATCAAGAGCACCTTCGGGTGAGAACCCTTTCCACCTGATGCCATGCTTACGGGTCCTCTCAAAAGAGCCGATGAGATCGGCTTCGAAGAGAGCTTTGATATCATCATACTTCGCCTTGTGCTCATCAGGCAGATCGTCGTACGTGACCGGTCTGTCCCCCATCGCAGCGTCGGATGTTGATGCAGATGTTGTTGAATGTCCCACCGGGCGTGCCAGAATGTGTTGCCTGTCAAAACCCACCGGCGAGCAGCAACGAGCAACACGAAGAGCCGGGAGGCTCCCAGAACTGCTGGTGGGCCCTGGTCCCTCGGGCAACGGCCCGCAAAACTCCGGCACACGTCCTGGCTGCAGGCGTGCCACTGACTATACCTGGTCGGGAAGGTGATGGATTGCTTGATTAGTTTCTGCATGGCAAACAAGTATCGTAAAATTCGAGCCGACCGGCTCCCGGGTTTCCACAAGATCGGCTCCTGGGCCGATTATCCCATGGTTACGCATTAGATCTCGATAACATGGGGTTTTGCTTCATCAATACAAGTTAAATCGACCTCTGACGTTTAACGTTTTCACCACATAATTGGAACATCCTACACGTAATTGAGCACGGTAGATACAAAGATGATAGAAAACTAACCCTAGAAGGCCTAACAACCGCGTAAAGTCAATTCCCGGAACAACTCCTCTCGAATTGGCAAACCATATCCTTACATACTCTTTGGATCGTTTAACCCGTTTGCAAGGCGACTATGTGGATATCAAACTAAACCTTGGAAAACAAGGCATAACTATATGAGATCAAATCAAGCGAATAAAGATCAAGCAAGATGCTGCCCTTACACCCGAAAAGGTGCAAAGGCATCGAGATAACTAAAGCGCATAACTAAGCAATCATAACAAAAGGTACGATGCTAGCCCAAACAAATCTATGATAACGTATTACTCGCCATCAACAAGGCTTCGATCGAGTAACACTAAATAGCATAGCGAATCTGCCTAGACGCTTGCGATCTAGGCAGCATGACACTACCAAAAAACCCTAGAAACAAGGGGTGGCGATGCGCCGAGATTGTGTTTGTTGTGAACGTGATCGTCCTCCTTTCTCAATAACCTTAGGTACATATTTATAGTCCGGAGACTTTCTATCTTTGGAATAACCCTAACAACTCTATCTCTTACTTAAACCGAAGCGTAACCTACCATAATATACAGATACACGGGCAATTTAGCCCAAATACACGCACAAGGCTGATCCAGCAATACGTTGCATATATGTATCCTCCAAGCCCATCTTGATTACGACCCATCTCCTCCTTTGGCCAAAATGTGGCGATAACACATACCACATAACCTTAGCAGGAACCCTCTTCCGGAGGGGCTCTCCCTCAACATCACCAGGGTCATCTCGTCTGATCTTATACCGCAACGCATTGCATACCGGGCATTTATCTAAATTCTCATACTCCTTACCGCGGTAGAGGATGCAGTCATTAATGCATGCATGTATCTTTTGCACATCTAATCCTAGAGGACATAGATTCTTCTTTGCTTCGTACGTACTCTCGGGAAGTTCGTTATGTTTTGGAAACTTTGGCTTCATTATTTTCAGCATCTTTTCAAATGAGGAGTCAGTTAGACCACACTCTGCCTTCCATCGCAACAATTCCAGTGTGGTACCGAGCTTTGTGCTGCCATCTTCACAATTTGGGTATAACAATTTCTTGTGATATTCTAACATGCCCTCTAACTTCAACTTCTCATTTTCTGTTTCACAATCTCGCTTTGCATCAGAAATGACCCTACCAAGTTCATCAGCCGATTCATCTGATGCCCGTTCTTCACCTCTTTCCTCTCCATTGTCTTCCATTGCAGTATCACTGTATTCAGGAAACATATGATGATAGTTGTTATCATCATCTTCTTCTTCACCATCTTCCATCATAACCCCTCTTTCCCCGTGCTTGGTCTAGCAATTATAGTTGGGCATGAAACCTTTCATAATCAGGTGGTCGCAATGATTTTCTAGGAAGAGTACTCCTTGTTGTTCCAACATTGAACACATGGACAACGTATAAAACCATTCTCTTTGTTTGTCGTAGCCACATCGATAAATTTATCCACGCCTTTCATATACCCGGCTACGCGCCGGTCACCGTACATCCATTCCCGACCGTTCATCTGCATCATATAAGTAAGTTTATCAAAAAAGGGACATCATAAATAGTGAAATGACCAATTCACATTGACACATGCATTGTATCAATGACAGAGAAAAGATAAGATTGCTAACCTCGATCGAGGGAAATAAAGAGGAGAAAGCTCAAGTGCGTCTCGGACACCTTCTATATTTTTGTTCTATGAGAAATTGAACAGGATTATTCACTCAAACATTTCATCAAACACCTTGAATGCATGCATAGGAGAGAAAAAACTAGCACACCCCTCACACCTTCCACCAAGAGAAAAAACAGAGTGGAGGCAGAGGGGGCTTGGGCGTTGCATTTATAGAGGGCGGGAGCATACGTCCCGGTTGGAGCCACCAACCGGGACTAAAGGTGTGTGCCACGCCACATGGTTGTGGCCAAACCTTTAGTCCCGGTTGGTGACTCCAACCGGGATGTATGCCCCCTTACCAACCGGGAAGCATGCCTCCTGGCCCCGTGCCCACTCGAACCGGTACGCGTGCCAGCATTAGTCTCGGTTGGTGGCGCAACCGGGACTAATGCTCTGAGGGGGCGCGAACGGATGGCCTATTTTCTACTAGTGATACATCTCTCCTTATTTCCGAGTTACGTTTTCCTGTCCAAGGTATCCGCGCAGCTTCCTGAGCATGCCTCGTCCTACGCGTACCACTCATCATTATTCTTCTAGTTTTTTGTTCCTCTACAGTGCCCACTGACAAGCTACAGTGATTACTGCTCCCGTTGCGTCGGCGCAGTGACGCCTCGAGTACCGCATCGGTCAGTAGGCCCGATCCTCTCCTGCGCCGTGTGGTCTTTGGTGTGGCTCCACTTAGATGCGAGCAGTTCCGCCGCACACGTGATTTACACGGTTAGCGTGCGCACCCACGATCCCACTACCGCCAGGACTGCGCGGTTATAAGGAGGGGTGCAGGGCTAGAGGATCTACTTTCCCCCTTCGCTCACCGTTCTTCTTCTTCTTCCTTCTCACGCCCGTGCCTCTGTTCGTGCGCTGGTGGCAGTGCCATTGCCGATCTCCTCGACGGCGACGTTGCAGTTCTTCTGCTTCGACGACCTCACCGCCATGCGCTCCTTTGCCACCTCCGCGGGTGAGTTATTCTACGGCGCTGCTGCTAGATTTCCGCCCTAGGCTATCCTTCGGTTTCCCAGATTCCTCGTGGCGGTTCTCCTTTGTTGCGCCACCGCGTTCGTTAGAATCACGACGGGGCCCTACTTCTAGGCCTCCCTCCGCCGCTAGTTTCTCCTCCATTGATTCCTTCGGCGAGCCCATGTCTAGTTTTGCCAGTGGAGCGCTCGTCGAAGATGATGACCTTGCGTCCGGTCCATAATGGGGCTCTTGGAAGGGCTCCTCTGTCACTCGTCGTGAGATTGAGTGGCTGATTAGGACACGTCGGATTCCTGCCGAGGTAAGCTGTCGCTTGCCCGGCAATGAATCCTCTCCTGTACTCAATGAAGGCGAGTACGTTGTTTTCATGTCCCACTTTTCTCGTGGGTTCGGCCTCCCCCTTAGCGATTTTGCTAGGGAATTCCTTGATTACTTCGGCCTCCAGCCGCATCACCTTCTGGCTAATGCTATCGCCTCCTTGTCTGCTTACATCTCATCCTCGGAGGGGTACTTCGGCCTCTGGCCCTCCGTGCCCGTCTGGTCTAAATTCTTCCAGATCTGATCTAATGTCATTCTGAATAAATCTCTTCACCCCTCCGAGAAATCTCTTACTCAGTGTGGAGCCGCGTCCATTACACCTTGGAGAAACTCCGAGTTCCCCCGTGTCGCCGGCCTCGAGTCTTGCAAGAAATGGCATAGATCATTTTTCTATGTCAGGAACACTGGAAAAGAAGACAAGATTCGGCTCCCTGCCTTTTCTATTGGCACCCCTTCCAAGAAGAATTGGAATTACAATCCCAGGAAGAGCCATGCTTTGGCCGAGGCATTCGAGATTTGGCTCAAGGAATTGATCCGCGCTGGGCTCCGCGGTGAGGATCTGATGACCACATTCGTTAGAAGCCGAATCTGCCCTTTCCAGCTTCGCTCTCACAAACTTTGTTACATGAGTGGTCCTCTCTATCCCAACCGAGTTTTGACGGTTGAGCTCGACGACTATCTTATTTATAAGCGTGTCCGAGCTATCTTCAAGACTGATATGCCGGAGGACTGGGCATGGGGACTGAAGCCGTTCACTCGCGGGAATCCCCCTCCTGAGGTAAATTTACGCTTTGGTGTTTGTTTCCAAGTCGCGTTTGTGACCATTCTTTTGCTAACTCTACTTTGTTTCTTTTCTCGCAGAGGTTTGCGGAGCAAAAGATCGAGGATGCCGAGGTATTGGCTCTTCCGTGGACTGCAGATCGGAATACCCCGGGCAGCGGGGAACCTAACTCGGAAGAGTTTGTCCCTAAGTCGGATGTTGCTCCGGCTCGCGCCCGTGGCAAGACCTCGGCCCATGGGGTTGAAGGTGACTCGGACGACGTCCAAATTCTTGAGGTAGTTGCTGCGATGCCTATCTCTTACGCATTTACGGCTCCTACTTTCCCAGCTAATCTAGTCGGTCAGGTGCACGACGCCGAGCCTCTTGCTTCTCGGGCTCCTGCTGCCTCGAAGAAGCGCACTGCTCCGACAGGTCCCTCCGACGCTTCTCCCAAGAAGCGAGTGAAGAAGTCTTCCCTGCATATTCCGAGGCGTAAGACCATGCCTGGGGTTACTGGGTGAGTTTATTTTCATTCGTATTTCTTGTCTCTCTTTCTGTCATTTGATTCGAACTTTTGTCCTTTGCAGAGCTCCTCTATCTGCCAAGCCAAGTGGTCCAAGTATGACAAGCCATACAACTCGGCAGCCTTCTTCTCCGCACCCTGAGGGTACTCGGGCTCCTAGTCCCTCTCGTGTTGACTTTCCTCCTGCGTCGACTCAGGCATCACCTCGGCGAGATGTACCCATAGTTCCTACCATTAACGCTGACATAACTCTGCCAGTAGATCACCCTGTTGCCCCTATTATGACCACTGAAGTTTCCTCCGTTATTCCTTTGACCACCACAATTCCAGCTGCTACTCCAACTCCAGCCGAGGATATCACCATCTCGGCCCCCTTGGAAACCATAGTTCCTCCTGTATCCAAATATGCCACTCCTAGTGCCGAGGTTGCTGCCCCTGCCGAAACCTCTTATAAGACTAGGAAGGTTGTTGTCACCAAACCTTCAGCATCTCAGAAGGGGCCGGCTAGCTCTTCTCAACCCAACATAGCTGATGCACTCCGCAAGGGGGCTTCCTCTGCTAAGCCTGTTATCACCCCGGCCGCTGATACTCATCTTACTCTTCACCAGAGTCCCGTGGCGGAGGTAGTTACCCAACGGGTCCGAGGTAAAGTGCTGACCCATACTGAGAGTGGTAATAGCCTCGGCTCTTTGGTGGAATACGCCAACAATTGGAACACCGCCGATCAGCTAGAGGGCAATCCGAGTATCCAGCCATTTCAGCTTTCTGACATCAACAGTCATTTGCATATGGCTGCTAAGATTGTTCTTGATAGAGATAAGATGAACGAGGGAAGCGCTTCTGTTGATATTTTGTCTGTTATTCAAATGATAGTATATATACACTAGTCCCCCAAGCTTGCAACCGAATAACTTGTTGTTCGTTTGGAAGCTTTGTTAGGCTTCAAATGTCTTATTTACTAAATCAATTTCCTGCATGACTTGGATTGACCGTGGTCCACTTATATTCCAAATTAAGTTTAGCTTAATCCAGATTTGTTTCGGCTTTGAATATCCAGCCACCTAGATCTGCGTTAAGTTTTATTTGACTCGGATCTATTTTAGCTTTGAATATCTAGCCACCTTGATCCGAGTTAAGTTTTATTTGACTCGGATCTATTTTAGCTTTGAATATCTAGCCACCTCGATCCGAGTTAAGTTTTATCTGACTCAGATCTGTTTTAGCTTTGAATATCCAGCCACCTAGATCCGAGCTAAGTTTTTTTTGACTCGGATCTGTTTTAGCTTTACATATCCAGCCACCTAGATCCGAGCTTAGTTTTATTTTGACTCGGATCTGTTTTAGCTTTAAATATCCAGGCACCTAGATCCAAGCTAAGTTTTATTTTGACTCGGATCTGTTTTAGTTTTGAATATCTAATTGTGTAATTCATTTTGGTACTTAGGTTGCCCATGATCGGCGGACAGCCGAATTTCAAAAGTTGCTCTTTGCACACAAGAAATTGCAAGAGAAATATGAGAAAGTTCTGCCCGTGGTGAAGAAAACTAGTAATTTAATAAATCTTTGTATTGTTCCTTAAGTTCTAAACATTTTGGGCTTGATGTGCTAATTCATTCTTTGCTGGTATGTAGCTAATATCAATAATCTTAATATCCGCCTTACCAAGAAAGTTAAAGCTCTAGAAGGTTAGTTATTCTTCTCGTCTATTGATTTTCGTTCGAGACAAACCCTTGGTTTCTTATAACCTTCTGGCTTTGGTATAGCCGAGTTACAAACATTTGCAGCGTCGCATCAAGAGTGCATATCCATGCCTGATACGATGCTGCATTTTTTAGAACAAGCCACCACCCATTCGACGCAACTTAAAGAAAAGGATGATGAGATAACCCGATTACGCGCCGAGGTTGAGTCTCTCAAGCTTTCGCAGAAATCCGAATTGGAAAAAGTTGATCAGGAGTTCTCTGAAGAAAAGAATCGGCTGAGCCTGAAATTGCAGAAAGATAAGGAACTCCTCGATGCTGCCGAGTTGAAGAAGCAGAGGATGAGCGAGGAAATCACTCATTTTGAGAAAAATAAGGCCGACTGGACCCAGGACCTCCAGAAAATGTTGAGTTATATTCATCGTAAGTTTCCGACCGTGGCCAAGTTATTTTCTTCTCTTTCTTATTTTTAACTGATATGTTTTCCTTTCGCGTAGATCATTTTCCGGAAGCTGGACCAGTGAGCTCTAAGGAAGTGATTTCTGATCGTCAGCGTCGAGGTGTCCTCGCAGACTCGAGACCAGAATACTCAATGGAAGACTTCCTGATTGCCGTCGGCGCTGCTATTGGACCAATGAAGATTATGGGCAGAGATCTAGTGCAAGCAGCCATTCGGGCCTACGATGTTCTTTGGCCGAATACCTCTGGAACTCCTGATATTGACGAAGTCAAAATACTTGTGGAGAGATTAATGGCATCTCAGACCCAGTTAAATCTCTGGAGGGAATCTGCTGGGAGGGCTGGTGTTGATATGGCACTTACGGCCGTTCTGTCTTGGTACGAGGACATCTCGCTCGACACTTTGATGAGCGCACTAGCTCTCGTTGGGTTGAGGATCCAGAGTTTGTCGGTCGCCGTCAAGATCGTGCCTTCCAGCCTGTTTAGTACGCTGACGTGCATAATTGGATTGAAGGGCCGAGTTTTCTTCCCAATCCAGCGGATGATGTTGAAGTTGAAGATGCCTCTGATGATGATTCGGCAGATCAGGATGAGGCAGAGGGTGACTCGGACAACTCCCGTGACTCCAATGCAAGCTCGGATGAGGATGGCGATGCGCAATCGTCTTCTAAAGGGACCGAGCATTATCGAGCTCAAGCTAATGTTTCTCAGCAGCCGAGGCTTTCCCCCGAGGCTACCATTGCTTCTGTTGAAGGCGAGGTAACTTCGGCTGAGGCGCCGGCTACCTCGGAGTTCCCAGTTCCTGAAAATACCCCTGCGCAAGAGACCGAGGTTGCCCCACCATCATCCGAGATAGCCATTCCCGATGCTCCTGATTGTGCTGCTGTCCCTTAAGGGTGCTCTGGCCCTTTTCGCTGTTTAGGTTCAAAAAACTCTTAAATTATTTTTGGTCCCCGGTATGCCGGGTGTATGATGTCTGTGGAACAATTGTCCGGCTTTTGTTGTGGTGTGAACCTTTTTGCCTTTCGCCGCTGAGGCATGGGTGATGGTAATTATTATTACTCTGTTTAAACAAGTCTCATTGCTTTATATCTTTGCTTTGGCGAACTTTGATTTCGTAGGTTCGGATTGTATTTTTCCATGTGGCTGACCTTAGTTCGGCATTTATCTTGCCTGCCCCTTATAAACTCGACAGCGTAGCTGTTGTGTTTTTAATTTCTATTTGAAGTACAAAGCCCGAAGCCCATATCTGGTAAATTGATACAATAAGTTGCATCCCTTATTATACTTTGATTTGCTGGGTTTGTTAATCTTTTTGCATTATCCCTAGAAATCTTTGTTTGTTTTCGCTTTGCTATTCCTCTGATTACTGAGACAAGTTTATATCATATCTTGCAAGTTATGATCATCAATTTTGGGGAGTCCCCGAGCCTGTAGCTAAGCTATGGAGCTTTCATGTGTCTGGCGACAAACAGTGGGTAATACAACTTAGTCCCCGAGTTATCACTCGGGTTATCGAGTTCTTGCGTGTTCTCAAAGAATTATCTTGGCTCATGCGGCAGTCCCCGAGTTACGAATTGGGTTGCCGAAATATAATTCATGGGTCAATGCAGAGAATACTACGGGGCAGTCCCTGAGTTATCACTCAAGGTGCCGAAGTTTAATACGCATTTTTAGAAATAATAATGGGGCAGTCCCCGAGTCAATGCTCGAGGTATCGAGGTTTTAATGCAGAATCCGAAATAAAGGATAATACGGTGCAGTCCCCGAGGGTCTGCTCGAGGTGCTGAAACTTAACACATAATTCAGAAATAAGAAATAACACGGTGCAGTCCCCGAATCACTGCTCGAGGTGCCGAGGTTTAACACATAGTCTTAAAAAATAGAAACAACATTGTGCAGTCCTCGAGTCGCTGCTCGAGGTGCCAAGGTTTAATACACGCTTGATACTCCAACTTGATGCGTCACATTACGACGTACATCATATGGCTCCTAAGTGTAGAAAGGGCGAAGTAAAGCTATGTTCCACGGTCTTTTTGATTCATCGCCGGCTTTGTTTGACTTGTTATTTTCTGGTGATTGAGCATCGATTAGGTAATATGCATCATTGTGCAATACTTTACTCACGATGAATGGTCCTTCCCATGGGGGTGATAGTTTGTGCATGCCGGTTGTGCGCTGCACTAGCCGAAGAACCAAATATCCTTCTTTAAAAACTCTTGGATTGACCTTCTTGCTGTGATATCGTCGGAGGTCTTGCTGATAAATAGCTGACCTTGATAATGCCAATTCCCTGGCCTCTTCTAGCAAATCGACATCGTCTTGCCGAGCTACCTCATTTATTTCAGCAGTTGTGTACTGGTTCACTCTTGGCGAATCATGCATTATGTGAGCTGGAAGCACGACTTCTACCCCATATACTAGAAAAATGGGGTATATCCCGTTGACCTGTTTGGTGTAGTTCTGAGGCTCCACAGTACCGCTGGTAGTTCCTCGATCCAGCATCCTGCCAACCTTTGGAGAGGTTCGACAAGCCAGGGTTTTATTCCGGACAATACCAGCCCATTTGATCTCTGTACCTGCCCGTTTGATGCTGGGTGAGCCACCGAGGAAATATCTAGTCTTATGTGCTTCTCTTGGCAGAACCTAGCAAAGGCTCCTTCAGCAAAATTTGTGCCATTGTATGTAATAACACTGTGTGGATAACCATATCTCAAGATAATACCTTTGAGGAATTTTACTACTATTTGTCCATCGCATTTTTTTATAGGTTTTACCTCGATCCACTTTGTGAATTTATCCACCATGACTAGAATGTGAGTCATTCCGCCCCGGGCTGACTTGAACGGGCCTACCATATCCAAGCACCATACCAAAAATGGCCAAGTAATTGGTATTGTCTTTAATTCGGACGATGGCATATGTATCTTGCTGGCGTATCTCTGGCAACCGTTACATTTTTCTACCAATTCTTCTGCCTCCTTCAACGCCGTCGGCCAATAAAATCCATGCCTGAATGCTTTGGCTACTAAAGCTCTGGACGATGCGTGATGCCCGTATTCTCCCTGATGTATATCTAGGAGTATTTCCTGGCCTTCTGCCGAGTCAACACATCTTTGCAGCACGCTTGTGACGCTTCTCTTATATAGATCATTGTTTATGATTGTATAAGCTTTTGCTCTTCTTATTGTCTGTCTAGACAGTACCTCATTACTCGGCAAGGTTGCGTCCTTGAGGAATGAGAATATATGTTGCGCCCATGTCAGCGTGATTTTCTATGGGATAATCTCACTGTCGATTTCCATGTTTTCTGCCGACATAACAACTTCGGATTTTTCTGTATTCATTCGTGCGATGGCCGGGTTTACTTTCAGAAAGCCCGGGTTGCATTATTTGTCGATTTCCATTGGCACACTTCCTTCTTTCAATTCTGTCGAGATATGAATTGACTCGGACTCTGGTGATGATGTAATCAATGGTTTTCTCAGGTGCTCTAGGGCAATACCTGGGGGAATTGACTGCCTAGTTGATCCTAGTTTTGACAGTGTGTCCGCAACGTCATTTTCCGCCCGAGGTATATGATGAAACTCACATCCATCGAAGTATCCACTGATTTTTTGCACATGGAATCTATATAGGGCCATATTCGCATCTATTGCGTCCCAATTGCCCGATACTTGCTGTACTACTAGATCAGAATCCCCGCAGCATAGGATCCGACGTATACCAGTTTCCTTTGCCACCTTTAACCCATGGACGAGTGCTTCATACTCGGATACATTATTTGATGCGGCGAAATGTATTTGTAGCACATATTTCAGCAGATCTTTTTTCGGTGAAGTCAACACTATCCCTGCCCCCAAGCCATTTCTCAGCTTGGATCCGTCAAAATGCATTTTCGAATAATTCGGATCTGGTAATGGTGGTTCATATTGTACCTCGGCCCAATCCACAAAGAAGTCGGCCATTGCCTGAGATTTGATTGCATCTCGCCTATCGAATTGCGGAGCATAAGGTGATAATTCGATGGCCCATTTTGCTATTCGTCCACTTGCATCTTTGTTGCTCAATATCTCGGCTATGGGCGCTTCACAAATCACTTTTATCGGATGTTCTTCGAAGTAATGTTTAAGTTTTTCACCGACATGTATACTCCATAGGCCATCTTTTGGTAGTGCGGGTAGTTCTGTTTTGAGTCCGATAGTACCTCGCTTAAGTAATATATCGGCCTTTGTATTGACTTATCATCTTCATTCCGTTCCACAACAATCACCACACTTACCACTCTGTTAGTGGCAGCTATATAAAGTAACATAGGTTCTTTTGATAGTGGAGAGGCCAGGATTGGTGCTGTGACCAACATCTTTTTTAATTCATGAAACACGTTATCTGCTTGCGGTGTCCAAATGAACTTATCAGACTTTTTCATCAGTTGATACAGAGGTAATGCCTTTTCCCCCAGCCGACATACAAATCGACTCAGCGAGGCCAGGCAGCCCGTGAATTTTTGTACATCATTTAGGCACCTCGGCAATTCCATTTTTTCAACTGCTCGGATTTTAGTTGGATTTTCCTCTATACCTCGGCTGGATACGAGAAAACCGAGTAATTTCCCAGCTGGCACACCGAAGGTAAATTTTTCCGGGTTAAGCTTCATTCGGAACCTTCTCAGGTTTGCGAACGTCTGCCGAATATCATCGAGGAGCGTTTTGCTCTCTTTGGATTTTATAACCACATCGTCTACATAGACTTGTACATTTTGTCCTATCCGTTCATGTAAACACTTTTGCATGCATCTCTGGTATGTTGCTCCTGCATTACACAGGCCGAATGGCATGGTGCGATAGCAATAAGCCCCGTACGGGGTAATAAACGCAGTCTTTATTTGATCGGCCGGATTTAACGGTATCTGGTGGAAACCAGAATACGCGTCTACAAATGACAACAACTCACAACCAGCGGTCGAATCAATGACTTGGTCTATCCTAGGTAAAGGAAAAGGATCTTTGGGACATGCCTTGTTTAGGTTCGTGTAATCGATACACATTCGCCATACGACGTCTACATTTGGGTCATCCTTTTTTCTTTTCTACTAACACCGGATTTGATAGCCAATCCGGATGAAGCACTTCCATGATGAACCCGGCCGCAAGGATCCGAGCTATCTCATCCCCTATTATTTTTCTCCTATCTTCGGCGAAGCGGCGAGAGGTTGCTTCACCGGCCTTGCTCCTGGCCTTACATGCAAAGAGTGCACAGCCAACTCCCTCGGCACACCTTGCAGGTCTTGAGTTGACCATGCAAAGATATCCCAATTCTCACGGAGGAAGTTGGTGAGCTCGCCTTCCTATTTGGCATCTAGGTCGGCACCAATCGTGATGGTGCGCTCTGGGAATTGCTCATATATCTGGACCTTTCTTGTCTCTTTAGTCGGCTGAAAAGAAACACTTCCATGTGGGTTGGCTAATGTCGGCATATTCAGCTGTGCCGACTGAGCGAGAGCCGCTACCTCCTGAATCCTTCTTTTTTCTCTTGCAATTAACAATGACTCGACCAGGTTTGATCCGACCGAAGCACATTCCATCGACTTCCTGTAATCTCCGGCTACTGTTATCACCCCTTGTGGTCCGGGTAACTTCATTTTCAAGTAAGTAATGTGGAAGCTGCTCATGAATTTGGCCAATGCTGGCCGTCCGAGTAAAGCATAATAGCAACTTTCTAGGTCCACCACTTCAAACTCCAAATTTTCCGCTCTGCAATTCTCCCTTGTGCCGAATATACATCTACTCGGACTTTCCCAATGGGTTCGCACGAAAGTCCCGGCACTATTCCATGGAATGTGGTTCTTGTGGATTGCAGCATATTCTTCGTTATTCCGAGTTTATGCATCGTATCTTTGTACATGATATTGATACTACTCCCATTGTCAATGAGTACTTTTGAAAATTTCACATTAATGCTGGGCCCGACAAATGTTGGATCTAGTACGAGTGTGTATGACCCTGGATTCAGCATTATTTTTAGGTGATCCTTTATGCTCCAGGTTATTTCCTGATCTGACCAAGGCACATATCTTGGTACCGCCGGCATAACCGCATTTACCTCCATATGCCGGCGTTGTACACTTTGCCTGTCTTGCTGTTCTGTTGTGAACACACAATATGATTGATGATGCTCCCTGTAATCATTACGTCCATTATTTCCGGGGTTTGCCCTTCCATCCTAACCTTGATTTATCACTTGATGCACTGCATCTCTCCAGTCCGAGTTGTCATACCTCGGAGGGGGTGTGGGTAACATTAACTGCTGTGCATTTGCTCCAGTTAACTATGGCTGCTGCTGTTGATGCGCTTGATGAGGAGACGCTTGCATGCTTGCTGGGTTCCCCATTGTGTTTTTCATCCAAGCACATTGCCGAGTCGTATGATTAGCCGGCTTGGCCGGGTCTAGAGTATGGAACTTACATGGTTGATCCTTCCGCTGCTTCTTCTGTTCTGTGTCCACTGTCTCTTCCCTTTGTTCCTCGGTGTCCACTGCTGAGGACCATTTTTCTGCCGCTGACTGTTTCCGTGACTCGGCTGATCTTGCACTACTACTGCCACCTGATTGGATGCATATCTGTAATCCGGTCTTTCCTCTCTTCTTCTACCCCTGAACTTGTTGTGCCTCGATGATCTGGCTGCATCTCTTGCATATTGATCTTGATGCTCCCGATGCTCTGCCGACATTAGTTCTGGTTGTGTCGGATCCCCCAATGCATACGAATTTGCTATCCTGATGGTTTCTGCCAAGGTGGTCGGCATATCTCTTTGCAGCCTCTGCCACAATATACTGGCGTATCGGCAGCCTTGAGCAAACCAAGCTATCGCTTGAGATTCTATAACCCCTTCACATGAGTTTCTAAGGTTACACCACCGAGTCAAGAATTCTCTATCTGTTTCATTCGGCCTCTGTTTGCACATAGCGAGCTTTTGTGTCCTGTTTGGCCTTTTGTAGGTACTAGCGAAGTTGGTGACAAACATATCTTCAAAATCTAGCCAACAGTTGATACTGCCTGCTGGCAGATTGTTCAGCCATACTATGGCTGGTCCTTCCAGCATTTGCGGGACATATCTTACCGCCCATCGCAGGTTTCCACTAGCTATTTTTACTGCAGTGGCATAGTCAATCAACCAATCCTGTGGTTTTGTGCTCCCATTGTATGTTTTCGTGCCCCTTGGCAGTTGAAAGTTTGGCACTGGTGGCTCGCCCATGATCCGAGGTCCAAAACATGCCGGACCAGGCGGACCCTATTCCTCTAACAACTCGGACCGATACAACCTGTCTAGTTTTAATCTTGCATCATTTGATGGCAAGTTTCTATAAATGATTCTCTCCTGCGTTCCATAATGGTTTTTCCCACCATGTACTGCATACTCCATATCTGTGTAACCATCATTGTACCTCTCGTTTGCCTAATTATGGTGAGCTGGTCTCAATTCTCGCTCTTGCCGCGGCTCATACCTCGGCTGAGGATCGGGCGATGGGTCTCTCCTTCCCTCTGCCGGGTTATTGTTCTCGTGATTTCCTCTTCCGAGGTCTCCATTACCTCGGCTTCCATTTCCTTTGTTGGCACGGCCGGGGTTTCTTTTGCCACTGTTACCTCGGCTTTCGTTGCCTCTGTTTTCATTGACCTTTCCGGCTACTGCCGGATCATACAGAACAATTTGCTTATTTCTTTTTCCTGAAGTTTCTGCTCTATCTTTTCGCGCGTTGTTTACGGGTGAGGATGTCGCTGCCACGGATAGTGCAGGCGCTGCTCCAGCCTAATGAACCATACGCGAGGCTCACGGTCTTGCCGGGTCAGCCCTGAGCATTTCTTCATTCTGCTGGTTCGCAATGCGTACCAGCTCATTCACTATTTCTTGCTGTTTCTGCCGAGCTTCGCCGGTTAATCCTTCTAACTCTAATGTAGCGGCATTTTCCGCCCTTAGGTTCTTTGCCGGGGTGCTATACCTCAGCAAGCCTAGATCAACTAAATCTGCCTTATGAGTCTCATGCTCTTTGTTGATATCATTCATGAGGTTTTTTCCTCTTAATCTTAATTCATCTACCCGCTCGGGGGCAACATCTAGTTTATTTGCCTTAGCATACTCTCGCAGGGTCCTGTTCAAGGACTCCCGCAATGCCGACATCTTTTTTGCCTCTACCAGTACTTTCTGCCTAGTCTCTTCTAACTCAGCCTGAGCATTAGCCGAATCCAGTATCGGGGCCACAAGCGTGGTCAGATTATCTATAGTTGCCTGGAGAATGTTTTCTGGTCTTTCCAGAGGTGGCCATCTTACCCTTGCTGCCTTTGGGGTTGTCTCCTGCACCTCGGCTGACTTGGCTGCCGACGGATCTACCTCGGTGGGCTGTGGAGCTGCTTGATTCGCGGTCACCTGCCCCCCGGCCGCCGGGTCCTTGCTTGATCCGGCGCCTTCTCCTGCCGCCTGTATCGCGGCTGTGACCATCACCTCGACGCTGCCGACGTGGCATGCTCCACGCGGACCGTTAGCAGCACTAAGGGGAGGTCCTCCTGCATCAATGACTTGGTGAGGATAAACGCAGGAGGTGTCGATGCCGACGTAGACCTTGTGCGCTCCCAAGTTGATGAAGACGCTGTTACGCGGAGGCGCTTTCCTCTAGAAGCTGCCTGCGTTATCGCTGACATAGTCCCAGAGATTGAATCTCTGGACTAAGCTAGAGACAACGCGCTCGCCGGTGTGGATGAAGTTTCCCGTCCGGATCTTGACTCCAGCTAGCACCGCTGCTAGCCCCACGGTGGGCGCCAACTGTCGTGGTGGTGGCATGGAAGATTCCATGGGTAGGCTAAAGTATGGGGCCAATGGATGCTATAGGGATTTGGGGAGGGAAGATGTAGTGACTTCTACACTCAAATGACTAACATGCAGATCTTTATTTCTCCTCTTCAGGACTACAAGTGCTCCTTGAGCTGTTTGCAGGAAGAAGAGAGCTATTACACGAGCCTTACAGCGTAGAATGAATCGATCCCTCTCAGGAGCCCGCGTCTCCCCTTATAAAGGGATGCCTTGGTTCCTCCTAGGGCTGACGTGGTAAGCATATTCGAGGAATATGCTTGTCCCAATATGGTAACTCGGCGACCTCCTTTCCATGTCCCCCTTCTATCGACGGCAATGTTCCAGAGAGCCCCACATGCGCGCCTCGGGCTCCCTGACTGTCACCTCCGTGACCTTCTTCTGCCCTTCTACTGCTCTGCTCCTTATCCTTTATGCTTGGCTCTGTTCAGATTCCCCCCTAGCTAGTGACTAGGGTTTGACTATAGGCACCTCCTTCTCCTACAAGCTTCATGTTACTCGGCCCTTTCTCGCATAACTCGGCTCGGCCTTCACCTGCATTCAGGTTAGTCAGACTCGCTCGGCCGACTTAACTCATACGTCGGCCGGATAAGGTGTTATTCCTTCTGTAGCTGTCATGGCCTTGCTTATCTCGGCCGACTCTTACATGACTTGACCGATATAAACAGTAACTCGGCTCATGACAAGGGAGACTCCTTTCGTCTTTCCCCTGTCTTGACCCTATCCGGGGTCACCTCCCCAACAAGCCCCTGCCCTCGTGAAGGGTTTTTGGCATTTTGGCCATAAGATGTTCTGGCACGTGCTCCTACGTGGGAGAATTATACTGGTCTCTGGCCCAGCTGTTTGAGCGGTGCTAACCTTGCGAGGCTTGGGCATGCCCTTGCTTTGTGATCCCTCTCTCGAGGAAAAGGGGTGCGAGCTCCGGTGTTTGCTATGGCTGATGGTGCTGCCGATTTCTAGGCTCATGACAAGGATTTGTCTCATGAACTTCTCCGCAAGCTTCCTGAGGGGAGTGCCGTTGGGCAGGCACCATACCATGGATGAGGGGCTTTGCCTCGCGCGCCTCCGTAGAGCCTCTCGTGGAGATTACTATGGAGGAAACACGCATGCCATGGTGGACCTGAAATGCACTTGCGAGTAGAGTTTTTTGAGCGCCAGGAAACATGGGTGAGGTGAGTTAATGCCGAAACTAGATCATAAGTTTAGAGCCCAGCAGTTTAGGCCCTGCAAAACTTTGGCCGCTTGAGGGGTGTGCCTCATGAGCCGCCCAGTAAGCCTATCGAGGAGAGGGCCGTAGGGCAAATGCTTATCCTGTTGGCCCCTTGCAGAGGGGTTATAGGATTAGCATGAGGGTTTTTTAAATATCATTAACCATGGGTGAGGTGCTTACTACCGAAATCGGTCAGCAAGTTCAGAGATCGACACTTTAGTTCCTGGGAGCTTGGTCGTGGAGGGGCAGTGCCTCATGAGCCGTCACAGCGATGTCTTTTTAAATATTAGGAACCGCGGGTGAGGTGACTTACATAGAATCCGGTCAGCAATTTTAGAGCTCAACAGTTTAGGTCCTGAAGACTTGGGCCACTGGAGGGGCAATGCCTCACAAGCCACCCCGTTGGGCAAAAAACACACACCAGTGAAATCCTGTGCACATGACATGAGAGGACTCCAGGTGCCAGGAACCGTGGGTAAGGTGAATCATTGCCGGATCCAGTCTATAAGTTTAGAGCTCGACACTTTAGGTCCTGAAGGCTTGGGCCGCTAGAGGGAATGTACCTTGCAAGCCTCCCATAGACCTTACTAGGAGAGGGCCATATGACAAAGACGCGTGCTGCCGCACGAGGTTCTCAAGAACCAGAAACCATGGGTGGGGTGACTTATGGCCGAAACTAGTCCGTAAGTTCAGAGCTTGACACTTTAGGCTCTAATGTTGACAGGGAGTGACTCGGTGATGAGTACCATGCCTACCCCCACTCATGTGGTGTATGTGATGGAACTCAAGTGGCATGGTTTTTGGAGAAATTCTTTTCTGAGGGAAAACCAAATAGCAAGACATGCGCATAGCACAAGTTAAAAAAATCGCGAAAGGTCCAAGGTTATAACAATGCCGCCGTGGCCCACACGGGTCTTACAGGAGATAAAGCTGTACGAGATAAAGATTTTCGGGGGTCACCTTCAAAAATTCGAGGTGTCGGGCATGCCGCAAGAAGAGGTTTGTCCACCTTCCAGCAGCCAGATTCCCCTGCTCAGCTGGTAGCTTAGATACCATCGGGGAGACATTCGATGTTGTATGTGCACTAAATGTAGTCCACCGAGAAGTCCGGAGCCCCGGGGTCAACGCAGGCTATGGTGGCCCCGGGTCCTTCTTGAGTGCGGGGGCACCAATCACGCTCTGCTCCTCGCAAGGCGGGAACAGAGCGGTTGCCGCCCTCTTCGCCATGGCGTTTTCCTAGGCCACCATTTGCTTCTTCCTCGTGGAGCCCCTGACATAGTCCAGGGCATCCACATATTCCAGGTAGGTGGCGACCGCGGTCTTGTAAGCGTGCTCGAGGGAGCACAAGGCTTCTACCTCGTCACATTGGACCGTGATGACCCCACCGTTACCTCCATGCATCTTGACGATGTTGCAGGCATGGTGAGTGGCCGCCATGAACTTGGCCAGCACAGGGTATCCGAGGATGACGTTGTACGGAAGACCAATGTGTGCCAAGTCGATGAGCTCGGTGCAGTAGTTGTCACGCGTCCCGAACATGATGGAGAGGCGCACCTTCCCGATGGTTATGGTGGTCCCGTTGGTCACTCTAGAGAACTACATGGTCGGCATTAGCCTGTCGTATGGCACCTGCTTTTTTGTGTTTCTCGCGTGCCTCGCAAGGGTATAATGGAGGATGAAAGTCTAGGGTTTTAGATCTCTGGGATCAACCCGTCCTAAGGTAGGAGAATGGCTCCTTATATAGCGGCAATGGGCCTCTTCCCCCAATATCTAGGCGGGAAGGGCTTCCACAGTGCCGCTCCTCGAGGTCCCGGTCTACAAGACTACTTTTGGTGAACTAAGTCTTGGATGCCGGATGCTCCTCCATCCTCCTGTAAAGCGGCCTTCTTTAGCTTCATTTGTCCCTGTCCGGCGCTGCTTGTTGTCCCCCTTCCACCAAAATGGAAAAAAGGGTTGCCTGCCATGCTGAGGTCGTTCGTCCTTCCCTTGCAGAAAAGGTGGCGGACCGGGGCTTCCTTTACCGAGGCGAATATGGAGCACAGGGCTGCTGCGCTCCTTATCGGGATCCGCCTCGCCAGCTGGCTGCATGGTGAGACTACCAAACAGGCCCTAGGCACGCTCCAAGGCATCCAAAGCTTGGCAGCATATTCGGCGCCACAGAGGGGCTCTTCTCTCGGACGCATCCACTGGAGGCCGTCTCCTCATGAAGGCGAGGCCTCGCGAGGGATCGCCCCACCGGGCTGCCTCTAGGCGCTCTTCAGCCTCTTGAGGGCGCGCCTGCTCACGCACTGGACCTGTCAACCGCTGGGACGTGGCACCCTGGTTGCCAGCGTCCTGACAGTTTGTAGTGAATCCTGCCATATGTATGGCTTCAGTCCAGCAGTGTGGAACATTCTTCTTTTGTAGTTCTTGACTCAGAAGTTTGAATATTATATGCTTTCTGTCGAATACTTTCCTGAGTTTTTTCTTCAGAAATCTCATGATGATTTGCTTAATCATTCGGTTGCTCCTGGTCCTTCGGGTCAACAACTATCATGAAGAGACAAGTGCACCCAAAAATTTAATATCGTTAATTGATTTATTGATCCTCCATTGTATGATGACAAGATCCAACATATCAAACAATTGGAGGATGAGCTTCGAGTTGTAAAGGCTCATGTAAATGTGTCCAACTCACAAAATCAAAAGGCCACGGTACACGAGTCATATTTGCTGGAACAAATTTCAATGGCGAGTGAGAGCATGCTATGTAAGTTCCTAGAAAAGCCTTCGAGTTCATTGTTTTACTGAAAACTGACCCCTTTCCACTTTTTGTAGGCATTCGCTTGAACACTGTGGACGATACCCAACACATGAAGACTTGGATGAACGCCCTGATGGATGCTTCTTTGGTCGAGAACACTGATTTCTAGATAAACCACTGGCGAGCATATACATTGACGCTCCTTTAAGATCGAGTTTTAGAGGTGGAGAAGTTCGTCGAGTGCTGCCATTCTGTGCTAGCATTGGTGTATAATGCGATGTTTCCTAGGAATCTCCAGCCTCAAGGGCTGGCCACATTGATGTAGAAATTTCAACGATGTGAGGCGATCCACCACTTTGTGAAGTTGCAACTTATCGCGGGTGCTAAGGTTTCCTTTTCTTGGGTGCACATGCACCACCCGACAATAAATTTGGATGTGGTGTCGCAAGTTCTGCCTTCTCCTCCGGGGGTGGTTTGATACCCATGGATCCTCATTACGAGGCTGCTTATAAGCCAGCTATCCGGATAATCTGTAGGTGTCGTGATGAGGACCAAGATTTCTTCCTGAACTTTCCTGTGTAATTATTGAATTGGTCCTATAAAGAAACATATGTAAACTTTGTAAAGTTTTCATAAATGTAAGCCGATAATATAGTCTGTTGCGGAATCAAATATTATGATATTGTTGATGGTTGTTCTATTTGCACCCTACGTGAGCCATTTTCGTTAGCCTGATGCCCGTTTGGCCGAGTCAGCTATTTAGGTCAAGTTGTGTATGAGTGTTTAATGACGAAGTCGATAGTTATATATATTGTGCTGATTAGCGTAGCCCCCGAGTACCGGGTGCTGTTTCTGTAATGAGCTAATTAGCTTTTCCCCCGAGTATCAGGTGTGATGAAAGTAAAGAATTGAAATTGAGACTCAGGTTGAGAGAACTTAGGTTTATTCATATAGGGTACAAAGGTACATTGTTTGGCATAGTTGCCTGGTTATAGACCTTACTGGAAGTAAATGCGAGTTTCAGTTGAATAGCCTGGCTATAGGCCCTATCGAAAGTAAATTGCTGAACGTAAATGTCCTAAGCTTAAAAGCATCGCAGCTACACAACATTCCATGAATTAGAGTACTTGACTCATGTTGTCTTGTCTTGGAGAAGATATGCTCGGCCAGGGATCACTTCTGTGATGATGTACGGTCCTTCCCATGGCAGCTGTATCTTGGGATGTCCATCTTGCTCGAGGCGAAAGACTAGTGTAACACCCTCAGAATCGGCCCTATGCAAGTTTTAGCGATCCCCGCCAAACCCGCGTAGAAACGATTCAAAGGTGCCCACCAGGCACTTTCGTGCGGGTGGAAAACGAAGTAATATCATTACACAATAGTCCACGATGGAACCCACAGAACAGATATATACAACCACGACTCCATGAGTCAAGAATACAGATACACAATACAAAGATCCAAATCACCTTTAAAATGATACAGCGTCCGAGTACGGACAAGATGCAAATTGAGCTAAGAGCCCTGAAGAATAACCAATGGCGTCCATAACCCTGCCCAGGCCAAGCCGGAAGGGTAACCCTGCTAACGACGTCGATCTCAAAACCTGCTAAAAACAAAAGGGGTGCCGACAAAGGGCAAAGGAAAAAGAGAGCGGTCAGTACTGAGGCCAGTACACGGCGAGACTAGAATTCGGCGGTCCTCGCCTACATAGGTATGGTGGACTGAAGCGGCAGCGCAGCATGCACTAAACAACCTATAGAGACTCGATACAACTGTCGGCTATCAGAGAGAGATAAGAAAGACCTATTCGAAACCATCCTGATTCTACCACCAAACATACCCATCCTGGTATTTCCCCCTCGAGACCAAACGAGGAAGTCAACCGAGGAACTCACACAGTTGGCAGTTTTATTTATTCAGTTATCGTTGCAGCAATTACTAGTCAGGTATAGATAGTCATCCTGATATAATAAGCAGTGGGCACTTTTAGTTAACCATTCCGTTGTAGTTGCAACACTTACTAGTCAGATACAATTAGCATGAGATATCCCAAACCCAGCAGTTGTTGGTACTTTTATTTAGCCATTCCGTTGTAGTGAAGCTGATTACTAGTCATATCGGATACAAGTCAAATTATAACAGTAAACTTTAGTTATAGTTGTCTATGATCGAGAACTGTGCTCCAAGTCGTCCATAACCGCGGACACGGCTTCTCGAAAAGATTTAACCCTGCAGGGGTGCACCAAAGTTTCCACACACACCTACACCCTTGTTGTTAGATCAGGTAGGTACAAGGTCACAAAACATATACCAAACGGTATGTCGACGGGGTTTCGGACACGACGTTTCCTAGACCCAAAGCAAGCACATGGGGGCCACCCCACTAAGCTACCCGTACGAAGTCGGCCGGTCTCCGAGACGGACTCAGGGTTTGTGACGACGGCTTTAAACGACTGGGAACCCGAAAGTGTGACTGGGCTTGTCGATACCGCGAAAACGTGGCAGGGGGTTCCAAAACAGTACAAGCGCTCCACGCGCAATAGTAAATAAAGCAGTAAGTCATGGCATAAGTACAAGATAGTAATAAAGCCCCAAACTACTTTGTGGCCCCCGGTACAGTACTTTGAAATCAGGTACTTATCGATGGGGGTGCCCACACACCCCACCTGTGGTTAGCGCGCTCGATCTCGGAACAGGTGTCAAGAACTCGGGGTCCTACGGGACACCAGTGAGCGGTTAAAAACCAAATATTGTCTATTACCAATGGTGCCTCTGCATTTACCTACTTCAATTTTAGTTATTAAACGATAATTAAAACCATGATCATCTCCAACATTAAACATACAGTAATACTCCAACAACTGTGGTACTTGACGACACACAACAGCACTTGAGCAAGCGACTACGACACGCAAGTCCAACTATCTACCAAACAACAGGTAATAGGATGTGTCCAAGGCAATATAAGGCTGCAAGGGATATTCCGGATACGAAAACTAGAGCATCGCATCATAGATAGCAATAGATCAATATGAGGAAATAAAAACTATAAAAGTAAGATAGGTAGAAAGGGGGAGAACGCTCGCCGAAAAACATTGCCGAAGGTTCATCCAAAGATCGGGGCGAAGCTCACATCAACTCAATGGCCTTATCCGCGCAGAAGCAAAACACTAGAATAAACACCGGATGCACTCTTTAATACTACGACAGAAAATCGGGCATGATGCATATATGATGTATGGCATGGCAAGGATGCGATGCAATTAGGCCATATTAAGCGGAACCGGGGTCCCGACAATTATTTAGATGGTTCAAGTTATTTAGATACCCGCAATTTAAATGTTATCTAATCAAGGCAAACATATAGCACCGGTTCGCTACACAAATTTAAATGGGACCAATATAAGACTAGAAAAGCCCACATATGGCCTCCATATTTAATTATGGGTGAATCGACATAATGCCCCAAAACCACACAAATATGTATGCAAGCATGATCAATTTAATATGCAATAAATATATATCATTTATAAAATAAGGTTCGGATAGGGGTTATACAAAACCCGGGGTTCGGCGAACTTGGTTCAGGGGTTCGACGGGGTTCAGCTCGTTGGGATCGGTCTTCGGGTTTCGGATATCGGATATCGGATCCATGAGGTAGTTCTTGGTGTTCCCTGATGAAGATCTTGTCATCGAACGGTCCTTGTCCGGAATTTCTTTCGGGTTGGGCGCCATCTCCCTCGGGTTCCGGCTTTGAGCACTAATGACACGATCTAGAACCAGTGTCGGGTCTTGATGTGGGCCGCACCATCGGCAACACTTGGATTGCAAGTGCTATGCAGCTTCAGACGATCTTGTTGAGCCCCTCGTGGTGGCGGCACAAGCACACAGACATCGAAACAATCGAGGGGATCGTCGGTGTTTCAGACTTACAAGCAAACCAGCCAAGAGCAGGTATTATTGGTCTGCTGCTATTCTACAGAGGCCTACCAAACAGAGGATACAGAGCTGCACGCGACGACCAGACGAGTGACAAAAGCGACATTGCCTAGACGAGGGCGGCGGCACAGGGCACGGACGGGGAAGCGGGCCAGGCGCGCAGCGGCAGCGCGCTCACTGCGAGGACAGAACCGGAGCCACGGCCAAAGGCGAGGGAGGGCGGCAACACAACGAGCCGGGGAGGAGGAGCGACGGGCTCGGGTCATCGGAGGTCGTGGCGACCAGAGGGCTTGCCGGCGAGGCGAACGACGACGCGAGGCGTCACGCTGCCGGGACGGTGGCGGCGAGGCAAAGGCTGCCTCAGGTCGCGGAAGATGCCGGGCAGCAGGGCTCGACGGAGGGGCACCGGGGAGGCCAGAGAGAGGAGAGGACGTCGGGGGAGGGGGAGGAGGTGATGGCGGCCGGGGCGACATGCGGTGCTCGTAGGAGAGGAAGCTCGGGCCCGGTGGTGGAAGGAAGCTGGCAAGGGCACCTGGCGGCGGGTGGTAGAGGAGGAAGACGCAGTTTCCAGGAGGATGACGAGGACGACGGGGAGCTCGCGGTGGCAGCGTTGGCCGGCCGACGGAGGAGACCGGGGGGAACCGGGGCTTGCAGAGGATGCGGCGGCGAGGTGCGCTCGAGCAGAGGAAGAACGACTTGAGGGGGAAGCGTGGTATGCGTGCAAGGGAGCGGGCAGGTGCGTCGCTGTGGGGTGGGACAAGGCAGTGGGAGAGTTCGATCACCAGGGGCAGTCTGGCGCGCGGGTGCGTGCTGCCTTGCGATGTGTGTGCACTGTGTGGGCAGTTGGGGGTTGGTGTCGTGTGAGGCAGCGGCGGCGGGGTAAGGATAGGATTAGGTCTAGGTTGAGTGGCAGGTAGGGATTAGGGTTTGTCTAGGTGGGGACTAGGGTTTATTTTCTGGGTTGTAGGTGGGCTCCGGTTGGGCCTTTGGGCTTGGCCGGTTGTCTGCCTCCCCAGACAAAATAGTTTTATATATTTTTTATTTTATGTGTTATTTTAAAAGTCTTTTGCAAATACTTTTAGACAAACAATATATCTCACAAGACTGGGGATTTTATAATTTGAATAGAGGAGGAGATAATTAGAAACGAAGATAGGCTTTCAGGAATAATAGTTTAGTGTAGAAATATGTATGATGATGTCATGATGATGTACAAAGATAAAACACAACGATTTTCTAGTAGTGATTTTACTCGGGGTGCTACAATTCGACACCACTAACAATGGATCTCGCCCTCGAGATCCACCTCCTAGTATGGGGAAGAATGCCGATGACCTGAATCTTCTCGCTTCGTGTAGATCCCCGCGACACCACTAACGAGGATTTTGCTTCCGTCTTGAAATTGGCGACACCACCAACAAGGTCTGTTGCTCACGTTCGCTGAGAGAACACTCCGGAGAAACAAAGGACGAAGGTAGAGGTATCAAAAGATAAGGCCACCTCTAACTTCCGTGAAAAGAGGAAAAGTTATAGTGATCCACCAGTTCGATGTACAAGAGTGAACAGTAAGAGTCGGTTAGTGTGATCAGTCCATCCCGTATCCAAACTATTAACTCTATACATGAATAGGAAAATCATGCAACACAACTCTCGAAATTTAGAAGGAAGATCTTCATAAGAGGTATTCGGAACAAAGGGATGATGCAAGCTCTACATTGGATCTGATGTAGATGAGGTCATCACGTTGGAAAACACCGAAAGATACAAAAGAAATTTTTATGAAAATACATAACGATTAGGTTTCGCAATGGTTCCATTGGCATGAACAACACATGCTCAAGGTATACTCCAACTTCACCAATGCTCGTCCTTCTCATATGTTTTTCAACGATACGGATATCCAGCAAGGTACACATATAGATAAAGAGTTCAAGAACAAAAGATTGGATGAAGGGTACAACAGACAAGATGCAGATTTGATGATCGTAGCACCACCGTTATAAAAGGGAGAAAGCGAAACCCTGAAGGTACGACGGAAACCCAACCGCGAGAAATCCTGGACTCGAAGAAAGATAAGAGAGTAGATTCAAAACACGCAGAGGTAAGAAGAGAATAGCAGAGGGGTAAGGAGTAAAAGCAGACCTAATCAGATCTATCCAACCGATTTTTCCAAAATAGTTTTGACACTCTATAACGTCCGTTAGCTAGGTTATCCTACAGGCTGGACCAGTGGGGTATCGTAACTGCTGAGCTCTGATACCACTCTGTAACACCCTCAGAATCGGCCCTATGCAAGTTTCAGCGATCCCCGCCAAACCCGCGTAGAAACGATTCAAAGGTGCCCACCAAGCACTTTCGTGCGGGTGGAAAACGAAGTAATATCATTACACAATAGTCCACGATGGAACCCACAGAACAGATATATACAACCATAACTCCATGAGTGAAGAATACATATACACAATACAAAGATCCAAATCACCTTTAAAATGATACAGCGTCCGAGTACGAACAAGATGCAAATTGAGCTAAGAGCCCTGAAGAATAACCAATGGCGTCCATAACCATGCCCAGGCCAAGCCGTAAGGGTAACCCTGCTAACGGCGTCGATCTCAAAAACCTGCTAAAAACAAAAGGGGTGCCGACAAAGGGCAAAGGAAAAAAAGAGAGCGGTCAGTACTGAGGCCAGTACACGGCGAGACTAGAATTCGGCGGTCCTCGCCTACATAGGTATGGTGGACTGAGGCGGCAGCGCAACATGCACTAAACAACCTATAGAGACTCGAAACAACTGTCGGCTATCAGAGAGAGATAAGAAAGACCTATTCGAAACCATCCTGATTCTACCACCAAACATACCCATCCTAGTATTTCCCCCCTCGAGACCAAACGAGGAAGTCATCCGAGGAACTCACACAGTTGATAGTTTTATTTATTCAGTTATCGTTGCAGCAATTACTAGTCAGGTATAGATAGTCATCCTGATATAATAAGCAGTGGGCACTTTTAGTTAACCATTCCGTTGTAGTTGCAACACTTACTAGTCAGATACAATTAGCATGAGATATCCCAAACCCAGACGTTGTTGGTACTTTTATTTAGCCATTCCTTTGTTGTGAAGTTGATTACTAGTCATATCGGATACAAGTCAAATTATAACAGTAAACTTTAGTTATAGTTATCTATGATCAAGAACTGTGCTCCAAGTCGTCCATAACCGCGGACACGGCTTCTCGAAAAGATTTAACCCTGCAGGGGTGCACCAAAGTTTCCACACGCACCTACACCCTTGTTGTCAGATCAGGTAGGTACAAGATCACAAAACATACACCCAACGGTATGTCGACGGGGTTTCGGACACGACGTTTCCCAGACCCAAAGCAAGCACATGGGGGCCACCCCACTAAGCTACCCGTAACGAAGTCGGCCGGTCTCCGAGACGGACCCAGGGTTTGTGACGACGGCTGTAAACGACTGGGAACCCGAAAGTGTGACTGGGCTTGTCGATACCGCGAAAACGTGGCACGGGGTTCCAAAACAGTACAAGCGCTCCACGCGCAATAGTAAATAAAGCAGTAAGTCATGGCATAAGTACAGGATAGTAATAAAGCCCCAAACTACTTTGTGGCCCCCGGTACAGTACTTTGAAATCAGGTACTAATCGATGGGGGTGCCCACACACCCCACCTGTGGTTAGCGCGCTCGATCTCGGAACAGGTGTCAAGAACTCGGGGTCCTACGGGACACCAGTGAGCGGTTAAAAACCAAATATTGTCTATTACCCACCGGTGCCTCTGCATTTACCTACTTCAATTGTAGTTATTAAACGATAATTAAAACCATGATCATCTCCGACATTAAACATACAGCAATACTCCAACAACTGTGGTACTTGACGACACGCAACAGCACTTGAGCAAGCGACTACGACACGCAAGTCCAACTATCTACCAAACAACAGGTAATAGGATGTGACCAAGGCAATATAAGGCTGCAAGGGATATCCCGGGTACGAAAACTAGAGCATCGCATCACAGATAGCAATAGATCAATAGGAGGAAATAAAAACTATAAAAGTAAGATAGGTAGAAAGGGGGAGAATGCTCGCCTGAAAACATTGCTGAAGGTTCATCCAAAGATCGGGGCGAAGCTCACATCAACTCAACGACCTTATCCGCGCAGAAGCAAAACACTAGAATAAACACCGGATGCACTCTTTAATACTACGGCAGAAAATCGGGCATGATGCATATATGATGTATGGCATGGCAAGGATGCGATGCAATTAGGCCATATTAAGCGGAACCAGGGTCCCGACAATTATTTAGATGGTTCAAGTTATTTAGATACCCGCAATTTAAATGTTATCTAATCAAGGCAAAAATATAGCACCGGTTCGCTACACAAATTTAAATGGGACCAATATAAAACTAGAAAAGCCCACATATGGCCTCCATATTTAATTATGGGTGAATCGACATAATGCCCCAAAACCACACAAATATGTATGCAAGCATGATCAATTTAATATGCAACAAATATATATCATTTATAAAATAAGGTTCGGATAGGGGTTATACATAACCCGGGGTTCGGCGAACTTGGTTCAGGGGTTCGACGGGGTTCAGCTCGTCGGGATCGGTCTTCGGGTTTCGGATATCGGATATCGGATCCATGAGGTAGTTCTTGGTGTTCCCTGATGAAGATCTTGTCATCGAACGGTCCTTGTCCAGAATTTCTTTCGGGTTGGGCGCCATCTCCCTCGGGTTCCGGCTTTGAGCACTAATGACACGATCTAGAACCAGTGTCGGGTCTTGATGTGGGCCGCGCCATCGGCAACACTTGGATTGCAGGTGCTATGCAGCTTCAGACGATCTTGTTGAGCCCCTCATGGTGGCGGCACAAGCACACAGACATCGAAACAATCGAGGGGATCGTCGGTGTTTCAGACTTACAAGAAAACCAGCCAAGAGCAGGTATTATTGGTCTGCTGCTATTCAATAGAGGCCTCCCAAACAGAGGATACAGAGCTGCACGCGACGACCAGACGAGTGACAAAAGCGACGTTGCCTAGACGAGGGCGGCGGCACAGGGCACGGACGGGGAAGCGGACGGGCGCGAGGAGCTCGCGGCAACCGCGCTTCTGCCTACGAGGACATCACCGGAGCCATGGCCAAAGGTGAGGGAGGGCGGCAACACAGCGAGCCGGGGAGGAGGAGCGACGGGCTCGGGTCATCGGAGGTCGTGGCAACCAGAGGGCTTGCCGCAGGACGCTGGCGAGGGAAGAGGCGAACGACGACACGAGGCGTCATGCTGCCGGGACGGTGGCGGCGAGGCAAAGGCTGCCTCAGGTCGCGCAAGACGCCGGGCAGCAGGGCTCGACGGAGGGGCACCGGGATGGCCAGAGAGAGGAGAGGACGTCGGGGGAGGGGGCGGAGGTGATGGCGGCCGGGGTGACATGCGGTGCTCGTAGGAGAGGAAGCTCGGGCCCGGTGGTGGAAGGAAGCTGGCAAGGGCACCTGGCGGCGGTGGGTGGTAGAGGAGGAAGACGCAGTTTCCAGGAGGATGACGAGGCCGGCGGGGAGCTCGCGGTGGCGGCGTTGGCCGGCCGTCGGAGGAGACCGGGGGGGAACCGGGGCTTGCAGAGGATGTGGCGGCGAGGTGCGCTCGAGCAGAGGAACAACGACTTGAGGGGGAAGCGTGGTACACGTGCAAGGGAGCGGGCAGGTGCGTCGCTGTGGGGTGGGACAAGGCAGCGGGAGAGTTCGATCGCCAGGGGCAGTCTGGCGCGCGGGTGCGTGCTGCCTTGCGATGTGTGTGCACTGTGTGGGCAGTTGGGGGTTGGTGTGGTGTGAGGCGGCGGCAGGGTAAGGATAGGATTAGGTCTTGGTTGAGTGGCAGGTAGGGATTAGGGTTTGTCTAGGTGGGGACTAGGGTTTTATTTTCTGGGTTGTAGGTGGGCTCTGGTTGGGCCTTTGGGCTTGGCCGGTTGTCTGCCTCCCCAGACAAAATAGTTTTATATTTTTTTTTTCTTTTATGTGTTATTTTAAAAGTCTTTTGCAAATACTTTTAGACAAACAATATATCTCACAAGACTGGGGATTTTATAATTTGAATAGAGGAGGAGATAATTAGAAACAAAGATAGGCTTTCAGGAATAATAGTTTAGTGTAGAAATATGTATGATGATGTCATGATGATGTACAAAGATAAAACACAACGATTTTCTAGTAGTGATTTTACCCGGGGTGCTACAACCAGGTCCCCCCCCCCCCCCGCTGAAGGACCTGGGACGCAGTTGATGACTGTGATAGTCGTGCAGGCTTTGTTGGTATGTGGTTAACCTAGCGAGTGTGATGTCTCGCGCTTTGTCGAGTGCGTCGACGTTATCTTTGAGTGCCTATGTAGAGGTGGCTTCGTCGTATGCGACGAATCTTGGAGCTTTGTTAGTTATCTCCACTGGAAGCATGACTTCGACTCTGTGGACCAGGAAGAATGGTGTTTCCTGTGTAGAAGTATTTGGAGTTGTGCGTAGGCTCCATAGGATATATGATAGCTCATCTACCCAAGCGCCTTTTTCTCTTTTGAGTGGTACCATGATCCTTTTCTTGATGTTGTTGCACATAAGTACGTTGGCTTTTTCCAACTGACCATTGGTTTGCGGGTGGGCAACTGAAGCATAGTTCAGTTGGATGCCCATCTCTTTGCAATAGTCCTGAAATTCCCCTCGAAGTGAAGTTGGATCGATTATCTTTGATGATGCTACCCCGAAGCAGAAAACTATTGACTTGATGAAGTTTACAGTCAATGTAGCATCTTGGCTGGTGACATGCATGCATTGCTTCAATACACTTGGTAAATTTGTCGACTCCGACGAGAAGAAAGACGTATATGCCATGAGTTGATCTATGGATCTTGCCAATTATCTCGAATCCCCATTGGGCGAAAGGCCAAGCCAAAGGTATGGGGGCCAATTCCGTCGTTGGTGCATGGGATTTTGTAGCGAATCGCTGGCATGCTTCGCATGTGCGTACGATGTTCTTGGGGTCTTGCACCGTGGTGAGCTTCTAGAAACCTACCCGGAAGGCCTTTGCTTCTGTTGCTCGGATGCTGGCGTGATGACCACATATGCCTTCATGGATGTCCTTGAGGATAACTTTTCCTTCCTCGGGTGTCATGGACCGCTGTATCATGCCCGAGATGCTTCGTTCGTAGAGTTTTCCCTTTATTCCTATGAAGACTTTGGTTCAGCAGGTGATCCATCGTGCTTTGAATGTGTCATCTAGGAGTTCTCAATTTACCATGTACGCCAAGTATGGTTGCATCCTTGTGCGTTCAACCATCATCACATCCTCGGGTTCTTCCTTGTCCTCTAGTGCAGATGCTTAGGGTTCAAGGGTGGGCGCACCTCGAGTTAGCTTGTGCCTTAGCCCCATTGCATCCTTTTGGTGTGTTGGGTTCAGCGGATTTTTTTGACTTTGATGGAGTACCCGCTGATTTCTTCCCAAAATACTCTGGGTGGTACGGGCAGACAGAGGGACCAGATATTTGCAAGATTGTCAACTTCCTCGTTGCTTGCTCTCTGCTGATGTAGGAGACCTTGCATCCATCTAAATGTCCCTCCATGATGTTTGTATATGTCACGGTACTCGGTCATGTTGTCACTGGTGGCATCACACTTGTTTATTGTTTGTTGTGCGATGAAATTCGAATACCCGAATAATTTGAGGTGAGTTTCACATAGGCTATGGCCATACGCATGACATGTAACAAGGCCTCGAATTCTTCTTCATTGTTGGATGTGTTCAGGAATCTCATCCAAAGTATGTACCGCAACTTATCTCCTTGGGATGATATCAATATGACACTTGCCCCCGCTCCTTCAACTCTTTTGGATCCATCAAAATAGGTCTAGGCACTCAATAGATCTAGAGGACCCGCGCTTTGTAGTTCCATCCATTCCATGATGAAGTCGGGTAGAACCCGTGACTTGATAGTTTTGTTCTTCTCGTACATGATGTCCCGAGGGGATAATTCGATTCCCATGAGAGAGACATGCCTAGTTGCCTCGGGATTGTTAAGGATGTTGGATAGAGGGGTCTCATTGACCACCACTATCGGATGCTCCATGAAATAGTGACGTAGTTTGCATGCTTTCATAAAGACACCATATGCGAGCTTCTGATAATACGGGTACCGCTGTTTGGACGGACATACTACCTCGCCAACAACTTGAAAACGTCACTGTTTAGACGAGTAGACCGGCCATTGGACACCATATGTTTTCCCTTCTTCGGGTCACTTGACGACCAACACTGTGCTAACCACTTGATAGTGGTGGTGATGTACAACAACGGTGGATCTCTTTCTTTGGGTGACACTAGGACGGACGATATCGATAGAGTTTTCTTTAGTTTTCAAAGGCTCTGGTCTTCATCGGTCCACTCGAAAGTATCTAATTTCTTCAGCAATGCGTAAAATGATAGTGCTTTTTCGCCCAGCCAAGCAATGAACCGACTTAGTTCCGCCACACGCCTAGCTAGCTTCTAGATGCCTCGTAGATTCCTCGGATTCTTCATCTTCAAGACTGCCAAGATTTTTTGGGGGTTTGCCTCAATCCCCCTAGCCGACACAAGGTACCAGAGTAGTAGCCCCGCATGTACTCCAAAGAAGCACTTTGTCGGGTTAAGCTTGATGCAGTACTTGTCAATTATCAAATGTCTCACGGAGATCATCGATAAAATTCAGTTCTTGCCTTATCATGATTATTACATCGTTGATGTAAACTTGAATGTTTCTTCCAATTTGATGTCCAAGGCAATTTTGCATCATCTGGTGGTACGTGGCACCCTGGTTTTTTAACCCGAAAGGCATTTCTCGTAGCAGAATATACCATAAGGTGTGATAAATGTTGTATGTTCTTGTTCCTCGAGTTTCATCCTGATTTGGTTGTAGAGAGAATACGCATCTAAGAAGGACATCCGCTCACACCCCGCGGTTGAGTCGATGTTTTGATCGATTCGCATGAGCGGGAAGTGATCCTTTGGATATTGTTTGGTTAACATAGTGAAGTCGATATACATGCGGAGCACATCCATATATATTTTCTCCAGGACACACATTCGATTAGTGACCTAGGTTGCCCTCTAGATCTCTCAGATGAACTTGGCGTCAAGGAGGCGATGGATCGCCTTTCCAATGGGCTTGCATTTTGTCTCTATGAAGCGGTGAAGTGACTGGTTGACTGGACTTGCATCAGGGTATATGTTGAGTGCGTGCTCAACGAGTTCCCTGGGAATTCCTGGCATGTCCGCTGGACACCATGCAAAAATTTCCCAACGCTCACGGAGGAACTCGATGAGTCGTGCTTTCCTATACGGGACCAACGTTGGAAGCCACAAAGGTTGTTTTCTTCGGATCAGTGGGGTGGACCTGGACCTCTCATGTATCCTTGGCAGAGTCGAAGGATTCGTTGGGTATGGACCTCGTTGCTTCCAGCTAAACATCGTGATCAGTGGAGATCTTGAGTTGGAGGAACACTTTTCCATGCCGAAGGACTCAAAGATTTTGTTGAATTCTGGTACATATTGTCTGAGTGAGCGAAGCTTCCTCTAACCCTTATGATCCCATTGGGTCCCATCATTTTCATCATGAGATTAACGTAGTGCGGACACACCATGAACCGCGCGAATGCGGGTTACCAAGGATACCTCGATGATCCATTTGTCGCTTAGTGGAACAATCTCCACCAGCTCGCGACCAAGGCTACTGAAGACCCGCTTGAGGGCCTCTGGTTCCCAGGCATCCAAAGGGAGGCCGTCAAAGCCGAGTTTAGAGAAGAAAAAAAGCTGCCCCAAGTGATCATACCACCCACGGGCGTGATGCCAACACATGAAGCTCATTTTCTCCCCACATCACTCAAATGAACAGGAAGAGTGCAGAACATGCTCACTGTCTGAGCTATGGGCGAACCGGACGAAGCAATCGAATGGCGGTGTGCATAACTCAATATTGAGCACTTTTCATCTGATCCCAAAACGAGACCTGAAAGACGACAGCAAGTCTATCGGCGACACAGCGGGACGCGTGCCCAACACTGTGGCCATGAGAGCATTGTCGTCGAACTCCTCTACCAAGGCTACCATGACTGCGGTGCGTGACAACACACAACCGCCCGAGGCCGGTCACCGGTGCGGATTTCCTGACCAGACGCCCTCCATCGTGCGAGAAGGTCTAGGTAGTGGCGAGAGGCTAGGCTAGGGACGCGAAGCTCCGACACGACGACTAGGAAAAACGAGGCGAGGGTGACGACGCGACGAGCTTCGGTTAAGGGTGTGGGAGGCTGACCGCATGGCGAGGACACGAGGAGAGCAACGGAAATCTCCGATCTGGAAACCAGTAGCCAGCGCTAAGGAAGGTAATGGAGAGGGGAATAATAGGGGAGAAGAGCAGAGAAGAGAAGAAGATCTAGTCCTCGCAGGGGTAAACCAGTCCACGACCGCAAAGGATAACGGAGAATACTGACAAGGCAGGGCAAGAAGAGTTGACCTAATGGTGGGATTGAGTTCAACCATTTTTTGACTGTTTCAAACGATCGTTTGGCCATTAGATTTATATTCACCCCAATTTGGCCCCTCTCAACAATTGGTGAAGCTACTACAGCCTCTCCACGAGATTACACGCAACTCAAACCCTGTGATGCCTTGGGTCTGAACTTTCGGGCTGCATATTAAAAACCTCATATGAAAGTGTACTATTAATCTGTATCTTTTACACATCTATAAATATGTTAAACAATAAGTAATGGTGTGATAAAACAAATGATGAACAAAAAACCTTCAAGCACACTTTGATGAACCTATAGAATAAGATACTCTTTTCATGATTGTCATTGGTGTTTTATGCCTTTATTTTTGGGCTACTTCTTAGTTTCATGACCGACTAAAAGACTCCCTTCTGAGTTTTATTTCTTCCCTTGAGATGTTTTGCATATCAAACCGAAAGTAAGCATTGAATACATATGCTAATCCTCCATAAAGAATGTAAAATAAATTTTTAGCTATGTAGTTCATGTCAACAATACTAATAAGGATGTGGTTCCAAGTATCTTTTATTTCAAAGATTCATATGGTTTATGTGCTAAACATCTTACAAGTTGATTTTTTCATGAACCATACCTATGACCTTGCACTCCTCATGCTACTCAACTTAGGTCTTTCATTGTATGCTCATGTTGGTCTTAGAAACCGCATAACTGAAGTACCTCTTGCTCCCTGTGTAGCTATATGCCCCCATTTTTGTATTTATTAATTAATTTTGCATAAGAGTTAATATAATTCATTGGTTATGTTCAAGGTGGGAGGGGGCAGTATCTCTACTCTAGAAGAACAAGAAAAAAAGACATATGAATCATATCAACAAGGATAATCATGCTGTAAGTTTCCACCATGAGTTGTCGCACGACACATGGATTTGACTAGCGGTTCAGGAGCGTTTTCTCTCAACATTCCTACTCTAGTATGCACACTTTATTTCACATCGATGCAATCCATAGGCAGAACTTAAACAAGATTAATTATCAACATTCAACATTGAAAGCTTGTTCCATTCCAACATGGTTTAGCCAATAACAACTAATAAGATGTAAAGCACAAAAATTTCCACAGTGGTATCACCCCATACCTTAATTTCTTATGATCTTTAAAATACATGAAAGAGGTGTATTTAATAATGTTTGGAGGATTAACATACATACTATACTTGAAAGTAGATTTTGCAACAAATAGGTGGATATTCCTAGTCTAGTTTATGGGGTTTGGAACAAGTCTTAGCTTGTATTGTGAAGGCTTAGCAAAAGCAGATCTAAAGAGTGTTCCATCTAGTTCAGAATGCCAACATTTATTTTCTCACCTTGCTCCATAATGTTGAACATAAATATACACAAGCAAAGGATACAAATTAATAGTTATAAAACAAATCATACTTCGTATAAAGTACTTGAGCTTAAGAACTAGACACAACATGAATTTTAGCTTTTTGTTTTTATCTCCCCTTTTATTTTATTCCAAGGAATTCTTATTCATTTCAATCTTATCATGTCAAAGTTTACTTTCAGTAGCGTGATCATAAACATTACCATGCAGTCTTTTTAATGCAAAACAAAAATAAAATGACAAAACAGACGCTCCAAGTTTCTACGATAGTTTTATGTTGTTTGGAAAATAAAATTTAGAGGTTTGCAAACTGAGAGTTTAGTAGGTCCGGTGGGGTACCTTGGGAATCCCCAAGATTATGGTTTTTAACATCCTTGGATTGCTCTTGGTGTGATGTTCCTCTATTCCCTGTCAAAAAACATCAACACAAAACTTGTTCTCCCATCTCTTTTATGAGTGGTGACATTAGTCGCACAAAAGCATAATAGTTGCTGCATATATATCAAAGACAAAAATCTTCATAAATGTTACAGCAAGCATATAATGTTCTACACATCCCTAGAATATAATATGACTCATGATAATCATTTTAAGACACTTGGTAATGGTTAAAACAAAACATGGCAGAATCTGTCCAGATTTTCAGCAGCAGCAAAACAAAAAATTTCACCCACTTAGACATGTCATGATTTTTATCCAATTTTTGTGCATATAGATGATGAAAAGTTGTAAATTCTGTATAAATTTTAGCGCAATCCGAGTTACATAAAAAATAGAAAATACTTGCACTGAAAACTATTCTTTAAACATTTATTACACCATATGTTTAACAACCTTTTAACATCCAAAATGGGTTCCACTTGGTACTTTATTAAAAAATATAGAAAGAAAACCAAAACAAAAATATCTTTCTACAGTAATAGTTCAAAACAAAAATACAAAATAAAATAACCGGGTTGCCTCCCGCAAAGTGCTTTCTTTATAGCCACATAGCTAGGCTTTACTTACTTGATTTAGGTGATATGGAATTTGTGGGATATCTTGTGCTTATTTGCTACTTCCTTCCTTGGAAAGTGTTCCATACACTTGTTGTGAGAAAACTTAAACTTCACATTTCCTTATTGTGTATCAATGACTGCAACTGTGGTTCTCAAAAAAAGGTCGACCAAGTATTATAGGACTTGAGGTATTGCTTCCCATGCCCATGACAATAAATCAACAGGTACAAATGTCATATGCAATTCAACCATGATATCTTTAACTTTTCCTAAATCATGTTTAGTTGAATCATCAACAAGTAAAAGATCTATAGAGAATTTTCCCATAGGTTTCAAATCTAGTAAATCATATAGATCTTTAGATAAAACTAAGACACTAGATCTTTGCATCTTTCATTAAAAGTTCTCAAATGCTGCACAGGGTTTTCATTAGGCTTCTTATAAAAACATTAGGGTTTTCATTAGGTTTGCAAGTGAATATGGAATTTTTTTAACTTTAATCATACTATTGTTTTTATTAATCATGTTTAAATCTTTGCATCTTTCATTAAAAGTTCTCAAATGCTACACAAGGTTTTCATTAGGCTTCTTATAAAAACAGTTTTCATAAATGGCTTTTGTGTCTGTAGAGTATATTTCAAATGGTTGAAATGGTATCTCACTTTATTTTGGTAAATTCTTTACGCTAAAGGGCCAATAAGATCTATTTTCTATTTTTATGTGTTTTTATATTTTAAGGAAAACTTAAAAAGACTAAAAACAAGACAAAATAAAATACTTTAAAAATATAGAAGGAGAAGAAAAAGCTCATAGTGGTGCAACTTACCCAAGCTTGGGTTGTTGCACAAGTTGATGAAGATGATGGTGCCAGAAAATAGTCTGGCAGTTGCAGTGGGAAATACCTTGCTCCTCAAACTTGCTGAGGATGCAGTTGTGGTGTACCTTCGCCAAATTCCCCGGAAACGTCGCCAGAAAATAGTCTTGATGGCAACAATCGTGGCCACTTTTCATTGGGAATCCAAGTGCAGAGTGTTGTAGCAAGCTTCTTTTCCCCACAAGGGTGACTCGAGGGTTTATATCGAACTCTCGGTGAGTTGGTTATGGAAGGATTTTTGTCTTCTCCTCTTCAAGCAACCTATAATGTAAACTAATTTGTCTTGAGTCCCAAACTCCACCAAGTGGTTGTCAAGCACAAGGTTTCAAGTTAGTAATATAAAATAAATAATAATATAAAGTAAAGTAAATAAAGTAAAGTAAAGTAATGGAAACCTGATGATATGGAAGATAGTAGATTTGTTTTTGGGATTTTATGAGTGATTTCATGTAGGGAAAGTATTTTTGTATTTTCGAAATAATAAATTACAGAAAATATAAATGATAGTAGATGCAATGGAAAGGTGTTTCTTATGATAAAAATCGGACTGGGGTTCATGGGTTCACTTTTCTACTCTCTTTTTAAGTTGTAGTGATCACAAAATAATTCATTAGTGATAAATATTCATGGAACTTCAATCTATGCTTGATAAAGAAATCAATATGGGCATCATGTTCTAACATAGATATGAAATACATATCTCTTATACTACTGAAGAAAGGGAAACTCCATGCAATATTGAATTAAGAACAAATCAACGTATAGATTTAAGTAATATAGCATGATGTTTGAAATACAAATATGCTACCTTGATCTAACAAGATTATCACACTGTCACATGATAACTATAGCACATGATTTCACTTTATCCCTAGTGAGGTAGAAAAAGAAAGGTAAAAACCAAAGTAGATCTTGAATATTGTTTGTCACAATTCAATCTGTACCACCATGCTACTCCATCTAATACACACTTCTCCCTCTACAAGTTGGATCAAAACAAGAAATTAAGAACGGGGTGCATGATATGCATCTATCAATACATCTTACACAAAATATATTCCAATCTCAAATATCAAATCATATAACAAAGATCCACCACATAGGAATTAAAAATATGACCATAATCATGTAGGGCAGCTTATATGGTACTAGATATAAGAAGAACAAGAGATAAATATATCAAGCTACTGCCACAAACCCATTGCACAGAGGTGGACTACTCCCTCTTCATCATGGTGATGATGCTGGAGATGTTGGAGAGGGTGGAGATCTCCCTGGAGGTGGCTCCGATGGAGTTTCCCCCTCCAATCTTTGTTGGATCTGACTCTAGTGGTGTTTTCAGTTCTGGTGTGCTCCATCTCGAGGACTCCCTGGGGGATCCTTATATAGGGTTTTTTAGGTCAAGAGAACTCTGTGGGAGAAAGAATCAACGCGATCAAATGGTCGAGGAGGGAGAGAGCATGGGTGGCACACCCACCTGGGCTGGGCACGCCACACAGGGTCTTTTGGGCCTCCTGGCCCTCTTGGTGGGATTCTTGTGCTGCAGATGCTTCTCATGGATTAATATTGGCATTCCCAAAAGTGCAGGTCCATTTCGTATAGGTCCTGAGACATCAAAAATATTGAAAACAAGGTTTTTCTGCCCTGCTGGGTTATAGCAAAAATAAAGGGTATCATTGGTAAATCCCCAAAAATCCATATAAAACATGGATATAACATTATATATGATGCAAATATGTGGGAAAACATGTTAACATACTACAAGGTTCATGTATGCATTTCACATGCGTCACCCTTCCTGTTGGATCCTCCTAGCCTTTATATGAGATGTCGGGTCCTAGTGCCAGTACGGGTCGGATTACAATACGAGATACAACTCCATGACTACGTCTGTTTGGGCTTCTGCCTTGATCAGCACGTCTGGTTCTTGGGCTTCAGATGCTTCTAGGATCCTTCATTTTCTTTAGGCCTGATGGGCCTAGATTCAGATCCGCACTAGGTATGCCAATCATGGGAACCCAATAAGTCATGCCCATGTCAATTACATCGAATGATCCAGAACATTATATAGTCATGTACAAGTTGCATAGGAGAAGGGCTAGCTTCTCATAAACAAAGATCAACAACAGAAGAATAATAACTATAAAGAGCTCTATCAAGAGCCACATGCGAAAACATGTTGAGTATAGACTCGCTACCTCACTTATCTTCCAAGCAACCTGTAACATGAAAGGTTGTATCCATGAATGGTCAATACTTTTAATGTATTGGCAAATTCAGCTATTTGGTGGAATATAAATCTCAACCTATACTTGGCTAAGTGGAGGTTTGGCTGAATTTGCGTAAAGAAATGGCTTTATCCTATAATTTTGAAATATAGTTCCCCTTTAAATAATAATGGTACCACTAATGGAAATCAGTGAACCTGGGTACCATCGATTGATATCGATGAACCCTAAACAAAAAACATTCACTAATGGTGGTAATATCGATAGATATTAGTGAACCATGGTTATCGCTGATAGATATCAATGAACCCTTCTGCCCTTTTGTTCACCCATCAAAATTTTAATTTATGAAATTGGAATGAGGATATCTTCCAAATAGTTCCAGGCAAAGTCATTCATAGCTAGTTATCGATAACCAGGGACACGACTAAGTACTTAGCTTGACACTCTCGATAGGTTGCACACATTACCCACATGTCATGAACCATCCTTTTGGGACGAATCATGAGGAAGTATTTACAAAGAATTCCACATATACCAAAATTATCCAAAGGTGATCCCAATGTAAGGGGAAATCTCCAATACAAGGTCCAGACCTCCTAAGGGGTACGAATGTAATGGTTTTCTTCTAAGTATTTGACCAAGCCAGAGTCCATTTAGCAGGTGGTTGTACTGGAATCTATACTAAACAAGAAACCTATCCAATCCCCTTTGGTCCTGAGTGGTCTAATACTAGTGAACACACGAGAGGAGAAATCCGTTGATACAATCCCATATAGATATGGTGGAGCAACCATATATATGTCCCCAACATTGACACTAATAATTGAACATCATCGAGAGGAGCAAGCCATGTATATGGTCCCATATATATGGCCACCTTAGATCTGGTGGTGCGACCATAGATATGGCCCGATTGATATGTTCCCAATGGTCCATTCAACCTAGATGGTTCATTAAGTTATGTTGTTTTCATTACACAAAAGAATATCCTTTCAACATCACATAACTTGGTACGAATCCACCCACAGAATCTATAGCATGGCTAAGTATTCAACTCCTACGTTGTTTTCTACTAATCAGTCAAGATACATGTGGCTATCCTATCTAGGTTGCATGACATAGAATAACTACTATAGATATTCCTACACCCGAAATCTTTGAAATTATCTAGGTGCATAGGAAAATAGTAGGATATTTATGTAGTGAACTTGCCTTTTGTGAAGTTGTTGGACTCAATCTCTTCACAAAAACTAGCATTAATCTCCAGGAAATCTACATGTTTCACAAACATCAAAGAATACACAACTCAAGCAACCACACAAATCAATACCACACAAGAGTAAATAAATCAAGCATACTAAAAGGGTTCTACTCAAGTTGTAAAATGTTTTATTAAAATAAAACCTGATTCACATAGCACTAGGTATTATGCACCTAACTTTGATTTAGGTAGGCTTGTAAATCTTTTTGCTTATTCCTATTGGACAAATAAAACATTTCTGAACATTTTGCAAAAACATTTCGTTTTAAAACCATTTCCTTAATTTTAATAATGTCCAAAATAGCATATGAAAGAGGTAAGGCTTCATATTTTAATAACATTATTATAAACCTATAAAATACTTTTACTCTCTGGTCCTATTGGACATAGGACTAAAATATGAGCATTTTGCAAAAAGATTCATTTCAAAATCTTTTTTAGAAACAAAATTATGCCCTAATTAGCTAAATGGTATTTCTAAAATATTTTTCACTTTAAAATGTTTAAATTTGAAAACTAACAACGGGGTACTATAGTACTGATACGTTGTAAACATATCTATAATTTTTGATGCTCCATGCTTGTTTTGTATCGATTTTCTTATGTTTTTTCTACATTTTGAGACATTTTTATATACTTTCTGAAACTAACCTATTAACAACTGTCGCAGTGCGAGTTTCCTGTTTTCTGCTGTTTTTGGTTTCAGAAAAGCCAGAAAATAAATATTCTCGGAATTGGACGGGACAAAAGCCAAAGTCAATATTTTACCCAACACGACACGGATCCCGAAGGAGAGACGGAGGAGGGCACCAGGGTGGACACACCATACGGTGGTGTGGGCCCATCCTAGCCGCGCGGACACATGGTGTGGCCCCCCTGGCCCTCCACCGACCTTGCCATTTTGCCAACTTATACGTCTCCCCGAGACGTAACCCTAACGCGGATCAGATCTCCACAAAAAGTTTCGCAGCGCCGCCGCCATCGAAGGGGAGATTCGGGGGAGAGAAGACTCTGTTCCGGCACCTTGTCGGGACAGGGAATTTCCCCTAGAGCCATCTCCATCGACTCCACCGCCATCTCCATCACCGTTGCTAACTCCCATGATGAGGAGGGACTAGTTCTCCCTCGAGGCTAAGGGCTCTAGCGGTAGCTATGTGTTCATCTCTCTCTCTATGCGTGATCATATTGTGGTTATGAGCTTTTTAATAAACTAGCTCTACTCTTCTACTCAAGTTCTTTAATAGATATCTGCTTTTCCCCACGTGTGTGAAGGTGACAATGTGCACACCGTGTGGAACTTAGGCTAAAGATTAGATAAATACTTATCATGAGTTATATTTTGATTTGGATGTCTCTATGAAATTGTGGTGTTTATTGGAACCATCTAGCGCTCAAAGTGACAGGGTGATACGTCATAAACGTATCTATAATTTTTGATGTTTCATGCTTGTTTAGTATCCACTTTGCTTTGCTTTGTCTACACTTTGAGGTATTTTATACGTTTTCTCGAACTAACCTATTAACAAGATGCCACAGTGCCAGTTGCCCGTTTTGTGTTGTTTTTGGTTCCAGAAAAGCCAGAAAATGAATATTATCGGAATTGGACGGGACAAAAGTCAAAGTCAATATTTCACCGAGGAGAACACGGAGCCAGAAGACAGGAACGAGGAGGGCCACGAGGGTCCCACACCCCTGGCCGCGCGGCCAGGCCTGGCCCGCGCCTGGGGGGTGAAAGTACCGACTTTGAATCGACTAGAGGGGGGTGAATAGGAGACTACCAATTTTTAATTTGTTTCACACTTTTAGGCTTGGCGAGAAAGAAATTTATCTAGATGTGCAACTAGGTGAACAACCTATATGCAAGATAACTTACAACAACCACAAGAACGGTAAAGAGCAAGAAGTAAAGGTAGGGAATGAGATAACCGGAGCGGGGACACGGAGATGTAATTCCCGTAGTTCACTCCCAAGGGAGCTACATCTATGTTGGAGAGGTGTCGGGGCCACACAAGGTCACCCGAACGCCACAAAGGCCTCACCTTCTTCTCCGGTGAGCTCCCCCACAAAGGAGGCCTCACAATCCACTAAACGGTGACCTTGAAGGCGCCAACCGAAACCTTTACAACAAGGTTGAGGGGGAAGCTCCACAACTCAATTGGAGGCCCTCAACGACACCACGGAGCATTACAACATAAGACCTTAGCTCTGAGGATGCCCTACACCGTCTAGGGTTTCAAGAAACCCAAGAGCAACAAGATCCACAAAGGATAGGTGGGGGAAATCAAATCTTCTTTGGTGGAAGTGTAGATATAGGTCACCTCCCTCACCTCTCAAAAGATCAAGTGATTTGAGTGGCTAGGGAGAGAGATCTAGTGAGGTGATGCTCGAGTATTAATGAAGGATAGATAAAATTTAAGAGTTAGGTAGGAGGAAGAAGGAGGGCGCCTTAAATAGGTTCCCTCCAAACTAAACCGTTGGAGCCTCGGCGACCTCATCGGAACTTCCGGTGAGCGGCAGGAAGTTCCACCCAGCATAACCCCAACGGTCATCAGCCCGTTGATGCACGCTCCAAAAGCCTGACCAGAAGTTCTGGTGAAACTTTCGATGCAAGTTCCGGCCCAAGTTCTGTCAAATAGAACACTTCCAAACAGAAGTATACTGATTCTGAGCGGAACTTGGAGCGGAACTAGGGGCGGAACATCTGGGTCGTGAAACTTGTCTGACCGGAAGTTCCGGCGCCTGGGCGGAAGTTCCGCTCAGGATCTCAGTGGAAGAAGCAACGGAAGTCCCTGACCGGAACTTCCGATGCAACTTTCGGTCGAAGTTCCGGCAAATAGAACATTTGAAAACTGTAGGTTCTGGGAGCTAGCCGGAACTTCCAGCAGAAGTTGGATCAGAACTTAGTCCCTGATACTCCCCACTGAAAGCCCTGAGCAGAACTTCCGCGCCTGGCCGGAAGTTCCGATCAGACAAAAGCTTCTCCAATGTTCAGAACTTCGCTCTCTCGCAGAAGAGTAGGATGGCTGTGGCGGTGCATTTGGGGTTTGTGCAAGAACAAGTGATTTCCCACAGCCTTCCGAGATGGACCCCTCTTGATAGTACGGCGATCTAAAGCAATAAAAAGAGAGAAATAGAAAAACTAAAGGCCGCTATCTTCACAAGATCCCAAAGAGAGCATCCACACAATTCAGGAATCATCAAAAGCAATTTGCCTGAAACTCAAGCACACGGTTAGATCACAAGTGGGATTGTCATCATCACCAAAACAACATGGGAAAATATAGTCCTTTCAATATCCCCCTTTTTGGTGTTTGATGGCAATCCCAAATATTTGCATAAGATAGAATCAATCTTTGTAATGGATGGAACAAGCTCCCCCTATATGTGTGCAAGGTAGAGATAATGCTCTAAGAACAAGACTAGAACACATACAAGGAGGCTCCCCCTTTCTATTGCAAAGATAGCCCAAGTGCAAGGGAAAGATAAGATAGAGATCATACGGTTGCACCAACCAAATGTGGTGGAGACAATAGAAGAAATATCAAGGGAGACTAAAATGCTCCACCACCATATACATATGCCCATAAGCCAACAACAATAATACCAAACACTAGGCATAACATAGCATAACATACCACGTAGTCTCATACAAATAACATGGTCCACAAGCACAAATAGGTTCACAAGAACAAAGAGGTCCACAAGAACACACAAATAAACTAGAGAGTTCGCGAGCTAGAAAAGATAAAAGACAAGAACGAGCTCGCGACTCAGCCCATGCAAATCCCGTGAGCAATCTAATAGACATCTTTCTCCCCCTTTGGCATCGAGACACCAAAAAGGAAGAAAGGTCACTCTAATCGCCCCAACCATGAACAGGAGGAGGAGAAGGCTCGGGGTCCCAAGAGGCATTGTTCCAGTCAGGCGGGGGACCGGTGACTTCCTCCTCAGACTCATCCTCAGACCAATGGCAGTTGTCGCGAATCCATTCATCCCTAGGAGTAGTGATGGAGCTAGTGACAGGAGAGCGGGGAATGTTGAGAGCTGACATGCTAGCCTTCTGGCGCCGAAAAATGTGTCGATGATCGACATAAGACTGATACTCGCGATTCTGTAGAAAGCAAAAAGTCTTCTTTACCTTTCCGAGCAGCTTCTTGGCCCAAGATGGCCTCCTCTGAAGAGAAGGACCACCAGCACTAGAGCCACCATGAGCAGAAGAGGGACCACCAGCTTCATCACGAGCCTTTCGTAGAGCTTCTTCCTTTTCTTCTTGGGATCGAGGCTTATTGTGTTTGCTCACACGCAGCTTCTTCTCCTCATGATTGATGAGAGTCTGAACATATGGAGCATAAGGGCAGGAGCGCTTGTTTATGATGGCTTGCGCATCTCAGTGTAGAGGAAATGCATGACATCCAACTTCCTGTCAGATTCATGGCGAAGGTAAGTCTGATACATGAGATCAACTTGATAGGCATGAAACTGATCAAAGTTGCCGGCCTTTGGAGAGATGGTGTTCAAGTACACCCTGCGCATGATGTCATAAACTGGCTGAAGATGGTTCACTAAACCACAAGTTCCCCATCCTTCAATATAAAGAGGCTCCAAGACTTCAGGTTCAACAACTTGAGCGGTATGAACACGCCATCCATTGGCCCCTTTGCCAGGCAGAATGGGATAGCCAAGGAGATCAGCAAACTAGGACCATTGGGCGGTAAGCAGCACGCCATTAGTCATCCACTTCATAACCCCTTCAGTAGAAGAACTCATATTCAAGTGAAGAGTGGTGTAGAATGAGCAATAGCATTCTCATCATAGTTCTAACGATGCTCCATGAGGGGAATTAGCTCAAACCTTCTGCAAATGTCAAGAGCTTCGCCAAAGTATGCATGCTTTTCTTCCATGTGAGCCACGTTGATGTATTTCTGAGGAGCAACGACAAACTTTGTCTTGGTAGCATAAATTTCAGCAAAGATATGTTCTTGACGACAGTTGTGGAAGAGAGGATCCAAGCAGAGACGGTCACGAGGAACAAGGTAAGGATCCACACGCCTAAAAGCAGAGTAGGTGTTCTGAGTCCACTTAGAGATCTTGGCCTTGGAATTGTCAGGCCCAGTGGTAGTGGCCTTCTGAGAGGCAAGAACATGACGCTTTCCCTCAGCAGCAGCAGCAGCAGCACGAAGAGCAGCAGCAGACTTCTGACGGGTAGTCTGAGGGGATGGATGCACAACCTCAACATCGTCTTCATCAATCTCAGGAGGAATATTGGAGGATGATCGACGGGTGCATTTTCCTTTGCGGGTACCACCTTGCCCTGAGAAGAAAGCAAAAGAGTAGGAGGGAAGGTGGGGTAAGTGCACAAGTTCGAAAGAAGGCACAAAAGGAGATTGGAAAAATATAGTTAGGAAATTTTTTTTACTGGCGTCGGAACTTCCGCTGAAGCGTCGGAACTTCCGGTGAAAATGGTCCACCGGAAGTTCCGGTCGTGGCTCACCGGAAGTTCCGGTGAGACCACAAACTTGGCGTTCAAGCAGGAATTTCCATAGATCTAGATCTACTTGCACAAGTACAAATTTTCCATGAATGTATTGGACAAATCTACTCTAGTAAGATTCCCTAGGCCTACCAAGATCTCCCAACACGTTCTAGCCAAAGAACTAGCCTAGACAAGGTGAGCCCTAAATCAAGCAATGGTGAGAAAGCAAGATCTTCATTAATGGAGGGAGTTGAGGGCAAATACCGAAGTCAATGGCGGGAGATCGAGGTGGGGAAGGTTCCCATGGAGAAGATCGAAGGAAGGGTGGCCAGAGACGAAGGGGCCAGAGCACCTCCACGGAGTCGTCTTCGCCGGTGGTTGCTCCAAATAAGAAGTGGGTCTTGGGGAAAAGAGGAAGAAGATCATGTTTTCCCGAGGGCCCACTTTATATATATATAGTACAGAGAGCCTCACCAGAAGTTCCGGTCAATGACCGGAAGTTCCTGTGAACCGGAATTTCCAAGCCAGGCAGAAACTATCCAGGTTAGCAGGTGGTACCTAATAACTACGCGATGACCGGATGTTCCGGCAGCTGGACGGAAGTTCCGGTGATGCCAGAAAAACTTTCTTAGGATAGGAAGATAACAAGGAAGATATTATGCATGGAATAGAGAGGGCTTGAGGAAAGGAAAGGCTTGGGATTGAGAGCTCAAACTGTGAAGAACCAAAAACAACAAAGACCAAGAAAACACAAGAACAACCAAGCACAAAAACACAAGGGAAAAACCAAAACAAGAAACACACGAGGGTCGGTGGTCGAGGCCACCTTATATAAGAGTAAATGGCTTGACACCGCGAAGATATATCTTGGGTTCAGTACCAACACTCATCATGAAGCTCAATGGTCTCCTTTAGAGACTATAGAGTATGAAAACTTTAATGTGCGCAAAATAGGGATAATGTTTGTTCATAAGAGGAACTACACTCCCCTAAGTCCATGCCTACATCCAAACAAATATACACATTAAGATAAGGGTAGGTGTGCAAGGTACTCAAGCAACATTGCTTGAATATATGATATTTAGCTCATGCCTTAATTTTTGAAACCTTGCTTTATCAAGAGGCTTCGTGAAAATATCCGTAAGATTTTCCTTGGTGGGAACATACTCCAAAGAAATGTCTCCTCTTGCAACATGGTCCCGAATGAAATGATGACAAATCTCAATGTTCTTAGTCCGGTTGTGTTGCACGGGGTTGTGAGCAATAGCAATAGAACTCTCATTGTCACAAAGAATAGGCACCTTGCCAAAAGAGAGTCTAAGATCCTTCAAGGTTTGCTTCATCCATAGCAATTGAGCACAACAAATTGCGGCGGAGATGTATTGAGCTTCGACAGTGGACATAGACACACAGTTTTGCTTCTTCGAGGACCAACAAACCAAGGATCTTCCAAGAAACTAACAGGCTCCAGAGGTTGACTTCCTTCCCAATTTGTCACCAGCCCAATCCGAGTCCGTGTATCCAAAAAGGTCAAAGATGGCTCCCTTGGGGTACCACAGCCCAAAGTTTGGGGTATGAAAAAAATATCGAAAGATTCTCTTGACCGCCACCATGTGGCTTTCTTTTGGTGCGACTTGAAATCTTGCACACATACCCACACTCAACATAATATTCGGTTGGGATGCACAAAGATAGAGCAAAGAACCAATCATCGAGCGATAGAGTTTTTGATCCACATCCTTGAAGGGTTCGCAGCATAGAAAACAAAAATTTCCTACGATGTGAACTATATACCAAGATCTATTTATACTAGATACAAACAACGGGCGGATGTATATCCGTAGAGAACATACCCTTGAAGACCGACAAAGTTTAACGAGTCCAAACTCGTGGTTGATGTAGACGATCTCTTGCCGATCTCAAGATCGAGAGGAAGTCCTAGCGCCAAATCAGCGGCGCATCCGTTTCGCACACGCTCGAGGCACCGAGCAACCTCCGCCTCGCTCCAGCGATGCAGCGGAAGCACAACTCTTTCTTGCCGAATAGCCACGGAACATGTATCTCGCTAGTCCGAGACCATGGGGATAAATTCTAGAGGGGAGAGATCCTTCACGAGGAGGTGTGAGTGAGAAGTGAGAGGAGGGCTCCTTTTATAGGAGGAGGGAACCCAGGGGTGGTGGCGCATGGGGCTGCCCTTGCCCTCCCTCATCATGTGGGTGGACACTCCACTCACAAAATGACCCTTCAAAGTCCACTCAAAATCCCACTCAAAAACCCATTAAATTTCCACCAAATTTAATGCAAACTCTCATTAAATAAAACTCTTTTATTTTATTCAGAATTTTGTCAATTACTTTAATGACAAACATTCACAATAACCCCTTGCTAGAATTCTATTTCACATGCATAACCACTTTATGCAATTTCACCGAAAACCATTTTGGTATCTAGTGAAATAAATTCCTGCGCTTGTTTATTCTTCGGCATGAAACTTTTGCTCCAATTGGATGTCGGTGTCTCTTAAGTGTGTCACCCTACGGTTCGTGAATAATGCGGACATGATCGAGACCCCTCTCGGATCAATAATCGAAGCGGGATCTGAGACCCATCGACTCCCACATTCAACGATGACTTTCTTGTGATCGTCGGAACCTTTACGCTAGTATCTTAATCCCTTTGTCTCACGATATATTACATGTCCGAGATTCGATCATCGGTATCTCCATACCTAGTTTGATCTCGTTAGACATGCACTCTTTCTCGTTCGTGATATAACATTCTAGTGATCAAATCACTTGCTTGCAAGCTAATCAATGTGATATCACCGAGAGGGCCCAGTATATCTATCCGTCATCGGGATGAACAAATTCCACTCTTGATCCATGAGCCTCAACATAACACTTTATTAGTTACGAACCCATCTTTATAATCACCTGCATTGTGACGTTTGATGTTATCAAGAAACTCTTCCGGTGTTAGTGATTGACATGATCTCATGGTCTAAGGATTAGGATCACTTCGTAAGTTGTTATAGCAATATAAACTCAATGACTTTGATCGTAATGCTATACTTCGGATGAATGTTCATCACATCATTACACTAATGTTGTGATCCCGTTATTAACAACATCCAATGTCCATGATCAGGAAACCTTGATCATCTTGTTAATCAACGAGCTAGTTTATGAGAGAGGCTTAACTAGGAACTTTTCTCTTTGTTTATTAAACACACATGTATTAACGTTTCCGTATTAATACAATTATAGCATTCAAAATAAACATCTATCATATACTTGGAATACACATAATAAACAATTTATTATTGCCTCTCGGGGCATATTCCCTTGATCTCCCACTTGCACTAGAGACAATAATCTAGTTACATAGTGATATATCTAACACCCATTGAGTTACGGTGTTGATCATGTTTTGCTCTAGGAGAGTTTTAGTCAATGGATCTGCTACATTGAGATCCGTATGTACTTTAAATCTTTATATCTCCATCCTTGACATGCTTTCGGATGGAGTGAAACCGCGCTTAATATGCTTGGAATGCTTGTGAGACCTTGGCTCTTTGGCATTGGCAATGGCACCATTGTTGTCACAATAGATCACCATTGGGTCCAACGCTTGCCACAACTCCTAGTTCGGATATGAACTCCTTCATCCAAATCGCTTCTGAGCTGCTTCCAAGCGACAACATATTCGCCTCCGTTGTTGATCCGCTACCACAGGTTGTTTGGAGCTCCTCCAACTAACGCTCCGCCATTCATGAGAAATACGTATCCGGATTGAGACTTAGAGTCATCCGGATCGGTGTCAAAGCTAAGCGTCGACATAACACTTAGCGACGAGCTCTTCTTCACCTCCGTATACAAGAAACATATCCTTAGTTCTTCTCAAGTACTTAAGGATATTCTTGACCGCTATCCGATGTTCGAACACGGATCCGATTGGTACCTACTAGTCAAACTAATAGCGTGTGCCACATCCGGTCTTGTACATAGCATGGCGTACATTATAGAGCCTATGGCTGAAGCATAGGGACTTTGTCCATTATCTCTCTTTCTTCCATGAGCCGGACTTTGAGTCTTACTCAATGTCTTGCCTTGCAACATAGGTAAGAACCCTTCTTACTTCCGTCCATTTTAAACTTCTTTAAAATCTTATCAAGGTATGTACTTTGCGATAGCCCTATTAGGCGCCTAGATCTATCTCTATAGATCTTTATGCCTAATATGTAAGATGCTTCACCTAGGTCCTTCATTGAAAATTTCTTTGTTTAGATAACTTTTAACCTTTTTAAAAGTTCTATATCATTCGATCAATAATATGTCATCCACATATAGTATCGGAAATGCCACATTGCTCCCACTCACTTTCTTGTAAATACAAGCTTCTCCATAAGTTTGGACAAATCCAAACTCTTTGATCACCTCATCAAAGCGGAGATTCCAACCGTGATGCTTGCTTCAATCCATAGATGGATCGTTGAAGCTTGCACACCTTGTTAGCATCCTTAGGATCGACAAAACCCTTTGGTTGTATCATATACAACTCTTCTTCAATATTACCATTGAAAGCGGTTTTGACATCCATCGCCATATTTCATAATCGAAATATGCAGCAATTGCTAACATAATCCTAATCGACTTTAGCATCGCTCGCTACGGAGAGAAAGTCTCATCGTAGTCAACTCCTTGAATTTGTCGAAACCCCTTTGCGACAAGTCGAGCTTTATAGATGGTCACATTACCATCGACATCAGTTTTCCTTTTGAAAATCCATTTGTTCTCCACGGCCTTTCGGTCGTGAGGTAATTCCACCAAGTTCCAAACTTGATTTTCATACATGGATTCCATCTCGGATTTCATGGCTTCTAACCATTTGTTGGAATCCGGGCTCATCATCGCTTCTTCATACGTCGCAGGGTCATTATTTTCATCAACCATGAAATTTATGACAGGATTTCCGTCTGACGGGGCTGCAGCGTCTGTTTGACCTGCGAGGTTCGGAGTACTCTCTTTCGGAGTTTCATGATCATTATCATTAGTTCCTTCTTCAACAGTGGAGCCAACTCCGGAGCGACTTCCGCGCTGCGCTACTCGCCATACTTTGAAGAGAAGGTTCCATAACCTCTTGAGTTCTACCTTCCGACTACTCACACCTTTCGCGAAACTCTTTCTCTAGAAAGGATCCATTCTTAACAACAAAAACCTTGCCCTCGGATCTGTGATAGAAGGAATACCCAATAGTTTCTTTAGGGTATCCTATGAAGACGCATTTTCCGCTTTGGGTTCGAGTTTATCCGGTTGAAGTTTCTTCACATAAACATCGCAACCCCAAACTTTAGAAATGATGACTTAGGTTTGTTTCCAAACCACAATTCATCTGATGTCGTTTCAACGGATTTAGATGGTGCCCGATTTAAAGTGAATGCAGCAGTTTCTAGTGCATAACCCCAAAATGACAACGGCAAGTCCGTCAGAGACATCATAGATCGAACCATATCTAATAAAGTACGATTACGACGTTCCGACACACCATTTCGTTGTGGTGTTCCGGCAGGTGTGAGTTGTGAAACAATTCCACACTCTTTCATGTGAGTGCTAAACTCGTAACTTAGATACTCACCTCCACGGTCGGACCGTAGAAATTTGATCTTTCTATTACAATGATTTTCCACTTCATTCTGAAATTCCTTGAACTTTGCAAAGTTTGCAGACTTGTGTTTCATCAAGTAGATATAACCGTATCTACTCAAATCATCGTGAAAGTAACAAAATAACGATATCCACCTCGCTGCAGACACACTCATTGGACCACATACATCCGAATGTATGATTTCCAATAAATCATCGCCGTTCCATTGAACCGGAAAGCGGCGTTCTAGTCATCTTTCCCATAAGGCATGGCTCACATGTATCAAATGATTCATAATCAAGTGATTCTAAAAGTCCATCGAATGGAGCTTCTTCATCGTTTAACGCCAATATGACCTAGCGATGCCACATATATGCGGATATATCATCACTAAGTTTAATCCTTTTAGCATCAATATTATGAATATGTGTAACATTATCATCGAGATCCAACAGAAATAAACCATTCAACATTGGTGCATGACCATAAAAGATTTCATTCATATAAATGGAACAACCATTGTTCTCAGATTTGAATGAAAAACCACTTTGCATCAAACATGATCCAAATACAATGTTCATGCTCGGTGCGGCACCAAATAATGATTATTTAAGTTTATAACTAATCCCGACGGTAAGTGGAGAGGTAGCGTTCGACGGCGATCACATCAACGTTTGATCCATTGCCACACGCATCTTGACCTCACCCTTGCTAGCGGTCGCTGTTCCGCAGCCCCTGATTCGAGTTACAAATATTAGCAACTGAACCGGTATCAAATACCCAGGTGCTACTGCGAGCACTAGTCAAGTACACATCAATAACATGTATATCATATATACCTTTGTTTGCCTTGCCGGCCTTCTTGTCTGCCAGATACTTGGGGCGATTATGCCCGATGGGCCCCTTACAATAGTAGCACTCGGTATCAGACTTAGGTCCAACTCGGGGTTTCTTTTCAGCGGCAACAGGCTTGCCGCCCTTACTTCCCTTCCGTTTTTCCTTCTTGTCTTTCTTGAAACCAGTGTTCCTATTGATCATCAACACTTGATGTTCCTTTTTGATCTCCACTTCTGCAGTTTTAAGCATTGTGAAGCTCGGGAGAGACTTCTTCATGCCTTGCATATTATAGTTCATCACGAAACTCTTATAGCTAGGTGGCGTAGAACACGATGGATGCCTAAGTCAATGGGAATCGTTATTCCCAAGGACACAAGCTTATCGCGAACCCGACATCTTGAGTACATGCTCACTAACGGAGCTGTTCTCTTCCATCATGCAGCTAAAGAACTTTTCTCAAGCATTGTAGCTCTCTGACAGCAGATGTGTGTCGAAAATCATTTTCAACTCACCCATTGTATCAAAAGCATTGCCGTTGAAACGCTTTGAAGTTCCTCTAGCCCATACAATATGCCGCAATGAACTAAGTTGTGGTCCTCTGACGAGTCGATAGACATTCTTCTCCTCGTCGGGGCATCGTCAAAGGTGGGGGCCTAACGCGCTTCTAGCACATATTGCTTTTGTGCAGCAGAGAGGAGAATCCTCAAATTCATGGCCCATTCAAGAAAGTTGCTACCGTTCGTTGCTAGTTTCTCTTTCTCCATGAACGCATTGAAATTAAAAGCGGTGGTGCCATCTACAATGAATTTGTAAAGTTTAGACTAAGTGTATGATAGATTGAGTTCAACTAATCTATATTACGAATGAACTCCCACTCAAAAGCGACATCCTCGTGTCCTTTTGGTGATTACATGAACCAAATCCACTACACCAAGTCCGATCATCACGTGAGTCGGTATAGCTTCAAAGGCGAGCATCAAATGGGCATCATATCAATTATATGACTCATGCTTAACCTTTCGATCTGTGTTCCGAGGCCATGTCTGTACATGCTAGGCTCGCCAAGTTAGAACCTTAGTATTTTGCGTGTGTAACTGTCTTACACCCGAAGTATGGTCGAGGATCCAAGTACACCCGATCATCACGTGATGTCTTGGAGCGACGAGAACATAATCGGTGCATACTAAAGGAGAACACATTCTTATCTTGATATTTAAAATGAGGATCATCTTATTATGCTTAACAAAGCGCTAAACAAGCAATATAAGATGCAATCAAACATCATATGTTTAATAGTGAAATTATATGGTTCCCGCAGATGATCTCTATCATGTGCATCGTGGTATGATCACTATCATACCTATATGTGTAAATCCACAATCTATGGGTTTTACGCTATGTGTGTTGTAAGAGTATCATCTCATACTTCTACTTACAACACTACCATATCATAACACTAGCCCACAACAATCTAAACTAGACGCTTCTAATTTATCCATTGCAAGTTTTACGTGGTGAGGGCTTTCGAGATAGAACCGTTCTTACCTACGAACATGAACCTAACGAGGATAATCAAATTGTTGACAACTCGCTTGCAAAATAGATATTGACTATAGTAGGAGAGACAGACACCGCTAGCCACTTATGCAAACTAGTTGCATGTCAAGCGTGGAACAGGTCTCATGTGCGAGGACATGTAAAGTTTGTCCGGCCGCTTCATCCCACTATGCCACCAATATCCAAAATCACAAGAAAGGAGCAACAACATGATCATCATCGCCACATACTCATATGTGTACTACCCGTGTAAAGTATCTACGCATAGATCCGGCTCGATACCTTTGAAGGGTTCGCAAGATAGAAAAACAAAATTTCCTACGATGTGAACTATATACCAAGATCTATTTATACTAGATACAAACAACGGGCGGATGTATATCCGTAGAGAACATACCCTTGAAGACCGACAAAGTTTAACGAGTCCAAACTCGTGGTTGATGTAGACGATCTCTGCCGATCTCAAGATCGAGAGGAAGTCCTAGCGCCAAATCAGCAGCATCCGTGCTCGCACACACGTTCGAGGCACCGAGCAACCTCCGCCTCGCTCCAGCGATGCAGGAAGCACAACTCTTTCTTGCCGAATAGCCACCGGGAACATGTATCTCGCTAGTCCGAGACCATGGGGATAAATTCTAGAGGGGAGAGAGATCCTTCACGAGGAGGTGTGAGTGAGAAGTGAGAGGAGGGGCCTTTTATAGGAGGAGGGAACCCCAAGGGGTGGCGCATGGGGCTGCCCCTTGCCCTCCCTCATCATGTGGGTGGACACTCCACTCACAAAATGACCCTTCAAAAGTCCACTCAAAATCCCACTCAAAAACCCATTAAATTTCCACCAAATTTAATGCAAACTCTCATTAAATAAAACTCTTTTATTTTATTCAGAATTTTGTCAATTACTTTAATGACAAACATTCACAAATAACCCTTGCTAGAATTCTATTTCACATGCATAACCACTTTATGCAATTTCACCAAAACCTGTTTTGATATCTAGTGAAATAAATTCCTGCGCTTGTTTATTCTTTCGGTATGAAACTTTTGCTCCAATTGGATGTCGTTGTCTCTTAAGTGTGTCACCCTACCGTTCGTGAATAATGCGGACATGATCGAGACCCTCTCGGATCAATAATCGAGCGGGATCCGAGACCCATCGACTCCCACACATTCAACGATGACTTTCTTGTGATCGTCGGAACCTTTACGCTAGTATCTTAATCCCTTTGTCTCACAATATATTACATGTCCGAGATTCGATCATCGGTATCTCCATACCTAGTTTGATCTCGCATCGACATGCACTCTTTTCTCGTTCCGTGATATAACATTCTAGTGATCAAATCACTTGCTTGCAAGCTAATCAATGTGATATCACCGAGAGGGCCCAGTATATCTATCCGTCATCGGGATGAACAAATTCCACTCTTGATCCATGAGCCTCAACATAACACTTTATTAGTTCGAACCCATCTTTATAATCACCCCATTACGGTGTGACGTTTGATGTTATCAAGAAACTCTTCCTGTTAGTGATTGACATGATCTCATGGTCTAAGGATTAGGATCACTTCGTAAGTTGTTATAGCAATATAAACTCAATGACTTTGATCGTAATGCTATACTTCGGATGAATGTTCATCACATCATTACACTAATGTTGTGATCCCGTTATTAACAACATCCAATGTCCATGATCAGGAAACCTTGATCATCTTGTTAATCAACGAGCTAGTTTATGAGAGAGGCTTAACTAGGAACTTTCTGTTTGTTTATTAAACACACATGTATTAACGTTTCCGTATTAATACAATTATAGCATGCAAAATAAACATCTATCATATACTTGGAATACACATAATAAACAATTTATTATTGCCTCTCAGGGCATATTCCCTACAATCCTTACCCTTGGGATCGAGATCAAGATTAACCTTAGTTGGCATGGGAGTCTTGGCACATTTCACTTGATCAAACTTGAACTTCTTGAGCATGTCTTGGATGTATTTGGCTTGGTTGATGAAAGTCCCTTTCCTCAATTGCTTGACTTCAAACCCAAGGAAAAACTTCAACTCCCCCATCATGGACATCTCAAAGCGATCGGTCATGAGCTTGGCAAAATCCTCACTAAAAGATTTGTTAATAGACCCAAAGATAATTTTATGAACATAGATTTGGCATACGAACAAGTGGCCACCAACTTTCTTAGTAAAAATAGTGGGATCAATGAGCCCCACTTCGAAGCCACAGTCTAACAAGAGCTCTCTAAGGTAATCATACCACGCACGTTGGGCTTGTTTGAGGCCATAGAGTGCCTTATTGAGCTAGTAGACATGGTTCGGGAAAAGTAGATCCTCAAAGCCTGGAGGTTTCTTGACGTATACCAACTCTTTCAAAGGACCATTAAGAAAATCACTATTAGCATCCATTTGATGCAACTTGAAGTTATGATGAGTAGAAAAAGCAAGAAGCATATGAATGGATTCAAGGCGAGAAACAGGGGCATAAGTCTCACCGTAGTCGATGCCCTCACCTTGTGAGTATCCTTGGGCAACTAACCTTGCCTGTTGCGCACAACTATCCCATTTGCATCACACTTGTTCTTGAAAACCCATTTGGTACTGATGACGTTTTGACAATCTTTGGGCCTCTCAACCAAGGTCCATACTTTGTTCCTCTTGAAGTTGTGAAGTTCTTCATTCATAGTGTCAAGCCAATCATCATCTTCAAGAGCCTCGAAGACTTTCTGCAGTTCCACAAGAGAGATACAAGCATGGTGAGAGCTAAAGGAGGAAAGTTTCCTCCTAGTAGTGGAACCTTTATTGAAATCTCCATAAACATTATCAATGATATGGCCATATTAGACGAGCTTGGCAAGGCGATAGGCTTGAGCTTCAATACGAGATTCTTGAGCAACCGCTTGATCATCTCCACCATTGGAGTTCCCGCCTTGACTATAAGCATGAACAAGAGGATCATCTTCATCAATTTCCACTTTGGGAGAGTCATCATTGGGAGTAGAGCCTTGATTATCATTAGCTTGCCCTTGATCTTGACGAGATTGATCTTGGGAAGAGCCTTGAGGAGGAGCCCCATCTTGGGGAGGTTGATGTTGTTGATGAAGAGCTTGACCTTGGGAGGTGCCTTGAGGAGGAGCCCCATTGACATGGTTATACCCCGCGGGTACACGATCTCAGCATACCTGGTCCAGCCCAAGGAGGGCCCACGGCAAATATACGCCGGCCCATGAAGATTTTCGGGTGGCCAAGGCCCATGAAGCCTTCGGAACCTTGAAGAGCAAGACTAGAGTAGATAGGAAATTCAAAGGGGTAAACCCTAGAACTTGTAACCGACTAGATCTGTGCCTGGGACCTGCCTAAGTCTATATAAAGGCCAGGAGGGCACGACCTAGATCTCGCTTCCCCATACTTTCGCATACGCACCTCCACGCCAGATTGCATCTGTGCACCCTTGTAATCACCGGTTCCGCCGTAATCAAGAGCAGACAAGCAGGAGTAGGGTTTTCCCTCAGGGGGCCTGAACCTGGGTAAACCTCGTGTCCCCGTGTTGCTTGTTTGCTAACCGTTCCGCGATCTCCAACATCCCCATCTTCTCCAAAACCCAAGTCCATAACAATGGGCATTGACGAGATCAAACCTCGTCAATTGGGGCCGTCTGTGGGAACTGGGGACGCTGATTGTGCGATCGTGACGGTCCCAACCCGAGCGATCTACAACTCTGCGGCAACGGAGAGTCACCTCCTCTTTGGCGCTTGCGACTTCACCGCCCACTCACCGGCCACCATGAAGGACTTCGATCCCGTAGGCGACGGACTCGAGATCCTGTTCGGGAGCTTCTGCTTCCAGGTGGGGCAAACCGGCACCCTCCGCCTCCCAGAGCGGGTGCCTTTACATTCAATCAGGCCCGCTTCATGGGCCCCACACCCTATGCTACGCACATCATCATCAACAGATGAGTCATACGACAACAGCAGCTGGAACTCCGATCTATGCGATCCGCCATCGGATGAAGGGACCTACGGTTCCGGATCCGAAAGCTGCGGCAGCAGCGGACCAATCTACGAGCGCAACCAATGCACCGTAGTCATCCAGAGCGACGTGGAGCAGCAAACACCCAAACCGCCGCCCAACCCGACACCTAACCCGCAGAAGGCGGGGAAAGAAGCCAGTCCCCACCCGAAGGGAACAACACCGGCCATGTCATCCACCTTAGCAAAGAAGGATGGGCCCAGGCACGCGCCGCCGTGGCAGGCAGCATAGTCCTACCTGCAGATTCCTCATGGGACCTGCTGATGGCATACCATTTGCTCCTGATCAAGGAGCACAAGAAGTAGGTCAAGATGCAAGAGGTTCTCGACAAATGCAAGCAAGCAGCCTCGGAGTCCAGCGCGCGACGAGCTGCGCTCTCCGCCATGGGCATCGGCTCCATCTCGAACGGCAACCACGGCAACAAGCACCGCTCCCGAACGGAGAACATGGACCCCAAGGAGCGCCGTGAGGTGACCCGAACCCTCAATGCATCCTTCATGGAGATGGATGCCGATGGCAACATCATCCCGAAGACACCGCATGTTGCGATCATAGCAGCCACTACATACCTCGCGGCCCACCCACCTCCGGAGTGAGACCCGAAGAGAGCCATGCACAAGTCCGCACTCACCGGACTCGGCCTCGTCGGAGCTGAGCTCCATCAAGAAACTCCTATAGAGCCGAAAAAGAAAGCTACGGTCAGGTTCGACCGCAGCCCCATTCCTTCTGCCGCGATTACGATGCCAGAGACGCGCTAACACAGCGCAAAATCGACAAAGCGTGAGCCAAGCGCGCATGCTCGTCCGAATCCGAGATGGACGAAGATGAAGGATAACTCTGCGGAGCCCGGTGCTTCAGCAGATCTGTCTGACGGACATGGATGCCGTGAAATTTCAAGCTTCCTTCGGATACTCCGAAGTTCGACGACACACAAGACCCCAAGGCATGGCTCAGCGACCACCTGTCATCCGTCAAGTTGCACGGTGGAAACAAGCAAACCGCCATGCAATGCCTTCAGCTGCAGCTGACAGGCGCAGCTCGGATCTGGCTTAGCAACCTATCCTCAGGATCCATCCGAAGCTGGGAGGAGCTAGCTTATAGTTTCATCCGAAACTTCAAAGGCACCAGTAAGAGGCCCGCCTCGATCGAGGAGTTGCGAGCCTGCACTCAACGAATGGGAGAATCCATTCGCTCGTACATACTACGTTGGTCCAACACCAAGAACTCCGCAGCGCACATCTCCAAAGAGAGTGCCATCGACGCCTTCAAGGACGGCGTCAAGCGCCAGGACTTCAAGGAGGAACTTGGGCGCGTCAAGCCCAAGACACTCGAACACCTCATGGACATCGCCAACAGGAGGGCCAACGGCGAAGATTCCGTCCACCGGGCGCACTCGGAGGAAGAGGACGATTACGGCCGATGACGGGAACACCGTAACAAGAGGAGACCGCGCGTCTACGACGATCGCGATGGACCCGACATGGTCGCGGCCGTCTACGCCGATCACCACAACGATGCCAACCGCAACAGTGGCGGATACCACGGAGGCAACTTCCGTGATGGAGGACTCCAAGCACAGTCGTGGCAGCGCCGCGATCGCGATAACGAACCCTCAGCATACGAAAAACTTTCGGGTCCATGCACCATCCACTTCTACATCGACAAGCAGGATGGTAAGAAGAAGGCAAGCCACATGCTCAAGGACCGCCGCGAGTTCCAGAATCTCAGCGAAAGCATGGCTCAGATGAGGCAGCAAGCTCCACCCCCTGGGTGCGGAAACGCACCCGCACCAGGTGAAATAGCACATGGAGCTCCTCCACCGCCACCTGCAGGAGGCCCGAACCAAACAGTCGCACCAACACAGAACAACGCTGGGCATGGGTATGCCCCGCCGAAAGGAGTAGTGATGATCCAGAAGGGGCGCCCCACGAATAGGGTGCAGAAGAAAATCACCCGTCAGATCAACCTGGCCGTGACAACCCCACCTGCCATCCCTGAGTACCTCAGCGGATCGGAGTCCTGCATCACGTTCAGTCGCTCGGATCATCCTCGCCAGATCCCTCGCCCAGGTCATGATGCCCTGGTGCTGGAGGCGCAGATCGGAGGTTTCGAGATGAGCCGCGTCTTCATGGATGGCGGCAGCGGCATCAACCTGATGTTCGGAAGCACTCTAGCAGCAATGCGGATCCCACTGTGCAGCCTGGAAAAGTCAGACCCAACGTTCCACGACATCGTCCCAGGAAAGAGCATATTCCCCCTGGGAAAAATATGGCTTGACGTCATCTTCGGCAAGCCGGATAACTTCCGATGCGAGCAGCTCGAATTCGAAGTGGTGGACTGGCCATCACAATACCACGCCATCCTCGGGCGTGTAGCATTCGCAAGGTTCTTGGCTGTCCCACATTACGCATACCTGCTACTCAAGATGGTAGGACCCAGGGGCGTCATCACGGTCCACGGGAGCTTCACCCGATCGGACCACTGCGACAGTTACTTCAACAGAATCTCCCAGACATTCGGCATACAGGATGAGCTCGTAAGGCTCCGCGAGGTGACGGACAATGGGGCACCCCTAGTCGCACGACAAAACGCACCTGACATGTCCTTCAACTCCATCGTCAACACAAAGAAGGTGCAGGTCCACCCGACGGATGCCTCCAAGACGGCGCTGATCGCCAACGACATCAGCCCCGCATAGGAAAGCGCGCTCGTCGAATTCCTCCGTGAGCGCTGGGAAATCTTCGCCTGGTGTCCTGCGGACATGCCAGGAGTTCCCAGGGAATTCGCCGAGCACACACTCAACATCTTTCCAGACACCAAGCCCGTCAAACAGTCCATCCGGAGACTGTCCGAGCCACGGGCCAAAGCCATTGGAAGGGAAATCAACAGTCTACTCGCTGTAGACTTCATCAGGGAGATCAAAGAAAGCGAGTGGCTAGCAAATACAGTGATGGTCCCCAAGAAGGACACGGACATCCTGCGGATGTGCGTAGACTTCACGTCACTGAACAAGCACTGCCCAAAGGACCACTTCCCTCTTCCTCGGATCGATCAGATCATCAATTCGACTACAGGATGCGAGAAACTCTCCTTCCTCGACGCCTACTCTGGCTACAACCAGATTCGACTCAAGGTCGAAGATCAAGAGAAAACGGCGTTTATTACACTATTCGGAGTGTTCTGCTACAACACAATGCCCTTCGGGCTAAAGAACGCAGGTGCCACGTACCAGCGATGCAGGCAGGCATGCCTGAAGGACCAGATCGGTCGCAACGTCCAAGTCTATGTCGACGACATAGTCATCAAAACCAGGGAGGCAAGAACGGTCATCGACGATCTCCGCGAGACGTTCGATAACCTCGACCGCTACAGGATCAAGCTCAATCCCGAAAAGTGCGCCTTTGGCGTCCCATCGGGTCAGCTGCTTGGGTACTTCATCTCCCAGCGAGGGATCGAGGCGAACCCGAAGAAAATCTAGGCCATCATGTCCATGGAGAACCCGAAAAACCTCAAGGGTGTCCAGCAGCTCGCAGGACGAATAGCGGCATTGAGCAGGTTCATCAGCCGCATGGGTGAGAAGGCCTTGCCATTCTACCAACTGCTACGCAAGGCAGATACATTCAAGTGGACACCTGAAGCGGACGACGCATTCGAAGATCTTAAGCGGCTGATCTCCACCTCGCCCGTCTTGGTTACGCCAAAGGAGCGCGAGCCCCTACTGCTGTACATAGCAGCCACACACCAGGTGGTAAGCACCGTGCTAGTGGTCGAGCGACCCGAAGAAGGCAAGACCCATGGGGTCCAACGCCCAATATACTACCTCAGCGAGTTATTGATGCCAACAAAGCAGAGGTACCCTCACTACCAGAAACTCGCATACGGCGTGTTCATGACGGCTCGACGGTTGAGCCATTACTTCCAGGAGCACCAGGTGATGGTCGTCAACGAAGCACCCTTGAACAACATCTCAAACAATCCGGAGGCCACAGGACGCGTGGCCCTATGGGGCATCGAGCTATCACCCCTAGACATCATCTACGAGAAGCGACTCGCAATCAAGTCACAGGTCCTCCCAGACTTCCTGGTACACTGGATGGAGCTGTAGCTGCCAGACACCCTAGACATGTCGCAGTCATGGACGATGCACTTCGACGGCTCCAAGCGTGAAGCTAGAGCAGGAGCCAGGCTCATACTGACCTCCCCGCAGGGAGACAAGATGAAGTACATCCCTCGGATGAAATTCTGAGCTTCCAACAACGAGGCCGAATACGAAGCCCTCATCCACGGCATGAGGATGGCAAATATCTGCGGCGCAATGTGCCTGGTCATCTACGGTGACTCCAACCTCGTCGTCCAACAGACGATGAATGAGTGCGATGCACACGCCGAAAACATGATTGCATACCGCGCACTCTACAACGCACTCGAAGGAGAATTCGACGGCTGCGAGCTTCGGCACGTTGGAAGAGAAAGCAACGAGGAGGCCGACAGACTCGCCAACATCGGCTCCACCTGCGCAAGGGTGCCACCAGGTGTGTTCCTCGAGCAGATCTACGTGCCATCCATCAAGCGGAAATTCCAAAAGGGATCACCCGAAGAAGCAGAACACTCGGGGGCTACGCTACCCAAAGGACATGAAGGACCCGAAAAACTGGACACAGAGGTCGCCACGGTCAACCTGATGCAGGTCATGACAGTCGAAGAAACCTGGACACGACCGTACCTCCAGTACTTGATAGATAGCCCGACAGATGCCCGGCGCATATCTCGTCGGTCAAAAGCCTTCACCATCATCAATGGCGAGCTGTACAAGCGCATCATTTCGGGTGTACTACAAAGGTGCGTCACGATTGGTGACGGGAAAACCATACTTCAAGACATCCATGAGGGCATCTGCGGCCATCACGCAGGCAGTCGCTCCCTTGTCGCCAAAGCTCTACGAGCTGGATTCTACTGGCCAACGGCCATGAATGACGCAAAAGACATCGTTTGAAGATGCAAAGGGTGCCAAAGGTTCGCCGACAAACCACACGCACCCGGGTCAGAGCTCAGGCCCATACACTTGGCCTGGCCCTTCGCCCAATGGGGCCTCGACATGATCGGAAAACTGCCAAGGTCCTTGAAAGGAGGACACGTCTACCTCCTGGTCGCAGTCGACAAATTCACCAAGTGGATCGAAGCCATGCCAGTCACTAACCAAAAGGGCAAGACTGTCGTCAAGTTCTTTGAATCCATTGTATACAGGTTCGGCGTACCGCATAGCATCATCACCGACAATGGATCGAACTTCATCTCCAAAGAATTCCAAGACTTCTATGAAGGCCTCGGAATCAACATCACATACGCCTCTGTGGCGCACCCGCAAACGAACGGGCAGGTGGAAAAGGCCAACGGCCTAATCGGCGCCGGCATCAAGAAGCGCCTCATGAGCCCACTCGAGCGACTCTCCAGAGCCTGGACGAAAGAGCTACCCTCCGTCCTATGGAGCTTGAGTACCACGCCAAATAGCTCCACTGGCTACACGCCGTTCTTCATGGTGCACGGAGCCGAAGCCGTGCTACCAGCCGAAGTACGCCACCAGGCCCCACGGGGCGTCGCTTATAGCGAAGCCGAATCCACGGCTGCACTCGAATACGCCGTCGACACACTCGATGAAGCACGCGACATAGCAGCAGCTCGATCAGCGGTGTACCAGCAGAGTCTTCGCAACTACCACAGCCGACGGCTGCGCCCAAGGTCCTTCGTCGAAGGAGACCTCGTCTTGCGACTCAAGCAAGAGCGACCGAAGAAATTCTATTCACCATGGGAAGGACCCTACATCATCACCGAAGTCATCCCAGGTGGCACCTATCGCCTCAAGCACGTGGAGTCTAGAGTCGCATACTCCAACCCATGGAACATCGCACACCTGCGACGATTCTACCCCTAGCTACCTACCCCTTTACTTTCAATAAGGCTATTCTGCCAAGGCTACTCAGCCGAACAATGTACCTCCTCCATTACGATATAAATAAAGCTAAGTGCCTCGCCCCAAAAATTTTGTCTTTCTATCCGCACTTTTACTTCATGCTACAAACGCCCTCGGGGGCTCTCCCCACCTCACGATTTCGTCGACTGAGGATAACACGTGTACTCCTGAGTAGCTGACCACGTCAGGCTAACAAAAAGGACACGTATGCGAACAAAGCACTATGTGCTCAAAAAACAACCAAACCTTTATAACAAAGGGCAAAACACGCCCAGTCAAATATATACAAATTTTACATTTATCTCTTTTTACAGGCACTACCTATTCTGAAGAATAGCCTGAGCACGCTGCTCAAATAGATCTACAATCTCTTCGGCATACTGCCCTACAGCCGCGTAATGCGGACGCATATCCCACACACCACCATCTGGTCGTGGGGGTGGTCCAGCCGCTACAACAGATAGATCTACATCAAGGCGATGCAGCCTCACAAGGGACAACACAGCCTTCACTCCTGCGACGAGCTGATGCCGCACCAACTCCTTGACACGATTCACGTTCTGAAACTTTGATAGAAGACCAGGAAGGGTTGTCGGTGCAGCATCCAACGGAAACATCACATGCAGAACCGACGCGAGCGAAATCTGCACCTGATGAAGCACCCGCGATACTTGGTGAACGCGATCTTGCACCGTCGCAAGGACCATAGCACGGTCGCGATCCATCCATAAGAACCCGCCGGCTTCCATGTCTTGTTGATTCAAAAAATTGACCCGAACAGCAACACGCTCCTTCTCCTCCCTTGGAGCAAGGTTAGCACCTGCAATACTTGCAAAAAGTAAGATGCAATGCCAGCAGGCGCATCCGAAGAAAAGGACAACAACTCGAAAAACTTACATTGAAGCTGCTCGGATAATCGAAGCAATTCCGCCATCAAGTACTCCTCTCTGGCAGCACCGCGATCCGCCTTGGACTTCCAAACGTCGGCATGGCCACGCACCCCAAGCAACTCTTTCTCGAGACTACGAACACGGTCTCGAAGAAACGCAAGTTGTGACGAATCATCCAAGGATGGCCGCAGCCGCGCTGCAGGCGAGTGTAAGGTCCCCAACCTTTAATAAGGTACAGATCCCTGTGTTTACAATGCTAGTCCCTGGATCAATAGCTAGCATCCACAGTTAAGATGTAATATCAAGAAACAAAGGTCATAATACAACTTTAACCAGGAATAAAATAACTTATTACATCTTACATAGCTCATTTGGCTATCTCATTACAATGCAGCAGAATATAACAATAGCATGGGGTCCATAGGCAGTCATGTTGGTTGTAGACTTGTAATCCTATTCAACAAACTTCACTAACATCAAACAGACCTGCAACATAATAAATTGCAACCATAAGGGTCAATACATTTGAATTGTATTGGCAAGTTTCACTAATATGTAGAAATATGTGGATCCTATCATTACATGCATATTTGGCTAAGTAGGGTTTAGGATCATTTGCAGAAAGCAATATAGTTTTATCCTATCTTTTCAAAATAGTTTTTGATTCTTTGTCAAATCTTTCTGAACTTCTTGGAAAACTCCAAGTGCTTCTAATCCCTTGTTCTCACCATCAAGTTTTACTTTGAGAAATTTGAATGTCGAGATCTTCCATAGCTTCAGGCCTTAGTTGCTCAGAATTGTCCATAACCGGGGACACAGCTAAGTACTTAGAATTTGATCTTTTGCAGAAGTTGTACACTTTACCCACATGACACAATCTCATCTTGATGCCACCAGTGGCTGCTGGATAAGTACTCACCAAGATGGAGTACTGGCAGATTGAGAATGTGACAAAGTATTTCCATAGGAGTCCTCCCAATACACAATGCTAGCTTGTCATCCAGGCACCAATGTAGGGTTTCAACTTCCCTTACACTATTCTAGTTAACCTGAAGATGCCAATGCATGGGTCTTCCACTATGTAGTTGACTAAGCCAGAGCCCATTTAGCATGTGGCTGTACATGGAAGCCACTGTACGAGAAACATGTTCAATCTCTAAGTCCCTGGGTGGTTTTCTTCTAGTGCACAACAAAAAGAGATGGCCATATAAACATGGTTCCTTTTGTTGCCACCTTGTCCAAAACTTGAGTATCCTTGTCCACCCAGGTGGTTCATTGAGTACTTGTTTTATTATATAAAACATATGTATTTTCAATTCTTCATATAATCATATCATGTATCCCATCCCAATATATAGCAGGGCTAAGCTTACTACAACTACATTGTTTCCACTAAGGAATATATAAGGGTATCCTATTAGGATTTAGCATAGCATAAAATATAGAAATCCTTTTCATGCATGTTACAAAAATCCACTAAGTGTAATGAAAATAGTAGGACTTGGATGATAGTGTCACTTGCCTTTTTAGTAGAGAATGTTGGTTCACTTCTTGATCTTGCAAATATCACACTCTTCTAATTCCACTACAAATCAATCAAGCAAACACAAATTCAACTAGCATTCCAACCAATATTCAAACAATTTATCACACATAAAATAATAGAAACAAGGTCATGCATGCAAGCATGCAAAAGGTAGTTTTATTTGCAAAGGTGGTTTCTACTAGGCTCTAAACATTATAAAGTTCAAAAGTGGTCATTTACTAAAGTGGTAAAACCATTTGCAAAAGGTTTTATCTATAAACCATTTTTAAAGCAAATCATTATTTTATGTGGTTGAAAATGCTTTTAGCAAAGCAATCTTATTCAAAGGGTTCACCAAATATATTTTAATTCTCAAAACTTGGTGTCTAGGGTCAGAAGGTTTGAATCAAATCATTTCCCAAAGGTTTTCCTCAAAAATCATTTCTAAAACAAAATCAATATTTTTATTTGACTAGAAATGATCTAATTCAATTATTTGCTCCCTAACTTCACAAAATACATTTTTAAATCCATAAGTTGGTTCCTATGGTTAGTAGGTTCACAACAAACCATTTTGCAAAGATTTCACATTAAAATTATATCTAGAACAATTTTTATATTCAAAATAAGCCTACACATGTTCCTGCAATTTCAACCAATTTTACAGAAGCAAATCATTAAACAAAGTGCATGGTTGAAAAGTACTTGTCTTGCTGAATCCATTGAAATAAAATTTGCAAAATTTGGACGTGTAGAATTAAAGTTATGAATTTTACAAATTTGCATATCAATCAGATTCTAATTCTGGTTTTTAAACAAAACCCTGTCCACGTGGCTGTTTCCTTTTGGTCGGTACCGCTTCGGGTGGATCGAGCTCTCTGGACCGCTGGATTTCATTTAAATCATACAGCGCTGATCAACTCGTACCCCTTCGGTTTAAGATCTAATCACAGCCAGACGCTTTGCATCTAACGGTTCACAGCAGCTCGACCAAGATCTGGCGACGCTGGCGGCGGCGACTGGCGGAGCTCGCTCTGCTCGCGGCGGAGCTGGCAATACAGGAAGAGAGGGAGAGGGGAAAGTGGCTCATTGTGCTCGAAAGGGGTTGGCGAAGCTCGAGGTGGCGCCGTTGGCTTGGCGAGGGGCGCTCAGGGACGGGAGTAATCGCTCGTCGGAGTTGCTGCGGCCGGCGGTGCTCTCACGTTGTCGTCGCTGGCGTCATTTAGGACCGCCCTAAGACAAAGTAGAGGCACGGTTAGGTGCGCACGAGGGTCGCGAGTAAGGGAGCATCACTGAGAGGTGCTGGGGCGAACGGAGTTTACCTTGGGAGGTCGCCGGAGAAGGGACAGACGCGGCGGTGCTCAGGTCAGGATGAAGCCGATGCTACGGGGCACTCGCGGGTGAATGGAGCACACGGGCAGATGCGCCAGGAGGTGGGGAGAAATCTCGCATGCAGAGGGAGGCGAGAGGCGGCGGGGTGTGGCCGGAATTTCTCTGGGACATCGTCGGAGACAGTGGGATGCGAGCTCGAATTAGAGCAGCCTAGGGGCAGAGGGGAGGCGGTGTTTGGGGGGAAAGAGAGAGCGGAGAGGGGCGCTTATACCTGCGTGATCACAGCGAGGAATTACTCGGCCATTTACGCGTATTGATGCCGGCAGTAACTCGGCAGCAACGGTAGGGCGACAAGGTCGCGAGATTGAAGACGACCGCGTGGCAGTGGGGTCCATCTGACAGTGAGGGAGAGAGAGAGGGCGTTGGGTCCACTGCTCAGCGTCTCTGCGGGTGTGTTCGCACGTAGAAAACGTTTCGCTGAGGGGGGAGAGTTGGGCTGCGACTGGGCCTTGCTGGGCTTGCTTAGTTGGGCTGTTTTGTTTCACTTTTTTTATTCTGATTGCTTTTTCTTTTTCTAATTTGATTTTCTATTTTGTTTTTATTCAAACAATTCAAACACCCAAATGAATTCAAACCTTTGCCAAACTTTGTGTTTATTTTAATTCTGTTTAACAGCACAAATCAAAGTCCAAAACAAAATAATTTTTATTCTTTTTAGGATTCATTTAATAGTTAAATAAATAGACCTTAGTCATTAATTCAAATAGGGTTTAATTTATTTTAAAACTCTATTTTGAAATCTAAATAATACCAAATTCATTTTAGTAGGTTTTATTTGAAAATATAAAACACTTGAAAATCTTATTTAAAATAAATTAACAAGTTTTAGTGTTTATTTAAAATGGAAAAGCCTTTACTTTAATAAAATTGGATATTAATAAATCCTCATTATTTTATTTAAATAGACCTTTATTCTTTTTATCAAATAGAAATATTTTATTTCAAATGCCTGGCCAAGATTTAATTTGGCTCTATAAAATAATCCTTATTTATCAATCTACCTTTGCTTTTGAAAATCAAATCTTTTTATTAAAAGATCTAAAAATAGTAATTCCAACTATCATAACCTTATTTATTATTTGTTTATCTTTTTAAATCCCTTTAGGATTTTAATTGATCAAAATAGGTTTTGATGTTTCCAATTGGAATCAAAAGTTTCTTCTTACCCTAAATTTCAACAAAATTTTATTTTGTTTATTTATTTTCACATTTCAAAATTTGGAAAATTTTGGGATGTGACGGCGAGGTGTCAACGGGATCAGCACCCGAAGGACCCTAGATCAACAGAAAGGCAAAGACATGAACACGCAGACGAAGGAGCACATAACTCAACTGTCACATCCCAAGATTTTCCAAATCTTGTAATGTGAAAATAAATTAATAAAATAAAACTTTGTTGATTTTCAGAGCCAGAAGAAACTTTTTGAATACAATTGGAACTTCAAACCCATTTGAATTAAAATAAACCTCAAGAGATTTAAAAAGATAAACATTTAATAAAAGGAAAATAAAAACATTTGGAAATACTATTTTGAAACAATTAAATGAGAAGATTTGTTTTAAAATGAAATAGAAGTTTTATAAATAAAGATTATTTATTAAAGGCCAATTTAAACCTTGACCAAACTTTGGGAATTAAAAACATTTAGTTTTGAATAAAAACAACAAAGGTTTATTTAAAATAAAATAATAAAGAATTAAAATCCAAACTTTATTAAAATAAGAAGTTTTACCAAATTAATTAAAACATCAAAACATATTAAATTGTTTTAAATAGGTTTTCCAAATACTTTATATTCTCTAATAAAACCTACTAAAGTGTTTTGGCTTTGTTTTAGATTTCAAAATAAATATCTCAATAAAACAAATCCTATTGAATTTAATAATGAAAGTTTATTATAAATTAATAATGGATACTAAAAAAATAAAAGGTTATTTTGTTTTAAAACAAATTTCCAATTATTATATATATTTCCCAAATTAAACCTACTAATTTGATTTTGAAAATATTTAGGTTTCAAATAAAGATTTTATTAATAAAAATCAAACCCTATTTGATTTAATAACTAAGTCCATTTTATTTAATTATTAATGGACCCTAAGGTAAAAGGAATATATTATTTTAAACAATTTTTCCAAATATTCTTTATTTCCAAATAACACCTACTGATTGGGTTTTGAAAATATTTGGATTTTAAGTGAATATTTTATTAAATAAAACAAACCCTATTTTATTTAACTAATGATCCATTTATTTAATTAATAAATGGAACCTAAAAAGACTTAAAATAATATTTATTTTAGAATGTGAATTATGATGTTAAGCGGAACCAAATTCATATTTGAAAGGCTTGATGATTGTTTGAATCATTTTGAATGTGTTGGTTGTTTGAATTTCAAAACAGGAAAATAGAATTAGAAAAAGAAAAAGGAATCGAGAAAAAATAAGAAAATGACCAATTTAACTACCCCGGCCCAAACAACCCATCTAGCCCACCTCCTCTCCACGCCGAACCGTTTTTCTCACCGCGGAAACAACCCGCAAAGCCCCTGACAAGTGGACCCTCCTCCCTCACTCCTTTTCTCACTGACAACAGACCCCACCACCGGCCTCTTCTTCCCCACCCCACCCCGCGAGCTGTTCTTCCCTTCTCCTCGCCACAGACATAAATTCCTGGCTTAATTACGCCTTAATCTCACAATGAAACTGCCACTTGACCACGCAGGTTAAAGCGCCCCTCTCTCCTCTCTCGTTGCCCTCTGCCTTCTTCCCCAGACACGCCCCCAGGCTGTCGCAATTCGTTCTCGAACGGCTTCGTCTCCGACGAGCCCTCTCGCAAATTCCGGCCAGCACACTCTCCTTTCCGCCTCCCTGAGCACACGAGCACACTCACCATACACCAGCGCATCTTTCTCGGTCCACTCGACACGGGCGCCTGCAGTCGTCTTCGACAAAACTTCTGACCGCCGCCGTCTTCCTCAACTCCGACGACGCCCACAGGTGATTCCAGACCACCCCGACCCCTCTCGCTCACACAAACACGTTCGCCTTATCCTTGCGCGTCTGACCATGCATCTTGTTTGTCTCCGGGTGATCCCCAGCGCTATCCTCGACGACGACTTAGCAAGGCTGAGGCATAGCTCCACTCGCGAGCAATTCCGCCCAACCTCGTCGCCCTTCACCAACCAAGGCCTCCTTGAGCTTCCCCAAGCGTCGGCGAACACGGTGAACATCCTCTCCTCCTTCGCTTCAGTATCGCCGAACCGTCGTCGACCGCTTCATCGCCGCCGGCCGCCAACCTTTGGCCTTTGTGCGATAGGAACCGAGGATGCATCCACCGGAGATAGAACGACTTAAACGCAAGGGTACTCGATCCGAGCCACACGATTGAGTTAGATCCAACGATCATCGGGCGTGATCCGCGTAGCGGTACCCATGAATAGGAAGCCGCGCGTGTCCAAAGATGTTTGATTTAAATCGAAATGAATCGATTTAATTACAAACTTCAAATCCTTATATCTTTTGAACCACACGTCCAAATTTGACAAATTTTATATCAAAAGATTCAGGAGAACAAGACCTAACCAACCCTACCCTTAGTTTTGCAAATAGTAACTGGTAGCTTGTTTGAATTTGCAGATTCTTTTGTGTACTTGCTAACATTAGAAAAATCATTTAAAAATGAATTTTGAGATCAAACCTTTGCCAATTGGTTTATTGTGACCCTACTGACCCTAGGAACCAACCCATAGTATTAAAAATGATTTTTGTGAAATTTAAGTTGAATTATTTAACTTAGCCATTTTCTAGCCAAATAAAAAGAATAGTTTTATTTATGAAAATGTGTATGGAAGGAAAACTTGAAATAATAATTTGGACCAAACCTACTGACCCAAAAACACCAAGTTTTGCAATAGCAACTCATTTGGTGAACCCTATGGACTAATGCCTTAATAAAAATATTTCTACACCACATAAAAATAACACTTTGTTTTGAAAATGGTTTTAAAGTGAAACCTTTAGCAAATGACTTGGCCACTTTAGGAAATGACCATTAGATGTACCCAAATGACTATGACCCACTAGGAACCACTTTTTCAAACAAAACCAAAGCTTGGCATGCTTACATGCATTTCTTTGACTTTGTTATTTATGTGTGTTGTTATGCTTGATTGGTAGATTGAGATTGTACCTTGCTTGATTTATTTGTAGTGACTTGAAGAGTGTGATTGTTGCAAAGATCAAGAAGTGAACCTATACTCTACCAAAAAGGCAAGTGATGCTTCATAATTTCTATCCCAATACTTTTATTATGCATTAGTGATTTTGTTAAGTAAAACTTGCATGGAATTTGCTAAGTATAGATCTTGCTATAGGAAAACCTTGTAGAAGAATCCTTAGTAGGATTTTCCTAAGCTAGAGATTCCTACTACTACCAAGCTTAGCCTAGCTAATAGAAAACATGGGTGGAATATATATTCACACTATGGAAAAATATTATAAGTCTGAGGACTTAAGTTTTGATTAATAAAACAACTAAGTTGATAAATCACCTGGGTGGAATGGAAGGATTGGGTTATGTTGAGTGGTTCACAGGGCCCATATTTATGGTTAACCTTGTGTATCTCACTTGTGGATGGCCACCCAGGAAACAAAGAGATTTGAGATGTCAAATGTTGAGAAGCTTCAAGTGCAACCACTTGGCAATATGGGCTCTGCCATGATCATATAAGTTGCAAAAACTTAGCCAAATGGACAGTGGGTGGTAGTGTTTTGATAGGTTGGAACGTCCATTTTGGTCTAAGGGAAGGCTTCAAAGATTTTGTCTTGGGAAACCAAGTCTTGTGGGTAAAGTGCACCACCTCTGCAGAGTGTAAAACCTAAGTACTTAGCCATGTCCCCGTAAAGGACAATTTGAGCATCAAGACATGGAAACAATCAAGAATCTCATCATTCCAATTTCTAAATAAAACTTGTGGGTGAACAAGGGTTTGTGTATTCTTCAATCTTTGATGGAAAGATGGCTTGATATAAGGATCTTGAAATCTTGGATTGAGGAAAATAATTTTACCAAGCACTTCAGTCTTTGATTTGTAGATGCCTCGAGAAGGATCTTCAGTCTTTGATTGAGAGAAGCATTGGAAAAGTTTTTGACAAAACTATTTATTTTCAAAAATGATAAGAAAAATCTATTTTGAGCAATGCAAGCCTCAACTCCACTTAGCCAAATGCATATAGATGATAGACTCCACCATACTACTAAGAGTATCACTTGCCAATACAATTCAAATGTATTGACCCTTTGTGGCTGTAACTTGTATGTTGCAGGTTTGACTGATTTTAGTGAAGATTGATTGTTTAGGATTACAAAGTCTACAACCAACATCTGCCTGTGGCACTTTGAAGATGAAGGACCACTTGACCATAGTTATTCCGCTACAATGTAATGTAATAACCATATGAGCTATGAAAGATGTAATAAAAATTATATTATTCCTGGTTATAAAGTTATATTATGACCTTTGTTTCTTGATATTACATCTTACTGTGGATGCTAGCTATTGATCCAGGGACTAGCATTGTAAAACACAGGAGGACTCTACCTTATCAGGTTGGGACCCCCTTAACAGATGGTATCAGAGCTTTGTGTTGCCAGTAGGATTTGTAAACCCTAGGATTGGACAAAAACCCTTAGAAAAATAGGAGTGATATTTTGTTCCAAAAACTTATTTACAAAAACACTTGTAAACTCTTTCCTCAATCATTTTGGTTTCAACTCTACTTCTCTTCTACTTCAACTTGATGGAAAAACCTACCCCATGACCAAAGACTACTCTATGTGCAAAAGACTTCTTCAACTTCTTCAACTCTAATGACTTCAACATCTTCAGCATATTCACCAAAGACTTCCAACATGGAAACTACTAAGGACCACAAATAAGATAAAGAAACCTTACTTAAGAAATTAGAGACTGAGGGAATGCAAAATAAGAAGAAGCTATCAACAAGTTTGAAGTACTGTAACCAAGAGTTTGTCTCAAGGAAGCCATGATCTCATGCAAAGGGAGGAAAAATCACAAGTGAACCATATAGATGGACCACCATATTTTAGTTAAAGTCAAACCCACCAACTTATGTGGTGTAACAAAAATATTTTGTTGCCTAAGTATGTGCTTGAACCTTGTTTGAGTGAAATGTTTGGTTTGTGATTGCATGCACATTGTTTGTGTGAATTGTGATGTGTGTGATTAAGATTGACTCCTTAGAAATATCTTGCCTATTCTAATCTCCCTTCAAACCCAAACAGATGACTTCTCCAAGAAACTCCAACATCAAAGTTGATGACAACAACAACCAAGTGGACAGCATGAAAGATATTATAGCAACCCAAAACCAATTGAGCCAAGAGACAACTCAGCTTTTAGCCAACAACAATGGACTAGATCCAGCCATACAAAGGATTTTGAAACTTCAATCCCAATTGTTGCAAGGATTGGTTACTCAAGTGATCAACATGGGAGAAAACTTTTCCCAAAGAGCTAAAGTCAACAAGGATGACAAAGATGTTATTCTAGAAGGAACCAAAACTAGCAATATTTTTAGAGACAAGGATCATGCATCCAAGGAACATGAAGATCAATGCCTCAAGAAGAGAGAAAGATCTCCCACTCATGAAGAACATGAACTAGAAGAACTCCTAGCTTTGGAGAGACCCAAGAAGAAAAAGAAATTTCCCAACACTAGCAAGAAGGATATTACTCAAGAGCAATGTTACACTTGCAAAGAGATGGGACACTATGCCAATGAATGCCCAGAAAAGAAGAAGAGACAAGAAGACAAACAAAAGCTAGTGAAACCCAAGATAAGGAAGAATTTTAGCCAAGTGATGTGCAAATATGGCAAAGAGTTTGGACATTATGCAAACCATGTCCCGAAAATATAAAACATAAGATAAACCAGCCTTTGAGAGATATCACCAAGTGATATGTTACAATTGAAGAACCAGGACACTATGCAAGCAACTGTCCGTAAAAGATGAAGAACAAGTTGATCAAGCCTATGGAGAAACTCAACCTTGGACCATAAGTCAATTATGGAAACAATGGACACTATGCAAAAGTTTTCCAAGAGGAAGTTTTCCAGGATCCCAAGAAGGACAATGTGTAATTTTGTTTGAAAATTTTTAAGGGTGGTAGTACCCTAGTTGTTTTGAACTTGCTTGTAACCCTAATCTTCCCAAATCTCGGGACGAGATTTATTTTAAAGGTAACTGTCACATCCCAAGATTTTCCAAATCTTGTAATGTGAAAATAAATTAATAAAATAAAACTTTGTTGATTTTCAGAGCCGAAGAAACTTTTGAATACAATTGGAACTTCAAACCCATTTGAATTAAAATAAACCTCAAGAGATTTAAAAGATAAACATTTAATAAAAGGAAAATAAAAACATTTGGAAATACTATTTTGAAACAATTAAATGAGAAGATTTGTTTTAAATGAAATAGAAGTTTTATAAATAAAGATTATTTATTAAAGGCCAATTTAAACCTTGACCAAACTTTGGGAATTAAAAACATTTAGTTTTGAATAAAAACAACAAAGGTTTATTTAAAATAAAATAATAAAGAATTAAAATCCAAACTTTATTAAAATAAGAAGTTTTACCAAATTAATTAAAACATCAAAACATATTAAATTGTTTTAAATAGGTTTTCCAAATACTTTATATTCTCTAATAAAACCTACTAAAGTGTTTTGGCTTTGTTTTAGATTTCAAAATAAATATCTCAATAAAACAAATCCTATTGAATTTAATAATGAAAGTTTATTATAAATTAATAATGGATACTAAAAAAATAAAAGGTTATTTTGTTTTAAAACAAATTTCCAATTATTATATATATTTCCCAAATTAAACCTACTAATTTGATTTTGAAAATATTTAGGTTTCAAATAAAGATTTTATTAATAAAAATCAAACCCTATTTGATTTAATAACTAAGTCCATTTTATTTAATTATTAATGGACCCTAAGGTAAAAGGAATATATTATTTTAAACAATTTTTCCAAATATTCTTTATTTCCAAATAACACCTACTGATTGGGTTTTGAAAATATTTGGATTTTAAGTGAATATTTTATTAAATAAAACAAACCCTATTTTATTTAACTAATGATCCATTTATTTAATTAATAAATGGAACCTAAAAAGACTTAAAATAATATTTATTTTAGAATGTGAATTATGATGTTAAGCGGAACCAAATTCATATTTGAAAGGCTTGATGATTGTTTGAATCATTTTGAATGTGTTGGTTGTTTGAATTTCAAAACAGGAAAATAGAATTAGAAAAAGAAAAAGGAATCGCATGAAAAAATAAGAAAATGTACCAGCCATCTAGCCCACCTCCTCTCCACGCCGAACCGTTTTTCTCACCGCGGAAACAACCCGCAAAGCCCCTGACAAGTGGACCCTCCTCACTCCTTTTTCTCACCGACAACCCACCACCTCTTCTTCCCACCCCACCCCGCATGCTGTTCTTCCCTTCTTCTCGCCGTTGTACAGTATATAAATTCCTGGCTTAATTACGCTTAATCTCACAATGAAACTGCCACTTGACCACGCAGTTAAAGCGCCTCTCTCTCTCTCGTTGCCAATTGCTTCTCGAACGGCTTCGTCTCTCGAGCCCTCTCGCAAATTCCGCCAGACACACTCTCCTTTCCGCCCCGAGCACACGAGCACACTCACCATACACCAGCATCATCTTCTGTCACCACTCGACCTGGCGCCTGTAAAGTCGTCTTCGACAAAAGTTCTGACCGCCGCCGTCTTCCTCAACTCCGACGACGCCCACAGGTGATTCCAGACCACCCCGACCCCTCTCGCTCACACAAACACGTTCGCCTTATCCTTGCGCGTCTGACCATGCATCTTGTTTGTCTCCGGTGATCCCGCTATCCTCGACGACGATCGAAAGGCCGAGGCATAGCTCCACTCCGGCGAGCAATTCCGCCCAACCTCGTGGCGCCTTCACCAACCAAGGTGCCTTGAGCTTCCCAAGCGTCGGCGAACACGGTGAACATCCTCTCCTCCTTCGCTTCAGATCGCGGAACCGTCGATCGACCGCTCGCCACCGGACGCCGCCAGCTGCCAGCTTTTTTGGCGATAGGAACCGTAGGATGCAGATCCACTGGCTGAGATAGAACGACTTAAACGCGAATGGGTACTCGATCTGAGCCACACGATTGAGTTAGATCCAACGCATCTGGGCGTGATCCGCAGCGAAGCGGTACCCGCGAATAGGAAGCCGCCGTGTCCAAAGATGTTTGATTTAAATCGTAAATCTGAATCAGATTTAATTACAAACTTCAAATCCTTATATCTTTTGAACCACACGTCCAAATTTGACAAATTTTATATCAAAAGATTCAGGAGAACAAGACCTAACCAACCCTACCCTTAGTTTTGCAAATAGTAACTGGTAGCTTGTTTGAATTTGCAGATTCTTTTGTGTGCTTGCTAACATTAGAAAAATCATTTAAAATGAATTTTGAGATCAAACCTTTGCCAATTGGTTTAATATGACCCTACTGACCCTAGGAACCAACCCATAGTATTAAAAATAATTTTTGTGAAATTTAAGTTGAATTATTTAACTTAGCCATTTTCTAGACAAATAAAAAGAATAGTTTTATTTATGAAAATGTGTATGGAAGGAAAACTTGAAATAATAATTTGGACCAAACCTACTGACCCAAAAACACCAAGTTTTGCAATAGCAACTCATTTGGTGAACCCTATGGACTAATGCCTTAATAAAAATATTTCTACACCACATAAAAATAACACTTTGTTTTGAAAATGGTTTTAAAGTGAAACCTTTAGCAAATGACTTGGCCACTTTAGGAAATGACCATTAGATGTACCCAAATGACTATGACCCACTAGGAACCACTTTTTCAAACAAAACCAAAGCTTGGCATGCTTACATGCATTTCTTTGACTTTGTTATTTATGTGTGTTGTTATGCTTGATTGGTAGATTGAGATTGTACCTTGCTTGATTTATTTGTAGTGACTTGAAGAGTGTGATTGTTGCAAAGATCAAGAAGTGAACCTATACTCTACCAAAAAGGCAAGTGATGCTTCATAATTTCTATCCCAATACTTTTATTATGCATTAGTGATTTTGTTAAGTAAAACTTGCATGGAATTTGCTAAGTATAGATCTTGCTATAGGAAAACCTTGTAGAAGAATCCTTAGTAGGATTTTCCTAAGCTAGAGATTCCTACTACTACCAAGCTTAGCCTAGCTAATAGAAAACATGGGTGGAATATATATTCACACTATGGAAAAATATTATAAGTCTGAGGACTTAAGTTTTGATTAATAAAACAACTAAGTTGATAAATCACCTGGGTGGAATGGAAGGATTGGGTTATGTTGAGTGGTTCACAGGGCCCATATTTATGGTTAACCTTGTGTATCTCACTTGTGGATGGCCACCCAGGAAACAAAGAGATTTGAGATGTCAAATGTTGAGAAGCTTCAAGTGCAACCACTTGGCAATATGGGCTCTGCCATGATCATATAAGTTGCAAAAACTTAGCCAAATGGACAGTGGGTGGTAGTGTTTTGATAGGTTGGAACGCGTCCATTTTGGTCTAAGGGAAGGCTTCTGAAAGATTTTGTCTTGGGAAACCAAGTCTTGTGGGTAAAGTGCACCACCTCTGCAGAGTGTAAAACCTAAGTACTTAGCCATGTCCCTGGTAAAGGACAATTTGAGCATCAAGACATGGAAACAATCAAGAATCTCATCATTCCAATTTCTAAATAAAAACTTGTGGGTGAACAAGGGTTTGTGTGTATTCTTCAATCTTTGATGGAAAGATGGCTTGATATAAGGATCTTGAAATCTTGGATTGAGGAAAATAATTTTACCAAGCACTTCAGTCTTTGATTTGTAGATGCCTCGAGAAGGATCTTCAGTCTTTGATTGAGAGAAGCATTGGAAAAGTTTTTGACAAAACTATTTATTTTCAAAAATGATAAGAAAAATCTATTTTGAGCAATGCAAGCCTCAACTCCACTTAGCCAAATGCATATAGATGATAGACTCCACCATACTACTAAGAGTATCACTTGCCAATACAATTCAAATGTATTGACCCTTTGTGGTCAGAACTTGTATGTTGCAGGTTTGACTGATTTTAGTGAAGATTGATTGTTTAGGATTACAAAGTCTACAACCAACATCTGCCTGTGGCACTTTGAAGATGAAGGACCACTTGACCATAGTTATTCCGCTACAATGTAATGTAATAACCATATGAGCTATGAAAGATGTAATAAAAATTATATTATTCCTGGTTATAAAGTTATATTATGACCTTTGTTTCTTGATATTACATCTTACTGTGGATGCTAGCTATTGATCCAGGGACTAGCATTGTAAAACACAGGAGGACTCTACCTTATCAGGTTGGGACCCCTCTACATCAACAAATTCATTATGAGCATCAAAAGCCACTACGTGGCACAAGGATTTGTTCATCAAAATAATTACAACAAAAGAGACTACAACTATCCTACAACTACAGCGCCTAAGACGCAGCACCCTGAGTAGCCTCGGAGCCGGATTGCCTCGCCTTGGCTTCCCCTGCTGCCGTAGTGCGTACTCGGCCAGCAGATCAATCAGCTTCGGCCCATAATGCTTACAGCGAGCAGAATAGGTAGCGAAGGCTACCTCGGATCCATCAGCAGTCGTCGGCATCCGGGAAGTGACCTGGGGAAGGTCCAGCTCCGCTCCAGCCGCCAAAGCCATCGCCAGCCCGACGGATGCGCCGATGCCCTTCTGCTTGCGCTTGTACGCCGCAGGTGCTTCGGCTGACAGTGCCTCCGCCAGAGCGTCAACATCATCAAGGGCCGCGCCCTTGGGGACAAGCTCCTTGTAGAAGCGCCCAAGGACCTCCTTGGCCTTGGCGAGCGAGCTGACGACGGTGCTGCAGCGATCTTCGACCGCTGCAGTAGCATCATCCAGAGCACTCCCGTGCTCCAGAGCACCGCGGTCAAACTCGATGCCCGCGGCATCTGAGACAATAAAGACGAGGAATGAACAAAAGCACCGCAGAAGAAAGACAAGAAAACCAAAAAATACGAAGGTGAAGATACTCACCCGAAACAGCCTTGGCAGCCGCCATAAGCTTGCTAGCCACCTCTCTCGCGCGCGAAGCCGTGGCAGTAGCAAGCTGCTCCTCGCGGTCCGTGGCCTCCCGCTGCAGGCGCTACTTAGCCTCGGCCGCAGTGGTCAGCTCCAGCTCGAGGCGCTCCTTCGCACCAACGGCGGCCTCGGCCTTCTTCTCCACTTGACCGAGGCTCTTTTTGAGAGCATCAATCTCACGAAGGGAGGTGTTGTGCTCCTCTACATTCAAATAATACTAGCATCAGATAACAGGACAAGAATACAAGAAGAAGCAAACATCAAGGCATAAAAGTACCTTGAAGCTGTTTGAGGCTGGCCTCCAGTCTTCTTTGCACTGCCGTTTGGCATCCTGCACAAAAGGCTGCAGGAAAAAGACCTACTAGTCAAGAGAAGAACTCGGGGGCTACGCCCAAAAGAAAGAGCAGAAATAAATTACACACACGAAAACGCTCGGGGGATCCCCCCAAGACTCAAAAGAAGAACACGCAACAAAAAATCCTTCACAGACGCTCGGGGGCTTCCCCCGTGGCAGGAGGCAGGGCTACTCACATGATTCGATGGCGACTCCGAGGGTCCGCTGGCAAAATTCTGAGGCGCAACCACCTGAACCTCCTGCGGAGAAGGGTTCGGAGCGGCGCCCTTAGAGGTAGCCACCGTCTGAGGAGGAGGAGGAGACGCGACTTTCGACTCCCCCATCATCTCCCGAGCACCAACACTGGAGGAGTCGTTGGAAGAGTGCCTACACAAGGACAAATTAGCACAAGTATAAAGTAAACAGGCAATAAAAAGCAATGTAGGACAAAGGAAACTTACGAGTCAAGCTCGCTCAGGTTGAAGACAGGAGGGGTCCTCCGGACCTTCTTCTCCTCTTTCTTCTCATCCTTCTTCTCTTCCTTCTTTTCTTCCTTCTTCCGCTTCGCCGGCGGGTGCAGCGCTACAGCCCGCACGGGAAGGGCAGGAATCGGAGAGGAAGAGCCTCCATGCCCACCACTGTGACGTTCAAGACACAGCGGGTTCCTAGGATTCGGCAGAGTCGAGGCATCCGAAGACTCGTTGGAGCTCCGTGATCGTTTGCGAGTGTGGTCCTTGCTCGACTCGGCCTCTTCAGCCGGAGACCGTGCCGACTGCATCTCGGACATGGAATCCACCACATCATTATCAGGAGCATCCAGAAATACTTCGGGTAATGGAGGCGACATGCCCGACACTTTGAAGCTCTGCACAAAGAAAAGAAAATTAGTTAGCAAACAAATGCAAATACAATGCAGTCGAAAATAGCGCCACGCGCACGGATCTACACCTGTGGAACAGGAAACGAAGAAGAAAACGGAGGAGTCAACGACTTCCCCGGGATATCCTCTCCAGCCTTGAACTTCAGCAGCGAACGAAGGGCCCTGTCGATATCTCCCTGGGAGAATTTCTCAGTCGAAACCCTCATCGGATCACGGCGGCCAAAATAAAGGAACATCGGGTGTGCCCTAGCCTGGAGTGGCTGCACCCGACGCTCAAGAAAAGTGCAGATGATATCCACACCGTTCACTTCCTTCTCCGAAATCAACTGGAGATCCTCCACTCGACGATAGAGAGCCTCTATCTCCGCCACCTCGCCATCCAAGATCTAGTTTTTCCAGGACCTTTTTGGCTCGATCTTTTGGGAGGGGTCGAAAGGAACAAGACCAAAATCCTGCCCAGGCACTATGGAGTTGCGGATATAAAACCATCGCCTCCGCCAGTACTGGACAGATTCGGACATGGAAAAAGAAAAGAAAAGCAGATTGGGTTTGAGGGAGATGATGCAACCCCCAATGGGATAAACACCATCCGAACCAGATTGCCTCTTCACGGAATAGAGTTTCCGGAAGAGGCCAAAGTGCGGCTCGATACCGAGCCAAGACTGCAGAAAAGTGATAAAACAAGCAATGTGAAGAAGAGAATTGGGGGAAAGATGGTGCAATTGGACACCGTACAGAAAAAGCAGTCCACGAAGGAAGTCGTGGACTGGGAAGGAAAATCCGCGAATGACGAAGGCAAGGAACATAACCCAAAACCCAGCAGGGGGACGGGGGATTACCTCGTTGCCTGGGAGTTTGACGACCTCCCTATCCTGCGGGATCAAGCCCCGCTCACGAAGCTTGCGGAGATCACTCTCCCGCGTCTCCGATCACCGCCAGCCACCGTCGGTGACACGGGTAGCGGCGGCACTCTTCTTCCCTCCAGCTGCGCTGGTACCAACCGCGAAAGACGACTTCTTCGACTTCCCCATCCCGATACGGCGGCGCCGACGGCGAGAGCGCAAGATGGAAGAAGGAAATGTGGAAGGATATTCCAGCGCGCAGCAAGAACTCTCAGAGAATAAGGAAGCAGTGAAACGAGAATAGCTGCGGTGAAAACAAACTAAAGTTTTCCCCAATGATTATAAAGACGAAGACGATGCACGACAACCGTCCATCAAGAAGACCTAACGCCAACGGCAGGATCTGACCATACACGTGTCAGCATCACAACGAACCGTCGCTAACACGTCGTCCACTACGTGAGAAATCGAGGTGACGCAGTAATTATCTCCACGCCGCGCGTGACCGGTCAATTCAAGGTCAGAAAGTGGGACCCCTGTTCGTCCAGTCAAATCATCTCTGGCGCAGCAGACGCTTGAGGTCATCGATCGTCGGCACTGACGTCATCAAAAGCTACACTATCTTCGGCTTCAAATATAAGAGTACTCACTCGAATCTACGATTCGACCAATTACTCGGGGGCTACTCCTATCAGGAGCGCTAGCCGCGCACCCGAAAAAGAATAACACGTTACAGCACTGAATTGTTTCTTCGAGTCTTACGTTGAGTCTACGACTCCACTACGGACTCGGGGGCTACTCCCATAGGTAGGATGGATTCAAGCATCCGAAAAATTTGTGTCCTACGGACCTGAAGCCGAACAACGGCTGAATTAAAGTCTCTGCTCGAGTCTACGACTTGAACAGCCACTCGGGGGCTACTCCCATAGGGAGCACTGGTCGCGCACCCTATGAATTCTTCAACTGTGATCCTTCGATCAGCGTGCAAAAAATTTCAGCAACTCTGCCCCATTTAACGCTAAGTGAGCAACGTCCTCCTTGTCCACCCGAAACACCTCCGCAGTGATAAACATTCCGATGTTGTGTCTGCGACACAAATATAAGACCTACAAATATCATCTAATGGCCTGGTAACGCACATGACTGCGCTCTGCTAGTCAGAATCCGTGCCAACAGGCGCGATGAAAAATCCCGACGGACGCGTTGGGTACATCATTTAAATTCACTGGAATTCCACTCCTGTAAGTCTTCCGCTTCGAGTCAATTACGCCATAAGATATTGGGTTCGAGTCGAGGGACTCGAACCTGAAGAAGATCATGTTGTTTTGTCCTAAGACAGTTAACTGACCCTGATCCGTCGGGAGAGTCAGACACACGCATCAACAATCCCTACACATTCTCTTGAAAGACAGAGTTTCACCCGAAGGATTGAATAGTCCTCAGCAGAATCTACGATTCGACTTAACACTCGGGGGCTACTGACATGGTTATACCCCGCGGGTACATGATCTCAGCATACCTGGTCCAGCCCAAGGAATGCCCACGGCAAATATACGCCGGCCCATGTAGATTTTTGGGTGGCCAAGGCCCATGACGCCTTCGGAACCTTGAAGAGCAAGACTAGAGTAGATAGGAAATTCAAAGGGGTAAACCCTAGAAGTTGTAACTGACTAGATCTGTGCCTAGGACCTGTCTAAGTATATATAAAGGCCAGGAGGGCACGACCTAGATCTCGCTTCCCCATACTTTTGCATACGCACCTCCACGCCAGATTGCATCTGCGCACCCCTGTAATCACCGGTTCCGCCGTAATCAAGAGCAGACAAGAAGGAGTAGGGTTTTCCCTCTGGGGGGCTGAACCTGGGTAAACCTCATGTCCCCGTGTTGCTTGTTTGCTAACCGTTCCGCGATCTCCAGCATCCCCATCTTCTCCAAAACCCAAGTCCATAACAATGGGCATTTACGAGATCAAACCTCGTCACCCATCTTGGGGAGGTTGATGTTGTTGATGAATACCTTGACCTCTGGGGCTTGGAGAGTCATGAGCATGATAAGCTTCAGAAGAGCTTGTTCCAAAATAGTAGGTCCTTGAGAAGTAATATGGTCTTGTGAGAGTGAGGGCTCCACTTGAGTAGAGCTTGGTCCTTCTCCTTCGTCCAAAAGGGGATCCTCAATGGGGAGGTGGAAACCTACACCCATTCTTCTTATGGCCTTAGGAGGAATTTCATCACTTGGATCACAAACACCGTCTTGCCTAACAAGGGACTCATAGTCTTCATCAAACTTCACATTGCTCGTCTCTTCAACTCTTCCATTGGCTTTGTTGTAGACTCTATAAGCATGGGACTGATTTGAGTATCCGACAAAGATCCCTTCATGAGCCTTGGATTCAAACTTGGACAAACGAACTCCTTTCTTGAGAATATAACACTTGCAACCCAACACTCGAAAGTAGATAACATTTGGCTTTTTCCCGGTGAGCAGCTCATAGGGGGTCTTGTTCTTTTTCTTGAGAAGGTAGAGCCGGTTGGTTGCATGACAAGCGGTGGAGATGGCCTCGGCCCAAAAGTTGTATGGAGACTTGAATTCAGCTAACATAGACCGAGTTTCATCCATCAGAGTGCGATTATTCCTTTCGGCAACACCATTTTGTTGAGGGGTATAAGGAGTGGAGTATTGATGCTTGATTCCTTCATCACTAAGAAACTCATCCAAGGTATAGTTCTTGAACTCGGTGCCATTGTCACTTCGAATGGAGAGAATGGTTGCATTGTGTTTCCGTTGAACTTAATTGGCAAAATCGATGATGGTTTGTTGAGTCTCACTCTTGTACTTGAAGAAGAACACCCAAGTGTATCTTGAGAAATCATCCACCATAACCAAGCAATACTTCTTGCCTCCAAGACTATCATGAGAAGGAGGGCCAAAGAGGTCCATGTGCAAGAGATCCAACTATTTCTGTGGTGATTTGATTGAGCACTTTGTGAGGAGTTTCATGCATCTCCCCTTCAATACAAGCCCTATAAACACGATCTTTGGCAAAAGAAACATCGTTAAGACCAAGGATGTGGCCCTCAGAGTGAAGTCTTTGCAAAGTTCTCATGTTAACATGGGCTAGGCGGCGATGCCACAACCAGCCCTTGTCGGCTTTAGCATAGAGACATAGAGCATGAGGAGTAGTGGTCCCCAAAAATTCCACCACATACAAGTCATGCTCTATATACCCTACGAAAGCCACCTTGAGAGACTTGCTCCACATGAGGACCACAGAGTGCTCATTAAAGGAGAAGAGAGACCCATAATGGCAAGAGCATGAATGGAAATTAAATTGTAACCAAGGGTTTTGACAAGCATGACGTCAACCAAGGATACATCCGGGGTTACCACCACTTTGCCAAAACCTAAAACCTGAGAACTTGTATTATCACTGTAGGAGACCATGGTGTTGGCAATATTTGGCCTTATCTCCATCATGATAGACTTGCTTCCGGTCATATGACTTGTGGCACCACTATCAAGCACCCATTTTGAACCTCCGGAAGCATAGTCCTACAAAAAAATCAAGCTTTTGTTTTAGGTACCCATTTTGCAATGGGTCCCCTTTTGTTAGTAACAAGAGTCTTTGGCACCCAAATGGCCCAATGATAATCATGCGTGTAAGAAGTTCCAACATATCTAGCATATACATGACCATCATAAGACTTGCAAAGAATATAAGAGGGATTGTTCTCTCCGGCAAAGTTGTCACTTTGCAAGATGGTTGGACCATTAGAAGGTCCTTGAGTCATGCCCTTGTTATTTTTCTTCTTCTTCTTCTTATTCTTCTTCTTGTTCTTCCTCTTCTTCTTCTTAGTCTTGGCAAGTTGATCCTTCAACGCCTTGTTCTCCTCAATTAGATACTCATGCTTGCAACAAGGGTTAGGAGTGCTAGACAAGTCTATAATTTGCACAACGGAAGACTTAGCATGTTCACAAGTTAGTTGAGTTTGAAGTTGTTCATGGGCTTCAAAAAGACTTGAGAATTTGCTCTCCAAGGCTTTGTGTTCCTATTTGAGTTTCTCAAGATCTTCTTGAGTCCTATCATGACCAACCCCAAACTCAACTTTTTCTTTCTTAAGCACCTTAACCAAAGCAAGAGCATGATCACGTTCTTTAATTATGGAGGACATGGTGTTGTTATGGTCATCAACAAGTTTAGACACACTTTCCTCAAGATTAATTCTGATATTTTGTTAATCCTCAAGACTTTGAGTGAGAGAGGCAATTTCATCGGCGGCATCTCTTTCATTTTTTACTTAACAAGTCAAGAAGTTCTTCCTTTTCATCTAAAGCATCCCTAGCATTGTCAAGTTGTGCAAGCAAGGAATCAAAGAAATTTTTTGTTTCTTCATCCAAGGTAGCAATAAACTCACACATGTCTATCATCTCTTTCTTTATCTCTAGACCAACAAGATCAAGAGAAGAAGGATCACTAGAGATGGGTTGAGGAGCGGGTTTAGATGTTACCTCGGTGGCCTTGGCCATCAGAAACTTTTGGTTGGAGGAGATGACGTTCTCATTAGGTGAGTCGAAGAGGTACAATCATGGAGTAGAGTTAGTAGCAATAGCAGCAACTCCCACAATCTCTCCACCTTGGACTTCATCATCATCATCATCTTCATATGTGCCCGAAAGGTATTCTTCATGGACCACTATAGCTCTTTCCTTGTTGGCGACATTCTTGACGGTGTAGTTCTTGTTCAAAGGATGAGGAGGCCTTGACTTGATCTTGCGAATGAGACGACCACCATTGTCTTCATGGTTCTCAAAGGGACACTTGGCCACAAAGTGACTCTTGTCATTGCAATTATAGCATGACCTTGCCTTGGGAGACTTGTTGGGTGAGTTGAATCTTGAGTTGTCCCTTGGCCTTGACTTGAACCCGGACTTGTTCCAAAAGGCCCTTGAAACGAGAGCAAGATGTTCGTTGAAGGCACACTTGAGGTCCTCTTGAGAACACTCACTTGATGTATCATCATCATCAACTTCAATAGCCTTGGCCTTCAAAGCAAGATTCACTTTTGTTGATCCAATGGCCCTAGCACAGGCGGACTCTGCATTCTTCTTGGCAATGGTCATGGCAATTACTTCACTCAAGACTTCTTGGGAGGTCATTAGGTGAAAGTTGGTTATTTCCTTGATAGCGTTGAGCTTTTTTTCTTCAAATGGAAGGAGAGCTTGAATGAACTTCCTCTTCATGAACTTGTCATCAACATAGGTGGCACCAAGATCCCTCATAGTGCAACAAAGGACCTTGAGCCACCTATACATGTCTTCGGGGGTCTCATCATCTTGCATAGCGAAACCATCGCACTCGTTGTTGACTTCATCAAACTTGGAGCTTTGGATGCTTGCATTCCCAAAAAATATCTCAGTGAGTCGATCCCATGCTTCCTTGGCAGTGTTGAATTGGTGAATGTGAGCAAAGTCCTTGGGAGTCAAAGCCTTTTGAATCATCCCCAAAGCCGTGGTATTGAGTTGATTGTCCACCACTTCACCTCGAGTCAACTTCTTTGGGTCATATGGAGAGAACACATCCTCCACAATCCTCATTAACTCAATAGAAGAGCTGGAAATATGTGAGCGCGTTAGATATTGCCAGTTGGCGAAATTTGAAGTATCTAGCATAGGTGGTGCTCCTTGAGGAATGATGTGTGGCATGTGGATGGGTGGATCCGGAGTGTACTTTGGCGGTGGGGGCACCGCCGAGTAGTCCTTTCCTCCACTTTCCTCTTTGGAAGTAGAATCTTCGGGCTCCTCAGTGTTTTCACTTGGAACCTTGGTAGATGTTTGTGCAACAAAACCAAGTCCCTAGTGAGTGGTGACAGCCGCGGTATTTCCCCCGGTGGTGGTCACGGGAATGGTGGGAGGAAGCTCGGTGGTTTGGGGTGTGGCAAGAGCAACCATGGGGTTTGGCTTGAGAGACTGCAAAATAGTCATCATTTCCTCAAACTTGGACATCACGGATGTCTCCAATTGCTTGAGGTCATCCATGGTGGCCAAGTTCTTGGGGTTTTCAGTTTCACTACCCCCTTCGTCGGCCACCGTCTCTTAGGCGGTAAATCCCGAAATAAGAGCCTTTGCTCTGATACCAATTGAAAGTACCGACTTTGAATCGACTAGAGGGAGGGTGAATAGGCGACTACCAATTTTTAATTTGTTTCACACTTTTAGGCTTGGCGAGAAATAAAGTTATCTAGATGTGCAAATAGGTGAACAACCAATATGCAAGATAACTTAAAACAACCACAAGAACGGTAAAGAGCAAGAAGTAAAGGTAGGAACAAGATAACCGGAGCAGGGACACGGAGATGTAATTCCCGTAGCTCACTCCCAAGGGAGCTACGTCTATGTTGGCAGGGTGCCGGGGCCACACAAGGTCACCCGAGCGCCACAAAGGCCTCACCTTCTTCTTCGGTGAGCTCCCCCACAAAGGAGGCCTCATAATCCACTAACCGGTGACCTTGAAGGTGCCAACCGAAACATTTACAACAAGGTTGTGGGAGAAGCTCCAAAACTCAATTGGAGGCCCTCAACGACACCACGGAGCTTTACAACACAAGACCTTAGCTCTGAGGATGCCCTACACCGTCTAGGGTTTCAAGAAACCCAAGAGCAACAAGATCCACAAAGGATAGGTGGGGGAAATCAAATCTTCTTTGGTGGAGGTGTAGATCTAGGTCACCTCCCTCATCTCTCAAAAGATCAAGTGATTTGAGTGGCTAGGGAGAGAGATCTAGTGAGGTGAAGCTCGAGTATTAATGGAGGAGAGAGAAAATTGAAGAGTTAGGTAGGAGGAGGAAGGAGGGCGCCTTAAATAGGCTCCCTCCAAACTGAACCGTTGGAGCGTCCGCGACCTCACCGGAACTTCCGGTGAGCGGCCGGAAGTTCCGCCCACCATAGCCCCAACGGTCATCAGCCCGTTGACGCACGCTCCAAAAGCCTGACCGAAAGTTCCGGTCAAAATGATCGGAAGTTCCAGTGAAACTTCTGATGCAAGTTCCGTCAAATAGAACACTTCCAAACAAAAGTATACTGATTCTGAGCGGAACTTGGAGCGGAACTAGGGGCGGAACATCTGGGTCGCGAAACTTGTCTGACCGGAAGTTCTGGCGCCTGGGCGGAAGTTCCGCTCAGGATCTCAGTGGAAGAAGCAACGGAAGTCCCTGACCGGAACTTCTGATGCAACTTCCCGGAAGTTTCGGCAAATAGAACATATGAAAACAGTAGGTTCTGGGAGCTGGCCGGAACTTCCAGCGGAAGTTGGATCGGAACTTAGTCCCTGATACTCCCCACTGAAAGCCCTGGGCGGTCCGATCAGACAAAAACTTCTCCAATAGTTCCGAACTTCGCTCTCTCGCAGAAGAGTAGGATGGCTGTGGCGGTGCATTTGGGGTTTGTGCAAGAACAAGTGATTTCCCACAGCCTTCCGAGATGGACCCCCTCTTTATAGTATGGCGATCTAAAGCAATAACAAGAGAGAAATAGAAAAACTAAAGGCCGCCGTCTTCATGAGATCCCAAAGAGAGCATCCACACAATTCAGGAATCATCAAAAGCAATTTGCCTAAAACTCAAGCACACGGTTAGCTCACAAGTGGGATTGTCATCATCATCATCATCATCATCAGGGGGGTGCCGCCGCCTCGGGCACCCCCTCGGTCTCCCCCTTCGCCTATAAGAAGCCCCCGATACCCAAACCATAAGTACCCGATCATATCTCCAAGAAACAGTCTGTATCCACCGCCACCATTGTACCTAGATCGAGGGGATCTAAAGCTCTTCCCGGTACCCTGCCGGAGGGGAGATATCATCCCGCAGGCCTTCTTCATCACCATGCCATCCTCTGGTATGATGCGTGAGTAGTTCACTCTTGGACTATGGGTCCATACAGTAGCTAGATGGTTTTTTATCCTCCTTTGTGCTATCATGTTTAGATCTTGTGATCTTCGTTCATGATCAAGATCATCTATTTGTAATCGTGCATGTTGTGTTTGCGGGGATTCGATGGATATTAAGATACTATGTCAGATTGATTATTGATTTTATCATGTATGTGTTGTTTGTGATCTTGCATGCTCTCCATTTCTAGTAGATATCTTGGCCAAGTAGATGCTAGTGACTCCAAGAGGGAGTATTTATGCTCGATACCGGGTTCATGCCTCTATTGAATTTGGGTAAGTGACAGAAATCTCTAAGTTTGTAGATGTGCTATTGCTACTAGGGATAAAACAACAATATTTTGTTCATGGAACAATTGTATTGTTTACTTTACACACATTGCTTAAAGCAGTTATCCGTTGCTTGCCACTTAATACTAGAGGGGGTTCGGATGATAACCTGAAGGTGGATTACTAGTCATAGATGCAGTTGGATGGCGGTCTATGTATCTTGTTGTAATGCCCAATCAAATCTCATAGGATCATGAATGTCTAGTATTGCATTGTTATGCCTTGCTATGTCCTGTCAATTGCCCCGCTGTAATTTGTTTACCCAGCATGTTATGTTGTTTATCTTAACAAGAACACCTCTAGTGAACTGTGGACCCCAGTCCAATCTTTACCATTGATACATCTTCCACTGTTACCTGTTTACTTTCTTCAAGACACCATTACCTTCCACACCATACGTTTAATCTTTTGTTTTCAGCAAACCGGTGAGATTGACAACCTCACTGTTCGTTGCGGCAAAGTCTTGAGTTTGTGTTGTGCAGGTTTCCAAGTTGGTAGCAACACCTTTGAGTCATTTCCTTCCTCCTACTAGTTCGATAACCTTGGTTTCTTACTGAGGGAAAACTTATTTGCTGTACTCATCACACCTTCCTCTTGGGGTTTCCCAATGAAGATCTATAGTGATCTGAGCCGCATCAACAAAGGGTTGGGTTACCTAGATGGGGAAAGGGAACTTTGAGGTGTGCTATTATAGCCCTACCATGGATTAGAGTTGTCCAACCGGAGAGTAGTTCAGAGCAGAATCATGAAGAGAAGATATTTATAAGAGAGTGTCCACTAGTGAAAGTATGATCCCTAGGCCTTGTTTCTAAGCATTTAAACATTGTTTACAACTAGATATGTTGCATTTTTGCTTGCTGCTATATTTATTTCAGATTGCATTTAGTCTCTTCCTCCCCGTCAACTCTTTTCTAGCACTGTTGTCTTATAATCATCCATATCACTTGTATTTTAATATCTCTTCTCCGAACTACTGCATCTATACACCTGACAAGTGTATTGGGTGTGTTGGGGCACAAGAGACTTCTTGTATCTTGATTGCAGGGTTGCTTGAGAGGGATACATTTTACCACTTCCTCCCTGAGTTCGATACTCCTTGGGTGATCCACTTAAGGGAAACTTGCTGCTGTTCTACAAACCTCTGCACTTGCAGGCCCAACACTGTCTACAAGAATAGAAGCGTGTGTAGACATCAAGCTATTTTCTGGCGCCATTTCCGGGGAGGTAAGGTAAAAGGTACTCACATCCTCTGGCTACTAAGCTATCTTCTAGTACTGTTGCTGGTGTGTGAGTTCTCAAAGTTGTTTCCTTTAAATTCTTCAATTATATCTTTTTGTTTCTTGTTTTCACTAGTTAGGCTTAATGGAAAACAACAACAAAATTAGAGAGCTTTATAGTATTTATCTTGAGTTAGGACATGAAGTGTTTGAAGAGAAAATTAAAAAACCTATGGAACTTTATTTGCATGCTAATATCAACGTTATTAGTGTGAATTCTTTGAACACCATTATTGCTAATGCTATGGAAACGTCTAATCTTGGGGAAGCTAGTTTTTATGAAAATGATCTTTTTAGTTCCCTAGTTTTAGAGGAGAAAACTTGCTATGATGATACTAAACCTCCAATATATGATGATTACAATGATGAATATGATATTTCCAGTCCACCTACTATTAAGGAGAAGGTTAATAATGATTACAATATGCCTCCTATATTTGATGACTGTGGTGATGAGAATAATAATGATAGCGATTTTGTTGAATTTGCTCCCACTATAATTAATAAGAATAACTATGCTTATGTGGAGAGTAATAATTATTTTATGCATGTGGCTCATGATAAGAATGGTTTATGTGATAGTTATATTGTTAATTTTATTCATGTTTCTACTGAAAGTTATTATGAGAGAGGGAAACATGGTCTTATGTATCTCAACAATATTAAGTTTCCCCTCTTTATGTTGAAAGTCTTGAAGTTTCACATGTTTTGCTTTTCTATGCTTGTTGCTTTGTGCTTTCATAACTTGTTTATTTACAAGATTCCTATGCATAGGAAGTGGGTTAGACTTAAATGTGTTTTGAATTTGCTTCTTGATTCTATCTTTTACTTCAATTCATATTTCTTATGTGAGCATCTTCTATCAAGCATAACTTAAAGGCGTTAAAGAAAAGTACTCATTGGGAGATAACCCAAATTTCGTTAGGATTTTATTTTGGTGAGTCTTAGAAGTTATTACTTCTGTAATAACCTCTCCTTATACTTTTTGTGTGGTTTTTGTGCCAAGAATAACCTCTAATGAGAGAGAAGTAAATATTTGGGGAAGTTGTTGTCCCGAAACAGATTTTTGTCCTTTACTGTAAAAATTCGTGAACAATATCTATATGTCGGATTGAGCTATAATTTTCTGAGCTTATGCCCCAGGTTGTTATCTAATGTATGTTAGTTCAACAGTTTTCGATTTGAGCAACAGAAGGTCTTTCAAAAAATCGGTTTCTACCTGCTGGTCTATTTTGACAGATTGCTGCCATTAGTTACATTTGCCTGTTTATCGGTTTCTTTTTGAGTTCTCCTTGATCACTTGAGCTTTTTAAAGGAATTTCTACAGTATCTTGTATTTTAATGAAAGTTTTACTTGTGTTGAAACTAAACCCAAAGGCTTATTATTTTGAATACACTAATATTGCTAATGAAGATTGTGTGAAGTTTTGTATGAAGGAAATTTTCAAGTGTAGGGGAAGAATGATGTGATGAGATGAAGAATGGAAAAAAGCTCAAGCTTGGGGATGCCACCCCATGACACCCCAAGAAATATTCAAGAGGTACAAGTGTCAAAGCTTGAGGATGCCCAAGGCATGCCCTTCTTCATCAATAAAAATCTCAAGTCTCTTTCTAGACACTTCGTTTTTATTGTTTCTTGCACTATTGTGTTGTTCTTGGAGCGTCTTTGTTTTTGTTTTTAGTTTTCTTTTGCTTGGTTTGCTGCAATAAGTTGGTTGGATTACATCACACTTCTTTTGGACAGAGACACACTCTGTTTTCATTGCCTAGAACACTCTAGTTTTCATTCTTATTATCTTGTGAGTGTTCTCTTTTGCTAGCACTATGTTTAGCCTTAGTTTTCTTGTGCTTTCAGCTTATAACTTTTTAGTTCTTCTTTGTGGATTTGTGAGACATGATCACTGATCTTTATTGATTATTATCTTTGTGTGATTTTTTTTCAAATAAGTTGATTGGTGTTGGAAAAGAGTAGAATGTTTCATGCTTATAGTGGTACAAAAGGGAGCTTGTTTTGATTGTGGCCTAGACTTTATTATCATGTCATGCTATATGTTGTTTTGACCTTATGCTTAGTGATTATTGATGTAGCATGACTTGTTCCAAACAATTGAGATTGCTTAATGTACCTTGAAAGAATCATGCATTGTTTTAGCATATATTGTGGTATTCTCCTTTGATGCTTTGTTTGGGTTGACTTGGCACATACTTATACCATGTTAAGACTATGAACCAGTCACCTTAGCCTCTATGATCATTTAGTTTTTGACTTGTGATAACACTTTATGCTTTAATTGATAATGTTTTGTCGCTTTGCATGATTATGGCCATTATTGCTCTCTTAATTGGTCGCTCCCAGTCTTTTACTAGCCTCCACTTGTACTGAGTAAGCTCTACTCATGCATCCGACTCCTAAGAAACCACGTTATTCCAAAGATTCCACTATAAATTCCTATGCATGGTGTGTTTCACCATTCCAAGTATATTCATGTGTTTATCTATCTTCCAAATTAAACTTGTTATGTGAAAATTAGTGATTAAAGATCTCACAAACTTGATGGCACACTTTATTTCTTGCACCTAATAAACTTGAACCATTGTGTCATCTATGTTGTATATGCTTGCACTTATAAGTTGAGAATTAGCAGAACCATGCTGACATGGGGAACGCTTTCAACACATGTACATATTACCCAGTTGATATCATGCTCTTTTGTTTATTGATGTCGGCGGTGTGAAATAAAAGGGGAGCTTATAAGTCCATGGAGTTATGTATATGTGTTAGAGAAATGCCTGGGCCGCTAGCCTAAGCCAAGCCTAATCATGGTGGAAACTTGCAGCATCACCATAGTGAGAAATCTATGAAGCATTCTTCTAATAAAAAAAGAGAGTGAAAGAAAAAAGAAAGAAGAGGAAATAAGAGAAAAAAGCACCATTTTCCCTTGGTAAATAAGAATATTGCTGAGATTCTCATTGTCTGTTGCCTTGTCATTTTGATATGGGATAGCTCATGTGTCATGGGGCAAGGGGTACCCCGTTGGCAGTTCTCTATGATACACATATATACTTACAATGACAAGAACTTGCTTGTGACTAAAGTTGAGTAGCATGAGGAACGACCCTCGTACTCAAGCGACATGAGATTGCCAACTTATGATTTGTCAAGCATATACTTCATATTTGTTTCACTTTAACCTTAATCACTTCAAGATGCTTATGATAGGGGCAATGAGAACTGAAAGCTAATAAGTACCATAATTTTTGGAAGCTCTTTATGAAACTTGAAATCCCTGCTTCCCTGTGAAGGGTCTTTCTTCATACTTTTATATTGAGTCTCCACCTTCTATCTTTATGCACCAAATAGGAGAGCATAGTTGTCATTCTTAGTTATATGTGCATTGTCCCAAAACTTATTGATTGATTCATAATGTTGATAATGCTTGTTCTTGAACTATTTGTATCTAGTCACCCTTATGAACTTTGAAGGTGTCCTATGCATTTATGTTTTGCTAATCCATGAGGGACAAGCTAAATACCACACATGCTATGTTTTCTATACGTGAAACAAACAAACATCTTTCAATGCGTTGTTATTCATGATCCTTTGTTTGTATCTTTTCATGTTGCAACATAGTTACTATGTCTTATTGTTAGAACTTCATCTTTCATGATCATGTTTAGAATACTTTTATCCCAGCTATCAATGCTTTAAAAATACCTTGATCAAGATGTGATGGTGCATGTCACCTAAAAAATTATTCTTTTTATCACTTACCTACTTGAGGACAAGCAGGAGTTAAGCTTGGGGATGCTTGATACGTTGTAAACATATCTATAATTTTTTATGCTCCATGTTTGTTGTGTATCGACTTTTTATGTTTTGTCTACACTTTGAGGAATTTTTATATATTTTCTGGAACTAACCTATTAACAAGATGCCGCAGTTCCAGTTGCCTGTTTTATGGTGTTTTTGGTTTCAGAAAATCCAGAAAATAAATATTCTCGGAATTGGACGGGACAAAAGCCAAAGTCAATATTTTACCCGACACGACACGGAGCCCGAAGGATGGACGGAGGAGGGCACCAGGGTGGACACACCATATGGTTGCACGGGTCCTCCACCGACCTTGCCCTTTTGCCTACTAATACGTCTCCACGAGACGTAACCCTAACGCAGATCAGATCTCCACAAAAAATTCCGCAATGCCGCCGCCGCCGAAGGGGAGATTCGGGAGACATAAGTCTCTGTTCCGGCACCCTGTCGGGACGGGGAATTGCCCCCGGAGCCATCTCCATCGACTCCACCGCCATCTCCATCACCGTTGCTGACTCCGATGATGAGGTGGGAGTAGTTCTCCCTCAAGGCTAAGGGATCTAACAGTAGCTATGTGTTCATCTCTCTCTATATGCATGATCATATTGTGGTTATGAGCTTTGTAATCAAGTTAATCTACTCTTCTACTCAAGTGCTTCTCCCCATGTGTGTGAAGGTAACAGTGTGCACACAGTGTGGCACTTAGGCTAAAGATTACATAAATACTTACCATGAGTTATATTTTGAGTTGGGTGTCTCTATGAAATTGTGGTGTTTGTTGGAACCATCTAGCGTTCAAAGTGACAGGGTTGGGGTTACCTAGATGGAGAAAGGGAACTTTGAGGTGTGTTGTTATAGCCCTACCGTGGATTAGAGTTGTCCAACCGGAGAATAGTTCAGAGTAGAATCATGAAGAGAAGATATTTATATGAGAGTGTCTACTAGTAAAAGTATGATCCCTAGGCCTTGTTTTTAAGCATTGAAACACCATTTACAACTAGATCTGTTACATGTATGCTTGCTGCTATCTTTATTTCAGATTGCCTTTAGTCTCTTCCTTCCCGTCAAGCTCTTTTCCGGCACCATTGTCTTATAATCATCCATATCACTTGTATTTTACTATCTCTTCGCTGAACTAGTGCACCTATACACCTGACAAGTATATTGGGTGTGTTGGGGACACAAGAGACTTCTTATATATTAATTGCAGGGTTTCTTGAGAGGGATACCTTTGACCACTTCCTACCGGAGTTCGATAATCCTTGGGTGATCCGCTTAAGGGAAACTTGATGCTGTTCTACAAACCTCTGCACTTGGAGGCCCAACACTGTCTATAAGAATAGAAGCGTGCGTAGACATCAAGTACTATTCACAAGGATTCTAGGAAGGTATTATTTTTAGAATTTGGATTTATCGAATAATTACTATGATTTAAATACTTTAGTTTAGAGTTTAAAATTTTGAAGTAATTTTATTTGGAAAAATTCAAATTTTAAATCATAAATGTGTTGTTCACATTTTTATAAATCCATTCACATATGACTTGTATTTTACCAAGCAATAGAACATTTTATATGAATTTTACAAATAGGCATGATTTTCTCTCTATTAAAACTAAAATGAAATTTTAACAATCGTTGCAGCTTCCAACTAGACGGTACTCCTTCGACAAATGAATAGACGTGGATCATTGGATCAACATAACATGGACGACCACGATTGTTGAGGCTCGCGGCTCGTCTCCAGTCTAGGTTGGCGGCTGAGCCGTCAACTCGGCTTGGTTGCAATTAATCTCAAACGTTGCTAGAGTATCAAACGAAGGAGAGAGAGAGAGAGAGAGAGGAGGGGAGGCTCACCAGCGGCTATGGTCGCGGGAGTTAATGGAGGTGGCGGCCCTGCGCTCAGAAGAGTATGGAGACGTGGCAGAGGTGGACCTTGTCGACCGCAGAGGCTACGGCGGTGAGTAGCGCGGCACCGGGAGGCTGCAGGCGGCAACAACGTGCTATCTTGCTTCCTAAAGTGGCGTCAAGGCGCGAATGGATTGGCGGCTGCGGTGGCAGAGCTCTAGCGGAGGATTCGGCAGCCGACGACGCTTCAGAGAGAGGAAAGAGGAGAAAAAGGAGGCAGGGCCGAGGGTTTAAAGGGGGCATCGCAGAGAGCGTGGTGGCGAGTGGTGCAAGCGGGGGCATTGGGACGAGCGAGGCAACATTGGCGTTGAGTTCATGGTCATGGTCATGCTCGAGGACGTGGTCGGGAGCGGTTCAGGAGGTAGGACGAAGGTGTGGCGGGGCCCGCGCGCTAGTGGGGAGAGGGAGTTAGGCCGTGGCCAGCTCTTGGGAAGGTTTGGGATGGCCCACTAGGCTAAGTAATGCGCCTGCAGGAGCTAGGGCTGGTATGGGTCGGGCCGAACCTAATTGGTTCGGTCCGTTAGTTTTTTCTTTTAATTTTTATTTTTAATTTTTGGTTTTCTATTTATTTTGTAGTGTTAGTTCTATAACTTCAAATGGAGTAATTCCAATTTCTATTTTTTGTTAATTCAATCGACACCACAAATGCTTTAAAGAAAATACTTGTGTTCAATAGAAAAATATCAAGATTGCCACTAAGCACTTATTGCCTATAGGGATAATTTTCAAAATAGTGTTTTAGGGTTTTAAACATGTAATTGGGAAATTTCATAATATCAAAATTGTTTTCCTTGAGTATTCTATAGATTATTTTCAAAAGAAAGGATATGATTTTGTGAAACCTATTTTATAAACAGAGACTTTGCATGATAATTTTGGGAAAACTTATGGCACCAAAATGTTCAAAACAATTTCATAAAAAGGGTTTATAAAAACTCAAGCATTTTGTTATATAAATAACATTTATATAAAACCCTTTTGTTAACCAATTTCCATTAAGGCCTCATGGAAAATATTTAAAGTTAAATACTTTTATATTTGGCTCAAAAACAAATCATTTAAAAGGTGGAAGAGGAATATTCAACAAACTATGTTCTAATGAAATTTTCATAAATAATATATTTTAATTAAGATTGGTTTTATGCAAAAAGGGTCTTGTTGGGAAAATTATTTGACAATTATGATTTTGTATTTTGATAAAACCAAATTTAAATGCTTTTGTTTTCGTAAAACCAAATAACTCTAATAGTTTTGGAAAATAGTTTTTCCCTCTCATTTGAACCAATTTAATTTTGTTTGGAAGAAGAATTCCTATTATTTTATAAATCTTCATAAGTTTCTTTTCTTTTGAAAAATCAAAATAGGGAAAATATATTTTTATCAAACTATTTAAATAATTTTAACATTACATAATGTGAAAAGTTTTGGGATGGTACATTAACATTATGGGTCAAATGACTCCTTTTTACATAACCATTGCTCCTCTGTTTCTATATTGAAACACAATCATTAAAGGAAAAACTTCACTAAGATCATACGCAACAACATGAACTTTGCTATATACGACAAGGATGCCAATTTGTAGCGAAGAAGAAAAAAATGATGGAAGGGAGATATTGATGTTTTTAAGGACATATAATAAATAAGGACACTAGAAAATATTATAGAATAAAATTTTACTATTATATCCACATTGATGGAAAACACCATATAAAATCAGCAATATGTATCATTTATACATGCTCTAATAATGCACAAGAAGATAAGAATATGTGATAAGAAGAAATGGCACAATATTTTTCAAAAAAGTTATGAAGATTTAAATCCTACTATGTACTCACTATCCCACTAAGGATGGATATCAATTTTTATTGGAAAGTCAAACTATTTTAATGTTTGGCTAAGTTGAGTTTTTACAAAAATATACATATACTTATGGCGCAAAATGATATATGATGCAAATATTTTTCATGATGAATCTAACTAATTTGGTGACATAAATGATTGTGTTTATTAGAATAAAAATAGTGAAATTTGAAACAGTTTGATTTTCCAAGAAAGTTGGAAATGTATCCTTTGTGGGATGGAGGAAATGTCAAGCCTGGCATTGCCTATCAGGTCAAAGCTATTTCCTTTATGTGCCTTCCTCTACCTTTGTGTGCTCTATGATCAAGAATATACCACATAAATTTGATTATTTTAAATTAGGATCAACAAAAAGTTGACATATGTGTTGTATAAAGTATTATTACCTAATAACATTCAACATAAGTTTTTGCCCATTTGTTTTGGCTGAGTATCAAATATTTGTTTCGCACAATAATATCACATATATCACACAATAGTGTTCATAAGAAAAATAATGTAAACATCACATTTTGTCATAAGAAACTGGTTAAGGAAGCTACGCAAGTTTATAGCTAGCACCGGAGCTCTTACTTTATCCAGATTCAGAGGGACCATGCTGCAGACCACTACTTCATCAAGCTTTGTCATGAGTGAACCTCCCACTTAATTGCACCGTACCTCGTAATCAATTTTAATGCATGGAAGAGCAGTACTGCTTACTAAATCATTTGGATGTACCTATTGTATCGGTGGGTGTTCACACAGTCCTTGAAATGTTTGCCACGAGAGCATGTGCGATAGAATATCCACATCCATATGCATGTTGGCCACCATAGTCTGAATCTCCCTCACCAATCTTGAGTTACCATGGCAAATATTTTGTAGCTTGCGAGCTACAACTTCTTTCTTGTAATTGGGATTAGTAACCTTCTGGATGATTTTGACTGCCTCGATACGGACAATAATATCCATCATGGCTTCCCTAGATTCATTAGTTCCATCCCTCACAATGACCACTTGTCCTTCTAGCATCTCCTTCTTTCTGTTGAACTCACTGAACCATTCGATATGAATCTTGAATAACTTGGAGAAGTTGGCATAGTCCTCCTCATGAAGCATGTCAACCTTGTCCACATACACTATGAAATTCCTCACCGCACCAGCATACAGAGCTAGCACCAACAAATATAGAACCATCATCCTCGTACTTCCCGATATCAGATTTGAATTTTCCAGAATCAATGCTGGACAAAGCTACCTTACTTGAGGAATTGTTGCACAATATAGAAATCTCTGTATCAACGACAATTCTGGAGGTGATTTTGGTGATACAGTCCATGAAGGCATGGGTGACCTGATTCCTGTTATCGACGATGGCATAAATGCCATCACTGGAGCTGTTGGAAATGTAGTGCATGGCCCTAATGTTGTGACTACCACACTCACGGAAGCCAAAAGCATGCACAGTGTATTTCAACATCAGAGCTTTCTGGCGGATGAAGTCACCATTGCTGTCAGAGATGACGACGATGAAGCCGAGACGATCCTTTTCTTGACGGTTATCCAATATCTACAGAGAGCGACACATTATTATTTTTTTAAAAGTATAAACCAATTATTTATTTTATTTTTGAAATGATCATGGTCTGAGCTATTGGTAAGGACCATGTGTAGCTTAACTATATGTTTGATTTGGAAGTCTATAAATGCTTGAGTTCGATCGGTAGAGCATTGCTTATACTACTTGGATTCATGGGCATATACCCACCTCCAATGGATTTTCTTTGGCATGCTTAATTGTCGTCTAAATATGCCAGCTCCGTCTTACATATTCCATACCTTATCAGTTGGACATGTCAAACCATAATTAAAATCTACTTATACATTCATCCAAATTTACTAAACAATTCACTAGAGAACACTAAAGCCTTCCATGAAAACATTTTTCTAAAGACACTTCTTAATTTGTATCTTTTCAATTGTTGTAGAGACACTTTGTAGATTCTAGACACACTGTGCTAAGACACTAACACTCTAAAATATGTCTGAAGTGTAGAGACACTACTTGAGGCAAATGTATAAGGAACGAAATTTTAATTATAAAGAAAATATCTAAGGCATTTCCAAGTTACTAGAGAAAATTATGCACGGGCATTCGACTTCATAAATTCTATTTAAATTTTATCAAGAGACACGATGTTGGTCATGTTGTATTCTTTGAAGACATTTATTGAATGTTTTAAGTCATCTTGCGCAGTCTTTATGAGAAATTCAATCAAAGTAAACATGTAGTTGTTTGCCATGTTGGGATGCTTAGAAGAACATGACATTATTTAAGAGGTGTTAATTCCAAAGACCGTATTTTAGCTTTATTATTATACTCCCCCCCGTTCCTTTCTATAGTGCCTATATTTTTTTGAGAAAAATTCTAAAATATAAGGCATATTATGTTACATAACTCGTCTAGACAACTTTTTTAGGGATTTATTTTTGCTTCATCTCATTCAAACTCCTCTATTTTATCACATCAATTAGCCAAAACTAATACCACCGAAAACTCGTGTAACAGTGCCTCCATATGTGTTCCTTAATTTTTGTGCAAGAAACTATAGGCACTATAGAATGAAACAGAGGGAGTATAATTATTACCCTAGCGTTCAGATACACAATATAGTGCCTCTTTGGTATGTCCTATAAAATATGAAGAGACAATTACTATTACTAGTGTCCACAGCTTATAAAGACACTGCATATAGTGACATTTTTATCCGTCTCTATGTAAAAGCATTTTAAGTGTCTTTATGACTAAAATATTACCTCTAGATGCTTGTTCTCTTGTAGTGACATCGTCTCACAATAAACGATATAGTTAATTCCACTTTTTAAACCCTAGATAGTTATGCATTTGTGACACTAATTTCCCTATTGGGTAAAAATTCGTCCAACTTGCGCATTTTAGAAGCTTTGAATTCATGGTTTATGATGTGTGTCCATTCGTTAAGGTGTATAGGTGGTAATAATTGGGGCTAAAAATATATCATGACAAAGACAAGGAATGGAATAGATGGAGTGAAGTCTGAACATGATCTTGTTGACACCCTCCAATCTTCACATATTTTCCACGCCATAACGACGTAACATACCATCTTTGTCTAATAAAAGAGAAAATCCTAAATTGGGATACAACTATGTTTAATGTCTCCTAGGCGGAATATTTTGGCAAGATTTCTACTATATGCGATATTATGTGCCACAAATGCACAAATACGGGGTGAAAATGGAATTTACTCTAAAAATACGATGTCTCTAGTGATTCTTATATTTAAGATTACTTTGAAAGTATTAAAACTTATTCAAACATCTAATATGGAATGTTCACGACGATCATGCCAAATTAGACACATGCCAAATAAATAATTTATTAGCAAACAAGAATAAAAATATTATTAACTAATAAATATAAAATCCTTATTTATGTAGCAATGCCTTTTTCATTTGATTGTAGAAAGTTATTCATGCTTGTCTTAAAAACAATCATTGGACAAATTCAAAAGAAGAAGTATAAATACCATATGTCTACATGCAATAAAATTTTGTTTCCAAAATATAGCTGTGATGAATCAAATGTATCAACCATGAATGGAAAATTACTATACACGTGAAAACTAATCGATCTATGTTAAACAAAAACAAATTAAAATGATATGCACTGAGAAAAAATTATATCGCAAGACGAATTCACTCTAACAAAAAACATGAGATAGGTGAAAAAAATTATCACTTGTGAATTATTTTAATGAGAACACATCCTACAAATGACCAAATATTAAAATATATATATATATATAAGGGAACAAAAAACCTTTGTCAATGTTGAGAAAAATTGAAACAAATTTATGTGCATAATGAAGTCTTCTAGGCCCAACACTGAAGGTATGTTGGTCATGATTTGTTTTATAGAAAGGCAAAGAGATCTTGAGGTTACAGGAGATAAATATGAAGTGCAATAAAATAGGTTTTGTGCCACTAGCAGAAGTCTACACAATGTTTTTTTGATAAATGTATTATTTTATTATATTAAAGCTGTTAGGAATAATGGTGTCCAACAGGCTCCACTTTCCAACTTGTATTCGTAACTTTAGTCCCATCTAAACTGATTGTACTATACCCTGGATATGATCCGGCTTATGGAACCTTGTTTAATTCAGTTTATGCACTTTCGTCCTTAGTTGTATAAGGTTGTGCTGGACACATAACCAAGACTAATGTGTAAGTCAGATGATTTCAAGGTTCCACCTGACATTGGATGCCATGCGACTAACACTAGCAATGGAAAAGAGTTATGCTAGCTGGATTGACTAAAGGCTTTTCCGCCGTAAGTATAATGTCATACGGTCCGACTAAGGCAATGGCTTTCTTAGACATAAGATCATTGCACGATCTTGGTTATGGACTATCTGACTTTGAGTCCACCTAATGCTAGCCTTAACTAAAACTAGTAGGAAAACCCAATAGCAGTGGCGTGCTAAAAAAATTACACGCCACCACTTCCAAGAATTTTTTTAATTCGTTTAGAAAATCACGAACACCACTACTTAAACCTAGCGGTGACATTCAGGAATATAGAAACGCCAATAGTAAATGGGTCACATGGCTGTAGCCAGACGAACCTAGTGGTGACGTTCCGAACGAATAAACGCTGCCAACGGTTACTTTATGAACGGTGTTCAGAGAAAATGAATGTCAAGGCTAAAGAATACCCCGCGGTACACACATACATGACCTTTTCCCCTCCTATCTCACAAACTCACTAGATCCCCCACCAACCCCCCTCCTCTACCTCCGGCCACAATTCTAGATCTGCTGTCCCCTCTCCCTCTCCATAATGCTTGATCCGCCAGCCGCCGCGTTCATCGAGACGCCTCCGCCCTGGTCTTATCTCTGATCCACCAGCCCCATCCCTGAGTCATCGGCCCCGTCCTGGAGCCGCCACAACCGCCCCGTCCCCGAGCCACCGCAACCGCGCTGCACCCGACTCCCAGAGCCACCGAAATCGTCATTTCCCTGACGTCGGTAAGCTACCCGCCATGCCTCCCTTTTTTAATAGCAATCACTCAAACTCTAGATAGACATATTGATAGTGCTTTAGATATTGAACTTAGGCTCAAATTCTAGAAAGATATGTTAGATAGTGCATTAGTGATAGTAAACTTGGGCTCCAAATCTAGATTACTATGTTAGATAGTCTCATAGATATTAAACTTGGGCTCAGATTCTAGATAACTATGTTAGATAGTCCTTTAGATATTAAACTTGGGCTCAAATTCTAGATAGATATGTTAGATAGTGATGCTAAAGGCCATATGCCATAGTATATGCAAATATCTCATCGTAGCCCCAAAGTCTAAAGGAGAAGGTAATTTTACAATTCATATAGCATGGTTGGGGCAAAATTGTGCTAGTTCAATGAAGTAACACAATGTTGCCCTCAGCCATGCTATATCGATTGTGACATTATCTTGCTTGTTTAGACTTTGGCGAGAATGATAGGACATTTGCATTATGAAAATATCTCCTCCCCTAGCCCTAAAGTCGATAGATAATTTCACGATTCATATAGCATGGCTGGGAAAAATTTGTGCCGGTTTAGTCAAATGCACAATGCTGCCCTCAGCCATGCTACCTAAATCGTGACAATATCTCTTTTCTTCAAACTTTGTGGAGATATCTGAATCGTGGACATACCTTAGTCGATGATTATTGACGAGGTTTCGACTTGCCAATGCACATTGTTATGGGCTTGGGTTTTGGAGAAGAGGGGAACGCTGGAGAGCGTGGAACGGATAAAGAATAAGCAATGCGGTACACGAGATTAACCCAGGTTCGGGCCCCTAGAGGGAAACCTTACTCTTGCTTGTATGTTCTTGATTGATAGCGAAACTGAAGGTTATAGGTGGTGCATAGATGAGATCTGGTGGGTGTGGATGCTAGGGTTGTGGATTGTCCTCCTCATCGTGCCCTCCTGGCCTTTATATGGGGAGGCCAGGTATCTGGGGTAGGTCGAGACAGTTACAGATTAGGGTTTTTCCCTTTAACTTTCTATCTAGAACTACTCGTGTTCTCCGGTCGCATCCTTTATGGGCTTAGGCCACCTGAAATCCTCCTGGGCTTCGTCATCAAGGGTGCATCATTGCATGGGCTTCTGTTAGTAGCCCCCGAGTGTTCAGTTGAAGACTGGAGACCTGAAGTCTTCAAGTGCCTTCATCTAAACATGCTTTTGGGTCATAATGTAAGTTCATAAGGATAGTTGATACGTGTTCCTGACTCTCCTGACGGATCAGTGTTAGTTATATGCCTTTGGGAAAAAACGCTATCTACTCATACTTCGAGTCACTTGAATCGGATCTGGAAAATTTCTGGTGTAATTTGACTCAGGTCACGGAGGTCTTACAGGAGTCGAATTCCAGTGTTTTTAAGTATGTACCCAACGCATTCGTCGGGATTTTTCATCGTGCATGTTGACACGGAATATTACTGGCAGAGTGCATTTGGGTGCGTTACTAGGCCACCAGACTGTGTCTATAGGTCTTATCTTTGCATCGCAGACACATCATTCGAATGTTTGTCGTCGTGGAGATGTTTTAGGTGGCCAAGGAGATGCTATCTCTTAGCATATTTTTTGGGGGCAGAGTCGCCAATTTTGTTGAATGTATGTCGTTTTTATTCAGAGGATCCTAAGGGTCATAATTAGTTGATTCATAGGATGCGCGACCAGCACTCCCTATGAGAGTAGACCCCGAGTGTCTGCTCGAGTCATAGAATCGAGCGGAGACTTTAATTTTGCTAATGTCGTTGATGACTCTAGTTAACGCTCCCTATGAGAGTAGTCCCCGAATCCGTAATCAAATTAGGGAATAGAATGAGTCGAGGCGTCAAGTCGTGTTGAAAGTTATCTTCGCGTGCCTCAGGGACCTGGCCAATTCATCAGGTACATGAACAACGCTCCTAATAGGAATAGCTCCCGAGTATTTGGTCGAGTCTTAGACTTGAGTAAGTACGTTGTCCTAATTCGAACGATTGGATCCATTGCGTTGCCTCTGCTTTTGTGATTGATGGCGTCGTTACTGATGATTGGTGAGCTCAACCATCTGCTACCGCAGCGTTGATGGGACGATACGATCGTGGGTCCCACATTATTATTTGGATTAGCTTACATGATTTTAACTGTGTCTCCTCGATTTCCGTGTATAGTGGAAATTGTGCTAGCGACGGTTCGAGCAGCAACTGCCACGTGTACGCAGTGATGTGTGACACGTGTTACGTTCCACATATCAACAACTCTGCATCGTCGTCTTCATCTTTTTATACGACCGGGGGACCTGGTAATTTTTCCCTTCGTCTGCATTGTTTCTCCTCGTTTCCTTGTTCTTCCTGCGCGCACCGCCCGTGCCTCCATTGATCCTCCTTGTGCTAGAAAACTTCCGTCTTTTTCCTTCCTCTCTCATCTGAGCGCAACGCATGGCACTTCGCGCCAAGATGGGAAGGCCGAAGAAATCCACCGGAGCCGAAGAAATCCGCCGGCGCCTCCAAGAAAACCACAACGGGCCACGTCACCAACGGCAGCTGGCGGCGGTGGACGATTCTGACCGGTGGAGCTGCGCCATCTGCGCGAGGCCCACCTGATCTCCCAAAATGAGGGAGATGTCAAAATTCCTGGCCCAGAGGTAACCCCTGACCACCGCGATTAAGTTCATCGCTTTTGTCCTTAGGGGTTTGTCTCTTCCTGCCTAAAATTTTGTTCGTGGGATTATCTTCCTTTACAGGCTTCAACTTCATCAGTTGACGCCCAACTCTTTCCTCCATATCGCCTGGCTCGGCATCGCACCGCACTTTGGTCTCTTCAAGAAGCTCGATGCCTTGAAGAGGCAGTACGGCTACGGCGACGCAGTCTATGAACTTGGTGGGTGTGGGATATATATACGCCGCGACCAACAGTACTTCTCCTTCAACCTCGTCGAGTCCGTGCAAGGATGGAGGAATAAGTGGTTCTATATCCGCGATGAGAAGCTAGCCAGCCAGCTCTACGCCCTGTAGGGGTTCGTAGCATGGATAACAAAAAATTTCTATCGCATACAAACAAACAAGCCAAGATCTATCTACTAGATTGTAGCAACGAGTCGATGGAATAACTTACCCTCGAAGATTCCAAAGTGTTTAACGAGAGCGGATTCTCGTGGGTGATGTAGTCGTACTCTTTCCGATCTCAAGATCGTGGGCGATCCTTCCGGCTGCGTTCGGCGCTTCATGATCGGTCACACGTTCGGTACTCGACGAAGACCTTCCTCTCCCTTGTTCCAGCAGGCAGTGGAGGTTGTAGCACTCTCCTCGCGATTCCGGCAGCACAATGGCGTGGTACCGGAAGTAGAGGGGAGATCCCGCAGGGCTTCGCCTTAAGCCGGAGCGAGTATGGTGGATTATGAGAGAGGGATATTAGTGGTCTAGAGATTAGACACACCAATTAGAAGGCTCTAAACCACAGGCTAAAGCAATTAGAAGCTCTAAACCAAACGGCTCTAAACCGGAGATTAGAGGTAGAAACTTGTGTGTCTCAAGGAGGAGGCCCTGCCCCTCCTTTTATAGGTGGAGGGGATAGGCCAGGAGGGAGGGGAGTCCCTCCCCAACTCGGCCTAGGGCTGGGCGCCGGCTTGGAGGAGAGGAACTCCTCCTCCAAGTTGGTTTCAAACTCCTCTTGCTTGTTTCCCATAGTTTCCTGTTTTCCACAGTTTCCTGTTTTAGCCGTTTGACTTTCAAACTGGCAGTTTGACTTTCAAGTTTTGGAACAGCAAGAACACTTAGTACATGATGCAATCATTCAATGACACATTCATGTACCCTCCCCCCCGGAGTGCCGGACAATCCGGACCCTTCTAGAACATTTCCCGATGAAAACACCTAATCATTCCCGAACTCAAACAGGACTTTCCTTATATGAATCTTATTCTCCGGACCATTCCGGATCACCTCGTGATATCCGGATCCCATCCGAGACTCGAACAACATTCGGTCTCTTTCTCATAATAACATCAATACTCACACAACGTCGAATCCTTAAGTTTGTCTCCCTACGGTTCTGGAATTAGGCTGAGAGGATCGAGACACTTCTCCAAACAATAACCAATAGAGGAATCTGGAAATTCATATGGCTCCACATATTTCTATGATTACTTTGCGATCGAATGAACCACTTACATACGATACCAATTTCCCTTTGTCTCACGATAGTTTACTTATCCGAGGTTATGATCGTCGGTATCTCGCATACCTAGTTCAACCTCGTTCGATAAGTACTCTTTTCTCGTTCGTGATATGTGATCCCTTGTGACCCAGTCACATGCTTGCAAGCTAATTGGATGACATTCCACCGAGAGGGCCTGTAGTATATCTATCCGTCATATGGATGGACAAATCCACTCTTGATCCATGTGTTTCAACCAATACTTTCCGAACACTCAATGCCACCTTTATAGCCACCCGATTCACGGTGTGGTGTTTGATGTCATCAAAGCATCCATCCGGTAAAGGTGATATGCATGATCTCATGGTCGAAGGAATTAGGTTACTATGTATCAGAAAGCATATAGCAATTGAACTATTGAAATGACTTGATCTTTATGCTATGCTTATCTATAGGAGTATGTCCACCATATCATTCTCCTAACGATATGATCTTGTTGTTGATAACATCTCAATGTTCATGATAGGGAAACCACAATCATTTAATCAACCAACAAGCTAGTGAAGTATAGAGGCTAAACTAGGGACTTCAAATTAAGTTTACAAATCACACAAGTATCAATGTTTCCTTGTTAATACTATTATAGCATGAATGTAAACATTTATCATAAACACAAAGATATAATAATAACTACATTTATTATTGCCTCTAGGGCATATCTCCAACAGTCTCCCACTTGCACTAGAGTCATCTAATCTAGATTACATGGTAATATACCGAACACCCATGGCAGTTTGGTGTTGGTCATGTTTTGCCCTCGGGAGAGGTTTAGTCAACGGATCCGCCACATTCAGATCTGTGTGTACTTTGCAAATTTTTATATCCCCATCCTGGATATGTTCTCGAATAGCGTGAAAACACAGCTTGATATGCTTGACTTCTTGTGTGACCTTGGTTCTTGCGCATTGGCTATGGCGCCCATGTTATCACAGTAGATAGACATTGGGTCCAAAAGACTAGGAACCACACCCAGCTCTGTAATGAACTCTTTCATCCATATCTCTTCTTGTGAAGCCTCCGGCGACCATGTATTCCGATTCAGTTGAAGATCTCGCCACAACGCTTTGCTTTGCACTCCTCCAGCTTCGCTGCACCATTCAAAATAAATACGTATCCAGTTGTGATTTAGAATCATCCGGATCGGTGTTCCAACTAGCATCGGTGTAACCATTAACAACGAGTTGTTCAACACCTCCATAAGAAAGAACCATATCCTTAGTTCTTCTCAAGTACTTAAGGATGTTTTTGATCATTGTCCAATGATCCACTCTGGATCACTTTGATATCTGCTAGTTAAACTAACGGCATATGCAATGTCGGGTCTAGTACATAGCATGGCATACATTAGAGATCCTATGGTGAGGCATAGAGTCTTACTCATCCTTTCTCTATCTTACGCCGATGTCGGACTTTGAGTTTTACTCAAGGTCGTATTAAGCAACATGGGCAAGAACCCTTTCTTGCTTTCTTCCATTCCAAACCTCTTTAGAACTTTGTCCAAATATGTACTCTGTGACAATGATATTTGGCGTTTGATCTATCTCTATAAATCTTTATGCCTAATATGTAAGTCGCTTCGCCAAGATCCTTCATTGAAAAACTATTATTCAAATATTCCTTGACACTATTAAGAAGGTCTACATCATTCCCAATCAACAATATGTCATCCACATATAGTATTAAGAATGCTACAGAGCTCCCACTCACTTTCTTGTAAATACAAGCTTCTCCATAAGTTTGTATAAAACCAAAACTTTTGATTACCTTATCAAAACGTTGATTCCAACTTCGGGATGCTTGCTTCAATCCATAGATGGACCTTTGAAGTTTTCATACCTTGTTAGCATCTTTAGGATCGACAAAACCTTTGGGTTGCATCATATACAACTCTTCATCAATATATCCATTGAGGAATGCTGTTTTGACATCCATCTGCCATATCTCATAATCATAATATGCAGCGATTGCTAACATAATCCTCACAGACTTTAGCTTCTCTACTGGTGAGAAAGTCTCATCGTAGTCAACTCCTTGAATTTGTCGAAACCCTTTTGCGACAAGTCGAGCTTTATAGACAGTAACATTACCATCAGCATCTGTTTTCTTCTTGAAAATCCATTTGTTCTCGACAGCCTTCCGGCCATCCGGTAAGTCCACCAAAGTCCATACTTGGTTTTCGTACATGGATCCAATCTCGGATTTCATGGCATCTTGCCATTTATTGGAATCTGGGCTCATCATCGCTTCCTCATATGTCTCGGGGTCATCGGTGTTGTCCACCAACATGACACCCATAACGGAATCATACCAATCTGAAGTGGTACGAGTTCTCGTTGACCTCCGAAGCTCTGTAGCAACTTCAACCAAAGTTTCATGATCATCATCATTAGCTTCCTCTCTAATTGGTGCAGGCACCACAGGAACTTCTTCCGGTGCTACGCTACTCGTAATTTCGAGAGAAGGTTCGACAACCTCGTCGAGTTCTACTTTCCTTCCAGTCACTTCTTTCGAGAGAAATTCCTTCTCTAGAAAGGATCCATTCTTGGCAATGAATATTTTGCCTTCGGATCTATGATAGAAGGTATACCCAATAGTTTCCTTTGGGTATCCTATAAAGACGCATTTTTCCGCTTTGGGTTCAAGCTTGTCCGGCTGTAACTTCTTTACATAGGCTTCGCATCCCCAAACTTTAAGGAACGACAATTTAGGTTTCTTCCCAAACCATAATTCATATGGTGTCGTTTCAACGGATTTAGACGGTGCCCTATTTAAATTGAATGCGGCTGTTTCTAATGCATAACCCCAAAATGATAGCGGTAAATCTGTAAGTGACATCATAGAACGAACCATATCTAAGAGAGTTCGATTACGACGTTCGGACACACCATTACGCTGTGATGTTCCCGGAGGTGTCAATTGTGAAAGTATTCCGCACTTCTTTAAATGCTCGCCAAACTCGTAACTTAGATATTCACCTCCACGATCAGAACGTAGAAATTTAATCTTCTTGTTACGTTGATTCTCTACCTCACTTTGAAACTCCTTAAACTTCTCGAAAGTTTCGGACTTATGTTTCATGAAATAGATATACCCATATCTACTCAAGTCATCTGTGAAGGTAAGAACATAACGATAACCACCGCGCGATGCTACACTCATTGGACCACACAAATCGGTATGTATGATTTCCAATAAGTCCGTAGCTCGCTCCATCATACCAGAAAATGGAGTCTTAGTCATTTTTTCCATCATACATGCTTCGCATCTTTCAAGTGATTCAAAATCAAGTGATTCAAGAAGTCCATCGGAATGGAGTTTCTTCATACGCTTCACTCCAATGTGACCAAGACGACAGTGCCACATATATGTCAAATTATCGCTTGATTTCAAACGTTTAGCCTCAATGTTGTTGATATGTGTATTTCCACTATCGAGATTCAATAAGAATAGACCATCTATCAAAGGTGCATGTGCATAAAACATATTACTAATATAAATCGAACAACCATTATTCTCTGACTTAAACAAGTAACCGTCTCGCAATAAACAAGATCCCGATATAATGTTCATGCTCAACGCAGGCACTAAATAACAATTATTTAAGTATAGAACTAATCCCGATGGGAGATGAAGGGGTAGCGTGCCGACCGCGATCACATCAACCTTTGATCCGTTTCCCACGCGCATCGTCACCTCGTTCTTCGCTAGCTTCCGTTTATTCTGCAGCACCTGTTTCGAGTTACAAATATGAGCAACCGAACCAGTATCAAATACGCAGGCACTACTACGAGTACTAGTGAGATACACATCAATAACATGTATATCAGATATACCTTTCTTCTTGATGTTGCCGTTCTTCAGATCCGCCAAGTACTTTGGGCAATTCCGCTTCCAGTGACCTTCTCCCTTGCAGTAAAAGCACTCAGTTTCAGGCTTGGGTCCAGCCTTGGTTTTCTTCGCCGGCGTGGTAACCTTTTTACCACCCTTCCTGAAGTGTCCCTTTTTCTTAGACTTGCCCTTCTTGAGTTTGGTGGTCTTATTGAACATCAATAGTTGGTGCTCTTTCTTGATCTCCACTTTTGCAGACTTTAACATAGCAAACAGTTCTGGCAACTCTTTGTTCATGTTCTGCATGTTGTAGTTCATCACAAAGTTCCTGTAACTTGGTGGCAGTGACTGGAGGACGCGGTAAATCCCCAAAGCATTAGGAATCACTATACCCAAGCTTTGAAGTTTGTTTTGCTCCCGGACATCTTAAGCACATGCTCACTTGACGAGCTGCCCTCTTCCATCTTGCGCTTAAAGAACTTTTGAAGCCTCATAGCTTTCAATTGCCGCATGAGTCTCAAAAATCAATTTGAGATCCTCGACAATATCATATGGGTCGACTCTTCAAACCTTTTCAAGCTCGATTCTAAACCATACAAGATAGCACCGAACTATGGAGTACCGATTCTTCCGCGAGGTAAACATTCTTTACTTCATCGGAAGCATCGATTCTCAGTGGGTCACCCAGCGGTGCATCCAGCACATAGGTCAAATTACCAGCTGTGAGGACAATCCTCAAATTGCGGAAACAATCCGCGAAGTTGCTTCCATTGTTTTTCAACTTTTCTTTCTCTAGGAACGCATTAAAATTGATGGTAGGGGCTGCCATTGATCTACAACATATTTGCAATAGTTTAGACTAAGTTTATGACAAATTGAGTTCAAATTAATTAATGAAATTAAACTAGGTGAACTCCCACTCAAAACAACATCCCTCACATTGTTTTAGTGATCACACGAACCAAATCCACTATATCAACACCGATCATCACGAGTGTTGATATAGTTTCAATGGCGAAAAATCGTCATGTTCATCATATCTACTATACGATTCATGCTTTACCTTTCGGTGATCCGTGTTCCGAGACCATGTCTGTACATGCTAGGCTCGTCAAGATCAAACCTTAGTTTATGCATGAGCAAATCTGGCTTGCTCACGTTGTATACACTTGCAGAATCTAACGTGGTGCTTCGAAACAACAAGCTTTAGCAACGGTGCTAACTAAGGGTGAACACTTTATGATTTGAAATTCATGTGCATGAGGGATCATCTTATAATGCTACCATCGTCTACTAAGCAATACAAGATGCATAAAGGATTAACATCACATGCAATTCATAATATGTGATATGATATGGCCTTTCTTCTTTGTGCTTCTGATCTCCATCTTCAAGCACGAACATGATCTCCATCATCACCGGCATTGCATCAAGGTCAATGACGCTTCACCATGGTTGTCGTCCACCGGCTTCAACTATTACAACTACTTTGAATAGACACGCGGGTCTTAACATAAATTAAAGACAACCATATGGCTCCAGCCGGTTGCCAACTTACAATAAGGAACATTGCATACATCAAATATAATCACAATCATGGCCATATCACATCACGCACCCACCGCAAAACAAAGTTAGACGCCTCTACTTTCTTTGCATATTTTACGTGGTTTGGGGCTTTCAATAAGTGTCGTTCTAACTTACGAACAAGAACCACAACATTGATACTAGCATTGTTGATCACCCGTTGTAAATTGGATCTTAACTATGCTAGGAGAAACAGGCACCCGCAAAGCCACTTATGCAATACAAGTTGCATGTTAAGCGTGGAGCAAGTCTCATGAACGATGTCATGTAAGGTTAGCCCGGGCCGCTTCATCCCAACATACCGCAAGATGTAAAGTACACAAAAAGCAATCGAAAATAAAAGCATCAACGCCCACAATGACCATTGTGTTCTAATCGTGCAACAGATCTACATATAGACACGGCTCTGATACCACTGTAGGGGTTCGTAGCATGGAAAACAAAAATTTTCTATCGCATACAAACAAACAAGCCAAGATCTATCTACTAGATTGTAGCAACGAGTCGATGGAATAACTTACCCTCGAAGATTCCAAAGTGTTTAACGAGAGCGGATTCTCGTGGGTGATGTAGTCGTACTCTTTCCGATCTCAAGATCGTGTGGACGATCCTTCCCAAGGCTGCGTTAAGGCGCTTCGTAATCGGTCACACGTTCGGTACTCGACGAAGACCTTCCTCTCCCTTGTTCCAAAGAAATGGAGGTTGTAGCACTCTCCTCGCGATTCCTAAGACAGGCGTGGTAACGAGTAGAGGGAGATCCCGAGGCTTTGCCTTAAGCCGGAGCGAGTATGGTGGATTATGAGAGAGGGCTATTAGTGGTCTAGAGATTAGACACACCAATTAGAAGGCTCTAAACCGCAGGCTAAAGCAATTAGAAGCTCTAAACCAAACGGCTCTAAACCGGAGATTAGAGGTAGAAACTTGTGTGTCTCAAGGAGGAGGCCCTGCCCCTCCTTTTATAGGTGGAGGGGCTAGGCGCGCCAGGGAGGGAGGGGAGTCCCTCCCCAACTCGTCCTAGGGCTGGGCGCCGGCTTGGAGGAGAGGAACTCCTCCTCCAAGTTGGTTTCAAACTCCTCTTGCTTGTTTCCCACAGTTTCCTGTTTCCCACAGTTTCCTGTTTTAGCCGTTTGACTTTCAAACTGGCAGTTTGACTTTCAAGTTTTGGAACAGCAAGAACACTTAGTACATGATGCAATCATTCAATGACACATTCATGTACCCTCCCCCCCCCCCCGGAGTGCCGGACAATCCGGAACCTTCTAGAACATTCCCGATGAAAACACCGGAATCATTCCCGAACTCAGAACAGGCACTTTCCTTATATGAATCTTATTCTCCGGACCATTCCGGATCACCTCGTGATATCCCGGATCCCATCCGAGACTCCGAACAACATTCGGTCTCTTTCTCATAATACCATAACTACTCAAACAACGTCGAATCCTTAAGTGTGTCTCCCTACGGTTCGTGAATTATGCGGACATGATCGAGACACTTCTCGAACAATAACCAATAGAGGAATCTGAAATTCATATGGCTCCCACATATTTCTACGATTACTTTGCGATCGAATGAACCACTTACATACGATACCAATTTCCCTTTGTCTCACGATAGTTTACTTATCCGAGGTTATGATCGTCGGTATCTCGCATACCTAGTTCAACCTCGTTACAGATAAGTACTCTTTCTCGTTCCGTGATATGTGATCCCTTGTGACCCTCACATGCTTGCAAGCTAATTGGATGACATTCCACCGAGAGGGCCCAGAGTATATCTATCCGTCATATGGATGGACAAATCCCACTCTTGATCCATGTGTTTCAACCAATACTTTCCGAACACTCAATGCCACCTTTATAGCCACCCGATTCTGGTGTGGTGTTTGATGTCATCAAAGCATCCATCCGGTAAAGGTGATATGCATGATCTCATGGTCGAAGGAATTAGGTTACTATGTATCAGAAAGCATATTGCAATTGAACTATTGAAATGACTTGATCTTTATGCTATGCTTATCTATAGGAGTATGTCCACCATATCATTCTCCTAACGATATGATCTTGTTGTTGATAACATCTCAATGTTCATGATAGGGAAACCACAATCATTTAATCAACCAACAAGCTAGTGAAGTATAGAGGCTATACTAGGGACTTCAAATTAAGTTTACAAATCACACAAGTATCAATGTTTCCTTGTTAATACTATTATAGCATGAATGTAAACATTTATCATAAACACAAAGATATAATAATAACTACATTTATTATTGCCTCTAGGGCATATCTCCAACACGCCCTTCCTCCTTTCGACGCTGGCACGCAAATCTCCAGGAGCACTTGTGGGCAAACGACGTCCCCTCGGGTGAAACCGAAGTCGTGGAGGAGCTATACAAGCATGTGGAGGCCCTGCATCTGCAACGCAGCCAAGAGGTGACCAGCATCGATATCATCCACACTTCCTCAAATGTTGGGTATAGCCCCTCCAGGTCAGGGTGTACCCGATGTTTTTTGTATGCTAGCGTCAACGGTCGAATGAGGATGGCATCCAAGGAGATGTCGTTGTCAGACCTCGACAGGTCCCTTAGGCCATTGCTGTGCCTCAAGGGCAATGAAGCCTTGCCACTAGAGACACCAATTGAGCCCTTCAGCATGCTCAAGGAGGTTCCTCAAGTCAGTTCCTTACTTGCATGCAATGCGTCTTCTATCATTGTGTCTCTATGTTTGAATCTGACCCGATTTTTTTTGGCTTCTAGTATTTGAAGGTGGAGGAGATGATGCCTCCTCTTCCAGAATAGTACACGAAGGCTCTGTATGGCGGGGACATGGATAAGTCAGAGTCGACCACCGTTGCTGCTCATTCTCCCATGGAGGAAGCCCCCGAGCATAGCGATGGAAACTTCCGCAAGAGGAGCCGAAGCAAAGCTTCAAAATGCTTCAATGTCGGCGATGCCAAAGGGGCCTGCATTCCTATAGGAGCACGCCATTGTTGAGGGTGCTACATCGCCAATTCTGATCTTCGAACTCTCCGACATTGCCTCGTAGGTGACTTCTACATTTGCCTTTGACATGTGCTGCTATGTTCCGCGACCGATGATTGTTTTGTTGCTGTTGTGTTAGGGGGTCCACACCAGATGAGTCCATGAAGGACAAAACTGATGAGTTAGTCGTGGACTCGAAGGCGGTGAGCGTCGAAGTTGTAGATCCCCCCCCCCGAAGATAGTGGTCAACTCCAGGTCCTCCAAGATGAGGACTCGTCAAGTTGCTACCCGGACGGTAACTGCCCAGCCCTCGGAGTCTTCGGGTGAACACGTAAGTGATCTTTAGTTTTCTATCTATCCCTTTATTCGGGAGCTGAACCGTCTGGGGCAGCAACATCTGGGCCTGGAGGTAGAGTTTCGTCAGCTTTGTGGTGAGTACCTTGTTGCCAATGCTCTTCAGGCGCTTCTGTTTTTTTAGGATCTTGGATTGAACTTCGTGCTTTGGTTTGTATAGGAGAACAACGACACACTCTGTCAACTCCACTTAGTTGAGAAGAGTTGCAGCCAGGCGGAGACCAAGGCAAAAATCTCCGTGGAGGCCCTCGAGCGCTTCAAGCGAGAAGCAAAAGAACTCGAGGAGAAGCGGGCGGCGGATGCAGCTAAGCGGGAGAAGGCACTGGCTGAACAGCTTATGGCTTCTACTCAGGCATTGATAGGTGAGTGACTCATGTCCTACGAGCTTTATTCTTCTTGTCCTGTGCTTTATGTTTTCATGAGTTGACAAGTTTTGGTTGTTGTAGAGGCAACTGGCGTCGGTTTCGTCCGCCAGTTCTTGGAGCATGGGGACCTGAGATACCTTGGCCAGGGTCAAGGAGGTTCTCAACCATTTTCATCGGGATATTTTCCCGAAGATCATGACCCTCGAATATGTCGAATCTCTAGCAAAGGCCCTGGCAGGGGATGCACCTGCTGAGTACAAGAAGGCGCAAAAGGGCACGAGTGCCTCCCTTGGCCTGGAGATGCCGTTGGCATGTGGTGCACAACTGGACCCCAACAGAGCTACCTCCAAGATGACAGTGGAGGCCAACGACACCGAGGTAGTGTTTGCTCACCTGATTCACACTGCAAAAAAATGTGGCTCGTGGCTCATCGAGCTGCTCGCGAGTTATTCGGCTGAGCAATAGTGATTGGCCGCAGCGCAGGCCGTGGGGACGGGGGCTACCTCGGGTGCCGCGAATCCCTAGGGTGCCTTGTTTAGCCGCCGGCCTAGCTTTTGTATCTGCTCTGTAATGCCGACATGTGATGCCTTCTATTGAATGATATTTTGAACTTCTCATAGTAGCTTCGATGTAAATATATGTTATGTTTTTTCGCTTGTGCAATTTATCTTGCTCTTATTGTTCTGCTGCTTGATGCCTTATAGGGCTCTGCGAGTGTTGTTCCGGTGACTGCTCCTGTTCCCATGGCTACTGCTCAGCCAAGAGGGAATGAGGCCTCGTAGCTGCCACTGCTATGCGATCGCATCCAGAGCTTGGATAAGGATGTTACCATCATTCATGGTCACGCCGACGTCTGGAAGTCGAAGGCAGAGCAGGATGTCAAAAGGGAGAAGTATATCCTTGTAGAATTTCAGAAAGTTGGTGAGCAACTACAGTGTAAGTAACATTCGCATGTCCTCTCGCCGTGCTGGATGCTGGGTGCTTGGCTGATAAGCTGTTGCTCTTTGCAGTTGTCAATCTCATTCCGCATGAAGAGAAAGAACGCGTCGATATTCGACTGAACTGCCATACCCAGTAGGATCTAGAGTTTGGAGGGTTCTTCTGGATAGATCTCCATCGGACGGTCGTGTTGGCAACGGCACAGGACCGTGTCCACCAGGTGCTCAGGGTCTTGAAGTGTGCAAGATCAGCTTTTGTGTTGATCTTCACCACCATGTTTCCCTTGGACGAAGCTCCGTACAACTTCCTGGGTCTTCTATAGAAGTTTCAGAGCGTGGTTTCCATGAAGGAGCTTGTGCGGACGCAGCTAATTGTGGGTGTGAAGGCAGCATTGGCCCTTGTTCAATTGCACCACCTTGACATTGACCTGGCGAACATAGCGGCAGGGCTGCCTATTCCTCCTGATGGCACGGTGTGGGATATGTGTCTGCACTACCGGGTGGTTGCCCAGAATGCCGAAGACATTGTTCGCTTGTTTTATGAGCTCATTAACATGATGCTTCAACATTAGTAGTGATGGGTGTTTCCTGAGAGTGCAATGTAAAACAATCTAAAATGTGTATAATTTCTATTGGGGCATTGTTTCCCTTGTATAGTTTGTATAAAGTAGTTCATGTAATGCTTTTATTGTGTGAGTATGCATATCCAACCTGTCAGTTGGGTTGCAACTGGGTTGGAGTTTTCAAGGGTTTGATGACGTAGTCAGCTACTTAGGTGAATGCAATCGTATGAGGCCGAAGAGGTCGTCTGGTGAGGCGCTACCCCCGAGTATAATTTGTAAATTCAAATTTGTGGAAGAAGTAAAACATATTGGCCAAGGAACTTAGCTTTTATTCATCATATAGGGAGAGGTACATGATTTGGCTAAATAGCCTCGCTAAGAAGCCTTATTGTAAGTAAAAAGATCTAAGGGTAGAAACATTCGTAGCTACGCGACGTTCCAAGGATTGGAGTATGCTACTCTAGACTCGACATCCTTGAGGCACTAGGAGCCACCTGGAATCACCTCTATGACCACATAGGGTCCTTCCCATGGGGACTCGAGATTCAGATGCCCCTTCTGCTTGAGTCGGAGGACTAGGTCGCTTTCGACAAAGGACCTTGGTCGCAGCCGTTAGTTGTGGTAGTTGACGATACTTTGTTGATACACGGTTGAACAGGCGGCGGCAATGTCGCATGCGTCATCCAGCAGGTCGACGAAATCCTCGAGTGCAGCCATTGATTTGGCCACGCTGTAAGCGATGACCCATTGGGCCTTGTAGTGTAGCTTGGATGGCACCATTACTTCGGAGCCGTGCACCATGAAGAATGGCATGTAGTCGTTGGCATTGTTCGGTGTTGTGCGCAAGCTCCAGAGGACAGACGACAGTTCATCTTCCCAGGCTCTCGACACACGTTCAAGTGGTCGTAGGATTGTCTTCTTGATCCCGTTGCAGATGAGGCCATTGGCCTTTTCGACTTGGCCATTGGTATGTGGATGCACGACCGAGGCATAGGTGATGTTGATGCCGAGGTCATCGCGGAAGTCCTGGAACTCCTTCAAGGTGAAGTTCATTCCATTGTCGGTGATGATGTTGTGCGGCACCCCTAACCTGTAAACAATGGACTTGAAGAACTTGACGACGGTGGCGCTAGCTTGGTTGGTGACCGGCGTGGCCTCGATCAACTTGGTGAATTTGTCGACTATGACGAGGAGGAAAACGTAGCCTCCAGGTGAAGACTTCTGCAACTTGCTGACCATGTCAAGTCCCTATTGCGTGAAGGGCCAGGACAGCAGTATTTGACATGGATATACCCTACGGGTGCACAACATTGGTATACCCGGTCCAGCCTAAGGAAGACCCACACGAGTATTTGCAACCCAGGAAGATTTCGGGTGGCCTAATCCCGTGGGGAATTCGACTCCCTGGAGAACAAGTCTAGATTAGATATAATTTCAAAGGGTATGAACCCTAATCTGTAACCGACTTGACCTATCCCGGGACCTGGCCTATCTATATAAAGGCCAGGAGGGTACGACGAGAAGGATCTCAACACTTCATAACACACCTCCACGCTAGATTGCATCTGCGCACCCCTGTAACCTTCGATTCCGCCATAACCAAGAGCAGACAAGCAGGAGTAGGGTTTTCTATACGAGGGCCTGAACCTGGGTAAACCTTGTTCCCCCGTGTTGTTTGCCTGTTAATCGTTCCACGACTTCCAGCATCCTCATCTTCTCCTAAACCCAAGTCCATAACAATGGGCATTGACGAGTCGAACCCTCGTCAATTGGTGCCGTCTGTTCAATGGTGTATCAAGGTCACCCGAAGACATCTCCTCAGGCGAGACCCTTGTCGGATCGTTGCGGCCAGCATACTGGAACATCGGGTGCGCCCTCGCTTGGATCGGTTGCACTCAACGCTTGAGGAAGATGCGGATGATGTCGACACCATTAACCTCTTTGCCGGCCACCAGCTAGAGAGCCTCCACCCTCACTAGTGCAGAGCCCCCCCTTTAACTTTGGTTGGGAGGCCCCTCTAACAGCGGTTCCCCAACCGCTGTTGAGGGTTCGGTGTTAGAGGGGGGGCCCTTTAACACCGGTTCTTATACGAACTGGTGTTAAAGGGTGGTGCAAGTGGGGCTGCCGCAGGCCTCAGCCCCCCCTCCTTAACACCGGTTCGGGGCTGGAACCGGTGTTAAAGGTTCTTCTGCCGCGGCAGAGATTTAGGCCATTTTCCTGCCGCGGCAGAGGCAGGAAAACGGCCTAAATCTCTGCCACGGTAGACTTCTGCCTGCCTCTGCTCAGATTGCGGAGGGAGAGCGAGGGGGAATCGATCGGGAGCGGTATACACATAAATCGTCATCGGTACATACGAGTACATGAAAAATTAAGCAACTATTATTATACACAAACATCGTCATCGACACATACATCGTCATCGGCACATACATCGTCATCGTTCATTTTGGTGGATATCTAAAGAGTTCTCCGCCAGGCGTGACGACTTCATCAAGTATGAACCCCGCCAATTCCTCTTGAATGGCTCGTATGCGTTCAAATGGTAGGAGTTGGTCCCGCATCCGTTCGATCTGAATATATATGAAGAATGGGTCGTCAATATATATATAAGAATAAAACTCAACACAATTGATGGTAATAAAATAATGTTGTGGACTTTGTTTACTTACTCTAAGTTGTTCTAGTGCGGCTTGGCCCGTCGCACATATCGTGTTGCGAATGAACTCGCAAGCATAGTACCCACATAAGTTATTGTTGTGTCCCTGATGCGCGCACTTTACGAGAATAGAGAGTTCAATCAAAATAATAATCAATAAAGCATGATATAATGGAATTGGAATCTATCTAGTATTACTTACATTTTGGTCTACAAATTTTAGTTCTTCTGACCATTCACCCACGGCCCTGCCCGTGAACCTTTTCCAAACCCTGTCCGGCAAAGAAAATGGATAAAGGAGTAATTAATTACTTGTTGTCACGAAAGTTGCCGATCTAGTGCGATAATATGATTGAAATTACCTCTGGAGAATCTCTCTAAAGTTTGCCCATATCTCTTTTTCTTTTCGTAACGAGTCCATGACAAGGACTTTTCCTGAGTCGGGTTCAATGACTAGCAGAATAAAGTGGAACCTACTCACGCATAACTCATCATCAGTTACACTTAACATCGAGTAAGCTGAAATAGAATGTGTACAAGAGAGAGGGTAACAGTACTCACGAGAAGTTGTAAGGCAATAGTATTTCCCTTTTGGTTTGTTGTCTTAGTAAAGACGTTAGCAAGTAATCTTCTGTTTGCCCGGGTTTGGTTTCTACCACTTCTTCATGAACTCTATTTGGGTCAACGAACCCAATGTCAAAAGGGCCTCCTTTCCTGCATTCCATAACCTTTTTCCTGCATAATAGTATATACATATATACTAAGCATATATATATATGCAATTAATAAAGTGAATGAGATGAGATATAAATTATAGAAATAGTACTTACACACAATAAAGGCTGATGGCAGCTTTGTCGAGTTCCTTCTGATTGAATAGAAAATGCAAGTCTTGAATTTTGAAGTCGATCGCGTCGTCTCCGCAGAAGAAAATCTCATCTCTTATATGCGTCGTGATCCATTCTACCTTTCTCGTCTTCCAGAAATGAAGGTACCACTTGTGCAATTTTCGCATCTTTGTTGGTAGATTCTTGAGCTCCTCTTTCTTGACAAGATTCTTCTCATGCTTCCATGGCTGTATGGGGTTGGCATCGCATTTGGGCAAGTTGTCTCCCATGACGTTCAAGTATGCAATGTAAGTCGTCCCCATCTCATTGGCCTTTCTTTGTAGCTCTGCCTCGTAATCATTTACGGGAGGAGCATCCCGTGTGTCGAACATTTGGAGCGGGGCGCATGATTGGTTTTCCTGCTCTCCGAGCATGGGAACTGTTTTCTGGGGTGCCTCACGACTGCTACTTTCAGTCTCCCTACGGCGCCTTGCATCCGCCTTCAAAATCTGGCGCTCGTAGTCCGGCACAAGTGGGGTTTCAGGTTTCAAAAGATTTTTGTAAAACTTCTCCACCACCGCCGGATATATTTTCTCCTTTGGCTCGGCCCGTCTAGGTGCAATGAATTTCTTGACCTGTTCTTCCGAGATCCTATTGGTCTCCTCGTCGCTGCGATTCCACGGTAAAACCAGCAATGGCTTGGCGGAAGCCTGCGGGACGTAGTTTTTTGAACTCTTTGGCGTACGGTTTCCTGCGGATTTCTTTGTGGCAGTGCTACTGATGCTCTTCGTGGCAGTGCTCTTCCGCTTACGGTGAGGAGATGGCTGACGGGTGAGATGGTCGACGGGCGGAGATGGCTGCCACAGAGATGGCAAGCGCCGGAGATGGCTGCCAGAGAGATAGCTGAAGGGCTCGGGATCACCGACGCCGGAGACGCGGGTGCAGGACCTCCAATTTGGAAGCACAATGTGTTCCTTCTTCCAAAGAATGGTTGTTTTCACCGCAAATTTGAGTTGAGTTTCCTTCACCGTAGCATGGTCAAGCTGTGCTTCCTCATATTCCTTCACAACCTCATCCACCCGACAATAGCATAGCCATCTGGAATCGGTCGGCGTGGTAAGTTCCACCAGCTACAGGAGGTAAGGCATAGCCGATGACCACCTTAATGGATAAGCCCATTAATCTCACATGCAGCTCAGTGTTCGCTCTCCGTGATCTCATCCACGGGTATCGAGGACCCGCCATTTCAAGCGTGGGCACGTTCTCTGTGGAAGCCACACTGCTTTTCCACGCAGAGTCTGGACCGCCGACAACTTCCAATGCAGGCTCTCCGTGCCGCTGAGATGGGCCAGTAGCTTGGTGGCTCTGTTGTGCATTCACTTGCGCCTGCAGCGCCGCAAGTGCATGGTCTATCTGTGTCATCTGCTCTGTACGCTCTTTTTCTTTTCTGCCGCTCCATATGTAAGAGTCGCTCCAGTCGGCAAACCCATCCTTCCACGTCATACCCCCTGTGCCTCGTGCATGTCCAGGGTGTTCTTTTTTACGGATGGTGCGTGTGAGCTGGTCATTCTCTCTGTCGGGATGGAAGGTCCTGGCGGATGTTTCCTCGTATGCCGTGATGAGTTCAGTGACGGGTTTGGCAAGGAGGGTTGGGAAGATACACAATCCTGTTTCTGGGTCCAACATTGCCCCAATTCCGTAGAACCAAGTCTTTGCACGTAGGTCCCACCCATCTATCTGGGGTGTGATCCCTCTCTCGCGCAGGGCCTTCTCATCTTCCTCCCACTTAGGCCTCTGAGATATGTAGCCACCTAACCCCATCCTCTGGTGATATTCCTTCTTCAGGGCATTAAGCGTATTGGTTTCTGACCTCTTTTTAGCTATAGCACTTTTTTTATATGTCTCAATTCGGCCCAGTGAGGTCTTATCTTCGCATAATATGCGTCTTCGAAATTTGGATTCTCGCCAGATTTGACAAATTTGTTCAATTTTGTCTTCCAGTTGCGAAAAGCGTCAGCCATCTTCTTTAGAGTCCACTCTTTGACCTTTTCCTTTATAACCGGGTTATTTTCATCCTCCTCTAGCGGAAGGGTGAAATTTACCAACAACGAATTCCAAAGCGTTTCTTTGGATCTGTCATCCACAAAGGTACCGTTGCCCTTCTTTGGCTTATTCCAATTTTCAATTATGATTGGGATTTGGTCCCTAACAAGAACTCCAGCCTGACGTACAAATTTGTCTGCGGCCTTCTTGGGCTCCATCGGCCTGCCATCAACACGGATCGCTTTCGATCGTGAACTTTGCACGATCTTTCAACTGCCGTCGCTCACCGCTTGCTTTTTTGTAGAAGAGGATGGTTGCTGGCTGGTCGATCCAGAGGGCTAAAAGAAGAAAGCGTTAATTAATACATGTAGAAGAAGATTGTTGGTGGAAGTCACAGAGGCTTAATCAATGCATATACCTCATGGGACTTTGTAACCATTAAATTGCTCACCGAGTCTTCATCTTCTCCATGACTAGTACTTGAGCTGTCGTCATCATGTTCCTCCAAGTTCAGATATTGTGAGGTGTCCTCATCAATAATGTTCTCCATTATTTCTTCTTCTTCAAGGTTTCTACTAAGTGGATCCATAGTTTCTAAAACAATAATATTATCTAGAGTAAGAGTGTAAACATTCAAGTGGACTTGGATTCATACACAAATATACATATTATTCATACAAAAATACACAAATGAAATTAAAACCCTAAGGATGCTTGATCATTTTAAACGAGTTCCGAGGGGTCGAAACCCTAATCAGGATGAGTCAGAGGTCCAATTTGTATACAAGTTTTAATCTATGCATGTAGTACAATTTATCGAGCAAACAATTTTTAATCAGGATGAGTCAGCAATCACACACGTTGCACTCCTCGCAATCTATCGAGCAAACAATTTCATACAACATAAACAATAGCACATAGAGATCAAACAAATGCAACAAATGCATGCATGGCAATTTAATAAGTCACAATGGTTGTTACTTTAGTTCTCTAAACAATACTGAAGTATATGATGCATGCAAGAGGCCAATTAATGCTATGGAGTATTTGTTATGGATAGAGGACATTAATACGAACCAGTAGGCGTTGGATTCACCCTAATCAGAGTTACAAATCTTTTCTTATAATTTAAATAGTGTTTAATGGGTTTTAAATCATTTAAATAGTTTCTGTTGTCTAAAAATCAAACTAAAATCAGATATATAATCCCCACGGGGTTGTGATTCCAGGGACATATTATTTGTAATTTTCTGAACATTATTTATTTTCTTATGAATTTATTACTCTAAATAAGCCATTATACCATTTATTTAAGTGCTGAAAAACCTTATATTATTTGGCTTAACCATTTGCATAATGATGATCTACACACAATTGTGAATCCATAGGTATATTATTTATGATTTTTGGACTAGTAGATATTTTACTATGAATTTATTAACCTAAAAGACCATTAAAACTAATTAAATTATTACAGTAAACACGTACTGTAAAAGTTAAATCCAACTTGATATTAATAATCTACTCAATTTCCTGAATTCATTGATATATAATTTGCTATTTTTGGATCTACGAATATTTTTATATGATTTTTGCAAGATTATACAATTTTCTGCAATTTTTATTTTTTCTTCTATTTTTCAGGAGAGTCAACGTTGACTGGCGCTGTGTCATCGCCGACGCGGGCGTATGTGTGGCGATTCTGGTTTGCTCACCGGCCGGGCGCTGTGGAGACGGGCGGCCAAGACGCACGGAGGCGGCAGTGCCGGGCGGCTAGTGGTGGATGCGGCGGTTTCCGGCGATGTCGGGCGGTGCTCCGGCGAGGCGCGGTCGTCGGCGTGGTGGAGACGGGCGGCGTCGGCGGTGCTCCGGCGGCGGCGTCGGGCGCGGTGGAGACGGGCGCTGCGGTGTTTCCGGGCGCGGCTGCTCCTGCACGGGAAAGAGGTGGTGGTCAGGGGGGCGGGAGAGGTCATACGGAAATGGAGGCGGCGGCGGCGGCGAGACGGACGAACTCCGAGGGTGGCGGCGGAGAGACGCGCGAGCTCCGAGGGCGGTGGCGGCGCTTCTCTCTGCGGCCGGCGGTGTTCGATCTGCTCTGGGGGGAAGAAAGGAAGGGGAAGGCGAATTTAATACCCCCCCTTTAACACCGGTTCGTGGCTGGAACCGGTGTGAAAGGGGGGATTCCGTTCCGGTGTTAAAGGGGGGTGTGGTGCACGCGGGAAACGAAATAAATGCCCCCCCCCTTTAACACCGGTTCTTGAACCGGTGTTAAAGGGGGGGCATTTATTTCATGCATTAAAGGGGCATTTTTAATTCAAAAAATATGATATGAATTTAGAAAATTCACATCTTTTCATTTCAACTCAGAAAAATATGAATAATATATCATAATTTTCAGAAAAATAATATCTATCCATTCATGCAAATCATTTTATATTTACTTTACATGAAAATTTTCAAAATAATTAAAACACTTACATATAAATTTTGATTACTCAATTCAAACAAAAATAAATTGTTAAATCCTAAAACTTTGAACATAAGAAATATTAAGCATCTAAAAATAAATCTAACCCTATTTTATTAGATCAAATCATATTTTAATGCCGCATCTTTTGTATTAAGATTTTTGAATTGATTGGATATTTAAATGTCGCATCTTTTGTATACACTTGAATCTCACCAAGCCTCGCTCAACTTGCATTGTTTTTTTTTTGATAAAATAGCATATTGTGAACCTAAAAATGATTTATGTAAAAAATCATGAGCATCGTATCATGTAATTCATAGTTCATATCGACCACTTCCCCCGATTCGGTAGGAATTTGTCTTTTTCACCAGAGGTGGACGGAAAGGTTTCAGATCTCCCTGTTGGTACATTGTGCATATACGGTGGTCTAGTATTTCTGTAAAATGTGTTGGTGGTTTTTTGAATTAGCCATTTGGTGGTTGCTTCACAAAACCGTATGTCTTTTATGCTCGGAAAATGGAAAATTCCTTTTTGGTGCGATAAAAAGGAAAACTTTCTCTTGCAACATTGTTTGCCAGGCCATGATGCACATGTATGCACAATATAGCCATATTATCACAAACTATGCCTTGATTCTAGCCATAACATTGGTCATTTGACCCGAAAGCCAAGAAACCTCGAATGAGATAGGTCATTTTGTGAAGGTTTTTTCGAGACATAATCAATATACCAAGTTTGAGATTTTTCCTTCTAACTATGTCACATAATATAACACCACGCGAAGGTTTCGCACTGTTTCGATCTTTTTTTATTTTTTTATCCCCGTTTTAAACTATCGACAAACTTTGTCGAACAACGGGCCTGATGATTCTTAGCTCGGGGCCAAGCCTCGCTCAACTTGCATTGTTTTTTTGATAAAATAGCATATTGTCAACCTCGGATGAGAATGCAACTAATAGTAAGTTACATAAAGACGAACTGGAACTGAAAATTAAGATACATAAAAGAACTGAAAATTAAGATACATGGCCAGATTAAGTAACAATCGGCCGAACTTGTTTCCGAATGTTGGAGTGATTCAGTCATGCTCCTGCCTACACCTGTAATACTCGCCACTGTAGTCGTCGTACTCGCCTCCATCATTGCCGCTGCCGGGTCGCCGTAATTGAACCTCTAGAGAGTACGCGTGGGCTGGACTTGAGGGTACCGCGTGGGCTGGACTTGAGGGTAGCGCAGACGGGGGTTAGAGTCGGCGGCAGTGTCATAGGCCATGACGCTCTGGAGAGTCCGACCGCCACCATAGCCGACGGCCTCGTTGAAGTTAGGAGGAGGGGGGCCGTCCTCCTCGTGCCTGGCGAGCGCCCTCTCACGCCGATCCACGAAGAATGCTTCCCAAGTAGGTAAATAGTCGGGATGCCATCTGGGATTCCTCCGCTGCTCGGTGAGCTCAAGTAGTAGTGGTTCGTGATGGCCATCCGCGCCACACCTAGAGGGACAGAGGAACTGCACGCCCGACGCCAAAGATCCAAACGACGGGGACACAGAGTCTTGGCAGGGGTAGTTCGAGGCGCAAAGCGCCTCCACCTCCCTAGGGGTTAGTGCTACGGTGGAAGCAATGGGAAAGAGTGATGAGGTTGCAGATATGAGTCTAGATATGTGCAATGACAATGGAGGCCAACCCCCTACATATATATATAGTGAACTAGCGGGAAGAAATGGAGGGAAGAACTGGCGAGAAGAAAAATGGCGGGAAGAAAAATGACGGGAAGAATAACTGGCAGGAAGAAAAATGGCGGGAAGAAAAATGGCGGGAAAAATGGCGGGATGAACCTTTAGTCCCGGTTGGAGACACCAACCGGGACAAAACACGAGTCAACACTAATAATAGGGGTGAGTGTCGATATTATGTCGTGCGGCGTGTACCTTGTCCCGGATGGTGTCACCAACCGGGACTAAAGATGAACCAACCGGGACAAAACACGAGTCAGCACGAATAATAGGGGTGAGTGTCCACATTATTTCGTAAGTGTCGACACTATGTCGAGCTGCTTGTACTATAAATAGGCATCCTTGTGAGTCCAGTCCTCCAGCCAGTTTGAGGCTATGCCTTACCTCCTTTCGAGAGCAGGGACACCACTACGGGGCCTGTGGAGATGCCGGAGCGGGCCCTCCGGCATCTCCGAGAAACTGGTCATAGAGGCACTCCCTAATATGTGAAATTAGTTAGCTCCTAGGTGTATTGATCTAGTTAGAGAAGTTACAAAGCTGCAAGATGGTTTTCGAGAGCAGGGACACCACTACGGCCAGTTTCAGGGAGATGCCGACGGAGCCTAGTCCTCCGGCATCTCCAAGAAACTGGTCATAGAGGCACTCCCTAATATGTGACCGCGCGCGTTTGGAGATCAAATCTTAATGGTAAGTACGAATTGGGACAACTTCTTCTCATAGTCCCGGTCCATCCACAAAACATGACTAACACTCAAGACATGTATTAATATTAAAAACATGAACTAGAGTTACATAATATGAGCATGAACTTCTTGGCATATGTCCTTCCTTATGATCGCTTCAAACGTAACCATGGAGCATCTTCTTTACTTAACGGAATGCTTGGGTCAGTTTTCACTGTGAAGGGCGGAATTTCATCAAACTTATTATAATCTTCTGACATGTCTGTCTTGTCCTCGATTCCCACGATGTTTCTTTTCCCTGAAAGAACTATGTGACGCTTTGGCTCATCATATGATGTATTCGTTTGCATATTTTTTCTTTTTTTTGGTCTGGAGGACATGTCCTTCACATAGAAAACCTGAGCCACATCATTGGCTAGGACGAATGGTTCGTCTAAGTTCTTGTCTACCTTCATAAGATTGTTGAGATCCACCGTTGTCATTCCGCATTCTTGTCTACCTCAACCCCTCCTCCCGTTAGCTTGACCCATTTGCATCGAAACCAGGGGCCCTTAAAATTAGGTCCATAGTCAAGTTCCCATATCTCCTCTATGAACCCATAATACGTGGTCTTTTGCCCATTGTCTTCTGCTGCATCGAAGCGGACACCACTGCTTTGGTTGGTGCTCTTTTATCTTGGCCTATCGTGTAAAATGTATTCCCATTTATCTCGCACTTGGAAAGTACACAATAAGATGGTGTCCTCGCCAACAAGTACAGCTAATCCCCAACAGTGGTGTTATTCGTGGGAAGTATTTGCAGCCAGCCGCCAAAACTCGCCATGTGTTCACTTATAATCCATTCATCGACCGCCCGGTGTTTGAGGCGTATTAAATTCTTGTGTTCATTGATATACGGGGCAACCAAGATAGATCTTTGTAAAACCGTGTAGTGTGCTTGATTGAGAGAATGCCCGTCCCTACATATCATTGCTTTACATCCTAGGGTGCCTTTTCCACGCAGTCTCCCCTCATGTCGTGATTCTGGAACACCAATCGCCTTAAGGTCAGGAATAAAATCAACACAGAACTCAATGACCTCCTCTATTACATAGCCCTTGGAGATGCTTCCTTCTGGCCTAGAACGATTATGAACATATTTCTTTAAGACTCTCATGTACCTCTCAAAGGGGAACATATTGTGTAGAAATACAGGACCGAGAATGGCAATCTCTTCTACTAGGTGAACCAGGAGATGCGTCATAATATTGAAGAAGGATGGTGGGAACACCAACTCAAAGCTGACAAGACATTGGGCCACATCTGTTTGTAACCCTGGTAGGCTTTACGGATCGACATTCTCGAGATATTGCATTGAGGAATGCACATAGCTTCACAATGGGTACTCGAACATTTTCGTAGAAGCCCCTCAATGCAATCAAGCAATTGTGCCATAATCACGTGGCGATCATGAGACTTCAGGTTTTGGAATTTTTCTCGCCATATTTATTATTCCCTTTATATTCTACGAGAAGCCGACGGGACCTTGATACCGCTTCGGACATTCAAAAACATTTCCTTCTGCTTTGGTAAGAGCGTGGGCAGGAGTTAAGTGGCATCGTTTACCCTTCTCGCTCGGGATGCATAGGCTCTTCAGGGCCTTCGACGTTGCTGGTCCTGCCAGGCTTCCGTGTATCTTTTGTCTTCCCATACACTCCTAGAAAGCCTAGCAGGTTCACGCAAACATTCTTCGTCACGTGCATCACGTCGATTGAAGAGCGGACCTCTAAGACTTTCCAATAGGGTAGGTCCCAAAATATAGATTGCTTCTTCCACATGGGCGCGTGTCCGGCATCGTCATTCAGAATATATAGACTGCTAGGACCTTTTCCAAAGATTACTTCTAGGTCCTTGACCATACCAAATACCTCCTCACCGGTACGGAGGACAGGCTTCCTCCGGGGTTCTGCCAGATGTTTGAAATGCTTGCCTTTCTTTCTTCGATGCGAGTTCTAAGAAATCAGCGATACCCTAGGTACACAACCTTCTTACATTTATCCAAATATACACTTTCAGTATCATCTAAACAGTGTGTGCATGCATTGTATCCCTTGTTTGTCTGCCCTGAAATGTTACTAAGAGCAGGCCAATCATTGATGGTTACGAAAATCAATGCTCGTAGGTCAAATGGCTCCCCTTTGTGCTCATCCCACATACGTACACCTGGTTTGGCCCACACATGTAAAAGTTCTTCAACTAATGGCCTTAGGTACACATCAATGTCGTTGCCGGGTTGCCTCGGGCCTTGGATGAGCACTGGCATCATAATGAACTTCCTCTTCATACACAACCAAGGAGGAAGGTTATAGATAGATAGGGTCACAGGCCAGGTGCTGTGACTGCAGCTCTGCTCACCAAAAGGATTCATGCCGTCTGTACTTAGACCAAACCTTAAGTTCCTTGCATCACGTGCGAATTCCGGGTACTCTCGCTCGACTTTTGTCCACTGTGACCCATCAGCGGGGTGTCTCAACATCGCGTCTTTCTTACGGTCTTCCATGTGCCATCGCAACAACTTGGCATGCTCTTTATTTTTGAAGAGACATTTTAACCGTGGTATTATAGGAGCATACCACATAGCCTTGGCGGGAACCTTCTTCCTAGGGGCCTCGCCCTCAACATCGCCAGGATCGTCTAAATGCGATCTTATACCACAAGCAAAGGCATACCGGCATGCATCCAAATTCTCGTATTTCACCATGGTAGAGGATGCCATTAATGCAGCATGTATCTTCTGACGCCTAATCCTAGAGGGCGCAACCTTCTTTGCTTGGAATGTCTTGTCGGGCAACTCATTATTTCTTGGAAGAAGATTCTTCATTTTACCAACAACTTTGAAAATGCTACCGTCACACATTCATTCTCCTTCCATTACAGCAAATCCAGGTGGCACCTAGCTTTTGTGGCCATCTTCGCAAGTTGGATACAACAATGTTTTGTTATCCTTTAACATCTGCTCCACTTCTCCTTCTCCTTTTCAGTTTCACATTCTTCCTTTGCATCAAGAATGGCCCGACCAAGATCGTCATCGGGCCCATCTGCTCCCTCTTGATCTTCATTATCTACCTCCATTGCATTATCATCATATTCAGGATACATATTATGATAGTTGTCATCATCCTCTTCTTCTTCGTTGTCTTCCATCACAACCCCTTTTTCTCCGTGCTTGGTCCAACAATTATAGCTGGGCATGAAACCGGATTGAAGCAGGTGGGCGTGAATGGTTCTGGTATTTGAGTAGTCTTTCTTGTTCGACAAAGGAACACACGGATGACATAAAACCATTGTGACCACGGTTTGCATTAGCCACAACGATGAAATTTTGGAGGCCCGTAATGTACTTTCGAAGTCTGGCGGTCACCGTACATCCATTGCCGGTTCATCTGCATTAATATGTAGTATATATCAAAAAATAATAGGGAGATGACCATTTATATATATAGTACATCAATGAAACATGAAACTATAGTTGCCGACCTCGACCGAGACGGAAAGAGCAACAAGAAAACTTATTTTGAGCTCTCGGGCATTTCACCGAACACCTCTTGTGCATATGAAAAAAACACAAACTAGCACTCTTCACACCCTCTTGCTAGGCTCCAAAATGTGAAAAATGGAAGAGTGGGGTGTGTGTGGGCTGGGGTGGTGTCTTATATAGCCCCCCCCTTTAACACCGGTTCATGCCACGAACCGGTGTTAAAGGGGGGTGTGCGTGTAGGGTTTCGTAGCATGGAAAACAAAATTTTTCTACCGCATACAAAAAAACAAGCCAAGATCTATCTACTAGATTGTAGCAACGAGTCGATGGAATAACTCACCCTCGAAGATTCCAAAGTGTTTAACGAGAGCGGATTCTCGTGGGTGATGTAGTCGTACTCTTCCCGATCTCAAGATCGCGTAGACGATCCTTCAAGCTGCGTTCAAGCGCTCCCGCAATCGGTCACACGCTCAAGATTTCGACGAAGACCTTCCTCTCCCTTGTTCCAAAGCAGCTGGAGGTTGTAGCACTCTCCTCGTGATTCCTAAAAGACAACGGCGTGGTACCGAAGCATGTGGAAATCCCAGCAGGCTTCGCCTTAAGCCGGAGCGAGTATGGTGGAGTATGAGAGCTCTCGGCGATCTAGGGTTTAGACACACCAAGGAGGAGGGCCGGGCGGCTAGGTTCGGGACCCCCAAGTCGGCGGCTAGGGCAAAACCCTAGGTGGTGGCGGTAGCTATGGAGGGCTGCAGCTTTCTAGGGTTTGAGGTGAGGGACTTGTGTGTCTAGAGGAGGGAGCCCTGCCCCTCCTTATATAGGTGGAGGGGACGGCCAGGGGAGGGAGAGGAGTCCCTCCCCAACTCGGCTTGGAGGTGGGCCGCCGGTTGGAGGAGGGAACTCCTCCCCAACTCGGTTTCCCACACCTTCCTCTTTTCCTCTTTCCAATTTTACCCGTTTGACTTTTCAAACTAGCTATTTGACTTTTCAATTTAGGATTCAATTTAATCCTTTATTTGGAACAGCGAGGATACTTAGTACATGATGCAATCATTCCAATATGCAATGACACATTCATGTACCCCTTCCCCTCCGGAGTGCCGGACATTCCGGAACCTTCTAGAACATTCCCGATGAAAACACCGGAATCATTCCGAACTCAAACGGGACTTTCCTTATATGAATTTTATTCTCCGGACCATTCCGGATCACCTCGTGATATCCCGTATCCCATCCGAGACTCCGAACAACATTCGGTCTCTTTCTCATAATACCATAACTACTCAAACAACGTCGAATCCTTAAGTGTGTCTCCCTACGGTTCGTGAATTATGCGGACATGATCGAGACACTTCTCCGAACAATAACCAATAGAGGAATCTGGAAATTCATATGGCTCCCACATATTTCTACGATTACTTTGCGATCGAATGAACCACTTACATACGATACCAATTTCCCTTTGTCTCACGATAGTTTACTTATCCGAGGTTATGACCGTCGGTATCTCTGCATACCTAGTTCAACCTCGTTACCGATAAGTACTCTTTTCTCGTTCCCGTGATATGTGATCCCTTGTGAGCCAGTCACATGCTTGCAAGCTAATTGGATGACATTCCACCGAGAGGGCCCAGAGTATATCTATCCGTCATATGGATGGACAAATCCCACTCTTGATCCATGTGTCTCAACCAATACTTTCCGAACACTCAATTCCACCTTTATAGCCACCCAGTTACGGTGTGGTGTTTGATGTCATCAAAGCATCCATCCGGTAAAGGTGATATGCATGATCTCATGGTCGAAAGAATTAGGTTACTATGTATCAGAAAGCATATAGCAATTGAACTATTGAAATGACTTGATCTTTATGCTACGCTTATCTATAGGAGTATGTCCACCATATCATTCTCCTGACGATATGATCTTGTTGTTGATAACATCTCAATGTTCATGATAGGGAAACCACAATCATTTATCAACCAACAAGGTAGTGATGTATAGAGGCTATACTAGGGACTTCAAATTAAGTTTACAAATCACACAAGTATCAATGTTTCCTTGTTAATACTATTATAGCATGAATGTAAACATTTATCATAAACACAAAGATATAATAATAACTATATTTATTATTGCCTCTAGGGCATATCTCCAACAGTGCGGGCCACTGCTGCAGGGACCTTTAACACCGGTTCGTGGCATGAACCGGTGTTAAAGGGGGGCTCCTTTTTTGCCGCAGGGGCCACGCTGGTACGGCCCCCCTTTAACACCGGTTCGTAGAAGAACCGGTGTTAAAGCCCTTTTTCGGGATCAACAAAAGACCTCGTTTCCACTAGTGCCTCTTGTAGAGCTTCTCCATCTCCTCGGATTCACCCTTCAAGATGTCTTTCCCTCACGACCTATTTCGGGTGATCTCTTGTTTGGAGTCAAAAAGGGCGAGACCAAAATGCTGACGTCCAGCTTGATATCGCGGATGTAGAACCACTTCCTACGCCAGTACTGGACGGACTCGCAAATGAAGAAAGAGAAGAATTGGACGGTGGAGCGTATGGTTTTAGGCCTGCCGCCTAAAGTCTAAGGCCAACGCGTAGGTTTCCAAATTGTAAACTGCTCACATCTTGCGACTGATTAGACAAGGACTAGGACTCGATCACTCGCGGTGACTTGATTTTCAGGCGCCCGATCGCCAGAACAAAGGGAGCTAAACCTGGACGGCGGGGACAGACGAACGCACAGGCGGTAGGCCACACCACGTTCTGAACCTTGCCTGGTTTCTCAAATTCTGAACTGTTATCCGTAGGAGACTCCAATGGTCTTCTAAACTGTAATGGGCAGCAAGCCTATCCACACTCCGGCTTTGAAATTGGTTTTTTTTATGAGCAGTTGAGCAAGATTAAAGATGGACAGAAAGGGAAAGAGGCCAAAGGAAGGGGGAGGTAAATTTTTGCAATCCGGTAAAATACTAGTGTCTTATTTGATAAATTTGCAATTTGTGAATTATGAATTACAGGTTTGACAAGGTATTTTGTGCCAATTTCTAGTGAAACTAACTCTACACCAAGCACACATGAGATTGATAATATGACCATACATCAAGAGAAAGAGCAAGGAGTGAAAAAAAGAGACAGAAAATTTCATGGTTGCCGGACAAGTGGAAGAAGATATTGGAGATACCGTCTAAATGGTTGTCAATGAGAATGTTGATGGTCAAGAGACAAAGGTATATAACTCATTTTGGTCTAGATGACATAAAATATGATCCAAGATTTCGCATTCCAATTGATCGATTTTACCCCAATATTAGAGATGATATTATATTTGCTTACCTAGAGAAGGGCCCAACTCAACCTACTTGTCATAATTTACCCAAATATAGAGATGCTAGAAGTTTTGGGCCACAATGGTTAAGAAATTTAATTGGTTGGAATATAGCGTGTCTAGAAAATTTTGTTTTTTGCATCAATTTTGTTCATGTGTTTAGAGTTTGCCCGACCTTAATTTTGTTCTGTCCTTCGCCACTGTTGGCAGTTTGACCCAGGTAATGTGTTGATGATATGTGCGTGAGCTAACTGAGCGTGCGTACACAGTTTTTTTAACGGACACCTCTATAGTCAACGATCTTCGACAATAGTTAAGCGTGCCGAAGAAGATTACACACCTAAAGTACTTTCTCTATCCGCAAATAAGTGTACTTTTATCTTTGTCTTAAGTCAAATTTTGTAAAGTTTGACCAATTATTTTGAAAAACGTAGTAATATTTATGATACCAAAATAGTATCACTAGATCAGTTTTGAAGTGGAATTTCATAATATATCAATTTGATATTATATATGTTGCTACTATATACAATAAAGTTAGTCAGATTTTAAAATTAAACTTAAAACAATCCTAAAATAAAGTACACTTATTTGCATTGCAAACGGAGGGAGTAACATACCTTATTAAATCCTAGTCATAAATTTTAGATCTAATTATCATAATAATTTAGATAATGTGGCTTAACATGCCGAAGAAGATTACACACCTAATATAACTATTAATACCTTGCTAAATTCTAGCCATAAATTTTAGATCTAACTATCATAATAATTTGGATATCATAATAATTTGGATGATGTAGTTTAACTTGATGGATCTATTAGACTTCTGTATATTGTTTTTAGTATATAAGACCTTTCACAATGAGAGTATCTTAGCGCTTTATCCTAGATAAGATGCTTATGTGGCATCCTATTTAATGATGAAAGAGAAGGGTGTTGTATCTTAGCTACTCGCCTAGCATAGACAAAAAACTTCGTGTCTCTTGACCATCAACATTCTCATTGACAAAAAACTTGGCTAATCCAATCACACACATTCACAAGCACAAAATCATTAAATACAACATCTCCATCAAACACCATCTAAGATACAATCTATTATGATAATTGTTTTTTAAACTTTAATAGCTTTTATGAAACGTGCTAAAATACACCTCATTGGAAAAGGCCTAATAGATTGCATGCAGAACAAAACTTTTTAAAAGCTAAAGTGTGCGTCCGACATACCTTCGCCGCATCCTTCAATGCCTTCCACAGCTTGGTGCCGTCATTGGTAACAACATCACTGGACATAGGGTCGTTGGTGGCACTAGAGGAAAAAGGGCCATCCGTTCGCGACCCCTCGGAGCATTAGTCCCGGTTGCGCCACCAACCGGGACTAATGCTGGCACGCGTCCCGGTTGGAGCGGGCACGGGGCCAGGGGCATGGGTCCCGGTTGGTAAGGGATGCGTCCGGTTGGAGCCACCAACCGACTAAAGGTTTGGCCACAGCCACGTGGCACGCACCTTTAGTCCCGTTGCTGGCTTCAACCGGACTAAAGGCCCCTTGCCTCTATAAATGCAACGCCTCTGCCTCCACTGCTTTTTTCGAATGGTGTAAGGTGAGGGTGTGCTAGTTTTTTTCATGCATGCATTGAAGGTGTTTGTTGAAATGTTTGAGTGAAAAATCCGTTGAATTTCTCATAGAACAAAAATATAGAAGGTGTTAGACGCACTTGAGCTTTCTCCTCTTTATTTCCCTCGATCGAGGTTAGCAATCTTATCTTTTCTAGGTCATTGATACAATTCATGTGTCGGTGTGAATTGGTTATTTCACTATTTATGATGTCCTGTTTTTGATAAACTTACTTATATGATGCGATGAACGGTCGGGAATGGATGTACGGTGACCGCGGGTAGCCGGGTATATCAAAGGCGTGGATAAATTTATCGATGGCTACGGCAAACAAAGAGAATGGATTTATACGTTGTCCATGTGTTCAATGTCGAACAACAAGGAGTACTCTTCCTCGAAAATCATTCGCGCCACCGATTATGAAAGGTTTCATGCCCAACTATAATTGCTGGACCAAGCACGGGAAAGAGGGGTTATGATGGAAGATGGTGAAGAAGAAGATGATGATAACAACTATCATCATATGTTTCCTGAATACAATGATACCGCAATGGAAGACAATGGAGAGGAAAAAGGTGAAGAACGGGCATCGATGAGCCACCGATGAACTTGGTAGGGTCATTTCGATGCAAAGCGAGACTGTGAAATGAAAATGAGAAGTTGAAGTTAGAGGGCATGTTAGAAGATCACAAGAAATTGTTGTACCCAAATTGTGAAGATGGCGACAAAGCTCGACGACCTTTGGAATTGTTGCGATGGAAGGCAGTGTGGTCTAACCGACTCCTCATTTGAAAAGATGTCAAAAATAAAGCCAAGTTTCCAAAACATAACGAACTTCCCGAGAGTACCTCGAAGCAAAGAAGACTCTCATCCTCCGGGATTAGATGTGCAAAAGATACATGCATGCATTAATGATCATCCTCTACCATGATAAGGAGTATGAGAATTTAGATAAATGCCGGTATGCAGCGTGCTATGTATAAGATCGCACGAGATGACCTTGGTGATGTTGAGGAGAGCCCCTCCGGAAGAGGGTTCTGCTAAGGTTATGTGGTATGCTCCTATAATACCAAGGTTGAAACGCATGTTCGAAACAAAGAGCATGCCAAGTTGTTGCGATGGCACAAAGAAGACCGTAAGAAAGACGGGAGTTGAGACACCCTGGCGATGGGTCACAGTGGAGAAAATTGAGAGAGACTTCCTGCACTTTGCGGTGACGCAAGGAACTTATGGTTTGGTCTAAATACGGATGGCATGAATCCTTTTGGGGAGCAGAGCTGCACCACAGACTGCCCGTGACTCTATGTATCTACAACCTGCCTCCTTGGTTGTGCATGAAGCGTAAGTTCATTATGATGCCAGTGCTCATCCAAGGCCCGAAGCAACCGGGCAACGACATTGATGTATACCTTAGGCCATTAGTTGAAGAACTCTTACAGTTGTGGGGCAAACCAGGTGTACGTGCGTGGGATGAGAACAAACAGGAGCCATTTAATCTACGAGGGTTTTTATTCGTAACCATCAATGATTGGCCTGCTCTTAGTAACCTTTCAGGACAGACAAACAAAGGATATAAGGCATGCACCCACTGTTTAGATAAGACCGAAGGTACATATTTGCATAAATACAAGAAGGTTGTGTACCTAGCGAATCGACGATTTCTTCCGACCAATCATCCCGTAGGACTGGGCTCCGTCGGCATCTCCCTGAAACTGGCCGCAGTGGTGTCCCTGCTCTCGAAAACCATCTTGCAGCTTGTAACTTCACTAACTAGATCAATACGCCTCAGAGCTAACTAATTTCACATATTAGGGAGTGCCTCTATGACCAGTTTCTCGGAGATGCCGGAGGACTGGGCTCCGTCGGCATCTCCCTGAAACTGGCCGCAGTGGTGTCCCTGCTCTCGAAAACCATCTTGCAGCTTGTAACTTCACTAACTAGATCAATACGCCTCGAGCTAACTAATTTCACATATTAGAGTGCCTCTATGACCGATTTCTCGGAGATGCGGAGGACTGGGCTCGTCGGCATCTCCTCGAACTGGCCGTAGTTGTGTCCTGCTCTCTAAAACCATCTTGGAGATGCCTCAAACTGGAGGACTGGACTCACAAGGATGCATATTTATAGTACAAGCAGCTCGGCATAATGTCGACACTCACGACATAATGTCGACACTCACCCCTATTATTAGTGTTGACTCATCTTTAGTCGGTTGGTGTCTCCAACCGGGACTAAATTCATCTTTAGTCCCTTGGTGACACCATCCGGACAAGGTACAAGCCGCGACATAATGTCGACACTCACCCCTATTATTAGTGTTGTCGGCCCACTGCATAATCCTTGATCGCGGTTGGTTTCTCCAACCGAGACTAAATATGAACCCTCTCTTTATATAGGCATTTCCCTCTATTTATTAGGTAACACTTAAGACATTTATTAATATTAAAACCGACAAATCGGGACTAGCTAACAAACCGACAAATTCAAAAAATCCGAACAATGAAAATCCTTCGCGTGGTGTCATATTATGTTACATAGTTGAAAGTAAAAATACCAGACTTGGTATATTGATCATGTTTCGAAAAAACCTTCACAAAATGACCTATCATGTTCGAGGTTTCATGGCTTTCGGTCCAAATGACCGATGTTATGTGCTGAATCACGGCATAGTTTGTGATGTTGTGCCCATATTATGCATGTGTGTGGACATTGGTATGGAGAACAATGTTGCAGGAGGAAGTTTTCCTTTTTGTCGCACGGAAAAGCCCTTTTCCATTTTCTGAGCGCAAAAAAGGGTCGTTTTGTGAAGTAACCACCAAAATGCCGTTTCAGAATGCTACCGTCCCATTTTCCTAAAATACTAGACCACCTTACATGGACTATCTCCCAACCGGTACATCTCAAACCTTTTCGTCCATCCCGGTTAAAGAACAAATGTCTGCCGAATCGGCAGGAAGTGGGTCCGGTTTGTACTGCAGGTACATGATCTATCGCCCGTGATTTTTTGAAAAAATCATTTTTAGACTCGCAATATGTGGTTTCTTCAGAGATCCAATGCAAGTTCTAACGATGCCCGTCCCCTATCTTCATGCACACCGGTTCGACCATAGTTAGAAATTCAGATAATTCAAACGGGCATAATAAATTCAAACAAAAATCCGAACAATGAAAATCCTTCGCGTGGTGTCATATTATGTTACATAGTTGAAAGGAAAAATACCAGACTTGGTATATTAATCATGTTTCGAAAAAACCTTCACAAAATGACCTATCATGTTCGAGGTTTCATGGCTTTCGGTCCAAATGATCGATGTTATGTGCTGAATCACGGCATAGTTTGTGATGTTGTGCCCATATTATGCATGTGTGTGGAGATTGGTATGGAGAACAATGTTGCAGGAGGAAGTTTTCCTTTTTGTCGCACGGAAAAGCCCTTTTCCATTTTCCGAGCGCAAAAAACGGGTCGTTTTGTGAAGTAACCACCAAAATGCCGTTTCACAATGCTACCGTCCCATTTTCCTAAAATACTAGACCACCTTACATGGACTATCTCCCAACCGGTACATCTCAAACCTTTTCGTCCATCCCGGGTAAAAAGGACAAATGTCTGCCGAATCGAGAGGAAGTGGGTCCGGTTTGTACTACAGGTACATGATCTATCGCCCGTGATTTTTTGAGAATATCATTTTTAGACTCGCAATATGTGGTTTCTTCAGAGATCCAATGCAAGTTCTAACGATGCCCGTCCCCTATCTTCATGCACACCGGTTCGACCATAGTTAGAAATTCAGATAATTCAAAATGGGCATAATAAATTCAAAAAAAATCCGAACAATGAAAATCATTCGCGTGGTGTCATATTATGTTACATAGTTGAAAGGAAAAATACCAGACTTGGTATATTGATCATGTTTCGAAAAAAACTTCACAAAATGACCTATCATGTTCGAGGTTTCATGGCTTTCGGTCCAAATGACCGATGTTATGTGCTGAATCATGGCATAGTTTGTGATGTTGTGCCCATATTATGCATGTGTGTGGACATTGGTATGGAGAACAATGTTGCAGGAGGAAGTTTTCCTTTTTGTCGCACGGAAAAGCCCTTTTCCATTTTCCAAGCGCAAAAAACGGGTCGTTTTAAAAATTAATATTCAAAAATAGAATATAAGTTAATTCATTTTAAAAGGTTACATTAATTATTTTTTAAAAATAGAATATGTTTTTGAATTATTTATTCAAATCCATACACTTCTTATCTTTAAAGTTTTTCTAAATTCCAAATTGATATTAAAAAAATATAAGTTAATTCATTTTTAATTGTAAATGGTTCATATTTTAAAAGGTGACATTAATTATTTTTTAAAAATAGAATATGTTTTTGAATTATTTATTCAAATCCAAACACTTCTTATGTTTAAAGTTTTTCTAAATTCCAAATTGATATTAAAAAATATAAGTTAATTCATTTTTAATTGTAAATGGTTCATATTTTAAATGGTTACATTAATTATTTTTTAAAACAGAAAATGGTTTTGAATTATTTATTCAAATCCAAACACTTCTTATGTTTAAAGTTTTTCTAAATTCCAAATTAATTATCATTTAAAAAACAATACAAATTAAAACCCCAAAATAAAAAATAAGGCGGGAACAGAGAGAAAATACCTGAAAAATTTTGAAAACAGGGGAATATGTCCCGGTTGGAGCGACCAACTGGGACTAAAGACCCCCTGCGCGCCAACGCTTGGGCTGCTGAAAATATTGGAGTATAGGTCCCGGTTGGTGGCTCCAACCGGGACGTATGCCCCTTTAGTCCCGGTTGGAGCCACCAACCGGGACTAAAGGCCCTTCGTTTATAACTGACGCCTCCTTCTTCTTCCCCATCTCACTTCTCTGCTTCTCACGCAAGGCTTCGACGCCGCAGTTGCCCGAGCTTCGCCGCCACCCGCTGCTCCGCCCGCCACCGCCGCTCCGCCCACGCTCCTCGCTACTTTTCCTCGCGTGACCTCAATCGCTGGATTGAAGCTCCGTCCATGCGTCGCCTCCGTCGATTCCGGCGTCTCGAGCTCGCCGACCTCGCCACCACCTCCGTCGTGTTCTGGTGAGCTGCTGATCCTCACGGTGTTCTTCTTCTCCTCTCCTCCTCATTACTCTCCCGCATGTGCGACGACGCCGCTGAGCTCGACGGAGGCGACGCCTCGGTGACCAACAAGGAGCGGGCGCCACTCCCTTTCTCCATCGCGCTCTCTCTAACGCGCCCATCCGCCGTCCGGGAGCTCGCTATCGCCGCCACGCCGCTGCGCGAGCTCACCGGGTGACGTCGTCTTGGCGTCACTCGTGCTCGGCGTGGCGGTGATGTAATAGGGCCCATCAGTCAGCCTCAGTGGGTAGGCTTCTCTGTGGTAGGAAAATGATCTGTACGCGTGGAGGCTGAGTTGGCACTGGGGCCCTTCTGTCAGTCTCACTGGCTAGGGGGCGCCCCGGTGTAAAAACTATTTGCCTTTTTTTAATTCCAGAAAATGACTTAATATTGTAAAATCAATAACTTATTGTTTATAAGTCAGAAAAATACAAATAATATATCAAATTGTTCAGAAAAATGAAACCTATCTATCTAAACTATAATCATGCATTGTTCAACAACTTAAATGACAAGTATAATTAGAAGAACAAATGCACCCCTCTCATATGTTCCGGAGTTTCCCCGAGTTAGGATTTTCACCCCTCGGAACCCCGATTAAATCGTCGAGCATGTCTTAGGGTTACATTCAATGCAAATTAACTTGTCATATCATCATACTTGCTTGAGCATTGCATCAATGTCATGTGTTGATTGTTTCCTTTCTTTTCGGTGTTTGATTATTAGGTTTATTATTAGTTAGGTATTATTAGGTTTATTAATTACTTTGGTATTATTGGTCTTCGCCCCACCGTCCACCGTGGGTAGCCCTGCACCGATTCACATTGTCAAGCAACTTAGGTGCATGTGGGTTCGACGATGTGCCTATCTACTACACGGTTTCCTTTCTCTTCATTTTTATTATTGTGTATGTATATATTAGGGTTTCTCGAATTAGGGTTTATATCTCTCAACACCGTACTTAACTTTCTCCTTTAGCCGCTTTGACTTATTCGTTTTCCACCTATGCAGAAAATATGGACCCACACGCCGAGACGAAGAAAAGGAAGAGTTGATCCAAGGTGTGATCCGTGGGAAGATAATTTAGACGTATCAACGTTTACGAACAACTCCGGTGAGGGTGATCCTCTTTTACCGGAGTAGACAACTTGTTTGAGGTTGAAGGTGTTGCCTTCATGAGGGAGAAGGCGATGCCTTGTGTAATCGAGAAGACGACCGCTCGGCAAGGTGCATGTAATATAAATCAATTCATTAATTAATCATCTGCTATCTATATAGAAATAGTAACGATCTTTCTTCTTTTAGCCCTCGGATCGAAGGAATCTCTTGAAAAGAGCGGACGAGGCCCAACCAAAAAGTTGGAAGACCATGAGAGGTTCAGATCGAAGATGTCGCCAGAGACGGTAACCGACAGCCCTCGAAGTTGTCGCAACCAAATTTGTGGCACAATGCGGAGTAATCGTTAGGGACTTAATCCCGATCACCATTAGAAATTGGAATAGGCCTGCTAATGCGGATGAAGAGGAACATGTTTATTTGTCCCTAACCACGCCAAAGATTTACGTGGAAGAGGCTCATGGTTAATTTCAAACTACGAAGATAGAGCTGGATCCAAATGCGGAGGATCCAGTTGAGGACGCCTTACAACATGGGAGAGCCATGGAGGCTAAGGTCATGGAGTGGGCTTTGAAGAAGATGGCCCAGTGTTTCACCAACTGGAAGAAAAGATTGCACCTTGACTATGTCGTGAAAAAGAAGACTCGATTTCAAGAATATTCGGTTTGAGAAGATAAAACCATTCGGGATGAGTTTGTGGAATACAAGAAATCGAAAAAGCTAAGAAAATGTCGAAACGAATAAGCTGAATCTTGCTAACAAGAAGTATCACCATACTATGGGGCAAGGTGGCTACAAGGTGGCATTCCTAAGTGGGAGAAACTTGAGCAGGAACTGCGTGATAAAAATATCACCCCGAGATGCACGGTTGGGTAGAACGTGCAAGGAATTGGTTTTACGGGCATGGGGCACGTTGGACTCGGAAGGAGGTGTATATATACCATACGACATAAAGAAGACCCCTTGCCAATCGAGAGGATGAGAAAAGCGGTAGAAGGTCATAAAGATGGGGACTTCATTCCGAGAGAGAATGATGAGCTCACACTCGCCTTGGAAATAAGGAACATTATGGACGAATACGAGGCACAATAGGCTCCCAATCATGGAGGACTGGTTTCAAGAGAGGAAGAAATATCCCGATAGAAGCCGTCGAGGAGTAACGTATGGCGGTTGAAGCGAAAGTCGAAAAGAGCGAATGCGTTTAATTGAAGAACGATTAAAGCAACAACAAGATGAAATTAACTCACTTAAAGAGCAAAGTACTACGGCGCCATCTCGAAGACACTGCATTCGATGCTACCGGCCTATCGAATAATCAAAAAAGCAGTGTGGCTTCCACCGTGGTCCCGGGTGATGACAATGGCGATGCCGATGATGCACCGATGATGGCTCATGTTGGCTACCCAGTGGATGATATCACAGAGATGACACACTGCGAGCTACATGTCAAAGTTGTGAACATATCAATGAAGGTGGCGGTCGGCTATGCCTTACCAATTGGACCCACACCAACTTACCACAGTCGTCCGGTTCCAGAGGGCTACGCTGTTGTCGGCGTGGATGAAATCATGCCCACCTTTGAGTTTTTGGATCTTCACTACCCCGGGTGAAGGGGATGTGGATCTTGGGTGACGAAAAACGTCACCATTCTATGGTCAAGGATTGTATCGTGCTTGAAATCACACGCCAAGGCCATCTTCGCCGCCTCACCCGTCTCCAGCCGAGGTCGCCGCCAGTGACCGTCTTCGCCTCACCCGGCTCCGTCGCCTCACCAATCTCCGTGCAGCCATCGCCACGGAGCCATCGCCGGCGCCTCGGGATAAAAGCGTAAGCGCATGCCATCTTGCGTCGTGGCGATCGCCAAACGTAAACAAGAGCCTCTTCCAAAAGTACCAACGGTTCCTCCCAAGAGAGCTTATGGTATCTGTCTTGAAGAGGAGATCATGCGATCGTTGATGCGGAAACGACAGCGTTTTAAGCTAAGTCGAGGCGGCCGAAAGAGCCGAGTTCCCAAAGACCAAAGAAGAAAAAGCCAAAGTGTTGAAAATGCTAAAGACTCTTCATCAATCCGAGCCAAAGCTGTCATCGACTATGAGTTCTATTCTCAAGTCACATGCAAGACAAAAAGCCTCAAGAGCGATCGATGCAAGCGGAAATCTGTTGCCCAGCTGAGAACAAGCAAAACAGACTTGCCCCTCTCAAGGTGATTTCTCAAACCAATGTGGGTCGAGCAAATATGGGGCGAAGAGCGGTATGATCCGTAGTAGTTGCACACGGAGAAGCTGCCGCTGCTCAAGGTATGAGTATTGCCCAAGACTTATCCCGATTAGAGTTCTTCCCCGTGAGTGAAGTAGCATACCAATACCAGTACGGAAAACCTCTCGTCAAACCTGAGGAGGTAAACAATCTTCCAACAAAAATGCGAAGATTGCATAACTGGTACATGCATGCCACAAGGGTCGGGGCTAACTGGATAGTGCTGAGGGTTACAAAAAAGCATCATGGGAAAGAAAACGATGACATGATATCCATTGAATTTGATGAACTATTTCAATTATTCAATCAAGACGCCTTGGACAAATCTCTCATGAGTGCCTATTGTTTGTAAGTACTAATTCTGTAATTAATTTAGTCTGCATCTATAATATTTTGTTTATTGCATGTATATAATCATACTTTAATATGCAAAATGAAGATTCTCGAATGCAGCAGAGGACAAATCTATGACATTGGCTTCATTGACCCATATTGGGTTCATGAAGCTAATCTCAAAATAAGCCCCCAGGATACGGAGGATAATATAGTACACGCGTTAAGGTTTCAAGAAACCAAAAGGGAAATACTATTTCCTTACAACTTCCAGTGAGTGTTATTGTCTTGTATACACTTTCTATTTCGCTTACTCGATGTTAAGTGTATAATTGATTAGTTTTGCATTCGCAGGTACCACTATATTCGGTTAATCATTCAACTTGACAAAGGGCGTGTACTAGTCATGGACTCGAAACATAAACCCCTTGAGACGTGGAAGGACATGCAGATACTTCTCCAGCGGTAATTCTAATCATTACGATACTATATCGGCAACGTTAAATGAATTTTATGATATCAAGTACTTAATAACTTATTTTATTCGCTTTTCTCGCCGGGCAGCGCTTGGAAACAGTTCACCAAGAAGGCTAGGGTGTTTGGAAAGAGGAGCTTACATTTCAATCACTAGATGTAAGCACCACTAGCTATATCCAGCATCTCTTTGATTCTAGTTTTGATATAGTTATTATCATGCTTGATTATTATTTTGATTGAACTCTGTTGTCGTAAAGTGCCCGACGCAGGACCGGTAACAATCTATGTGGATACTATGTATGCGAGTTCATCCGCAGGCGTGCGATGAGAAGGGTAGGAATTTAGAGCAACTCCACGTCGTAAACAATTTCTATAGTTTTTAATTACAATCAAATTGTGTTTAGTTTCATATTCATTTAGGCTGACTTTTTTAAATCAGATCGAACGTCTACGAGACGGTCTTCTGCCAAAGGATCGCATACGAGCAATACAGGAGGAATTGGCGGGATTCTTGGATGCAGAAGTACTAAACACACAAGGGGAATACTACTCGGCTGTGTATAGACAATAGGAATTGTAAAAATAGCAACTTTCAAGAAATTGGCCGGTAGCATCGAATAGCAACTTTTGTATGTAGTGCATGAACTCGATCTGTGTATTGAATGTAATGTTGTCATGATGATCTTGTGTAATATAAGGTTCCTTCATTGATAAGTGCAAAACACTAAATAAACAATAAAACAACCTAAATGAATTCTCTGCCGCGGCACAAAAAGTGGCGAAAATGCTGCCGCGGCAACAAAATGTGCCAAAATGAATTCTCTGCCGCGGCAGAGAAATGGGCCAAATCTCTGCCGCGGCAGCAGGTTATTAGTCCCGGTTCGTGTAATGCTCCACCCCCCTCGCGCTCTGATGCCGCCACGTGTGCCCCCATTTGTCCCGGTTGGTGGGGCAACCGGGACTAATGGTTGGAGCTTTAGTCCCGATGCCCCCGTCCCGGTTGGGCAACCGGGACTAATGGCCCTTACCAACCGGGACGCATGGGGCGTTTTCTACCAGTGTGGGTGCAATGTGGAGGCAGTTCGGTATGAACTTGATGAGTTTACTGAGCTGGTGTCTCCAGTGCGACGTCTACAAGAGCAAATACGCACTGTTAACATCGATCACATCTAGAAGAGGCAAAAACTTGCGTCAACCCAACTTCTATGCACTAGCTAACTTTTACAAAAAGAAAGATCTGATGAAAAAATTACACAATATATTTATATAAAATACTAGTCCTAAACTTGAAACCTCTTGACTTTGATATCATAAAAAAATTCTGCACTAGCCAACTTTGTCGATGAAAACAAGTTGGCAATATATTTATATTCAATAATGTTTTCACTGCTTTCTCAACAAATAGAATCAAATAAACACCTTTGAAAAGTACTATTATGCATGCTCTTTAGTAAGGAAAAAAGTATCTATTTTCTTGACAAAAATAATATATTAACGTCGCGAAGATACCAATTACATCCGGACTCTGCACCAACAAAATATCAACTAGACATTAGGATACACACAACCAAAAAGAGAAAAAGGCAAAAAGCAAAAAGCCCCGCCATAATGATCAATCATGATGCAAGGAAAAAAAGAAAAAAGACATTGACCCAGGTCAATAACCACCACGTCGCCAACCCACGGGATCATGATGCCCTGATCTCACCCACCGAAAACCGGAGCCACAAGGCTAAGCCGGAGCGGTAGGAGATGACGGCACACGTCTTCCAAGGTTTGATTCAGAAGGATGTGAACACCTCGAGCACGTGTCGATGTCAAGCCACCGTCGAGTCGTACGTGAGAGGTCACGACTTCGTGCCTCTGCCGCAAGACCACGCCAATGCGCCTCTCGCCTAGCGCCACCGAGTCCTTGCTGGTAATCGTGCCCCGTGCGGCAACAGCCGTACAACAAGGAGAGGGAATCCCTCTGCCGCCGACCGGGCTTTGCCCGACGACACTCTTTGGTGGCGGCGGTGGGAAAAGGGGTGAACTATGAGGGGGCTGCGGTAGGAGGGCTCCCGAGTGCTCACATGAGCCACTAAGGAGCTATAAGATCTTTAAGAAAAGGCAGCATGTGTCCTCGCAGATTTTTCTATATAAAATGTGACCTTCTCATTTAGTACATCATTCATTATTAATTTGCCTCATAAAATTCTTTACAGGATTTCCTATTTGACTCTCGGCATTAATAGCTTTTAGACTAACTAGGGGAGACAGAAAATGTGTCGGCTGTAAGTTAAAAGCCAGCTCTAGCGTGTGCTCCTATGCGCTTTGTGAGAGTGAGAGATGTGCTATGTAAAAATAAAATAGTACATCTCTATAGTTAATAATTGTACATGTTACCTAAATGGCTAGTTATAGATGATATGACAATGTCTTATAGTTGTTGGCTACACTATTAGGCTAGTCCTAGTGGTAGCATCGTAAGATGTATCATGCATATCATTTTAGCAAAATGATGATGTGACACAACAATTAATGAAGAGATAGTGTAGTGGTATCATAATATCATAATATAATACTAGCACATGTAACAAAAAAACTTAATGTCAAATACATCTCGTACATCAAATTGCAATAAGATTCTACAAATATAATTAAATAACATGAGACTACGATACAACTAGATGATACTAACCACCACTATATACTAGGTAGTATCATACCACTAATATCATATACACTAGTAACATGATACTGCCACTGTGACCAACCCTGAACTTGCTCTTAGATGGCTTTTCTTACATTATATGTTGGCAGAAGAGCTATAGCACCATACCTCCGTGGCTCTGGTGTCAGGTGAGGCCGTGGCCGGTTCCTTGACGACGATGGACTTCAACTTGATGGAGGTCTGGCTCCGCCCTTGTTTAGACATGTTCATGAAGGTAGCTGCAGGTTGGGTGGCGGCGGTTTGGAAGGGTATTATATATTATGGCGATGCGGTCCTGGTGCCCAAGCTTGTCCATGATGACGTCCATGGCCTTTGATGAGCAGCTCCAGCTTCTTCTTAGTTTTCTCCTCGGTGTCGAGCACGGCCACGACATCAACCGGTGCACGCTTCACCTTGGCCAGCCCCACCTCTGGCGCCACGACCCGCACCAGAACCGGGAAGCCTTTCTTGTGCTTTGGGACATAATCGACCTTTGCGGTGTTACTCAGCCGCAGAAGAGGGTCATCATCAGTGTGTAGCTTGTCCATGAAGAGTGGTGGCAGAGCATTTGCCACCACTGGTGTGACTTCCACGACAGTAGGTACTCAGGCCACATGTAGTTATTGTATAGCCTTATCTCCATCTCTTGCATCTCCGAGGGAGAGCCTGGAAATCAGCTCTCCCGCCGCACGACCGCACGGCGAATCCTTGAGCGCGGTCCATCCTTCTCTCAGCTTGTCTGCCGCCGCACCGAGCTTTTCCCAGTCAGTTTTATTCTCTACAATTATCTCAGCGACGACCTCTTGTATCTCCAGATTTTTCTTCTCGTCCTCGTCACCGTAATCGTAATTCTCTAGTTTGGTCCATCGATGGCGCTGTTTTTTAGCGGCGTCCAGGAGCTGATCCCAGTCTGGTTTATTCTCTTCAATGATTGCACTGATGATTTTAAGAGCCTCTAACCGGACGATCTCTGCGGCCACCTCCTTGGAACTGTACATGCCCTCTGTGACGGTGACCACCTCCACCTTCCCGTCCAGCACTTCCCCGACAATGCCGTGTTGGCCTTGGGGGATGATGTTTGTTGTTGCCGCCGGCGTCGTGCCGGATGATGCTCCCGGATTCTGGTAGTACTTGGCATGAACGGTGAGCTCACAGGACAAATCTTTGTATTCGTGGGGACTAAGAGAGTCGGTGTTGAGGTGGACGATGAAGTTGGTGGGCACGCCAGCCAAGTGAGCCCGGGGCCAGATGGTAGCATCCCTCTTGTTTTCGGAGATGGAGTATCTGATGCGAGGGGAACCAATTCCAGATATTTTCACCTTCTTGGTGCACCTAAGCTGAATCTCTATTGGCATGACGGCTACGGCGGATGTGATCCTGTCGATGGTGGCGACGAAGGCTTGAGTGATCCGGCCGAGCTCGTCGTCCAAGATAGCGTAATTGCAATCCCGGCAGCTGGCAATGCTGTGAATGGTCCACGCATTGCGCGCGTCGCGGAAGCCGAAGGCGTGGACACTGAGGAACCTCCAGGTGATGAGGGAGCTCATGTCGTCCTTGCTGTTGGAGATGACCACGATATAGCCAGCGCGCGTCTTCTTATCCTCGTATGCCCGCCCATTGAAAATCTACAAACACGTAGTACGTACACGGGAAGCTAGCTTTCAGTACAATAATTCATGCAGCAACAATAATGGAAAATGATGCATATATATGATAGCTACTAGCTAGGGGATGATATATAGAGGCTTAAAAAATTTACATACTGATTCCGCGGATTCCAGAGCTGTGACAAGCGAGGAGTCGGTTTTGATGCTATCTCGTTCATATTGACTTAATAGCGCAGAGGCATTTTCTTTGGACATCGGCAATAAGTTTGGCATGCAGGGAACGACGGCCAGGCAGTCCTTGGTGTCGAGCTTCCCAGTGACGACCTCCAGGGCCACTTTGAGCAGCTCCTGCCACTTCTCCGGGACATTATTGAGGCCGTTGCGGACGTGGAGTACGACGACGAGGTCCACGGGCTCCCGCTGCGCTTCCATTCGGGACGGCGCCGTGATGCTCACCATCACAGGGATAGGGATATTTTCGCCCGTGTCCGTGTGGCGTTGGATCATCTCCGCCGGCAGCTTGGCTTTCTCGGGATCGACCTTCGCGTAAGCTTTCACCTGTAGCTTCTTTTCGGACGTCGACGGCCCCTGCATTTAGTTGAGCTGCTGCTGCTTAAATTCTGCTATCCGGCCGTATAAAAAACAAAAACAGTGTGTCGCACTTATGATCGAACGCCAAAGAGGCCTTCGGTTTACCTGATGCATCTCCATCTCCATCTCTGGTCGCCGACGAGTTTGCAAGTAAACTAACACAACCAAATAAAACAAAAGTATGTGCGTGTGTTCTTGTCTTGTGCAACTGATAAAATCAGGGATGCCGTAGCTTTTGTTTAAAATGGTATATGCTATCTTGTAGCGAGTACTACGTTACCTTTAAGCATTGCACCACTGGCCTTGTCGTCTTCAATCCTCAAGAATTAATTCTTCATCCACAGGACAAGGAAGGGATCGAATATTTGCTCCCCAAAAGCAAAAGGTGAAATTCACCGCTTTGTGTGCAAGTACCCAGTTACAAAGACTAGCGTACAGACATCGCACTCTACATGAACACATATGGCAGAATGGACTGATAACATGCTATACCAGTTAATAACCTTAGTCAGAGCTTTCTGCCCGAGTGGGCGATAAGTACGACCACCTCAATATCATCCTAGCACGGTCCAGTTCCGACAATGCAATTCCCCCCATAGGAGGGGCCCCGGCACCATCTCTGCTCTCCATTTGTTGGAGATTCGTGCTATGCGTTTTACAAAATAACCCTCCCACCTCATCTCTCAGGCCGGCTGCAGTTTTTCTATCTAACCCCTAACGTTTTCGAATATTCTAAAAAAATCGGTTGCTTGTCTCCTCACAATCGATAGTCTTCTGCACATTGTTGTTTCTTTTTCACCTTATTTTTTCTCGTACAGTTTGAGGAATATTCAACAATTTTTTATGTACATTTTTAATTCTGAAAATGAAACATGCATAATTTATTTTTTCAACAATCTCTTTTGATAATTTTTATTTTTCTACTTTTTATTTAATAATATTTAGACACTCTTACTTTGTTTCATCCTAGATTCAGAAGTTTCATACAAGATTCACACGTTTTACAAACTTGTTCTGCCAAGAGATATTCATATAATTTTTTTTACAAAATACATGCATAATGTCTGTTTCTTTTTCACCTCATTATTTCACAGAATACATATTTCGTTGCTATGTGAAACCCTACACATGTTATACGGAGAACATGTTTCTTCAAATAATCTGTATAATGTCTATTTATTTTTCACCTCATTTTTCTTATAAAATTTCAGGAATATTCAACGTTTTATGTACATTTTTATTCTAAAAATGAAACATGTATAATTTGTTTTTTCAACAATCTCATTTAATAATTTTTATTCTTATACTTTTTATTTAACAATATTTAGACACTCTTACTTTGTTTCATCCTAGATTCAGAAGTTTCATACAAGATTCACATGTTTTACAAACTTGTGTCTGCCAAGTACAGAACTTCTACACTATTTTTTTTAAAGATTTATAAATATTAATATATATTTATTATTCACTAAACATTCCAGATTCATAAATTTAATCAACATTTTTTTCTACACACACGTTTCTTTTTCTTTTTCACCTCATTTTTCTCTTAAAATTTTAGGAATATTCAACAATGTTTTTATGTACATTTTTATTCTAAAAATGAAACATGCACAATTTGTTTTTTGAACAATCTAATATATATTTCATCCATGAACTAGATATGGTTATTTTTCATACACGTTTCCAACATCACTTTTTAAAGGATTCATCCAAACAAGAAACTCAAATCAAAATCCAAGCACGAATGAAAAGAAAGGATCCAAACATGAACAAAATCCATGCAAGATCCGTGTCAAAAATTTGATAATACACTATACCACGAATTTAATCAAGATTCAATAAAGGAAAAGTAGGGGCCCCAGATCCACGAATTTAAACAAAATTCATACAAGATTCAATCAAGATTCAACCACGAATTTAATCCAAACAAAATATTCAATCAAGATCTATACAAGAAATTGTGAAGAAAAATATGAAGAACATTTTGGTGGAAGAAAAATGCGAAGAAGACTTTGGTGGAAGAAACTGAATCACAAATATTGATGGGTGGAGGAGCATGGGGGGGAGGGGCGGCCACCGCGCGCGTAGGCGACGCCGCTGCTCCATGGCGCCTCCCCCATCGGGGCATGTAGGAGGAGGAGGTGCTGGGCGATGGGCTGGTGTCGGGGAGGAGCAGGAGGAGGCATGGCGACGCGATTTGGGAGGTGTGCTTGGGGGTAGGTGGGAGGAGGCATCTCTTGGAGAAGATGCTTTGGATGGATGGGTTGATTTTCATACATATAGAGGGTTAAAATGCAAAACGGTTGGACCCTTTTGACCAGTTGACCTTTGCACGAATCTTGAACAAATTGATGGCTATGATGGTGCCGGGGGCCCAACCTAGGAGGGGTAAATCCACTCTCGGTCCAGTTCTGAAAATGTATACACTTGCTGTTTTGCAACATTAGTGCAAATAATTTCTGATATTTGGAATTTCTTTTTTACCATACAGATATTATTTTTTCTTACGTTGTTTGAATTTCTAAGTTTTTTAGGTGTTTAGAGCAATGCCCCCCCCCCCCCCCTCTCCGGTCGGGGGCAAGGCCCAACGATGCCCCGCAAAATAGACCGCGCGCCCCGGACCGGTCCAGTTTTCTCCATTTTTAGCCCAAATTTGTTTGGTTCTACGGAGACGTGAATAGTCTGCGCGTCTGCGTGTATTTGTCCCCTAGTTCAACGCGAACACGGCGGGGCTCGCGCGCCAGCGAGACGCCCGGTCCTTCTTACATGGGGCCACGTCCTCTCCATTGATTTCCCCTCTCCTACTCTCACGTAGATGCCACCCCCTGTGCGCACCACACCAACCCTAGATCTATGGATGATACGCCGCCCCAGGAAGCGCCCCTGACACTGCCCCACGCCGTCCCCGGTGCAGCACCCACGACGCAGAGTCCGGGTGCTCCGTTCCGGAATGGCAGCAAGGACCAGTTTGTCATGATATTATCAACGAGTATGCCATAGAGGAGTCCTCACATCGTGTTTAGGGAGACATGGGGACATGGAGGAGAGTTGGCGGGTATGAGATAATTAACAAAGCTTACCAAGGTTCAGATCCCATGACGTTGGCGGAATCCTACTCTCGCTTTCAATCACTATAATGGCAATATGTCGAGTTATAGAGATTGTGCGGTTCGCTAAGTGAGATTGTTTGTTTCTCTAAAGGCTCCCTTAGGTTCGGCTTACAAAGGCGCCAGAACCTAGGGTTACAGGGTAAAGTCCATACCATACAGGTTACAGAGTTCTACACGAATACTAACTAGTGTTCGTATCTTATACTCTAAGTCTCCAACTTCGTCTATGTCGGTACTGTAGCCTTCCTATTATTCGGTATTGGTCTCCCCTCTAGATTCCTCTAACTAGGCCGTCCAGCGGGCCTTAGGCCATGTTACCATATGCGGGCCCCTCGGGTTAGCCGGAATAAGGCTATGCTATGGTAATACCCATAACACATATCTCCAAGTGTAGCCCCCCAGAGAACTTTAAGATCCGCGTCGTCTTCTCAATGGTAATGAATGCTCCGTCTAGGTGATGTCGGCAATCTTGGCAAGCACCATCTTGATGTCCTCTCGAAAAGCACTGGAAGCTTCTTCTCCATCTCAGTATGTAAGTTGGAGAAATGTTGAGTCTTCGATCGCCTTCTCACAGATGGAGAATCTCTAGCTATCTTCAAAGAATCTAGAGATGTGAATGCTCATCTGCATATGTCGGGAGGATGACGTCGGCCTCAGTCTAGTGTCGCCTCGAAACTCACAAACATGCACAAAGATTATGATGACGATTTTCCCGCATGTTATATCCAAAGAGTTGGAGGCAAACATGGAGACATGGCGAAATTACTGTGCACTTTCGTCGAAACGTAGTCCCCGCTCTCTCCGCTGGATTTACATTTCCATGATTCTTGATGCCTAGTCTATAAATAACTTAGGCGGTCAATTTTTACCATTTACTAGTTCTTCACCTCCACTTCTTCCTCATGTTAGCCACCGCTTCGAGCTCCCGAGGACAAAGCCCTAGGCCTTGAATTATCCATCAACACAAAATTCATCTGATGATGAGCCCAAGCACACCAATAGAAATGGCGTTGTCTAGGGCCCCAACTGAGCCCTCTCCAATGATGGTACCACCACCAGAATCTGAGATTCTTTTCTCAAAAAAAAGAATCTGATATTATGTCGGTCACCGTTGTGGCGGAAGAAACCATCGTCTGTGACCACAAAGTGGAGGCGCCAGAGGCAGATGGCGGTGGCGCTAATGCGGACATGGAGGCGGGAGTGGAGCCATTGCATAGGGGCCTATGGAGAGGCTCCACCTTCGAGTAGTAAGAGCTCAATGGCCTCGTCATTGAAGGGCTATTTCCATTGACGGAGGGGATGCAGTGGCGCTTGGCACCGGCGGACGAGGTGATGCTTCAACCCGAAGCCAGGGAAAAGGTGTACATAAAGCCCACCTCGACTGTGATGTCTCCCTGACGATCTTTGAATTCTTCTTGGAGGTACCCAACCACTTCCAGGTTCACCCCTAGAATCTGCCGTCTAATAGCATCTTAGTGTAGGGGTTCGTAGCATGGAAAACAAAAAAATTCTACCGCATGCACACAAACAAGCCAAGATCTATCTACTAGATTGTAGCAACGAGTCGATAGAAGAACTCACCCTCGAAGATTCCAAAGCGGTTAACAAGAGCAGATTCTCGTGGGTGATGTAATCGTACACTTGCTGATCTCAAGATCGCGTAGGCGATCCTTCCACAACAAGGCTTCCTGCTCAATCGGTCACACGTTAAATTTTCGATATTACCTTCCTCTCCCTTGTTCCAGCAGGCAGCGGAGGTTCTAGCCCTCTCCTCGTGATTCCGGCAGCACGACGGCGTGGTGTCGGGAGTAGAGGGGAGATCTCGCAGGGCTTCGCCTTAAGCCGGAGCGAGTATGGTGGAGTATGAGAGAGGCCTTGGTGATCTACGGTTTAGAGGGAACCAAGGGAAGGGTGTGGCCGGCGGCTAGGGCTTGAGGAAGCCCCAAGTCGCCGACTTGGAGGAGGCCCTAGGCGGCAGCGGCAGCACTTGGAGGTGGTGGCGCCAAGGAGCTAGGGTTTTGGGTGTGAGGGGTAGGGGGCGCCCTACCCCTCCTTATATAGGTGGGAGGGAGGCGGTTGGGAGGAGGGAGTCCTCATCCAACTCCTCCTCCTTGGACGGCGGGTAGAGGGAGTGGGACTCCTACCCTAGGTATGTTTCCTACTCTCCCTCCACCAAGCAAACTTCGAATTTGACTTTTCAAATTGGCGTTTGACTTTCAAACTTGGATTTGATTTCTCTCATCATATTGCCCAGCCAAGTGACCTAGTACATGATTCAACCATTCCACATTGTCATGACACATCCATGTACCCATCCCCTCCGGAGTGCCGGACCTTCCAGACCCTTCTAGAACATTCCTGGTGAAAACACCGGAATCATTTCCGAACTCCGAAACAGGACTTTCCTTATATGAATCTTATTCTCCGGACCATTCCGGATCTCCTCGTGATATCCCGGATCCCATCCAAGACTCCGAACAACATTCGGTCTCTTACTCATTATTCCATAACTACACAACAACATCGAATCCTTAAGTGTGTCTCCCTACGGTTCGTGAATTATGCGGACATGACCGAGACACTTCTCCGATCAATAACCAATAGATGAATCTGGAAATTCATATGGTTCCCACATATTTCTATGATTACTTTTCGATCGAATGAACCACTTACATACGATACCAATTTCCCTTTGTCTCACGATGTTTTACTTATCCGAGGTTTTGATCGTCGGTATCTCTACATACCTAGTTCAACCTCATTACTGATAAGTACTCTTTTCTCGTTCCCGTGGTATGTGATCCCTTGTGAGCTAGTCACATGCTTGCAAGCTAATTGGATGACATTCCACCGAGAGGGCCCAGAGTATATCTATCTGTCATATGGATGGACAAATCCCACTCTTGATCCATGTGCCTCAACCCATACTTTCCGAACACTCAATGCCACCTTTATAGCCACCCAGTTATGGTGTGGTGTTTGATGTCATCAAAGCATCCTTCCTGTGATGGTGATTAACATGATCTCATGGTCGAAGGAATTAGGTTACTATGTATCAGAAAGCTTATAGCAAACAAACTATTAAAATGACTTGATCTTTATGCTACGCTTATCTATAGGAGTATGTCCATCACACCATTATCCTAATGATATGATCTTGTTGTTAATAACATCTCAATGTTCATGATCGGGAAACCACAATCATCTATTAACCAACAAGCTAGTATTATAAAGAGGCTTTACTAGGTACTCTAATTTAGTTTACAAATCACACAAGTATTAATGTTTCCGGTTAATACTATTATAGCATGAATGTAAATATTTATCATAAACAAAAAGATATAATAATAACCACTTTTATTATTGCCTCTAGGGCATATCTCCAACAGTATCCCACTTGCACTAGAGTCAACTAATCTAGATTACATGGTAATATACCGAACACCCATTGCGGTTTGGTGCTGGTCATGTTTTGCCCTCGGGAGAGGTTTAGTCAACGGATCCGCCACATTCAGATATGTGTGTACTTTGCAAATCTTTATGTCACCATCTTGGACATGCTCTCGAATAGCGTGAAAACATAGCTTAATGTGCTTCAGCTTCTTGTGTGACCTTGGTTCTTGCGCATTGGCTATGGCGCCCATGTTATCACAGTAGATAGACATTGGGTCCAGCGCACTTGGAACCACACCAAGATCTGTAATGAACTCCTTTATCCATATCGCCTCTTGTGAAGCCTCCGAAGCAGCTATGTATTCCGATTCAGTTGAAGATCTTGCCACAATGCTTTGCTTTGCACTCCTCCAGCTAATTGCTGCACCATTCAAAGTAAATACGTATCCAGATTGAGATTTTGAATCATCCGGATCGGTGTTCCAACTAGCATCGGTGTAACCATTAACAACGATCTGTTCATCACCTCCATAAGAAAGAACCATATCCTTAGTTCTTCTCAAGTACTTAAGGATGTTTTTGACCGCTGTCCAATGATCCACTCCTGGATCACTTTGATATTTGCTAGTCAAACTAATAGCATATGCAATGTCTGGTCTAGTACATAGCATGGCATACATTAGAGATCCTATGGCTGAGGCATAGGGAGTCTTACTCATCCTTTCTCTATATTCTGTCGTTGCTGGACTTTGAGTTTTACTCAAGGTCGTATTGGGCAACATAGGCAAGAACCCTTTCTTGCTATCTTCCATTCCAAACCTCTTTAGAACTTTGTCCAAATATGTATTTTGTGACAATGATATTAGGCGCCTTGATCTATCTCTATAAATCTTTATGCCTAATATGTAAGCTGCTTTACCAAGATGTTTCATTGAAAAACTATTATTTAAATAATCCTTTACACTATTAAGAAGGTCTACATCATTACCAATCAACAATATGTTATCTACATATAGTATTAAGAATGCTACAGAGCTCCCACTCACTTTCTTGTAAATACAAGCTTCTCCATAAGTTTGTATAAAACCAAAAAATTTGATTACCTTACCAAAATGTTGATTACAACTTCGGGATGCTTGCTTCAATCCATATATGGAACGTTGAAGTTTGCATACCTTGTTAGCATCTTTAGGATCGACAAAACCTTTGGGTTGCATCATATACAACTCTTCATCAATGTCTCCATTGAGGAACGCCGTTTTGACATCCATCTGCCATATCTCATAATCATAATATGCAGCGATTGCTAACATAATCCTCACAGACTTTAGCTTCGCTACTGGTGAGAAAGTCTCATCGTAGTCAACTCCTCGAATTTGTCGAAACCCTTTTGCGATAAGTCGATCTTTATAGGCAGTTACATTACCATCAACATCTGTTTTCTTCTTGAAAATCCATTTGTTCTCGACAGCCTTTCGGCCATCCGGTAAGTCCACCAAAGTCTATACTTGTTTTCGTACATGGATCCAATCTCGGATTTCATGGTTTCTTGCCATTTATTCGAATCTAGGCTAATCATCGCTTCCTCATATGTCACTGGGTCATCGATGTTGTCTACCAACATGACACTCATAACGGGATCATACCAATCAGGAGTGGTACGAGTTCTCGTCAACCTGCGAGGTTCCGTAGCAACTTCAACCGAAGTTTCATGATCAACATCATTAGCTTCCTCTCTTATTGGTGTAGGCGCCACAGGAACTACTTCCGGTGTTGCGCTACTCGCAAGTTCGAGTACTAGTGAGATACACATCAATAACATGTATATCGGATATACCTTTCTTCTTGATGTTGTCGTTCTTCAAATCTGCCAAGTACTTTGGGCAATTACGCTTCCAGTGACCCTCTCCCTTGTAGTAAAAGCACTCAGTATCAGGCTTAGGCCCAGCCTTGGTCTTCTTCGCCTGTGCGGCAACTTTCTTACCGCCCTTCTTGAAGTTTACCTTTTGCTTAGACTTGCCTTGCTTCTTGAATTTGGTGGTCTTATTGATCAACAACACTTGGTGCTCTTTCTTGATCTCCACTTCTATAGATTTCAACATGGAGAAGAGTTCTGGTAACGTCTTGTCCATGTTTTGCATATTGTAGTTCATCACAAAGTTCTTGTAACTTGGTGGTAGTGATTGGAGGACACGGTGAATCCCAAAAAATTAGGAATCAATATACCCAAGCTTTGGAGTTTGTTTGCGTACCCAGACATCTTAAGCACGTGCTCACTGACGGAGCTTCCCTCTTCCATCTTGCAGTTAAAGAACTTTTCAGAAGCCTCACAACTCTCAACTGCCGCGTGAGCCTCAAATATAATTTTGAGTTCACGGACAATATCATGTGGGTCATGGTTCTCAAACCTTTTCTGAAGCTCCGATTCCAAACCATACAAGATAGCACACTGAACTGTGGAGTACTGATTCTTCCGAGTGAGGTAAACATTCTTTACTTCATTGGTAGCGATGGCTGGTGGGTCACCAATGTGCATCCAGCACATAGGTCAAATTACCAGCATTGAGGACAATCCTCAAATTGTGGAACCAATCCGCGAATTTAATTCCATTGTTTTTCAACTTTTCTTTCTCTAGGAACGCATTAAAATTGATGGTAGGGGCCGCCATTGATCTACAACATATTTGCAATATTTTAGACTAAGTTTATGATAAATTGAGTTCTAATTAATAGTTAAATTAATCTAGGTGAACTCCCACTCAAAACAATATCCCTCAAATTGTTTTAGTGATCACACGAACCAAATCCACCACATCAAAACCGATCATCACGAGAGTTGATGTAGCTTCTATGGCGAACACTCAACATGTTCATCATATCTACTATATGACTCATGCTTTACCTTTCGGTGATCCGTGTTCCGGGACCATGTCTGTACATGCTAGGCTCGTCAAGATCAAACCTTAGCTTCCGCATGAGCAAATCTGGCTTGCTCACGTTGTATACACTCGCATAATCTAACACACACGATCATCACGTGGTGCTTCAAAACAATGAGCTTTAGCAACGGTGCTTACTAAGGATGAACACTTTGAAACTTGAAATTGTGTGCTTGAAGGATCATCTTATAATGCTACCGTCGCAAACTAAGCATTACAAGATGCATAAAGGATTAACATCACATGCAATTCATAATATGTGATATGATATGGCCTTTCTTCTTATGCTTCCGATCTCCATCTTCAAGCATGAACATGATCTCCATCATCACCGGTATGGCGTCAAGGTCAATGGCGCCGTTTCATGGTTGTCGTCCACCAGCTTCAACTATTACAACTACTTTGAATAGACATGCAAGTCTTAACGGAATTTAAAGACAACCATATGGCTCAAGCCGGTTGCCAACTTATAATAAGGAACATTGCATACATCATATATAATCACAATCATGGCCATATCACATCACAGCACACCCCTGCAAAACAAAGTTAGAGGCCTCTAATTTTCTTTGCATATTTTACGTGGTTTGGGGCTTTCAATAAGTGTCGTTCTAACTTACAAACAAGAACCACAACATTGATATTTGAATTATCAAGTGCCCGTTGTAAATTGAATCTATACTATAATGGGAGAGACAGACAGCCGCAAAGCCACTTATGCAATACAAGTTGCATGTTGAGCGTGGAGCAAGTCTCATGAACGATGTCATGTAAGGTTAGCCCGGGCCGCTTCATCCCATCATACCGCAAGATGCAAAGTACACAAAAAGCAATTGATAATAAAAGGACCACCGCCCACAATGACCATTGTGTTCTACTCGTGCAACAGATCTACATATAGACACAACTCTGATACCAATCTAGGGGTTCGTAGCATGGAAAACAAAAAAATTCTACCGCATGCACACAAACAAGCCAAGATCTTTCTACTAGATTGTAGCAACGAGTCGATAGAATAACTCACCCTCGAAGATTCCAAAGAGGTTAACGAGAGCAGATTCTCGTGGGTGATGTAGTCGTACACTTGCCGATCTCAAGATCGCGTAGACGATCCTTCCAGGCGCTGCGTTAAAACGCTTCTCGATCGGTCACACGTTCGATACTCGATGAAGACCTTCCTCTCCCTTGTTCCAGCAGGCAGCGGAGGTTGTAGCACTCTCCTCGTGAGTCCGGTAGCACGACAGCGTGGTGTCGGGAGTAGAGGGGAGATCTCGCAGGGCTTCGCCTTAAGCCAGAGCGAGTATGGTGGAGTATGAGAGAGGCCTTGGCGATCTACAGTTTAGAGGGCACCAAGGGGAGGGTGTGGCCGGTGGCTAGGGCTTGGGGAAGCCCCAAGTCGCCGACTTGGAGGAGGCCCTAGGCGGCGGCAGCACTTGGAGGTGGTGGCGCCAAGGAGCTAGGGTTTTGGGTGTGAGGGTTAGGGGCGCCCTACCCCTCCTTATATAGGTGGGAGGGAGGCGGTTGGGAGGAGGGAGTCCTCCTCAAACTCATCCTCCTTGGCCGGAGGGTGGAGGGAGTGGGCCTCCTACCCTAGGTAGGTTTCCTACTCTCCCTCCACCAAGCAAACTTCGCATTTGACTTTTCAAATTGGCGTTTGACTTTCAAACTTGGATTTGATTTCTTTCATCATATTGCCCAGCCAAGTGACCTAGTACATGATGCAACCATTCCACATTGTCATGAAAAATCCATGTACCCTTCCCCTCCGGAGTGCCGGACCTTCTAGACCCTTCTAGAACATTCCTGGTGAAAACACCGGAATCATTTCCGAACTCCGAAACAGGACTTTCCTTATATGAATCTTATTCTCCGGACCATTCCGAATCTCCTCGTGATATCCCAGATCCCATCCGAGACTCCGAACAACATTCGGTCTCTTAATCATTATTCCATAACTACACAACAACATCGAATCCTTAAGTGTGTCTCCCTACGGTTCGTGAATTATGCGGACATGACCGAGACACTTCTCTGATCAATAACCAATAGAGGAATCTGGAAATTCATATGGTTCCCACATATTTCTACAATTACTTTGCGATCGAATGAACCACTTACATACGATACCAATTTCCCTTTGTCTCACGATGTTTTACTTATCCGAGGTTTTGATTGTCGGTATCTCTACATACCTAGTTCAACCTCGTTACTGATAAGTACTATTTTCTCGTTCCCGTGATATGTGATCCCTTGTGAGCCAGTCACATGCTTGCAAGCTAATTGGATGACATTCCACCGAGAGTGCCCAGAGTATATCTATGTGTCATATGGATGGACAAATCCCACTCTTGATCCATGTGACTCAACCCATACTTTCTGAACACTCAATGCCACCTTTATAGCCACCCAGTTACGGTGTGGTGTTTGATGTCATCAAAGCATCCTTCCTGTGATGGTGATTAACATGATCTCATGGTCGAAGGAATTAGGTTACTATGTATCAGAAAGCTTATAGCAAACGAACTATTAAAATGACTTGATCTTTATGCTACGCTTATCTATAGGAGTATGTTCATCACACCATTCTCCTAATGATATGATCTTGTTGTTAACAACATCTCAATGTTCATGATCGGGAAACCACAATCATCTATTAACCAACAAGCTAGTATTATAAAGAGGCTTTACTAGGGACTCTAATTATTTTACAAATCACATAAGTATTAATGTTTCCGGTTAATACTATTATAGCATGAATGTAAATATTTATCATAAACACAAAGATATAATAATAACCACTTTTATTATTGCCTCTAGGGCATATCTCCAACACTTAGTTCTTAGCAACTACGTAGCACTTTTTGAGGGATACCTAGGAACAAATCCTAGGTTAGATATCTTCACATTGTTTTTTACCGTCAAGAGAGAGACGGCAGTTGCCAAGGACGACCTAGCCAATTGTGGAATAATTAGCATCAAGATCCACCCAAACCATAAATTCCCGACATTGTCGGGCATGAATCTATCAAAAACTGGCAGAGATCATATTTTTAAGGGACATATGTATGTCTAGCAGGCTAGGAAGCCTACTACCCTGAGTTTATCGATGGATCCGCCACTGAATTCCCCAACTAGCGGTCCAAAGGACTTCTCCCCTCCGACCAAGAAACGACTCATGTCGTGAGGCATATCGAGCGGCTGATGGACATGGGGTTGACGTGCCTCGACCTGGCCATATGCTAGTTCACTAGGCGGATCCAGCCCATGCAGCACCGCGCCGGCCTGATGCACAATCAGAAGTAGGGGGAGATCCTCTAAGGATTTCTTGTGGCATCCCGCAAAACCACTACTAGAAAATCGCGTTGTTTTGTGCATTGCATCATCATGACCGCATGCTCATGTCATCATGCCACATTGCATTTGAGCATCGTCATCGTCTTGCATTTGCTCGCATAAAACTATTTGCAGAAAAACCTAATTTGTTTTCTAAACGCCCCGTCTCTGTTCAAGCGCAAAACCCGGGTCGCCGGAATATTTTGTTTTGTCTGCTATCGGTTTGCAAAAGCCCGGTTTGAAATAAATAAAATAGTTAATTATTTTTAGTGGGGCAGTCGAACGGGCCGATTCGACCCGAACGACCACCCCCGGAATAAAATCAGTCCAGCTTAGACCCCACCCCAAATCTTTTCTTACCCCAGTCCTATCTACCCACCCTCCAGCCACCCAATCCTCTCTCGCCACCTCACCTCTCTCCCTCCTCCCCACCACTCATCTGCTGCCACCTCCACACCGCCACCCCCCCCACTTCCTCAAGCAGCCTCACCACACACACACACTTTCCCACCTCCCCTGCCTCCTCGGGTCCCACTCCCCCCTCCAGGCCCACCCGACGCCTCCCACCCACTCGCCCCACGTGACCACCCCCACCCCGCGCCAACTCCTCTCCCTCCTCTCTGCGCCTCTCCCTGCTCACCTCGCCGACGCCTCCCTGGCCGGCCTTGCCTCCACCTCCCGACGGCGCCCGTGGCCGCAGCCCCTCCTCCGTCACCAACCACCGCCCTCCCGGCCGCGCCTCCCCGCCCTGCGGACCCGCTCGCCCCCGACCGCCATCCTTCCGGCCTGCCCATGCCCCACACTGCCCCGCGCCCAGCGCCTGCAATCGCCGCCCCGGCCCGTGTCGCCTCCGACCGTGGCTCGTCTCGCCTCCGACCGTGGCTCGTCTCCTCCACCTCGCCGACGACCCCCTCGCCTCCCCCTCGGCGCTGCTCCTCGAGCTCGCCTCCGTCGTCGCCGGCCTCCGCCACCCTCCGGCAGACGCTCCCTCTGCCTCGCCGTCCCCGCAAGCTCGAGCTGCCGCCGGTGGCCTCGCCGTCGCCCTCTGGCCCTGCAGCGGCGAAGCTTCCCGATCCCCGCGCGTCCCAGCGCCTCCGCCCTTGCCCGAGCTCCGCCGCGCCTCGCCCAAGACCCGCTCCCCCAGGCCGCGACCCCCTCCTGTGGCGTCCACTGGCTGGCGTCGGCCTCGCTCTCTGGCCAGCGCCGCCGCCGCTCCCTGGAAGCGCCGGCCGCCGGCCTCGTCCTGCGCGACCACGTCGGGTCCACGTTGGCCTCTGCCTTGTTTGTTGTGAGGTTCCCTCAGACGGTTGTTGTTCCCTTGGGCCACATCGAGATCTCTGGGATACCATGTTGCCTCATGGCGTTGATTCGTGTCACTGTCTCGCTCCTAGTAATGATGCTTCCCAAGTCAGGAGTCGAGGACCCATGTGACTCCAAGTTCCCCTACGACAAGATCTTCCGAAGGCCCCAACAATCAAAGCAAGATCGTCATCGAAAGTGGAGTCGCGAACCCCAAGACCACCACCGTCCCGACCCAAAGGTGTCGAGATCCCGAGCCTCCAGACCGATCCGACAACGAACCCGGAAACCTCAAGATCTTCCTCGCGGCGTCAAGACCCGAACCACCCGAATCCCTCGGTGAGCCAAGATCGCCTCACGGACGCCATGGCCTCCTTCAAGGATCCGATGGCCGAGACCACAAGACCGATCTAGGCGCCGGGACCTACCACATGGAGCCGACCGTGAGCCAAGTCCCCGGGTTCAAAGGCGACAAGACCCGATCTCGACGACCGACCTCGGCGAACCTCGGCACTCCATGTTCTCCTTCATGGTACGCCAAGACTCCGGCCCGGCCGAGAACCCCGACAAGAACCACGACACGGGTACACCAAGTACTCCCTCGAGGACGCCAAGATCTTCACCCCGAACGCCGAGACCGATCTGATTCGAGGACCCGACAAGTTCTCGCAACGACAAGAACGACACCGACCCGGAAGAATCCGATGCGCCCCCGACACCGAACCAAGTCCTGCTTCCCGAATGCGACAAGATCTACCTCAGTTATCCGAGACCGATCCCGTCGAACCCTGAACCCTGAGAATCGACCCCAAACCCCGGAACCAAGATCGCCGAACCCTAATGTGTGACCCTTTTCTCGAGCCCTATTTTATAAATGAAATGTAAACTCGTGCATATTAAATTGTTCATGCATGCATATTGTCATGTGGTTGGGGGCCTTATGCCGATTCACATCATAATTAAATATGGGGCCCATATGCGGGCAAATCTAGTCTTATATTGGCCCCATTTAAATTGGTGTAGCGAACCGGTGCTATATTTTGCCATGTTCAAACAACATTTAATTTGCGGGGTTCTAAATAACTTGAACCATTTAATTAATTGTCGGGACCCCGGTTCCGCTTAATATGACCTAATTGCATCGCACCTTTGCCATGTCATGCATCATATCATAAGCATGCCTGATCTTTGCCGTAGTATTAAATGTTGCATCCGGTGTTTCTTCTAGTGTTTTGCTTCTTCGCGGATAAGGCCGTTGAGTTGATGTGAGCTTACCGATCTTGGATGAACCTTCGGCAATGTTTTCAGGCGAGCATCTTCCCACTTTTCTACCTATCTTACTTTTATAGTATTTATTCCCTCCTGTTGATCTATTGCTATCTGTGTTGCGATGCTCTAGTTTTCGTACCCGTGAAATCCCTCGCAGCCTTATATTGCCTTGGACACATCCTATTACCTGTTTGGTAGATAGTTGGACTTGTGCGTCGTGATGCTTGCTCAAGTGCTTTGCGTGTAAATCGATACCACGTTGTTGGAGTATTGCACTGTTTGATGTTGGAGATGATCATGGCTTTACTTATCGCTCACTTTAATTCTTGTTTAACAACTAAAATTGAAGTAAGTAAGCGGAGGCAGGCAATTGGGCAATAGATGTTATTTGGTTGTTAACCGTCCACTTGTGTCCGTGGGACCCCGAGTACTTGATACTGTTCCTTGATTTATCGCTATCCACATCCGGGAGGATTATGGGACCCCCAGCCAGGCGAGCATGATTCATTCTTATTTCTGGGGCCACAAACTAGTTTGAGGTTTTATTACTATCCTCTACCTATGCCATGCTTCTTGCTTTATTACGATTGTCGAGGAGCACACTATCTTATTTAGGATCGTGGCACGATTCCGCGGTGTCGACAAGCCCAGTTTTGGGTTCCCGATCGTTCACGGCCGTCCCCAACCTTGAGTCCGTCTCGAGCCGCCGGCTTCGTTGGTCTACTTTAAGGGTGGCCCCCAAATATTCTGAATCCTGTGATTGCTTTGTCGTGAAAGCCTCGTTGGGTTTTGAGTTGGTTTTCGAGGTTGATCGAGTGTGTGTTGCTATTGGTGCACCCGGCCGGGTAAAACTTTCGAAAGCCGTGTCATGATTATGGACGACTTGGAGCACACTATCTCGATCATAGACAACTATAACTAAAGTAGTGCTATAAATTTGACTTTATAATGACTAGTAATCAGCTCCACTATAATGGAATGGCTAAATAATACTGCCCACAATTGCTTGTTTGGAGTGTCGCTTGCGACCATTGTACCTGACTAGTAAGTATTGCAACTATAACGGAATGGCTAAATAAAAGTACCAACAACTGCTGGGTTTTGGGTTATCTCATGCTAATTGTATCTGACTAGTAAGTGTTGCAACTACAACGGAATGGTTAATTAAAAGTGCCCACTGCTTATCTTATCAGGATGACCAGCTATACCTGACTAGTAATTGGTGCAACGATAACTGAATACATAAAACTGCCAACGGTGTGAGTTCCTCGGTTGACTTCCTTGTTTGGTCTCAAGGGGGAAACACCAGGATGGGTATGTTTGGTGGTAGTATCAGGTTGGTTCCGAATAGGTCTTTCTTACCCCTCTCTGATAGCCGCCAGTTGTATCGAGTCTCTATAGGTTGTTTAGTGCATCTTTCTGCCGCTTGAGCCCACCATACCTATGTAGGCGAGGACCGCCAATTCTAGCCTCGCTGTCTTGGCCTCGATCGACCGCTCTCTTTTTCCTTTGCCCTTTGTCGGCACCCCTTTTGTTTAAGCAGGTTTGAGATCGACGTCGTTAGCAGGGTTACCCTTCCGGCTTGGCCTGGGCAGGGTTATGGACGCCATTGGTTATTTTTCAGGGCTCTTAGCCCCATTTGCATCTTGTCCGTAGTCGGGCGCCCTATCATTTTCAAGGTGATTTGGATCTTTGTATATTATATCTGTGTTCTTGACTAGAGTCGCTGTTGTATAAATCTCTGTTCTGTGGGACCCATCGAGGACTGTTGTGTAATGTTATTACTTCGTTTTCCACCCGCACGCAAGTGCCTGGTGGGCACCTTTGAATCGTTTCTATGCGGGTTTGGCGGGTTTCGCTAAAACTTGCATAGGTCCGATTCTGAGGCTGTTACAGAGTGGTATCAGAGCTCAGCAGTTGCGATACCCCACAAGTCCAGCCTATAGGATAACCTAGCTAACGGCCGAAGTAGAGTGTCAAAACTATTTTTTGCAAAATCGGTTGGATAGTTCTGATTAGGTCTGATTTTATTCCTTACCCCCTGCTATTCTCCTCTTACCTGTACGTGTTTTGAATCCGCTCTCTTCCCTTTCTTCGAGTCCAGGATTTCTCGTGGTTGGGATTCCGTCGTACCTTCAGGGTTTCGCTTCCTCCTTTGGTAACGGTGTTGTTACGTCTGGTCTTCATGCTATCCGAAGAATCCTTCGTCTGGTGGACCTCTCTTTGTTCCTTCTCGTGCCTTCTGGTGTTTTCCGACGCGACGACATCATCTACGCCAGATCCGATGCAGAGTCTGCATCACTCCTTTGTTTCCGAACCTCGCTTGTCGAGATCTTCAGTCTAATTCCGAGAGTTGGTTGCATAATCCGCCTATTCGGGTGCCGAGTAATGGTTTGGGTGCGCGATGGACTGATCACCATCCGACTAATCTTATCATTCGCTCTTGTACATCGAATCAGTGGATCCAGCGATTTTACTCCGTCCGCGGAAGTTAGGGGTGGCTTAAATTGTTGAAACCTCTACCTTCGACCTTTTGTTCCCGGAGTGTTTCCCTCGACGATCACGGACAACGACCTCTTTTTAGTGGTGTCGCGAGGATCTACACGAAGCGAGAAGATGCAGATCACCGACCTTCTTTCCGGTACCATGAGGCGGATCTCGAGGGCGAGATCCATTGTTAGTGGTGTCGAATTGTGGCATCCCGCAAAACCACTACTAGAAAATCACGTTGTTTTGTGCATTCAATCATCATGACCGCATGCTCATGTCATCATGCCACATTGCATTTGAGCATCGTCATCGTCTTGCATTTGCTCGCATAAAACTATTTGCATAAAAACCTAATTTGTTTTCTAAACGCCCCGTCTCTGTTCAAACACAAAACCCGGGTCGCCGGAATATTTTGTTTTGTCTGCTATCGGTTTGCAAAAGCCCGGTTTGAAATAAATAAAATAGTTAATTATTTTTAGTGGGGCAGTCGAACGGGCCGATTCGACCCGAACGACCACCCCCGGAATAAAATCGGTCCAGCTTAGACCCCACCCCAAATCTTTTCTTACCCCAGTCCTATCTACCCACCCTCCAGCCACCTCACCCACCCAATCCTCTCTCGCCACCTCACCTCTCTCCCTCCTCCCCACCACTCATCTGCTGCCACCTCACCTCCCACCTGCCAGCCCCCCACTTCCCCAGCAGCCCTCACACCACACGCACGCCACTTGCCAGCTTTCCCCACCTCCCTGACCTCGGGTCCCACTCCCCCTCCAGGCCCACCCGACGCCTCCCACCCACTCGCCCCACGTGACCATCCCCACCCCGCGCCAACTCCTCTCCCTCCTCTCTGCGCCTCTCCCTGCTCACCTCGCCGACGCCTCCCTGTCCGGCCTCGCCTCCATCTCCCGACGGCGCCCGCGGCCACAGCCCCTCCTCCGTCACCAACCACCGCCCTCCCGGCCGCGCCTCCCAAGGACCCGCTTCCACCGCCCCGACCGCCATCCTTCCAGCCGCCTGCCCCACGCTGCCCGCCGCTGATGCCGCACCGCCCGCCCGTGTCGCCCGACCGTGGCTGCCTCCACCTCGCCGACGACCCCTCGCCTCCTCGGCGCTCCTCGAGCTCGCCTCCGTCGTCGCCGGCCTCCGCCACCCTCCGGCAGACGCTCCCTCTGCCTCGCCGTCCCCGCAAGCTCGAGCTGCCGCCGGTGGCTCGCTGCCCCTTCGCTCTGCAGCACAGCCCCTGCCCCGCCCAGCCCGCGCCGCTGCCCGAAGCTCCGCCGCGCCCAAGACTCCGCTCCCCGAGCGACTCCCTCTGTGGCGTCCACTGGCCTCGCTCTCTGGCCAACGCCGCCGCCGCTCCCTGGAAGCGCCGGTCGTCGGCCTCGTCCTGCGCGACCACGTCGGGTCCACGTCGGCCTCTGCCTTGTTTGTTGTGAGGTTCCCTCAGACGGTTGTTGTTCCCTTGGGCCACATCGAGATCTCTGGGATACCATGTTGCCTCATGACGTTGATTCGTGTCACTGTCTCGCTCCTAGTAATGATGCTTCCCAAGTCAGGAGTCGAGGACCCATGTGACTCCAAGTTCCCCTACGACAAGATCTTCCGAAGGCCCCAACAATCAAAGCAAGATCGTCATCGAAAGTGGTGTCGCGAACCCCAAGACCACCGTCCCCGACCCAAAGGTGTCGAGATCCCGAGCCTCCAAAGACCGATCCGACAACGAACCCGCCGGAACCTCAAGATCTTCCTCGCGGCGTCCGAAGACCTGAACCCTGTCGAATCCCTCTCGGTGAACGCCAAGATCGCCTCACGGACGCCATGGCCTCCTTCAAGGATCCGATGGCCGAGACCCTGAAGACCGATCTAGAGCGCCAGGACCTACCACATGGAGCCGAAGACCGTGAACGCCAAGTCCCCGGGTTCAAAGGCGACAAGACCCCGATCCCGACGACCGACCTCGGCGAAACCGAACCCTCGGCACTCCATGTTCTCCTTCATGGTACGCCAAGACTCCCGGCGCCCGAAGCCGAGAACCCCGACAAGAACCACGACACGGGTACACCAAGTACTCCCTCGAGGACGCCAAGATCTTCACCCCGAACGCCAAGACCGATCTGATTCGAGGACCCGACAAGTTCTCGCAACGACAAGAACGACACCGACCCGGAAGAATCCGATGCGCCCCCGACACCGAACCAAGTCCTGCTTCCCGAATGCGACAAGATCTACCTCAGTTATCCGAGACCGATCCCGTCGAACCCTGAACCCTGAGAATCGACCCCGAACCCCGGAACCAAGATCGCCGAACCCTAATGTGTGACCCTTTTCTCGAGCCCTATTTTATAAATGAAATGTAAACTCGTGCATATTAAATTGTTCATGCATGCATATTGTCATGTGGTTGGGGGCCTTATGCCGATTCACATCATAATTAAATATGGGGCCCATATGCGGGCAAATCTAGTCTTATATTGGCCCCATTTAAATTGGTGTAGCGAACCGGTGCTATATTTTGCCATGTTCAAACAACATTTAATTTGCGGGGTTCTAAATAACTTGAACCATTTAATTAATTGTCGGGACCCCGGTTCCGCTTAATATGACCTAATTGCATCGCACCTTTGCCATGTCATGCATCATATCATAAGCATGCCTGATCTTTGCCGTAGTATTAAATGTTGCATCCGGTGTTTCTTCTAGTGTTTTGCTTCTTCGCGGATAAGGCCGTTGAGTTGATGTGAGCTTCGCCCCGATCTTCGGATGAACCTTCGGCAATGTTTTCAGGCGAGCATCTTCCCACTTTTCTACCTATCTTACTTTTATAGTATTTATTCCCTCCTGTTGATCTATTGCTATCTGTGTTGCGATGCTCTAGTTTTCGTACCCGTGAAATCCCTCGCAGCCTTATATTGCCTTGGACACATCCTATTACCTGTTGTTTGGTAGATAGTTGGACTTGTGCGTCGTAGTCGCTTGCTCAAGTGCTGCTGCGTGTCGTCCAGTACCACAGTTGTTGGAGTATTGCCGCCTGTTTGATGTTGGAGATGATCATGGCTTTACTTATCGCTCACTTTAATTACTGTTTAACAACTAAAATTGAAGTAAGTAAGCAGAGGCACAGGTGGGCAATAGATGTTATTTGATTGTTAACCGTCCACTTGTGTCCCGTAGGACCCCGAGTACTTGATACCTGTTCCTTGATTTATCGCGCTATCCACATCCGGGAGGATTATGGGACCCCCCTGAGCCAGAGCATGATTCATTCTTATTTCTTGGGGCCACAAACTAGTTTGAGGTTTTATTACTATCCTGTACCTATGCCATGCTTTACTGCTTTATTTACGATTGTGCGAGGAGCACATTGTACTGTTTAGAATCGTGGCACGATTCCGCGGTGTCGACAAGCCCAGTTTTGGGTTCCCAGTCGTTCACAGCCGTCCCCACAACCTTGAGTCCGTCTCGGAGCCGGCCGCTTGCTATGGTCTACTTTAAGGGGTGGCCCCCTGAAATATTTCTGAATCCTGTGATTGCTTTGTCGTGAAAGCCTCGTTGGGTTTTGAGTTGGTTTTTCCGAGGTTGATCGAGTGTGTGTTGCTATTGGTGCACCCCAGCCGGGTAAAACTTTCTGAAAGCCGTGTCCGCGGTTATGGACGACTTGGAGCACACTATCTCGATCATAGACAACTATAACTAAAGTAGTGCTATAAATTTGACTTTATAATGACTAGTAATCAGCTCCACTATAATGGAATGGCTAAATAATACTGCCCACAATTGCTTGTTTGGAGTGTCGCTTGCGACCATTGTACCTGACTAGTAAGTATTGCAACTATAACGGAATGGCTAAATAAAAGTACCAACAACTGCTGGGTTTTGGGTTATCTCATGCTAATTGTATCTGACTAGTAAGTGTTGCAACTACAACGGAATGGTTAATTAAAAGTGCCCACTGCTTATCTTATCAGGATGACCAGCTATACCTGACTAGTAATTGGTGCAACGATAACTGAATACATAAAACTGCCAACGGTGTGAGTTCCTCGGTTGACTTCCTTGTTTGGTCTCAAGGGGGAAACACCAGGATGGGTATGTTTGGTGGTAGTATCAGGTTGGTTCCGAATAGGTCTTTCTTACCCCTCTCTGATAGCCGCCAGTTGTATCGAGTCTCTATAGGTTGTTTAGTGCATGCTGCATGCTGCCGCTTCAGTCCACCATACCTATGTAGGCGAGGACCGCCGAATTCTAGCCTCGCCGTGTACTGGCCTCAGTACTGACCGCTCTCTCTTTTTCCTTTGCCCTTTGTCGGCACCCCTTTTGTTTAAGCAGGTTTGAGATCGACGTCGTTAGCAGGGTTACCCTTCCGGCTTGGCCTGGGCAGGGTTATGGACGCCATTGGTTATTTTTCAGGGCTCTTAGCCCCATTTGCATCTTGTCCGTAGTCGGGCGCCCTATCATTTTCAAGGTGATTTGGATCTTTGTATATTATATCTGTATTCTTGACTCATTGAGTCGCTGTTGTATAAATCTCTGTTCTGTGGGACCCATCGAGGACTGTTGTGTAATGTTATTACTTCGTTTTCCACCCGCACGCAAGTGCCTGGTGGGCACCTTTGAATCGTTTCTATGCGGGTTTGGCGGGTTTCGCTAAAACTTGCATAGGTCCGATTCTGAGGGTGTTACATTTCTCCTGACAAATTGTCCAACGATACCATCAACAACTGTATGAAGGACATGCTGAAGCTGAAGGACCAGAAATGGGGCTTCAACATCACCTTCGAAATGTTCGTCAAAGGCGGATGTCCTGAGGTAATGATTACATTCTACTTTTCATACTCCAAATATCCGCTTTAGTGTTATCATTGTATCACTGACTTGGACCCGAATTTGCCAGCTCATGGGTTTACCTAAGGACGACATGGCTCCTCAAGTATAGAACTCAAAGCTTAAGTAAATTTGTTAGTCGGCCGTGGAGAGTAATGTCGCAACTAGAACGAGATTGTTGCGATCTGCAGGAACTCACCACCCAACTTTTTCTTGTTGCAGTAAAAGAGCTCTAGCTAGAGAGGGATGGACAGCAGGATGCCGAGAAAGCACATCATATTTTGTAAGCCATGACATGGAGGATTGAATTGGCGGCGATGTCGAACCACCGCAAGTGGTAGTGGCGAAGAAGTCTCCTAGTGAAGGCATCACCTGGAAGCACGAGGCCACGATCGATATGGGAGACGAACGAAATTGCCTTGCCCGGCTCCGGCGCCAGAACAATTTCTCCCGGTGCCGCCACCCTCCAATTGATCACCTCCATTTTAGGGAGGCGACCCTCATCCTCGAGCCCCTAGAGTAATGCTTCAGTGGCGGTGGTGCTGGCCCATCGAATGGGCGGCGATGTCGAATCACACACATGGTAGTGCCGAAGAAGTCTCCGGGTGAAGGCATCACCTAGAAGCACGAGGCCATGGTTGATGTGGGAGACGAACGCAATCGGCTCACCTACCTCCAGCACCGGAACAATTTTTTCCAACGGCGCCGCCCTCCATTTTTGGGTAATTCTTTGGTGGTGGTGGCGGTGGTGCCGCCCTAGTCATAGTTAATCCTATTTCCTCGCGCCACGGCTGTTGCCGCTACCACTGGTGGTGGCTCCTCCCCTTCTAGGAGCCATCGCATCAATGGCGGCTGTGGAAGTGGTCGAGAACCCTCCTATCCTCCTCTATGAGCGATGTGGAGATGGATTGGGAGCTGGGAGGTGAAGAGGCGGCACGGTAGAAGCAAGAAGGAGATAAATGGAGATGAGGAATGTGATCGCACGGCTCCCCACCTCCGCTACTTATAGCCCAGGTTTTGGAAACCGATTAGCGAATGCTCCGGGTATTAACAGCCTAATCAAAGTGATTAGTAGAAAAATCTCTGTTGGTTTACAACGAAACCCAGAAATCGAGAAAGCCTATGTTAAGTGCTAGCGGAATACTTTTTTCTAAACAAAGATCGGGCCCCGAAGGACCCAGAAGCTGCCATTAATTAAGCGATGGGATTACAATGTTACAGAGAAGCCCAAAAAACACAGCAAATACACACATGCCCTGCACTTTTACAAAAAAGGAACCCCAACCGAAAATAAAAAACGCAATCCAATCCCTGGGATCCTTCTCCACCGCAGCACACCGAGAACTCGACGGCCAGAGCGTCGATGCCGTCACGGGGACGAACCACTTGGGACAGCACCTTCGATGAGCCTTCAGCCGGAGTAGAAAGGCCTCCAAAGTGGCATGCAGTCAGGAGGTTGAAGAGCCACCAGAACGTGTCCAGGGAGAGCCACCATTCGGCCATGAAGAACAGAGGCAAGATGGATACCATCGCATGTCCTCTGTTGATGAACTCCAAAGATAGGCAGCAGCAGATCCTTGCCGAACAACCCACCACCGAGTATCACTACTCTTCTCCCCACCTCCATCACCTCGATGGCTAGCAGCAAGAAGAAGGAGCTTATTTATGGAGATCCTGATGACGACACCCAACTCTACCTCCGGCTCTGGCCACCAGAGCGCCGCAGAGAGAACGGCGAGCACCAGCAGCCCCCCGTATCCGGTCCACGCGACCCGGAGACCTACTCCAAACTACGGGCATAGAGTCCAGACGTCATCGAGGCAAACCGAACCTACCATCTACCTTAGTATGTACAGAGGGAGCCAAACCCACTAGACCATCTTCTCGCCGGCCAGCCTCGCCGTCAGAGAGAGAGAAGGCTAGAGGCGGCGGAGAGAGGATGGGGGCGACTCTCAACGGGGGCAAGATGAGAGGGAACTTTCCTAGTACTGAAAGCTAGTAGCGGAATACTTATTTCTTGTGTCGAAGAACAAACAGATGTTAGATACATCATCAAGAACTGTACCGGAGAAGAAACCGAGATGTGCAGGACAAATCATCATGATGATTTCTTGCCTCGCCACCCGCGATTGTTAGTCGATGGCATTGAAACGTCTCATCGGTCACATCCCTGACACAGGACAAGCACTAGGCTCCAAATTGAAAAAGAGCAAATTGAAAAAGATGCTCTAAGGCCCTCCACAGTGTGACCGATGCCTCAAAACTCAAAAGGTTGGCACCTCAGCAGCAAAGCTCTGACATAAAATTTGGGCACCGTCTTCACAGTGTGGTCGATGCCTCAGACGAAAGCGGGTCCCATCTATGAGCCAATCTATCTTGCTAGTAGTTGATTGGGAAGGACAACTTCTGTTTGCACTAGTACAAATACACTATTATTTTATTGCATGAAAAAACTGGGCATCGGAGCAACTAGAGTAACCGATTCCTAAAAAAAATTCTGGGCATCGCCTGTGCAGCGTGGGGCACCGGCACTCGATGCCTCAAACTTGGTTTGGGCACCGATAAATTTGTACGCTGTGGAGGGCCTAACAGCGGACGTTGAAACTATTAGTTGTACAAAGGAGAAAATGTTCCATAGAGGAGACCATAACTGGCACAACATAGAGTTGATAGTATTGCCGGACATTTTACTTAACCGTGTAACATCTCAGTATTTAGAAACCAATGTAGGGTAGAAATAGGATTTTAATCATATGTATGTATTTATCTGTAAAATACGGGTAAATTTTTCACCAACAAAAACCTAAAGTGATCAGAATTTCTTTCACTATCAAGAGGGCATGAATAGCTTTTTATAGTGATGGTTATAAATTTTGACATGACCTTTATAAATTAATGTGTTTTGGAGGAAAATAATTTTTATTCAAACTTGGAATTTGAATCATTTGGAAAATATTTAAAATTTAAAATTTAGTAATTTTAAAATGTTTCCAAAATGATTCTGTTTATATTAAACAATAATAAAAATTTAAGACAAAGAAATTTAAATAAGAAATGAGTTCTTATTTCTTTCTTTATTCCATAAGCATTTTACAATATAAGAATGATACAACAAATCACGTCCTCACCACCACGCTTAAGTTATACTTTCCCGTTTCAAAATGTAAGATGTTTTAATTTTGTAAAGTAAATATATCTAGACTATTTTTATTACGTAGGTTCACTCGGGTTTGAGGTAAATCTACACACTAAAAAAAGTCTATATATATTTTTTATTGAATCTAAAACATCTTATATTTTGACCTCCTCGCTGCCCCTACAGAATAAAAAAATGGCTATTTGTGCTTTTTAATTTATACAGCGAAACAAAGTAGATCTGGAAATATGCAGGACCCTCGCATTAGCATAAGCCTACTCGAGAAGTTTCCGGTGTTATCGTGGCTCTTCTTCACGATACCGGACGAAGCTAGTGCCGGCCCAACACACCAACGAAATCTAGTACCGTCTTCTTCCTCAAAGGAAAAGAAAAATCCAGTGTCCTCCAGTCCTTTCTTGAAGACGAGGGAATGCTCGAGAAGACTCACTCCCGAAATAACTCTTCCCAGGGATCTATAAATTCTCCCCGTTCCTGGTCGACAGGGCCCAACCAAGTTTTGAAGAAAGAATCCACACCGAGAAGCTCCTGTAAATCGCTAAGCCTCCCGATTCCAACACCAAACAAAGCTCGCGTGCCCCCGATCCGACCGACAATGTCGCTGATCCGCCGCAGCAATGTGTTCGATCCCTTCTCCCTCGACCTCTTCGACCCCTTCGACAGCTTCCCCTTCGGCTCAGGGAGCAGCAGCGGCGGCAGCCTCGTCCCCCGCGCCTCCTCTGACGTGGCGGCCTTCGCCGGGGCGCGCATCGACTGGAAGGAAACCCCCGAGGCGCACGTGTTCAAGGCGGACGTGCCGGGGCTGAAGAAGGAGGAGGTGAAGGTGGAGGTGGAGGACGGCAACATTCTCCAGATCAGCGGCGAGAGGAACAAAGAGCAGGAGGAGAAGACCGACACCTGGCACCGGGTGGAGCGCAGCAGCGGCAAGTTCCTGCGCAGGTTCAAGTTGCCGGACAACGCCAAGGCGGAGCAGGTGAAGGCGTCCATGGAGAACGGCGTGCTCACCGTCACCGTGCCCAAGGAGGAGGTCAAGAAGCCCGAGGTGAAATCCATCCAGATCTCCGGCGGCTAGACGTTTTGGTGGCTGCTGCCCAATGAGGTGGACTACACAACACTGGTGTGGAGTTTTGCCCCCGGTCCTCGTTATCTTGCTCGTGAGGAAATAAAAAGCATGTCCGTGTGCGTGAGCGGTGTGTTAGTGTACTGTGCAAATGGTCTGATGTCTGCGTCCGTGTTGATGTGTTGTGCTCTGTTTTGAGTCCAGTTGTAGCATGCTTTCTTGATCAGAGTCTGTATTCGATTGCCAAACTGAGTAACTCTGTTGTCTTTTATCTCTAATTTGAATGGTGAATGGCAATGAGCCAATGAGTACCGTAAAGCGTACTAATTTCTGATCCTAACGCAAGAAACGACACCATTACTGCATAGACGTTTTAATTTTGTACAATAGTGTTTAAGCATTTCAGAGGTACTGTAGGGGCCTGCCGAAACCAATTCTGATCGACCCATAGTACCGCTCGTCCGAAGATTTTCATCCGGTTTACGGGGACACAGACGGACAAATGGAAGGCAAGAAAAGTTCTCAACGACTAGACCGAACAGACGCATTTTATTCGAATATTTCCTTCCGGTCTGCGGAGACAAGAACAGAACGGACGCGCCTGGCCTGTGCTTCCACAACCGCTCTGGTCCACCCCACCGACTCACCCACCCACCACCTTTCTCTCCTTCCTTCAAAAAAATCAACCGCCGCTACTTCTCTCCTGCACTCGCCAAAGATTCTCTCCTTCCCTGCACCACCACGCCGTCGACGAGCCTCCTCCCCTGGCCGCCCCTCCTCCCCTGCGAGCGCACGCCGGCCACCGCCCCTCCTTCCCTGCGAGCTCGCCGTCGCCCTGTATCGTCCCTCCTTCCCCTGGACGCACCTCTCCCCTGCGAGCGCACGCCGGCCGCCGCCCCTCCTTTCCTGCGAGATCACCGTCGCCCCGTACCGCCCCTCCTCCCCTGCGAGCACCCGCCGCCCCTCCTCTCCTGCGAGCTCGCCGTCGCCCCATCCCGCGCCCTCTCACGCCGCCGTCCGGTGACGCGAGCTCGCCGATGCCCCGCACCACGCCCTGCGCCACCGCCCTCCTCCCCTGCGAGCTCGCCGTCGCCCCGCACCGCCCCTCCTCCACTGCGAGCGCCTGCCGCCCCTCCTCCCCTGCGAGCTCGTCGTCGCCCCGCACTGCGCCCTCCCGCGCCACCGCCCGCCGACGCGAGCTTGTCGTCGCCCCGAACCGCGCCCTGCGCCACCGCCTGCCGACGTGAGCACGTCGTCGCCCCGCCCCGCGCCCTGCGCCGAGAGCTCGCCGCCGTCTTCTCCAGCCACGTCACCAATTTCTTCGGTCCGTATGCGGGAGAAGCCCCGTCGGGGGCATGTGCAAAAGTGGGCCGACTAAATCGGATAAATCCGGTGTCCGATTTGGTCTAGCCCGTTGGAGTTGGCTTTAGGACAACTTCAACGCCCCGCAAATGGATCGGACAGCGCGGGCCGATATCAGGTCGGACACAGCTCATAGCCAGGGCCCAGAAATAAGCTGGATTGCATGGGATGGACAGTGTCCGGGCCTGTCCTTCTCTGAACCGCGCGTCATATATAGAAAGACTGCTAATTTGTTTTTATTAGAAATAAAAATAAATAAAGGCTAGAGACTACTAATTTGTTTTATTGGAAATAAAAATAATTAAAGGCTGGCGAGCTGTTGTGCTTTTTACCTGTGTTTTGAGTAAAGTATGCTTTCTTGATCAGAGTCTGTATTCGATCGCCAACTGAGTAAATATTTTATATTTATTTCTGAGTACCGTAGAGTGTACGTACTAATTTCTGATCCTAACGCAAGAAACAACGCCATCACTGCGTATACTCCCTCTGTTTTAAAATATAAGATGTTTTAGATTTGTGAAAAAAATGTATCTAGACTATTTTTAGTGTGTAGTTTTACTTAGGTTTAGAGTGAACCTACACCCTAAAAGTGGTCTAGGTACATTTACTTTATAAAGTTAAAACATCTTATATTTTAGAATGGAGGGAGTATGTTTTAATTTTGTACATAAGTGTTTAAGCATTTCAGAGGTACTGTAGGGGTTTCTTATATTCTCGGTCGCCTGTCAGGTGAGACTTGTGAAGAGTGTGTCCGTCCGTGTGTCCACCCAATGTCCAAAGGCCGCAGATGGAGCGCAGAGAGACGGCGGCCCCTCGATGAAGGCCCAAGTGCGCTCGTCCATGGCCGCACCGCGCGCCGCTGCCCCATCCTTGCCCCGTCCACGTCGAGAGCAGGACGTTCGAGTCTGGTTTTTTTTTTAAACAAAGGGAAGCATCCAGAAGGGCCTCGAAGCTGCATTAATTAATAGGCGGGTACATTTTACATCCAGCCTCTTAAGCATCCACTGCCCAGAAATACTAGATTTCTCAGTAGGGGGCTTGAACTTTACAGAAAAAACCCAAGATTTCTCAGTAGGGGCTTGAACTTTACAGAAAGAATCCTAGAGCAATAAAATAAAATGCAATCAGGCCCTTGATGTTCTTCTCCGCTTAACGCCGGCGGCCTCAAGGCAGAAGCCGAGATCCGAGACGTAGCTCGAGGGGGGTCTCCTTTCCGGCGAGGAAGACTTGCCGCCGGTCGCCAGGACTCTCCCGGGGACGAACCACTTGGGAGATGAACGGCGCCGAGCTCCAGCGGCAAACTCCAATAAAGGCCTCCATATGGAGGTTGCTTAGGCTGGCCCGTTAGGCCTTGGATAGCTCCGGCGAGCACGCCGTCGCTTGGGATCGCCAAGATGTGCAGCAGGAACTTCTTCCCAAAGAAATCCGGCTCCCTGCTCCACCACCCATCAACCGCCATGGTTGCTTGAGAGGAAGAAGCAGCGGGATTCGAATTTCCCCACGCCCCTGGACCAAGAGGATCACAGAGGCAGACGCACTTATTGGAGGAGCCCGCACCAGATGCCTTCTTCTTATTCTTCTTCTTCCGCCGAGGAAGCTCCAAAGAGAAGGCCAGGAACGGCCGGCCCGCGGTGTGCACGACCACATGCACGGCATAGCTCCGGAAAATGGCTTTATTGACGGAGATCTCTAAAGCTTCCTCGCCTGCCTGCGACAAACCTTGCCACGAGGGCGCCACCGCAAGCGGAGCAAGCTCTAGGCCACGCCGAAGCCAGCCGTGGAGCTTCGACGAACTACTCGCAGACGCCACATGGGGACAAGCCACAAACTCAAGAACTAAAACTACTACTACTACTAAGGGAAGAAGAAGTCTACCACCTACTCCATCTCCTCGCCAGCCACCGTGGCCACCAGAGAGAAGGGAGGAGAGGGGCGACCGCGGCTGGCGGGGGTCGACTCTCAAGGAGAGGTCTCAGGGAAGGAGATGGAAGAGTCCCGGAAAGTACGCTTTTGTTCGAGTCTGGTTATGTGGGGTTTTCATCGGCGTATGCCGCTGCTTTACCAGTGCGATCCAAACGGTATACGACCGTGTCGAAACTGCACGCGGACGAGCGTGCGTGGCGTCTTAGCAGGATGACTTATCCGGAAAAAAATGTTCGGCCCGATCTATCCATGCATCTAATCTGAGGCTTGGTTGCGTCGTCCTAGACAACGCGGATAGCACGGGTGTACTCCCAATAATTTTCCCAGGCCCTTCGGCCAGTGGCACAACAGACGCTCTCCTACTCCAAATCCTCGCGCACTCCATATCGCTCGGTCTCGAGCAAGCGCAGTCATTGCCGCCGCCACCGTCACCGCTCGATGCCGCCGACGCCCCCCGCGATATCGAGCGCCATCGCCGGTCACGCGCGTTGCCGGAGTTGCCTGGCCAAGCCACAGGCAATCTCGCCGCCCTTGGTCTTCGCCATTGGACTAAGCGCATGACACCCTCTGCGTGGCGCACAACTTGCTCGATCAATTGACTGAGGTACGTTCGCTGGTCCTTTCTAGGTTTTGTCCAGCCCGCTGCGGGAGTTGCCATCACCATTGACGGCCGCATACTTTGCAAATGGGCAGCAGCCAAAGGGCAATGGAGTTCTTCTACAAGAATTTTGTGGAGTGATCCTCTGAGGAGGAGGAGTCCGACGGTGAGACAGAGATTATGCTGGCGGTTGCACAAATGGTGCATGACCATTACCTCCTGCCGCCGCGCAGAGGTGGCTCGTCCAAGTGGCGCCAAGCCAACCAGGAGAGCGACAGAGAAGATGGCCATATATATGCCTTTACAAGGACTACTTTCATCCAATTAATCTAGTCTTTAAAGAGAAGGCATTTCGTCGCCGCTATCGGATGTCGAGGAACCTGTTCTTGCAAATTCTCAATGGGGTGACGGAGTACGATAGCTACTTCGAGGCCAAGTACGATTGCACCGGTAGCATATGGAGTCCTCGGTGACCTCCTCGACGACTACATGCGCATGAGAGAATCCACATGCCATGGGGCTATGTACCGATTTTGCAGCGCGGTTATTGCAGTGTTTAGCAAAGTTTACCCGAAAGAGCCAAACACCAAAGACACTGCCCGTCTTTTGTCCATCAACGAGAGAAGGAGGTTTCCTGGTATGCTTGGCATCATCGAGTGCATGCATTGCAGTGGAAGAACTATCCCTTTGGTTGGCAAGGGTAGTTCAAAGGGCATGCAAAGAGATGCACTGTCATACAAGAGGTTGTTGCATCACATGATCTCTGGATTTGGCACTCCTTTTTTGGCATGGCTGGATCAAACAATGACATCAATGTGCTGCAACGGTCTCCGTTGTTTGCTAGGCTGACAGAAGGCAATGCCCCACAGGTTTTTTATCAGATCAATGGCAATCTATATGATATGTGTTACTATCTTGCTGACGGTATCTACCCCTCCTGGGCCACCTTTGTGAAGACAATCCGCAATCCTGGAGACGAGAAGTGCAAGATGTTTGCGAAAGAGCAAGAGGATGGTAGGAAGGATGTGGAGCAAGCATTTGGTGTGCTTCAGTCAAGGTGGGCTATTGTTCGGTACCCTTCTAGAACCTGGAGCGCAGAGAGGATGTGGGATGTGATGACTTCTTGTGTCATCATGAATAACATGATCGTCGAGGACGAGCGTGATGACAACATCTTGGACCAAGGTTGATACATTCAGGGTCAGTTGGTCTAGCGTCTTGGGAAGATTTCATGCGAGTGCATGAAAATTTGTGTCACATGCAAACCCATGAACGGCTTCAACTGGATTTGGTTGAGCATATATGGGCTCGTGCGGGAAATCTCAATGTTTAATCCTCTATTTGTTTTGTGTAATTTAATTAACGGTTTAGTTATTTTTCATCAAACCATACGAGACTGAACTATCTATATGTAAGCACTATTTCAATTTGATTACCTAGTCTAGTTTATTTGTATCCTAAAAACTAATTATATGACAATATTTGCGAACATATGAATCTCGTCCATCCCTGACCAGCACTGGCCAAGCGCGGACAAATGGATCACCTATACATATCGACCGCGGTCCGACCCAAACGAACACAAACGGACCGTTTGAGATAACCGTATGGGTCGGCTCGGTGGAGATGCCCTAACGGCAAGGAACTAGTACACAACCGTATATTAGATCAAACAATGTGTGATGCATCATCTACGATTTTTAGTCTAAACCTGTATGCGATGTTCTACTCCCCGGTGGGAGGAGCACCTGCAGACATTTTTCTTTTGCTTCCTCTGATACAGAGCGATTTGAACCACACATTTTTGGAAATGGCCGCTTTATTACCCAAAGTTTACACCCGGCCTCTGCATAGCTAGGATGCACACAGCCAAACAACCACAGTCTCGGTCAAAAACAAGAAAATCTGGAATACAGAGGAATAAAAATGAAAGCATAGTTCTCCCAACTATCTAAGGAGGATCTATTCGCAGCGGTTGCTGCCATCCATGTCGGGAGAATACATCGCGTGCCGTATCTTCCAACCTCCTACAACCCTCCGCAAACAAGTCGCGGAACTCCATACGTTGTAGAGAAGTCCATGATCGGAGTACAGCCGTGGCCCGATAGATAACCTGCAATGGAGAAGATACAACATTATTAAAAATCTTGTCATTTCTACATAGCCAAAGCGACCAAATAATGGCAAGCGCTCTCACCCTAAATAAAGTCCCATATTTATCCTCGATCCCATTCATCCAGTTGCCAAAAACATTGACTACCGATCGAGGAGGAGATAAACCAGAGGCTATTTGGATGATTGACCATATAGCACGAGCAAATTTATAATGGAAGAATAAATGACGTATTGTCTTATTATGATGACAAAATACGCATTCAATGCTACCATGCCAATTCCTCTTAACAAGATTATCTTTTGTGAGAATCACCCCCTTACGGAGATACCAAGCGAATATCTTCGTTTTAAGGGGTATCCTCAACTTCCAAATTTTATTATTGTCATCGAATGGAATATTAGGTTGGATCAAAGCTCTATAAAATGAATCAACAGAAAAATTTCCACTATGTAAAAGTTTCCATTTAAATTTATCCATACCCTTAGATAGTTTTATCCTGGATAATCTTGCTAATAGATTATTCCATGACACCAGTCTAGGACCTAAGAGACTTCGTCTGAAAGACACATTAGGAGGATTAGTTTCCATTACCTCAGCGAGAGTATCCCTTTTGTGTCTAACAATCGAATATAGAGCTGGATATTGTTCACTGAGAGATGTTTGGCCAAGCCATTTATCTTCCCAGAACCTAATCTGTGAACTGTTGGAGATATGCCCTAGAGGCAATAATAAATGTAGTTATTATTATATCTTTGTGTTTATGATAAATGTTTACATTCATGCTATAATAGTATTAACAAGGAAACATTGATACTTGTGTGATTTGTAAACTTAATTTGAAAGTCCCTAGTATAGCCTCTATACTTCACTAGCTTGTTGGTTGATTAAATGATTGTGGTTTCCCTATCATGAACATTGAGATGTTATCAACAACAGGATCATATCATTAGGAGAATGATATGGTGGACATACTCCTATTGATAAGCGTAGCATAAAGATCAAGTCATTTCAATAGTTCAATTGCTATATGCTTTCTGATACATAGTAACCTAATTCCTTCGACCATGAGATCATGCATATCACCTTTACGGATGGATGCTTTGATGACATCAAACACCACACCGAATCGGGTGGCTATAAAGGTGGCATTGAGTGTTCGGAAAGTATTGGTTGAAACACATGGATCAAGAGTGGGATTTGTCCATCCATATGACGGATAGATATACTGGGCCCTCTCGGTGGAATGTCATCCAATTAGCTTGCAAGCATGTGACTGGGTCACAAGGGATCACATATCACGAACGAGAAAAGAGTACTTATCGGTAACGAGGTTGAACTAGGTATGCGAGATACCGACGATCATAACCTCGGATAAGTAAACTATCGTGAGACAAAGGGAAATTGGTATCGTATGTAAGTGGTTCATTCGATCGCAAAGTAATCATAGAAATATGTGGGAGCCATATGAATTTCCAGATTCCTCTATTGGTTATTGTTCGGAGAAGTGTCTCGATCATGTCCGCATAATTCACGAACCGTAGGGAGACACACTTAAGGATTCGACGTTGTTTTGAGTAGTTATGGTATTATGAGAAAGAGACCGAATGTTGTTCGGAGTCTCGGATGGGATCCGGGATATCACGAGGTGATCCGGAATGGTCCGGAGAATAAGATTCATATAAGGAAAGTCCCGTTTCGGAGTTCGGGAATGATTCCGGTGTTTTCATCGGGAATGTTCTAGAAGGGTCCGGATTGTCCGGCACTCCGGGGGGGGAGGGTACATGAGTGTGTCATTGAATGATTGCATCATGTACTAAGTGTTCTTGCTGTTCCAAAAACATGAAAGTCAAATTGCCAGTTTGAAAGTCAAACGGCTAAAACAGGAAACTGTGGGAAACAGGAAACTGTGGGAAACAAGCAAGAGGAGGTTGAAACCAACTTGGAGGAGGAGTTCCTCTCCTCCTTGGCCGGCGCCCAGCCCTAGGCCGAGTTGGGGAGGGACTCCCTCCCTCCCTGGCGCGCCTAGCCCCTCCACCTATAAAAGGAGGGGCAGGGCTCCTCCTTGAGACACACAAGTTTCTACCTCTAATCTCAGGTTTAGAGTCGTTTGGTTTAGAGCTTCTAATTGCTTTAGCCTGCGGTTTAGAGCCTTCTAATTGGTGTGTCTAATATCTATACCACTAATAGCCCTCTCTCATAATCCACCATACTCGCTCCGGCTTAAGGCGAAGCCCTGCGGGATTTCCCCTCTACTTCCGGTACCACGCCAGTCTTCGGAATCGCGAGGAGAGTGCTACAACCTCCGCTGCCTGCTGGAACAAGGGAGAGGAAGGTCTTCGTCGAGTACCGAATGTGTGACCGACTACGGAAGCGCTGCCGGAACGCAGCGCCGGAAGGATCGTCCACACAATCTTGAGATCGGAAAGAGTACGACTACATCACCCACGAGAATCCGCTCTCGTTAAACACTTTGGAATCTTCGAGGGTAAGTTATTCCATCGACTCGTTGCTACAATCTAGTAGATAGATCTTGGCTTGTTTGTTTGTATGCGATAGAAAATTTTTGTTTTCCATGCTACGAACCCCTACAGTGGTATCAGAGCCGTGTCTATATGTAGATCTGTTGCACGAGTAGAACACAATGGTCATTGTGGGCGTTGATGCTTTTATTGTCGATTGCTTTTTGTGTACTTTGCATCTTGCGGTATGTTGGGATGAAGCCGGCTAACCTTACATGACATCGTTCATGAGACTTGCTCCACGCTTAACATGCAACTTGTATTGCATAAGTGGCTTTGCAGGTGCCTGTTTCTCCTAGCATAGTTAAGATCCAATTTACAGCGGGTAATCAACAATGCTAGTATCAATGTTGTGGTTCTTGTTCGTAAGTTAGAACGACACTTATTGAAAGCCCCAAACCACGTAAAATATGCAAAGAAAGTAGAGGCGTCTAACTTTGTTTTGCAGGGGTGTGCAGTGATGTGATATGGCCATGATTGTGATTATATTTGATGTATGCAATGTTCCTTATTGTAAGTTGGCAACCGGCAGGAGCCATATGGTTGTCTTTAATTTATGTTAAGACCCGCGTGTCTATTCAAAGTAGTTGTAATAGTTGAAGCCGGTGGACGACAACCATGGTGAAGCGTCATTGACCTTGATGCAATGTCGGTGATGATGGGGATCATGTTCGTGCTTGAAGATGGAGATCGGAAGCACAAAGAAGAAAGGCCATATCATATCACATATTATGAATTGCATGTGATGTTAATCCTTTATGCATCTTGTATTGCTTAGTAGACGACGGTAGCATTATAAGATGATCCCTCATGCACATGAAATTCAAATCATAAAGTGTTCACCCTTAGTTAGCACCGTTGCTAAAGCTTGTTGTTTCGAAGCACCACGTGATGATCGGGTGTGTTAGATTCTGCAAGTGTATACAACGTGAGCAAGCCAGATTTGCTCATGCAGAAACTAAGGTTTGATCTTGACGAGCCTAGCATGTACAAACATGGTCTCGGAACACGGATTACCGAAAGGTAAAGCATGAATCGTATAGTAGATATGATGAACATGACGATTGTTCGCCATTGAAACTATATCAACTCTCATGATGATCGGTGTTGATGTAGTGGATTTGGTTCGTGTGATCACTAAAACAATGTGAGGGATGTTGTTTTGAGTGGGAGTTCACCTAGTTTAATTTCATTAATTAATTTGAACTCAATTTATCATAAACTTAGTCTAAACTATTTCAAATATGTTGTAGATCAATGGCAGCCCCTACCATCAATTTTAATGCGTTCCTAGAGAAAGAAAAGTTGAAAAACAATGGAAGCAACTTCGCGGATTGGTTCCGCAATTTGAGGATTGTCCTCACAGCTGGTAATTTGACCTATGTGCTGGATGCACTGCTGGGTGACCCACACAGAATCGATGCTTGATGAAGTAAAGAATGCTTACCTCGTAAGAATCGGTACTCCATAGTTCGGTGTGCTATCTTGTATGGTTTAGAATCGAGCTTGAAAAGGTTTGAAGAGTCGACCCATATGATATTGTCGAGGATCTCAAATTGATTTTTGAGACTCATGCGGCAATTGAAAGCTATGAGGCTTCAAAAGTTCTTTAAGCGCAAGATGGAAGAGGGCAGCTCTGTCGGTGAGCATGTGCTTAAGATGTCCGCACGCAAACAAACTTCAAAGCTTGGGTATAGTGATTCCTAATGCTTTGGGGATTTACCGCGTCCTCCAATCGCCACCAAGTTACAGAACTTTGTGATGAACTACAACATGCGAACATGAACAAAGAGTTGCCGAACTGTTTGCTATGTTAAAATCTGCAAGTGGAGATCAAGAAAGAGCACCAAGTGTTGATGGTCAATAAGACCACCAAACTCAAGAAAGGCAAGTCTAAGCAAAAGGGACACTTCAAGAAGGGTGGTAAGAAAGTTACCACGCCGTGAAAGACCAAGGCTGGACCCAAGCCCGAAACCGAGTGCTTTACCGCAAGGGAGAAGGTCACCGAAGCGGAATTGCCCAAAGTACTTGGCGGATCTCAAGAACGGCAACATCAAGAAGAAAGGTATATCCGATATACATGTTATTGATGTGTATCTCACTAGTACTCGTAGTAGTGCTGGGTATTTGATACTGGTTCGGTTTCTCATATTTGTAAATCGAAACAGGTGCTGCAGAATAAACGGAAGCTAGCGAAGAACGAGGTGACGATGCGCGTGGGAAACGGATCAAAGGTTGATGTGATCGCGGTCGGCACACTACCTCTTCATCTACCATCGAGATTAGTTTTATACTTAAATAATTGTTATTTGGTGCCTGCGTTGAGCATGAACATTATATCGGGATCTTGTTTATTGCGAGACGGTTACTTGTTTAAGTCAGAGAATAATGGTTGTTCGATTTATATGAGTAATATGTTTTATGCACATGCACCTTTGATAGATGGTCTATTCTTATTGAATCTCGATAGTGGAAATACACATATCTACAATATTGAGGCTAAACGTTTGAAATCAAGCGATAATTTGACCTATATGTGGCACTGTCGTCTTGGTCACATTGGAGTGAAGCGTATGAAGAAACTCCATTCCGATGGACTTCTTGAATCACTTGATTTTGAATCACTTGAAAGATGTGAAGCATGTCTGATGGGAAAAATGACTAAGACTCCATTTTCTGGTATGATGGAGCGAGCTACGGACTTATTGGAAATCATACATACCCATGTGTGGTCCAATGAGTGTAGCATCGCGCGGTGGTTATCGTTATGTTCTTACCTTCACAGATGACTTGAGTAGATATGGGTATATCTATTTCATGAAACATAAGTCCGAAACTTTCGAGAAGTTTAAGGAGTTTCAAAGTGAGGTAGAGAATCAACGTAACAAGAAGATTAAATTTCTACGTTCTGATCGTGGAGGTGAATATCTAAGTTACGAGTTTGGCGAGCATTTAAAGAAGTGCGAATACTTTCACAATTGACACCGGGAACACCACAGCGAAATGGTGTGTCCGAACGTCGTAATCGAACTCTCTTAGATATGGTTCGTTCTATGATGTCACTTACAGATTTACCGCTATCATTTTGGGGTTATGCATTAGAAACAACCGCATTCACTTTAAATAGGGCACCGTCTAAATCCGTTGAAACGACACCGTATAAATTGTGGTTTGGCAAGAAACCTAAATTGTCGTTCCTTAAAGTTTGGGGATGCGAAGCCTATGTAAAGAAGTTACAAAGGACAAGCTTGAACCCAAAGCGGAAAATGCGTCTTCATAGGATACCAAGGAAACTATTGGGTATACCTTCTATCATAGATCCGAAGGCAAAATCTTCGTTGCCAAGAATGGATCCTTTCTAGAGAAGGAATTTCTCTCGAAAGAAGTGACTGGAAGGAAAGTAGAACTCGACGAGGTTGTCGAACCTTCTCTCGAAATTGCGAGTAGCGCAGCACCGGAAGAAGTTCCTGTGGTGCCTGCACCAATTAGAGAGGAAGCTAATGATGATGATCATGAAACTTCGGTTGAAGTTGCTACAGAGCCTCGGAGGTCAACGAGAACTCGTACCACTCCAGATTGGTATGATTCCGTTATGAGTGTCATGTTGGTGGACAACACCGATGACCCCGAGACATATGAGGAAGCGATGATGAGCCCAGATTCCAATAAATGGCAAGAAGCCATGAAATCCGAGATTGGATCCATGTACGAAAACCAAGTATGGACTTTGGTGGACTTACCGGATGGCCGGAAGGCTGTCAAGAACAAATGGATTTCAAGAAGAAAACAGATGCTGATGGTAATGTTACTGTCTATAAAGCTCGACTTGTTGCAAAAGGGTTTCGACAAATTCAAGGAGTTGACTACGATGAGACTTTCTCACCAGTAGCGAAGCTAAAGTCTGTGAGGATTATGTTAGCAATCGCTGCATATTATGATTATGAGATATGGCAGATGGATGTCAAAACAGCATTCCTCAATGGAGATATTGATGAAGAGTTGTATATGATGCAACCCAAAGGTTTTGTCGATCCTAAAGATGCTAACAAGGTATGCAAACTTCAAAGGTCCATCTATGGATTGAAGCAAGCATCCCGAAGTTGGAATCAACGTTTTGATAAGGTAATCAAAAGTTTTGGTTTTATACAAACTTATGGAGAAGCTTGTATTTACAAGAAAGTGAGTGGGATCTCTGTAGCATTCTTAATACTATATGTGGATGACATATTGTTGATTGGGAATGATGTAGACCTTCTTAATAGTGTCAAGGAATATTTGAATAATAGTTTTTCAATGAAGGATCTTGGCAAGCAGCTTACATATTAGGCATAAAGATTTATAGAGATAGATCAACGCCAAATATCATTGTCACTGAGTACATATTTGGACAAAGTTCTAAAGAGGTTTGGAATGGAAGAAAGCAAGAAAGGGTTCTTGCCCATGTTGCTTAATCGACCTTGAGTAAAACTCAAAGTCCGACATCGGCGTAAGATAGAGAAAGGATGAGTAAGACTCCTATGCCTCACCATAGGATCTCTAATGTATGCCATGCTATGTACTAGACCGGACATTGCATATGCCGTTAGTTTAACTAGCAGATATCAAAGTGATCCGAGTGGATCATTGGACAATGATCAAAAACATCCTTAAGTACTTGAGAAGAACTAAGGATATGGTTCTTTCTTATGGAGGTGATGAACAGCTCGTTGTTAATGGTTACACCGATGCTAGTTGGAACACCGATCCGGATGATTCTAAATCACAACTGGATACGTATTTATTTTGAATGGTGCAGCGATTAGCTGGAGGAGTGCAAAGCAAAGCGTTGTGGCGAGATCTTCAACCGAATCGGAATACATGGTGCTTTGGAGGCTTCAAGAAGCGATATGGATGAAAGAGTTCATTACAGCTGGGTGTGATTCCTAGTCTTGTGGACCCATTGTCTATCTCTTGTGATAACATGGGCGCCATAGCCAATGCGCAAGAACCAAGGTCACACAAGAAGTCAAGCATATCAAGCTGCGTTTTCACGCTATTCGAGAATATATCCGGGATGGGGATATAAAGATTTGCAAAGTACACAGATCTGAATGTGGCGGATCCGTTGACTAAACCTCTCCCGAGGGCAAAACATGACCAACACCAAACTGCCATGGGTGTTCGGTATATTACCATGTAATCTAGATTAGATGACTCTAGTGCAAGTGGGAGACTGTTGGATATATGCCCTAGAGGCAATAATAAATGTAGTTATTATTATATCTTTGTGTTTATGATAAATGTTTACATTCATGCTATAATAGTATTAACAAGGAAACATTGATACTTGTGTGATTTGTAAACTTAATTTGAAAGTCCCTAGTATAGCCTCTATACTTCACTAGCTTGTTGGTTGATTAAATGATTGTGGTTTCCCTATCATGAACATTGAGATGTTATCAACAACAGGATCATATCATTAGGAGAATGATATGGTGGACATACTCCTATTGATAAGCGTAGCATAAAGATCAAGTCATTTCAATAGTTCAATTGCTATATGCTTTCTGATACATAGTAACCTAATTCCTTCGACCATGAGATCATGCATATCACCTTTACCGGATGGATGCTTTGATGACATCAAACACCACACCGTAACTGGGTGGCTATAAAGGTGGCATTGAGTGTTCGGAAAGTATTGGTTGAAACACATGGATCAAGAGTGGGATTTGTCCATCCATATGACGGATAGATATACTCTGGGCCCTCTCGGTGGAATGTCATCCAATTAGCTTGCAAGCATGTGACTGGGTCACAAGGGATCACATATCACGGGAACGAGAAAAGAGTACTTATCGGTAACGAGGTTGAACTAGGTATGTAGAGATACCGACGATCATAACCTCGGATAAGTAAACTATCGTGAGACAAAGGGAAATTGGTATCGTATGTAAGTGGTTCATTCGATCGCAAAGTAATCGTAGAAATATGTGGGAGCCATATGAATTTCCAGATTCCTCTATTGGTTATTGTTCGGAGAAGTGTCTCGATCATGTCCGCATAATTCACGAACCGTAGGGAGACACACTTAAGGATTCGACGTTGTTTTGAGTAGTTATGGTATTATGAGAAAGAGACCGAATGTTGTTCGGAGTCTCGGATGGGATCCGGGATATCACGAGGTGATCCGGAATGGTCCGGAGAATAAGATTCATATAAGGAAAGTCCTGTTTGAGTTCGGGAATGATTCCGTGTTTTCATCGAATGTTCTAGAAGGGTCCGGATTGTCCGCACTCCGGGGTACATGAGTGTGACATTGAATGATTGCATCATGTACTAAGTGTTCTTGCTGTTCCAAAAACATGAAAGTCAAATTGCCAGTTTGAAAGTCAAACGGCTAAAACAGGAAACTGTGGAAAACAGGAAACTGTGGGAAACAAGCAAGAGGAGGTTGAAACCAACTTGGAGGAGGAGTTCCTCTCCTCCTTGGCCGGCGCCCAGCCCTAGGATGAGTTGGGGAGGGACTCCCTCCCTCCCTGGCGCGCCTAGCCCCTCCACCTATAAAAGGAGGGGCATGGCTCCTCCTTGAGACACACAAGTTTCTACCTCTAATCTCAGGTTTAGAGCCGTTTGGTTTAGAGCTTCTAATTGCTTTAGCCTGCGGTTTAGAGCCTTCTAATTGGTGTGTCTAATCTCTAGACCACTAATAGCCCTCTCATAATCCACCATACTCCTCGGCTTAAGGCGAAGCCTCAGGATTTCCCTCTACTTAGGTACCACGCCAGTTGTCTTTGGGAATCGCGAGGAGTGCTACAACCTCCGGCCTTTGGAACAAGGGATAGGAAGGTCTTAGTCCGAGTCTAACGTGTGACCGACTACGGAAGCGCCTTGGAACGCAGCCTTGGAAGGATCGTCCACACGATCTTGAGATCGGAAAGAGTATTTACATCACCCACGAGAATCCGCTCTCGTTAAACACTTTGGAATCTTCGAGGGTAAGTTATTCCATCGACTCGTTGCTACAATCTAGTAGATAGATCTTGGCTTGTTTGTTTGTATGCGATAGAAAATTTTTGTTTTCCATGCTACGAACCCCTACATGAACCATCCTTAATATTAAAAGTGCCAAACCGGAAGAATTGCATTTTGGAAGCCATAAGTCTAGCCCAAAAGTGTGAATCACCTGGTTTCCAAACCAGTGTAGACACCGCTTTTGAGCCAACACATTTCCTCCATAGAATAGTTTGCGGACCCTTCTTGAAGAAGTTTGAATAACCATTTACCCAATAATGCGGTGTTTTTGACTTTTAAATCATGTTTGCCCAATCCACCATATTCTTTGGGTAGGCAGACAACATTCCATTTGGCCAGTCAATATTTCTTTTTCTCACTATCCCCTTGCCAAAAGAATCTTGAACGGAAATAGTCCAGTTTAGACAAGACTCCTTTTGATAACTGGAAGAATGATATCATATACAATACCATGTTGGTGAGTACTGAATTAATGAGGACCAGTCTTCCACCAAGGGATAGCAATTTACCCTTCCAACTATTTAGACGTTTCTGAAGTCTTTCCTCAACGAGTTTCCATTCAGCAATCGTAAGACGCCGATAATGAATCGGTATTCCCGGATAATTGATTGGAAATTGCCCGTGACCACAGCCAAAAAGATCGGCATACAGGTGAGCCTCGTCTTTAGCCTCTCCAAAACAATACAAATCACTCTTATGGAAGTTTATTTTCAATCCAGAAAGCTTCTCGAATGCTGAGAGTATTAGTTTCAGGTTCTTGGCTTTCTCCAGATCATGTTCCATAAATAGTATTGTATCATCGGCATATTGAAGAATTGATAGACCACCATCAACAAGATGTGGAACCAATCCTTCAATTTGACCATCAACCTTCGCTCTCTCAATAAGGATAGCTAGCATATCTGCCACTATATTAAATAGTATAGGCAATAATGGATCCCCTTGTCGCAGCCCTTTTTTGGTCTGAAAGTATTTTCCTATGTCATCATTGACATTAATGGCAACACTACCCCCAGTCACAAAAGACTGTATGACAGCACACCACTCTTCAGAAAATCCTTTCATACGGAGTGTTTGCTGTAGGAAAGACCAATTAACTTTATCATATGCCTTCTCAAAATCGATCTTGAACAATACCCCATTTAATTTTTTTGAGTGCAGTTCATGAATCGTTTCATGCAGGGTTACAAAGCCATCTAAGATGTTTCTCCCTTGCATGAAAGCGGTTTGAGAAGGTCGAACAACATGATCAGCCACTGAATTCAGTCTAATCGTAGCAACCTTTGTGAAAATTTTAAAACTAACGTTAAGAAGGCAGATTGGACGATACTGTTGTATACGTTCTGCATTGTTAACCTTAGGTAGTAAAATTATGTTGCCAAAATTTAGCCTGAATAGGTCTGGCTGACCAACATGTAAAAACTCGAACAAGCGCATCAAGTCAACCTTTATAACTTCCCAAAAAGTTTTGTAAAACTCTGCTGGAAAGCCATCAGGTCCTGGCGCTTTGTTTGGTTCCATTTGGAAGACAGCCTTCTTAACCTCCTCCTCAGTATAAGGGGCAGTCAGAAAGTTGTTTTCCATAGTAGAAACCTGAGGAATATCCTCCGTCCGTGACTCATCCAAAGAAAAGGAGTTTTCAGGAGGTGCCCCAAACAAAGATTTATAGTAGTTGGTAATATAAGATTTAAGATGTTGCTGACCTTCGATCGACCCTTCTTCCTGGATTAGAGAATGAATAAGTTTCTTCTTATGCTTGCCATTTGCAATAGAATGGAAGTATTTTGTATTCACATCTCCTTCTAGGATGAATTTGGCTTTAGACCATTGGTACCACTTGAGTTCTTCTTCATGCAGGAGTCTGGCAATTTCTGCATTCGATTGGTTTTTAAGCTCAATCTCTTGTGCAGTCAATAACCTAACCTCCGCTGAAGCCTCCAAGTCATTAATAATAGCAGAAAGGTGTATTTTTCATTTTTAAGGATACCAGAAGTATGTCTAGCCCAACCACGGAGGAATTTGCGCAAGGCACGCATTTTATTGTTCCAACATTTTATAGGTGTGTGAACACTAACCGATTTTTCCCAAATAGCCTTCACAAGGTCATAAAAACCATCACGATCAATCCATCCTAGTTCAAACTTGAAACTGTTCTTGGATTTCCGTGGTGGTATTCCGACAGATAATAGCAATGGGGCATGGTCCAATAAAGCCTCAATACGCTCTAAAGCGCGAACAATTACCATAGGAAATTTATCTTTCCATTCGGTATCCATAAGCACTCTATCTAACTTTTCATATGTAGGCTCCGGAAGACTATTAGCCCAAGTAAATTGTCTTCCTAACATTCTAACCTCTCTTAAGTCTAAGCTGTCTATGACAGCATTAAACATGAAAGACCAATGTTCATCAAACCGTTCCCGACTTTTCTCATGAGGGAATCTTAGCAAGTTAAAATCCCCACCTATAAGGATAGGATAAGGATTATCCTTAGCAAGATTAACCAACTCACGTAAAAAGTCAGCTTTATAAACATCCTGGGCAGCCCCGTATGTAGCGACCAGAGACCAAACGAAATCATCAGCCTTGTTCCGGATATGGAGTTTAATAAAAAAATCTCCAACCGAACTGGCTAATATTTCCATTGTCTCATCTCTGACGCCTAACAGGATTCCCCCGGACCGCCCCCGTGGCGGACGTGATACCCATGTAAAATCCACTCCACCAGAAAGGCGATTGAGTTGACTTTGTGAGAAATCACGTCTACCAGTCTTAGAAATACCCAAAAAATCCAATTTATAATCTCTCACACAATCGGCAAAGAACAAATGTTTAGCCAAGTCGCGAAGACCTCTGCTATTTGAGAACATGCCATTCATTGAGAAACAATTGGGGATTTGGGTACACGAGATCTCTTACGGGACCGATGGCCCTTTGATTTCCGACCAGAAGTTGTAAGATCATATAATGAATCTAGCCCGGTCTCATCAAAGCCCACATCTGATACTTCACCAACTAAGTGAGAAAGGATTTGACCATCTATTGTGGCATGCAACTCCTCCTCCTCCATTGGTGAAGGGTCAGGAACAACAGAGATTTTAGGAGTAACCGTTAGACGGTCAACCTCCATATGTCTCAAAACAGAATTAGAAAGATTAACTTCACTAACAGATCTACCCAAACTAACTCCAACTTTAGACAGCTTATCTATAATAGAGTTATTTGAAAAAGAAATAAAAGATTTAGATGAATTACCCGGGGTGTCCAAATTCTTCTCCGCCTTCCTCCGCATGGCCTTGCCCAAGGAGTCCTCATTTGTGGCAGAGGCTCCCAGTGCATCAACACCATGACAAGAACTCCTGCGCGTCGGGGTCGCAGCGACCAAGATAGGACCATCGGTATCAGGGGACAAACCAAACCCCTCCTGGGTCAGGTCCATCCTCCCTGCCTCCGGTCCACCAACTGAGCCAGAGCGTCCCCCCAAGTCTGACAGACAAGCACCGTGGGAGGAACCTCCAGCATCCCGCGTCACAGGCGCAGAGGGTTGCACTGCCAGGGGCAAAGGTGAAGCACCCTGCGCCCCGGAAGCCAACCCGGTAGCCTCGCGGTCGGCGAGCCCCTCCTGGGCCAGCCTCCGCACCGAAGACCCGCAGTCGTCCTCCTGCACATCCTGAACCTCCTCAGTAGCACCTCTCCACAGAGGAATAGAACGACCCAACATGTTAGGTCTCCCACGCGTGGGAGAAGCCTAAACCAAAGAAACACCAGACGACTCCATAGAACCACAAGCCCCAATCAAGGCCTCCTGAAGCTGTGAAGGAGAAACACGAGGAGAACACAACACCGGACCAGATCCCCGCAGGGGAGAGTCTAATGGAAGCGCCTCCAATAGCTCTTTACCACGAGGAGTGACAAGGTTAGCATTAAAAGGAGTAACAGCAAACAGTATCACAGGTTCTGGCTGCACTGAGCGGTCTAGATGAGCACCCTTCCCGGTAGGCTGCTGCACTGAACCACCCTGCCTAGTAGAAGTCGAAGAAGAGCCAGCCCCAGCAACCTGTGATCCACCCCCCGTGTCAGAAGTATCCATAGCATCATCAGACGGCTTCTCATTCGCTTCATCTTCCTGATCATCCTTCCTCTTACTCCATAAGAAAGGTGCAAACTCAGGCTCAGGCACATAACCCTCTGGCTCCAAACGAAAACGGAGCTCATAAGCCTTGAGACCCACCACAGCGTCACTCACAACATAATGTCCAAGTGATTCCTGCAGCCTCAAGAAAACACTCGTATCTGTCATAGCAACAAGAATCCGCACGACACCACGCCTCCTCAAACTGAAAATATCCACATCTAAGGTAGTTCCCATTAGAACACCGACCGCCCAAAGACCCAAGAAAGACCGCAAACAATGTGGCACCCCATCAACATGCAGCCATACCTACTGAAGTTCCAGCTTGTGTGGCACCTCCAGTGTCCGGTAAATAGAAAAGGAAAGCTGAGAGGTGCTCAGAGGCACCGGAACCTGGATCCCATCCACCCTGTCCAAATACTCCATCGATGGAAAACTCACAAGAAAGGCATATTCCCCATATGGCATTGCTTCCCACTTCCACTAACTACGGACCGGGCATCTCCTAGCAATCTGTCTCTGAACCACATCCGCAGGGACCATTGGCCCAGTGACCTGAACAAGAGCTATAGGGGACAAGTTGGCCCCCAGATGATCCCGCACCACCGAATCAGGAATCTGAGAAAAAAGAGTCAACTCATTTCCAATACCGGACATCACAGGAGTAGGTCTTGGCAGCTTAAGCACGGGACAACGTAAAGTAGGATGAGCTGAGTTATCACAAATGTAGCAAACATGAGCCACCTTACAGTCTTTTGTTGCATGTGTATTTACCGCACACTTCCAACACCGAACAGATTTCAGACTCTTCTTAGCCACACCTGCAGAGCCTGGTACAACAAGAGCAACCTCGACAGGGGCATCGGATGGCACAACACTGTCCATCATCCCCTGAAGCCCGTACTGATGGGGCGCCTGCTGTCCCAACACCTGGAAAGAAGGATCTGCCAACCCAGCGGAATACCCGGAAAGCTGCAACTGAGACTGCGGCTGGTGATGCACCCCCTCCTGATTTGGAAACTTCTTCTTCTTCCGCTTCTGCACCGGCACAGACCCAACTCCGGCCCCAACTGCGAAACTCTGGGGCCCTGAGTTTGGCTGAAACATCCCCTGCTGTGCCAAAGGACCTCCAGTTGTCGGATGACCACGGAACGGTGGCTGCAACGGCTGCGGCGTGAATTGTTGCCTCGGCGCGGCGAAACCAGCCCTAGGAGCATGCTGATACGGTGACCTCACAAACATTCCTTGGTGAAAGGCACCCGGCGGCTGCATCCCCTGCTGCCCGGAGAACGGATACGGTCCCTAATTTCCAAACTGTCCCGCCTGTTGCTGTGTCGCGAAGGTCTGTCCAGCCCCATAGACCTGCGGAAAGACGTTGACGCTTGACAGCCCGGAACCCGACGCCGCCCCAGCAAGATGGTGCTGCACCGGAGGCCTTGCATGCTGCCCTCCAGGCCCGGCATGCCCAACATCAGCAGATTGAGGCGCCCTAGCAGCAGGGGGGCGCCCTTGGGGCTCCTGCCACAGGAGCGGCGGCCGCCGCAGTTGAGGGCGCGGTTGGGCGGCCAGGAACACCCGCCATCCCCACAAGAGCTTGGACGAAGGAGCGCGGCGATGAGCAGTCTGGCGGCGACGGGGGGCAGAAAGGCGGCGGCTTGTTTGGCGAAGGAAGACTACCGACACGCGATCGGTTATGGGCACGTGAAACAGGCAGCGAACGCCCCAGCCCTATCGCGCGGGCAACAACTCTCCAGAGGCCACATGCGACCGAGCCAGAGTCCGACACGGGCCCAACCGGATGTTCGATCTGCAGCCGCCTCGGGATCAACGAAAACTGCTTCACGGTCTTCACGCGCCCTCCCGACGCCGCCAGGAAGGATCCGAGCACCGCCGGCGCAGACGCCCGCCGAGGAGGCAGGGGCCCCTTCCAAGGCTTCACCGTTGGACCTCTGCTGAGAAGGAAACCCGCCGGCGACGCAACCGAACCTCTCCGAGCCTCCGGCGACGAACACAGAACCGGCGAAGACCTCTGCATCGTCGGCGACGGTGACCCGCGTTCCGAAAACCTAGAGGCAGGCGTCGGGAATCCAATCTCCTCCCAGAACGCTTGCCGCAGCTCGTCACCGGACTTCATGCGCCGACGGCAGACCGTGGTCCACCCCAGTTCCCCCGAAACATCTTCTAGATCCTCTAGTGCCTCGCGGGCGACCATGGCATCCTCTCCATCCGAACCAGACTCCGAACCAAGGCATTGGAAACGAGAACCCGACGCCGAGGCGGCCGATCTCGCCGCCGGCGAGTCGAGTGCCCCAGGCTCCAGCGTGAGCCGGCGACCCCGCCCCATTCGACTTCGGTTAACTTGAAATGGACCTTCCGTGTGAGATAGGGTCCTTAAAAGATCTGAACTGTACTTGAGAATACATGAACATGTGAAGTGATCACAGTTCATAAAATATAAAAACTACAATAAAACTCATAAGTCGTAGTCAATTTAGAAAAGACGAACTTTAGTTTAATGAAAGGCACATAAGTATAACTTGCACTTTTCACTAAATTGAAGTTGAGATTTTCTTAACCAACAAAGACTTAAAAAACGCATGATTTACAAAATCAACCCAGTCTTTGTTTACGCGGTGAAAACTTTGATTTGTGCTAGCCTAGCCTACCGTACATACTAGTTTTATCTGAGTCAATGTTGTCTGGTTATAGATTTTGGCTATGTGCTTATGTGATATGCAGAACTAGTAGGTATGCTATATTGTTGTATTGGTGGTCTCTATGTGTATTTATATTGTTTTGTGCAAGGGACATTATCAAATTTGTTTGGTGTTCAAGATACAATAATTGTTGATATCGGATCCAAGTGAAGTACAAATGACAATGTTTGGCTTGCATACCACAACCTGCAACACACGAACATAAATACAATTGACTGAGTCGTCAATAGACTCATGGCGAATTTCATTGTCGGAGCATAGATTGGATCGCATGGACGATTGGTAATGATGATGGACTTTTTGACGTGATTGTGCGACCTTTGGTTGGAACAAAAGAAAGGTGGTGGCAATTATTTCTGGAAGTTGAAGGCACGGTTATGCATATGACAAAAAATGAAAGGAAAAAATGAGGAACAAAATTCAGAGGCCCCGAAGACCTATGTGGCCCATAGGACAGGAGCCTAGTGCCCCTCTCCTATTGCCATTTTCACTTCCTCTCTCATCTTCCATAGGCTCGTCCTTCTTGTCGCGCCCCACCTCTTTCTTTTAGCCAGAATCTTGCAACCACCTTTGAATTCTTATTGTTGCAACCTCCTTCATGTATCTTGCCGACAAAAATGCCACATTCTTTTTTGGCCCGATCTCACTTATCATTCTTCCCATCCTTCTTTTTCCATCGTACCTCCAAATACCCCTCATGTCCATCCCTCTATCATTACCTCATTTCCCTCCCCCTCTCCCTCCTTTCTTTTACCCTCTCTCTTTTCTCTCTCCCATGATGTGTCCCTTCACATGTGTCACATATATCTCCCATAAGGACAATGATGAATGTCACAAATTGATATGTTGCAATATAAGGTATGTACATGCTCTATAATGGTGGGCCTATATTTGTGTGTGTTATGTTTGAGTCGTTCTTGCTTCCTTACCTCGATGGACGGATAGTGCTTGAGGATTTTTTTAGCTCGATGTTCAAGTTTTTGCTCGCTTTTCCCTAATTAACTAGGTTTCTCTTAATGCAATACAAAAAATCCTTGAGGCCTGGTTAGAAAAAAGATGAGGTGGTAACAATTATTTGTCGAAAGTTCAAGACATAATTGTGGAAATGTGAAGAAAAGGGTAAAAATTAGAAAGGAATCTAACAAGCCAATCACCAATTTGTCTTGTGGGAGAGGACCCTAGTGATCCTCTCATTCCACCTTTTTGATCACCCTTCTTAGAAATATCTTCGTCCTTCCCATTCTCCCCTCTTTGGAGTCATTGTCATTCTTCCCTCCACCGGAACATTCCTTCTAGTCATCGCCTTCCTCCACCATTGTCTCTCGGTTGGTGCCTTTTCTCACCCTTCATCCTCTCTCCCCCCTCTATCCGTACCTCCGTGTTCCACACCTCTCCCTATGTGCCTTTCCTCCTTCTATGTTTTCTCTCCCCCTCTCATCCTCCTATCCGTCTGCCTCTATCAAATCATATCTACCATTGAGGCAAGAACTATGCCATAATGGCTAGCCAAAATATAGATATGGAGGGTTCGGAGGGGGGGGGGTCTATAACTCCCATAGAATATAGGGGTAGTAACATGCTTCTTCCATTGGAATTAACTACGCGTTGTTAACCCAATGCTATGGAAACCATGGTTGAAACTAAAACTTCTACTTTCGTAAGTGGATCTTTCTATATTCTAGCATGAGGATAGTTTTGTGGTAAAAACATCTCCTTTTGTACATAGCTAGTTCACATTATATATTATGAGTTTATTAGATTATAGTGTGATCATGCACCCAACTTAGTCCATGCTATACAAAGGTTTGTACATGCTTTGGCATTGCCTTACAAGGTAATATCATCAAGTAGTTTTCAAACTGGCCTTAATAGGATGTTGTTGTGTAGATTGACAATACAAGTTTGTGTGTTCAAGGATTTTTGCGCTAGATTGCAAATTCTATGTATCCTAAAACTACAACTATATGGATATCAATAAACTAATGTATCACTGATATGTTGCAGTATGGATTAAACAATATTTTATCATGCATTGCATGAACTCAAAAGGGGCTCTTAATATATCCCAACACTGTATCAAGGTTTTTTGTATACATTATGTATTAAGTTCAGTTGACGTGTTCCCTAGATTAAAATCAAAAACCATTTTGATGTGATGTTGAGGAGGATGTTGACTCCCTGGAAATGATTCATGTTTCGTTTTGAAAAAAGTCTTATTTTTGTAGTGTATATACTGAACTTTGTTTCCAGTATATGTGTAATCAATTGTTAATATGTTTTGGTTTTATAAATCTCAATCTAGGTTTTTTATGTCACAGTCCATTAAGAAAAGTGCAACTTCAGTATAGTAAAAAGTGTGAGTTGCACTTTTAAAAAAAAGTGCACCTAGGTGTAAAAGTGTAAGCTGCACTTTTTCCTAGATCAAATTTGCACATTCGTAAATCGAACAAGATTTAAGAAAATCTCAGTTGACTGAGACACAAAACGAACATAATATTTTTGTTGTCCCAAAAGGCATTGACTTGAATTCTTATTTTAGTTGTGAAAGTGCATGTGGAAGATTAGTCCACCCAAACCATAGCAGATGGTGCATATTTCAAATGAACACTTGGTTTGAGTGAAGAGCAAGTGAACATCAAGTATTAATACTCTACCTAATTATTCACTATTATTATTTTGGTGACATGTCCAATATCATCATATAAATTTTCTTACAATTGGATTATATTAGATATATTCATGTTTCTATGCAAGAAGTGTTAGTATAAAGCAACGATGGTGCATTCTTTGCAAATAATTATGTTTGTTGCATTCATCAAATTTTGTTAATACATATCCATAAGAACTTGTATTTCCATTTCCTAAGATACATTGTCTTATATTTTTGACTTTGAATGGCGTATGTGCAAATGTTGGTCTTACAAGACCAAAGGAAGGAAACTAAAAAGGATACATATAACACACACGAGTAAGGAAATAACAATAAAAACGAAGGGGAGAGTACACTACAACATAGTAGGCGAACATTGACGATTTTAAACACAGAGGCACATGTGTAGAAGCCACGATTGCGCAATGGTCGAGCTTAAAAGCAGCTAGATATAACTGCTCTTTTTGGCTCGACACTTATGATCCGCCACACAATCCGATGATATGCCTCGGTAGATTAAAAGTTGGAAGAAAACCTGTTTAACAGATAAAGTGTGACACTATATTTTTCCATGATAGGTACATGTTTTAGGGACACAAAAGTTAATCACAAACAATGCTAAGTAATCAGTTTATCCATTACATTCATATCGTAATTTCCATTTTATTAATATGTGAAATTCTATTTTATTAACACATTACATTACACTTTGAGAATTATTGCACTCTTCTAACGGTCCTGATTTTAAAATCAAAACCACCAAAATAGTGCAAAAATTAGAAGAGGGGTTTGAGCTCCTCTTTGTTCAACTAGCATAAAATAAAGCCCAACAATTTGGTTCAAGTCTATGTTCATGGTTCTACTTGTTGGCGAATGGGCTATGTAAAACAAAAATATTGCCCTAGATGAAAACCAAGATCACTAGTGATTTGCAAGGAACAAGATCATACCCTCAACGCTCATGTCACATAGTGGAATTTCATGACATTGTTAAGGTCACCGTTTCCGATTACAACAACTAGGTGTATCCCTCCCATCTGCGAGAAGAATCTACTGGTGTAGCTCCACACGATCAAGTATCAAAGTTTACAACGCCTCCGAGGTATGCACATGTTGTGTGGCCAATGACACGAACAAAGCAGGTATTAGGTTGATGAAGATTCGGCGGCGCTTCCACAATCACCAACTAGTTTTGATCTAGACACTGGTGGAAACAACCCCATGTGTCCCGGTTGGTAAGCGGCATTAGTCCCGGTTGCCCAACCGGGACGGGGCAATCGGGACTAAAGCCCGAACCTTTAGTCCCGGTTGCCCCACCAACCGGACAAAGATCATACGTGGCAGCTGCACCGTGCGAGGAGGGCTTTAGTCCGGTTAATATCTGAACCGGGACTAATAACCTTCTCGCAGCGAGATTTGGCCATTCTCTGCGGCGAAGAATTCATTGCACATTTTGTTGCCATGCAGCATTTTCGCCACTTTTGTGCCGCGGAGAATTCATTTAGGTTGTTTTATTGTTTATTTAGTGTTTTGCACTTATCAATGAAGGAACCTTATATTACACAAGATCATCATGACAATACACGGATCGAGTTCATGCACTACATACAAAAGTTCCCTTGTCTATACGGATCGAGTTGCTATTTTTACAATCCCTATTGTCTATACACAGCAGAATAGTATTCCCCTTTCGGTCTAGGACTTACGCATCCAAGAATCCCGCCAATTCCTCCTGAATTGCTCGTCGCGATCCTTTGGCGTAAGACCGTCCGTGAGCGTTCGATCTGATTTAAAAAAGGAGTCAGTCTATATGAATGAAACTAAACACAATTTGTTTGAAAATAAAACTATAGAAATTGTTTACATACGTGGAGTTGCTCTAAATTTCTGCCCTTCTCATCGCACGTCTGCCGGATGAACTCGCATACATAGTATCCACATAGATTGTTACCTGGTCCCGGCGTCAGGCACTTCACCAGAACATAGTTCAATCAAAATAATAATCAAGCATGATAATAACCGTATCAAAACTAGAATCAAAGAGATGCGCGGATATAGCTAGTGGTGCTTACATCTAGTGGTTGAAATGTAAGCTCCTCTTTCCAAACACCCCTAGCCTTCTTGGTGAACCGTTTCCAAGCACTGCCCGGCGAAGAAAACGAATAAAAGAAGTTATTAAGTACTTGATATCATAAAATTCACGAACGTTGCCGATATAGTGTCGTAATGATTAGAATTACCGCTGGAGAAGTATCTGCATGTCCTTCCACGTCTCAAGGGGTTTATGTTTCGATTCCATGACTAGTACACGCCCTTTGTCAAGTTGAATGATTAACAGAATATAGTGGAAGCTGCGAATGCATAACTAATCAATTATATACTTAACATCGAGTAAGCGAAATAGAAAGTGTATACAAGACAATAACACTCACTCGAAGTTGTAAGGAAAAAGTATTTCCCTTTTGGTTTCTTGAAACCTTAACGCGTGTACTATATTATCCTCCGTATCCTGGGGGCTTATTTTGAGATTAGCTTCATGAACCCAATATGGGTCAATGAAGCCAATATCATAGATTTGTCCTCCTGTGCATTCGAGAATCTTCATTCGCATATTACGGTATGATTATATACATGCAATAAACAAAGTGAGATAGTGGAGACTAAGTTAATTACAAATTAGTACTTACAGACAATAGGCGATGAGCGATTTGTCCAAGGCGTCTTGATTGAATAATTGAAATAGCTCAACAAATTCAATGGATATCATGTCATCACTTTCTTTCCCATGATGCTTTTTGTAACCCTCGGACTATCCGATTAGCCCGGCACTTGTGGCGTGCATGTACCGATTATGCAATCTTCGCATTTTTGTTGAAAGATTATTTACCTCCTCGGGTTTGACGAGAGGTTTTTGCGTCTTGGTATTTGTATGCTACTTCACTCACGGGAAGAACTCTAAGCGGGATAAATCTTGGGCAATACTCATACCTTGAGCAGCGGCGCTTCTCCAGACAGTAACTACCTCTGGATCATACCGCTCTTGACCCCATATTTGCTCGACCCACATTGGTTTGAGAAATCACCTTGAGAGGCGCAAGACTGTTTTGCTTGTTCTCAGCTGGGCAGATTTCCGCTTGCATCAATGATCGCTCTTCGAGGCTTGTTGTGCGCATGTGACTTGAGAATAGAACGCTCATAGTCGATGACAGCTTTGGCTCGGGTTGATGAAGAGTCTTTAGCATTTTCAACACTTTGGCTTTTTCTTCTTTGGTCTTTGGGAACTCTGGCTCTTTCGGCCGCCTCGACAGCTTAAACGCTGCCGTTTCCGCATCAACGATCGCCGATCTCCTCTTCAGATCTGACCATAAGCTCTCTTGGGAGGAACCGTTGGTACTTTTGGAAGAGGCTCTTGTTTACGTTTGGCGATCGCTTACGATGGCAGATGCGCTTTACGCTTTTTATCCCGAGGCGCGGCGATGGCTCCGGCGATGGCTGCACGGAGACGGGTGAGGCGGCGGAGCGGGTGAGGCGGCGAAGACGGCTGCCATGCGGCGACCTCGGAGACGGGTGAGGCGGCGAAGATGGCCTTGGCGTGTGATTTGAAGCACGATACAATCCTTCGGCCATAGAATGGTGGCGTTTTTGCGTCACCCAGCGATCACATCCCTTCACCGGCAGGTAGTGAAGATCCAAAACCTCAAAGGTGGGCATGATTTCATCCACGCCGACAACACAGCGTAGCCCTCTGGAACGGACGGCGGTGGTAAGTTGGTGTGGGTCCAATTGGTAAGGCATAGCCGCCACCTTCATTGATATGTTCACAACTTTGACATGTAGCTCGCGGTGTGTCATCTCTGTGATATCATCCTTTGGGTAATAGCGAGAGCCATCGTCGGTGCATCATCGGCATCGCCATTGTCATCACCGGGACCTCGGTGGAAGCCACATGCTTTTCGATTATTCGATAGGCGGTAGCATCGAATGCGGTGTCTTGAGATGGGGCGCGGTAGTACTTTTGCTCTTTAAGTGAGTTAATTTCATCTTGTTGTTGCTTTAATCGTTCTTCAATTAAACGCGATTCGCTCTTTCGACTTTCTGCTTCAGCGCCATCCTTACTCCTCGACGGCTTCTATCGGGATATTTCTTCCTCTCTTGAAACCAGTTCTCCATGATTGGGAGCCTATTGTGCCTCGTGTTCGTCCATCATGTTCCTTATTTCCAAGGGCGAGTGTGAGCTCATCATTCTCTCTATCGGGAATGAAGTCCCCATCTTTAACAGCCTTTCTCGCTTTTCTCATCCTCTCGATTGGCAAGGGGTCTTCTTTATGTCGTATGGTATATATACACCTACCTTCCGAGTCCAACGTGCCCCATGCCCGTAAAACCAATTCCTTGCACGTTCTACCCAATAAATGCATCTGCAGGGGTGATATTTTTATCACGCAGTTCCTGCTCAAGTTTCTCCCACTTAGGAATGCCACCTACAGCCACCTTGCCCCATAGTATGGTGATACTTCTTGTTAGCATTCAGCTTATTCTTTGCAGACATTTCCTTAGCTTTTCCCGATGTCTTGTATTCCACAAACTCAGCCCAGACTGGTTTTATCTTCTGAAACTGAGTCTTCTTGAAATCCGGAGTCTTCTCTTTCACGACATAGTCAAGGGGCAATCTTTTCTTCCAGTTGGTGAAAACCTTTGGGCCATCTTCTTCAAAGCCCACTCCCTGACCTTAGCCTCCATGGCTCTCCCATGTTGTAAGGCGTCCTCAACTGGATCCTCCGCATTTGGATCCAGCTCTATCTTCGGTAGTTTGAAATTAACCATGAGCCTCTTCCACAGTAAAACTTTGGCGTGGTTAGGGACAAATAAACATGTTCCCTCTTCATCCGCATTAGCAGGCCTATTCCAATTTCTAATCGTGATCGGGATTAAGTCCCTAACGATTACTCCGCATTGTGCCACAAATTTGGTTGCGACAACTTCGGGAGCTGTCTGCCGTCTTCAGCGACATCTTCGATTCTGAACCTCTCATGGTCTTCCAACTTTTTGGTTGGGCCTCGTCTGCTCTTTTCAGTAGATTCCTTCGATCCGGAGGGCTAAAAGAAGAAAGATCGTCGTTACTATTTCTATATAGATAGCAGATGATTAATTAATGAATTGATTTATATTACATGCACCTCGCGGATGATCGTCTTCTCGGTTACACAAGGCATCGCCTTCTCCCTCATGGCAACACCTTCAACCTCAAACAAGTTGTCTACTCCGGTAAAAAGAGGATCACCCTCACCGGAGTTGTTCAGAAACGTTGATACGTCTAAATTATCTTCCCCACGGATCACACCCTGGATCAACTCTTCCTTTTCTTCGTCTCGGCGTGTGGGTCCATATTTTACGCATAGGTGGAAAAAGCGAATAAGTCAAAGCGGCTAAAGGAGAAAGTTACGAATAAGTCAAAGCGGCTAACGAATGAAGATGAAACCCTAATATATACATACACAATAATAAAAATGAAGAGAAACCCTAAACCCTAAGGCTATGAGAGGGGAACATGAGTATAAGGCTACAAAAGGTCTTCGATCTATCTATGGTCTTGATCTCGGTCTTGATCTCAATCTCGATATCGTATTCTCCGAGAAGAACCAAATCACCGGAAAGAAAGGAAACAATCAACACATGGCATCGATGCAATGCTCAAGCAATGGTGATGATACGACAAGTTAATGTGCATTGGAATGTAACCTAAAGCATTCTCGACAAGTTAATTGGGGTTCCAGGGGCGAAACCCTAACTCAAGGAACTCGGAATCACTGTTAGGGTTACTAGGGTGTTCTAATTAAACTTGTCATTTAAGTTGTTGAACATTTTTACGAACAATGCGGCTTGACCGGTGGCGCACGTTTCCTATAGCGACTAGCGAGAGGGCGAGCTGGGCGAAGGAGTTGAGCGATGAGGCTTCTCACGGACTCGAATCGAGCAACAGTAAGATGGGCCATCACGGGTACACTACGGGCCAAATTTCTTTTTATCGTTATATGGTATGGTGCAGAGGATTTTCGCTGCGCCCGGGCCATGGCCCAGTTGCCTAGGCCTGGATCCGCCTGCTCTACCTCGTCTCTGGCGCCCAGGCGGCCAGCTCCGCGCCTCGCCTCCTCTCGAAATAGGCTTCGCCCGCTATATTAATATAGCAAGCAACACAACCGGTACAATCACGAGAACAAAGTGGGGCCCTCCCAGGATTCCCACCACACTCCGGTACAATCACGTCAGCCGGATCGACAAAAGCGATGACTCACAACCCATGTGCCCTCGGGATTCCCACCACCCTCGCCCGGATCGTCGTGTACCAAGCAACACCTTCAAGAAGGGGGCGACGATGACGACGCTGCCGGACAAGTCCTAGGATTTCTCCGGTACGGAGGAGAATAGGAGGTACACCGACGCCCTACACAAGGAAGGTGGCGCCCGCAGACGTCACCGCGTCGGTATCGATGGCACCGGGGATTTCTCGACCCTAGAACGGCAGGCCCGTGAAGCTTCCGCCGTCTTTGCAGCAGACGGCGCCCGGTGCGCCACCCTCATCACAAGCTCCTCCTCAGTCCAACCAGAGCCGACACAAGCAGGCCTGACCCGGCCCGTCTGACCCAGATCGAGCCCAAAGGGCCTAGATCTGGGAGAATAAACTCGCCATCCCGGCCGCTGCGCCACCAAGGGCGCCCTCCACTCCGCCGCCACGACTTGCGCCCGAACGCCCGCCTAGCGGCCACGCCCGACGAGGCCCGCAGACGTCAGCTCCCGCCAAACCCTAAGCCCTCGCCCGGAGCTCCACGCACCACGCCTGCCGCAACGGCCGCCGCCGCCGCGCCACTTCGCCCGCGCCGCCGCCCGCCGCCGGGTTATAGCCCGCGCCAAGCCACGGAGAACGAGGAAGGGCCCGCCGCCACGCCGGCGGCTTTGCCGCGCGTTCGTCAAGGTCGCCTCCTCCTCGGCGTCGCCGCCTTGGCCATCGTCGCCACCGCGCCCACCACCGGCAGAGAGGAGGAGGGCGGCGAGGCGGCCGTACTGACGCAGCGGTGGGGGCGGGCGCGGTCGTCGGCGGGAAGCGAGACGCGGCGGGCGTCGAGAAGAAGCCTTGGCGTCGCGCGATCGTCGGGGAAGGAGCCTTCTGAGCGGCGGTGATGGCGACTGGCGGCGTCGTCGTCGGCGAACACGTCTTGACGAGGCGAGAAGTGAGTGGGGAAGGAAGAAGAGGAGGCACGGTTATAACTAAAGGCCTTTAGTCGGTTCGTGGCTCAACGGGACTAAAGCGCATCGTCGGTTGGAGCCACCAACCGGGACCAATAGTCCAATTTTCAGCGGTGAAGAAGCGCGAGGACTCTTCGTCGGTTGGTGGCTCCAACCGGACGTTCTGTTTTCAAATTTTTTCAGTTATTTTCTCTCTCTTCCCGCCTTTTTTTTTTATTTTGGGGTTTAAATTTGTAATGTTTTTTAAATGATAATTAATTTGGAATTTAGAAAAACTTTAAACATAAAAAGTGTTTGGATTTGAATAAATAATTCGAAACCATTTTCTGTTTTGGAAAATAATTAATGTAACCATTTAAAATATGAACCATTTACAATTAAAAATGAATTAACTTATATTTTTTTAATATCAATTTGGAATTTAGAAAAACTTTAAATATAAGAAGTGTATGGATTTGAATAAATAATTCAAAAACATATTCTATTTTTAAAAAATAATTAATGTAACCTTTTAAAATGAATTATCTTATATTTTTGAATATTAATTTGGAATTTAGAAAAACTTTAAATATAAGAAGTGTATGGATTTGAATAAATAATTCAAAAACATATTCTATTTTAAAAATAATTAATGTAACCTTTTAAAATGAATTAACTTATATTTTTGAATATTAATTTGGAATTTAGAAAAACTTTAAATATAAGAAGTGTATGGATTTGAATAAATAATTCAAAAACATATTCTATTTTAAAAATAATTAATGTAACCTTTAAAATATGAACCATTTACAATTAAAAATGAATTAACTTATATTTTTTAATATCAATTTGGAATTTAGAAAAACTTTAAACAAAAGAAGTGTTTGGATTTTGAACTTATATGCGGTTTTTTTGAATTTGTTATGCAGTTTTGAATTATCAATTTCTAACTATGGTCGAACGGTGTGCATGAAGATAGGGGACGGCATCGTTAGAACTTGCATTGGATCTCTGAAGAAACCACATATTGCGAGTCTAAAAATGATTTTTCAAAAATCACAGGCGATAGATCATGTACCGTAGTACAAACGGACCCACTTCTGGATTCTAGACATTTGTTCTTTTACCGGGATGGACGAAAAGGTTTGAGATGTACGGTTGGGATATAGTCCATGTAAGGTGGTCTAGTATTTTAGGAAAATAGGACGGTAGCATTCAAGCGGCATTTTGGTGGTTACTTCACAAGCGACCCCATTTTGCGCTCGGAAAATGGAAAAGGGCTTTCCGTGCGACAAAAGGAAAACTTCCTCCTGCAACATTGTTCTCCATACCAATGTCCACACACATGCATAATATGGGCACAACATCACAAACTATGCCGTGATTCAAGACATAACATCGGTCATTTGGATGAAAGCCATGAAACCTCGAACATGATAGGTCATTTTGTGAAGGTTTTTGAAACATGATCAATATACCAAGTCTGGTATTTTTCCTTTCAACTATGTAACATAATATGACACCACGAAGGATTTTCATTGTTCGGATTTTTTGAATTTATTATGCCCGTTTTGAATTATTTGAATTTCTAACTATGGTCGAACGGTGTGCATGAAGATAGGGGCGGGCATCGTTAGAACTTGCATTGGATCTCTGAAGAAACCACATATTGCGAGTCTAAAAGCGATTTTTCAAAAATCACGGGCTATAGATCATGTACCATAGTACAAACCGGACCCACTTCTACTTGATTCGGCAGACATTTGTCCTTTTACCGGGATGGACGAAAAGGTTTGAGATGTACCGGTTGGGATATAGTCCATGTAAGGTGGTCTAGTATTTTAGGAAAATAGGACGGTAGCATTACGAAGCGGCATTTTGGTGGTTACTTCACCGCGACCCGTTTTGCGCTCGGAAAATGGAAAAGGGTTTTTCCGTGCGACAAAAAGGAAAACTTCCTCCTGCAACATTGTTCTCCATACCAATGTCCACACACATGCATAATATGGGCACAACATCACAAACTATGCCGTGATTCAGCACATAACATCGGTCATTTGGATGAAAGCCATGAAACCTCGAACATGATAGGTCATTTTGTGAAGGTTTTTGAAACATGATCAATATACCAAGTCTGGTATTTTTCCTTTCAACTATGTAACATAATATGACACCACGAAGGATTTTCATTGTTCGGATTTTTTGAATTTATTATGCCCGTTTTGAATTATTTGAATTTCTAACTATGGTCGAACCGGTGTGCATGAAGATAGGGGCGGGCATCGTTAGAACTTGCATTGGATCTCTGAAGAAACCACATATTGCGAGTCTAAAAGCGATTTTTCAAAAATCACAGGCGATAGATCATGTACTGTAGTACAAACGGACCCACTTCCTGCCGATTCTACAGACATTTGTCCTTTTACCGGGGATGGGCGAAAAGGTTTGAGATGTACCGGTTGGGATATAGTCCATGTAAGGTGGTCTAGTATTTTAGGAAAATAGGGCGGTAGCATTACGAAGCGGCATTTTGGTGGTTACTTCACAAAACGACCCGTTTTTTGCGCTCGGAAAATGGAAAAGGGTTTTTCCGTGCGACAAAAAGGAAAACTTCCTCCTGCAACATTGTTCTCCATACCAATGTCCACACACATGCATAATATGGGCACAACATCACAAACTATGCCGTGATTCAGCACATAACATCGGTCATTTGGACCGAAAGCCATGAAACCTCGAACATGATAGGTCATTTTGTGAAGGTTTTTTCGAAACATGATCAATATACCAAGTCTGGTATTTTTCCTTTCAACTATGTAACATAATATGACACCACGAAGGATTTTCATTGTTCGGATTTTTTTGAATTTATTATGCCCGTTTTGAATTATTTGAATTTCTAACTATGGTCGAACCGGTGTGCATGAAGATAGGGGACGGGCATTGTTAGAACTTGCATTGGATCTCTGAAGAAACCACATATTGCGAGTCTAAAAATGATTTTTTCAAAAAATCACGGGCGGTAGATCATGTACCTGTAGTACAAACCGGACCCACTTCCTCCCGATTCGGCAGACATTTGTCCTTTTTACCAGGGATGGACGAAAAGGTTTGAGATGTACCGGTTGGGATATAGTCCATGTAAGGTGGTCTAGTATTTTAGGAAAATAGGACGGTAGCATTCTGAAACGGCATTTTGCTGGTTACTTCACAAAACGACCCGTTTTTTGCGCTCGGGAAATGGAAAAGGCTTTTCCGTGCAACAAAAAGGAAAACTTCCTCCTGCAACATTGTTCTCCATACCAATGTCCACACACATGCATAATATGGGCACAACATCACAAACTATGCCGTGATTCAGCACATAACATCGGTCATTTGGACCGAAAGTCATGAAACCTCGAACATGATAGGTCATTTTGTGAAGGTTTTTTCGAAACATGATCAATATACCAAGTCTGGTATTTTTCCTTTCAACTATGTAACATAATATGACACCACGCGAAGGATTTTCATTGTTCGGATTTTTTTTGAATTTATTATGCCCGTTTGAATTATTTGAATTTCTAACTATGGTCGAACCGGTGTGCATGAAGATAGGGGCGGGCATTGTTAGAACTTGCATTGGATCTGAAGAAACCACATATTGCGAGTCTAAAATGATTTTTTCAAAAAATCACGGGCGGTAGATCATGTACCTGTAGTACAAACCGGACCCACTTCCTACCGATTCGGCAGACATTTGTCCTTTTTACCAGGGATGGACGAAAAGGTTTGAGATGTACCGGTTGGGATATAGTCCATGTAAGGTGGTCTAGTATTTTAGGAAAATAGGACGGTAGCATTCTGAAACGGCATTTTGGTGGTTACTTCACAAAACGACCCGTTTTTTGCGCTCGGAAAATGGAAAAGGGCTTTTCCGTGCGACAAAAGGAAAACTTCCTCCTGCAACATTGTTCTCCATACCAATGTCCACACACATGCATAATATGGGCACAACATCACAAACTATGCCGTGATTCAGCAAGACATAACATCGGTCATATGGACCAAAGCCATGAAACCTCGAACATGATAGGTCATTTTGTGAAGGTTTTTTGAAACATGATCATTGTTCGGCACATTTAGTCCGGATGTAGTCACAAACCGGGACTAAAAATATTTTCCGCCATTTCCCACCTCTTCCCAAGTTTTCCGCCCTTTCCTTTCTACTAGAGCTTTTAGTCCCGGATGTAGTCACTAAGGGACTAAAGATATTCCGCCATTTCCCAAAGCTTCATGCCAAGTTTTCCGCCCTTTCCTCTATATTTAGGGTGATCGTGTCATGGCTATCCACACATCCACACCTTCCTCTCTTAGAACAATGGACAACGCCCTCGGGCCATTCGACCCTCGAGGAGACCGAGGCGTGCGCCTCAACTACCCTTGTCCACCGGGTACCGCCGCCCGGCTGGATCTTTGGCCGGAGGGTTCTGTCCCTCCTGTCCCTCAAGGTTCCGCTGACGGCCATCACAAACCACTTCTACCACGAGCTCACGCCGGGCAGCGGATGGATCCCGTGGGATCCCGGCAACTATGACTGGAATGCCTTCTTCGCTAATAGGCGGGAAGGGAGCTCGCCCGAATGCAGGGTGATGGCGCCACCGGTGAACAACAACGAAGTCGGCCGTAAATGCGTGGTGGGAGAACCGTACTATCATCAGTGATGCGCTACATCGCGGGAGACCATCCTCGCCTCGGTGCCACGAGTCCACCCGCCACAGGCCCCATGTCGTGATGGCGGCATCGTCTTCCAGAGACCCTCTCCCACCGCCGTGAATCCAAGGCTGGAATGGCCCTGGTATATGCCATGGATGGGCCGAGGATCCCCGGAGTGGCGGTGGCGATGGCGATGATGATGACGGCGATGAAGACCACGAAGCTGCGTACTATAGGACTAGGCATGATTATGACTAAAGGCGGCTTTAGGCACAGTGTTAGCTAGTCCCGATTTGTCCCGGTTTTAATATTAATAAATGTCTTAAGTGTTACCTAATAAATAGAGAAATGCCTATATAAAGAGAGGGTTCATATTTAGTCCCGATTTGTACCGGTTGGGATATAGTCCATGTAAGGTGGTCTAGTATTTTAGGAAAATAGGACGGTAGCATTCTGAAACGGCATTTTGGTGGTTACTTCACAAAACGACCCGTTTTTTGCGCTCGGAAAATGGAAAAGGGATTTTCCGTGCGACAAAAAGGAAAACTTCCTCCTGCAACATTGTTCTACATACCAATGTCCACACACACATGATCATTGTTCGGCACACATTTAGTCCCGGATGTAGTCACAAACCGGGACTAAAGGGATTGCGGCAGAGTGGGCCAGACAACACTAATAATAGGGGTGAGTGTCGACATTATGTCGTGCGGCTTGTACCTTGTCCCGGATGGTGTCACCAACCGGGACTAAAGATGAACCTTTAGTCCCAGTTGGAGACACCAACCGGGACTAAAGATGAGTCAGCACTAATAATAGGGGTGAGTGTCGACATTATGTCGTGAGTGTCGACATTATGCCGAGCTGCTTGTACTATAAATATGCATCCTTGTGAGTCCAGTCCTCCGGCCGTTTGAGGCATCTCCAAGATGGTTTTAGAGAGCGAGGACACCACTACGGCCAGTTTGAGGAGATGCCGACGGAGCCCAGTCCTCCCATCTCCGAAACTGGTCTATAAGGCACTCCTAATATGTGAAATTAGTTAGCTCCGGCGTATTGATCTAGTTAGTGAAGTTACAAGCTGCAAGATGGTTTTCGAGAAGGGACACCACTTGCGGCCAGTTTGTGGAGATGCTTGCGGCCCAGTCCTCCGGCATCTCCGAAACTGGTCATAGAGGCACTCCTAATATGTGAAATTAGTTAGCTCAGGCGTATTGATCTAGTTAGTGAAGTTACAAGCTGCAAGATGGTTTTCGAGAGCAGGACACCACTGCGGTTCAGGAGATGCCGTGAGCCCCTCCTCGGCATCTCCAGAAACGGTCATAGAGGCACTCCTAATATGTGAAATTAGTTAGCTCCGGCGTATTGATCTAGTTAGTGAAGTTACAAGCTGCAAGATGGTTTTCGAGGCGAGGACACCACTGCGGCCAGTTTGAGGAGATGCCTTGAGCCAGTCCTCCGGCATCTCCGAGAAAGCTGGTCATAGAGGCACTCCGGTCCAGCCACAAAATGGGACTAACACTCAAGACATTTATTAATATTAAAAGCGAGACTACAAAACCGGGACTAAAGGCCACAAACGCGAAAGATATCCTTGGTCAAGCCACAAACCGCGAAAGACATGAACTAGAGTTACATAATATGAGCATGAACTTCTTGGCATATGTCATTCCTTATGACCGCTTGACGTAACCATGGAGCATCTTCTTTACTTAACGGAATGCTTGGGTCAGTTTTCCTTTGTGAAGGGGAATTTCATCAAACTTATTATAATCTTCGACATGTCTTGCCCTCGATTCCCACGATGTTTCTTTTCCCTGAAAGAACTATGTGACGCTTTGGATCATCATATGATGTATTCGTTTGCATATTTTTCTTTTTTTGATGCGGAGGACATGTCCTTCACATAGAAAACCTGAGACACATCATTGGCTAGGACGAATGGTTCATCTCTATAACCAAGATTGTTGAGATCCTTGTTGTCATTCCGTACAACTGGTCTATCTTTACCCCTTCCCCATTCAGGTTGACCCATTTGCAGCGAAACAAAGGGACCTTAAAAGAGACTCCATAGTCTAGTTCCCATATCTCCTCTATGTAACCATAATATGTGTCCTTTTGTCCATTCTCGTCTATTGCATCAAAGCGGACACCACTATTTTGGTTGGTGCTCTTTTTATCTTGGGCGATCGTGTAGAATGTATTCCCATTTATTTCGTACCCTTGGAAATTCAATACAACAGAAGATGGTGGCCGCCAACAAGTATAGCTGATCTCCAACGGTGGTGTCATTCAAGAGATGTGTCCGCATCCAACCACCGAGACTTCATGTGTTCATCTGTAATCCATGATTCGGGCTTCCCGGGTTTTGGGCGTACAATATTCTTGTGTTCCTCCATATCTGAGCTGCCAAGGTGGAATTATGTAGAACTGTGTAGTGTGCTTTAGTGAAAGAATCCCGTCCCTACATATCGTGCTTTCTTTCCCAGTGCCTTTTCCACTTAGTCTTCCCTCATGCCGAGTCGGAAACACCAACGGCTTAAGGTCGGGAATAAAGTCAACACAAAACTCAATGACCTCCTCATTTCCATATCCCTTGGAGATGCTTCCTTACTCTATACGGTTATGAACATATTTCTTTAAGACTCCCATGAACCTCTCAAAGGGAACATATTGTGCAGAAATAGCGGACCGAGAATGGCAATCTCTTCCACTAGATGAACCAGGAGATGCGTCATAATATTGAAGAAGGATGGTGGGAACACCAATTCAAAACTAACAAGACATTGTACCACATCCTTCTGTAACCTTGGCAGAATATCTGGATTGATTACCTTCTGAGATATTGCATTGAGGAATGCACACAGCTTCACAATGGGTACTCGAACATTTTCTGGTAGAAGCCCCCTCAATGCAATCGGAAGCAACTGCGTCATAATCACGTGATGATCATGAGACTTCAGGTTTTGGAACTTTTCTGCCATATTTATTATCCCTTTATATTAGATGAGAAGCCCGACGGCACCTTGATCGTAAAGGACTTCAAAAAGATTTCCTTCTACGCTTTGGTAAGAGCATAATGGCACGACTTAAGTGACGCCTTTATCCGTCTTGTTATCTGTATGCATGTTCTTTGGGTCTTTCATAATTTGTTGGTCCTCCGTGCTTGGTGTATCTTTTGTCTTCCCATACACGCCTAGGAATCCTAGCAGGTTCACGCAGAGATTCTTCGTCACGTGCATCACGTCGATTGAAGAGCGGACACGCAAGACTTTCCAATATGGCAGCTCCCAAAATATAGATTTCTTCTTCCACATGGGCGCGTGTCGACGTCGTTCGGAACTGATTGACCGCCGGGACCCTTTCCAAAGATTACTTCTATGTCCTTGACCATACCAAATACATCATCACCAGCAGGGAGTTTAGGCTTCTTCCGGTGATCTGCCTCACCTTTGAAATGCTTGCCTTTCTTTCTTACGGGATGATTGGTCGGAAGAAATCGTCGATTCGCTAGGTACACAACCTTCTTGCATTTATGCAAATATGTACCTTCGGTCTTATCTAAACAGTGGGTGCATGCCTTATATCCTTTTGTATGCGTCTGAAAGGTTACTAAGAGCGGCCAATCATTGATGGTTCTGAATAACAACCCTCGTAGATTAAATGGCTCTGTTTGTTCTCATCACGCACGTACACCTGGTTTGCCCCACAACTGTAAGAGTTCTTCAACTAATGGCCTAAGGTACACATCAATGTCGTTGTCCGGTTGCTTCGGGCCTTGGATGAGCATTGGCATCATAATGAACTTACGCTTCATGCACAACCAAGGAGGCAGGTTGTAGATACATAGAGTCACGGGCCAGGTGTTGTGACTGCAGCTCTGCTCCCCAAAAGGATTCATGCCATCCGTACTTAGACCAAACCATAAGTTCCTTGCGTCACCTGCAAAGTCTGGGAAGTCTCTCTCGATTTTTCTCCACTGTGACCCATCAGCAGGGTGTCTCAACTTCCCGTCTTTCTTACGGTCTTCTTTGTGCCATCGCAACAACCTGGCATGCTCTTTGTTTCTGAACATGCGTTTCAACCTTGGTATTATAGGAGCATACCACATAACCTTAGCAGGAACCCTCTTCCGGAGGGGCTCTCCCTCAACATCACCAGGGTCATCTCGTCTGATCTTATACTGCAATGCATTGCATACCGGGCATTTATCTAAATTCTCATACTCCTTACATGGTAGAGGATGCGATCATTAATGCATGCATGTATCTTTTGCACATCTAATCCCAGAGAGAGAGTCTTCTTTGCTTCGTAGGTACTATCGGGAAGTTCGTTATGTTTTGGAAACTTGACTTCATTATTTTCAGCATCTTTTCAAATGAGGAGTCAGTTAGACCACACTCTGCCTTCCATCGCAACAATTCCAAAGTCGCATCGAGCTTTGTGCTGCCATCTTCACAATTTGGGTACAACAATTTCTTGTGATCTTCTAACATGCCCTCTAACTTCAACTTCTCATTTTCTGTTTCAGTCTCGCTTTGCATCGAAATGACCCTACCAAGTTCATCAGGCTCATCGATGCCCGTTCTTCACCTTTTTCCTCTCCATTGTCTTCCATTGCGGTATCACGTATTCAGGAAACATATGATGATAGTTGTTATCATCATCTTCTTCTTCACCATCTTCCATCATAACCCTCTTTCCCGTGCTTGGTCCAGCAATTATAGTTGGGCATGAAACCTTTCATAATCAGGTGGCGCGAATGATTTTCGAGGAAGAGTACTCCTTGTTCCGACATTGAACACATGGACAACGATAAATCCATTCTCTTTGTTTGCCGTAGCCACATCGATAAATTTATCCACGCCTTTGATATACCCGGCTACCACGGTCACCGTACATCCATTCCCGACCGTTCATCTGCATCATATAAGTAAGTTTATCAAAAACAGGACATCATAAATAGTGAAATAACCAATTCACACCGACACATGAATTGTATCAATGACCTAGAAAAGATAAGATTGCTAACCTCGATCGAGGAAATAAGCTCAAGCGCGTCTCGGACACCTTCTATATTTTTGTTCTATGAGAAATTCAACGGATTTTTCACTCAAACATTTCAACAAACACCTTCAATGCATGCATGAGAAAAACTAGCACACCCTCAGCTTACACCATTGAAAAAACAGAGTGGAGGCGGAGGAGGGGCTGGGCGTTGCATTTATAGAGGGCAGGTCTTTAGTCGGTTGGAGCCAGCAACCGGGACTAAAGGTGCGTGCCACGTGGCCTGGCACGCACCTTTAGTCCCGGTTGCTGGCTCCAACCGGGACGCATGCCCGCTTACCAACCGGGACCCATGCCCCCTGGCCCCGTGCCCGCTCCAACCGGGACGCGTGCCAGCATTAGTCCCGGTTGCTGGCGCAACCGGGACTAATGCTCCCACGGGTGGCGAACGGATGGCCCTTTTTCCTCTAGTGAGAAGGGGTAGAGATCCATGAATGCTTTGCTAGGGAAATGGCGTGGTGTTGGCTATGGTGACGCCATCAACAACGTCGAGGTGGCCAACAACGGAGGGTGTCAGCAGCGGCAGGTGGAGGTGGCGGTTGGGGCTAGGGTGGCACGGTGCTTGGGTGGAAACCCTAGCATCCCACTTTATATATGTAGCCAATGCCCTAGGGATGGCCGACAAGGGATACTAGAGTCCTACCAGGACTCCGCTTGCCAATCTGACTTGGGGTGGAGGGAGATCTGCAGGAACTCAGGTTCCTCCAGTCCCGTACAATTTAGCCTATGGGGTTGCCTTGAGCCTCGGGCAAATGTCTAAGCACCGATTTGGAACCTTCCAAACATTTTACAATACTACGAAATATCCCGTATCGTTCTGGACCTTTCACGACATTCCACAACTTTCTGATAACTTCCAATATACGTCTAGTACCATTCTAGACATTTCTGGAGTGACCCGTGACCTCTTGAACCCATTTCAATATTATAAGAGATGCTCTCAGAATCCTTCTCACTCGTCTTAACATTCAACCTAATACATAAATGTCGTTGTACAATTAAGTGTGTGATCCAAAGGGTACAGGCGTAAATGGACATGATCAGAACACTTTGCGGTAGAATAATTGACATAGGGCAATCGATATCCGTAAAGATTCTCATGCACCCACGAAGATCTATATCGTGTGAACCACAAGTATTAATACATTACATTTCTTATTACCTTACAAGGGTATAATACCTATGGCAAAACTACTTAGGTTATCCTCGTTACGTGACATGTACTCCTTTCTTGATATTCCATCGTTCGAATAGTAATTCTCAACCTCGACATATCTAGAACATCAGTATACTTTCTAGTGAACACGTAATCCACTTATATAGTTACCTAGTCACGAACATAACGTTTGATTTCATCATGCATACCATATGATAACCGTGTCTATGGTAAATAAGTAAACATAATTACAAATATCATTAAGGAAATACTGACATACTAACAAAGTGTTCTGTGGTATATTAACGGAGTCTTTCAAGCAATATTGTTCTCATATATTATTGCAACCTCGTTACATATTAGTTAGCCCATAGTCAAGAAAATATGACTATCCTTAATATATGAACTAGTCTTAGATGCGAGGCTAGAGATTATTTTATTGTTTATTATTCCATACATGTCATTATGTTTTTCCTCGGAATCACCTATTCAGTAAAATTTTTTTTGAGATAACATGGCTCTTTATTTAACTTAACACATAGTTTGGAATACAAAGACCGTCAAGAGGTTCAACAAGCCAAATCTGACGTCCATTTTCAGCATATGTTGCTGATCCAGCCAGTCTATGAGTTTCTGAATTTAAAGCTCTATTCTCATGCCTAAAGTTCACCTCCGCAAAAAGCTTGCCCATCTCTTTTATTTCATCAATGATCGTACTGTACCTCCCAGCGAACGGCCTCAACATATCGTTCACCACCGCGAGGCAATCTGTCGCTACTGTGATCCGCTGGAGCTGTAAATCTTGAGCCAGCGCGAATGACTCCTTGCACGCCATCGCCTCCATCACCGCCGGATCATCAATGCCACGGATACCTAGGAAACGACTAGTCTCGTCTCTGCAGACCACTTCCACTGCCCCTCCTTTTGTTGTCTTCGACATGGCCGCATCCACGTTCAGCTTATATTAGAGCATCCTTCCACAAGTTTTATCCATCTTGGATGGTTTGGCTTGACCTCGACGACGTCTGCTTGCTAACCCTCACAATCGCCAGATCACGAAGGTAATTCTCAATGAAAAGGTGGGTTGATAAGCGGCTCTGAAACTCCTCCTCATAGATAATCTTCCGCCACGCGTACCATATGGCCCAAAGAGTGATAGCAACTACAGCAAAATCATCTGTCAGCAAAGTCTCCATCATAGCAAATAAACAGTTCTTCGCCGAAGGAGATTCATTATTGCAAATATGTTCGATGACCTTTTCATCAGCCAATGCCCACACTGATCTTGACACAACACAATCGATCAACGAATTCTCCAAGAGTCCTCTACTCCACAGAAGGGATGCTCCTATTCATTAACTAACACAAACAATTATAGCATGAAATCAGTCCCATCGATGGGCATGTTCCATAAGCTCCACCGAAAAGGCTCCCAATTTCCAGGACCCCAAATATGTCAAGCCCATTACTATTCCTCAGCCCAGCTAGGATGTCCTGTCCGCTCCGGTGGTCAACGATGATTTGCTTGATCGATTAGATTGTCCAATTGAACCGACTCCGATCTCGTGCAGATCGATTTGTCTCCTAATCGTGTTTTGTCGTTGTTCGACCGCCTTGTGCTCGTGTGCTTCAAGCCTTGCTATTCCACTTGAATCCCCGATCAATGTGAGCAACCATTGTATTGATTGTATTGATTTTAGATGCAGCCGGAGTGAGCATCCCAGACGCGCCCAGCCGTTGTTCTTTACTTTTTAATCTTAGGAACTTTCTTGTTTTGCTGGTTGTGGCCACATTCGGTGATTCTGATCTTATATTGAAGTGTCGCAACTGTTGTTATATTTTTTCGAGAGTATGCCAATGGCTTACCTTAATTTTATAAAAGGTAGAGTTTTTAGTACAAGAAGATTACCACTCGCTGCAAGCAACAAGTGTAGTACGGACTCCAACTCCACCACCGACATAACAACTATAACAAAGAAGAGCTTTTCCTAAACTATTCAACAAAGCAGTGTCACGACCATCGCCAAACACCTCCGAAGATAGAATCTTCATCTTGACACTCCTTGCCGACGCACCATCCATCAAGAAGAGTAGATGGCGGGACTTGGAAGACCTCGAGAAAGGCACCGTCTTGGATATGCTGACAATGGTGTGCATAGCGCCTCTGAAAGATGGGTCTTGGACAACAACAAGCACCAAAGGAAGGACAACCGGAAACTCCACGTTGTGTCTCCAAACGTGATGCTCCCAACAGAGTGACAATGTTGAGGATGCCGCCATCACGCAGGTCCAACTTCGGACCTAGGCTATCGCCCAGAGACTTCTACCAGCCGTGGCGAGCACGATGAAAGTATCGGCTCGCCTCAGCGACGCCTCCAAGGAGGGGAACGATGCCCATAGGTGCCGTTGTCACTGGCACCGACAAGGAAGGCAAGTCTTTCATCCGAAAAGTTGAACCTCCCTCCCCACCCAATGGACTGGAGCAGCCATCCGAGTTGTACACATTGCCGCTGCCGCAACACTTCACGGATGTAGCTGTAATGTCGTGGTCATCCCGGGACCTACACGATGAGAGCAATCTTCTTGTAGCAAAATGGCAGAGGAACTGCAGCCTCCGCTATGGCATGGGGCAGGATTGCTAGGTCGTCACCTCTCCGGGCGACATCCATGCAATGCTCCCAGCCCCGAAGGCCCAGATCAGTCCCGCCCCTACACCTCCCATCATGCCGACGCCACAGGGACAGGAAGTGCACACTGGCAACACGGAGGACGACTAGCCGATGCACACCAGGACCCTACTGGACGGCCTCCTTGCTTCCGCCTCCCTTGATGCGAGCTCGCACCGCCACATTAAGGTCGCGCCGCCGTTCCCCCTGCGCCCCACTGTCACTGCAGTCCACACGAAGAATCGCTGCTCCTCCCAAGCTCCCCGCCGTGCGCCGACAAAGATACCGAGGCCCCTCACTGCCGGCCACTTCTCCATCCTCGCGGCCCCTGTGATGGCCCACCTCCGTGCGAAGGGGCCCCGCCAGGATGCGCCTCCCACGCCCACCGCCTTCGACGGCCAGGCGCGGCCGCCACCGCCGGCAGCGGCAACATCGGGAAAGGAGATCACTCTGCCCTAAAAGGTTTGGGTGCCTCCGGAGCCGCCCCGCGCAAGGCGGCCTGGGAGGAGAAAAGGGGAAAACTGTTGTTATTTCATATCTAAGGAAGAAGAAAGTTTGCACTTTTGTGCACCTTCGTTGTTCTTGTTCACCTTTTCCTGGTCCTTGGCTCCTTGCCTGTCCTAGGCCCTAGCTTTGCCATTTGCTCGACGAGCCTCTTGAATCCTGATCGGCGATTACCTTCACGCGTTAAGGTATGACTACTGCAACTTTTCTTTTCACGTTGAACTTTTTTAATTACTTGTTAATCTATTAAAGTATTAATTTATCAAACATGATGAATCATGAGAAAAACAAAATGTCAATCCGTTGCTGAAAAGATAAATAACATGAGGTTCGTTTATTACTTTAGTGCTATATTTATTATTTTATAATGAATACTTGATATATTATCAAACATTGTTTGAAAGAGCACATTTTAAAGTTATGTAATCAAGTAAACATATGATTTTGCTTTACTAGTTACAGAGTATGAACTGAAATTAGGGCCTCATTTTATAAGTCACACACCGGGGCCTCCAAATCCTCGAGATGGGATGCATAGAATATAAGCTTAATCATAACAATGGAAATAATAATAACTTATTTATTATTGCTTCTAGGACATATTTTCAAAATTGCTTACTATGGTAAAGTCTGCAAGGCCTTTGAGCATATCTTCATTCCGAAGAACTAGTACATCACGACGAGGGTAGAATATTTGCACGGTGGTGCAAATGACCTCACCAGAGCAATCATTTCTCACCAGGTCTTTTCTTGAGAGCCCCCGTTGAGAGTCGTCTCTAGCCTCAGGCTGCTGCCCCTCTTCTTCCTTCTTCCCGGTGGCCATGGCGGCCGGCGAGAAGGTGAAGTAGGTGGTTGGCCCCCTCTATATATAGTAGTATTAGGATTAGAGTTTGAGTTCCCCTGGTGGGGTGTCGGCCTTGTGCTGGTCTGGAGCTGTGCACCGATCTCTGGCCAGATTTGGTGCAGGGTAGGGCTCTTCTACCTCTCTTTGATGCTCTGGAGGTTGGAGATGGAAGAGAGGGAGACGGGCATTAGAGTCTCCTCTAATAAGGCCTTGGTCTGCAAAGATCTGGATCTGTCTGCTCTTCTTCTTGGTCGCCATGGTGGCAGGCGGCGGAGTGAGCCGGTGGTTCCTGGAGTCTTTGGGGAAGAGCAGGTGGCTGTCTGGTGGAGTTTATGCGCAGCGACGGGGACTCGTCGCTGTGATCCTGGGCCGGTGAGGCGGCCGCTCCACCTCAAGCTCGGGAGTTTCTTCTCGGCGGCCAGGTCGCCGTTGACTTTGATGATCGAAAGGCGGTCACTCCCGGCCTCGTCGCTAGCAGCAGCTCTAGCGCTCTGCTGGCGCTTGGTGAATCTCAACCTCCTGGCTGATACGCCATTTTGGAGGCCTCTTGGATCCGGCGTGGTGTGCTCCCGACACGGCACCCCAAGTGGTTCTGTCCCCGGTGGTGCCGCGGTTGGCCATGCATGGATCTTGCGAAATCATCGTGGAGAAGGAGCAGGCAGAAGACCTGGACTGGATTGCGTTCATCAACTCACTACTAGGAAACAGGCCGTTAGTGGCACACCAGAAATGCCCATCCGTGGCGCACTAGCAGTGCGCCACAGGCCTTGCGCTACGGCTATCTCTCAGCCGTGGCGCACTTCCTAGTGCGCCACGGTTGTGCAGAGATAGGCGTAGCGCACCTCCTAGTGTGCCACAGAAGTTTGGCATGGTGCGCTACCCCTGGGATCTTCTGTGGCGCACTACCTAGTGCGCCACTAAACTTCCATGGTGCGCTTTAGGTGTAGTGCGCCACAGAAGGTAGACCATGTGCGCCACAGATGTATTTTTATTTTTTTTAATTTCGAGCAGATTATATGCAATACAGATTATATACAATATTACAGCAGATATACACACATATACAAGATATACAATTATATATATAAATACTCAATATGAAAAACAAGATTGAAACAAATACATATAGATAAGTCTCATACATGAATACATAGTCTAAGTTACATTGTTTCGATCATGTTACAAAGTAGTAGTTGGTGACATGCTAATACATGTGTCGATCGAACAAGTTAGAGCTCGGAAGCTCGCCTAGACATCTAAACTAACTAGCTAGACACAAACGCGGGATAAATAACCAAAGAAGATAAGCATGATCACCGCCGCGACGAAGGTGTAGGTCTTCATCCGGTTTCTTGTCCTAACTCCCGCTAGATAGCGCGTGTATCTAGCTTCCACCTCCGCCATAGTGTTGTACCCTTTGTAGCTATTGCCGCTGAAATGGTGCACCTGTCTCCGGCAGTCTTCCCAATCATCGTAGACTCCGGGAACCCGTCCCTTGTACACGACGTACCACGTCATCTATAAGTTGACAATAATAATTAACCGACTATTGAAAAAACATATATAATTAAAGTCGCATATGAAGATACACTTATAGAAAGTACTCCTAAATCAAAAAGACCAAACTCAGAAAGCATGCCTCATATATAACTAGGTTGTTCGACACAGGAATATGCTACGATGGAACTGTTCGCCAAGTAGGATGCACAACACCTGGACCTGTGCATAGCACAAGGCGAACAATCCCATCGCAGCACATTCACATATAGTGTGCCACGACATTTCAATCATCGGCATTATTCTCGAAAAAGACCAAAGTAACTCAAAAATCATGCCTCATATATATACATAGGTCGTTGGACACAGGAATATGCTACGACGGAACTGTACGCCAAGTAGGATGCACAACACCTGGACTTGTGCATAGCATAAGGCGTACAATCCCATCGTAGCACATTCACATATATAGTGTGCTACTACATTTCAATCATCGGCATTATTCTCGAAAAAGACCAAAGTAGCTCGAAAAGAATGCCTCATATATAACTAGCTAGGTCGTTGGACACATGAATATGCTATGACAGAACAATTAGCCAAGTAGGATGCACAATTCCTGGACTTGTGCATATCACAAGGCTAACTATCCCGTCATAGCACATTCACATATATATTGTGCCACGACATTTCAATCATCGGCATATTCTCGAAAAAGACAAAAATAACTCGAAAAGAATGCCTCATACATATACATAGGTCGTTGGACACAGGAATATGCTACGATGGAACTGTGAGCCAAGTAGGATGCACAAGACCTGGACTTGTGCATATCATAAGGCTCACAGTCCCATCGTAGCACATTCACATATATAGTGTGCCACGACATTTCAATCATCGGCATTATTCTCGAAAAAAGAGTAAGGAAAAAAGAAGGACCAAATGGAGCAAAGGACCAAAGAGTAAGCAAAAAAACCAAGCATTGATCGATATATAATAATAAGCAAAATAAGTTCACTTGTCGTCCACACACACACAAAGGTCATCTATAGTTTGTAACTACAACTAGGCCAACATCAAGCCTTCTGGCTCGGCTTAGGGAGCAGGAGGGCTGTCTCGTCATGAACTTCCTATAGTCACCCTGCATCTCTAGGCGATCTTCTATGTCACGGTTATTCGGATATTTCCTCCGTGAAGATCCCCAAGTCATGACATCACGAAGATGATTGCCCCAAAGCTGCTTTGGATGCGATACATCTCTTGTCTAATATCCGAATCATTGATCTTGGCCTTTGCTTCGCCCACTGTTTGAGATGATCCGGCGTAGAATTCTGCTGGTCAAGTAGGAACGCCTCATGTGATGGAGTGCGTAGTAGGCTTCCTTCTTCTTTTCCGGCTGCTTCACGCAGGGGAACTCCGTTACATGGTTGAAGACGTGCCTGCCGAACTTGACCTTCTTACGCACGAAGCTGGTGCCTTCCGTCGAGGCAAAGCCAGTGAGAGCATCATCCAGAACTTCCTTGATCTTGTCGTAGTTTTTCTTCTTTTCTAGACTCCCCGAGTCGAAATACGTGGCGTGGGAATGCTTCGGCGATAAGGAGATGAGCGTGCAGTGTTCATCTCTGCGCAAAAAATTCAAATGGAATGTGTTGGAAAAAGAATGATGATGATCTAATAAAGCCAATTGACGGTGGCGAGTGAATAACGACTTACTCGGAAAAGTAAGGCACGAGAATGTATTCCTTTGTCTTGTTCGCCACGAGGATTCTTTTTAGGTACGAGGCCACGATACGTCGTTCGGCGGGGGAACCCAAGAAGCCGTCACGCATGTAGTAGGGGTCCACTATAGCGATGCCCGGTGTGTTCTCTCTAATGATCTGCATGGCGGTGAGAGAAAGAGACGGACCATGGTATATGCAGTGGGTATCGGTGGAAAATATTGAAGATGTCGTAGAACCGCAGGAAGAACAGATCCGCAGGGGTATTGTCGAGAAGCCCAAGCCTGGTGGCACCTTAACCACGAATACCGGGTGCGAGGGATCTTTCTCCGATAGCAGGCATCTCTCTATCGTCAACACGCTGTAATGCACACTCTACAGTTCCGAACTGGCGAGCCTCCGCAAATTCTTAGGTAGCATGGGCTCATCGGCCACATGAATCCTCCACATAATACCCTCGGGTCTTGGTGGCCCGTCTCAAACCTGATCGGATTCGCGATTGTTGACGCCACCGGCTGGCTCGAGCTGCTAGATTTTCTTTTCCTGCCCTTTTTCCTTTTGGAGAGCGGAAGGCACCTAATCGAGCACCGCCCTATGTAGTGTGTCAGGCTTAGAATAAAGGCGGTTGGTTGTATCGGTGGCTCTGTAAAGGCGCAGTGGGCGTCTCGAGAACCAAACAGACGCTTGGTGATAGTGGCTTTCTCTGTGGGGCCACCAGCTAGGTCTTCTTCGTTGCCAAACTGAGTGCTGAAGAAGTGATCATTCCAGTCTTCGTCGTCCTCGGCCGGATCCTGCGCCATGTGCATATCATCAACATGATCATCCGACCCACCGCGTGGAGGTGACGGCGAGGGCGGTAAGGGGGCCTTGCCACCGCTTGTCGCTGGCACGACAGGCGGTGTTGTTGTATGTGGCGTGATGGCCCCCGCCGTCCCCAAACGGATCATGATCTTTGGCCATAGCAAGAACAAGCCGAAGCAACTTCTGAGGACAAACGGCTCTTCTTCATCCGCTCCTGGGGGTTGAATGGGAGGTTCCAGGTCGTCGCAGCCCCTTAGCACCCGACTAATTTTAACTCTGTGCACGCTATCTGGCATCGGCTTTGAGTGGAACGTGCGCTGCAAGGGTTGAACGATTGTACCCTTGGCAACATCCCTCAGCTCGTTGTTCACGTAGCATAAGAGAGTGCAAGGAACATCCGTCTGCAGAAAACATGTACGGCGTCGTCAGAGCGAGATGCCACAAGAGTAATATATAGATGGCATGAAAGGCGGTAATTAAAGCAATTTGTTTACCGTGATGGCGTCGAGATCGGCTAATGTCGACGCACCGCATACGGCGACGGGCGTGCAAGAGATGGAAGGGCTGCTTGATGGCGGTCTGGCGCGGTGTATTCTCCCTACCGATGGGTGCTTGGAGCTCCGGTGCCGATGATGGCGAGGGGCACCAACATGTACTCCGGCGCCAAGGTGATGGCAGGGGAGTCACCAACACTTGTGGCGCCACAGGTGCTGGCGGCGAGTCACGAACACGTGGTTGCACGATTCGTCGGCGCGTTGTTCGAAAGTGGCTGCTGACCATGCTTGGAATCGGCACGACCCTACTCGACCACACGCACTCCGTTCGCTATTGACTCCACCAAGGTAGGCAGGAAGGACGTAAGGTGATTGCCGGGTTGTCTTGGACGATCTGCGGGATCCGCGCCACTTGTGCCTTAATTTCTTGAACCTCTCGGTTTTCCTCCTCGCTCCTTCCCGGCGCCACATGCGTCCTCGGCGGTGGACAAAATGATCCACCCAATTCTTACCCCGAGGCCAGCAGATGGCGGCCGGCAACGGCTTCTTCGTAATCGGCTCTATTTTCTTGGCGGTTCATCGCCTCATTAAAGGTTATCCCGGGTGGCCGTCGACCCACAGGATGAGGAACCACAGGATCCATGACTAGAAAAAATTTCCTCCTCCTGTAGAAGAAGTAACAGTGAATCATTTAGATCATCGATTAGATTGCAATCGAGTTGATCCGTTAATTAGATTATACTTACCACAATTTCCTCGAATTCCTTCACCGCAGGATCCGCGGTGAGTTGTTTGGTTTTGGGTCCACATGGTAACGGGCCTGATGAAGTTCGAACCTGCGGGTTCGAATTTAGCAAAGGGTTTTCTATCCCTTGAATATATACTCTTCGTCCTCCTTATTCCATTTGGCCTCCGCGGTTCAGATCCACGGATCCGAGATGGTGATGACCTATATTCATCGCTGCGGCACCTTTCCCCGATTACTATCGGCGGGGCTCTTTCATTCACACCTCTCCTTGAACTCCATAGAATCGATCTTGGTGATCTGCGGGTCAATCTTCTGGATATCCTCGAGACTTTTGCCTTCTTTATAGATCTTCTTCTTTATCCGGGTTCTCCAGGCTAGCTGTGGTGCTCATCTTTGTGAGGGCGGATTTGTTTACTTCGTTCCCATGATAATTTGTGTTACGATACTTAGCGGGAACTTGTATCTTGCGTGCACTTCTCGAAGAGGAGTGTGCGCAGTGGCATTATCTTTATGCCGGAGATTCTCGGTGTTGATCGAGATGGTTGTCCGGGTGATCGCCGCCACTTGCCCACCGCACTTTGGCGACAAGGCTGGCTCCAAAGGAACCCCGATGGGCTCACTTGGTAATTTCCTCCTGGCCGTGCCGACCGTGTGTTGGCGCCGGTCCTTCGCTTCTTCTTCTTCTTAGGAGGGTTTCTACCACTCCTGTGCCCTCGCCGCCATCGGTGGTTTCATCGTCCGCCGTTCCTTGGCTTCTTCCTCGCGTCTTCCATCTCATCATCCTCGCTCTCCGAAGGATGGTATTCTTCATCGTCTTCTGGGCGCCTCCCGAATGTCAATTGTTTATTCGGTCGAGTTCTCCTTCAGCTGATGCGCTTAGAACATCCAGCCTCGTTGTCACACATCTTTGCACTAATAAAAAACAAATAATTGGTTAAATGCACGGAAAAATCCGGCATGACCTTTGCTAATTTTCTTAAACTAGGAGTGCCCGATTTCTGCCAAAACGGAAGTTAATCAACATTCCGGCAAAAATCTGGACTCATTTCATACAAGAACCTGCATATATATGGCCAGCATAGCTAGCACACAATAAATGGCCATCATATCCAGCACAACCAGCATAAATGGCCCAGTATAGCCAGCACAACTGCACAACCAGCACACAATAAATCTGTTTCATGCAAAAATGGAGCACAACTAGAATAAATGGCCAACACACAAACAGTACATCAAGCATAAATGGATCACTGAACAACCCGCTGCTATCCATGATACCTCTATTATGATTCCAGATTCTTGAAGGTGAGAGTAGGGGCCCAAAACGAACAATACTTCCAAGTACATATAATATTAGCCGCAAAATATTTTACATCTGTCACTTACTCAACAACTATCTCAAGTTATGAGATAGGGGCAATACTAAGCCTAGATATTCCAAGCTAGGCTAAGGAAAAATGGGACTGTGACAGTATCTCAGGGCTTCTAAACCATATGCTTTTAGTCTTGAGCACTAAGAGGCTTCTAAACCATATGCTTCTAAACCGATGATCATGAACTCTTGAGCACTAAGAGGCCCAAGACCATCACATGCTTTTAGTCCTTCCATATACTGAATCAACCCTATAGATTCTGAATGCTGAATTGATGCCACCCTATGAGTGATTGATCTATAGTATGCTGAACAGTATGTGGATTTATAGGGTGGACATATAGTATATATGCAAACTGCAAGCACAACAGTACTAAATCCACATACTATATGTTCAGAAGAGCAAGCAGTGCAACAGAGATTAAAAGAGGTGGCATCAATTCAGCATTGCATTGTGTTTTGCTAAGCATTTGCATTGTGCATGGACTAAATGACCAAATTACTCGCAAAAAAATGACCAAATTGGCACATCAACGGTCCATTTGGTTTCTCTGTCTTACACATACAAAAATGACCAAATTGGCAAAATCATCTAGTTCCAGGAATAAACAGTATAACATCTATAAAAATCATCTGTCTATCATTAATCCATCTTATGAAAGTCACCATAAGCCAAATACATTAGTCACTTTCCTAAAAAATTCATTTAGGAGCCAATTTTTTTCTCTCTAAGATCATTGCAGCAAATATTTCAGGTTTACTGCTAACTGAATAAAACTTGCATAAAAACAGAATTATTTCGTCTTTTTTACTAACCGAATCTTGTTTATCGCTAACTGAATCTTGAATCTTGTTTATCGCTAGTAATTATTTCCAATTCTAGTTTACTGCTAACTGAATCTTGAAGCAGAGAGGGAGAGAGGGAGAGACAGGGGAGGGAGAGAGGGAGAGAGGGAGGAACAAATGGTTCTTGTGCCTTGGTAATTTAACTGAACATGACTCTGAACAAATGGTTCCAGTGATGTGCTCTTGGTAATTTAACTGAACATGACTCTCTGACCCTTTGGGTAAATGGATTTACAGATCCATCAGAGAATGCACTAATTAAAAGTCACCTGAATTTTGTCACTGACAAAGGAAAACAACCACTGAATATCAAATTCCCTCTGAACAAGAACTAAGCAAAACCCACTGCACTGCTTGCCACAGACCATCTGAACAAGAACTCCTCTGAACCCTAACCTCTAATCCTCTGAACCCTAACCTAATCCTCTGAACCCTAACCTCGAGCAGCAGCGGCGAGGCTCTAAGATGGAATGGATGCAGAGAGAGGCGAGAGAGGGAGAGAGGGGAGGGGCGAGGCTCACCTCTAAGATGAGGACGACGGCGGGCTCCTCCACGGCCTCCTCCTCCTCGAGCAGCAGCGGCCTCCTCCTCCTCGAGCGACGGGCGCGCGGGATCCTCCTCCTCGAGCGCACGGCCTCCTCCTCGAGCGCACGGCCTCCTCCTCGAGTGCACGAGCAAGGTGGCCTCCTCCTCCTCCTCCTGGCGTGGCTGGGATGCGGCGGCGGTGGCGTCGTCAGAGATGCGGCGGTGGCGACGTCAGAGTTGCGGTGTCGGAGGACGATGGGGATGGGATATGCGGCTAAGTACGATGGAGTTGTTGACTGCTAGTCATACTCACTTAGGCGTAGCGCACCCTGGGCAAGTGCGCTACGGATTAAACCGTAGCGCACTTGCCCAGGGTGCGCTACGCCTAAGTGAGTACGACTACTTAGATAAGAGGGCTGCCACCCCCTTTGCTAACACTAGCATTGCCTTACCCCACCGTTCCATTTAATCGGTCTATTCTAAACTGTTAGCACCTGTGTTGAGTCCTGGTGCCCACATTTTTCATTTTTATTTTAAAAATACTTTTAAATGTTCCAAAAAATGCCCAAAAGTGGTGATATATGCTACAAAAGTTTTGTTTTGTTTTTAAAATACTTTTATATATTCCAAAAATGCCCAAAAGTGATAATATATGTCATAAAAGTGGTACAAATTAAATATGCTTCAAATATGTCATAATAATTTGTCCATGAATATTACAATCTTTTTCGACCACGCGTTTTACAATATTTTTTGAGCTAGCGTTTTACAATATTTTTTCCCTTCTTTGTCGCGGTTGAATAATTTAGCCCCGGCACTTTAATGTTTCTTGTTTCGAACAGGCTACCTTTTTTGGGTAGGGTTGTCCTTTTTCTTCTTGTGATGTATGTTGCTGCATCGTAGTCGTCGTCATCTTCAATCTTTGGGTCGCCGTACTGGTCGAAGTCTTGCTCGTTGGCGACTCCATCCATTCCGATGATGTTTCTTTTTCCTCTCCTCACGACAACACGTCTAGGATTTGTCGGGTCGGTAATGAAAAAACATTGGTCCACTTTGGTAGCCAGTACCCATGGTTCATTTTTCGCGGCCACGCTTTTGCCGTGGCCTTGGATTTGGCAGCGGGTATAACCATGGTTGTGAAATACGGTCTTCTCTTTCGACGCTCTTTGCCCATCGACGGAACATCGGCACCTTTTCTCCACAGTAGTCGAGCTCCCAGATCTCCTCGATTCTTCCGTAGAATCTTTCCTTCACGTTGTCATCGGTGTAGAATTCCGACGTTACGCCTGAGTTCTGATAATCACACTTGTTGTCCTTTTCCTCCGTGTAGAATGTGTAGCCGTTGATATCATACGCCTGATAGGTCACCAGGTTTTTCATCGGTCCCTGCGACAAGGTGAATATGATCTTTTCCGTGTCAGAAGAATGCGAGCGCGGGGGATTATCAAGGAGCGTCTGCCTAAACCAACACGTGAAATCTGAGTTGTGCTCTTTGATTATTTCTCCCTGCGTCCTCTGTATGCCCCGGTCACTGTACTTCTTCTCGATTAACCTTTTGTGCTTCTGTACCCAAGGATCGACCAGTTCTAAATGCTGTAGCGCGACGAGGTTTGCTCGATCAAAGTCTGCGCGTCGAAAATCGAAGTCTGCATGCAGTATGTGACGACCCTCTCGGTGACCAGATCCGTCGAGCTTGCCAAGGTGTCTGTTGACGGGAAGACCGACAGGGTTCTCGATGTCTAGATAATTCGTGCAGAAAGAGATGCACTCTTCGGCCAGAAAGCCCTTGGCTATGCTTCCATCTGGACGGGACCTGTTGCGAACGTATCCTTTGATGTGTCCGTTCATCCTTTCGAACGCCATCATGCTGCGGAGGAACATCGGCCCGAGTTGTACGATGTCCTCCACGACATGGACCAGCAGATGCACCATAATGTCGAAGAATGCGGGTGGGAAGTAGACCTCAAGCTCACATAGTATCACCACGATCTCCTCCTGTAGCCTTCCGAGCTGATTCAAGCCAATCGACTTCCTAGAGATGACGTCGAAAAACTTGCATAGGCCAAATAATGTTTCACGGACGTGCTCGTCCATTATCCCTCTTAGTGCGACCGGAAGTACCTGCGTCATTAGCACGACACAGTCGTGAGACTTCATGCCACTGAACCTCTGCTTCACTGCCTAGGTATCTCGCTTATCTTGCCCGCGAGTCAGAAGGAAATTTGACTCCTAGAAGGAACTTGAAAACTGTTTGATCTCATCCTCGCTTAGAGTGAAGCAAGAAGGAGGCGTAATATTCGTTCTTCTTGAACTTTTTACCCTTCCGACGACCTTGTGTCGTCTCCGACTCATGATCATCGTCATCTTCCTGATCATCAGGAGTAGTGCGTCCTCCGTGAAGCTCCTTCCGGATACCCAAGCATATCAGGTCGTGCCTTGCTTTCGGACCATCTTTCGTCCTATCTGGCATGTTGATTATGGTGGCGACCAGACTCTCGCACACGTTTTTCGTGATATGCATGATGTCGAGGCTATGAGGAGTGCGGAGAAACTTCTAGTATGGCAACTCCCAGAAAACATACCTTGTTTTCCATACCTTCATCAGCGCCTTGTCTTGTTGCTGCCTCTTTCGCTTCTTTCCAGGCTTAGGACAATCTTTCCAGTTTTTCAGCAACTCTTCCACTTCTTCGCTGCTCCTATGCTCTGGGATTCCTCGGGTCTCTGATTTGCCATCGAACAGGTCTCCACGTTTTCTCCATGGATCATTCTTGCTGAGCCACCTCCGGTGCGCCATGAACACGGTTTTCGATGACCCTGGATCTTTCTCTAGTTGGAGATAGCTTGTGTTATCCATGCACCTAACGCATGCGCAGAATCCTTGGATAACCTGCCCCGAGATATACCCGCAACCTGGATAGTCTTGCACCGTAGTGATCAACGCGGCTCTCATAGTGAAATAATCTTGTGCGACGGCGTCGTAAGTATTGGCTCCAGATTCCCATAACGTGGCTAGCTCCTCTTTCAACATCCCGAGATACAGATTGATGTCGGTACCAGGTTGTTTTGGCCCTTGAATTAGCATACTCATTTGTATGTACTTCTTCTTCATGCATAACCATGGAGGGAGGTTGTACATCCATACAAACACGGGCCAAGTGCTGTGCGCGTGTTGCTCGCGAGCACGGATTGAGTCCATCGGTGCTTGCACCAAGCCCGATGTTCCTCGAATCTCCACCGAATTGGAATTCGAGGTCCAATGCTTTCCAATCGCTAGCATCCAAGGGTGCGGCCAGCTCATCCTTTTCGGTCATCATCATCTCGGCTTCTTCCTTTCCGCATGCCATCGCATGATCTTCGCTTCCTTAGGGTCCGCGAAATAGCGTTGCAGCGAGGAGTGATAGGAAAGTACCATACCACTTTTCGAGGTGCTTTCTTCCTTTCTTGTATCGACTCACGCCGCACACCGGACATGTGGTTTTCTCGTCCTCGCCCGATAAATGATGCAATCGTTGATGCATACGTGATATCTAACGTGCGGTAGATCGAGAGGATGACGATTTTCTTGGCATCCTCGATACTAGTTGGACATGTGTTCCCCTCCGGAGACGATCGTGCGAATGCCATCATATCGTCAAGCTTGCGTCGCTCAATTTGTGCTTTGCCTTCATCTCCATAGCCTTGAGCGTTACATTCAACCGGTATCATCGGGCCTGCATCCTTCATACAATGGAGTAACCGTCTTTCTCAAGTTGCGCAAGCTTGATTTCTCTAGCGGCAGCTGGCGTTACTAAATGCCCGCTTGATAAGCAGCTCTTGCACATAAGGGTCCCGCACCCAGCCTGACGTTGTTCCATCGTCGTCTGCTCCTCCGGCATCTAGATCATCATCATCTCGGTCTGCTTCCGCACGTTCACCATCTCCAGGAGACTCTTCATCATCTCGCCCGTTCTCTCCGTGATGATGATCATCGTCATTTTGGCCACCTTCTTCACCGTCTCCATCATCTATGTCATCGCTTATCCAACGAGTGTATCCATCCATGAAACCATGGCGGAGCAGGTGCGCCTGCAGATTCCCGGAATCTGGGTCGATCACCCAGTTGAGTTTGCATCTTCTGCACGAACATCTTATATTTGTCTTGTTATTTCGTATCATGTCGGCCGTCGCACATTTCAAAAATCTAGCCACAATGCCTTCGCTCATTATGCGGACCATTTTTGCCTGCACGATGTACACGGTACAATTTTGAAGTCTATTAGAACCACATAATGAATGCATGCATGCAATGGTTGATAGAAAATTTCGGCATGACCTATCCTAAAATTAGGACCTTTGCGAAATGCCAAAGTCTTGCCAAAATGGAAATGAATCAACATTTTGGCAAAACAAATGGCAACTTGTTCACATACAAACACAAGAGAGAGAGACCGATCCATACACACATGAACATATCATTATCCTCTCCATAGTACACATGCATGAGCATCATCGATACTCTCCATATACACACACATATGACCATCGATCCTCTCCACATACACACATCATGAGCATCGATCATCTACATACATATAAGCTCATCATCCATATACACATGAACACATCCTTACATGGACAACTTACCGAGATGAGAGACCGATCGCGAGAAAGATGGAAAGGAGAGGTGCGTCGACCAGGAGAAGGATAGATGAGAGACCGGAGACCTCCTCTATTACTTATGTAACATCCAAAGCAAGTTTTACATGCTAAAATGGTGAATGTGTGAAGAAATTGAGGTGGGAAGGAGAAGATCCCGACTAGATCTAAGGAGGAAGAAGAAGGGAAAGTGAAGTGTGGGGTGGTGGATGTGGTCACACATGTGCACATAAAGTGCTGTCCTAAAGAATCGACACATCTGTGGCGCACGCCCTAGTGCGCCACAGAGTACAAACATGTGGGCGCACTATTCCATGTGCGCCACAGATGCTCCCTCTGTGGCGCACTAGGCGAGTGCCATGAAGTTTGTGGCTGTTTGAGCAGAGGGGCATGCGCTTAGGCGTGGCGCACCAGGCCCACGTGCGCCAGATGACCCTAACAGCCGTGGCGCATGACTATAGTGCTACAGATGTTTGGCGTAGGGCCAGGCCCCAGCCCACACATATGTGGCGCACTATAGTCATGTGCGCCACGGTTGTTCTAGTTATTAGTAGGGCACTGCCCACAGGTGAGCCACGCCTGTTTTAGCCGTGGGGCACTTCAACCATGTGAGCCACGGATGTGCTGATTACCTATAGTCGTTTTCCTAGTAGTGACTTTTTCTTAGGGTCTTTGCTGTTAAATTTAAGGGTCTGGTTGTAATTTTCTTTCTCTTTGAGATCCTGTATGTCTATTATACTCCACCAATGAAATGAATACAACTATCGGGATCCTTAGGGATCCCTCTTCCCGTTAAAAAAACTAACATGAGAGCATCCCCACTCGTTGGGTTAACCCAAGCTGAAATCCGGACTTTTTTTGGCCGGACGAAACGCGTTTTCGGCCTGGGTCCGCCGAGCTTCCCACTCGCTTACCTAGACCGAGTTCCTAGGTTCGGCGAAATTCAGTTAAAATCGGCGAATATAGGCGGATTTCATTAACTAGGGCAAGAGTGCACATATTACATCGAATTTAATAACTAGGAAAAGGCCGCCGCCGCCGTGGTCGACGCCGGATGCCGCAACTACAGGCCGAGGAGGGGATGGTTGCCGGCCTGGATGTGCTCCATGACGCCGGCGAGAGTTCGCCCTGGAACGCTCCACAAGCGGCGGCAGAAAGCCATATTGTGACGCGGCGACGGCGAGCCCGGCGGTCCGTCGTGTCGGGCGAGTTCCTCGAGGCGCCTGTCGGCGAAGAACTGCCTCCAGAATACTAAGTTTCCAGGATCCTCGGCGAGATCCGGGTCTTGCATGGCGGCGATAGACGCTGTAACTACCTCGGTGAACTACGCTCCTAGATACAAGCCTGGATGAGCGGTAGCGGTTGAAATAGTACGGTGGGGCCCCAAAAGCCACTCACTGGTAGTCCTTTCAGACGTCCCAACCGCTACCCTCTCAACGGGACTGACAGGCGGGCGTGGTCGGCGAAGGGATCAACTACGTACACAAGTGGGTATGTACGCAAGCCACCATACAAGAGTACATCACAGCCATCCCATCTAGAAAGAAAGAAAATATAGCAACGCCATACGGCAAGATTCAAATGACCTAGATAGATCTATATTTTAGGATAACTCCTCATACAACACACATCAGAGTATCATGCGGAAGCGGCAAACATAATCCGAGTACGGATAAGAAGCAAATCGGCATAAGATGCCATAGAAATAAGCACATCCCAACTAGGTCTCACGGATCCCGTTCTAATCTCTACACCGAACGATCGTTGCCCACATCATCGGCTTCTTCCACCCAGTATCCGTCCTGAGAAGGTACCTGTTCATCTGAATCAAGAATTTATCGTGTGAGACCCTAAGGGTACTCAGCAAGTCTTAATGCCTCTAAAGGGGACACAACCTGGGGTGACGCAATTGCAGCGAAAGATAAACCCTATCAATTCTACAGATAAACGCTAACCATCCGCCTAACCAATGATAGACGGATGTCCGTGAATTTTAAGAACAACAGTTATAATGGTAATCTCATCCGATCCATCCTCCTCCCTGCTTACCAACAAGGAAGCGGACGAACAACCCCCCATCCGTTGGCAATTTTATTAACCATTCCATGAGTATTGCACTATTTACTAGTCAAGTTACTTTAGTCAGATTAAAAGCGGTACTTTAGTTATGCTTGTCTATGATCAAGAAACTGTGCTCCAAGTCGTCCATATCCGCGGACACGGCTTTCAGAAAGTTTTACCCGGCCGGGGTGCACCAATCGCAACACAAGCTCGATCGCCCTGGAAAACCAAATCAAAACCCAACGAGGCTTTCACGGTGAACAATCACAAGATTCAGAAATATTTCAGGGCCACCCTTAAGTAGATCCATAGCGAACCGGTGACCCAGACGGGCTCAAGGTTATGGGGACGGTACGAGCAGGGAACCGAAGTGTGGCTGGGCTTGTCGACACCATGAATCGGGCCATGATCCTAACAAGATAAAGTGTGCTCTCGCACAATTTAAATACGTGAAGTAGCATGGCATAAGTAAGGATAGTAAATAAAACCTCAAACTAGTTTGTGGCCCCAAGAAATAAGCGGAATCAAGCTCGGCCGGGGGTCCCATATACCTCCGGATGTGGATAGCGCGATAAATCAAGGAACAGGAATCAAGTACTCGGGGTCTTACGGACACAAGTGAGCAGGGAAAAACCAAATAGCGATGTTGCTCACGGTGCCACTTTCTTTAGTTATCCCGAACTACTCGAGTTAAGTTGTTTAAGTACCTCATTATTCATTAGACTCTCACAAACCCTACACATGTTGTTCACGACTGCATGGCTCAAACAACTCCTATAGTAGTGGCTCATGGGGTGGAGGAAACAAGCTTGGTGGGTTTAAAAGTAAAGGCTATGCATACTTGGGATTCAATTTAATGCAATCATCGCGACTCGATGATGCAAGAATAAGATAGAGGCAATAGGTATCGTATGTATGCAAGCATGTGGTAGTGCTTGCTGGTATCTCGTTGAAGCAAGGGACGGATCTGGGTAGTGCTCACAGTTCTCTTGATACAACCCCCGCCGATGTCTATCCGAGAAAACCAAACAAACAAGGCCAACATGAATATAGAGCACAAGCATATGAATAAGATGCGTCAAGCAAACAATCATGCCATGATGAATGATGCACAATTTACATGGCAAGTAAGGTAGCATGGCATGGTGAGGTGTGGTGGACAAGGAAATAACATTTAAGTGGGTTTTAGTCACATTTCATTGCCATAACAGTTGTTGTTCAATATATATTTATATGATGCATGCTGCAATTGAAGTCATGGATAGCATAAACAGAAAGGTCTCGTCGAGCTGATCAATTTAGACTCATCATTTGCTAAATTTGGAGTTTTAAATCAAAAGTTATGAAATTATTAAATTCTAGTGGCAATTGATGTAATTTAAACAAACTTGGAATTTTAGTTGTGCAAAAGTCAAATTGGATGGCATATTTGAATTCCTCTCATTTTGCTGATATCCAAACATATATTATTTGTCAAATTTGGATTAAGTATGGAAAAGTTATTTGAAACTGAATTTGAATTTTGAATTTGCAAATTATTTAACAGGATTTGAATTTGAATCAACTCTGAAACGTTTTCTACTCAGGTTTATCCAGCTCTGGTCACTGACAGGTGGGCCAAGGGGTGTTCTCTGGCCCACACGGTGGATCAACATACTGAGGACTGGTGGAATACACAAACTTGTGAACCTTTTATAAAAAGCCAACAGTGCCGGCAATGAGGCAGTGGACCGCGGGTTGGGGCAAAAGGGCTAGGGGTTTTTCGCCAAAACGCCACGCTGTGGATCTTCCCACGCCAGACGTGCATCGGCCTTGCGGCGTAGCCAGCAGTGGGACTCGAACCCACGCTCTGGCGCTAGCGGGTCCGCCAGCAGGGGTGGGCTAGGCTAGTTGACAGCGTGAGCTGGCTGATAAGATGGCCGTCGAGCGAGCAGAAACTAACTCGCCGCCGACGCACAGAGGCCGTTCGACGGAACGATCTACGCGTCCAGGAAGCGAAAACGCGCAGGAGGTTGTCTGGGAGGTGGGTCTGCTCACCGGGAGTGTGCTGGTGTGGTCGGATCGGGGCGAGGTGCAGCGTAGCGTCGGCGAGGCAGACGCTCCGTCGTCCTAGGGTTTGCGTCGGCTTGCGTCGGTGTTCCGGACTTCTGGGGCTTCTCCTCCTCGCGGCGCAGACTGGGCGGGCGTCCTCAGCCCTCGACATCTGCCTCTCCGCCTGCACCTGCTGGCGAGGTGGGCGGTGGTCTGGCCGGCGAGAGGAAGATGTGGCGGTGGAGAGGATGGGTAGAGGAGGGGAGCGAGGCTGCTGGGATGGGATCTGGGGAGGCCGAGAGGGAAGGAAGAGGATAGGAGCAGGCGAGGTGGGGCGTGTGGGGAGGCAGGTCGGCTCGGCCACTTTATGCTCCTCCTCACGTGCCCAAGATGGCTGCCAAAGGCAAGGCAGCACTAGGAGGAGGGGAGGTGGCGGTGGGGTAGCTAGGTCGGGGACGGGTGGTTCAGCTGGGGCCCCTAGAGGAGAGAGAGCAAGAGAGGGAGAGGTGAGGCTCGGGTCTAGGGTTTCTTTGAGTGGGGTAGCTAGGGAGGGTCCTGGTGTGTGGGGCGTGTAGAGAGAGGGAAGGGGAGTAGGGGGGGGTGGTAGAGCTGGTAGCTAGAAGGGAGGAGGAGGTGCTAGGTTTGTTGGGTTTTGTTTAAAGGGAGGTGTAGTTTAGGGTTTAGATTAGGATAGATGTAAATTAGGGTTTAGTTTAGGATAGGAAGGGGAGAGAGGGAGTACTTGGTTTTGCATAGATTAGGTGGGGTTGTTGATTTAGCTAGGTAGAGATTAGGGTTTGTGGTTTAGGGAGGGTAAGGAAAGAGGTGGTGGTACTAATCTTGGTCATACAAGCTTCATACTAGCCCTAGCAAGATCAAACAAGAAAAGAGGGAGAGGGGAGAAAGATGGCCTTATGGTGATGGGGTTCTACTTTAGTTCATGCATGATCCAAAATAATGGCCAAGCATGATCCAAGAGAGAGGGGGTGGTTTGGGGTTGTGCATGCCACATAGCACATGTGTGTGCATGAAGCATGGGGTGGTTTGGCTAAAGGGAAAACAGGGAGGAAGAGGGTTTGATGAAGAAACTACAAGCCCAAACCAGAATAAACAAGAGGGAAGGTGCTCCACTTGAAAAGCAAGCAAAAACCAAATAGTGTAAAAGGTGTAACTTGCATGGCCCATGCAAAATAATTAATGCCAAGTTATCCTTGTGAAAACAATAATATTATTATGGCATTGTTCAGATGCATCCCAAAAAGGTGGGCAAGGCCAAGCAAAGATCAAGGGTGGATTCCAACCAACTAATCATGAGCCAGAGATAAACCAATTAAAATGCCAAGCTCATATTAATTGGATGGTGGAAATAAAAGGTGGTGAAAGATAAGGTGGTGGATTCAAAAAGAGAGATTCCCCCAACTCAACTTGGGCATTTAACAATTTATTAAGAACCAAATACAATATCAAGAGGCAACTACAATTAATCATGCACATGAGATAAGAACCAAACAGGAAAAGGGTTTTATATGATGCTCAAATGCAAGGGGACATGATGACATGAGCATGATATGATGATGATGCAACAATTATATGTTGGAAGTGGCCCATTTTATTATTATGACATGTAGCATTACAGGGGTTAGACAACTGGGATGCTACAGACGCCTGGATCTCTCGGGCAAGGTCCTCGTCGGCCGGCACCGACGGAACAGGGATCCCGTCGGCGCTGAGTTGCCAGGCGAAGGGGAGACGAGTGTCCGGCGGCGTCGTATAGCGCGCCTCATGGAGCATCTGGGCTTCCCACGGCTGCATCATGTGTCGGCCGAGAATTTTTGAAAGTGGCTCAAGCGCGTCCCACACAGCGGTGCACGTTTGATTGACTGCGCTTATTGCAGGAGCCGCCTCTTTTTCAGATTATTTCTTTGCTTTATGGATGGTTTCTTTGTAGTCAGATTCGGACAACTCATACAAGTTGTCGACGATGTTCCTCCACATCATCCCAACACATCTGCATCATCGGCGGGTGCTCTTCATCAAAAAAATAAAATTTTCATCAAAAAAGAAAATGTACCCCGTGTGGCATCCCGCAAAAACCACTACTAGAAAATCGCGTTGTTTTTGTGCATTGCATCATCATGACCGCATGCTTGTTTCATCATGCCACATTGCATTTGAGCATCGTCATGTCATCATGCATTTGTTTGTCGAAACCTATTTTCTAAAAGCCTAGTTTGGTTTTCTAAATATTCCCCGTCTCAATTTCAAATTAAAGCGCCGGGCTTTTCCGGGTCTTTTATTTATCTAAAAACTATTTACAAAAGTTTATTTTAAATTAAATAAAAATTTATATTATTTTTGGGAGGCAGCCAGCCAGGCCCGAAAGCCCGGCCGGCCACCTCCAAACCCTAGTCTAAAAATATCTAATCCTAAAACTACCCAATCCTATTCTACCCAGCCCCCTCCACATCACCCCACCCAATAGCCAACCGCCACCTCACCACTCCCTTCCCCCTATCCAATCCCAGCCCGCCACCTCAGCCTGGCCCCACCCAAACCCTAGACCTACCCCAAATCCCACCCAGCACTCACACCCTGCCGCCGCTGTGCATACACATGACCCACACGCGCTCGGCCCCCTCGAACCCACCTCACATCCCGCCAGGCCCCAACCACCCCCGATCGGATCCCCACCACACGCAACACCACACACACAACAACACAACCCACGACCCAGTCCCGCTCCTCACCCGTCCGCGTGGACCCCACCCGTGACCTCGTCGCCAACCACCCCACCTCCGTTGAACCCTCTCCCTCGCCAAGAACCCCAGAGCGCCGTCGCTAGTCCCTCCCGACGCCGTGCCACCCCTGTTGCCTCTATCCCGTGCCCCTTCGTCCTGAGCGGATTCAGAGCAGGCCGCCGTGTGCTCCTCTCCTCCCGGGACTCGCCGCCGTTCGAGCTCACCCACGACCGCGCGTTGTCGCCACCTCACCTGGCACCGCCTCCCTCTGCAACCGCCGCCAGGAGCTCGTCTGCTGCCGCGTGACCGCCTCCTCGTCAGGCCGCGAGCAGACCACCTCGTCCACCGCCGTCCCCGAACCGGCCTCGTCCACCGCCGTTGCCCACGGCCTCCACCCCCTCGGCCCGCTGCCGCTAGCAGACGCCTCCTCATCGACGGCTCTGAGCCCTCCCGCTCGCAAGCTCCTCCACCTAACCACACCGAGCGGCGCCTCCCTCTTCCTGAGACTCTTCCCGCCGCCACCGGAGCTCGCGGCCTTCTCGCCAGCCGACCTCGTCGGCGGTCGCTCGAGCATCGTGGCTCGTCGCCTTCCCTCGCCACAGTGAGCGCGAGCTCCGCTGCCGGTCTCCCCGCCTCGGGCCGTCTGCCTGCTCGCCTGGTAGCCCGCCTCCGGATCTCCGTCCTTCACGCCCGCCCTCAAGCGCCATCGACTTGACGATGATGAAGACACCCTTTTACCTGAGAGGCGTGGTGTCGATATGTTGTTGACGTGTTTCTCGGGTGATGTTGGCCCGTTTCCTACGATCACTGTACCCCCAACATCTGTGTGTGTGCGCCCTTGCTTCTGTGGCGTCTTGAAGACGCGGCCAAGGCCTCCTGTTGGTCGCGATGTTCTATTGAACAGAGTGGTGTTGATGTCGTGGAGGTGTTGTGATTCTGGATGTGGTGATGATGTTCCTGCAAGAAGGTTTGGTAAGGTTATCTCGGTCGTTCGATAACCTCACGATGGACAAGATCTGCCTCATGGAACCCGAAGACCGCGGAACCCCAAGACCGCCAACATGGAACCGACCAGTTCGCCGAGAACCGCTCCCGGACCCGATGACCGCCAAGATCGCCACCGGTACGACAAGCACTTCGCCGCGGAACGCCAAGTTCTGCATCCCGAACGCCAAGACCGACCCGATTCACGGACCCGACAAGATCTTCGCGACGGCAAGATCGACCGCTGGGACCCAAGTCCTCCGTCACGACACAACAAGTTCTCCATCTTGAATCTGAACCTCGATCCCTGTTGAACCCTGAGTCCGGCCCCGAACCCCCGGAACCAAGATCTTCGCAACCCTATGTGTGACCCCTATCCGAGACCCCTCATATTTTTATAATATATGAAATTGATATTGTTGCATATTAATTTGTTCATGCATGCATACTTGTCTGTGGTTTGGGGGCATTATGCCAATTCATCTCATAATTAAATATGGAGTCTATATGCGGGATAACTTTGTATTATTCCGGACTCCATTTAAATTTGTGTAGCAAACCGATGCCATGTTTTGCCCTGTTAAGACAACATTTAATTTACGGGGTAGATAAATAACTTGAACCGTTTAATTAAATGTCGGGACCCCGGTTCCGCTTAATATTGCCTAGTTGCATCGCACCTTTGCCATGTCATACATCATACATGCATCATGCCCGATCTTCTGCCATAGTATTAAATAGTGCATCCGGTGTTTCTTCTAGTGTTTTGCTTCTTCGCGGATAAGGCCGTTGAGTTGATGCGAGTGTCAACCCGATCTTGGATGAACCTTCGGCAATGTTTTCAGGCGAGCACCTCCCCCCTTCTACCTATCCTACTTTTATAGTATTTATTCCCTCCTATTGATCTATTGCTATCTGTGTTGCGATGCTATAGTTTTCGTACCCGTGGTATCCCTTGCAGCCTTATATTGCCTTGGACACATCCTATTACCTGTTGATTGGTAGATAGTTGGACTCGCGCGTCGTAGTCGCTGGCTCAAGTGCTGTTGCGTGTCGTCAAGTACCACAGTTGTTGGAGTGTTGCTGCATGTTTAATGTTGAAGATGATCATGGCTTTAATTATCGTTTAATAACTAAAATTGAAGTAGGTAAATGCAGAGGCACAGGTGGGCAATAGATGTTATTTGGTTGTTAACCGTCCACTTGTGTCCCGTAGGACCCCGAGTTCTTGACACCTGTTCCGAGATCGAGCGCGCTAACCACATGTGGGATGTATGGGCACCCCATCGATTTAGTACCGATTCCAAGTCTGCATCGGGGCCACAAGTAGTTTGGGGCTTTATTACTATTCTGTACTTATGCCATGCTTATCGCTTTATTTAAATTGTGATGTATGCACCTGTCTTTATTTAGGATCGGGACACGTTTTCGCTGTATCGACAAGCCCAGTCATCTTTTCGGGTTCCCAGTCGTTTACAGCCGTCCACCCAAACCCTGAGTCCGTCTCGGAGACCGGCCGACTTCGTTGCGGGTAGCTTAGTGGGGTGGCCCCCATGTACTTGCTTTGGGTCTAGGAAACGTCATGACTTAGGCCCCGCCGACATACCGATGGGTGTATGTTAACTGATCTGGCAAAAAGGGTCGAAGTGCGTGTGGATACTTTGGTGCACCCCTGCAGGGTTAAATCTTTTCGAAAAGCCGTGTCCGCGGTTATGGACGACTTGGAGCACAGTTCTCGATCATAGACAACTATAACTAAAGTTTACTGTTATAATTTGACTTGTATCCGATATGACTAGTAATCAGCTTCACTACAACGGAATGGCTAAATAAAAGTACCAACAACTGCTGGGTTTGGGATATCTCATGCTAATTGTATCTGACTAGTAAGTGTTGCAACTACAACGGAATGGTTAACTAAAATTGCCCACTGCTTATTATATCAGGATGATTATCTATACCTGACTAGTAATTGCTGCAACGATAACTGAATAAATAAAACTGCCAACTGTGTGAGTTCCTCGGTTGACTTCCTCGTTTGGTCTCGAGGGGGAAATACCAGGATGGGTATGTTTGGTGGTAGTATCAGGTTGGTTCCGAATAGGTCTTTCTTATCCCTTTCTGATAGCCGACAGTTATATCGAGTCTCTATAGGGTGTTTAGTGCATGCTGCGCTGCCGCTTCAGTCCACCATACCTATGTAGGCGAGGACCGCCGAATTCTAGTCTCGCCGTGTACTGGCCTCAGTACTGACCGCTCTCTCTTTTTTCCTTTGCCCTTCGTCAGCACCCCTTTTGTTTAAGCAGGTTTTGAGATCGACGTCGTTAGCAGGGTTACCCTTCCGGCTTGGCCTGGGCAGGGTTATGGACGCCATTGGTTATTCTCCAGGGCTCTTAGCTCAATTTGCATCTTGTCCGTACTCAGACGCTGTATCGTTTTCAAGGTGATTTGGATCTTTGTACTGTATATCTGCATTCTTGACTCTTTGTGTCGTTGTTGTATATACATTACGTGGGTTCCATCGGACTATTGTGTAATGGTATTACTGCTTTCCACCCGCACGAAAGTGCTGGTGGGCACCTTTGAATCGTTTCTATGCGGGTTTGGCGAATCAGAAACTTGCATAGGGCCGATTCGAGGGTGTTACCAGAGTGGTATCGAGCTCGCCAGCGATACCCCACAAGTCCAAAGTAGGATAACCTAGCTAACGGTCAAGTAGAGTGTCAAAACTATTTTTGCAAAATCGGTTGGACAGTTCTGATTAGGTCTGATTTTACTCCTTACCCCTCTGCTCTTAGCCTCTTACCTCTACTCGTTTTGCATCCGCTCTCTTCTCTCTCTTGAGTCCGTGATTTCGTGGTTGGGTTCCATCGTACCTTCAGGGTTTCGCTTCCTCCTTTGGTAACGGTGTTGCTACATCTGGTCTTCATGCTATCCGAGGAATCCTTCGTCTGGTGGACTTATCTTTGTTCCTCCTTATGCCTTCCGGTGCTTTCTGACGCGACGACATCATCTACGCTAGGTCCGATGCAGAGTCTGCATCACTCCTTTGTTTATGAACCTCGATTGTTGAGATCTTCAGTCTGATTCCGAGAATGGGTGCACGCTTTTCTACTGATTGTGCGCAGTAATAGTTTGGGTGCGTGATGGATTGGCCCCCATGCCGACTACTCACTCTATTCGCTTGTGTACATTGAAGTGGATGAGAATGCAACGGTTCTCTCTTTCTATCGGAGTTAGAGGTGGCTTTATTTGTTGATACCTCTACCTTCGACCTTTTGTTCCCGGAGTATTCCCTCGACGATCACGGACAACGACCTCTTGTTAGTGGTGTCGCGAGGATCTACACGATGCGAGAAGATTCAGATCGCCGCCCTTCTTTCCGGTACCATGAGACGGATCTCGAGGGCGAGATCCATTGTTAGTGGTGTCGAATTGTGGCATCCCGCAAAAACCACTACTAGAAAATCGCGTTGTTTTTGTGCATTGCATCATCATGACCGCATGCTTGTTTCATCATGCCACATTGCATTTGAGCATCGTCATGTCATCATGCATTTGTTTGTCGAAACCTATTTTCTAAAAGCCTAGTTTGGTTTTCTAAATATTCCCCGTCTCAATTTCAAATTAAAGCGTCGGGCTTTTCCGGGTCTTTTATTTGTCTAAAAACTATTTACAAAAGTTTATTTTAAATTAAATAAAAATTTATATTATTTTTGGGAGGCAGCCAGCCAGGCCCGAAAGCCCGGCCGGCCACCTCCAAACCCTAGTATAAAAATATCTAATCCTAAAACTACCCAATCCTATTCTACCCAGCCCCCTCCACATCACCCCACCCAATAGCCAACCGCCACCTCACCACTCCCTTCCCCCTATCCAATCCCAGCCCGCCACCTCAGCCTGGCCCCACCCAAACCCTAGACCTACCCCAAATCCCACCCAGCACTCACACCCTGCCGCCGATGTGCACACACACGACCCACACGCGCTCGGCCCCCTGGAACCCACCTCACATCCCGCCAGGCCCCAACCACCCCCGATCGGATCCCCACCACACGCAACACCACACACACAACAACACAACCCACGACCCAGTCCCGCTCCTCACCCGTCCTGTGGACCCCACCCGTGACCTCGCCGCCAACCACCCCACCTCCTCCGCTCGAACCCCTCTCCTCGCCAGAACCCCACAAGACCGCTGCCGCTAGTCCCTCCCGACATTGCCGCAACCACCCCTCTTGCCTTGATCCCGCGCCCCTTTGTCCTGAGCGGATTCAGAGCAGGCCGCCGTGCTCCTCTCCCGGGACTCGCCGTTCGAGCTCACCCGACCGCGCCGCTGCCGCCACCTCACTGCACCGCCTCGCAACCGCCGCCAGAGCTCGCCGCCGCGACCGCCTCGTCGAGCCGCGCAGACCACCTCGCACCGCTGCCCCCGAACCGCCTCGCCCACCGCTGCTGCCACGGCCTCCACCTCGGCCCGCCGCCAAGAGACGCCTCATCGACGGCTCGAGCCTCCCGCCGCAAGCTCCTCCACCTAACCACACCGAGCGGCGCCCTCTTCTGAGACTCTTCCCGCCGCCACCGGAGCTCGCGGCTTCGCTCTCCGCCCAGCGACCTTTGTTCGGCGGTCGCCGAGCACCGTGCCTCGCTGTCGCCTTCCTCGCCACCAGTGAGCGCGAGCTCCGCCGGTCTCTCCCGCCTCGGGCCGCTCGCCTCGCCGGGTCCTGGTAGCCCCGCCTCCGGCATCTGCCCGTCCTCTACGCCGTGCCCTCAAGCGCGCCATCGACCCGACGATGATGAAGACACCCTTTTACCTGAGAGGCGTGGTGTCGATATGTTGTTGACGTGTTTCTCGTCTTTGTTGGCCGTTTCACGCCATCAGAACCCAACATCTGTGTGTGCTCCCTTGCTTCTGTGGCGTCTTGAAGACGCGGCCAAGGCCTCCTGTTGGTCGCGATGTTCTGTTGAACATAGTGGTGTTGATGTCGTGGAGGTGTTGTGATTCTGGATGTGGTGATGATGTTCCTGCAAGAAGGTGTGGTAAGGTTGTCTCGGTCGTTCGATAACCTCACGATGGACAAGATCTGCCTCATGGAACCCGAAGACCGCGGAACCCCAAGACCGCCAACATGGAACCGACCAGTTCGCCGAGAACCGCTTCCGGCCCGATGACCGCCAAGATCGCCACCGGTACGACAAGCACTTCGCCGCGGAACGCCAAGTTCTGCATCCCGAACGCCAAGACCGACCCGATTCACGGACCCGACAAGATCTTCGCGACGGCAAGATCGACCGCTGGGACCCAAGTTCTCCGTCACGACACAACAAGTTCTCCATCTTGAATCTGAACCTCGATCCCTGTTGAACCCTGAGTCCGGCCCCGAACCCCCGGAACCAAGATCTTCGCAACCCTATGTGTGACCCCTATCCGAGACCCCTCATATTTTTATAATATATGAAATTGATATTGTTGCATATTAATTTGTTCATGCATGCATACTTGTCTGTGGTTTGGGGGCATTATGCCAATTCATATCATAATTAAATATGGAGTCTATATGCGGGATAACTTTGTCTTATTCCAGACTCCATTTAAATTTGTGTAGCAAACCGATGCCATGTTTCGCCCAGTTAAGACAACATTTAATTTGCGGGGTAGATAAATAACTTGAACCATTTAATTAAATGTCGGGACCCCGGTTCCTCTTAATATTGCCTAGTTGCATCGCACCTTTGCCATGTCATACATCATACATGCATCATGCCCGATCTTCTGCCGTAGTATTAAATAGTGCATCCGGTGTTTCTTCTAGTGTTTTGCTTCTTCGCGGATAAGGCCGTTGAGTTGATGCGAGTGTCAACCCGATCTTGGATGAACCTTCGGCAATGTTTTCAGGCGAGCACCTCCCCCCTTCTACCTATCTTACTTTTATAGTATTTATTCCCTCCTGTTGATCTATTGCTATCTGTGTTGCGATGCTATAGTTTTCGTACCCGTGGTATCCCTTGCAGCCTTATATTGCCTTGGACACATCCTATTACCTGTTGATTGGTAGATAGTTGGACTCGCGCGTCGTAGTCGCTGGCTCAAGTGCTGTCGCGTGTCGTCAAGTACCACAGTTGTTGGAGTGTTGCCGCATGTTTAATGTTGAAGATGATCATGGCTTTAATTATCGTTTAATAACTAAAACTGAAGTAGGTAAATGCAGAGGCACAAGTGGGCAATAGATGTTATTTGGTTGTTAACCGTCCACTTGTGTCCCGTAGGACCCCGAGTTCTTGACACCTGTTCCGAGATCGAGCGCGCTAACCACATGTGGGATGTATGGGCACCCCATCGATTTAGTACCGATTCCAAGTCTGCATCGGGGCCACAAGTAGTTTGGGGCTTTATTACTATTCTGTACTTATGCCATGCTTTCATCGCTTTATTTAAATTGTGCGATGTAACTTCTGTATCGCTTAGGATCGGGACACGTTTTATTGTGTCGACAAGCCGATCATCTTTTCGGGTTCCGATGCTTACCGTCCACCCAAACCCCGAGTCCGTCTCGAGACCGGCCGACTTCGTTATGGTAGCTTAGTGGGTGGCCCCATGTACTTGCTTTGGGTCCGGAAACGTCATGACTTAGGCCCCACGACATACCGATGGGTGTATGTTAACCGATCCGCAAAAGGGTCAAGTGCGTGTGGATACTTTGGTGCACCCTGCAGGTTAAATCTTTTCAAAAGCCGTGTCCGCGTTATGGACGACTTGGAGCACAGTTCTCGATCATAGACAACTATAACTAAAGTTTACTGTTATAATTTGACTTGTATCCGATATGACTAGTAATCAGCTTCACTACAACGGAATGGCTAAATAAAAGTACCAACAACTGCTGGGTTTGGGATATCTCATGCTAATTGTATCTGACTAGTAAGTGTTGCAACTACAACGGAATGGTTAACTAAAATTTCCCACTGCTTATTATATCAGGATGATTATCTATACCTGACTAGTAATTGCTGCAACGATAACTGAATAAATAAAACTGCCAACTGTGTGAGTTCCTCGATTGACTTCCTCGTTTGGTCTCGAGGGGGAAATACCAGGATGGGTATGTTTGGTGGTAGTATCAGGTTGGTTCCGAATAGGTCTTTCTTATCCCTTTCTGATAGCCGACAATTATATCGAGTCTCTATAGGGGGAAATACTGGCCTCAGTACTGACCGCTCTCTCTTTTTTCCTTTGCCCTTCGTCGGCACCCCTTTTGTTTAAGCAGGTTTTGAGATCGACGTCGTTAGCAGGGTTACCCTTCCGGCTTGGCCTGGGCAGGGTTATGGACGCCATTGGTTATTCTTCAGGGCTCTTAGCTCAATTTGCATCTTGTCCGTACTCGAACGCTGTATCGTTTTCAAGGTGATTTGGATCTTTGTACTGTATATCTGCATTCTTGACTCTTTGAGTCGTTGTTGTATATGTCTGTTCTGTGGGTTCCATCGTGGACTATTGTGTAATGGTATTACTTCGTTTTCCACCCGCACGAAAGTGCCTGGTGGGCACCTTTGAATCGTTTCTATGCGGGTTTGGCGGGAATCTCTGAAACTTGCATAGGGCCGATTCTGAGGGTGTTACACCCCGTGGCTAGTGTCCACACCCTGAAATGCGATAAAAAAGCGGATGTAGGACACACTCGCAACACTACAGGAGAAGCTGAATACGCCGATGGCCGGATCCCGTCGGCGTAGGCTGGCCCGACGGCTGCCATCGGCGTATGGCCATCGACTTACAGCCCCGTAGGCGTAGCCTCTTCTCCCGTCGGCGTAGAAAAGTCGTTGGCATACATAGCTTTGCCGTCGGCGTAGACCATATGGGACCCACCTAGATGACTAACGGCCGTTTGGCTACGCCGACGGCTTTACCGTCGGCCTAGATTTTTTCAACTTTAAAAAAAAAATTCAATATTTTTTTTTCAATTTTTTTTAACATTTTTGTATTATTTAACTTGTTAATCTCACATGGACATTTTTAATTCTAAGTATACTTAGTCTCAAGTCAAATTGCACAATTAGTCAAATTTTCCAACCGGTCACCCATCCTAATACTACTCCAGCCCCAGCACGCTTAACTTCTTCGCTCCTTCCACATGAGCTTCCGGCAAACAAACTAGAACTTGTTGTGAATATTATCATATCAAACCTATTAACCATTATACTATAATGTTAGACATATTTGTTTTTTTACATTCCATACATTTTTTTGAGTAAACAACAATAAATAAGTAATAATAATCTTGAATTCAAATAAAAATAAAATAAATTTTATTTATTTTGCTTTTTTTATTTAAATTTGAATAATTCATATCTACAAATCCGTAAATCACAATTCGACAAATAATATATCCAAATCGATCATAAAAATGAGAGGAATACAAATATGACATCCGTATCATCTATTTAATTATATATATCATAAATTATAAATATTAGACCAACTGAAACTATGTCAAGATTCATAAAACACCCCGTTTTTGGCACTCAAAAAATAAAAAATGGCTTTTTAGTGCGACGAAAAGGAAAACTTCCTCCTGCAACATTGTTCGCCATCCCATGATATACACGAGTGCATAATATGGGCACATTAGCGCAAACTATATAGCGATTCTAGCAATAACATTGGTCATTTGACCTGAAATCCAGAAAACCTCGATTGAGATAGGTCATTTTGTGAAGGGTTTTTTGAGACACGATCAATATATCAAGTTTTATATTTTTCCATGCAACTATGTCATATAATATGACACCACGCTAAGGTTTTGCATTGTTTCGATCGTTTTTGAATTTTTTATGCCCGTTTCAAACTATCGTCAAACTTTCTAAATCGAGGGGCATGAAAATTCTTAGCTCGGGGCTGAGCCTCACTAAACTTGCATTAGATATCTGATGAAATAGCATATTTTGAACCTAAAAATGAATTTTGCAAAAAATCATGAGCATCATATCATGTACATGTAGTTCAAATCTAACTCATTTCCTGCTGATTTGGCATGAATTTGTCTTTTTCACGAGAGGTGAACGGAAAGGTTTGAGATACCCCGGTTGGGAAATTGTCCATTCAATATGGTCTAGTATTTTTAAAAAATATGGTATTATTATTTTGAAACTTTCATTTGGTGGTTGCTTCACAAAAACACCCCGTTTTTTGCACTCGGAAAATGAAAAATGGCTTTTCGGTGCGACGAAAAGAAAAACTTCCTCCTGCAACATTGTTCACCATCCCATGATACACATGTGTGCACAATATGGACACATTATCGCAAACTATACCGCGATTATAGCAATAATATTGGTCATTTGACCTAAAATCCAGAAAACCTCGATTGAGATAGGCCATTTTGTGAAGGTTTTTTTAAGACTCAATGAATATATCAAGTTTTATATTTTTCCATGGAACTATGTCATATAATATGACACCACGCGAAGGTTTTGCATTGTTTCGATCATTTTTTATTTTTTTATGCCCGTTTCAAACTATCGTCAAACTTCCTAAATCGAGGGGCATGATGATTCTTAGCTCGGGGACGAGTCTCACTAAACTTGCATTAGATCTCTGATGAAATGGCATATTGTGAACCTAAAAATGATTTTTACAAAAAATCATGAGTAATATATCATGTAACTGTAGTTCAAATCTAACTCAATTCCTACCGATTCAGCAGAAATTTGTCTTTTTCACGAGAGGTGAACGGAAAGGTTTGATATTCCTAGGTTGGGAAATTTTCCATTCAATATGGTCTAGTATTTTTGAAAAATGTGGTATTATCATTTTGAAACTTTTATTTGGTGGTTGCTTTACAAAAACACCCCTTTTTGCACTCGGAAAATAAAAAATGGCTTTTCGGTGCGACGAAAAGGAAACTTCCTCCTGCAACATTGTTCACCATCCCATGATACACATGTGTGCACAATATGGACATATTATAGCAAACTATACCGCGATTATAGCAATAATATTGGTCATTTGACCTGAAATCCAGAAAACCTCGATTGAGATAGGCCATTTTGTGAAGGTTTTTTAAGACTCAATGAATATACCAAGTATGGTATTTTTTCATGGAACTATGTCATATAATATGATACCACGCGAAGTTTTCATTGTTTCGATCGTTTTTTAAAATTTTATGCATATTTCAAACTATCATCAAACTTCCTAAATTGAGGGGCATGATGATTCTTAGCTCGGGGACGAGCCTCACTAAACTTGCATTAGATCTCTGATGAAATAGCATATTGTGAACCTAAAAATGATTTTTACAAAAAATCATGAGCAATATATCATGTACCTGTAGTTCAAATCTAACTCATTTCCTACCGATTCAGCAGGAATTTGTCTTTTTCACGAGAGGTGAACGGAAAGGTTTGAGATTCCTAGGTTGGGAAATTGTCCATTCAATATGGTCTAGTATTTTTGAAAAATATGGTATTATCATTTTGGAACTTTCTTTTGGTGGTTGCTTCACAAAACACCTCGTTTTTTGTACTTGGAAAATGAAAAATATGTTATACGAAAGTATTTGTATTTTTTATGTATTTTTTGAATAAAAATATATAATATTTGAGTTTATATAGATATATCTTATTTTTCTGCAAATTTTGATATATTATATGTATTTTTCTGAATTTAAATGATTTAGTTATGATTTTTCTAAGATTAATGTGGCAAAAAAAGAAAAATAGCTACGCCGAAGGCAAAGTCATCGGCATAGGTCTGAAACCTTTGCCGTCGGCGTAGACTTGACGCCGTTGCTCTGCCGTTAGCCCAATGGGCTACGCCGACGGTCATGTTTACGCCCGTCAGCGTGGCCCGTCAAGCTACGCCGACGGCCCCGACATTTTGCCGTCAGCGTATAAAAAGGCCGTCGGCCTATTTAGTTATTCCCGTAGTGCAATGTATGTATTCGATTTGAGAAAGATGCTCCACCCTCTAAGTGTAAATTGATCTAGGTCGGCACCATGCCCTGATCCAGAATGAAAACCGTAAATTATAGTTTTCCAAGATTCACATAAAACTACAAATGCATAAGGAGCTACTTTGGTACCGTCATACTCAACATGTTTAAGATCCTCCATCAGGATGTCACCGCCATGCTCATCACCTCCAGGGTTCTACATTTGATGTTGCCACGGGCGGCCGCCTCTATAGTGCCCGCAACTATGATGGTGAGGGAGAGAAGTTGGGAGAGGTTGGGGGAGCGAGAGAAATATAGTGATGCAAAACATGCATGGAATGCAAGATAACTAGGTAAGTAGGCGCGACCACATGCCGCGCCCGTGGCGCATGTATATTGGCTTAAATTGGTATATTATAAGGACTGGATCTTTGTGTATCCTTGCTTTGATATAACTGGTTGTTTCAGTTTACACATTTATTTCACTAGCCGAATGCCCGTGCGTTGCTGCGGAACAAAAGAAACAATTTTACACTTAGACATAAAACATTGATAAACAAACACAAACAACTCTTGTTAGTGGTATCACGAGGATTAAGACGACACTTCAAAATTCGTTAGTCAAACCCTTCTTCTCCTACCTTCGCATGGATCTTGGAACGCGATCCATGGTAGTGGTGTCGAGTTATAATGCCCGAAAAATATTTCATTGTAGAAATTGCATGTTATTTTCATTTTTGTGCATCATTGTGACACCTACACATTTTTGCCTAAAAATATTATACTAAAAGCTATTTTGTTTTCTAAATACCTCTCTCCTTTATTTTAAATTTAGACCCGGTTTTTTATGAATCTTTTATTTGTCTAAAAAATATTTATAAAAGTCATTCTAAAAGTAAAACGAATAAAAATAATTTATATCGAAAGAGACAGCCCAGCCCATAGACCAGACTACCTAATACCCACCAGGCCATCTACTACCCAACAGGCCCGGCCCAAACCAGACACTAAAACTACGCGACGAAACCCTAGCCCCAACCACACATAGACACCACAGCCTCAACACCATGCACACACCCACTCCACCCCACGCAGCACACAAGGAACTCACACATAGCTCACCTACTGACGCACCCAACAGGCCAACACGCACACACCCTGTCACGCAACACACGCACGCACGTTTCACTCAACACCGCACACACACGCGACCCACACAGTGCCCCGCAGCGGTGACGCCCTCTCCCTCGATCTCAACGCCACCAACGCCCGCTCCTCTCTTTGTTCCCATACGCGAGCCCGTGCCCAGGCACCGCCTTCCCATCGAGCCTGTGCCGCCGCCTGGACCTGGGCGTCCTCGCCCCTCCCTTCTGGTCCTCATCCACCTCGCCCCTCTGCGCCTTTCTTCCTCCTGCGTGCCTCCCTTCCCCTCAAGCTCACGCTGTCGCTTCTCTCCCTTCCTGCCAGCGCCCTCTCTCTGCGTCGTCTCCATGTAAGGATGCAGGCGGACGCGGCTGTCCGCCCGTCCGTTCCGTCCGCGCCGCCTAAAAGGCCCAAACGGCTAGCCGGACAGGCCGTAAAAATCAAGCGGCCTTCACAAAAAAATCCGCCCAGTCCGTTAGGTCCGTCCGTCCACCTCGTCTCGAAGGCTCGCACGGGCAGAGCCACATCTCGTTGCCCCCAGCGCACCCCGGCCGCCGTCGCCCAGCTCACTGCTTCTCCGCCGCCCAGCTCCCTGCTTCAGGCTCGGCTCTGTCCCCAGCTAGGTTTCCCAATATCGGCCAGCCCCACCCTCTTCCCATCACGTCCTCTAGGGAGATGTCGGGAGCGGCGGAACACGCGGCGGTTGAGGGGGAAAAGAAGCTGTCGGCGGCGGTTGAGGGGGAGGGGGAAAAGAAGCCGTCGGCGGCGGTTGAGGGGGAAAAGAAGCTGTCGGCGACAGTGGAGGAGGACAGGAAACTAGAGGCGAAGGAGGCCAGGAAACGGGAAGGCCAAGCCGGCGGCACCGACGGAAATCTTGCAAAGGAGCAGGTCTGATCCTTTTCCCAACTCAAACACAATTCTTTCCATATGCCACTGTTGCTCTCTTAGCTGATCTACTTGTTTGGTGGTAAAAGTTCTGGTCTTAGGATACCCTTAGGAAAAATTTAACTGTAATGAACACCATGGTTCCTGAAAACAAGACATTGCATCGTGCAGAGGCTGATGCCGATCCATGTTAGATTACTGTGCTGCTACTCCACTAGCAACCTGGCAAATGTCCATGTAGTATTAGTACTGCATCGCTTTCTTGGAAGCTCGGCGAATGAACTCACATGAACTCACACGAATGATCTAGATACGAATGTATTTAGTCAAGTTTTAGGACTAGATACACCCATATCTAGACAAATTTGAGTCAACTAATATGGTCCGGAGGGAGTACTTTGTTCTCGAATGTCATTGCACAACTTCTGACACTTTGTTCTACTTCCACCTTCATTTTTAGTGCTGGACTATATAAGTACTAAACACTAGACTATCTAAAAGAGTTTTTAATTTTCTAACTAGATTCATTTTTAATGGTGTGACAGATTACCTGCTTTGCAAGCACACTAGATGAGCAAGACCCCGATGCCGAGAAGACCCAGCATGCAAAGAAACCAAAGAAGCGATGACAATGGTGAGAAGACCCAGATGCCGACTAACACAGAGGAACAAACATGTTTGATGGTTGTTCCAGGGGAAGAGAATGACTCGGATAATCTACAGATGAAGAAAAAGAAAGTGAAGAAAAGGAAGAGGAGTGAACTTAGGCAGATTAAGAAAGAGCAGCAGTTTGGTGGTGCCGAGAAGACCCAAGTACCTGCTGGCGTACAGAGGTCAGCAAGCAAGGCTTCTTGGAGGTGGCATGCCTCCTATTCCAGTAGGCTACACCACAAATATCCGAAGAAGGTGTACAATGGCTCGATCCTCCTTGATGATGAGGTGAACCGCGCCGTCCTCCTTGACACCAAAGAAATAATCATTGATTCCCATCTCCTCGAGGAAGGAGAACAAATCAGCCAAGGATCGGTGTTTGAGTTCCCTTGCCACAATGTTGAGATTGGGGAACAACTGATGAATAGGAAGAGGTTGGAGAAGAAGAGACTTGATAGAAATTGGGAGAGAACAAAAGAATTAAGGAGGAAAACGGTGACATCGCCTCAAGCAAAATTGGTCAGATCTTCAATAGGCACATTTGCAAGAGTGGCTTCTATAAGGAAGGAAATGTCTCCTCAAGCGCAAAGGAGGAAATTAGAATCTCCTTCGGTACCAAATGTTACCGTACATTTCCCATCTCCAAATCTTTCACATGCTGAAGCTGATTTCACCCGGTTTCGACCACGGAAACTTAAGTCTCAGATATGGAAAGAATTCATTCCTATATATGAACATGGCAAAGTTGTGGAAGGCCGATGCAAGCACTGCAATGAAGTCGTTCCTGCCTCGAAGGTTTCTGGAACCAACCACGTTCGTAGGCACCTAAAAAAATGTCCGACGAGAACTAGCATGCATGAGATGGTTGCGAAAATGAGAGCCTCTACATCTTCTCCCCAAGTCGTTTCTTTGGATAATTGGAATTTCAGCCAAAAAGAATCGAGGCGAGCGCTTGCAAACATGATAGTTCAACATGGGCTACCATTCTCCATTGTAGAGTATAGTGGATTCATAAAGTTTGTCAAAAGCTTGAATCCTATGTTCAAGATGGTTTCGAGGACAACTATAAAAGATGATTGCTTGGACTCCTACAAAGAGCAACGATCATTGTTGCGAGAAACATTGAAGAATTGCGGTGCTCGAGTGTCATTGACTGCTGATATGTGGACCTCAAATCAGAGGCTGGGTTACTTATGTGTCACTTGCCACTTCATTGACAAGACATGGAAGATGCAAAAAAGAATTCTCAGATTCTGTATGATGGAAACACCACATAATGGCTTCCGAATGTATAATGTCATGCTGAAGAGTTTGCAATACTGGAATATTGAAGACAAAATCTGCAGCATTACATTAGATAATGCATCAGTCAATGGAAAAATGATGGAGTATTTAAGAGAAAACTTGATGAAGAAACAAATGTTGATTTGTGAAGGTGAACTATTCCACATCCGTTGTGGTGCACATGTATTGAATCTCATTGTGCAAGATGGTGTATTTGTAAAGAAAGGTTCCGTTGACAATATCAGAGATGGTGTCAAGTATGTTAAGAGTTCGCAAACTCGAGAAGAGTTGTTTGGAGATATAGTGAAGCAACTTGGCATCATCTGTGAGAAAGAACCTTCACTTGACGTTGCCACACGGTGGAACTCAACATACCTTATGATTGACTCGGCATTGCCATACAGGGAAGCATTTGATGAGTTAGCTAAGCAAGATCTGCAATTTAAGTATGCTCCTTCAGAAGAAGATTGGAAAATGGCTGAAGCCATCCGCTCATTGTTGAAAGTATTCTATGAAGCTACAAAAGTAGTTTCAGGCTCTAGCTATCCAACGGCAAACCGCTATTTCCATGAAATGTGGAGCATTAAGCTGTTGTTGGAAAAACAAGCAAAGAATAAAAACAAAGACATCTCAACCATGGTGTGTGAAATGCAGAAAAAGTTTGACAAGTACTGGAAGGAGTCGTACTTAGCAAACTGCATACCAGTGGTCCTCGATCCAAGGTACAAGTATGAGTTTGTTAAATTTCGGATCAAGCAAGCATTTGGAGGGAGTGCAAAAGAGCACCTTGAAAAGGTGGTAGTGATTATAAAGAGTCTCTTTGAAGAATATTCCCGCAAAATGGGAGATTCTTTTCCCGATCCTTCGAAAGAAGTTGAAGATGAGCTTGAGGAGATTGATAATCCGTTGGCTGATTGGGAAGCTCATTTGAGGGTGCAAAAGAAACAAACAACAAATGAGCTTGATAGGTATCTGAGTGAAGATCTGTTTCCTCAAGAAAAGAATTTTGACATCTTGGAATGGTGGGAAATGCACAGTCCTAAGTACCCAGTTTTGTCTCACATTGCTCGTGATGTGCTTGCTATCCAAGCATCAACCGTGGCATCAGAGTCCTCTTTTAGCGCTGGTGGAAGAACAATCAGTGATCACAGGAATAGGCTAAAGAGCAACACAGTCGAGGCATTGATATGCCTCCAAGATTGGCTAAAGGCTGCTGGTAAGTTATCTAATATGGAATGATAGAATAATATCTGTACTTTTTCCTAACTTGATGATCTTTCATATAACCCTGTTGGTAACTTGCAGTACTATGGGCAGGAGTGATCTCCAAATTGCGCCAACAGATTAGTAGCTCAACTAGGTAAACATTTGTCAGTCTTATCATGATCCAAATGAGAATATGAGACTATGGTTATTTAGTCTCCATGAGAACACTCACTCATGGCCATATCTCCAAAGGAGTAAACACATATCCTGAAAGTTCGTTGTCGTTTATTGTTTTAAGAAGTAAACTTGCATATCATAGTTTAGACCATTAGACTAATAAGCCTCAGGAAGCTACCTTGGAATATTTTTTAGAAGTGGACATGCATGGTCCATCTACTACTTGGAATTTTGTTTGATCTAGATGTGGTCTGACTGTTTGAGCAGATGTGCATACAGTTTTCTCTGTAGTATAAATTTTCTTTAACTTGACTTGAGAACCTAGATTTAGTTACCCTTTCTCAGTACTAAAAATTTCAGTATATTCATCACTGTTGTAGTCCCTGTTACACACTCAATATTGAAACTAACTTATGAACAATGCCTTCTTGCAGAATGAGCTATTGATGTATGCTGAAGTTGAGTATATCCCGAAGATTTGAATTTTGTATGCACTACTGCAATCACATCAGAAAGATATTCTTATTTGATAATCGCTCTTGTTCGCGGCAACTCAAATCGAATCGTTTGTAATGATTGATTGTAAAATATCAGTAGTTTATAGTGCTAAACTATATATGTTTAATCTTGAAACTCTTGCCTCTCTGTGTTATTACAACAATGAACCGATGCCAAGTTTTACTGCTAGCCGAGGCCTTGCCTAAGTTTTCATAATACTAGCTGAGGCATCTGCTTTCTGTTCTAGTAGGAGTATATTTTTTAGCTATAAACCTGGATTTCTCTAAATTTAGCCGAGACCTCTGTTTGCGTGAGAGGAGAAGAATCCTTGTTGTTACTACTTACTTAGCAGCATGCAAGTGAGCGGCTGTCCGCCGGCCAGAGCGGCCAGTACGATCAGCGGACACGGACACCGCTAAAACTATAATTAGTGTTCATGGACAGGGCGGACCAGGCGGACGGGCCGGCGGACTGTCCAGTTGCATCCTGATCTCCATGGCAGCGTCGCCGCCCTAGGTCAGTCTCGTCGTCGCCTCTGCGTGCCGGCCGTGCTTGTCCTCGTCGAAATCCTGCAACGTTGGCGCCGCCTCGAAGCTCCTCATGGCCAAGATCTAGTCTGATCCGATGCGCATGCGGCGGCTTCCACTCTGTCGACCTGAACACCGTGTCGTGCGGCTCTGCCTCCTCAACCCCTTGTCGTCTCACGACCCCCTCCCTCTCCCGCTCAAGCACAGCCTCTGCCGCCCTCGGTTCCCCGTGTCGGCCACCGGTCAGCAGCGCCCTCCCGTGGCTCTACTCTGACCCCAATGGCACTGGAAGCCAAGAAGGCGCAGGTTAGAACGGCGGCAGGGGTCTGGGCCAGCCGGGTGCTACTGGTGCGAGAGAGGGGGGGTTGGTCGCCTGCGGCGAGGGAGGCGGCTTGCTCTCGCGTTGGATAGAGGCAGGGCTGGCGACTATCGCGTTTTTTTGTTTTTCTCGCTTACCAGTGGCAGCGTGGGTAGTTTGTAAGTTCGCGTAGGGGTAAATTCGGAAAAATAAAAAACGACGGACCAAACAGACGAAAACCACCTCAAGAGTTAGTGCGTTGCATCGGGAAAAATCAATCTAATTCGTAAGAAAAAACTTTTGTCTTGCCTCGTTTTCCTATCTTGAATTCCTATCTTGGACGAACATGTTCACGGAGTTCTGCCACAACTTAGAAATTATTTTCACTATCTATAGTCAGATGATTTGTCGATTTTTAGATAAAGCATACTCCAAAATATAGTATCCTCTAACAGTCATAGGGATTTCACGTAAAAGGACCAGCGTATTCGTTTGGGAGAGCTTAATAGGGGCGCATGCATTTTTCTTTAAATCCGGATTGACACAACATATGATTTCAGATAGTGACGGTACGTGTCAGACCAGAGGACGCGCCACCGTGTTTGTCCGCTGGAGGTAAGGTGTCAACTCGGGCTGGCGCTAGGCGGCCGAGCCCCCGGCCGTGGCTTCGTCGTCGATTCCGGCCATGGTCCGCAGCTAGGTCTAGTGGCCCGATATTTTATTTATAAGTGCAGTTAGCCATGCGTCACTGGGAGCGAAAATATTGGCAGGACTGGTCATACACACATGCATGTGCTCAGCTCATTGTGAGGACCCGAGGACGAACATGAGAAAGCGAATGAATTTTATCTGTAGAAAACAAACGGTGGAATTTTCCGAGAAGAACCAACTCCTAGAAGTCAACGTGCCAAAAAAAGTGTTTTTTTTTTCACTTAACGGTGATATTGGTGGGTAATTTATTTTTTGGTCAAAGGATAAAGTCGTTCAAAAAAGTGTAGGTACTATAAGAAACACTCCTTCCTTTATTATTATATATATATATTATATATATTATTATAAATATAAATATATATTTTTTATATATATATAATTATATATATAGGTATAGATATGTTTTCTACATATGCAAATATTCTCTTTTTAGTCAAGATGACTATCCTTGTGCTGATCGAGCATTTTGAAATTTGATACACCTACATATAATTTTCTCACTCACTCAAATTTTACATGCCAAACATTATTGTGTTCAGAAATAGCACCTCGGTGTGTGCCTGGGGAAAAAATCCATTCGTCGTATTGACTGAGGAAACTAACTAATCCAGTGGGACCCACCACCTCTCCCTCCACTCCATATATTTTTTGATCCACGCCTTATCCTGAACCGGGCTTCATCTTCCTCAGTCTACCTCACGGCCTCACACTCACACACCAATCTCTCTCTCTCTCCCACCCTCCCCTTCCCTCGCGTCTCCCGTCTGCATCGAGGCCCGCCGCCGCCGCACGTGCTCTCTCCCTGAGCGCCGCAAGCACCTCGTCGCCCTCTTCCTCGTTGGAGCCTGGCCGCCTTCCGCCGTCCCCGTGCCCACCTCGGTCATTAAATTGCTTTGTGCATCGTTGCGGCCTCTCTCCCCACATCAGTCTAGGCTTGGTAGGGATGCTTATTTGGTTCTCGATCAGCTTGCTGATTCGAAGCACCGTGAGGACCTATATAAACTGGTTGAATTTAGTATACATAAGCGATGCGGAACTATTCGATGGCCCTAGTATCATCTATATGCTTGTAGAGTAGCAGCTTAGAGAAAGAGGCCACGAGGCCACCTGCGCGCGCGAGGGCCCAGTCGTTCATTGATGAAAAACCCAGGTCAAGTAAATAAAAGAAAAGAAAGAACCGAACCAAAAAAAAAATGAAACAAACTCTATTCGCGTTGATGAAAATCCCGTAGCGTAGCCGGGTATAACATAGGCTGTGGCAGCTGTGGATAATACGTGGCTTTGTAAAAGGGTCTAAAAAAGTGTTGGACCGGAAGAAACACTTCGTACTTTATTATTAGGTATAGATTATATTTTTCCAACAGAAAATGATGTAAATGTTCAGCCCAATAGACTCGACTGAAGTTAGGTCTTCATTCAAGTATATTGCCTTCCCGCTAAATTTTTCGACAAAGCAAAGACAAAACTATGTGGCAGCGTGATACAAAATCGAATAAGACTCCTACTCAGACTATCAGAAGTAGCAATGGTCCATAATCTAGGTACGTGGCCTGAATTTTTTGGAAAGTGATGAACTGATGGTCAAACTTGATGATACTCAAACTCTCATTACAAAGTTACCTTGACTGTCAGAAGTTGCTAGGATATCTTAGGAACCGCTATCTACTACAATGATTGGTTGCTCCTGCCTCCTGGTGGTACTCCATGAGATAGAAATGAACAGAAATATGGTGCAGCAAACTGCGCTATATGGCATTGTCACCTTCTCGCTCTTTGTTAAACCAATAATGTTTGGAAGTGAACATCGACAGTAATTTGTGTGACCTCATATGAAGGACATGCCTTCTTTCCCTCGATCTCGAGACAGTCCATCAGCATCATGCTACCTGGAACCATCTCACCTGCCATAAAATCAACACTCATTTAACTCAACTCTTTGGTCATGTACATATGAATTTTGTATATGCAGTAAGCAGTAAGCATACACAATTTTGTATATGCTATTCAGAGATGCTACATTCCAGGATGTGAAACAAAATAAAAAAGTATATTTCAAGTAATTGCATTACGAATGAAGCATAAATACCATCATTTTATCTCTATCGTTTAAAGATTTAAGATACAAAGAATAAAGAATCCTGTATCTCCAATTTGGTAGAAGACAGTAACAACACAGTTTGAAGTGTGTGCATATATCTCCGAACACAAGTCTAAATTGGGACTAAGCAGTGGAGGAAAATGAACACATAAAAAAATCCAATGCTAGGATAGTAGATTCAGAAATGAAGTGGTGCATATGAAGAAAACCAAACAAACGACTTGTACATTCATTCGCTTATCACCTGAACATTTACCGAACTCAATTCTTCGATGTGTCCAGCATGTTAGGCAATGCATGGCAAGACAGAACCATCTCAGATTCATCTAAATATTACGTTCGTTGGAACATATTTCGAAACCCAAAAAAGTTGAGCAAAATTAGAACATAGAAAAGCAATTCGTTTTGAAGAAGGTTTTCAGGTACCACTATGTGAGCTAAGAAAGTAAGAGAAACACATATATTGTGAGAAAAACAATTTTAATAGTGTAGGCTTCTACTTCCTCTATCTCGAAGGAGAAATGAGGATGAGCAGACATACCACTGGTCTCTTGGTTTTTGTGTTTCTCCTGCCACGTTACCTGCCATGCCTGAGGACATCGGTACTTCAGACTTTGGCAACCTCGCAGCCGTCCTTATGTACCTTAAATGCATCTTAAAACAGTCTAGTTAGTAGAGTGATCATAATTTTGTTCCAACATACATAATAGACTATAGTGTATGTTAATGCCTGGCTGTAGTATTTACGAAATATATTTATAGCATAATACATGCTACAAAGGGATCGTAAAATTGTCCGTAACATAAAAAAACTTAGAAAATATTGTCTAAATTTGTTTGCAGATTTGTTCCTAGAAGAACAAAATCTTCGTGAAAGCTGAACATGTCTAGATAGGTACTTCTTCTTTAACAATGTTGGCATCTAAATAAAGGAATTGGCACTATAAGCAACTGAGTTTCCAAAACCTTACAATGTGCAGTATGGAACTAACTTACCTGTACTGTCTCCATGAAGATCCAGGCTCAGCCTAACAGATCAAATAGTGAATTGAATGATCAGGTACGAAGCCTCATACACTCTCACGTTAACACTTTAAAGATCTAAAACTAATATGTACAATCTTTCTTACTGTGATCTATGACTGAGCTTAACAGGTGGGAAGAAAGAAATAGGTAATCTTGCAAGTTGAACTACAGTGGGAATTGAGCATAGTAGGTCATGAAAAAATTATGTGGATCGCCAACAAATGAGCAAACATAAAAGTAACCTTGAGCCAAAAAAAGAAGAAGAAGTGATTGGTGATTTAGCCGGTCAAATTAAGACTAATCATAAACTCCAAAGGGGACCAACATATTCTTGAAATGTGTAGTGCAAAATTCGTGGTAGAGCAATATGACTGTCAGACCAAACAATACATGTAGCCCTTCATAAAAAATATGATACACCTTATAATTAGTGTATGATGTGATCGTTATGATTATATGTAAACTGAAATTTTATCCTTGAGAAAGCACATACAGGCATCCTAGGATGAAAGATGTAGTAACTAAACAGAAACTTCCTTAGAAAGAGTCATGAGTAAACATGTGTGAACATAGCTAGTGGGGTATCTTGATCAGCATCCAATAATAATAACAATGTTTGCCTAGATGGAAAGTCCATGCGTGTGTTTACCTCAGTACTGCTAGTGTCACCCTGCAACAGAACAAAACCATCAGTTGGCCATCAAAACAGGTACTTCCAAGTCTGGTTCTTTTCATTCCATTTACTTAACTAACAGTGTAAATGGTCAGTTCTCACATCGTCACCAACTTCTATATTTTTTGTAGAGCATTATGAAGGTTTTTTCAGTGTTTGAGACCATTTATCAACAATCCATTCAACAAAAGTGCATTCAGTTTCTTCCTGAAGGATTAGAACAAAAAGCAATACTCCCTCCGGCCCATATTAATTGACTCAAATTTGTCTAGATTTAAATGAATCTAGACACTATTTAGTATATAGGTTCATTCAAATTTTGACAAATCAAAGTTAATTAATATGAATCGGAGGGAGTACCTTTTTTCACTACCATCTACAATTGCTGAAATAAGCCAGGTGCAATACCTACTTTCACGGGCTCCTCTTTGCAGGCATACATGCTGCCGGCACAAGTGGCGTAGACCCTCTGGTCCCTCCCGCCGACGGCAGTGCACTGTTCCTCGGCCCTGCAGATGTAGTCCTCCAAGCCCAGCTCCCCACATCTGAACGGCTTCACGCATTTGCTCTGCTACAGGTGGAACGGCTTCACGCGTTTGCTCTAATCCAGGTGGCATCAGTCACTGCGGACGCACATGCGCCGTCTAGGTTAGAATAAAATTACCAAGAGGAACAAGAGGAGGGAGGAGGGGTCATACAGGAAGATCTGACCGTCGCCGCGGCCGAGAAGAACGATGGAGGTCGTGGACGACCTAGGCGGCCTGCGCTGCTGTTCTGGACGTCGAGCGGCGAGTCGGGCACCCACAACCCCGCTTGGACCGTGGACCCTGTTAGACATATTATTGTAAATCTATATGGAGTAGTACTCCAATAGGTATCTCTCTCTCTCTTTATTGTAACAAACTCCTTTACATATATTAAACACGTAACCGATGCTAGATCCACGCATCGTTCTCCCAAAACTAACGACAACCAACATGGTATCGAGAGCAATTCTCTTCCCGTCTAGCTCCCGCCGCCGGTGCTGATCTCCACCACCGCCGGCCCTCTTCTTCTCCACAACAACAACCCAAAACCTCCCCTCCCCATAGATCAAGATCCCCTCTCTCAATTCCCATAGGTTTTTTTCCCTACAACAATCTCCAACGACCTCCCTCCCAAACCCTTCTTCCCGACGACCTCCCCAACACACTACGACCATGTCGACCTCCAGCAACCCATCGGCCCTCATCGGTCCTCCACCGGCAACAAAGCTCAACCGCGAGAATTTCCTCTCATGGCAGACGCAGGTCATGCCCACGCTGCGTGGTGCCCGGGTCCTCGGCTACCTGGACGGCACTACCAAGGAGCCGCCCCACACCATTGAAGCAGAGGATGCCGACCACAAGAAGATTACAATCCCCAATCCGGATTATGATGTCTGGATCACCAAGGATCAAGCGGTGGTGAGTTTCCTCGTCAACTCCCTTGGCGATGATCTCCTCTCTCATGTGTATGTCCTCGTCACTGCCAAGGATGTGTGGGGTGCTATTCTTGAGCTCTTCTCCACCCAATCCAAGTCTCGTGTTTCTACTCTTCGTGGAAATATCACCAACACCAAGAAACTTGATAAGACCGCATCTCAATACCTCTCCATGATGAAAGGCTTTGCCTCCGAACTTGCTGCTGCGGGGAAGAAGGTTGATGATGATGAGCTCAAGGACTACATCCTTAATGGCCTTGATGGTTCTTATACACCTCTTGTTGCCTCTATCAATGCCAATCCCTCCACTACAGTTAGTGATATGTGCTCTCAGCTTCTATCATATGAATCTCGTGAAAATATGCTTGTTGCTACAGGTCAAAACACTGGCACTTTCACCTCATCCATCAATGCTGCACCACGCCACTCTTACAATCCATCCCCCAAACCACCCATCTTGCCTATGCCACCCCCATACCTTGTCGCCCCAACCCCATCGCCGCACCCCAACCTACACCACCCAACCCATGCTCCTGCCCCATACAACCACCCTCCACCTCAGCCATACATGCAGCCTCCCTACACCCACCCTCCCTACGCCCCTGCCTTCTTCCCCCAACCCCCCCCAACGCCTACCTACCCCACTTACCAGCAGCGCCCCCCACAACCCCCAACTCTGCCTCAGGATCGCCGTCCCAAAGGAGGGCGTGGCAAAGGGCGTGGTCGACCTGATCGTGTTGCCAGCCCTTGGCAGCCCGGCGTCTACTGTCAAATCTGCAAAAAGGAGGGACACCCCGCCAATGAATGTTGGTGGCGCTATGGAGATGATTGTGATGCTGCCACCTCTCATGACAACAAGGTCGCCTATGGTGCCTATGGTGTCAACACAAACTGGGTGCTCGACACAGGGGATACAAACCATGTTGCAGGCCAGCTGAACAAGCTTCAGGTCCACGAACCATATCAAGGTCATGATCAAATCCACAATGCTAGTGGACAAGGTATGGAAATTGCTAATATTGGTCATTCAGTTTTGCACACCCCAAATTCCTCTCTCCAAGTTCGTAATATTCTACATGTTCCTAGTTCTTCCATGAATTTACTTTCTGCTCATAAAATCACTCTAGATAACAATGCCTTTATTGAGATTCACCCATTCTCTTTTTTGATTAAGGACAAGACAACAAGGCAAATAATGTTTAAAGGTCCATGTCATGCTGGTCTCTACCCCCTTGTTCCCGTCTCCTCGGATTATTCCAAGCATGCATTGGTCACCGTCAAGCCTTCGTCCTCTACATGGCATCGTCGTCTAGGGCATCCGTCTACTTTTATTGTTCAGCAAGTACTTAGGAAGAACAATCTCCCTTATACCCCAGAAATAAATCCTTACATATGTGATCCATGCCAACAGGCTAAGAGTCATCAGTTGCCCTATCATATTTCTACTAGTGTTTCCACTGTTCCTCTGGAACAAGTGTTTTCTGATGTTTGGGGTCCAGCTCCTATGTCTTTAGGCAAACATGCATACTATGTAAGTTTCATTGATGATTTCAGCAAATACACTTGGATCTATCTTCTCAAAAATCGTTCTGAGGTGTATCAAGTGTTCCTCAATTTTCAGCAATATGTTGAGCGCAAGTTTGATAGGAAAATTATTACTATGCAAACTGATTGGGGGGGTGAGTATGAAAAACTTCATGGTTTCTTTCAAAAGGTGGGTATTACCCATCATGTTTCTTGTCCTCATACCCATCAACAGAATGGTTCTGCTGAACGCAAACATCGCCATATTGTTGAGGTTGGTCTTGCTTTACTTGCCAATGCCTCTATGCCACTAAAATATTGGGATGATGCTTTTCTTACAGCCACCTTTCTTATTAACCTTGTTCCCTCAAAAGTTCTCAATTTTGAAACACCCACGGAGAAACTCTTACACACCAAACCAAACTATGAGTCTCTTCGTGTGTTTGGTTGTGCTTGTTGGCCTAATCTCCGTCCTTACAACAAAAATAAGCTTTCTTTTCGCTCCAAACGATGTGTTTTTCTTGGATACAACCCACTACATAAAGGTGTTAAATGTCTAGATGTTTCTACTGGTCGTGTTTATATCTCCAGAGATGTTGTGTTTGATGAAAATGTCTTTCCTTTTGCTGAGCTTCATCCAAACGCTGGTCGTCGCCTTCGTGAAGAACTCCTACTTCTACCTCCAGAAAATTCCTTCCCGGTAGACTCAAATAGGGGTGTGCATACTAACGATCAATATTTTCCAATTGTCCCTGTTGTTGAATCGTCTCAGGTACACGCGCCCCAGGCCTCTCCGAGTTCTTCTGAAGAAACTACATCAAATTCTGAGGGCACTAGCAATTTTTCCACATCAAATAATGTTCCTGCTAATGACACCGCTAGTGGACAAATTGGTGGAACACCCGATGTTGATCTGTCGCCAGAAATCTCGTCACCTGATGCGCAGAGTACAGGGCAGTCCGTACCCGCGTCAGGGATTCCCGCGTCTGGCTCCTCGCCTCTCTCTCCGCGCCAAGGGGAGCGCGCCACGTCGTCGCCCGGGTGGCCCGCGTCTGAGGAGTCAGAGTCAGAACCAATGACTCCCACGCCAGCGTCCTTTCCCTCGTCTCCGACACGGGCTGGTAGGAGCGTGTCCGCGCCGATCGAGGAGTCCCAGGAGGATGTGATGCGGGCGATCGATGAGCCTCTGCCTCAGGAGGATGTGACGCGGGCTGAGCAGGAGGAAGATCCTATGACACCAGGATCTTCTGTGGCCACTGAATCTGTATCCCCTCTCGCTGCACAACCGCGCACTCGTCTACAAAAAGGTATAAAACAACCTAAAATTCGTACTGATGGCACAATTCGCTGGGCACTGTTGACATCTACAGGAGAACCTGAGAACTTAGAGGAAGGTTTCGCTGATGCAAATTGGAGACATGCCATGCAAGAAGAATACGATGCTCTTATGAAAAATCACACATGGCATCTTGTTCCACCTGGCTTAAAAAGGAATATCATTGATTGCAAATGGGTTTATCGCATCAAGAAAAATGCTGATGGTACAATTGACAGATATAAAGCTCGTCTTGTTGAAAAAGGTTTCAAGCAAAGGTATGGAATAGATTATGAGGATACTTTTAGTCCTGTTGTTAAAATTGCTACAATCAGGCTTGTTCTATCCATATCTGTCTCAAAAGGTTGGACTTTAAGGCAGCTAGATGTCAAGAACGCGTTCTTACATGGTGTTCTGGAAGAGGAGGTTTACATGAGACAACCACCTGGTTTTGAGTCTTCCGCTACTCCAAATTTCATTTGCAAACTTGATAAAGCTCTTTATGGACTAAAGCAGACACCAAGAGCATGGTACTCTCGGCTTAGTGCTAAGCTTCATACTCTTGGTTTTATACCTTCCAAGGGAGATACATCTCTGTTTTTGTTCAATCATTCAGGCATTCAGTTTTTCTGCTTATTTATGTTGATGATATCATTGTTACAAGTTCTTCTGATGCCGCAATAACAGCTCTTCTCAAGAATTTGAGTCATGAGTTTGCTCTTAAGGATCTTGGAGATCTTCATTATTTTCTGGGTCTTGAAGTTCACAGACAGCAAAATGGGTTACTCTTGAATCAAGAAAAATATGCCACAGATCTTCTAAAACGTGTTGGCATGAAGGATTGTACAATATGTCCAACACCTTTATCCACGTCTGATACGTTATCATTGAAGGAAGGTGTTCCACTTGGTACAGAAGATAGCACACATTACAGGAGCATTGTAGGAGCACTTCAGTACTTGACATTGACACGACCTGATCTGTGTTTTTCAGTCAGTAAGGTATGCCAGTTTCTTCATGCTCCAACAACCACTCACTGGACAGCAGTGAAAAGGATATTGAGGTATATTCATGGTACCCGGACAGTGGGACTTACTTTCTGTCGATCTCCTTCCACACTTCTTAGTGCTTATTCAGATGCTGACTGGGCTGGAGATTTGGATGATAGACGCTCTACAGGAGGTTTTGCAATTTTCTTTGGTTCTAATCTTATATCATGGAGTGCCAGAAAACAGCCTACTGTTTCTCGTTCCAGTACTGAGGCTGAGTATAAATCTCTAGCAAATGCTACAGCCGAGCTGATATGGGTTGAGGCTCTTGTCAAAGAATTGGGTATTACACTTCAGGAAAAACCCACTCTTTGGTGTGATAATCTTGGTGCTACTTTTCTGTCAGCAAATCCAATATTTCATGCTCGGACTAAACACATTGAGATTGATTTCTATTTTGTTCGAGAACGAGTTGCTCGAAAACAACTCGATGTCAGATTCATCTCCAGCAAAGATCAGATTGCTGATGGTTTTACTAAACCATTGTGCTCTAGGAAGCTACATGACTTCATGCGTAATCTAAATCTTTCCAAGCTTTAGATTAAGGGGGAGTGTTAGACATATTATTGTAAATCTATATGGAGTAGTACTCCAATAGGTCTCTCTCTCTCTCTTTATTGTAACAAACTCCTTTACATATATTAAACACGTAACCGATGCTAGATCCACGCATCGTTCTCCCAAAACTAACGGCAACCAACAGACCCATACAAGCGTCGCCACCGTCGGCACATCCACGGCGGGAGGCTCTCCGTCATCCGGGAGGACACACCCCCAAAGGTCCTCGATGCCGCTATTGCAAGGCTCCCCGCTGCCGTCCCTGAGGAAGAACACAAAGAGCAGCAGGCAGTGGAGATCTAAACAAATAAATTGGGGAGAATCACACGATCCTTCTAGAGAGACCAAGAAAAAAAGGCGCTGGTGCGGGAGAGAGATGAGAACGGTGGTGGAGGGGGTTGGAGCGGTGGTGGAGGTGGATGTTGGGGCAGCGGCGATAGAGAGGAAGATGAGCGACCTCGGCGGGTGGGAAGAAAGGAATAGCGACGTCGGCGAGGTCCACCGCTTTGAGCGAACAATTCAGAAGACACGGGATAAGTGGGGAAAAACTGCACTGTAGATGTTAGTAACTGTAGATGTGATCTACAGTATAAATCGCTGATTTGGCAGCGTTGAACGATGGCTGAAGTGCATGACTTTCATATATGTAGTAATAATAGGTAAGCAAAGGCCTCGGTGGTGGTGGGTCACACTACTCAACAACACTAGCCTGACCAGTCGACATGAGGTTCTTGACCGGTCTCCAGCATGGAACCGACTAGAGATGCCGCGTACAATCCGCGTTGCACTAATTTGTGCCACCCTCCATCTATCATGACATTACAATGTGTCAGTCTTGTCATCCACCTTCCACAACGCTATTATATTTCTGTATGGACTGTCATGGCACACACGTCCTTCCCCTTGTTAGCCATGCATGGGAACATCCACCGGATAAAAAACTTACGCAGGTACTTGTCTTAAGCCTTGAAAAATAGTGTCGGGTATAACGTACGTTCTTGTAGTGGTAGCGAGGGAAACACATTTGGAACTATGGAAGCTCAGCCGCAAATAACACCATAGGAAGTGTATGACAATGTGTGGTTTACGTGAGGGATAACTCATGTTGTTATAAATCACTTTTGGTATTGGCTTTTCTTACCGCATCGTGCTTGTGTTGTGGGTTTAGTCTAGGACGACATATACGATTGGTGGAAAAGTGTTCTTCTATTGTAGACAAGTTTTTGCATTTTCATCCCTTTGTCATCATATAGTCCCTGATGTTCTCCGTGTCATGTATTTTCATTGTCTATGGAAACTATTCAATCTTTGTAGGTTGCCTATTCGAGAACCTAAAGTTAAACATAGAACATCTTTGTTCGGTGTATCAAAGAACTAAAGTGTTCCATAAGGGCAAGTTGAACACGGGAACAAGGAATGTGATCTTGTTTAAAAAGTAGAGATAATACCAAAAAACTCACAAAAATAGGTATATGTTCACTACGTTTTTCATAAGTCAAAGTCGATTTTGATACACCCTCCGATCCAATAGATGTCGCTGATTTAGATTTGAAGTTATACTAAATCAGAGACACTTGGAGTAATACAAACTTTAGTTTTAGTGATCTTGTGCTTTTAATTTAATAGCACTTTCACTTTTCACTAAACTGAAGTTGCACTTTTCTTAATTGAACTAGCACGGGGATCCTGGCAAATGCCATTTTGTCCTGTTTAGTGCGTTATAAATTGACCAAGAAATATATGTATTGCTTAATGGATATTCATGTTGAAGAAATAATATGGTTCCACAACCATTGTAACACTAATGCTAAGTAAGATATCACATGTGTAGGAATGGAATTCAATTATTTCATGATTTTATGAGTGAAGATGATTGTCATTTCAAAAGCACCACATTAATGCCCAGATGTACCACTTGTATGTTACTCTGCAGTAGAAAATAAATTTTATATCATATGAATTAATTGTTTCTAGACCCCTAGTATTAGAAGTACATTTATGAGAATCTATAATCTCATGGTTCAGTTAATGATTAGGATTCACCCGAGCAATTGGTCGATCATGTTGAGATGACCTCTTCTGAATGGGTAGCGAGATCATTTAGCCTCATAGAGATGAACTGAATTGATCATGTTTGAAAAGCAGCTAATTAATAAGAATTTTAATTTTACTTTATCTGGACATTTCTTCTCATGTGCTTCCTCCGTTCTAATGTACATGATGTTCTCTCAATTTTGTAAAATGCATAATGATTTTTATCATGGATCGAAGATGCAACTATGACCATTAAACATAAAATATGTTTTAGCACTAACTAAAAGATATGATTTTTCATTTTTCATATTTTAACATGTGTTTATATACCTATAATCATAGCTAGAGAAGTTTGAGTGCAGTTTCTTTGTGACATTTGTTTTGAATTGGAGGTAAGATCATATTTACATATTTACTTAATTTCTCTATGTGATTATGCGATATTTTATTTTAATAATTCAGATATGATGGAAGTTATATGTACAAATGGGGTTATAAAGATCTACTTCTCACGATTTTTCAGATATAATTATGAAGATATATCCGTAATGAATCACCTTAAGAAGGGGTCTAGCAGATTAACTGCATATTATTTCTCGTGAGTGATCTTTTTTCACTATTACCATGTCCTTTTTTCTACTTCCTCCATTCCAAAATAAATATCGCAAATTTGTCAAAAATTGAATTAAACTCCAGCATTGAGATTTTTTTAACTGCTACATCGTTCAGTTAATTTTTTTTACTTTGCATCGTAAGCTAAATAGGTTCCTCCAAACGGATATCATAAAACCGACTTTTGCATGCATCGTGCCATAGTCTTCCTAAATTGTAATGATCATAAATTGTAGAAATCTAATGTTCAAAACAACTATTATGATGATTAGGATCAACGTGACCTCTAGTTTTCGTTTGTAAGTGGGTGACTCATGTGTATTATGGTGTCGGGCCGGAGGCAATCGTGAACGATATATAGTGGGGCAGTGGCTACCCAAGGGGATGCATGGTTGGATTATTCCATGCGTTGAAAACCCTAACCACCGCTTCCACAAGTCTCAGAGCCGACGCACCGGACCTAGCAGTTCCTTGCCGGTGCTCCACCTCATACGTGTGGATACCAGTAGAGGAATTTCATCATTAGCACTAGGACATATTGTTCCTAGAACGGATGAGATCATGATCTGCACTGCCCGACGCGCTACACCGAATTTCTCACCTGGGCATGCATCTAGTGGTAATCCATGTGTCTTAAACCCTCGACTAAGATCTTGGGAGATGCATAGAAAAGTTGTGTTTTCTATAGCATCATATCTACGCGACCCAACATTTATATCCTCCTATCCATCATATTATTTTCCAATTTTCTTTTCTTTCATGCCTGATATGCCCCTCGACCTCTGTCACATGATATCTCCCATGAGGGAGGTGGTGAATGTAACAAAGTGAGACATGTAGAAGGGTGCACTCAGGAGGGGGGTCTGCAACTTCCGGAGATGGGTTTAATCACGTGCTTTAGATAACGCCATTATCTACTATTTGCTATTGCAATGCTATAACAACCATGGCTCAGGGCATGTATATTTCCAACTTAAGTATTGTTATATAAGGTATGTACTTCCTCTATTATGGAGGGCCTTTTGGTGTGTTAGGTCTGAATAGTGCTTGTTGCCTTAGCTCTATAGAAATACATTTATTGATGACTTATTTTTTAGCTTGATGTTCCAATATTTACTTTGTTTTACCTAATTAACCAGACAACTTTTTATTACAATGCAATGAACGGAATCCATGCACTTGGTTGAAAAAATGATGAGGTGGTAACAATTATTTCTGAATAGGAAAGACCTAATTATGCAAATATGAATAAGTAAACGATAAAAGAGAGGAAAGAAACTAACAACCCAATCACCAATTTTTACCTAGGGAGAGGAGCCTAGTGATCGTCTCCTTTCTTCATTTTACTTTCTCCTCCTTATTAGTTGTGTCTTTATCCTTCTTGTTGTACCCTCTTTGGATTCTTCGTCAATCTTTCCTCCACCACCTCCTTTGTATTTTGTCGCCTTCCTCCTCATTGTATCTTGGTTAGTACGTTTACATCCCTTTATCCTCTCTCACCTCCCCTTGTTGGTTCCTATTTCCCCCTCCTCTCCCCATGTGCCTTTTCTCCCTCTATTTTCTCTCTTAATTATCCTCCTTCTATTCATCTGCACCTTTCAAATGATAACTAACATCGAGGAAACAAATGAATGTCAAAGCGATTAGCCAAACTATATATGTGGCAGGCCTAGAGGGGGGTTATTGGTTTCGCAGCATAGTAAATCAAAAAATTTCTACGGATGCGAACGGGGAAGCCAAGATCTAATCTAGGAGATGCAAACAACGAGGGGGGATAGATGAGATCTTCATACCCTTGAAGAAATCGCACAGCGGAACGTTCAACGGAACGTGGTTGATGTAGTCGTACTAGCCTTCTCCTCCTCGCGATCCGATCCGATCCAACGCCACAAGTGGCGATGCCTCCGAGAGATGCACACGTACGGCACCTCGATGTCTCCTCCTTCCTCGGTCCAGCAAGTGGGGTGGAGAGATAGATTGGATCTACATCACGACAGCGTGGTGCAAAGGTGGAGAGTTTCTGCGGCAGGGCTTCGCCTACGCGCAGTCGGGAGCGAGAGAGAGAGGAGGGCTGCAACTAGGCGGCTAGGGTTTGAGGAGGTGTGGGGGGAGGGTGTGCCCTACCCTCTTTATATAGAGGGCTGGCTGGCTTCCCTTGCCCCTCCTCCAAACCCTAGGGCCGGCGGCCACATGGGGTGGAGTGGGGGGCAAGTTTCCCCCCTTCTAGAAGCTCTCCCTAGGGTTTCCCCTAGGGCTTGGCCGGCTGGGCCTATGGGGCCTTGTGCCCCTGGCCCAATGCGGCCAGGAAACTCCCTCGTAGGACCACGCCCCCTCCCGACAAGTGGGGCCACGTTGGTCCCACTCCGGAAGCTTCTAGAACCTTCCGGTACAATACCGAACATTCTGAAACAATTCCGAAATCCCAAAACTTCTTTCCCTTATATGAATCTTATTCTCCGGACCATTCCGGAACCTCTCGTGATGTCCTGGATCTCATCCGATACTCCTAACAAAAACTCATAAACCAATTATCCATTCTATCCTAGCGTCGAGACACGTTAAGTGTGTGACCCTACGGTTTCGAGAATATGCAGACATGATCTTCTATCAATAATCAACAGCGGGGTCTAGAAACCCATATCGACTCCCACATATTCATCGATGATCATATTGGATGAACCACGATGCCAGGATTCAATTAATCCCATATATATATTCCCTTCGTCACGCGATATTTTACTTGCCCGAGATTCGATCGTTGGCATCGGAATACCTAGTTCAATCTCGTTCACAGCAAGTACTTTACTCGTTCCGTAATCCGATATCACTTTGTGATTAACTCCTTAACCACTTGCTTGCAAGCGGTGTTGATATCGATTACCGAGTGGGCCCGAAGTATATCTCTCCGACTTTGGAGGGACAAATCCCATCTCGATACATACAACCCAACAAGTACTTTCCGATCACCTGAGAGACACCTTTATGATCACCCTCTCATAGGATGACGTTTGATGACCTCAAAGCTTTCTTCCGATACCAGGGAGTTGCATTATCTCATGGTCTAAGGAATACAATTTTGACATAAGAAAAAGCTTCGCAAAGATGAACACGATGACACGATCTAATTGCTCTGCTTGATTTGGGTTTGTCCATCATATCATTCTCCCAATGACATGATCTCATTATTAATTGACAACTCATGTCTATGGTTAGGAAACCTTAACCATCATTAATCAATGAGCTAGTCCATAGAGGCGTACTAGGGACACGGTGTTGTTCATAAACCACACAAGTATCAAAGTTTCCGCTTAATACAATTCTAGCATGGAATATAAACTTTATCATGAACAAGAATTATAATAATAACATCTTTATTATTGCCTCTAGGGCATAATTTCAACAGTCTCCCACTTGCACTAGTCAATAATCTATTTTACATCTGGCAACAATCTAACACCCATGGCACTAAGGTGCTGATCATGTTTTGCTCGTGGAAGAGGTTTAGTCAATGGATCTGCGACATTCAGATCTGTATGTACTTTGCTAATCTTCAGATCTTCATCTGTTATATAATCTCAAATTATATGAAACTTGCGGTTGATGTGCTTGGTCTTTGGATGATATCTTGGTTCCTTAGCCAGTGCTATGGCGCCAGTGTTGTCACAAAATATCTCCAGTGGGTCCAAGGCACTTGGAACCACACCAAGCTCAGTGATGAAGTTCCTGATCTGAACTCCTTCACTTGACGCTTCTGCAGCAGTCATGTATTCCGCTTCTACTGTAGATCCCGCGATCACGCTTTGCTTCCAGCTTCTCCAGCTCACAGCTCCTCCATTCAAAATATAAACGTATCCTGTCTGAGATTTAGAATCATCCTTGTCGGTGTCGAAACTAGCATCGACGTAACCTTTTACGACGAGCTGTTCATCACCTCCATAGACTAAGAACATTTCTTTAGTCCTATTTAAATAATTTAGGATGTTCTTCACGGCTATCCAGTGTTCCACTCCTGGATCACTTTGGTATCTGCTCGTCAAACTAAGAGCATTGGACACATCCGGTCTAGTACACAGCATGGCATACATGATAGAACCTATGGCCGAGGCATAAGGCACCTTGCTCATAGCTTCTCATCGTTTACCGTAGCTGGACACTGAGCCTTGCTCAATATCTTACCTGACAACATAGGCACTGAACCTTTCTTTGCCTTATCCATTCCGAACCTTTTTAGAACTTTGTCTAGGTATGTACTTTGGCTTAAAGCTATCAGGCGTCTTTGTCTATCTCTAGAGATTTTGATGCCTAATATATAAGCATCTTCCCCTAGGTCTTTTGTTGAAAAACATTTGTTCAAATAACTCTTCACATCGTTAAGCATGTCAATGTCATTTCCAATAATCAATATGTCATCCACATATAGTACCAAAAATGTCACCGAGCTCCCACTCACTTTCTTGTAGATACAAGCTTCGTAGCAATTTGGAACAAATCCAAAGCTCTTGATCACTTGATCAAAACGAAGGTTCCAACTCCGAGATGCTTGCTTCAGTCCATAAATGAAACGCTGAAGTTTGCACACCTTATCAGCATCCTTAGGATCGACAAAACCTTCGGGTTGCATCATATACAACTCTTCATCAATGTTGCCATTGAGGAACGCAGTCTTGACATCCATCTGCCATATTTCATAATCATGAAACGCAGCAATTGCTAATAAAATCCTAATGGACTTAAACATCGCTACGGGAGAGAAAGTCTCATCGTAGTCAACACCTTGAACTTGTCGAAAACCTTTCGCGACAAGTCGTGCTTTATAGACAGTAACATTACCATCTACGTCTGTTTTCTTCTTGAAAATCCATTTGCACTCAACGGCCTTTCGGTCGCTAGTAGGGTCCACCAAAGTCCATACTTGGTTTTCGCTCATGGATCCTAATTCGGATTTCATGGCCTCTAGCCATTTCTCAGAGTCTGGGCTCATCATTGCTTCCTCATAGTTCGCAGGTTCACTGTTGTCTACTAACAAGACAGTAAAGACATGGTTACTGTACCACTCAGGAGGGGCACGTGACCTTGTCGACCTGCGACATTCAGTAGTAGCATCGTCCGAAGCTTCATGATCCTTGTCATTAGCTTCCTCTATTGTTGGTGCAGACGGCACTGGAACAATTTCAGGTGCTGCACTACTCTCCAACTCAAGAGAAGGTTCAATAACCTCGTCTAGCTCTAATTTTATCCCACTCACTTCTTTCCAGAGAAACTCCTTCTCAAGAAAGGATCCGTTCTTTGTGACAAACACTTTGCCTTCGGATCTGTGATAGAAGGTATACCCAATAGTTTCCTTAGGGTATCCTATGAAGACACATTTCTCCACTTTGGGTTTGAGCTTGTCCGGCATCAACTTCTTGACGTAAGCCTTGCATCCCCAAACTTTAAGCAACTTAGGGTTAGCACCAAACCACAGTTCATACGGTGTCGTTTCAGCGGATTTAGATGGTGCCCTATTTAAAGAGAATGCAGCGGTTTCTAATGCATAACCCCAAAATGATAACGACAAATCTGTAAGAGACATCATTGATCGCACCATATCTAATAGAGTTCGAGTCCGGCGTTCAGACACACCATTGCGCTGTGGTGTTCCGGGTGGCGTGAGTTGCGAAACTATTCTGCTTGCTTTAAGATGCGTGAGAAAATCATAACTCAAATATTCACCTCCACGATCGGATCGTAGAAATTTAATTTTCCTATTACGATGGGTTTCCACTTCATTCTGAAATTCTTTGAACTTTTCAAATGTTTCGGATTTATGTTTCATTAAATAGATATACCCATATCTACTTAAGTCATCAGTAAAATTGAGAAAATAGCGATAACCACCGCGCGTCGAAACACTCATTGGTCTACATACATCGGTATGTATGATTTCCAACAAGTCTGTTGCTCGCTCCATTATTCCGGAGAACGGGGTTTTGATCATCTTGCCCATGAGGCATGGCTCGCACGTGTCAAATGATTCAAAATCAAGAGACTCCAAAAGTCCATCAGAATGGAGTTTCTTCATGCGTTTTACACCAATATGACCTAGACGGCAGTGCCACAAATAAGTCGTATTATCACTATCTACCTTGCATCTCTTAGCCTCAATGTTATGGATGTGTGTTTCGTTGCTTTAGAGATTCAGAAGAAATAAACCATTCATAGCAGGTGCATGACCATAAAAGATGTTACTCATATAAATAGAACGACCATTATTCTCCGATTTAAATGAATAACCGTCTTGCAATAAACAGGATCCAGATATGATGTTCATGCTCAACACAGGCACATAATAACATTTATTAAGGTCTAAAACTAATCCTGAAGTTAAAACTAAGGAGAGCGTGCCGACGGCCATCACATCAACTCTTGATCCGTTGCCAACGCGCATCGTCACCTCATCCCTCGCTAGCCGCTGTCTATTCCGTAGCTCCTGTTTCGAGTTACAAATATTAGCAACTGAACCAGTATCAAATACCCAGGCACTACAACGAGCTCTAGTAAGGTAAACATCAATAACATGTATATCAGATATACCTTTGATGGTGCCAGCCTTCTTGTCCGCTAAGTACTTCAGACAGTTGCGCTTCCCACTACTAGAGAAAAGCCTATCCGAGGCGCACCAAAAAGCCTATCCGAGGCGCATATCACATGTGCCTCTAGCTTCAAGCCTCGGGTATTTCACATATGCGAGGCGCATATCGATATGCGCCTCGCATAATATGCTTGGCGATATCGATATGCGCCTCGCATGTGAAGTATAGAGGCGCATTAGATGCTACCGCATGTTTCAAAATGCGCCTCGGGTATTTATATCATATGCGCCTCGCATATGTTTCAGAATGCGCCTCGGGTATTTATAATATATGCGCCTCGCATATGTTTTAGAATGCGTCTCGGATATTTATAGTATATGCGCCTCCTATAGTATCCTATGTGCGCCTCCGGTAATATTTTCGAAATTCAAGTTTTACAGACCACTATATATAAATAATATACAGATATTCAAATATACAATATAGTCCACAGAATTTTTCAGAAACTTGCATTTTGCCAAAGCATAATAGAACCAACATGAATACACATCAATCATGACATACAAGTTCATACATAGAGTGTTTGTGCCACAAGTTCACACCTCCAATCGGTACAAGTTCACAATCACATTACACCTTCGAGTACAAGTTCACAATTCACATTACAACTCCAACGACGTAGCTCTACCTAGATGAAGTAGAACACAACCTACAATGAAGAGCAACAAGGTGGTGATCACGAGGACTATTACGTGCTGCAACTATATCACGTGCTGCAACTATCTCAATAATTTTTGACCTTTTCCTCACATAAGGTAGTAGCGAACTGTTCTCCTTTGGATCATGAGTGTCAAACTCTTCCTAGAAGTGGAAGTAAATGAGCATTATTAGAAATAAGAACAAAGACAAGTGGAAATATTACACACATGGGAGGGACGTAAAATCAACAGTTCCTGTACAAGCAAAAGAATATGAGAAAAGCTCCACGTTTAACAGTTCTAATAGGTGTGGCTTGCAGAATAATCCAGGTGTGGATGGTAAACACACTCAGTTTTGTTGAAAACAATGTGCTGGCACTCTTTTCTCAATGCAGGAGAAACACCAATAAATTAGATCCAAGGCGAGTAATGTGACCAAAGCAATGAATAACCAGGAGTCCAGCAAAGAAACAGATGGTTATTTGAGCAGTGTAATGTGACCAAAGCAATGAATAACCAGGAGTCCAGCACAAAGATTTCCAGCACTAATAGGCCCAGCTTGGCAATTGAACAACAGACTCAACCCGTAAGCCATAGACGGTGCATAACAAACTGTCATCTTCTATGTTGATTGCAGTAACCCAAGAAATTGACAGGAATACATACATCATAGATCCTATACATCCATGAGAAAGGACCGTCCTACAAATTGACAGGACTATCAACAATGCCCTAAACGTTCTCAGAAGTTAAATGACAGGCCAGACAGAATGGTCCCAAGGTGCACATGATAGGCATCTGGTACATACACGTCTACTACACTGGAAATGGATTAGCGACTTCCAGAGATCATCACTAATCTGCTGGCACCTGCACTAAATGGACAGACTTCTTCAGCACACGATCAAATCAAGCGTAGCACAACATTCAGCAACACTCTAGGGTCCTAGTTGCCACCAAGTGTTCACCAAAACCTGACAAGATCTGACTTTTCCATGCCTGGTAAGCCCAAACACCCCGCACGGCAACCAGCTACTCCAATCGAAGCCAATCCGCCGCCGTTCCCCACGCCCAGTAAACCAAACCTCGCCGCAGGCGCACGAGAACGGAAAATAAAAGGGGAACGGAACGAAGCTAGAGAGACAGGGCGGACCTGCAGCTGTATGTTGCGGAAGCGCTCCTGCGCGGAGTTCATGGCGAAGGAGCGGTCGCGTGAGCTCCTCCGCTGCAGCTTCCTCGACGCCGACGGGCGCCTCTTCTTCGCCACCACCGGCCGGGTTGCCAGACGCCGGGGCTCGGAGATCCGCCGCCTCCATGCCCGTCCGCCTCTCTCGCCCCACCGCCACGGATAATAGTAGATCCCCTTCACGCTGCAGCGAGAGCCATCGCCAGGACAGCGGTGGCTTGGCGCCGGGAGCTGCCGGGAGCGGCGACGGCGGCGGGCGGCTTGGCGCCATGAGCGGCTGGACTACGGGGTGGAGAGAGGCCGATTTGGATAAGCTAGACACTATCGATTGGAGCACATTGCAGAAAGAAAAGGCGATGGGTGCGGTTATGCGAGGCGATATCGCAAAGTGCGCCAGATAATATTACGCGAGGCGATTCTGGGCTAAATGCGCCGCATAATATGCACTCCTAGACAAATAGGGCATGTATGTTTCTATCAACTATCACACAAAGGCTAGTGGTAGCATGCCTTGTCTTCACCGCGCCACCCAAGTTCGAATCCTAAGGGGCCATTTTTGGAATTTTTTAAAGGCCAATTTTCATGTAAAAGCATACAAATATGAACTATGAAATATACTACCAATATTTTAAATATTCAAATATTGCTAAAACAACAAAAGTGAGTATTCTCAATGAATGTGTCTTGTCGATACATAATATTCTCAATGCAATATTATTATAACACACACAATGAAAATTCGGAGCGCGCTTTCTTGACAATGGTCGTCTTCTTGCCCTTCTTTGTCGCGGTTGCATAGGTTAGGTCCGGGACGTCTTCACTACTTCTCTTGAACGGAAGTCCTTTCTTAGGTAGGGTTGTGGTGTACGGTGTTTGGTTGCCATACCGGTCTTCTATCTTCGCTGCTCTGGTCAAAGTCTTGCTCGTTGGCGACTCCGTCCATTCCGATAATGTTCCTTAGGGTCAGCGCATGAGCTGTGCTTCCTTAGGGTCTGAAATACCGTAAACGAGGAGTTAGAGGAAAGTACCACACCACCTTCCTAGGAGCTTTCTTGGTCCCTCTCTTGTATCGAGAGGTCTTGCACACCGGACACGTGGTCTTCTCCGCGTCCTCGCCCCGGTAGATGATGCAATCATTTATGCAGACGTGGTATTTCACGTGCGGTAGATTGAGAGGACACACGACTTTCTTCGCCTCAGCGATACTAGTCGGACATGTGTTCCCCTTCTTGGGAAGAATGTCGTGCCAGAATACAATGTTGTCGTCGAAACATTCGTCGGTCATTTTGTGTTTCGCCTTCATCTCCAGAGCCCTAAGCGTTATATTTAGACGGGTATCCCCGTCGTTGCATCCGTCAAACAATGGAGTGACCGCGTCTTTCTCCATTTGCTCCAGTTTAGCCTTCTCTCTACCGGCGGCTCTGGCGTTACTCGTCTCCTTGAGAAGCAGATCTTGGACATGAGGGTCTCGCAACCAGCTCGAATCATGGTCGGCACCACCTTGATCATCTTCGTGTCCATGCCCGACGCCACCTTGATCATCTTCGTGTCCATGTCCAAAGATGCCACCACCCTGATCTTCGTGATCGTGATCGCGTCTTGATCTTCGTGATCATCACGGCATCTTGATCTTCGTGATCATCACGTATCCATCGAGTGTAGCCATCCATGAAACTACGTCAAGCAGCGACTCCATTCCGTAATCATGCCTTATCGATACATCAGCTTGCAGTCCGACATGGACATCTTATCTCTGTCTTGTTTGCACGCTCCATGTCGGCCTCGCGCATGTCATCCACCTATCCACGCTGGCTTTGTTGATCGCTGGTCGGACCATGGCCGCCTGCGGTACAAAGAGCAAGAGAATAATTAGAGCATATATGGACGTGGATCGCGGAAAAATTCGGCATGACCTCCCCTAAAAAGAGGACATCCGCGAGTGCCAGAAATTCACCGGAAAAGAAATAAATCGACATTCCGGCGAAACATTGGCATCTCAAATGAAATCCCTGCAGAAAAAGTAGCACCACAACACAACCATATAGTCGGTGTCTCTGACAACGCGCATACATGCAAGCAACGCCTTCACGCTTCCTCCAACAACGACTTGCGCAAGAGAGCCAGAGGAGAAGTAAATGGACATGTTGTAGATCTAGAGGAGCAAGAGACTTCACTTACATATGGGTGTCAACCAATGGATGTTGAGCAAGATTCGAAGGTGAATCAATGGGGGAAATGAGGTGGGGAGGAGGAGGGGGGCGACCAGATTTGTTTGGTGGAGGAGGAAGAAGTGACACAAGTGAGTGGGGTGCTAGTTGCCTCCATGTGCAAAAAGCTGGAAAAAAAGTGGTGCAGCTTATGCGCATATTGCACAATATGCGCCTCCTATAATTCAAACTATAGGAGGCGATATAGCAATATGCCGCATATGCGGCCACCTACCAGCCCGGGCCGCATGAGTTACTTGAGGCGCATATGGCCATATGCGCCTCGATATTGTCCAATATCGAGGCGCATATAGCCATATCGCCTCGTGCACCTACCAACACGCGGGCCACAGAATATCATGGCGCGATTCGGCCATATGCGCCTCGCATATTGGACAATATCACGGCGCGCATATGGATATATGCCTCGCATATTCGTGCACCTACCAACACGCTGGCCCAGAGAATATGCGAGGCGCATTACGGTCATATCGCCTCGCATATTATCAAATATAGAAGGCGCATATAGCCATATCGCCTCGCATATTCGTGCACCTACCAACACGCTGGCCACACAAAATATGCGAGGCGCATTACATCCATATGCGCCTCGCCTATTTTTATACTAGAGGCGCATATCTTAAAGTGCGCCTCGCCTATTTTTATAGGAGGCGCATATGCTAAATGTGCCTCGCATAAGCATGTCTCCTATAGCCTTTTCTCTAGTAGTGTCCAGTGACCCTTGTCCTTGCAATAGAAGCACTCAGTGTCCAGCTTAGGTCCAGACTTGAGCTTCTTCTCAGCAGGGGCAACGCGCTTGCCGCTGCCTTTCTTGAAGGACTTCTTTGCACCCTTACCTTTCTTAAAGCTGGGGGGCTTGTTGACCATCAACACATGATTATCTTTCTTGATGTCCACCTCTGCAGCTTTCAGCTTAGCAAAGAGCTCAGTGATCATATCAGTGAAACCAATCTGATTATGAGTAACTACAAAACCTTTGTAGCTAGGAGGGAGTGATTGCAGAACTCTGTCAATCTTGAGATCCTCTAGAATCTTGCAGTACAGTTGCTCAAGGATTTGAGTGTAGCCCGACATCTTAATGGCGTGCTCACTAACGGAACTCCCTTCCTCCATCTTGCAGTTAAAGAATTTCTCAGAGATCTCATATCTCTCAGAACGGGCCTGAGTCTGAAACATGGTTTTCAGTTCCTCAAGAATCTCAAAGGGCCCGGCGAACTCCTCAAAACGATTTTGAAGGTCCGATTCCATAACAAACAACATGGTGCTCTTAATCACACCATAATCATCTTTGCGCGACTGATAAATAGCTTTTTCATCAGCCGGCGCATCTACAGAAGGGGTGTCACCTAGCGCTTTCTCAAGGACATAGTCCTTTTGTCCGCCAGCGAGAATGATTCTCAGATTGCGGAACCAGTTGGTGAAGTTAGACCTATTGTTTTTAAGCTTTTCTTTCTCAGCAAAAATGTTGAAGTTGAAGTTGGACTTAGCCATTTGATCTAAAAAATTTGCAAGTACAATTTAGACTATGTTCATGATAACTAGTTCAACTTAATCAAATTACTAGATGAACTCCCACTAAATTCAACATCCCTCAAGTTGTTTAGTGAACATGATCCAAATTCACCACACCTAATCCGATCTTAACGAGAAGAGATGTGGTTTCAATGGTGGACAACAAAGTGTCGATCATATCATTCATATGACTCATGCTTAACCTTTTGGTTCGTGTGTTCTGAGGCCATGTCTGTACATGCTAGGCTCGTCAAGTCAAACCCAAGTATTTCCGCGTGTGCAAAACTGGCTTGCACCCGTTGTATGTGAACGTAGAGTTTATAGCACCCGATCATCACGTGGTGCTTGAACACGACGAACTTTCGCAACGGTGCATACATGGGGATAACACAGTTTTATCTTGATCTTTAAGGGAGGAATCATCTTATAATGCCACCGTCGCGATCTAAGCATAATAAGATACATAAAAGGATAAACATCACATGCATATAATTTTATGTGACATGGTATAGCCAATCTCCGCGCAATGATCTCCATCTTGTGCGTGCCAGCATGATCTCCATCACTCCACCATGATTGCCTCCACCACGAATAGCAACTACAACTATTGCTAACTACTTAGCGATAAAGTAAAGCTATTACATGGCGTATAAGAAGTTGACACACATGTCATACACAATTATAAAGACAACCATATGGCTCCTGCCGGTTCTGTACTCATCGACATGCAGGTCGTGAAATATTACAAAACATGATCATTGCATACAACATACACATCACATCTTAGGCTATACCATATCAGAGAAACAGTCCCTGCAAAAAACAAGTTACACGCCTCTACTTTGTTGTTGCATGTTTTATGTGGCTTATGGGAGTAACAAGCTATAACGTTTCTTACCTATGGAAAGCCACAACGGTGATATTATGGTTGCCAACATCCGGTGTAAATCCCATGGCAACTATAGTAAGAGAATCTGGCATCCACCAGCCACATGTGTGTAACAAGCCACACGTCAAGTGCGGAGCCGGTCTCGCGAACATGGTCGCGTAAAGTTGGCCTGGGCCGCTTCGATCTCACTATCCCGCGTCATAAGAAGTACACAACAAGAGGCTTGCAACATAAAACATCAACGCCCGCAACAAGTATGTTGCGTTCTACTCGTGAAACACATCTACGCATAGATCAAGCTCTGATACCACTGAAGGGTTTCACAGCATAGTAAATCAAAAAATTCTACGGATGCGAACGGGGAAGCCAAGATCTAATCTAGGAGATGCAAACAACAAGGGGGGATATATGAGATCTTCATACCCTTGAAGAAATCGCATAGCAGAACGTTCAACGGAACGTGGTTGATGTAGTCGTACTAGCCTTCTCCTCCTCGCGATCCGATCCGATCCAACGCCGCAAGTGGCAACGCCTCCGAGAGATGCACACGTACGGCACCTCGACGTCTCCTCCTTCCTCGGTCCAGCAAGTGGGGTGGAGAGATAGATTGGATCTACATCACGACGGCGTGGTGCAAAGGTGGAGAGTTTCTGCGGTAGGGCTTCGCCTACGCGCAGTCGGGAGAGAGAGAGGAGGGAAGCAACTAGGCGGCTAGGGTTTGAGGAGGTGTGGGGGGAGGGTGCGCCCCTTCCCTCTTTATATAGAGGGCTGCCCGGCTGCCCTTGCCCCTCCTCCAAACCCTAGGGCCGGCGGCCACATGGGGTGGAGTGGGGGGCAAGTTTCCCCCTTCTAGAAGCTCTCCCTAGGGTTTCCCCTAGGGCTTGGCCGGCTGGGCCTATGGGGCCTTGTGCCCCTGGCCCAATGTGGCCAGGGCACTCCATCGTAGGCCCATGACCCCTCCCGACAAGTGGGGCCACGTTGGTCCCACTCCGGAAGCTTCTAGAACCTTCCGGTACAATACGGAACATTCTGAAACAATTCTGAAATCCAAAAACTGCTTTCCCTTATATGAACCTTATTCTCCGGACCATTCTGGAACCTCTCGTGATGTCCTGGATCTCATCTGAGACTCCGAACAAAAACTCATAAACCAATTATCCATTCTATCCTAGCGTCGAGACACGTTAAGTGTGTGACCCTACGGGTTCGAGAATATGCAGACATGATCTTTTATCAATAATGAATAGCGGGGTCTGGAAACCCATATTGACTCCCACATATTCATCGATGATCATATCGGATGAACCACGATGCCAGGATTCAATTAACCCCATATATATATTCCCTTCGTCACGCGATATTTTACTTGCCCGAGATTCGATCGTTGGCATCAGAATACCTAGTTCAATATCGTTCACAGCAAGTACTTTACTCGTTCTGTAATCCGATATCACTTTGTGATTAACTCCTTAACCACTTTCTTGCAAGCGGTGTTGATATCGATTACCGAGTGGGCCGAAGTATATCTCTCCGACTTGGGAGGTACAAATCCCATCTCGATACATACAACCCAACAAGTACTTTCCGATCACCTGAGAGACACCTTTATGATCACCCTCTCATAGGATGACATTTGATGACCTCAAAGCTTTCTTCCGATACCAGGGAGTTGCATTATCTCATGGTCTAAGGAATACGATATTTGACATAAGAAAAATCTTCGCAAAGATGAACACGATGACACGATCTAATTGCTCTGCTTGATTTGGGTCTCTCCATCATATCATTCTCCCAATGACATGATCTCATAATTAATTGACAACTCATGTCTATGGTTAGGAAACCTTAACCATCATTAATCAATGAGCTAGTCCATAGAGGCGTACTAGGGACACAGTGTAGGGGTTCGTAGCATGGAAAACAAAAATTTTCTACCGCATGCAAACAAACAAGCCAAGATCTATCTACTAGATTGTAGCAACGAGTCGATAGAGTAACTCACCCTCGAAGATTCCAAAGCGGTTAACGAGAGCAGATTCTCGTGGGTGATGTAGTCTTACACTTGCCGATCTCAAGATCGCGTAGACGATCCTTCCGGCGCTGCGTTCCGGCAGCGCTCCCACAGTCGGTCACACGTTCGGTACTCGACGAAGACCTTCCTCTCCCTTGTTCCAAAGGCATGGAGGTTGTAGCACTCTCCTCGCGATTCCGGCAGACAACGGCGTGGTACAGGAAGTAGAGGGAGATCTCATGAGCCGCCTTAAGCGGGCGAGTATGGTGGAGTATGAGAGAGCTATTAGTGGTCTAGGGTTTAGACACACCAATTAGAAGGCTCTAAACCGAAGGCTAGGGCAATTAGAAGCTCTAAACCAAAACGGCTCTAAACGGAGGCTTTGGCTAGGGTTTAGATTAGAGGATAGGAACTTGTGTGTCTAGAGGGGCCCCTCCTTTTATAGGTGGGAGGTGCGGCCAGGGAGTCCCTCCCCAACTCGGTTGGGTGGTGGCGGCTTGGAGGAGGACTCCTCCCCAAGTCGGTTTCAACCTCCTCCTTCCTCTTTCCCTCACTTTCCTGTTTTAGCGTTTGACTTTCAAACCGGCGTTTGACTTTTCAGTTTGGGATTCAATTTAATCCTTTATTTGGAACAGCGAGAACACTTAGTACATGATGCAATCATTCCAATATGCAATGACACATTCATGTACCCTTCCTCCGGTGCGGACATTCGAACCTTCTAGAACATTCGATGAACACAGGAATCATTCCCGAACTCCGAAACGGGACTTTCCTTATATGAATCTTATTCTCCGGACCATTCCGGATCACCTCGTGATATCACGGATCCCGTCCGAGACTCCGAACAACATTCGGTCTCTTTCTCATAATACCATAACTACTCAAACAACGTCGAATCCTTAAGTGTGTCTCCCTACGGTTCGTGAATTATGCGGACATGATCGAGACACTTCTCCGAACAATAACCAATAGAGGAATCTGGAAATTCATATGTCTCCCACATATTTCTATGATTACTTTGCGATCGAATGAACCACTTACATACGATACCAATTTCCCTTTGTCTCACGATAGTTTACTTATCCGAGGTTATGATCGTCGGTATCTCTGCATACCTAGTTCAACCTCGTTACCGATAAGTACTCTTTTCTCGTTCCCGTGATATGTGATCCCTTGTGAGCTAGTCACATGCTTGCAAGCTAATTGGATGACATTCCACCGAGAGGGCCTAGAGTATATCTATCCGTCATATGGATGGACAAATCCCACTCTTGATCCATGTGCCTCATCACATACTTTCCGAACACTCAATGCCACCTTTATAGCCACCCAGTTACGGTGTGGTGTTTGATGTCATCAAAGCATCCTTCCGGTGATGGTGATTAACATGATTTCATGGTCGAAGGAATTAGGTTACTATGTATCAGAAAGCTTATAGCAAATGAACTATATTAAATGACTTGATCTTTATGCTATGCTTAACTATAGGAGTATGTCCATCACATCATTCTCCTAATGATATGACCCTGTTGTTAATAACATCTCTGTGTTCATGATCAGGAAACCATGATCATATATTAACCAACAAGCTAGTTTAACAAGAGGCTTTACTAGGGACTCTTATTTTAGTTTACAAATCACACAAGTATTAATGTTTCCGGTTAATACAATTATAGCATGGTATGTAAACATTTATCATAAGTGTGAAGATATGATAATAACCACTTTATTATTGCCTCTTGGGCATATCTCCAGTCTCCCACTTGCACTAGAGTCAATAATCTAGTTTCAAACCTTTGTGTATATAACACCTATGGCTTTCCGTGTTGTATGTACACGATTGCTAGTGGTCAATCGATCTCCGATCGACACTTCCGTGTCCGTGTGTAATTGCATGTCTTTGCGTCTCTCGCATCACTCATTCTCTAATGAGATGGCTTTGTATAAATTTGGTCTTTCGTGTGACCTTTAGTTCTTTGGGGTTAAAACATGTTGATAATATTGTCGCACAATATATCTTCATAGTATTATCCTCATGAACTACACCTAGTTTGATAACAAACTACTTGTCACAAATGCCCTCTTTTCTGCTATAATAGCAGTCATATACTTAGCCTTTTGTTGTAGTATCATCACAATGTCTTAACTTTGGAACTCATCCAAATCCATTATGGAACTCACTTTCCATTATATTGTGCCACCTTAGTTTAGATTGAGATAAACTTAATTTGTACTTTGTGACAAAGCTAGTATCAATGTAGTACTTTTACAATGAACTAACCATCTATTTGTCACTTCTACAAATAATATACTCTTAGTTCTTCCAAAAGATCATAAGAATATCCTTACTATTTTCCAATGATCATCTTACGAATCATTCTGGTATATGCTCACAACATTTAGAGCATAGGACATATCTGGATTTGTACATATCACAGTATGATTGATATAAATACTCTTTGTGATTTCATACATCAAGTATCAATCTATACTTGATTATTTGTTTCACTTTACCAAATGTCAATACACTTGAATATATCATCAACATTGAACTCTTTCAATCCTTTCTGTGCGACAAGAACCTTTTCTTGTAGTTTCTATATTGAACTCATTCAATATCTCGTCTATGTACTTCTGGCACAACCATATTAGCGTCTATTGATGCCAAATATTTGGGTTTTGCCTAAGTCTTTCATCGGGATGAAATTCTTAATATGTGTTAATAAAAGATACATTATTTCCAATCAACAATATGTCTTCCACATAATGTATTAGAAACATGTCTTAGCGCTCCCACTTAATTTCTTGCAAATGCAAGCATCTTCATTGTCTCTAATGAACTTTTAAACTCCTTTAACAGTTTCATCATAGTGAAGATTCCAACTCCGCGATGCTCACTTCAACCATTGAAGTTTGCATATGCTTTTAGCATCCTATGAATTAACAAAACCCTATGGACCGTGTTATGCACATGTCCTAGGTAACAATTCTATTAGAAGAACTTGTTTTGTTTATTCAACTATCATATAACAAAATTATATGTAGTGGTTGCTACATTAATCCGTCTAGACTAAATATCACTATGAAAGATCAAATCTTGTCATAGTCAACCTTTGAACATTGTTGTGAACTCTTTCCCAATATGTCGATTATAGATGTGAAACATCCATGTCTATTTCTTTATAGATCCAGACACAACTGTAAGGTCTTACACCTTTCTCGAGGGTCCTTCAAGTTCAAAACTTGATTTCTCATGAATGGAACTATCACGGATTTTATGGCTTCAAGCCATTTGACGGAGTCAGGGCCCATCATCGCTTCTTTGCATGTAGTCGGTTCATTATTCTCAAATAATGATTCAACCCTCAAATCTTGGTATTTGATTGTTCATCCGACCTACTTGTTTCAATAGGAACTTGGATCTCCGTGACCACAACCTTTGAGGTACGTGAGCCATGAGCTTTGTTGCTTCCTCCGGAACACTTTTCGGCGCTGCGCAACTCTGCATACACTAATGTTCTTTAACCTTATCAAAGTTCTATTGTCCTCCCACTTAACTTTTCACGAAAAATTCCTTCTCAAAGAAACTTGACGCTTTAAGTGACAAACACTTTTGTCTCCGATGTTATGGAGGATTACTTAGCTTATTCAAATAACATACAAAGACAGGTTCATCCGACTTTGGTTGCAAACATCTTTCTTATGCATAGCATACCAATGTTTTAAGAAAGGACAACTTGGGTTTTATCCCAAACCATAACTTTATATGGTGTCATTTCAACGGATTATGATGGAGCTCTTTTCAGTGGAAAAACGGTAATCTCTAAAGCTTTTAATCTTTAAAATATAATGGCAGTTTTATGAATTATACCTTTGATCTTACCATGTCAAACAAGGTTTAATTACATATCTCGAACGTTCCATACTCTTATGGTGTTTCGGAAATGCAAATCCACGGAACGATTCCTTAAATCTTAGGTATTATGCTAAACTTGTAACTTAAATATTTTCCTTTATGATCTTATCATAAACTATTCATATTCTTGTTACAATGATTTTGCACTTCATCTTGAAAGTCTTTGAACTTTTCAAGTGTTTCATACTTTATCCTTATTAAGTAAATATTCATATATTCACTCAAATTTTCGGAGAAAGCATATGAAGTTGAAATCCATCACTTTTGACTACACATAATGGATTTCGTACAACAATATGTACAAGTTCCAATAAGCTAGTCATTCGTTCCCTTTTGGCCTATGAACGAAGTTTTAATTATCTCTAGGAAAGTTTCACAAGCGTCATTTGATCAAAAATCAGAAGACTCCAAAATTCCATCCACATGGAGTTTCTTCATGTTTTCTTTCCATTATAATTTAAACGGCGATGTCACTTCCTAAGTGATTTTCAATCAATTTGTCTTTCGACATTTTTAGCACTAGTTTTATGGATGTGATTTCTCCAACGAGATTTGTGAATCATCCATCTTTTATGGATTACAGTAATTTATTTGAACAACCCTTTTGTTCTCATAATACGTGATAAAACAAATCTTGAAGGCAAGCTTTGATGTTTAACGAGCAACACAATAACCCTTTATTTGTTCTCGATGAACATCATCACATATTCTTTTGCTAGTTACTTAGGCTATTGTAGTTCATGAATTGTGTTGTTTCGTATGAAGATTCACACCAACAAATTCAGTATCAAATACTTAATAACCACATTGTTTAATAAGCAAAGAATATAGCCATAACATGTATATCATCTATATACTTAAACTGAACAATTCTAGTCTTTTCTTTTCTTCCATATATTTATGAGATTCTCTTTCAATATTTCCTTTTCTGTTTGAAAGAATCTATCAATATCAATAGTGGAGTCATACATATGACACATAATCCAAAGCGTGTATAATTAAATACCAATGTCTTTGGACTTGCACTTTGAAGTAGATCACCTATCATCAAATGTTTGGTGTTCTTTCAAATTCCTTTCTTTAGTAATCTCTTGGTGTAGTAAACATCTTACCTACATCAAATATTCACCCTCATCATGGATTTATCCATGATCAAGCTACTTTTAGCTTGTAACGGTGAATCGCAAGTATAATGTTGCTCTCTAAAACCTTTTGGAGGATTAGGACAACTAGTGTCTCCAACCTTTTGCAAATTCTCATCAAATATGAGAACATGAATTTTGCCATATTATACTCTATCATGTTGTAACCAATACTTCGTTTCAGATATCACAATATCTTCCACACATCATGGTTTCTGAAACAACTCTTTCAGATCCTAGATAACCTTGATATTAAGAGAATCCTTTGAATATCAAGAATCATGGAGACAAACATGATACTTATATACTAACACTTGGAATTGTTACTCTTGATTTAATACTAATTATTAAACTTCATGGAGTAACCGGAACTTACTGAAAGTTTGCAATAGGACTTTTAAACTTTAGATTAACACTTAAAACAATACGATACCAGTTCGTAAAGTATCTAACCAGAATTCTATAGTTCTATCATCTCAATTATAACGAAGCGCAAGGTGGTAAACGGATGCCAATGACTACAACAACTATGCAAATTCACTTTGATTTAGTTTATGATAAATTGAGTTCTAATTAATAATTAAATTAATCTTGGTGAACTCCCACTCAAAACAATATCCCTCACATTGTTTTAGTGATCACACGAACCAAATCCACCACATCAAAACCGATCATCACGAGAGTTGATACAGCTTCAATGGCGAACAATCAACATGTTCATCATATCTACTATATGACTCATGCTCTACCTTTCGGTAATTGTAGCATCCCAGTTGTCTAACCCCTGTAATGCTACATGTCATAATAATAAAATGGGCCACTTCCAACATATAATTGTTGCATCATCATCATATCATGCTCATGTCCCCTTGCATTTGAGCATCATATAAAACCTTTTCTTGTTTGGTTCTTATCTCATGTGCATGATTAATTGTATTTGCCTCTTGATATTGTATTTGGCTTTTGATAATTGTTAAATGCCCAAGTTGAGTTGGGGGCATCTCTCTTGTTGACTCCACCACCTTTTCTGTCACCACCTTATAATTCCACCATCCAATTAATATGAGCTTGGCATTTTACTTTGGTCTATCTCTAGCTCATGTTGTTGGTTGGATCCACCCATCATCTTTTGCTTGGCCTTTGCCCACTTTTTGGGAATGCAAGGTTGAAGCCACATGAAATAATATTGTTTTCACAATATAACCAGTTGGCATTAATTATGTTGCATGGGCCATGCAAGTGCCACCTTTCCAAGTATTTGAGTTTATTTGAATTTTAGTTGGATCATTTTCCTTTGCTTAATCTTGTTTTTGGGCTTGTAGATTCTTCATCAAATCTCTATCTCTCTTCTCCCCTTTGGGTTAAAACCTCACCCCTCTTAGCTAAATCCCAACCCTTAAACCCTCCTCTTTCTTTGAGCTTGCTTGTTCTTTGTTGGAGCATGCATGGATCAAGGAACCTCTCCCTCCCCCTCTCTTGCTTGCTTGATCTTGCTTAGGCCTAGTATGAAGCTTGCATGACCAAGATTAGTACCACCTCCTTTCTTATCCCTCTTAGCAACCTCTAAAACCACCCCATGCCTCTCTCTTTTCTACCCTAAACCAAAACCCTAATTACATCTATCCTAAAACTAAACCCTAAGCCTACCCCTTCTCTTCCCCTCTACCTTGCATGTTCCCCATGCCCCTTCCCTCTCTCTCGGCCCTCTCTCTACCTGCCATGCAGGCCCCACCCAGCGCCCATCTAGCTAACACACACGACCAGGACCCCTCCTATCTACCCTAGCCCTAGCCGAGCCGGCCTCCCCCTTCCCTCTTTTCTTCTCTCTCTGCCAGCACCTGCCCAGCGCCCTACCCCACCTGCCTGTGCCCTAGCCTAGCTACCCCACCTGCCAGCCCCACTCTGGTGACCTGCTTTGCCTGGCCTGGCCGCAGGAGCACGTGAACAGGAGGTGGCCGACGCCACCCTGCCAGCTACCCCCTCCCCCACGCTAGCCTCCTCCCCCTGGCGCTCTTATCCCCTCTCACCCCCTCTCAGCGCGCCCCAGATCCGCCCCTAGGTCCCTGCCCCGCTCCCCTCCTCTGCCTCCTTCTCCACCAACCCAAGCTTCCCCCTCGCCACACACCGCCCACCCGCCTCACGATCTACGGTGGAGTGTTGCTGCAAGTGGTCGAGAGAACCAGACAAGCCTACACCACGCTGCAAGACGCCGTCGAGGAGGAGACGGACGCAGCCGCCAGACTGCCAGCCCAGGAAACCCTAGCGCCGCCGCCAAATCATCGCCGATCGCTTCCCCGCGCCACGTCGACCACACTGCCCGCGGTGAGCACACGAGTATCCTGACATCTTCCCCCGAGTCGTTTCACGGGTTGCGCGGTCCTGCGTCAACGCTCTGCGTGCGTTATGCGTCGCGTCCTCTGCGTCGCCGCTGCCGCGCTCACCACCTAGCCGCTTAGCCTCCTAACACCTCCCTGTGGCCCCACCCAGTAGCCTCATTGGCGTCCGCGGTCGCGAGGTCGAGCCCTGGTGCGCCCCCCTTTTTCCCTCTGTCGCGCGTGCGTGTGCAGTTCGCCAGCAGGGGAAGATCCACAGTGCCCGCATGTCGTTTTGCAGATAACCCCCTGGCCCCCTTTTGCCTCAACCCGAAGTCCCCGAGGCCCCACTGTCAGCGGCGGTGATCCTTTTCTCAAAAGGCTCCCGCGATAACCAGTACTCAACCCGCAGCCCTCCTCACCACAGTGCTTTTCGCAGATGACCGCCTTTTCTCGCCCTCAACCCGTAGTCTGCCACTGCCACAAGCTGACTGCGATTTTCTAATTAGGTTCCTGTGCTTTTCTTATATCCACCCGCGGTCCCTCTGGTTCCCAGGCACTGACGTGTGGGCCAGAGAACCCCCTGGCCCCGCCTGTCCGTGACTCAGGAGTGAGTAATATTAGTAGAAGACGTTTCAGAGATTGTTTAAAATTCAAATTCTGTTAAATAATTTCTAAATTCAAATTCAAATTCAGATTTCTATAACTTTTTCATGCTAAATCCAATTTGGGCAAATAATATATGTTTGGATATCAGAAAAATGAGGGGATTCCAAATATGCCATCCATGTTGTCTTTTGCACAAATAAAATTCCAAGTTTGTTTAAATTACAACTAATGCCACTAGAATTTAAATAATTCATAACTTTAAATTCCTAAATCCAAATTTAGCAAATGATATGTCTAAAATGATCAGCTCGACGAGACCTTTCTGTTTATGCTATCCATGACTTGAATTGCAGCATGCATCATATAAAAATATAGGGAACAGCAACTATTATGGCAACAAAATGTGACTAAAACCCAATTCAAATGTTATTTTCTTGTCCTCCACACCTCACCCAAGCCATGCTACTTATTGCCATGCAACTTGTGCATCATTCATCATGGCATGATTGTTTGCTTGACGCATTTAATTCCAATGCTTGTGCTCTATATTCATGTTGGCCTTGTTTGTTTGGTTTTTCTCGGATAGACACTGAGCAGGGGCTGTATCAAGAGAACCAGGAGCACAACCAGACCCGTCCCTTTCTACAACTGAGTTGACAGGCAAGCACTTCCACATGCTTGCATACATACAGTACCTATTGCCTCTATCTTATTCTTGCATCATTGAGTCGCGATTGCATTAAATTGAATCCCAAGTATGCATAGCCTTTACTTTTAAACCCCACCAAGCTTGTTTCCTCCACCCCATGAGCCACTACTATAGGAGTTGTTTGAGCCATGCGAGTCGTAGAACAGCATGTGTAGGGTTTGTGAGAGTCTAATGAATAATGAGGTACTTAAACAACTTAACCTGAGTAGTTCTGGGATAACTAAAGAAAGTGGCACCGGTGAGCAACATCTGCTATTTGGTTTTTCCTGCTCACTTGTGTCCCGTAAGACCCCGAGTACTTGATTCCTGTTCCTTGATTTATCGCGCTATCCACATCCGGGAGGTATATGGGACCCCCCTGGGCCAGAGCTTGATTCCGTCTTATTTCTTGGGGCCACAAACTAGTTTGAGGTTTTATTTACTATCCTGTACTTATGCCATGCTACTTTTGTATTTAAATTGTGCGAGGAGCACACTGTACTGTTTAGGTAAGCGTAATGTTTTCGCGGTATCGACAAGCCCAGCCACACTTTCGGGTTCCCGGTCGTTTACAGCCATTGTCGCAAACCTTGAGTCCGTCTCGGAGTCAGCTATCTCCGTTGCGGGATCTACTTAAGGGGTGGCCCCCTGAAATATTTCTGAATCTTGTGATTGTTCAGTCGTGAAAGCCTCGTTGGGTTTTGATTTGGTTTTTCCGAGGTTGATCGAGCGTGTGTTGCTATTGGTGCACCCCGGCCGGGTAAAACTTTCTGAAAGCCGTGTCCGCGGATATGGATGACTTGGAGCACAATTTCTCGATCATAGACAAGCATAACTAAAGTACCGCTTTTAATCTGACTAAAGTAACTTGACTAGTAAATAGTGCAATACTCATGGAATGGTTAATAAAATTGCCAACGGATGGGGGGTTGTTCGTCCGCTTCCTTGTTGGTAAGCAGGGAGGAGGATGGATCGGATGAGATTACCATTATAACTGTTGTTCTTAAATTCACGGACATCCGTCTATCATTGGTTAGGCGGATGGTTAGCGTTTATCTGTAGAATTGTTAGGGTTTATCTTTCGCTGCAATTGCGTCACCCCAGGTTGTGTCCCCTTTAGAGGCATTAAGACTTGCTGAGTACCCTTAGGGTCTCACACGATAAATTCTTGATTCAGATGAACAGGTACCTTCTCGTGATTTGACATCGGTGGAAGAAGCGAAGATGGGCAACGATCGCTCGTGTAGAGATTCCGGGAACGGGGATCCATGAGACCTGTAGTTGGGATGTGCTTATTTCTCTGGCATCTTATGCCGATTTGCTTCTTATCCGTACTCGGATCTTGTTTGCCGCTTCCGCATGATACTCTGTTGTGTGTTGTATGAGGAGTTATCCTAAAATATAGATTTATCCAGGTCATTTGAATCTTGCCGTATGGCGTTGGTATATTTCCTTTCTTTCTAGATGGTGTGGCTCTGATGTACTCTTGTATGGTGGCTTGCGTACATACCCACTTGTGTACGTAGTTGATCCTTCGCCTGCCGACTCACGCCGTCTGACAGTCCCGTTGAGAGGGTAGTGGTTGGGACGTCTGAAAGGACTACCAGTGAGTGGCTTTTGGGGCCCCACCGTACTATTTCAACCACTATCACTCATCCAGGCTTGTATCTAGGAGCGTAGTTCACCGAGGTAGTTACAATTGGTATCAGAGCCATCCCGCCCTTCAGGGTCTCAGCCAAACGGTCGTTGTCAGTCTAGCAAATATTTTGGTAGTTATGTATACTAGGGAAAAAAAAAACGCGAGAGTAGGACTGCTTCCATTTTTCTTCTGACCCACCCACCCACCCTTTTCTGGTAAGGAAGTGCAACGTTTTCAATCCTCTTCTTAAAAATTCAAACTAGGATTCACGTGTTCTGGGTTTCCGTAGTACCATAGGTTGTGTGTGTGTGTGTGTGTGTGTAATTCCTTGTCTATCTGTTGCATCCAAGTTGTTATCTAATCAGCCTTTGGTTGTCAACTGTTGGTACATTCCATACCGACAGGCTTTTGCAAACCGACGCGATCTATCTGATTCGTTGTTTACCGACGCAATCTGTCTTACTCCTTGTTACCCGACGTTATCTTGTTTGGGGTGTTCGTTTCCGTAGTTACCAATCTTTAGGTTCGTCGTGAGAAGAAGGGGTTAGGATATGTGTTCCACTTATTCATGTGCGGAGTAATGATTTGAGTGCGGGATGGAGTCGCGACCATACCACTACTCTTATCATTCGCTTTGGTATATTGAATCGGTAGAGTCACTAATCTTGATTCGTTAAGTAATTTTGCGCATCAATTGGTATTTTTATGCCGAAATTTGTGGAAAATTTTTCTTTGATATATTTGTGTACCACACTCCTTTTTAGTCGTGTGCGATATGCTTAATATCTTCTAGGTGCTTTGAACTTTGTTGATATTTTAATATCATCTTAGTAATTTGTATCCTTTAATCTTGGTTAATTCCATCTTGGTACTATTTTGGATTATTATTATTCTCCATTATAGTACTGACTTGTGTTTTATATCAATCACATGATGGCTCCACCACGCCGTTCTGATGAGGACATACCACCTGAACTGGGCTCCGCACTGTCAAACATCGCTAATGCTTTGGCAGCAATGCAGCAGAACCAGCAGCGCTTTGAGGAAAGTGTTCGGAGGAACGAGTTTGCTCCACTACCTCCACCTCCCAAGCGAGGAGACATCAAAAGCTTCCTGAAATTCAACCCTCGCCAGTTTGATGTTTCTGATCGACCACTGGATGCGGACGATTGGCTGCGTGAGATGTCAAGGCTACTCGAGACTGCTGATGTTCCGGAGCAGGAGTGGGTAAAGTGTGCTACTCACCTTCTGAAGGGAGATGCAGCTCTCTGGTGGGAGAAATACTTGAAGGCAAGCTGCACTGGTTTTCAGCCTACTTGGGAAAGGTTCACTGCAGCTTTCAAAGAGCAGTTTCTGTCAGAAATTGTCATGGAAAGGATGAAGGAAGCATTTCTCAACCTTAAGCAAGGAAATGATAATGTCAACACCTACATCAGGAACTTCATGAATCTTTCTTGTTATGGTGGCGATGAGTTCTCCGATGACAAGAAGAAGCAAAAGAGGTTCAGGCAAGGGCTCAATGCATCGATCAAGTATGCAATCACACATGCAAGGCCGGCATCTTTCCTGGAACTACAGCACACAGCTTTGCAAGAGGAAGCAAGTAGGAAAGTGTTTGAGGAGTCCAAGAAACACAACCGTGATGCATCAAGCTCTTCAGTTATGGCAGCTCCTTCTAAGCGGCGTGTCTGGGTTCCCAACACCCCACCGTCGCTCCCGGCTCCACCAAGACCTGCAAGCTACGCGTCAAGGCCACCAAACTTCACCACTGCGGCTCCCAGGGGCTACAACCACCACTACCCTGGAGCGCCTGGCGGAGTCCCTGGCTATGTTGCTCCACGTCCACCTGGTGCCTGCTTCACGTGTGGAGATCCTGGACATCTGAATCGAATCGCTGAAAACAAAGCTCTTCCTCCACCGCCAAGATCTGCAGCAGCTCTCCTTCGTGCACCACCACCTCGGGCTCTCAACATCAACACCAAGCCCGGGTCTACGCTGTTTCGTGCCAATCGTGGTCAACGCCGCTCAAGCTGAGCATGCACCTGGAGTTTTGATGGGTATGCTTTCCGTTAACTCAGTCCCTGCACGAGTTTTGTTTGATTCTGGTGCATCGCATTCGTTTGTTTCTATCAAGTTTGCAAGTGAGAATGGGTTAGCGGCGGATCCTCTTCTCAAGCGGTTAATGGTCCTTTCTCCTGGAGCAAATATGGTAGCATCTAAAATCAGCCATGGCAACCAAGTTGAGATTGGTGGCTCTTCGTTCTCGGCTTCCTTAATTGTTCTGGGCAATTCTGACATTGATGTCATCTTGGGCATGGATTGGTTGACAGCAAATGCAGCTGTGATTGATTGTGCTGAACGCTCGGTTTCTCTGAAGATTCCTGAAGGCCATATAGTCTTTTCTCCAAGTTTGACTCCTGCTGTCCAGCTTTTCTCTTTGGCGGCTCTGAATGATGATGCTATGGAAGCTATTCAGAGTGTACCGGTGGTCTGTGAGTTCCCAGATGTCTTTCCTAAAGAGTTGCCGGGTATGCCTCCGGATCGTGAGGTTGAGTTTGTAATTGAGCTTGAACCTGGAACGGCTCCTATCTCCAAGCGACCTTATAAAATGGGTCCTTCTGAGTTGGCTGAACTCAAACGATAGCTTGATGAACAAGAGAAGTTGGGTTTCATTCAACACAGTACTTCTTCTTGGGGTAGCCCAACAATCTTTGTGAAGAAGCGTGACAGAACTGATAGACTTTGTGTTGACTATCGGGCTCTCAATGCTAAAACCATCAAGAACAAATATCCTCTCCCGCGGATTAATGATCTCTTCGATCAGCTAGCTGGAGCTGTGGTATTCTCTAAGCTGGACTTGAGAAGTGGTTATCACCAAATCAAGATTCGCAAGGAAGATGTGCCTAAAACAGCTTTCACCACTCGCTATGGCCTGTATGAGTACACGGTCATGTCTTTCGGCCTCACCAACGCACCTGCTACCTTCTCGAGGCTGATGAACTCCGTATTCATGGAGTACCTGGACAAGTTTGTTGTGGTATATCTGGATGACATTCTGGTTTATTCCAAGTCCAAGGAGGAGCATGAAGAGCACCTGCGGTGTGTCTTGAACAAGCTTCGCGAGAACCGCTTGTATGCAAAGTTCTCCAAGTGTGAGTTCTGGTTGCCTAAAGTAACATATCTGGGACATGTCATCTCTGCCAAGGGCATTGCAGTTAACCCGGAAACCGTGAAGACAATAGTTGAATGGCTTCCTCCTGCTAATGTCAAGGAAGTGCGGAGTTTTCTCGGCTTGGCTAGCTATTGCCGTCGTTTTGTTCAGAACTTCTCAAAGATAGCAAAGCCTCTTACCGACCTCCTCAAGAAAGGCAAGAAGTACCTGTGGACTCCTGCTTGCCAAGAAAGTTTTGAGACACTCAAAGAGAAGCTCACTTCCACACCAGTCTTGGTTCCTCCAGATACATCTAAGCCTTTCCAGATCTTCTGCGATGCCTCTTTGCAAGGATTGTGCGGTCCTTATGCAAGAGAGACAGTGGTTGCTTATGCTTCTCGTCAGTTGAAGACGCATGAGATCAACTATCCCACACATGACCTTGAGCTAGCAGCAGTGGTCTTTGCTTTGAAGCTATGGAGGCACTACTTGCTTGGTAACCGTTGTGAGATCTTCTCGGACCACAAGAGTTTGAAGTATATCTTCACTCAACCGGATCTCAACCTACGGCAAAGGAGATGGATTGAAGCAATCAATGACTTTGATGTGACCATCAACTACACTCCAGGCAAAGCAAATGTCATGGCAGATGCGCTTAGCAGAAAAGCTTATGTCAGCAACCTCATGATGGAAGAACAACAGCCTCTCTTGTGCGAGGAATTCCGTCAGCTCAACCTGGAAATTGTGGAACAAGGGCATCTCCTGAACCTTCTGGCTACTCCTCTCTTGGAAGAACAGATTCGCTCTCGTCAGCTTGGTGATCCGCACACCAAAAATCTCATCTCCAAGCTTGACCTTCCGAAGTATGAGTCCTTCCACGTCGATGATCAAGGCACGCTCTTCTTTGAACACCGGATGTTTGTTCCAAACTATCCGGGTCTGAGAGACCAAGTTCTCAAGGAGGCACATGAGTCGGTTCTTTCTATCCATCCTGGCAGCACAAAGATGTACATGGACACCTGAAACACAATCTTGGTGGCACAGGTTGAAACGGTATTGCGCCAAGTATGTCTCAGAATGTGATGTCTGCCGTAGGGTGAAGGCTGTCCATCAGAAACCATTTGGTCTTCTACAGCCATTGAAACCTCCGGAATGGAAATGGGAGAAAGTGGAGATGGACTTCATCACTGGTTTCCCAAGATCGCAGAAGGGCAACAATGCAATTTTTGTTGTCATCGACAGGCTTTCTAAAGTGGCTCACTTCTTCCCAGTCAAAGAAACAATTTCTGGACTTCAGTTGGCTGAGCTCTATATCAACAGGATTGTCTCTTTGTATGGGGTTCCACTTGAAATCAGTTCAGACCGTGGGAGCATCTTCACCTCAAAGTTCTGGGAGAGTTTCCAAAAAGCTTTGGGAACAAAGTTGAACTTCAAAGACTGCTACCACCCTCAGTCTCAAGGACAAGTGGAGAGAATCAATCAGATTCTGGAGGACATGCTTAGAGCTTGCGTCATCTCTTTTGGCATGAAGTGGGAGGAGTGTCTTCCTTATGCTGAATTCTCCTACAACAACAGCTTCCAGAAGAGTCTGAAGATGGCACCATTCGAGGCTCTCTATGGACGCAAGTGCAGAACTCCTATTGGTTGGTCAGGTGCAGGAGAAAGAATCTGGTTTGGCCCTGACATTGTAACCCAAGCAGAGGAGAAGGTGCATATCATTCTGGAGAACCTGAAGATTGCTCAAAGTCGTCAGAAGAGCAACTATGACAGGAAGCACACAGATATGGTATATGCCCCTGGTGATCTCGTCTACCTTCGTGTCACTCCCATGAGAGGAACACACCGCTTCGGTATCAAAGGAAAGCTGGCTCCTAGATACATCGGTCCTTTCAAGATACGTGGTAGAAGAGGAGAAGTTGCTTATGCACTGGAGCTTCCGGAAAAACTCAAAGTCCATGATGTTTTCCACATCTCTCAGCTCAAGAAGTGCTTCAAAGATCCCGGCAAGACCGTGGATCATGAGCTAATCGACCTCCAAGAAGATCTGTCTTATCAAGAACACCCCACCAAAATCCTTGAGACCGCAGAACGAAGGACGCGCAACAAGTCCATCAAGTTTTGCAAGGTGCAGTGGTCACACCATTCTGTTGATGAAGCAACATGGGAGCGTGAAGATGAACTCCGTGCCAACCATCCTTCTCTCTTTGTTTCTCCTTCTTCTTCTTCCTAGAATCTCGGGGCGAGATTCCTGTTTAGTGGGGGAGAGTTGTAGCATCCCAGTTGTCTAACCCCTGTAATGCTACATGTCATAATAATAAAATGGGCCACTTCCAACATATAATTGTTGCATCATCATCATATCATGCTCATGTCATCATGTCCCCTTGCATTTGAGCATCATATAAAACCTTTTCTTGTTTGGTTCTTATCTCATGTGCATGATTAATTGTATTTGCCTCTTGATATTGTATTTGGCTTTTGATAATTGTTAAATGCCCAAGTTGAGTTGGGGGCATCTCTCTTGTTGACTCCACCACCTTTTCTGTCACCACCTTATAATTCCACCATCCAATTAATATGAGCTTGGCATTTTACTTTGGTCTATCTCTATCTCATGTTGTTGGTTGGATCCACCCATCATCTTTTGCTTGGCCTTTGCCCACTTTTTGGGAATGCAAGGTTGAAGCCACATGAAATAATATTGTTTTCACAATATAACCAGTTGGCATTAATTATGTTGCATGGGCCATGCAAGTGCCACCTTTCCAAGTATTTGAGTTTATTTGAATTTTAGTTGGATCATTTTCCTTTGCTTAATCTTGTTTTTGGGCTTGTAGATTCTTCATCAAATCTCTATCTCTCTTCTCCCCTTTGGGTTAAAACCTCACCCCTCTTAGCTAAATCCCAACCCTTAAACCCTCCTCTTTCTTTGAGCTTGCTTGTTCTTTGTTGGAGCATGCATGGATCAAGGAACCTCTCCCTCCCCCTCTCTTGCTTGCTTGATCTTGCTTAGGCCTAGTATGAAGCTTGCATGACCAAGATTAGTACCACCTCCTTTCTTATCCCTCTTAGCAACCTCTAAAACCACCCCATGCCTCTCTCTTTTCTACCCTAAACCAAAACCCTAATTACATCTATCCTAAAACTAAACCCTAAGCCTACCCCTTCTCTTCCCCTCTACCTTGCATGTTCCCCATGCCCCTTCCCTCTCTCTCGGCCCTCTCTCTACCTGCCATGCCCCACCCCACCATCTAGCTAACACACGACCAGGACCCCTCCTATCTACCCTAGCCCTAGCCGAGCCGGCCTCCCCCTTCCCTCTTTTCTTCTCTCTCTGCCAGCACCTGCCCAGCGCCCTACCCCCCCTGCCTGTGCCCTAGCCTAGCTACCCCACCTGCCCGCCCCCCCCTGGTGACCTGCTGCACGGCTGCAGGAGCACGTGAACAGGAGGTGGCCACCACCGCCACCTACCCTCCCCACGCTAGCCTCCTCCCCCTGGCGTTCTTATCCCCTCTCACCCCCTCTCAGCGCGCCCCAGATCCGCCCCTAGGTCCCTGCCCCGCTCCCCTCCTCTGCCTCCTTCTCCACCAACCCAAGCTTCCCCCTCGCCACACACCGCCGTCCACCCCTGCCCCCGTCGATCTACCCGGTGGAGTGTTGCTGCAAGTGGTCGAGGAGAACCAGACGAGCCCCTACACCACGCCTGCGCACGCCGTCGAGGAGGAGACGGACCGCAGCCGCCAGTACCTGCCGCGCCCCGAGGAAACCCTAGCGCTCGCCGTCGCCAGCCTCATCGCCGATCGCCTGCTCCCCGCGCCACGTCGACCACACCGGCACGCCCGCGGTGAGCACACGAGTATCCCAGACATCTTCCCCCCCTGAGTCGTTTCCTGGGTTGCGCGGTCCCTGCGTCGAACGCTCTGCGTGCGCGTCTTGTGGCGTCTCTGCGTCGCCTGCCGCTGCCGCGCTCACCTAAGCTTAGCCCCTCCTAACACCTCCCTGTGCCCAGCCCGGTGGTAGCGCCCTGTTCGCGTCATGGCGAGGTCGAGCCCTGGTGCGCCCCCCTTTTTCCCTCTGTCGCGCGTGCGGTTCGCCCAGGGAAGATCCACAAGGCCCGCATGTCGCTTTTGCGATAACCCCTGGCCCCTTTTGCCTCAACCCAAGTCCCGAGGCCCCACTGTCGTGGCGGTGATCCTTTTCAAAAGGCTCCCGCGATAAAGATACTCAACCCGCAGCCCTCCAGCGCATGAAAGTGCTTTTCGCAGATGACCCCCTGCCCTTTTCTCGCCTCAACCCTTGATCCTGCCGGGGCCACTGTCGATGGCCGCAGCTTTCTAATTAGGTTCTGTGCTTTTCTTATATCCACCATGGTCCTCTGGTTCCTGTGCACCGACGCAGCGTGGGCAGAGAACCCCCTGGCCCCGCCTGTCCGTGACTCAGGAGTGAGTAATATTAGTAGAATACGTTTCAGAGATTGTTTAAAATTCAAATTCTGTTAAATAATTTCTAAATTCAAATTCAAATTCAGATTTCTATAACTTTTTCATGCTAAATCCAATTTGGGCAAATAATATATGTTTGGATATCAGAAAAATGAGGGGATTCCAAATATGCCATCCATGTTGTCTTTTGCACAAATAAAATTCCAAGTTTGTTTAAATTACAACTAATGCCACTAGAATTTAAATAATTCATAACTTTAAATTCCTAAATCCAAATTTAGCAAATGATATGTCTAAAATGATCATTTCGTGAGACCTTTCTGTTTATGCTATCCATGACTTGAATTGCAGCATGCATCATAAAAATATAGGGAACAGCAACTATTATGGCAACAAAATGTGACTAAAACCCAATTCAAATGTTATTTTCTTGTCCTCCACACCTCACCCAAGCCATGCTACTTATTGCCATGCAACTTGTGCATCATTCATCATGGCATGATTGTTTGCTTGACGATTTAATTCCAATGCTTGTGCTCTATATTCATGTTGGCCTTGTTTGTTTGGTTTTTCTGGATAGACATCGGGTGTATCAAGAGAACCAGAGCACAACTGACCATCTGTCCTTGCTACAACTGAGTTGACAGGCAAGCACTTCCACATGCTTGCATACATACAGTACCTATTGCCTCTATCTTATTCTTGCATCATTGAGTCGCGATTGCATTAAAGTGAATCCCAAGTATGCATAGCCTTTACTTTTAAACCCCACCAAGCTTGTTTCCTCCACCCCATGATCCACTACTATAGGAGTTGTTTGAGCCATGCGAGTCGTAGAACAGCATGTGTAGGGTTTGTGAGAGTCTGATGAATAATGAGGTACTTAAACAACTTAACCTGAGTAGTTCTGGGATAACTAAAGAAAGTGGCACCGGTGAGCAACATCTGCTATTTGGTTTTTCCTGCTCACTTGTGTCCCGTAAGACCCCGAGTACTTGATTCCTGTTCCTTGATTTATCGCGCTATCCACATCCGGGAGGTATATGGGACCCCCCTGGGCCAGAGCTTGATTCCGTCTTATTTCTTGGGGCCACAAACTAGTTTGAGGTTTTATTTACTATCCTGTACTTATGCCATGCTACTTTTGTATTTAAATTGTGCGAGGAGCACACTGTACTGTTTAGGTAAGCGTAATGTTTTCGCGGTATCGACAAGCCCAGCCACACTTTCGGGTTCCCGCTCGTTTCTGACCATTGTCGAAACCTTGAGTCCGTCTGAGTCACTATCTCCGCTATGGATCTACTTAAGGGTGGCCCCAAATATTTCTGAATCTTGTGATTGTTCACGTGAAAGCCTCGTGGTTTTGATTTGGTTTTTCCGAGGTTGATCGGCGTGTGTTGCTATTGGTGCACCCCGGGTAAAACTTTCAAAGCCGTGTCATGGATATGGACGACTTGGAGCACAATTTCGATCATAGACAAGCATAACTAAAGTACCGCTTTTAATCGACTAAAGTAACTTGACTAGTAAATAGTGCAATACTCATGGAATGGTTAATAAAATTGCCAACGGATGGGGTTGTTCGTCCGCTTCCTTGTTGGTAAGGTGAGGAGGATGGATCGGATGAGATTACCATTATAATGTTGTTCTTAAATTCACGGACATCCGCTATCATTGGTTAGGCGGATGGTTAGCGTTATCTCAGAGAATTGTTAGGGTTTATCTTTCGCTGCAATTCGTCACCCTGTGTTGTGTCCCCTTTAGAGGCATTAAGACTTGAGTACCCTTAGGGTCTCACACGATAAATTCTTGATTCGGATGAATGTACCTTCTCGACGGATCTTGGGTGGAAGAAGTCAAGATGTGGGCAACGATCGTTCGGTGTAGAGATTCCGAACGGGATCCATGAGACCTGTAGTTGGGATGTGCTTATTTCTCCGCATCTTATGCCGATTTGCTTCTTATCCGTACTCGGATCTTGTTTGCCGCCCGCATGATACTGCTGTGTGTTGTATGAGGAGTTATCCTAAAATATAGATTTATCCAGGTCATTTGAATCTTGCCGTATGGCGTTGGTATATTTCCTTTCTTTCTAGATGGTGTGGCTCTGATGTACTCTTGTATGGTGGCTTGCGTACATACCCACTTGTGTAATGAGTTGATCCTTCGCTGCCGACCACGCCGCCAGACAGTCCCGTTGAGAGGGTAGTGGTTGGGACGTCTGAAAGGACTACCAGTGAGTGGCTTTTGGGGCCCCACCGTACTATTTCAACCACTATCACTCATCCAGGCTTGTATCTAGGAGCGTAGTTCACCGAGGTAGTTACAGTAATCCGTGTTCCTGAGGCCATGTCTGTACATGCTAGGCTCGTCAAGATCAAACCTTAGTTTCCGCATGAGCAAATCTGGCTTGCTCACGTTGTATACACTTGTAGAATCTAACACACCCGATCATCACGTGGTGCTTCGAAACAACAAGCTTTAGCAACGGTGCTAACTAAGGGTGAACACTTTATGACTTGAAATTCATGTGCATGAGGGATCATCTTATAATGCTACCGTCGTCTACTAAGCAATACAAGATGCATAAAGGATTAACATCACATGCAATTCATAATATGTGATATGATATGGCCTTTCTTCTTTGTGCTTCCGATCTTCATCTTCAAGCATGGACATGATCTCCATCATCACCGACATTGCATCAAGGTCAATGATGCTTCTCCATGGTTGTCGTCCACCGGCTTCAACTATTACAACTACTTTGAATAGACACGCGGGTCTTAATGTAAATTAAAGACAACCATATGGCTCACGGTTGCCTACTTACAATAAGGAACATTGCATACATCATATATAATCACAATCATGGCCATATCACATCACAGCACACCCCTGCAAAACAAAGTTAGATGCCTCTAATTTTCTTTGCATGTTTTACGTGGTTTGGGGCTTTCAATAAGTGTCGTTCTAACTTACGAACAAGAACCACAACATTGATACTAGTATTGTCAATCACCCGTTGTAAATTGGATCTTAACTATGCTAGGAGAAACAGCACCAAGAAGCCACTTATGCAATACAAGTTGCATGTCAAGCGTGGAGCAAGTCTCATGAACGATGTCATGTAAAGTTAGCCCGGGCTGCTTCATCCCAACATACCGCAAGATGCAAAGTACACAAGAAGCAATCGACAATAAAAGCATCAACGCCCACAATGACCATTGTGTTCTACTCGTGCAAACAGATCTACATATAGACACGGCTCTGATACCACTGTAGGGGTTCGTAGCATGGAAAACAAAAATTTTCTACCGCATGCAAACAAACAAGCCAAGATCTATCTACTAGATTGCAGCAACGAGTCGATAGAGGAACTCACCCTCGAAGATTCCAAAGCGGTTAACGAGAGCAGATTCTCGTGGGTGATGTAGTCGTACACTTGCCGATCTCAAGATCGCGTAGACGATCCTTCCGGCGCTGCATTCCGGCAGCGCTCCCGCAGTCGGTCACACGTTCGGTACTCGACGAAGACCTTCCTCTCCCTTGTTCCAAAGAAAATGGAGGTTGTAGCACTCTCCTCGCGATTCCGAAGACAACGTGGTACCGGAAGTAGAGGGGAGATCTCGCAGGGCTTCGCCTTAAGCCGGAGCGAGTATGGTGGAGTATGAGAGAGCTATTAGTGGTCTAGGGTTTAGACACACCAATTATAAGGCTCTAAACCGAAGGCTAGGGCAATTAGAAGCTCTAAACCAAAACGGCTCTAAACCGGAGGCTTTGGCTAGGGTTTAGATTAGAGGATAGGAACTTGTGTGTCTAGAGGAGGGGGCCCTGCCCCTCCTTTTATAGGTGGGAGGTGCGGACAAGGGGAGGGAGTCCCTCCCCAACTCGGCCTTGGGTGGTGCACCGGCTTGGAGAGGAGGGACTCCTCCCCCAAGTCGGTTTCAACCTCCTCCTTCCTCTTTCCCTCACTTTCCTGTTTTAGCCGTTTGACTTTCAAACTGGCCGTTTGACTTTTCAGTTTGGGATTCAATTTAATCCTTTATTTGGAATAGCGAGAACACTTAGTACATGATGCAATCATTCCAATATGAAATGACACATTCATGTACCCCTTCCCCTCCGGAGTGCCGGACATTCCGGAACCTTCTAGAACATTCCCGATGAAAACACCGGAATCATTCCCGAACTCCGAAACGGGACTTTCCTTATATGAATCTTATTCTCCGGACCATTCCGGATCACCTCGTGATATCCCAGATCCCATCCGAGACTCCGAACAACATTCGGTCTCTTTCTCATAATACCATAACTACTCAAACAATGTCGAATCCTTAAGTGTGTCTCCCTACGGTTCGTGAATTATGCGGACATGATCGAGACACTTCTCCGAACAATAACCAATAGAGGAATCTGGAAATTCATATGGCTCCCACATATTTCTACGATTACTTTGCGATCGAATGAACCACTTACATACGATACCAATTTCCCTTTGTCTCACGATAGTTTACTTATCCGAGGTTATGATCGTCTGTATCTCTGCATACCTAGTTCAACCTCGTTATCGATAAGTACTCTTTTCTCGTTCCCGTGATATGTGATCCCTTGTGAGCTAGTCACATGCTTGCAAGCTAATTGGATGACATTCCACCGAGAGGGCCCAGAGTATATCTATCCGTCATATGGATGGACAAATCCCACTCTTGATCCATGTGCCTCAACACATGCTTTCCGAACACTCAATGCCACCTTTATAGCCACCCAGTTACGGTGTGGTGTTTGATGTCATCAAAGCATCCTTCCGGTGATGGTGATTAACATGATCTCATGGTCGAAGGAATTAGGTTACTATGTATCAGAAAGCTTATAGCAAATGAACTATATTAAATGACTTGATCTTTATGCTATGCTTAACTATAGGAGTATGTCCATCACATCATTCTCCTAATGATATGACCCTGTTGTTAATAACATCTCTGTGTTCATGATCAGGAAACCATGATCATATATTAACCAACAAGCTAGTTTAACAAGAGGCTTTACTAGGGACTCTTATTTTAGTTTACAAATCACACAAGTATTAATGTTTCCGGTTAATACAATTATAGCATGGTATGTAAACATTTATCATAAGTGTGAAGATATGATAATAACCACTTTATTATTGCCTCTTGGGCATATCTCCAACACACAGTGTTGTTCATAAACCACACAAGTATCAAAGTTTCCTCTTAATACAATTCTAGCATGGAATATAAACTTTATCATGAACAAGAATTATAATAATAACATCTTTATTATTGCCTCTAGGGCATAATTCCAACAGTTGTGTCTTCCAAACAATGTAGAGGGAAATAATGTGCTTCATACATTCGCATTGCCTAGTCATTGCCAACCCAATGATATGGAAACCATGGTTGAAGCTAAAGATCTACTTTCGTAAGTGGATCTATCCCATTATATATTTTAGCGCCAGGACAACTTTGTGGTAAAAACTTCTCTTTCATAAATAGATAGTTCTAATTAATATGATGAATTTATTAGATTATAGTGAGAGCATGCAGCCAACTTAATTGTTTCCACACAAGGTCAAAACATGCTTTGTCATGGTCCTGTCATCGAGTAGTTGTCCACTCGGCCTCAATGTGGTTGGCTTGGTTCATTATCGGGCTGGTTGGTTGCCAGCCACATGTTGCCAAGCCAAATTTTGGCTAGCCACACTTTAATAGACATGTGTTTGGTTTGTGCCACACTTTGGCTTGCTATATTTTATTATCCATATGGCTCATTTGTCATAGAGTCATGATTTTTGCCAATTTTTACCAAAGTTTCACTTCAAAATTTGCAGCAACACTTTTTGTGGCTGGCACACTTTTATGGATTGCCACACTTTGGCTTGGCAAAATGTGATTGAGAACCAAACAAGCCCCATATATGTACATATTTAATGTTTGCTCAGCACAAATGGATTTTTGTGCTATGTTTGACCACTCAATCTATACTAAAACTACAATGTTTTGATACCTAAAAAGCAATGTAGCAACGACATGTTAAAGTATAGATTGAACAATATTTTACTATGCATTGAATGAATTCTAAACAAGCCTCTTGATATATCCCAACATGTTAAAGGTCAGCTGGCATGCTCGATGGAAAAAATAGAAAACATTTTAGTGCGATGTTAAGGAGGTCGACTCCCCTAGAAATGACGAGACCTTTATGTTCCATTTTGGTGAAAGTCCCTTATGTATGTACTTTTTTTAGTGTATGTACTGAACTTTTCCTTACAATTTATGTACTCCATGATTAACGTTTTTGTTTTTTCCAGGTCTAATTCGAGTGAGATTTTACTAAATTCTAGTCAATTAAGAAAGTGCAACTTCAGCCCAGTAAAAAATAGGTTGCACAGAGAAAAACAACAGGAAAGAAAAAACAGAAAAAAGGGGGGGACGCCTGAGCAGACCACCATGGGGCGAGCGGGGTGAGCGGCGCCCCCGCATAGCACCACTGGAAGAAGCATATAAGTGCCCTAGCTGATCCCCACCATATTTGTCAGTAGCATAGGGACTTGGAAAACGGAAAAGGCGACCTAAAATATTGTTTGGAAATTCTGACACATGTCTTCTTAGGATCGATTAACCCTGAGGAAGGTTGGTCATCCATTGACATACCACCGCTTTAGTGCAGTCTTTGAGTATTTGGCCATAACCCGACACTAGTAGAAAGGGCTTTCATTTGCATCCAACTTTTGCTCTAGTCTCAGGCGTGTCTTGGGCCGCACTAGTCTCGGTTCATCTTTTTCAGCGGCTAGAAGGCTTCCAAACCTCTAGTCCCGGGTCGTTCTGGACCTTTAGTCCCGATTCGTGATATGTCCCGGGACTAAAGAGTGCGGACGCAGGAAACACCCTTTAGTCCCCGGTTGGTGTCTTCAACTAGGACTAAACATAGACCCTTTAGTCCCGGTTTGAGACATCAACCGAAACTAAAAAAATCTGACAAAAATAATTACACGGGTTCTGGCACGGCAGGAAAACGGGTAAAAATCCTGCCGCGGCGGGAGATTTCTGTCCACCAGCACCACCTAGACCGCCTTTTCTAGTTTTAAAAGCATGCCATAAAATTATAAAAAATTCAAAAAATAAAATCCTTCAAACTGTAGTTATATTAAGTAATTTAGTTGTTATGAAAATTAAAAAAACATGAATTTCGACATATATTGCCAAAAAATGTGATGAAAACTTTAAATGGCTATAACTTTTACGTACGATGTCGAAAAAAAACGTAAAACCTATCAAAATATGTGAAAAAAATCGAGTTTGATTTTAACGGCCTAAGGCCGTTTTGGATTCTTTTATATTTTTAAAATTCAAAAATGAAAAAAAGTTATTTAAAAAATTATTTTTTAGCAAATTTTTTATGCCATATTTGGATTCCTCAAATTTTTCTGATAATAATTGATATATTATTTGTCGAATTTAATTTACATATTTAAAGATATTATTTATGCCATATTAAATTAATAAATGGCAAAAAATTTGAATAAAATATTATTTTAATTAGTTTTTTTACTTTAATTGGATTCAAATATTATCATTACTTATTTACTGTTGTTACTTAAATAGTTGTTTATAATTTTGAAAAATAAAGACGTGTGACATATTGATATGAGCTAATAGGATTGATATGGTAGTCTTGACAACAAGGTACAAATGAGCTTCACGCTAGGACATTCTGATGGAACAGAGAAGTTAAGGGTGCTAGGGGTGAAGTAGTGCTAGATGGATGACCGACCGGGAAGTTTGACCAAGACGCCTTAGTCCACCAAATGCAATTAGATCAATATGAAATCTGAATTGCCAAGTTCGGTTTATATCATGCAAAGATAAATACAAATGATCAGATAAGATATTAAGTTGTTGGTTGATATTATTTTTGGAGCATAGATTGGGTCTTATGCACGATGGGTAATTACGAAGTTTTTGATGTTAATGTGCTGGAATCCTTGGGGTTTATTGCCTTAGCTAGATCAATAGGCGCATGGTGATCTAACCCAATTGTTTAGCCCATTTCTACGTTATCTTGCCCTGTTTTCTTGAATTATAACAGAACAAATATTTCTTGTTATAATGCAATGTCGGAACTTTGTGAACTTTGCATGGGAAAATAGAGGGGTGGTGATAATTATTTTGGGAGGTGAAGGCATGATTATGAAGATAATAAAAAGATGGATGGACAAAACGAGGGACTAGATTCACATGCCCAGGGATCCTCTCCTTTTTTCCGTTTCCCCTTTATATCTTCTTTTTAGTTACCGTTTTCCTCCTTTGCATGCCCCTTGTCTTTCTTTTCACCAGCATTCTGGTCGCCGCCTTCGCATTCCCTATTGTCGCAATATCCATCAAGGTTCTTGCAAATAATATTGCCACTTTCCTTTTTGGATTAATCTCACTCATTGTTCTCATTATTCGATTTTCTTTATCACACCCATGAAAGTTCCTTCCCTCCCTCCCTTTGTGATTACTTCCTTGTGCCCTTACTCTCACTTCCTACCTTCTCCCCATATATATTTTATCTCTCTCATGCCCTGTCCATCCACCTCTGTCACACTTTATTCTCCCATAAGGGTGCAGTGAATCTTATAATGTGAATTGCATAGACAAGAATGCTTAAATGGGGTATTTGGAAATTTTAGCAAAGACGGGGATATCACGTACTTCTAATATAGTTACATTGGCTAAGTTTTGCCAACATAATGCCATAAATAACCATGGCTTGAGGTATGTATATTTTCAACATAATTACTACCATATTAGGTATGCCCATTTTCTATTACGGTGGGTCCCGTATTTGCGTGTGTCCAGTTTGATTCATGTTTGTTGCCTTAGATTTTTATTTTTTGAGGGAAATCACGAGCTTTATTAACTTAACAACAAATTGTTAAAATCGGTCATAAGACTGAACTAAGAAAGCATGTGGCTCAGCATCCCAAGAAAATAACCCTCTTGTAAAATTGCGTACTTCGCACAAGAATGAGCTGCATGGTTAGCCTCACAACGAGCAAAAACCACACTACTACACATAAAAGAACAAACTAGCTCGCTACATCTAAAATAGGCTTGATCACGAACCGATCACCGAGGCGGTTAGTCCAGTGACACACTAGCTCCAAACAATCCACTTCAAAGATTACCTTCTGAAAACCCCTCGCCACTACATAAGACACCGCATCACGAAGAGCAAGAGCTTCTGCAACTAGCGGGTTTGTGATACCTGAAACAACCTTCCAGGTCACACCACGAAAGGACTGAGTGTCTAGAGCTACCACTCCCGACGACGCCATGCATATCTCCAGCAGGAGATCAGCATCTGAATTTAACTTGACTGTGTCATCTGGTGGCTTGATCCAGTTGCAAGGTCATCTCGGTGATTTCACAGGTCCTTTCCCCTAAGGAAGCTCGATCAGCTATAAAGTATCTTGGATAAACTCCATAGATTTAGTTGGGTTGAATCGAACTTCACCATCCGGGAGATCCATATCTAATACATCACCATGATGATCATCTCCCTCTCCCTTTGCGTGAATAACGGATCACACAAAATGTCTTCCACCCACATCAAAGGATAGAGTCTTGGTGTTTAATTAGAACTACTTATTTGGTCAATGTCCAAAACAATATTGCATTGTTGAAATCAATGAGTGCATGCATTAGTGTTTCAGACTCCCACTTGCAAATTTCATAGGTGCGATTATCACTGATATGCCGCCATGTAAGAGTCCCATAATTTGGTAAAATACCACGAAGGACTCTCCACCAGAAAGCCTACACCTTGTGTTGCCCTGACAATTTCCATAATATCTTCCATTTATCCTTACTGTTAGAGGAAGAAGGAGCTTCATTCTTTACCATCTCCTCATCTTGTAGTTTCATCGCCATTGCTCTATATGCATACCGAACTGAATAGATACCTGCTGACTTCTCATGAGTCCACGCTAGGAGGTCATCTCCAACACTTCTGCTTAGAGGAATCTTCAAAATAGCATCCGCATCAGGACCCAAGAACATCCCTCAGATCAGCAGAACATTCCAATGACGCTTTGGAGTAATCAGCTCATTAACCGTGTTGAGGTATGAGCTTCGAAGTTGGCCCATGGGCCACAGTCCAGGATCTAGTGGTATTCCCAAATAGAGATGGACTCTCCTGAGCTCACTCGCTTTACCAGCCCAGCTTTTAAAGCTTCCCTTCCCGCCAGAATTGATGTCCAACTCCTTGATGCTGCTCTAGGCGCGGTAGCTTCCATGAAGCTTTGGTTATGCAAATACCTGGTAGTTTGGACTTGAGAACAGAGAGACTGAGGTTTCATAATAATTCTCCAAGCTTGCTTTCCTAATAAGGAAATATTAAAAGCATGCATATCCCTGAAACCGATTCCAACTTGGCATTTGGAAATAGCCAATTTCTCCCAAGAAATCCAATGCATAGATCTTCTGTCCAGATTTCCACTCCACCAGAATTTTCCTGAAATAGGCATCAACTTCTTGCAGGACCCCTTGGAGAGGAGAAAACAACTCATACTGTAATTTGATTTAGCTTGAATGATAGACTTAATTAGAGCTTCTGTACCTGGATAAGTCAAGTTATTTTCATCCTAGCCATTCACACTCCCTCTAGCACTGTTATCTATATACTCAAAGGCTTCACTAGTGAGTCTTCCCACAACCATAGGTAAATCCTGATATTTCTTAGGAAAATCTTCAGTTTGGATATCCAAACAGTTCTTCACCGACTCTCTGTGAGCATCCGAGGTACATGGAAAAAATAATAAAGCACGTTTCTCCTTATTAACCCTCTTACCAGATGCTTCATCATAAATTTAGAGGATCTCCAATCTCCTTGCACTTTGACTATTTGCATTAGTGAAAACTAGACAGTCATCCGCAAATAGCAGATGCGAAATCCAAGGCGAACTGCTGTACAAACGCACACCTCTGTTAATAAAACCGGTGTTGTAGTGGTGTAAGAGCGTTGTTAAGCCTTCTGCACAATAAAATAATAAGTAAGGTGACATGGGGTGCCCTTGTCTAATACCCCGGTCAGTGTAAAACGATCTAGAAGCCCATCATTCTTTAACCGAAAACCCGACAGTGGAAACACACTTCAGGATCAGCTGAACAAAGTGATGTGGAAAATAAAGCTTCAATATCATGGCCTCAATAAAAGGCCATTCCACTCGATCGTAGGCTTTCATCATATCAAGTTTAGCAGCACATTTTCCCTTCTTCCCCTTCTTCTTCCTTTTCATTGAGTGGATACACTCAAAAAACACTAAGTCATCATCTGATATTAGTCTCCCAGCGACAAATGCACTTTGTTCCTATCCAATAGTATACTCCAAAGTAGGCCTCATTCTGTTAGCAACTGTTTTGGTTGCAATTTTGTATAACACGGTGCATAATAAAATAGTACTATATTGTTTAATGGATTGACGATATCGAACCTTTGGAATCAAAGTAATTGAGTATTGTTCAATGAGTACGGAAACCCCCCTACCATTAAGCAAACCAAGAACTGCAACGATGCATTCACATGTTGATAGGGTCGTACTCGTTTTCTTCCAACATCGTACACAAAAGTTATAGCCATTTGAAGTTTTCATGACAGTTTGGCAAAAAATGTCAAAATTCATGTTTTTTATTCTTTGTAACAACTAAATCACTTAATATAACTACAGTTTTAATTTTTTTTAAAGAATTTTTTATAATTTTGTGTCATGCTTTTGAAACTAGAAAAGGCGATCTGGGGGGGTCCACCTATCGTGGCATGATTTTTGCCTATTTTCATGCCATGGCAGAACCCACCAAATTGTTTTTGCCAATTTTTTAGTCCCGGTTTATATCTTAAACCGGGACTAAAGGGTATATCTTTAGTCCCGGTTTGAGATACCAACCGGGACAAATGGGTTGTTGCCCGTGCCCACACCTGTTCCACCCCTTTAGTATCGGGTCGTATCACGAACCGGGATTAAAGGTCTGAAACAACCCGGGACTAAAGGTTATCTGCGTCCTAGCTGTTGGAATTGAGACTAATGTGAGCATTAGTCCCGGTTCCTAACACATCCGGGACTAATGCTCCGGATGTCATGCTTTTGAAACTAGAAAAGGCGATCTGGGGGGGTCCACCTATCGTGGCATGATTTTTGCCTATTTTCATGCCATGGCAGAACCCACCAAATTATTTTTGCCAATTTTTTAGTCCCGGTTTATATCTTAAACCGGGACTAAAGGGTATATCTTTAGTCCCGGTTTGAGATACCAACCGGGACAAATGGGTTGTTGCCCGTGCCCACACCTGTTCCATCCCTTTAGTATCGGGTCGTATCACGAACCGGGATTAAAGGTCTGAAACAACCCGGGACTAAAGGTTATCTGCGTCCTAGCTGTTGGAATTGAGACTAATGTGAGCATTAGTCCCGGTTCCTAACACATCCGGGACTAATGCTCCGGATGTCTCTGGACAAAAGCCTTGTTTTCTACTAGTGGATACACCTAGTTCTGGTGCTTGTCGTCGCCACTACTAGAAGAAGAATCGATAATGCACCTAGGAAAATTAGTAAGCCAGATGAGATGAGTACATGGAATTTATTTGCAAGTTAACCAAGAAATAATACGATTGTTTTGGCCTTAGTATAAACATATACAAGACATGTTGAACCACTACTATGCAAAATATACCAAAAGGGCTCATCTTGTATATTAGCTACACTTTACCTTTGCCAAAGATATCGATATAGTTATATCATGACCATACACTAGTCATTCACATGATTGCCATTTATCAGCATAGTCATACCAAGGCTATAATTCTATAGGCCATTTCCACCAGCATCTCAAGATCATAACATTTGTTAGCTTAGGTTATTTTATGTTACCTCTATGACACAAACCTTATAGTATGATCATACTGTGTTGTGTACATAACTGAGGATGCAACTATTTGAGTAGGTTTGTACTTGGAGGTTGTAAACATTTTCCTCATGATGAAGTTTCCCCTTTAACCTATGCGACTATCACCCATCAATGTGGTAGCCAGAGTCACTTCAACAATATTGTCTAATCATCACAACACCCTTACCACCCCGCAAGAATAACTCCTTCGGAGTGAAAAAGATTTGAACCTCAAGTTCTTACCATGAGAGGGATACTGAACTACCACTATATTAATAAAATCCCCATAGGGTGTTGAAGTTTCTATTAACCAAACACGTTTAAGGCCTCACAAGTTAACTGACCCTCCACTGGTAGTTTATAAGGGAATACTGAATGGGGTAGGAGCATAAGGCAGAGACAAATCACAGAGAGACTTACGTCCTACTTAGGACCGCCCCTCCTTGAAGGGCTTACGCAAGGAAGGCTAGGTAACTTGTGCCTAAGCTGGAGCCAATGGGAGTTCATACCCATGGTACCTCTTCTACAAGGAAAAGAAACATAGTTGGATCCTTCTAGAACTCGACCCAAACTAACTTGAGATAGATATGTAAACCCTGAGTAAGCCATCTATATAAGGTCGAAAGGGATCACCCCTAGAGGGCACTCAATCTTGTAATCGCAACTCACAATATCAATAAAAAACCAGGGGTAGGTATTTACCACCAATGCGAGGGGCCGAACCTCCATACATCGTCTCGTACGAATCTTGTCCCTGCGATATTACATGATGCCTTGGTCCACCATTCGTTAGCCATCCTTGGTGGCTACTGGCCTACTATCATGAATACACCACGATAATTTGAAGCCACCATGGGGCCTATACCATCCGTAGTTGCATTCCAGGTGTGACGTCTCAGCGAAGTCGGCTAGATGGTTGCCATTGGCCACCACCTCGTCTTCGGCAACATTCAGTACATTTCCAATTACTCTAGATGGAAACCGACATTATCTCAAAAAAAAAAAAGATGGAAACCGACAACCAGACCAAGGCATGCCTTTCAACGACATGCATTCACCAGCTTCGTTTACACATCGACAACGGTGTTGGCTACAATGGAGAGGCTTTTTCCTCGAGGACGTCATAAAGTCAATTCGTGATGACGAGTCCATCTTCCCATCCTCGATGGCGGGTTGGATGAAGGATCTAATGATGACTCGATCATCAACGGGTCCTCTAAGTCCATGGGGGTCGTCATGGTGGGTCTCCTCAACCCCAACGCATCTACAACGAATCTAAGAACCTGACTTAAACACCCGTCTCGAGGAACAACCTTGCGACTCGAGGCACCTAAATTTACATGGCTAGCATGGCATTAGCGGCAGAGAAACAGTGCATCGCTGGTGAGCAGGAGCTCCCCACGTGGGAAACGAAGCCGATCGCTCGCGAATAGGAGGCTACCTAGATTCGCTAGAAGGAGTTTGTGGCTATCTCATATTTTGTAGGAAATCACACAAATTGCAACCTATCGACCTAGAACCAAAGAAGCTCTTTGTTTAGGACATCAGAGCAAATTGAAGTCGTGATCCAACACCAAGAGCAGACAGAGCGACATGAGCCGATTAAACACCTAGGGATCGCGTTGCGACGGGAGCCAGTACAACACTTCGGAATCGACAAAGCATATCAACTTTGATCCTTAATAGGGAACACTAATAAGTGGTATTAACATAAGCATTGACATGGCTATATTAAAGCAAACATACAATTCAAACTAGAACATGAATGGTACCAAAATATAGGGATAGATTGACTTGTCTAGGAGGAATGGGTAGGAAACTTTAATTCTCCGCGAATGAACAAGAACGATATCTATCGAAAAAACACATCCATACAAGAGAGTAGGGAGGGTATCTCATGCAACGTGGTTACATGAGATAGTAGTTGTTGAAATCAAACAATGTTAAAGTAGGAGCTTTCTCGAGCAATGTGTTTGTTAGGGAAAGTAGTAACTAGTAAGGGATTCGTACGATGGCGCTATAACAAAGGTCATCATACACTATGCGAGAATTGACATGTCAATGTTTTTTGAATAGTTTTTTAAAGGATTGGTCTCCTTGTTTGAATGCAGCTTCTTCCTATGTTGAGAGAGTGTTGTAAGTTGAGGCCGAAACATAAGAGGACGTATTGAATTTCCCAAGTGTTGGCTCTAAGCACTCTTGCCATTGTTAGTCCGATTCATCATGAATTCCATGGATCTGGCACTAGAGCCATGTCGTGTGGCATTGAGCGGTTTTGATGGGTGGTTGAGTGTGCTTGTTGGCACGGCTCGTTAGCTTTGATTCTCACCAAAATAAGATTTTTCATGTCATCTTTGCAGTTGATGGCTTTGGTAGCATTGTGGTATTGGGTTTATTTTTGCAATTGTGATGTTTGATGATTTAGAGGCTAAAGGCAAGTCGGAGTCGCCAGGTCGCTAGCGCGATGGAGGAAGACGAAGTTTTGACCTACATCATGAGATTTATGTTTTTCATGTTTGTTGCCTTTGTTCAGTAGACTAAAAGTTATTGCAGCCTAGATCTTGATCTAGTTGTTCAGGTTTTCACCTGGTTTCCCCTAATTGACCGGAAAACTCTCTCTAATATTGCAATGTGGGCACTCTCTACACTTTGTTGGAAAAAATGAGGTGGTAACATTAATTTTACATATGAAGTCATAGTTATGCAACTGTGATAAAAAGGAAAGAACAAAAATAGGAATAGAATAACAAGCTAGTCTGCCATTTCGATCGTGGGAGGGAACCTAGGTCTCCTCTCTTTCGCCGTTTTACTTTTTTCCTCTTAGCCATCTCTTTGTCGTTTCTAGTCACCCCCTCTTGTCGCCACCACCTCCTACCTTCTTGTCCCCGTCTCCGTCCTTTGCCTCTATGTTGGTACCTCTATTACCCCCTTGTCCCTTCTTCCATTCCTTTGTTTGTACCTCTGTGCACCCCTCCTGTCATTCCCTTCCTTTCCTCCATCTCTCCTTTCTCCCTTTCACTCCTCCTGATTCTCTACCCTGTCAAATGATATCTCCCATGGAGGCAGCAACGAATGTTACAATAGTGAGCCAAAATATGGAGGCGACATGTTCGGAGAGGGATTTAGAACTTCCAGAGAATTCTTTGGACAATAACATGCTTCATATGTTGTCTTGTTAGTATGTATTTCCCATTATAAATTATAGCGTGAGGATAGTTTTATAGTAAATATTTCCTTTTATAAATAAATATTTCATATTATAGATTATGAATTTATCAGATTATGGTATTAGCATGCGCCCCCTTAAATTTTGCCATACAAGGTCTAGACAAGCTTTGTCCTGATCTTGCCATACAAGGTAATTTTGTCAATTACTTCCCAATCAGGGTAGGAATACATCAATGGTCATCTTTGATCCCTTACGTACATTTCTAACTTAGTGATGGATGAGCTCACAAAGGATATATATATAAGGAGATTTTACTTGTTGTATGCTCATTGCTAACGATGTGGTGCTAGTAGATGAAAGTAGGGTAGGCGTCACTAGGAAACTAAAATTGTGGCGATAAACTTTTAAGTCCAAGGGGTTAGACTTAGTAGGACCATGAAGGAGTATATGAAGTGCAACTTTTTGTGTTTTGGAGGTTAGGAGAGAGAGGCTAGTCTAGAAGGACAAATAGTTACAAAGAGGGACACCTTTTGATTCATGGGATCGATGCTTCAAAAAATTGTTGGTATCTACGAGGATATTAGCCACAAGTTCAAATTAAGGTGTATGAAGTGGAAGCAAGCATTCTTTGTGACAAGAAGGTCCCTCATATGGTAACAGGTAAGTTCTATAGGACGGAAATCAGAGCTACGATGCAATATGGAGTAGAATGTTGGCCCACTAAAAGGCAACAAATGGAACAACAAGTGGCATAGAGATGCGCATTTTAAGGTGCACGTGTGGCCAAACAAGAAATAACCGAGTGAAGAGAAGCTTGTCCAACATCTACTAAGGTTGTCTGGGCATATTCAATGAAGGTGTTCTGAAGCACCAGTAAACAGTGAAATTATAAAGGGTAGCAAAAATACTAAGAGGATCAAGGGCCAACCAAAGTTGACAGGGGACGAGGCGGTAAAAAGGAGACCTGAAGGACTAGAATGTACCTATAGATTTTGCACTTGGTAGGACTGCATGGAAATCAGTAATCCATGTGCTAAACCTTAATTTGATTTTCTTGTGGCATTGAGAGGTTTTGATGGGTGATTGAGTGTGCTTGTTGGCACGGCTTGTCAACTTCGATTCTCACCAAAACCAGAGTTGTAATGTCATCTTTGTAGTCGATGCCTTTGGTAGAATTGCAGTTTTGGGCTTGTTGTCTCCGTTGTGTGTCTCGATGGTTTGGAGGCTAAAGGCCAATCGGAGTCACTAGGTCGCTAGAACGATGGTGAGAAAGATGAAGTTGTGGCCTACATCATGAGATTTCCATTGGTTCTTGTTTGTTGCCTTTGCTCGGTAGATTGAAAGTGCTTGCGGCCTAGATCTTGAGCTTGTTGTTTTCTCCTGGTTTCCCCTAATTTACTGAGCAACTCTTTCTAATATTGCAATGTGGGAACTCTCTACGCTTTGTTGGAAGAAAAATGAGGTGGTAACATTATTTTGACATGTGAAGTCGCAGCTATGTAACAAAAAAAGAAAAAAAAGATGAAGGGACTAACATGCTAGTCGGCCCATTTGGCCACTGGGAGGGAACCTAGGGTTCCTCTCTTTCGTTGTTTTCCTTTTCCTTTACTCTTAGCTTTCTCTTCTTCATTTCTAACCATCTACTCTTGCCGCTACCATTGCCTACCTTATTGTCGTTTTCTCCCTCCTTTGCCTCCTTGTTGGTACCTCTATTACCCCCTTGTCCTCTCTCCCCTTCCTTTATCAGTACCTCTATGCGCCCTCCTCTCCCTCCCTTCCTTTCCTCCATCTGTGATTTCCCTCCCTCCTCTCGACTATCTGCCCCTGTCACACAATATCTCCCATGGAGGCGGCAACGAATGTCATAGTGAGCCAAAATATGGAGGCAACATGGCCGAAGGGGGATCTAGAACTTCCAAATAATGCATTGGGTGATAGTGTGCTTCATATGTTGGCTCATAAGTATCTCTTTCCCATTATAAATTATAGCATGAGAATAGTTTTCTAGTAAAATATCTCCTTTTGTAAATAGCTTCTTTACATTATAGATTATGAATTTATTAGATTGTAGCATGAGTATGCGTCCGTTTAATTGTTTCCATACAAGGTATATACATGCTTTGTCACGGTCTTTCCATACAAGGTAATTTTGTTGATTAGTTTTCCAATCGGGGTAGGACTACATCAAGGGTCATCTTTGAGCCCTTACATTTTTCCCTCGGTGATGAATGAGGTCACAAAGGATATATACAAGGATATATTACTTGTTGTATGCTCTTTGCTGAAGATGTGGTGCTAGTAGATGAAATTAGGGTAGGAGACACTAGGAAACAAAAATTGTGGGGATAAACTTTGAAATTGCACTTAGTAGGACTTCATGGAAATCAGTAATCCATGTGCCAAACCTTAATTTGCATTTCTTGTACTTTTCTATTCATTATTATTTTATCTCCCTACTCTTTGGTTTCTACACTTTCTTATTGGGTTTCATCTCTAGCCTACCACAACTTGCTCGGGACAAAAGACTCTAAAGCAATGTCAACAGGATATATCTAACATGATTGATAATCTTGGTACAAATTTCATGTTTGGTCACATGCTGTGGAGTTTGATGTTATATTTGTTTATTATCTGTAGCCTATAAATACAACTATGATGCATGTAAACTAATGTAGCATTGTTTATGCTACAAGAAATAACATATTGAAAGACATTGTTTATAAGATTGACAAAGCATTCCTTTAAACACATGGAAGTATATACTCTGTACTTTACCCAACGCGCATTTGAGGATAGTAAAAATGATCATTGCAGGATTTTACTTTCATGTTCTTGGATTTATTAAGATAAATTTTTGGAGGCTACCATCAAATAATAGGGGATATCTTTCCCAAATCCTTGCCATCATGATAAAATGGTCGATATAATCTCATTTGTTGGTACCTATCTTACTGGAAATGGAGATTATGTATAGGAAAATGACTTTTCTTTGATTTTTGCTGAGTTGATATGATAAAGGATCTATCATTACATGTTCATAAAAATGGGTGATAGTGGTTTCTTTGAAAGAAAAACATATGGTAAAAATTGAGATGATGATCCCAACCGTGAATCCTTTATTTTGTTTTCGTATCCATTTCTTGTTCATTTCCTATAGCATGAACCCAAACATACACTATTTTGTTTTATTATGGTTTCCACATAAACACCAAGCTTGATCTTTTGCATATTATTATCCCTTTGTTCCAAACATGCCCTAAGGATGTATCAAGTGATTGCGCTATTAAAGCTGCCATGGAGGAGGATTATAGAGTGAGGATAGGTTTTGTGGTAAAGACATCTCCTTTCGCAAATAGCTCTTTCACATTATGGATTATGAATTTCTTGGGTACATTCTAATGTTACAAAGCTCTCTAAACAATTATAGTTCTATCACCTAGATCTAATTATTATGAAAATGCATTGTTTGGTACTTGTAATGATGTCACAGGGGGTCAACATAGGTCTCTGACCAATCCTAATGATGTTTGACCACACACTTGCTACTTTGACTGAGCTAGACAGTTTGTGACCCCTGCCTGATTAAGGCCTAGCCTAAGTGGACCATTATCATCTATGTATGTCTCCATTGATTGGGATAGTCTCACATTGCTAGTTTAAGTGGAGCAATACCAACAAGTAAACCGATATGATTCATAGGGACATTTGTTTTTTGCACGTCAAGGTGTATTTTGTAATAGTTCAACGCTCAAGTTTTAGTTTTGTTTCTTACTTGTGGTAGAACTGTTCATCTTATTTCAATATGTATAACGAAAATGACATGCTTGTGTAGGACGATTATGTTTGTGCATTTTGTGACGAGGGCGCCAACTTACTATGGTAGGTCTACTCATTTTTCTAGGACCTTTTTTTATGTAGGGTAATATTTCTTGTTCTTAGGTTAATATGAGAATTTAGAAATTTTTGCCACTACTCCACATATAAATACTAGATTGGTTGAAACATTTTTTTACTTTGTAAGGTGGTCGTAATCCTTTACCTAATTATTCAGTATATTCTATTTTTTTATTTGCATTCGGTATCATCATCTAACTTTTCCTAGGCTTGAATTATATTGGAACTATCCAAGTTTCTGTGTAATAATTGTGAGTATAAGCATCACCAATGTGTTGTTTGCGGATGTTTGGGTTCGTCTGACATATCATCAGATTTTAAATATGCTGAGTTCTTTCCTTTCCGTCCCTTTGTCGTATGATAGTCCCAAATGTTCCCATTTCATTTATTTTTAGTCTTTGTGGAAAATATTCAAACTTTACAGGTTGCCTAACATGGTCAAAAGTCTTATAGGTGCAACAAGGACCATCTAATTTCTTGGAAATTAAAGTTGAAAAATAGACAACTTTGTAGGGTGCACCTAAGAACTTAAATGTTCGATAAGGATAATTTGAACATAAGAACCGTAAAAGCAATCATATTCAAGAAAATAGACAAGATACCTGAAAACTCACAATGATAGATCATACATCACACTATGTTTTTACAAGTCCTAGTCAATTTAAAAGAAGTAAAACATAAGTTTAGTGCAAAGTGCATCTTACACTTTTCCACCTAATTACACTTCCAATTTTCTAGAAAAGTGCCCCACTTGCATTTTTCACTAAACCGAAGTGTTTCTTTTCTTAATCTACCAAGACTTTAGAAAACCACATGATTCATAACATCAACTTGATCTTTGCTTACACGTTATAAAATTAGGTATGTGCTAGTGTAGATGCCCTTATTGGGGTATCTGAGTAGATGTTTCCTAGTTTTAAGTATTTGCTCTTCACATTTGTGATAATCAAATATAGTAGGTACTATCTATCGTTGTATGTTGATCTATTGGTTATATATGAGTCAATGTGGTCGATATTTTTTGGTGTTCAAAATGCGTTTATTGTCTATGTTTCCTGATCATGCAATCAGATCAATATGAAATCTGAATTGCCAAGTTCGGTTTACATCATGCAAAGATAAATACAAATGATCAGGTAAGATATTAAGTTGTTGGGTTATATAATTTTCGGAGCATAGATTGGATCTTGCGCACGATGGGTAATTACGAAGTTTTTGATGTTAATGTGCTGGAATCCATGGGATTTATTGCCTTAGCTAGATCAATATGTGCATGGTGATCTAGCCCAATTGTTTAGCCCATTTCTATGTTATTTTGCCCTGTTTTATCGAATTATAGCATGAAAAATATTTCTTGTTATAATGCAATGTCGGAACTTTGTGAACTTTGCATGGAAAAATAGAGGGGTGGTGATAATTATTTTGGGAGGTGAAGGCTTGATTATGAAGATAATAAAAAGATGGATGGACAAAACGAGGGACTAGATTCACAGGCCCAGGGATCCTCTCCTGTTTTCCATTTCCCCTTGATCTCTTCTTTTTAGTTACCGTTTTCCTCCTTAGCATTCCCCTTGTCTTTCTTTTCACCAGCATTCTGGTCACCGCCTTATTGTCACAATCTCCATCAAGGTTCTCGCAAATAATATTGCCACTTTCCTTTTTGGATTAATCTCACTCATTGTTCTCATTATTTGTTTTTCTTTATCACACCATGAACGTGCATTTCCTCCCTACCTCCCTTTATGATTACTTCCTTGTGCCCTTACTCTCACTTCCTACCTTTTCCCCATATATATTTTATCTCTCTCATGCCTTGTCCATCCACCTCTGTCACAATTTATTCTCTCATAAGGGTGTACTAAATCTTACAATATGAATTGCATAGACAAGAATGATTAAAGGGGTATTCGGAAATTCTAGCAAATACGAGGATATCACGTACTTCTAATAGTTACATTGGCTAAGTTTTGCCAACATAATGCCATAAATAACCATGGCTTGAGGTATGCATATTTTCAACATAATTACTACCATATAAGGTATGCCCATTTTCTATTATGGTGGGTCCCCTATTTGCATGTGTCTAGTTTGATTCATGTTTGTTGCCTTAGCTTTCTATTTTTGAGGGAAATCACGAGCTTTATTAACTTAACAACAAATTGTTAAAATCGGTTATAAGACTATGAACTAAGAAAGCAGGTGGCTCAGCATCCCATGAAGACGACCCTCTTGTAAAATTGTGTACTTCGCACAAGAATGAGCCGCATGGTTAGCCTCGCAACGAGAAAAAATCACACTACTACACATAAAAGAACAAACTAGCTCGGTATGTCTAAAATGGGCTTGACCACCAACCGATCACCGAGGTGGTAGTCCAGTGACGCACTAGCTCCAAACAATCCATTTCAAAGATTACCTTCTGAAAACCCCTCTCCACTACATAATACAACGCATCACAGAAGAGCAAGATCTTATGCAACTAGCGGGTTTGTGGTACCTGAAACAACCTTGCATGTCGCTCCACGAAAGGACTGTGTGTCTCGATCTACCACTCCCGACAACGCCATGTGTCGTGGGAATTGTCACGGCAGATGCTGCAATCGGCAGCGAGTAGTAGAACGAGGGGCAAGGGCGGCCAGCCATCTGCGGTGCGAGATGAGGGCAAAGACACAGGGTTTTACCCAGGTTCGGCCCCCCGGAGGGTAAAGACCTACTCCTGCTAGATTGTATTATGGAGGTGTTACAATGGGCGAGCTCGGCGGCTAGGCGGCGAGTCGCTTGGGTGTATGAGGGAACGTGTCTCTACTCGCCCTATTGGGAGGTTTATATAGGCTCACCTCCCCTAGGGTTTACATATCTCAACCGATTCGATTCTGACTTGAGTCGTTTAACCTAGTCCGACCGGGCCTATCTACTGCCCTGGGCCTTGACTTCCAATCGCTCAACTCTGGCTAGGCTTTGATCCACTCGCCGCTCGCAGCCCACTCGCCGGTCTTGGGCGGCCGGAACGCCCGCTGGGTATATCCCGAGGCATATCCCCATCAAGAGTCCCCGAGGCCGTCGTCGATTAGGCGAGGTGGCTCTGGCGATCGGAGTATCTGACGTAGTAGGCACCGGTCGAATCGTCGGCGGGCTCTGATAAAGGAGACAACCAATGATCCGTCGCACCTTGGCCGAGTCGAGTCGGCGAAACACTGTCTTAGTGATCGGGTCGGCGAGCCGAGTGGCCGTAGTTGGACCGTCAGGCGTGGTCAAACTAGCCGTTGAGGTAATCCAACGGTAACTTTGGCGTAATCACCGCGTGGTAACGGCTCCTGATTTGGCGGGTAACTCCGCTATATAAGGGAATGGCAGCGATCGTAGAGCCAACTCCTCACCACTTCTTCCGAGCGCGATTTTCTTTCCTTTGCTCCGCGATCCAGCCGACCAAATCCTCCGATCTCCAACCAATCTCGGCCATGGCCCTTTCCACCGAGCGGGTAGGTCCAAGTGCACAAGACACCTGGCCTCCTTCGAGGAGGCCGATCCGCGAGCCGCTGTTGCGTATCCATGCCGAGAAACGACCCCAAACCCGAGAGAGGGAATTGCCCTGTTTCACCAAGTAATCTCGGCGGGGCTAGGGTTTCACGTCCCTATTCTTCCGGCTGCGCCTACTACAGATCCAGATCCGGGTCCCATAGCATTGAGCAGCTCGCCATCTTCGTGGCGTTGCGAATGTTATGGCTGCCGCCCTACTTCCCCTTGTGGCAAGATCATTTCCCGCAGACGGATCAGCCGCGAGGCAAGCGGCCCAATGCTTTCCATGGCGGCAGCGTTCAGCTCAAGTCCAAAGCTTCTTTCTTTGACTGATGCTACCCGCCAAGGCGGCGAGCGGAAGAAGTCGTGGTTCTCGTGGCCGAGGCGACCCGAGGCGGTGGCGATCGCGATACTCCGCTAGTCGCTCGAGCGCAATCTTCAAGTCGGCAAGCTCCCGGCGACCAGCGGATGGTCGTCGACGAGATGCTCGCACCATCCGCGATGCGAAAAAGAAGGGCCTTCAAACGATAAACTTGTACAATTGCTGGCTCGGGCGGCGGCTCGTTCCACTCGCCCACCGTGACCACTACATGTACTAGTACACGGGCCGGGGAGACTCGACGAAGGCCTGTCTCGACGAGTGGAAGCTGGAGGATTATCTCCCAGCGTTGAAGAAGATTACCAGCGGTGTACGGATGCGCAGGCTGGTCGCCCCTATACGCTGGCGTCCTCCCAGGTAATTTCTTTACCTTGCTCGCAGTCGCAGTAAATGCAGTCGTGGTAATTCTGATTTCGTCTTGTATTTTTCGCAGCTATTCCAAGTGGTGGAAGGGTGGCTCCCCCTCGGATGATGAGAGCTCGGGCACGGACATGGGAATCGCCGCCTACCAAGAACAACGAGCGACGAGCGAGTCCGAAGAGGAGGTCGCCCCACTGGTCCGAAAGACCCGCGGGCAACGACAGCGCGAGATCGAGGCAATCAGAAGCCTCGAACGTCATGACGATGACGACGAGCTCCCAGAGACCACCTCGCGCCGTCAAGCCACCCCGTCAAAGAAAAATAAGAAGAAGAAGGAAAGGGAGGCAAGGGCCTCCCCGAAGGAGAAAACGAAGCCGTCGAGAACGCCCTCACCGCCACACTCGGCGAGCAGCTCTGATGCTCCCAGCCCAGCCGGTAACGGCGCGCCACCATCGACAACCGCGCTGGACGCGACGACCGTGGAAGTGCCGCTGGCCTCAATGCCTCCGCCATTTGCCCCAGTCTCTGGGCTGGGGGAGGCTCCGGCTATGGTGACTTCGCCTCGCAAGGAGGCTCCGACTGCGGCGGCTTCGCCTCGCAAGGAAGCTCCGGCTACAGCGGCCCCAACTCGCGAGGAGGCTCCCGCCGAGGATGTCCCAGAGGCACCAGCCGCTGCCTCAACAACGAAGAAGCCGTCCGTGTCTTGGGCACGCGACGTCCTGGGCAGGTATCGATCGCCGGGGCCTGAACTAAAAACCGGCCGACCGTGCGGGCTGCGTTTCATCCCAGTCGCCAAGTGAGTGCGCTCACCCTTCCTTATTTTCCATAACTATTCCAATTGTCTCTGTTGATTTGATTAATGCGCAGGACCGGAGTGAAAAGGATGGGCCACCCGACCGTGGCCAAGGTACCTTCCGCCGCAAGCGAGGAGGACCCTTCCCGCAAGAGGAAGGCGGACAAGGTCGTCGCCTCAGCGGACGGCAGCAAGAAGGCCAAGGGTGATGATGTCGTCACAATTTCTGATGACGTGGCGGTCGCGCCGGCCGGGCCCGCGGTGGAGGCAGCCGCGTCTACGAAGGAGGGTGCTTCCTTGCCTGGAACGGTGGAAGCGACCTCCCTTGGAGCGGGTACCTGTATCGCTACCTTCCCCCGCTTCGTGACCAAGGCGGCCACGACGAGTGAGGCTACGCCCTCGAGCCACGCTCCTGGGACCGCCGATGCTGAAGTTGACCAACGTCGTGGACACACGCCGGCGTTACTCGCATCCGTGGACGCGATACAACTCCATGGCATGCTTGGCGCGGCCATCCAGGTACATCCAGTCCCCGAGGATCAGGTCGGTGCTTTGCAGCGGCTTGATTCTTATAATTTCTCGTTTTTTTTATTTTCGCATCCAGTCCCCGAGTGCGCACTCGCTGAATTTCAACGAGTGGGCACTTAGGAATTTCTTGATCGCCAGTCCCCGAGTGCGCACTCGCTGAATTTCAGCGAGTGGGCACTTAGGAATTTCTTGATCGCCAGTCCCCGAGTGCGCATTCGCTGAATTTCAACGAGTGGGCACTTAGGATTTTTTGATCGCCAGTCCCCGAGTGCGCACTCGCTGAATTTCAGCGAGTGGGCACTTAGGAATTTCTTGATCGCCAGTCCCCGAGTGCGCACTCGCTGAATTTCAGCGAGTGGGCACTTAGGAATTTCGTTTTGACTAACTTTTTTGGTGATGTGCAGGGTCTGCAGTCGGAGTCGGACCGATTGACCGCGAAGCGAAGCGGAGAAGGAGCCGCCATCATCCAGAGGCGAACAAGGGGCTTCAGCCGTGCTGTGAAGGCAGGAAGCTCGCCAGGGATTGTCCTCCGGTGAGTTGGTGGCGGCGCGATTCGCTTCTGGTGCCGCTGAACAATGGATCGCCGACCTCGAGCGAATCGCGAGGCGAGAAGAAGCGAGCTCGGCGACGGGCGAGCTAAGGCCGCCATTGCGCACAAGAGGATCGCAAGGTGTCGGAAGTCCTTATTGCTGGGCTTCGTGACCACACGTCGCTTCAGTGCTTCATCACGGGACTCGCCCGCCCGTTGCTTGGTGAGTGCATCTCCCCTTTATAATAGTTGTGGTTTTTGTGGTGTCCGTCATACTTATCATTGTCTTCTACTCGCAGGTCGCATCATTGATAGCGAAGAAGAGGCGAGCTCGCTCGACGCGAGGCAGTGCGTAAGTATGCTCGTCGATTCGGCGACGTTGTCGGCGACGTGCATCCGTGCCTACCTCCAAGAAATATCGCCCACGGAGGTGATTCCAAGCGACCTCGTTGAGGTGTGGAGGTACTTGGAGAAGGCGTTCCAAGCGACCTCGTTGAGGTGTGGAGGTACTTGGAGAAGGCGCCCGCGGTCGTTGAGTTCATGACGCGGTCGGCGTTTCGGCGTGGGGCGTCGACGGCGCTGAGCCTTGGACTCGCTCACTTCCCCGAGGATTTCGACATTGACGATGTGACTAGTGGGTATCCATCATCGACTGGCGCGGTGGAGCTGTCCGAGGTCCTCAAGTTGCAAGAACGTGCCGCCACGTACTCGGAACGTGTCTGGGCAATGGGCGACCTCCTGCCGTACCAGGAGACGGTTGTCGCGCCAAACGACCCCGAGCCGCCGCATCGTGACTTCAAGGTCGAGCAGCCTTTTCGCGGCGATGGCGGGTGAACCGACGATATCCATCCAACCCGTACACGGCGTTCATCCGCATCGTCGGGATGTGGCGAGTCGCCTCAAGCCTGCAGAGTAGGGTAGTTTGCCTTGTGGCGTTAGCAGCTTACGCCACGCGGGCATATTTTGTAACATGAAACAATGCAACATGTGATTGAATGAGACGTGTCTATTTTGATATTTGTTTGTGTGCTTTTGATTGATTTTGGACGAGTCCCCAGCGTCCGCCTTTTGTGGGGTTTACCTCAGATATGATGTATGTGTTGTTGCTATGTGTTTTGATGTTTTAGTCGACTCCCGAGCTCGAAGAGCCAGCGCTAAGCGACTCCCTTGAGTGCTCAGACTTTACTGCTTTTCCCGTCTTGTGAACGAGGTCGGGTGGCCGAGTCCCCGGCGTGGTACTTGGTAGTTCTAGGCGCGACTCGAGGGTGGTTGAGGACTTAGCGCGTTGTGGTAGCGCCACTCCTGCCAGCCCATGGGGTCATCGCGGGCAGTCCTGGGCATGCTCTCTTACTTGGCGTTTTCACGACCCGCGATTTAACTGGTTTTCAGTCCGGCGTGGTACTTAGCCGTTCGAGTCGCTATGCCGAGGATGCGGAGGACCAAGGTCACGTGAGAAGCGAGGCAGTCTTGGCTCGTAGAACCAGTCGAGCTAGGCGACTCAATGGGGCTTCGGGTTGGCGTTATTCGTGGACGGTGCAAGACTGAAGTGATTCGGTTCTTACACGCACTACTTAGCCGCCCGATCGCTGTACCAAAGGTTGACTTCGCGTTTAGCATAACGCTGTTTTTACGAAAAGAGTGGCACAAGTCATGGAGAGTAAGCGCAAGTTGCGGTAACCATTTCTTTTTATTTCATAGCGATCGGAGAGTACATGTGGGGTTCTAGGAGTAGAACTTCCAGGAGGTTTACATTCCATGGTCGCTGACGCCGAGTTCGCCGTCCCCGCGGACGTCGATGAGGTAGTAGGCGTCGTTGCACGCTACCGATAGCGAATGGGCCTTCCCACGGAGGAAAGCTTGTGCATCCCTTCTTGTCCTGGATGAGGCGTAACACCGGTCGCCTTCCGGAAGGTGCGAGCTTTCACCCGCCCGTGGCGGCGAAGTCCTTGCCGGTAGATGGCGGTGCGTGATCGGCGAGGTCGCATGCTTCGTCGAGCTGGTCGACCCCATCTTGGCGGGCCAGCTGCTTTGCAGCCTCCGTATAGTGGATGACTCGCATGAAGTCGTGTTCGAGGTCGGTGGGCATGACTGCCGCACCGTAGACCATGAAGAAGGGGCGAATCCGTCGATCTGTTGACGGAGGTCCGGATCCCGATGATGAGGGCAACTCCTCGACCCAACACCCAGCCGTGCGCCGAAGCGATTTGGAGTCGCGGCTTCAGGTCGTGGAGGATGCTTTGGTTGGCCCGTTCCGCCTGGCCGTTGGATTCCGGGTGGGCGACTGACGCGAGGTCGAGCCGGATGTGGTGCTCTTCGCATAATTCGGCCATGGCTCCCTTGGCGAAGTTGGTGCCGTTGTCCGTGATGATGCTTGGGGAACCCGTGGCGATATATGAGTTCGCGAGGAATATAGTGGCGGTCTTCCCCGCATTTCGGACTGGCTTGGCCTCCACCCACTTCGTGAATTTGTCGATGGCGACCAGCAGGGTGTGTAGCGGAGGGCCTTCTTGAAGGGGCCTACCATGTCCATGCCCCACAGCGAATGGCCGTGATGGGGATTGTTTTGAGCCGAGCTCGACGCGTCGTCGATCGTGATTGGCACCGGCGCATCACCGGGCGATGTCGGCGGTGTTGGCGTGCGGTGGGCCAAGAGAATCCGTGTCTCATAGCCTTGGCGACCGGAGCGAAGCGGCGGCGTGGCCGCATCACCGAGTGAATGTCGTGGAGGATTTTGCGTCCTTCACCGGTTGGACGCAGCGTTGAACACGGTGACGCTGCGCTTGTGGAGCTCTCCGTCGATGACGGTGTAGGACTTGCATCGACGAGCGATCATCCGAGCGTCTGTCTCGTCTGCCGTCAGGGTGCCGGCTTCCAGGTAGGCGATGTAGGGCTTGGTCCGGGTTCGTGCCGGTGACGAAGTGCGACCAAGGCTACCTCTGGTTGGAGTGGGACTCGATGTCGATCTCCCTCGGGAGAGATGGCTTGGAGATTGTGTCGAGGAACACGCCGGCGGGTGGTGCGAGTCGAGCCGACCCGATGCGAGATAGGGCGTCGGCCTCCTCGTTTTTCCGCCTGTCGATCCACTCGACGGAGTAGCCGGTGAAGTGGCCGCCCAGCTTGTCCACCGCTTGGCGGTATGCCGCCATGGTAGGGGAGACGGCGTCGCAGGTGCCGGCGACTTGCCCCGCGACAAGGTCGGAATCTCCGTAGCAGCGGAGGCAATTGACGTTCATCTCCTTGGCGGCTCGCATGCCGTGGAGTAGGGCCTCGTATTCAGCCATGTTGTTGGTGCATGGCGTGAAGTCGAGGCAGAGGATGTAGCGGAGCTTGTCGCCCTTTGGTGAAGTCAACACTATCCCTGCGCCTGCGCCGTCCGCGTTCTTGGAGCCTTCAAAGTGCAGGCTCCAGTAGTGGAGGTACGACAGCTTCTCTGGCTGCTGGGCCTCCTCCCAATCGGCGATGAAGTCTGCCAGTGCCTGTGACTTGATCGCCTTTCGTGGCTCATACTTGATGTTGTGGACGCCGATCTCGACGGCCCACTTGGCGACTCGCCCGGTCGCCTCGCGATTGCGGATGATGTCTTGCAGTGGTGCTGAGGAGACGACCGTGATCGGGTGTTCCTGGAAGTAGTGCGGCAGGCGCCGCTGAGCCCGGAAGACCGCGTATACTAGCTTTTGGTACTGCGGGTACCGCTGGCGCGATTCGGTGAGGACCTCGCTGATGTAGTACACCGCTGAACGGCGCCTTTCCTTCCTTCCGTCGCCGACGACCATCACGGCGCGACGACGCTCGGACGCGACGTAAACCAGCATGGGTTCTTTGTCGGCGGGCGAGTAGTGGTGCGCGAGTAGCACCTTTTTGAGGTCGCGAGCGTCGTCCGCCTCCTTGTCCCATCGAAGGTGGGGTTCTTGCGCATCAGCGGTATAGGGCATCGCCTTTTCGCCAGGGGATGAAGCGAGAGAGCCGCTACCGCCCGCCAGCTTACGACGCCGCAGCACTCGGGTTTGCCGAGCCGGCGATCGTGTCGATCTTTGTGGGGTTCGCCTCGATCCCTCGTTTGGAGACGTACCCGATGGTTGTCCGCGGTACACCGAGGTGCACTTGCCCGGTTGAGCTTTATCTTGTATCTTCGCAGTTGGCGAAAGTTTCCGCCAGGTCGGCGAGTAGGTCGCCTTGGCGAGCGGACTTCACGACCACGTCTTCGATGTAGACGTGGATGTTGCGGCCAATTTGGCTCGCGAGGCATTCTTGCATGCACCGCTGGTAGGTCGCCCCGGTGTTCTTGAGGCCGAAGGTCATGGCGGTGTAGCAGAAGGCTCCGAATGGCGTGATGAACGCCGTCTTTTCCTCGTCTTCGACGGCCATTTTGATCTGGTTGTACCCAGAGTAGGCGTCGAGGAAACATAGCGACTCCGAGCCCGCGGTCGAATCGATTATCTGGTCGATCCGCGGGAGGACGAACTGCTCCTTTGGGCAGGCGCTGTTCAGGTTTGTGTAGTCGATACACATTCTCCAGGTCCCGTTTTTCTTTTTGACCAGGACTGGGTTTGCCAGCCACTTGGAGTACTTGATTGGACGGATGAAGCCGGCAGCGAGTAAACGCTGCACTTCCTCAGCGATTGCTCGACGGCGTTCTTCATTGAAGGGCCGCAGCGACTGCTTGACAGGTCACACTTTGGGGTCGGCGTTTAGCTTGTGCTCAGCGAGCTCCCTAGGGACACCAGGCATGTCGGAGGGTTTCCATGCGAAGATGTCCCTGTTCTCACGGAGGAACTCGATGAGCGCGCCTTCCTATGCTGGGCTCATGCCCGTCCCGATCGTCACCATCTGGCTGGAGTAGCCTGGTACCAGCTCGACGGTGCGCGTGTGCGTCGTGGCCTCAAAGGTTGAGGTGCCTGCGCCCTCTGAGTTGGGCTTCTTGAGTATGGTGGGGTCGTCGTTGTTGACCGCCGCTGCATTTGGCGAGCTCGTCGGCGTGGTTGGTCTCCGCCGCGATGACGGCGGCGAGCTCGGCTCCTTTGGCCTCGACTCGGCGGCCATGTCGGGTCGCCGTTGATGGTGATGACGCCGCGGCCGGAGATTCATCGCGTTGTATGCAGCGTGGCGCCGCCATGAATTTAGCGAACGCTGGCGCCCGTGACGCAGCGGTAGGGCTATCGAAGGGCACCAGCTCAAGACGATCTGCCGGTGCGGAAGTTTGCCGGTGTCTTTGAAGGTGACGCAGCATGACCTTGCCGATCGGGTACGCCTTCCGACCGGGACGATGCCGTGGAATGTGGTGTGGGTCGTCGATCATCGATCGCGGAGCCGCAGCATGAAGGTGTCGAGGTAGAGGATGTTGATGGAGCTGCCGCCACCATCGTGTCTTGGGGAGCCGAGTCTCCAACCTTGGGCTTGACCACCAAGGCGACTCGTCCTGGGTACTCGATGCGCGGCAAGTGGTCTTGCCGGCTCCAGGTGATGGGCTGCTCCGACCAGTTCAGGAACTGGGGGACGTCTATTTGGGCCACCGCATTGACGGCGACGGCGCGGGCGATGACCTTCTTCTCGCGCTTCGTGTTGAAGCCTGTGAAGGTGTGGAGCGAGCCGGCTACTTTGCTGAATTTTCCGCCGCTTTGGTCGTTGTCGGGTCCTCCCGCTTGCCGTGCCTTCTCGATTTCCACGAGGGTGGCGGTCGGCGGTGGTGTGCGTTCGCGGCTTCCTTCCCTGTTATGGAACGCATGGTTGGTTAAGGAGGGCCGCGATCGAACCTTGGCTTGTTCTTGTAGTTGCCGCCGTCGTGGCGTTGCCTCCGTCGCGCGGTAGCTCTTGGTCTCAGCGCTGCGTGCCGTGTTGGCGGCGAAGTCGACTTCGCATTACCACTGGCGCTTGCCGCGAGGCGAGTACCGCTGTAGCGTGGGTCGGTTCGGCGTCGCCGTCGTTGCCGCCCGTCGCGGCGTTGACCTCGACTGGTCGTCGCTTCCTGGTTCGGATCTTCCTCGGCACCGCTTGGCGATCTCGAGGAGGTCGGGATGTTGTCGAGTGTGCGGAGTGTCGCTGAGCTTGGCGACTAGAGGCTCGAGCGCACGAGGTCTTGAAGCAATGGATCACGGTGTCCGGGTGGATGCACCACGTTGTACCAAAGCTCTTGCCACCGTTGGACCCAGCCATGGTCGACTCATGGGTCCCCGGACGCACTGCCAGGTCCTCAATAGTGGTGGCGCGGTGTAGGAGCACTCGAAGTGCCTGACGGCGTCGCGCATTTCCTCCTGTGAGTCGACATCGCCCGGGGAGAGTGTTGATCCACCACCGCACGCCCCTCCATCATCGTGGGAGGTAACGGGCAGCAGTAGGTCGATGTGACCCGCGATCCCCATCGCCATGAGGTCTGTGTCGAGCCAGACGGGTCGCACGAGGAGTCGATTTTCTATCTCTTGGCGCCTTGAAGTTTGGTGGTACTTATCGCCTCGGATCATTGGTCCGAAGCACTTGGGTCCGAGTCGATCGAGCGACCCATAGGCTCGCCGTCGGGCGATTAGTTAGGTGTGCCGCAGTCGTCGGGCTGGCGGCGCCAGCTTTGGTTGTTGATGATGTGGGTGCGGGCGTCGATGGTTGCCCGTGGCGGCGACAAGGTTGGTTGCCGCCCGGGGTCGCAGGGAGAGTGCCGTCGCGGTCGGTGTGAGCTGCAGCGGCTCTGGTGGCGGGCAGTTGAGGGTGTTTGCCGCCGCTGGGCGGCCGCTGGAGGCCGCTCTGCTTCCCGAGGAACGCGAGTATACTCGACCTGCCGAGTCGGCGCCCGCTTTTTGCTGCTCGACGGCCTTCGCGAGCAGGGCCCTGACGTATTGGATCTGTAGGGCGCCGTCGCCGGTGGCTGTGATGGTGTCGGCTGCTGCTCGACCTGCCACGAGGTTGTCCATTGGGGTGGAGAACAGTGGGAGGCCGTTCGCGTCTCCCGTGAGGAGACTACTATCCGCGGCTGGTCCCTGGGAGGGGTGCCGTTGGGTGGAGGTGGGGCGCCCCTCGCTGTTGATCCTGGCGGGGGCCGGGCGCTTCCTCCTGGTGGCGCGTTCTCGCAGATCGCGCGCTCGGCCACGCGGGCCGGGTCGTTTTCGTCGTCGAAGTTCAGGGCGCGCCCCTGAACGGTGGGGTTCAGGCGTGACCTGATCCGCTGCTGGTGGTAGCGTGACAGCGTGACACCTGCCGAGGCGAAATTTTTCGCAGCTTGCTCTTTGCGTACCGCCCGCCAGCGGAGTTCCTCGACCTCCGTTGCCGTGGCGTTAGGAGGGATTGGGGTGGAGAAAGGATCCTCTGGCGGATCGGCGCCGGTGGCCATGTAGGTCGCGGCGTGGCGACCGGTTCCATTGTGGAGGTCGGCGGAGTTCTCCGACCCGGAGTCGAATTCGAAGATCCCGAGGATGGAGGGGTCCTCAAATCTCCGCTGGAGACTGGCGATGGAGCCCGCGGATGAGGCCGCGGTGATGGATCCGGCGAGTGACGCCGGGGCCGCCGAGTCGGCGTCGTCGGTGAGGGCCGCATCCTCTACGGCCGCTGAATTCCCGGCCACGTTGTTGTGGGCCAAGTTGTACTCGGAGGCGAGGCGGTGGATCGTGCGGATCTGGCTCTCGGAGAGCCGATCGCGTGGCGGCGACTCGCGGATGCGAGCCGAGTCCTCCGAGACGATGACGTCGGTGAGGACGACGAAGAGGCTGATCGTGCCGATAGGCAGGATCACACTATGCGTGACGGGTCGCGCCGCCGGGACGTAGCTGCTCGGCAAGATCTGGAGCATCTTGCCGATCGCTATCATGCGGCCGGTGGCGACCGTCTCGTTGATGGGCAGATTGGATCTCGCCGCAGAACACCGGCCAGACCGGCCAGGCCCCACGGTGGGTGCCACTGTCGTGGGAATTGTCACGGCAGATGCTGCAATCGGCAGCGAGTAGTAGAACGAGGGGCAAGGGCGGCCAGCCATCTGTGGTGCGAGATGAGGGCAAAGACACAGGGTTTTACCCAGGTTCGGCCCCCCGGAGGGTAAAGACCTACTCCTGCTAGATTGTATTATGGAGGTGTTACAATGGGCGAGCTCGGCGGCTAGGCAGCGAGTCGCTTGGGTGTATGAGGGAACGTGTCTCTACTCGCCCTATTGGGAGGTTTATATAGGCTCACCTCCCCTAGGGTTTACATATCTCAACCGATTCGGTTACAGCTTCAGTAGTCGTTTAACCTAGTCCGACTGGGCCTATCTACTCGCCTGGGCCTTCAGCTTCCAGTCGCTCAACTCCTGGCTGGGCTTTGATCCACTCGCCGTTCTACAGGCCCACTCGCCGGGTCTTGGGCCAGTCGGAAACGTCCTGCTGGGTATACCCCGGTAGGCATATCCCCATCACCATGCATGTCTCGAGCATAAGAGCAGCATCTGAATTTAACTTGACTGTGTCATCTGGTGGCTTGATCCACTTGCAAGGTCATCTCGGAGATTTCACAGGTCCTTTCCCGTTAGGAAGCTCGATCATCTGTAAAGTATCTTGGATAATCTCCATAAATTTAGTTGGGTTGAATCCAACTTCATCATCCGGGAGATCCATATCGAATACATCACCATGATGATCATCTCCCTCTCCCTTTGCGTGAATAACGGATCACACAAAATGTCTTCCGCCCACGTCAAAGGATGGAGTCTTGGTGTTTAATTAGAAGTACTTATTTGGTTGATGTCCAAAACAATCTTGCATGGTTGAAATCAATGAGCGCATGCATCAGTGTTTCAGACTCCCTCTTGCAAATTCCACGGGTGCTATTATTACTGATATGCCCCCATGTAAGAGTCCCATAATTCGGTAAATTACCACGAAGGACTCTCCACCAGAAAGCCTGCACCTTGGGTTGCACTTACAATTTCCATAATATCTTCCATTTCTCCATACTCTTAGAGGAAGAAGGAGCTTCATTATTCACCATCTCCTCATCTTGTAGTTTTATCACCATCGCTCTATATGCAGACCGAACTAAATAGATACCTGACTTCTCATGACTCCACGCCAGGAGGTCATCTCCAACACTTCTGCTTAGAGGAATCTTCAAAATAGCATCCGCATCAGGACCCAAGAACATCCCTCGGATCAACGGAACATTCCATTGACGCTTTGGAGTAATCAGCTCATTAACCGTGTTGAGGTATGAGCTTGGAAGTCGGCCAATGAGCCGCATAGTGGCAGTGTACGGGACCCAGTGGTCTTCCCAAATAGAGATGGACTCTCCTGAGACCACTCGCTTAACCATCCCAGCTTATAAAGCTTCCCTTCTCGCCAGAATTGATCTCCAAGTACTTGATGCTGCTCTGGGCGCGGTAGCTTCCATGAAGCTTTGGTTATGCAAATACCTGGTAGTTTAGACTTGAGAACAGAGATACTAAGGTTTCATAATAATTCTCCAAGATTGCTTGCCTAATAAGGAAATATTAAAAGCATGCATATCCCTAAAACCCATTCCACCTTGGCATTTGGGAGTAGCCAATTTCTCCTAAGAAATCCAATGCATAGATCTTCTGTCCAGATTTCCACCCCACCAGAATTTTCTTGAAATAGAAATCAACTTCTTGGGGGACCCCTTGGAGAGGAGAAAATAACTCATACTGTAATTTGATTTAGCTTGAATGAGATACTTAATTAGAGCTTCTTTACCTGGATAAGTCAAGTTCTGTTCAGCCTAGCCATTCACACTCCCTCTAGCACTGTCATCTATATACTCAAAGGCTTCACTAGTGAGTCTCCCCACAACCATAGGTAAATCCAGATATTTATCGAAAAAAGCTTCAGTTTGGATATCCAAAGAGTTCTTCACCGACTCCCTGTGAGCATCAGACGTACAAGTTCTAAATAATAAAGTACTTTTCTCCTTATTAACCCTCTTACCGGATGCTTCATCATAAATTTGGAGGATCTCCTCCAATCTCCTTGCACTCTAACTATTTGCATTAATTAAAATTAGACAGTCATCTGCAAATAGCAGATGCGAAATCCAAGGCGACCTGCTGCACACACGCACACCTTTATCAATAAAACCGGTGTTATAGTGGTGTAAGAGTGTTGTTAAGCCATCTGCACAATAAAAGAATAAGTAAGGTGACATGGGGTCCCCTTGTCTAATACCCCGGGTCGGTGTAAAAGGATCTAGGAGCCCACCATTCACTTTAATTGAAAACTTGACAGGGGAAACACACTTCAGGATCAGCTGAACAAAGTGATGTGGAAAATAAAGCTTGAACATCATGGCCTATATAAAAGGCCATTCCACTCGATCGTAGGCTTTCATCATATCAAGTATAGTAGCACAGTTTCCCTTCTTCTTCCTTTTCATTGAGTGGATACACTCAAAAAACACTAAGGCATTATCTGATATTAGTCTCCCAGCGACAAATGCACTTTGTTCCTGTCCAATAGTATACTCCAAAGTAGGCCTCATTCTGTTAGCAACTGTTTTGGTAGCAATTTTGTATAGCGCGGTGCATAATGAAATAGGACTATATTGTTTAATGGATTGACGATATCGAACCTTTGGAATCAAAGTAATTGAGTATTGTTCAATGAGTCCGGAAGATCCCTACCATTAAGCAAACCCACAAAGGTCTTGGCCAATTAGATCCTAATCTCACTGACAAAAACCAGTGGTAAAACCATCGACTCCTGATGCTTTAGAGGGATGCATTTTTTTCCATGCATTTTGATAGTTCGTACAGTTTTTCTGACATGTACGCAAAAGTTATAGCCATTTGAAGATTTCATGATAGTTTTTAGCAAAATATGTCGAAATTCATGTTTGTTATTTTTTGTAACAACTAAATCACTTAATTTTGTGGAATGATTTTGAATCTAGAAAAGGCGATCTCGGGGGGTGGGGGTAGGTGGTGGAGAAAAAAGTCCTGCCGCGGCAGGATTTTTGCCTGTTTTCCTGCCGTGACAGAACCCGCCAAATTATTTTGGCTAATTTTTTAGTCTCAGTTGATGTCTCAAACCGGGACTAATGGGTCTATCTCTAGTCCCGGTTGGAGACACCAACCGGGACTAAAGGGTTGTTGCCCGCGCCCGCACCTGTTCACCCCTTTAGCCCCAGGTCGAATCACGAACCGGGACTAAAGGTCCGAAACGACCTTGGACTAAAGGTTGTCAGCGTCCTAGCTATTGGAACCGGGTCTAATGTGAGAATTAGTCCCGGTTCCTAACACATCCTGGACTAATGCTCCGGAGGGATCTAGACGAAAGCCATGTTTTCTACTAGTGGATACACCTAGTTCTGGTGTTTGTCATCGCCACTACTAGAAGAAGAATCGGTAATGCACCTAGGAAAATTAGTAATCTAGATGAGATGAGTACATGGGATTTATTTGCAAGTTAACCAAGAAATAGTATGATAAGAGGATTGATTTGGAATTAGTATAAACATATGCAAGACAAGTTAAACCACTACTATACAAAATATACCCTAAGGGCTCATCTTGTATATTAGCTACACTTTACCTTTGCCAAAGATATCGATATAGTTATATCATGACCATACACTAGTCATTCACATGATTGCCATTTATCAGCATAGTCATACCAATGCAATAATTCTATAAGCCATTTCCACCAACATCTTAAGATCATAACATCGGTTAGCTTAGGTTATTTTATGTTACCTCTATGACACAAACCTTATAGTATGATCATAGTGTGTTGTGTACATAACTGAGGATGCACCTATTCAAGTAGGTTTGTACTTGGAGGTTGTACACATTTTCCTCACGATGAAGTTTCCCCTTTACCCTATGTTACTATCACCCATCAATGTGGTAGCCAAAGTCACTTCAACAATATTGTCTAATCATCACAACACCCTTACAACCCCGCAAGAATAACTCCTTGGGAGTGGAAAAGATTTGAACCTCAAGTGCTTACCATGAGAGGGATACTGAACTACCACTATATTGATAAAATCCCCATAGGGTGTTGAAGTTTATATTAACCAAACACGTTCAAGGCCTCACAAGGTAACTGACCCTCCACTGGTAATTTATGAGGGAATACTGAATGGGGTAGGAACATTAGGCAGAGACGACTCATAGAGAGAATTACGGCCTACTTAGGACCGCCCCTCCTTGAAGGGCTTACACAAGGAAGGATAGGTCAACTTGGGCTAAGCCGGAGCCAATGGGAGTTCATATCCAGGACGGTGTACAGTACCTCTCTACAAGGAAAAGAAACATAGTCGGCTCCTTCTAGAACTCGACCCAAACTAACTTGAGATAGATATGTAAACCCTGAGTAGGACATCTATATAAGGTCAAACGGGATCACCCCTAGAGGGCACTCAATATTGTAACTGCAACTCACAATATCAACAAAACAAACTAGGGGTAGGTATTTACCACCAAAGCAAGGGCTGAACCTCCATACATTGTCTCGTACCAATCTTGTCCCTGCTATATTACACGACGCCTTGGTCCACCATTCATTAGCCATCCTTGATGGCTACTGGCCTACTATCGTGAAGACACCACGATAGTTTGCAGCCACCGTGGGGCCTACACCATCCAGAGTTGCGTTCTAGGCGTGAACTCTCAGCAAAGTCGGCAAGATGGTTTACATTGGCCACGACCTCGTCTTCGGCAACATTCGCTACATTTCCAATTACTGTAGATGGAAGCCGACACTAGACCAAGGCATGCCTTTCAACGACTTTGACGCATTCACCAGCTTCGTTGACACATCGACAATGGTGTTGGATCCAAATGAGAGGCTGTTTCCTCGAGGACATCATAAAATCAATTCGTGATGACGAGTCCATCTTCCCATCCTCGATGGCGGTTTGGATGAAGGATCTAATGATGACTCGATCATCAACGGGTCCTCTAAGCCCATGGGGGTCTTCATGGTGGGTCTCCTCAACCCCAACACATCTACATCGACTCTAAGCACCTGATTTAAACACCCGTCTCGAGGTTGCGACTCAAGGCACCTAAATCAACATGGCTAGCATGGCATTAGTGGCAGAGAAACAATGCATCGCTGGTGAGCAGGAGCTCCCCACGTGGGAAGCGAAGCCGATCGCTCGCGAATAGGAGGCTACCTAGAGTCGCCAGAAGGAGTTCAAGGCTATCTCATATTTTTGTAGGAAATCACACAAATTGCAACCTATCGACCTAGACCCAAAGAATCTCTTTGTTTAGGACATCAGAACAACTTGAACTCGTGACCCAACACCAAGAGCAAACAGAGCGACATGAGCCGATACAACACCTAGTGATCGTGTTGCGACGGGAGCCAGTACAACACTTGGGAATCAACAAAGCATATCAACTTTGGTCCTTAATAGGGCATGATAATAAGTGGTATTAACATAAGCATTGATATGGATTTATTAAAGAAAACATACAATTCTTGTCTTGCATGTGATATTACAAGCCTATACACAATCCAAAAATGCAAACTAGCACATCAATGGTACCAAAATATAGGGATAGATTGACTTGGCTAGGAGGAATGGGTAGGACACTTTAATTCTCTGCGAATCAACAAGAACGATATCCACCGAAAAAACACATCCATACAAGATAGTAGGCAGGGTATCTCCTGCAACGTGGTTACATGAGATAGTTGTTGTTGTAATCAAACAATGTTAAAGTAGGAGCTTTCTCGAACAATGTGGTTGTTAGAGAAAGTAGTAACTAGTAAGGGGTATGCACGATGGCGCTATAACAAAGGTCATCATACACTATGCGAGAATTAACATGTCAATGTTTTTTGTATAGATTTTTAAAGGATCGGTCTCCTTGTTTGAATGCGGATTTTTCCTATGTTGAGAGAGTGTTGTAAGTTGAGGCCGATACATAAGAGGCCGTATTGAACTTCCCAAGTGTTTGATCTAAGCACTCTCGCCAATGTTAGTCCGATTCATCACGAATTCCATGGATCTGACACTAGAGCCACATCGTGTGGCATTGAGCGGTTTTGATGGGTGGTTGAGTGTGCTTGCTGGCACGGCTCGTTAGCTTTGATTCTCACCAAAATTAGATTTATCATGTCTTCTTTGCAATTGACGGCTTTGGTAGCATTGCGGTCTTGGGCTTATTTTTTGCAATTGTGTTGTTCGATGGTTTAGAGGCTAAAGGCAAGTCGGAGTCACCAGGTCGCTAGCGCGATGGAGGAAGATGAATTTTTGATCTACATCATGAGATTTCCGTTTTTTGTGTTTGTTGCCTTTGCTCGGTAGACTAAAAGTTCTTATGGCCTAGATCTTTATTCTGTTGTTTAGGTTTTCTCCTAGTTTCCCCTAATTGACCGAGCAACTCTTTCTAATATTGCAATGTGGGCACTCTCTACACTTTGTTGGAAAAAATGAGGTGGTAACATTATTTTTACATGTGAAGTCACAATTATGCAACCGTGAAAAAAGGAAAGAACAAAAATAGGAATATACTAACAAGATAGTCTGCCATTTGGACCGTGGGAGGGAACCTAGGTCTCCTCTCTTTCATCGTTTTACTCTTTTCCTCTTAGCCATCTCTTTGTCGTTTCTAGTCACCCCCTCTTGTCACCACCACCTCCTACCTTCTTGTACTCGTCTCCGTCCTTTTCTTCTCTGTTGGTACCTCTATTAACCCCTTGTCCCTTCTCCCATTCCTTTGTTTGTACCTCTGTGCACCCCTCCTCTCATTCCCTTCCTTTCTTCCATCTCTCCTTTCTCCGTCTCACTCCTCCTGATTCCCTACCCTGTCAAACGATATCTCCCATGGAGGCAACAACGAATGTCACAACAGTGAGACAAAATATGGAGGCGACATGGTTGGAGAGGGATTTAGAACTTCCAGAGAATTCTTTGGACAATAATATGATTCATATATTGTCTTGTTAGTATGTCTTTCCCATTATAAATTATAGCGTGAGGATAGTTTACAGCAAATATTTCCTTTTGTACATAAATATTTCACATTATAGATTGTGAATTTATCAGATTATGTTATTAGCATGCGCCCACTTATATTTTTCCATACAAGGTCTAGACGTGCTTTGTACTGATCTTGCCATACAAGGTAATTTTGTCAAATACTTCCCAATCAGGGTAGGAATACATCAATGGTCATCTTTGAGCCCTTACTTTTCTAACTTAGTGATGGATGAGCTCACAAAGGATATATATAAGGAGATTTTACTTGTTGTATGCTCTTTGCTAACGATGTGGTGCTAGTAGATGAAAGTAGGGTAGGCGTAACTAGGAAACTAAAATTGTGGCGATAAACTTTTAAGTCCAAGGGTTTAGACTTAGTAGGACCATGACGGAGCATATGAAGTGCAACTTTTTGTGTTTTGGAGGTTAGGAGAGAGAGAGAGGCTAGTCTAGAAGGAAAAATAGTTACAAATAGGGACACCTTTTGATTCTTGGAATCGATGCTTCAAAACAATGTTTGTATCTACGAGGATATTAGCGACACGTTCAAAGCAGGGTGTGGCAGCAAGCATTCTTTGTGACAAGAAGGTCCCTCATATGGTAACAGGTAAGTTCTATAGGACGGAAATTAGACCTGTGATGCAATATGGAGTAGAATGCTGGCCCACTAAAAGGCAACAAATGGAACAATGAGTGGCGCAGAGATGCGCATTTTAAGGTTCACGTGTGGCCAAACAAGAAATAACCGATTGAAGAGAAGCTTTTCCAACATCTACTAAGGTTGTCTGGGCATATTCAATGAAGGTGTTCTGAAGCACCAGTAAACAATGAAATTCTAAAGGGTAGAAAAAATACTAAGATGATCAAGGGCCAACCAAAGTTGACAGGGGAGGAGGCAGTAAAAAGGAGACTTGAAGGACTAGAATGTACCTATAGATTTTGCACTTGGTAGGACTACATGGAAATCAATAATCCATGTGCCAAACCTTAATTTGATATTCTTGTGGCATTGAGAGGTTTTGATGGGTGGTTGAGTGTGCTTGTTGGCACGGCTTGTCAACTTCGATTCACACCAAAACCAGAGTTGTCATGTCATCTTTGTGGTCGATGCCTTTGGTAGCATTGCAGTCTTGGGCTTGTTGTCTCCATTGTGTGTGTCGATGGTTTCGAGGCTAAAGGCCAGTCAGACTCACTAGGTCGCTAGCAGGATGGTGAGAAAGATGAATTTGTGGCCTACATCATGATATTTCCATTGGTTCTTGTTTGTTGCCTTTACTTGGTAGATTGAAACTACTTGCAGCCTAGATCTTGAGCTTGTTGTTTTCTCCTGGTTTCCCCTAATTGACCGAGCAACTCTTTCTAATATTTCAATGTGGGAACTCTCTGCGCTTTGTTTCAAGAAAATGAGGTGGTAACATTATTTTGACATGTGAAGTCGCAACTATTCAACAAAAACAGGAAAAAAAAGAGGAAGGGAATAACAAGCTAGTCAGCCCATTTGGCCAGTGGGAGGGAACCTAGGGTTCCTCTCTTTCGTTGTTTTCCTTTTACTTTCCTCTTAACTTTCTCTTCTTCATTTCTAACCATCCACTCTTGCCGCTACCATCGCCTACCTTCTTGTCGTTGTGTCCCTCCTCTGCCTCTTGTTGGTACCTCTATTACCCCTTGTCCTCTCTCCCCTTCCTTTATCAGTACCTCTATGCGCCCCTCCTCTCCCTCCCTTCCTTTCCTCCATCTGTGATTTATCTCCCTCCTCTCGACTCTCTGCCCCTGTCACACGATATCTCTCATGGAGGCAGAAACGAATGTCATAGTGAGCCAAAATATGGAGGCAACATGGCCGAAGGGGGATCTAGAACATTCAATGAATGCATTGGGTGATAGCGTGCTTCATATGTTGGCTCATAAGTATATCTTTCCCATTATAAATTATAGCATGAGAATAGTTTTCTAGTAAAATATCTCCTTTTGTAAATATCTCCTTTACATTATATATTATGAATTTATTAGATTGTAGGATGAGTAGGCCCTCGTTTAATTGTTTCCATTCAAGGTATATACATGCTTTGTCATGGTCTTGCCATACAAGGTAATTTTATCGATTAGTTTTCCAATAGGGGTAGGACTACATCAAGGGTCATCTTTGAGCCTTTAAATTTTAACCTCGGTGATGCATGAGGTCACAAGGGATATATATACAAGGATATATTACTTGTTGTATGCTCTTTGCTGATGATGTGGTGCTAGTAGATGAAATTACGGTAGGAGACACTAGGAAGCTAAAATTGTGGGGATAAACTTTGAAATTCAAGGCGTTAGATTTTGTAGGACCAAGATGGAGTATATGAAGTGTGAGTTTAGGGGTGTTAAAGGTGAGGAGGGAGAGGCTAGTCTAGAAGGACCAATAGGTCCTAAGAGGGGCACCTTTTGATACTTGGGACCGATGCTTCAAAATGATGTTGGTATCTACGAGGATATTAGCCACAAGTTCAAAGTAGGGTGGATGAAGTGGAAACAAGCATCCTTTGTTACAAGAAGGTTCCTCAGAAGGTAGCAGGTAAGTTCTATAGGATGGAAATCAGACATGCAATACAATATGGAGTAGAATGTTGCATGGCCCACTAAAAGATAACAAATGGAACAAAGAGTCATGCAAAGATGCGCATTCTAAGGTGGATGTGTGGCCAAACAAAAAATAACCGATTGAAGAGAAGCTTGTCCAACATCTACTAAGGTTGTCTGGGCATAATCAATGAAGGTATCCTGAAGCACCATTAAACAATGAAATTTTAAAGGGTAGAAAAAAATACTAAGAGGAGCAAGGGCCAACTAAATTTGACAGGGGAAGAGGCAGTAAAAAGAACACTTGAAGGACTGGAATGTACCTATAGATTTTGCACTTAGTAGGACTTCATGGAAATTAGTAATCCATGTGCAAAACCTTAATTTACTTTTCTTGTACTTTTCTGTTCATTATTATTTTGTCTCCCTACTCTTTGGTTTCTACACTTTCTTGTTGTGTTTCATCTCTAGCCTACCACGACTTGCTCGGGACAAAATACTCTAAAGCAACGTCAACAGGATGTATCTAACATGATTGATAATCTTGGTACAAATTTCATGTTTGGTCACATGCTGTGGAGTTTGATGTTATATTTGTTTATTCTCTATACCCTACAACTAGAACTATGATTTATATAAACAAATGTAGCATTGTTTATGCTACAAGAAATAACATATTGAAAGACATTGTTTATAAGATTGACAAAGCATTCCTTTAAACATATGGAAGTACATACTTTGTACTTTACCCAACGCTCATTTGAGGATAGTAAAAATGATCATTGCAGGATTTTACTTTCATGTTCTTGGATTTATTAAGATAAATTATTGGAGGCTACCATCAAACAATAGGGGAGATATTTCCCAAATCCTTGCCATCATGATAAAATGGTCGGTATAATCTCATTTGTTGGTACCAATCTTACTGGAATGGAGTTTATGTATAGGAAAATGACTTTTCTTTGCTTTTTGCTGAGTTGATATGATAAAGGATCTATCATTACATGTTCATAAAAAATGGGTGATAGTGGTTTCTTTGAAAGAAAAACATATGGTAAAAATTGAGATGATGTTCCCAACCGTGAATCCTTTATTTTGTTTTCGTATCCATTTCTTGTTCATTTCCTATAGCATGAACCTAAACATACACTATTTTATTTTATTATGGTTTCCATATAAACACCAAGCTTTCTCTTTTGCATATTATTATCCCTTTGTTCCAAACATGCCCTAAGGATGTATCGAGTGATTCTTATGTCGAAGATGCCATGGAGGAGGATTATAGAGTGAGGATGGGTTTTGTGGTAAAGACATCTCCTTTCGCAAATAGCTCTTTCACATTATGGATTATGAATTGCTTGGGTACATGCTAATGTTACAAAGCTCTCCAAACAATTATAATTCAATCACCATATCTAATTATTATGAAAATGCATTATTTGGTACTCGTAATGAAGTCACAGGGGGTTGACATAGGTCTCTGATCAATCCTAATGATGTTTGACCATACACTTGCTGCTTTGACTGAGCTAGACAGTTTGTGACCCCTGCCTGATTGAGGCCTAGCCTAAGTGGACCATGATCATCTATGTATGTCTCCAGTGATTGGGATAGTCTCACATTGCTAGTTTAAGTGAAGCAATACCAACAAGTAAACCGATATGATTCCATGGGACATTTGTTTTTTGCATGTCAAGGTATATTTTGTAATAGTTCAACGCTCAAGTTTTAGTTTTGTTTCTTACTTGTGGTATTACTGTTCATATTGTTACAATATTTATAACCAAAATGACATGCTTGTGTAGGACGATTATGTTTGTGCATTTTGTGACGAGGGCGCCAACTTACTATGGTAGGTCTACTCATTTTTCTAGGACCTTTTTTGATGCAGGGTAATATTTTTTGTTCTTAGGTTAATATGAGAATTGTTAGAGATTTTTGCCACTACTCCACATATAAATACTAGATTGATTGAAATATTTTTTTCCTTTGTAGGGTGGTTGTAATCCTTTACCTAATTATTCAGTATATACTAATTTTTTTATATTTGCATTCATTATCATCATCTAACTTTTCCTAGGCTTGAATTATATTGGAACTATCCAAGTTTCTATGCAAGAATTGTGAGTATAAGCATCACCAATGTGTTGTTTGCGGATGTTTGGGTTTGTCTGACATATCATCAGATTTTAAATATGCTGAGTTCTTTCCTTTCCATCCCTTTGTCGTATGATAGTCCCAAATGTTCCCATTTCATTTATTTTAACTGTTTTTGGAAAATATTCAATGTTTGCAGGTTGCCTAACATGGTCAAAAGTCTTATAGGTGCAACAAGGGACCATCTAATTTTTTTGAAATTAAATTTGAAAAATAGGCAACTTTGTAGGGTGCATCTAAAAACTTAAATGTTCGATAAGGATAATTTGAACATAAGAACCGTAAAAGCAATCATATTCAAGAAAATAGACAAGATACCAGAAAACTCACAATGGTAGATCATACGTCACACTATGTTTTTACAAGTCCTTGTAAATTTAAAAGAAGTAAAAATTAAGTTTAGTGCAAAGTGCATCTTACACTTTTCCACCTAATTACACTTCCAATTTCCTAGAAAAGTGCCCCACTTGCATTTTTCATTAAAGCGAAGTGTTTCTTTTCTTAATCGACCAAGACTTTAGAAAACCACATGATTCATAACATCAACTTGATCTTTGCGTACACGGTATAAAATTAGGTATGTGCTAGTGTAGATACCCTTATTGGGGTATCTGAGTAGATGTTTCCTAGTTTTAAGTATTTGCTCTGCACATTTGTGATAATCAAATATAGTAGGTACTATCTATTGTTGTATGTTGATCTATTGGTTATATACGAGTCAATGTGGTCGATATTTTTTGGTGTTCAAAATGTGTTTATTGTTCATGGTTCCTGATCATGCAATTAGATCAATATGAAATCTGAATTGCCAAGTTCGGTTTACATCCTGCAATTCACATCATGCACAGATAAATACAAATGATCAGGTAAGATATTAAGTTGTTGGGTTATATCATTTTTGGAGCATAGATTGGATCTTATGCACGATGGGTAATTACGAAGTTTTTAATGTTAATGTGCTGGAATCCTTGGGGTTTATTGCTTTAGCTAGATCAATATGTGCATGGTGATATAGCCCAATTGTTTAGCCCATTTCTATGTTGCCCTATTTTCTCGAATTATAATAGGACAAATATTTCTAATTATAATGCAACGTCGGAACTTTGCATGGAAATATAGAGGGGTGGTGATAATTATTTTGGGAGGTGAAGGCTTGATTATGAAGATAATAAAAAGATGGATGGATAAAACGATGGACTAGATTCACAGGCCCAGGGATCCTCTCCTTTTTTCCATTTCCCCTTGATCTCTCCCTTTTAGTTACCGTTTTTCCTCCTTTGCATTCTCCTTGTCTTTATTTTCACCAGCATTCTGGTCGCCGCCTTCGCATTCCTTATTGTCACAATCTCCATTAAGGTTCTTGCAAATAATATTGCCACTTTCTTTTTTTGGATTAATCTCACTCATTGTTCTCATTATTCGTTTTTCTTTATCACACCCATGAACGTTCCATCCCTCCCTCCCTTTGTGATTATTTCCTTGTGCCCTTACACTCACTTCCTACATTTTCCCATATATATTTTATCTTTCTCATGCACTGTCCATCCACCTATGTCACACTTTATTCTCCCATAAGGCTGTAGTGAATCTTACAATGTGAATTGCATAGAAAAGAATGCTTAAAGAGGGTATTTGGAAATTCTAGCAAAGATGGGGATATCACGTACTTCTAATAGTTACATTCGAGTTTTGCCAACATAATGCCATAAATAACCATGGATTTAGGTATGTATATTTCCAACATAATTACTACCATATAAGGTATGCCCATTTTCTATTACAGTGGGTCCCCTATTTGCGTCTGTCCAGTATGATTCATGTTTGTTGCCTTAGCTTTTTATTTTTGAGGGAAATCACGAGCTTTATTAACTTAACAACAAATTGTTAAAATCAGTCATAAGACTATGAACTAAGAAAGTAGGTGGCTCAGCATCCCATGAAAACGATCCTCTTGTAAAATTGCGTACTTCGCACAAGAATGAGCCGCATGGTTAGCCTCGCAACGAGCAAAAACCAAACTACTACACATAAAAGAAAAAACTATCTCGCTACATCTAAAATGGGCTTCATCACCAACCGATCACCGAGGCGGTAGTCCAGTGACGCACTAGCTCCGAACAATCCACTTCAAAGATTACCTTCTGAAAACCCCTCTCCACTACATAAGACACCGCATCACGGAAGAGCAAGAGCTTCTGCAACTAGCGGGTTTGTGATACCTGAAACAACCTTGCAGGTCGCCCCACGAAAGGACTGGGTGTCTCGAGCTACCACTCCCGACGACGCCATGTATGTCTCCAGCAGGAGATCATCATCTGAATTTAACTTGACTGTGTCATCTGGTGGCTTGATCCACTTGCAAGGTCATCTCGGAGATTTCACAGGTCCTTTCCCCTTAGGAAGCTCAATCAGCAGTAAAGTATCTTGGATAATCTCCATAAATTTAGTTGGGTTGAATCCAACTTCACCATCCGGGAGATCCATATCGAATACATCACCATGATGATCATCTCCCTCTCCCTTTGCATGAACAACGGATCACACAAAATGTCTTCCGCCCACGTCAAAGGATGGAGTCTTGGTGTTTAATTAGAAGTACTTATTTGGTTGATGTCCATAACAATTTTGCATTGTTGAAATCAATGAGCGCATGCATCAGTATTTCAGACTCCCACTTGAAAATTCCACATGTGCTATTATCACTGATATGTCGTCGTGTAAGAGTCTCATAATTCGGTAAAATACCACGAAGGACTCTCCACCAGAAATCCTCCACCTTGGATTGCACTTACTATTTCCATAATATCTTCCATTTCTCCTTACTTTTAGAGGAAAAAGGAGCTTCATTCTTTACCATCTCCTCATCTTGTAGTTTCATCGCCATCGCTCTATATGTAGAGCGAACTAAATAGATACCTGACTTCTCATGAGTCCACGCCAAGAGGTCATCTCCAACACTTATGCTTAGAGGAATCTTCAAAATAGCATCTGCATCAGGACCCAAGAACATCCCTTGGATCAGCGGAACATTCCATTAACGCTCTGGAGTAATCAGCTCATTAACCGTGTTGAGGTATGAGCTTGCAAGTCGGTCAATGGGCCACATAGTGGCAGTGTCCGAGAGCCAGTGGTCTCCCAAATAGAGATGGACTCTCCTGAGCCCACTCGCTTTACCAGCCCAGCTTATAAAGCTTCCCTTCCTGCAGAATTGATATCCAAGTACTTGATGCTGCTCTGGGCACGGTAGCTTCCATGAAGCTTTGGTTATGCAAATACCTGGTAGTTTGGACTTGAGAACAGAGATACTGAGGTTTCATAATAATTCTCCAAGCTTGCTTGCCTAATAAGTAAATATTAAAAGCATGCATATCCCTAAAACCCATTCCACCTTGGCATTTGGGAATAGCCAATTTCTCCCAAGAAATCCAATGCATAGATCTTCTGTCCAGATTTCCACCCCATCAGAATTTTCCTGAAATAGACATCAACTTCTTGGAGGACCCCTTGGACAGGAGAAAATAAATCATACTATAATTTGATTTAGCTTGAATGAGAGAGTTAATTAGAGTTTCTTTACCTGGATAAGTCAAGTTCTATTCAGCCTAGCCATTCACACTCCCTCTAGCACTGTCATCTATATATAACGCTTCACTAGTGAGTCTTCCCACAACCATAGGTAAATCTAGATATTTCTCGGAAAAAGCTTCAGTTTGCATATCCAAATAGTTCTTCACCGACTCCCTGTGAGCATCAGAGGTACAGGGACTAAATAATAAAGCACTTTTCTCCTTATTAACCCTCTTACCGGACGCTTCATAATAAATTTGGAGGATCTCCTCCAATATCCTTGCACTCTAACTATTTGCATTAATGAAAATTAGACAGTCATTCGCAAATAGCAGATACGAAATCCAAGGCGACCTGCTGCAAACACGCACACCTCTATCAATAAAACCGGTGTTGTAGTGGTGTAAGAGCATTGTTAAGCCTTCTACACAATAAAACAATAAGTAAGGTGACATGGGGTCCCCTTGTATAATACCCCGAATCGGTGTAAAAGGACCTAGGAGCCAACCATTCACTTTAACCGAAAATCTGACAGTGGAAACACACTTCAGGATCAGCTGAAAAAATGATGTGGAAAATAAAGCTTCAACATCATGGCCTCAATAAAAGTCCATTCCACTCGATCGTAGGCTTTCATCATATCAAGTTTAGCAGCACAATTTCCCTTCTTCCCCTTCTTCTTCCTTTTCATTGAGTGGATACACTCAAAAAACACTAAGGCATTATGTGATATTAGTCTCCCAACGACAAATGCACTTTGTTCCTGTCCAACTGTTTTGGTAGAAATGTTGTATAACACGGTGCATAATGAAATAGGACTATATTGTTTAATGTATTGATGATATTGAACCTTTGGAATCAAAGTAATTGAGTATTGTTCAATGAGTCTGGAAGCTCCCTACCATTAAGCAAACCCACAAAGGTCTTGGCTAATTAGATCCTAAACTCGCTGATAAAATCCAGTGGTAAAACAATCGACTCCTGATGCTTTAGAAGGATGCATTTTTTCCGCGCATTTTGATAGGCCGTACGTTTTTTCTGACATCGTACACAAAAGTTATAGCCATTTGAAGTTTTCATGATAGTTTTTGGCAAAATATGTCGAAATTCATGTTTGTTTTTTTCGGAACAACTAAAATCACTTAATATAACTACAGTTTTAAAGATCTTATTTTTAGAATTTTCTATAATTTTGTGGCATGATTTTGAATCTAGAAAAGGCGATCTCAAGGGGGGGGATATGTGGTGGACAAAAAAGTCCTGTCGCGGCAGGATTTTTGCATGTTTTCCTGCCATGGCAGAACCCGCCAAATTATTTTTGCCAATTTTTTGTGTCCCAGTTGATGTCTCAAACCGGGACTAAAGGGTTGTTGCCCGCGCCCGCACCCGTTCCACCCCTTTAGTCCCGGGTCGTATCACGAATCAGGACTAAAGGTCCGAAATGACTCGGGTCTAAAGGTTGTCGGCGTCCTAGCTATTGGAACCGGGTCTAATGTGATAATTAGTCCCAGTTCCTAACACATCCTGGACTAATGCTCCGGAGGGCTCTGGACGAAAGCCCTATTTTCTACTAGTGGATACACCTAGTTCTGGTGTTCGTCATCGCCACTACTAGAAGAAGAATCGATAATGCACCTAGGAAAATTAGTAAGCTTGATGAGATGAGTACATGGGATTTATTTGCAAGTTAACCAAGAAATAATACGATAAGAGGATTGATTTGGCCTTAGTATAAACATATGCAAGACAAGTTGAACTACTACTATACAAAATATACCCAAAGGGCTCGTCTTGTATATTAGCTACACTTTACCTTTGCCAAAGATATCGATATAGTTATATCATGACCATACACTAGTCATTCACATGATTGCCATTTATCAGCATAGTTATACCAAGGCCATAATTCTATAGGCCATTTCCACCAACATCTCAAGATCATAACATCGGTTAGCTTAGGTTATTTTATGTTACCTCTATGACACAAACCTTATAGTATGATCATACTGTGTTTTGTACATAACCGAGGATGCAACTATTCAAGTAGGTTTGTACTTGGAGGTTGTACACATCTTCCTCATGATGAAGTTTCCCCTTTAACCTATGTGACTATCACCCATCAATGTGGTAGCCAAAGTCACTTCAACAATATTGTCTAATCATCACAACACCCTTACCACCCCGCAAGAATAACTCCTTGGGAGTGGAAAAGATTTGAACCTCAAGTTCTTACCATGAGAGGGATACTAAACTACCATTATATTGATAAAATCCCATAGGGTGTTGAAGTTTCTATTAACCAAACACGTTCAAGGCCTCACAAGTTAACTGACCCTCCACTGGTAGTTTATGAGGGAATACTTAATGGGGTAGGAACATAAGGCAGAGACAACTCACAGCGAGACTTACGACCTATTTAGGACCGCCCCTCCTTGAAGGGCTTACTCAAGGAAGGCTAGGTCAACTTGTGCCTAAGCTGGAGCCAATGGGAGTTCATATCCAGGACGGCGTACTGTACCTCTCTACAAGGAAAAGAAACATAGTCGGCTCCTTCTAGAACTCGACCCAAACTAACTTGAGATAGATATGTAAACCTTGAGTAGGCCATCTATATAAGGTCAAAAGGGATCACCCCTAGAGGGCACTCAATCTTGTAATCGCAACTCGCAATATCAATAAAAAACCATGGGTAGGTATTTACCACCAAAGCGAGGGGCCGAACCTCCATACATCGTCTCGTACCAATATTGTCCCTGATATATTACACACGCCTTGGTCCACCATTCGTTAGCCATCCTTGATGGCTACTGGCCTACTATCGTGAAGACACCATGATAGTTTGCAGCCATCGTGGGGCCTACACCATCCAGAGTTGCGTTCCAGGCGTGACCTTTCAGCGAAGTCGGCAAGATGGTTTCCATTGGCCACCACCTCATCTTCGGCAACATTCGCTACATTTCCAATTACTCTAGATGGAAGCCGACAACCAGACCAAGGCATGCCTTTCAACGACTTCGACGCATTCACCAGCTTCGTTGACACATCGACAACGGTGTTGGCTCCAAAGGAGTGGTTGTTTCCTCGAGGACGTCATAAAGTCAATTCATGATGATGAGTCCATCTTCCCATCCTCGATGGCGATTTGGATGAAGGATCTAATGATGACTCGATCATCAAAGGGTCCTCTAAGCCCATGGGGGTCTTCATGGTGGGTCTCCTCAACCCCAACGCATCTACATCGACTCCAAGCACCTGATTTAAACACCCATATCGAGGTTGCGACTGAATGCACCTAAATCGACATGGCTAGCATGGCATTAGCGGCAGAGAAACAATGCATCGCTTGTGAGAAGGAGCTCCCCACGTGGGAAGCGAAGCCGATCGCTCGCGAATAGGAGGCTACCTAGAGTCGCCAGAAGGAGTTTAAGGCTATCTCATATTTTTGTAGGAAATCACACAAATTTCAACCTATCGACCTAGACCCAAAGAAGCTCTTTGTTTAGGACATCAGAACAACTTGAACTCGTGACCCAACACCAAGAACAGACAGAGCGGCATGAGCCGATACAACACCTGGGGATCGCGCTGCGACGGGAGCCAGTACAACACTTGGGAATCGACAAAGCATATCAACTTTGATCCTTAACAGGGCATGCTAATAAGTGGTATTAACATAAGCATTGATATGGAATTATTAAAGAAAACATACAATTCATGTCTTGTATGTGATATTACAAGCCTATACACAATCCAAAAATGCAAACTAGCACATCAATGGTACCAAAATATAGGCACAGGTTGATTTGGCTAGGAGGAATGGATAGGACACTTTAATTCTCCGCGAATCAACAAGAATGATATCCACCAAAAAAACACATCCATACAAGAAAGTAGGGAGGGTATCTCATGCAACGTGGTTACATGAGATAGTAGTTGTTGTAATCAAACAATGTTAAAGTAGGAGCTTTCTCGAACCATGTGGTTGTTAGAGAAAGTAGTAACTATTAAAGGGTATGTACGATGGCGCTATAACCAAGGTCATCATACACTATGCGATAATTGACATGTCAATGTTTTTTGAATAGCTTTTTAAAGGATCGGTCTCCTTGTTTGAATGCGGCTTTTTCCTATGTTGAGAGAGTGTTGTAAGTTGAGGCCGAGACATAAGAGGCCGTATTGAACTTCCCAAGTGTTGGATCTAAGCACTCTCGCCAATGTCAGTCTGGTTCATCACGAATTCCATGGATCTGACACTAGAGCCACATCGTGTGGCATTGAGCGGTTTTGATGGGTGGTTGAGTGTGCTTGTTGGCACGGCTCGTTAGCTTTGATTCTCACCAAAATTAGATTTGTCATGTCCTCTTTGCAGTTGATGGCTTTGGTAGCATTGTGGTCTTGGACTTATTTTTGCAATTGTGTTGTTCGATGATTTAGAGGCTAAAGGCAAGTCGGAGTCGCCAGGTCGCTAACGCGATGGAGGAAGATGAAGTTTTGACCTACATCATGAGATGTCCGTTTTTCGCCTTTGTTTCCTTTCTCGGTAGACTAAAAGTTCTTACGAACTAGATCTTGATCCCGTTGTTCAGGCTTTCTCCTGGTTTCCCCTAATTGACCGTGCAACTCTTTCTAATATTGCAATGTGGGCACTCTCTACACTTTGTTGGAAAAAATGAGGTGGTAACATTATTTTTACATGTGAAGTCACGGTTATGCAACTGTGAAAAAAAATGAAAGAACAAAAATAGGAACAGATTAACAAGCTAGTCGGCCCATTTGGACCGTGGGAGGGAACCTAGGGCTCCTCTCTTTCGTCGTTTTTCTTTTTTCCTCTTAGCCATCTCTTTGTCGTTTATAGTCACCCCCTCTTGTCGCCACCACCACCTACCTTCTTGTCCTCATCTCCGTCCTTTGCCTCTCTGTTGGTACCTCTATTACCCCATTGTCCCTTCTCCCATTCCTTTGTTTGTACCTCTGTGCACCCCTCCTCTCATTCCCTTCCTTTCCTCCATCTCTCCTTTATCCCTCTCACTCCTCCTAATTCTCTACCTTGTTAAATGATATGTCCCTTGGAGGCGGCAACGAATGTCACAACAATGAGCCAAAATATGGAGGCGACATGGTCGGAGAGGGATTTAGAACTTCCAGAGAATTCTTTGGACAATAACGTGCTTCATATGTTGTCTTGTTAGTATGTATTTCCCATTCTAAATTATAGTGTGAGGATAGTTTTATAGTAAATAATTCCTTTTGTAAATAAATATTTCACATTATAGATTATGAATTTATCATATTATGGTATTAGCATGCGCCCACTTAAATTTTGCGATACAAGGTCTAGACATTCTTTGTCCCGATCTTGCCATACAAGGTAATTTTGTCGATTACTTCCCAATCAGTGTAGGACTACATCAAGGGTCATCTTTGAGCCCTTACGTTTTTAACTTAGTGATGGATGATCTCAGAAAGGATATATATATATATATAAGGAGATTTTACTTGTATGCTCTTTGTTGATGATGTGGTCCTAGTAGATAAAAGTAGGGTGGGCGTCACTAGGAAACTAAAATTTTGGTGATAAACTTTTAAATCCAAGGGGTTAGACTTAGTAGGACCATGACATAGTATATGAAGTGCAACTTTTTGTGTTTTGGAGGTTAGGAGAGAGAGAGAGAGAGGCTAGTCTAGAAGGACAAATAGTTACTAAGAGGGACACCTTTTGATTCTTGGGATCGATGCTTCAAAACAACGTTGGTATCTACGAGGATATTAGTCACAAGTTCAAAGCATTGTGTATGAAGTGGCAGCAAGCATCCTTTGTGACAAGAAGGTCCCTCATATGGTAACAGGTAAGTTCTATAGGATGGAAATCATACTTGCGATGCAATATGGAGTAGAATGTTGGTCAACTAAAAGGCAACAAATGGAACAACGAGTGGCGAGATGCGCATTCTAGAATGAACCTATAGATTTTGCACTTGGTAGGACTGCATGGAAATCAGTAACCCATGTGCCAAACCTTAATTTGCTTTTCTTGTGGCATTGAGTGGTTTTGATGGGTGGTTGAGTGTGCTTGTTGGCACATCTTGTCAACTTTGATTCTCACCAAAACCAGAGTTGTAATGTCATCTTTGTGGTCGATGCCTTTGGTAGCATTGCAGTCTTGGGCTTGTTTTCTCCATTGTGTGTCTCAGTGGTTTGGAGGCTAAAGGCCAGTCGGAGTCACTAGGTCGATAGCACGATGGTGAGAAAGATGAAGTTGTGTCCTACATCATGAGATTTCCATTGGTTCTTGTTTGTTGCCTTTACTTCGTAGATTGAAAGTGCTTGCGGCCTAGATCTTGAGCTTGTTATTTTCTCCTGGTTTCCCCTAATTGACCGAGCAACTCTTTCTAATATTTCAATGTGGGAACTCTCTGCTCTTTGTTGGAAGAAAAATGAGGTGGTAACATTTTTTGACATGTGAAGTCGCAGCTATGCAACAAAAAAGGAAAAAAAAAGAGGAAGGGACTAACAAGCTAGTCGGCCCATTTGGCCAGCGGGAGGGAACCTAGGGTTCCTCTCTTTCACTGTTTTCCTTTTACTTTCCTCTTAGCTTTCACTTCTCCATTTCTAACCATCCACTCTTGCCGCTACCATCGCCTACCTTCTTGTCGTTGTCTCCCTCCTTTGCCTCCTTGTTGGTACATCTATTACCCCATTGTCCTCTCTCCCCTTCCTTTATCAGTACCTCTATGCGCCCCTCCTCTCCCTCCATTCCTTTCCTCCATCTATGATTTCTCTCCCTTCCCTCGACTCTCTACACCTGTCACACGATATCTCCCATGGAGGCGGTAACGAATGTCATAGTGAGCCAAAATATGGAGGAAACATGGCCTAAGGGGGATCTAGAACTTCCAAAGAATGCATTGGGTGATAGTGTGCTTCATAAGTTGGCTCGTAAGTATCTCTTTCCCATTATAAATTATAGCATGAGGATAGTTTTCTAGTAAAATATCTCCTTTTGTAAATATCTCTTTTACATTATAGATTATGAATTTATTAGATTGTAGCATGAGTATGCGCATGTTTAATTGTTTCCATACAAGGTCTATACATGCTTTTTCACGGTCTTTCCATACAAGGTAATTTTGTTGATTAGTTTTCCAATCAGGGTAGGACTACATCAAGGGTCATCTTTGAGCCCTTACATTTTTCCCTCGGTGATGGATGAGGTCACAAAGGATATATACAAGGATATATTACTTGTTGTATGCTCTTTGCTTATGATGTGGCGATAGTAGATGAAAGTAGGGTAGGAGACAATAGGAAACTAAAATTGTGGGGATAAACTTTGAAATTCAAGTGGTTAGACTTTGTAGGACCAAGATGGAGTATATGAAGTGTGAATTTAGGGGTGTAAGAGGTGAGGAGGGAGAGGCTAGTCTAGAAGGACCAATATGTCCTAAGAGGGGCACCTTTTGATACTTGGTACCGATGCTTCAAAATGATGTTGGTATCTATGAGGATATTAGCCACAAGTTCAAAGCAGGGTGGATGAAGTGGAAACAAGCATACTTTGTGACAAGAAGGTCTCTCAGAAGGTAACATGTAAGTTCTATAGGATGGAAATTAGCCCTGCGATACAATATGGAGTATGTTGCATGGCCCACTAAAAGATAACAAAGGAAACAAAGAGTCATGCAAAGATGCGCATTCTAAGGTGGATGGGTGACCAAACAAGGAATAACCGATTAAAGAGAAGCTTGTCCAACATCTACTAAGGTTGTCTAGGAATATTCAATGAAGGTGTCCTGAAGCACTAGTAAACAATGAAATTCTAAAGGGTAGCAGAAAATACTGAGAGGAGCAAGAGACAACTAAAGTTGACAGGGGAGGAGGCAGTAAAAAGAAGTCTTGAAGGACTGGAATGTACCTATATATTTTGCACTTGGTAGGACTTCATGGAAATCAGTAATCCATGTGCCAAACCTTAATTTGCTTTTCTTGAACTTTTTTGTTCATTATTATTTTATCTCCCTACTGTTTGGTTTCTACACTTTCTTGTTGGGTTTCATCTCTAGCCTACCACAAATTTCTCGGGACAAAAGACTCTAAATCAACGTCAACAAGATGTATCTAACATGATTGATAATGTTGGTATAGATTTCATGTTTGGTCACATGGTATGGAGTTTGATGTTATATTTGTTTATGCTCTGTAGCCTACAACTACAACTATGATGCATGTAAACAAATGTAGCATTATTTATGCTACAAGAAATATCATATTGAAAGACATTGTTTATAAGATTGACAAAGCATTCCTTTAAACATATGGAAGTACATACTTTGTACTTTACCCAATGCTCATTTGAGGATAATAAAAATGAACATTGCAAGATTTTACTTTCATGTTCTTGTATTTATTAAGATAAATTTTTGGAGGCTACCATCAAACAATAGGGTAGATCTTTCCCAAATCCTTGCCATCATGATAATCTCATTTGTTGGTACCTATCTTACTGGAAATGGATTTATGTATAGGAAAATGAGTTTTCTTTGCTTTTTGATGATTTGATATGATAAAGGATCTATCATTACATGTTCATAAAAATGGGGGATAGTGCTTTCTTTTAAAGAAAACATATGGTAAAAATTGAGATGATGATCCCAACCATGAATCCTTTATTTTGTTTTTGTATCCATTTCTTGTTCATTTACTATAGCATGAACCCAAACATACACTATTTTGTTTTATTATGGTTTCCACATAAACACCAAGCTTGCTCTTTTGCATATTATTATCCCTTTGTTCCAAACATGCCCTAAGGATGTATCGAGTGATTGCGCTGTCGAAGATGCCATGCAGGAGGATTATAGAGTGAGGATGGGTTTTGTGGTAAAGACATCACCTTTCGCAAATAGCTCTTTCACATTATGGATTATGAATTTCTTGGTTACATGCTAATGTTACAAAGCTCTCTAAACAATTATAGTTCTATCACCCATATCCAATTATTATGAAAATGCATTGTTTGGTACTCATAATGATGACACATGGGGTCGACCTAGGTCTCTGACCAATCCTAATGATGTTTGACTACACACTTGCTGCTTTGACTGAGCTAGACAGTTTGTGACCCTAGCCTGATTGAGGCCTAGCCTAAGTGGGCCATGATCATCTATGTATGTCTCCATTGATTGGGATAGTCTCACATTGCTAGTTTAAGTGGAGCAATACCAACAAGTAAACCGATAGGATTCATAGGGACAATTGTTTTTTGCACGTAAAGGTATATTTTGTAATAGTTCAACGCTCAAGTTTTAGTTTTGTTTCTTACTTGTGATAGAACGGTTCATCTTCTTTCAATATGTATAACCAAAATGACATGCTTGTGTAGGACGATTATGTTTGTGCATTTTATGATGAGGGCGCCAACTTACTATGGTAGGTCTACTCATTTGTCTAGGACATTTTTGGATGTAGGGTAATATTTTTGTTCTTAGGTTAATCTAAGAATTGTTAGAGATTTTTGCCACTAGTTCACATATAAATACTAGATTGGTTGAAACATTTTTTTTTTACTTTGTAGGGTGGTCGTAATCCTTTACCTAATTATTCAGTATATTCTATTTTTTTATTTGCATTCGGTATCATCATCTAACTTTTCCTAGGCTTGAATTGTATTGGAACTATCCAAGTTTCTGTGTAATAATTGTGAGTATAAGCATCACCAATGTGTTGTTTGCGGATGTTTGGGTTCGTCTGACATATCATCAGATTTTAAATATGCTGAGTTATTTCCTTTCCATCCCTTTGAGTTCTTTCCTTTCCATCCCTTTCTCGTATGATAGTCCCAAATGTTCCCATTTTATTTATTTTTAGTCTTTGTGGAAAATATTCAATCTTTGCAGGTTGCCTAACATGGTCAAAAGTCTTATAGGTGCAACAAGCGACCATCTAATTTTTTGGAAATTAAAGTTAAAAAATATACAACTTTGTAGGGTGCATCTAAGAACTTAAATGTTCGATAAGGATAATTTGAACATTAGAACTGTAAAAGTAATCATATTCAAGAAAATAGACAAGATACCAAAAAACTCACAATGGTAGATCATACGTCACACTATGTTTTTACAAGTCCTAGTCCATTTAAAAGAAGTAAAACATAAGTTTAGTGCAAAGTGCATCTTACACTTTTCCACCTAATCACACTTCCAATTTTCTAGAAAAGTGCCCCACTTGCATTTTTCACTAAACCGAAGTGTTTCTTTTCTTAATCTACCAAGACTTTAGAAAACCACATGATTCATAACATCAACTTGATATTTGCTTACACGTTATAAAATTAGGTATGTGCTAGTGTAGATGCCCTTTTGAGGTATCTGAGTAGATGTTTCCTAGTTTTAAGTATTTGCTCTTCACATTGTGATAATCAAATATAGTAGGTACTATCTATTGTTGTATGTTGATCTATTGGTTATATACGAGTCAATGTTATCGATAATTTTTGGTGTTCAAAATGCGTTTATTGTCTATGTTTCCTGATCATGCAATCAGATCAATATGAAATCTAAATTGCCAAGTTCGGTTTACATCATGCAAAGATAAATACAAATGATCAGGTAAGATATTAAGTTGTTGGGTTATATCATTTTCGGAGCATAGATTAGATCTTGCGCACGATGGGTAATTACGAAGTTTTTGATGTTAATGTGCTGGAATCCATGGGATTTATTGCCTTAGCTAGATCAATATGTGCATGGTGATCTAGCCCAATTGTTTAGCCCATTTCTATGTTATTTTGCCCTGTTTTCTCGAATTATAGCATGAAAAATATTTCTTGTTATAATGCAATGTCGGAACTTTGTGAACTTTGCATGGAAAAATAGAGGGGTGGTGATAATTATTTTGGGAGGTGAAGGCTTGATTATGAAGATAATAAAAAACTGGATGGACAAAACGATGGACTAGATTCACAGGCCCAAGGATCCTCTCCTTTTTTCCCATTTCACCTTGATCTCTCCTTTTTAGTTACCTTTTTCCTCCTTTGCATGCCCCTTGTCTTTATTTTCACCAGCATTCTGATCGCCGCCTTCGCATTCCTTATTGTCGCAATCTCCATCAAGGTTCCTTTTGGATTAATCTCACTCATTGTTCTCATTATTCGTTTTTATTTATCACACCCATGAACTTTCCTTCCCTCCCTCCCTTTGTGATTACTTCCTTGTGCCCTTACTCTCACTTCCTACCTTTTCCCCATATATATTTTATCTCTCTCATTCACTGTCCATCCACCTCTGTTACACTTTATTCTCCCATAAGGGTGTAGTGAATCTTACAATGTGAATTGCATAGAAAATAATGCTTAAAGAGGGTATTTGGAAATTCTAGCAAAGACGGGGATATCAGGTACTTCTAATAGTTACATTGGCTATGTTTTGCCAACATAATGCCATAAATAACCATGGATTGAGGTATGTATATTTCCAACATAATTACTACCATATAAGGTATGCCCATTTTCTATTACGGTGGGTCCCCTATTTGCGTCTGTCCAGTTTGATTCATGTTTGTTGCCTTAGCTTTTTATTTTTGAGGGAAATCACGAGCTTTATTAATTAACAACAAATTGTTAAAATCGGTCATACGACTATGAACTAAGAAAGCAGGTGGCTCTGCATCCCATGAAAATGACCATCTTGTAAAATTGTGTACTTCGCACAAGAATGAGCCGCATGGTTAGCCTCAACGAGCAAAAACCACCCTACTACACATAAAATAACAAACTAGCTCGCTCCATCTAAAATGGGCTTCATTACCAACCGATCACTGAGGCGGTAGTCTAGTGACGCACTACCTCCAAACAATCCACTTCAAAGATTATCTTATAAAAACCCCTCTCCACTACCTAAGACACCGCATCACTGAAGAGCAAGAGCTTCTGCAACTAGCGGGTTTGTGAAACCTGAAACAACCTTGCAGGTCGCCCCACGAAAGGACTGGGTGTCTCGAGCTACCACTCCCGATGACGCCATGCATGTCTCCAGCGGGAGAACATCATCTGAATTTAACTTGACTATGTCATCAGGTGGCTTGATCCACTTGCAAGGTCATCTCGGAGATTTCACAGGTCATTTCCCCTTAGGAAGCTTGATAAGCTGTAAAGTACCTTGGATAATCTCCATAAATTTAGTTGGGTTGAATCCAACTTCACCATCCGGGATATTCATATCTACTACATCACCATGATGATCATCTACCTCTCCCTTTGCGTGAATAACGGATCACACAAAATGTCTTCCGCCCACGTCAAAGGATGGAGTCTTGGTGTTTAATTAGAAGTAATTATTTGGTTTATGTCCAAAACAATCTTGCATGGTTGAAATCAATGAGCGCATGCATCAGTGTTTCAGACTCCCACTTGTAAATTCCACAGGTACTATTATCACTGATATGCCGTCGTGTAAGAGTCCCATAATTCGGTAAAATACCACGAAGGACTCTCCACCAGAAAGCCTGCACCTTGGGTTGCACTTACAATTTCCATAATATCTTCCATTTCTCCTTACTGTTAGAGGAAGAAGGAGCTTCATTCTTCACCATCTCCTCATCTTGTAGTTTCATCGCCATCGCTCTATATGCAGGCCGAACTAAATAGATACCTGACTTCTCATGAGTCAACGCCAGGAGGTCATTTCCAACACTTCTGCTTAGAGGAATCTTCAAAATAGCATCCACATCAGGACCCAAGAACATCCCTCGGATCAGCGGAACATTCCATTGATGCTTTGGAGTTATCAGCTCATTAACCGTGTTGAGGTATGAGCTTGGAAGTCGGCCAATGGGCCGCATAGTGGCAGTGTACGGGAGTCAATGGTATTCCCAAATAGAGATGGACTCTCCTGAGACCACTCGCTTAACCAGCCCAGCTTATAAAGCTTCCCTTCCCGCCAGAATTATTCTCCAAGTACTTGATGCTGCTCTGGGCACGGTAGCTTCCATGAAGCTTTGGTTATGCAAATACCTAGTAGTTTGGACTTGAGAACAAAGATACTAAGGTTTCATAATAATTCTCCAAGCTTGCTTGCCTAATATGGAAATATTAAAAGCATACATATCCCTAAAACCCATTCCACCTTGGCATTTGGGAATAGCCAATTTTTCCCAAGAAATCCAATGCATAGATCTTCTGTCCAGATTTCCACCCCACCAGAATTTTCCTAAACGAGACATCAACTTATTGGAGGACCCCTTGGAGAGGAGAAAACAACTCATACTGTAATTTGATTTAGCTTGAATGAGATACTTAATTAGAGCTTGTTTACCTGGATAAGTCAAGTTTTGTTCAGCCTAGCCATTCACACTCCCTCTAGCACTGTCATCTATATACTCAAAGGCTTCACTAGTGAGTCTTCCCACAGCCATAGGTAAATCCAGATATTTCTTGAAAAAAGCTACAGTTTGGATATCGAAACAGTTCTTCACCGACTCCCTGTGAGAATCAGAGGTACAGGGACTAAATAATAAAGCACTTATCTCCTTATTAACCCTCTTTCCGGACACTTCATCATAAATTTGGAGGATATCCTCCAATCTCCTTGCAGTCTAACTATTTGCATTAATGAAAATTAGACAGTCATCCGCACATAGAAGATGCGGAATCCAAGGCGACCTGCTGCACACATGCACACCTCTATCAATAAAACCGGTGATGTAGTGGTATAAGAGCGTTGTTAAGCCTTCTGCACGATTAAATAATAAGTAAGGTGACATGGGGTCCCCTTGTCTAATACCCTGGGTTGGTGTAAAAGGATTTAGGAGCCCACCATTCATTAACTGAAAACATGACAGTGGAAACGCACTTCAGGATCATCTAAACAAAATGATGTGGAAAATAAAACTTCAACATCATGGACTATATAAAAGGCCATTCCTCTCAATCGTACGCTTTCATCATATCAAGTTTAGTAGCACAGTTTCCCTTCTTCCCCTTCTTCTTCGTTTTCATTGAGTGGATACACTCAAAAAACACTAAGGCATTATCTGATATTAGTCTCCCAGTGACAAATGCACTTTGTTCCGGTCCAATAGTATACTCCAAAGTAGGCCTCATTCTGTTAGCAAATGTTTTGGTAGCAATTTTGTATAACACAGTGCATAATGAAATAGGACTGTATTGTTTAATGGATTGATGATATCGAACCTTTGGAATCAAAGTAATTGAGTATTGTTCAATGAGTCCGGAAGCTCCCTACCATTAAGCAAACCGACAAAGGTCTTGGCCAATTAGATCTTAATCTCGCTGATAAAATCCAGTGGTAAAACCATCGACTCCTGATGCTTTAGAAGGATGCATTTTTTTCGTGCATTTTGATAGGTCGTAAGTTTTTTCTGACATCATACGCAAAAGTTATAGCCATTTGAAGTTTTCATGATAGTTTATGGCAAAATATGTCAAAATTCATGTTTTTTATTTGTCGTAACAACTAAATCACTTAATATAACTATAGTTCTAAAGATTTTATTTTTAGAATTTTCTATAATTTTGTGGCATGATTTTGAATCTAGTAAAGGCGATCTCGGGGGAGGGGTTATGTGGTGGACAAAAAAGTCCTGCCGCGCCAGTTTTTTTTTTGCATGTTTTCCTGCAGTGGCAGAACCCGCCAAATTATTTTTTCCAATTTTTTAGTCCTAGTTGATGTCTCAAACCGGGACTAAAGGTTCTAAGGGTTGTTGCCCGTGCCCGCACCCGCTCCATCCCTTTAGTCTCGGGTCGTATCACGAACCGGGACTAAAAGTCCGAAATGACCCGGGACTAAAGGTTGTCAGCATCCTAGCTATTGGAACCGGGTCTAATGTGAGAATTAGTCCTGGTTCCTAACACATCCTGGACTAATGCTCCGGAGGGCTCTTTACGAAATCCATGTTTTCTACTAGTGGATAATATACCTAGTTCTGGTGTTTGTCGTCGCCACTACTAGAAGAAGAATTGATAATGCACCTAGGAAAATTAGTAAGCTAGATGAGATGAGTACATGGGATTTATTTGCAAGTTAACCAAGAAATAATACGATAAGAGGGTTGATTTGGCCTTAGTATAAACATATGCAAGACAATTTGAACCACTACTATACAAAATATACCCAAAGGGCTCATCTTGTATATTAGCTACACTTTTCCTTTGCCAAAGATATAGATATAGTTATATCATGACCATACACTAGTCATTCACATGATTGCCATTTATCAGCATAATCATACCAAGGCCATAATTCTATAGGCCATTTCCACCAACATCTCAAGATCATAACATCGGTTAGCTTGGGTTATTTTATGTTACCTCTATGACACAAACCTTATAGTATGATCATACTGTGGTGTGTACATAACTGAGGATGCAACTATTCAAGTAGGTTTGTACTTGGAGGTTGTACACATATTCCTCACGATGAAGTTTCCCCTTTAACATATGTGACTATCACCCATCAATGTGGTAGCCAAAGTCACTTCAACAATATTGTCTAATCATCACAACACCCTTACCAACCCGCAAGAATAACTCCTTGGGAGTGGAAAAGATTTGAACCTCAAGTGCTTACCATGAGAGGGATACTGAACTACCACTATACTGATAAAATCCCCATAGGGTGTTGAAGTTTCTATTAACCAAACACGTTCAAGGCCTCACAAGTTAACTGACCCTCCACTGGTAGTTTATGAGGGAATACTGAATAGGGTAGGAACATAAGGCAGAGATGACTCATAGATATACTTACGGCCTACTTAGGACCGCCCCTCCTTGAAGGGCTTACACAAGTAAGGCTAGGTCAACCTGTGCCAAAGATGGAGCCAATGGGAGTTCATATCCAGGACGGCCTACGGTACCTCTCTATAAGGAAAAGAAACATAGTCGGCTCCTTCTAGAACTCAACCCAAACTAACTTGAGATAGATATGTAAACCTTGAGTAGGCCATCTATATAAGGTCAAAAGTGATCACCCCTAGAGGGCACTCAATATTGTAATCGCAACTCACAATATCAATAAAACAAACCAGGGGGTAGGTATTTACCACCAAAGCGAGGGGCCGAACCTCCATACATCGTCTCGTACCAACCTTGTCCCTGCTATATTACACGACGCCTTGGTCCACCATTTGTTAGCCATCCTTGATGGCTACTGGACTACTATCGTGAAGACACCACGATAGTTTGCAGCCATCGTGGGTCCTACACCATCCAGAGTTGTGTTCCAGGTGTGACCTCTCAGCGAAGTCAGCAAGATGGTTTCCATTCGCGACCACCTCGTCTTCGGCAACATTCGCTACATTTCCAATTACTCTAGATGGAAGTCGACAACCAGACCAAGCAATGCCTTTCAATGACTTCGACGCATTCACCAGCTTCGTTGACACATCGACAACGGTGTTGGATCCAAAGGAGAGGTTGTTTCCTCGAGGACAACTTAAAGTCAATTCGTGATGACGAGTCCATCTTCCCATCCTCGATGGCAGTTTGGATGAAGGATCTAATGATGACTCGATCATCAACGGGTCCTCTAACCCCATGGGGGTTTTCATGGTGGGTATCCTCAACCACAACGCATCTACATCGACTCCAAGCACCTGATTGAAACACCCGTTTGTGAATTAAGGCATCTAAATCAACATGGCTAGCATGGCATTAGCGACAGAGAAACAATGCATCACTGGTGAGAAGGAGCTCCCCACGTGGGAAGCGAAGCCGATCGCTCGCGAATAGGAGGGTACCTAGAGCCGCCAGAAGGAGTTTAAGGCTATCTCATATTTTTGTAGGAAATCACACAAATTGCAACCTGTCGAGCTAGACCCAAAGAAGCTCTTTGTTTAGGACATCAAAGCAACTTGAACTCGTGATCCAACACCAAGAACAGACAGAGCGACATGAGCCAATACAACACCTGGGGATCGCGTTGCGACGGGAGCCAGTACAACACTTGGGAATCGACAAAGCATATCAACTTTGATCCTTAACAGGGCATGCTAATAAGTGGTATTAACATAAGCATTGATATGGATTTATTAAAGAAAACATACAATTCATGTCTTGTATGTGATATTACAAGCCTATACACAATCCAAAAATGCAAACTAGCACATCAATGGTACCAAAATATAGGGACAGATTGATTTGGCTAGGAGGAATGGGTAGGACACTTTAATTCTCCGCGAATCAACAAGAACGATATCCACCAAAAAAACACATCCATACAAGAAAGTAGGGAGGGTATCTCATGCAACGTGGTTACATGAGATAGTAGTTGTTGTAATCAAACAATGTTAAAGTAGGAGCTTTCTCGAACAATGTGGTTGTTAGAGAAAGTAGTAACTAGTAAGGGGTCTGTAAGATGGCACTATAACAAAGATCATCATACACTATGCGATAATTGACATGTCAATGTTTTTTGAATAGCTTTTTAAAGGATCGGTCTCTTTGTTTGAATGCGGATTTTTCCTATGTTGAGAGAGTGTTGTAAGTTGAGGCCGAGACATAAGAGGCCGTATTGAACTTCCCAAGTTTTGGATCTAAGCACTCTCGCCAATGTTAGTCTGGTTCATGACGAATTCCATGGATCTGTTACTAGAGCCACATCGTGTGGCATTGAGCGGTTTTTATGGGTGGTCGAGTGTGCTTGTCGGCACGACTCGTTATCTTTGATTCTCACCAAAATTAGATTTTTGATGTCCTCTTTGCATTTGATGGCTTTGGTAGCATTGCGGTCTTGGGCTTATTTTTGCAATTGTGTTGTTCGATGATTTAGAGGCTAAAGGCAAGTCGGAGTCGCTAGGTCGCTAGCGCGATGGAGGAAGATGAAGTTTTGACCTACATCATGAGATTTCCATTTTTCGCGTTTGTTGCCTTTGATCGGTAGACTAAAAGTTCTTATGGCCTAGATCTTGATCCCGTTGTTCAGGTTTGTCCTAGTTTCCCCTAATTGACCGAGCAACTCTTTCTAATATTGCAATGTGGGCACTCTCTACACTTTGTTGGAAAAAATGAGGTGGTAATATTATTTTTACATGTGAAGTCATAGTTATGCAACTGTGAAAAAAAAAGGAAAGAACAAAAATAGGAATAGACTAACAAGCTAGTCGGCCCATTTGGACCTTGGGAGGGCACCTATCCTCTCTTTCGCCGTTTTCCTTTTTTTCCTCTTAACCATCTCTTTGTCGTTTCTAGTCGCCCCCTCTTGTCGCCACCACCACCTACCTTCTTGTCCTCGTCTCCGTCCTTTGCCTCTCTGTTGGTACCTCTATTACCCCCTTGTCCCTTCTCCCATTCCTTTGTTTGTACCTCTGTGCACCCCTCCTCTCATTCCCTTCCTTTCCTCCATATCTCCTTTATCCCTCTCACTCCTCCTAATTCTCTACCCTTTTAAACGATATCTCCCATGGAGGGGGAAACGAATGTCACAACAGTGAGCCAAAATATGGAGGCGACATGGTCGGAGATGGATTTAGAACTTCCAGAGAATTCTTTGAACAATAACGTGCTTCATATGTTGGCTTGTTAGTATGTCTTTCCCATTATAAATTATAGTGTGAGGATAGTTTTATAGTAAATAATTCCTTTTGTAAATAAATATTTCACATTATAGATTATGAATTTATCATATTATGGTATTAGCATGCGCCCACTTAAATTTTGCCATACAAGGTCTAGACATGCTTTGTCCTGATCTTGCCATACAAGGTAATTTATTCGATTACTTCTGTAAGACCCCACCTTTATAAGGTAAAGGATCCCTGTGATTGCAATGCTAGTCCCTGGATCAATTGCTAGCATCCACAGTTTAAGATGAAGTACACAGATACAAAGGTCTTTATTACATCGTCATTCCAGAGATAACATAGTCTTTTACAACTCCATAGCCAAAGTCTAGTACAAGAGTTCATAACATAAGTAAAATAAAGTAAAGTCTTCATATTCATGTGCCACAGGCAAGCATGTTGAGTGTAGACTCATAACCCTAATACTCATCAGAGTGTCCTGCAACATCATAAGTTACAGCCGCAGTGGGTCAATACATTGGAATAGTATTGGCAAGTGATACCATAGTAGAATAGTAGTTTCTAACTTCTATATGAATTTGGCTAAGTGTATCATAGGCTTGCTTTGCTCAAAATAGGTTTTTCCTATTAGTTGAAAATACTAAGTTTTTGTTTTTCAAAAACTCCCAAGGAACCACCAATGAATATTGAGGAACCTTTAACCCTTGTTCAACCACAAGTTTTTAACTTAGAAATTGGGATGAGGAGATCCTTGATAGCTTCAATGTCTTGATGCTCAAATTGTCCATTGCCAGGGACACGACTAAGTACTTAGATTTTTCCTTCTCGAGAGGTGGCGCACTTTCCCCACAAGACTCGACATGCATCGAGACAAGATCTTTCAAAATCCTCCCCTTTGACAAAATGGACGCGTTCCAACCTATCACCCCCTACCACCTTCTGTCCATCTGGCTAAGTTATTGCAACCTAAGCCCATATGCCATGTGGCTGCACTAGAAGCTTCTAAACACTAAGTATCTCGAAACCCTTTGTTCCTGGGTGGCTTTCCACAAGTGAGTTACACCAGGGAGGCCATAAAAATGGGCCCTGGGTAACCACTCAACATAACCCATTCTTTCCGTTCCACCCAGGTGATTCATTCACTTAGTTGTTTTATTAAAGAAAAACATAAGTCAAAAGACTTAGTAAAATTTCCATAGCATGTGTATATAATCCACCCTTGTTTACTAATAGCTAGGATAAGCATGATATCAACAAGTATCTTAACTTAGAGAATATTTCTACCAAGACTACATCTACTAGGATTTCCCATAGCATAGCATATAGATACTTAGCAAAATTTCATGCAAGCCCTATACAAAATATCACTAGTGCATATTAAAAATAATGGGACAAATACATGAATTTTCCTTGGTAGTTGGGGGAGTAGCAACAATCTTCACAATCACAATCACCACTAGCACCAAAATCTACACATAAAATAATAGCACCAAATTCACATTCCAATATTCAAGCAAAAATATTATGAATGCATGCAAATGCCATGTGATGATTTTTCTAAAATAAAAAAGACAAGTCAAACAGTACTGAACACAAAACCAACTAAATATAATCTAAATAAACTAAATTTGTCCTTATAAACATTTTCAAAATAATTTATATAGTCAAAATAAGCCTATATTTGTTCTGCACAAAATTCCATTTTACAGAATAAAAATACAAAAATAATCCAACATTAGTGTAGGATTTATTTTTCTGAATCCAATGATATCTTATTTGTATTTTTTGGATAAATAGAACAAAAGTTGTAGATTTTACAAGTTTAATCATTCAAATTCATTTTCTGGACTTTTAAACAGACAGGACAGGCCACGTGGAAAGATTCTATTGGCCGATACCGATTCGCACGTATCGAGCTCTGTGGATCGTAGGATTAAAAGTGAATCGCATGGCACAAATCAATTGATACCCTTTCTCTAAGCCAATATATCCTATCACTTGGATCTAAATCGAACGGCTCATAGCACACTGCCAGGAACTGGCGGCGCTGGCTTGACGGTGAGCGGCGACGGCGCTCTGTCAGCATGGTTCCGGCGAAAACAGGAAGCAAGCGAGGAAGGGAAGATTCTCACCGAGTTCGCAGGGACGTGGCGAAGCTCAAGGTTGTCGTGGGATGGCCAGGGGTACACGGTCATGTTGGCAATTGCTCGCCGGAGAAGCTCCTGTCGTCGGGCACGCTCGGTCGTCGATGTTGGCGAGGCTACGGAGCACGCCAAGGCAAGACAAAGGATGCGTCATATGCATGAGAGAGAGGAGTTTGTAAGGGCATCAACCAGAGAGGAGGGGGCGGTCAGTAGTTACCAGTAGAGGTCGCCGGAGTTGATGCAGATGACGGCGGCGCTCAGACTTGGTTGTTGCCGAGGCTGTGGGGCACGCACGGCCAAGCTAGGGCTACTAGCAGTTGCGTACGAGGTTGCTGGTAAAGCTCGTGGAAGCTAGGGCCAGAGGGGTGGCGGAGTTGGCCGGAATCGGCATTGCAGCTCGTCGGAACAGAGGAGGTTTGGACGAGGAATTCTTGTAGCCTGGAGGCATTCAGGGCATGGGGTCTGAGGGGAAATGGGGAGGAGAGGTGGGCGATTATGTACGCATGGTTGGGGGGAGGAATTAACGCAGCCATCAAGAGAATTTATGAGGAGGAATCAACACTGGTAACGGCGAGGAGGAATTTGGGGGCGGGTCTCACCGCGAAGACAACATGCACGCGTGGCAGTGGGTCCGCGGGGTCAGTGAGTGAGGGGTTAGGCGCGTGAGTGAGAAAGAGTGGAGAGGGGGAGATGGCCAGGTGGTCTTCGTGGGCTGCATCTGTTGCTGGGCTAAAATGGTGGCGCCGGCCCTTTTCCTTTTCTTCTCTCTTTTTCTTTTTCTATTTTGTTTTTTCAGGAAACAAATCAAACCAATTTCAAATGGATTTGAATTCAAACCACCTCCAGGTTTTTGTAGTGCAAACCTTGTACTTGTTTGTGTATAAAACACTACTATTTAGTCAAAAGCACTTTGTCACTTTGAAAATAAAATAAAACCTTGCCTTATTGATATATAGATAATAGGCATATAAATGGTTTTATTTTGAATTTTGTTTTGAATTTTTTTGTGCAAGCTAAGGATGCTATGAATGTATGAATAAAATGCAAACTTTTACAAATCATGATTTTTGGGATGTTACAACTTCCCAATCAGGGTAGTACTACATCAAGGGTCATCTTTGAGCCCTTACGTTTCTAACTTAGTGATGGATGAGCTCGGAAAGGATATATAAGGAGATTTTACTTGTTGTATGCTCTTTGCTGGCGATGTGGTCCTAGTAGATGAAAGTAGGGTTGGCTTCACTAGGAAACTAAAATTGTGGCGATAAACTTTTAAGTCCAAGGGGTTAGACTCAGTAGGACAATGAAGGAATATATGAAGTGCAACTTTTTGTGTTTTGGAGGTTAGGAGAGAGAGAGGATAGTCTAGAAGGACAAATAGTTACAAAGAGGGACACCTTTTGATTCTTGGGATCAATGCTTAAAAACAATGTTGGTATCTATGAGGATATTAGCCATAAGTTCAAAGCAGGGTGTATGAAGTGGCAGCAAGCATTCTTTGTGACAATAAGGTCCCTCATATGGTAACAGGTAAGTTCTATAGGACGGAAATCAGACCTGCGATGCAATATGGAGAAGAATCCTGGCCCACTAAAAGGCAACAAATAGAACAACGAGTGGCGTAGAGATGAGCATTTTAAGGTTCACATGTGGCCAACCAAGAAATAACCGACTGAAGAGAAGCTTGTCCAACATCTACTAAGGTTATTTGGGCATATTCAATGAAGGTGTTCTAAAGCACCAGTAAACAGTGAAATTCTAAAGGGTAGCAAAAATACTAAGAGGATCAAGGGCCAACCAAAGTTGACAGGGGAGGAGGCAGTAAAAACGAGACTTGAGGGACTAGAATGTGCCTATAGATTTTGCACTTGGTAGGACTGCATGGAAATCAGTAATCCATGTGCCACACTTTAATTTGATTTTCTTGTGGCATTGAGAGATTTTGATGCGTGGTTGAGTGTGCTTGTTGGAACGGTTTGTCAACTTCGATTCTCACCAAAACCAGAGTTGTAATGTCATCTTTGTGGTCGATGCCTTTGGTAGCATTGCAGTCTTGGGCTTGTTGTATCCATTGAGTGTCTCGATGGTTTGGAGGCTAAAGGCCAGTCGGAGTCACTAGATCGCTAGCACGATGGTGACAAAGATGAAGTTGTGGCCTACATCATGAGATTTCCATTAGTTCTTGTTTGTTGCCTTTACTTGGTAGATTGAAAGTGCTTGTGGCCTAGATCTTGAGCTTTTTTGTTTTCTCCTGGTTTCCCCTAATTGACTGAGCAACTCTTTCAAATATTTCAATGTGGGAACTCTCTGCGCTTTGTTTCAAGAAAAATGAGGTGGTAACATTATTTTGACATGTGAAGTCGCAGTTATGCAACAAAAAAGGAAAAAAATAGGAAGGGACTAACAAGCTAGTCGGCCCATTTGGCTAGTTGGAGGGAACCTAGGGTTCCTCTCTTTCGTTGTTTTCCTTAGCTTTCTCTTCTTTATTTCTAACCATCCACTCTTGCCGCTACCATCGCCTACCTTCTTGTCGTTGTCTCCCTCCTTTGCCTCCTTGTTGGTACCTCTATTACCCCCTTGTCATCTCTTCCTTCCTTTATCAGTACCTCTATGCGCCCCTCCTCTCCCTCCCTTCCTTTCCTCCATCTATAATTTCTCTCCCTCCTCTCGACTCTTTGCCCCTGTCACACGGTATCTCGCATGGAGGCCGCAACGAATGTCATATTGAGCCAAAATATGGAGGAAACATGGCCGAAGGGGGATCTAGAACTTCCAAAGAATGCATTGGGTGATAGTGTGCTTCATATGTTGGATCATAAGTATATCTTTCCCATTATAAATTATAGCATGAGGATAGTTTTCTTGTAAAATATCTCCTTTTGTAAATAGCTATTTTACATTATAGATTATGAATTTAATAGATTGTAGCATGAGTATGCGCACGTTTAATTGTTTCCATACAAGTTCTATACATGCTTTGTCACGGTCTTTACATACAAGGTAATTTTGTTTATTATTTTTCCAATCAGGGTAGGACTACATCAAGGGTCATCTTTGAGCCCTTACATTTTTCCCTCGATGATGGATGAGGTCACAAAGGATATATACAAGGATATATTACTTGTAGTATGCTCTTTGCTAATGATATGGTGATAGTAGATGAAAGTAGGGTAGGAGACACTAGGAAACTAAAATTGTGGGGATAAACTTTAAAATTCAAGGGGTTAGACTTAGTAGGACCAAGATGGAGTATATGAAGTGTGACTTTAGGGGTGTTAGAGTTAAGGAGGGAGAGGCTAGTCTAGAAGGACCAATAGGTCCTAAGAAGGGCACCTTTTGATACTTGGGACCGATGCTTCAAAATGATGTTGGTATCTACGAGATATTAGCCACAATTTCAAAGCAGGGTGGATGAAGTGGAAACAAGCATCCTTTGTGACAAGAAGGTCCCTCAGAAGGTAACATGTAAGTTCTATAGGATGGAAATTAGACCTGCGATAGAATATGGAGTAGAATGTTGCATGGCCCACTAAAAGATAACAAAGGGAACAAAGAGTCATGCAAAGATACGCATTCTAAGGTGGATGTGTGGCCAAACAAGAAATAACCGATTGAAGAGAAGCTTATCAAACATATATTAAGGTTGTCTAGGCATAAACAATGAAGGTGTCCTGAAGCACCAGTAAACAATGAAATTCTAAAGGGTAGCAAAAAATACTAAGGGGAGCAAGGGCCAACTAAAGTTGACAAGGGAGGAGGCAGTAAAAAGAAGTCTTGAGGGACTAGAATGTACCTATAGATTTTGCAATTGGTAGGACTTCATGGAAATCAGTAATCCATGTGCCAAACCTTAATTTGTTTTTCTTGTACTTTTCTATTCATTATTATTTTATCTCCCTACTGTTTGGTTTCTACACTTTATTATTGGGTTTCATCTCTAGCCTACCACAACTTGCTTAGGACAAACGACTCTAAATCAACGTCAACAGGATGTATCTAACATGATTGATAATCTGGGTATAGATTTCATGTTTGGTCACATGGTATGGAGTTTGATGTTATATTTGTTTATTCTCTCTATCCTACAACTACAACTATGATGCATGTAAACAAATGTAGCATTGTTTATGCTACAAGAAATAACATATTGAAAGACATTGTTTATAAGATTGACAAAGCATTCCTTTAAACATATGGAAGTACATACTTTGTACTTTACCCAATGCTCATTTGAGGATAGTAAAAATGAACATTGCAGGATTTTACTTTCATGTTCTTGTATTTATTAAGATAAATTTTTGGAGGCTACCATCAAACAATAGGGGAGATCTTTCCCAAATCCTGGCCATCATGATAAAATGGTCGGTATAATCTCATTTTTTGGTACCTATATTACTGGAAATGGAGTTTATGTATAGGAAAATGACTTTTCTTTGCTTTTTGCTGAGTTGATATGATAAAGAATCTATCATTACATGTTCATAAAAAATGGGTGATAGTGCTTTCTTTTAAAGAAAACATATGGTAAAAATTGAGATGATGATCCCAACCATGAATCCTTTATTTTGTTTTTATATCCATTTCTTGTTCATTTCCTATAGCTTGAACCCAAACAAGCACTATTTTGTTTTATTATGGTTTCCACATAAACACCAAGCTTGCTCTTTTGCATATTATTATCCCTTTGTTCCAAACATGCCCTAAGGATCTATCGAGTGATTGCGCTGTCGAGGCTTCCATGGAGGAGGATTATAAGGTGAGGATGAGTTTTGTGGTAAAGACATCTCCTTTCTCAAATAGCTCTTTCACATTATGGATTATGAATTTCTTGGTTACATGCTAATGTTACAAATCTCTCTAAACAATTATAGTTCTATCACCTAGATCCAATTATTATGAAACTGCATTATTTGGTACTCATAATGATGTCACATTGGGTCGACCTAGGTCTCTGACCAATCCTAATGATGTTTGACTACACACTTGTTGCTTTGACTGAGCTAGACAGTTTGTGACCCCGGCCTGATTGACGCCTAGCCTAAGTGGACCATGATCATCTATGTATGTCTCCATTGATTGGGATAGTCTCACATTGCTAGTTTAAGTGGAGCAATACCAACACGTAAACCGATAGGATTCATAAGGAAATTTGTTTTTTGCACGTCAAGGTATATTTTGTAATAGTCCAACGCTCAAGTTTTAGTTTTGTTTCTTACTTGTGATAGAACGGTTCATCTTGTTTCAATATGTATAACCAAAATGACTTGCTTGTGTAGAACGATTATGTTTGTGCATTTTGTGATGAGGGCGCCAACTTACTATGGTAGGTCTACTCATTTGTCTAGGACATTTTTTGATGTAGGGTAATATTTTTGTTCTTAGGTTAATATGAGAATTTTTAGAGATTTTTTCCACTAGTCCACACATAAATACTAGATTGGTTGAAACATTTTTTTACTTTGTAGGGTGGTCGTAATCCTTTACCTAATTATTCAGCATATACTATTTTTTTGTATTTGCATTCGGTATCATCATCTAACTTTTCCTAGGCTTGAATTATATTGGAACTATTCAAGTTTCTGTGTAATAATTGTGAGTATAAGCATCACCAATGTGTTGTTTGCGGATGTTTGGGTTCGTCTGACATATCATCAGATTTTAAATATGCCAAGTTCTTTCCTTTCCATCCCTTTGTCGTATGATAGTCCCAAATGTTCCCATTTCATTTATTTTTAGTGTTTGTGGAAAATATTAAATCTTTGCACGTTGCCTAACATGGTCAAAAGTCTTATAGGTGCAACAAGGGACCATCCAATTTTTTGGAAATTAAAGTTAAAAAATAGACAACTTTGTAGGGTGCATCTAAGAACTTAAATTTTCGATAAGGATAATATGAACATAAGAACCGTAAAAGTAACCATATTCAATAAAATAGACAAGATACCAGAAAACTCACAATGGTAGATCATACGTCACACTATGTTTTTACAAGTCCTAGTCAATTTAAAATAAGTAAAACATAAGTTTAGTGGAAAGTGCATCTTACACTTTTCCACCTAATCACACTTCCAATTTTCTAGAGAAGTGCCCCACTTGCATTTTTCACTAAACCGAAGTGTTGCTTTTCTTAATCGACCAAGACTTTAGAAAACCACATGATTCATAACATCAACTTGATCTTTGCTTACACGGTATAAACTTAGGTATGTGCTATTGTAGATACCGATGTTTCCTAGTTTTAATTTTTTGCTCTGCACATTTGTGATAATCAAATATAGTAGGTATTATCTATTGTTGTATGTTGATTCTATTGGTTATGTACGATTCAATGTGGTCGATATTTTTTGGGGTTCAAAATGCGTTTATTGTCTATGTTTCCTGTTCGTGCAATCCGATCAATATGAAATCTGAATTGCCAAGTTTGGTTTACATCCCGCAATTCACATCATGCATAGATAAATACAAATGATCAGGTACGATATTAAGTTGTTGGTTGATATCATTTTCGGAGCATAGATTGGACCTTATGCATGATGGGTAATTACGATGTTTTTGATGTTAATGTGCTGGAATCCTTGGGGTTTATTTCCTTAGCTAGATCATTAGGCGCATGGTGATCTAACCCGATTGTTTAGCCCATTTCTACATTATTTTGCCCTGTTTTATCGAATTATAACAGGACAAATATTTCTTTTTATAATGCAATGTCGGAACTTTGTGAACTTTGCATGGAAAAATAGAGGGGTGCTGATAATTATTTTGGGAGGTGAAGGCTTGATTATGAAGATAATAAAAAGATGGATGGACAAAACGAGGGACTAGATTCACATGCCCAGGGATCCTCTCCTGTTTTCCATTTCCCCTTGATCTCTTCTTTTTAGTTACCGTTTTCCTCCTTAGCATTCCCCTTGTCTTTCTTTTCACCAGCATTCTGGTCAACGCCTTATTGTCGCAATCTCCATCAAGGTTCTCGCAAATAATATTGCCACTTTCCTTTTTGGATTAATCTCACTCATTGTTCTCATTATTTGTTTTTCTTTATCACACCATGAACGTGCATTTCCTCCCTACCTCCCTTTATGATTACTTCCTTGTGCCCTTACTCTCACTTCCTACCTTTTCCCCATATATATTTTATCTCTCTCATGCCCTGTCCATCCACCTCTGTCACACTTTATTCTCCCATAAGGGTGTACTAAATCTTACAATATGAATTGCATAGACAAGAATGATTAAAAGGGTATTCGGAAATTCTAGCAAATACGAGGATATCACGTACTTCTAATAGTTACATTGGCTAAGTTTTGCCAACATAATGCCATAAATAACCATGGCTTGAGGTATGCATATTTTCAACATAATTACTACCATATAAGGTATGCCCATTTTCTATTATGGTGGGTCCCCTATTTGCATGTGTCTAGTTTGATTCATGTTTGTTGCCTTAGCTTTTTATTTTTGAGGGAAATCACGAGCTTTATTAACTTAACAACAAATTGTTAAAATCGGTCATAAGACTATGAACTAAGAAAGCAGGTGGCTCAGCATCCCATGAAGACGACCCTCTTGTAAAATTGAGTACTTCGCACAAGAATGAGCCGCATGGTTAGCCTCGCAACGAGCAAAAATCACACTACTACACATAAAACAACAAACTAGCTCGGTATGTCTAAAATGGGCTTGACCACCAACCGATCACCAAGGCGGTAGTCCAGTCACGCACTAGCTCCAAACAATCCATTTCAAAGATTACCTTCTGAAAACCCCTCTCCACTACATAATACAACGCATCACAGAAGAGCAAGAGCTTCTGCAACTAGCGGGTTTGTGGTACCTGAAACAACCTTGAAGGTCGCTCCACGAAAGGACTGTGTGTCTCGATCTACCACTCCCGACAACGCCATGCATGTCTCGAGCAGAAGAGCAGCATCTGAATTTAACTTGACTATGTCATCTGGTGGCTTGATCCACTTGCAAGGTCATCTCGGAGATTTCACAGGTCCTTTCCCGTTAGGAAGCTCGATCATCTGTAAAGTATCTTGGATAATCTCCATAAATTTAGTTGGGTTGAATCCAACTTCACCATCCGGGAGATCCATATCGAATACATCACCATGATGATCATCTCCCTCTCCCTTTGCGTGAATAACGGATCATACAAAATGTCTTCCGCCCACGTCAAAGGATGGAGTCTTGGTGTTTAATTAGAAGTACTTATTTGGTTGATGTCCAAAACAATCTTGCATGGTTGAAATCAATGAGCGCATGCATCAGTGTTTCAGACTCCCACTTGCAAATTCCACAGGTGCTATTATTACTGATATGCCGCTATGTAAGAGTCCCATAATTCGGTAAATTACCACGAAGGACTCTCCACCAGAAAGCCTACACCTTGGGTTGCACTTACAATTTCCATAATATCTTCCATTTCTCCTTACTCTTAGAGGAAGAAGGAGCTTCATTATTCACCATCTCCTCATCTTGTAGTTTTATCACCATCGCTCTATATGCAGACCGAACTAAATAGATACCTGACTTCTCATGACTCCACGCCAGGAGGTCATCTCCAACACTTCTGCTTAGAGGAATCTTCAAAATAGCATCCGCATCAGGACCCAAGAACATCCCTCGGATCAACGGAACATTCCATTGACGCTTTGGAGTAATCAGCTCATTAACCGTGTTAAGGTATGAGCTTGGAAGTCGGCCAATGGGCCGCATAGTGGCAGTGTCCGGGAGCCAGTGGTCTTCCCAAATAGAGATGGACTCTCCTGAGACCACTCGCTTAACCATCCCAGCTTATAAAGCTTCCCTTCTCGCCAGAATTGATCTCCAAGTACTTGATGCTGCTCTGGGCGCGGTAGCTTCCATGAAGCTTTGGTTATGCAAATACCTGGTAGTTTAGACTTGAGAACAGAGATACTAAGGTTTCATAATAATTCTCCAAGATTGCTTTCCTAATAAGGAAATATTAAAAGCATGCATATCCCTAAAACCCATTCCACCTTGGCATTTGGGAGTAGCCAATTTCTGCTAAGAAATCCAATGCATAGATCTTCTGTCCAGATTTCCACCCCACCAGAACTTTCTTGAAATAGAAATCAACTTCTTGGGGGACCCCTTGGAGAGGAGAAAATAACTCATACTGTAATTTGATTTAGCTTGAATGAGATACTTAATTAGAGCTTCTTTACCTGGATAAGTCAAGTTCTATTCAGCCTAGCCATTCACACTCCCTCTAGCACTGTCATCTATATACTCAAAGGCTTCACTAGTGAGTCTCCCCACAACCATAGATAAATCCAGATATTTATTGGAAAAAGCTTCAGTTTGGATATCCAAAGAGTTTTCACCGACTCCCTGTGAGCATCAGACGTACAAGGACTAAATAATAAAGCACTTTTCTCCTTATTAACCCTCTTACCGGATGCTTCATCATAAATTTGGAGGATCTCCTCCAATCTCCTTGCACTCTTACTATTTGCATTAATTAAAATTAGACAGTCATCCGCAAATAGCAGATGCGAAATCCAAGGCGACCTGCTGCACACACGCACACCTTTATAAATAAAACCGGTGTTGTAGTCGTGTAAGAGTGTTGTTAAGCCTTCTCACAATAAAAGAATAAGTAAGGTGACATTGGGTCCCCTTGTCTAATACCCCGGGTCGGTGTAAAAGGATCTAGGAGCCCACCATTCACTTTAATTGAAAACTTGACAGGGGAAACACACTTCAGGATCAGCTGAACAAAGTGATGTGGAAAATAAAGCTTCAACATCATGGCCTATATAAAAGGCCATTCCACTCGATCGTAGGATTTCATCATATCAAGTGTAGTAGCACAGTTTCCCTTCTTCTTCCTTTTCATTGAGTGGATACACTCAAAAAACACTAAGGCATTATCTGATATTAGTCTCCCAGCGACAAATGCACTTTGTTCCTGTCCAATAGTATACTCCAAAGTAGGCCTCATTCTGTTAGCAACTGTTTTGGTAGCAATTTTTTATAGCGCGGTGCATAATGAAATAGGACTATATTGTTTAATGGATTGACGATATCGAACCTTTGGAATCAAAGTAATTGAGTATTGTTCAATGAGTCCGGAAGATCCCTACCATTAAGCAAACCCACAAAGGTCTTGGCCAATTAGATCCTAATCTCACTGACAAAAACCAGTGGTAAAACCATCGACTCCTGATGCTTTAGAGGGATGCATTTTTTTTCCATGCATTTTGATAGGTCGTACAGTTTTTCTGACATCGTACGCAAAAGTTATAGCCATTTGAAGATTTCATGATAGTTTTTAGCAAAATATGTCGAAATTCATGTTTGTTATTTTTCGTAACAACTAAATCACTTAATTTTGTGGCATGATTTTGAATCTAGAAAAGGCGATCTCGGGGGGTGGGGGGTATGTGGTGGAGAAAAAAGTCCTGCCGCAGCAGGATTTTTACATGTTTTCCTGCCATGACAGAACCCGCCAAATTATTTTAGCCAATTTTTTAGTCTCAGTTGATGTCACAAACCGGGACTAAAGGGTCTATCTTTAGTCCCGGTTGGAGACACCAACCGGGACTAAAGGGTTGTTGCCCGCGCCCGCACCCGTTCCACCCCTTTAGCCCCGGGTCGAATCACGAACCGGGACTAAAGGTCCGAAACAACCTTGGACTAAAGGTTGTCAGCGTCCTAGCTATTGGAACCGGGTCTAATGTGAGAATTAGTCCCGGTTCCTAACACATCCTGGACTAATGCTCCAGAGGGCTCTGGACGAAAGCCATGTTTTCTACTAGTGGATACACCTAGTTCTGGTGTTTGTCATCGCCACTACTAGAAGAAGAATCGGTAATGCACCTAGGAAAATTAGTAATCTAGATGAGATGAGTACATGGGATTTATTTGCAAGTTAACCAAGAAATAATATGATAAGAGGATTGATTTGGCCTTAGTATAAACATATGCAAGACAAGTTGAACCACTACTATACAAAATATACCCTAAGGGCTCATCTTGTATATTAGCTACACTTTACCTTTGCCAAAGATATCGATATAGTTATATCATGACCATACACTAGTCATTCACATGATTGCCATTTATCAGCATAGTCATACCAATGCCATAATTCTATAAGCCATTTCCACCAACATCTCAAGATCATAACATCGGTTAGCTTAGGTTATTCTATGTTACCTCTATGACACAAACCTTATAGTATGATCATAGTGTGTTGTGTACATAACTGAGGATGCACCTATTCAAGTAGGTTTGTACTTGGAGGTTGTACACATTTTCCTCACGATGAATTTTCCCCTTTACCCTATGTGACTATAACCCATCAATGTGGTAGCCAAAGTCACTTCAACAATATTGTCTAATCATCACAACACCCTTACAACCCCGCAAGAATAAATCCTTGGGAGTGGAAAAGATTTGAACCTCAAGTGCTTACCATGAGAGGGATACTGAACTACCACTATATTGATAAAATCCCCATAGGGTGTTGAAGTTTCTATTAACCAAACACGTTCAAGGCCTCACAAGTTAACTGACCCTCCACTGGTAATTTATGAGGGAATACTGAATGGGGTAGGAACATTAGGCAGAGACGACTCATAGAGAGACTTACGGCCTACTTAGGACCGCCCCTCCTTGAAGGGCTTACACAAGGAAGGATAGGTCAACTTGGGCTAAGCCGGAGCCAATGGGAGTTCATATCCAGGAAGGCGTACGGTACCTCTCTACAAGGAAAAGAAACATAGTCGGCTCCTTCTAGAACTCGACCCAAACTAACTTGAGATAGATATGTAAACCCTGAGTAGGACATCTATATAAGGTCAAAAGGGATCACCCCTAGAGGGCACTCAATCTTGTAACTGCAACTCACAATATCAACAAAACAAACTAGGGGTAGGTATTTACCACCAAAGCAAGGGCTCATCTCCATACAGCGTCTCGTACCAATCTTGTCCCTGCTATATTACACGACGCCTTGGTCCACCATTCATTAGCCATCCTTGATGGCTACTGGCCTACTATCGTGAAGACACCACGATAGTTTGCAGCCACCGTGGGGCCTACACCATCCAGAGTTGCGTTCTAGGCGTGACCTCTCAGCGAAGTCGGCAAGATGGTTTACATTGGCCACGACCTCGTCTTCGGCAACATTCGCTACATTTCCAATTACTGTAGATGGAAGCCGACAACTAGACCAAGGCATGCCTTTCAACGACTTTGACGCATTCACCAGCTTCGTTGACACATCGACAATGGTGTTGGCTCCAAATGAGAGGTTGTTTCCTCGAGGACATCATAAAGTCAATTCGTGATGACGAGTCCATCTTCCCATCCTCGATGGCGGTTTGGATGAAGGATCTAATGATGACTCGGTCATCAACGGGTCCTCTAAGCCCATGGGGGTCTTCATGGTGGGTCTCCTCAACCCCAACACATCTACATCGACTCTAAGCACCTGATTTAAACACCCGTCTCGAGGTTGCGACTCAAGGCACCTAAATCAACATGGCTAGCATGGCATTAGTGGCAGAGAAACAATGCATCGCTAGTGAGAAGGAGCTCCCCACGTGGGAAGCGAAGCCGATCGCTCGCGAATAGGAGGCTACCTAGAGTCGCCATAAGGAGTTCAAGGCTATCTCATATTTTTGTAGGAAATCACACAAATTGCAACCTATCGACCTAGACCCAAAGAAGCTCTTTGTTTAGGACATCAGAACAACTTGAACTCGTGACCCAACACCAAGAGCAAACAGAGCGACATGAGCCGATACAACACCTAGGGATCGTGTTGCGACGGGAGCCAGTACAACACTTGGGAATCAACAAACCATATCAACTTTGGTCCTTAATAGGGCATGCTAATAAGTGGTATTAACATAAGCATTCATATGGATTTATTAAAGAAAACATACAGTTCATGTCTTGCATGTGATATTACAAGCCTATACACAATCCAAAAATGCAAACTAGCACATAAATGGTACCAAAATATAGGGATAGATTGACTTGGCTAGGAGGAATGGGTAGGACACTTTAATTCTCTGCGAATCAACAAGAACGATATCCACCGAAAAAACACATCCATACAAGATAGTAGGCAGGGTATCTCATGCAACGTGGTTACATGAGATAGTAGTTGTTGTAATCAAACAATGTTAAAGTAGGAGCTTTCTCGAACAATGTGGTTGTTAGAGAAAGTAGTAACTAGTAAGGGGTATGCACGATGGCGCTATAACAAAGGTCATCATACACTATGCGATAATTAACATGTCAATGTTTTTTGTATAGATTTTTAAAGGATCGGTCTCCTTGTTTGAATGCGGATTTTTCCTATGTTGAGAGAGTGTTGTAAGTTGAGGCCGATACATAAGAGGCCATATTGAACTTCCCAAGTGTTGGATCTAAGCACTCTCACCAATGTTAGTCCGATTCATCACGAATTCCATGGATCTGACACTAGAGCCACATCGTGTGGCATTGAGCGGTTTTGATGGGTGGTTGAGTGTGCTTGTTGGCACGGCTCGTTAGCTTTGATTCTCACCAAAATTAGATTTATCATGTCTTCTTTGCAGTTAACGGCTTTGGTAGCATTGCGGTCTTGGGCTTATTTTTTGCAATTGTGTTGTTCGATGGTTTAGAGGCTAAAGGCAAGTCGGAGTCGCCAGGTCGCTAGCGCGATGGAGGAATATGAATTTTTGACCTACATCATGAGATTTCCGTTTTTTGCGTTTGTTGCCTTTGCTAGGTAGACTAAAAGTTCTTATGGCCTAGATCTTTATCCCGTTGTTTAGGTTTTCTCCTGGTTTCCCCTAATTGACCGATCAACTCTTTCTAATATTGCAATGTGGGCACTCTCTACACTTTGTTGGAAAAAATGAGGTGGTAACATTATTTTTACATGTGAAGTCACAATTATGCAACCGTGAAAAAAAGGAAAGAACAAAAATAGGAATATACTAACAAGATAGTCTTCCATTTGGACCGTGGGAGGGAACCTAGGTCTCCTCTCTTTCATCATTTTACTCTTTTCCACCCCCTCTTGTCGCCACCACCTCCTACCTTCTTGTACTCGTCTTCGTCCTTTTCTTCTCTGTTGGTACCTCTATTAACCCCTTGTCCCTTCTCCCATTCCTTTGTTTGTACCTCTGTGCACCCCTCCTCTCATTCCCTTCCTTTCTTCCATCTCTCCTTTCTCCGTCTCACTCCTCCTGATTCCCTACCCTGTCAGACGATATCTCCCATGGAGGCAGCAACGAATGTCACAACAGTGAGACAAAATATGGAGGCGACATGGTTGGAGAGGGATTTAGAACTTCCAGAGAATTCTTTGGACAATAATATGCTTCATATATTGTCTTGTTAGTATGTCTTTCCCATTATAAATTGTAGCGTGAGGATAGTTTACAGCAAATATTTCCTTTTGTACATAAATATTTCACATTATAGATTGTGAATTTATCAGATTATGTTATTAGCATGCGCCCACTTATATTTTTCCATACAAGGTCTAGACGTGCTTTGTACTGATCTTGCCATACAAGGTAATTTTGTCAATTACTTCCCAATCAGGGTAGGAATACATCAATGGTCATCTTTGAGCCCTTACTTTTCTAACATAGTGATGGATGAGCTCACAAAGGATATATATATAAGGAGATTTTACTTGTTGTATGCTCTTTGCTAACGATGTGGTGCTAGTATATGAAATTAGGGTAGGCGTAACTAGGAAACTAAAATTGTGGCGATAAACTTTTAAGTCCAAGGGTTTAGACTTAGTAGGACCATGACGGAGCATATGAAGTGCAACTTTTTGTGTTTTGGAGGTTAGAAGAGAGAGAGGTTAGTCTAGAAGGACAAATAGTTACAAATAGGGACACCTTTTGATTCTTGGAATCGATGCTTCAAAACAATGTTTGTATCTACGAGGATATTAGCGACACGTTCAAAGCAGGGTTTGGCAGCAAGCATTCTTTGTGACAAGAAGGTCCCTCATATGGTAACAGGTAAGTTCTATAGGACGGAAATTAGACCTGTGATGCAATATGGAGTAGAATGCTGGCCCACTAAAAGGCAACAAATGGAACAATGAGTGGCGTAGAGATGCGCATTTTAAGGTTCACGTGTGGCCAAACAAGAAATAACCGATTGAAGAGAAGCTTTTCCAACATCTACTAAGGTTGTCTGGGCATATTCAATGAAGGTGTTCTGAAGCACCAGTAAACAATGAAATTCTAAAGGGTAGCAAAAATACTAAGATGATCAAGGGCCAACCAAAGTTGACAGGGGAGGAGGCAGTAAAAAGGAGACTTGAAGGACTAGAATGTACCTATAGATTTTGCACTTGGTAGGACTACATGGAAATCAGTAATCCATGTGCCAAACCTTAATTTGATATTCTTGTGGCATTGAGAGGTTTTGATGGGTGGTTGAGTGTGCTTGTTGGCACGGTTTGTCAACTTTGATTCTCACCAAAACCAGAGTTGTCATGTCATCTTTGTGGTCGATGCCTTTGGTAGCATTGCAGTCTTGGGCTTGTTGTCTCCATTGTGTGTGTCGATGGTTTGGAGGCTAAAGGCCAGTCAGACTCACTAGGTCGCTAGCAGGATGGTGAGAAAGATGAATTTGTGGCCTACATCATGAGATTTTCATTGGTTCTTGTTTGTTGCCTTTACTTGGTAGATTGAAAGTGCTTGCAGCCTAGATCTTGAGCTTGTTGTTTTCTCCTGGTTTCCCCTAATTGACCGAGCAACTCTTTCTAATATTTCAATGTGGGAACTCTCTGCGCTTTGTTTCAAGAAAATGAGGTGGTAACATTATTTTGACATGTGAAGTCGCAACTATTCAACAAAAACAGAAAAAAAAGAGGAAGGGAATAACAAGTTAGTCGGCCCATTTGGCCAGTGGGAGGGAACCTAGGGTTCCTCTCTTTCGTTGTTTTCCTTTTACTTTCCTCTTAACTTTCTCTTCTTCATTTCTAACCATCCACTCTTGCCGCTACCATCGCCTACCTTCTTGTCGTTGTCTCCCTCCTCTGCCTCTTGTTGGTACCTCTATTACCCCTTGTCCTCTCTCCCCTTCCTTTATAAGTACCTCTATGCGCCCCTCCTCTCCCTCCCTTCCTTTCCTCCATCTGTGATTTATCTCCCTCCTCTCGACTCTCTGCCCCTGTCACACGATATCTCTCATGGAGGCAGAAACGAATGTCATAGTGAGCCAAAATATGGAGCCAACATGGCTGAAGGGGGATCTAGAACTTTCAAAGAATGCATTGGGTGATATCGTGCTTCATATGTTGGCTCATAAGTATCTCTTTCCCATTATAAATTATAGCATGAGAATAGTTTTCTAGTAAAATATCTCCTTTTGTAAATATCTCCTTTACATTATATATTATGAATTTATTAGATTGTAGGATGAGTAGGCCCTCGTTTAATTGTTTCCATACAAGGTATATACATGCTTTGTCACGGTCTTGCCATACAAGGTAATTTTGTTGATTAGTTTTCCAATAGGGGTAGGACTACATCAAGGGTCATCTTTGAGCCTTTAAATTTTAACCTCGGTGATGCATGAGTCACAAAGGATATATTACTTGTTGTATGCTCTTTGCTGATGATGTGGTGCTAGTAGATGAAATTACGGTAGGAGACACTAGGAAACTAAAATTGTGGGGATAAACTATGAAATTCAAGGCGTTAGATTTAGTAGGACCAAGATGGAGTATATGAAGTGTGAGTTTAGGGGTGTTAAAGGTGAGGAGGGAGAGGCTAGTCTAGAAGGACCAATAGGTCCTAAGAGGGGCACCTTTTGATACTTGGGACCGATGCTTCAAAATGATGTTGGTATCTACGAGGATATTAGCCACAAGTTCAAAGTAGGGTGGATGAAGTGGAAACAAGCATCCTTTGTTACAAGAAGGTCCCTCAGAAGGTAGCAGGTAAGTTCTATAGGATGGAAATCAGACATGCAATACAATATGGAGTAGAATGTTGCATGGCCCACTAAAAGAAAACAAATGGAACAAAGAGTCATGAAAAGATGTGCATTCTAAGGTGGATGTGTGTCCAAACAAAAAATAACCGATTGAAGAGAAGCTTGTCCAACATCTACTAAGGTTGTCTGGGCATAATCAATGAAGGTATCCTGAAGCACCAGTAAACAATGAAATTTGAAAGGGTAGAAAAAATACTAAGAGGAGCAAGGGCCAACTAAAGTTCACAGGGGAAGAGGCAGTAAAAAGAACACTTGAAGGACTGGAATGTACCTATAGATTTTGCACTTAGTAGGACTTCATGGAAATTAGTAATCCATGTGCAAAACCTTAATTTACTTTTCTTGTACTTTTCTGTTCATTATTATTTTGTCTCCCTACTCTTTGGTTTCTACACTTTCTTTTTGTGTTTCATCTCTAGCCTACCACGACTTGCTCGGGACAAAAGACTCTAAAGCAAACGTCAACAGGATGTATCTAACATGATTGATAATCTTGGTACAAATTTCATGTTTGGTCACATGCTGTGGAGTTTGATGTTATATTTGTTTATTCTCTATACCCTACAACTAGAACTATGATTTATATAAACAAATGTAGCATTGTTTATGCTACAAGAAATAACATATTGAAAGACATTGTTTATAAGATTGACAAAGCATTCCTTTAAACATATGGAAGTACATACTTTGTACTTTACCCAACGCTCATTTGAGGATAGTAAAAATGATCATTGCAGGATTTTACTTTCATGTTCTTGGATTTATTAAGATAAATTTTTGGAGGCTACCATCAAACAATAGGGGAGATCTTTCCCAAATCCTTGCCATCATGATAAAATGGTCGGTATAATCTCATTTGTTGGTACCAATCTTACTGGAATGGAGTTTATGTATAGGAAAATGACTTTTCTTTGCTTTTTGCCGTGTTGATATGATAAAGGATCTATCATTACATGTTCATAAAAAATGGGTGATAGTGGTTTCTTTGAAAGAAAAACATATGGTAAAAATTGAGATGATGTTCCCAACCGTGAATCCTTTATTTTGTTTTCGTATCCATTTCTTGTTCATTTCCTATAGCATGAACCTAAACATACACTATTTTATTTTATTATGGTTTCCATATAAACACCAAGCTTTCTCTTTTGCATATTATTATCCCTTTGTTCCAAACATGCCCTAAGGATGTATCGAGTGGTTGCGCTGTCGAAGATGCCATGGAGGAGGATTATAGAGTGAGGATGGGTTTTGTGGTAAAGACATCTCCTTTCGCAAATAGCTCTTTCACATTATGGATTATGAATTGCTTGGGTACATGCTAATGTTACAAAGCTCTCCAAACAATTATAGTTCAATCACCATATCTAATTATTATGAAAATGCATTATTTGGTACTCGTAATGAAGTCACAGGGGGTTGACATAGGTCTCTGATCAATCCTAATGATGTTTGACCATACACTTGCTGCTTTGACTGAGCTAGACAGTTTGTGACCCCTGCCTGATTGAGGCCTAGCCTAAGTGGACCATGATCATCTATGTATGTCTCCAGTGATTGGGATAGTCTCACATTGCTAGTTTAAGTGGAGCAATACCAACAAGTAAACCGATATGATTCCATGGGACATTTGTTCTTTGCATGTCAAGGTATATTTTGTAATAGTTCAACGCTCAAGTTTTAGTTTTGTTTCTTACTTGTGGTATAACTGTTCATCTTGTTTCAATATTTATAACCAAAATGACATGCTTGTGTAGGACGATTATGTTTGTGCATTTTGTGACGAGGGCGCCAACTTACTATGGTAGGTCTACTCATTTTTCTAGGACCTTTTTTGATGCAGGGTAATATTTTTTGTTCTTAGGTTAATATGAGAATTGTTAGAGATTTTTGCCACTACTCCACATATAAATACTAGATTGATTGAAATATTTTTTTTCCTTTGTAGGGTGGTTGTAATCCTTTACCTAATTATTCAGTATATACTAATTTTTTTATATTTGCATTCATTATCATCATCTAACTTTTCCTAGGCTTGAATTATATTGGAAATATCCAAGTTTCTATGCAAGAATTGTGAGTATAAGCATCACCAATGTGTTGTTTGCGGATGTTTGGGTTTGTCTGACATATCATCAGATTTTAAATATGCTGAGTTCTTTCCTTTCTATCCCTTTGTCGTATGATAGTCCCAAATGTTCCCATTTCATTTATTTTAACTGTTTTTGGAAAATATTCAATGTTTGTAGGTTTCCTAACATGGTCAAAAGTCTTATAGGTGCAACAAGGGACCATCTAATTTTTTGGAAATTAAATTTGAAAAATAGGCAACTTTGTAGGGTGCATCTAAGAACTTAAATGTTCGATAAGGATAATTTGAACATAAGAACCGTAAAAGCAATCATATTCAAGAAAATAGACAAGATACTAGAAAACTCACAATGGTAGATCATACGTCACACTATGTTTTTACAAGTCCTTGTAAATTTAAAAGAAGTAAAAATTAAGTTTAGTGCAAAGTGCATCTTACACTTTTCCACCTAATTACACTTCCAATTTTCTAGAAAAGTGCCCCACTTGCATTTTTCACTAAACCGAAGTGTTTCTTTTCTCAATCTACCAAGACTTTAGAAAACCACATGATTCATAACATCAACTTGATCTTTGCGTACACGGTATAAAATTAGGTATGTGCTAGTGTAGATACCCTTATTGGGGTATCTGAGTAGATGTTTCCTAGTTTTAAGTATTTGCTCTACACATTTGTGATAATCAAATATAGTATGTACTATCTATTGTTGTATGTTGATCTATTGGTTATATACGAGTCAATGTGGTCGATATTTTTTGGTGTTCAAAATGCGTTTATTGTTCATGGTTCCTGATCATGCAATTAGATCAATATGAAATCTGAATTGCCAAGTTCGGTTTACATCCTGCAATTCACATCATGCATAGATAAATACAATGATCAGGTAAGATATTAAGTTGTTAGGTTATATCATTTTCGGAGCATAGATTGGATCTTATGCACGATGGGTAATTACGAAGTTTTTAATGTTAATGTGCTGGAATCCTTGGGGTTTATTGCTTTAGCTAGATCAATATGTGCATGGTGATATAGCCCAATTGTTTAGCCCATTTCTATGTTGCCCTATTTTCTCGAATTATAATAGGACAAATAATTCTAATTATAATGCAACGTCGGAACTTTGCATGGAAATATAGAGGGGTGGTGATAATTATTTTGGGAGGTGAAGGCTTGATTATGAAGATAATAAAAAGATGGCTGGATAAAACGATGGACTAGATTCACAGGCCCAGGGATCCTCTCCTTTTTTTCCATTTCCCCTTGATCTCTCCCTTTTAGTTACCGTTTTTCCTCCTTTGCATTCTCCTTGTCTTTATTTTCACCAGCATTCTGGTCGCCGCCTTCGCATTCCTTATTGTCACAGTCTCCATCAAGGTTCTTGCAAATAATATTGCCACTTTCTTTTTTGGATTAATCTCACTCATTGTTCTCATTATTCGTTTTTCTTTATCACACCCATGAACGTTCCTTCCCTCCCTCCCTTTGTGATTACTTCCTTGTGCCCTTACTCTCACTTCCTACATTTTCCCATATATATTTTATCTTTCTCATGCAATGTCCATCCACCTCTGTCACACTTTATTCTCCCATAAGGCTGTAGTGAATTTTACAATGTGAATTGCATAGAAAAGAATGCTTAAAGAGGGTATTTGGAAATTCTAGCAAAGACGGGATATCACGTACTTCTAATAGTTACATTCGCTAAGTTTTGCCAACATAATACCATAAATAACCATGGATTTAGGTATGTATATTTCCAACATAATTACTACCATATAAGGTATGCCCATTTTCTATTACAGTGGGTCCCTTATTTGCGTCTGTCCAGTATGATTCATGTTTGTTGCCTTAGCTTTTTATTTTTGAGGGAAATCACGAGCTTTATTAACTTAACAACAAATTGTTAAAATCAGTCATAAGACTATGAACTAAGAAAGTAGGCGGCTCAGCATCCCATGAAAACGATCCTCTTGTAAAATTGCATACTTCGCACAAGAATGAGCCGCATGGTTAGCCTCGCAACGAGCAAAAACCACACTACTACACATAAAAGAACAAACTAGCTCGCTACATCTAAAATGGGCTTCACCACCAACCGATCACCGAGGCGGTAGTCCAGTGACGCACTAGCTCCAAACAATCCACTTCGAAGATTACCTTCTGAAAACCCCTCTCCACTACATAAGACACCGCATCACGAAAGAGCAAGAGCTTCTGCAACTAGCGGGTTTGTGATACCTGAAACAACCTTGCAGGTCGCCCCACGAAAGGACTGGGTGTCTCGAGCTACCACTCCCGACGACGCCATGTATGTCTCCAGCAGGAGATCATCATCTGAATTTAACTTGACTGTGTCATCTGGTGGCTTGATCCACTTGCAAGGTCATCTCAGATATTTCACAGGTCCTTTCCCCTTAGGAAGCTCGATCAGCAGTAAAGTATCTTGGATAATCTCCATAAATTTAGTTGGGTTGAATCCAACTTCACCATCCGGGAGATCCATATTGAATACATCACCATGATGATCATCTCCCTCTCCCTTTGCATGAATAACGGATCACACAAAATGTCTTCCGCCCACGTCAAAGGATGGAGTCTTGGTGTTTAATTAGAAGTACTTATTTGGTTGATGTCCAAAACAATTTTGCATTGTTGAAATCAATGAGCGCATGCATCAGTGTTTCAGACTCCCACTTGCAAATTCCACAGGTGCTATTATCACTGATATGCCGTTGTGTAAGAGTCTCATAATTCGTTAAAATACCACGAAGGACTCTCCACCAGAAAGCCTCCACCTTGGATTACACTTACTATTTCCATAATATCTTCCATTTCTCCTTACTGTTAGAGGAAAAAGGAGCTTCATTCTTTACCATCTCCTCATCTTGTAGTTTCATCGCCATCGCTCTATATGCAGAGCGAACTAAATAGACACCTGAATTCTCATGAGTCCACGCCAAGAGGTCATCTCCAACACTTATGCTTAGAGGAATATTCAAAATAGCATCTGCATCAGGACCCAAGAACATCCCTTGGATCAGCGGAACATTCCATTAACGCTCTAGAGTATTCAGCTCATTAACCGTGTTGAGGTATGAGCTTGGAAGTCGGCCAATGGGCCACATAGTGGCAGTGTCCGAGAGCCAGTGGTCTCCCAAATAGAGATGGACTCTCCTGAGCCCACTCGCTTTACCAGCCCAGCTTATAAAGCTTCCCTTCCTGCAGAATTGATCTCCAAGTACTTGATGCTGCTCTGGGCACGGTAGCTTCCATGAAGCTTTGGTTATGCAAATACCTGGTAGTTTGGACTTGAGAACAGAGATACTGAGGTTTCATAATAATTCTCCAAGCTTGCTTGCCTAATAAGGAAATATTAAAAGCATGCATATCCCTAAAACCCATTCCACCTTGGCATTTGGGAATAGCCAATTTCTCCCAAGAAATCCAATGCATAGATCTTCTGTCCAGATTTCCACCCCATCAGAATTTTCCTGAAATAGACATCAACTTCTTGGAGGACCCCTTGGACAGGAGAAAATAAATCATACTGTAATTTGATTTAGCTTGAATGAGAGAGTTAATTAGAGGTTCTTTACCTGGATAAGTCAAGTTATGTTCAGCCTAGCCATTCACACTCCCTCTAGCACTGTCATCTATATACTCAAACGCTTCACTAGTGAGTCTTCCCACAACCATAGGTAAATCTAGATATTTCTCGGAAAAAGCTTCAGTTTGCATATCCAAATAGTTCTTCACCGACTCCCTGTGAGCATCAGAGGTACACAATAAAAAAATAAGTAAGGTGACATGGGGTCCCCTTGTATAATACCCCGAATCGGTGTAAAAGGATCTAGGAGCCCACCATTCACTTTAACCGAAAACCTGACAGTGGAAACACACTTCAGGATCAGCTGAAAAAATGATGTGGAAAATAAAGCTTCAACATCATGGCCTCAATAAAAGTCCATTCCACTCGATCGTAGGCTTTCATCATATCAAGTTTAGCATCACAATTTCCATTCTTCCCCTTCTTCTTCCTTTTCATTGAGTGGATACACTCAAAAAACACTAAGGCATTATGTGATATTAGTCTCCCAACGACAAATGCACTTTGTTCCTGTCCAACTGTTTTGGTAGAAATGTTGTATAACACGGTGCATAATGAAATAGGACTATATTGTTTAATGTATTGATGATATTGAACCTTTGGAATCAAAGTAATTGAGTATTGTTCAATGAGTCTGGAAGCTCCCTACCATTAAGCAAACCCACAAAGGTCTTGGCTAATTAGATCCTAAACTCGCTGATAAAATCCAGTGGTAAAACAATCGACTCCTGATGCTTTAGAAGGATGCATTTTTTCCGCGCATTTTGATAGGCCGTACATTTTTTCTGACATCGTACACAAAAGTTATAGCCATTTGAAGTTTTCATGACAGTTTTTGGCAAAATATGTCGAAATTCATGTTTGTTTTTTTTGGAACAACTAAAATCACTTAATATAACTACAGTTTTAAAGATCTTATTTTTAGAATTTTCTATAATTTTGTGGCATGATTTTGAATCTAGAAAAGGCGATCTCGGGGGGGGGAGATATGTGGTGGACAAAAAAGTCCTGTCGCGGCAGGATTTTTGCATGTTTTCCTACCATGGCAGAACCCGCCAAATTATTTTTGCCAATTTTTTGTGTCCCAGTTGATGTCTCAAACCGGGACTAAAGGGTCTATCTTTAGTCCCGGTTGGAGACACCAACCGAGACTAAAGGGTTGTTGCCCGCGCCCGCACCCGGTCCACCCCTTTAGTCCCGGGTCGTATCACGAACCAGGACTAAAGGTCCGAAACGACCCGGGTCTAAAGGTTGTCGGCGTCCTAGCTATTGGAACCGGGTCTAATGTGATAATTAGTCCCGGTTCCTAACACATCCTGGACTAATGCTCCGGAGGGCTCTGGACGAAAGCCCTATTTTCTACTAGTGGATACACCTAGTTCTGGTGTTCGTCGTCGCCACTACTAGAAGAAGAATCGATAATGCACCTAGGAAAATTAGTTAGCTTGATGAGATGAGTACATGGGATTTATTTGCAAGTTAACCAAGAAATAATACGATAAGAGGATTGATTTGGCCTTAGTATAAACATATGCAAGACAAGTTGAACCACTACTATACAAAATATACCCAAAGGGCTCGTCTTGTATATTAGCTACACTTTACCTTTGCCAAAGATATCGATATAGTTATATCATGACCATACACTAGTCATTCACATGATTGCCATTTATCAGCATAGTTATACCAAGGACATAATTCTATAGGCCATTTGCACCAACATCTCAAGATCATAACATCGGTTAGCTTAGGTTATTTTATGTTACCTCTATGACACAAACCTTATAGTATGATCATACTGTGTTTTGTACATAACCGAGGATGCAACTATTCAAGTAGGTTTGTACTTGGAGGTTGTACACATTTTCCTCATCATGAAGTTTCCCCTTTAACCTATGTGACTATCACCCATCAATGTGGTAGCCAAAGTCACTTCAACAATATTGTCTAATCATCACAACACCCTTACCACCCCGCAAGAATAACTCCTTGGGAGTGGAAAAGATTTGAACCTCAAGTTCTTACCATGAGAGGGATACTAAACTACCATTATATTGATAAAATCCCCATAGGGTGTTGAAGTTTATATTAACCAAACACGTTCAAGGCCTCACAAGTTAACTGACCCTCCACTGGTAGTTTATGAGGGAATACTTAATGGGGTAGGAACATAAGGCAGAGACAACTCACAGCGAGACTTACGGCCTACTTAGGACCGCCCCTCCTTGAAGGGCTTACTCAAGGAAGGCTAGGTCAACTTGTGCCTAAGCTGGAGCCAATGGGAGTTCATATCCAGGACGGCGTACTGTACCTCTCTACAGGGAAAAGAAACATAGTCGGCTCCTTCTAGAACTCGACCCAAACTAACTTGAGATAGATATGTAAACCTTGAGTAGGCCATCTATATAAGGTCAAAAGGGATCACGCCTAGAGGGCACTCAATCTTGTAATCGCAACTCGCAATATCAATAAAAAACCATGGGTAGGTATTTACCACCAAAGCGAGGGGCCGAACCTCCATACATCGTCTCGTACCAATATTGTCCCTGATATACCACACGCCTTGGTCCACCATTCGTTAGCCATCCTTGATGGCTACTGGCCTACTATCGTGAAGACACCATGATAGTTTGCAGCCATCGTGGGGCCTACACCATCTAGAGTTGCGTTCCAGGCGTGACCTTTTAGCGAAGTCGGCAAGATGGTTTCCATTGGCCACCACCTCATCTTCGGCAACATTCGCTACATTTCCAATTACTCTAGATGGAAGCCGACAACCATACCAAGGCATGCCTTTCAACGACTTCGATGCATTCACCAGCTTCGTTGACACATCGACAACGGTGTTGGCTCCAAAGGAGTGGCTGTTTCCTCGAGGACGTCATAAAGTCAATTCATGATGACGAGTCCATCTTCCCATCCTCGATGGCGATTTGGATGAAGGATCTAATGATGACTCGATCATCAACGGGTCCTCTAAGCCCATGGGGGTCTTCATGGTGGGTCTCCTCAACCCCAACGCATCTACATCGACTCCAAGCACCTGATTTAAACACCCATCTCGAGGTTGCGACTGAAGGCACCTAAATCGACATTACTAGCATGGCATTAGCGGCAGAGAAACAATGCATCGCTTGTGAGCAGGAGCTCCCCACGTGGGAAGCAAAGCCGATCGCTCGCGAATAGGAGGCTACCTAGAGTCGCCAGAAGGAGTTTAAGGCTATCTCATATTTTTGTAGGAAATCACACAAATTTCAACCTATCTACCTAGACCCAAAGAAGCTCTTTGTTTAGGACATCAGAGCAACTTGAACTCGTGACCCAACACCAAGAACAGACAGAGCGGCATGAGCCGATACAACACCTGGGGATCGCGTTGCGACGGGAGCCAGTACAACACTTGGGAATCGACAAAGCATATCAACTTTGATCCTTAACAGGGCATGCTAATAAGTGGTATTAACATAATATGGATTTATTGAAGAAAACATACAATTCATGTCTTGTATGTGATATTACAAGCCTATACACAATCCAAAAATGCAAACTAGCACATCAATGGTACCAAAATATAGGGACAGATTGATTTGGCTAGGAGGAATGGGTAGGACACTTTAATTCTCCGCGAATCAACAAGAACGATATCCACCGAAAAAACACATCCATACAAGAAAGTAGGGAGGGTATCTCATGCAACGTGGTTACATGAGATAGTAGTTGTTGTAATCAAACAATGTTAAAGTAGGAGCTTTCTTGAACCATGTGGTTGTTAGAGAAAGTAGTAACTATTAAAGGGTCTGTACGATGGCGCTATAACCAAGGTCATCATACACTATGCGATAATTGACATGTCAATGTTTTTTGAATAGCTTTTTAAAGGATCGGTCTCCTTGTTTGAATGCGGCTTTTTCCTATGTTGAGAGAGTGTTGTAAGTTGAGGACGAGACATAAGAGGCCGTATTGAACTTCCCAAGTGTTGGATCTAAGAACTCTCGCCAATGTTAGTCTGGTTCATCACGAATTTCATGGATCTGACACTAGAGCCACATCGTGTGGCATTGAGCGGTTTTGATGGGTGGTTGAGTGTGCTTGTTGGCACGGCTCGTTAGCTTTGATTCTCACCAAAATTAGATTTGTCATGTCCTCTTTGCAGTTGATGGCTTTGGTAGCATTGTGGTCTTGGACTTATTTTTGCAATTGTGTTGTTCGATGATTTAGAGGCTAAAGGCAAGTCGGAGTCGCCAGGTCGCTAGCGCGATGGAGGAAGATGAAGTTTTGACCTACATCATGAGATTTCCGTTTTTCGCCTTTGTTTCCTTTCTCGGTAGACTAAAAGTTCTTACGGACTAGATCTTGATCCCGTTGTTCAGGCTTTCTCCTGGTTTCCCCTAATTGACCGTGCAACTCTTTCTAATATTGCAATGTGGGCACTCTCTACACTTTGTTGGAAAAAATGAGGTGGTAACATTATTTTTACATGTGAAGTCATGGTTATGCAACTAGTCGGCCCATTTGGCCAGCGGGAGGGAACCTAGGGTTCCTCTCTTTCACTATTTTCCTTTTACTTTCCTCTTAGCTTTCACTTCTCCATTTCTAACCATCCACTCTTGCCGCTACCATCGCCTACCTTCTTGTCGTTGTCTCCCTCCTTTGCCTCCTTGTTGGTACATCTATTACCCCATTGTCCTCTCTCCCCTTCCTTTATCAGTACCTCTATGCACCCCTCCTCTCCCTCCATTCCTTTCCTCCATCTATGATTTCTCTCCCTCCCCTCGACTCTCTACCCCTGTCACACGATATCTCCCATGGAGGCGGTAACGAATGTCATAGTGACCCAAAATATGGAGGAAACATGGCCTAAGGGGGATCTAGAACTTCCAAAGAATGCATTGGGTGATAGTGTGCTTCATATGTTGGCTCGTAAGTATCTCTTTCCCATTATAAATTATAGCATGAGGATAGTTTTCTAGTAAAATATCTCCTTTTGTAAATATCTCTTTTACATTATAGATTATGAATTTATTAGATTGTAGCATGAGTATGCGCATGTTTAATTGTTTCCATACAAGGTCTATACATGCTTTTTCACGGTCTTGCCATACAAGGTAATTTTGTTGATTAGTTTTCCAATCAGGGTAGGACTACATCAAGGGTCATCTTTGAGCCCTTACATTTTTCCCTCGGTGATGGATGAGGTCACAAAGGATATATACAAGGATATATTACTTGTTGTATGCTCTTTGCTTATGATGTGGCGATAGTAGATGAAAGTAGGGTAGGAGACAATAGGAAACTAAAATTGTGGGGATAAACTTTGAAATTCAAGTGGTTAGACTTTGTAGGACCAAGATGGAGTATATGAAGTGTGACTTTAGGGGTGTAAGAGGTGAGGAGGGAGAGGCTAGTCTAGAAGGACCAATATGTCCTAAGAGGGGCACCTTTTGATACTTGGGACCGATGCTTCAAAATGATGTTGGTATCTACGAGGATATTAGCCACAAGTTCAAAGCAGGGTGGATGAAGTGGAAACAAGCATACTTTGTGACAAGAAGGTCTCTCAGAAGGTAACAGGTAAGTTCTATAGGATGGAAATTAGCCCTGCGATACAATATGGAGTATGTTGCATGGCCCACTAAAATATAACAAAGGAAACAAAGAGTCATGCAAAGATGCGCATTCTAAGGTGGATGGGTGACCAAACAAGGAATAACCGATTGAAGAGAAGCTTGTCCAACATCTACTAAGGTTGTCTAGGAATATTCAATGAAGGTGTCCTGAAGCACTAGTAAACAATGAAATTCTAAAGGGTAGCAGAAAATACTGAGAGGAGCAAGAGACAACTAAAGTTGACAGGGGAGGAGGCAGTAAAAAGAAGTCTTGAAGTACTGGAATGTACCTATATATTTTGCACTTGGTAGGACTTCATGGAAATCAGTAATCCATGTGCCAAACCTTAATTTGCTTTTCTTGAACTTTTTTGTTCATTATTATTTTATCTCCCTACTGTTTGGTTTCTACACTTTCTTGTTGGGTTTCATCTCTAGCCTACCACAACTTTCTCGGGACAAAAGACTCTAAATCAACGTCAACAAGATGTATCTAACATGATTGATAATCTTGGTATAGATTTCATGTTTGGTCACATGGTATGGAGTTTGATGTTATATTTGTTTATGCTCTGTAGCCTACAACTACAACTATGATGCATGTAAACAAATGTAGCATTATTTATGCTACAAGAAATATCATATCGAAAGACATTGTTTATAAGATTGAGAAAGCATTCCTTTAAACATATGGAAGTACATACTTTGTACTTTACCCAATGCTCATTTGAGGATAATAAAAATGAACATTGCAAGATTTTACTTTCATGTTCTTGTATTTATTAAGATAAATTTTTGGAGGCTACCATCAAACAATAGGGTAGATCTTTCCCAAATCCTTGCCATCATGATAATCTCATTTGTTGGTACCTCTCTTACTGTAAATGGAGTTTATGTATAGGAAAATGAGTTTTCTTTGCTTTTTGATGATTTGATATGATAAAGGATCTATCATTACATGTTCATAAAAAATGGGGGATAGTTCTTTCTTTTAAAGAAAACATATGGTAAAAATTGAGATGATGATCCCAACCATGAATCCTTTATTTTGTTTTTGTATCCATTTCTTGTTCATTTACTATAGCATGAACCCAAACATACACTATTTTGTTTTATTATGGTTTCCACATAAACACCAAGCTTGCTCTTTTGCAAATTATTATCCCTACTCATTTGTAGGTCTACTCATTTGTAGGTCTACTCATTTGTCTAGGACATTTTTGGATGTAGGGTAATATTTTTGTTCTTAGGTTAATCTAAGAATTGTTAGAGATTTTTGCCACTAGTTCACATATAAATACTAGATTGGTTGAAACATTTTTTTCAGTATATTCTATTTTTTTATTTGCATTCGGTATCATCATCTAACTTTTCCTAGGCTTGAATTGTATTGTAAGAATTGTGAGTATAAGCATCACCAATGTGTTGTTTGCGGATGTTTGGGTTCGTCTGACATATCATCATATTTTAAATATGCTGAGTTATTTCCTTTCCATCCCTTTGAGTTCTTTCCTTTCCATCCCTTTGTCGTATGATAGTCCCAAATGTTCCCATTTCATTTATTTTTAGTCTTTGTGGAAAATATTCAATCTTTGCAGGTTGCCTAACATGGTCAAAAGTCTTATAGGTGCAACAAGGACCATCTAATTTTTTGGAAATTAAAGTAAAAAAATAGACAACTTTGTAGGGTGCATCTAAGAACTTAAATGTTCGATAAGGATAATTTGATCATAAGAACCGTAAAAGTAATCATATTCAAGAAAATAGACAAGATACCAGAAAACTCACAATGGTAGATCATACATCACACTATGTTTTTACAAGTCCTAGTCCATTTAAAAGAAGTAAAACATAAGTTTAGTGCAAAGTGCATCTTACACTTTTCCACCTAATCACACTTCCAATTTTCTAGAGAAGTGCCCCACTTGCATTTTCACTAAACCGAAGTGTTGCTTTTCTTAATCGACCAAGACTTTAGAAAACCACATGATTCATAACATCAACTTGATCTTTGCTTACACGGTATAAACTTAGGTATGTGCTAGTGTAGATACCATTATTGTGGTATCTGAGTAGATGTTTCCTAGTTTTAATTTTTTGCTCTGCACATTTGTGATAATCAAATATAGTAGGTATTATCTACTGTTGTATGTTGATTCTATTGGTTATATACGAGTCAATGTGGTCGATACTTTTTTGGTGTTCAAAATGCTTTTATTGTCTATTTTTCTTGATCATGCAATCAGATCAATATGAAATCTGAATTGCCAAGTTTGGTTTACATCCTGCAATTCACATCATGCAAAGATAAATACAAATGATCAGGTATGATATTAAGTTGTTGGTTGATATCATTTTCGGATCATAGATTGGATCTTATGCATAATGGGTAATTACGAAGATTTTGATGTTAGTGTGCTAGAATCCTTGGGGTGTATTGCCTTAGCTAGATCAATAGGTGCATGGTGATCTAACCCAATTGTTTAGCCCATTTCTACGTTATTTTGCCCCTGTTTTCTCGAATTATAACATGACAAATATTTCTTGTTATAATGCAATGTCAGAACTTTGTGAACTTTGCATGGAAAAATAGAGGGGTGGTGATAATTATTTAGGGAGGTGAAGACTTGATTATGAAGATAATAAAAAGATGGATGGACAAAACGAGGGACTAGATTCACATGCCCAGGGATCCTCTCCTTTTTTCCATTTCCCCTTGATCTCTTCTTTTTAGTTACCGTTTTTCCTCCTTTGCATTCCTCTTGTCTTTCTTTTCACCCACCGCCTTCACATTCCTTATTGTCGCAATCTCCATCAAGGTTCTTGCAAATAATATTGCCACTTTTCTTTTTGATTAATCTCACTCATTGTTCTCATTATTCGTTTTTCTTTATCACACCATGAACGTTCCTTCCCTCCCTACCTCCCTTTATGATTACTTCCTTGTGCCCTTACTCTCAGTTCCTACCTTTTCCCCATATATATATTTTATCTCTCTCATGCCATGTCCATCCACCTCTGTCACACTTTATTCTCCCTTACGGGTGTAGTGAATCTTACAATATGAATTGCATAAACAAGAATGCTTAAAGGGGTATTCGGAAATTCTAGCAAATACGAGGATATCACGTACTTCTAATAGTTACATTGGCTAAGTTTTGCCAACATAATGCCATAAATAACCATGGCTTGAGGTATGTATATTTCCAACATAATTACTACCATATAAGGTATGCCCAGTTTCTATTACGCTGGGTCCCCTATTTGCGTGTGTCTGGTTTGATTCGTGTTTGTTGCCTTAGCTTTTTATTTTTGAGGGAAATCACGAGCTTTATTAACTTAACAACAAAGTGTTACAATCGGTCATAAGACTATGAACTAAGAAAGCAGGTGGCTCAGCATCCCATGAAAACGACCCTCTTGTAAAATTGCGTACTTCGCACAAGAATGATCCGCATGGTTAGCCTCGCAACAAGCAAAAACCACACTACTACACATAAAAGAACAAACTAGCTCGCTACATCTAAAATGGGCTAGATCACCAACCGATCACTGAGGCGGTCGGTCGAGTGACGCACTAGCTCCAAACAATCCACTTCAAAGATTACCTTCTGAAAACCCCTCACCACTACATAAGACACCGCATCATGAAGAGCAAGAGCTTCTGCAACTAGCGGGTTTGAGATACCTGAAACAACCTTGCAGGTCGCCCCACAAAAGGACTGAGTGTCTCGAGCTACCACTCCTGACGATGCCATGCATCATATGAATTTAACTTGAATGTGTCATCTGGTGGCTTGATCCACTTGCAAGGTCATCTCGGAGATTTCACAGGTCCTTTCCCCTTAGGAAGCTCGATCAGCTGTAAAGTATCTTGGATAAACTCCATAAATTTAGTTGGGTTGAATCCAACTTCACCATCCGGGAGATCCATATCGAATACATCACCATGATGATCATCTCCCTCTCCCTTTGCGTGAATAACGGATCACACAAAATGTCTTCCGCCCACGTCAAAGGATGGAGTCTTGGTGTTTAATTAGAAGTACTTATTTGATTGATGTCCAAAATGCATGCACCCTAAAGAAGATCTTGTTTTATCCCAACATTCTATGTGAAGGTGAAATTTTGGTGTGATTTGAGGAGGATGCTTAGAGAATCTCCACTCGTTGGCCGAACCTAGGCCGAAATCCGGACCAAACTTTGGCCGGACGGCGCTAGTTTTCGGCCTGGGTACGCCCAGTTTCCCACTCGCGTACCCAGGCCAGGTTCCCGGGTCGCCCGTTTCCGCTCAAATTCGGCTCAAGTTCGTCCAAATTTTGGCATAGTTCGTCATACGATGAATACATAACACTTTAAGACCAAAGTTCGGCGAAATTTTAAACAGAGTTCGGCGTAAATATAAACATAGTTCGGCCTGCAATAAAAGTATAACATATTTCGGCCTGCAATAAAAGTACAACATATTTCGGCCAAGTTCGCTCAGTGCATGCTCAGCATATACATCGTGTTGCCCCTGCGTATCCATAGGTGCTCGACAAGATCATCCTGCAGCTGTTGATGCATCGCCGGATCTCGGATCTCCTGACGCATTGCGATGAATGCAGCCCATGTTGGAGTCACCTGATGATCAGGCTCGGCAAGAGGACCCTGTCTGTAGTATGGCTCGTCCTCCTCGAGAAAACTCATTGGATCCTTCCTCTCATCTTCAATGATCATGTTGTTCAAGGTCACACAACAGTTCATCACTTCCCACATCTGATCTTTCGACCAGGTCATAGCAGGGAACCGGACAACTACAAACCTCTGCTGGAGCATACCAAATGCCCGCTCCACGTCCTTCCTGCAAGCTTCTTGTTCCTTGGCAAAGTGAGAATGCTTGAGGAGCATTGTACTTGAGATAGTCTTCACGAATGTTGGCCATCTTGGATAGATGCCATCTGCTAGATAGTATCCCTTGTTGTAGTGGTGTCCACTGATATCAAATTCCACAGGGGGGGAGCATGACCCTCAACAAGCTTGGAAAAGACAGTTGAGGATTTGAGGACGTTGATGTCGTTGTTCGATCCTGCCATGCCAAAGAAGGAGTGCCAGATCCAAAGATCATGTGTAGCAACTGCCTCAAGTATCACAGTGCATCCTCCTTTGTGGCCTTTGTACATTCCTTGCCATTCAAATGGAAAGTTCTTCCACTCCCAATGCATGCAATCTATGCTTCCAATCATACCAGGAAATCCTCTATTTTCATTGGCTGCGAGGATCCGAGCAGTGTCTTCAGCAGTGGGTGATCTCAAGTACTCTTCCCCGAACACTTCAATCACTGCCCTGCAGAACCTGTACAAGCAATCAAGGGCGGTGGACTCGGCGATGCGGAGATAGTCATCGGCAGCATCAGCCGGCGCTCCATATGCAAGCAACCTCATTGCCACTGTGCACTTCTGAAGCGAGGAAAACCCAACCAAGCCGGTGTAGTCCTTCTTGCAAAGGAAATATGGGTCGAACTCCCGGATGGCATGCACGAGGAAGAGCTTCCGGCTCATCCTGAAACGGCGGCGAAACACGTCCTCTCCATGGAGTGGCTGGTCGGCGAAGTAGTCGGCGTACAACATGCAATAGCCCTCTATCCTCTGTCTCGCCTTGCACTTCATGCGACCTGGCGCCGAACCACCGCGCTTCAGCTTCGCCATCTGCATGTACAGCTGGGCGAGCGATGCGAGGATCTGCAAGTTCTCTTCACCTTCGGCGACCTCGGCGCTCTCCTCCTCCAGGAGTACGGCGAGCAACTCCTCGTCGTCGGAATCCATGGCGAGTATCTCGTCCTTGTCAGAGTCAGTGGATAGTATCTCGTCGCCGTCGAAGTCCATGGCCGAATCCGGCCAAATGTCGGGCGTGGTGGTGGGAGCACGGAGCGAAGCAGAGCTACGGCTAGGCTAGGTCGGCGCAAGCGGCAGCGGAGAAGGCATGGAGGTGGGCGGAAACTAAGGCGAGCGTAGCTAGAGGCGTGGGCATGTCTCAGCGCGGGGGAGCTCCACCGGCAAAGTCATGGCGACAGAGCTCTTCGCGGCAGTCTGGGCGAGTGGAGTGGGTGGGAATGGGACTATCTCGCCGACAGAGTTGGCCCACGCCCTTTTTTACGGCGTCCGGCGTCCCCAGGGTGTACCCGGGAACCTGGGTTCGGCCTGGGTAGGCCGGAGCAAAACACGCCGAAATCCAGACGAAAACAGGTCCCTGGGTACGTGACTGGGCCGATTTTCGGCGTCCGGACTGAATTTTGGCGTCGACTCGGCGTCCTGGGTAGGCAAGTGGAGATACTCTTAGGAAGATTATTAAAATGTGCCTAGCATGCCATAGCAAAGCATGTGTAGCACCACCACGGCACCGCCGCACATACTACAAGAATATCACTTTTGCTTCGGTCCCCCCCCCCCTCCTCCCTCCTTCTTTTCAAACCACTGGTAGAAAAGGGCCCATGCGTCCCGGTTGGTAAGGGCCATTAGTCCCGGTTGCCCAACCGGGACGGGGCAATCGGGACTAAAGCTCCAACCATTAGTCCCGGTTGCCCCACCAACCGGGACAAATGGGGGCACACGTGGCGGCATCAGAGCGAGGGTGGAGATTAGTCCCGTTCATAACACGAACCGACTAATAACTTCTGCCGCGGGCAGATTTGGCCCATTTCTGCCATGAAGAGAATTCATTTTGGCACATTTTGTTGTCAGCAGATTTTCGCCACTTTTGTGCCGCGGAGAATTCATTTAGGTTGTTTTATTGTTTATTTAGTGTTTTGCACTTATCAATGAAGGAACCTTATATTACACAAGATCATCATGACAACATTACATTCAATACACGATCGAGTTCATGCACTACATACAAAAGTTTCTATTCGATGCTACCGCCAATTTCTTGAAAGTTGCTATTTTTACAATTCCTATTGTCTATACACACCGAGTAGTATTCCTCTTGTGTGTTTAGGACTTCGCATCCAAGAATCCCGCCAATTCCTCTGTATTGCTCGTATGCGATCCTTTGGCGTAAGACCGTCCCGTAGACGCTCGATCTGATTTAAAAAGGAGTCACCTATATGAATATGAAACTAGACACAATTTGATTGTAATTAAAAACTATAGAAATTGTTTACGTCGTGGAGTTGCTCTAAATTCCTGCCCTTCTCATCGCATCGCCGGATGAACTCGCATACATAGTATCCACATAGATTGTTACCGGTCCTCGTCAGCACTTTACGACAACAGAGTTCAATCAAAATAATAATCAAGCATGATAATAATGTATCAAAACTAGAATCAAAGAGATGCTGGATATAGCTAGTGGTGCTTACATCTAGTGGTTGAAATGTAAGCTCCTCTTTCCAAACACCCCTAGCCTTCTTGGTGAACTGCTTCCAATGCCGGCGAGAAAACGAATAAAATAAGTTATTAAGTACTTGATATCATAAAATTCACGAACGTTGCCGATATAGTGTCGTAATGATTAGAATTACCGGAGAAGTATCTGCATGTCCTTCCACGTCTCAAGGGTTTATGTTTCGAGTCCATGACTAGTACACGCCTTTGTCAAGTTGAATGATTAACGTAATATAGTGGTACTGCGAATGTAACTAATCAATTATATACTTAACATCGAGTAAGCGAAATAGAAAGTGTATACAAGACAATAACACTCACTGGAAGTTGTAAGGAAATAGTATTTCCTTTTGGTTTCTTGAAACCTTAACGCTGTACTATATTATCCTCCGTATCCCGGGGCTTATTTTGAGATTAGCTTCATGAACCCAATATGGGTCAATGAAGCCAATGTCATAGATTTGTCCTCTGCTGCATTCGAGAATCTTCATTCTGCATATTAAAGTATGATTATATACATGCAATAAACAAAATATTATAGATGGAGACTAAATTAATTACAGAATTAGTACTTACGCACAATAGGCACTCATGATCGATTTGTCCAAGGCGTCTTGATTGAATAATTGAAATAGTTCATCAAATTCAATGGATATCATGTCATCGCTTTTCTTTCCCATGATGCTTTTTGTAACCCTCAAGACTATCCGATTAGCCCCGCCCTTGTGGCATGCATGTACCGCTTATGCAATCTTCGCATTTTGTTGGAAGATTGTTTACCTCCTCGAGTTTGACGAGAGGTTTTCCGTCTTGGTATTGGTATGCTACTTCACTCACGGGAAGAACTCTAATCGGGATAAGTACTGGGCAATACTCATACCTTGAGCTGCGGCAGCTCCAGACAGTAACTACCTCTGGATCATACCGCTTTCGCCCCATATTTGCTCGACCCCACATTGGTTTGAGAAATCACCTTGAGAGGGGCGCAAGTCTGTTTTGCTTGTTCTCCGAGCTGGCAACAGATTTCCGCTTGCATCAAGATCTTGCTCTTGAGGCTTTTTGTGCTGCATGTGACTTGAGAATAGAACTCTCATAGTCCGATGACAGCTTTGGCTCGGGTTGATGAAGAGTCTTTAGCATTTTCAACACTTTGGCTTTTTCTTCTTTGGTCTTTGGGAACTCGCTCTTTCGGCCGCCTTAGCGAAAATGTCATTGTTTCGCATCAACGATCGCCAGATCTCCTCTTCAAGATACCATAAGCTCTCTTGGGAGGAACCGTTGGTACTTTTGGAAGAGGCTCTTGTTTACGTTCGGCGATCGCCACGACGATAGTAGCAGACGCTTACGCTTTTTATCCTGAGGCGCCGGCGATGGCTCCCGCGGCGATGGCCGCACCGGAGATTGGTGACGCGACAGAGTCGGGTGAGGCGACGAAGACGGCTGCCAAGGCGACGCATGGCCGGAGACGGGTGAGGCGGCGAAGATGGCCTTGGCGTGTTATTTCGAAGCACGATACAATCCTTCGGCCATAGAATGGTGACGTTTTTGCGTCACCCAAAGCGATCACATCCCTTCACCAAATAGGTAGTGAAGATCCAAAACCTCAAAGGTGGGCATGATTTCATCCACGCCGACAACAGCGTAGCCCTCCGGAACCGGACGACCGTGGTAAGTTGGTGTGGGTCCAATTGGTAAGGCATACGACCGCCACCTTCATTGATATGTTCACAACTTTGACATGTAGCTCGCAGGTGTCATCTCTGTGATATCATCCAGGGTAGCCACAGGAGCCATCGTCGGCATCATCGGCATCGCAATTGTCATCACCGGGACCTCGGTGGAAGCCACACTGCTTTTCGATTATTCGATAGGCGGTAGCATCGAATGCAAGTGTCTTTGAGATGGGCGCCGATAGTACTTTGCTCTTTAAGTGAGTTAATTTCATCTTGTTGTTGCTTTAATCGTTCTTCAATTAAACGCATTCGCTCTTTCTCGACTTCTGCTTCAACCGCCACTGTCCTTACTCCGACGGCTTCTATCGATATTTCTTCCTCTCTTGAAACCCAGTCCTCCATGATTGGGAGCCTATTGTGCCTCGTGTTCGTCCATCATGTTCCTTATTTCCAAGGGCGAGTGTGAGCTCATCATTCTCTATCGGGAATGAAGTCCCCATCTTTAACAGCTTTCTTGCTTTTCTCATCCTCTCGATTGGCAAGGGGTCTTCTTTATGTCGTATGGTATATATACACCTCCCTTCCGAGTCCAGCGTGCCCCCATGCCCGTAAAACCAATTCCTTGCACGTTCTACCCAATCGTCTGTCTCTAGGGTGATATTTTTATCACGCAGCCTCGCTCAAGTTTCTCCCACTTAGGAATGCCAGCCCAGAGCCACCTTGCCCCATAGTATGGTGATACTTCTTATTAGCGACATTCAGCTTATTCGTTTCGACATTTTCTTAGCTTTTTCGATTTCTTGTATTCCACAAACTCATCCCGAATGGTTTTATCTTCTCAAACTGAATATTCTTGAAATCGAGTCTTCTTTTTCACGACATAGTCAAGGTGCAATCTTTTCTTCCAGTTGGTGAAACAACTGGCCATCTTCTTCAAAGCCCACTCCCGACCTTAGCCTCCATGGCTCTCCCATGTTGTAAGGCGTCCTCAATCGGATCCTCCGCATTTGGATCCAGCTCTATCTTCGTAGTTTGAAATTAACCATGAGCCTCTTCCACAAGAAATCTTTGGCGTGGTTAGGGACAAATAAACATGTTCCTCTTCATCCGCATTAGCAGTCCTATTCCAATTTCTAATGGTGATCGGGATTAAGTCCCTAACGATTACTCCGCATTGTGCCACAAATTTGGTTGCGACAACTTCGAGTCAGTCATCTGCCTACTGCGACATCTTCGATCCTGAACCTCTCATGGTCTTGCAACTTTTGTTGGGCCTCGTGCTCTCTTTTCAAGAGATTCCTTTGATCCGGAGGGCTAAAAGAAGAAAGATCGTCGTTACTATTTCTATATAGATAGCGAGATGATTAATTAATGAATTGATTTATATTACATGCACCTTGCCGAGCGGTCGTCTTCTCGATTACACAAGGCATTGCCTTCTCCTCGCGAAGGCAACACCTTCAACCTCAAACAAGTTGTCTACTCCGTAAAAGAGGATCACCCTCACCGAGTTGTTCGTAAACGTTGATACGCCTAAATTATCTTCCACGGATCACACCTTGGATCAACTCTTCCTTTTCTTCGTCTCGGCGTGTGGGTCCATATTTTCCGCATAGGTGGAAAACGAATAAGTCAAAGCGGATAAAGGAGAAAGTTAAGTACGGTGTTGAGAGATATAAACCCTAATTCAGAGAAACCCTAATATATACATACACAATAATAAAAATGAAGAGAAAGGGAAACCGTGTAGTAGATAGGCACATCGTCGAACCCACATGCACCTAAGTTGCTTGAAAATGTGAATCGGGTCTGGGGCTACCCACAGTGACTGACCAGTGGGGCCGAAGACCAATAATACCAAAGTAATTAATAAACCTAATAATACCTAACTAATAATAAACCTAATAATCAAAACACCGAAAAGAAAGGGAAACAATCAACACATGGCATCGATGCAATGCTCAAGCAATTATGATGATATGACAAGTTAATTTGCATTGGAATGTAATCCTAAGACATGCTCGATGATTTAATCGGGGTTCCGAGGGGTGAAAACCCTAACTCGGAGAAACTCCGGAACATATGAGAGGGGTGCATTTGTTCTTCTAATTATACTTGTCATTTAAGTTGTTTAACAATGCATGATTATATGTTAAATAGATAGGTTTCATTTTTCTGAACAATTTGATATATTATTTGTATTTTTCTGACTTATAAACAATAAGTTATTGATTTTACAATATTAAATCATTTTCGGAATTAAAACAAAAGGCAAATATTTTTTACACCGGCGACCCCTAGCCAGTGAGATCGACAGATGGGCCCTAGTGCCAACTCAGCCTCCACGCATTAGCAGCCCCACCCAAGAATCACATCGCCGGTGAGCACATGCGGTGGCGGCGTTGCTAGAGGGCTCGGGAGGCGTGGGTTTGTTCGAAAGAGGCGTCGAGGCGAACCTAACTAGTAGGGCACCGCCCGGATTTGGTCACCGGAATAGGCACGCGACGACATGCGGCCGGGCGGATGGCGCGACGGCGAAGAGAGAGGAGCGCTAGGGAGGAAAGAAGGGGTCCCAGAGAGTTACAAGCTCACCCTCGACGCGTGTGTAGCCTTGGCGGGGACGGAGGAGATCGACAGCAACGGTGATGGCAAGGCGGAGCTCGTCGGTGATGGGAAGACGCGGTCGATTCCTGTCGCGCGGCTTCGATTCCTTCGGCGAGGAGGATAAGCACAGCGAGGCAGCGCGTGGAGGCCGACGGCGAGACGATGGTTGGGCAGCCTGACGGCGTCCGAGCGGTTGTCCTCGCGGCGATCTCTGCTGGTGAGTGAGAAAGAGGAACGGGAAGAAGGAGAAGGGCATGGTTAACTAGTAGGGGACCTTTAGTCCCATTGGTGGCTCCAACCGGACTAAAGGGCATACGTCGCTGGAGCCACCAACCGAAGTATAGTCCAATATTTTCAGAGACCAAGGGTTGGCGTTGAGGTCTTTATTCGGTTGGTGGCTCCAACCGACATATTCCCCGATTTCAAATTTTTTCGTATTTTCTCTCTCTCGCCTTTATTTTTTATTTTGGGGTTTAAATTTGTATTGTTTTTAAATGATAATTAATTTGGAATTTAGAAAAACTTTAAACATAAGAAGTGTTTGGATTTGAATAAATAATTCAAAAACATTTTCTGTTTTAAAAAAAATTAATGTAACCATTTAAAATATGAACCATTTACAATTAAAAATGAATTAACTTATATTTTTTTAATATCAATTTGGAATTTAGAAAAATTTTAAACATAAGAAGTGTTTGGATTTGAATAAATAATTCAAAAACATATTCTATTTTTAAAAAATAATTAATGTAACCTTTTAAAATGAATTAACTTATATTTTTGAATATTAATTTGGAATTTAGAAAAAATTTATACATAAAAAGTGTTTGGATTTAAATAAATAATTCAAAAACATTTTCTGTTTTAAAAAATAATTAATGTAACCATTTAAAATATGAACCATTTACAATTAAAAATGAATTAACTTATATTTTTTTAATATCAATTTGGAATTTAGAAAAAATTTAAACATAAAAGTGTTTGGATTTAAATAAGTAATTCAAAAACATTTTCTGTTTTAAAAAATAATTAATGTAACCATTTAAAATATGAACCATTTACAATTAAAAATGAATTAACTTATATTTTTTTAATATCAATTTGGAATTTAGAAAAACTTTAAACATAAGAAGTGTATGGATTTGAATAAATAATTCAAAAACATATTCTATTTTTAAAAAATAATTAATGTAACCTTTTAAAATGAATTAACTTATATTTTTGAATATTAATTTGGAATTTAGAAAAATTTTAAACATAAAAAGTGTTTGGATTTAAATAAATAATTCAAAAACATTTTGCTTTTAAAAATAATTAATGTAACCATTTAAAATATGAACCATTTACAATTAAAAATGAATTAACTTATATTTTTAATATCAATTTGGAATTTAGAAAAATTTAAACATAAAAAGTGTTTGGATTTAAATAAATAATTCAAAACAAAGGTTTGGACCCACCGATTCTACAGACATTTGTCCTTTTACCGGGATGGACGAAAAGGTTTGAGATGTACCGGTTGGGAGATAGTCCATGTAAGGTGGTCTAGTATTTTAGGAAAATGGGACGGTAGCATTGTGAAACGGCATTTTGGTGGTTACTTCACAAAACGACCTGTTTTTTGCGCTCGGAAAATGGAAAAGGGCTTTTCCGTGCGACAAAACGGAAAACTTCCTCCCACCACATTGTTCTCCATACCAATGTCCACACACATGCATAATATGGGCACAACATCACAAACTATGCCGTGATTCAGCACATAACATCGGTCATTTGGACCGAAAGCCATGAAACCTCGAACATGATAGGTCATTTTGTGAAGGTTTTTTTGAAACATGATCAATATACCAAGTCTGGTATTTTTCCTTTCAACTATGTAACATAATATGACACCACGCGAAGGATTTTCATTGTTCGGATTTTTTTGAATTTATTATGCCCGTTTTGAATTATCTGAATTTCTAACTATGGTCGAACCGGTGTGCATGAAGATAGGGACGGCATCGTTAGAACTTGCATTGGATCTCTGAAGAAACCACATATTGCGAGTCTAAAATGATTTTTCAAAAATCACGGCGATAGATCATGTACTGTAGTACAAACCGGACCCACTTCTGCCGATTCTACAGACATTTGTCCTTTTACCCGGGATGGACGAAAAGGTTTGAGATGTACCGGTTGGGAGATAGTCCATGTAAGGTGGTCTAGTATTTTAGGAAAATGGACGGTAGCATTGTGAAACGGCATTTTGGTGGTTACTTCACAAACGACCCGCTTTTGCGCCGGAAAATGGAAAAGGGCTTTTCCGCGACAAAAAGGAAAACTTCCTCCTGCAACATTGTTCTCCATACCAATGTCCACACACATGCATAATATGGGCACAACATCACAAACTATGCCGTGATTCAACACATAACATCGGTCATTTGGACCGAAAGCCATGAAACCTCGAACATGATAGGTCATTTTGTGAAGGTTTTTGAAACATGATCAATATACCAAGTCTGGTATTTTTCTTTCAACTATGTAACATAATATGACACCACGCGAAGGATTTTCATTGTTCGGATTTTTTTTGAATTTATTATGCCCGTTTTGAATTATCTGAATTTCTAACTATGGTCGAACCGGTGTGCATGAAGATAGGGGACGGGCATCGTTAGAACTTGCATTGGATCTCTGAAGAAACCACATATTGCGAGTCTAAAAATGATTTTTTCAAAAAATCACGGGCGATAGATCATGTACCTGTAGTACAAACCGGACCCACTTCCTACCGATTCGACAGACATTTGTCCTTTTTACCCGGGATGGACGAAAAGGTTTGAGATGTACCGGTTGGGAGATAGTCCATGTAAGGTGGTCTAGTATTTTAGGAAAATGGGACGGTAGCATTGTGAAACGGCATTTTGGTGGTTACTTCACAAAACGACCCGTTTTTGCGCTCGGAAAATGGAAAAGGGTTTTTCAAACATGATCATTGTTCGACACAAATTTAGTCCCGGATGTATTCAAACCAGACTAAAAATATTTTCCGCCATTTCCCACCTCTTCCGCCAAGTTTTCCGCCTTTCCTTTCTACTAGAGCTTTTAGTCCGGATGTAGTCACTAACCGGACTAAAGATATTTCCGCCATTTCCCAAAGCTTCACGCCAAGTTTTCCCCTTTCCTCTATATTTAGGGTGATCGTGTCATGGCTATCCACACATCCACACCTTCCTCTCTTAGAACAATGGACAACGCCATCTTGGGACATTCTCGACCCTCGAGGAGACCGAGGCGCCTCAACTACCCTTGTCCACCGGGTACCGCCCGATGTCGAGCGCCGGAGGGTTCCTTTCCTCTGTCCCTCAAGGTTCCGCACGCCGTGGCCATCACAAACCACTTCTACCACGATCTCACGCCGGAGCAGCGGATGGATCCCTAGTGGGATCCCGACAACTATGACACCTGGAATGCCTTCTTCGCTAATAGGCGTGAAAGGGAGCTCGCCAGGTACGAGGGTGATGGCCCGCCACCGGTGAACCACAACGTCGGCCGTCTGCGTGGTGGGAGAACCGTATTATCATCAAGTGATGCGCTACATCGCCGGGAGACCATCTCGCCACGGTGCCCACGAGTCCACCCGCCACATGCCCACATCGCCCGTGTAGGCATCGTCTTCCAGGAGACCCCTCTCCCACCCGCCGTGAACCCGAGGCTGGAATGGCCCCTGGTATATGCCATGGATGGGCTGAGGATCCCCGGAGTGGCAGGTGACGATGACGATGATGACGACGACGACGAAGACCCTGAAGCTGCGTACTATAGGACTAGGCATGATTATGACTAAAGGGGGCGGCTTTAGGCCTGAGTGTTAGCTAGTCCCGATTTGTCCCGGTTTTTAATATTAATAAATGTCTTAAGTGTTACCTAATAAATAGAGGGAAATTCCTATATAAAGAGAGGGTTCATATTTAGTCTCGGTTGGAGAAACCAACCGCGACTGAAGGGATTGCGGCAGAGTGGGCCAGACAACACTAATAATAGGGGTGAGTGTCGACATTATGCCGTGCGGCTTGTACCTTGTCCCGGATGGTGTCACCAACCGGGACTAAAGATGAACCTTTAGTCCCGGTTGGAGACACCAACCGGGACTAAAGATGAGTCAGCACTAATAATAGGGGTGAGTGTCGACATTATGTCGTGAGTGTCGACATTATGCCGAGCTGCTTGTACTATAAATATGCATCCTTGTGAGTCCACCTCCACCAGTTTGAGGCATCTCCAAGATGGTTTTAGAGAGCAGGACACCACTACGGCCAGTTCGTGGAGATGCCGACGAGCCCAGTCCTCCGGCATCTCCGAAATCGTCATAGAGGCACTCTAATATGTGAAATTAGTTAGCTCCGAGGCGTATTGATCTAGTTAGTGAAGTTACAAGCTGCAAGATGGTTTTCGAGCAGGGACACCATCGCGGCCAGTTTCGAGGAGATGCCGGAGCCCAGTCCTCCCATCTCCGAGAAATCGGTCATAGAGGCACTCTAATATGTGAAATTAGTTAGCTCCGAGGCGTATTGATCTAGTTAGTGACGTTACAAGCTGCAAGATGGTTTAGCAGGGACACCACTGCGGCCAGTTTCAGGGAGATGCCGACGGAGCCCAGTCCTCCGGCATCTCCGAGAAACTGGTCATAGAGGCACTCCCTAATATGTGAAATTAGTTAGCTCCGAGGTGTATTGATCTAGTTAGTGAAGTTACAAGCTGCAAGATGGTTTTCGAGAGCAGGGACACCACTGCGGCCAGTTTCAGGGAGATGCCGACGGAGCCCAGTCCTCCGGCATCTCCGAGAAACTGGTCATAGAGGCACTCCCGGTCCAGCCACAAAATGGGACTAACACTCAAGACATTTATTAATATTAAAAACTGAGACTACAAAATCGGGACTAAAGGCCACAAACCGCGAAAGATATCCTTCGGTCAAGCCACAAACCGCAAAAGACATGAACTAGAGTTACATAATATGAGCATGAACTTCTTGGCATATGTCATTCCTTATGACCGCTTCAGACGTAACCATGGAGCATCTTCTTTACTTAACGGAATGCTTGGGCCGTTTTTCCTTTGTGAAGGGCGGAATTTCATCAAACTTATTATAATCTTCGACATGTCATCTTGTCCTCGATTCCCACGATGTTTCTTTTCCCTGAAAGAACTATGTGACGCTTTGGCTCATCATATGATGTATTCGTTTGCATATTTTTTCTTTTTTCGGTCTGGAGGACATGTCCTTCACATAGAAAACCTAAGACACATCATTAGCTAGGACGAATGGTTCATCTCTATAACCAAGATTGTTGAGATCCACTGTTGTCATTCCGCATAACCGTCTATCTTTACCCCTTCCCCATTCATGTTGACCCATTTGCAGCGAAACAAAGGGACCTTAAAAGAGACTCCATAGTCTAGTTCCCATATCTCCTCTATGTAACCATAATATGTGTCCTTTTGTCCATTCTCGTCTATTGCATCAAAGCGGACACCACTATTTTGGTTGGTGCTCTTTTTATCTTGGGCGATCGTGTAGAATGTATTCCCATTTATTTCGTACCCTTGGAAATTCAATACAGTAGAAGATGGTGACGCGGCCAACAAGTATATCTGATCTCCAACAGTGGTGTCATTCAAGAGATGTGTCCGCATCCAACCACCGGAAGACTTCATGTGTTCATCTGTAATCCATGATTCAGGCTTCCCCGGGTTTTTGGAGCGTACAATATTATTGTGTTCCTCCATATACTGAGCTTCCAAGGTGGAATTATGTAGAAGCTGGTAGTGTGCTTTAGTGAAAGAATCCCGTCCCTACATATCATTGCTTTCTTTCCCAGTGCCTTTTCCACTTAGTCTTCCCTCATGCCGCGAGTCGAAACACCAATCGGCTTAAGGTCGAATAAAGTCAACACAAAACTCAATGACCTCCTCTGCTCCATATCCCTTGGAGATGCTTCCTCAGTCTAGCACGGTTATGAACATATTTCTTTAAGACTCCCATGAACCTCTCAAAGGGGAACATATTGTGCAGAAATACCGCATCGAGAATGGCAATCTCTTCCACTAGATGAACCAGAGATGCGTCATAATATTGAAGAAGGATGGTGGGAACACCAATTCAAAACTAACAAGACATTGTACCACATCCTTCGTAACCTTGGCAGAATATCTGGATTGATTACCTTCGAGATATTGCATTGAGGAATGCACACTTCACAATGGGTACTCGAACATTTTCTCGGTAGAAGCCCCTCAATGCAATCGGAAGCAATCGTCATAATCACGTGATAGTCATGAGACTTCGGTTTTGGAACTTTTCTCGCTATATTTATTATCCCTTTATATTAGATGAGAAGCCCGGCCGACAACCTTGATACTGTAAAGGACTTCAAAAAGATTTCCTTCTGCTTTGGTAAGAGCATAGCCGGCACGACTTAAGTGACGCCTTTATCCGTCTTGTTATCTGTATGCATGTTCTTTGGGTCTTTCATAATTTGTTGGTCCTCCTGCTTGTGTATCTTTTGTCTTCCCATACACGCCTAGAAATCCTAGCAGGTTCACGCAGAGATTCTTCGTCACGTGCATCACGTCGATTGAAGAGCGGACACGCAGGACTTTCCAATATGGCAGCTCCCAAAATATATATTTCTTCTTCCACATGGGTGCATGTCCTGTAGCGACGTCGTTCGGAACTGATTGACCGGGACCCTTTCCAAAGATTACTTCTATGTCCTAGATCATACCAAATACATCATCACCAGGAGGGAGTTCAGGCTTCTTCCGGTGATCCGCCTCACCTTTGAAATGCTTGCCTTTCTTTCTTACGGGATGATTGGTCGGAAGAAATCGTCGATTCGCTAGGTACACAACCTTCTTCCATTTATGAAAATATGTACCTTCGGTCTTATCTAAACAGTGGGTGCATGCCTTATATCCTTTGTTTGTCCGTCACGAAGGTTACTAAGAGAGGCCAATCATTGATGGTTACGAATAACAACCCTCGTAGATTAAATGGCTCTGTTTGTTCTCATCCCATACGTACACCTGGTTTGCCCCACAACCGTAAGAGTTCTTCAACTAATGGCCTAAGGTACACATCAATGTCGTTGCCGGTTGCTTCGGGCCTTGGATGAGCACTTGGCATCATAATGAACTTACGCTTCATGCACAACCAAGGAGGCAGGTTGTAGATACATAGAGTCACGGGCCAGTCTGTATGTGACTCTGCTCCCCAAAAGGATTCATGCCATCCGTACTTAGACCAAACCATAAGTTCCTTGCGTCACACCCAAAGTCAGGAAGTCTCTCTCGATTTTTCTCCACTGTGACCCATCGCCAGGTGTCTCAACTCCCGTCTTTCTTACGGTCTTCTTTGTGCCATCGCAACAACCTGGCATGCTCTTTGTTTCGAACATGCGTTTCAACCTTGGTATTATAGGAGCATACCACATAACCTTAGCAGAACCCTCTTAGGAGGGCTCTCCCTCAACATCACCCAGGTCATCTCGTCGATCTTATACATAGCGCTGCATACCGGCATTTATCTAAATTCTCATACTCCTTACATGGTAGAGGATGCGATCATTAATGCATGCATGTATCTTTTGCACATCTAATCCCGGAGGACAGAGTCTTCTTTGCTTCGTAGGTACTCTCGGGAAGTTCGTTATGTTTTGGAAACTTGGCTTCATTATTTTCAGCATCTTTTCAAATGAGGAGTCAGTTAGACCACACTCGCCTTCCATCGCAACAATTCCGATGTAAATGCAGAGCTTTGTGCTGCCATCTTCACAATTTGGGTACAACAATTTCTTGTGATCTTCTAACATGCCCTCTAACTTCAACTTCTCATTTTTCTTTCACAGTCTCGCTTTGCATCGAAATGACCCTACCAAGTTCATCACCGGCTCATCGATGCCCGTTCTTCACCTTTTCCTCTCCATTATCTCCCATTGCAGTATCATCAGATTCAGAAACATATGATGATAGTTGTTATCATCATCTTCTTCTTCACCATCTTCCATCATAACCCCTCTTTCCTCGTGCTTGGTCCAGCAATTATAGTTGGGCATGAAACCTTTCATAATCGGTGGCGCGAATGATTTTCGAGGAAGAGTACTCCTTGTTGTTCCGACATTGAACACATGGACAACGTATAAATCCATTCTCTTTGTTTGCCGTAGCCACATCGATAAATTTATCCACGCCTTTGATATACCGGCTACCACGGTCACCGTACATCCATTCCCGACCGTTCATCTGCATCATATAAGTAAGTTTATCAAAAAACAGGACATCATAAATAGTTAAATAACCAATTCACACCGACACATGAATTGTATCAATGACCTAGAAAAGATAAGATTGCTAACTTCGATCGAGGGAAATAAAGAGGAGAAAGCTCAAGTGCGTCTCGGACACCTTCTATATTTTTGTTCTATGAGAAATTCAACGGGATTTTCACTCAAACATTTCAACAAACACCTTCAATGCATGCATGAAAAAAACTAGCACACACCCTCACACCTTACACCATTCAAAAAAAGAGTGGAGGCGGAGGGGGCGTTGCATTTATAGAGGGCAAGGGTCTTTAGTCGGTTGAAGCCAAGCAAGGACTAAAGGTGCGTGCCAGGCCACGTGGTTGTGGCCAAACCTTTAGTCCCGGTTGGTGGCTCCAACCGGGACGCATGCCCCCTTACCAACCGGGACCCATGCCCCCTGGCCCCGTGCCCGCTCCAACCGGGACGCGTGCCAGCATTAGTCCCGGTTGGTGGCGCAACCGGGACTAATGCTCCGAGGGGTCGCGAACGAATGGCCCTTTTTCCTCTAGTGAACTTTGACAAACAAAAACAAAAACTTCTTTTCATAAGAATTGGCCAATAAAGACCGATCCACTCCACTGACCCACACACTCTCTATGTTACTCCTCCTATATGCCCACACAATTTTGCCAACTTCCACTGCTCAAACTCTACTCTAATACGATGGCATAGCTCTAACGGCATCACCACAACTTTGTTGAAGATACGAGCGTTGCGCTCCAGCCACAATGATCTTGCAACCAACACCACCATGGAATTCAGCTCCCTTCTATCTTCCTTCCTGACCACCTCTGACAACGCCGGCCACCACGAATCCAGCCTTGAGTCGGCCTAAGGCGTGAATCTCTACAAAGTGCAGGCCACCAACAGATTAAACCATACCTTCCTCGAGTATGAACACTGTAGAGTTAGGTGCTCCATCATTTCTTGCTCCTGACAACACAGCGCACAGTGAGGGTGGTGATCCATTCCCCTCGCCTCTAACCTATCCGCAGTCCATAGCCTGTTCTTCAAAACGAGCAACATGTGCAATTTGAATTTGAGTGGCGCCTCGCTAGACCAGAGCTCTTTCATCCCTGGAACCTCTTGCCTTGCCATGAAGAACATGCCATATGTTGATTTTGCAGAATAAATCCCGCTGACCAAAGGCTTCCAATACACCGACTCATTGGCCCCCTCTTCAAGTTCCACCCCTCTCAATTTGTTCCACAGCCCTAAGAATTGGACTATAGCAGGAACGGATGCTGTACCCTTAAAGGATCTTGCCCACACATTATTGTCCAGCGCTTAGGCCACACTATCATTTAACCGAGCAGGTTTGACACACTCGAAGAGCTTAGGCGCCAGGTCCTCGATGCTGCCACTGTCCAGCCATTTGTCAGTCCAATACCTCAACTTCTTTCCATTGCCTAACACACACCGCGTGACTGCCTTGAACAGTTGCTCAATTTCCTCTGGCAGCTCAAACATGATGTCTTGTCATGGCTTGCTATCCTCATGGTGCTCCATCCATCTCCACCTCTCCTCCATTGCTAAGCTCAACAGCTTCAGATTCTTCACACCCAACTCGCCCAACAACTTGGGTCAACAGACCATATCCCAAGCCACTTTGCACTGCCCAGCTCGTGCTTGCTCTGCCCTAGCCCAAAAAAACCCTCTGAAGCTTTGACAAGGTTCCAAAGAACCACTGTGGTAACTCCAGCGAGAGCATAGGGTAGATAGGCGTCGCATTTAGTGTTGAATTCAGAAGAATTAGGTGTCCACTCTGCTCCAGCATGCCGGCTTTCCATGTCGAAATGTGCCTTGCAACCTTATCTACCAAAGGCTGCAAATCCTTCTTCGGTAGCTGCAGCGGCGACAATGGAAGGCCTAGGTATTGAACAGGAAAAGGTTCCAAAGGGCAATTCATCAACCTCGCCATGATTTATTGCAAATCCACTTCCTCACAACGAATGGGGGAGGCCGAGCTATTGGCCAGATTACACCTCAGGATAGATGCTTTCCCAAACATAGCCAGCAGCTGAAGCACACTCTCTCTCTCTCTCTCTCTCTCTCTATATATATATATATATATATATATATATATATATATATATATATATATTATATCGACGCGGATTTGCTAAACACAGGCGTAGCTACGCATAGGCTTATGACCGTTGGATAAAGAGATCATATGCAATGCTAGTTTAGATGGTAGTGTCTGGCTCTTGAAAGGAGTAATGGTTTCTAACGGGGTTGCACCACACCGTGTGTACATACATGCAATGCCTAAGGGCTCGAGCAAACCCTAATTTTTTAGCTCGCTGTTTGGCAAAGAAACTTTTAGCATCTAAAATGGAAAGATAAAGTGAACAAGGCTTAAAATAAGTTCTGCATGCAAACGTTTCCTGCTATGCATCACGTGACTCTTAGCGTAGCCAAGGATTACGAGGGTACCCGAAAATTATTTCGCGATTATTTATTGGACTGTGCTATCGGTGAAGACATAAGAGATGACATTCTACTTAGTGATAGATAAGTGACTTGGTTAGGGTTTAGTTTGGTTAGGGTTTACCGCATGTAGTATATTAGGGTTTGTTTCACCTAAATGAAATTTGACAAGCTTTGTTTTGCTAGGGCTTCATGCATGCATCAAAGGAATTGGGTTCAACGCAATGAAATAAGGCTTAGTTTGGTTAGAGTTTACCGCATGTAGTATATTAGGGTTTGCCTCACCTAAATGAAATTTGATAAGCTTTGTTTTGCTAGGGCTTCATGCATGCATCAAAGGAATTGGGTTCAACGCAATGAAATAAATCTTAGTTTGGTTAGGGTTTACCGCATGTAGTATATTATGGTTTGCCTCACCTAAATAAAATTTGATAAGCTTTGTTTTGCTAGGGCTTCATGCTTGCATCAAAGGAACACTAACGGTGTTACTATTGAGCCAACGTCCTGGGTCTGGAAACATGTGCTCCCTATATCAAAAGGGGAGATAATTAACAGTGGATATGCTATGCGCACCTATTTCTGTGTGTAGCTGGCTTCATGCATGTAGTATATTACGGTTTACCGTGTAGTATATTTGGTTTAGTGTTTACCGCATGTTGCTCGTTAGGGTTTGCCTCATGCAAACGAAATTAGATAATGTTTGTTTTGCTAGAGCTTCATGCATGCATGCCAAATGAACATTAACGACGTTAGTTCTTAGACAAATCCTGGGTCTGGATACATGTGCTCCCTATATCAAAAGATGATAGAATCAACGGTCGATAGGCTATGCGCAGCTATGTCCGTGTTTAGCAGGCTATTTTCCATATATATATATATATATATATATATATATATATATATATATAGATTGTGTTCACCACCTCCATAACCAGAATGAACAATGAAGGCGATGAAGGATTCCCTGCCTCAGGCCCCTAGCATGCCAAAAATTCGCACATGCGTTCCCATAAACCAAAACACGAGTGTTTGCTGTTGAAAGCATGGCCACTGTCCTCGTGATCCACTTCGGGCCAAAGCCCCTACGCCTCATCACTTGAATGAGAAAAGGCCAGGACACCGAGTCAAAAGCCTTCGCCATATCCAACTTGAGCGTGATCGCAGGCACCTTTTTTATGTGCATGGTGCGGATTGATATCTGAATCATGAAGAAGTTGTCCTGAATCATTCTCCCTTTCACGAAAGCCGTTTGATTCGATGTCACCAATTTGGGCAGAGGTTAGCTAGCCACAGTGCCATCGCCTTTGAAACAATTTTTGCCACACTATGAATTAAGCTGACAGGCCTGAAATCCCCCATAGAAACATCATCCTCCTTCTTCGGCAGCAGCGTAATGTAGGCCTCGTTCAGCCTCGCAAAACCCATGTGATCACCGGAGTCCAGCTGTGATACAGCTCGCATAACCGCCTCCTTCACCATCTACCAGCAAGTCTGATAGAACTTGGCTGTGAATCCATCCGGCCCCGCCGCCCCGGGGACTTTTCTAACGGCAAGCCCTGTATCGCCTCCCAAATGTCTGCTTCAGAAAAGGCCGCTCCAGGTCATAAAAATCAATTGGTTGCAAGTTTAAAGCTGAAAGATTCAACGAGTGCTCCCTCACCTCCACTGTGCCCAACACATCAGTGAAATGTTCAGTCGCGATTCTCCCCATCTCTGCAGGCTTAGTGGCCGTTTTGTCCCCTTTCCTTAGGCGGAACACACGATTCCTTCTTCTCCTGATGCTCGCGTGCACGTGGAAGAAGCAGTATTGGCATCCCCCTCTTGCAACCACACAATACGCGACGGCTGACTATCAATAGTTCTTGTTGGGAAACTGGGCCGGTAGAGGCCACTCTACCAGGCTAGGGTTGACCCATGTAGGTATCGTATCCCCTTTAGCATATAAATAGAGAAATAATCTGTGTACGGGAGTTTACCGAGAGAGTTTTCAATAGAGTTCCCTTTTGTTCCCTGTGTCATCTACTTTGTACTGTGTGTGCCTTCTACTAGTCTTCTTCTCGGGGGTGGAACAGCCTCGGGACCGGCCAGTCGGCAGGGGGTGTTCCAACACGTTATCAGCATGTGTCTCTCCGTCGAGCCTCCGTCAAGCCACCGTCGAGCCTGCATCACGCAGGCTTTCGTTGAAGGTAACACAAATCTGACCGCAAAAATGGATTCGTCTCGCGTTTTCCTTTTAAGATTTGCGTTCAGATCTTAGATCAGATCCCATCTTAGGTGCGGATTTTTCTTTCCGGGAGTCGAGCTGACCTGCTGTCGCCGACCAATGTCGATCTAATCACTCCCGGATTAGAAATTTGTTGACTGTACCGTCGATGCGTCCACCTGCTGTGTCGATCTGTATTTTTTCTCTCTTAACAGATCGGGCCGATCTTGACCGTTTCTAGATCGAGCTAGTTTTTTCCTTTTTTTTTTGAGCTTTAACTGCTCGTGGCCATGGCTGCTCGCGTGCAGCACGCACGCACTGGCCTCGTCGCCGCCACCGCCGAGGCCCTGCTGGCCGCCGCCCGCTGCGTGCTGCCCGCTGGCGTGTCATGCGCGCCGCCGGCCGCCACTTGCTGCGTGCCGCGCCCATGGCAGCGCTGCGCGCCGCCAGCGCATACTGCCGCAACATCGCCACTACGCGCGCCGGGTCGTCGCGCTGCCTTGCGCCGCCCGCCGCCTCGCCGCCGCGCCAAGATGCCGCCCACCCCCTCGTCCCGCCGCCGGTGCGGCCTGCTGCCGCCGCCGCCCCACTCGAGAGCACACCAGTGCTCTGTTCCCCCGTTTTCGGGCAGGGACGGTGTGGGGTGGGCCGGTCCACGGGCGACCGCGCGTTTTTCGGCCATTTTTGTGCCGATTTTGGGCGTGGGAACACGCGTTTGCGGGGCTGTTGGACCGTTTCGGCTCTGTTTTTGGCCCGATTTTATACAAGCTTTTTGCACTATGTTTTACTATAGTTATTAATTACCGCATGTTTTTAATACTTTGTATCTCATAGATAGCTTGTACCGTTTTTTTATTAAATTTTGGAACGCCGTCATATTTGAATTATTGTATCGATTATCGCATTTATGCAACCGATTACCTGCTGTAATCTTACACACTTTGCATAAATTGCAGATGACCGGAATCGTCAGCCGCGAGTTTCCGGAGTTGACCCAGGATGGGCTTAACTACCTGACTTGGGCCTCGGATGTTGAGATCGTCCTCGAGGGCCGCTGCATCAAGGATGCGTTGATTGAGAGGACCCCGACGCCCCCCAGCAAAACCATCCCGGCGGATAACGCCAAAGCCCTGCACTTCCTCCGCCATCACATGTGTGAGACTCAAGAATGAGTACATGGCAGAACGGAGTGCTTCTGCCCTTTGGACCGCCCTCAAAAAGCGGTTCTCTAGGCTGAAGTACACCATTCAGCCACAGGCGGAGGCAGATTGGATACGTCTGAGGTTTGCGGACTTCAAGACGGTGGGAGAGTACAACTCCAGGTTGCATCGGATTTGTACTATTCTTCAGCTGTGTGGGACCAGTACCACCGATCAGCAGAAGATAGACAAAACCCTCTCCACATTCCATCCAGACAACATCTAGTCCTCACGAAACTTTCGCCAGGAAGGATTCACGGAATATGCAGCGCTTATTGATGCTCTCTAGGTGGCCGAAGCGCAGTATAATGTTCTGAAAAAGAACTTCTCCGCGCAACCCTTCGCGGGGGGCCCAAGTCATGAGGCCAATGCTGGTGCCTACAAGGTGCGCAAGCCCATCCACAAGAAGAGAGGCAAGAAGGGCCCCAACTCCTCCAACCCGGCCAAGCAACGCAAGGCGGCGGGCAAGGGGAGGCCCAGGATCGCTTCAGTGGCTCCAAGACTCACTTCTCCGGTGTTTGGCCCCTAAACACGTCGTGGGCGCGTTCAAGGCCAACAAGAAGGCGCGAGGCGCATCTTGTCCAGTTGAGGCACCACCGGCGCCCGGGCGGCGCTTTGTAACGTCAGCGCCGCGTGGTGACGCAGCATGCAAGTGGCAGCACCCTCGGCGGTCCCCACGGACACCGCTGTGCCCATGGAGGTTGAGCACGTTGTGCCCCCGCCGCCTCAGCTAGGCCCCTTGTCCATGATGATGGCCAACGAAGAGAAGCCCACTGACCTTGAGATACTGGCTGAGCTTGGTGGTTTCTTTGCAGAATCCACCTGAGCTCCTTTTTGTTGTGATGATTCCTTTTTCGCAATAATCAGATTCAATTTTTTTCGATATGGTTGTAAGCTCTATGAGAGCATAACACTTATTTTCGTCGATTGGATGAAATTTATTTCATTCATTTATTCCATTATTTGATTATGTGATGTTCTGAAATGTCTATGTGTTTTACTTACTTGATGTAGCAACTTCCTCGCTCTATTATATTAATTAGGCACTATATTTTAGAATGCGTGTGGCGCCCAAATGGAGGAAACGTGCCTTGCTGATAGCGGCACCACCAATACCATCTTGAGAGAAACAAAGTATTTTGAGTCAATTACCAAAAACCCTGGTAACATAATGACGATCGCCAGCTGCGGTCCGAATGTAGTTGGCTCCGGAAGAGCAACTATCAGACTCCCAAATGGAACAACTCTGATCATTGAAGAGGCATTGTTGTATCCGGAGTCGACTCGTACTCTCTTAAGTTTTAGAGACATCCGCGCAAATGGTTTCCATGTTGAAACCGATGATGATGAGAATGGAAAGGAGTTCCTACTCATTATCCATCGCGACGAAAATGGTAAACATGTTGTCGAAAGACTCCCTCCATTAGCTACTGGGTTGTACTACACTAAGATAGTAGCACCACCTATTTACACTACCCTTAAGACTGTCTTTAGAAGCTCCGAACTATTCTGCCTTTGAAATGATAGGTTAGGCCACCTCGGTCTTAGGATGATGAGAAATATAATTAACGACTCGAACGGTCATAATGTTAATGTGAAAAATTTCCCGAATCCCGATGATTTCGTGTGCTCCGCATGCGCTACGGGGAAATTGATCATTAGACCGTCCCCCCTAAAGGTGAAGGATGAACTCCCCGCGTTCTTGGAACGCATTCAAGGGGATATATGTGGTCCAATTCAGCCCCTCTCAGGGCCGTTTCGGTACTTCATGGTGCTCATCGATGCTTCCTATAAATGGTCCAATGTTTGCCTGCTGTCAACAAGGAACCATGCTTTTGCAAAGTTGATCTCCCAGATCATACAAATAAGGAATAAATTTCCTGATTATCGTTTAAAGTCTATTCGAATGTACAATGCCGGAGAATTTACTTCAAATGCATTCGATGATTATTGCATGGCAACTGGAATCAAACTTGAGCACTCTGTACCGCATGTCCACACTCAAAATGGACTTGCGGAGGCATTGATTAAAAGGATTAAATTCATTGCCAGACCACTCCTTCAGGGTTGTAATTTACCAACTACATGTTGGGGACACACGGTGTTACACGCCGCTAATCTCATCAACTTTCGACCATCAGCCTACAACATCCACTCTCCCATACAACTTGCGCAAGGGTCGGCACCGAAAATTTCCCACCTCCGTAGGTTCGGCTGCCAGGTATATGTACCTATACCAACACCCCAGCGATCAGAAATGGGACCGCTCCGTAAGTCCGGGATATACGTTGGTTATGAGACTGTGTCCATAATCAGGTTCTTGGACCCCTTGACAGGTGACTGTCACACGGCCCGTTTTGCTGACTGCATTTTTGACGAGGATCTTTTCCCGACTTTGTGGGGAGGTAATCAACCCCTGGATGACAAAAGTTGAGAAATAACGTGGAAAGCCACGGGGATCCACGCTCATGACCCGCGCACTGTTGAGACTAATAGAGAAGTCCAAAAGATACTAGATTTACACTCCCTAGCGAATCAACTGCCCGATCATTTTAGTGATTTAAGGACTGTGACAAAGTCGCATGTGCATGCACGCAATGCATCGGAAAGGGTTGAAATACCAAAGAAAAATGATGGTATACCCGCTCCTGCTCCAAGGCCTAAGAGGACGCGGATTCCGGTTTCTCAAATCCCAAGTACCCGGGGATGCCCGAAGAAAAAGGATAAGAGAGATTTATTACAGTCTGCCCCTGTTGAGGGGATCCAGTTGAGACCTGGCACGAGTACGGATATTTCAGTGCACGAATTTCCGTACTTAAACTTTCCTATATCGGAAATACCCAGCAAAGTTGTGTGCGCACACATCGGAGCGGGAAAGCTAATGGACCTAGCTCCTGGATTGGGAAATCCGGTGGAGCAAGAGGATGTGCCTGATGCACTCCATGACGAAATGGCCATTAACTATGTTAATTCGGGTGAGTCATACAACCGAGCCATGGCAAATGTCGACGTTAATTTTGCCAAGAAAATTGCCTCAATCATAGATCTTGACCCTGAGCCTAACACGCTCGCTGATTGCAAGAAAAGGTCGGATTGGAAAGATTGGCAGAAGGCAATTACCGCTGAATTATTATCGTTAAATAAAAGAGAGGTATTTGGACCTGTTTGTCTAACTCCTCCCCACATTCGCCCTGTTGGCCATAAGTGGGTTTTTGTTTGAAAGAGAAACGAGAATAATGAAGTATTAAGGTACAAAGCAAGACTCGTTGCTCAAGGTTTCACTCAGCGACCAGGTGTCTACTTTGAGGAAACTTACTCCCCATTCATGGATGGAATTACCTTTAGATACTTGATCTTAATGGCAGTAAACATGGACTTAAAAATGAAACTAATGGATGTTTTCACTGCTTACCTATATGGTAACTTGGATTCGGACATATACATGAAAGTACTAGAAGGTATTCCTGTCTCGAACCAGGATAGAGCAAACAGGAGCTTATACAGTGTTCAGCTTAAGAAGTCATTGTATGGACTAAAACAGTCAGGTAGGATGCGGTATAATCGTTTAAGCGATTTCCTTCATCAGAAGGGCTACGCGAGCAATGAAGATTGCCCACGTGTTTTTTATACGGAGATCACAGGATGGTTTCTGTATTATCTCGGTGTATGTGGACGATTTGAATATAATCGGTACACCTGACGATATTGAGGAAGCGAGTTCCTACCTGATGTCGGAATTTGAGATGAAAGACTTAGGCAAAACCAAGTTCTGTCTCGGTCTGCAACTTGAGCATTCCCCTGCTGGGATTCTAGTTCACCAGTCGGCCTACACCCAGAAGGTGTTGGAACGATTTGGGTTTGAAAAGGCATATCCTTCTAAGACCCCGATGGTCGGAAGATCTTTTGACAAGACAAGGACCCGTTCAGGCCTAAAGAAGAGGGGAGGAAATTCGGGACCGAATTCCCTACTTAAGTGCAGTTGGCGCACTTATGTACCTCGCAAATTGTACACGGCCGTATATTGCATTCGCCGTCAATTTTCTTGCAAGGTACAGTTCTGAGCCTACCAAGAGGCATTGGAAAGGCGTTAAGGACATCTTTAGGTACATACAAGGGACAAAGGACCTTGGCTTGTTTTACCAAAAGAACCAAGACCTATCTGTTGTAGGCTATGCAGATGCAGGGTACCTTTCGGACCCGCATACATCCAAGTCGCAGACTGGATATGTTTTCCTTTGTGGTGGAACAGCTATTTCCTGGAAATCGTCTAAGCAAACTCTTGTGTCAATTTCGACGAACCACTCGGAAATCATAGCATTATATGAAGCATCACGAGAATGTGTATGGCTTCGACGAGTAGTCAGTCACATCCAGATGTCATGTGGACTGAACACCGTACAAACCCCAACAATTATCTATGAAGATAATGCCGTTTGTGTTGCACAAGTCCAGACGGGTTACGTGAAGAGCAATATCACAAAGCATATAAACCCCAAGTTCTTCTATGCACATGAGTTGCAAAAGATGAACGAAGTGAAAGTCTTGCTTACTAAGTCGTGTGAAAATCTCGCTGATTTGTTCACTAAATCATTGCCAGCGTCTTCTTTCGAGAGATGTGTCCGAGGGATCGGCATGATGAGACTTAGGGAGATGCAAGATTCAGGGGGAGAATCTTCACAAACTCATCGCTGAAATCTTGATCCTGATGATTGAGTACACTTTATAGTTAAGTGAATTGTACTCTTTTTCTCTTAGTGAGTTTTTATGAAGTTTCTCACATGGGTTTTTAATGAGGCAATTCGTGCAACATAGCAAGAAGTATACCGTGTGCATTTCTCCATATTTTGCCCACTGGGTTTTTCGGAGTTTTAAGCCATGGTTATACAGATAAGATACCCAGGGGGAGTGTTGGGAAACTGGGAGGCTAGGGTTGGCCCATGTGGGCATCGTATCCCGTAGCCTATAAATAGAGAAACAATCTGTGTACGGGAGTTTACCGAGAGAGTTTTCAATAAAATTCTCTTTTGTTTCATATGTCATCTACTTTGTACTCTGTGTGTCTTCTACTAGTCTTCTTTTCGGGTGTGGAATAGCCTCGGAAACTGCGGCAAGGGGTGTTCCAACGGTTCTCTCCAGGGACGCCAAGCCCAAGACCTTTCTCTTTAACTGTCTTCTTAGCCAATGCTCGTCCTCATTCAGTTGGCGCCTTTCCATGTCCTTGTCCAACTGGAGAATCACCTCGTTTGCAAGGAGAATCTGCTCCTTGATATTCCCCACTCTCTGCTGGCTCCATCAACTCAGCACTCTTGCTATAGATCTCAGCCTCCACTGCAAGTCCAAGAATGGATCCCGATGCTCTTCCTCCGCAAACCAACCAGCCGCCACCGCCTCTCTGAACCCAGGAATCAAGGCCGGAAGGATTGGAAATGGAAACGCGACTTCCGCAAGAACGAAACATTCGTCGAGAGCATGATTGGGCAATGGGCAGTGATCCGTGAGGGAGGAGGATAGAGCTTGCAGGAGGCAGTCAGGGTGACTTACATCCCAATCCCATCGATGTGAACCAGCGGTCGAGCCTCTCAGTGGTAGGCTCCCGCCTCTCGTTGCTCCAGGTATACATCCTCCCCGCTAGCGGCTGCTCCTTCAGCTCCACATCATTCAGGATTTCCGGAACCTCCACATCAATCTACGATTCAGTCTGTCGTTGTTCTTGTCTGCCGCCTCCAAGATGCTGTTGAAGTTGCACGCAACCACCCATTTTCCTGGGAAGGAGACCCTGACGGCCTGCAGCTCATCAAAGAAGGCCTCTTTGAAGACATCCTAGGTTGGCCCATAAACCGTCGTCAGGGCCCATGGCTCACCACCAGGGAATTGGGCTTCCACACCGTCATGGAAAAAACATCCACCTGTGTCTGTGTGCGCAATACTTGCACGCGTGCTCCCTTCCGCAACCAGGATCCCTCCCGTAGTTTTATTCGCCGACAGCGCGACGAACTGATCGAAACAGGAGCCAAGCACCCCTGCTACCACGAATCTATCCACCATGGCCAGCTCCGATTCAACAAGGCAAACGATTGAAGCAGCCCACTATTTTCATGGCCGTTCTCCTGTTGGGAGAATTCAACCCTCGAGGGTTCCACACAACAATGTTTCCATTAGGCAGATCCATTAAAATAACCATCTACACCATCCACGACACCTGCCATCAGAAGAACATGCCATCCGGCTCCGTTACTTTCAGGAAGAACATAGCAGCCAATGCTTCGATTCTCGCCAAGAGTGAGAGGGCCACGGAAATACTCCGCGTATTGCTCTCGTTCCACCTCACAAATCCCTAGCTTACACATGAGAACATGCTGGGCGCGCTTGATGTATGAACTCGGCTTCCCCATCGATTTTCCCTCGATCGGCTGCTTCGCCTACACTGATCCTCTGGCACGAACACCCGCCGACGCCTCCCACACTATATTTGGCAACGGAAGAAGCTGATCGCCAATGTGCTATCGAGACCCCCTAGCACTTCCCTCCAGGTCGGGCCTAAACTGTAGATGTGAAACATGATGCCTGCCCTTCCTCCCTCCTTTTGTGATTACTTCCTTGTGCCCCTACTCTGCCTTCCTACCTTTTTCCATATATATTTTATCCCATGTCATGTTCGTCCACCTCTGTCACACGATATTCTACCCAAGAAGATAGAATGCTTAGACTAGAATGCTTATTCTATAGTATAAGGGAGTAGTGAATGTTACAACGTGAATAGCTTAGACGAGAATGCTTAAAGGGGTATTTGGAAATTCTACCAAAAACAAGGGTAATCACGTACTTCCAATAGTTACATTGGATACGTTTTGCCAACATAATGCCATAAACAACCATGGCTTGAGGTATGTATATTTCCAAATTAATTACTACCATATAAGGTATTCCCCATTTTCTATTACCGCGGGGACCCTACTTGTGTAAGTTGGGTTTTATTCATGTTTGTTGCCTTAGCAAATAGTGCTTGAGAACTTGTTTTTGAGCGTATTGGTTAGGTTTTTTCTTATTTTACAATAATTAACATGGAAACTCTTTCCTATAAAGTGGTAACGATATTTTTTATAGGTGAAGGCACAATTACAAAAATATGAAAAAAAGGAAGGAAACTAATAGGATAAAACGACGTATTTGCATTGGCCCTGGGGTCCTTTGTTTTCGCCATTTTAATTTCTCCTCCATATTATCCATCTCTTTGTCCTTATTTACATCCCATTTTGGAGTCATTTCCGTTCTTGCTACCATCACCAACTTCCTTCTTGTCGTGAACTCCTGCTTTCACTATCTCGATGTTGGTACCTTCACCCCTTGCCATCCTCTTTCCACTCCCTCTGCTCTACCTCCACGTTCCCCTCGTCTCCCTCTACACTTTTCCTCCAACTTCGGCTTCTCTATTCTCTCTCCTCACATGTCCACCTCCTTTATCTAACGATATCCCCCAAGCACACATGAATTCCACAATGGTGAGCCAAAATGTAGAGGTAGTGGGATCGTAGGGGAATATAGAAATTACAAAGAATGTAGGGAAATAATGTGCTTCTTTCATTACCATTATCTAGGTTTTGCCAACACAGTAATGTAGAATCCATGGTTGGAGGTAAATATCTACTTTTGTAAGTAGTCTTTCCCATTACAAATTATAGGGTGAGGATAATTTTGTGGTAAAAACATATGATATCGTGAATATATTTTTCACATTATAGACGGTGACTTTATTATATTACATCGCAAGAATGCACCTAAATTTCCATACAAGGTTTGTGGATGCATTTCCAGATTCATTATCCAAATAAGACATGGAAGTATTGGTTAATCCTTTTTAAAATGTATGCATCAACATCCAATCTCTAAGACTATGCTCAATTCCATAAGCAAGTCCCCTAAATCTCTCCCAATCTTTTACAAGAAGTTCATCCTCCATTTGTTTAAAATAAAATATTATTTCTCTAAGATGACTTAATATTTCAGGAGAACCATACCTTCCAATGAATGCAGCTTTACTATTGAACCAAGAACTGAAGTTTCCAATTGGCCATATTAATACCCAATCTAGGGCTTTTTTCCTACAAGTGAATATGGAAAAGATTATCTTTGATTATGTTGTTATTGGTATTAGTTATTTTCAAAGCCCTACATCTTCAGTAAATTTATTTAAATGTAACACGGGGTCTTCTTTAGGCTTTCCACAAAAAGATCTTCATGGACTATTTTTATTATAGCAGGATCAATCTCAAAAGGTTACATAGGGAAATCATCTTTTTGAGGACATTTTTTAACACTAAAAGGGCAAAAAGTTCTTTTCTCCATGTTTGCAAGATAAGTAAAGTTACACTAATTTTTATGGATTTCTGTGTATAGTAGAAAGGTAAAAACATACTAAAGGAAAACAAACAAAAGAAAAAAACAAGACAGAATAAAATTGCTTTGCAAATCTAAAGGAAAAGAAAATCTCAAAATGGTGCAACCTCCCCAAGCTTAGGTGTTTGCACAAAGATGATGATGGCGCCAAGAAGATGCTCTTCACTCCAAACTTGAAGGCAAACGACGCCAGAAAAGATTTGAGCTATTGTGGTGTAGTTGAAGATGTGCTCCTAGCTTGATGATCATGCAGTTGTGATGTAGCTCTTGAATTCCCCGACAATGATGCTATGTTCTGGAAATTGCAGTGGGAATTCAATTGTTCTTCAAACTTGGTGAGGTGGCGATTGTGATGTAGTTCTTGATAACTCCCTAGCAATGGCGCCAGAAAATATTCTTGATGGGAACACCTTCGTGTGTACCTACTCATTGGGACTCCAAGTGAAGAGTGCTGTAGCAAACATATTTTCTCCACAAGGGCGACTCGAGGGTTCATATCGAACTCTCGTAGAATTGTGAAGAACCTCTTTTCTTGTCCTATTATATCGACCTAGAAAACAAAGTATTTGCCTTGTGTCCTAAATCTATGTGTGGTTGTCAAGCACAAGGTTTCTTATTAATAAAGCTAAAATAAACTTGTAAATAGATAATGGTAAAAACAACCTATAACTAGACAAGAAAGTAAAAAACAATAAGGTAAAGGTCTTTTGGTTTTTTTTTTGTGTTTGCTAATAGTAAAAGTTTTTTTGTATTTTCGAATTTAATTAATGCATAAAATTTAAAAGACAATAAAAGTGTTGGAAAGTTATTTCTTATAATAAAAAGTTGACCGGAGGTTCATGCGTCCACTTGTCTATTCTCTCATAAGGTGTAATGGATATAAAACAATTTATAAACAATATAATATTGATGAAACTTCATTATGTGTATGATAAGAATTCATATGGTCATCACGTCCTATTTTAATGATGATGCAACATATCTCATTTATACTCCTCTAGAAAGAGAAAACTCTATGCAATCTAAAATTAAGAATAGAGTAAACCGCACTAGCGGTCCTAAAAAAATTGTCGGCACCTTCAATTTGGTCCTAAATCTTTGAAATTGCACATCCAAATCCTAAATCTTTCGTTGCTCTGACCTGCCTATGTGACGCTTTGACAACTACCACATCAGTAGTATGGACACAGTAGAAGTACTAGCTAGCTTTTGGTCGGGGACATGGATAAAACACGCGGTAATCAAACCTTTTTGGCCCAAGACTCTAGCACCAAACGGGTTTTCAGGGAAAATTGGGGATTCTGCTTTGGGCTGGGATAATACTCGCTAATCCACGTGAATACTCCGCTACCAAACGAGGCCTTAGTGGAAACGTGCTAGTAGAGTGTCCCCTTTTAGTGAAAGTCTCCATGTTTTCACCCATTCTATGTCAACAGTGTCAAACGGAAGTTTCGTCGTATTTGGAATTTCTCGCCCCAAACTGTTATATATCAGCAAAAATAATGAGTACAAGTTGTACTAATGAGTAGGCAACAAAATTTAATTTAAATCCAATGACTAACGAGTAGGCGATTATATTATACACTTTTCAGTTACTATTGACAATACGGCGGAAAAATAACGGTTTCATACATATGATAATGTAGTTGCTACTAATGTGAACATGGACATATTCGTCTGTTCTGAAAAAGATAACTATCCGAGCCTTATATTTATGCCTAACAGTAATTATTTTTCAACCTAAATTTGTGGGTGTACCTCCCGGAGGTATACATCCATTATATTTACGTGAACTTCCCCAATTCCCTCACGGCGAGTTTTTTCTATCTCGAGTGACATATGTCTGCGAAGAATCGAAGATGATGAAGCTTTGCTCTGCGTGCATCACCAATCTGCCTAACAATTTCTCCTTGCTTCAGAGCTAGAATCTGGATATATTGATATATTCACAAGTTACACATAATACCATTACTTTACTTAATAGGGAAGACATATTTCTGCGTAGTCAGCATTGAACCCTTAAATATATGGAATTTCACATGGTAACCTTCAGTACATACATAGGAATTTTTTACTCGCCTTCAGCTTGGTCTAGCCTTCGGTGCCATAGCCGCCGTGTGAAGACCTCGAACGACCGATCAATGAAAATCGTGTCACCCATTGATCTGGACCCGTGTAGTCGGTGTGCTGGCTTCCGGGAGCTTAACCGGACAGTGGGTAGGCCTGGTAGAAAGAATCCTAGTTTCTGTAATTTAATTCAATTGGCAGGAACAAATACATGTTTCTAACTCCTCACTGTCTTTGATAACTAACAATGTTGGATCATGAAGATATCACATCAGCAATGAACTTGCGTTTACATGCATTGTACCAGTGGACCGCGGCGGTCGGGCGCGGATGGATGATTGTCTAGAGATAGTGTGTACCTGTAGTGGATCGTGGCATGCGGTCGGCACGACAGCAATGATGGGATCAGCTTGGTCAAGCAGCGTTGTGGTAGCGACTGGCATCATTTACGAGCTCCCTTGGACCTGCCGGAAGGCGTTCCGTTCTTGTGTGGCCTGTTGGGCGACGTTTAGGATTTGTATTTGGAGGCACCTGGATAGCGTTTTAGGGGTCAGGGGATTTATTTTTTATATGGACGAGCGGGTGGACGTATGTATTCCTAGCAGTAGGAGATTTGAATTGTTTTTTTAACCATGATATATTAGATATACAAGCCGCCTCATTAAAATCTTTCAGTCCTATTAGGTATCCTAGATAGAAAAAAAAGTGCGTCTGGAACCTGCAGCCTCTAACTCAAAGTAGTTACATCATTCGCGATCTTGCTAAGGATAAAGAGAGGGGTTCATCAAGCCAAGTACAAGAATTTCACGAGCTAAAAGAAACCCTAGCAAGCTCATGAGCTACCTGATTTGCTTCCCTATTACAATGATCAATAGAAACATTATCAAATCCTGACCATAAAATGTTGCAGTCATCATAGATCGTCATGGATGAAGTAGCAGAAAAGCCCCCGTTGTTCATAGTGTCCACCACCTGCACACAATCAGTTTGTAGAATGAAATTGTTACTCCCAATATATTGTGCCAGGACTAGACCTTCTCGTAGAGCATAAGCCTCTACCATCGGGGCATCCACCACATGAGGAAGAAACTTCTGCGCCGCAGCAATACATTGTCTTGTATAATCTCTAATGACTACACCGGTGGAACCTCTTCCTGTTTCCACATCAAAAGATGCATCAACGTTAATCATCAGTTTCCCTTCCATTGGCCTCTTCCATCCTTGTCTTTGTTTTGCTTCAGGTTTCCTAGCTGCAATCATATAATTTTTTGACAAAATAGCTATAGACATGGCCGACCGAGAAGGATTATGAACATTCTCCCCATGCACAAACTGTCGGTGCTTCCACCATATGTACCAACCTGTAGTAAGAACGATTTCAGCAAAGCCAACATTACCAAGCATAGCAATTCGGTTATTTCTCATAATCATATCTTCCATTAAGACTAGTCCCGACCGATCCATATGCAACACTTTTTCTATATAATTCTCTAATCCAAGGCAGCGCCAGATCTCCTTTGCCCTATCATATTTGAACAACATATGTTTCATATCCTCACACCCTGCTGAACAAACATGACAACCACCTTGATTACCAATGTGTTTATTAGTCAGAATTCCTCGACATGGTATCATGGTATCACACCTTGCTGAACAAATAGGAGGTTTGAATTGTTTGTTGGGATAAGGAAAGTTTGTTAGTCAATTAGTTATATGCAAAGCATGTATAAGCTAAAAAGTAGTGGTGTTTTGTTATTGCAGTGGCACTTTACCATTAATAATAGATACCAAATATGCGGAACATGTATAAGATAAAAGGTAGTGGTGTTTTGGTTTTGCGGTGGCACTTTACCGATAATAATAGATGCCAAATGGGTGTATCCACAATATGGCATAATATAGCAAGTAAGGGTGGCACACCGGTGGCATTACCATATAGGTATGTCAGGCAGCCGAGTTACCAAAGATTAAAATAGAGGCCCAACTGATATAAGGAAATCCTAAGTTAGAGTCCGCTATGATGGAAGATTGAGAACCATGGAGTACAAGACATGGTAGAGTTGCCGCCTTAGTCTACCACTCTGCAACCGTAATCACCTAGGATTCCTATGTAAGTCTTAGGTCTGAACGCCTATAAAATTCAGTCTACTGGCACCCGGACAAAAACTTTACGCACAACCGATCTCATTGTAACATGTATGTGCACTTGTTGCCATCATATAAAGTGAATTATAGCAGGAGGAGTAGGATTTTGCCACCATCGTGGAGTATGACCTTGATAACTCGTGTCGCGCTATTCCGTGTGTTCCACCACCTTAAGCACCCCCGTTTCTCCCTTCTCCATGAAGCACCCCTCATGGTTCACCTTCGACGATACCACGGTAGTATGAGTACTGCATGCGCCACGACGTCGACGGTCTCGACTTGTACCTACTGAAATCTAAAACATCTTCTTTTCATATTATTCCCTCCAGTTCATAGTAATGGCCTCAACATTATCTAATTTCGTATGTATCTAGTTAAGTATTTAGACTAAATGTATTTGTATTTAGACAAAGTTAAGGCCATTAATATGGACCCGAGGGAGTACTGAAAATTCAAATATTCAACTTATGAGTGATAAATGCAATTCTTGTGAGTAAAGATGCGCAACTCCACCCTTTGTTCTCTTTGAGGACCCAGATGCCACAAATCCATATATTGGGAGAACATCACTCCTCTATTTTGCTACCCCATGCACTAACTAAGGTTCCTAGATTATATCAACTTTCTATAAGGTAAATACTATACAACAGAGTCCGATAGGACTGTATTCATCGGCGCACTCCAACAACGTCGATCTAGTTTCCGATTGAATGGCTCCTTGAGTCTTTCTCTAAACCTGACCAAAATCCAGTAGTTATTGCTAGTTAGCTGTCTGCTCCCATAACGCCTCCCAAATCGACGCCCCTCATGTCGATGCCTCCAGAGATCGATCCCCTGAGCCAAGAGCGACCCTCTCATCCGGGTCAGCCTGCTCCCCGATGACCCCTGCTCTCCTCCCCTCGCCGCAATTTTTTAACCACAAAACTCAATCTCCGTCGAGCACGGGGGCAGCATCTGGTTTGTGTCGTGCACCGGCAGCATGGATGTTTCTATGGCGCCATTACCAACCAGCTAGTTGTGCGATGCGGTGGCTCAATCCCATTGCTAGTTCCACAACACACAATTACTTGGATCTCTCCCTTCAACAGTCGATCCATGGAGAAGGTAATAGCTAGATCTAGATCTCCATATGTGTTTCTATTTTGTGAAATTTATGTATCCTTCTAGTCATCTACCATTTGGACAAGTGAAATTAATTTTTCTACCGACCGAATCATATAACCAATTTGAGGTCATACATTACATATGCTAGTTTTTAAACATTTATGAGGTAATATTAGTAATTTTTCATGCTTCCATGTACTTATTGTTCATGCTTCGTGTGTCAAGAATTATGAACAGATGATGATGAAGGTGGTACATATTTTGCACAATTGACCCGAACCATTGTTATATTATACATTTAAACTTTGTTTGCTTTTACATAGATTGCAATCTGCTGCATACAGAAGTACTAATTCTTCTATGTTTCTATGCTTCCAAATTTTACTACCGATTCATATATCTATATGTTCTCCTATAGGTAGTAGTGTTTCTCCGGTACATACATTTTGCTTCCATGTCATTTTCATTTTGCTTTTTTATAGAGGTAGTAGTGTTTCTCTAGTGCATACATTTTGCTTCCATGTTATTTTAATTTTGCTTTCCATGTTATACCTCTAGTTATTTGTAGGTGTTATGAAGGAGACTGATTCCGAGCATCTGTCGAAGAGTCAATTTGCAGTAGGAAGGCTGAATGATGTATCGTATGAGCAGTCAATGTATTGCTTCGTTATAGAGATAGTAGCGTTTCTTAGCTACATATATTTTTCTACATATTCTCATTTTTTTGCTTCCACATCATGTTCATTTTTGTTTGCATGTTATGTCTCTTGTATCATGGAGGGGGCTTATTCTAAGCGTATGTGGAAGAGTTGATTTGCAGAAGATGGTTGAATGATGTATGGTAGTTGGTACAAGTAAACAATGCATTGCCTCGTGGAAGCAAGGATCACTGTTATGAATTAGTGAAACGGTGACAGAGTAGTCAACGAGTGGTCAACAGGTGTAACAACGACCGAGCAAATTGTACTTGTCCAGCAATGACGGATGCTCACGTTTTTTATCTTGCGTCAATAGTCCTTGTCGAAACTATGTAATTTGTTTGTTGGGAGCATATTTATATTCGTAAATCTGACATTACACTGATCAGGTCTGTAGGAAGCAAACGCAACAAATAATGGAAACTTATGAAATTATCAAATTGAGATATAAATATTGTTAATATGAGGCACCTATGTGTAGAAACATTTCCTAGTTGGTTGGAAGCATTTGCAGAGAATCTCTATTTGCCCACTCACCAAAAACAAAACAAAACCCTATTCGCTGGGAAGCTATTTTTGACATAGTATTGTGATGTTGCTTCTGTTTGTAATAAAATATAGAGTACACCAGTCTCATTGGACAATTATACATATTAAACAAAAACAAGTTGTTTTTAGCATGGAAACAAATTATCAAAGAAATGGAAACATAATTTTTCCATGGTTCAATAAACCAGTACTTTCAAATCAGTTTATAAAAATGGAAGCAAAATTGAGATATGCGGGAAGCAAATTTGATAAACAGCTAGAGCGCAATTAGAAAAAATTAGTTTCCTAAAAATCTGCTTCTAAATTATTTTTGAAATTAGTTTCCTAAAAAATCAGCAACTCATGTAGGATACCAGAAGCATCAAGCGGATGAATATAAAAGAATAAATAGGAGAGCCAATTCAGCGGACATGCATTAGAGAAACAGTAAATACAGAAGCATGCAATCGGAACATTCAAGACGGAAGAAATCAATCTTCCACAAATTTTGGGAATTAGACATGGGAATCCATTTGACAATCGTACGGTCAATCTACTGCAGATCCAATGGATGAACTATGGTCCGATGCGGCATCCGATTCCTAGCGGTGCCCTACTTTCTATAATAGCCCCTTTTATGTAGATGAGAAGGAAGTTTGTACTTGCCTCCAATGATGAGGTTTGTAAAAGTGCCACAAAAATGCACTAGTTGTGACACTTACTAATAAAGCCTTCCTTAATTTTCTTTGTTAGGGATTTCCTAGACATGTTGAGAAAGATGTGCAAGGGAAATTTTACTATAGTGCCTATAATATCATTGTTTTTTATAGAAAACCCCTAAAATGTTTTAAGTTTCATGTACCAATTTCTCTACTTGTCACCGATTAGTCCTAGTTTAGAAAACGATTTTAAAAAAATACCCGCTCCTCACCCAGATCTAGCGCACCGCACACTCTCCCCTCACCCCAATCTCCGTGTGCCTCTTCCTCACGGTCTTTTCCACCCATGGCTCGTTGTTCCCTTCACAAAGATGGTGCGTCTCTTCCTCGATGTTCTTCTCATGGAGATGGCGTCGTACGAGAGTATGTGAATCTTCTCTCCTTGTCGTGGTCGCAGACATATGTGCGTCCACCTCGTCTTTCCTAGGCCACGCTGGTGGAGGCACACAACTTGCTAGTCATGGATCCAAGGGACTCCATTCTCCGCCGCCCCCAAACCATTACGGCTACAAGAAACAATAGGCACCTCACTGGTTAGTTCCCATCACATTCCCTATTTTAATTTCTGCCATATTTGTTTGGATTTCTAATTTAGTCAATTAGATGTAGGTAACTTCTATGATATTTGTACTAGATTGTGAATGTTTGTACGAAAATGTGCATGAAAAGTGTTTGTGCTACTTTTACCGGCTAGAGAAAATTGTCATCTATGAAAATTTGATCTAGTAAATTTTGATTTGTTTAGAATTACTTACCCAACTCGATGCAACATATTCGTCTAATGTAAAAAACGATGAGGAATAGTTCTGATCATGTGATGCATCGTTATATACATGGATGTGTTCAGTTTATATACTAAATGCATCATTTTTCTGCCCTCTAATAAATTTGGAGGCACCTTTCGAACTGTAGGAGGCACTTTCAAATGCCTTTGGTAAATGAATGTGACCCTCCTTCCAAATGCACAATAGGATTTTAGTTTGGATCTAAAAAAATACAAATTCGGATATCTTTCAAAGCAATTGTCGTATTAATACATTTTATGAAATAGCCAGTTCAGTGAGACAAAAATTTCCAAACAAGCCCAATATTTAATATGTTTGAACAAAAACTTATGTTCGAGTATTAGAACTAAGTGAAATTGTCACGAAACTTGTGCACAGAATATGTGAAAGTCAAATGCACTGAAACATGTACAAAAGAAGTGTAAAAAATATATCCATCTACGACTACGAGAACGCCTCTAATAGTTATTATAAATAGATTTATTGAGATATACTCATGGTAGATCATAGGTCACACTACGTTTCTATATGTCCTAGGCAATTGAAAAATAGTCAAGCATAAGTTTAGTGCAAAGTGCATCTTGCACTTATCCACACAATTACACTTCTACTTTTCTAGAGAAGTGTCCCACTTGAATTTTGTCTAAACCGAAGTGTTGCTTTTGTTAATTGACCTAGACTTTAGAAAACCACATGATTCATAACATCAACTTGATCTTTGTTTACACGGTATAAACTTAGGTATGTGCTAGTGTAGCATACCCTAATAGGGTGTCTGAGTCGGTGTTACCTAGTTTTAAATTTTGTCTTTGTGCATTCGTGATATGCAAATGTAGTAGGTATGATCTATTGTTGTATGTGTTGATCTATTGGTTATATACGAGTCAATGTGGTCGATATTACTTGGTGTTCAAAAAATGCGTTTGTTGTTGATGTCTCCTGATCATGCAATTGTATCAATGTGAAATCTGAATTGTCAAATTCGGTTTACATCTCTCCATTCACATCACGCAAAGATAAATACAAGTGATCAGGTAAGCAATAAAGTTAATGGTTGGTATCATTGTCAGATCTTAGATTGGATCTCATGCATGATGGGTAATAACGAAGTTTTGGAAGTTGTGTTGGATTCCTTGGTGTTTATTGTCTTGGCTAGCTCGCTATGCCACATGGTGATCTAGCCCAATTGTTTAGTCCATTTTACGTTATTTCACCCTATTTCTCGAATTATAATAGGAGAAATATTTCATGTTATAATGCAACGATACCTTTTGAACTTTGGATGGAAAAAAGAGAAGTGGTTAGAGTTATTGGGAGGTGAAGGCTTGATTGTGAAAATAATAAAAAGATGGAAGGACAAAATGAGCGACCCCGGGGCTCCTCTCCTTTTGATATTTCCCCTTGATCTCTTCTCCTTTGTTACTGTCTGTCCTTTTCGTGCCCCTCATCTTTATTTTCACTAGCATCTTGGTTGCCACCATCGCGTTCCTTATTGTCGCAATATCCATCATGTTTCTTATAAATAGTATTGCCACCTTCCTTTTTGGATCAATCTCACTTATTCTTATCATCATTATTTGTTCTTTTTATACATGTGAACATCCATGCCCTCTCTCCCTTTGTGATTACTTCCTTGTGCCCCTACTCTCCCTTCCTACCTTTTCCCATATATATTTTATCTCTCTCATGCCATGTTCGTCCACCTCTGTCACATGATATTCTCCTAGAAGGGAGCATTGACTGTTATACAATGTGAATCACATAGACCAGAATGCTTAGAGGGATATTTGGAAAATCTGGAGAAGATGCGGATAATCATGTACTTCTGATAGTTACATTGGCTAAGTGTTACCAATACAATGCCATAAACAACCATGGCTTGAGGTATGTATATCTCCAACTTAATTACTACCATATAAGGAACCCCCCATTTTATATTACGGTGGAGCCCCTATATGTGTGTGTTGGGTTTGATTCATCTTTTCTGTCTTATCTTGATAGATGAATAGTGCTCGAGGACTAGTTTTCGATCCCATTGGTCAAGTTTTTTATGGATTTTGTTTAATTATTTTCCTATAAATAGGTAACGATTATTTTTATGCTAAAGGTGCAATTAAAAAATAAGAGAAAACTTAAGAGGAAGGAAACTAACAGGAGAAAAGGATGCATTTGGTCTCAGGATCCTCTATTTTCGTCATTTCCATTTGTCCTCCATATTAGCCGTCTGTTTGTCCATTTTATATCCCATTTTGGATTCATTTATCCTCCATAAAACAAATTCGGTCTTGTCGTCATCTCCCACTTTCACTGTCTCTCCGGTGGTACCTTCGCCCCTCATCACCTTCTTTCCACTCCCTCTGTATCTACCTCCATGTGCCCCTACTCTCCCTCTAGACCTTTCCACCAACTTTGTTTTCTCTATTCTCTCTCCTCACATGTCCACCTCCTTTATCTAACGATATCTCCAATCGAATCATACACGAATGCTACAATGGTGAGCCAAAATATAGAGGTGGTGATCGGAGGGCGTTATAGAAATTACAAATAATGAAGGGCAATAATGTGCTTCTTTCATTACCATTATGTAGGATTTGCCGACCCAATACTATAGAATCCATGGTTGGAGCTAAAAAATCTACTTTTTTAAGTTCTCTTTCCCATAAAAAATTATAGGGCGAGGATACTTTTGTGGTAGAAACATACCATCTCATGAATAACTATTTCACATTATAGATGGTGAGTTTATTATATTAATGGCATACAACGTTTGTGAATGCGTTTTATGGTCCTGCCATGCAAGGTCATTTTGTCGAATATTTTTCCAATCATCCTCAATGGGATTTGGATGGCTTGATTGATAACCTATGTATATATTCTATGTTTGGTCACGTGAAGGATTTTTGTGGAATATATAATTCTATGTAGCCTAAAACTGCAATTAGTGTGATACTTATAAACTAATGTATCACCGATATATTATGGTATAGCTCGAACACTCTTTTATCATGCATTACATGCACTCTAAAGAAGCTCTTGTTTTATCCCAACGTTATACATGAAGGTGAAATATTGGTGTGGATTATGAGGAGGATGATGGCTCCATTAAAAATGAAGGAATTTTCATGTTCCATTTTAGGGAAGCCCCTTATATATGTACTTTTTGTGTAGTGTATATACTAAACTTTGTTTCCATTATATGCACTCGATTTTTATATTTGTGGTTTTATAAGTATGACTTTTTTTTGGAAAAGAGTATATATTAATATCACAGGGATACCAATTACACCCAGCCTCTGCAACAATGTATGCTCTAGCGGCCCTAAGGATGCACACAGCCAGAAAAAAAGAATTATAAAAAAAAGTCCCGCTACAGAGAACTAATCCTCAAAGCCACGATACTGAAACCATCAGAACAACACCCGTAGTTCCACTCCAATAACAACGCCTTCAAGAAGGAAACAGTGCTTAAGCGTCGTCATTGCCTGATCAAAGATCATAGGTTTTCACCCTGGAGAAAATCCTTGCTCACAAAACAATACCTTCAACAAGTTCATTGCCAGGCTCAACCAGTTAAGGCCAGACCTTGTATTTTCATCCTGCAAGGTAAGGCTGAGAACTCCCCCCGTGTTGTCTTCCCGCACCAACAGTCGCTGCAACGAGTCCCAGATCACGCAGCCATATCTCTGTCGCCACAAGAACTAAAATCACCATCGCTACCCTCATATTTCCGCTTTCCTGGCATTCACCATGGCTCTAAGAATGGCACTTGGGGGAACAAACAAAAGAGCTTCGCAACGCTCCCGCTGAAACCAAACGGCCAAAAAACAAGGTGCGCACGACCGAATACCTTCCGATCCAGCAATTTCCATGCATGATACGCCCATGGGAGTTTGCCGACGGAGCCTTCCGGAACTCGCCTCTCTAGTCCAGATCAACGAGGGCAGACATCAAGCAGATCTTCATCTCTGTGCGAAAGAAACCAAATGACCACCTCCATCCTGCAGCACCACGTCCGCCGCTACCCCCAGATCCCGGCCAACGCTGCACATGACCCTCGCCGCCACGGACCAGCAGCCGCCGCCCCGAGCATGAAACCACCGCTCCACGCATCCCTCCTCACCACAACATGGTGTCGCCACCGCGGCGAGCCGCGCCACCAAGCCGGACGCCGCCGCGCTCCGCGCACGCGCGCCGCCGCCAGTCACCGATCTTGGCCCGCGCCTAGATCAGGCGAACCAGGGGGAGAAGAGGGCCCCGCCGCCACCGCCACCGAGCGGCTTTGCCGCTGGCGCGTCCCGGCGGCGTTGAGGAGAGAGGAGCGGAAGGGGGCAGGCGGCCCGGCGGTGGCACTAGGGTTCCCTGGTCGCTCGCGGGAGCGACGCGGGAGGGGTACGGAGGGGTACAGGAGGGCGAATCCTAGCCGCACCAGGAGTTATTGATGGATCACCGGAATTGCAACATCCATGTAGAATCTCACTGCACCGTAGTACCTCTATGTCCTACTCAGAAACCTCGGATATTCTTCCTTTGTTGACTTGACTGACATTTTCTTAATATCAGTTCATTCATAAAAGTGAAACTTACACTCTTTTGAAAACTGTTTTTAGGTGTTAAAGTGCAAGTTACACTTTGCACTAAAATGGACCTGCACTCCTCAGAATCAACGGGAACAAAGTTTTTCCAACAAAGACTTTTTTGTGTGGCTTATAAAAAATAATTTTTGGTGCTACAAAATAGATTTCCATGAGACTTTTTTTCTTTCTCTACATGCTATAGAAAATATACTTTTACTGCAAGACTTAGTTTGAGAAAGTAGGATGTCTGGATGTACAACCGAAGATTTTAATTTAGAATTTTTTAACTTTTTCAAATGCATTTAGAAACCAGTGAGTCAAAACCGCATGTCCACATATATATAGTACAATAGCTAACAATAAGGAGATCGTGCACATATGTCTCTATTGCGAACAGAAAAACACATGCATGCACCTGATCTGCATGTCTCAGGCCCTGTTTGTTTGGGCTGCAACTGTGAAAAATCAGCTGTGAAAAATCAGCTGTAGAGAGCAGTTGTGAAAGCAGAGATTTGGTGTTTGGTAGAAGTGTTTTTGATGGCTGCTGTTGTTGATTTTCCGATTGAAATGTCTGAAATGACCTTGCTATGTTGTAGAATTGTCGTTTTGAAAATGAAGTAGCTGTTCCAACTTATTTATTTTGCTAAATTAATTGTAAAAAAGATTTTTAAAAGAAAATATGACTTAACAAAATAATAATAATATATCTCAAATAACCTTTTTTAAAAGAACACAGGCACTCGTCCCTGTGTTAAAAAAAGGACACGCACACGAGCGGACGTAGCTATCCTATCCACATACCCCGTCCTCATCTCCTATCTCTCTTCGCTTCCGACGGCTCCTCACTGCGGCGCCCTCGAGGCAGAGGAGGGGGTCAACAGTGGCGTGCTTGGAGTCGGGTAGAGGAGGAGGCAGCCGCCGCCACCGTGCCCTTTCCTTGCGGCGACGGGGACGGCCAAGGAGATGGGACGAACGGCCCCCACACCCAGGCACCACGGTCGCCGCCACGCACAGGCTCCGCCCCTAGGCCTCCTCGCAGCTCCAACGAACAGGCGCCGCCGTGCCCACGCCTACGCCCAGCCCCGACCCCGACTAGCTTATGGTCGAGAGGAGAGGCGCGCGAGCCAGGGCGGCGGGGGTCCGGGTGGTTGGCGGTGTACTTGGGGCGGTCGGGGCAGGGTCGTCGCGGTCGGGGCAGGATCTCGGTCGATTGGGAGAGGGGAGGTCCAGAACGATGGGAAGGGGAGCTTGGCTGGCAGAGGGGAGCTTCGGTGGCGGCCGGCTGCGAGAACCCTAACACTAAATTCTATGGGGATTGGGAACGCGCTGGGTGGTGACCGACAAGATGGACTCGATGGCAGATACCTAGTAAATAATATGAAGTCTAGAGGTCGTTTCCGTCCACTGCACTCGGGAAGCGGTTGAAAAGCTCGGGAAGCACCCCCAGCCCCGCTTCCGCTCGACCGCGCTCGCTAGTTCATTTTCTGGCTCAGATTCTCGCAAGCGCGTTTGTATTTTCGGCTGTTTGTTTGCGTAATCGCTTTTTGAGCCGAAAAACAGTAAAAGCACAAGCACAAGCTGAAACAAACGGAGCCTTATATTAATGTGTGTGCCACAACTTCTTGTTTCGTTGACATCCCATGAGCAGAGTGCATGCTATTTTATTGCATATGCACACCGAGACAAGGCAGCCTTGGTGGTTGCACACTTGCACCTCAAGCACTGTCCATGTATGCTTGTCACTGAGTTCTCGTTGTACCATTGTGTCATCCCATCACCAGATATTCATGTATTTCATGTTCATGTTCCTAAAGATCGCAACATCAAAAAATACGTATTTATGCATTTATTTAAATAAAGTGAAATTTTAAATAAAAATGAACAAATAACTAAATACAAAATAAATAAAACCAAATGATCAAAAGACAATAAGTCATGAAAATAACAATAATTGAAAAAACCAAACTAAAAACTTAAAAATAAAACCTCTTGTCTTTATTGGCCAGGTGTAATACCAATTACCAACTCTTACACACCTTCCTAACATGCTAGCCCTTGAAGCAGAACAGCAACCATGATAGGATTTTCTTCATTATGTTGCAACCTTCTTGTCACAAGTTTGACTACGCCAGTATTCCTTCACCATTCAATTGTTTTATTCCTTTAGTTTGTTCTATTTTTCTATTTTTCGTTTATTATGTTTTTGCTTCATATTTTTAATTTTTGAGCCTACTCTAGTTTACTATCTTTATTTGATTTTTTATTCACTCCTAGAAGAGAGCTCCTAATGATCTAGATTAAAATACATAAGGACATGTACAAAGTATGAAAATATTTTTTGATTTTTTTATGATATACGCTTTTCCCCATCTACCTTTCATTGATGATTTTAGTAATCTCGTATATGGAATGATTTTTATTTGCATGCACATTTTATGACACGTGTGATACAATTTTTAAAATTGCATGAAGAGTTATTTTATGTAATGCACATTTTTGGACAACATGATACATGTTTTATAATACTTTATATAGGTACATAACATTTTTAATAAGATATCGGACCAAGTCATTGAGCTAAAGCAATAGGGTTCATGGAACCTTATTAGCTATAAAAAAATTGTAATCTAAATTTTTTGTTGAGGTGTATGAACATTTTCTTTGATCAATATGATTTTTTACGCACTATGAATCACATTATACAATTTACTGTTACAGAACATTAGTCAGAAAATTTTTGTAAAGTTGCATGAATATTTGTTTTTAAATTCATGAACATGTTTTGACCATGAAAACCGTAGAGGAGAGCCCTACGGTATTTTTCTATTATAAAGGAGAACAAAGAATAGGAGTTATACATGGTGTAAGTGGTAAGCAAATAAAAAATAATTTAATATCAAGCATCAATTATTAGAATCCATGTTCATACTGTTAATTCAAGAACACTTTTATGTGGGTTTTCTTCAAGCAGAAGTATACTTTTCGTTTCTTTACTTTTTAGATGCTAAGGTTGGATACAGAATGCTATGAATTTCCATTACTTATAAGCCGGTCAGGGCCAAGCCGACTGAAAAAGCAATCAACTTTAAAACGGACTAGTTTATACAGAACCTATACATTAAACGGAAGGAGTAGACAACAAAATGAAAAAAAATGAAAAAATTAGGGAAAATGAAAACAGGAAAAACAAAAAAAGAAAAGGAATATGAAAACTGGAACCTGGGACAAGGCCAGTCATCAAAATGCCTCAGGCCCAGAGGGTGTATGGACAAGCATCTAGTCGTGTGTCGCGGACACAGTTTGTGGGTTGGCCCGAAGAGAGTGGTGCCAAGCCTTTTCCATAAGCTGCTCCTGTTGTTATCGAGCCTCTACTCGACGACGACGGTACCAAATTCACGAACAATCCAGTGACCTCGACTCTCTACGAGAAAACCCTGCGGAAGGGCTTACTCCTTGTGTAATCTCTATCCTCTTCCCCTCTATAAATTCTCCTCGCTCCCCGTTGGCAGGAACTCAAGAAAGCCTAAAGTGTTGGAAATAAGCACATCCTACACTGGTACGGCACCGTGCATGCAAAGTTCCTGTCCGATTAGGAGTATGTGTCCAGGTAGGATATATGTTGGTCTCCTAAACGGTTTGGTATATGGAGTAGTAGTTGGACTCGGTGAGTAGCAGAACTAGTATATATACATGTGTAATAGCTAGGCTTGGGTACCGCAACCGTGAGTTGAGCAATACAAGAAAGAAAGCAAGGCTCGACAACAGCCTTTGGCGATCAAAGTTGTTTTGCGTGTGCGTGCGTGAGTATACTAGTTAGATCAAAAGAATCGATCGGCTAGCAGCACGTGCATCTCGGTGGAAGTTAACGGGTACGTGCGTGTCGTCTCGTCGGAATTTCCTCGTCGGTGTCGTCGGAAAGTACTCGGCGGCAGGGGCTGTGCTAACAATTGGTATCAGAGCCTCGCGGACGATCTCCTAGTAACGGGAGGTCATCACGAAGGAGGTGGGCGAGTATTCTGGTGCGGCTACGGGTGTACCAGTGTCGATGAAGTATCCGCGGTACAGCCGCGACAACTACACGGTCTGGGCGGTCCAGATGGAGTGGGCGTTAGAAGGCGCCAGACTCTGGGAGGCTGTCGATCCAGGTGGCGACGAGTTCAAGAAGGGCGCGTCGAAGTACCACCTAGACCGACTAGCACTCACGTCCATATGCTCGGTGGTGCCAACGGATCTGATGCAACACCTGATCTCGAAGAAATCTGCAAAGGAGGTGTGGGATACGCTCAAGACGCTAAATCTTGGGCACGAGCGCGTCCGTGAGGCGACCCTGCAAACCTTGCAGAAGAAGTACGAGAATCTGGAGATGGGAGAAGATGAGACGCTAGACGCTTTTGCTTCAAGGGTCGCTACACTGGTCAATGGGATTCGCGGACTTGGCGAGAAGCTGGATGAGATCTCTATTGTGAGGCGTTTCCTCCGCGTGGCGCCGCCGCGTTACTCACCCGTTGTCTCGGCGATCGAGCAATGCGTTGATCTCAAGACTCTCGCGATGGATGATCTAGTTGGACGGTTCAAGGCGCACGACGAGCGGATGAAGATCACCTATGGCGACGCGAAAGTGGATGAGCATCTCATGCTTATGGCTCGAGCGTTGTTTGCCAAGGAGAGGAAGGGCGATAAAGCATTCGACAGCAGGAGTGATAGAGAAGATTCTCGCCCAGCGAAAAAGTATATCGAAGGGGAGGATGAGGACGAGCCTCCGCCGCGGAGGAAGTTTGACATCAAGAAGGTAAGATGTCATAAGTGCGGCGAGCTCGGTCACTTCAAGAAGGATTGCAAGAAATCGTCGAAGGAGAGGGCTCTCATCGCCCAGGAAGGAGATGATGATGGACCGATGATGCTGATTCTCGAAGTAACTGAGCTGAAGGATGAGGAGAATCCTCCATCACCGGGTATGGAGATTGTGGCGCAAGTGGATCACGATATACCGTGTGTGTGGATCACGAGCAACGGAGTGTCCAGTTTCTGCGTGAAGCCATGTTTGAGGTGAGTGAAGCTTCAGAATCTGATCATGGCGGTCTATGCGTTGAAATTTTCGCCTGCAACTCCGTCCGGCAATAAGTTCTTCATGCTTGTGGTGGATGATCATAGTAAATACATGTGGATTGTGTTGCTAAAAAGTAAGGGTCAAGCTCAACAAGCATTTGAGAAGATCAAGGAAGCCGAAGAGTTCAAGGTGGAGGCGAAGATAAGAGTTCTACGCATTGATCAGGAAGGCGAGCTACATCAATCCGTGTTGACCATGGCACGGAGGATGATGAAGAGTAAAGGTTTGCCAGGAAACTTCTGGGGTGAGGCAGTCAATACGGCTGTGTATTTGCTGAACATGGAGCCAACTGAGAGTGGAGTTGGTATGACTCCGTATGAAGCATGGTACGGACGGAAGCCCTCGGTTGATCATATTCGCACTTTTGGGTGCGTGGCGCATAAGGTGAATCAGAGTACTCCAATGATCATGACAGGCTATGAAGGCTCGAAGGGATACCGTTTGTGCAACCCCTATACCAATAAGGTGGTTTTCACGGACGACGTAGTCTTTGAGGAAGAGAAATCATGGAATTGGGGCTCCAAGGAACCGGAATATTCAACTTTTCACATCACGTGGGATCTTGAGTATGAAGAAAATATGGATCAACCAAGTTTATCTTTGTCAGCAAATTTGGACCCAGAAGAGATTGAAGGCCTAGGGGGTGCTCCAGATGTGGACACCAGGCCAGAAGCACTAGGGATACTCTTAGAAGAAAAAGTGTCTGGAGAAAAGGCTAGTCCGTTGTCAGAAAAAACAGAGCTAGAAGGTGTTGTATTTAGCTCATCATCTGCTAGTACAGGAGGTGATGATCCACATGAAGAGCTTGGGGAAAAGGAGTGTCCAGAAGTGCAAGGGCCATGTGATGTGGTGGCGAGTCAAGAAATTGGCTTAGAAATAGGCATGCAGGATACGCTGCATGTAGAGCCGTTGGCTCCAGGATCTCTATGTGGAGGCACACAATGTTTAGAAACTGAAGAAACAAGCGCGTTGTCGGACACAGAAGAGTATGTCGCAGAGCCTCCGACTGCACTGGAGATGAGACGACTACGACCGATGCAAGCACGCATGCGAGACGTGCTGGACTACTATCCGAAGAAATAATTTTGGACGGTAAATTATCTGGTGAAGTTGGAGTACGAAAATCAATATTTGTTCATCAAGGAACCGGTGAAAACTGAAGACACAGTCATGGACAATATCGACAAGGAGGACACGAAAAAGAAGGACGCGAACGAGAAGGGTCGATGTGAAGCCATGGAGAAGCCGACAAGAGCAAAGTCGGTGACATGGGTGCCGAGGAAGGAAGCGGAGAAAGCAATGCCGTGGATGACGCCCGCGAGGAGCAGCTGGCGTATTTGGGATCCAGGTCGAAGCGAAGTGCATGTCGTGCTTAGGGGGTGATTGTTGGAAATAAGCACATCCTACACGGGTACGGCACCGTGCATGCAAAGTTCCTGTCCGATTAGGAGTATGTGTCCAAGTAGGTGAAGGGAATATGCCCGAGAGGCAATAATAAAGTGGTTATTATCGTATTCCTATTTATGATAAATGTTTATTTTACATGCTATAATTGTATTAATACGGAAACGTTAATACATGTGTGTTTAATAAACAAAAGAAAGTTCCTAGTTATGCCTCTCTTATAAACTAGCTCGTTGATTAACAAGATGATCATAGGTTTCCTGATCATGGACATTGGATGTTGTTAATAACGAGGTCACAACATTAGTGTAATGGTGTGATGAACATTCATCCGAAGTATAGCATTACGATCAAATTCATTGATTTTATATTGCTATAACATCTTACGAAGTGATCCTAATCCTTAGACCATGAGATCATGTCAATCACTAACACCGGAAGAGTTTCTTGATAACATCAAACGTCACACCGTAACAGGGTGATTATAAAGATGGATTCAGAACTACTAAAGTGTTATGTTGAGGCCCATGGATCGAGAGTGGAATTTGTTCATCCCGATGACGGATAGATATACTCTGGGCCCTCTCGGTGATATCACATTGGTTAGCTTGCAAGCAAGTGATTTGATCACTAGAATGTTATATCACGGGAACGAGAAAAGAGTGCATGTCAGTAACGAGATCAAACTAGGTATGGATATACCGATGATCGAATCTTGGACATGTAATATATCGCGAAACAAAAGTATTAAGATACTAGCGTAAAAGGTTCCGACGATCACAATAAAGTCATCGTTGAATGTGTGGGAGTCAGTATGGGTCTCCAGATCCCGCTTCTGATTATTGATCTGAGAGGGGTCTCGATCATGTCCACATTATTCGCGAACCGTAGGGTGACACACTTAAGAGACACCGACATCCAATTGGAGCAAAAGTTTCATGCCGAAAAGAAAAGGAAAGCGCAGGAATTTATTTCACTAGACACCGAAACTGTTTTGCTGAAATTGAAACTGGTTCTGCATGTGAAATGGAATACTAGCAAGGGGTTTTATGTGAATGTTTGCTAATTAAAGTAATTAACAAAATTCTGAATAAATAAATAAAAGAGTTTTATTTAAATGAGAGCTTGTATTAAATTTGGTGAAAATTTAATGCATGTGAGTGGATTTTTGAGTGGAGGCTTTTTAATGGGAGTGGAGGCTTTTCATTTTGAGTGGGAGCTCCACCCACATGAATGTGGAAGAGGTGGGGGCAGCCCCATGGCTGGGAGCCATGCCCCTTGGGTGCCCCCCCTCTCCCCTATAAAAGGCCCCCCTCTCCTCCTCTCACAACACACCTCCTCGTGAAGGATCTCTCTCCCCCTCTAGAATTTATCCCCCATGGTCTCGGACTAGCGAGATACATGTTCCCGGTGGCTATTCGGCAAGAAAGAGTTGTGCTTCCACTGCATCGCTGGAGCGAGGAGGCGGAGGTTGCTCGGTGCCTCGAACGTGTGTGCGAGCACGGATGCGCTGCTGTTTTGCGGCGCTAGGACTTCTTCTCGATCTTGAGATCGGCAAGAGATCGTCTACATCAACCACGAGTTTGGACTCGTTAAGCTTTGTCGGTCTTCAAGGGTATGTTCTCTACGGATATACATCCGCCCGTTGTTTGTATCTAGTAGATAGATCTTGGTACATAGTTGTTCCCATCGTAGGAAAATTTTTGTTTTCTATGCTGCGAACCATACAGTAGGATATATGTTGGTCTCCTAAACGGTTTGGTATATGGAGTAGTAGTTGGACTCAGTGAGTAGCAGAACTAGTATATATACATGTGTAATAGCTAGGCTTGGGTACCGCAACCGTGAGTTGAGCAATACAAGAAAGAAAGCAAGGCTCGACAAGAGCCTTTGGCGATCAAAGTTGTTTTGCGTGTGCGTGCGTGAGTATACTAGTTAGATCAAAGAATCGATCGGCTAGCAGTACGTGCAGATGGAGTGGGCGTTAGAAGGCGCCAGACTCTGGGAGGCTGTCGATCCAGGCGGCGGTGAGGAGGGAGGAGCGGAAGGGGGCAGGCGGCCCGGCGGTGGCACTAGGGTTCCCCGGTCGCTCGCTGGAGCGACGCGGGAGGGGTACGGAGGGGTACGGGAGGGCGAATCCTAGCCGCACCAGGAGTTATTGATGGATCACCGGAATTGCAACATCCATGTAGAATCTCACTGCACCGTAGTACCTCTATGTCCTACTCAGAAACCTCGGATATTCTCCCTTTGTTGACTTGACTGACATTTTCTTAATATCAGTTCATTCATAAAAGTGAAACTTACACTCTTTTGAAAACTGTTTTTAGGTGTTAAAGTGCAAGTTACACTTTGCACTAAAATGGAGCTGCACTCTTCAGAATCAACGGGAACAAAGTTTTTCCAATAAAGACTTTTTGTGTGGTTTGTATAAAAAACAATTTTTGGTGCTACAAAATAGATTTCCATGAGACTTTTTTTTCTTTCTCTACATGCTATAGAAAATATACTTTTACTGCAAGACTTAGATTGAGAAAGTAGGATGTCTGGATGTACAACCGAAGATTTTAATTTAGAATATTTTAACTTTTTCAAATGCATTTAGAAACCAGTGAGTCAAAACCGCATGTCCACATATATATAGTACAATAGCTAACAATAAGGAGATCGTGCACATATGTCTCTATTGCGAACAGAAAAGCACATGCATGCACCTGATCTGCAAGTCTCATATTAATGTGTGTGTCACAACTTCTCGTTTCGTTGACATCCCATGAGCAGCGTGCATGCTATTTTATTGCATATGCACATCGAGACAAGGCAGCCTTGGTGGTTGCACACTTGCACCTCAAGCATTGTCTAATGGATGCTTGTCACTGAGTTCTCGTTGTACCATTGCGTCATCCCATCACCAGATATTCATGTATTTCATGTTCATGTTCCTAAAGATCGCAACATCAAAAAATACGTATTTAGGCATTTATTCAAATAAAGTGAAATTTTAAATAAAAATGAACAAATAACTAAATACAAAATAAATAAAACCAAATGATCAGAAGACAATAAGTCATGAAAATAACAATAATTGAAAAAACCAAACTAAAAACTTAAAAATAAATAAAAAATAAAACCTCTTGTCTTTATTGGCCAGGTGTAATACCAATTACCAACTCTTACACATCTTCCTAACATGCTAGCCCTTGAAGCAGAACAGCAACCATGATAGGATTTTCTTCATTATGTTGCAACCTTCTTGTCACAAGTTTGACTACGCCAGTATTCCTTCACCATTCAATTGTTTTATTCCTTTAGTTTGTTCTATTTTTCTATTTTTCGTTTATTATGTTTTTGCTTCATATTTTTAATTTTTGAGCCTACTCTAGTTTACTATCTTTATTTGATTTTTTATTCACTCCTAGAAGAGAGCTCCTAATGATCTAGATTAAAATACATAAGGACATGTACAAAGTATGAAAATATTTTTTGATTTTTTTATGATATACGCTTTCCCCATCTACTTTTCATTGATGATTTTAGTAATCTAGTATATGGAATGCTTTTTATTTGCATGCACATTTTATGACACGTGTGATCCAATTTTTAAAATTGCATGAAGAGTTATTTTATGTAATGCACATTTTTGGACAACATGATACATGTTTTATAATACTTTATATATGTACATAACATTTTTAATAAGATATCGTACCAAGTCATTGAGCTAAAGCAATAGTGTTCATGGAACCTTATTAGCTATAATTTTTGTAATCTAACAATTTTGTTGAGGTGTATGAACGTTTTCTTTGATCAATATGATTTTTTTACGCACTATGAATCACATTATACAATTTACTGTTACAGAACATTAGTCAGAACAATTTTGTAAAGTTGCATGAATATTTGTTTTTAAATTCATGAACATGTTTTGACCATGAAAACCGTAGAGGAGAGTCCTACGGTATTTTTCTATTATAAAGGAGAACAAAGAATAGGAGTTATACATGGTGTAAGTGGTAAGCAAATAAAAACTAATTTAATATCAAGCATCAATTATTAGAATCCATGTTCATACTGTTAATTCAAGAACACTTTTATGTGGGTTTTCTTCAAGCATAAGTATACTTGTCGTTTCTTTACTTTTTAGATGCTAAGGTTGGATACAGAGTGCTATGAATTTCCATTACTTATAAATCGGTCAGGGCCAAGCCGACTGAAAAAGCAATCAACTTTAAAATGGACTAGTTTATACAGAACCTATACATTAAACGGAAAGAGTAGACAAAATGAAAAAAAATTGAAAAAATATAGGGAAAATGAAAACAGGAAAAACAAAAAAAGAAAAGGAATATGAAAACTGGAACCTGGGACAAGGCCAGTCATCAAAATGCCTCAGGCCCAAAGGGTGTATGGACAAGCATCTAGTCGTGTGTCGCGGACACAGTTTGTGGGTTGGCCCGAAGAGAGTGGTGCCAAGCCTTTTCCATGAGTTCTTTTATAGTACCCCCAAATAAATATGAGCCATCTATTTTACTACATCTAAAGGCTCCTAACAGTTTATACTAGTGTTAAAAAGGAGACTAGTATAATTTATACTAGTCAAGGTATCTGCACGCACCGTAGTTAGACAGGCAAAACTCAGATCCTAGCCCAGTGGCTTTTTCCGGCCCAATTCAAGAAAGCGAGCGGTGGCCAACCCATTCACCCAATCCCCTTAGGAAAAAATCACTGAATCCCTAGATTGAGTGTGGTCGCCATTGGATTTGTTACTGGCCATCATATCATGTGGCCATGATTGTAGTTATGGTTTATAACATACCCTATGTAAATTATTTTCTACCTTGACTTGAACAAAAGAAAAATAACGAGAACCACAGAAGTCCACCGTCCGACTTTTATTTTGCAAAATTTCAATGTCTAACTGAGATATGAACTCACGGAATGTGTGAGGAAACCATCTTCAGAAACCAGAGGAGAAAAAGGCTACAGGAATGTTCTGTAGTATAAAAATGCCTGGTAAGACAAACAAAGTAGCTCACAGTACAGAAGAAAGTAGCACAAACAGAGTTCAAAAAAGAATGTAGCACAAACAAAGAACTTGTACAGCTGTAGCCGGGACCAAATATACTCCTAGAATTCTCCGTTAAAGCTAATACCGACGATCACACATGCAGTTCTCAGAAAAAGTGCTCCCTCCGTTCAACAAAAGATGTCGTGGTCGTAGTACAATGCCTAATTTTCAAAAAAGTCTAAAATACATTCAAAACCTTTCATATTTGGCCTAAAAATGAAATCCCAAAGTGCAATCTTGTCGTCTCCTTCATCCCCGCCATCCGCCGCCTCTCGGCAGTCTACCGCTGATTCGCTCGCCGTCAGAGGCCACCCACGGGGGTCGCCCCACCTGACTATACTCGTTGTTAGAGACCTCCCCGAGGGGTCACCTGCTCTGTGCGAGCGGAGGTCGCTCCTACGGCCACGCCGCTTGCCGACTGAGGGATTGAGCAAGGCCACGCCAACAAAGGGCTGGTACTGGCGCAGGGGAGCAAGGTCACTCTGCTCTGATTTCCGCTCCTGCCACCTCGCCTTGTTCCCGTCCCCGACGTCGAGCTCGCCCCTAGTTCACCTCTTCGCCCCTGTGGACCTCCTCGACGCTTCCTAGGTCCACATCCTGGACGCCACTCCCGCCGCAGAAGCTCGGCGCGGTGGCTCCCGCGAGTGTGTCGCCAAAGAGGAAGGCGGATGCTGCGGCGGCTCCTGCTCTAGCTGTTGTTGCTCCTGTCAGGTCATCACTGAAAAAGGCACATTTAGCAATAAGAAAATTCATGTTAGATTCAGATTAGCATACCTAGGCTCTGCGAACAAGTCCAATGACACTAGGAGTAGATGCAAATCCAGTTCATTGAGAAAATTTCAGGAGTAATTCGAAGAAGTGTAGTTTAGTTTCAGTAATGCAAACGGTAGGTGTAGATGCAAACAGTTCCGGTAATTCCCACATATTGCATTTGCTAGATAATTCAAGTTCAAGAATGACAATGAGAACAAAATTTGCTAGATAATTCAAGTTCCAGTAATTGAATCATTATTTGCTGGATAATTCAAGTTGTAGCATTTACTATGATCTAATTTCAAAATAATGCTTCAGTCAACCTCTACCTCAAGTATGTGAAGGTGCGAATAGAAAGGATTTCAACTTTATAACCAGCATACCTTAAAGTAATCACCATGGACAAGATTTGTCAAAACAGAGTAGCATGACTATAGTTTGATAGTATGAAGTAGTGCACTAGTATTGCAGTATCTAAAGGAGTACAACTTGCGGCCGACTCCACTGATCGATGTCCTCAGCTGCGGGCTGACAGCTGCAGAAGCTCGCCATGCTCGCCGGTCGTCCCGCTCGGCCAACGCGTTGTCCCTCCTCCATCAGCACGTGTAGCTCGTCCCCTGCAGCTGGTCATAGTGGATTATAGCATAATAAGCAGAGATTCATGGAGTACAATACATAGTTGTTTCTGGGACTCCTAGGAACTTAGTTCATAATGTTACTAATATTTTGAAACATAGCTTCATGGAGTACAATACATAGAGCTACATAATATTTTCAATGGATGCTAACAACATATGTTTTGTTCATAATGACAAGAACTTTTTATCACGGTGCTGCTATATTTATATGATCAATCCTTTTCTAGATTCATGGACAACCAGATGTCACAACTACGTCTGTGCATTATCATGGGAAAATAATGCTAACACTAGAACATAATTATGGAATGGAAATTCTAAATGAAGAGATGATTTCCTTATAACCTTCCTATTTATCAATCATTTGTAGAAGAGAATTGTACTGCATACTATCTAAAGTTTTAAACCATGTTCCATAGCTTTATGACACAGTTATGCATAAACTGTGATTTGTAAACCAAGATAATCACATTGTTTAATAAAGACCAAACCATTTTGGCCTTTCTGATGTGGTGGCTGCCACACATGAAAACTTATCAAGCTAATAACAGCCACGTCCACTAGTATTTGGAGTAGTTAAGGATTTGTGCTAAATGCAGTATATTTTCTAACGTTTAACTATTGATATAGTTTATTATTTTATAAGGTATAGAAAATTATTTGTGCAAAATTGTATTTGATTTCTTTCTCACAATGATATTAACCTGGTAGTGCAAACATGTTTCATACCCTGCAACCACTGGAACTGGATGATGTTTTGTACTAACATCTAATGAGCATGACATATGGGTGCATGGTTTAAATGCAGCGGGGAGTAATTGAGCTGTCAAACAAAAGGCATACAATTCTCACTCGTCTCTAATTCATGTAGCAATTTAACAATTCTCAAGTGGAAATAATCTGAAACTTAGATTGAATTCTAAAACAGGAGTATACCAAACATACTTATGGGAACAGAACCGTGCCGAGGGCGTCCTGCAGGTAAGCTTCGGCGTCGGCTCGCTGTCGAGGAGACCTCCTGTGTGCCGGCGGCGGCGTGCAGAGAATGGAGAGGAGCGGCGGCGCGAGTGCGGGTAGGCGGCGGGGCGAACCTGGGGTACAAGCGGCGACGGAGGCGCCTGTCCGGGGGAGAGATGCGGCTCCCTTCCGGGGAGGACGGCGGCGCAAGTCGGGGGACACCGGCCGCGCGAGTTTGGTTTGGGGAGAAGCCTGGCGGCGTCACTGACGATTTAGTCTCTGTTCCTTGGTCGTATTTGTTCTAGGATCAATCTTTTTGTTTTTTTTACCAAATTACTAGCTGGGCTTGTTGGGGAGAGTCTCATCCGTTAGATGTTATACTACTCAGTTTTTAGGAGTAGTAAAAGGTACTATAAAAGTTGCATTTTTTTCCATAAGCTGCTCCTGTTGTTATCGAGCCTCTACTCGACGACGACGGTACCAAATTCACGAACAATCCAGTGACCTCGACTATCTACGAGAAAACCATGCGGAAGGGCTTACTCCTTGTGTAATCTCTATCCTCTTCCCCTCTATAAATTCTCCTCGCTCCCCGTTGGCAGGAACTCAAGAAAGCCTAAAGAAAGCAATCGATCAAAAAGTTCCAAGAAATCGCTCAACCTTCCGCTTCCAAGTTCCAACACTCAGCCAAATCGTCCATCTGATCCATAATGTCGCTGATCCTCCGTAGCAACGTGTTCGATCCCTTCTCCCTCGACCTCTTCGACCCCTTCGACGGGTTCCCCTTCGGCTCCGGCAGCAGCACTGGCGGTGACCTCGTACCACACACGTCGTCTGAGACGGCGGCATTCGCCGGCGCGCGCATCGACTGGAAGGAGACCCCCGAGGCACACGTGTTCAAGGCGGATGTGCCGGGGCTGAAGAAGGAGGAGGTGAAGGTGGAAGTGGAGGACGGCAGCATCCTGCAGATCAGTGGCGAACGGAACAAGGAGCAAGAGGAGAAGACGGACACCTGGCACCGCGTAGAGCGCAGCAGCGGCAAGTTCCTGCGCAGGTTCCTGCGCAGCAGCAGTGGCTGCCAGACAATGCCAAGGCAGAGCAGGTGAAGGCATCCATGGAGAACGGCGTGCTCACCGTCACCGTTCCGAAGGAGGAGGTCAAGAAGCCAGAGGTTAAGTCCATTCAGATCTCCGGCTAGAAGTCTGCGCGATGGATTGGAGGTGCAGAGAAGTGCCGTTTGAGTTTCTTCTCGAGTACTAGTTCTGATCTGATGTAGTACTCCTAATAAAGTGAGTCTGGGTTGGGTTCTCGTCTGATGTAAGCCCGGACGAGTGCGTGCGTGAGGTGTCGTGTAATGGTCTGAAACCGGAGTCGGTGAGTCGCTCTTCCTGGTGTTTTGAGTCTACAACTTCATTGTGCTCTAATCAGCGCCTGTACTCGATGCTCCTCTCAGTAGTAACTTGGAAATAGTACTAGTTGTTGCCAATTGGTGCTACTGAACTAAATTTGCTCAGTTGGTTGGCCGACGTGGATAAGAATGGAGTACGGGACAGAGCTTAACATTAACGGATGAGAGTTGTTTCTGTTATCGTGATTTTGTTTTGGCACAATGTTGATTAATCTAGAAACAATGTTGAGCTTAGCATTTCTATACTGCAACATATCGACAATTTGTATTAATCGGCTCATTTTCAGCGGACATATGATAATGTACGTAGTTGCTAGTAATGTAAACATGGACATGTTCAATTATCCGAGTCTTCTATCTATGGCCTGACAACAATTATCCTCCCAACTTAAATTTGTAGGTGTACCTCCCGATGGTATATCCATTATATTTACGTGAACTTCTCCAATTCCCTTCTTGCGTTTTTTTCCCATCTCGAGTGACATATGCCTGCTAATAATCAAAGATGATGAAAGCTTTGCTCACCAATCTGCCTAACAATTTCTCCTCGCTTCAGAGCTAGAATCTGTGGACATATTGATACTACCAAGTTGTACGTCTGACGTGGTTTGATCTCATCAATGCCCATTGTTATGGACTTGGGTTTTGGAGAAGATGAGGATGCTGGAGATCGTGGAACGGTTAGCAAACAAGCAACACGGGGACACAAAGGTTTACCCAGGTTCAGGCCCCCGGAGGGAAAACCCTACTCCTGCTTGTCTGCTCCTGATTACGGCGGAACCGAAGGTTACAGGGGTGCGCAGATGCAATCTGGGGTGGAGGTGTGTATGCGAAAGTATGAGTCGAGAGATCTAGGTCGTGCCCTCCTGGCCTTTATATAGACTTAGGCAGGTCCCGAGTGTAGACCTAGTCGGTTACAGGTTCTAGGGTTTTACCCCTTTGAATTTTCTATCTACTCTAGTCTTGCTCTCCAAGAATCCGAAGCGCCATGGGCCTGGGCCACCCGAAAGTCTTCATGGGCCGGCGTATATTTGCCGTGGGCCTTCCTTGGGCTGAACCAGGTATGCTGAGATCATGTACCCGCGGGGTATAACCATGTCAACGTCCTATGCACATTGAAACAGGGCTACAAACTCATGACTCGTTTTATCTGCGTGATTATTTGAGAAAACTTTGATTATTTTTTCAGTGTACCATTCTGTCTTGGTAAGTTGTGGAGTAATGGAAATGTTCGGTGTAAACTGACGCATGCATAGTCCAAATGTATGGCCATCCCTAACTGGGAGGAGCATTTAATACATCAAATATGCCGCATTTAATACATCAAATATGTCCGATTCCATTTGGGACGTGGGAAGAACACAAATATGTCCGTTCCATTTGGGATGTGGGGAGAACACGCAGGGACACATTGTCCTCCCCATGTCTGTGTGTGCCTTCAACGATATACCCCATTGGGATCCTCCTCATGTTCGTGTGTGCCCCCAACCAGGGGCGGATCTACACCCCGGGCAACCCGGGCCATGGCCCGGGGTGTAGACAAAATTTTCAGCTATATATTAGTAGAAATACACTAATTTCTCTAAAATTTAGCATAATTTTAACATATAATACTATCTTGGCCCTGGGTTTGGCGAAATTTTAGATCCGTCACTGCCCCCAACGATGTACCCCATTTACACCGGACATGTTTGGCGAGCTCACACGCGTCAGCATCTCAAGCACCAACATTTGTGCATCATGGGACACCTTCCCAATGGCGACGACGACGAACCGGAGGCCGCAGGGATGGCTATCCCACGCCAACTCCAGCAATGGAGCTCCCCGCTAGCGAGCATCCCGCAGATGCGGTACCAGCTGAAGTCAAGCGTCTTATAGCGGCAGTTCGAGGTAGATCCGCCTGATGCTCCCCAGGTTCTTGGACATGTCCTACCAGCGCATGTCGATAGGGTCGACGCACCCGGAGAACGAGCCCACAATGCATAGGAAGTCGTCCTCGGCGGCCAGCACAGATAAGGGCTGTTTGGATGGGTACATATCCTACCGTCCGTGGTCCCCGCCCGCTATCATGTAGTTCAGGTCAACCAACTCCTACGATGACGCTGATTTCAGCAGCCGCACGCGGATTTTGTGCGCCCGTGCACTAACTCAGATCGTGGATTGAAGCAGCTTTTCATAATAGCCTTTATTATGTAGATGAGAAGGTAGTTTGTACTTGCCTGCAATGATGATGGTTTGTAAAAGTGCTACAAAAAATACACTAGCTGCGACACTTATTAGAAAAATATTTCCTTCATTTTTCTTTCTTAAAGACTGCGTAGACATGTTGAGAAAGTTTTGCAAGGAAATTTTTACTATAGTACCTATAATGTCTTAAGTTTTATGTACCAACCCCTCTACCTGTCACCAATCATTCCCAGATTAAAAAATAATTTAAAAAATACTTAGTCCTCACTTGTATCTAGCGCACCGCACACTCTCCCCTCACCTTGATCTAGTGCACCACACACTAACCCCACCTATAGAACACTCATTGTCATCACGCGTCTCTTCCTCATGGTCTTTTCCACGAAGATAGCGTGTCTCTTCCTTGATGTTCTTCTCACGGAGATGGGGCCCTACAAGAGCATGCTAACATTCTCTTCTCGATGTGGTCATAGTGTATGCGCATCCACATCGTCATCGCCAGGCCACGACTGGTGGAGGCGAACAACTTTCTAACTATGGATCTGAGGGTATATATCCTTCCTCCGTCCCTCCCAAGCCATTACCACAGCAAGAAACGACAGGCAGCGCGCCGGTTAGTTTCCATCTCCTTCCATGTTTTAATTTCTGCCAAAATTGTTTGGATTTCCAATCTAGTCAATTAGATATAGTTAACTTCTAGGATATTTGTACAAGATTGTGAATGTTTGTACGAAAATGTGCATGAGAAGTGTTTGCATTATTTTTTAACCGGCTAGAAAAATTTGTCATCTATGAAAAATTGATCTAGTAAATTTTGATTTGATTAGAATTGCTTACCCAACTAGATATTAGTTAGTCTTCAAATCTAGCATGTACAACATGTTCGTTCTAATGTCAAAAACGATGAGCCATGGTTCTGATACGTGTGATGCATCGCCTATTATATGCATGCATGTGTTCAGTTTATATATTAAATACATCATTGTTTTTCCTTCTAATACATTTGGAGGCGCCTTTTGAACTATTTGATTTCATAAACATGTGGGACCCTCCTTCTGAATACACAACAATATTTTAGTTTGGATCTAAACAATACAAATCCGAATATCTTTGAAAGTAATTATCATATTAACAATTTCTTTGAACTGGCTAGTTCGCTAAGACAAAAAATTCAAAATAAGCCCAATATTTAATATGCTTGAAGAAAAATTGATTTTCGAGTATTAAAAATAAGTGAATCTGTAATGAAACACGTGCATAAAATATGTGGAAGTCAGATGCACTAAAACATGTACAAAACAAGTGCAAAAACTATATACATTTTTGAAAACACCTCTATTATAGTTCATTATAAATGGGTTTATTGAGATATACTCATGGCAGATCATAGGTCATACTACATTTTTATAAGTCATGGTCCATTCAAACAAAGTCAAACATAAGTTTAGTATAAAGTGCATCTTGCACTTATTCACCTAATTACACTTCTACTTTTCTAGAAGTTTCCCCACTTGCATTTTTTCTAAACCGAAGTGTTGCTTTTATTAATCAACCAAGATTTTAGAAAACCACATGATTCATAACATAAACTTGATATTTTTTTTACAAGGTATAATCTGAGGTATGTGCTAGTGTAGCATACCCTAATAGGGGTATCTGAGTTGATGCTGCCTAGTTTTAAATTTTAGCTTTGCGCATTTCTGATGTGCAAATGTAGTAGGTGTGATCTATGTCACATATATATATACAAATGATCAGGTAAGCAATAAAGTTAATGATTGATATCATCTCATGCACGATGGGTAATAACAAAGTTTTGGATGTTATTGTGTTGGATTCCTTGGTGTTTATTTTCTTGGCTAGCTTGTTAGGCGCGTGGTGATCTAGCCCAATTTCTTAGTCCATTTTTATTTTATTTCTACTTGTTTTCTTGAATTATAATAGGAAAACTATTTCTTGTTATAATGCAATGATGGAACTTTTTGAACTTTACATGGAAAAAGAGAGAGAGGTGGTGATAGTTATTTGGGAGGTGAAGTCTTGATTATGAAAATAATAAAAAGATGGAAGGACAAAAGGAGGGACCCTGGGCTCATCTCCTTTTACCATTTCCCCTTGATCTCTCCTTCTTTGTTATTGTTTGTCCTTTTTATGCCCCTCATCTTTATTTTCACCAGCATTCTGGTGGCCACCTTCACATTCTTTATTATTGCAATTGCCATCATGTTTGTTGCAATCGGTATTGCCACCTTCCTTTTTGGATCAATCTCACTTGTTCTTCTTATCATTTTTTCTATATCATACCTATGAACGTCCATGTCCTCCCTCCCTTTGTGATTACTTCATTGTTCCCCTACTCTCCCTTCCTACCCTTTCACATATATATTTTATCTCTCTCCTGCCTTGTCTTTCCATCTCCTTCACACAATATTCCTCCATAAGGGAGCACTGAATGTTACAAAGTGAACTGCGTAGACAAAAAATTTAGAGGGGTATTTTGAAATTCAAGAGAATACGAGTGTAATCACGTACTTTTGATTGTTATATTGGCTAAGTGTTTCCAACACAATGCCACAAACAACCATGGCTTGAGGTATGTAAAGTACCAACTTAATTACTACCATATAAGGTATGCCCATTTTCTATTATGGCGGGGCCCTTATTTGTGTGTGTTGGGTTTGATTCATGTTTGGTGTCTTAGCTTGATAGATAAATAGTGCTTGAGGCCTGGTTTTCGATCCATTGGTCAAGTTTTCTCGATTTTCCCTAATTAACTCACAAATTCATTCCTATAAAGTGGTAAAGATTATTTTTATAGGTGATGGCGCAATTACAAAAATATGAAAATACTTAAGAGGAAGGAAACTAACCGGAGAAAACCACACTGGCACGGGGCTCCTCTATTTTCATTATTTTCATTTCTCCTCAATACTAGTCGTCTCTTTGTCATTATTTACATCCCATTATGGAGTAATTCTTGTTCTTGCTACCATCACCAACTTCCTTCTTGTCTTCATATCCCGCTTTCACTGTCTTTCCATTGGTACCTTCGCCCCTTGTCATGCTCTCTCCACTCCTTGTCTCTACATCCATGTACCCCTCCTCTCCCTCCACACCTTTCCTCCACCTTTGTTTTCTCTATTCTCTCTCCTCACATGTCCACCTCCTTTGTCCGACAATGTCTCCCATGGAAGCATACCTAAATGCCACAATCGTGAGCCAAATTTAGACGTGGTGGGATCGGAGGGGGTTATAGAAATTACAAAGAATGCAGGTCAATAATGTGCTTATTTTATTACCATTATCTAGGCTTTTCCAACACAATACTATAGAATTCATGGTTGGAGCTAAAAAATCTACCTTTGCAAGTCCTATTTCCCATAAAAAATTATACGGTGAGGATACTTTTGTGGTAAAAACATATCATCTCGTGAATAACTTTTTCACATTATAGATGGTGAGTTTGTTATATTACATCACAAGAATGCGCCTAAATTAAGTTTTTGCAAACAAGCTTTGTGGATGCTTTTTCATGGTCTTGCCATACAAGGTAACTTTTTCGAATATTTGTCCAATCATCCTCAATGGGATTTGGCTGGCTTGATTGATAATCCATGTATATATTCTATGTTTGGTCACTTGAAGGATTGTGTTGCAACATCTAATTCTATGTATCCTAAAACTACAATTATTGTGATACTTATATACTAATGTATCATCGGTATATTATAGTATAGGCCGAACACTCGTTTATCTTGCATTGTGTGCACTCCAAAGAAGCGCTTGTTTTCTTCCAACATTGTACGTGAAGGTGAAATTTTTAGTGTGATTTTGAGGAGGATGTTGGCTCCATTAAAAATGAAGGGGTTAACATGTTGCATTTTAGGTAAGTCCCTTATATATGTACTTGTTTTGTGTAGTGTATATAATAAAGTTTGTTTCCATTATATGCATTCAATTTTTATATTTTTGGTTTTATAAGTCTCACTCGAGTGATATATTTTTAATATCAGTCGATTCATAAAAGTGCAACTCGTGGAAAGTGCAACTTACACTTTATCAAAGTGTGTTCAGGTATTAAAGTGCAAGTTACATTTTTCACTAAAATAGAGTTGCACTCTTTAGAGTCAACCGAGACGTAAGAAAATCTCAGTCCACCTACACATAAATGGACCATACTATTTTTGGTTGACCCAAAAAAGGTTAACATGTATTCTTATTGGAGTGTGAATTTGATGTCACCAGGGATAGCTTCCCCACAAGTATCCATTGTCATTGATTTCTACAGATATGGGACTGTAAGTATCAGCGGTACTATATCAAACAAAACTATGGCTAGTAAGTTGCAGCCACATGCATTGCTTTTATGTGATTAAGGCTCACATAAGCCCTGACTCTTGGCAGACATTCAGACAAGGCATCACGAGCCCTAAAAAATATGCACTACAGTACTTGTTGTAGGACCAGCTCAACCATTGACCATATTTTTGTCGGCCTTGCTTATGTAGGTTATTTTCATGTGTCTTGCACGCCATAGGAAAGCAAGCACCACCACGACACCGCTGACATTCAACGAGACTACCCCGCAGCACTCTCCTCCCCCCTCCCCTCTAAATCCTCCCCTTGAGAGTCTACTCCCAGAGACCAGGCCTTCCCCGAGCCCTCTCCAGCGATGTCGCCGGCCGGCGATGGGGAAGGGGAGGCGCCGGAGTAGATAGGTTTAGGTGTAGCTTCGGCCGTGTGACGATGATGGGAAGTTTGCCCGGTAGTGGATGCGTAGCTGTAGATCTTGGCGCCCAGATTCTGCTAGCTCTAGTGTTCTTCCTCCCTTTGGTTCTTCTCAGGTAGTCGGAGGGGGAAGCAGTGGAGAAGACCACCACATCTATTAATAAAGTTGGCGTCGTTGTCCACCGTTTGAAGATCTGGCTCTGTGAGCATCGGTCCATCCTGGCCTGCCGTGGTGGCGAGGGGGAGAGCGGCGTGCTGGCAGCATGCGACGTGTCGGTGAAGCCCCTGGTCGGCCGAGGAGGCAAGGGGGAGCTGGCCGGCAGCATGGCGGCCTTGTCTTTGATCTGGTGGTAGGGCTCCCCTATGGTGGGGGCTGGTTCGTTGGAGCTTTGGAGCAGGAAGAAGGAGTCTTCTCTGCCTCGTCTGGCCGCCGTGGAGGTGGTGCGGCGAGGGCGGGACGTCCTCCTTTTTGCCTTGCCTCCAGATCTCCGAGGGAAGTGGTGGGATGTTCCAGGCATCTCGCCGAAGCTGCGTTTGTCCAAGAGCTACCCAAATGACGGCATCTTGTTGCCGCTGTTATCAATGGCCATCGAGGATATACTGTCGCTTGGCTGAAGCTGAGCTTCTACTTCCGCGTGGCCTACTCATCGTGACCCTGCGCCCAACAGCCTTGGCGGAAGCAATTCGACTACCTCAAGACGGGCTCCATAGCCGTCATCGCCCCAAGTGGCTTGTTCCCCGGTGGCGGCGCTGACTCCCGGTCGGCGAGGTTCATCAGATGCAGTGGAGGAGGCCGAGGACCTGATCGCTTTTCGTACTTTTTTTAGGGTCATTTATGCATGACTTGTGGCCTTATCTTCAGAAACCCCTTCTCTTAGGGGCCTTGTTGTAACTTATACCCACAGTTGTATTAACACGAGCAGCTTCTAGGGCCTTCGGGTCCTTTTTCCGTTCAAAAAAACACGGCACAGCTGCACATGCTATATATAAACAGATGTATTATAGTATACTAGCTTGATTTTGTTTGCATGGGAAAACCCAACCATGTACAAAACTACTTTATAGACATTCCCGAAGCAAATTGTAGATGTGAAACATGATGCCATCTCTAAAAAGGAAAACATTTGATCTACTTTGACTGATTTTTGAACACGTATTGAAGGGTTTTCGGCTCATTTCATTGGTCCAATGGAAATGTCATGCAAATATGTAGCAAAAATTATATTTGAAAAATTACTCATCTACACATAGATTTTAGGTGATTTATTTTGGATAGCTACACTTCTTTTTTGATTAGTCGCTTGCATGTAGAACACGTGCATCATGAACATATGGTTAGCGATTGTATAATAAAAACTAGTCACATGTGTTGATTTTTTTCGAGGTCAAAGGAGTGCATTTCTTATACCCACACAACTGAACAAACTAAAATTCTTGGTAGTCCAACACATATATAAATGCTAAACGAGAGTCAAACAAAGGAAATAATTTGTCCACACTCCCACACTATTATCAATGCAAAGACATAGTGTGTCAGATGTAATCTTTATTACTTACGAGTTGATCATGCATCATAGTGTTATGTGTTGGAAATATGAGTAGTTTACCAAGCGATTTATGAGAAATAAACAGCAAGTAAAACAAGACTAGAATGATCGAAAATAAACTAGCCAAGTAATCTGACAGAAAGTATGTAGAGAGTTGTAGAGAGATCAAAGAAATCTGAACAAGATGAAGAAACAAAGTATACAACAGTGTGCCGGCGTTGGTGTTGGAGTTGTCACCCATGTCGTCGAGGAAAAGGTTCTCGATGGCAGGAAAGAAGTCGTCGTTGGGGAAGATGTCGTCGGCGTCGGTGAAGGAGTCCGTGATGAAGCCATTAGTCGCGCCGATAGCGCTCCCCAAAAACCTTATCGCCCTTCTCCCGTACAGGACTCGAAGAGGCGGGGTTCCGAAGGCCTACTGTCTTGGCTCGCGGTGCACGCTGCAAGACGGGATGGGGAAGAACTGGTGGCAGCTCAGTGCTCTGGAACTTGGAGGCGGTGGTTCTGACTGTGTGTCTGAGGAAAGGAGCGACCTTCCGCTCTTATGGGCATAGGTTGATAGGCGATTAGGCAGCGTCGGAAGAGGAAACGAACAGGCAGTGTCCGAAGCCAAACAACCTCCATTAAGTTTGAAGTAAACCTCCACTGAGTTCATATTTAAAACCCATTAGCAGACTGTTCAAATTCTGCATGCCCGTTCATATACCAGTGATGCGTGACAAAAAAAGAACTCGGCTCGGCGATATTCCCGTAACCCGCGGCGCGCGCGTCGTTATGAGGTGAGGCGGGCGGTGGAGGAGGAGGAGCGCGCGTGTGGGACTCTCTCCTTCTCCTTCTCATCCTTTTACCAAGTGGTGGGAGAGCCTCCCTTATAAGTTGGTGCAAACATCCTTCAACTAGCAATGTGGGACTAAAAATTTGTCCCACCTCTTGCCATGCATGAATGGGCCGCATGGGCCTCTAGGATTTTCAGAAATTATTAGAATGGAAAATGGGCTGGGCTATTTGGGCCAAAATTCCAACAATCCCCCACCAGATCCTAGAGACACATGTAATTTTCCTTTGGTTCCAAAAACACTGTTTATATACCAGTACTGCAGTGGAGACTGTTAAGTTGAACTTCCACCTAGAATTCTATGCTACACTAGGTTGCGACTTGTACTATGGACTATGCCTTGAACTGCAAGTTTGCTGCAACCTAGCTTCACACGAAGCCTTGACCGATATTGGGCTACCGTGGGACTTCCCCGCGGGTGGACCTTATGCGTCATACTCCATGGTCTTTCATGAGTTTATTAGAGAGCACCCAATTCTTATAGACTGCGAAGTTTGACAGTCAGACTCATATAAGTGTGTTCTTCAAAAGATGTTCTGCAGGACAACATCTCTGCTTAATATTAAACCATTAAGAACACATTAAGATAAAAATAAACCTACCATGCAGAATAGGAAAGTATTGCATCTTCACGGAGTGGTTTTCATTAAAGTAGGGATACTTTTCTCTCAGTCTACCAACAGCTTGTCTTCCAATTCTAATTCACGGGATCTCCGATCACATAGATTGGTTTTCCATTGTGGAAAACTCATAGTGTGGGTCTCATACCCATCTCCTTCGATTCATTTTCTATCACATTGCGTGATAGTCCCTTTGTGAAGGGATCTGCTAGGTTTTTAGATGTTTGGATATAATCCAATGCAATAACTCTGGAGTTTCTCATTTTCTTGACAGATTTTAGTCTCCTCTTCACATTTCTTGAGGACTTCATATTATCCTTAGAACTGTTCACCTTAATAATCACAGTTTGATTATCACAGTTCATTGAAATTGCGGGTATAGGTTATTCAACCACAGTTAAGTCCATCAAGAGTTTACGAAGCCACTCTGCTTCAACAATGGTCGTGTCTAGTGATGTAAGTTCTGCTTCCATAGTTGACCTCGTTAAGATGGTCTGCTTGCAAGACTTCCAAGAAACAGCACCACCACCAAGGTTAAACACATATCCACTCATGGCCTTTATCTCATCAGCATCAGATATCCAATTTGAATCACTATAACCCTCCAGTACCCTCGGATACCCGGTATAGTGAATGCCATAGCTTACAGTGCCTTTTAGATAGCGCATGACTCTTTCAAGAGCTTGCCAATGATCATCTCCAGGATTTGAAACAAATCGACTGAGCTTGCTGACAGCAAACGCGATGCCAGGCCTTGTAGCGCTAGCCAAGTACATAAGCGAGACAATTATTTGAGAGTATGGCAATTGATCTCTAACGGTGCCTTGATTCTTTCGAAGTAGCACACTAGGATCATACGGTGTTGGAGAAGACTTGCATCCGTTATACCCAAAGCGACTCAAAATCTTGTCCACATAGTGAGACTGAAGCACTGTGATCCCACTATCATCATCTCTCAACAATTTGATGTTCAAGATAACATCAGCTACTCCTAGATATTTCATCTCAAAAGACTGAGATAAGAAATCCTTGACCTCCTCAATTATAGTAAGGTTGGTCCCAAAGATCAGTATGTCATCAACATACAAACATAGAATAACTCCTTCGTCCCCACCATGGCAATAGTATACGCACTTGTCAGCTTCGTTTACAACAAAGCCTGTAGCGGTTAAGGTTTTATCAAACTTTTTGTGCCACTGCTTAGGTGCTTGTTTAAGACCATATAAAGACTTCATCAGCTTGCACACTTTTCTTTCTTGACCATTTACTACAAAACCATCTGGTTGATCCATATAAATTTCCTCATCCAACTCTCCATTTAGGAAAGTCGTCTTAACGTCCATTTGATGAACGAGAAGACCGTGTGAGGCGGCCAGAGAAAGTAGTACTCGAATGGTGGTCAACCTTGCTATAGGTGAGTAAGTGTCAAAGAAGTCTTCACCTTCATTTTGGGTATAACCCTTGTCCACAATCCTTGCCTTGTACTTCTCAATAGTACCATCAGGCCATAGTTTATTCTTAAACACCCATTTACATCCTACAGGTTTGCACCCATAAGGATGATCAGCGATCTCCCATGTTTCATTAGCTAAAATGGAGTCCATCTCACTACGGACGGATTCCTTCCAGTAGTCAGCATCAGGAGATGCATAGGATTCTGAAATAGAAGTGGGAGTATCATCCACGAGGTATACATCGAAATCATCACCAAAAGACTTTGCAGTCCTCTGTCTCTTGGTCCTTTTAGGAATTTCGTTATCCTCCTCTTCGGGATTTTCTAGGTGTTCGACTGGAATGATTGGTTCAGAAATTGTATCTAATTCCTGACTTGATGAGTTAGGCATATCCTTCATGGGAAAGATATCCTCAAAGAAAGTTGCATCATTCGACTCCATGATTTTACCAACATGCATGTATGGTACTCCAGATTTTAGTACCAAGAATAGATAGCCAATTCTACGAAAAGCATATCCCAGAAATACACAGTCCACAGTTTTTGGTCCAAGCTTGCGCTTCTTGGGGACTGGCACATGAACTTTTTCCAAAAAGCCTCAAGTTTGTAGATAAGAGAGATTTAACCTTTTCTTCTCCCATTCTTAAAATGGAGTAATTTCTTTGTTCTTTGTGGGAACTCGCTTTAGGACATGACATGCGGTCATTAATGCCTCCCCCCACCATTCCTCGGAGAGACCCGATGTGTCTAACATGGCGTTAACCAAATCTGTTAGAGTGCGGTTCTTTCTTCCGGCTACCCTGTTTAACTGGGGTGAGTAGTGTAGGGGTTCGTAGCATGGAAAACAAAAAATTTCTATCGCATACAAACAAACAAGCCAAGATCTATCTACTAGATTGTAGCAACGAGTCGATGGAATAACTTACCCTCGAAGATTCCAAAGTGTTTAACGAGAGCAGATTCTCGTGGGTGATGTAGTCGTACTCTTTTCGATCTCAAGATCGTGTAGACGATCCTTCCGCCAAGGCTTGCAGCGCTTCCGGTCACACGTTCGGTACTCAAGAAGACCTTCCTCTCCTTGTTCCAAAGAAAATGAGGTTGTAGCACTCTCGCGATTCCAAAGACAACGGCGTGGTACCTAAGTAGAGGGAAATCATGAGGCTTCGCTTGCCGAGCGAGTATGGTGGATTATGAGAGAGGGCTATTAGTGGTCTAGAGATTAGACACACCAATTAGAAGGCTCTAAACCGCAGGCTAAAGCAATTAGAAGCTCTAAACCAAAACGGCTCTAAACCGGAGATTAGAGGTAGAAACTTGTGTGTCTCAAGGAGGAGCCCTGCCTCCTTTTATAGGTGGAGGGCTAGGCACGCCAGGAGGGAGGGAGTCCTCCCCAACTCGGCCTAGGGTTGGCGCCGACTTGGAGGAGAGGAACTCCTCCAAGTTGGTTTCAAACTCCTCTTGCTTGTTTCCCACAGTTTCCTGTTTCCCACAGTTTCCTGTTTTAGCCGTTTGACTTTCAAACTGGCAGTTTGACTTTCAAGTTTTGGAACAACAAGAACACTTAGTACATGATTCAATCATTCAATGACACATTCATGTACCTCCCCGAGTGCTTGGACAATCCGGAACCTTCTAGAACATTCCCGATGAAAACACCGAATCATTCCCGAACTCAAACGGACTTTCCTTATATGAATCTTATTCTCCGCCATTCCGGATCACCTCGTGATATCCGGATCCCATCCGAGACTCGAACAACATTCGTATCTTTCTCATAATACCATAACTACTCAAAACAACGTCAATCCTTAAGTGTCTCCCTACGGTTCGTGAATTATGCGGACATGATCGAGACACTTCGATCAATAACCAATAGAGGAATCTGGAAATTCATATGGCTCCACATATTTCTACGATTACTTTGCGATCGAATGAACCACTTACATACGATACCAATTTCCCTTTGTCTCACGATAGTTTACTTATCCGAGGTTATGATCGCTCGGTATCTCTTCATACCTAGTTCAACCTCGTTACGATAAGTACTCTTTCTCTCGTGATATGTGATCCCTTGTGAGCCAGTCACATGCTTGCAAGCTAATTGGATGACATTCCACCGAGAGGGCCCAGAGTATATCTATCCGTCATATGGATGGACAAATCCCACTCTTGATCCATGTGTTTCAACCAATACTTTCCAACACTCAATGCCACCTTTATAGCCACCCGATTACGGTGTGGTGTTTGATGTCATCAAATCATCCATCCCAGTAAAGGTGATATGCATGATCTCATGGTCGAAGGAATTAGGTTACTATGTATCGTAAAGCATATAGCAATTGAACTATTGAAATGACTTGATCTTTATGCTACGCTTGTCTATAGGAGTATGTCCATCACATCATTCTCCTAATGATATGATCATGTTGTTAATAACATCTCTATGTTCATGATCAGGAAACCATGATCATATATTAACCAACAAGCTAGTTTAACAAGAGGCTTTACTAGGGACTCTTATTTTAGTTTACAAATCACACAAGTATTAATGTTTCCGGTTAATACAATTATAGCATGGTATGTAAACATTTATCATAAGTGTGAAGATATGATAATAACCACTTTATTATTGCCTCTTGGGCATATCTCCAACAAGTAGGGAGGCGTCCTCTCATGGATTATACCATGTTCCACACAAAAGGAGTAAAACTCGTTGGAAAAATACTCTCCACCACGATCAGACCTAAGCCTCTTAATCTTTCGATCAAGTTAGTTTTCTACTTCAGCTTTATAGACTTTGAAGAAACTCAAAGCCTCATCTTTTGTTTTCAGAAGATACACATGACAGTATCTCGTAGAGTCCTCGATCAACATCATAAAATATTTCTTTCCACCTTTTGTCAACATGCCATTCATCTCACAAAGATCAGAATGTATGAGTTCTAGTGGTGCCAAATTTCTCACCTCTGAAGTCGTATGTGACTTGCGAGGTTGTTTTGCTTGCACACAGGCTAGGCACTTAGATCCTTTGACAGTAGTGAAATTTGGGATTAAATTCATTTTAGATAACCGCGTCATGCAACCAAATTTAACATGACAAAGATGTGAATGCCAGACATTTGATATAAGATCAGACAAAACATGATTCACAACTTTATTACAAACATCTGATAATGACAGGCGGAACAGACCTCTACACTCATATCCTTTACCAATAAAAGTACCAAACTTAGATAGTACAAACTTATTGGACTCGAAAACAATCTTGTAGACATCACGACATAGAAGAGATCCGCTAACAAGATTCTTATTTATTGAGGGAACATGATGCACATTCTTCAGGCATACGGTCTTTCCCGAAGTGAACTTCAGATCGACCGTACCAACACCACGAACAGAAGCATGCGAGCCGTTCACCATCAGCACGGACTGAGTCCCTCTGACCTGATATGAAGAAAACATGGAAATGTTAGAATAAACATGTACATTAACGCCCGTGTCAATCCACCAATCAGGAGAATGAAATAATTGATGACCCACAAGTATAGGGGGTGTATCGTAATACTTTCGATAAATAGGAGTGTCGATCCCAACGAGGAGAAGAATGTAACACCCTCAGAATCGGCCCTATGCAAGTTTTAGCGAAACCCGCCAAACCAGCATAGAAACGATTCGAAGGTGCCCACCAGGCACTTGCGTGCGGGTGGAAAACGAAGTAATAACATTACACAACAGTCCTCGATGGGACCCACGAATGTACATACATAACGGCGACTCCATGAGTCAAGAATACAAATATAATATACAAAGATCCAAATCACCTTGAAAACGATAGAGCGTCCAGCTACGGACAAGATGCAAATGGGGCTAAGAGCCCTGAAGAATAACCAATGGCGTCCATAACCCCTGCCGAGCCAAGGAAGGGTAACCTCGCTAACGGCGTCGATCTCAAAACCTGCTTAAACAAAGGGGTGCCGACAAAGGCAAGGAAAAAGAGGCGTCGATCGAGGCCGATGCAGCGAGGCTAATTGGCGGTCCTCGCCTACATAGGTATGGTGGACTGAGCGGCAGCGGCAGCATGCCCTAAACAACCTATAGAGACTCGATACAACTGGCGGCTATCAGAGAGGGGTGAGAAAGACCTATTCGGATCCAACATGATACTACCATCAAACGAACCCATCCTGGTGTTTCCCCCTCGAGACCAAACGAGGAAGTCAACCGAGGAACTCACACAGTTGGCAGTTTTACTTATTCAGTTATAGTTGCGGCACTTTACTAGTCAGGTTTAGATAATCATCCTGATAAAGTAAGCAGTGGGCACTTTTAGTTAACCATTCCGTTATAGTGGCAACACTTACTAGTCAGATTCAATTAGCATGAGGTAACCCAAAACCCAGCAGTTGTTGGTACTTTTATTTAGCCATTCCGTTGTAGTGAAGCTGATTACTAGTCAAATCGGATACAAGGAAGTTTATAACAATAAACTTTAGTTATAGTTGTCTATGATCATGCACTGTGCTCCAAGTCGTCCATAACCGCGGACACGGCTTCTCGAAAAGATTTAACCCTGCAGGGGTGCACCAAAGTATCCACAGGCACTTCGACCCTTTTGCGGATCGGTTAACATACACCCATCGGTATGTCGGAGGGCCTAAGTCATGACCTTCCTGCACCCAAAGCAAGCACGGGGCCACCCACTAAGTACACCCATAGCGAAGTCGGCGGTCTCCGAGACAGACTTAGGGTTTTGCGACAATGGTCAGAACGATAGCAGTCCCCAATCGGGACCGCCGATCTGACATAAAACACTCCTCTTCCTAAACGATGACAGTGCTCCTCACACAATCGTAAAAAAAGAAAGCATGGCATAGGTGGATAGTAAATAAATCCTCAAACTAGTTGTGGCCCCAGTACAATACTTTGAAATCAGGTAATAATCAATGGGGGGCCCATATCTCCCCACCTGTGGTTAGCGCGCTCGATCTCGGAACAGGTGTCAAGAACTCGGGTCCTACGGGACACAAGTGGGCGGTCGGAAACCAAATATTACCTATCACCCACCGATGCCTCTGCTTAATTCAATTTTAGTTGTTAAACAGGAATTAAAGTGAACAATAATTAAAGCCATGATCATCTCCAACGTCAACATGCGGCAATCCTCCAACAATTGTGGTACTTGACGACAAGCAAAACACTCGAGCAAGCGACTACGACACGCGGGTCCAACTATCTACCAAACAACAGGTAATAGGATGTGTCCAAGGCTATATATGGCTGCAAGGGATATCACGGGTACGAAAACTAGAGCATCGCAACACAGATAGCAATAGATCAACAGGAGGGAATAAATACTATAAAAGTAAGATAGGTAGAAAGGGGGAGATGCTCGCCTGAAAACGTTGTCGAGGGTTCAACCGAAGATCGGGGCGAAGCTCACATCAACTCAACGGTCTTATCCGCGAAGAACCAAAACACTAGAAGAAACACCGGATGCAATATTTAATACACGGCAGAAGATCGGCATGATGCATGTATGATGCATGGCATGGCAAAGTGCGCTGCAATTAGGTCAAATTAAGCGGAACCGGGGTCCCGACAATTAATTAGGTGGTTCAAGTTGTTTAGATCCCCGCAATTTAAATGTTGTATTAACATGGCACGATGAGTTACCGGTTCGCTACACAAGTTTAAATGAGGCCAATATAAGGCTAGATTTGCCCGCATATGGGCCCCATATTTAATTATTAGGTGAATCGGCATAAGGCCCCCAAACCACATGAATGTATGCATGCAAGACAATTATTATGCGACAAGTTGTTATTTCATTTATAAAATAGGGCTCGAGAAAGGGGTTCACACATTAGGGTTCGGCGATCTTGGGGTTCCCGGGGTTTCGGGGTCGGGGTCGGTCTCAGGGTTCAGGGTTCGACGGATTCGGTCTTGACGGAAGCGTTCTCGGATTCCGGGAAGGTCTTGGCGCATCCGGGGCCTTCGGTTCATGTTGTCGGTCATGGCGTTCGGGACGAAGCACTTGTCGCGTCGGGGTCTCGGTGTCCGGGATGAAGTACTCGGCGTTTCCGCGTCGGTGGCCTTGACGGTATCGGGTTCGGACTCCGGATCCGGGCACGGTCTTAGCGCTCCGTCTCCAGTGTCGTTGGCGAACTTGGGCTCGATACCGGGGGTCCTTCGGAACCTTGAGGCGATCTTGGCGGTCGAATGCAGGCTCGGCGTCCGGGAAGGAGTACTTGTCGCGGTGTCCGAGAGTTCCTCCAAAAGCCGTGGCGCGTCCGTGAGGCGATCTTGGCGTGGGTCATCCTCGGGGTCGACCTTGCGGGTCATGTATTCGGAAGATCTTGTGGGCTCGTGCAGCCACTACTCCGCCATCCAGTCGGTATCCACCGGCACACCACCACATCGGCCTTCTGGCAGGGAGGCTCAAGGCGGCGGCTCGGGCGGCAGCGTCGAGCAGCGATGCGGCGTTGCAAAAGAGCCTGGGCGGCTTCACTGCAGGAGAGCGCCTATCTTGGCGCTCGAGGAGGCGAAGCGGCCAGCTGGAGGCGAGAGGCAGCGAGAGGATCTGGGGCGAGGAGGCAGACGAGCAGGCGCTCACGGCAGACGGCGAGGTGGAGGAGCACGCTGCAGCCGGGCAGGCCGAGGCGGCGAAAGCGGGCGCAGAGGCGCGGCGGTGGGAGCTGAGGGAGGCGCGTCGGGGTAGCTGCGGGCGGCGCTTGAGGGAGAGGCCGAGGCGGGCTCAGGGACGGCCAGCGGGGCAGGCGGCACGGCTCCTGCCGGATTAGGGCGGGGAGGCCAGCGGAGCGGAGCGTGGCCAGCCGGAGGCGGGCCAAGGAGCAGGGAAGCGGAGAAGCCCAGGCTGAGGCCAAAGAGGCGGGCGAGGAGAGGCGAGTGGCGGGGCGGGCGGCAGGCTCGTGGGCGGAGCGAGCGCGGTAGGCCTTGGCAAGGAGGCCGGAGGAGGTAGCGGTGGTGAGGGCGGTGGCCAAGGGCAAGGGAGGCGGAGAGAGGAGGGAGAGGGAGCCTTGGCGAGGGCGAGAGCGAGGGAGGTCGGGGGCCAGGGTGGGGTCCAAGGAGGGATCCCGAGGGAGGCTTGTCGGGGCGGGCGGGAGCTGTAGTGGAGAGTGGGTCCAGGTGCGTGCGTGTGTGGGTGGACCGGGGTGGGTTTAGAGAGAGAGGGAGTTGGGGGTGATGTGGCGGCGTGTGAGTGGGTGAGGGAGAGGGAGGAGGTGAGGTGGCGTGCTGCTACTGGCTGGGGTGATGTGGCCAGCGGGTTGGGTAGTTTAATAGGTAGCTTTAGGATTTAGAAGGGGCCAATTAGGTGGGCCGTTTGTAAAATCCTGGGGGTGGTCGTTCGGGTCGAAACGGCCCGTCCGACTGGCCCCGCTAAAATAATTAAAGATTTCATTTGATTTGCGATGAACTTTTGCAAGTGGTTTTTAGACAAATAAAATATCCGGCAGCACCCGGGGTTTGGCGTTTGAATAAAGATGGGGCGTTTGGAAAACAAAACGGGCTTGCGAAAAATAGTTTTTGACAAACAACATATGATGATGACGATGCAATGCACAAATTCAACGCGATTTTCTAGTAGTGGTTTTGCGGGATGCCACAAAGAAGGTGTTGACTAGTGGTATGGAGCAGGAACTCTCTGCAAATACTTAGCAATAGTGGTTTTTTGATAAAGCAACAAAACAAAGAGCAAGTAACAAAGACAACAAGCAAACGTAACAAGTGGCCCGATCCTTTCTTAGCAAAGGATAAGCCGGTGGAAATACTTATAAGGACCAAACGTTCTCGATGACACATGGGAATTCTGTCAAGTGCTTTCGCTTCAAATAGCTGAGTACTCTTCTTTTGTGTTGTAAGTGTTGTGTGGGTGAACCTGTGCTAACATACCGACCTTACTTGGACTAATACATACTTGTGATTAAACCCCCTGCAAGCATCCGCAACTACAGGAAAGTAATTAAGATATAAACCTAACCACAGCATTAAACTCTGAGATCCTACACTCCCTTGTGCAAAGGTGTCCTAACTGGGGTTCAGGTTTCTGTCACTCTGGCAACCCCGTGATTAGTAGACAAATACACAATGCATTCCCCTAGGCCCATAAATGGTGAAGTATCATGTACTCGACGTTCACATGACACCACTAGAAGAATAGCACTGATGACTCCTTGATGGCGCCAGAAAACTTGGTGGCTGATGTGGAGTCTTGTTGGGAACCCAAAGAGCAAGGTGTGAAGAGTACAGCAGCAAGTCTTCCCTCAGTAGAGACCGAGGTTATCGAACCAGTAGGAGGAAGGAAACATCACACAGGTGTTGCAAGCAACGCGCAGACCTGCACAACACAAACTCAAGACTTTGCCCCAACGAATCCGTGAGGTTGCCAAGCTCACCGGTTTGCTGTAACAAAGGATTAAACATATGGTGTGGAAGGTAATGGTTTGCAACGAGTAAACAAGTAACAGTGGAAGATATATCAATGGTAAAGATTGGACGGGGTTCCATAGTTCACTATAGGTGCTCTCCTTAGATAAACAACATGGCATGAAGGGTAAACAAATTACAGCGGGGCAATTGACAGGAACTAATCAAGGCATAACAATGCAATTACTAGCCAGAAAGATCCTATGAAGTTGATTGGGTAATACAACAATATACATAGACCGTAATCCAACTGCATCTATGACTAGAAGTCCACCTTTAGGTTATCATCCAAACCCCGTCCAGTATTAAGTTGCAAGCAACAGACAACTACTTTAAGCAAAGTGTGTAAGGTAAACAATCCACATGTTCTATGAACAAGGGACCGTTGTTTTCTCCCTAGTAGAAACAACACATCTAAAACCGAAGAGATTTCTATCACTTCCCTTGGAAACTAGAGGCATGAACCCACTATTGAGCATAAATACTCCCTCTTGGAGTCACTAGCAACTACTTGGCCAAGATAACCACTAGCAACAGAGAGCATGCAAGATCACAAACAACACAGACATGATAAAACCATAAAGATAGAACCATTAATCAAACCAACATGATAATCTCACTATCCATCGGATCCCCGCAAACACAACATGCATGATTACAAATAGATTAGATCTTGATCATGAATGGAGCTCGCAAGATCTGTACATGAAAGCACAAAGGAGGAGATACAACCATCTAGCTACTACATGGGCCCATAGTCCAAGGTGGAACTACTCACAAATCATACCGGAGAGAAGGCCTCCGGGATGATCTCCCCTCCGGCCGAGTGCCGGGAAGAACTTCAGATCCCCTGATCTAGGGATGATGGTGGCGGTGGCTACAGACGGTTTCGTGGATTTCTGATCGGGTACTGAGAGCTTCTGCATCGGGGGCTTCTTATAGACGAAGGGGCAAGTCCGGGAGGCGACCAGGGTCGCCAAACCCTAGCCAGGCATGGGTCCACCTAACCCCGTGACTGGGGTGGTGTAGCATCCCAGTTGTCTAACCCCTGTAATGCTACTGGTTATAATAATAAAAAGGGCCACTTCCAATATAATTGTTGCATCATCATCATGTCATGCTCATGTCATCATGCCACCTTGCATCTGAGCATCATATAAAACCTATTCTTGTTTGGTTCTTATCTCATGTGCACCATTAATTGTATTTGCTTCTTGATATTGTATTTGGTTCTTAATAAATTGTTAAATGCCCAAGTTGAGTTGTGGGCATCTCTCTTTTTGACTCCACCACCTTTTCTATCACCACCTTATAATTCCACCATCCAACTATTCTGAGCTTGGCATTTTGTTGATTTATCTCTGGCTCATGATCAGTTGGGTGGAACCCACCCATAGTCTTTGCTTGGCCTTGCCCATCTTCTGGGAATGCATATGAATAATGCCATATTAATCTGATTGTTTTCACAAGGATAATTTGGGCATTAATTGTCTTGCATGGGCCATGCAAGTGCCATCTTTCCTAGCTTTTGGATTTTGCTTGAACTCTAAGTGGATCTTTTCCTTTGCTTAAATCTTGTTTTGGGCTTGTAGTTGTTTCATCAAATCATCTCCCTACCTTACCCTTTAGCTTAACCCCTACCCCATGCCCCATGCACATACAAGTGCTCATGAGACATGCACCAACCAAACCACCTCTCTTTTGGATCTTGCTTGGTCTTTATTTGAATCATGCATGGGCCAAATAGAACCACCCCATCATCTTGTTCACCTCTCCCTATCTTTCCCCCTTTCTCTTTTTTCTTGATCATGTGTGTTTGAATTGAAGCATGCATGATCAACCCTAAGTACCATCACCTCTTCTCTCCCCTCTCTCTTAGTCCACCCTAATTTTTTTTACCTTGTCCTCCCCCTTCCTACCTAAACAAAACCTAAGCTACATCCTCTCTAAACAAACCCTAAGCCACCTTTCCCCTCTAATCTACCCCTTTTTCCCTAAGCAAAACCCTAGCTAAACCTCCCTTTCCCCTACTACCTAGCATGATCACCCCACGCCATACCCATCCTAGCTAAATGCCTACACCACACCTTGCTAATCCCTAACCAAAGCACCCCTCCCCTCTCCTCTCCACTCTAGCTTTCCACCCCTAAAATCTATCTTGCATGCTCACATGGGCATCATGCCCTAGCTACCCCACCCCTCATCTAACCTAGACCGAACCTCCCCTCCTCCTTCCTAGCTGGTTCACCCCATGCCCCAACCTAGCTCGCCTCTCTTCCATTGGCCCCACCAGTCCCTCTCTTCTGGTCCACCTAGTTGCTACCACCAAACCCTAGCTTCCCTAGACTAAACCCGAGCCCCTTTTCTTCCCTCTCGGCCACGACCTCAAGAACCCCCACCACCGCTGGCCCGCATTACCCCACCGCACCCACCTGGCCGCACTGCCTGCCTACCACCTGCCCATGGCGATCACGTGAGGGAGGTGAAAAAGGTGGCACCTGCCTTCCCCTCCCCCACGCAACCACCTGCCCCCTCTCTCTTCTTATCCTCCCCTGGCCTCACAGCGCGTCCCCAGATCCGTCCCAGCAACCCTGCCTCGCTCCCCTCCTCTGCCTCCTTCTCCACCGCCCCATCGTCCTCTCGCCGGCCACGCCGGTCTACCACCTGCCCCAGTCGTTCTAGCCGGTGGCGTGTCGCTGCAAGGTGTCGAGGAAGCCCCCTGGAGCCGCTGCGACGCCCCTGGACCCAGACGCGAGGAGGAGACGGCCCCAGCAGCCCTGCACGTCGCCGCCCCGTCGAAACCCTAGCTTCTCCGTTCGCGAGCCGCTCCGTCGATCGCCTGCACCCCGAGCCTCGCCGCCGTCACCGAAAGCCTCGCGGTGAGCCTACCAACCCCCCAGACAACCTCCCGTTCGTAGTTGCTTCCTGGACGCGTTGTTCGTTTTGTCGAGCGCCCTCCATGCGCCAGAGTCGACGACGCCTGCCGCTAGCGCCGCGCGCCGTCTAGCCCTATCTAGAACGCGAGCTACCCCCTAACGTCAACCGCACCCGCCTTGGTTCGGCCCACATGCGTCGGTCATGCGGGATCGAGCAGCCCGCCCCCGTTTTGTTTCTCTGTCGCGCGTGCGGGTTCAGTTCGTCAGCAGAGAAGATCCACAGTACCAGTGGGTCGTTTTGCGAAAAGCCCCCTGCGTTCTTTTGATCCCAACCCGCGCTCCCCAAACCTACCTGTCAGCGGCTTGGTTCTTTTATAAAAAGGCTCTCGTGTTTCCTGGCGCTCAACCCGCGGTCCCTCGGTTCCCGTGACACCGGCGTGTGGGTCGAGAACCTGCCCCACACATGCGACCCAGGCTGGAGTGGGCTGGGTATAAAACGTTCCAGGGATTGATTTAAAATTCAAATATAGTTTAAATTATTTCAAAATTCAAATTCAATTCAGTTTCAAATAACTTTTCCATACTTAATCCAAATTTGACAAATAATATATGTTTGGATATCAGCAAAATGAGAGGATTCCAAATATGCCACCCATTTTGCCTTTTGCACAAATAAAATTCCAAGTTTATTTAAATTACACCAATTGCCACTGGAATTTAATAATTTAATAACTTTTGTTTTATAATTCCAAATTAAGCAAATGATATGTCTAAAATGATCAGCTCGACGAGACCTTTCTGTTTATGATATCCATGACTTCAATTGCAGCATGCATCATATAAAAATATAATGAACAGCAACTATTATGGCAGCAAAATGTGACTAAAACCCAATAAAAATGTTATATTCTTGTATTCCACACCTCACCCATGCCATGCTACCTTATTGCCATGTAAATTGTGCATCATTCATCATGGCATGATTGTTTGCTTGACGCATCTTATTCATATGCGTGTGCTCTATATTCATGTTGGCCTTGTTTGTTTGGTTTTTCTCGGATGACACCGGCGGGGTTGTATCAAGAGAACCGTGAGCACTACCAGATCCGTCCTCGCTTCAACTGAGTTGCCGGGCAAGCAATTCCACATGCTTGCATATATACAAGACTATTGCCTCTATCTTTTCTTGCATCATTGAGTCGCGATTGCATTAAATTGAATCCCAAGTATGCATAGCCTTTACTTTTAAACGCCACCAAGCTTGTTCCTCCATCCCATGAGTCATTACTATAGGAGTTGTTTGAGCCATGCGAGACGTAGAACAGAATGTGTAGGGTGTGTGAGTCTGTTGGATAATGAGGTACCTAAACAACTTAACCTGAGTAGTTCTGGGATAACTAAAGAAAGTGGCACCGGTGGGCAACATCTGCTATTTGGTTTTTCCTGCTCACTTGTGTCCCGTAAGACCCCGAGTACTTGATTCCTGTTCCTTGATTTATCGCTATCCACATCCGGAGGTATATGGGCCCCAGGCGAGCTTGATTCCGTCTTATTTCTTGGGGCCACAAACTAGTTTGAGGTTTTATTACTATCCTGTACTTATGCCATGCTACTTTCAGATTTAAATTGTGCGAGGAGCACCTTTGTCTTTAGGTAAGCGGAGTGATTACGCGGTATCGACAAGCCCAGCCACACTTTCGGGTTCCCGATTACATGACCATTGACGCAAACCTTGAGTCCGTCTCGAGTCGACTATCTCCGCTATGGATCTACTTGAGGGTGGCCCCAAATATTTCTGAATCTTGTGATTGTTCGTGAAAGCCTCGTTGGGTTTGATTTGGTTTTTCCGAGGTTGATCGAGTGTGTTGCTATTGGTGCACCCGGCCGGTAAAACTTTCAAAGCCGTGTCCGCGGATATGGACGACTTGGAGCACAGTTTCGATCATAGACAAGCATAACTAAAGTACCGCTTTAATCGACTAAATAACTTGACTAGTAAATAGTGCAACTCTCATGGAATGGTTAATAAAATTGCCAACGGATGGGGGGTTGTTCGTCTTTCCATGTTGGTAGCGGAGGAGGATGGATCGGATGAGTTACCATTATAATCGTTGTTCTTAAAATGCACGACATCCGCTATCATTGGTTAGGCGGATGGTTAGCGTTATCCAGAATTGCTAGGGTTTATCTTTTGCTGCAATTCGTCACCCCAGTTGTGTCCCCTTTAGAGGCATTAAGACTTGAGTACCCTTAGGGTCTCACACGATAAATTCTTGATTCGGATGAGCAGTACCTTCTCGTGACTGATCGGGTGTAAGAAGCCGAAGATGTGGGCAACGATCGTTCGGTGTAGAGATTCCGGGAACGGGGATCCGTGAGACCTGTAGTTGGGATGTGCTTATTTCTATGGCATCTTATGCCGATTTGCTTCTTATCCGTACTCGGATTTTGTTTGCCGCTTCCGCATGATACTCTGATGTGTGTTGTATGAGGAAGTATCCTAAAATATAGATCTATCTAGGTCATTTGAATCTTGCCGTATGGCGTTGGTATATTTCCTCTCTTTCTAGATGGTATGGCTCTGATGTACTCTTGTATGGTGGCTTGCATATACCCACTTGTGTACGTAGTTGATCCTTCGCCGACTACGCCACCGTCTGAGGTCCCGTTGAGAGGGTAGTGGTTGGGACGTCTGAAAGGACTACCAGTGAGTGGCTTTTGGGGCCCCACCGTACTATTTCAACCACTACCACTCATCCAGGCTTGTATCTAGGAGCGTAGTTCACCGAGGTAGTTACAATTGGTATCAGAGCCATCCCGACCTTCAGGGTTTCAGCCAAACGGTCGTTGTCAGTCTAGCAAATATTTTGGTAGTTATGTATATTAGGGAAAAACAAAACGCGAGAGTAGGACTGCTTCCACTTTTTCTTCTTACCCTCCCACCCACCCTTTTCTGGTAAGGAAGTGCAACGTTTTCAATTCTCTTCTCAAAGTTCAAACTAGGATTCACGTGTTCGGGGTTTCCGTAGTACCATAGGTTGTGTGTATGTGTGTGTGTGTGTAATCCCTTGTCTATCTGTTGCATCCAAGTTGTTATCTTATCTGCCTTTGGTTATCAACTGTTGGTACATTCCATACCGACAGGCTTTTGCAATCCGACGCAATCTATCTTTCCTTGTATCCGACGCTATCTTGTTTGGGGTGTTCATTTCCGTAGTTACCAATCTTAGGTTTCGTCGTGAGAAGAAGGGGTTAGGATATGTGTTCCACTTGTTCATGTGCGGAGTAATGATTTGAGTGCGGGATGGAGTCGCGACCATACCACTACTTTTATCATTCGCTTTTGTATATTGAATCGGTAGAGTCACTAATCTTGATTCGTTAAGTAATTTTGCGCATCTATTGGTATTCTAATGCCGAAATTTGTGGAAAATTTTTCTTTGATATATTTGTGTACCACACTCCTTTTCAGTCGTGTGCGATATGCTTATTATCTTTTAGGTGCTATGAACTTTGTTGATATTTTAATATCATCTCAGTAAATTGTATCCTTTAATCTTGGTTAATTCCATCTTGGTACTATTTTGGATTATTATCATTCTCCATTATAGTAATCGACTTGAGTTTTATATCAATGACAGATGGCTCCACCACGCCGGATGAAGAGGACATCCTCCGAATCGGGCTCATTGTCAAGCATAGCTAATGCTTTGGCGGCAATGCAAGAGAACCAGCGCTTTGAGGAGAGCGTCAGAAGGAATGAGTTTGCTCCACTTCCTCCACCTCCCAAGCGTGGTGACATCAAGAGCTTCCTCAAGTTCAACCCTCGCTTTGATGTGTCGACCGACCTCTTGACGCGGATGATTGGCTGCGAGATCTCAAGGTTGCTCGAGACTGGCGATGTTCCGAAGGAGGGTCAAGTGTGCTACCCACCTTCTCAAGAGAGATGCAGCTCTTTGGTTGGAAAACTACTCAAGGCAAGGCACTAGGTTCCGACCAACTTGGGAGAGGTTCACTGCTTTCAAAGAACAGCTTTCTCGGAGATTGTGATGGAAAGGATGAAGGAGGCTTTCCTCAACTCAAGCGTGGAAATGATAACGTCAACACATATATCGGGAACTTCATGAATCTGTCTCGCTATGGTGGTGATGAGGTATCCGATGACAAGAAGAAGCGTAAAAGATTCGGGCAAGGGCTCAATCGTCGATCAAGTATGCAATCACGCATGCAAGACCGCAACCTTCCCGAACTACAGACACAAAGACCGCAAGAGGAGGCAAGCGTGCAAATGTTCGAGGAGTCCAAGAAACATAACAGGATGCATCAAGCTCTGCGATTATGGCAGCTCCTTCTAAGCGGCGTGTCCGGGTTCCTAACACCCCACCGTCGCTCCGGCTCCACCAAGACCTGCGAGTTTCACGTCACCAAACTTCACGCTGCGGGGCGCTGGCGGAGTCCTCGCTACTCGCTCCACGTCCTCACGGTGCTTGTTACACATGTGGAGATCATGGACATCCCAACTGGAATCGCCCAATGAAGAACAAAGCTCCTCCACCCCGCCAAGATCTGCAACAAGCTCTCCTTCGTTCGCACCACCGCCTCTCAACATCAACACTAAGCCCGGTCTGCGTTGTTCGGGCCAATCGCTAACGCCTCTCAAGCTGAGCTCGCACCTGGAGTTGTCATGGGTATGCTTTCAGTTAACTCAGTTCCTGCACGAGTTCTCTTTGATTCTGGTGCATCGCATTCTTTTGTCTCTATAAAGTTTGCAAGTGAGAATGAGTTAGTCATGGATCCTCTTCCAAAGAAGTTAATGGTTCTTTCTCCTGGAGCAACAATGGCAGCTTCTAAAATCAGCCATGGCAACCAAGTTGAGATTGGTGGTTCTTCATTCTTGGCTTCTTTGATTGTTCTGGGCGACTCTGATATTGATGTCATTTTGGGCATGGATTGGTTGACAGCAAATGCAGCTGTGATCGATTGTGCTGAACGCTCAGTGTCTCTGAAGATTCCTGAAGGCCATGTAGTCTTTTCTCCAAGTCTGACTCCTGCTGTCCAGCTCTATTCCTTGGCTGCTCTAAATGATGATGCTATGGAAGCTATTCAGAGGGTACCAGTGGTCTGTGAGTTCCCAGATGTCTTTCCTGAAGAGTTGCCAGGTATGCCTCCGGATCGCGAGGTTGAATTCGTGATTGAGCTTGAACCTGGAACGGCTCCTATCTCCAAGAGGCCATACAAAATGGGTCCTTCTGAGTTGGCTGAACTCAAACGACAACTTGATGAACAAGAGAAATTGGGTTTCATTCAACACAGCACTTCTTCTTGGGGTAGTCCAACAATCTTTGTGAAGAAGCGTGACAGAACCGATAGGCTATGTGTTGACTACCGGGCTCTCAACGCTAAAACCATCAAGAACAAATATCCTCTTCCTCGGATAAATGATCTTTTTGATCACCGGCGAGCCGTGGTGTTCTCTAAGCTGGACTTGAGAAGTGGTTATCACCAAATCAAAATTCGCAAAGAAGATGTGCCCAAAACAGCTTTCACCACCCGCTATGGCCTGTATGAGTACACGGTCATGTCTTTCGGTCTCACCAACGCACCTGCTACCTTCTCGAGGCTGATGAACTCCGTTTTCATGGAGTACCTGGACAAGTTTGTTGTGGTATATCTGGATGACATTCTGGTTTATTCCAAGTCCAAGGAGGAGCATGAAGAGCACTGCGGTGTCTGAACAAGCTTCGTGAGAACCGCTTGTATGCAAAGTTCTCAAAGTGTGAGTTACTGGCTGAAGTAACATATCTGGGTCATGTTATCTCTGCCAAGGGCATTGCAACAACCCGAAACCGTGAAGACAATAGTTGAATGGCTTCCTCCTGCTAATGTCAAGGAAGTGCGGAGTTTTCTCGGCTTGGCTAGCTATTGCCGTCGCTTTGTGCAGAACTTCTCGAAAATAGCAAAGCCTCTTACCGATCTCCTCAAGAAAGGCAAGAAGTACCTGTGGACTCCTGCGTGTCAAGAAAGTTTCGAGACACTCAAAGAGAAGCTCACTTCCACACCAGTCTTGGTTCCTCCGGATACATCTAAGCCTTTCCAGATATTCTGTGACGCCTCTTTGCAAGGATTGGGTGCGGTCCTTATGCAAGAGAGACAGGTGGTTGCTTATGCGTCTCGGCAGTTGAAGACGCATGAAATCAACTATCCCACACATGACCTCGAGCTAGCAGCAGTTGTCTTTGCGTTGAAGCTATGGAGGCACTACTTGCTTGGTAACCGTTGTGAGATCTTCTCGGACCACAAGAGTTTGAAGTACATCTTCACTCAACCGGATCTCAACCTTCGGCAGAGGAGATGGATTGAAGCAATCAATGACTTCGATGTGACCATCAACTACACTCCGGGAAAAGCAAACGTGATGGCAGATGCGCTTAGCCGTAAAGCTTATGTCAACAACCTCATGGTAGAAGAGCAGCAACCTCTCTTGTGTGAGGAATTCCGTCAGCTCAACCTGGAAATTGTGGAACAAGGGCATCTCCTGAACCTTCTGGCTACTCCTCTCTTGGAAGAACAGATTCGCTCTCGTCAGCTTGGTGATCCGCACACCAAAAAGCTCATCGCTAAGCTTGACCTTCCGAAGTATGAGGCCTTCCACGTTGATGATCAAGGCACGCTCTTCTTTCAACACCGGATGTTTGTTCCAAACTACCCGGGTCTGAGAGACCAAGTTCTCAAGGAGGCACATGATTCGGTTCTTTCTATCCATCCTGGCAGCACAAAGATGTACATGGACTTGAAAACACAATCTTGGTGGCACAGGTTGAAGCGGTATTGTGCCAAGTATGTCTCAGAATGTGATGTCTTCCGCAGAGTCAAGGCTGTCCATCAGAAACCATTTGGTCTTCTACAGCCATTGAAACCTCCGGAATGGAAATGGGAGAAAGTTGAGATGGACTTCATCACTGGCTTCCCAAGATCGCAGAAGGGCAACAATGCAATTTTTGTTGTCATCGACAGGCTTTCTAAAGTGGCTCATTTCTTCCCAGTCAAAGAAACAATTTCTGGAATTCATCTGAGCTCTATATCAACAGGATTGTCTCTTTGTATGGGGTTCCACTTGAAATCAGCTCAGACCGTGGGAGCATCTTCACCTCAAAGTTCTGGGAGAGTTTCCAAAAAGCTTTGGGAACAAAGTTGAACTTCAGCACTGCTTACCACCCTCAGTCGCAAGGACAAGTGGAGAGAATCAATCAAATTCTGGAGGATATGCTTAGAGCCTGCGTCATCTCTTTTGGCATGAAGTGGGAGGAGTGTCTTCCATATGAATTCTCCTACAACAACAGCTTCCGGAAAAGTCCGAAGATGGCACCATTTGAGGCTCTCTATGGTCGCAAGTGCGAACTCCGATTGGTTGGTCAGTGCAGGAGAAAGAATCTGGTTTGGCCCGACATTGTAACTCAAGCAGAGGAGAAGGTGCATATCATTCGGAGAACACGAAGATTGCTCAAAGTCGTCGAAGAGCAACTATGACAGAAGCACCAGATATGGTATATGCCCTGGTGATCTCGTCTACCTTCGTGTCACTCCCATGAGAGGAACACACCGCTTGGTATCAAAGGAAAGTTGGCTCCTAGATACATCGGTCCTTTCAAGATACGTGGTAGAAGAGGAGAAGTTGCTTATGCACTGGAGCTTAGGAAAACTCAAAGTCCATGATGTTTTCCACATCTCTCAGCTCAAGAAGTGCTTCAAAGACCCGCAAGACCGTCGATCATGAGCTAATAGACCTCCAAGAAGATCTGTCTTATCAAGAACACCCCACCAAAATCCTTGAGACCGCAGAAGAAGGACGCGCAACAAGTCCATCAAGTTTTGCAAGGTGCATGGTCACACCATTCATTGATGAAGCAACATGGGAGCGTGAAGATGAACTCCGTACAACCATCCTTCTCTCTTTGTATCTTCTTCTTCTTCCTAGAATCTCGGGGCGAGATTCCTGTTTAGTGGGGGAGAGTTGTAGCATCCCAGTTGTCTAACCCCTGTAATGCTACTGGTTATAATAATAAAAAGGGCCACTTCCAATATAATTGTTGCATCATCATCATGTCATGCTCATGTCATCATGCCACCTTGCATCTGAGCATCATATAAAACCTATTCTTGTTTGGTTCTTATCTCATGTGCACCATTAATTGTATTTGCTTCTTGATATTGTATTTGGTTCTTAATAAATTGTTAAATGCCCAAGTTGAGTTGAGGGCATCTCTCTTATTGACTCCACCACCTTTTCTTTCACCACCTTATAATTCCACCATCCAACTAATCTGAGCTTGGCATTTTGTTGATTTATCTCTAGCTCATGATTGGTTGTTTGGATTTCCACCCATAGTCTTTGCTTGGCCTTGCCCATCTTTTGGGAATGCATATGAATAATGCCATATTAATCTTATTGTTTTCACAAGGATAATTTGGGCATTAATTATCTTGCATGGGCCATGCAAGTGCCACCTTTTCTAGTTTTGGTTTTTGCTTGAACTCTAAGTGGATCTTTTCCTTTGCTTAAATCTTGTTTTGGGCTTGTAGTTGTTTCATCAAATCATCTCCCTACCTTACCCTTTAGCTTAACCCCTACCCCATGCCCCATGCACATACAAGTGCTCATGAGACATGCACCAACCAAACCACCTCTCTTTTGGATCTTGCTTGGTCTTTATTTGAATCATGCATGGGCCAAATAGAACCACCCCATCATCTTGTTCACCTCTCCCTATCTTTCCCCCTTTCTCTTTTTCTTGATCATGTGTGTTTGAATTGAAGCATGCATGATCAACCCTAAGTACCATCACCTCTTCTCTCCCCTCTCTCTTAGTCCACCCTAATTTTTTTTTACCTTGTCCTCCCCCTTCCTACCTAAACAAAACCTAAGCTACATCCTCTCTAAACAAACCCTAAGCCACCTTTCCCCTCTAATCTACCCCTTTTTCCCTAAGCAAAACCCTAGCTAAACCTCCCTTTCCCCTACTACCTAGCATGATCACCCCACGCCATACCCATCCTAGCTAAATGCCTACACCACACCTTGCTAATCCCTAACCAAAGCACCCCTCCCCTCTCCTCTCCACTCTAGCTTTCCACCCCTAAAATCTATCTTGCATGCTCACATGGGCATCATGCCCTAGCTACCCCACCCCTCATCTAACCTAGACCGAACCTCCCCTCCTCCTTCCTAGCTAGTTCACCCCATGCCCCAACCTAGCTCGCCCCTCTCTTCCAGCTGGCCCCACCTGGTCCCTCTCTTCCTGGTCCACCTAGTTGCTACCACCCGAAACCCTAGCTTCCCTAGACTAAACCCGAGCCCCTTTTCTTCCCCCTCTCCTGGCCACGACCTCAGCAGCCCCACCACCGCGCCTGGCCCCGCATTACCCCACCTGCCAGCCACCCTGGCCAGACCGTGCCTGCCCTACCCTGGCCCCATGGCGATCACGTGAGGGAGGTGAAAAAGGTGGCACCCTGCCAGCTTCCCCTCCCCCACGCAACCACCTGCCCCCTCTCTCTTCTTATCCTCCCCTGGCCTCACAGCGCGTCCCCAGATCCGTCCCAGCAGCCCTGCCTCGCTCCCCTCCTCTGCCTCCTTCTCCACCGCCCCATCGCCCTCTCGCCGGCCACGCCGGTCTACCACCTGCCCCAGTCGTTCTAGCCGGTGGCGTGTCGCTGCAAGGTGTCGAGGAAGTCCCCTGGAGCCGCTGCGACGCCCCTGGACCCAGACGCGAGGAGGAGACGGCCCCAGCAGCCCTGCACGTTGCCGCCCCGTCGAAACCCTAGCTTCTCCGTTCGTGAGCCGCTTCGTCGATCGCCTGCACCCCGAGCCTCGCCGCCGTCACCGACAGCCTCGCGGTGAGCCTACCAACCCCCCAGACAACCTCCCGTTCGTAGTTGCTTCCTGGACGCGTTGTTCGTTTTGTCGAGCGCCCTCCGTGCGCCAGAGTCGACGACGCCTGCCGCTAGCGCCGCGCGCCGTCTAGCCCTATCTAGCACGCGAGCTACCCCCTAACGTCAGCCATGACCGCCTTTGGTTCGCCCATCAAGCGTCGCGGTCGCGGGATCGAGCCCGGCGCGTCCCCCGTTTTGTTTCTCTGTCGCGCGTGCGGGTTCAGTTCGTCAGCAGAGAAGATCCACAGTACCAGTGGGTCGTTTTGCGAAAAGCCCCCTGCGTTCTTTTGATCCCAACCCGCGCTCCCCAAACCCACCTGTCAGCGGCTTGGTTCTTTTATAAAAAGGCTCTCGTGTTTCCTGGCGCTCAACCCGCGGTCCCTCTGGTTCCCAGACACTGGCGTGTGGGTCAGAGAACCCCTGGCCCCACCTGTCTGCGACCCAGGCTGGAGTGGGCTGGGTATAAAACGTCCCAGGGATTGATTTAAAATTCAAATATAGTTTAAATTATTTCAAAATTCAAATTCAATTCAGTTTCAAATAACTTTTCCATACTTAATCCAAATTTGACAAATAATATATGTTTGGATATCAGCAAAATGAGAGGATTCCAAATATGCCACCCATTTTGCCTTTTGCACAAATAAAATTCCAAGTTTATTTAAATTACACCAATTGCCACTGGAATTTAATAATTTAATAACTTTTGTTTTATAATTCCAAATTAAGCAAATGATATGTCTAAAATGATCAGCTCGACGAGACCTTTCTGTTTATGATATCCATGACTTCAATTGCAGCATGCATCATATAAAAATATAATGAACAGCAACTATTATGGCAACAAAATGTGACTAAAACCCAATAAAAATGTTATATTCTTGTATTCCACAGCTCACCCATGCCATGCTACCTTATTGCCATGTAAATTGTGCATCATTCATCATGGCATGATTGTTTATGACGCATCTTATTCATATGCTTGTGCTCTATATTCATGTTGGCCTTGTTTGTTTGGTTTTCTCGGATAGACCTTTGGCGGGGTTGTATCAAGAGAACCAGGAGCACTACCGGATCCGTCCCTCGCTTCAACTGAGTTGCCGGCAAGCACTTCCACATGCTTGCATACATACGATACCTATTGCCTCTATCTTTTCTTGCATCATTGAGTCGCGATTGCATTAAATTGAATCCCAAGTATGCATAGCCTTTACTTTTAAACCCCACCAAGCTTGTTCCTCCATCCCATGAGCCATTACTATAGGAGTTGTTTGAGCCATGCGAGTCGTAGAACAGCATGTGTAGGGTATGTGGTCTGTTGGATAATGAGGTACCTAAACAACTTAACTTTGAGTAGTTACGGGATAACTAAAGAAAGTGGCACCGGTGGGCAACATCGCTATTTGGTTTTCCTGCTCACTTGTGTCGTAAGACCCCGAGTACTTGATTCCTGTTCCTTGATTTATCGCGCTATCCACATCCAAGGTATATGGGGCCCCACAGGCGAGCTTGATTCTCTTATTTCTTGGGGCCACAAACTAGTTTGAGGTTTTATTACTATCTGTACTTATGCCATGCTACTTTATGTATTTAAATTGTGCGAGGAGCACCTTTGTCTTTATTTAGGTAAGCAGTGATTCTGCGGTATCGACAAGCCACACTTTCGGGTTCCCGATCGCTTCTGACCATTGACAAACCTTGAGTCCGTCTCGGAGTCAGCTATCTCCGTTGCGGGATCTACTTGAGGGGTGGCCCCCTGAAATATTTCTGAATCTTGTGATTGTTCAGTCGTGAAAGCCTCGTTGGGTTTTGATTTGGTTTTTAGGTTGATCGAGTGTGTTGCTATTGGTGCACCCGGCGGTAAAACTTTCTGGCCGTGTCCGCGGATATGGACGACTTGGAGCACGATTTCGATCATAGACAAGCATAACTAAAGTCGCTTAATCTGACTAAATAACTTGACTAGTAAATAGTGCAACTCTCATGGAATGGTTAATAAAATTGCCAACGGATGGGGGGGTTGTTCGTCCGCTTCCTTGTTGGTAAGCAGGGAGGAGGATGGATCGGATGAGTTACCATTATAACTGTTGTTCTTAAAATGCACTGACATCCGTCTATCATTGGTTAGGCGAATGGTTAGCGTTTATCTGTAGAATTGCTAGGGTTTATCTTTTCGCTGCAATTGCGTCACCCCAGGTTGTGTCCCCTTTAGAGGCATTAAGACTTGCTGAGTACCCTTAGGGTCTCACACGATAAATTCTTGATTCAGATGAACAGGTACCTTCTCAGGACGGCTACTGGGTGGAAGAAGCCGAAGATGTGGGCAACGATCGTTCGGTGTAGAGATTCCGGGAACGGGGATCCGTGAGACCTGTAGTTGGGATGTGCTTATTTCTATGGCATCTTATGCCGATTTGCTTCTTATCCGTACTCGGATTTTGTTTGCCGCTTCCGCATGATACTCTGATGTGTGTTGGAGGAAGTATCCTAAATTATAGATCTATCTAGGTTATTTGAATCTTGCCGTATGGCGTTGGTATATTCCTCTCTTTCTAGATGGTATGGCTGATGTACTCTTGTATGGTGGCTTGCGTACATACCCACTTGTGTCGTGTAGTTGATCCCTTCGCTGACTCACGCCCGTCTGAGTCCGTTGAGAGGGTAGTGGTTGGGACGTCTGAAAGGACTACCAGTGAGTGGCTTTTGGGGCCCCACCGTACTATTTCAACCACTACCACTCATCCAGGCTTGTATCTAGGAGCGTAGTTCACCGAGGTAGTTACAGGTGGGTCTGGCCCCCCTGGTCAGCCCCTCCGGCTCTCATCTGGACTTCTTATTCCCCACGTAAAGTTATTGACTTTGGCGTTTGTCCCGTCCAATTCCGAGAATATTTCTTTACTAACTTTTCTGAAACCAAAAACAGCAGAAAACAGGCATCTGGCATGGTTGCAACTTGTTAATAGGTTAGTACCAGAAAACATGTATAAAGCACCTCAAAGTGTATACAAGTAAAGCAATGTAGATACTAAACAAGCATGTAGCATCAAAAATTATAGATACGTTTCCAACGTATCAGCATCCCCAAGCTTAACTCCTGCTCGTCCTCCAGTAGGTAAGTGATAAAATAATATTTTTTTAGGTGACATGCATCCTCACAATAAAGATCCAACCATTTGCAAACATTGAAAGCTGGGATCAAAGAACTCTAAACATGTGCATGAAAGATGGATTTCTAACAATAGGACATAGTAATTATGCATGCAACATGGCAAGCTACAAACAAAGATCATGAATAATATGTATTGAAAAACGTTTGTTTGTTTCACATGCAGAAAACATAGCATAGTGGCAATCAGCTTGTCCCTCACAGAGTAGAAATATAATGCATAGGACACCTGCAAAGTTCACAAGGGTGACTAGAAACAAGTAGCACAAGAGCAAGTAATAACACAATATGCATCAATTAATAAGCTTTGGAACACTACACACAGAATGACAACTATGCTCTCTTAATGGTGACTAAAGGTAGAAGGTGGAGACTCAAATAATGGTGGAAGAAAGGCCTTTTTGTAAAGGAAACAGGGATTACAAGTTTCAAAAAGAGCTTCCAAAAATTATGGTACTAGTTAGCTTTCAGCCCTCATTGCCCCTATCATAAGCATCTTGAAGTGGTTAAGGTTAAAGTGGCAAATCTTTAGTATATTCTTGACAAAGTATAAGTTGGAAATCTCAAGTCCCTTGACTATGAGGGCTACACCTCATGGATACTTAACTTAGGGCCCAGGAAAGTTCTTGTCGCTGTAAGTATTTGCATATCATCGAGAACCGCCAACGGGGTACCCCTTGCACATGGTACAGGAGTTTTCCCATAACCAAAATGACAAGGCAAGCAAACAATGAGCATCTCAGCAATTCTTCTTATGTACCGTGGGAATATGGTGCTTTTTTCTCTCTTTCCTCTTTTCTCAATGTGTCTCTTTTTTATAAAAAGAATGCTTCATAGATGTCACTATGGTGATGCTGCAAGTTTCCACCATGATTAGGCATGGCTTAGGCTAGGGGCCCAGGCGTTTCTCTAACACAGAATACATACTCCATGGACTTATAAGTTCCCACTTCATTTCACACCGGTAACATCCATAGACAAAAGAGCATGATATCAACGGAGTACAAAAAAGTATAAGTGCAATGTTGAAAACGTTCCCCGTGACAGCACGGTTCTGCTAATCCCAACTTATAAGTGCAAGCATATACAACAAAGTTGCCTCAATGGTTCAAGTTTATTAGGGGCAAAGAATAAAATGTGCCATCAAGTTCGTGAGGGCTTTAATCACTAAGTTTTCACATAACAAAATAGTTTTTAATTGGAAGATAGTTGAAAACAAGAATATACTTGGAATGGTGTAACACACCATGCATAGGAGTTTATAGTGGACACTTTGGAATAGCTTGGTTTCTTGGGAGTTGGAAGCATGAGTAGAACTTACTCATACAAGTGGAGGCTAGCAAAAGAATGGGAGCAACCAACTAAGAGAGCAATAATGGCCATAATTATGCAATGCAACAAAGAAAACTAATCAAAGCAAAGAGTGGTACTACAAGTCAAGGACTAAATGATCATAGAGGCTAATGGTGACTTGTCATAGTCATAACATGGTGTAAGCATGTGCCAAGTCAACCCAAGCAAAACATCAAAGGAGAATACCACAATACTATGCTTTTGCATGCTAAAACAACGCATAATTTCTTCAAGGCACACTAAGCAATCCCAATTGTTTGGAACAAGACATGCTACAGAAATAATCACTAAGCATAATACAAAAACAACACCTTGCATTTCATGCTAAAGTCTTAGTCACAGTCAATGCAAGCTCCTGTTGCACTTCAAGCTAGAACTTACTACTCCTTTCCGAACACCAAGCAAACTTATTTGCAAAACAACACAGCAAGAACAGGGGTCCAAACTACTAAAGCAAACTAAACAAACTAAGCAAAGCAAACGAAAACTAAGACGCTCCAGGAACAACAAAACTATGCATGAAACAATAAAAGTGAATTGTCTAGACAGACCTAAACTTTTTATTGATGCAAGGCATCCCCAAGCTTTGACGCTTGTACCTCTTGGATATTTCTTGGGGTGACACCATGGTGGCATCCCCAAGCTTGAGCTTTTGTCCATTTTTCATGTCATTGCATCATTCTCTCTCTACACCTGAATTTTTTTCCTTCATACAAAATTTCACACAATCTTCATTAGCAACATTAACTTATTCAAAAGATATTAGACCACTGGCAAAGCTTTGGAACAGAAAGGATTTTCACTAAAAACACAAGCTACTGAAGTAACTCCTTCAAACAAACTCAATTTACCTAAAGATAGCTCAAAAAGGAATCAATAAGAAGCAAATGCAATTAATGGCAGAAATCTGTCAAGACATACCAGCAGGTAGAAACGAATTTTTTCGAACATCTTATGTTGCTCAAATCAAAAAGTGTTGAACTAACGAAAGTTATCCAACACACCGGGGGATTTATTCGTAAATTTTGAGCTCAATCCTAGTTACAGAGCCTCCTCACGGATATTTTTCGTGGAGGACAGAAATCTGTTTCAGGATAGCAACTCCCCAAATCTTACTTCCCTCTCATTAGAGGTCATTCTTGGCACAAAAAGCAAACAAAAAATATAAGGAGAGGTCATTACAGAAGTAATAACTTCCAAGACTCAAGAAAACTCTTGGGTTATCTCCCAATAAGTACTTTTCTTTAACGCCTTTAAGTTAGGCACGAGAAGCTTGAGAAGATGCTCTCATAAGAACTATGAGCTGAAGTCAAAGAGAGCATCAAGAAAAAAATTCAAAACACATTTAAGTCTAACCCACTTTCTATTCATAGGAATCTTGTACACAAATAAGTTCAAAAAGAACAAAGTGACATGCATAGAAATAGAAAACAAGAGTAACTTCAAATCTTTCAACACAAAGAGAAGTGTTTTAGTACCATGAAAGCTTCTACAACCATACTTTCCTCTCTCATAATAATTTTCAGTAGCCTCATGAATAAACTCAACAATATAACTATAACATAAAGCAGGCTTTTCATGAGCTACAAACACATAATTTCTATCAAGCTAATAAATAGTGGGATTAAAACCTTCATAGGTCTTATCCAAAATAGATATTTCAAAAGGATCCACTAGAACATAACATTCATCCTCCTTTGGTAAGCATGGGGGACAATCAAATAATGTAAGGGATAAAGAGTTACTCTCATTAGAAGGTAGGCATGGGTAGATCCATTCTTCCTCCTTTTGTTCATCACTCTCCCCCTCTTTTTCATCTAATGGGCTTCGAGTTTCAACAATTTCTTCTTCCATAGGCTCCTGCAAGGCATTAATCTCTTCCTGTTGTGGAAAGCACCTATTAAAATATTCAAGAATATAGCCACTTTCTTCCTTGTAGTTGTCAAAGCAAAATTTAAGTATCTCATAAACCCCATGTTCATAAGGTGCATCATCAGTATTTTCAAGCAAACTAGCAAGTTCAAATGCACCCTTGAAAGCAATAAATTCTTCAATTTGTTTCACATCATAAAAGTCATAATTTCCCTTAACATAAGAATATATGGTAACATTATCATTATACTCACATTGAAAAGGAAGGTGTTTATACCTCCTGTAGCAACAAGATTTATCAAAGCAATAAGTAACATTATAAGTAGATCACACGTCTCTAGCAATAGTATTCAACTTATCAATTTGTTCCCATAAGTGTTTCCCTTTTTGTGACAAACGGTGTTCCTTATAATAATACTTTTGTTCTTCCGTGAACCCACCTTGCCAATAAGAACTAGTTTCAAAGAAACCATCCAATGATAGAAAGCATGACCAAGCAAGGCAAAAAAAGACCAGAAACCAGAGTAGGATCTAATTTTTGTGTGTTTTTGAATAAAGCAAGCAAACCAAACTAGACTAATTTTTTTGGGTTTTTTGAAAAGAGGCAAACAAAACCAAGCAAAAGAAACAAAGCAAACTAAAAACAAAGTAAAGATAAAGGAACTAAAGGACTCCCCTAGTGAAGACGTCCTTAGCCTCCCCGGCAACAGCGCCAGAAAACTTGTTGATGACTCCTTGATGGCGCCAGAAAACTTGGTGGCTGATGTGGAGTCTTGTTGTGAACCCCAAGATCAAGGTGTGAAGAGTACAGCAGCAAGTCTTCCCTCAGTTGAGACCGAGGTTATCGAACCAGTAGGAGGAAGGAAACGTCACACAGGTGTTGCAAGCAACGCGGAGACCTACACAACACAAACTCAAGACTTTGCCCCAACGAATCAGTGAGGTTGTCAAGCTCACCGGTTTGCTGTAACAAAGGATTAAACGTATGGTGTGGAAGGTAATGGTTTGCAGCAAGTAAACAGGTAACAGTGGAAGATGTATCAATGGTAAAGATTGGACCGGGTTCCATAGTTCACTAGAGGTTCTCTCCTTAGATAAACAACATGGCATGAAGGGTAAACAAATTACAGCGGGCCAATTGACAGGAACTGAGCAAGGCATAACAATGCAATTACTAGCCAAAAAGATCATATGAATTTGATTGGGCAATACAACAATATACAATTACCGTAATCCAACTACATCTATGACTAGAAGTCCACCTTCAGGTTATCATCCGAACCCCCTCCAGTATTAAGTTGCAAGCAACAGACAACTACTTTAAGCAAAGTGTGTAAGGTAAACAATCCACATGTTCTATGAACAAGGGACCGCTGTTTTCTCCCTAGTAGCAACATCACATCTACAAACGAAGAGATTTCTGTCACTTCCCTTAGAAACTAGAGGCATGAACCCACTATCGAGCATAAATACTCCCACTTGGAGTCACTAGCAACTACTTGGCCAAGATAACCACTAGCAACAGAGAGCATGCAAGATCACAAACAACACAGACATGATAGAATCATAAATATAGAACAATTAATCAAACCAACATGATAATCTCAATATCCATCGGATCCCCGCAAACACAACATGCATGATTACAAATAGATTAGATCTTGATCATGAACGGAGCTCACAAGATTTGTACATGAGAGCACAAAGGAGGAGATACAACCATCTAGGTACTACATGGACCCATAGTCCAAGGTGGAACTACTCACAAATCATACCGGAGAGAAGGCCTCCGGGATGATCTCCCCTCGGCAGTGCCGGAAGAACTTGAGATCCCCCGATCTAGGGACGATGGTGTCGGTGGCTCTGAGGCGGTTTCATGGATTTCTGATCGGGTCCGAGAGTTTACATCGGGGTCTTCTTATAGGCGAAGGGCGAGTCCGGAGGCGACTGGGTCGTCGAGCCCTAGCGGTAGCAGGTCCACGACACTGCTGGGGTGGGTCTGGCCCCCCTGGCCAGCCCCTCTGGTTCTCCTCTGGACTTCTTGTTCCCCACGGAAAGTTTTTGACTTTGGCGTTTGTCCCGTCCAATTCCGAGAATATTTCTTTACTAACTTTTCTGAAACCAAAAACAGCAGAAAACAGGCATCTGACACTTTTGCAACTTGTTAATAGGTTAGTACCAGAAAACATGTAAAAAGCACCTCAAAGTGTAGACAAGTAAAGCAAAGTAGATACTAAACAAGCATGGAGCATCAAAAATTATATATACGTTTCCAACGTATCAAGCACCACAACTTAAATACTAATCCATTGAATATTTGTCTGCCTGACCGATCTTTCTATCTCGGTGTTTTCCGCCCCGCAGAGGCGGCAGAAATCTATCTGTGGTCGCTCTCCTGGTGTTAGGGTTACGTAGGGAAGATATAAGCGAGAGGATGGAGTCGGGGGCCAAGCAGGTAGGCCACACCTGCCCTAGGCGTGGCCCAGGGAGGACCCACGCCTAGGGGGTATAGGTCCCTTGTGGCCCTTCTTAGCCTCACCTTCTGGCTTCCTCTATCTTCTGGGAAAATAAATGTTTCCCATATTTTTCTGGTATTTTTCTGATCTTCGCGAAATTGCATCAAAACACCTCTTTTCCCATCAGAATCCAGACTCCGGCAGTTCATCCTCCAAGAATCATCCAATATGCATAAACAGATGAAAAGACATAAGTATTACCTCATAATAAGACATATATCAATGAATAGAGGCAAATTAAGATATAGAATGGTGATGCAAATTGGACGTATCAACTCCCCCGAAGCTTAGACCTTCGCTTGTCCCCAAGCGAAAATTGAGCTCAGTAAACATGTCCATAGGTTTATGGAGTGAAGTGTTGATAAAATAATACGAACAAGAAGCATCACACTTAGCATTACATAACTCATAGAAGAAAGCAACTCACCATTATATAATTTAGCTTGCAACAAGTACATGAGTCACAATAGAGAGGCATAAAGATAAATCATAATTGGAATTGGCAAAGTTTGTTCTTGGTCAGAGAACAACTGGCAAATAGTTTCACAAAAAGCTTTTTGTAGAAGTTTTCAAAACAGGAGCACTCTTTGCTCAAAAAGTTTTTTCACAATGAAGGATTTCAAAGTAATACTCAATAGATAAGAGTTTTGTGCAAACAAGGAAGATAAAGAACATGAGTGAATAAATCACCATATGAATGCTTGAAACACAACAACTCAAATGCTTGCTGGAGATAGAGAGGAAGTAGGTTTATTGACTCAACTTAGAAGTAGGAGAAAGGTCCCTTCATAGAGGGAAGCAGGGATTACAAGTCATAAAGAGCTTCCAAAAGATTATGGTACTTACTAGCTTTGAGCCCTCATTTCCCCTATCATAGGCATCTTGAGATGATTAAGGTTAAAGTGAACAAGGATGGAGTATATGCTTGACGAAATATAAGTTGGCAATCTCATGTCCCTTGAATATGATGCGACTCCTCATGCTACTCAACTTCAGTTACCCGTAAGTTCTTGTCATTGTAAGTACATGCGTATCATAGAGAACCGCCAACGGGGTACCCCTTGCACATGGTACAGGAGATATCCCATAACCAAAATGACAAGGCAAGCAGACAATCAGCATCTCAGCGATCTTTTTATTTACTATGTGCATAACTTTTTATTGAGGATGCTTCATAGATAGCTCACTATGGTGATGCTGCAAGTTTCCACCATGATTAGGAATGGCTTAGGCTAGCTGCCCAGGCATTTCTCTAACACAAAATACAGACTCCATGGACTTACAAGTTCCCTCTTTATTTCACACCGTTGACATCGACAGACAAAAGAGCACGATATCAACTGTGTACAAGGTACAAGTGCAATGTTGAAAGTGTTCCCCGTGACATCACGGTTCTGCTAATTCCAACGTATAGATGCAATCATATACAACTTCGATGACACAATGGTTCAAGTCTATTAGGGGCAAGAAAATAAGGTGTGCCATCAAGTTCGTGAGAGCTTTACTAACTAGTTTACACATAACAAAATACTTTTTAATTCGAAAGATAGATGAAGGTTGATAATTTTCTTGGAATAGCAATAATGCTAATAGGTAGATATGGTGGACACAAATGACACAGGTTTTGGTTCAAAGGGGTTGGAAGAATGAGAAGTATGCCTTCTCAAAACAGGTTTTTGCTTAGCAAGGCTGGGTAGAAAGCAAAAGAGTTGAAAGAAACAAGCAAACCTACAAGTGATAAAGCCAAACATGCAACCTTCCTTGAAGACACAAAAGATCTTAAATAAAGAATACTAAGCTTATGAGCCAACAAGAAAGAAAAATAAATGATACAAAATACATGTAAGCTTTTCTCTTTTTCTTTCAAATCTCAAAAAGTGTTGCTACTGACTAGAGCTCGGTTTGCCAAAACTAATTTAGATTTACTTGATGCGCACAAAGTGATGCCAATACTGATCAACAAGATCCGTCATATAATAGAGATTGCAAACTAAAATAAGAGGTGCAAAAAGTAAAAGATGAAACTTCTCATTAATACTCCATAAAGGCACTCACACCAAGGGATACATAGATAATCAAATAAGTAGAGATACTTTCACATGCAAACCAACCTATAAGATAACTTCTATACCAAATATATGAATCCACTAAAAAGGTAAAAGATAAAATAAAATGATTGTGATACCGCGGCACTCCCCCCAAGCTTGGAACAAGCCAAGGGGATGCCAAACCTGATGACGAATTACTCCTTCGGTGGTGGTGGTGTTCTCTTGATAAGATCTTCAATAAGTTTCTTCAAATCTTCAATCTCAAAGGTTAGAGTACGAATCAACTCTGAATTCTGCTCAATGCGGTTCATGATCATGTCGGGACTAGAATTCCAGTCCTTGTTATTCTTTCCCCACTCTTCCTTCTTAGTGTGTTTCTCCCTTGCATGGTTAGAACGAGTAGTACGAGGAGGAAGTGTCTGTGGAGCGAGGATATGACGCAGAGGTTTCCCTCCTGTAGACATATGTGTTGTTCTCCTAAGCTTGGTAGGTTTTGCCACCACTCCAATGCTTGTGATGGTAGCGCGAGTGTCCGGATGCTTGTCATCCTCCATGTCTCCTTCATACCCTACCAAAATCTCCTCCTCCTTGGGATTTTGAGGATCATCTTCCTCGGGCTTCGTGCCTTTGTTGTTGGCGGAGACCATGGTGCTCTAAAATTGAGAATATTTCCTGACAGAAACAGATCGAAATGAAAACACGACGAGAACACGATGCACGGACCTCAAGGGATCCGGGGGTTTATATATTACGAAGTTTCAATGCATAAGGAAGGTGCGGATACAAAAACGAGGCGGAGACGGAGCTCGGGGTGGTCTCACCCCCTTAAGGCGTGGCCAGCTGGGGCCCACGCCTGGGGTGGGTTTGTCCACCCCGGCCTTCGGTTCCTCCTCTGTTCCTTCTCGTAACTTCCCTTATGTATAAAAACATCAAAATATAAAAAGATTAGGGTTTCACGAACCTTCTGTTTTCACCACTTTTACCTATTCAAAGACGAACTCTACAGACTCATTTTCTCCTTCTCATGGAAATTCCTTTCCTCACAAGGCAATACACCAACTTTAATGGAAACATCAGTGTAAGCAGAACAACAAACCTTTAGGTTCACACTTCAACTGAAATCTATCAAAACAAAGGCTTCTATAAGAGGCAAATGCAAATGATAACAGAAATCTATCAAAACAGACCACCAGGTAAAGATTGATTTTTTCGGAAACCTTCTGTTGCTCAAATAAAAAAGTGCAAAACTAATGAAAGTTGGGTAAAAACTTGGATAACAAGCACAGAAGAATACATCTCCATCCTAAGTACTGAGATCCCTCACGATTTTTTACAATGCAGCACAAAAATCTGTCCCAGGACAACCACTTTTCACAACTCCTCTACTTCTCAAAAGTAGTTGAACTTGACACAAAAACCAAAACAAAAAGGATAAGGAGCGGTTATTACAGAGGTAATAACTTCCAAGACTCTACCAAACTCTTGGGTTATCTCCCAACAAGTACTTTTATTTAATGCCTTTAAGTTAGGCTTGAAATTTTCAAAAATGCTCACAAAGGAGATATATATTTGAAGTGAAAGAGAGCATCAAGATGCAAATAACCAACACATTTGAGTCTAACCCACTTCCTATTCATGGGAGTATCATGAGAAAATAAATTGTTGAAACAAAAATCCACTAGCATAGGAAGACAAAACAAATGCAACTTCAAAGCTTTCAACATAAAACGGGGAAACTTAACATTATTGAGATGCATAGAACCATGTTTCCCTCTGTCACAATAACTTTCAGTAGCACTTTGAATAAAGTTGATAATATAACTGTCACTGACAATAACTTTATCATTAGAATGATCATACTTACAGTCACCAAAAAGAGGTCCAAGGTCATAAACAGGATCAATAGAAGCAAGTTGTTCCATCCTGAAATCTTCATTAGGTAAGCTATTTTCACAAGGAGCTTTAGAAAATTTGGAAAAGTTAAACTCATAAGAATCTTCGTCAAACTTAGTTAAAACTTTCTCCTTCTTACAATCTATAATAGCTCCACAAGTGCTCAAGAAAGGTCTACCAAAAATAAAAGGACAAGTTTTGCTAGCTGCAGAATTAAGCACTAGAAAATCAGCAGGATACTTAGTCTTACCGCAAAGAACCTCCACATCTCTTACAATACCAATGGCGCAAATGGTTTCCTTATTTGCAAGGTGAATAACCACATCAATGTCCTCAAGCTCACAAGGACCAATTTCATGCATAATTTCCATGTAAAGCTCATAAGGAATAGCACTAGAACTAGCACCAATGTCACATAAACCATAGTAGCAATGATCACCAATTTTAACAGAAAACACAGGAACACTAGCTTTTCTAGCATTACTAGGATAAGAGATAATATTAGAAACGTCTTCACAGAAGACAATGTGTTCATCCTCTATATTTCTAGTGATAGGGTCTTTCACAATAACTACCACAGGTTCAACACTCAGTTGCTCATCAGGCTCCATAGTCTTCTTTGTACCTTTGTTATTTGCACTAATAATCATATTATACTCCTTTACCTTAGCTGGGAAAGGTATTTTCTCAAGATGAGGTTCAGGCACAATATGATTAGTAGTACAAACTTCAGTACTTCTAACAGGAACATGACTAACAACATCTTTATAAGGTGCGTGGTACTTATTCCACTTCTTCTTGGGAATTTATATGTAAGAGGCAAAGTACTTAAAACAATTTGCAATACTTTGGGATTCAAGACCAAAATCATTACAAATATCACGGAAGTCATCAGTTCCCATAAAAGTTTTTATGCATTCATAATCATAGTTTATACCTGACTTTCTTCCTTTGTCATTCTTCCAAGCTTCAGTGTTCTCTTGAATACGGTCTAGTCCCATTTAGCTTCTTCCTTCATACGTGTGAATGATTCAGCACAAGAAGCATCTAGTAAATCTTTATCATGAAGAGAAATCCTAGCATGAAAGTTATTGATAAGAATATTATTAGGGAGTTCATGAATAGGACATTTAAGCATTAGTAACTTCAATCTCCCCCAAGCTTGAGTTGTACTCTCTCCCTCACGAGGCCAAAAGTTATATATCAGATTTCTATCCTTATGAATTTCACTGGGAGGATAAAATTTAGAATAAAAGAGAGATGCCATTTACTCCCATTCCATGGATTGCCCATTCTTCAGCAACTTATACCATTCTTCATCTCTCCCTTTCAAGGATAGGGAGAGTAACTTATTCTTCACCTGTTTAGTTATGATACCTGCACACTTAAACAACCCGCATAATTCATGGATAAAAAGCAAGTGATCACCAGGATGGACAGTTCCATCCCCTAAATAATAATTGTCCATAACACGATCAACAATACTTGTAGGTATCTTAAAAGGATCTATCTCAACAGGTGGTGGTTCAGCTACTACCCTAGCAGTGGTAGTAGTTTTCCCAAACAGAAAACCAAGTGGGTTATCCATATTGGAAACAAAGTAACAAATAGAATAAAAAAGAAATACTCACAGTAGAAGTTTCCTTTTCCAGTTCCACTCTTCAATAGCGCTTCACTCCCCGGCAACGGCACTTGAAAATAGTCTTGATGACCCACAAGTATAGGGGGTGTATCCTAGTACTTTCGATAAATAGGAGTGTCGATCCCAACGAGGAGCACAAGGTGTTGACTAGTGGTATGGAGCAAGAACTCTCTGCAAATACTTAGCAAACGGATTTTTAGTGGTTTTCTGATAAAGCAACAAAACAAAGAGCAAGTAACAAAGACAACAAGAAAACGAAACAAGTGGCCCAATCCTTTCTTAGCAAAGGACAAGACGATGTAAATACTTATAAGGACCAAACGTTCTCGAGGACACATGGGAATTCTGTCAAGTGCTTTCGCTTCAAATAGTTGAGTACTCTTCTTTGGTGTTGTAAGTGTTGTGTGGGTGAACCTGCGCTAACATACCGGCCTTACTTGGACTAATACATACTTGTGATTAAACCCCCTGCAAGCATCCGCAACTACAGGAAATTAATTAAGATATAAACCTAACCACAGCCTTAAACTCTGAGATCCTACACTCCCTTGTGCAAAGGTGTCCTAACGGGAGTTCAGGTTTCTGTCACTCCGGCAACCCCGCGATTAGTATCCAAATACACAATGCATTTACCTAGGCCCATAAATGGTGACGTATCATGTAGTCGATGTTCACATGACACCACTAGAAGAATAGCACCACAACTTAAATACTAAACCATTGAATAATAACTCAACACATATCCACTAATAACAACATGACTTCTCCCATGTCCTCAAGAACTAAACGAACTACTCACGAGACATCATATGTATCAAGATCAATGATGATATGGTAATGGATAACAATCTGAACATAAACAATAATCCGATGGTTCCACTCACAAGCATCAACTACAATAGTAATCAACACCGAGAAAGTTCCCCCTAAGAACTAAAGCAATATCCAACACAATTGTTATAGCGGGATGGAGTAATGATGATGGTGCTGGTGGAGATGATGGTGTGGATGATGATGATGATCCCGATGAAGCCTAGCTTGATGACGGTGTTGATGGCGACGATATCCCCTCTCCGAGAAGGAATTTCCCTAGCAGAAATCTGTCTGCCTAAGAGATCTTTCTCTCTCGGTGTTCTCTGCCCCGCAGAGGCGGCGGAAATATATCTATGGTCGCTCTCCTGGTGTTAGGGTTCCGTAGGGAAGATATAGGCGAGAGGACAGAGTCGGGGGCCGAGCAGGTGGGCCACACCTGCCCTAGGCGTGGCCCAGGGGGGCCCGTGCCTAGGGGGTGGGCCCCCTGTGGCCCTTCTTCGCCTCCCCTTCTAGCTTCCTCTGTCTTATAGGAAAATAAAATTTTCCCATATTTTATGGTATTTTTCCGATCTTCGCGAAATTGCATCAAAACACCTCTTTTTCCATCAGAATCCAGACTCCGGCAGTTCATCATCCAAAAATCATCCAACATACATAAACAGATGAGAAGACATAAGTGTTACCTCATAATAAGACATACATCAATGAATGGAGGCAAATTATGATATAGAATGGTGATGCAAATTGGACATATCAATAATGAAAGAACAGTAGGTAATATACCATACCCAACATCCTTCATCTCAACGTCACTCATGACAACATTAGCGGTCTTGCCGCTCTTCCCATGCTGGCGCCTGTCATAGCGGTTGGGGCATCTAGGATCCCAGCGATCAGTATCACCACACACATGACAGGAACCTTTCTTCTTATCAGTCTTCTTCTTGAAATTCGTAGACTGTGAGGGCTTGTTCTTCGCATCGAATTTTCCCTTCCCATTAAACTTGCTCTTGTTCTTGAACTTGTGGGACTGGAAGTTATTTTTCTATACCAAGTTGGCACTTGAACCTCCCTCAACAACTCGAGCACGTGTGTCTTTTGCTCTCGCCTTCTCTTCCACATCAAGAGTCCCAATGAGATCCGATACGGAAAACTCCTATCTCTTGTTCTTCAGAGAAGTAGCAAAGTTCCTCCATGAATGGGGAATCTTGGCAATAATACCCCTGGCAACGAACTTGTCTGGTAACACACAGGAGAAGTACTCAAGCTCCTTAGACAGTGCCTGTATCTCATGAGCCTGCTCAACTACGGAGCGGTCATCAGACATCTTGAAGTCATAGAATTGCTCCATGATATACAGTTCACTGCCAGCGTCCGAGACCCCAAACTTGGCGTCGAGAGCAGCCCACATGTCCTTGCCATTATCAAATGACATATAGGGTTCAACAATGTTCTCTCCAAGCACAGACAACAGAGCAGCCCTGAATAGCTTGTCAGATTTCTGGAAAACTTACTCCTGGATAGGAGTAAGCTCTCCCTCAGGCTTGCCAAGAGTGGCGTCATAGCAGTTCATGTTCTCAAACCAGATAACTGCTCTCACGCGCCATCTCTTATAGTGCGTACCCTAAAAAATAGGTGGCTTCACAGATGCCACGAAACCACTTGGAGTAAATTTCCTATAATAAGGTTTTTGGATTGTTGGAAATATGATCAGTTTACCAAGTGATTTATGAGAAATAAACAGCAGGTAAAACAAGACTAGAATGATCAAAAATAAACTAGCCATGTAATCTGACAGAAAGTGTGCAGAGAGTTGTAGAGAGATCGAAGCAATCTGAACAAGATGAAGAAAGAAAGCATACAACAGTGTGCTGGTGTTGGTGTTGGAGTTGTCACCCATGTCGTCGAGGAAAAGGTTCTCGATGGCAGGGAAGAAGTCATCGTTGGGGAAGATGTCGTCAGCGTCGGTGAAGGAGTCCGTGATGAAGCCAATAGACGCGCCGATAGCGCTCCCCAAAAACCTTATCGTCGCAAGACGGGATGGGGAAGAACTGGTGACAGCTCAGTGCTCTGGAACTTGGAGGCGGTGGTTCTGACTGTGTGTCTGAGGAAAGGAGCGACCTTCCGCTCTTATAGGCACAGGTAGACAGGCTGCGTCGGAAGAGGAAACGAACAGGAAGTGGCCGAAGCCAAACAACCTCCATTAAGTTTGAATAAAACCTCTACTGCCCATTAGCATACTGTTCAAATTTTGCACGCCCATTCATATACCAGCCATGCGTGGCAAAAAAAGAACTGGGCTCAGCGAGATTCCTGCAACCCGCGACGTGCGCGCGTCGTGACAAGGCGTGGCGTGGCGAGGCGGGTGGCGGAGGAGGAGGAGGAGCGCGCGTGTGGGACTCTCTCCTTCTCCTTCTCATCCTTTTATCAAGTGGTAGGAGAGCCTCCCATATAAGTAGGTGCGAACCTCCAACTAGCAATGTGGGAATAAACATTTGTCCCACCTCTTTCCATGCATGAATGGTCTACATGGGCCTCTAGGATTTTCAGGAATTATTGGAATGGAAAATGGGCTGGGCTATTTGGGCCAAAATTACAACATTATGCAAATCTAAACAAGTTGACACATATCTCAACAAGCGTGATATCACAACCCGCAAAAAAAACAAGCGTGATCTCACGGTAGACGTGAATGGTGCAGCTATATTCCCGGTGGCACTAGACTATTATCCATTCTTATTGTAGATTTGGAAGATTATTCCACCCTACCAACAAATTTGCCTTACATTTATTCCTCAGCGACATTTAGCTTTAGACATAGGTAGTAAGTTAAATATTGATACTCCTTCTGATCATAAATAAGTGTCACAGTTTTGAGCTAGAGCTAGTTCAAAACTGTGACACTTATTTAGGATCGGAGGGAGTACAATAACTGGGTCTAGGGTAACAATTTTGCGCGTTGATACATATTAGCTTTGGGATGAGAAACCACAAATAGTGCAATTTTGGGTTCATCACATTTTAACGGAAAATTGGACTTTCGTCTACCTGCCATCCCTCTTATATATATTCCTCTCTCCCCAACCGTCGTCATCCTCTTTCTTTGTCCCCGATCCGCTTTGTCTCTCCTCATCTCTCCTGTGTGGGCCTACATCTTGGTATACCACTTTGTCGCATTATCACTTGGCCTGCTAACGGCAAAAACATCCACGCCTTCTCATTGTTCGAACCGCTTCCATGCGACGATGTACATGCCGCACCTCGACAACTGACGATATCGGTGGTAGGGCCACGACCTAGCTAGTAGGGGCAGCATCACGCGCGTGCAACAATGCAAAGTTCGGAGAGGATCCATGGTCCATGTTGCCACCATGCCCAACACGGTCACGGGTTCCACGGGACGGGATCACACAGGGCGCTATCAGCATCTGTTTATGGCGCGTTTGGTAGCCTGCATGGGTTTCTCGGCCCAATCCGGCAGTGCTCAGATGGGTAGTGACATGCTGATATAGCCTCTGGGCCAGCTTTTGCAGCTCGTTTGGTAGCCTGCATACACCTTTTTGGCATGAGGGAAGAACACATGCCCATCTGTTTGGTAGGTTGCATTGGTCCAATAAGAATAGAAACACATCTGTTTGGTTGCAGCCTGTGCACTCGTTGTGGTAACCTCCCCATTGTAGTGGTGAGCATACCCACAAGCAGTTCATCAGATTCACAACACACACACAAGCAGTTCATTACAATCACAACATATAGTTGACACACAAGCGAGCATAACACATAAGTAGTTCAGCACCAAGTTCATCACTAGAGGTGCTAGTAGCACCTTAGACCACAGTTGCGTCAACCCTAGCTAATGGAGGGGATGTTTCACCACCTCCCAAAATATAGAAGTTCTGGTTCACGTAGATCATCTCTTCACCATCATAGAGCTAAGATAGGTAATTAGTACGACATATGTTGTTCCATAGATGGCGGTTCTCGTCTCAGATGTAGTTCTTGCGTAGCCAGCACCTCAGTCATTCCCGCGTATCACAGAGACACACATGGAAGTGTACAACCAACCTTGGATCGAGTTACCAGCAAGGTGGTTCATGGCTAGGATAAGCGAGTGGGTGGTGTACATATGCTTCTCAATGAAGGGTGAAGATGAGCTTCATCTAAGCATAGTTCTCCACTAGATTGGAAAGGAGATCCACAGGGTAACTCTATGACAAAAAAAATTTGTTACTTAAGTAGCGGTGAAAAATCTTCAAACATGTAAACATGATGTGAACAATGCATCATAACCTTCAACAACTCCATCCTCCTGCTGTTCTCTATCCTTAAAGATGAGGTGTTCGGAAACCATTCGACATCGTCCAAACCCTGCAGCTTGAGCACAAGAGCCCATTTCCTCTTCCACTTCCTCATATGGTTGTACACCTGAGTTGGAGTGACATTCTTTTCAGTGAAGTCAATAATATGGATGTAAATGGTACGGATAATTTCTTCTCCGCATCCGCGTACATTTTTGAGGATATGGTATGCATTTTTAGATATCCGGCAGATATGGATGCGGATATTTATTGAGCGGATATGATCAAAAATAAACTAGCCATGTAATCTGACAGAAAGTGTGCAGAGAGTTGCAGAGAGATCAAAGCAATCTGAACAAGATGAAGAAAGAAAGCATACAACAGTGTGCCGGTGTTGGTGTTGGAGTTGTCACCCATGTCGTCGAGGAAAAGGTTCTCGATGGCAGGGAAGAAGTCATCGTTGGGGAAGATGTCGTCAGCGTCGGTGAAGGAGTCCGTGATGAAGCCAATAGACGCGCCGATAGCGCTCCCCAAAAACCTTATCGCCGCAAGACGGGATGGGGAAGAACTGGTGACAGCTCAGTGCTCTGGAACTTGGAGGCGGTGGTTCTGACTGTGTGTCTGAGGAAAGGAGCGACCTTCCACTCTTATAGGCACAGGTAGACAGGCGGCGTCGGAAGAGGAAACGAACAGGAAGTGGCCGAAGCCAAACAACCTCCATTAAGTTTGAATAAAACCTCTACTGCCCATTAGCATACTGTTCAAATTTTGCACGCCCATTCATATACCAGCCATGCGTGGCAAAAAAGAACTGGGCTCAGCGAGATTCCTGCAACCCGCGACGCGCGCGCGTCGTGACAAGGCGTGGCGTGGCGAGGCGGGTGGAGGAGGAGGATCGCGCGTGTGGGACTCTCTCCTTCTCCTTCTCATCCTTTTATCAAGTGGTAGGAGAGCCTCCCATATAAGTAGGTGCGAACCTCCAACTAGCAATGTGGGAATAAACATTTGTCCCACCTCTTTCCATGCATGAATGGTCCACATGGGCCTCTAGGATTTTCAGGAATTATTGGAATGGAAAATGGGCTGGGCTATTTGGGCCAAAATTACAACATTATGCAAATCTAAACAAGTTGACACATATCTCAACAAGCGTGATCTTACAACCCGCAAAAAAAAAGCGTGATCTCACGGTAGACGTGAATGGTGCAGCTATATTCCCGGTGGCACTAGACTATTATCCATTCTTATTGTAGATTTGGAAGATTATTCCACCCTACCAACAAATTTGCCTTACATTTATTCCTCAGCGACATTTAGCTTTAGACATAGGTAGTAAGTTAAATATTGATACTCCTTCTGATCATAAATAAGTGTCACAGTTTTGAGCTAGAGCTAGTTCAAAACTGTGACACTTATTTAGGATCGGAGGGAGTACCATAACTTGGTCGGGGGTAACAATTTTGCACATCTTTTGAAAAAAATTGCTGATACAAATTAATTTTGGGATGAGAAACCACAAATAGTGCAATTTTTGGTTCATCAGATTTTAACGGCAAAATTGGACTTTAGTCTACCTGCCATCCCTCTTATATATATTCCTCTCTCTCCAACCATTGTCATCCTCTTTCTTTGTCCCTAATCCTCTTTGTCTCTCCTCCCTTTCTTCTCCAACTCCTGCCATATCTCTCCTGTGTGGGCCGACATCTTGGTCTACCACTATGTCGCATTGTCACTTGGCCTGCTAACGACAACAACCTCCACGCCTTCTCAATGTTCGAACCGCTTCCATGCGACCATGACGATGCCGCACCTCGACAACTGATGATACCGGTGGTGGGGACACGACCTAGCTAGTAGGGGAAGCATCACACGCGTGCAACAACGCAACGTTCGGAGAGGATCCATGGTCCATGTTGCCACCATGCCTAACACAGTCATGGGTCCCATGGGACGGGAGCACACGGGGCGCTATCATCATCCGTTTAGGGCGTGTTTGGTAGCCTGTATGGGTTTCTCGGCCCAATCCGGCGGTGCTGAGATGGGCAGTGACAGGCTGATATAGCATCTGGGCTAGCTTTTGCAGCTCGTTTGGTAGCCTGCATACACCTTTTTTGCATGAGTGGAGAACACATGCCCATCTGTTTGGTAGGCTGCATTGGCCCAATAAGAACAGAAACACATCTGTTTGGTTGCAGCCTGTGCACTCGCTGTGGTAACCTCCACATTGAAGTGGTGAGCATACCCACAAGCAGTTCATCAGATTCGCAACACACACACAAGTAGTTCATCACAATCACAACACAAAGATGACACACAAGCGAGCATAACACAGAAGTAGTTTAGCACCAAGTTCATCACTGGAGGTGCTACTGTTGGAGATATGCCCTAGAGGCAATAATAAAAGTAGTTATTATTATATCTTTGTGTTTATGATAAATGTTTACATTCATGCTATAATAGTATTAACCGGAAACATTAATACTTGTGTGATTTGTAAACTAAATTAGAGTCCCTGGTAAAGCCTCTTTGTAATACTAGCTTGTTGGTTGATAGATGATCATGGTTTCCCGATCATGAACATTGAGATGTTATTAACAACAAGATCATATCATTAGGAGAATGATGTGATGGACATACTCCTATAGATAAGCATAGCATTAAGATCAAGTCATTTCATTAGTTCGTTTGCTATTAGCTTCCTGATACATAGTAACCTAATTCCTTCGACCATGAGATCATGCTAATCACCATTACTGGAAGGATGCTTTGATGACATCAAACACCACACCATAACTAGGTGGCTATAAAAGTGGAATTGAGTGTTTGGAAAGTGTGGGTCGAGGCACATGGATCAAGAGTGGGATTTGTCCATCCATATATACTCTACGCCCTCTCGGTGGAATGTCATCCAATTAGCTTGCAAGCATGTGACTGGATCACAAGGGATCACATATCACGGGAATGAGAAAAGAGTACTTATCAGTAATGAGGTTGAACTAGGTATGCAGAGATACCGACGATCATACCTTGGATAAGTAAACTATCGCGAGACAAAGGGAAATTAGTATCGTATGTAAGTGGTTCATTCGATCGCAAAGTAATCGTAAAAATATGTGGGAGCCATATGAATTTCCAGATTCCTCTATTGGTTATTGATCGGAGAAGTGTCTCGGTCATGTCCGCATAATTCACGAACCGTAGGGAGACACACTTAAGGATTCGATGTTGTTTAGTAGATATGGAATATAAGTAGGGAGACCAAATGTTGTTCGGAGTATCAAATGGGATCTGGGATATCACGAGGAGATCCGGAATGGTCCGGACAATAAGATTCATAAAAGGAAAGTCCGATTCCGGAGTTCGGGAATGATTTTGATGTTTTCATTGGAGAGGTTCTAGAAGGGTCTACAAGGTTCACCGGACCGGAAGGGGAATGGTACATGAATGTGTCATGGTTAAGTAGAATGATTGGATCATGTCCTAGGTCACTTGGTTGGGCATGTGCAAGAGAGAAATAAAGCTCCAAATTGAAAGTCAAACTGGAACAATGGTTTCCTAGTGGAGGAAGGAAAGAATCCTTCTGTCCCTCCACCACAATCCAACTAGGAGATGGAGTTGGGGAAGGATTCAAACTCCCCTCTCCCAAGCTACCCTCCCTCTCATAAATAGAGGGGAGGGGCTGCCCCAATACCACACAACACCACCCCTCCGCCACCTAGCCACGCCACCGCCGGCTCACCGTCGCCGCCCTAGTCGCCGTCGGTCACGCCTCCTCCTCTCCGGCCCTCTAAACCTAGATCGCTGTAAACCCTAGATCCACCATAACCTGCTCTGGCTTAGGCGAAGCCCTGCAGGATTTTCCCTTTACTTCCGACACCATGCCGTCGTGCTTCCGGAATCGCGAGGGGAGAACTACAACCTCCGCTGCCTGATGGAACAAGGGAGAGGAAGGTCTTCATCGAGTATCGAACGTGTGACCGACTACGAAAGTGCTGCCGGAACGCAGCGCCGGAAGGATCGTCTACGCGATCTTGAGATCGGCAAGTGTACGACTACATCACCCATGAGAATCTGATCTCGTTAACCGCTTTGGAATCTTCGAGGGTGAGTACTCTAATCGACTCATTGCTACAATCTAGTAGATAGATATTGGCTTCTTTGTGTGCATGCGGTAGATAAATTTTTGCCTTCTCAATGTTCGAACCAGTTCCATGCGACCGTGACGATGCCGCACCTCGACACCTGACGATACCGGTGGTGGGGACACAACCCAGCTAGTAGGGGAAGCATCACGCACGTGCAACAACGCAACGTTCGGAGAGGATCCATGGTCCATGTTGCCACCATGCCCAACACGGTCACGGGTCCCATGGGACGGGAGCACACAGGGCGCTATCAGCATCCGTTTAGGGCGTGTTTGGTAGCCTGTATGGGTTTCTCGGCCCAATCCGGAAGTGATGAGATGGGCAGTGACAGGCTGATATAGCATCTGGGCCAGCTTTTGCAGCTTGTTTGTAGCCTGCATACACCTTTTTTGCATGAGTGAAGAACACATGCCCATCTGTTTGGTAGGCTGCATTGGCCCAATAAGAACATAAACACATCTGTTTGGTTGCAGCTTGTGCACTCGCTATGGTAACCTCCTCATTGAAGTGGTGAGCATACCCACAAGCAGTTCATCAGATTCACAACACACACAAGTAGTTCATCACAATCACAACACACAGATGACACACAAGCGAGCATAACACAGAAGTAGTTTAGCACCAAGTTCATCACTGGAGTAGCACCTCAGACCACTGTTGCGTCAACCCTAGCTAATGGAGGGGATGTTTCACCACCTCCCAAAATATACAAGTTCTTGTTCACGTAGATCATCTCTGCACCATCATAAAGCTAAGAGCATCTCTAGCAGAGCCCGTATTTCACCACCTCGGTTTCCCTTCCATTGGCTTCTTCCATCCTTGTCTTTGTTTTGCTTTAGGTTTCCTAGCTGCAATCATATTTTTTTTGACAAAACAACTATAGACATGCCCGGTCGAGAAGGATTATGAACATTCTCCCCATGCACAAACTGTCGGTGCTTCCACCAGATGTACCAACCTGCAGTAAGAACGATTTCAGCAAAGCCAACATTACCAATCATAGTAATTCAGTTATTTCTCATAATCATATCTTCCATTAAGACTGATCACGACCGATCCATATGCAACACTTCTTCTATAGAATTCTCTAATCCAAGGCAGTGCCAGATCTCCTTTGCCCTATCACATGTGAACAACATATGTTTCATATCCTCACACCCTGCTGAACAAACATGAAAACCACCTTGATTACCAATGTGTTTATTAGCCAGAATTCCTCGACATGGTATCATGGTATCACACCTTGCTTAACAAACAGGAGGTTTGAATTGTTTGTTGGGATAAGGTAAGTTTGTTAGTCAATTAGTTATATGCAAAACATGTATAAGCTAAAAAGTATGTTTTGTTATTGCCGTGGCACTTTACCATTAATAATAGATACCAAATATGCAGAGCATGTATAAGCTAAAAGGTAGTGGTGTTTTGGTATTGCGGTGGCACTTTACCGGTAATAATAGATGCCAAATGGGTGTATCCACGATATGGCATAATATAGCAAGTAAGGGTGGCACACCGGTGGCATTACCATCTAGGTATGTCGGACAGCCGAGTTACCAGAGATCAAAATAGAGGCCCAACTGATATAAGGAAATCCTAAGTTAGAGTCCGCTATGGATGGAAGATTGAGAACCATGGAGTACAAGACATGGCAGAGTTACCGCCTTAGTCTACCACTCTGCAACCGTAATTGCCTAGGATTACGAATAGTCTACCACTCTGCACCGTAGATATACGAATTCTACCACTCTGCACCGTAGATATACGAATTTAACACTTCTACAGTGCACGCCTTATTCGGTGGTCTTGCGTGCGCTGCCACGTTGCCGTTTTCCCCTTCCATACGTGTGCACACCTCCTCTTTGTTCTTTTTTCCCGCTGGCACCCGGTTCCTATCTCGCACCGCTATTGTTGGATTCCAGATAATTCGCGTCTTCTTTTGTCCACTACTAATCCATCGCTGATTATTTCCTCTTTTTGCGACCTTTCCAGATTCCCGAGTCTCTTCTCCGCCGTCTTCCCCTCGCGCTCCCTCTCTCCTCGAGGCAGCCGCCGGTGCGAACAAGGAGCTCGGCCCCCTACTTTCTTCTCCAAGGCAATGGGTTGACGGGGACGCTGTCCTGATGGACAGCGATGCAGGGAAGTCGCGTCGGTGCTCCCTTCCGTGAGATTCCGGCCCGAGCACTGCCGCTGTTGCCGGGACGCTGGGATAAGGAGGCGTATCTGGATGGAGGCGGGGATCAGGCGTAGGTTAGTCTTGATGACCGACTAATCTTCTCCTTTTCTGATTTGCTTCTGAATATTCATGTGTTTTGTGATCGAATTGGGATCGTCTTCATGGCAGCAGGACATCTTCCCGCCGGTTCCTTCAAGACCTGATGGCATCTGCTGGTCTCCAAGTGCATCGGCGAGCGGAGTGTCCTCGGTTCGATTGCAAGCAGCAGCCGCACCATCTGGCCGTTCGTCAGCGGCCAGCAACATGCAGGGAGAAAGGAAGTAGCCGACTGTTGCAGCTCTGCCTTTTCATCTCCTTTCTCTTCCTTCTCTGACTCAACGTGATGCCCGGCGTGGTAGGTCCATGCGGGGGCTCTCAAAGTCGGGGTTTCCGCGGGTGCCTGCATCAGCACTGGTTTTGTCAGGCCCGGCTGTTTGCCGAGCTGTGCGTCATGAAGGAAGCGCGGAGGGTGTTTGATTGTATGCAGCTAAGAAATTTGATGCCGTGTAATGTACCCTGGACCGCGGACTACGGTATACATTGCTTCTCTCTATTAATTTTTCTAAATAGTTTATAATTATTAGGTGTGAGTGTGATGAATAAAACGACCAAAAGGCTTGGAATTTGTTCCGTGACTCTGTGCAAACTAGATCATACGGATGATTTTTTTACTTATAATTGAATTTGGTTTGCTTCCAAGTTTTGTTGGAAACGGAACCACCTATTTATTGCCTTTAGTTCATTTTAGATTCGTATTTCCATAGAGCAAAAGCTTGCAGATTAAAATGAGACAGTACTAGCATAATGTGGAACAGGAAAAACTGCTTCATTCGGTTATGTAATCTTGCAACAGTTTGACTGTGTTATGAAATCTTGCAGAAAAACATGTTCCGAGGACCATGGAATCCTTGCTGGACTGCATGTCAATCGTGCGGAGGCCTGGTTGTAGGCTACAGGCTGCCAAAGAGCTATTTGTCAGGCTATAGCTTAGCAATCTTCTCTAAAAGGATTTTCTGTCAACTATCTTGGTATGCCTTCGCTCAATTTTTCTATGGAATTGATTCATCTGAATTATGATCTATAGTGCATCTGTGCTTATTAGCTACGTTCTAATTAAGCATGCATGTGATAGTTGTATTATATTTTCTCATATTTGATCTCAGATTAAAGCTCTAATTAAGCAGGCATGTGATAGTTGTATTATCTTTTCTCAGGTTTGATCTCAGATTATTCCTTTCAAGAGTTTTGTCGAACCAATAATCATGTATGTTTCCCTTCACTGCGTGCATGTCAAATTCTCATGCCTCTGGAACAGAGATGTAGTGAGGCACATTTCCTGCCGAAGTGAGATGCTGCATGTTTCCATGTCAAACTCTTAAGACATACATAAATCAAATAAGAAAAATTTCTGTCTGATAGGCTGATAGCCTAACGCTGATTCTGAATTCTTCTCCTTGCAGCAAACAGGGTCAGATTGGGCCTAGAGGAAGGAGTAGAAGAGTACCTGAACTCTTAAAAAGAAGAGTCTACAGTTCTGTGTGATAGCCTAACACTGATTCAACTCTTCTCCTTGCAGCAAACAGGACAGGTTGGGCTGAGAGTAAGAAGTAGAAGAGTACTTGAACCACAAAAACAAAAAGTGCAAACACCTACTGTTGCAACTATGTGAAATCGTCAACTTATATCACTTCTAAGTATAAACATCTCCGCTACACTCTAATGTTTAGAAGTTAGTAAGTATCCGTGTATAAATATGTCGGATACCCCCACTTAGTTGTTTCACGAAAATCGTTTGTACTAATCAAACTATTATTATGTTCAATTTCTTTGTGTGACCACATATATTGATCTCTTCTGTTTACCTATCATGTTTGGTAGACAAATTGATCTATACTGTTTACAATTAACGATGTGACTTCAAGTTGCGTGCTACCATCAACAAGCCAAGAAATCAAGACATTTACGTATGCGGCGCGCCGCGCCACATTTCCTAGTAACTATAACTAAAAGGCGCGTGGCATTTGCGGCCTGTCACCGTGCCAGCCACTGTTTTTTTTTGAGGGAATGAACGGTGCGTGGGCAGTTTTTCGTCGTTTGTTTTCGATCTGACGGTCCGTGTCTAAACGTGTAGCCACGTCATATAAAGATAACGCAACTTTTTGGCTAATTTTTTTTCTAACTAACCGATATATTTTTAAGTTTATCTTTTTAAACTATTGGGCCTAAATTTTTTGGTCCACCTTTTTCGGCCATTCCATTTGACGGGTCCGCGTCTGCTCATGTACTATTCATCATCTAATTTTGTCGTCCAATAGCGTGTCATGTCACGTAGATGCAACATAAATTTTTGGTTAAAATTTTCTTGTCTTAACCATTTTTCTTCGTTCATCTCAAATAAATTTTCCAGTACTCCTTTTTCGACTATAATATTTCTACTTAATTTTTAAAGACAACTTTTCATCTTTATTCTTTTAGTGGTAGTTATTCTATGTCTACGACAATAGTTCATCGCGCGTATAAACAGTGCGCAGTGGATGAACAGTGCGTGGGCAGTTTTCAGTCATTTATTTTCGATCCGACGGTCCGTGTCTAAAAGTATATTATTTGTCGTTTAATTTTTCAACACCGTGCCACATCATATAAAGACAACGCAACCTTTTGGCTAAAATTTTCTTACTCTAACCGATATATTTTTAGGTTTATATTTTTAAACTATTCGGCTTAAATTTTTTGGTCCACCTTTTTCGGCCGTTTGATTCGACGGTCCGCGTCTGCTCATGTACCATTCATCATCTAATTTTGTCCAATTGCGTGTCATATCACGTAGATGCAACACAAATTTTCGGCTAAAATTTTCTTGCCCTAACCTTTTTTCCGTTCATCTCTTCTAACTATTCGGAATAAATTTTCTGGCACTCCTTTTTCGACTGTAATGTTTCTACTTAATTTTTCAACACAACTTTTCACTTTATTCTTGCAGCGGTAGTTATTCTATGTTATTCTATGTCTACGAACAATATTTTTTGTTCCATTTTTTATTATCCTAAGGTACTTTTCTGACATAACTTTTGTAGTTAATCCATAGAGGCAACGCAATATTTGGCTAATTCTTTTTGTCCTAATCAATATTTTTTTAGTTATTTTTTGTTAGTATTCGGCTTAAAGTTTTGGTACACCTTTTCCGGCCACTTGACGCGTGTACTATTTATTATCTAATTTTGTACAATCACATGCCACGTCACGTAAATTTTCCGACCGTTCGATCCGATGGTATGCTTCCACGCATGTACTGATCATCATCTAATTTGTCCAATCACGTGTCACGGCATCGTAAACGCAGCACAATTTTTTGGCTAAAATTTTTCTTACCCTAACCTATATTTTTTTACACTGCATATGACGTACTCTGCCGTAACAGTTTTTACCGATTAATTCATAATATTTTTCCTCACGGACGCGGCGTGACGCCGCGCCAGGTTGCCTAGTCACTCCTCTATTATGCTACCCCATGCACTAACTAAGGTTCCTAGATTAGATCAACTTTCTATAATAGCCTCTGCTACGTAGATGATAAGGAACTTGCCTCCAATGATGAGATTTGTAAAAGTGCCACAAAAATGCACTAGCTGTGACACTTACTAAAAAAGCCTTCCTTAATTTTCTTTCTTAGGGATTTCCTAGACATGTTGAGAAAGATTTGCAAGAGAAATTTTACTATAGTGCCTATAACATCATTATTTTTCTAGAAAACCCCTAAAATGTTTTAAGTTTCATGTACCAATTTCTCTACTTGTCACCGATTAGTCCTAGTTTAGAAAACGATTTAAAAAAATACCCGCTCCTCACCCAGATCTAGCACACTGCACACTCTCCCCTCACCCCAATCTCGCGCGCCACACACTCTAACCCCACCTATAGAACACTCTTCCTCGCCGTGTGCCTCTTCCTTACGGTCTTTTCCACCCATGGATCATTGTTCCCTTCACGAAGATGGTGCGTCTCTTTCTCGATGTTCTTCTCATGGAGATGGGGTCGTACGAGAGCATGAGAATCTTCTCTCCTTGTTGTGGTCGCAGACAGATGTGCGTCCACCTCGTCGTTCCTAGGCCACGCTAGTGGAGGCACACAACTTGCTATTCATGGATCCAAGGGACTCCATCCTCCGCCGCCCCCAAACCATTACGGCTACAAGAAACAATAGGCACCACGCTGGTTAGTTCCAATCTCATTCCCTATTTTAATTTCTGCCAAATTTGTTTAGATTTCTAATTTAGTCAATTAGATGTAGGTAACTTCTATGATATTTGTACTATATTGTGAATGTTTGTACGAAAGTGTGCATGAAAAGTGTTTGTGCTACTTTTACCGGCTAGAGAAAATTGTCATCTATGAAAAATTGATATAGTAAATTTTGATTTGTTTAGAATTACTTACCCAACTTGATGCAACATATTCGTCTAATGTAAAAAGCGATGAGGAATGGTTCTGATCATGTGATGCATCGTTATATACATGGATGTGTTCAGTTTATATATACTAAATGCATCATTTTTCTGCCCTCTAATACATTTGGAGGCACCTTTCTAACTGTATGAGGCACTTTCAAGTGCCTTTGGTAAACGCATGTGATCCTCCTTCTGAATGCACAATATGATTTTAGTTTCGATCTAAAAAATAAAAATTACAATATCTTTCAAAGTAATTGTCGTAGTAATACATTTTATGAAATAGCCAGTTCACTGAGAAAAAATTCCAAACAAGCCCAATATTTAATATGCTTGAACAAAAACTTATGTTCGAGTATTAGAACTAAGTGAAATTGTCACGAAACTTATGCACAAAATATGTGAAAGTCAAATGCACTGAAACATGTACAAAACAAGTGTAAAAAATATATCCATCTACGACTATGAGAACGCCTCTAATAGTTTTTATAAATGGATTTATTGAGATATACTCATGGTAGATCATAGGTCACACTACGTTTTTATAAGTCCTAGGCAATTGAAAAATAGTCAAGCATAAGTTTAGTGCAAAGTGCATCTTGCACTTATCCACACAATTACACTTCTACTTTTCTAGAGAAGTGCCCCACTTGCATTTTGTCTAAACCGAAGTGTTGCTTTTCTTAATTGACCTAGACTTTAGAAAACCACATGATTCATAACATCAACTTGATCTTTGTTTACACGGTATAAACTTATGTATGTGCTAGTGTAGCATACCCTAATAGGGTATCTGAGTCGATGTTACCTAGTTTTAAGTTTTGTCTTTGTGCATACGTGATATGCAAATGTAGTAGGTATGATCTATTGTTGTAGGTGTTGATCTATTGGTTATATACGAGTCAATGTGGTCGATATTACTTGGTGTTCAAAATGCGTTAGTTGTTGATGTCTCCTGATCATGCAATCGTATCAATGTGAAATCCGAATTGTCAAATTTGGTTTACATCTCTCCATTCACATCACGCAAAGATAAATACAAGTAATCAGGTAAGCAATAAATTTAGTGGTTGGTACCATTGTCAGAGCATAGATTGGATCTCATGCATGATGGGTAATAACGAAGTTTTGGAAGTTGTGTTGGATTCCTTGATGTTTATTGTCCTGGCTAGCTCGGTATGCCACATGGTGATCTAGCCCAATTATTTAGTCCATTTTACGTTATTTCACCCTATTTCTCGAATTATAATAGGATAAATATTTCATGTTATAATGCAACGGTACCTTTTGAACTTTGGATGGAAAAAAGAGAAATGGTTAAAGTTATTGGGAGGTGAAGGCTTGATTGTGAAAATAATAAACAGATGGAAGGACAAAATAAGGGACCCCGGGGCTCCTCTCCTTTTGATATTTCCCCTTGATCTCTTCTTCTTTGTTATTGTCTGTCCTTTTCGTGCCCCTCATCTTTATTTTCACCAGCATCTTGGTTGCCACCATCGCATTCCTTATTGTCGCAATATCCATCATGTTTCTTATAAACAGTATTGCCACCTTCCTTTTTGGATCAATCTCACTTATTCTTATCATCATTATTTTTTCTTTTTATACATGTGAACGTCCATGCCCTACCTCCCTTTGTCATTACTTCCTTGTGCCCCTACTCTCCCTTCCTACCTTTTCCCATATATATTTTATCTCTCTCATGCCATGTGCGTCCACCTCTGTCAACGATATTTTCCTGGAAGGGAGCATTGACTGTTATACAATGTGAATCACACATAGACCAGAATGCTTAGAGGGATATTTGGAAAATATGGAGAAGATGCGGATAATCATGTACTTCTGATAGTTACATTGGCTAAGTGTTACCAATACAATGCCATAAACAACCATGGCTTGAGGTATGTATATCTCCAACTTAATTACTACCATATAAGGAACCCCCATTTTATATTACGGTGGAGCCCCTATATGTGTGTGTTGGGTTTGATTCATCTTTTCTGTCTTATCTTGATAGATGAATAGTGCTCGAGGCCTAGTTTTCGATCCGATTGGTCAGGTTTTTTATGTATTTTGTTTAATCATTTTCCTATAAAGTGGCAACGATTATTTTTATACTGAAGGTGCAATTAAACAATAAGAGAAAAACTTAAGAGGAAGGAAACTAACAGGAGAAAAAAGATGCATTTGGTCTCGGGATCCTCTATTTTCGTCATTTCCATTTGTCCTCCAAATTAGCCGTCTGTTTGTCCATTTTATATCCCATTTTGAATTCATTTATCCTCCATAAAACAAATTCGGTCTTGTCGTCATCTCCCACTTTCACTGTCTCTCCGGTGGTACCTTCGCCCCTCATCACCTTCTCTCCACTCCCTCTGTATCTACCTCCATGTGCCCCTCCTCTCCCTCTAAACCTTTCCACCAACTTTGTTTTCTCTATTCTCTCTCCTCACATGTCCACCTCCTTTATCTAACGATATCTCCAATCGAATCATACACGAATGCTACAATGGTGAGCCAAAATATAGAGGTGGTGATCGGAGGGCGTTATAGAAATTACAAATAATGAAGGGCAATAATGTGCTTCTTTCATTACCATTATGTAGGATTTGCCAACCCAATACTATCGAATCCATGGTTGGAGGTAAAAAATCTACTTTTTTAAGTTCTCTTTCCCATAAAAAATTATAGGGCGAGGATACTTTTGTGGTAGAAACATACCATCTCATGAATAACTATTTCACATTATAGATGGTGAGTTTATTATATTACTGGCATACAACGTTTGTGAATGCTTTTTATGGTCCTGCCATGCAAGGTAATTTTGTCGAATATTTTTCCAATCATCCTCAATGGTATTTGGATGGCTTGATTGATAACCTATGTATATATTCTATGTTTGGTCACTTGAAGGATTTTTGTGGAATATATAATTCTATGTAGCCTAAAAATACAATTAGTGCGATACTTATAAACTAATGTATCACCGATATATTATGGTATAGTTCGAACACTCTTTTATCTTGCATTACATGCACTCTAAAGAAGCTCTTGTTTTATCCCACTGTTATACATGAAGGTGAAATATTGGTGTGGATGTTGAGGAGGATGATGGCTCCATTAAAAATGAAGGAATTTTCATGTTCCATTTTAGGGAAGTCCCTTATATATGTACTTTTTTGTGTAGTGTATATACTAAACTTTGTTTCCATTATATGCACTCAATTTTTATATTTGTGGTTTTATAAGTATGACTTTTTTTTGGAAAAGAGTATATATTAATATCACAGGGATACCAATTATACCCAGCCTCTGCAACAATGTATGCTCTAGCAGCCCTAAGGATGCACACAGCCAGAAAAAAGAATTATAAAAAAAGTCCCGCTACAGAGAACTAATCCTCAAATCAACGATACTGACACCATCAGAAAAACACCCGTAGTTCCACTCCAATAATAACGCCTTCAAGAAGGAACAATGCTCAAGCGTCGTCGTTTCCCGATCAAAGATCATAGGTTTTCACCCTGGAGAAAATCCTTGCTTACAAAACAATGTCTTCAACAAGGTCATTGCCAGGCACAACCAGTTAAGGCTAGACCTTGGATTTTCATCCTGCAAGGTAAGGCTGGGAACTCCCCCCGTGTTGTTTTCCCGCACCAACAGTAGCTGCAACGAGTCCCAGATCACGCAGCCATATCTCTGTCGCCACAAGAACTAAAATCACCATCGCTATCCTCATATTTCCGCTTTCCTGGCATTCTCCGCATCTGACTTCACCATGGCTCTAAGAATGGCACTTGGTGGGAACAAACAACAGAGCTTCGCAACGCTCCCACTGAAACCAAACGTGTAGGGTTTCGTAGCATGGAAAAAAAATTATCGCAAACAAACAAACAAGCCAAGATCTATCTACTAGATTGTAGCAACGAGTCGATGGAATAACTCACCCTCGAAGATTCCAAAGTGTTTAACGAGAGCGGATTCTCGTGGGTGATTTAGTCGTACTCTTCCTGATCTCAAGATCGCGTAGAAGATCCTTCCAAGCCTGCGTTCGGCGCTCCATGATCGATCCTGCGTTAAATTTTCGGCGAAGACCTTCCTCTCCCTTGTTCCAAAGGCGGTGGAGGTTGTAGCACTCCTCGCGATTCGGCAGACTGTGGCGTGGTACAGGAAGTAGAGGGAGATCTCAGGCTACGCCTTAAGCCGGGCGAGTATGGTGGACTATGAGAGCTCCTCGGCGATCTAGGGATTAGACACACCAAGGAGGAAGTGCTAGGGCCGGCGGCTAGGGTTTGGGGCTTGCCCAAGTCGGCGGCTAGGGGAGCCCTAGGCGGCGGCGGCAACAGGAGGTGGCGGCACCGGGCTAGGGTTTTGGGTGGAGATCTTATGTACTAGGAGAGGCAGCCCTGCCCCTCCCTTTATAGGTGGGAGGCGCCGGCCAAGGGGAGTGGAGTCCTTCCCCAACTCGGATCCCAAGTGGGCCGGCGGTGGAGGAGGAACTCCTCCCCAACTCGGTTTCCCACTTCCCCTCCACTTCCCAAAACAGCCGTTTGACTTTTTAAATTGGTGTTTGACTTTTCAAACTAGGATTTGATTAAACCCTTTATTTTGTTCAGCGATGACACCTAGTACATGATGCAATCATTCCAACTTGGTATGACACATTCATGTACCCTTCCCCTTCGGAGTGCCGGACATTCCGGAACCTTCTAGAACATTCCCGATGAAAACACCGGAATCATTCTCCAACCCCGAAACAGGACTTTCCTTATATGAATATTATTCTCCGGACCATTTCGGATCTCCTCGTGATATCCCGGATCCCATCCAAGACTCCGAACAACATTCGGTCTCTTACTCATCATTCCATAACTACTCAAACAATGTCGAATCCTTAAGTGTGTCTCCCTACGGTTCGTGAATTATGCAGACATGATCGAGACACTTCTACGAACAATAACCAATAGAGGAATCTGGAAATTCATATGGCTCCCACATATTTCTACGATTAGTTTGCGATCGAATGAACCACTTACATACGATACCAATTTCCCTTTGTCTCACGATAGTTTACTTATCCGAGGTTATGATTGTCGGTATCTCTGCATACCTAGTTCAACCTCACATCGATAAGTACTCTTTTCTCGTTCCCGTGATATGTGATCCCTTGTGAGCCAGTCACATGCTTGCAAGCTAATTGGATGACATTCCATCGAGAGGGCCCAGAGTATATCTATCCGTCATATGGATGGACAAATCCCACTCTTGATCCATGTGTCTCAACCAATACTTTCCGAACACTCAATGCCACCTTTATAGCCACCCAGTTACGGTGTGGTGTTTGATGTCATAAAAGCATCCATCTGGTAAAGGTGATATGCATGATCTCATGGTCGAAGGAATTATGTTACTATGTATCAGAAAGCATATAGCAATTGAACTATTAAAATGACTTGATATTTATGCTACGCTTATCTATAGGAGTATGTCCACCATATCATTCTCCTAACGATATGATCTTGTTTTTAATAACATCTCAATGATAGGGAAACCACAATCATTTATTAACCAACAAGCTAGTATTATAAAGAGGCTTTACTAGGGACTCTATTTTAGTTTACAAATCACACAAGTATTAATGTTTCCTTGTTAATACTATTATAGCATGAATGTAAACATTTATCATAAACACAAAGATATAATAATAACTACATTTATTATTGCCTCTAGGGCATATCTCCAACAGTCTCCCACTTGCACTAGAGTCATCTAATCTAGATTACATGGTAATATACCAAACACCCATGGCGTTTGGTGCTGGTCATGTTTTGCCCTGGAGAGGTTTAGTAAACGGATCCGCCACATTCAGATCTGTGTGTACTTTGCAAATCTTTATGTCCCCATCTTGGACATGTTCTCGAATAGCGTGAAAACGTAGCTTGATGTGCTTCAGCTTCTTGTGTGACCTTGGTTCTTGCGCATTGGCTATGGCGCCCATGTTATCACAGTAGATAGACATTGGGTCCAGACTAGGAACCACACCAGCTCTGTAATGAACTCTTTCATCCATATCGCTTGTGAAGCCTCCGGCAGCCATGTATTCCGATTCAGTTGAAGATCTCGCCACAACGCTTTGCTTTGCACTCCTCCAGCCTAATCGCTGCACCATTCAAAGTAAATACGTATCCAGATTGTGATTTAGAATCATCCGGATCGGTGTTCCAACTAGCATCGGTGTAACCATTAACAACGAGATGTTCATCACCTCCATAAGAAAGAACCATATCCTTAGTTCTTCTCAAGTACTTAAGGATGTTTTTGATCATTCAATGATCCACTCCTGGATCACTTTGATATCTGCTAGTTAAACTAACAGCATATGCAATGTCGGGTCTAGTACATAGCATGGCATACATTAGAGATCCTATGGCTGAGGCATAGGGAGTCTTACTCATCCTTTCTATATCTTCTGCCGTTGTCGGACTTTGAGTTTTACTCAAGGTCGTATTGGGCAACATGGGCAAGAACCCTTTCTTGCTATCTTCCATTCCAAACCTCTTTAGAACTTTGTCCAAATATGTACTGTATGACAATGATATTAGGCATCTCGATCTATCTCTATAAATCTTTATGCCTAATATGTAAGCTGCTTCACCAAGATCCTTCATTGAAAAACTATTATTCAAATATTCCTTGACAATATTAAGAAGGTCTACATCATTCCCAATCAACAATATGTCATCTACATATACTATTAAGAATGCTACAGAGCTCCCACTCACTTTCTTGTAAATACAAGCTTCTCCATAAGTTTGTATAAAACCAAAAATTTTGATCACCTTATCAAAACATTGATTCCAACTTCAGGATGCTTGCTTCAATCCATAGATGGACCGTTGAAGTTTGCATACCTTGTTAGCATCTTTAGGATCGACAAAACCTTTGGGTTGCATCATATACAACTCTTCATCAATGTCTCCATTGAGGAATGTTGTTTTGACATCCATCTGCCATATCTCATAATCATAATATGCAGCGATTGCTAACATAATCCTCACAGACTTTATCTTTGCTACTGGTGAGAAAGTCTCATCGTAGTCAACTCCTTGAATTTGTCAAAACCCTTTTGTGACAAGTCGAGCTTTATAGACAGTAATATTACCATCAGCATCTGTTTTCTTCTTGAAAATCCATTTGTTCTCGACAGCCTTCCGGCCATCCGGTAAGTCCACCAAAGTCCATACTTGGTTTTCGTACATGGATCCAATCTCGGATTTCATGGCTTCTTGCCATTTATTGGAATCCGGGCTCATCATCGCTTCCTCATATGTCGCAGGGTCATCGGTGTTGTCCACCAACATGACACTCATAACGGGATCATACCAATCAGGAGTGGTACGAGTTCTCATTGACCTGCGAGGCTCTGTATCAACTACAACCGAAGTTTCATGATCATCATCATTAGCTTCCTCTCTTATTGGTGCAGGCGTCATAGGAACTACTTCCAGTGCTGCGCTACTCGCAAGTTCGAGAGAAGGTTCGACAACCTCGTCGGGTTCTACTTTCCTTCCAGTCACTTCTTTCGAGAGAAATTCCTTCTCTAGAAAGGATCCATTCTTAGCAACGAAGATTTTGCCCTCGGATCTATGATAGAAGGTATACCCAATAGTTTCCTTCGGGTATCCTATGAAGACGCATTTTTCCGCTTTGGGTTCAAGCTTGTCCGGCTGTAACTTCTTTACATAGGCTTCGCAACCCCAAACTTTAAGGAACGACAATTTAGGTTTCTTCCCAAACCATAATTCATACGGTGTCGTTTCAACGGATTTAGATGGTGCCCTATTTAAAGTGAATGCGGCTGTTTCTAATGCATAACCCCAAAATGATAGCGGTAAATATGTAAGTGACATCATAGAACGAACCATATCTAAGAGAGTTCGATTACGACGTTCGAACACACCATTACGCTGTGGTGTTCCCGGCGGTGTCAATTGTGAAAGTATTCCGCATTTCTTCAAATGCTTGCCAAACTCGTAACTTAGATATTCACCTCCACGATCAGAACGTAGAAATTTAAACTTCTTGTTACGTTGATTCTCAACTTCACTTTGAAATTCCTTAAACTTCTCGAAAGTTTCGGACTTATGTTTCATGAAATAGATATACCCATATCTACTCAAGTCATCTGTGAAGGTAAGAACATAACGATAACCACCGCGCGATGCTACACTCATTGGACCACACACATCAGTATGTATGATTTCCAATAAGTCTGTAGCTCGCTCCATCATACCAGAAAATGGAGTCTTAGTCATTTTACCCATCATACATGCTTCGCATCTTTCAAGTGATTCAAGAAGTCCATCGGAATGGAGTTTCTTCGTACGCTTCACTCCAATGTGACCAAGACGACAGTGCCACATATAGGTCGAGTTATCGCTCGATTTCAAATGTTTAGCCTCAATGTTATTAATATGTGTATTTCCACTATCGAGATTCAATAAAAATAGACCATTTATCAAAGGTGCATGTGCATAAAACATATTACTCATATAAATCGAACAACCATTATTCTCGGACTTAAACAAGTAACCGTCTCGCAATAAACAAGATCCCGATATAATGTTCATGCTTAACGCAGGCACCAAATAACAATTATTTAAGTATAAAACTAATCCCGATGGTAGATGAAGGGGTAGCGTGCAGACCGCGATCACATCAACCTTTGATCCGTTTCCCACGCGCATCGTCACCTCGTTCTTCGCTAGCTTCCGTTTATTCTGCAAAGACTGTTTCGAGTTACAAATATGAGCAACCAACCAAGATCAAATACCGAGCACTACTACGAGTACTAGTGAGATACACATCAATAACATGTATATCGGATATACCTTTCTTCTTGATGTTGTCGTTCTTCAAATCCGCCAAATACTTTGGGCAATTCCGCTTCTAGTGACCTTCTCCCTTGCAGTAAAAGCACTCAGTATCAGGCTTAGGTCCAGCCTTGGTCTTCTTCGTCGGCGCGGTAACTTTCTTACCACCCTTCTTGAAGTGTCCCTTTTGCTTATACTTGCCTTTCTTGAATTTGGTGGTCTTATTGACCATCAACACTTGGTGCTCTTTCTTGATCTCCACTTCTGCAGATTTTAACATAGCAAATAGTTCTGGCAACTGCTTGTTCATGTTTTGCATATCGTAGTTCATCACAAAGTTCTTGTAACTTGGTGGTAGTGATTGGAGGACACGATAAATCCCCAAAGCATTAGGAATCACTATACCCAAGCTTTGAAGTTTGTTTGCGTTCCCAGACATCTTAAGCACATGCTCACTGACGGAGCTGCCCTCTTCCATCTTGCAGTTAAAGAACTTTTCAGAAGCCTCATAGCTCTCAATTGTCGCGTGAGTCTCAAAGATCAATTTGAGATCATGGACAATATCATGTGGATCTGAATTCTCAAACCTTTTCTGAAGCTCCGATTGTAAACCATACAAGATAGCACACTGAACTGTGGAGTACTGAGTCTTCCGAGCGAGGTAAACATTTTTTACTTAGCGATGGCTGCAGTGGGTCACCCAGCGGTGCATCCAGCACATAGGTCAAATTACCAACTGTGAGGACAATCCTCAAATTGCGGAACCAATCCGCGAAGTTGCTTCCATTGTTTTTCAACTTTTCTTTCTCTAGGAACGCATTAAAATTGATGGTAGGGGCCGCCATTGATCTACAACATATTTGCAATAGTTTAGACTAAGTTTATGACAAATTGAGTTCTAATTAATAATTAAATTAATCTAGGTGAACTCCCACTCAAAACAATATCCCTCACATTGTTTTAGTGATCACACGAACCAAATCCACCACATCAAAACCGATCATCACGAGAGTTGATACAACTTCAATGGCGAACAATCAACATGTTCATCATATCTACTATATGACTCATGCTTTACCTTTCGGTGATCCGTGTTCCGACACCATGTCTGTACATGCTAGGATCGTCAAGATCAACCTTAGCTTCCGCATAAGCAAATCTGGCTTGCTTACGTTGTATACACTCGCAGAATCTAACACACCCGATCATCACGTGGTGCTTCGAAACAACAAGCTTTAGCAACGGTGCTAACTAAGGGTGAACACTTAAGAACTTGAAATTGTGTGCTTGAGGGATCATCTTATAATGCTACCGTTGTCTACTAAGCAATACAAGATGCATAAAGGATTAACATCACATGCAATTCATAATATGTGATATGATATGGCCTTTCTTCTTTGTGCTTCCGATCTCCATCTTCAAGCACGAACATGATCTTCATCATTACCGGCATTGCATCAAGGTCAATGACGCTGCTCCATGGTTGTCTTCCACCGGTTTCAACTTATTACAACTACTTTGAATAGACACGGGGTCTTAACAGAAATTAAAGACAACCATATGGCTCCTGCCGGTTGCCAACTTACAATAAGGAACATTGCATACATCATATATAATCACAATCATGGCCATATCACATCACAGCACACCCCTGCAAAACAAAGTTAGACGCCTCTACTTTCTTTGCATATTTTACGTGGTTTGGGGCTTTCAATAAGTGTCGTTCTAACTTACGAACAAGAACCACAACATTGATACTAGTATTGTTAATCACCCGTTGTAAATTGGATCTTAACTATGCTAGGAGAAACAGGCACTCGCAAAGCCACTTATGCAATACAAGTTGCATGTCAAGCGTGGAGCAAGTCTCATGAACGATGTCATGTAAGGTTAGCCCGGGCCGCTTCATCCCAACATACCGCAAGATGCAAAGTACACAAGAAGCAATCGACAATAAAAGCATCAACGCCCACAATGACCATTGTGTTCTACTCGTGCAACAGATCTACATATAGACACGGCTCTGATACCACTGTAGGGGTTCGTAGCATGGAAAACAAAAAATTTCTACCGCATGCACAAACAAGCCAAGATCTATCTACTAGATTGTAGCAACGAGTCGATAGAGGAACTTACCGAAGATTCCAGCGGTTAACGAGAGCGATTCTCGTGGGTGATGTAGTCGTACACTTGTCGATCTCAAGATCGCGTGAGACGATCCTTCCAGCGCTGCGTTCCTAAGCGCTTCAGCGATCACACGTTCGTGATTGACGAAGACCTTCCTCTCCTTGTTCCAAAGCAATGGAGGTTGTAGCACTCTCGCGATTCCGGCAGACAACACATGGGTACCTAAGTAGAGGGAGATCTCGCAGGGCTTCGCCTTAAGCCGGAGCGAGTATGGTGGAGTATGAGAGAGGCTTTAGTGGTCTAGGGTTTAGACACACCAATTAGAAGGCTCTAAACCGAAGGCTAGGGCAATTAGAAGATCTAAACCAAAACGGCTCTAAACCGGAGGCTGTGGCTAGGGTTTAGATTTAGAGGATAGGAACTTGTGTGTCAAGAGGAGGAGGCCCTGCCCCTCCTTTTATAGGTGGGAGGGGCGGCCAAGGGGAGGGAGTCCCTCCCCAAGTCGGCCTTGGGTGGCTACGGCTTGGAGAGAGGGACTCTCCCCAAGTCGGTTTCAACCTCCTCTTGCTTGTTTCCCTCAGTTTGTTTAGCCGTTTGACTTTCAAACTGGCCATTTGACTTTTCAGTTTTAGGATTCAATTTAATCCTTTATTTGGAACAGCGAGAACACTTAGTACATGATGCAATCATTCCAATATGTAATGACACATTCATGTACCCTTCCTCCGAGTCTTGGACATTCCGGAACGTTCTAGAACATTCCCGATGAAAACACCGGAATCATTCCTGAACTCCGAAACGGGACTTTCCTTATATGAATCTTATTCTCCGGACCATTCCGGATCTCCTCGTGATATCCCGGATCCCATCCGAGACTCTGAACAACATTCGTCTCTTTCTCATAATACCATAAGTACTCAAACAACGTCGAATCCTTAAGTGTGTCTCCACGGTTCGTGAATTATGCGGACATGATCGAGACACTTCTCCGAACAATAACCAATAGAGGAATCTGGAAATTCATATGGCTCCACATATTTCTCATTTATTACTGCGATCGAATGAACCACTTACATACGATACCAATTTCCCTTTGTCTCACGATAGTTTACTTATCCGAGGTTATGATCGTCGGTATCTCTGCATACCTAGTTCAACCTCGTTACCGATAAGTACTCTTTTCTCATTCCCGTGATATGTGATCCCTTGTGATCCAGTCACATGCTTGCAAGCTAATTGGATGACATTCCACCGAGAGGGCCCAGAGTATATCTATCCGTCATATGGATGGACAAATCCCACTCTTGATCCATGTGTCTCAACCAATACTTTCCGAACACTCAATGCCACCTTTATAGCCACCCAATTACGGTGTGGTGTTTGATGTCATCAAAGCATCCATCCGGTAAAGGTGATATGCATGATCTCATGGTCGAAGGAATTAGGTTACTATGTATCAGAAAGCATATAGCAATTGAACTATTTAAATGACTTGATCTTTATGCTACGCTTATCTATAGGAGTGTGTCCATCACATCATTCTCCTAACGATATGATCCTGTTGTTAATAACATCTCTATGTTCATGATCAGGAAACCATGATCATATATTAACCAACAAGCTAGTTTAACAAGAGGCTTTACTAGGGACTCTTATTTTAGTTTACAAATCACACTAGTATTAATGTTTCCGGTTAATACAATTATAGCATGGTATGTAAAAATTTATCATAAGTGTGAAGATATGATAATAACCTACTTTATTATTGCCTCTTGGGAATATCTCCAACACCCTTCCCCTTCGGAGTGCCGGACATTCCGGAACCTTCTAGAACATTCCCGATGAAAACACCGGAATCATTCTCCAACCCCGAAACAGGACTTTCCTTATATGAATCTTATTCTCCGGACCATTCTGGATCTCCTCGTGATATCCCGGATCCCATCTGAGACTCCGAACAACATTCGGTCTCTTACTCATCATTCCATAACTACTCAAACAACGTCGAATCCTTAAGTGTGTCTCCCTACGGTTCGTGAATTATGCAGACATGATCGAGACACTTCTCCGAACAATAACCAATAGAGGAATCTGGAAGTTCATATGGCTCCCATATATTTCTACGATTACTTTGCGATCGAATGAACCACTTACATACGATACCAATTTCCCTTTGTCTCATGATAGTTTACTTATCCGAGGTTATGATCGTCAGTATCTCTGCTTACCTAGTTCAACCTCGTTACTGATAAGTACTCTTTTCTCGTTCCCGTGATATGTGATCCCTTGTGAGCCAGTCACATGCTTGCAAGCTAATTGGATGACATTCCACCGAGAGGGCCCAGAGTATATCTATCCATCATATGGATGGACAAATCCCACTCTTGATCCATGTGTCTCAACCAATACTTTCCGAACAATCAATGCCACCTTTATAGCCACCCAGTTACGGTGTGGTGTTTGATGTCATCAAAGCATCCATCCGGTAAAGGTGATATGCATGATCTCATGGTCGAAGGAATTATGTTACTATGTATCAGAAAGCATATAGCAATTGAACTATTAAAATGACTTGATCTTTATGCTACGCTTATCTATAGGAGTATGTCCACCATATCATTCTCCTAACGATATGATCTTGTTGTTAATAACATCTCAATGTTCATGATAGCGAAACCACAATCATTTATTAACCAACAAGCTAGTATTATAAAGAGGCTTTACTAGGGACTCTATTTTAGTTTACAAATCACACAAGTATTAATGTTTCCTTGTTAATACTATTATAGCATGAGTGTAAACATTTATCATAAACACAAAGATATAATAATAACTACATTTATTACTAGGGCATATCTCCAACAAAACGACCAGAAAACAAGGTGCGCATGACCGAATACATTCCAATCCAGCAATCTCCAGGCATGATACGTCCATGGGAGTTCGCCGGCGGAGCCTTCCGGAACTCGCCTCTCCAGTCCAGATCAACGAGGGCAGACATCAAGCAGATCTTCATCTCTGTGCGAAAGAAACCAAATGACCACCTCCTTTATTAGATCTGACACAGCGATCCCTACACCGTCGGCCGGTTTCCGGAGAACGGATCGAGCAGGACGACCATCGGTGCCAATGAGCATGTAGGCTTAGCACCGCCGCTAAGGGCGCGCCTTTGCCTCCACCCTGCCGCACCACGTCCGTCGCTACCCCCAGATCCCGGCCAACGCCGCCAATGACCCTCACCACCACGGACCAGCAGTCGCCGGCCCCGAGCACGAAACCACCGCTCCACGCATCCCTCCTCACCACAACATGGTGTCTCCACCGCGGAGAGCCGAGCCACCAAGTCGGACACCGCCGCGCCCCGTGCACGCGCGCCGCCGCCGGTCGCCGATCTTGGCCCGCGCCTAGATCGGGCGAACGAGGGGGACAAGAGGGCCCCGCCGCCACCGACACCGAGCGGATTTGCCGCCGATGCGTCCCGGCTGCCGTGAGGAGGGAGGAGCGGAAGGGGGCAGGCGGCCCGGCGGTGGCACTAGGTTCCCGATTCGCTGGAGCGGCGGAGGAGAATGCGGAGGGGTACGGGACGGCGAATCCTAGCCGCACCAGGAGTTATTGATGGATCACCGGAATTGCAACAGCCATGTAGAATCTCACTACACCGTAGTACCTCTATGTCCTACTCAGAAACCTCGGATATTCTCCCTTTGTTGACTTGACTGACATTTTCTTAATATCAGTTCATTCATAAAAGTGAAACTTACACTCTTTTGCAAACTGTTTTTAGGTGTTAAAAGTGCAAGTTACACTTTGCACTTAAAAGGAGCTGCACTCTTCAGAATCAACGGGAACAAAGTTTTTCCAACAGAGACTTTTTGTGTGGCTTGTATAAAAAACAATTTTTGGTGCTACAAAATAGATTTCCATGAGACTTTTTTTTTCTCTACATGCTATAGAAAATATACTTTTATGCAAGACTTAGATTGAGAAAGTAGGATGTCTGGATGTACAACCGGAGATTTTAATTTAGAATATTTTAACTTTTTCAAATGCATTTAGAAACCAGTGAGTCAAAACCGCATGTCCACATATATAGTACAATAGCTAACAATAAGAAGATCGTGCACATATGTCTCTATTGCGAATAGAAAAGCACATGCATGCACCTGATCTGCATGTCTCATATTAATGTGTGTGTCACAACTTCTCGTTTCGTTGACATCCCATGAGCAGCGTGCATGCTATTTTATTGCATATGCACATCGCCTTGGTGGTTGCACACTTGCACCTCAAGCATTGTCCAATGTATGCTTGTCACTGATTTCTCGTTGTACCATTGCGTCATCCCATCACCAGATATTCATGTATTTCATGTTCATGTTCCTAAAGATCGCAACATCAAAAAATATGTATTTAGGCATTTATTTAAATAAAGTGAAATTTTAAATAAAAATGAACAAATAACTAAATACAAAATAAATAAAACCAAATGATTAAAAGACAATAATTCATGAAAATAACAATAATTGAAAAAACCAAACTAAAAACTTAAAAATATATAAAAAATAAAACCTCTTGTCTTTATTGGCCAGGTGTAATACCAATTACCAACTCTTACACACCTTCCTAACATGCTAGCCCTTGAAGCAGAACAGCAACCATGATAGGATTTTCTTCATTATGTTGCAACCTTCTTGTCACAAGTTTGACTACGCCAGTATTCCTTCACCATTCAATTGTTTTATTCCTTTAGTTTGTTCTATTTTTCTATTTTTAGTTTATTATGTTTTTGCTTCATATTTTTAATTTGTGAGCCTACTCTAGTTTACTATCTTTATTTGATTTTTTATTCATTCCTAGAAGAGAGCTCCTAATGATCTAGATTAAAATACATAAGGACATGTACAAAGTATGAAAATATTTTTTGATTTTTTTATGATATACGCTTTTGCCCATCTACTTTTCATTGATGATTTTAGACATCTCGTATATGGAATGCTTTTTATTTGCATGCACATTTTATGACACGTGTGATCCAATTTTTAAAATTGCATGAAGAGTTATTTTATGTAATGCACATTTTTGGACAACATGATACATGTTTTATAATACTTTATATAGGTACATAACATTTTTAATAAGATATCGAACCAAAGTCATTGAGCTAAAGCAATAGTGTTCATGGAACCTTATTAGCTATAATTTTTGTAATCTAACAATTTTGTTGAGGTGTATGAACATTTTCTTTGATCAATATGATTTTTTTACGCACTATGAATCACATTATACAATTTACTGTTACAGAACATTAGTCAGAACAATTTTGTAAAGTTGCATGAATATTTGTTTTTAAATTCATGAACATGTTTTGACCATGAAAACCGTAGAGGAGAGCCCTACGGTATTTTTCTATTATAAGGAGAACAAAGAATAGGAGTTATACATGGTGTAAGTGGTAAGCAAATAAAAAATAATTTAATATCAAGCATCAATTATTAGAATCCATGTTCATACTGTTAATTCAAGAACACTTTTATGTGGGTTTTCTTCAAGCATAAGTATACTTGTCGTTTCTTTACTTTTTAGATGCTAAGGTTGGATACAGAATGCTATGAATTTCCATTACTTATAAATCGGTCAGGGCCAAGCCGACTGAAAAAGAATCAACTTTAAAACGGACTAGTTTATACAGAACCTATACATTAAACGGAAGGAGTAGACAAAATGAAAAAAAATAGAAAAAAAATAGGGAAAATGAAAACAGGAAAAACAAAAAACAGAAAAGGAATATGAAAACTGGAACCTGGGACAAGGCCAGTCATCAAAATGCCTCATGCTCAAAGGGTGTATGGACAAGCATCTAGTCGTGTGTCGCGGACACAGTTTGTGGGTTGGCCCGAAGAGAGTGGTGCCAAGCCTTTTCCATAAGCTGCTCCTGTTGTTATTGAGCCTCTACTCGACGACGACGGTACCAAATTCACGAACAATCCAGTGACCTCGACTCTCTACGAGAAAACCCTGCGGAAGGGCTTACTCCTTGTGTAATCTCTATCCTCTTCCCCTCTATAAATTCTCCTCGCTCCGCGTTGGCAGGAACTCAAGAAAGCTTAAAGAAAGCAATCGATCAAAAAGCTCCAAGAAATCGCTCAACCTTCCGCTTCCAAGTTCCAACACTCAGCCAAATCGTCCATCTGATCCATAATGTCCCTGATCCTCCGTAGCAACGTGTTCGATCCCTTCTCCCTCGACCTCTTCGATGTTGTCTACAACCTAATCTCACTCAACCTCTCGTGCGTGAATTGGATGAACTGGGAACAGAGAAAGGAGATGAACACTCTGACGATTTTGTGCAGCGTACAGCTTGCTGCTTTTTTTTCCGTTTATATTCCTTATTATTCAGCGAGAATAACAAACTTTGCCGAGAAGATTGGCCACGCCCCCGACTGAATCGTGCCATCCCATGATTCAGAGCGAGCCCACGGCTGTCCTACAAACTAGGACACGAACGCACAGACCGCGTCGTGCAACAACTGAAAACTAAAATCTCTGTCGCTAAAACTGAACCTAGACAGAGACACTACTCTGAAAGCCTGAAAAACAGTGAAGCTTAAAACCCCTTTCGATCGGCGAGGATTATTCCAACAAACTCCCCCTAAGACTCGCTGATCCTACTTGATGTCCACCATGCCAATGCGAGTGCGGAGCTCCTGGAAGCGTACGCGCGCCAAGGGCTTGGTGAGGATGTCGGCCAGTTGCTCGCTGGTACTGATGTGCTCGACGTTGATCTTCCCGTCGTCGATGCAGTGGCGGATGTAGTGGTAGCGCACTTCAATGTGCTTGCTCCGATCGTGAAAGACAGGATTCTTGCACAACTGAATGGCTGACTTGTTGTCGATGAAGATAGTGGTGGCGCCGCTCTGCTTGCCGGTGATGTCGTCCAGCAGTCGACGCGACCACACGGCCTGACATGCCGCGGTGGTGGCAGCGACGTACTCCGCCTCGCACGATGACAGGGCCACCACCTTATGTTTTTGGGACTGCCATACGACAGGACTGTCCCCAAACGAGAAGAGGGTGCCGGTGGTGCTCTTGCGGTCGTCGACGTAGCCGGCCATGTCGGAATCGCTGAAGCCGCTCAGTTCGCGATCACCACCGTGAGTGTATCTGCAGCCAAAAGACTGCGTGGACGCGATGTACCGCAGTAGGTGCTTGACGGCGGCGAGATGCTCCGTCGTCGGTGACTCCATGAACCGGCTCACATAGCCCACCGCGAAGCTGATGTCGGGGCGGGTGTGAACCAAGTAGCGCAGGCAACCCACGATACTTCTGTAGAACGTACCGTCCGTCGGTGGGTGCTTGCTATCCTTGCTCAGCTTCGTGCGGGGCTCCATGGGCACTAGTGCTGGATTGCACCCCTCCATGCCCGCACGCTCGAGCAGCTTCCCGGCGTAGCTGGACTGCGCCAGCGTGATGCCGTTCTTGCCCTGGCTCACCTCGATCCCGAGGTAGAAGTGCAGAAGCCCAAGGTCGCTCATGCGAAACTGCTTCATCATCTCTAGCTTGAACCGCTTGATCTCGTCTGCGTCGGCGCCGGTGACGATCAGGTCGTCCACGTAGACGCCAAGAAGAAGGCGGGAGTGTCCGTGGCCACGCGTGTACATGGCGTGCTCGGACGGGCTGCTAGTGAAGCCAAGCTGCTGGAGTGTATCGTCCAGCTTCTTGTTCCACGCGCGAGGGGCTTGGCGAAGGCCGTAGAGCGCCTTGTGAAGCTTGAAGACCTTGTGCTCACCTGCAGCTTGTGCGAAGCCCGGCGGCTGCCCAACGTACACCTCCTCCTGGAGGTCCCCGTTGAGGAACGCGGACTTGACGTCGAGATGGTGCAGCTGCCAGCCCTGGTGCGCTGCAACAGCAACCAGAAGCCGCACGGAGTCCAAACGAGCTACAGGTGAGAACACGTCGTCGAAGTCGACTCCCTCGCGCTGCACGTAGCCCTTGGCCACCAAGCGCGCCTTGTGCTTCACCACGACACCTGCGGCGCCCTTCTTCGTTTTGAACACCCACTTGAGCCCGAAGGGGCGGTGCCCGGGAGGAAGATCGGTGAGTGTCCACGAGTCGTTTTCCTCAATTGATGCCAGCTCGTCTAGCATCGCTTGGCGCCAGCACTCGTGAGGGACCGCGTCGTCGAAAGACTCTAGCTCGTCCATGAGGAAGAGACGCCTCCCTTGTGGTGGTGCTGCTGCTCCCTTGTCCATTAGTTCCGCCACCACGATAAAGCGGTGCGGATTCTCCGGATCATCACCATCATCAAGACTGTCGGTGAAGCTGTCCGACGGTGTGACGAACTCGACGCCGGTGGTCGATGTAGGCATGGACGGTACAGGCCCTGAGCCTGAGCTTTCACCCACCTCAGTGGACGCCCCCGCGGGAGTGAGTACTGCGCTTGCTGCGGGTTGGCCGTTGCTTGGTGGTGTAGTAGGCAAGGCTGTCGTGGGCGACGTTGCTGGCTCGCCGCCCGGATCGCGTCGTGCCGGTGCCCCCCCGTGCACCATGTACTCCACGACAAGATCGTCGTGCTCGCCCTGCTCCTCGTTGCTCCAGTCCCAGCTGGAGCCCTCGTCAAACACCACGTCCCTGGACACGATGTTGCGCTTGCCCACAGGTTCGTATAGCCTGTAGCCTTTGGAGCCTGGTTCATAGCCAAGGAAAACAGTCTTGATGCTGCGATTTTCCAGTTTCTTCAAGCCTGGACGCGTGACCTTCGCGTACGCGACGCAGCCAAACGTGCGCAGGTGCTCCATGTCCGGTTTCCGGCCGTACCACGCCTCGAAGGGTGTCTGGCCGTCGATAGCGCGTGTGTACGATCTGTTGAGCACGTACACAACGGTGTACACCGCCTCTCCCCAGAACCGGAGCGGCACATGCTTGGCCTTCAACATAATGCGAGCCATCCCAACGACAGTCTGGTTGCGCCTCTCCACGACGTCGTTCTGCTGCGGCGAGTAGGGAGAAGTTAGGTGCCGCTAGACACCAAGGCCGGCGAAGTAGGAGCCCATCGCAGTGGAGGTGAATTCTCCCCCACGATCCGTATGGAAGGTGCGGAGAGGATGCCCACATTCACGCTCCGCGGTGGCCGTGAAGCGCATGATGCTGTCGGCGGCGCCGTCCTTCGATGGCAACACCTTGAGCCACATGTAGCGGCTGTGATCGTCCACAAGGAGAAGAAAGTACCTCCCTCCTCCCGGCGTTGGAGGCATGATGGGGCCGCACAGATCGGCGTGGACGAACTCGAGTGACGTCGTGGTGCGGAAGGTGGCGATCTGGGGAAAAGGTGAGCGCCTCTGCTTGCCTGCGAGACATGCCTCGCAGATTTGGTCTGCGTGAGCCACCACCGGCAGACCACGCACCATTCCGGTGTGTGACATCTTCTGGAGCGCGCCAAAGTTCCGGTGCCCAAACCTCTCATGCCAGCGCCACGCTGCCTCGGAGCTGCGTGCGGAGAGGCACACAGGCTGCGTGATCTGCAGTGTGACCTTGTATAGACGGTTCGGCGAGCGAGGAACTCTGGCGAGGAGGCAATCGTTCCGATCCCACAGCGACATGAAGCCGTTGTGGATGGACGATGGGCAGCCATGCTCGTCTAGCTGCCCGAGGCTCACAATGCTGGTCTTGAGTCGAGGGATGTGGTACACGTCGGTGAGGGCACGGTGTTCGTCCCCACGCACGGCGATCAGCACGGTGCCGCGGCCGGTGATCTCGATGACGGAGTTGTCCCCGAAGCGTACCGTGCCTTTGACGCTCTCGTCCAGCTCCGAGAAGACGGCGTGGTTGCCCTTCATGTGGTTGGAGGCGCCCGTGTCGAGGTACCATGGCACCTCCATGGGTTCTTCGAGCTCGCCAAGACGGACCTTGGCTCGTTCTTCGTTGAGGAAGACGTGGCCGCCCACGCGCTCCAGGTCGTCGCCGGCCGGGCACAGCTCCGCCATCAGCATTGCTGCTTGCACGTCCTCGTCATCGCCCTCCTTGATCAGGTGAGCCTCCTCCCTTTTCTTCTTGCGGCAGTCTCGGGCCCAATGACCCAGTTTACCGCAGTAGCGGCACTCGTCGTCCTTCTGGGCGCCGCCGCCGGTGCGCTTGCCCTTGTCACGAGCGCCGTCGCGTCCGCGTCCCTTGTTCCGGCCTTGCTTGCCGGACGCGGTCCCTCCGCTGCTGCCGGAGGAACCGTCGTGCTTCATGCGAGCGCGCCACTGCTCCTCAGTGAGCAGCAGCTTGCCGCCGCTCGCGCCATCCGCGACGTCGTCGTCCTCGTCTTCTTCGCATACCTTGAGGCGCCCCGTGAGTTCCTCGATCGACATCTTGGAGAGGTCGAGGAGGCTCTCGATCGAGCGGGCCATCTGCTTGAACTGCTTGGGCACGACGCGCAGGTACTTGAGGATGACCTTCTTGTCATCCACCGGATCGCTGAGGACCTCCATCTGATGAACTAGGTCCTGCAAACGCATCCCGAATTCATCAACGGTCTCACCGGGCTTGAAGCGGATCGCTTCGTACTCCTTGTGCAGGTTCTGCGCCTTGGACTCGCACACCCGATCGGTGCCGACGCGGATCGTCGCGATCGCGTCCCACGCCTCCTTCGCCGTCTTCTTGACGGAAAGCAGAGGGATCATCTCCGGCGGAACCGCGCGGAGGATCGCCTCCATAGCCAAACGATCGTCGTCCCAGTCTCCTGCCCCGGTCTCAATCACATCCAACAGGTGTCGAACCTGCAGGATCACGCGCATGAGGAGAGACCAGGAGTTGTAGTTCGTCCGCGTGAGGACCGGCCATGCCGTGCTCAATCCGCCGCCCACATCGCGCCCAGAGTGTGGGACGGCTAGCACGCGTCCCTGCGATGCCGCTGGCAATCCGAACTCGCCCTTCCCCGCGTCCTCAGCCGGCTGCTCGTCGGACTTCTTGGACGGGTCGCCGGCGTTCTTCGGCATCCCACCTTTGGGCATGGAGCAATGAGGCTCTGATACCACGTGTTGTCTACAACCTAATCTCACTCAACCTCTCGTGCGTGAATTGAATGAACTGGAAACAGAGAAAGGAGATGAACACTCGGACGATTTTGTGCAGCGTACAGCTTGCTGCTTTTTTTTTCCGTTTCTATTCCTTCTTATTCAGCGAGAATAACAAACTTTGCCGAGAAGATCGGCCACGCCCACGACTGAATCGTGCCATCCCATGATTCGGAGCGAGCCCACGGCTGTCCTACAAACTAGGACAAGAACGCACAGACCGCGTCGTGTAACAACCGAAAACTAAAATCTCTGTCGCTAAAACTGAACCTAGAAAGAGACACTACTCTAAAAGCCTGAAAGACAGTGAAGCTTAAAACCCCTTTCGATCAGCGAGGATTATTCCAACATTCGACCCCTTCGACGGGTTCCCCTTCGGCTCCGGCAGCAGCACTGGCGGCGACCTCGTACCACACACGTCGTCTGAGACGGTGGCATTCGCCGGCGCGCGCATCGACTGGAAGGAGACGCCCGAGGCGCACGTGTTCAAGGCGGATGTGCCGGGGCTGAAGAAGGAGGAGGTGAAGGTGGAGGTGGAGGACGGCAACATCCTGCAGATCAGTGGCGAACGGAACAAGGAGCAAGAGGAGAATACGGACACCTGGCACCGCGTAGAGCGCAGCAGCGGCAAGTTCCTGCGCAGGTTCAGGCTGCCGGACAATGCCAAGGCGGAGCAGGTGAAGGCATCCATGGAGAACGGTGTGCTCACCGTCACCGTGCCGAAGGAGGAGATCAAGAAGCCAAAGCTCAAGTCCACTCAGATTTCCGGCTAGAAGTCTGCGTGACTGATGCGCGATGGATTAGAGATGCAGAGAAGTGTCGTTGAGTTTCTTCTCGAGTACTATTTCTGATCTGATGTATTCCCAATAAAGTGAGTCTGGTCTACGTTCTCATCTGATGTAAGAGCATCTCCACTGGCTGAATCCAGGCCGAAAACTGGACCAATTTTTGAGCGAACAAAACATGTTTTCGGCCTAGGTAAGTCCAGTTTCCCAATCGCGTACTCAGACTGACCTCCCAAGTAGATTCAGTTAAACTCGGCGAAATATGGGCGAATTTAGGCGGATTTTATTAAGTAGGGCAAGGGCGCACATAGTATATCTGATTTCATAACTAGGAAAAGGCCACCGCCGTGGTCGACGCCGAACGCCGCAACTACAGGCCAGGGCGGGGGTGGTTGCCGGCCTGGATATGCTCCATGACGCCGGCGAGAGTCTGTCCTGGAACGCTCCACCAATGGCGGCGGTAAGCCGCATTGTGCCGCGGCGGTGGCGGCGAGCCCGACGGTCCGTCGTATCGGGCGAGTTCCTCGAGGCGCCTGTCAGCGAAGAACTTCCTCCAGAAGACTAGGTCGCCAGGATCCTCGGCGAGATCTGGGTCTTGCATGGCGGCTATCGCCGCCTGGATCTCTCCGGCGAGGTCCCCTTCGGCTGGCACTGGCGAAACAGGAATCCCACCGACGCTGAGTTGCCAGCCTAAGGGGAGACGAGTGTCCGACGGCGCCGTATAGCGCGTCTCCCGGAGAAGCCGGGCTTCTCACGGCGGCATCGTGCGTCGGCCCTCGGCCATGGATTCTCGGTGGAGTTGAGGAGGAAGAAATGTGCGAACGTTCGAAGTTCGCCGGAGTTGGGGGTGGTGTGAGAGACTATGAAGAGAGACGGCGAGATGTATGCCTTTTATAGATGGAGTTCGGCGGCGATGGCGGGAGGGGTGTAGCGGCGAGGGCGGGAAAAGGAAAACGGCGAGAAGGATGGCGGCGACTCGGCTTCTGTCGCCGATAGGCTGGTCCACTCGGTCAATTCACTGTGTCCGACGTACACGAGAACCTAGGTTCGGCCTGGATAGTCTGGACTAAAATTGATCCAAAATCAGACCGAAAAGAGATCCCTGATTTTTGGCGTCCGGACGTAATTTAGACGTCCGGATCGGCCTCATGGTTAGGAGGGTGGAGATGCTCTAAGCCTGGACGAGTGCGTGCGTGAGGTGTTGTGTAATGGTCAGTAACCGGAGTCGGTGAGTCGCTCTTCGTGATGTTTTGAGTCTACAACTTCATTGTGCTGTAATCAGTGCCTGTACTCGATGCTCCTCTCAGTAGTAACTTGGAAATAGTACTAGTTGTTGCCAATTGGTGCTACTGAACTAAATTTGCTCGGTTGGTTGGCCGACGCGGATAAGAATGAAGTACGGGACAGAGCTTAACATTAACGGATGAGAGTTGTTTCTGTTATCATGGTTTTGTTCTGGCACAATGTTTATTAATCTAGAAACAAAGAAAAATACTACTCGCTCCGATCCTAAAAAAGTGTCACGGTTTTGAACTAATTCTAATTCAAAATGGTGACACTTATTTAGAATCGGAGGTTCTATACTCCTACGTATCGACAATTGTATTAATCGGCTCATTTTCAGCGGACATATGATAATTTACGTAGTTGCTAGTAAAGTAAACATGGACATATTCGTCTCTTTTGGAAAAGATAATTATCCGAGTCTTCTATCTATGGCCTGACAACAATTATCCTTCCAACTTAAATTTGTAGGTGTACCTCCCGAAGGTATATCCATTATATTTACGTGAACTTCTCCAATTTCTTTCTTGCAATTTTTTTCCATCTCGAGTGACAGATGCCTGCTAAGAATCAAATATGATGAAAGCTTTGCTCACCAATCTCCGTAATAATTTCTCCTCGCTTCAGATCTAGAATCTGTGAACATATTGATACTACTACGTTGTACTCCCTCCGTTTTAAAATATAAGATGTTTTAGCTTTGTTAAGCAAATGTATCTAGACTACTTTTAGTATGTAGGTTTACTCATGTTTAGAGTGTTATCTATACACTAAAAGATGTCTAGATACACTTTCTTTACAAACCTAAAACATCTTATATTTTAAAACGGAGGGAGTACGTTCTATGCACGTTGAAACAGAGTCATGAACTCATAAGACTCGTTTTATCTGCTTCTCCAATTCCCTTCTTGCGATTTTTTTCCATCTCGAGTGACAGATGCCTGCTAAGAATCGAAGATGATGAAAGCTTTGCTCACCAATCTGCGTAACAATTTCTCCTCGCTTCAGAGCTAGAATTTGTGAACATATTGATACTACTAAGTTGTACATCCTATGCACGTTTTTTTTTTGAACGGTAAAAGGGTCTCGATGATCCTAGAAGCTGCGATTTATGACGTTGCAGGTACAAGGATTAGGGAGGCCTCTAGCAAAAGCATCCTAGCTAGGCTAGAAAATAAGAATATGGGCCTCCACTTTATACAAAGCACCTCAAACCAAAAAGAAAGATTACAATCCAGTCTTTGGGTGTCTCCGCCACCAAACTCCGGCGATCTCCAGCCGAGAAATGGCGAGATCAAGGTCTCTTGCTCGTGACGCCTATCAAACCGGAGAAGAAGCAAGAAACCAGGCATCTTGGCGCCGACGGGGACGAACCACTTGCTAGCATCGAGACATCGAGCTCTGGATCCAAGCTTTGAAAAGGGGCCTCCAATGGAGGTTGGAACCCTCGGCCACCCTTCGGACAGAACAGGCAGAGGCCTGGCAGACTCACCACGGTCCATGGGCCACTGCGGAGAAGCACAGACGGGCGCAGCTTCGAACGGCTTCAGAGTCAACAACGGCAGCGAACTAACCTGCTCTCCCTTCCTTGCCACCACGGCCGGCCAAAGGAGAGAAGAAGAAGCACGCGTCGATGGAGAACCCGAAGCCCAGAGATGGCGACGCTTATTGAAGTAGGGGCTCGCCACATCAAGAAAGCTAAAAGCCCCCTCCCTCAATGGGAGCACAGCCAGCCCTTCAATCGACGACCGCCTGCCGCCCGCCGGAGCGGCAGAGCAGAAGACCCCTAGCCTCCTATCCCATCAGTGGCACCACCACTTCTCATCCACGACCCCCCGCCATCACGGCCGGCCAGAAGTGGAAGAAGAAGCAGAGCACCGCCTCTGAGGAGAAGAGGAACACTGACCTTATGAGCGGAGATCCCCAGCCTCAGGATAGCCACCGCTGACTCCGACCACCGTCGAAACAAGAGCCACCACTGCCACCTGATGTACCAGATATGGCCATAAAGATCTGGTACCCTACTCCAAACTACAGGAAAAGGGCTCAAAAACCTAAAACTACTCCTAAGGACTACTCCGGCACCTCTCCTCCATCCTCTCCGGCCGGTGAGGCCGGCGGAGAGGGCTCGAGATCGACCCGGCACTTGATTGTCGACTCTCAAAGCTCACGGGAGGGAGAGGGGTATGTTAGAGTTTCGTATTATGCACGTTGAAACAGAGTTATGAATTCATAAGACTCGTTTTATCCGCATGATAATTTGAGAAAATTTGATTATTATTTTAGTATACCATTCTGTCTTGTAACTTATGGAGTAATGGAAATGTTTGGTGTAAACCGCCGCATGCATAGTCAAAACATATGGCCATCCCTAACTGGGAGGAGCATTTAATACATCAAATATGTTGCATTTAATACATCAAATATGTCCGATTCCGTTTGGGATGTGTGAAGAACACAAATACGTCCGTTCCATTTGGGACATGGGGAGAACACGCAGGGACGCATTGTCCTCCCCATGTCTGCGTGTGCCTTCAACGATATACCCCATTGGAATCCTCCTCATGTTCGTGTGTGCCCCCAACGATGTACCCCATTTATACCGGACATGTTTGGCGAGCTCACACGCGTCAGCATCTCAAGCACCAACATTTGTGCATCATGGGGCAACTTCCCCATGGCGACGACGACGAACTGGAGGCCCGAGGGGATGGCTATCCCATGCCAACTCCAGCAATGGAGCTCCCCGCTGGCGATCATCCAACAGATGCGGTACTAGCTGAAGTCAAGCGTCTATAGCGGCAAGTCGAGGTAGATCCGCTAGGGGATCCCCAGGTTCTTGGACATGTCCCGCCAACGCATGTCGATAGGGTCGACGGCTCAGATAACGAGCCCACGACACATAGGAAGTCGTCCTCACCGGCCAGCATAGAGAAGGGGTGTGTGGATGGGTACATCTCCTACCACCTGTGGTCCCCGCCAGCTATTGTATAGTTCATGTCAACCAACTCCTACGATGACGGCGATTTCAGCAGCCGCACAACCGCACGCGGATTTTACGCGCCCCTGCACTAACTAAGATCGTAGATTGAACTAGCTTTCCATAATAGCCTTTATTATGTAGATGAGAAGGCAGTTTGTACTTGCCTCCAAAAATGATGATGGTTTGTAAAAGTGCCACACAAAAAACACTAGCTGCGACACTTATTAGAAAAATCCTTTCTTAATTTTTCTTTCTTAAGGACTGCGTAGACATGTTGAGAAAGATTTGCAATTTTTTTTACTATAGTACCTATAAGTTTCATGTAACAACCCCTCTACCTGTCACCAATCAATCCTAGATCTAAAAAATGATTTAAAAAATACCCAGTCCTTACCTGGATCTAGCGCACCGCACACTCTCTCCTCACCTTGATATAGTGCATCACACACTAACCCCACCTATAGAACACTCGTCGTCACCACGCGCCTCTTCCTCATGGTCTTTTCCACCCATGGCTCGTCGTTCCCTTCACCAAGATAGCGTGTCTCTTCCTCGATGTTTTTCTCAAAGAGATGGGCCCCCACAGAGATGGGACCCTACAAGAGCATGCTAACATTCTCTTCTCGATGTGGTCGTAGTCATATGCGTGTCCACCTCGTCATTGCTAGGCCATGCTGATGGAGGCGCACAACTTTCTAACTATGGATCTGAGGGTATATATCCTTCCTCTGCCACCCCAAGCCATTACCGCAACAAGAAACGACAGGCAGCATGCCGGTTAGTTTCCATCTCCTTCCATGTTTCAATTTCTGCCAAAATTGTTTGGATTTCCAATCTAGTCAATTAGATATAGTTAGCTTCTAGGATATTTATACAAGATTGTGAATGTTTGTACGAAAATGTGCATGAGAAGTGTTTGCATTATTTTTCAACCGGCTAAAAAAATTTGTCATCTATGAAAATTTGATCTAGTAAATTTTGATTTGATTAGAATTGCTTACCCAACTAGATATTAGTTAGTCTTCAAATCTAGCATGTACAACATCTTCGTTCTAATGTAAAAACGACCAGCCATGGTTCTGATCATGTGATGCATCGCCTATTATATGCATCCATGTGTTCAGTTTATATATTAAATAAATCACTGTTTTTTTCCTTCTAATACATTTGGAGGCACCTTTGAACTATTTGAGTCACTTTCAAGTGCCTTTCATAAACGTGTGGGACCTTCCTTCTGAATACGCAACAAGATTTTAGTTTGAATCTAAAAAATACAAATCTGAATATCTTTGAAAGTAATTATCATATTAACAATTTCTTTGAACTGGCTAGTTCGCTAAGAGAAAAAATTTAAAACAAGCCCAACATTTAATATGCTTGAACAAAAATTGATTTTCAAGTATTAAAAATAAGTGAATCTATAATGAAACATGTGCATAAAATATGTGGAAGTCATATGCACTAAAACATGTACAAAACAAGTGCAAAAACTATATACATTTATGAAAACACCTCTGTTATAGTTCATTATAAATGGGTTTATTGAGATATACTCAGGGTAGATCATAGGTCATACTACATTTTTATAAGTCATGGTCCATTCAAACAAAGACAAACATAAGTTTAGTGAAAAGTGTATCTTGCACTTATTCACCTAATTACACTTCTACTTTTCTAGAAAGTTCCCCAGTTGCATTTTTTCTAAACCTAAGTGTTGCTTTCATTAATCGACCAAGACTTTAGAAAACCACATGATTCATAACATAAACTTGATCTTTTTTTACACGGTATGAGCTTAGGTATGTGCTAGTGTAGCATACCCTAATAGGGGTATCTGAGTTGATTCTGCCTAGTTTTAAAGTTTGGCTTCATTTCTGATATGCAAATGTACTAGGTGTGATCTATTGTTGTACGTTGATCTATTGGTTATATATGAGTCAATGTGGTCGATATTACTTGGTGTTTAAAAAGTGTTAGTTGTCGATGTTTACTAATTCTACAACCGGATCAATGTGAAATCTTGACAAGTTTGGTTCAAATTTTCCAATTCACATCATGCAAAGATAAATACAAATGATTAGGTAAGCAATAAATTTAACGATCATTGTCGGAGCATAGATTGGGTCTCATGCACGATGGGTAATAATGAAGTTTTGGATGTTATTGTGTTGGATTCCTTGGTGTTTATTTTCTTGGCTAGCTTGTTAGGCGCGTGGTGATCTAGCCCAATTTCTTAGTCCATTTTTATTTTATTTCTCCTTGTTTTCTCGAATTATAATAGGACAACTATTTCTTGTTATAATGCAATGATGGAACTTTTTGAACTTTGCATGGAAAAAGATAGAGGTGGTGATAGTTATTTGGGAGGTGAAGTCTTGATTATGAAAATAATAAAAAGATGGAAGGTCAAAAGGATGATCCCTGGGCTCCTCTCCTTTTGTCATTTCCCCTTGATCTCTCCTTCTTTGTTATTGTTTGTCCTTTTTGTGCTCCTCATCTTTATTTTCACCAGCATTCTGGTGGCCACCTTCACATTTTTTATTGTTGCAATCACCATCATGTTTGTTGCAATCAGTATTGCCACCTTCCTTTTTGGATCAATCTCACTTGTTCTTCTCATACCTATGAACGTCCCTGCCCTCCCTCCCTTTGTGATTACTTCATTGTTCCCCTACTCTCCCTTCCTACCCTTTCCCATATATATTTTATCTCTCTTCTTCCATGTCTTTCCATCTCATTCACACAATATTCCTCCATAAGGGAGCACTGAATGTTACAAAGTGAACTGCATAGACAAAAAAATTAGAGGGGTATTTTGAAATTCTAGAGAATACGAGGGTATCACGTACTTTTGATTGTTACATTGGCCAAGTGTTTCCAACACAATGCCACAAACAACCATGGCTTGAGGTATGTAAAGTACCAACTTAATTACTACCATATAAGATACGCCCATTTTCTATTATGGTGGGGCGCTTATTTGTGTGTGTTGGGTTTGATTCATGTTTGTTGTCTTAGCTTGATAGATAAATAGTGCTCGAGGCCTGGTTTTCGAGCCATTAGTCAAGTTTTCTTGATTTTCCCTAATTAACTCACAAATTCATTCCTATAAAGTGGTAAAGATTATTTTTATAGGTGATGGCGTAATTACAAAAATATGAAAATACTTAAGAGGAAGGAAACTAACAGGAGAAAACCACATTGGCCCGGGGCTCCTCTATTTTTATTATTTCCATTTCTCATCAATATTAGTCGTCTCTTTGTCATTATTTACATCCCATTTTGGATTCATCGTCGTTCTTACTACCATCACCAACTTCCTTCTTGTCTTCATATCCCGCTTTGACTGTCTTTCCATTGGTACCTTCGCCCCCTTGTCATGCTCTCTCCACTCCCTTTGTCTCTACATCCATGTGCCCCTCCTCTCCCTCCACACCTTTCCTCCATCTTTGTTTTCTCTATTCTCTCTCCACACATGTCCACCTCTTTTGTCTGACAATGTCTCCCATGGAAGCATACCTAAATGCCACAATCATGAGCCAAATTTAGACGCGGTGGGATCGGAGGGGGTTATAGAGATTACAAAGAATAAAAGTCAATAATGTGCTTCTTTCATTACCATTATCTAGGCTTCGCCAACACAATACTATAGAATTCATGGTTGGGGCTAAAAAATCTACCTTTGCAAGTCCTATTTCCCATAAAAATTATACGGTGAGGATACTTTTGTGGTAAAAACATATCATCTCATGAATAACTATTTCACATTATAGATGGTGAGTTTATTATATTACATCACGAGAATGCACCTAAATTAATTATTTGCATACAAGCTTTGTGGATGCTTTTTTATGGTCTTGCCATACAAGGTAACTTTGTCGAATATTTTTCCAATCATCCTCAATGGGATTTGGCTGGCTTGATTGATAATCCATGTATATATTCTATGTTTGGTCACTTGAATAATTGTGGTGAAATATCTAATTCTATGTAGCCTAAAACTACAATTATTCCGATACTTATATACTAATGTATCACTTGTATATTATAGTATATCTCGAACACTCGTTTATCTTGCATTGTGTGGACTCCAAAGAAGCGCTTGTTTTCTTCCAACATTGAACGTGAAGGTGAAATTTTTAGTGTGATTTTGAGGAGGATGTTGGCTCCATTAAAAATGAAGGGGTTAACATGTTGCATTTTAGGTAAGTCCCTTATATATGTACTTGTTTTGTGTAGTGTATATAATAAACTTTGTTTCCATTATATGCACTCAATTTTTATATTTTTGGTTTTATAAGTCTCACTCGAGTGATATATTTTTAATATCAGTCGATTCATAAAAGTGCAACTTACACTTTATCAAAGTGTGTTTAGGTGTTAAAGTGCAAGTTACACTTTTCACTAAAATGGAGTTGCACTCTTCAGAGTCAACCGAGACGTAAGAAAATCTCAGTACACCGACACATAAATGGACCATACTATTTTTGGTTGACCCAAAAAAGGTTAACATGTATTCTTATTGGAGTGTGAATTTAATGTCACCAGGGATAGCTTCCCCACAAGTATCCATTGTCAATTATTTCTAGAGATATGGGCCTGTAAGTATCAGTGGTACTATATCAAACAAAACTATGGCTAGTAATCTGCAGTCAGATGCATTGCTTCTATGTGATTAAGGCTCACATAAGCCCCGACTCTTGGCAGACATTCAAACAAGGCATCACGAGCCCTAAAAAAAGATGCACTACAGTACTTGTTGTAGGACTGGCTCAACCATTGACTATATTTTTGTCGGCCTAACTTATGTAGGTTATTTTCATGTGTCTAGCACGCCATAGCAAAGCAAGCACCACCATAGCACCTCTGACATTCAACGAGTATACCCCGCAGCCCTCTCCTCCCCTCCCCTCTAACTCCTCCCCTTAAGAGTCCACTCCCAGAGAACATGCCTTCCCCATGCCCTATCCAGCAGCTCCGCCGGCGAGAGATGGGGAAGGGGAGGCGCTGGAGTAGATAGGTTTAGGTGTAGCTTCGGCCGTGTGTCGGTGGTGGGAATTTTCCCGGTAGTGGATGGGTAGCTGCAGATCTTGGCGCCCAGATTCTACTATCTCTAGGGTTCTTCCTCCCTTTGGTTCTTCTCCGGTGGTTGGAGGGGGAAGTAGTGGAGAATACCACCACATCTGTTAATAAAGCTGGTGTCGTTGTCCACCGTTTGAAGATCGGGCTATGTGTGCACCAGTCCATCCTAGCCTTCCATGGTGGCGAGGGGGAGGGCGGCATGCTGGCAGCGTGTGACGTGTTGGTGAAGCCCCTGGCCGACCGAGGAGGCGAGGGGGAGCTGGCTGGCAGCGTGGCGACCTTGTCTTTGATCTGGTGGTTGGGATACCCTGTGGTGGGGGCTGGTTTGTTGGAGCTTTGGAGAAGTAATAAGGAGTCTTCTCTGCCTCGTCTGGCTCGTCGTGGAGGTGATGCGGCGGGGGTAGGACGTCCTCCTTTTTGCCTTGCCTCCGGATATCCGAGGGAAGTGGTGGGATGTTCCAGGCATCTCGCCAAAGTTGCATTTGTCCAAGAGCTACCCAAACGACGACATCTTGTTGCCGCCGTTATCCATGGACATCGAGGCCATACCGTCGCTCGCCTGAAGCTGAGCTTCTACTTCTGCGTGGCCTACTCGGCGCGACCCTGTGCCCAACAGCCTTCGCGGAAGCAATTCGACTACCTCAAGATGGGCTACATAGCCGTCACCGCCCCAAGTGGCTCCTTTCCCGGTGGCGGCGCTGGCTCCCGGTCGGCGAGGTTCATCATATGTCGTGGAGGAGTGATACATCAGAAACGTATCTATAATTTTTGATGTTCCATGCTTGTTAGTATCTACTTTGCTTTGCTTTGTCCACACTTTGAGGTGCTTTTTACATGTTTTCTAGTACTAACCTATTAACAAGTTGCCACAGTGCCAGTTGCCTGTTTTCTTTTTTGGTTTCAGAAAAGCTAGTAAAGAAATATTCTCAGAATTGGACGGTACAAACGCCAAAGTCAATAACTTTTCATGGGGAACAAAAATTCCATACGGGAGACGGAGAAGCAAACCAGGGCGGCCAGACCCCCCTAGGCGTGGCTAGGGGTGGGCCCACGCCTGGGTGGGGTGTGGGCCCCCTGGTCGCCTCCTCGGCCTCCCCCTTCGCCTATAAGAAGCCCCCGATGCCTAAACCCTAAGCACCCGATAAAATCTCCATGAAACCGTCTATAGCCGCCACCACCATCGTCCCTAGGCCGGGGGATCTAAAGTACTTCTCGGCACCCTGCCGGAGGGGAGATCATCCAGAGGCCTTCTTCTCCGATATGATGCGTGAGTAGTTCCACCTGGGACTATGGGTCCATGTAGTAGCTAGATGGTTATATCTCCTCCTTTGTGCTTTCATGTATAGATCTTGTGAGCTCCGTTCATGATCAAGATCTAATCTATTTGTAATCATGCATGTTGTGTTTGTGGGGATCCGATGGATATTGAGATTATTATGTTGGTTTGATTAATGGTTTTGCATTTATGATTCTATCATGTCTGTGTTGTTTGTGATCTTGCATGCTCTCCGTTGTTAGTGGCTATCTTGGCCAAGTAGTTGCTAGTGACTCCAAGAGGGAGTATTGATGCTCGATAGTGGGTTCATGCCTCTAGTTTCCAAGGGAAGTGACAATAATCTCTTCGGTTGTAGATGTGTTGTTGCTACTAGGGAGAAAACAGCGGTCTCTTATAGATGTGTTCTTGCTACTATTTACCTTACACACTTTGCTTAAAGCAGTTGTCTATTGCTTGCAATTTAATACTGGAGGGGGTTCGGATGATAACCTGAAGGTGGACTTCTAGTCATAGATGCAGTTGGATGGCGGTCTATGTATATTGTTGTATTGCCCAATCGAATCTCATAGGATCTTTCTGACTAGTATTGCATTGTTATGCCTTGCTCAGTTCCTGTCAATTGCCCTGCTGTAATTTGTTTACCTTCATGCCATGTTGTTTACCTAAGGAGAGCACCTCTAGTCAACTATGGACCCCGGTCCAATCTTTACCATTGATACATCTTCGACTGTTACTTGTTTACTTGCTGCAAACCATTACCTTCCATACCATATGTTTAATCCTTTGTTACAGCAAACCGATGAGCTTGACAACCTCATTGTCTAGTTGAGGAAAAGTCTTGAGTTTGTGTTGTGCAGGTCTTCGCGTTGCTTGCAACACCTGTGTGACGTTTCCTTCCTCCTACTGGTTCAATAACCTTGGTTTCTTACAGAGGGAAAACTGCTGTTGTGCTGCTTCATACCTTCCTCTTGGGGTTCCCAACGAACTGCTAAACCAGCACCATCAAGCCTTTTTTCTAGCGCTGTTGCCGGGGAGGCTAAGGACGTCTTCACAAGGGTAGTCCTCCACTTCCTTTCTCTTTACTTTGTTTTTTGTTTTCTTTGTTTATTTTGCTTAGTTTTGTTTGCCTCTTTCCAAAAAAACACAAAAAAATTAGTTCCTACTATAGTTGCTACCATGTCTGGTTTTGGACCAACCTTTATTTCCCCTATGGTAGAAATCTCCACTTTTAAGCAAAAAAGTGAAGAAAGTTTTAAAGAAGCTTGGTCCAGAATCTCTGCTTTACAGATGTAAACTGGGCCTAAGGTGAGCCTTATCTTGGTTATTGATAGTTTCTACCACGGTATTGCTCTTCGTTATAGATATACTTTGGATGTTGTGGATGAGAAAGATTTTTTGATATGTACTGAGGATGAAGCTTTTGATGCCATAAAGAAATTGATCATGATTTATGGTACACCTGGCAAGTCTGATTCCTCTTTCACAAATATTTTTGCCAGGTTGAACACTCTTGAGACCGGTATTGCTGCTATGAGTAGTTGCTATCACACGCTTAGGGATTACCATGATTATGTTCCCATAAACTCTGAGCCTTCAAAGTGATTTCCCACAATCAAAGTCTCAATAAACACTACACTTTTTGATGCTCGTTATGATATCATGTCTGAATTTTGCCTCATGCCTAAAGATATTTATGATTCCTTGAGTCTTTAGGGGCTTACTGAAGGAGGAGAGGAAATATCACTTACTAACAATGTCACTCTTTCACCCATTGGAATAGCTGAAGGTGTGTTTACAAAAATCTTAGGAAAAATGGTGACTACTAAATATCTTGTTATTGAATGTTTAGGCAAAGGACAAATTATACTTGGAAGATCCCTACTGAAACACCTTGGAGCAGTTATAGATGTGGGGAAAGGTATTATGCATTTTGCTCCTCCAGTGAGCAACCATATTTTCCCTAAAGAAAATAAGAAAGGTAAGAAAGGAAAGAACAAGAGGGGTAATGCTTCATCATTTGAAAATACTTGATTCTTCTTGCTTCTTGTGTCTAACTTAAAGGCGTTAAAGAAAAGTACTTGTTAGGAGATAACTCAAGAGTTTCATTCAGTCTTGGAAGTTATTACTTCATTAATGACCTCTCCTTATCCTTTTGTTTGTTTTTTGTGCCAAGAATGACCTCTAATGAGAGGGAAGTAAGATTTGGGGAGTTACTGTCCCGAAACAGATTTATGTCCTCCACCATAAAAATTCGTGACGAGTCTCTGTAACTCGTATTGAGCTAAAATTTTACTAATAAATCCCCCAGGATGTTAGCTAACTTTCGTTAGTTCAACACTTTTTGATTTGAGCAACAGAAGATTTCCAAAAAATCGGTTTCTGCCTACTGGTCTGTTTTGACATATTTCTTCCATTATTTGCATTTGCTTCTTATTGATTCCTTTTTGAGTTCTCTTTTGGGGAATTGAGATTTTTGAAGGAGTTACTACAGTATCTTGTGTTTTTAGTGAAAAGTCTTGCTGTTCCAAAGCTTTGCCAGAGGTCTAATATCTTTTGAATAAACTAATGTTGTTAATGAAGATTGTGTGAATTTTTGTATGAAGGAAAAATTTCAGGTGTAGAGAGAGAATGATGCAATGAGATGAAGAATGGACAAAAGCTCAAGCTTGGGGATGCCACCATGGTGTCACCCCAAGAAATATCCAAGAGATAGAAGCGTCAAAGCTTAGGTATGCCCAAGGCATCCCCTTTCTTCATCAATACAAAGCTCAGGTCTGTCTAGACACTTTACTTTTATTGTTTCATGCACAATTGTGTTGTTCTTGGAGCGTCTTAATTTTCGTTTGCTTTGCTTAGCTTGTTTACTTTGCTTGAGTAGTTTGGGCCCCCGCTTTCGCTGTGTTGTTGCAAATAAGTTTGCTTGGTGTTGGAAAGGAGTAGTAAGTTCTTGCTTGGAAGTGCAAGAGGAGCTTGCATTGACTGTGAATTAGACCTTATCATGCCATGTTAGGTGTTGTTTTGACCTTATGTTTAGTAGTTATTGTTGTAGCATGGCTTGATCCAAGTCATTGGGATTGCTTAGTGTGCCTTGAAGACATTATGCGTTGTCTTAGCATGCAAAATCTTAGTATTGTGGTATTCTCCTTTGAGGTTTGTTTGGGTTGACTTGGCACATGCTCACACCATGTTATGACTCTCACAAGTCACCATTAGCTTCTATGATCATTTATTCCTTGACTTGTAGTACCCCTCTATGCTTTGATTAGTAATGATTTGTTGCTCTGCATGATTATGGCCACTATTGCTCTCTTATTTGGTTGCTCCCAGTCTTTTGCTAGCCTCCACCTATATGAGTAAGCTCTACCTATGATTCCAACTCCCAAGAAACCAAGTTATTCCGAAGTGTCCACTATAAACTCCTATGCATGGTGTGTTACACCATTGCAAATATATTCTTGTTTTCAGCTATCTTCCAATTAAGAACTATTTTGTTATGTGAAAACTTAGTGATTAAAGCCCTCACAAACTTGATGGAACACTTTATACTTTTTGACCCTAATAAACTTGAACCATTGTGTCTCTATGTTGTATATGCTTCCACTTATACGTTGGAATTAGCAGAATCATGATGTCCTGGGGAACGTTTTCAACATTGCACTTGTACTCTGTAATCAGTTGATATCATGCTCTTTTGTCTGTGGATGTCACCGCCTTGACATAAAGAGGGAACTTGTAAGTCCATGGAGTTTGTATTTTGTGTTAGAGAAACACCTGGGCCGCTAGCCTAAGCCATGCCTAATCATGGTGGAAACTTGCAGCATCACCATAGTGAGCTATCTATGAAGCATCCTCAATAAAAATCTATGCATATAGTAAATAAAAAGATCGCTGAGATGCTCATTGTCTGCTTGCCTTGTCATTTTGGTTATGGGATAGCTCTTGTACCATGTGCAAGGGGTACCCCGTTGGCGGTTCTCTATGATATGCATGTACTTACAATGACAAGAACTTACAGGTGACTGAAGTTGAGTAGCATAAGGTGTGGCCCTCATATTCAAGGGACTTGAGATTTCCAAATTATACTTTGTCAAGCATATACTCCATAGTTTATTCACTTTAACCTTAATCACTTCAAGATGCTTATGATAGGGGCAATGAGGGCTGAAAGCTAACAAGTACCATAATTTCGGAAGCTCTTTTTGAAACTTGAAATCCCTGCTTCCTTTATGAAAAGGCCTTTCTTCCACCACTATTGAGTCTCCACCTTCTACCTTTAGGCACCATTAAGAGAGCATAGTTGCCATTCTTAGTTCTATGTGTAGTGTCCCAAAGCTTATTGATTGATGCATATTGTGATATTACTTGTTCTTGTGCTACTTATTTCTAGTCACCCTTGTGAACTTTGAAGGTGTCCTATGCATCTATTTGCTACTCCATGAGGGACCAGTTGTTTACCACTATGCTATGTTTTCTGTATGTGAAACAAACAAACATTTTTCAATGCATGTTATTCATGATCTTTGTTTGTATCTTGTCTTGTTGCAACAATAGTTGCTTTGTCTTACTGTTAGAACTCCATTCTTTCATGTTCATGTTTAGAGCTCTTTGATACTAGCTTTCAATGCTTGCAAATGGTTAGATATTTATTGTGAGGGTGCATGTCACCTCAAAAATTATTCTTTTTATCACTTACCTACTTGAGGACGAGCAGGAGTTAAGCTTGGGGATGCTTGATACGTCGGAAATGTATCTATAATTTTTGATATTCCATGCTTGTTAGTATCTACTTTGCTTTGCTTTGTCCACACTTTGAGGTGCTTTTTACATGTTTTCTAGTACTAACCTATTAACAAGTTGCCACAGTGCCAGTTGCCTGTTTTCTGCTGTTTTTGGTTTCAGAAAAGCTAGTAAAGAAATATTCTCGGAATTGGACGGGACAAACGCCAAAGTCAATAACTTCCCGTTGGGAACAAGAAGTCCAGAGGGGAGACGGAGAAGCAAACCAAGGCGGCCAGACACCCCTAGGCACGGCCAGGGGTGGGCCCGCGCCTGGGTGGGGTGTGGGCCTCCTGATCGCCTCCTCGGCCTCCCCCTTCGCCTATAAGAAGCTTCGATGCCTAAACCCTAAGCACCCGATCAAATCTCCAAGAAACCATTTGTAGCCGCCACCATCATCCCTAGATCGGGGGGATCTGAAGTTCCTCCTGGCGCCCTGCCGGAGGGGAGATCATCCCGGAGGCCTTCTTCTCCGGTATGATGCATGAGTAGTTCCACCTTAGACTATGGGTCCATGTAGTAGCTAGATGGTTGTATCTCCCACTTTGTGCTTTCATGTATAGATCTTGTGAGCCCCGTTCATGATCAAGATCTAATGTATTTATAATCATGCATGTTGTGTTTGTGGGGATCCGATGGATATTGTGATTATTATGTTGGTTTGATTAATGGTTTTGTCTTTATGATTCTATCATGTCTGTGTTGTTTGTGATCTTGCATGCTCTCCGTTGTTAGTGGTTATCTTGGCCAAGTAATTACTAGTGACTCCAAGAGGGAGTATTGATGCTCTATAGTGGGTTCATGCCTCTAGTTTCCAAGGGAAGTGACAATAATCTCTTCGGTTGTAGATGTGCTGTTGCTACTAGGGAGAAAACAACGGTCTCTTGTTCATGGAACATGTGGACTGTTTACCTTACACACTTTGCGTAAAGCAGTTGTCTATTGCTTGCAACTTAATACTGGAGGGGGTTCGGATGATAACCTTTAGGTGGACTTCTAGTCATAGATGCAGTTGGATGGCGGTCTATGTATATTATTGTATTGCCCAATCAAATCTCATAGGATCTTTCTGACTAGTATTGCATTGTTATGCCTTGCTCAGTTCCTTTCAATTGCCCTGCTGTAATTTGTTTACCCTTCATGCCATGTTGTTTATCTAAGGAGAGCACCTCTAGTGAACTATGGACCCCGGTCCAATCTTTACCATTGATACATCTTCCACTGTTACTGTTGTTTACTTGCTACAAACCATTACCTTCCATACCATACGTTTAATCCTTTGTTACAGCAAACCGGTAAGCTTGACAACCTCACTGTCTAGTTTGGGCAAAGTCTTGAGTTTGTGTTGTGCAGGTCTCTGTGTTTCTTACAACACCTGTGTGACGTTTCCTTCTTTCTATTGATTGGATAACCTTGGTTTCTTACTGGGGGAAAACTACTGCTGTGCTGCTTCACACCTTCCTCTTGGGGTTCCCATCGAAGTGCTAAACCAGCACCATCAAGGAGGTCGAGGACCTGATCGCTTTTCGAACTTTTTTATTAGGGTCCTTTATGCATAAATTGTGGCCTTATCTTTAGAAACCCCTTCTCTTAGGGGCCTTGTTGTAACTTGTACCCACCGTTGTATTAACAAGAGCAGCTTCTAGGGACTTCGGGTCTTTTTTCCGTTCAAAAAAAACATGGCACCGCTGCACATGCTATATATAAACAGATGTTGTATTATAGTATACTAGCTTGATTTTGTTTGCACGGGCAAACCAACCATGTACAAAACTACTTTGTATACATTCCCGAATAAAATTGTAGATGTGAAACATGATGCCATCTCTAATAAGGAAAACATTTGATCTACTTTGACTGATTTTTGAACACGCATTGAAGGGTTTTCATCTCATTTCATTGGTCCAATGGAAATGTCATGCAAATATGAAGCAAAATTTATATTTGAAAAATTACTCATCTACACATAGATTTTAGGCGATTTATTTTGGATAGCTACACTTCGGTTTTGATTAGTCATTGTAGGTGAACATTTGCATGTAGAACACGTGCATCATGAATGTATGTTTAGCGATTGTATAATAAAAACTAGTCACATGTGTTGATTTTTTTCGAAGACAGTGCATTTCTTATACCCACACAACTGAACAAAGTAAAATTCATGGTAGCCCAACACATAAATGCTAAACGAGAGTCAAACAAAGGAAATAATTTGTCCACACTCCCACACTATTATCAATGAAAATACATAGTGTGTCAGATGTAATCTTTATTACTTACGAGTTGATCATGCACCATAGTGTTATGCAAATCTAAACAAGTTGGCACATATCTCAACAAGCATGATCTCATGGTAGACATGAATGGGGCAGCTATTCCCGGTGGCACTAGACTATTATCAACTCTTATTGTAGATTTGGAAGATTGTTCCACCCTATCATACCTATTGGTACAAATTTGCCTTACATTCATTCCTCAGTGACATTAGCTTTAGACAGAGGTAGTAAGTTAAATATTGATACTCCTTCTGATCATAAATAAGTGTCACAGTTTTGAGCTAGAGCTAGTTCAAAATTGTGGCACTTATTTAGGATCGGGGTACTGCGGTGACCCAAAGATACCACTGCATGATGTAGTACACTATAGTCGTTGATATAACACCAATGAAACACCGTTCACTAGTATTACATCCCTCAGAGCGGTACAATAGAAACATAGCAGGTTCACGACATGACTATAGGTTACAAATAAACTTTTTACACAAGATCCAGAGAACACTCTAGGTTAAAGAGAGAGAGAAAGAAACTTCTTACAAAGAAGAATCAGAAATAAATAACTCAAAAACTATCATACTATTAAGACTAGTATTTTAACTAATGGTTTGCCATTGCTGCTATTGCAATACACTAAAGAAATAGGTTCTATGGCTATAGATTATATTCCTATCTAATCAGTAACTTCGTTTTCACTGGAGTTGATGTATGTGTTGACTTTCTTGACTTCATTGAAGAACTTTAGCTTTCTGGTGATGATTCCTGGACCATAACTTGATGTAGACGGCGTCTGTACTGGCTTTAGAACCAAGCAAAGGTTAAGAAGATACGTTGAGTACGAGCGTACTCAGCAAGTTCACTAGAAAAAGGGTATTAGATGCACTATATCTACAGCCACAGACTGTAGGTCGTAGGCAATGCAGGTTTTCGCAAACATTTCTTCAAAGGTTGCTTTTATTTTGAAAAATTATGTCCGTCAGCCTTCATGGGTTAACCAGAACTTTCATGGAGTTCCTTTCCCGCCGCGTTCACAGCTCCTTCCCGGATGTAACACCCTCAGAATCGGCCCTATGCAAGTTTTAGCGATTCCCGCCAAACCCGCATAGAAACGATTCGAAGGTGCCCACCAGGCACTTGCGTGCGGGTGGAAAACGAAGTAATAACATTACACAACAGTCCTCGATGGGACCCACAGAACAGATATATATATACAACAGCGACTCAATGAGTCAAGGATACATATATAATATACAAAGATGCAAATCACCTTGAAAATGATAGAGCGTCCGACTACGGACAAGATGCAAATGGGGCTAAGAGCCCTGTAGAATAACCAATGGCGTCCATAACCCTGCCCAGGCCAAGCCGGAAGGGTAACCCTGCTAACGACGTCGATCTCAACACCTGCTAAAACAAAAGGGGTGCCGACAAAGGGCAAAGGAAAAAGAGGAGCGTCGATCGAGGCCAAGACACGACGAGGCTAGAATTCGGCGTCCTCCCTACATAGGTATGGTGGATCAAGCGGCGTGACATCATGCACTAAACAACCTATAGAGACTTGATACAACTGGCGGCTATCAGAGAGGGGTAAGAAAGACCTATTCGGATCCAACCTGATACTACCATCAAACAAACCCATCCTGGTGTTTCCCCCTCGAAACCAAACGAGGAAGTCAACTGAGGAACTCACGCAGTTGGCAGTTTTATTTATTCAGTTATCGTTGCAGCAATTACTAGTCAAATATAGATAGTCATCCTGATAAAATAAGCAGTGGGCACTTTTATTTGACCATTCCATTGTAGTTGCAACACTTACTAGTCAGATACAATTGGCATGAGATAACCCAAAACCCAGCAGTTGTTGGTACTTTTATTTAGCCATTCCGTTATAGTTGCAATACTTACTAGTCAGATACAATGGTCGCCAGCGACAACCCAAACAAGCAATTGTTGGCAGTTTTATTTAGCCATTCCATTATAGTGAAGCTGGTTACTAGTCATTATAAAGTCAAATTTATAGCACTACTTTAGTTATAGTTGTCTATGATCGAGATATCGTGCTCCAAGTCGTCCATAACCATGACACGGCTTTCAGAAAGTTTTACCGCAGGGTGCACAAATAGCAACACACACTCGATAAACCACGGAAAACCAAATCAAAACCCAACGAGGCCTTCACGACAAAGCAATCACAGGATTTAGAAATATTTCGGGCCACACCATTGAGTAGACCATAGAACGGTTAGCCGACTCGAGACGGACTCAAGGTTTGCGACAATGGTCAGAAACGATCGGGAACCCAAATGGGCTTGTCGACACCGAAAACACTCCGCTTACCTAAGACAAAAGCTATCCATCGCACAATCGTAATAAATCAGTAAAGCATGGCATAAGTACAGATAGTAAATAAAACCTCAAACTAGTTTGTGGCCCCAAGAAATAAGAATGAATCAAGCTCGCTCGGGGTCCCATAATCCTCCCGGATGTGGATAGCGCGAATATTCAAGGAACAGGTATCAAGTACTCGGGGTCCTACGGGACACAAGTGGACGGTTAACAACCAAATAACATCTATTTCCCACCTGTGCCTCTGCTTACTTACTTCAATTTTAGTTGTTAGACAGTAATTAAAGTGAACGATAATGAAAAACCATGATCATCTCCAACATTTAACATACGGCAATACTCCAACAACTGTGGTACTTGACGACACGCAACAGCACTTGAGCAAGCGACTACGACGCGCAAGTCCATCTATCTACCAAACAACAAGTAATAGGATGTGTCCAAGACGATATAAGGCTGCAAGGGATATCACGGGTACGAAAACTAGAGCATCGCAACACAGATAGCAATAGATCAACAGGAGGGAATAAATACTATAAAAGTAAGATAGGTAGAAAGGGGGAGATGCTCGCCTGAAAAACATTGCCGAAGGTTCAACCGAAGATCGGGTCGACACTCACATCAACTCAACGGCCTTATCCGCGAAGAAGCAAAACACTAGAATAAACACCGGATGCACTATTTAATACTACAGCAGAGGATCGGCATGATGCATGTATGATGTATGACATGGCAAAGATGTGATGCAATTAGGCAAGATTAAGCGGAACCGGGGTCCCGACAATTAATTAAATGGTTCAAGTTATTTATCTACCCCGCAAATTAAATGTTGCATTAACAAGGCAAGATAAGTTACCGGTTCGCTACACAAGTTTAAATGAGGCCAATATAAGACTAGATTTGCCCGCATATGGACCCCATATTTAATTTAGGTGAATCAGCATAAGGCCCCCAAACCACATGACAAGTATGCATGCTTGAACAATTTAATATGCAACAATTTATATAGTTGACAATTTATAAAATAGGGTTCTCGGATAAGGGTCACACATTAGGGTTCGGCAGATCTTGGGGTTCGAGGGGTTCGGGGTCGGTCTCAGGGTTCGACGGGATCAGTCTTCGAAGGGCGGAACATTCTCGGACAACGGAGTAGGTCTTGTCGCATCCGGGAAGAAGGACTTGGTTGGCGTCGGGGGCGCATCGGACTCGCCCTGGCCAGTGTCGATCTTGTCGCATTCGCGTATCAGGTCGGTCTTGGCATCCGGGATGAAGAACTTGGTGTTCCGCGTCGGTGTCTTTACCGTCCGGGTTCTCGAGCATCGCATCCGGGAAGGAGTACTTGGCGTTCCGGACCAAATATCCTCAACTCTGGAGACACGGGTCCATGACGACGACCTTGTCACCCATGATGGAGAGCTCCGAGGTACGACCTCGGTTCGTGTAGCGGAAGCAGATCTTGGCGTTCGGGATGAAGATCTTGTCGACCATGTAGAAGATCTTGTTGTCCACGAAGGAGAACTTGCTGGTCCATGACGAAGATCGACCTTTGGGTTTGGGGTCTTCGGGGTCCCGGTAGCTAGCACACACCGAGGACTATGGCACCAGCCCCACACATGTGAAACTCACGGCGACGGTACAAAGACGGAGCAGCGAAAACTGTGGCCGACGCGAAGGACGTCCGGCGACACGGGCGTGGGGCAGGACGAGCTCGGGCGGGCCGGAGGACAGCGGAAGGGGCGGCGCTAGGCGACGGCGACCGAAGCGACGGGGGCAAGGACGGCGAGGGCTGGAGGGAGGCAGGCTTCAGGTGGCATGCAGGCGAGGGCAGCGGCTCGCACGGGAAAGAAGCGTGAGGCGGGCCGGCAGCGAGCAGGAGGAGCCCGGCGGTGCGGTGCTCGCACGGCAGAGGGAGGCTGGGGGCGGCGCGGTGGAGGCGAGGCGGGCGGCGCTGACGAGGAACGAGGACGCGGGGAGCTCGGTGGAGGCGCCAGCGAGGCCGAGCCTCAGCTGGGCCAGACGGAGACGGCAGCCGCCCAAGCGTGGGAAGGCGAGGCCGGCGGAGGAGGCGCGGGGAGGTGCTCGGTCGGGACGGAGGAGGCCGGGCGGTGGGCGCCCGGTGAGGAGGCCGTGGTCGGAGGAGAGCGGCAAGGAGGAAGGACGAGGGCGCGGTCGGAGGAGGAAGAGAGAGGGACGGTGGCGGAGGGGACGCCGGTGGAGGCCACGCGGCGGGAGGCGGCCGTGGCGGGCAGCAGGAGGTTGAGGGCGGCCGGCCGAGAGAGGAAGAAGGGCGGCGAGAGCTTGCAGGGAGGCGCCGAGCGGAGGAGGCGGCCTCGGCGCCTGGGGAAGACGCGGTGAGGGAGAGGGGACGCGAGGGAGGAGGTGGGTCCACGCGGGGTGGGGCCCGATGGCAGGGGGTGTGCGTGAGTGCGTGCTGTGTGCGTGGTGTGTGTTGCATGTGTGGCCAGGGTGAGGCAGGGAGTGGAGGCTGCGGGTGGGGTCCGGGTGCAGGAGGTGGGGCCGGGGTGTCGGGGAGAGAGAGAGAGGGGGGTAGGTGGGGGGCTGTGAGGAAGAGAGAGAGGAGATAGGGTGTGGATTGGTGAGTTGGCTGAGCCTAGGATGAGGTGGAGGGAAGGTGAGGTGGAGGGAGGGGATTGGTGGGTAGCCTAGGTTTGGGTAGGAATAGGATTTAGAGTTTGGGTTTTATTAGTTTTGTAAATTATTTATGGTGTTGTCTTGTTTTAATTCCTTTTAGCAAAATAATTTTTTGGCAATTAATTTAACAGATAATTATAAGACTTGTTTTGAAATAAGAGAAGAGGTATTTTTAGAAAACAAAAATAGGCTTGTTGAAAATAGTTTCAGACAAACAATGCATGATGATGGCGATGCAATGCACAAAAACAACGCGATTTTCTAGTAGTGGTTTTGCGGGGTGCCACAATTCGACACCACTAACAATGGATCTCGCCCTCGAGATCCGCCTCATGGTACCGGGAAGAAGGGCGGCGATCTGAATCTTCTCGCATCGTGTAGATCCTCGCGACACCACTAACAAGAGGTCGTTGTCCGTGACCGTCGAGGGAAACACTCCGGAAACAAAAGGTCGAAGGTAGAGGTATCAACAAATAAAGCCACCTCTAGCTTCCGTGGACGGAGTAAAAATCGCTGGATCCACTGATTCGATGTACAAGAGCGAATGATAAGAGTAGTTGGATGGTGATCAGTCCATCGCGCACCCAAACCATTACTCTGCACACGAATAGGCGGATTATGCAACCAACTCCCGGAATTCAGATTGTAGGTCTCGACAAGCGAGGTTCAGAAACAAAAGGAGTGATGCAGACTCTGCATCGGATCTAGCGTAGATGATGTCGTCGTGTCGGAAAAACACCGGAAGGCACGTGAAGGAACAAAGAGAAGTCCACCAGACGAAGGGTTCCTCGGATAGCATGAAGACCAGATGTAGCAACAACGTTACCAAAGGAGGAAGCGAAACCCTGAAGTTATGATGGAACCCAACCACGAGAAATCCTGGACTCGAAGAGAGAGAAGAGAGCGGATTCAAAACACGCAGAGGTGAGAGGAGAGCAGCAGAGGGGTAAGGAGTAAAATCAGACCTAATCAGAACTATCCAACCGATTTTGCAAAAATAGTTTTGACACTCTACTTCGGCCGTTAGCTAGGTTATCCTCCTACAGTGGACTTGTGGGTTATCGCAATCCGAGCTCGATACCACTCAGAACACCCTCAGAATCGGCCCTATGCAAGTTTTAGCGATTCCGCCAAACCCGCATAGAAAGCGATTCAAAGGTGCCCACCAGCACTTGCGTGCGGGTGGAAAACGGTAATAACATTACACAACAGTCCTCGATGGTACCCATGCAGATATATATATACAACATGACTCCATGAGTCAAGGATACAGATATAATATACAAAGATCCAAATCACCTTGAAAATGATAGAGCGTCCGACTACGGACAAGATGCAAATGGGGCTAAGAGCCCGTAGAATAACCAATGGCGTCCATAACTGCCCGTGCCAAGCGGAAGGGTAACCACGCTAACGACGCCGATCTCAACACCGCTAAAACAAAGGGGTGCCGACAAAGGGCAAAGGAAAAGAGGCGTCAAGATCGAGGCCAAGACACGGCGAGGCTTCGCGGTCCTCGCCTACATAGGTATGGTGGATCAAGCGGCGGCAAAGATGCACTAAACAACCTATAGAGACTCGATACAACTGGCGGCTATCAGAGAGGGGTAAGAAAGACCTATTCGGATCCAACCTGATACTACCATCAAACAAACCCTTCCTGGTGTTTCCCCCTCGAAACCAAACGAGGAAGTCAATCGAGAACTCACGGTTGGCAGTTTTATTTATTCAGTTATCGTTGCAGCAATTACTAGTCAAATATAGATAGTCATCCTGATAAAATAAGCAGTGGGCACTTTTATTTGACCATTCCATTGTAGTTGCAACACTTACTAGTCAGATACAATTGGCATGAGATAACCCAAAACCCAGCAGTTGTTGGTACTTTTATTTAGCCATTCCGTTATAGTTGCAATACTTACTAGTCAGATACAATGGTCGCCAGCGACAACCCAAACAAGCAATTGTTGGCAGTTTTATTTAGCCATTCCATTATAGTGAAGCTGGTTACTAGTCATTATAAAGTCAAATTTATAGCACTACTTTAGTTATAGTTGTCTATGATCGAGATACTGTGCTCCAAGTCGTCCATAACCGCGGACACGGCTTTCAGAAACTTTTACCCTGCAGGGGTGCACAAATAGCAACACACACTCGATAAACCACGGAAAAACCAAATCAAAACCCAACGAGGCCTTCACGACAAAGCAATCACAGGATTCAGAAATATTTCCGGGGGCCACAACATTGAGTAGACCCGCAACGAAGTTAGCCGACTCCGAGACGGACTCAAGGTTTGCGACAATGGCTGTAAACGACTGGGAACCCAAAACTGGGCTTGTCGATACCGCGAAAACACTCCGCTTACCTAAACAGTACAGGTGCTATCCATCGCACAATCGTAATAAATCAGTAAAGCATGGCATAAGTACAGGATAGTAAATAAAACCTCAAACTAGTTTGTGGCCCCAAGAAATAAGAATGAATCAAGCTCTGGCTCAGGGGGGTCCCATAATCCTCCCGGATGTGGATAGCGCGAATATTCAAGGAACAGGTATCAAGTACTCGGGGTCCTACGGGACACAAGTGGACGGTTAACAACCAAATAACATCTATTGCCCACCTGTGCCTCTGCTTACTTACTTCAATTTTAGTTGTTAGACAGTAATTAAAGTGAACGATAATGAAAAACCATGATCATCTCCAACATTTAACATACGGCAATACTCCAACAACGGAGTAGGTCTTCGAAGGGGGGAACATTCTCGGACAACGGAGTAGGTCTTGTCGCATCCGGGAAGAAGGACTTGGTTGGCGTCGGGGGCGCATCGGACTCGCCCTGGTCAGTGTCGATCTTGTCGCATTCGCGTATCAGGTCGGTCTTGGCGTCCGGGATGAAGAACTTGGCGTTCTGCGTCGGTGTCTTTACCGTCCGGGTTCTCGAGCATCGCATCCGGGAAGGAGTACTTGGCGTTTCGGACCAAAGATCCTCAACTCTGGAGACACGGGTCCATGACGACGACCTTGTCACCCATGATGGAGAGCTCCGAGGTACGACCTCGGTTCGTGTAGAGGAAGCAGATCTTGGCGTTCGGGATGAAGATCTTGTCGACCATGTAGAAGATCTTGTTGTCCACGAAGGAGAACTTGCTGGTCCATGACGAAGATCGACCTTTGGGTTTGGGGTCTTCGGGGTCCCGGTAGCTAGCACACACCGAGGACTATGGCACCAGCCCCACACATGTGAAACTCACGGCGACGGTACAAAGACGGAGCAGCGAAAACTTGTCGACGCGAAGGACGTCCGGCGACACGGGCGTGGGGCAGGACGAGCTCGGGCGGGCCGGAGGACAGCGGAAGGGGCGGCGCTAGGCGACGGCGACCGAAGCGACGGGGGCAAGGACGGCGATGGCTGGAGGGAGGAAGGCTTGGTGGCATGAGGCGCCGCGGGCAGCAGCTCGCCGGGAAAGCGTGAGGGCGGCAGCAGCGGCCGGCGAGCAGAGGGAGCCAGCGGTGCGGTGCAGTGCACAGAGGGAGAGGCGGCAGCGCTGAGTGGAGGCGAGAGGCGGGCCCGGCGGCCAGAACGCGAGGGGCGGGGAGCTTCGGTGGAGCGCCAGCGAGAGGCCGAAACCCGGCCCGGGCGGGAGACGAGACGAGCGCGGCGAGACGTGGGAAGGCGAGGCCGGCGGCGGGAGGAGGCGAGGCCGGCGGCGGGAGGAGGCGCGGCGGGAGGTGCTCGGGTCGGGGACGAACGGAGGAGGCCAGCGGCGATGGAGGGGCGCCGATGAGGAGGCCGTGGTCGCGGAGGAGAGCGGCGGCGGAGGAAGGACGAGGGGAGCGGGGCGCGGTCGGAGGAGGAAGAGAGAGGGAGGGGACGCCGGTGGCGGAGGCGCGCCGGCGGCGGGAGGCGGCCGGCAGGCAGCACGGAGGTTGAGGCGCGGCCGAGAGAGGAAGAAGGGCGGGCTTCGAGGAGCTTGCAGGAGGCGGCCTCGGCGCCTGGGGAAGACGTGGTGAGGGAGAGGGGACGCGAGGGAGGAGGTGGGTCGCGCGGGGCCGGGTCCACGCGGGGTGGGGCCCGATGGCAGGGGGTGTACGTGAGTGCGTGCTGTGTGCGTGGTGTGTGTTGCGTGTGTGGCCAGGGTGAGGCAGGGAGTGGAGGCTGCGGGTGGGGTCCGGGTGCAGGAGGTGGGGCCGGGGTGTCGGGGAGAGAGAGAGGGGGGTAGGTGGGGGGCTGTGAGGAAGAGAGAGAGAGAGGAGATAGGGTGTGGATTGGTGAGGTGGCTGAGCCTAGGATGAGGTGGAGGGAGGGGATTGGTGGGTAGCCTAGGTTTGGGTAGGAATAGGATTTAGAGTTTGGGTTTTATTAGTTTTGTAAATTATTTATGGTGTTGTCTTGTTTTAATTCCTTTTAGCAAAATAATTTTTTGGCAATTAATTTAACAGATAATTATAAGACTTGTTTTGAAATAAGAGAAGAGTTATTTTTAGAAAACAAAAATAGGCTTGTTGAAAATAGTTTCAGACAAACAATGCATGATGATGGCGATGCAATGCACAAAAACAACGCGATTTTCTAGTAGTGGTTTTGCGGGGTGCCACACCGGAATAGGGAGTAACAAGTTACAGTTCTTACACTCTGCAGAGGTGCGTCACTTTACCCATGAGAGATCAAATCCTTGTTGCCCAACCGGGCGATCTTTCCCGTCCACACTTCCTATGGTGTGGGGCCCAGTAGAAGATCTAAGCCAATCACTGCCCTCTCTGCGACCCCATATGTCTGCACGATCCTTCGGGGCCGGCTCACCTCCGTTAAGCCCCCTTTCGGGCAGGCTAAAACCCTGATGAGTTCCCGAATACTCTATGACCTGGTGATGCCCTGGCAAGTGCCATATTAAATGGACTATTCCACTAAACACCATTCATAGATAATCTAGACACCAAAAGTGTGGGGCGTAAGTGTGCTCACCCATATGTTGGATCCGCACAAGGAATCACAACGTCACGTTAAGGTCGTCTTTCCTCCATATGAGAGGAAAATGATACAACTGACTTCTCCGTTCCATTCCAAATCTCATGGTTAACACGTGATATACGGCGCAAGAATCATTGGAGACATTGGTTGTTAGGTCCTAGATAATATGTTCCTTTACCGCCGAAACTTTCATAGTAGGTTATTACCTCATGGTAAATAACCTATAATCATATTATTATGAAAATAGTGTTTTCTGACCTTTTTCAAATGCAGGTGATGACAACACTGGATTTGCAAAATACTTTACAGAAAATAATCAAAGGACATGAGCAAGTGTGAACTTGCTTTTTGTGATTGCAAGATTATGCACTCACGGTCTTCGAGGCAATATAAGATCCAATATCTGAAATCAGCATCATTGGTCTGGTAAGGACTAATGTTTAAAGAAGAAAAATGCTATTATGCATAAGTAATGTAATGCACTTGATAAATGTGAATCCCCGGAATAACGTTGTTCTAGGGTTTGGAAACTGGAAATGGTTCCTGTTAGAATGTGTTGTCCTTTTAGATAAGTTTCATATTTGTTCTTCTTATTAAGGCTTGTGATTGTGTGTGAAACAACATGTAATTATAATATCATAGAACAATGAGATACACACAAATGTGAAATGCTACTCAAGATTGCTTATACTATAATTGTTCATCTTTAAATTTTTACCTTACAAGTAATGTCACTTATAAAAAACTTAGGTGTTATCAATTCTAAGTATACAAGTAAAGTATAAAGTAATGTGATTATGATTAATTGTCATATGTTGACTGAAGTGGCAAAACGAATAACTTTTGAGAAAAGATTTCTTTATTAAGGTTTAAACAATTCTGGTAGTTTTTAGAGAATGGTTGATAGAATGTGATTGATGTTGTTTATGCTTGCTTGAATAGTCTGGACTTGATATGCTTTATGACTTAATTATAACAGACCAAAGTTAACTATAAATCATATAATAAAGTCTTTAGCATTATATTTAAAGTCTTGTGGACTAAAGTTAACTTTAAAAACATGGATAGATTTAAGGTGTAATGCTTATGATATTGTACTTGCTCATCTGATAATATTTCCTTAAAGTTGTTTAATAATGGAATTACTTTTATTTGGGTAGTGGTTTCTTTTCATTATAAATGTATAAAAGTATTTATCTCCTTATAAGGGTGTGGTTATGGTTTGTGAATAAGTAAACAATATTATTTACTACTTATAAATTATCTTTGGATTTAGTCCATTATAAAATTGTGAGTGAAACAATGATAAAAGGTTTTATTTGGTTGAAAATATCATTCTTGAAGGTTTTATATTTGATAAGGATCATTTTAGAAATGGGAAATAGTTTGCAGCCCAGGGGGATAGCTGACCCTCGACAGATGTCGTCCAACATGCGTCGTTGAGATACATACTATAACGGCTTAAGAAGGATAGTTGATTAACACATCTGTAATAAAGCTGACACATGACAACAACCAGATGATAACGAGGTTCGAGGCGATAGCAATGGGACAAGACATCTCTACGAACACATGACCTCCTCTATATACATTTTTTTGTCTCAATGCCTCATAAGTGCATGCGCTAGATGAGGCCAACACAGTCTAACTTTTACATATGTCTCCCAGCAACAGTTCGGGACGACCAGAGTTTGTATTTGTGTTTAGCAGGCATGGGTATGTCGATCCGAGACCATTTGTTTTATTCGTTATGACCGTCACAGAGAAATTCTTATTTTATATCGCAAACGTGCTAGATTTCTTCCATGCCACTAAGAAGTCATTTACGAGGAATGCCAAACGGTCAAAGCGTCAAAATTAATTTACCAGTGGCAAGCGCAGCCGGTTTTGGAAACCAAAGCATCAGACTTATAATTCTACATGTTGTCGCTCCCGTTTTATACTCCTTGATCGTACCTTTTTTCGGTGGATTGCCCTTCTCGCACTAAAGGAGATGGGATGCTAAGCGTAGTAGAGCTACACGTATGTATTGAGCGAGACCATGTCAAAGAACAAAATATTGTTTGCCTTATACACACAATACATGTAGTAGGGACATATTACTAAGGGTAGAGCCAACTCATCTTGTCAGCAGGAAATGGGGAGGTGGAAAAATATGGCGATGAGCTGGACCTATCAGACAACTAACATAACTATTCATCGAGTATTACGTAGCAGCAGCTATATACCAGAGCACTAAGCATGATACGGTAAATCACCTGCGTCGGCTTGCTGCTACACTAGACACGGTGATGGAAGGGTACACTATTTATCAAGCTTGCATGTATCCGCGCATGCGCCCCGAGCAGTCAAAGTCATTGCACGAGCTACGAAAAATAAGGGGCTTATAGCTCCTATGCGACGTCTTTACATGGAATTGGAAGGAACACGACATCGTTGAAAAGAATAGCTCGCACGCGACACTTCTGAAGCGGCAAATAGCTCTCGTGCGACACTTCCACTTAACCCCACGAGACCGTCAACGGATTCGAATCAGCTGAGCACAGTAGGACCCACAGCCTCTCCACGTCACGGCGGAACTCACCTGATGTCCACCTCATATCGTGGGACCCACCCTGTGGTTGAAGAGAGCCGTTGGCCCCGATCCGTCCCGAGCACTCCGCCACCGTTTCAGCATCTCATCCTCTTCTTTTTCTTCTCCGGCGAGCAAGTGCGGCAACGCCGGCGAGGATGTCGAGCTCGCTTCCTCCCACCGCTCATGGCCTCGGTATGGTGCGGTGCCGATGAGAGGTGCCCGATTGCCCCGTGCATCAGGCGGCTTGTCACATCCACCGACAAGAACGGCAACATTGGTGGAAATTTGTGAAGTGTGAGCAAGCCCGGCCGGGAAAGGTGAGATCTGAGTGTTCCGGCGCCAATTTCTCGCTTTTCTTTCAAATTTCATGCATTTCGAATTTGGGATTTAGGGTTCATCTGCGATTTCAGGAACTGCCAAAATGTGGGCATTTTGAGTGGCTTGATGAGTACATCGGCGAATTGGGGTGGAGGTAGCATCCGGGAGCTCGAAAACCCGTCCGTGGTGGAGCAATTGGGATGTGGCAACCCCATTTCCGCTGGTACTACGGTGGATGCGGAAGTGAAGGCCGAGCTAAAGAAGATGAACAAGCAGCTAAGGCAAATCATCGAATTGAAGAAGCGGACAATCGATGGCGGTTTTTTATATTTGTGTAATTTCTCTCGGATTAGTTTATCTCCTCATCGTTAGTCATTAGACAGCGCAGTCAGTGTTCGAGTGATGCTTTGTAATGGATGTAATGGTCTATGTCTTTGGCTTGAATAAAATGCAACACAAATTCGGGCTAATTTTGAGCTGCTCTGTTTTCGAAAGCAGTGTTTCTTCAGTTTCGTCAGTGTTCCTTTTATCAGTGTGCAGGGGGCGCCCGTGTGCAGGGGAGGGGGAGGGGTTGAAAAGTAAAAAAACAATTGACGAGGATTGAAAAAGGCCAGACCCAAATATAACCTAGCCATGCCAAAATGGACGTATCCAGGCCCAATAGTAACTATATGTTGATTGGGCAAAAAAAATGGTACTCACGTTACAATCTAAATAGGAACGTGTGGATCTGCAGATACTCGTGCTCAGGTTGCAATCTTTTTTTTTGCAAAAGTAAATATATAAATGAAGTCTAAGGATATCCATTTAACTAACATAACTTGGGCGCTCCTTTAACTTATGTAAATATGTAAATGTCTTATTTGAAAATGAACCATGTGTTGTATGAACTTGTTTTTGTGTCTTTTGTTTTATACACTTGTAAATATATAAATATTGCACGAGTATTATATGAACTTGTTTTTGTGTCTTTTGTTTTATACACTTGTAAATATATAAATATTGCACGAGTATTATATGAACTTGTTTTTGTGTCTTTTGTTTTATACACTTGTTGTTTTGGGTGTTTTGACAAATGACAATACAATAAAAATAAAACACATATTGCAATGAAACAAGGGATAGATAATATTGGGATAACATTACTAATATTAGATAGGGAGATCGATAACATTACAATAAAAATAAAAAAGTACAATAATATAGGGGAAGGGGCGGAATAGGCGCCCCGCCTAAACCCTGGGCTAGCCCCTAAACCCTAACCCCCTACTCCATCGGCGGTGGAGGCGGTGCAGTGCAGCGCATTCGGGTCGCATTCCACGCCAGCCTCTCCCGCTGGTCCCGCTTGTTGCTCCTCCCGAAGCCCGACCATTGGCCTCCTTGCTCCTCCTCCCGTCTGCGCCTTTTCTTCAAGCGCTGGGCGCCTTCTCCTCCCACTTGGCGATCTGAGCCTCCTCCTTGCCTCCTCCTTGCCGCCTTAGCCCAGAGGGCTTGGAGGGAGGTCGCCGCCGGGGAGGTTGGGACGGGTTGTGGACGATGGGGCCTGGTCTCCCAGGCAGGCGGGGACTTCTCCTTCTTGCCACGCTTGCGGGGCGGCGTGTGGGCTGCTCCCACCACTGCCAGGTGCAGGTGGTTGTCCTCGTCGCTGAGTTCTTCGTCGGAAGGGAGGCGGAAGGGGAGGTCGCCATGGTCGGAGTGTTTGGGGGCTGGGAGGAGGCAAAGGGGAGGCTCGAGGTTGAAGAGATGAGGGCAAGATGAGATGAGGAGGCAAAGAAGTTTTGCCTATTTATTGAGGGCGAGCGTGAAGGCGGCGTGGGAATCCAGCGTCGCGTTGGCGCGAATCTTGACGAGACGGCGTCCTGCATGCATGATCAATGCGAAGAGACGGAAGCGGGCAGCGGGCGTGATCAATGCGAAGAGAAAAAATAGCTAGGATGCGACGCCCCCGCCCCTGCATGCATGTATGTGCATTAATGCGAAAGAGAGAAAAAAACGTCCAAGGTAGTTGTTCATTGGCACACGCAAGAAAAATCGGTGGGAGTAATATTGAATTTTTGTATGGCGCATGAACCGGATGGAAGTAAATTTGATCAAGAAAGTTGTTCGACGACACTTATTTAATGGGGCAGCGCTTGCACGCAAAATAGCTAGATCTGACGCTAGGGCAGCTGCTGCATGCATGGTGCAGCCCAGACGCCGAGACGAGACGCTGCGTTGCGTGTGGGAAGCGGGCGTGATCAATGCGAAAGAGAGAAAAATAGCTAAGATGCGACGTCAGAACCCCTGACCGCCCCGACCCTGCATGCTGCATGCATGGTCCAGCCCGCCCCGCCCAGTGCCCTCGCATGCCACGCTCGGTCCAACGGTCTCGAGTGTGCCAACGCTGTACGTTATATTTATTACATATTTTAAATTTTGATATTTTTTCTGCTGGTCATAGTGACATGCATACTCCCTCTGTCTTCAAATAAGTGTACGTTTGGCTTCAAAATTTGTCCACAAAAAATGTACTTCTACCTTTCCAATGCACTTGGGCATCCACTATGTAGTCCATAAGGCTATCCACAAGCCAAAAAGTAGTCCATAAGACTAGTCATAGTGGGAGTAACTTAGGTAGTAACATGCATGTACATGCAATGCCAATTAGGCAAATTGGTGACATGGCATGGCAATTAATGAAGAAAGAGAGAGAGGTAGTAACTTAGCTAGTTACCATAACATCATACATAACCAAGATCATATGAGTCTACAACCTAATTAATTAGCTCTTGCATGACACCATACATATGTTATCACCCACTATGAAGGTAGTAACATCAACTAGTAACATGTGCAAGTTACTAGTCTTAGTTACTTAGCACTATGACCAGCCTAAGGCTATCCACAAGCCAAAATAACATAGATGTGGTATCATGCAAAGTCTCATTTATTACAATGAACCTGAGGGGAGTAAGTTTGATTGGAGAAAGTTGTTACACGTAAACTTATTTAATGCGACGGAGGAGTAAATACTGCAGCTGTTGGACGAAAATAGCTAGATCATGACGCTAGGGGCAGTGCATGCCCGCATGGTGCAGCCCGCCCGCCAGCCCCTCGCATGCCACGCCAGCATGCCACGCTGTTGCGTAAAACGATGAAGCCAATCGATTCGAATCATCCATCCCACGGATCGCCAAGAGCTAGCCACGAAATCCTTCTAAGAGACGCCAACCAATCGGTTGCGAACAAGCCCTTCCACGGATCGCCAGAGCCACCCGGAATCCTTCTAGAAGACGCGATCGGACGGCCAAAGGTCGCGCTAGGGTTAGATCTACGGTCCTCATTCGCCTTAGGGTTAGCGGGTTTAGGATGCACAATCGGGGGTTTCACAAGTTTGACCAAACATTCAAATGTGCATAACTAATTCAAAAAATCAAAAAATACAAAACCTTCGCATGGTGTCATGTTATGTCACATAGTTGTGAGGAAAAATATCAAACTTGGTCTATTGATCATATTTCAAAAACCCTTCACAAAATGACCTATCTCCTCCGAGGTTTTCGCTTTCGGGTCAAATGACCAATGATATGGCTAGAATCAAGGCATAGTTTGTGATAATGTGCCCATATTTGTCATGCATGTCTATAATGGGATGACTAACAATGTTGTAGCACAAAGTTTTCCTTTTGACACACGAAAAATCATTTTCTATTTTACGAGTCTTAGAAAGAGGGGGGATTTGTGAAGCAACCACCAAATTGAAGTTTCAAAATGGTAACATCCTATTTTTCAAAAATACTAGACCACCTAGAATGTACAATTTCCCAACTGAGTATCTCAAACCTTTTATTCCATCCTGGTGAAAAGACAAATCCTTAGAATACTGGAAGTGGGTAAGATATGAACTACGGTACATGATTCCATGCTGATGATTTTTTGTAAAAATAATTTTTAGGTTCACAACATGCTATTTCATCAGAGATCCAATGCTAGTTTTGCGAGCCTCAGCCCCTAGCTAAGAATATTTATGAAAACCCTTCAAGTTTGACCAGACATTCAAATGTGCATAACTAATTCAAAAAAATCAAAAAAATACAAAACCTTCGCATGGTGTCATGTTATGTGACATAGTTCTGAGGAAAAATATCTAACTTGGTTTTAGAAATGGTCAAAAAAAAACTTGCTTAGAAATGGGGTGGTTTACCCTAGCTTTGGAGCCCATTTCTACCCCATTTTGGGTGAGGGTGAGTTGTACTTCACAAAAGGGATCAGGGTGAGGATGAGTTGTATTGTACATATGAGAAAAACGTTGGAAGCTCATACAAACATAGAAAAGTGACATAGCTACATATGTTGAAATTCAAATTTACCATCATATTTGAATTTTGTCCAAATTATCAACAAGTGACAAATTATTATAATAACAAATGTTTACAACAACAAGTGCCAAATTATTACAACAACAAGTGTCAAATGTTTACAACAATAACAAATGTTTACAACAATAACAAATGTTTACAATAACAAATGTCTATTTCTTTTGGCTCTTCTTACCCCTCGTTTTCTTCTCCTTCACAAGTTTCACACCACACAATAGGTTTATGCTCTTCTTTTTCTTACCATTACCATCTGGCCTCCCCACAGCACGTCCAAGAGTCTCCTTCACCTCCTGCACCTCCTCAACAACCTCATGATCATGATCCAGAGCCTCAACAACTTGGTCAGTTTGCACCAGAGCCTCAACAACAGGCTCATTTTGCACCAGAGCCTCAACAACAGGCTCATTTTGCACGAGCCTCAACAATGGCTCATTTTGCACGAGCCTCAACAACAGGCTCATTTTGCCCCTCATTTTGCACCAGAGCTTCCAAATCATGATCCAGAGCCTCAACAACTTGGTCAGTTTGCACCAGAGCCTCAACAACAGGCTCATTTTGCACCAGAGCCTCAACAATGTGCTCATTTTGCACCAGAGCCTCAACAACAAGTTCATTGCACCTCGAGCACCAAACATGATCCGTTAGTTCTCTTCTTTCTTTGGCCATTGATTCTTGCCCTTTTCACTGGCCAAGATTCGTCAACAACAAGAGGTGGGCCTTTTTCTCCACGCTTCCTCCCGAAAACAAGCAAGTTAGGGGGAGAAAATCATCAACAAGAAATGGGATAGATTTTGGATGAACATACTTTGGCTTTTCAGTGTATCGCACTTGGTAGAGCCAGCTCGGTGTCCAAGTTCTTCACGAGTTTGCATCTATTCTTGTTACCTTTTGGGCCCTTTTGGCTTGGCATCTTTCTTTTCATCTTTCTTTCCCTTCTTCTTGCTCCCACCTTTCTCAAACCAAGCCTTGAATCTACTCGCTTGGGCTGCCATCCTTTCTTTTCATCAAAGGAGGACACAAGGAGAACTGAATGTCCACTTGTGCCACCGAGATCGATCTGTAAGTCTGGAATTGGTGTTCCATATGCAGCCTTGAATTTTGCTAGAATAATACTCATGCAAATATGGGTGCATATTTAGCTTGTGTTTGGAGGCCAAGAAAAGTATGGCATGCTCACAAGGCTTCCAGTGTGTTGCCACTCAAGGCATGTGCATTCATGCAATTGAGTGTCAACAACATGCCTCTGCCGATCTTTGTATCTCCGACTTGACCCCACAATGAGGATTTCTCAACACGCAAATGTGCAAGATTTCTCGCCTGACCACCGCCGCACAACATCGAAGCTTATCTCCTTGAAGAACATCACCAAGCCTTCTTCTTAATTCCCACAACCTCATGATCATGATCCTGATCTGTCAACCATGTCATGGACAAAAGTCTTTTAACTCCTTCACTTTGTTGTTGAAACTTTCGCCAAATTATTGTTGATATGATCACATTTGATGTCGTTAAAACCAGCACTGTACCATAAAAGAGAATGGTAGGTTTCCAACCATGTACAAAACTTGACCCTATCCTCCTCGAGCATGCCTTAATCTTCTCAAGGTGATATGAATGTCCATGCGGTGTAAGATCTTGCTTGGCCACATGCGTCCAAAATCATCTCCTCCAATTTTTGATCAAATTCATCCACATATGGTCAAGCACTCCGCTCAGCATGAGGAAAACAATCTTCACTGCATTTTCTAAACCTTTACATGCATCTGCAGTGCACCGCCAATGGAGAGCCCCTATGCATCTTTTCAAGCGCATCATGAACCATGTCCATGATGCCTCATCTCAGAACTAAAACATGCCAATAGCTGTGGAACATCCAATTGTGTCCATCTAAAGCATTGCATGTCGCTAGTTGACCATTCCACTTTCCAGTCAAGAAAGATGAGTCTATACTCAAATATGGATGCAACCTGCTTTGAAGCCATCGATGCAAGGCTTTAAAGCCATGAAGAATTTAGAGAAGAAGACTTTCCCATCACCGTTACCTCCGTATCTATCTCCACAACACCGCCAGTGACCTCTTCTCTACCGCTTTGAAGTTATAAAGCATTCGAAAGGTATTTGCCCAATCACCATATAGCTCTTTCATTGCCCTTTGCTTTGCCTTCCACATCGTAGTATAATTCAGCAATGGGGTACCGCTTTTCCAAGTCTATTTTCAGTCTCTTTGCGGTCTTTGTTTGGTGTTGTGGCTAAAATGGGTTTGATCTTTCTCAACCCATAATTGTGATGTCATCTTTGTAACTGTTTGAGAACTTGTAATGCAAGTATGAGGTTTTGGAATTGATTCACTCTTATTGTCCTTCCATCGGTTGGCGTCTAGCGATATATACCACTTGCAAGGCTTGGCACCACCATCATAACCTATGCATTTTGCATAGAACTTCTTTATCACCACATAGTCTTGGTAGCAAACTCACGTTTGACTGCATATGTCCTGAAACACATCCTGAATTCATCCATGCTTGGAAACAATCTCCCAACTTCAATAACTGGGTCCTCTTTGTCATAAACTGTTACTAGCTCATCATCATGTGCATCATCTACATGAACTGCATCATTTTCCAACAACTCTAGATCTATATCTGCCTCTTCATCTCTTAAATGGTTGTCACCATCATTTGCAGCTTCATCCCTCTTCTTCTCCTTGTCTCTGTCATCTATAGGAATGCCAAAAAGCTTTGCCATTTCAATGTCATCTATTGGTGCAATGACCAAATCGGCGGTCATGTATCTCAACCGAATTCCAATCAACAGATTACAATCCTTTGTGCATTACCATCTGCAGCCTCCCTTGTGCATTAGCATCATCATCCTCCATTAACACTTCCAACTCAGTAAGTATAGGCATTACTTGCCTTTGTGCAGCCCAATCATCCTCGACCATCGGCCAAAGCTTGAGGCCACATATCCAACCCTCGAATCAGGTTTTAGATCAATGAGCTCTGCTAAAATGAACAGTTTTGCTTGTCCAACCGCTTTCTCTCATCGATTTCATCAACTATATGTTCCCCTGTCTCAACCCTAACATAGTCACATTTGCAATCATCAAATCGTAACAAAGAAACTTCTTGCTCGCCCCCAAACCACACTATCCCCAATTTTTTCCACCATTTTCCTTACGCCTCCTCTCCCATGTTTATTAGCTCTTGGGGATCAACATGTTCTAATTCCACCTCCCATTTAACAACCGTGTCTCTCTCAATGATCTGCTTGCCATCAACTAAAACAGCCCTAGAGGAAAGAAATTGATGCGAAATTCAAGGTTTGGCAACATCGTCTCCCTGTTTTTGGCGAACCTTGTGAGCTAGCGAAGCGAACAGAGAGCTCAACCTTAGAGAAATTAAGTGCAGAGATACGGATATACCGATTAGAAGTCCCTCTCCATGCTCCATATCGTTCCCCTCGCCTGCTCAGCACACCTTGCCTCCACAATCTAGCATCAATGGGCACGCCAGATCTCGAATTGAGAAGAATGGGAGGAATTAGCTTTCAAATGGCACTCACCACCTTCGTTGCCGAACGAAGCGCCGCCTAAATTAATTGCCGTGCCGGCCAGCCGAAACGATGGTGAGGTCCGCCGCCACCGTCGGGAAGCTACGATCGGTACGCGCTCTCGGTCGGAAGCGGTTGGTTTGACTGGCTGTCCCAACCAACCGGTTTGGCTTAACCCTAATATTGGAACAAAGTTAAATGTGTCCTTACGACCGTTTTAAGGCCCGTGTGGCCCTGGGATATTAGCTGCCTCACAACCGTCGCATGCGAGCTATTCTTTTCAACGATGTCGCTTTCCTTCCAATTCCATGTAAAGACGTCGCATAGGAGCTATAAGCCCAAAAATAAGAGGCCCATTCCGACGCCCCACGTGAAATGTTGCAATAGTGATCACTCCAAGATGATAGAGGGTACTCCCTCCGTCCACAAATATCTGTACTTTTAGCCTTGTTTTAATTTAAAGTTAATAAAGTTTAACTATCTTTATAGAAAAATATAGTAATATTTATAATTCTAAATTGATAATAGTAGATATATTTTTAAATTTACTTTTATAATATTTCAATTTCATATAATATATGTTGTTATATTTATTTATAAAGTTGATCAAATTTGATAATGTTTAACTTAAACAAAAGTTAGAAGTACACTTTTTTGCGAATGAAGTGAGTACAACATGAATATGCCTGTCCTACTATAAATGCAGAACCACAAGCAGGTGGTTCATATCCAACATAGTAGCATGTCTAGTTTAACCGGATCGCACCTGCTAGTGGTGTGTTTGGAGACACATCGGTTTGTTCATGCTTGTACTATCAAGCATTATCTATTCTTGAGCACAGACTTCCATGCTCCGTACATACGCAACGCCACCCGAGGCGGTGCATGCAGCAATTAATACCATATCCCCGGCAACACATCAAATGGCAGCCAGATGACGAATCGTACGGTGTAGGCTTTGGGGGCAGCTATCCCCGTGGCAGGAAATCCACACTCTTTAGAAATTAATCTACACTTATGGCTGAATGATAATTCAATAAGATTATTTTTAAACGTGTTGAACCAATTTGACTTCATATTATCAATACTAGTTGAATGCCCGTGCGTTGCTACAGTCTATTTTCTGCAATTGTACTTTTTTGAAGGGTCACATTGCACCTATCGCATGTTTAAAGAGAAAATAGACGTCCCTACAAAAAAATAAAAAATAGACGTAAATATCCATGTATTATTATAAAATAAATTTTACTTTGCATAATTTAATGTTGTTGAAAAAATAAAAGCGTAACATATATTTAGATATGTTCATATGAAACACGGATAAAAAAGGACAATCTTCTCATTGGACTTGTGTTTATTGTGTAAAACTTTTGTTTCCTTCCAATTCAAACCTAGTTTCGCCATTAACATATATTTGAAGGGATAAGTTCGCAATAAACTCAGAAAGCCTACACGCTGCAATGTAAAATAATCACAAGAGAGGTTATCTACAGTGAATCGTCTCAATGAGATCCAAAGATTGCTTAGTTCATCCAAGACAAATTTAACTAATATCCTAGAAGCTTTACACCAACATTGAAACATCTACCTTCAGAAGATGTGACGGAATAATACCCTCTCGTTGAGATCATCGCTGGTAAGTGGAAATTAAAGGCTGCTTGTCAAAAAACCGCGACTCACCGTATGATATACTAATACTCCCTCCGATCCAAATTAGTTATCTCAAATTTATCAAGATACGGACGTATTTAATACTAAATTATGACTAAATATAATTGAATCTAGACAAATTTAAGTCAACTAATTTCAGTTGGAGGAAGTAACATAATGGATCAAGTTGCATTTGAAGAAATTAGTCATATGTGACAAACATGTCAATAGCAGCAAGCCTCTTCAGATTAGCCTCGGTGGCCTCGAGCAACACGACGGTGAGGACCTAGGTGAGCTACAGCTTGTTCGAAATCTTCCTGATGTCCAGGTGCTTATCAGTAGTGCTGCAAATTACCATCACCAGCAGGAAAGAAGCAACCTCAGGCAGCTATTGACCCGGGGATGCAGATGGTGAAGATCAGCTTGCCGTCGATTGCCTCGGCCGGGCGCATCTGTCGGACCTTGAGGAGTGTCTGCATCCGCATAAAGTCAAGCTTCTTGTTGTGGAACTCCCTGACGAACTCGTCGAGGCGCTTGATGGTGCCCTTGGTCTTGTTGCGGCGGCGCTGCCCGACTTGCTTGTGTGGATGCCTTCTCCTACTCCCCTCGGGAGCTTCAACCCGTGTTCGTCTGGCCCCTCCTGCAGTCCTGCTAGCCCCCATCTCCTCGGACCCCGGGAAAGCTCGCTCCGCGTCCACCGGCTCCGATCCGAGTAACAGATTGGAGGACGGGCAGCTGCGGTGGCCTCTGTGTTGGGGACGTGTGGCTCTGCTATTGCTAGGATGTGCGGCGGCGGGAGGGCTTGAAGGGAGGATGTGTGCAAACTGGCGAGCAGCAGTGTTCGAGGCGAGAGGGTGGCGATCGTGGTGTACATGACGGCGACGGGTCGGGAATTAGGAGGAAGATGGGGGCACGTGAGTTGTGAAATCGAACCGGTTAGCGTTCGTTTTGGGTCTGATTGAGAATCGGTTTCCTTGTGCGATGAGACGAGCGACGGACGAAAGTTGGGCAACGAAAACCACCTCAACGTAAAGTTTTGGGTCTGATTGAGAATCGGTTTCCTTGTGCGATGAGACGAGCGACGGACGACGGACGAAAGTTGGGCAACGAAAATCACCTCAACGTAAATTATATAGTAGAGATTGAAGACTAATACTATTTATTAGACTTTAATTAGTTAATTTTATAATACTAGCGATTTTTATTTACCCTTTTATGAATTATCAATTAAGGAAATTAGATTTAAATTCAAGTTATTAGGGTATTAAGTTTTTATTCACTTCAAAGGTAGAATGTTATATTTTTAACATATAGGTATTATTTTTGTGATCATTTTGGTATATTATATGTATTTTTATGAATTTTAAATAATAAGATATGATTTTTTATAAGATTTATTACTTTATAAATATTTAATAAATAATAAATATTTAACTAGGTGAAATAATAATGCATGATTATAGTTTTAAATTATAGTTCTTATTTTTCTAAGACTTTTGGTATTTTATTTATATTTTATCATTTACCATTATTAAATTATGTATTATTAAAGTTTGATTACTTATAAAATCCTTATTAAATAATATTTATTTAATTAATTAACATAATAATGTTTGATAATAGTTTTAAGTTGAAGATTTTATTTTTCTTAAAATTTTCATATATTACATGTATTTTTCTGAATTATAAAACAGAAGTTATTGAATTTCTAAAGTTTATCTTTTTATAAAATTATTAAAATAGAATAAATAAACTATTGATGTAAGGATAGGTTATTTTTTTCACCGGGGTGGATTCTAGCCATGTTCACTGACCATTGGGCCCTGGGCCACGTCACACTCCACCTCAGCGAAGACTGGTCAAACTGTTTGACTAGGCAGGGGATGATGTCATCGTGACGTCACATGAGGTTGATCCTCTCATATCGAAACTCGATCGAGCGATTGGGTGCATGCGCGCGGCCGAGGCTGGGCTTGCTGGAAAGAGGCTGCGATGGGGAACCTAATAGTGGCGGCGCGGCTAGTTTTTGGTCAACGGAGAAGGGTTGGCGGCGAGCTTTCACGGCAACGCTTGCAGGCGATCACGTTGACGTCGATATAGGAAGCAATTGAAGCATTGGGGCATACTGGGAGACTTAGTAATTCACCAGGAGCGTGACGGTGCACTCGGGGGTGCGAGTGGTTGCCGGAATCGATGGGAATCGATGGTGACTGACGGCGGTAGTGAGGTGTCGATTAGCTCGGCAGAAGATCTACGGGCTTCCATGACCTGGCTTGAGAGAACAGGGACGATGAGGTGAGTCCAATGACACCCTCAGAGAGACCAGGGGAGATCGGGGACGACAGTGATGAGCAGCTCCGGCGAGGCTAGGTTTTCGGGCAGAGAGAAAAATGAGGAGAGAGAGAGGATAAGGATTGCCGGTGCGGCAAGGTTCTTCTTATAGGCACTGAACAACGGCGGCACGAATCTGGACTGAGGCGGACATCACGGCGCGGCGGTGATGCCGCCAGGTAGCTGCTTGTGACGTTGGGAGGAAGACAACAACATGCATTTTGCGTAAAACCCCCTGGTAAAAATTCAAACTCAACCCATAGTCCTTCAGCTGGCCCACTTGTCAGTCAGAGAGATTTACTGAGTGTTGTCCTTGCTGGGCCGCTACTGGGCTGCTATGAGTTGCTCGTGTGTAGTAGATAGAGAGAGAGGAAATGGGCCACGACCAGAAACAATTTCCTTTTGTTTTTCCTTGTTCCTTTTCTTTTTCTATATTCTATTTTCTTTTCTTTCAAACTTTTGTATTTAAACACTTGTTTTGAATTTTTCTTTATGGAAGTTCTTTGCTGAATAATTTTGGTAATATTGAAATGCATTTAGTATCAATTTGTGAACTTTTATTATATAGTGTTATATTTCTTTATTTTCTCTAAATAGATCTTTTTCTCTTTAATTTATTTTGAGGGACCTTGGTTATAAATTTGATTTACCTAATAAACCATATCTTCTTGAAGGATATATTATTACTCATTCATAAAACTTTTTCCTCATTAACTTATAGTTTTTAGGGTACTTTTATATGGTGATCCTTTTTTTATTATATGATACATAAAGTTCTAGGGAATTGATATGGTTAATATTATTCTCATGAATCTGGGAAACAATAATGTGTATATTTTATTATAACTAACATAGGAGTTAGGGTTTGAATTATAAATGCTTACCCTAGGGTTTTAGAGTTCTTAATAAACTTATATTCTTTTGTTGATGTGAGTAAAGATTAATGGCTAAACATATTGTCTTTAGGTTTGTGATCTTTAATGATATCACCCTTTAAAATAAAAAGTTATTATCTAGAATGTCTGATGGAAAAGAGTTGATAAAGATAACTCCTAAGCACATATGGTTATGATAATTGGAAATGAAAAAGATGTGCTTAAGTGATTTGCTATAGGAAAATATTCCTATAAAGCTTTATGGAAGTCAGATGATAGATCAATCAGATGAAATGGATATTATGTTTGGTTAATGATTTAGGGTTTAGTGTTTACCAAGAATTCCTATCTTCCATAATTCACAATCCTGGACTTCTAATTAAGGAATTCCTTTCCTAGATATACTACTTCTTCCTATCCATCATCATGTGTTAACATGATGAGCTTTTCTTCACAAGGATATTCTTATCCACCTTTTATTCTTCTAAATTCATTATAAATCCCATGAACTTGACACTAAATCTTTCATAATCTTCTCATATCCTTACTTGGTAATCAAATTATTCTAGTACTAATAATCTCCAATCCAACATATGGTTACAGTTACCTCCATTCATACTCTTCCTTTATCATCCTTCACTAATACTACTTTAGTAGATGTATATATCAAACTTTACCTCACCTCAAGTGTTTAGTATTTCCCAAGAGGAAACTACTACTTCTATAATCCAATGTTGCTCTAGCATCTTCTTAATCATACTATCTTGTCTCTACTTAACTCCGGTAACTAATACTCCAACCTCACATTATATTAATGTGATATGTCATGGCTAACCTAGAATAACATATCTATACTAGGGTCCAATCATGTTCTATCCACCAATGTCACTTATACATGATATAAGCATTCAATCTTGGTGACTAAAGCATGATCATTATAATCCTTTGATCATTTATGGTTTAGGTTTCCAGTTGGCTAATCAAGGATTTCATCCATACAACATTACAGTTGTATTATAATTATCTTCTTAGTATCTCTACCTAACTATGAGATATTACTCATTTACTATACCTACTTGACCCAATAGGATTACTCCTTGGTAACTATCTTCAGAATTCATCCTTATAATCCTCTTTATTACCACATAGAATTATATCTTCCAAATAACTCTTCTATCCATTCAGGAGTGAGTTAACTCCATCAATTATCACATTGATCTTATTCTCTTCCAACACTCCCATCCTATAGGTGATATCTAAATCTATCATTACCACCTACCTCTTCTTACCTCCTTCTCTAAAGGATTTACAGTGAATGTTATGATAAAGACAAGAGTTGATAGATCAAGAATTGATAGGTTAAGGAATCAATAGTTGATTACTCAACATTGATGAACAACAGATATTAGAATAAGATTCAATAGGGATGATAAGGATTGATATGGGAAGAAAGATATATGATGAATGATCTTGACTTGGTTTCTTTCCTACTCAATCTCACTAAAGAGTTAAGGTTGGATATTACCATGATATTCATGGTAGGAATGGATAAGAATGATATAGGTCAAGTCTTAGTCACTGAATTCTTGTTACTTGGTATTCATGAGTTATTGTAATGAATACTAGGATGTGATCACTTAAGGATCAAATTATAATCATTAATCAATGTGTAATGGTTTAGTTTCATTACCTTTGATCTACCCTTAGATCAAATCATGTTTACCCAAAATAAGGTTTTAGCAAAGGTCATATTGAAACTTATCGCAGTCAACTTGATGATCTACTTCAATTCCATCAAGTTAAGAGAAGCTTCAATCACTTTGACAAGTTTTGTTCAAAAGCGCGAAAATTATTTGGATTTTCTATGCATGAATGCAATGCACACTTCTAGGTTCAGCTTATTTCTAAGATCTAATGCTGGGATGTTAAAGACTCACCCCCTTAAAATAAACTTCGTCCCCGAAGTTCGTAAACTCTCACGTTTCGGAGTAAGGAATTGACTTGTGTTGGTTACGACACATCTCAACTCCATGGTAACCTCAAATGGGAATAATTGTAGTATTCCATATCCAAATATTTTCCTTGAATTCTCATCATACTTGATAATATCCAACTTGTTGTCGCTAATATCCCAATGTTCCTTTTACTTTCTTCCCTTAGGGATATGTCCTTATTAATAAATCCTTAAATTGGGGTCTCTTCGTTCGTTCCTTATCTTGATTAGGTATCCTAATCCAACTCCTTAACTTGATTATCGATCTTCTTTACTATATTGTGTAAGGCCTAGGAAGTCTTACTAAAATAGGGTTTTAACTCTATTAAACAATAACTATGGTCAAAATACTAACCTTTGATTTGTGATGGTATGGTTTATACTGATAGTCCTTCTGAAGATTGGATTTGAACTCATTTAGTCCATACCCATTGGAATTTTTTATTTCTCTATCCATGACCAATTGGATGTGTTTTATTCCCTCTTAAGGATCACTTAAGAGTTGTTTCCTTTAGAATTAGTCTATTAGGACTATTCTGTTTTATTACTTCAAGCTTTTACCTTATCAAGCTTTAGGCAATCTATTATTATCACCTTAAGTACTTCTTCAACTTCCTTATATTAATTGCCTTAAGGTTTGAGTCCTACTATCTTGGTTTAACTTCAATCTTCCATCCAGACATACTTCAGAGAATACTTTTATGATGATTTTATTTTAACCTTATGAAAATAAGGCTTGCTGTTGTTGTAGGTTAGTACTTCTTCTCCAACCTTATGAAAATAAGGTTTGAACTGCGTGATGAATGCTGTTTTCTCCTGATCTTCGACCTTCAGTCGAATTTGGTTGTAGCCTAAGTAGGTGTCAAGGAAGGAGAGTTTCTCGCAACCTGCAGTGGAGTCGGTGATTTGATCGATCCTTGGTAGGGGTAAGTGGTCCTTTGGATAGTGCTTGTTGAGCGATGTGAAGTCCACACACATCCGCATGATGTCTGTGTCCTTTTTAGGGACCAGCACGGTGTTGGCCAGCCACTCGATTTCTTTGATTTCCCTGATGAAATTGGCATCGAGAAGTCTGTTGACTTTGATTCCAACGGCTTCGGCTCTTGGCTCGGACAGTCGACGAATCGACTTCTTGACTGGCTTCGCATCCGGAAACACATTGAGTGCGTGCTCGGCGAATTCCCTGGGAACTCCTGGCATGTCCACAAGACACCAGGCAAAAATTTCCCAGTGCTCACGGAGGAATTCGACAAGCGCGCTTTCGTATGCAGGACTGAGGTCGTTGACGATCAACGCCGTCTTGGAGGCTTCCGTCGGGTGGACATGTACCTTCTTCGTGTTGACCGTGGAGTCGAACGACATATCACGTGCGTTTTGTCTGGTGACTGGGGGTGCCCCATTGTCTGTCATCTCTCTGAGCCTCGTGAGCTCCTCATGCATGCCGAATGACTGGGAGATTCTGTTGAAGTCTCTGTCGTAGCTGTCAGACCGGGTGAAGCTTCCCTGGACGGTGATGACTCCCCTAGGTCCTGGCATCTTCAGTAGCAGGTACGCATAGTGTGATACTACCAAGAATCTTGTGAATGCCACACGACCAAGGATGGCATGGTATTGTGATGGCCAATCCACCACTTCGAACTCTAGCCGCTCGCGCCTAAAGTTTTCGGGCTGGCCGAAGATGACATCGAGCCATATCTTGCCCAGGGGATATATGCCCTTCCCTGGGACTATGCCGTGGACCGTCGTGTCTGACTGCTCCAGGTTGCATAGCGGGATGCGCATCGCTGCGAGTGTTTTGGCGAATATCAGGTTGATGCTGCTACTGTCGTCCATGAAGATGCGGCTCATCTCAAATCGGTCGATCTGCGCCTCGAGCACCAGGGCAGCATGACCTGGGCGAGGTACCTGGCATGGGTGATCCGAACGGTCGAACGTGATGCAGGATTTTGAGCCGCTGAGGTACTCAGGTATGGCTGGTGGAGAGGTCACAGCCAGGCTAACTTGGCGGGTGATCTTCCGCACCCTATTGGTTGGGCGCCCTTTCTGGATCATCAAAGAACCTTTTGGTGGTGTGTACCCACCTGCGTAGTTATTTGGCGCTAGTGCGACCGGTAGCTGCGATGGTCCGACGGGTGGTGGTGGAGGAGCTGTATGGCGACACCGTGCGGTGTGGTCCGAATCCGTGGTTTACTGATGCGCGCCGCATTTGGGTGAGGCCCTCGCTGAGCTTCTGGAATTCTCAACAGTCCTTAAGTATGTGGCTGGCCTTCTTCTTACCATCTTGCTTGTCCATGTAGAAGTGGATGGTGCAGAGACCAGACAACTTATCGTATGCCGAAGGCTCGTCGTCGCGGCTGCGATGTTGCCATGCTTGCGTGGGTCGTCCGTCGTCGTTGTAGTTGCTGCTGCGGTATCCGCTGTTGCAGTTGCCGTCATCGTGTCGATCAACGTACCCGTCCGCAACCATGTCGACTCCGTCGCGATCGTCGTAGACGCGCGATCTTATCTTGCTGCGGCGTTCGTGCCTACGGCCATAGTCGTCTTCGTCATCCGAATGCGCTCGGTTGACGGAATCCTCGCCATCTGCCCAACGATTGGCGATGTCCATGAGGTGGTCGAGTGTCTTGGGCTTGACGTGCCCAAGATCCTTCTTGAAATCTAGGCGCCTGGTGTCGTTCTTGAAGGAGTTGATTGCTCTTTCTTCGGAGATGTGCGCGGTGGAGTTCTTTATGTGGGACTAGCGGAGTATGTACGAGCGGATGGACTCGTTGGTCCATTGGGTGCACGCTCTCAGCTCCTCAATTGAGGCTGGCCTCTTGCTGGTGCCCTTGAATTTGCGGATGAAGTCAGACGCCTCTTCCCGCCGGATGGAGCCGGAGGATAGGTCCGAGCAGACCGGCCGCTTTGTCACCGCAAAGAAAAGGCATTGTAAGGAGGTGTTCTTGTTTCCGCCGTGGATCTTGACCGACGAAAGGTGATCATCGAGCCAAGTCTTTGGCTCCTGCGTGCCGTTGAACTGCGGATTGTCCGAAGGAAGCTTGAAATTTTTTGGCATCCAAGTTCGCCGGACGGATCTGCTGAAGCATCTGGCTCCGCACAGCTCTCCGTCGTCTTCCTCTTAGGACTCAGTTGAGCACGCGCGTTTAGCACATCCTTTGTCGAACTTGCGTTGGGTGAGCTCGTTGCGAGAGTCATAGTTGCTGCTGCGGTGCCGTGGGCTCTTGCGGCGCTGGGGCAGGTCGTGCTCGTCCTCCTCGGATGAGGGTGTAGGGCTTCGAGTGAACTTGACCGCAGCTTTTTTCTTCAGCTCTGCAGGAGTTTTGTCGTGGAGCACAGCTCTTAAGAGTCCGAGGCCTGCTAGCACGGACTTGTGCTTGGCGTTCTTTGGGTCGCCCGCCGGAGGCGGATTGGACGCGACATAGGTGGTGGCTGCCATGATTGAAGCATGCAGTGTTTTTCGCATGACGTTGCCGTGCGAGTCAATCGTCATGAAGGACGTATTGAGGGCCCTGGTGACCTCGCATCGTGCGGCAGGGTCCATGCGCTCCATGCAGGAGCGGTACTTGTTCGCATTGTTGCCATGTGAGTGAATGGTTCACAGCATAGAAAACAAAAAAATTCCTACGATGTGAACTATGTACCAAGATCTATCTATTAGATACAAACAACGGGCGGATGTATATCCGTAGAGAACATACCCTTGAAGACCGACAAAGCTTAACGAGTTCAACTCGTGGTTGATTTAGACGATCTCTTGCCGATCTCAAGATCGAGAGGAAGTCCTAGCGCCGCAAATCAGCATCGCATCCGTGCTCGCACACACGTTCGAGGCACCGAGCAACCTCCGCCTCCTCGCTCCAGTGATGCAGCGGAAGCACAACTCTTTCTTGCCGAATATCCACCGGGAACATGTATCTCGCTAGTCCGAGACCATGGGGATAAATTCTAGAGGGGGAGAGAGATCCTTCACGAGGAGGTGTGAGTGAGAAGTGAGGAGAGGGGTGCCTTTTATAGGAGGAGGGGGAATCCCAAGGGGTGGCCGGCGCATGGGGGCTGCCCCCTTGCCCTCCCCTCTTCATGTGGGTGGACACTCCACTCACAAAATTCCTTTAAATTCCCTCCACTCAAACATGCCATTAAATTTCCACCAAATTTAATGCAAACTCTCATTAAATAAAACTCTTTTATTTTATTCAGAATTTTGTCAATTACTTTAATGACAAACATTCACAAATAACCCCTTGCTAGAATTCTATTTCACATGCATAACCACTTTATGCAATTTCACCCGAAACCTGTTTCGGTATCTAGTGAAATAAATTCCTGCGCTTGTTCATTCTTTCGGCATGAAACTTTTGCTCCAAATGGATGTCGGTGTATCTTAAGTGTGTCACCCTACGGTTCGTAAATAATGCGGACATGATCGAGACCCTTCTCCGATCAATAATCATTAGCGGGACCTGGAGATCCATACTGACTCCCACACATTGAACGATGACTTTCTTGTGATCGTTGGAACCTTTTTACGCTAGTATCTTAATCCCTTTGTTTCACGATATATTACATGTCCAAGATTCGATCATCGGTATCTCCATACCTAGTTTGATCTTGTTACTGACATGCACTCTTTTCTCATTCCCGTGATATAACATTCTAGTGATCAAATCACTTGCTTGCAAGCTAATCAATGTGATATCACCGAGAGGGCCCAGAGCATATCTATCCGTCATCGGGATGAACAAATTCCACTCTTGATCCATGATTCTCAACATAACACTTTAGTAGATTTGAAGCCATCTTTATAATCACCCAGTTGTGGAGTGACGTTTGATGTCAACAAGAAACTCTTCCGGTGTTAGTGATTGGCATGATCTCATGGTCTAAGGATTAGGACTACTTCGTAAGTTGTTTATAGCAATATAAACTTAATGACTTTGATCGTAATGTTATACTTCGGATGAATGTTCATCACACCATTACACTAATGTTGTTATATCATTATTAACAACATCCAATGTCTATGATCAGGAAACTATGATCATCTTGTTAATCAACTAACTAGTTTATGAGAGAGGCATAAATAGGAACTTTCTGTTTGTTTATTAAACACACATGTATTAACATTTCCGTATTAATACAATTATAGCATGCAAAATAAACATCTATCATATACTTGGAATACACATAATAAACATTTTATTATTGCCTCTCAAGGCATATTCCCTTCAGTCTCCCACTTGCACTAGAGACAATAATCTAGTTACATAGTGATGTATCTAACACCCATGGAGTTCTGGTGTAGATCATGTTTTGCTCTAGGGAGAGTTTTAGTCAACGGATCTGCTACATTGAGATCCGTATGTACTTTACAAATCTTTATATCTCCATCCTTGACATGCTCGCGGATGGAGTGAAACCGGCGCTTAATATGCTTGGAATGCCTGTGAGACCTTGGCTCTTTGGCATTGGCAATGGCACCATTGTGGTCACAATAGATCACCATTGGGTCCAACGCGTTTGCAAACACTCCTAGTTTGGATATGAACTCCTTCATCCAAACTGCTTCCTGAGCCGCTTCTGAAGCAGCAACATATTCGGCCTCCGTTGTTGATCCCGCCACCACAGGTTGTTTGGAGCTCCTCCAACAAACCGCTCCGCCATTAATGAGAAATACGTATCCGGACTGAGACTTAGAGTCATCCGGATCGGTGTCAAAGCTAGCGTCAACATAACACTTAGCGACGAGCTCTTATTCACCTCCGTATACAAGAAACATATCCTTAGTTCTTCGTAAGTACTTAAGGATATTCTTGACCGCTTGCCAGTGTTCTGAACCTGGATCCGATTGGTACCTACTAGTCAAACTAATAGCATGTGCCACATCCGGTCTTGTACATAGCATGGCGTACATTATAGAGCCTATGGCTGAAGCATAGGGGACCTTGTCCATTATCTCTCTTTCTTCCGTCGTAGCCGGACTTTGAGTCTTACTCAATGCCGTGCCTTGTGTCATAGGTAAGAACCCCTTCTTACTATCTTCCATTTTAAACTTCTTTAAAATCTTATCAAGGTATGTACTTTGCGATAGCCCTATTAGGCGCCTAGATCTATCTCTATAGATCTTTATGCCTAATATGTATGACGCTTCACCTAGGTCCTTCATTGAAAATTTGCTGTTTAGATAACTTTTAACACTGTTTAAAAGATCTATATCATTTCCGATCAATAATATGTCATCCACATATAATATCAGAAATGCCACATTGCTCCCACTCACTTTCTTGTAAATACAAGCTTCTCCATAAGTTTGGACAAATCCAAACTCTTTGATCACCTCATCAAAACAGAGATTCCAACTTCATGATGCTTGCTTCAATCCATAGATGGATCGCTGAAGCTTGCACACCTTGTTAGCATCCTTAGGATCGACAAAACCCTTTGGTTGTATCATATACAACTCTTCTTCAATATTACCATTGAGAAACGCGGTTTTTACATCCATCTGCCATATCTCATAATCGAAATATGCAGCAATTGCTAACATAATCCTAACTGAATTTAGCATCGCTATGGGAGAGAATGTCTCATCGTAGTCAACTCCATGAATTTGTCAAAACCCCTTTGCGACAAGTCAAGCTTTATAGACGGTCACATTACCATCAGCATCAGTTTTCCTTTTGAAAATCCATTTGTTCTCCACGAACTTTCAGTCGTGAGGTAATTCCACCAAGTTCCAAACTTGATTTTCATACATGGATTCCATCTCGGATTTCATGGCTTCTAACCATTTGTTGGAATCCGGGATCATCATCGCTTCTTCATACGTCGCAGGGTCATCATTTTCATCAACCATGAAATTCATGACAGGATTTCCGTACAGCTCGGGAGATGCACGCGTCCTGCTTGACCTGTGAGGTTCGGTAGTACTCTCTTTCGGAGTTTCATGATCATTATCATTAGTTACCTCTTCAACAGGTGGAGCCAACTCCGGAACAACTTCCGGCGCTGCGCTACTCGCCATACTTTGAAGAGAAGGTTCAATAACCTCTTCGAGTTCTACCTTCTGACTACTCACACCTTTTGCGTGAAACTCCTTCTCTAGAAAGGATCCATTCTTGGCAACAAAAACCTTGCCCTCGGATATGTGATAGAAGGAATACCCAATAGTTTCCTTAGGGTATCCTATGAAGACGCATTTTTCCGCTTTGGGTTCGAGTTTATCCGGTTGAAGTTTCTTCACATAAACATCGCATCCCCAAACTTTAAGAAATGACATCTTAGGTTTGTTTCCAAACCACAATTCATTCGGTGTCTTTTCAACGGATTTAGATGGTGCCCGATTTAAAGTGAATGCAGCAGTTTCTAGTGCATAGCCCCAAAATGACAACGGCAAGTCCGTCAGAGACATCATAGATCGAACCATATCTAATAAAGTACGATTACGACGTTCCGACACACCATTTCACTGTGGTGTTCCGGCAGGTGTGAGTTGTGAAATAATTCCACACTCTTTCATGTGAGTGCTAAACTCGTAACTTAGATACTCACCTCCACGGTCGGACCGTAGAAATTTTATCTTTCTATTACGATGATTTTCCACTTCATTCTGAAATTCCTTGAACTTTTCAAAGGTTTCAGTCTTGTGTTTCATCAAGTAGATATAACCGTATCTACTCAAATCATTCGTGAAAGTAACAAAATAACGATATCCACCACGCGTCGACACACTCATTGGACCACATACATCAGAATGTATGATTTCCAATAAATCTGTCGCCCGTTCCATTGAACCGGAAAACGACGTTCTAGTCATCTTGCCCATAAGGCATGGCTCACATGTATCAAATGATTCAAAATCAAGTGATTCCAAAAGTCCATCCGAATGGAGCTTCTTCATGCGTTTAACGCCAATATGACCTAGACGGCAGTGCCACATATATGCGGATATATCATCATTAAGTTTAATCCTTTTAGCATCTACATTATGAATATGTGTAACATTATCATCGAGATCTAATAGAAATAAACCATTCATCATTGGTGCATGACCATAAAAGATTTCATTCATATAAATGGAACAACCATTGTTCTCGGATTTAAATGAATAACCACTTCGCATCAAACACGATCCAGATACAATGTTCATGCTTACTGCAGGCACCAGATAACAATTATTCAAGTTTATAACTAATCCCGACGGCAAATGGAGAGGCAGCGTTCCGACGGCAATCACATCAACGCTTGATCCATTGCCGACATGCATCTTGACCTCAGCCCTTGCTAGCAGTCGCTTGTTCCGCAGCCCCTGATTCGAGTTACAAATATTAGCAACTGAACCGGTATCAAATACCCAGATGCTACTGCGACCACTAGACAAATACACATCAATAACGTGTATATCATATATACCTTTTTTTGCCTTGCCGGCTTTCTTGTCTGCCAAATACTTGGGGCAGTTGCGCTTCCAGTGGCCAGCCCCCTTATAATAGTAGCACTCGGTATCAGACTTAGGTCCAACTCGGGGTTTCTTTTCAGGAACGGCAACAGGCTTGCCGCCCTTACTTCCCTTCCGTTTTCCCATCTTGTCTTTCTTGAAACCAATGTTCCTATTGATCATCAACACTTGATGTTCCTTTTTGATCTCCACTTCTGCAGTTTTAAGCATTAACAGAAGCTCGGGGAGAGACTTCTTCATGCCTTGCATATTATAGTTCATAACAAAGCTCTTATAGCTAGGTGGGAGAGACTGCAGAACACGATGGATGCATAAGTACATGGGAATCGTTAAAATCATTTTCAACTCACCCATTGTATCAAATGCATTTCCGTTTTCGAAACGCTTTCGAAGTTCCGGCTCTAGCCCATACAATATGCCGCAATGAACTAAGGTGTGGTCCTCCTGACGAGTCTGATAGACATTCTTCTCCTCGTCAGGGGCATCCTCAAAAAGTGGGGGGCCTAGGGGCGCTTCTAGCACGTATTGCTTTTGTGCAGCAGAGAGGAGAATCCTCAAGTTCATGGCCCATTCGGTAGAGTTTCTACCGTTTGTTGCTAGTTTCTCTTTCTCCATGAACACATTGAAATTAAAAGCAGGTGGTGCCATCTACAACAGAATTTGTAAAGTTTAGACTAAGTGTATGATAGATTGAGTTCAACTAATCCATATTACGAATGAACTCCCACTCAAAAACGACATCCCTCGTGCCTTTTTGGTGATTACATGAACCAAATCCACTATACCAAGTCCGATCATCATGTGAGTCGGTATATCTTCAAAGGCGAGCATCAAATGGGCATCATATCTACTATATGACTCATGCTTAACCTTTCGGTCCGTGTTTCGAGGCCATGTATGTACATGCTAGGCTCGCCAAGTTAGAACCTTAGTATTCGCGTGTGTAACTGTTTTACACCCGAAATATGGTCGTGGATCCAAGAACACCCGATCATCACGTGATGTATTGGAGCAACGAAAACATAATCGGTGCATACTAAAGGAAGAACACATTCTTATCTTGATATTTAAATGAGGGATCATCTTATTATGCTAACAAAGCGCTAAACAAGCAATATAAGATGCTATCAAACATCACATGTTTATTAGTGAAATGATATGGTTCCCGCATATGATCTCTATCATGTGCATCGTGGTATGATCACTAGCATACCTATATGTGTAATTCCAAGGTCTATGGAGATTACACGTTATGTATGTTGTAAGAGTATCATCTCATACTTCTACTTACAACATCACCATATCATAACACTAGCCCAGCAACAATCTAAACTAGACGCCTCTAATTTATCCATTGCAAGTTTTACGTGGCTTAGGGCTTTCGAGATAGAACCGTTCTTACCTACGAACATGAACCACAACGAGGATAACCAAATTGTTGACAACTCGTTGCAAAATAGATATTGACTATAGTAGGAGAGACAGACACCCGCTAGCCACTTATGCAAACTAGTTGCATGTCAAGCGTGGAACAGGTCTCATGTGCGAGGACATGTAAAGTTTGTCCGGGCCGCTTCATCCCACTATGCCACCAATATCCAAAATTACAACTAAGGAGCAACAACATGATCATCATCGCCCACATACTCATATGTGTACTACCCGTGTAAAGCATCTACGCATAGATCCGGCTCTGATACCACTGAAGGGTTCGCAACATAGAAAACAAAAAATTTCCTACGATGTGAACTATGTACCAAGATCTATCTATTAGATACAAACAACGGGAGGATGTATATCTGTAGAGAACATACCCTTGAAGACCGACAAAGTTTAATGAGTTCAACTCGTGGTTGATGTAGACGATCTCTTATCGATCTGAAGATCGAGAGGAAGTCCTAGCGTCGCAAATCAGCAGCGCATCCGTGCTCGCACACACGTTCGAGGCACCGAGCAACCTCCGCATCCTCGCTCCAGCGATGCAGCGGAAGAACAACTCTTTCTTGCCGAATAGCCACCGAGAACATGTATCTCGCTAGTCCGAGACCATGGGGGATAAATTCTAGAGGGGGAGAGAGATCCTTCACGAGGAGGTGTGAGTGAGAAGTGAGGGGAGGGGGGCCTTTTATAGGAGTAGGGGGGAACCCCAAGGGGGTGGCCGGCGCATGGGGACTGCCCCCTTGCCCTCCCCTCTTCATGTGGGTGGACACTCCACTCACAAAATTCCTTTAAATTCCCTCCACTCAAACATGCCATTAAATTTCCACCAAATTTAATGCAAACTCTCATTAAAGAAAACTCTTTTATTTTATTCAGAATTTTGTCAATTACTTTAATGACAAACATTCACAAATAACCCCATGCTAGAATTCTATTTCACATGCATAACCACTTTATGCAATTTCACCCGAAAACCTGTTTCGATATCTAGTGAAATAAATTCCTGCGCTTGTTCATTCTTTCGGCATGAAACTTTTGCTCCAAATAGATGTCGGTGTATCTTAAGTGTGTCACCCTACGATTCATGAATAATGCGGACATGATCGAGACCCTTCTCCGATCAATAATTAGTAGCGGGACCTGGAGATCCATACTGACTCCCACACATTCAACGATGACTTTCTTGTGATCGTCGGAAAATTTTTACGCTAGTATCTTAATCCCTTTGTTTCACGATATATTACATGTCCGAGATTCGATCATCGGTATATCCATACCTAGTTTGATCTCGTTACTGACATGCACTCTTTTCTCGTTCCCGTGATATAACATTCTAGTGATCAAATCACTTGCTTGCAAGCTAATCAATGTGATATCACCGAGAGGGCCTAGAGCATATCTATCTGTCATCGGGATGAACAAATTCCACTCTTGATCCATGATTCTCAACATAACACTTTAGTAGCTTTGAAGCCATCTTTATAATCACCAAGTTACGGAGTGACGTTTGATGTCAACAAGAAACTCTTCCGGTGTTAGTGATTGGCATGATCTCATAGTCTAAGGATTAGGACTACTTCGTAAGTTGTTTATAGAAATATAAACTTAATGAGTTTGATCGTAATGCTATACTTCGGATGAATTTCATCACACCATTACACTAATGATGTGATCTCGTTATTAACAACATCCAATGTCTATGATCAGGAAACTATGATCATCTTGTTAATCAACGAACTAGTTTATGAGAGAGGCATAACTAGGAATTTTCTGTTTGTTTATTAAACACACATGTATTAACGTTTCTGTATTAATACAATTATAGCATGCAAAATAAACATCTATCATATACTTGGAATACACATAATAAACATTTTATTATTTCCTCTCAGGGCATATTCCCTTCAGTGAGGTGGAGCCGTCAGCGGCGGAGAGCGCAGCTCGCCGCGCGCTGGATTCCGCAGCTGCCTTCTGACGCTTTTCGAGCTCCTCCTGCAGCTTCACCTGCCGGTTGTGCTCGTCGATCAGGAGGAGGTGGTAGGCCATCAGCAAATCTTGGGAGGCATTCATAGGCAGGATTTTGTTGTCTGCCATGGCCTCGCGTGCTTGGCGCCAGCCTTACTCGTTGAGGTTGATCTGGTTATAGGCATGACCGTCGCCCTCGTTGGCTTTGTTAGGCGGATCTCCCTCGTTTCCTCCGTTCCCAGTTTGTGGGTTAGGAGGGGGATTTGGTGTTTGCTACGCACTCGAACCCGATGGTGGGTCCGCTTTGCTGTTGATGACGACGACGCATAGGTAGCGCTCACGGAGTGGGTTGCTGCTGTCGCAGCTTTCGGGTCCGGAACCGTAGATTCCTTCATCCGAAGGGGGCCGCAAAGATCGGAGTTACAGTTGTTGCTGTCATTCGAGTCGTCTGTCAGCGTTGACGCGTGCAACACGCCAATGGGTGGGACCCATGAAGCGGGCCTGATGGATGGTAGTGGTACACTCTCTGGGAGGCGGAGGGTGCCGTTCTACCCCACCTGGAAGCAGAAACTCCCGAACAGCATCTCGAGCCCATCGCCGACGGACTCGAAATCCTTCAGGGTGGCCGGCGAGGTGGCGGTGAAGTCGAAGGCGCCAAAGAGGAGATGACTCTCTGTTGCCGATGAATCGTAGATCGCTCTGGATGGAACCGTCACGACTACACGATCAGTGTCCCCGTTTCGCACAGACGGCGTCAATTGACGAGGTTCGATCTCGTCAATGCCCATTGTTACGGACTTGGGTTTTGAAGAAGATGGGGATGCTGAAAGTCGTGAAACGGTTAACAGGCAAGCAACGCGGGGACACGAGGTGTACCCAGGTTCAGGCCCGCGGAGGGAAAATCCTACTCATGCTTGTCTACTCTTGATTATGGCAAAACCTAAGGTTACAGGGGTGCGCAGATACAATTTGGCGTGAGGTGTGTATGAGGTGTTGAGATATCCTTCCCGGCGTACCCTCCTGGCCTTTATATAGATAGGACAGGTCTTGGGACAGGTCAAGTCGGTTACAAATTAGGGTTGATACCCTTTGAAATTCTATCTAATCTAGACTTGTCCTCCAAGAAGTCAAAAACGTCATGGACTTGGACCACCCGAAGTCTTTATGGGTTGCGTGTCCTGACGTGGGTCATCTTTGGGCTAGACCAGATATACTAATGTTGTGCACCCGTAGGGTACATCCATGTCCTTACCCTAACCCTGTTTTGGTAGTAAAGTGTAATTTCTCAAAGAAACTACTAATAACAACAAATGAAGGCCATTTTATATGAGCATTTCTCTTGCGTGAACCGATTTTTCAATCTAAACATCGATTTTTTTTCAATCTAAACATCTATTTTATTTGAACAAGGAAAATTAGTAATATTTTTTCACAATATATAAATAATATTTTAGTATAAAATACTTTCTCTGTTCACTAAATTAAGACCATTTGAATATTTTTAAAATAGACTAGTTTATACAGAACCTTTTTTTTGTAAGGAAATTCCGGGCTTTCATTCAAATAACCACAGCTCCATCCCGATCAGCCAGAAGACTGGAAACGAGGAAGCTTGGGGGAAGTTCCATCCAACAACTTGTGACCGCCAGAGTGCAAGCGTGCTTGGCACAAAGGTGGGCAAGTGTGTTAGCTGATCTAGAAATATGTCGTATTACAAAATCATCAAAAGAAAAAGACAACCCTTCTATTTCTAGTAAAATTGGCGCAATAACAGCGCGAGAACCCAGTCGCGAGTCCCAGAGATCAACGACCTCCTTGCAATCTGCTTCAAGAACCACTCGCGAGAAACCATGGAGCTTTGCGAAGATCACCCCATCCCTCAACGACATTGCCTCGGCAATCATCGGATCAGTGATTCCAGAATACGGCTTGCTCCAAGCTCCAATAAAGCCGGAAGAATCTCTAGCCACACCTCCCGCTCCAGCTTTCCTAGCTTCAGATGCTATACCAGCGTCAGTATTAATTTTGACCCAGCCAATCTCAGGCGGTCTCCAACCATGTCCCGGGAGGATACTAGCAAGCTGTCTCGACACCTCCAGCAAGGCCAACGTGTCTCTAATCCTCAGCACGGAATTAGCAGGACTCAGACCCTCCCGGTCATGCGTTATATTATTTCGTGAAGTCCAAATTGCCCACATAATCGTGATGATTTTCGCCCTGTCTTCATCAGGAACAATCGGGTCACATAGGATATCGCGCAACCACGTCGAGGGATGTAGCTCCGGTACCCTGATCTGGAGCGACCCCTTCGCCTCCAACCAGAATTTTTTCGCATGCGAGCAATATAGCAGTGCATGCCTTAGATCTTCGTCTGTTGCGCGGCAGACTTTACATTGAGCAAGCGTGGCAATGTGTCGGTGCTGCAGCGTCTGTTCAACTGGCAGAATACCACGAAGAACACGCCACCAAAACACCCAAACTTTTGGGACCACCTGCAGCTTCCACAGTCTCGACCATAATCCAGCTTCAGAAGATGTACCCGCAACCGCCCCTTCCGCTAGAGCGAGGTGCTCCTTACACGTCATGAGAGCCTGGTACGCTGATTTCACCGAATATGATCCTGACTTTTCCAGGTTCCATGCCCACTGATCATCACCCCCACCAGAAGCCAATGGGATATTTAATATAGCATCCGCCTCGGGTGCAGTAAAATTCCTCCTCACGGTGTCAGATTTCCATGACCAATTTTCCTTGTCAATAAGATCCGCCACTAAGTTCAGATTGTCATCTCCAGTTTGCGCAGATGGCATCATCGATCTTGTCCCGGGGATCCACTTATCATTCCAGATGGACACTGATAGGCCATCCCCAATACGTTTCAGCAAACCCCCTGCCAATGCTTCTCGACCTGCAACGATAGCCCGCCAAGTCGAGGAAGAACTCCGAGGCACAGTGGCTTGCATAAAATCAACCTCAGGAAAGTACTTGGATTTGAGCACTCTGCAACACAGAGACTCGGGTTGAGTCACCAACCTCCACCCATGCTTCCCGAGGAGAGCCAAATTGAAATTCTCCAGGTCTCTAAAGGCCATACCTCCTTGGCACTTGGGTTTAACCAGAGAATCCCAAGCTAACCAGTGCAGCGCCCGTCTGTCTAGAGAGCTGCTCCACCAGTAACGGGCTTCATACGATGCAATCAGCTTGCAAACATTCTTTGTAAGCTTGAAACAAGACATGCTATAAGTCGGAATTGCTTGAATTACCGCCTTCAGAAACACTTCTCCGCCCGCACACGACACCATCCTTTCTGATCCCCCATGCAGCTTACTACGAATTCTTTCTCCGATATGATCGAAGGTGCCACTTGTGATGCGACCCACAGCTGTAGGCAGCCCTAGATATCTCTCACTGAAAGCTTCCACATCAATTCCCAAAAGGGCTTTCAACGACTGCCTGGAAGAGAGCTGAGTATTTGGGCTAAAGAAAATAGAGCTCTTCTCCCTGTTCACTCGTTGCCCCGAGAAGCCTTCATAAATATTAAGAATCTCATTAATTCTCTGCGCGCTCTATCCATTTGCTTTCAAGAAAATTAAACTGTCATCAACAAAAATCAAATGGTTTATCCACGGTGATCTGATGCTTACCCTGATGCCCCTATCAACAGATGCCCCGCCGAAATGGTTCAGCAAGGAAGTAAAACCTTCTCCACATAGCAGGAATAGATACGGTAACATCGGATCCCCCTGACGTAGCCCTCTGGATGGTGTAAAGAAAGGCAACAATTCACCGTTAACCTTCACTGTGAATCTAACATAGGCCACACACTTCAGAATCAATCTAACATAGCTAGAACTGAACTCCAATTTCAACATAATGGCTTGTAAATAGTGCCACTCAACCCGGTCATAAGCTTTCATCATGTCCAACTTTACCGCACAAACACAATTCCTCCCCTTCTTTCTCCTCCTCATCGCATGCACACTCTCATGTGCAATTAAAACATTATCCGTAATGAGGCATCCAGGGACAAAGGCGCTCTGCTCCTCCCCAATAATATCCCCTAAAAACCTTCTCATTCTGTTGGCAATGCATTTCGCCGCCACCTTATACAAGACCGGACAGAGAGAAATAGGTCGATACTGGGTAACACATTGTGGATGGTTTACCTTTGTAATGAGAGTAATTGAAGTGTCGTTCATTCCTTGGGGAAGCTCTCCACCATTCAAAAAAATCCAAGATAGCAGGACCAATATCCTCCCCCAACAAGGACCAATGCCGTTGAAAAAAACCTGCTGTGGAACCATCCACTCCTGGTGCCTTGGATGGTGCCATCTGGAATAAAGCCGTCTTTACCTCGGCAGCTGAATATATTTTATTCAGTTCCGAATTCATCTTGGAAGTCACCCTGTTAGGTACCAAGTTCAGCAGCTCATCCATTGGCCTATACCCTTGCGACGTGTATAGCTCCTGATAGAAGCCCTGAATTTCAACACAATTATATTCCCATGAATCACACTTCATACCGTCGACACGCTCCAGGTTACTTATATTATTAATCCGCTTCCTATGGGCGGCTTGAGCATGAAAGTAAGTCGTGTTGTGATCACCCTCTTTCAGCCATTGCACTGTAGAGCATTGCCGCATCCATATCTCCTCTTGATGAAGTGCCTCCCGCAGTTGTTTGACCACTGCCTTCTCCTCATCGTTGGGACCACGTCCAACTGAGCGTACTCGGAGTTTATTAAGTCTGTCCCAAAGTTTACGAACCTTCTGAGCCAGACAACCAAACTCTTTTGCACCCCAAACATTGAGACTTGTCTATACATTATTTAGTGCCTGCACCACACCACAAAAGCTCCGCTGACAAAATCCTTTCTGCCATTTGTCTAGAACCAGCTTATCATAATCTTCATGTGTCTTCCATACATCCTCATACCTGAATTGTTTAGCACCCCTTCTCCTCACATCGGCCACACGTTCGTGAAATTTGACCAAAACGAAGCAGTGATCAGATTCTGTAGAAAATATGTGTCGTACTCGCGCGCTTGCAAATTTATTCAGGAACTGGTCGTCTCCAAAGGCACGGTCCAGTCGCCTTAACATTTGCATCACCCATCTGCCCGTTGTCCCAGGTGTACTCCACACCCGACCAGCCAAGATCATGTAGAGAGCAGTCCTCAACTGCCTCCCGAAAGGCACGCATCTGCCACTCCGGCCTTGCAGCCCGAGAGAAATGTTCAGAAGCGAATAAGGTCTCATTAAAATCTCTGACGCACAATCACGCTGGGTGGTCAATATCAGCAAGGGTACGAAGTGCACGCCAACTATGGTGCCGATCGCCCGCCTTTGGCGCACCATAAAAACCTGAGAATCTCCACTCGATCTCCACACAATTACATCTCGTCACCATCGCATCGATATGGCATGCACTGAAGTTCTTGACATCAACATCCAGATCAGCTGACCAGAACAGTCCAATGCCGCCGCTCAACCCCACACTATCAATCGCAAAGCTACCAGCGAACCCCAACAATAGCTTCAAATCTTCCACACGCTATGCAGAAATTTTCGTCTCCATTACAAATAGGAGACCAGGCACTTCCTGCTTCACAACATTGCGAAGCTCACGAACGGCCGCCGGGTTCCCAAGCCCCCGACCGTTCTAGCTCATGCAACTCATTTCTCCAGGCAGGGCTGACTCGCAGCCACTGCCGAATCCGAGTTTGACGGGGTCGCTTTCTTCTTCTTTGAATCACGCTCATTATTCTCCCCATACTCCAAGCCGGTAACAGCAGCGCCCAAGGGTAGTACTTCCTTAGATTCTACAACCGATCCCTCCACACCAACAGTTCCATCAGTGATTTGCAGCACTGGCGGGACAATCTTCCTATAGACCTGGTTCTGAGCCCCAGCTTTGCACTTGATCGCATTGCTCTTCTTCAGCGGCGATGTAGCCTCTGGACCTGCCTCAGTAGCACAATTCGAGTCCCGCGAATCAGCTCTATGTGACTTAGAAAAGGAACCCGCCCCTCCCGACGATCTCTCACTGTAGGCCATCTTTTTCCATTCATCTGGCGCACGCAAATTCTTCCCGAAAGGAAGAATTCCGTTTGCATCTCTTGTGCCAGGCGTGGGGCACATCAAATCACCATGACCAAAGCGGCCGCAAGAAAAACAAAAATGAGGTGCATGCTCATACTGAATATCATACAGATCAGTACTCTGTCTCCTTGCCGATTCAATCAGGACCCATCTCCTTAACGGGCTCGAAACCTCAACAGAGACTCTAGCCCTAAGGTAGCCACCATCATGATCGAAGTGAATATATTTTGCCTGCTTATTGATCTGCTGTGCAATCGGCTTCCACCACTTCTGATCCCTTAGATGGAACGGAAGATTAACAACTCTCACCCATATAGACAGCCGATCAAATCTCAACTCAGAAGGTTTCATGTGATCCTCAAACACCGAGAGAACCACCGCATTCTTACTCACATGCCATGGCGAACCATCCCAAACTCGCTACCGATCTCGCTGGGTCGCGAATTCAGCAACAAACATGTTCTGACCCACATATCGGAACTTTAACCCCTTGGGGTTACCCCAGGCTGGACGCAAGGCGCTCTCGATCGTCTGGATGTGGAAGACATTACGATACAGCACCTTGCCTGCCAGCATCCACTTCTGTTTGTCCTGCTTCTCCCGATCATCAATGACCAGAGGCGTCGCCTCCTCCTCCGATATGTCCAGTCTCCCTAGTTCTTCCTCCAGCCACGCTCTCGCCGCCCTCGACGACATCGCGTTCTTCCCTGTCTCCCTGCCGCGCTCGGACGAAGCCATGGCGAGCCGACACCTCCCCCTTGCGCCCTGCCGATCAGATCGACGAGCGCCGCCAAAGTCCCTAAACCCTAATCGCCTCTAGAGAGGGCTCCGAGAGTTACGGGAAAAACGGATTTGTAAAGTAATTCAAGTGAACACTTAGTTTATACAGAACCTATACAGTAATATATGCATTTACGAGAAAGCTAAAAGGTTTTACATTGGTAAATGAAAGCAGTATAAAAAATTAAAAATAAAAATGAAAACAAAAAAAAACTAAAACAGAAAGAAAAGAGAAAAGGAATATGAAAACTGGAACCTGTAAATGGACGTGACCCGTCATCAAAATGCTTCATGCGGGAACGACACATTTGCCCAAATGGTGTATGGACAAGCGTTAGTCATGTGTAGCGGACACGGTTCATTGGCTGGCCCAAAGTGAGTGGTACCCCGCTAAAGCCTGCTTCAAGCATTATATAGCCGATGCCAAGCCTATTCCAGAAGCTGCTCCTTTTATCAAGCCTCTACTCGACGACGACGGTTCCAATTTCACGAACAATCCAGTGACCTCGACTCTCTACGAGAAAACCATGGAACCCTGTGGAAGGGCTTTCTCCCTAATAATCTCTATCCTCTTCCCCTCTATAAATTCTCCTCTCCCAGCCGGCAGAAAGCCTGAAGAAAGCAATCGATCAAAAAGCTCCCAGAAATCGCTCAATCTTCTGCTTCCAAGTTCCAACACTCGGCAAATCGTCCAACTGATCGATAATGTCGCTGATCCGCCGTAGCAGCGTGTTCGATCCCTTCTCCCTCGACCCCTTCGAGGGCTTCCCCTTCGGCTCTGGCAACCTCGTTCCACGCACGTCGTCTGAGACCGCGGCCTTCGCCGGAGCGCGCATCGACTGGAAGGAGACCCCCGAGGCGCACGTGTTCCAGGCGGATGTGCCGGGGCTGAAGAAGGAGGAGGTGAAGGTGGAGGTGGAAGACGGCAACATCCTGCAGATCAGTGGCGAACGGAACAGGAACCAAGAGGAGAAGACAGACACCTGGCACCGCGTGGAGCGCAGCAGCGGCAAGTTCCTGCGCAGGTTCAGGCTGCCAGACAATGCCAAGGCGGAGCAGGTGAAGGCGTCGATGGAGAACGGCGTGCTCACCATCACCGTGCCGAAGGAGGAGATCAAGAAGCCAGAGCTCAAGTCCATCCAGATCTCGGGCTAGAAGACTGCGTGATTGATGCGCGTTGCGCGATGGATTGGAGATGCAGAGAAGTGTCGTTGAGTTTCTTCTCGAGTACTAGTTCTGATCTGATGTACACCTAAATAAAGTGAGGCTGGGTTCTCATCTGATGTAAGCCTGGACGAGTGCGTGCGTGAGGTGTCGTGTAATGGTCAGAAACCGGAGTCGGTGAGTCTCTCTTCCTGGTGTTTTGAGTCTACAACTTCATTGTGCTGTAATAATCAGCGCCTGTACCCCATGCTCCTCTCAAGAGTACTTAACTTGGAAATAGTACTAGTTGTTGCCAATTGGTGCTACTGAACTAAATTTGCTCAGTTGGTTGGCCGATGCGGATAAGAATGGAGTAGGGGACAGAGCTTCTATACTGCTACATATCGAGATTTTGTATTAATCGGCTCATTTTCAGCGGACGTATGATAATTAATAATGTAAACATGGATATATTCGTCTCTTTTGGAAAAGACAATTATCCGAGTCTTCTATCTATGGCATGACAACAATTATCAGCCCAACTTGGGGTGGGGGTGGGGGGTATATCCATTATATTTACGTGAACTTCTCCAATTCCCTTCTTGCGATTTTTTTCCATCTCGAGTGACAGATGCCTGCTAAAAATCAAAGATAATGAAAGCTTTGCTCACCAATCTGCCGAACAATTTCTCCTCCATTGGGAGCTAGAATCTGTGGACATATTGACACTACTAAGTTGTACGTTCTATGCAGTAGAAACAGAGTTATGAACTCATAAGTCACGTTTTATTTGCGTGATTATTTGAGAAAATTTTGATTATTTTTTAGTATAGCATTCTGTCTTGGTAAGTTATGGAGTAATGGAAATGTTCATTGTAAACTGCCGCATGCATAGTCCAAACGTATGGCCATCCCTAATTAGGAGGACCATTTAATACATCAAATATGTTGTATTTAATACATCAAATATGGCCGATTCCGTTTGGGACGTGGAAAGAACACAAATATGTTCGTTCCATTTTGGGACGTGGAGAGAACATGCAGGGACGCATTGTCCTCCTCATGTCCGTGTGTGCCTTCAACGATGTACCCCATTGGGATCCTCCTCATGCTCGTGTATGCCCCCAACGATGTACCCCATTTAGACCGGACATGTTTGGCGAGCTCACACGCGTTAGCCTCTCAAGCACCAACATTTGTGCATCATGGGGCACCTTCCCCATGTCGATGACGATGAACCGAAGGCCGTAGGGGATGGCTATCCCACGCCAACTCCAGCAATGGAGCTCCCCGCTGGCGAGCATCCTGCAGATGCGGTACCAGATGAATTCAAGCATCTATAGCGGCAGGTCGAGGTAGATCCGCTTGGGGTTCCCTAGGTTCTTGGACATGTCCCACCAGCGCATGTCGATAGGGTCGACGCGCTCGAAGAACGAGCCCACAATGCATTGGAAGTCGTCCTCGCCGGCCAGCGCAGAGAAGATATGTGTGGATGAGTACATATCCTACCACCCGTAGTCCCCGCCCGCTATAGTGTAGTTCAGGTCAACCAACTCCTACGATGACGTTGATTTCAGCAGACGACCAAGACGCGAATTTTGCGCGCCCGTGCACCAACTCAGATCGTGCATTAAAGCAACTTTCCATAATAGCCTTTATTATGTAGATGAGAAGGCAGTTTGTACTTGCCTACAACAATGATGGTTTGTAAAAGTGCCACAAAAAATACACTAGCTGCGATACTTATTAGAAAAATCCTTCCTTAATTTTCTTTCTTAAAGACTGCGTAGACATGTTGAGAAAGATTTACACCTATAATATCTTAAGTTTCATGTACCGACCCCTCTACCTATCACCAATCAGTCCTAGATCTAAAAAATGATTTAGAAAATACCTAGTCCTCACCTAGATCTAGTACACCGCACACTCTCCCCTCACCTTGATCTAGTGCACCCACACTAACCCCACCTATAGAACACTCATCGTCACCACACGACTCTTTCTCATGGTCTTTTCCACCCATGGCTCGTTGTTCCATTCACGAAGATAGCGTGTCTCTTCCTCGATAATCTTCTCACGGAGATGGGGCCCTACAAGAGCATGCTAACATTTTCTTCTCAATGTGGTAGTCGTGATGTCTGGCGTCCACCTCGTCGTCGCCAGGCCACGCTAGTGGAGACGCACAACTTTCTAACTATGCATCTGAGGGTATATATCCTTCCTCCGCCACCCCTAAGCCATTACCGCAGCAAGAAACGACAGGCAGCACCGGTTAGTTTCCCTCTCCTTCCATGTTATAATTTCTGCCAAAATTGTTTGGATTTCCAATCTAGTCAATTAGATGTAGTAAACTTCTAGGATATATGTACAAGATTGTGAATGTTTGTACGAAAATGTGCATGAGAAGTGTTTGCATTATTTTTTAACCGGCTAGAAAAAAATTTCATCTATGAAAATTTGATCTAGTAAATTTTGATTTGATTAGAATTGCTCATCCAACTAGATATTAGTTTGTCTTCAAATCTAGCATGTACAACATGTTCGTTCTAATGTAAAAAACGATGAGCCATGGTACTGATCATGTGATGCATGGCCTATTATATGCATGCACGCGTTCAGTTTATATATTATAAATACATCATTGTTTTTCCTTCTAATACATTTGGAGGCACCTTTTGAACTATTTGAGGCACTTTCAAGTGCCTTTTATAAACGTGTGGGACCCTCCTTCTGAATACACAACAAGCTTTTAGTTTGTATTAAAAATACAAATCCGAATATCTTTGAAAGTAATTATCATATTAACAATTTCTTTGAACTGGCTAGTTCGCTAAGACAAAAATTTCAAAACAAGCCCAATATTTAATATGCTTGAACAAAAATTTATATTCGAGTATTAAAAATAAGTGAATCTGTAATGAAACATGTGCGTAAAATATGTGGAAGTCAGATGCACTAAAACATGTACAAAACAAGTACAAAAACTATATACATTTATGAAAACAACTCTATTATAGTTCATTATAAATGGGTTTATTGGGATATACTCATGGTAGATCATAGGTCATACTACATTTTTATAAGTCATGGTCCATTCAAACAAAGTCAAACATAAGTTTAGTGAAAAGTGCATCTTGCACTTATTCACCTAATTACACTTCTACTTTTCTAGAAAGTTCCCCACTTGCATTTTTTTTAAACCGAAGTGTTGCTTTTATTAATCGACCAAGACTTTAGAAAACCACATGATTCATAACATAAACTTGATTTTTTTTACATGGTATAAGGTTAGGTATGTGCTAGTGTAGCATACCCTAATAGGGGTATCTGAGTTGATGCTGCCTAGTTTTAAATTTTGGCTTTGCGCATTTCTGATATGCAAATGTAGTAGGTGTGATCTATTGTTGCACGTTGATCTATTGGTTATATACGAGTCAATGTGGTCGATATTACTTGGTGTTCAAAATGCGTTTGTTGTCGATGTTTACTAATCCTACAACCGGATCAATGTGAAATCTTGACAATGGTTTAAATCTTCCAATTCACATCACGCAGAGATAAATACAAATGAACGGGTGAGCAATAAAGTTAACGATTGATATCATTGTTGAAGCATAGATTGGATCTCATGCACGATGGGTAATAACGAAGTTTTGGATGTTATTGTGTTGGATTCCTTGGTGTTTACTTTCTTGGCTAGCTTGTTAGGTGTGTGGTGATCTAGCCCAATTGCTTAGTCCATTTTTATTTTATTTCTCCTTGTTTTCTTGAATTATAATAGGACAAATATTTCTTGTTATAATGCAATGATGGAACTTTTTGAACTTTGCATGGAAAAAGAGAGAGGTGGTGATAGTTATTTGGGAGGTGAAGTCTTTATTATGAAAATAATAAAAAGATGGCAGGAACCCTGGGCTCCTCTCCTTTTGCCATTTCCCCTTGATCTCTCCTTCTTTGTTACTGTTTATCCTTTTTGTGCCCCTCGTCTTTATTTTCACTAGCATTTTGGTGGCCACCTTCACATTCTTTATTGTTGCAATCGCCATCATGTTTCTTGAAATCAGTATTGCCACCTTCCTTTTGGATCAATCTCACTTGTTCTTCTCATCATTTTTTCTGTATCATGCCTATGAACATCCCTGACCTACCTCCCTTTGTGATTACGTCATTGTTCCCCAACTCTCCCTTCCTAATCTTTCCAATATATATTTTATCTCTCTCCTGCCCTATCTTTCCATCTCCTTCACACAATATTCCTCCCTAAGAGAGCACTGAATGTTACAAAGTGAACTGCGTAGCCAAAACAATTAGAGGGGTATTTTGAAATTCTAGAGAATACGAGGGTAATCTCGTAATTTCGATTGTTACATTGGCTAAGTGTTTCTAGCATAATGCCACAAACAACCATGTCTTGAGGTATGTAAAGTACCAACTTAATTACTACCATATAGGGTACGCCCATTTTCTATTATGTGGGGCCCTTATTTGTGTGTGTTGGGTTTGATTCATGTTTGTTGTCTTGGCTTGATAGATAAATAGTGCTTGAGGCCTGGTTTTCGAGCCATTGGTCAAGTTTTCTCGATTTTCCCCTAATTAACTCACAAATTCATTCCTATAAAGTGGTAAATATTATTTTTATAGGCGATGGCGCAATTACAAAAAGATGAAAATACTTAAGAGGAAGGAAACTAACAGGAGAAAACCACACTGGCCCGAGGCTCCTCTATTTTCATCATTTCCATTTCTCCTCAATATTAGTCGTCTCTTTGTCATTATTTACATCCCATTTTGGAGTCATTGTTGTTCTTGCTACCATCACCAACTTCCTTCTTGTATTCATATCCCGCTTTCACTCTTTCCATTGGTACCTTCGCACCCTTGTCATGCTCTCTCCACTCCCTCTGTCTCTACATCCATGTGCCCCTCCTCTCCCTCCACACCTTTCCTCCACCTTTGTTTTCTCTGTTCTCTCTCCTCACATGTCCACCTCTTTTGTCTGACAATGTATCCCATGGAAGCTGTAACTACCTCGGTGAATTACGCTCCTAGTTACAAGCCTGGATGAGCGGAAGTGGTTGAAATAGTACTGTGGGGCCCAAATGCCACTCACAGGTAGACCTTGCGGCCGTCCCAACCACTTCCAAACATCGGGACAAGAACGGGCGGCGTAATCGGCAGGCGAAGGGATCAACTACATACAAAAATGAGTATGTATGCAAGCCACCATACAACAGTACATCAGAGCCATTCCATCTAAAAGAAATAGAAATATTGCAAAGCCATACGGCAAGATCCAAATATCCTAGATAGATATAATAGTTTAGGATAGCTCCTCATCCATCAAACATCAGAGTATCAGGCGGAAGCGGCAAACAAGATCCGAGTACGGATAAGAAGCAAATCGGCATAAGATGCCCCATAAATAAACACATCCCGCCCACAGATCTCACGGATCCCCGTTCCCGGAATCTCTACACCGAATGATCGTTGCCCACATCGTCCGTCTCCTCCACCCAGTATCCATCTCGTGAGTGTACCTGTTCATCTGAATCAAACAATTTATCGTGTGAGACCCTAGGGGTACTCAGCAAGTCTTTATGCCTCTAAAGGGGACACAACCTGGGGTGACGCAATTGCAGCAAAAGATAAACCCTAACAATTCTATAGATACTCGCTAACCATCCGCCTAACCATAGATAGACGGATGTCCGTGAATTAATGACAACAGTTATAACAGTAATAGCAACAGATCCATCCTCCTCCTAGCTTACCAACGAGGAAGCGGACGAACAACCCCCCCATCCGTTGGCAGTTTTATTATCCCTTCCATGAGTGTTGCACTATTTACTAGTCAGTTACTTAGTCAAATTAAAAGCGGTACTTTAGTTATACTTGTCTATGATCGAGAAACTGTGCTCCAAGTCGTCCATAACCGCGGACACGGCTTTCAGAAAGTTTTTACCCTGCAGGGGTGCACAAATAGCAACACACACTCGATCAACCTCGGAAAAACCAAATCAAAACCCAACGAGGCTTTCACGACAAAGCAATCACGATTCAGAAATATTTCAGGGGGCCACCCCATTAAGCTACCATAGCGAAGTTAGGCGACTCAGACGGACTCAAGGTTTGGGTGGACGGTAGTAACGATCGGGAACCCGAAGTGTGACTGGGCTTGTCGATCTGGCAACGTGTCCCGATCCTAAACATCTGGTCGAGACATCGCACAATTTAAGTAAAGCAGTAAAGCATGGCATAAGTACAGGATAGTAAATAAAACCTCAAACTAGTTTGTGGCCCCAAGAAATAAGAATGAATCAAGCTCTGGATCAGGGGGGTCCCATAATCCTCCCGGATGTGGATAGCGCGAATATTCAAGGAACAGGAATCAAGTACTCGGGGTCCTACGGGACACAAGTGAGCATGAAAAACCAAATAGCAGATATTGCTCACCGGTGCCACTTTCATTAGTTATCCCATTACTACTCAGGTTAAGTTGTTTAGGTACCTCGTTATCCATCAGACACTCACATACCCTACACATGTTGTTCTACGACTCGCATGGCTCAAACAACTCCTGTAATAATGGCTCATGGGATGAAGGAACAAGCTTCGGTGGGGTTTAAAAGTAAAGGCTATGCAATACTTGGGATTCAATTTAATGCAATCGTGACTCAATGATGCAAGAATAAGATAGAGGCAATAGGTACTATATGTATGCAAGCATGTGGTAGTGCTTTCCTGGCAGCTCAGTTGAAGCGAGAGAAGGATCTGGGTAGTGCTCCTGGGTCTCTTGGTATATCCCCTGCTCAACGTCTATTCGAAGAAGAACCAAACAAACAAGGGCCAACATAAATAAAGTGCACAAGCATAAGAATAAAATGCGACAAGCAAACAATCATGTCATGATGAATGATGCACAATTTGCATGGCAATAAAGTAGCATGGCATGGGTGAGGTGTAGATTACAAGAAATAAACATTTTATTGAGGTTTGGTCACATTTTATACCCAAATAAGTTGCTGTACTCTTTATATTTATATGATGCATGCTGCAAAACAGAACATGGAATGCATAAGCAGAAAGGTCTCATCGAGCTGATCATTTTAGACATATCATTTGTTAAATTTGGAGTTATAAATCAAAAGTTATTAATTAATTAAGGGGGAAGGGCATTTTCTTGTAATTTTAATCAACTTGAAATTTTAATTGTTCAAAACATATTTTGGATAGCATATTTGAATTCCTCACATTTTTCTGATTTGAAAACATATATTATTTGTATTATTTGAATTTATATTTTAAAAGTTATTTAAATACTGATTTGAATTTGAATTTAAATTAAATTTGGAAAGATTTGAATTAAAACAGAATTACAGAAAAGCTTTTGTTACTCAGCCAGGTTCTAGCCATAGACAACGACCCGGTGGGGTCGGTGAGACCTTGTGTGCGGATAAAGCTTTTACACCGCAGCTAACCTAGTCCACATGGATGAGGTGGGGCCACGGCACGCGGACCCGCACGCCAAGAAGCGAGAGGCGTGCCACGCGACGTAGAGGAGCGCGGGTTAAGAATGAAAAAGTCTAGGGGGTGTTCTGCAAAACGCACGGAGAGGCTGGCGGGTGGGCTCTGCGTACCGCGGATTAAGCAGAAAAAATAACGGAGGGGCTATTTGCAAAAACAGCGCCCGTACTGTTCCTCTTCCTGCAAACGCGCGGACAGGTCGGTGCGCGACCGACGCAGGGCGCGGCGCGTGGGGTTCGAACTCGCGTCGCGGGCGCGTGCGCTGCGGTTGGTAGCCAGTGCGGCTGGTTACGGGATGTGACAGAGGAGCGGCGGGCGGCTAGATGTGGTTCTGCGCGACGCGGGAGCAAGCCAACGAAGTGGCCGACGGCGCGCGCAGCGTGTTTGACGAAAAGTACGACGGATCTAGACGACGACAGCGAGGCGGAGGTTGTCAGGGAGGGAGAGGGTCGTACCGCGGAGAGATCGGTGCGGTTGGATCGGGCTGGGAGGCACTGGAGCGGCGAGGACGCAGGCGCTCCCCGGAGCTAGGGTTTTCGTCGGAGCGGCGTTGGCCTGGGGCCCCTGGTCCTCCTCCTCCTCGTTGCCGTGTGCAGGGCGACGCAGTTGACACCCGTGGTCCTCCCCGACACCCGCGTCTGCACGCCCGCCTCCTTGTTCTGTAGATGGACGGCGACACCGAGAGCGGCGGCCGGGGTAGACGGGGGTAGGGGTAGCTGGGGAGGGAGGAGGCGGTCTGGGGAGATCTGGGAGAGGTAGAGAGGGGTGGGAGTAGTTAAGGGAGAGCCAGAGGGAGGTGGTGCCGTGCGGTGAGCGGGTGTGGAGATAAAGGTGGCTTCGGCCACCTTTTCCTCCTCCTCTCACGTGATCGAGCTGGGAGGAAGGGCAGGTAGGGGCTTCCAGGTGGGGTCAGGGGCAGGTAGGAGGGTAGGTTCTGTGGGAGTCACCTGACAGGGAGAGAGAGGGAGAGGGAGCCTCGGGTTAGGGTTGTAGCTAGGGTTAGAGGGAGAGGGTAGATAGCTAGGTGGGGCCTGCATGGCATAGAGGAAGGGAGAGAGGCCGAGAGAGAGGGTGTGGTATGGTAGATAGGTTTAGGGTTTGAAAGAGGGGAAGCTAGGTTTAGGGTTTCATGTAGGATTTTTAGGTTTTAACACATGCTTAAAGAAGGAGCCAAGATGAAGGGGTGAGGGAGGAGTAGACTAAAGGATGCATGGTCATGACTAGATCAAGTGTGGAGGAAAGATGGAGATGGAAAGGATTTTTCATGAACATGCATGTCATACACATGTGAGAAAAGAAACTTGATGAGCACTAGGCAAAAAGAAATAAACCAAACAAGATGAAAGATTAGAGAGAGAAGGGAGAGCTCCAAGAGATATACACCACTCAGAAATTCATATAAAATCCCAAAGGACTAGAATGTGGTGGTGCTTGCATGGCCCATGCAAATAATTAATGCCATGTTTATTCTTGTGAAAACAATAATATTAACATGGCATTATTCTTATGCATTCCCAAAAGTGGGATAAAAGCCAAGCAAAAGAGTTTGTAGAAGTAGATCCATCCTATCCACATGAGCTAGAATAAAAATGAAAAGGAAAGAATTACAAGCTCATGGGTTATTGGAATGGTGGAAGTATAAGGTGGTGACAAAGAAAGGTGGTGGAGTGGAATAAAAGATATGCCCCCAACTCAACTTGGGCATTTAAACAATATATCAATAACCAAATACAATATCAAGAGGCAAATACAATTAACAATGCATATGAGAGAAGAACCAAACCAAAAAGGGTTTTATATGATGCTCAAATGCAAGGTGGCATGATGACATGAGCATGATATAATTATGATGCAACAATTATATGTAGGAAGTAGCCATTATATTACTAGACCAAGTAGCATTACAGTTGTTAGACAAATGGGATGCTACAGAAGCATACCTAAATTCCACAATCGTGAGCCAAATTTAGACATGGTGGGATCGGAAGGGGTTATAGAAATTACAAAGAATGCAGGTCAATAATGTGCTTCTTTCATTACCATTATCTAGGCTTTGCCAACACAATACTATAGAATTCATGGTTGGGGCTAAAAATCTACCTTTGCAAGTCCTATTTCCCATAAAAATTATACTGTGAGGATACTTTTGTGGTAAAAACATATCATATCGTGAATAACTATTTCACATTATAGATGGTGAGTTTTTTATATTACATCACGAGAATGCACCTAAATTAAGTATTTGCATACAAGCTTTGTGGATGATATTTCATGGTCTTTCCATACAAGGTAACTTTGTCGAATATTTTTCCAATCATCCTCAATGGGATTTGGCTAGCTTGATTGATAATCCATGTATATATTCTATGTTTGTTAACTTGAAGGATTGTGGTGCAATATCTAATTCTATGTAGCCTAAAACTACAATTATTGTGATACTTATATACTAATGTATCACCGGTATATTATAGTATAGCTCGAACACTCGTTTATCTTGCATTGTGTGCACTCCAAAGAAGCACTTGTTTTCTTCCAACGTTGTACATGAAGGTGAAATTCTTAGTGTGATTTTGAGGGGGATGTTGGCTCCATTAGAAATGAAGGGGTTAACTTGTTGCATTTTAGTTAAGTCCCTTATATTTGTACTTGTTTTGTGTAGTATATATAATAAACTTTGTTTCCAATTTTTATATTTTTGGTTTTATAAGTCTCACTTGAGTGATATATTTTTAATATCAGTCGATTCATAAAAGTGCAACTTCGTGGAAAGTGCAACTTACACTTTATCAAAGCGTGTTTAGGTGTTAAAGTGTAAGTTACACTTTTTACTAAAATGGAGTTGCACTCTTCAAAGTCCACTGAGATGTAAGAAAATCTCAGTCCACTGACACATAAATGGACCATACTATTTTTGGTTGACTCAAAAAAAGGTTAACATGTATTCTTATTAGAGTGTGAATTTGATGTCACCAGGGATAGCTTCCCCACAAGTATCCATTGTCATTGATTTTTAGAGATATGAGCCTATAAGTATCAGTGGTACTATATCAAACAAAACTATGGCTAGAAATCTGCAGTCAAATGCATTGCTTCTATGTGATTAAGGCTCACATAAGCCCTGACTCTTGGCAGACATTCAGACAAGGCATCATGAGCCCTAAAAAAAGATGCACTGCAGTACTCGTTGTAGGACCGGCTCAACCATTGACCATATTTTGTCGTCCTTGCTTATTTAGGTTATTTTCATGTGTCTAGCACGCCATAGCAAAGCAAGCACCACCATGGCACAACTGACATTCAACGAGAGTACCCCACAACCCTCTCCTCCCTTCCCCTCCTCTCCCCTCTAACTCCTCCCCTTGAGAGTCCACTCCCAGAGACCAGGCCTTCCCCGAGCCCTCTCCAGCGGCGCCGGCGGCCGGATATGGGGAAGGGGAGGCGCCAGAGTAGATAGGTTTAGGTGTAGCTTCGGCCATGTGTCGGTGGTGGAAAGTTTTCCTGGTAGTGGATGCGTAGCTGCAGATCTTGGCGCCCAAATTCTTCTATCTCTAGGGTTCTTCCTCCCTTTGGTTCTTCTCCTGTGGTTGGAGGGGGAAGCAGTGGAGAAGACCATCACATCGTTAATAAAGATGGTGTCGTTATCCACCGTTTGAAGATCTGGCTCTGTGAGCACCAGTCCATCCTGGCCTGCCGTGGTGGCGAGGGCGGTGTGCTGGCAGCGTGCGATGTGTCGGTGAAGCCCCTAGCCAGCCGAGGAGGCGAGGGGGAGCTGGCTGGCAGTGTGGCGACCTTGTGTTTGATCTGGTGGTCGGGCTCCCCTGTGGTGGGGGTTGGTTCGTTGGAGCAGGAAGAAGGAATCTTATCTGCCTCGTCTGGTCGTCGTGGAGGTGGTGCGGCGGGGCGGGACGTCCTCCTTTTTTCCTTGCCTCCAGATCTCCGAGGGAAGTGGTGGGTTGTTCCAGTCATCTCGCCGAAGCTGTGTTTGTCCAAGAGCTACCCAAACGACAGCATCTTGTTGCTACCGTTATCCATGGCCATCGAGGCCATCAAGCCTTCATTTGGTGAGCTTCTATTTCTCACTCGCATGCGCCCAACAGTCTTGGCGGAAGCAATTCGACTACCTCAAGACGGGCTCCATAGCCGTCACCACCCCAAGTGGCTCGTTCCCCGGTGGCGGCGCTGACTCCCGGTCGGCGAGGTTCATCAGATGTGGTGGAGGAGGCCGAGGACCTGATCGCTTTTCGAACTTTTTAGGGTGCTTTATGTATATCTTGTGGACTTATCTTCAAAAATCCCTTCTCTTAGGAGCCTTGTTGTAACTTGTACCCACCGTTGTATTAACACGAGCAGCTTCTAGGGCCTTCGGGTCCTTTTTCCGTTAAAAAAAACATGGCATCGCTGCACATGCTATATGTAAACAGATGTATTATAGTATACTAGCTTGATTTTGTTTGCACGGGCAAACCAACCTTGTACAAAACTACTTTATAGACATTTCCGAAGCAAATTGTAGATGTGAAACATGATGCCATCTCTAAAAAGGAAAACATTTGACCTACTTTGACTGATTTTTGAACACAGATTGAAGGGTTTTCGGCTCATTTCATTGGTCAAATGGAAATGTCATGCAAAGATGTAGCAAAATTTATACTTGAAAAATTACTCATCTACACATAGATTAGGCGATTTATTTTGGATAGCTACACTTCTTTTCTGATTAGTCATTATAGTTGAACGTTTGCATGTAGAATACGTGCATCATGAATGTATGCTTAGCGATTGTATAATAAAAACTAGTCACATGTGTTGATTTTTTTCGAGGACAAAGGAGTGCATTTCTTATACCCACACAACTGAACAAACTAAAATTCATGGTAGTCCAACACATATATAAACTAAAAGAGAGTCAAACAAAGGAAATAATTTGTCCACACTCCCACACTATTATTAATGCAAATACATAGTGTGTCAAGTGTAATCTTTATTACTTACGAGTTGATCATGCATCATAGTGTTATGCAAATCTAAACAAGTTGGCACATATCTCAACAAGCGTGATCTCACGATAGACGTGAATGGGGAAGCTATTTCCGGTGGCACTAGACTATTATCCATTTTTATTGTAGATTTGAATGATTATTCCACCCTACCATACCTATCGGTACAAATTTTCCTTACAATTATTCCTCAGCGACATTTAGTTTTAGTAAGTTAAATATTGATACTCCTTCTGATCATAAATAAGTGTCACAGTTTTGAGCTAGAGCTAGTTCAAAACTGTGACACTTATTTAGGATCGGAGGGAGTACCATAACTGGGTCTAGGGTAACAATTTTGCGCATCTTTTGAAAAAAATTGCTGATACATATTAGCTTTGGGATGAGAAACCACAAATAGTGAAATTTTGGGTTCATCACATTTTAACGGAAAAATTGGACTTTCGTCTACCTGCCATCCCTCTTATATATATTCCTCTCTCCCCAACCGTCGTCATCCTCTTTCTTTGTCCCCGATCCGCTTTGTCTCTCCTCATCTCTCCTGTGTGGGCCTACATCTTGGTCTACCACTTTGTCGCATTATCACTTGGCCTGCTAACGGCAAAAACATCCACGCCTTCTCATTGTTCGAACCGCTTCCATGCGACGATGTCCATGCCGCACCTCGACAACTGACGATATCGGTGGTAGGGCCACGACCTAGCTAGTAGGGGCAGCATCACGCGCGTGCAACAACGCAAAGTTCGGATAGGATCCATGGTCCATGTTGCCACCATGCCCAACACGGCCACGGGTTCCACGGGACGGGATCACACAGGGCGCTATCAGCATCTGTTTATGGCGCGTTTGGTAGCCTGCATGGGTTTCTCGGCCCAATCCGGCAGTGCTGAGATGGGTAGTGACATGCTGATATAGCCTCTGGTCCAGCTTTTGCAGCTCGTTTGGTAGCCTGCATACACCTTTTTGGCATGAGGGAAGAACACATGCCCATCTGTTTGGTAGGTTGCATTGGTCCAATAAGAATAGAAACACATCTGTTTGGTTGCAGCCTGTGCACTCGTTGTGGTAACCTCCCCATTGTAGTGGTGAGCATACCCACAAGCAGTTCATCAGATTCACAACACACACACAAGCAGTTCATTACAATCACAATATATAGATGACACACAAGCTAGCATAACACATAAGTAGTTCAGCACCAAGTTCATCACTAGAGGTGCTAGTAGCACCTCAGACCACAGTTGCGTCAACCCTAGCTAATGAAGGGGATGTTTCACCACCTCCCAAAATATAGAAGTTCTTGTTCACGCAGATCATCTCTTCACCATCATAGAGCTAAGATAGGTAAGTAGTACGACATATGTTGTTCTATAGATGGCGGTTCTCGTCTCAGATGTAGTTCTTGCGTAGCCATCACCTCAGTCATTCCCTCCTATCACAGAGACACACATGGAAGTGTACAACCAACCTTGGATCGAGTTGCCAGCAAGGTGGTTCATGGCTAGGATAAGCGAGTGGGTGGTGTACATATGCTTCTCAATGAAGGGTGAAGATGAGCTTCATCTAAGCATAGTTCTCCACTAGATTGGAAAGGAGATCCACAGGGTAACTCTATGACAAAAAAAATTTGTTAGTTAAGTAGCAGTGAAAAAGCTTCAAACATGTAAACATGATGTGAACAATGCATCATAACCTTCAACAGCTCCATCCTCCTGTCGTTCTCTATCCTTAAAGATGAGGTGTTCGGAAACCATTCGACATCGTCCAAACCCTGCAGCTTGAGCACAAGAGCCCATTTCCTCTTCCACTTCCTCATATGGTTGTACACCTGTGTTGGGGTGACATGCTTTTCAGTGAAGTCAAGAATATGGATGTAAATGGTACGGATAATTTCTTCTCCGCATATGCGTACATTTTTGAGGATATGGTATGCATTTTTAGATATCCGGCGGATATGGATGCGGATATTTATTGAGCGGATATCTAACGAATATGGTAGCGGATATGGTATTGATGATATCCAATGGATAAGGATAATCCGACATTTTATGAGAATTATCCGAGGTACTCAAATAGGATAATCTGATAAATTTAGCATAACCTCAATATCAATACAATGTAGTCTGTGTATCGGGCTAGCTATCCATGCTACATATGCATGTTATATTATGCTACTATAAATCTTGAAATTTTATACTACTGATATCCAGTGTTGCACGCTTTCTTGTCATTTCTTTTGCATAAACTAAATAAATTTTTATTTTTCTATGTGTGTTTGTTCGATTATCCTCTTTCGATCCGAGTCCGCTCTGAATCCGCTCCATATCGGCAATCCGATATAATCCGCATTCGAATCTGTATCCGACTATTATCTGCTCCGATCAGAATCCGCCAAAAAATATGGTAATAGCAATATCCGATTCGTTTACATCCCTAGTCAAGAACATCGGTGCATATACGTTGTATGTAAACCTCTTAGAATCCGTGGTCACACCTAATCCCTTCTTTGACAAACTCACAAAGCTTGTTCATAACAAACACAGATAGGGAAGGCTCCCACACCATTGGTCTCGGTGTGTGCATGTATGCAGCTTGAATGGGGATAACATTCTTAGCAATCTCAATAGGCAGTTTTGGTGTCTTGTCTATTGAATTGTCATACATTGATGAAAGAGACACTAAAATCACTATGGTCTACAAAAAACTTGTAGAGCACATGCTAACGGTAAGTACGAACAAGCAGAGCATCATAATTCCAGACAACAGAGGATAACATGATCACACTAATTGACACATCATGAACAGATCTATGAGCATCATAGATACCAATACATCACACACCATGAACAGATCTAAGAGCATCAGAGGTACTATCGAATAATGGAGTATACCATGCTCAAAGATCTACGTACAACTAGCCCAAGGTTAGAGGTTTCTTACTGCATCTTCCAGAGGATGCATCACATAGGTAGGGGACTAAAGGAGTTGCCGGTGTGCTGACCGTCACCGCGCTCCATGGAGTTACCACCAATCCGACCGTCACCTCAGTCGACTTTGTTGACGGAAAGCTCACCGTGACCGCCTTCGCTGGAGTAGCCGTAAGGACAACCGAAGACTAGCTCCGGGGTGAAGCAGGACAGCCAACTGACGCAATGCTCACTGGCAAATATGGAAAGACCAGCGTCTTCGTGCTGGAGGCAGAAGAAACGAACGATATCTATCTAGATCTGATGGGGAGGGGGAAATTTACGGGAAGGTGTAATGGTGGATTTGGATTTCTGGGGCGGAACACCGCCATCTCTAAATAGGGAGGGGACAAGGAGGGCGGTGAGAGAATTCCACCCGCCAGAATTTTGAGGCCGCGCGTGGCCTCCCGCCATCTCCCTGCTTGCACGAGCTCGGCCACCGCGTTCCCCTTTTCGCACGCAGCAAGGCTGGCTCCGGGGAAACGGCTGAATCGAGCGTTGTCCCCGGGCCAGGCTGAGGGGTGCTTTGAGGTTCGGACTGATGCGGGCAAAAAGGGCATCCGGGCAACCAAACGGTCAATTTTCATCGCCGCCTGTCCTGGCTACACCATATGCTGCTACCAAACGCGCCCTTAGGTTGTGGGATGAGCCGCTGAAGGTGCAACGCTACTGGCCAGCACCGTTGCTCTCCCTCTTGGAGATCCCGTCAATGAGGTGTCGCGTGCGATGACCAAGATCCTTGCTGGGACTCGCCGGGGAGAGCAGTCGACTCAGCCATTGGAGTGTCCTACTCGGCCATTGGATATCCCGTCAATAATATGTCGGAACAAGTAGGTTGAGCTAAATCTAACAATTTTATTGAGGTGTATGAACATTTTCTTTGATCAATATGAATTTCTTATGCACTATGAATCACATTATACAATTGACTATCACACAACATTAGTGAGAACAATTTTGTAAAGTTACATGAATATTTGTTTTTAAATTCATGAACATTTTTGACTATGAAACCCATAGAGGACGCCCCTACAGTATTTTTCAATTATAAAGGAGAACAAAGAACATGAGTTATACATGGTGCACTCCCTCCTTATCAAAATATAGAGCATATCAGAATTTTAAGAAGTCTAACGATATCAAGTTTGACCAAGTATGTAGGAAAAGATACAAACATCTAGAATACCTACTCAATACCATTAGATCCATCATGATAAATATTTTCATATGATATACATTTGGTTTTATAGATATAGCTATTTTTCTCATAGACTTGGTCAAATTTGATGACATTTGACTTGTTAAAAATCTTATATACACTATTACGGCAAGGAGGGAGTACATGGTAAGCAAATAAAAAATTGTTTAATATCAAGCATCAATTATTAGCATCTGTGTTTGTACTGTGAATTCAAGAACACTTTTATGTGGGTTTTCTTCAAGCAGAAGTATACTTCTACATCGTTTCTTTATTTTTTGGATGCTAAGGTTAGATACCGGATGCTATAATCTCCATTACTTATAAAGCAGAAGCTTGGCACAAACATCTAATCTCGACCTTTTATTCATCGATATCAAATGATTCTCTTTTTTACAATAATATCATAGTGCATCCCATTATTTTCTCGAAAGATGAGTTGTTCACACTGATCCCCACTAAGATCGGTCCATGACGAACTATAACCCATGCCCACTAACCCCTGATGCCCAAATCATATCTATTGTGTCTTCCACTTGTTACGCTCCCTCATCACGAACTCATTAGACATGAAACATGTTAAAGATAGACAGAGACAATGAGTAAATTATAGTGGTGGCAAAGACAAAAACAAGTGCAGCAGTGATTGCTCCCTCCGCGTGAGACCACACGATCCCGATCAAAGCCAAATTACCTCGCCGCAAGGTCCTATTCTTGCCAATAAATTTAGATTCCCTTGCATCCTCGTGACAAAACGCTCCCATTCCATTTTACAATTACCGGGACTTTGTATTCCTCTACTACAATAGGTTTTGATTCTTGGATGTGTTTGGGAGCAAAAATTTTTGTTCGTTAGCGTGAGGCAGATGGATAACTTTTTCTTGGCTCGTGAGACTTTTGTTGCAATCTGAGACTGTAAAATACATATGGATGTGATGATTTGGTCACCTTTTCTATCTATTTTAAAAGTCTCACTACGATAGGTTTGATGTATTTGTCTTTTATGTTTTTTTAGAGAATGTTTTTTGTTGTTGAGACTTGCACCGATAAATTTATCATGATAGTCACTCTACGAGGATCCACAATGAGATCTTCCATGTCACATGACTAACTATCCAAATTTTGTAAAGTCACACAGGACATATCGTGCCTTGCACAAGTGGAATAAGTTCCATTTTGCACGGAAGCAGAAGGACACACGATTAAGACATTGTTTCATTCCACACAAAACGAGTCGTTGGCGTTTTTCTATTTCTTGGGCAGATCATGGGGAGATCCTATACTATCCTTATAGTGGTATGGATTCGCTTGCACCTGGCAGCTTTTTTCATGGGTAGCCCCCAATGCGGTCCAGATAACGGATAGTGGTTCTCATTTTTTATTCTTTATTCTTTATTCTTCATTATTATAGTATTATATTTTATTTTCTATGTTAATCTTTTATATTCTATTTTATTACTTCAATATGAACATTTGTGCTATATGAATTAAATTAAATATATTTATCTTATTTGAATGATTTTTAGATATGACCATTTCTGTTATGCTAACGTTTTTAGATATGAATCATAGATTTGTCTAGAATCATATTTTTAGATAAATCTACGACATCTAATTCAAGATGACTGAGTAGTAAGTTAAATATTGATACCATAATTAGGGTTAGGGTAAACATTTTGTGCATCTTTTGGAATTTTACAATAGATATCACTTTTAGGGTGAGAAACCACAAATAGTGCATTTATAGGTTCATCGCGTTTTAACAGAAAAACTGACAGGCTAAGCCCACATGTAAGTGATGATGTGGACTTTGGGAATAACTGTCATCCCTCATATCTTCCACTCTCCAAGCTTCGCCACGTTCTTTCTCTAACCCCCGATCTGCTTTCTCTCTCATCCCTTTCTTCTCCAACTCTCATCGTCTCTTTCTTGGTCGGCATCCTGGTCTGCTGCTAGGTCGTGTTGTCGCTTGGCCTACTAATAGGGATGAAGTCCACGCCTTCTCACTACTCGGACTGCATCTGGCCGATCGGTCCATGACGCACCTCGACGGCTGACGAGCTCGGTTGTGGGGCCACGATCCAGCCATCAGAGATAGCGTCACAACATGCAATAAGGCGATGTTTTCAGAGAAGTTGCGGTCCCCGTTGCCACCATGCCCATCACGATTGCGGGTTCTAGGGGAGCATGTGGAGCGCTGTCGACACCTGTGTCGGTGGTGGCACGAGCCGCCGCCCTAACCCTAGTGGGTATGGCACCTCGGCCTCCCCACGGCTGGCGACGAGCTCTGCCATGTCGCGCAAAGCAAGACCGTGAAGGCCCTCCATGGCCATACCTCAAAGTTTGTGGCGGCGTGACCCCCAGATCCCTTGCTTCCTACTCCATGTCCCCAAGGGCAGCGTGACATGACTAACAACAAGCATGGCTATGTTAGGCCCTGCCCTAGTTCATGAACCGTAGGGTTAATGGTTTATTCAATCACAAAGTCATCGTTGAATATGTGGGAGCCACTATGGATCTCCGGGTCCTGCTATTGGTTATTGACCAGAGAGGTGTCTCGATCATGTCTGCATAGTTCATGAACCGTAGGGTGACACACTTAAGGAATCGATGTTGTTTAAGTAGATATGGAATATGAGTTGGAGACCGAATGTTGTTCGGAGTCTCGGATTGGATCCATGACATCACGAGGAGATCCGGAATGGTCTGGAGAATAAGATTCATATAAGGAAAGTAATTTTTCGGGGTTCGGTAATGTTTTCAGTATTTTGATCGGAAGCTTCTAGAATGTTCTGGAGGGGCCACCAGTGGGCCCACCACCACGGGAGGGGCCACTTGGGTTGAGGCGTGCCGTGGGGGAACCATAGTTCTTGCCGCACCAAATCCCAAGGGGCAAATTCGGCCACCAAAGGAATTGGGGACAAACCCTAGTTTGTCAAACCCTAAATAAGGAAAGAGGCAAGTTTCCCATCTCCCCTTGGCCGAGTTGGGGAAGGAGTGGGCCAAGGGCTGGGAACCCTTGGCCTCACTCCCCCTCCATATAATGAGGGGTGGGGCTCACCCCCTGTCCCCTGCCCTTGGCTCTAAACCCTAGTTGCCACCTCTCTCCCTCCTCTGTCTTCCTGCTCCGGCTTAGGCGAAGCCCTGCAGGGATTCTCCTCCATCACCACCACCACGCCGTCGTTCTAGTGGGATTCAGAGGGTACCTACTACCTCCGCTACCCGCTGGAACAGGGAGATGAAGGTATTCATTGACTCTGTACGTGTGACCGAGTGCGGAAGCGCTGCCGGAAAGCAGCGCCGGAAGGGTCGTCTACGCGATCTTGATATCGGCAAGTGATGGACTACATCAACCACAAGATACGATATCGTTAAACGCTTTCGATCTATGAGGGTTAGTTCTATTCAATCTCGTTGCTCCGATGTCGTAGATTAGATCTTGGCTTTGCCATAGATTAGATCTTGGTTTTATGTGTTCTTGCGATAGAAATTTTTTGTTTTCCATGCAACAAACCCTACACCACCCGCCGCCGCAGCTCAGGCTGAGAATGGAGTCAAATCCAGCCCGAACCCAGTACATGCCAAATAATTTTAACCTAACTAACCAACCCAGTCCGACCCAAAAAAATATTTCACAAATTCGCAGCACACCGTCCAACTAGAGTTTTAAACCCGCACCCACACCACACTACACTTAGATTGCGGGTTGAACCCGTGGATTAAGCGTGGTGTACGCATGGTTTTGAATGCATGCTTCGTGAGGACCGTACGCTGGTTGGTGGGATACTAAAAAACTGCGTGGCCACGGGGAGGCATTGGAGGAGCCAAGGGAATCTCGAGTGCTGCACTCGTGGCCCCGAACGGCTAGTGCGGGTGTAACCCATGGTTTTCAGCCTGTTTCTAAACTTTTTTCTGATACCAAACCACACTGACCTGGTCCATGGTCCTGCTAAACCTACACCGCTCCAATCCACTCAGCTGTTGCAACCATTGCAATCCAACCCGATCGAGGCCACAACAGATCCCACATGCCCATTCCAATCCGCACCAGTCTCAGCTTGAGCCGCAGTTGTAAACCACACCTGCCCTTCACTCACAACAGATCCCACATGCCCATTCCAATCCGCACCAGTCTCAGCTTGAGCCGCAGTTGTAAACCACACCTGCCCTTCGCTCACACGCATGCGACCCTGTGACCCAAACCCCTCCTTGGAGCCACAACACCGACCCGAACCCGCGCTCGTCTTCCGCATGATCCCCTCGCGCACACCCCGTGTCGCAGCCACGCTCGCCGCACGCAAGACCTCCCACCCCGATCTCGCGGGTACACCAGCACTCTATACACACGCAAATACACGCACGCAACCACCCCAAACCCCGGGCCTACCCTCTCCTTGCATCCCCACCATCCCCTGCTCCCTCGACCCCCCCCCCCCATCGTCGCTCCCTCCCTCTTGTGATGCCCTCCTTCCTCTCCCTCCCGACATCTCCTCCCTGCATGCGACGCCCCTCCCTCGCCTCTTCAAAACCCCGATGCCCTGCCAAGCACCGCCGCAGCAAGTGCTGCTCACCGCCTCCCTCTTAGGCACCCCGCCTTCGGCCTTCCTCCCTCCTTGCACCACCCCCTCCCACGTTGACCCTGAGCCCAGCGGCACCGCCACCTGTGCCGCACCCCCCCCCCCCCCGCCCTATTGCATGTGCTCCTCTACACTGTCGCGGGGTCCGACCCTCCTCTACAACATCTCAAGCGAGCGCCCTTGTCCCTATTCTGCGTGGCCCCCCGCTCTACATCGAGCCTGGCACCTCTGCCCTCTCTCGATCGCGCCTTGCAGGAGCCGCTCCACCTTGACGCTATCCCCTGCAACCCGACCCGCGTCCCGTCCGTCCTTCGCCACCAAGCCGCCTCATCTCCAGCACCTCTTCCACCGTCGTGCTCTGCCCTCCTCTCGAGCTCGATGTCCGTCCTCCCACGCATGGCTGTCGTCTGCGCCCTCTTCCACTCCAGGAGGCTCTGCCTATGGTTGGTGTTTTTGTTTTTCTCACTATGTGGTGATACCACTTGCATACATGTGTGTGCTCACTAGTCCACCTCACCATCTATAGTTGTCCAACACAAAGTTGTGCCAAGTTCGACGACATGTACAAGTGATCATCCACGCTGCTACTAGATGCCAAGTTCATCATGACTTGTCGATGCAAATTGTTCAGGAAGGGAGAAAGTCGATAAGATTCACCAAGTTGTCCTCATCGACAAGGAAAAACCCGTTAACAAGTTCACGACTGACACTCGAGCCGGAACCCAAGGGTGATGACGCCCAACCCGGATAATCCCTGACAAAGACCGTTCGATGACAAGACCTCCATCATGTAACATCAAGTTCTTCCTCACGGACGTCAAGACCCCAGATCCGAATCTCAAAGACCGATCCCGTACCCTGAACCAAGATCTCCAAACCCCCTAAGTGTGACCCCTATCCGAGAGCCCTAATTTATAAATTCCATCTATACACTTGTTGCATATTAAATTATTCATGATCGCATACATGCTTGTCATTTGGGGGTATTTTGTTGACTCACCTAATAATTAAATATGGAGACCGTATGCGGGCTTTTCTAGTCATATATAGGCTCCATTTACCTTTGTGTTTAGGCCGATGAGTTGATGCGAATGTGGACCCGATCTTCAGATGTACATTCGGCGGTGTTTTCCTAGGCGAGCATTCTCCCCCTTTCTACCTATTTTGCATTTATAGTCTTTACTTCCTGCTGTTTATCTATTGCTATCCATGTTGTGATGCTTTAGTTTTCGTATACCTGTTATATTCCTTGTAGCCTATATATTTCCTTGGACACCTCCTATTACCTATTTTGGTAGATAGTTGGCCTTGCGGGTCGTAGTTGCTTGCTCAGGTATTCCTTCGCTTCGTCGTTGTCCCACTGATTTTGGGGGTTGACACATACTTAATGGTGAAGATGATCATAGCTTTAATTATAGTTGAATAATTAATATTGGAATTAATGCAGAGGCATAGAGGGGTAATAGTTGAGATCTAGTTATTATCCCGCCCCCTGTGTCCACCAAGGACCCGAGTTCTTGACACCTGTTTCGAGACTGAGGGTGCTAACCACATGTGGGGTGTATGGGCACCCTGATGGCTCAGTTGATGTGGAGCCTGTTGGGAACCCCAAGAGGAAGGTGTGAAGCAGCACAGCAGCAAGTCTTCCCTTAGTAAGAAACCGAGGTTATCGAACCAGTAGGAGGAAGGAAATATCACACAGGTGTTGCAACCAACACGGAGACCTGCACAACACAAACACAAGACTTTGCCCCAACTAACAGTGAGGTTGTCAATCTCACTGGTTGCTGTAACAAAGGATTAAACGTATGGTGTGGAAGGTAATGGTGGTTTGCAGCAAGTAAACAAGTAACAGTGGAATATGTATCAATGATAAAGATTGGACCGGGGTCCATAGTTCACTAGAGGTGCTCTCCTTAGATAAACAACATGGCATGAAGGGTAAACAAATTACAGTAGGGCAATTGACAGGAACTGATAAAGGCATAACAATGCAATAATAGTCAGAACGATCCTATGAGATTCGATTAGGCAATACAACAAAATACATAGACCGCCATCCAACTGCATCTATGACTAGAAGTCCACCTTCAGGTTATCATCCGAACCCCTCCAGTATTAAGTTGTAAGCAACAGACAACTGCTTTAACCAAAGTGTGTAAGGTAAACATTCCACATGTTCCATGAACAAGAGACCGTTGTTTTCTCCCTAGTAGCAACAACACATCTACAAACGAAGAGATTTTTGTCACTTCCCTTGGAAACTAGAGGCATGAACCCACTATCGAGCATAAATACCCCCTCTTGGAGTCACTAGCAACTACTTGGCCAAGATAGCTACTAACAACGCAGAGCATGCAAGATCACAAACAACACAGACGTGATAGTATCATAAAGACAAAACCATTGATCAAACCAACATAATAATCTCAATATCCATCGGATCCCCGCAAACACAACATGCATGATTACAAAAAGATTAGATCTTGATCATGAACGGAGCTCACAAGATTTATACATGAAATCACAAGGAGGAGATGCAACCATATAGCTACTACATGGACCCATAGTCCAAGGGGGAACTACTCACACATCATACCGGAGAGAAGGCCTCCGGGATGATCTCCCCTCCGGCAGGGTGCCGGGAATAACTTCAGATCCCCATGATCTAGGACGACGTGGCGGCGGCTACAGAAGGTTTCGTGGAATATTGATCGAGTACTTAGGGTTTTTGCATCGGGGGCTTCTTATAGGCGAAGGGGGGTGATGCGGTGGCCAGGGGCCCCACACCCTGCCTAGGCACGGGGTAGGGCCCACCCACGCCTAGGGGGTGTGGATTCCCTGGCACACCTCTTTGTCTCCCCTATGGACTTCTTGTTCCCCACAGAAACTTATTGACTTTGACATTTGTCCCGTCAAATTCCGAGAATATTTCCTTACTAGCTTTTCTGGAACCAAAAACAGCAGAAAACAGGCAACTGGCACTATGGCAACTTGTTAATAGGTTAGTACCAGAAAACATGTAAAAAAGCACCTCAAAGTGTAGAAAAAGCAAAGCAAAGTAGATACTAAACAAGCATGGAGCATAAAAAATTATAGGTACGTTTCCAACGTATCATGCATCCCCAAGCTTAACTCCTGCTTGTCCTCGAGTAGGTAAGTGATAAAAAGAATAATTTTTGAGGTGACATGCACCCTCACGAGAAATATCTAACCATTTGCAAGCATTGAAAGATGGGATCAAAGAACTCTAAACATGTGCATGAAAGATGGAGTTCTAACGATAGGTCATAGTAACTATGCATGCAACATGACAAGCTACAAACAAAGATCATGAATAACATACATTGAAAAACGTTTGTTTGTTTCACCTAGAAAACATAGCATAGTGGTAACCAGCTTGTCCCTCTTAGAGTAGCAAATAGATGCATAGGACACCTTCAAAGTTCACAAGGGTGACTAGAAACAAGTAGCACAAGAACAAGTAATATCATAATATGCAGCAATCAATAAGCTTTGGGACACTGCACACAGAATGACGACTATGCTCTCTTAATTGTGCCTAAAGGTAGAAGGTGGAGACTCAAATAATGGTGGAAGAAAGGCCTTTTATAAAGGAAGCAGGGATTTCAAGTTTCAAAAAGAACTTCCAAAAATTATGGTACTTGTTAGCTTTCAGTCCTCATTGCCCCTATCATAAGCATCTTGAAGTGATTAAGGTGAAAGTGAACAAACTATGGAGTATATGCTTGACGAAGTATAAGTTGGCAATCTCAAGTCCCTTGAATACGAGGGCCATACCTCATGCTACTCAACTTTAGTCACCTGTAAGTTCTTGTCATTGTAAGTATTTACATATCATTGAGAACCGCCAACGAGGTACCCCTTGCACATGGTACAGGAGTTATCTCATAACCAAAATGACAAGGCAAGCAGACAATGAGCATATCAACAATCTTTTTATTTACCATATGCATATGTTTTTATTGAGGATGCTTCATAGACAGCTCACTATGGTGATGCTGCAAGTTTCCACCATGATTAGTCATGGCTTAGGCTAGCGGCCTAGGCGTTTCTCTAACACAGAATACAAACTCCACAGACTTACAAGTTCCCTCTTTATTTCACACAGGTGACATCCATAGACAAAAGAGCATGATATCAACTGAGTACAAAGTACAAGTGAAATGTTGAAAATGTTCCCCGTGACAGCACGGTTCTGCTAATTCCAACGTATAAGTGCAAGCATATACAACATAGATGACAAAATGGTTCAAGTTTATTAGGGGTAAAGAATATAAAGTGTGCAATCAAGTTTGTGAGGGCTTTAGTCACTAAGTTTTCACATAACAAAATAGTTTTTAATTGGAAGATAGCTGAAAACAAGAATATACTTGGAATGGTGTAACACACCATGCATAGGAGTTTATAGTGGACACTTTGTAATAACTTGGTTTCTTGGGAGTTGGAAGCATGATTAGAGCTTACTCATACAAGTGGAGGCTAGCAAAAGACTGGGAGCAACCAACTAAGAGAGCAATAATGGCCATAATCATGCAGAGCAACAAAGCATTACTAATCAAAGCATAAAGTGGTACTACAAGTCAAGGACTAAATGATCATAGAGGCTACGGTGACTTGTTCATAGTAATAACATGGTGTGAGCATGTGCCAAGTCAACCCAAGCAAAGCATCAAAGGAGAATACCACAATACTATGCTTTTTGCATGCTAAAACAACACATAATTTCTTCAAGGCACACTAAGCAATCCCAATTGTTTTGAACAAGACATGCTACAGCAATAATCACTAAGCATAAGGTCAAATCAACATCTAACATGTCATGCTAAAGTCTAAGTCACAGTCAATGCAAGCTCCTCTTGCACTTCCAAGCAAGAACTTACTATTCCTTTCCAACACCAAGCAACTTATTTGCAAAACAACACAGCGAGAACGGGGGTCCAAACTACTTTATTCAAGCAAACTAAACAACCTAAGCAAAGCAAACGAAAACTAAGATGCTCCAAGAACAACACAACTATGCATGAAACAATAAAAACGAAGTGTCTAAACAGACCTGAGCTTTTTATTGATGAAGAAGGGGATGCCTTGGGAATCCCCAAGCTTTGACGCTTGTACCTCTTGGATATTTCTTGGGGTTACACCGGGGTGGCATCCCCAAGCTTGAGCTTTTGTCCATTCTTCATCTGATTGCATCATTCTCTCTCTACACCTGAAATTTTGCCTTCATACAAAACTTCACACAATCTTCATTAGCAACATTAGTTTATTCAAAAGATATTAGACCTCTGGCAAAGTTTTGGAACAACAAGGTTTTTCACTAAAAACACAAGCTACTGTAGCAACTCCTTCAAAAATCTCAATTCCCCAAAAGAGAACTCAAAAAGGAATCAATAAGAAGCAAATGCAAATAATGGCAGAAATCAAAATAGACCAGCAGGTAGAAACCGATTTTTTTCGAAAATCTTATGTTGCTCAAATCAAAAAGTGTTGAACTAACGAAATTTATATAACATACTTCGAGATTTATTCGTAAATTTTGAGCTCAATATGAGATACAGAGACTCCTCACGAAATTTTATGGTGGAGGATATAAATCTGTTTCGGGACAGCAACTCCCCAAATCTTACTTCCCTCTCGTTAGAGGTCATTCTTGGCACAAAAAGCAAACAAAAAGGATAATGAGAGGTCATTACTGAAGTAATAACTTCCAAAACTCAAGGAAACTCTTGTGTTATCTCCCAACAAGTACTTTTCTTTAACGTCTTTAAGTTAGGCACAAGAAGCAAGAGGAATCAAATATTTTCAAATGAGGAAGCATTAACATCCATACTTGCAAAATATTCAACTATGAAAGGTATATCATGCAAATGGGTTTTGGAGGATCCCTTATCATTTATATTTGGTTTACTACTTTCATCAAAAGGATTTTCAGGAATAATCCAATCAAAATTCTTTTCAAAGGCCTCATGCATCCCAACAAGCTTAAAGGGTATGGGTATCTTAAATTCATCTCTAGGCTTTGTTTTATCTGAAGTACCCACCACATCTACACATGAGCCTAGCATATTAAAACGCTCAAAGACCTTTTTGGATTCCCTAGCAACATCATGGAACTCTTTGAGTAAAGTTTTAAGAATAAATTCTCTCTTTTCAGCATTCTTTTCTTCTTTTAGTTTTAGGAACAAAATTTGCATCATGGGGTTAAGGCTAACAAACCTAGCCTCCAACATATGAACTAAAGAAGATGAAGCAATCTCATAATTAGGAGCAAGCCCTGCTATAGATTTATCCTCAATATCCTCATGCTTGCTAACATAATTAAAGAATTCTTCAATATTATCTTTTCCAATTATGGAGCCACTACCTATAGAAAGGTCCTTCAGGGTGAACTTGGGGAGCAACATGGTGAGCTAGAACGAGGTGGAAACTAGAGTAGGAACTAATTTTTTTATGTTTTTGAATAAAGAAAGCAAACCAAACTAGACTAATTTTTGGTTTTTTTTAAAAGAGGTAAACAAAACCAAGCAAAAGAAACAAAGCAAACTAAAAACAAAGTAAAGAGAAAGGAAGTGGAGAACTCCCCTAGTGAAGACGTCCTTAGCCTCCCCGGCAACAGCGCCAGAAAACTTTGATGTAGCATGGTTGACGCGGGAGATTCTTCTTCTTCAGTCCCCGGCAACGGCGCCAGAAAACTTGTTGATGGCTCAGTTGATGTGGAGCCTGTTGGGAACCCCAAGAGGAAGGTGTGAAGCAGCACAACACCAAGTCTTCCCTCAGTAAGAAACCGAGGTTATCGAACCAGTAGGAGGAAGGAAACGTCACATAGATGTTGCAAGCAATGCAGAGACCTGCACAACACAAACTCAAGACTTTGCCCCAACTAACAGTGAGGTTTTCAATCTCACCGGTTGCTATAACAAAGAAATAAACGTATGATGTGCAAGGTAATGGTGGTTTGCAGCAAGTAAAAAAGTAACAGTGGAAGATGTATCAATGGTAAAGATTGGACCGGGGTTCATAGTTCACTAGAGGTGCTCTCCTTAGATAAACAACATGGCATGAAGGGTAAACAAATTACAGCAGGGCAATTGACAGGAATTCAGCAAGGCATAAAATGCAATACTAATCAGAAAGATCCTATGATATTTGATTGGGCAATACAACAAAATACATAGACCGCCATCCAACTGCATCTATGACTAGAAGTCCACCTTCAGGTTATCATCCGAACCCCCTCCAGTATTAAGTTGCAAGCAACAGACAACTGCTTTAAGAAAAGTGTGTAAGGTAAACAGTCCACATGTTCCATGAACAAGAGACCATTGTTTTCTCCCTAGTAGCAACAACACATCTACAACCGACGAGGTTTCTGTCACTTCCCTTGGAAACTAGAGGCATGAACCCACTATCGAGCATAAATACCCCCTCTTGGAGTCACTAGCAACTACTTGGCCAAGATAGCTACTAACAACGGAGAGCATGCAAGATCACAAACAACACAGACATGATAGTATCATAAAGACAAAACCATTAATCAAACCAACATAATAATCTCAATATCCATCGGATCCCCGCAAACACAACATGCATGATTACAAATAGATTAGATCTTGATCATGAACGGAGCTCACAAGATCTATACATGAAAGCACAAGGAGGAGATACAACCATCTAGCTACTACATGGACCCATAGTCCAAGGTGGAAGTACTCACGCATCATACCGGAGAAAAAGCCTCCGGGATGATCTCCCATCCGGCAGGGTGTCGGGAAGAACTTCAGATCCCTCCCCCGATCTAGGGACGACGGTGGTGGCGGCTACAGAAGATTTCATGGAATATTGATCGGGTACTTAGGGTTTCTGCATCGGGGGCTTCTTATAGGTGAAGGGGGAGGCCGAGGCGGTGGCCAGGGGCCCTACACCCTGCCTAGGCGCGGGGCAGCCTGCCTCGCGCCTAGGGGGGTGTGGCTGCCCTGGCACGCCTCTCCGTCTCCCCTCTAGACTTCTTGTTCCCCACGGAAAGTTATTGACTTTGACATTTGTCCCGTCCAATTCCGAGAATATTTCCTTACTAGCTTTTCTGGAACCAAAAATAGCAGAAAACAGGCAACTGGCACTCTGGCAACTTGTTAATAGGTTAGTACCAGAAAACATGTAAAAAGCACCTCAAAGTGTAGACAAAGCAAAGCAAAGTAGATACTAAACAAGCATGGAGCATCAAAAAATATAGATACGTTTCCGACGTATCACACCCCTATCGACTTAGTACCTGATTTCAAATTAATGTACTAGGGGCCACAATCTAGTTTGAAGTTTTCATGCCATGTATGCCATGTTCATTATATGTTGCTCGATGAGCATTTATTAATGTACCATTTAGGATGTGTGATGCAGCGCTGAGTTGATGTAGGAGCGCTTCGTTGGGAACCCCAAGAGCAAGGTCTTAAGCAGCACAACAGCAAGTTTTCCCTCAGTAATAAACCGAGGTTATCGAACTAGTAGGAGGGCGGAAACATCACACATGTGTTGTAAGCAACACGGATACCTACACAACACAAACTCAAGACTTTGCCCCAACAAATCAATGAGTTTGTCAAGCTCACCGGTTTGCTGTAACAAAGGATTAAACGTATGGTGTGGAAGGTAATGGTGGTTTGCAGCAATTAAACAAGTAACATCGGAAGATGTATTAATGGTAAAGATTGGACCGGGGTCCATAGTTCACTAGAGGTGCTCTCCTTTGATAAACAACATGGCATGAAGGGTAAACAAATTACAGCAGGGCAATTGACAGGAACTAAGCAAGGCATAACAATACAATTACTAGTCAGAAAGATCCTATGATATTTGATTACGCAATACAACAAGATACATAGACCGCCATCCAACTTCATCTATGACTAGAAGTCCACCTTCAGGTTATGATCTGAACCCCCTCTAGTATTAAGTTGCAAGCAACAGACAACTGCTTTAAGCAATGTGTGTAAGGTAAACAGTCCACATGTTCCATGAACAAGAGACCATTGTTTTCTCCCTAGTGGCAAAAGCACATCTACAACCGAAGAGATTTCTATCACTTCCCTTGGAAACTAGAGGCATGAACCCACTATCGAGCATAAATACCCCCTCTTGGAGTCACTAGCAACTACTTGGCAAAGATAGCTACTAACAATGGAGAGCATGCAAGATCACAAACAACACAGACATGATAGAATCATAAAGACAAAACCATTAATCAAACCAACATAATAATCTCAATATCCATCGGATCCCCGCAAACACAACATGCATGGCTACAAATAGATTAGATCTTGATCATGAACGGAGCGCACAAGATTTATACATGAAAGCACAAAGGATGAGATACAGCCATCTAGCTACTACATGGACCCATAGTCCAAGGTGGAACTACTCACGCATCATACCGGAGAGAAGGCCTCCGGGATGATCTCCCCTCCGGCAGGGTGCCGGGAAGAACTTCAGATCCCCCCGGTCTAGGGACGATGGTGGTGGCGGCTATAGACGGTTTCGTGGAGATTTGATCGGGTGCTTAGGGTTTCTACATCGGGGGCTTCTTATAGGCGAAGGGGGAGGCCGAGGCGGCGGCCAGGGGTGCCAAACCCTAGGCAGGTGTGGGGCAGGGCCCACCCACGCCTGGGGGAGGTTTGGCGGCCCTGGACGGCCCCTCCGTCTCCCTTCTGGACTTCTTGTTCCCCACGGAAAGTAATTTACTTTGACGTTTGTCCCGTCCAATTTCGAGAATATTTTTTTACTAACTTTTCTGAAACCAAAAACAGCAGAAAACATGCAACTGGCACTGTCGCAACTTTTTAATAGGTTAATACTAAAAAACATGTAAAAAGCACCTCAAAGTGTGGACAAGTAAAGCAAAGTAGATACTAAACAAGCATGATGCATAAAAAATTATAGATACGTTTCCAACGTATCAACATCCCCAAGCTTAACTCCTGCTCGTCCTCGAGTAGGTAAGTGATAAAAAGAATAATTTTTGAGGTGACATGCACCCTCATAATAAATATCCAACCATTTGCAAGCATTAAAAGCTGGGATCAAAGAACTCTAAACATGTGCATGAAAGATGGAGTTCTAACAATAGGACATAGTAACTATGCATGCAACATGACAAGCTACAAACAAAGATCATGAATAACATGCATTGAAAAACGTTTATTTGTTTCACATACAGAAAACATGGCATAGTGGCAATCAACTTGTACCTCATAGATTAGCAATATAGATGCATAGAACACCTTCAAAGTTCACAAGGGTGACTAGAGAGAAGTAGCACAAGAACAAATAATAACAAAATATGCATCAATTAATAAGCTTGGGAACACTGCACACAGAATGACAACTATGCTCTCTTAATGGTGCCTAAAGGTATAAGGTGGAGACTCAATAATGGTGGAAGAAAGACCTTTTTGTAAAGGAAGCAGGGATTACAAGTTTAAAAAAGAGCTTCCAAAAATTATGGTACTTGTTAGCTTTCAGCTCTCATTGCCCCTATCATAAGCATCTTGAAGTGGTTAAGGTTAAATTGGCAAAGGTGGAGTATATGATTGACGAAGTATAAGTTGGCAATCTCAATTCCCTTGAATATGAGGGCCACACCTCATGCATACTCAACTTTGGTCCCAGGTAAGTTCTTGTCATTGTAAGTATTTGCATATCATTGAGAACCGCCAACGGGGTACCCCTTGCACATGGTATATGAGCCTTCCCATAACCAAAATGACAAGGCAAGCAGACAATGAGCATCTCAGCAATCTTTTTATTTACCATATGCATAGCTTTTTTGTCACATCCCAAGATTTTCCAGCGAACCCCAACAATAGCTTCAAATCTTCCACACGCTATGCAGAAATTTTCGTCTCCATCACAAATAGAAGACCATGCACCTCCTGCTTCACAACATTGCGAAGCTCACGAACGGCCGCCGGGTTCCCAAGCCCCCGACCGTTCCAGCTCATGCAACTCATTTCTCCAGTAGGCTGACTCGCAGCCTTGTCGAATCCGAGTTTGACGGGTCGCTTTCTTCTTCTTTGAATCACACTCATTATTCTCCCCATACTCCAAGCCGGTAACAAGCGCCCAAGGGTAGTACTTCCTTAGATTCTACAACCGATCCCTCCACACCAACAGTTCCATCGGTGATTTGCGGATTGGCGGGACAATCTTCCTATAGACCTGATTACGAGCCCCGACTTTGCACTTGATCGCATTGCTCTTCTTCAGCGATGTAGCCTCTGGACCTGCCTCAAGAGCACAATTGAGTCCCGAATCAGCTCTATGTGACTTAGAAAAGGAACCCGCCCCTCCCGACGAGCTCTCACTGTAGGCCATATTTTTCCATTCATCTGGCGCACGCAAATTCTTCCCGAAAGGAAGAATTCCGTTTGCATCTCTTGTGCCAGGCGTGGGGCACATCAAATCACCATGACCAAAGCGGCCGCAAGAAAAACAAAAATGAGGTGCATGCTCATACTGAATATCATACAGATCAAGATTGCCTCCTTGACGATTCAATCAGACCCATCTCTTAACGGGCTCGAAACCTCAACAGAGACTCTAGCCCTAAGGTAGCCACCATCATGATCGAAGTGAATATATTTTGCATGCTTATTGATCTGCTGTGCAATCGGCTTCCACCACTTCTGATCCCTTAGATGGAACGGAAGATTAACAACTCTCACCCATATAGACAGCCGATCAAATCTCAACTCAGAAGGTTTCATGTGATCCTCAAACACCGAGAGAACCACCGCATTCTTACTCACATGCCATGGCGAACCATCCCAAACTCGCTACCGATCTCGCTGGGTCGCGAATTCAGCAACAAACATGTTCTGACCCACATATCGGAACTTTAACCCCTTGGGGTTACCCCAGGCTGGACGCAAGGCGCTCTCGATCGTCTGGATGTGGAAGACATTACGATACAGCACCTTGCCTGCCAGCATCCACTTCTGTTTGTCCTGCTTCTCCCGATCATCAATGACCAGAGGCGTCGCCTCCTCCTCCGATATGTCCAGTCTCCCTAGTTCTTCCTCCAGCCACGCTCTCGCCGCCCTCGACGACATCGCGTTCTTCCCTGTCTCCCTGCCGCGCTCGGACGAAGCCATGGCGAGCCGACACCTCCCCCTTGCGCCCTGCCGATCAGATCGACGAGCGCCGCCAAAGTCCCTAAACCCTAATCGCCTCTAGAGAGGGCTCCGAGAGTTACGGGAAAAACGGATTTGTAAAGTAATTCAAGTGAACACTTAGTTTATACAGAACCTATACAGTAATATATGCATTTACGAGAAAGCTAAAAGGTTTTACATTGGTAAATGAAAGCAGTATAAAAAATTAAAAATAAAAATGAAAACAAAAAAAAACTAAAACAGAAAGAAAAGAGAAAAGGAATATGAAAACTGGAACCTGTAAATGGACGTGACCCGTCATCAAAATGCTTCATGCGGGAACGACACATTTGCCCAAATGGTGTATGGACAAGCGTTAGTCATGTGTAGCGGACACGGTTCATTGGCTGGCCCAAAGTGAGTGGTACCCCGCTAAAGCCTGCTTCAAGCATTATATAGCCGATGCCAAGCCTATTCCAGAAGCTGCTCCTTTTATCAAGCCTCTACTCGACGACGACGGTTCCAATTTCACGAACAATCCAGTGACCTCGACTCTCTACGAGAAAACCATGGAACCCTGTGGAAGGGCTTTCTCCCTAATAATCTCTATCCTCTTCCCCTCTATAAATTCTCCTCTCCCAGCCGGCAGAAAGCCTGAAGAAAGCAATCGATCAAAAAGCTCCCAGAAATCGCTCAATCTTCTGCTTCCAAGTTCCAACACTCGGCAAATCGTCCAACTGATCGATAATGTCGCTGATCCGCCGTAGCAGCGTGTTCGATCCTTCTCCTCGACCCCTTCGAGGGCTTCCCCTTCGGCTCTGGCAACCTCGTTCCACGCACGTCGTCTGAGACCGCGGCCTTCGCCGGAGCGCGCATCGACTGGAAGGAGACCCCCGAGGCGCACGTGTTCCAGGCGGATGTGCCGGGGCTGAAGAAGGAGGAGGTGAAGGTGGAGGTGGAAGACGGCAACATCCTGCAGATCAGTGGCGAACGGAACAGGAACCAAGAGGAGAAGACAGACACCTGGCACCGCGTGGAGCGCAGCAGCGGCAAGTTCCTGCGCAGGTTCAGGCTGCCAGACAATGCCAAGGCGGAGCAGGTGAAGGCGTCGATGGAGAACGGCGTGCTCACCATCACCGTGCCGAAGGAGGAGATCAAGCCAGAGCTCAAGTCCATCCAGATCTCGGGCTAGAAGACTGCGTGATTGATGCGCGTTGCGCGATGGATTGGAGATGCAGAGAAGTGTCGTTGAGTTTCTTCTCGAGTACTAGTTCTGATCTGATGTACACCTAAATAAAGTGAGGCTGGGTTCTCATCTGATGTAAGCCTGGACGAGTGCGTGCGTGAGGTGTCGTGTAATGGTCAGAAACCGGAGTCGGTGAGTCTCTCTTCCTGGTGTTTTGAGTCTACAACTTCATTGTGCTGTAATAATCAGCGCCTGTACCCCATGCTCCTCTCAAGAGTACTTAACTTGGAAATAGTACTAGTTGTTGCCAATTGGTGCTACTGAACTAAATTTGCTCAGTTGGTTGGCCGATGCGGATAAGAATGGAGTAGGGGACAGAGCTTCTATACTGCTACATATCGAGATTTTGTATTAATCGGCTCATTTTCAGCGGACGTATGATAATTAATAATGTAAACATGGATATATTCGTCTCTTTTGGAAAAGACAATTATCCGAGTCTTCTATCTATGGCATGACAACAATTATCAGCCCAACTTGGGGTGGGGTGGGGTATATCCATTATATTTACGTGAACTTCTCCAATTCCCTTCTTGCGATTTTTTTCCATCTCGAGTGACAGATGCCTGCTAAAATCAAAGATAATGAAAGCTTTGCTCACCAATCTGCCGAACAATTTCTCCTCCATTGGGAGCTAGAATCTGTGGACATATTGACACTACTAAGTTGTACGTTCTATGCAGTAGAAACAGAGTTATGAACTCATAAGTCACGTTTTATTTGCGTGATTATTTGAGAAAATTTTGATTATTTTTTAGTATAGCATTCTGTCTTGGTAAGTTATGGAGTAATGGAAATGTTCATTGTAAACTGCCGCATGCATAGTCCAAACGTATGGCCATCCCTAATTAGGAGGACCATTTAATACATCAAATATGTTGTATTTAATACATCAAATATGGCCGATTCCGTTTGGGACGTGGAAAGAACACAAATATGTTCGTTCCATTTTGGGACGTGGAGAGAACATGCAGGGACGCATTGTCCTCCTCATGTCCGTGTGTGCCTTCAACGATGTACCCCATTGGGATCCTCCTCATGCTCGTGTATGCCCCCAACGATGTACCCCATTTAGACCGGACATGTTTGGCGAGCTCACACGCGTTAGCCTCTCAAGCACCAACATTTGTGCATCATGGGGCACCTTCCCCATGTCGATGACGATGAACCGAAGGCCGTAGGGGATGGCTATCCCACGCCAACTCCAGCAATGGAGCTCCCCGCTGGCGAGCATCCTGCAGATGCGGTACCAGATGAATTCAAGCATCTATAGCGGCAGGTCGAGGTAGATCCGCTTGGGGTTCCCTAGGTTCTTGGACATGTCCCACCAGCGCATGTCGATAGGGTCGACGCGCTCGAAGAACGAGCCCACAATGCATTGGAAGTCGTCCTCGCCGGCCAGCGCAGAGAAGATATGTGTGGATGAGTACATATCCTATCACCCGTAGTCCCCGCCCGCTATAGTGTAGTTCAGGTCAACCAACTCCTACGATGACGTTGATTTCAGCAGCCGCACGACCGCACGCGAATTTTGCGCGCCCGTGCACCAACTCAGATCGTGCATTAAAGCAACTTTCCATAATAGCCTTTATTATGTAGATGAGAAGGCAGTTTGTACTTGCCTACAACAATGATGGTTTGTAAAAGTGCCACAAAAAATACACTAGCTGCGATACTTATTAGAAAAATCCTTCCTTAATTTTCTTTCTTAAAGACTGCGTAGACATGTTGAGAAAGATTTACACCTATAATATCTTAAGTTTCATGTACCGACCCCTCTACCTATCACCAATCAGTCCTAGATCTAAAAAATGATTTAGAAAATACCTAGTCCTCACCTAGATCTAGTACACCGCACACTCTCCCCTCACCTTGATCTAGTGCACCCACACTAACCCCACCTATAGAACACTCATCGTCACCACACGACTCTTTCTCATGGTCTTTTCCACCCATGGCTCGTTGTTCCATTCACGAAGATAGCGTGTCTCTTCCTCGATAATCTTCTCACGGAGATGGGGCCCTACAAGAGCATGCTAACATTTTCTTCTCAATGTGGTCGTAGTCGTATGCGCGTCCACCTCGTCGTCGCCAGGCCACGCTAGTGGAGACGCACAACTTTCTAACTATGCATCTGAGGGTATATATCCTTCCTCCGCCACCCCTAAGCCATTACCGCAGCAAGAAACGACAGGCAGCACCGGTTAGTTTCCCTCTCCTTCCATGTTCTAATTTCTGCCAAAATTGTTTGGATTTCCAATCTAGTCAATTAGATGTAGTAAACTTCTAGGATATATGTACAAGATTGTGAATGTTTGTACGAAAATGTGCATGAGAAGTGTTTGCATTATTTTTTAACCGGCTAGAAAAAATTTTCATCTATGAAAATTTGATCTAGTAAATTTTGATTTGATTAGAATTGCTCACCCAACTAGATATTAGTTAGTCTTCAAATCTAGCATGTACAACATGTTCGTTCTAATGTAAAAAACGATGAGCCATGGTACTGATCATGTGATGCATGGCCTATTATATGCATGCACGCGTTCAGTTTATATATTATAAATACATCATTGTTTTTCCTTCTAATACATTTGGAGGCACCTTTTGAACTATTTGAGGCACTTTCAAGTGCCTTTTATAAACGTGTGGGACCCTCCTTCTGAATACACAACAAGCTTTTAGTTTGCATTAAAAAATACAAATCCGAATATCTTTGAAAGTAATTATCATATTAACAATTTCTTTGAACTGGCTAGTTCGCTAAGACAAAAATTTCAAAACAAGCCCAATATTTAATATGCTTGAACAAAAATTTATATTCGAGTATTAAAAATAAGTGAATCTGTAATGAAACATGTGCGTAAAATATGTGGAAGTCAGATGCACTAAAACATGTACAAAACAAGTACAAAAACTATATACATTTATGAAAACACCTCTATTATAGTTCATTATAAATGGGTTTATTGGGATATACTCATGGTAGATCATAGGTCATACTACATTTTTATAAGTCATGGTCCATTCAAACAAAGTCAAACATAAGTTTAGTGAAAAGTGCATCTTGCACTTATTCACCTAATTACACTTCTACCTTTCTAGAAAGTTCCCCACTTGCATTTTTTTTAAACCGAAGTGTTGCTTTTATTAATCGACCAAGACTTTAGAAAACCACATGATTCATAACATAAACTTGATTTTTTTTACATGGTATAAGGTTAGGTATGTGCTAGTGTAGCATACCCTAATAGGGGTATCTGAGTTGATGCTGCCTAGTTTTAAATTTTGGCTTTGCGCATTTCTGATATGCAAATGTAGTAGGTGTGATCTATTGTTGCATGTTGATCTATTGGTTATATACGAGTCAATGTGGTCGATATTACTTGGTGTTCAAAATGCGTTTGTTGTCGATGTTTACTAATCCTACAACCGGATCAATGTGAAATCTTGACAATGGTTTAAATCTTCCAATTCACATCACGCAGAGATAAATACAAATGACCGGGTGAGCAATAAAGTTAACGATTGATATCAGTGTTGAAGCATAGATTGGATCTCATGCACGATGGGTAATAACGAAGTTTTGGATGTTATTGTGTTGGATTCCTTGGTGTTTATTTTCTTGGCTAGCTTGTTAGGTGTGTGGTGATCTAGCCCAATTGCTTAGTCCATTTTTATTTTATTTCTCCTTGTTTTCTTGAATTATAATAGGACAAATATTTCTTGTTATAATGCAATGATGGAACTTTTTGAACTTTGCATGGAAAAAGAGAGAGGTGGTGATAGTTATTTGGGAGGTGAAGTCTTTATTATGAAAATAATAAAAAGATGGCAGGAACCCTGGGCTCCTCTCCTTTTGCCATTTCCCCTTGATCTCTCCTTCTTTGTTACTGTTTATCCTTTTTGTGCCCCTCGTCTTTATTTTCGCTAGCATTTTGGTGGCCACCTTCACATTCTTTATTGTTGCAATCGCCATCATGTTTCTTGAAATCAGTATTGCCACCTTCCTTTTGGATTAATCTCACTTGTTCTTCTCATCATTTTTTCTGTATCATGCCTATGAACATCCCTGACCTCCCTCCCTTTGTGATTACGTCATTGTTCCCCAACTCTCCCTTCCTAATATTTCCAATATATATTTTATCTCTCTCCTGCCCTATCTTTCCATCTCCTTCACACAATATTCCTCCCTAAGAGAGCACTGAATGTTACAAAGTGAACTGCGTAGCCAAAACAATTAGAGGGGTATTTTGAAATTCTAGAGAATACGAGGGTAATCTCGTACTTTCGATTGTTACATTGGCTAAGTGTTTCTAGCACAATGCCACAAACAACCATGGCTTGAGGTATGTAAAGTACCAACTTAATTACTACCATATAAGGTACGCCATTTTCTATTATGTGGGGCCCTTATTTGTGTGTGTTGGGTTTGATTCATGTTTGTTGTCTTGGCTTGATAGATAAATAGTGCTTGAGGCCTGGTTTTCGAGCCATTGGTCAAGTTTTCTCGATTTTTCCCTAATTAACTCACAAATTCATTCCTATAAAGTGGTAAATATTATTTTTATAGGCGATGGCGCGATTACAAAAAGATGAAAATACTTAAGAGGAAGGAAACTAACAGGATGAAACCACACTGGCCCGGGGCTCCTCTATTTTCATCATTTCCATTTCTCCTCAATATTAGTCGTCTCTTTGTCATTATTTACATCCCATTTTGGAGTCATTGTTGTTCTTGCTACCATCACCAACTTCCTTCTTGTATTCATATCCCGCTTTCACTCTTTCCATTGGTACCTTCGCACCCTTGTCATGCTCTCTCCACTCCCTCTGTCTCTACATCCATGTGCCCCTCCTCTCCCTCCACACCTTTCCTCCACCTTTGTTTTCTCTGTTCTCTCTCCTCACATGTCCACCTCTTTTGTCTGACAATGTATCCCATGGAAGCATACCTAAATGCCACAATCGTGAGCCAAATTTAGACATGGTGGGATCGGAAGGGGTTATAGAAATTACAAAGAATGCAGGTCAATAATGTGCTTCTTTCATTACCATTATCTAGGCTTTGCCAACACAATACTATAGAATTCATGGTTGGGGCTAAAAATCTACCTTTGCAAGTCCTATTTCCCATAAAAATTATACTGTGAGGATACTTTTGTGGTAAAAACATATCATCTCGTGAATAACTATTTCACATTATAGATGGTGAGTTTGTTATATTACATCACGATAATGCACCTAAATTAAGTATTTGCATACAAGCTTCGTGGATGATATTTCATGGTCTTGCCATACAAGGTAACTTTGTCGAATATTTTTCCAATCATCCTCAATGGGATTTGGCTGGCTTGATTGATAATCCATGTATATATTCTATGTTTGTTAACTTGAAGGATTGTGGTGCAATGTCTAATTCTATGTAGCCTAAAACTACAATTATTGTGATACTTATATACTAATGTATCACCGGTATATTATAGTATAGCTCGAACACTCGTTTATCTTGCATTGTGTGCACTGAAGGGTTTCGCGGCATAGTAAATCAAAATTTTCTACGGATGCGAACAGAGGGAAAGCCAAGATCTAATCTAGGAGATGCAATCAACGAGAGAGATTGGATTAGATCTTCATACCCTTGAAGATTCGCAATGAACGCTCGTCGGAACGTGGGTGATGTAGTCGACTCGCTTCTCCTCCTCGCGATCCGATCCGATCTAGCACCACAAGTGGCGGTGCCTCGTGAGATGCACACGCAGCACCTCGACGCCTCCTCCTTCCTCGGACCAGCAAGTATGGTGGAGAGATAGATTGGATCTACAACACGGCGTGGTGTATATGGTGGAGAATTTCGCAGCAGGCTTCGCCACAAACAATCGGGAGGGAGAGAGGAAAGCTAGCAAGGCGGCTAGGGTTTGGAGGAGAGGTGTGTGGGGTTGCGCCCCACCCTCTTTATATAGAGGGGAGTAGCCCAGCCCCTCCCCAAGCCCAAAGGATAAGGAGTGGGGCATGGACTCTCCCTTCTAGAAACCCTATCTCTAGTTTAAACGATTTAAACTCTCTAGGATCGGCTGGGCCCTATGGGCCTTGTGCCCTGGCCCAATGCGGCCAGGACACTCCCTCATAGGCCCATGCCCCTCCCGGAAGGTGGGGCCACGTTGGTCCCCTTCCGGAAGGTTCTAGAAGCTTCCGTGCAATACCGATTAACCCTAACAATTCAACTCCAAAACTGCACTTTTTATATGAATCTTATTCGGACCATTCCGGAACCTCTCGTGATGTCCCGGATCCCATCCGAGACTCCGAACAAAAATTCATAAACCAATTATCCAATCTATCCTAGCGTCGAGATACGTTAAGTGTGTGACCCTGCGGGTTCGAGAATATGCAGACATGATCTTCTATCAATAATCAACAGCGGGGTCTGGGCACCCATATTGACTCCCACACATTCATCGATGATCATATCGGATGAACCACGATGACAGGATTCAATCAATCCCATATATATATTCCCTTCGTCTCGCGATATTTTACTTGCCCGAGATTCGATCGTCGGTACCATATACCTAGTTCAATCTCGTTCACAGCAAGTACTTTACTCGTTCCGTAATCCGATATCACTTTGTGATTAACTCCTTAACCACATGCTTGCAAGCGGTGTTTATATCGATTACCGATTGGGCCCGAAGTATATCTCTCCGACTTGGGAGGGACAAATCCCATCTCGATACATACAACCCAACAGATACTTTCCGATCACCTGAGAGACACCTTTATGATCACCCTCTCATAGGATGACGTTTGATGACCTCAAAGCTTTCTTCCGGTACCAGGGAGTTGCATTTTCTCATGGTCTAAGGAATACAATATTTGACATAGGAAAAGCTTCACAAAGATGAACACGATGAAATGATCTAATTGCTTCGCTTAGTTTGGGTATGTCCATCATATCATTCTCCCAATGATTTGATCTCATTATCAATTGACAACTCATGTCTATGGTTAGGAAACCTTAACCATCATTGATCAATGATCTAGTCCTTAGAGGCGTACCAGGGACACGGTGTTGTTCACAAACCACACAAGTATTAATGTTTCCGCTTAATACAATTCTAGCATGGAATATAAACTTTATCATGAACAAGAGTTATAATAATAACATCTTTATTATTGCCTCTAGGGCATAATTCCAACAGTCTCCCACTTGCACTAGAGTCAATAATCTAGTTTACATCTCGCAACAATCTCACACCCATGGCACTGAGGTGTTGATCATGTTTTACACGTGGAAGAGGTTTAGTCAATGGATCTGCGACATTCAGATCCATATGTACTTTGCTAATCTTCAGATCTCCATCTGCTATATAATCTCGGATTATATAAAAATTGCGATTGATATGCTTGGTCTTTGGATGATATCTTGGTTCCTTAGCGAGTGCTATGGCGCCAAGTGTTGTCACACAATATCTCCAATGGGTCCAATGCACTTGGAACCACGCCAAGCTCAGTGATGAAGTTTCTGATCCAAAATCCTTCACTTGACGCTTCTGCAGCAGCCATGTATTCCGCTTCCACTGTAGATCCCGCGATCACGCTTTGCTTGCGACTTCTCCACTCACTCCTCCATTAAAAATATAAACGTATCCTCGAGATTTGGAATCATCCTTGTTTGTCAAAACTAGCATCGACGTAACCTTTTACGACAAGCTGTTCATCACCCCATAGACTAAGAACATTTCTTTAGTCCTATTTAGGTACTTTAGGATGTTCTTCACGGCTGTCGATGTTCCACTCGGATCACTTTGATATCTGCTCGTCAAACTAAGAGCATTGGACACATCCGGTCTAGTACAAGATGGCATACATGATGGAACCTATGGCCGAGGAATAAGGCACTTTGCTCATAGCTTCCCTATCATTTATCAGAGTGGACACTGAGCCTTGCTCAATATCTTACCTGACAACATAGGCAATGAACCTTTCTTTGCCTTATCCATTCTGAACCTTTTCAGAACTTTGTCTAGGTATGTACTCTGGCTTAAAGCTATCAGGCGTCTTTGTCTATCTCTATAGATCTTGATGCCCAATATATAAGCAGCTTCACCTTGGTCTTTCATTAAAAAACACTTGTTCAAATAACTCTTCACATCGTTAAGCATGTTGATGTCATTTCCGATAATCAATATGTCATCCACATACAGTACCAGAAACGTCACCGAGCTCCCACTCACTTTCTTGTAGATACAAGCTTCGTAGAAATTTGGAACAAATCCAAAGCTCTTGATCACTTGATCAAAATGAAGGTTCCAACTCCGAGATGCTTGCTTCAGTCCATAAATGGAACGATGAAGTTTGCATACTTTACTAGCATCCTTAGGATCGACAAAACCTTCGGGTTGCATCATATACAACTCTTCATCAATGTTGCCATTGAGGAAAGCAGTCTTGACATCCATCTGCCATATTTCATAATCATGAAACGCAGCAATTGCTAATAAAATCCGAATGGACTTAAACATCGCTATGGGAGAGAAAGTCTCATCGTAGTCAACACCTTGAACTTGTCGAAAACCTTTTGCGACAAGCCGTTCTTTATAGACGGTAACATTACCATCCGCGTCCGTTTTCTTCTTGAAGATCCATTTGCACTCAACGTCCTTTCGGTCGCTAGGAGGGTCCACCAAAATCCATACTTGGTTTTCGCTCATGAATTGTGGCATCCCGCAAAAAAACACAACTAGAAAATCGCGTTGTTTTTGTGCATTGCATCATCATGACCTCATGCATATTTTCAGCACTAAAGAACTTTGCTAAAAATCTTATCTTTATTTTTCTAAATTACCTTCCTCTTTATTTTAAATCAAAACTCTGATGTTCCGGATAACTCGGTTTGCCTAAAAACTATTTACAAAAGACTATTTAAAATAAACTAAATAAATAAAACTATCTATTTTGTCTAGGGAGGCAGACAACCGGCCAGGCCCAAAGGCCCAACCGGAGCCCACCTACAACCCAGAAAATAAAACCCTAGTCCCCACCTAGACAAACCCTAATCTAAACTAACCCTAACCCCCTCTCCCTACCACCCGCCGCCACCCCCTGGACACACACACGCACATGCCCTGTCGCAACCACACACGCCACACACGCAGTGCACACACACACACCGATCCCCACACCAAACCCACCCCACGCCGCGCACACTCCCTCCTCCCTGGTCAAAGCCCGCGGCCCCACCTCAACACCAACCCCCGCCCGCTCCCGACAAGTCCCATCGGGATTCCCTCCCCGCGGGGCCCACCTCAGCAAACCGCGTCCCTTCCGCGTCCCTTCCGCGTCCCCAACCTCCCTTCCTCCCTTCCTGCCGCCTTTCGCCCGTCCTCTCCCCAACCTCCCCGCTCCACCGGCGTCCCCACACCCGCCGACCCTCTCGCCTCCTTCTCCCTCCTCCGGCCCCATGTCGCCGCCGCCGCGCGTCGTTCCCGCGGAGCCGAGCCGAGCTCGCCGGCTCGCCGTTCCCACCGCCCCCCTCGCGCGTCGCCCGCCTCCCCTGTCTTCCTCCGGCCCGGCCGTCGCCCGCCGCCGGAAGCCCCTCCTCCACCGATGACGGCCGCCCTCGAGCACCTCCCGCCGGTCGCCATTCCGCCGGGCGACCCGCGCCTCCTCGGTGCCGCGTGTCCCCGCCACAGCCTGGCCGCTCGAGCCGAGGCCGCGCCGCCTCGAGCTCCACCGCCTCCTCGTCTCTCCCTCGCCATGGCTCACAATCAGCGCCGACGCCTCCTCGTCAAGCATCCTCCGCGGCGTCGTCCGCCAAACCCTCAAGGAGCAAAGCTCGGCAAGGCTTTTGTCGTCAAGAACAACAACATGGGCAAGTACACCGACTAGATCGACATCGAATCGAACCCTCATGATCGCTTCTCGGAACCAAGTTGTCCTCCCAGAACCGCCATGACATCCGTCGATCCGGTGCGAGAACACGGAACAACAAGATCAACCACGCAGACTCGAGTACCCGATGCCCCGAGGCTCAAGACCCCCATACCGGCAAGGTCTTCAAATCGGTTCAAGACCAAACCGATCGATCCGGCCGGACCCGAAAACCGAACCCTCGGACGCCAAGTTCTTCCTCTCGGACGCCAAGGCCCGGCCCCGAATACCGCCAAGATTGCCACAAGTACGACAAGTTCTAATTCCGAACGACAAGACCGACCGATCCGTGGGCCCGACAAGATCGACCGCTTGGAACCAAGATCTCCGGCACGTCACGACAAGTTCTCCGTCTTGTATCCGCTCCCGCCGATCCCGTCGAACCCTGGACCCTGTCGAACCCCGAACCCCGGAACCCCAAGATCTGCCGAACCCTAAATGTGTGAACCCCTTCCCGAAAACCCTATTTTATAATATAATACAACTTGTCGCATATTAATTGATCATGCATGCATACTTGTCTGTGGTTTGGGGGCCTTATGCCGATTCACCTCATAATTAAATATGGGGCCCATATGCGGGCAAACCTAGTCTCATGTTGGCCTCATTTAATTTGTGTAGCGAACCGGTGCTATCTTTTGCCTTGTTAAAACAACATCTAAATTGCGGGGCTTCTAAACAACATGAACCACCTAACTAATTGCCGGGACCCCGGTTCCGCTTAATATGACCTAATTGCATTGCACCTTTGCCATGTCATTCATCATACATGCATCATGCTCGATCTTTTGTCATAGTATTAAATAGTGCATCCGGTGTTTCTTCTAGTGTTTTGCTTCTTCGCGGATAAGGCCGTTGAGTTGATGTGAGCTTCGCCCCGTTCTTCGGATGAACCTTCGGCAATGTTTTCAGGCGAGCATCTCCCCCTTTCTACCTATCTTACTTTTATAGTATTTATTCCTTCCTGTTGATCTACTGCTATCTGTGTTGCGATGCTCTAGATTTCGTACTGTGATATCCCCCTCAGCCTTATATTGCCTTGGACACACCCTATTACCTGTTGTTTGGTAGATAGTTGGACTTGCGCGTCTTAGTCGCTTGCTCAAGTGCTGTTGCGTGTCGTCAAATGCCACAGTTGTTGGAGCCTTGCCGCATGTTTGATGTTGGAGATGATCATGGCTTTACTTATCGTTCACTTTAATTCCTGTTTAACAACTAAAATTGAAGTAAGCAGAGGCATCGGTGGGTGATAGATAATATTTGGTTTCGAATCCACTTGTGTCCCAGAGGACCGAGTACTTGATACATGTTCCTTGATTTATCGCGCTATCCACATCCGGAGGTATATGGGACCCCAGAGCGAGCTTGATTCAGTCTTATTTCTTGGGGCCACAAACTAGTTTGAGGTTTTATTTACTATCCTGTACTTATGCCATGCTACTACTGTATTTACAATTGTGCGACAGATAGCACCTGTACTGTTTAGGATCGGGACACGATTCCGCGGTGTCGACAAGCCCAGTTTTGGGTTCCCAGTCGTTCATGTAGGGGTTCGTAGCATGGAAAACAAAAATTTTCTATCGCATACAAACAAACAAGCCAAGATCTATCTACTAGATTGTAGCAACGAGTCGATGGTATAACTTACCCTCGAAGATTCCAAAGCGTTTAACGAGAGCGGATTCTCGTGGGTGATGTAGTCGTACTCTTCCCGATCTCAAGATCGTGTAGACGATCCTTCCAAATACGTTAAGCGCTCCCAGCGATGGGTCACACGTTCGGACTGACGAAGACCTTCCTCTCCCTTGTTCCAAAGAAAGCGGAGGTTGTAGCACTCTCGCGATTCCAAGCACAACGGCGTGGTACCGTAGTAGAGGGAAATCCCGCAGGCTTCAGCGGTAAGCAGTATGGTGGAGCTTATGAGAGAGGCTATTAGTGGTCTAGTAATTAGACACACCAATTAGAAGGCTCTAAACCAATTAGAAGGCTCTAAACCCTGGCTAAAGCAATTAGAAGCTCTAAACCAAAACGGCTCTAAACCGGAGATCTAGAGTAGAAAGTTATGTGTCTATGGAGGAGCCCCGCCTCCTTATATGGGAGGGGGTCCTTGGTGCCAGGAGGGAGGAGTCCCTCCCCAACTCGGCCTAGGGTCGGCCTGGAGGAGTCCAACTCCTCCGTGTTGGTTCCAACTCCTCTTGCTTGTTTCCCAGTTTCTTGTTTTGGCGTTTGACTTTCAAACCGACATTTGACTTTCTGTTTAGGATTCAATTTAATCCTTTATTTGGGACAGCAGAACACTTAGTACATGATGCAATCATTCAATGAGCAATGACACATTCATGTACCCTTCCCCCGGAGTGCTTGGACAATCCGAACCTTCTAGAACATTCCGATGAAAACACCTAATCATTCCCGAACTCAAACGGACTTTCCTTATATGAATCTTATTCTCCGGACCATTCCGGATCACCTCGTGATATCCCGGATCCCATCCGAGACTCCGAACAACATTCGGTCTCTTTCTCATAATACCATAACTACTCAAACAACGTCGAATCCTTAAGTGTGTCTCCCTACGGTTCGTGAATTATGCGGACATGATCGAGACACTTCTCCGAACAATAACCAATAGAGGAATCTGAAAATTCATATGGCTCCCACGTATTTCTCGATTACTTTGCGATCGAATGAACCACTTACATACGATACCAATTTCCTTTGTCTCACGATATGTTACTTACCCGAGGTTATGATCGTCAGATCTCTGCATACCTAGTTCAACCTCACATCGATAAGTACTCTTTTCTCGTTCCCGTGATATGTGATCCCTTGTGACCAAGTCACATGCTTGCAAGCTAATTGGATGACATTCCACCGAGAGGGCCCAGAGTATATCTATCCGTCATGTGGATGGACAAATCCCACTCTTGATCCATGTGTTTCAACCAATACTTTCCAACACTTAATGCCACCTTTATAGCCACCCGATTCACGGTGGTGTTTGATGTCATCAAAGCATCCATCCGAAAGGTGATATGCATGATCTCATGGTCAAGGAATTAGGTTACTATGTATCGTAAAGCATATAGCAATTGAACTAATGAAATGACTTGATCTTTATGCTACGCTTATCTATAGGAGTATGTCCACCATATCATTCTCCTAACGATATGATCTTGTTGTTGATAACATCTCAATGTTCATGATAGGGAAACCACAATCATTAATCAACCAACAAGCTAGTGAAGTATAGAGGCTATACTAGGGACTTCAAGTTAAGTTTACAAAACACACAAGTATCAATGTTTCCTTGTTAATACTATTATAGCATGAATGTAAACATTTATCATAAACACAAAGATATAATAATAACTACATTTATTATTGCCTCTAGGGCATATCTCCAACAGTCTCCCACTTGCACTAGAGTCATCTAATCTAGATTACATGGTAATATACCGAACACCCATGGCAGTTTGGTGTTGGTCATGTTTTGCCCTCGGGAGAGGTTTAGTCAACGGATCCGCCACATTCAGATCTGTGTGTACTTTGCAAATCTTTATATCCCCATCCTGGATATGTTCTCGAATAGCATGAAAACGCAGCTTGATATGCTTCAGCTTCTTGTGCGACCTTGGTTCTTGCGCATTGGCTATGGCGCCCATGTTATCACAAGATAGACATTGGGTCCAACGACTTGGAACCACACCCAGCTCTGTAATGAACTCTTTCATCCATATCGCTTCTTGTGAAGCCTCAAGCAGCCATGTATTCCGATTCGCTTGAAGATCTCGCCACAACGCTTTGCTTTGCACTCCTCCAATAATCGCTACACCATTCAAAATAAATACGATCCGGATTGTGATTTAGAATCATCTGGATCGGTGTTCCAACTAGCATCGGTGTAACCATTAACAACGAGTGTTCATCACCTCCATAAGAAAGAACCATATCCTTAGTTCTTCTCAAGTACTTAAGGATGTTTTTGACCGTCCAATGATCCACTCGGATCACTTTGATATCTGCTAGTTAAACTAACGAGATATGCAACATCGGGTCTAGTACATAGCATGGCATACATTAGAGATCCTATGGTCGAGGCATAGGAGTCTTACTCATCCTTTCTCTATCTTACGCCGATGTCGGACTTTGAGTTTTACTCAAGGTCGATTAGCAACATGGGCAAGAACCCTTTCTTGCTTTCTTCCATTCCAAATCTCTTTAGAACTTTGTCCAAATATGTACTTTGTGACAATGATATTTGGCTTCGATCTATCTCTATAAATCTTTATGCCTAATATGTAAGCTGCTTCGCCAAGATCCTTCATTGAAAAACTATTATTCAAATATTCCTTGACACTATTAAGAAGGTCTACATCATTCCCAATCAACAATATGTCATCCACATACAGTATTAAGAATGCTACAGAGCTCCCACTCACTTTCTTGTAAATACAAGCTTCTCCATAAGTTTGTATAAAACCAAAACTTTTGATTACTTTATCAAAACGTTGATTCCAACTTCGGGATGCTTGCTTCAATCCATAGATGGACCGTTGAAGTTTGCATACCTTGTTAGCATCTATAGGATCGACAAAACCTCTGGGTTGCATCATATACAACTCTTCATCAATGTCTCCATTGAGGAATGCTGTTTTGACATCCATCTGCCATATCTCATAATCATAATATGCAGCGATTGCTAACATAATCCTCACAGACTTTAGCTTCATCGGTGAGAAAGTCTCATCGTAGTCAACTCCTTGAATTTGTCGAAACCCTTTGCGACAAGTCGAGCTTTATAGATGCGAACATTACCATCAAGATCTGCTTTCTTCTTGAAAATCCATTTGTTCTCGACAGCCTTCCGCCATCCCAGGTAAGTCCACCAAAGTCCATACTTGGTTTCGTACATGGATCCAATCTCGGATTTCATGGCTTCTTGCCATTTATTGGAATCGGGCTCATCATCGCTTCCTCATATGTCTCGGGTCATCGGTGTTGTCCACCACCATGACATTCATAACGGAATCATACCAACTGGAGTGGTACGAGTTCTCGTTGACCTCCGAGGCTCAGAGTAACTTCAACCAAGTTTCATGATCATCATCATTAGCTTCCTCCTTATTGGTGCGGGCACCACAGAACTTCTTCCGGTCTTGCTACTCGCAATTTCGAGAGAAGGTTCAACAACCTCGTCGAGTTCTACTTTCCTTCCAAATACTTCTTTCGAGAGAAATTCCTTCTAGAAAGGATCCATTCTTAGCAACGAATGTTTTGCCTTCGGATCTATGATAGAAGGTATACCCAATAGTTTCCTTCGGGTATCCTATGAAGACGCATTTTTCCGCTTTGGGTTCAAGCTTGTCCGGCTGTAACTTATTTACATAGGCTTCACATCCCCAAACTTTAAGGAACGACAATTTAGGTTTCTTCCCAAACCATAATTCATACGGTGTCGTTTCAACGGATTTAGACGGTGCCCTATTTAAAGTGAATGCGGCTGTTTCTAATGCATAACCCCAAAATGATAGCGGTAAATCTGTAAGTGACATCATAGAACGAACCATATCTAAGAGAGTTCGATTCGACGTTCGAAAAACCATTACCTGTGGTGTTCCCGGTGTCAATTGTGAAAGTATTCCGCACTTCTTTAAATGCTCGCCAAACTCGTAACTTAGATATTCACCTCCACGATCAGAACGTAGAAATTTAATCTTCTTGTTACGTTGATTCTCTACCTCACTTTGAAACTCCTTAAACTTCTCGAAAGTTTCGGACTTATGTTTCATGAAATAGATATATCCATATCTACTCAAGTCATCCGTGAAGGTAAGAACATAACGATAACCATCACATGACGCTACACTCATTGGACCACACACATCGGTATGTATGATTTCCAATAAGTCCGTAGCTCGCTCCATCATACCGTAAAATGGAGTCTTAGTCATTTTTCCCATCGACATGCTTCGCATCTTTCAAGTGATTCAAAATCAAGTGATTCAAGAAGTCCATCGAATGGAGTTTCTTCATACGTTTCACTCCGATGTGACCAAGACGCAGAGCCACATATAGGTCGAATTATCGCTGATTTCAAACGTTTAGCCTCAATGTTGTTGATATGTGTATTTCCACTATCGAGATTCAATAAGAATAGACCATCTATCAAAGGTGCATGTGCATAAAACATATTACTCATATAAATAGAACAACCATTATTCTCGATTTAAACAAGTAACCGCCTCGCAATAAACAAGATCCCGATATAATGTTCATGCTCAACGCAGCACCAAATAACAATTATTTAAGTATAAAACTAATCCCGATGGTAGATGAAGGGGTAGCGTGCGATCGCGATCACATCAACCTTTGATCCGCTTTCCCACGCGCATCGTCACCTCGTTCTTCGCTAGCTTCCGTTTATTCTGCACCGCTTCGAGTTACAAATATGAGCAACCGAACCAAGATCAAATACCGTGCACTACTACGGTACTAGTGAGATACACATCAATAACATGTATATCGATATACCTTTCTTCTTGATGTTGCCGTTCTTCGATCCGCCAAGTACTTTGGGCAATTCCGCCAAAGGACCTTCTCCTTGCAAGAAAGCACTCGTTTCAGGCTTAGGTCCAGCCTGGTCTTCTTCGTCGTGGTAGCTTTCTTACCACCCTTCTTGAAGTGTCCCTTTGCTTAGACTTGCCTTTCTTGAATTTGGTGGTCTTATTGACCAACAACACTTGGTGCTCTTTCTTGATCTCCACTTCGCAGATTTCAACATGGCAAAGAGTTCGCAACGTCTTGTTCATGTTACGCATGTTGTAGTTCATCACAAAGTTCTTGTAACTTGGTGGTAGTGATTGGAGGACAGTAAATCCCCAAAGCATTAGGAATCACTATACCCAAGCTTTGAAGTTTGTTTGTGTGCCGGACATCTTAAGCACATGCTCACCGACTGCCCTCTTCCATCTTGCAGTTAAAGAACTTTTGAAGCCTCATAGCTTTCAATTGCGCATGAGTCTCAAAAATCAATTTGAGATCCTCGACAATATCATATGGGTCGACTCTTCAAACCTTTTACGAAGCTCGATTCTAAACCATACAAGATAGCACATGAACTATGGAGTACTGATTCTTCCGAGCGAGGTAAACATTCTTTACTTCGGAAGCATCACCCAGTGGGTCACCAATGGTGCATCCAAAGACATAGGTCAAATTACCATGTGAGGACAATCCTCAAATTGCGGAACCAATCCGCGAAGTTGCTTCCATTGTTTTTCAACTTTTCTTTCTCTAGGAACGCATTAAAATTGATGGTAGGGGCTGCCATTGATCTACAACATATTTGCAATAGTTTAGACTAAGTTTATGACAAAATTGAGTTCAAATTAATTAATGAAATTAAACTAGGTGAACTCCCACTCAAAACAACATCCCTCACATTGTTTTAGTGATCACACGAACCAAATCCACTACATCAACACCGATCATCACAAGAGTTGATATAGTTTCAATGGCGAACAATCATCATGTTCATCATATCTACTATACGATTCATGCTTTACCTTTCGGTAATCCGTGTTCCGAGACCATGTCTGTACATGCTAGGCTCGTCAAGATCAAACCTTAGTTTCTGCATGAGCAAATCTGGCTTGCTCACGTTGTATACACTTGCAGAATCTATCACACCCGATCATCACGTGGTGCTTCAAACAACAAGCTTTTTAGCAGGTGCTAACTAAGGGTGAACACTTTATGATTTGAAATTGATGTGCATGAGGGATCATCTTATAATGCTACCGTCCTACTAAGCAATACAAGATGCATAAAGGATTAACATCACATGCAATTCAATATATATGTGATATGATATGGCCTTTCTTCTTCGTGCCTTCGATCTCCATCTTCAAGCACGAACATGATCTCCATCATCACGGCATTGCATCAAGGTCAATGACGCTTCTCCATGGTTGTCGCCCACGGCTTCAACTATTACAACTACTTTGAATAGACACCGGGTCTTAACATAAATTAAAGACAACCATATGGCTCCTGCGGTTGTCAACTTACAATAAGGAACATTGCATACATCAAATATAATCACAATCATGGCCATATCACATCATCAGACACCCCGCAAAACAAAGTTAGACGCTTCTACTTTCTTTGCATATTTTACGTGGTTTGGGGCTTTCAATAAGTGTCGTTCTAACTTACGAACAAGAACCACAACATTGATACTAGCATTGTTGATCACCCGTTGTAAATTGGATCTTAACTATGCTAGGAGAAACATGCACCATAAAGCCACTTATGCAATACAAGTTACATGTCAAGCATGGAGCAAGTCTCATGAACGATGTCATGTAAGGTTAGCCGCCGCTTCATCCCAACATACCGCAAGATGCAAAGTACACAAAAGCAATCTACAATAAAAGCATCAACGCCCACAATGACCATTGTGTTCTACTGTCTGCAGATCTACATATAAACCTGGCTCGATACCCTTTGTAGGGTTCGTAGCATGGAAAACAAAAATTTTCTATCGCATACAAACAAACAAGCCAAGATCTATCTACTAGATTGTAGCAACGAGTCGATGGTATAACTTACCCTCGAAGATTCCAGAGCGTTTAACGAGAGCGGATTCTCGTGGGTGATGTAGTCGTACTCTTCCGATCTCAAGATCGTGTAGACGATCCTTCAGCGCCACGTTCGGCGCTCCCGCGATCGGTCACGTTCGGTACTTGACGAAGACCTTCCTCTCCTTGTTCCAGCAGGCGGAGGTTGTAGCACTCTCCTCGCGATTCCCGGACAACGGCGTGGTCTAGGAAGTAGGGAAATCCATGAGGCTTCCTTAAGCCGGTGCGGTATGGTGGAGCTTATGAGAGAGGCTATTAGTGGTATAGTAATTAGACACACCAATTAGAAGGCTCTAAACCAATTAGAAGGCTCTAAACCGTGGCTAAAGCAATTAGAAGCTCTAAACCAAAACGGCTCTAAACCGGAGATCTAGAGTAGAAAGTTATGTGTCTATGGGAGGCCTGCCCTCCTTATATGGGAGGGGTCCTTGGCGCCAGGAGGGAGGGAGTCCCTCCCAACTCGGCCTAGGCTGGCCACCGGGAGGAGTCCAACTCCTCCTCCGGGTTGGTTCCAACTCCTCTTGCTTGTTTCCCACAGTTTCTTGTTTTGGCAGTTTGACTTTCAAACTGGACATTTGACTTTTCTGTTTTAGGATTCAATTTAATCCTTTATTTGGGACAGCAAGAACACTTAGTACATGATGCAATCATTCAATGAGCAATTACACATTCATGTACCCTTCCCCCCCGGAGTGTCGGACAATCCGGAACCTTCTAGAACATTCCGATGAAAACACGGAATCATTCCCGAACTCAAAGCGGGACTTTCCTTATATGAATCTTATTCTCCGGACCATTCCGGATCACCTCGTGATATCCGGATCCCATCCGAGACTCGAACAACATTCGGTCTCTTTCTCATAATACCATAACTACTCAAACAACGTCGAATCCTTAAGTGTGTCTCCCTACGGTTCGTGAATTATGCGGACATGATCGAGACACTTCTCGAACAATAACCAATAGAGGAATCTGGAAATTCATATGGCTCCCATATTTCTCGATTACTTTGCGATCGAATGAACCACTTACATACGATACCAATTTCCCTTTGTCTCACGATATGTTACTTACCCGAGGTTATGATCGTCGGTATCTCTGCATACCTAGTTCAACCTCGTTCTTGATAAGTACTCTTTTCTCGTTCGTGATATGTGATCCCTTGTGACCAAGTCACATGCTTGCAAGCTAATTGGATGACATTCCACCGAGAGGACCCAGAGTATATCTATCCGTCATGTGGATGGACAAATCCCTCTTGATCCATGTGTTTCAACCAATACTTTCCGAACACTTAATGCCACCTTTATAGCCACCCGATTACGGTGTGGTGTTTGATGTCATCAAAGCATCCATCCGTAAAGGTGATATGCATGATCTCATGGTCGAAGGAATTAGGTTACTATGTATCAGAAAGCATATAGCAATTGAACTAATGAAATGACTTGATCTTTATGCTACGCTTATCTATAGGAGTATGTCCACCATATCATTCTCCTAACGATATGATCTTGTTGTTGATAACATCTCAATGTTCATGATAGGGAAACCACAATCATTAATCAACCAACAAGCTAGTGAAGTATAGAGGCTATACTAGGGACTTCAAGTTAAGTTTACAAAACACACAAGTATCAATGTTTCCTTGTTAATACTATTATAGCATGAATGTAAACATTTATCATAAACACAAAGATATAATAATAACTACATTTATTATTGCCTCTAGGGCATATCTCCAACAGTTCACAGCCGTCTACCCAAACCTTGAGTCCGTCTCGGAGCTAACTTACTTCGTTGCGGGTAAGACTTCAAGGGGTGGCCCCCTGAAATATTTCTGAATCCTGTGATTGCTTTGTCGTGAAAGCCTCGTTGGGTTTTGATTTGGTTTTTCCGAGGTTGATCGAGCGTGTGTTGCTATTGGTGCACCCCGGCCGGGTAAAACTTTCTGAAAGCCGTGTCCGCTGTTATGGACGACTTGGAGCACAGTATCTCGATCATAGACAAGTATAACTAAAGTTTATTGCTATAAATTTGACTTTATAATGACTAGTAATCAGCTTCACTATAATGGAATGGCTAAATAATACTGCCCACAATTGCTTGTTTGGGTGTCGCTTGCGACCATTGTACCTGACTAGTAAGTATTGCAACTACAACGGAATGGCCAAATAAAAGTACCAATAACCGCTGGGTTTTGGGTTATCTCATGCTATTTGTATCTGACTAGTAAGTGTTGCAACTACAACGGAATGGTTAACTAAAAGTGCCCACTGCTTATTATATCAGGACGACTATCTAAACCTGACTAGTAATTGCTGCAACGATAACTGAATAAATAAAACTGCCAACTGTGTGAGTTCCTCGGTTGACTTCCTCGTTTGGTCTCGAGGGAAATACCGAGGATGGGATTGTTTGGTGTTAGTATCGATGGTTCGGATAGGTCTTTCTTACCCCCCTCGATAGTCGCTTGATTATCGAGTCTCTATAGGTTGTTTAGTGCATCTTTCGCTGCCGATCCACCACACCTATGTAGGCGAGGACCGCCGATTCTAGCCTCGCCGTGTCTTGGCCTCGATCGACGCTCCTCTTTTTCCTTTGCCCTTTGTCGGCACCCTTTTGTTTAAGCAGGTTTTGAGATCGGCGTCGTTAGCGGTTACCTTCCGGCTTGGCTCAGGCGGGGTTATGGGCGCCATTGGTTATTCTTGGGCTCTTAGCCCCATTTGCGTCTTGTCCGTAGTGGACGCTCTATCATTTTCAAGGTGATTTGGATCTTTGTACCGTATATCGTATTCTTGACTCATGGAGTCGTGTTGTATATATATATCTGTTGTGGGTCCCATCGAGGACTGTTGTGTAATGTTATTATCGTTTTCCACCCGCACGAAAGTGCCTGGTGGGCACCTTTGAATCGTTTCTATGCGGGTTTGGCGGGTTTCGCTAAAACTTGCATAGGTCCGATTCTGAGGGTGTTACAGAGTGGTATCAGAGCTCAGCAGTTGCGATACCCCACAAGTCCAGCCTGTAGGATAACCTAGCTAACGGCCGAAGTAGAGTGTCAAAACTATTTTTACAAAATCGGTTGGATAGTTCTGAATAGGCCTGATTTTACTCCTTACCCCTCTTCTATTCTCCTCTTATCTCTACGCGTTTTGAATCCGCTCTCTTGTCTTTCTTCGAGACCAGGAATTCTCGTGGTTGGGTTTCCGTCGTACCTTCAGGGTTTCGCTTCCTCCTCTGATAACGGTGATCTATCATCCGGTGTTCTAGCTGCCTGAGGAATCCGTCTACTGCGGTACCATTCTTTGTTCCTTGTTTGTGCCTTCCGGTGTTTTCTGACGCGACGACATCATCTACGCCAGATCCGATGCAGAGTCTGCATCACTCCTTTGGTTTCCGAACCTCGCTTGTCGAGTTCTTCAGTCTAATTCCGAGAGTTGGTTGCATAATCCGCCTGTTCGTGTGCAGAGTAATGGTTTGGGTGCGCGGTGGACTGATCACCATCCGGCTACTCTTGTCATTTGCTCTTGTACATCGAATCAGTGGATCCAGCAATTTTACTCCGTCCACGGAAGCTAGAGGTGGCTTTATTTGTGATACCTCTACCTTCGACCTTTTGTTCCCGGAGTGTTCCCTCGACGATCACGGGCAACGACCTCTTGTTAGTGGTGTCGCGAGGATCTACACGGCCAAGGATCGAACCGACCTTCCTTCCGGTACCATGAGGCGGATCTCGAGGGAGAGATCCATTGTTAGTGGTGTCGAATTGTGGCATCCCGCAAAAAACCACAACTAGAAAATCGCGTTGTTTTTGTGCATTGCATCATCATGACCTATTTGCATATTTTCAGCACTAAAGAACTTTGCTAAAAATCTTATCTTTATTTTTCTAAATTACCTTCCTCTTTATTTTAAATCAAAACTCTGATGTTCCGGATAACTCGGTTTGCCTAAAAACTATTTATAAAAGACTATTTAAAATAAACTAAATAAATAAAACTATCTATTTTGTCTAGGGAGGCAGACAACCGGCCAGGCCCAAAGGCCCAACCGGAGCCCACCTACAACCCAGAAAATAAAACCCTAGTCCCCACCTAGACAAACCCTAATCTAAACTAACCCTAACCCCCTCTCCCTACCACCCGCCGCCACCCCCCTGGACACACACACGCACATGCCCTCTCGCAACCACACACGCCACGCACGCAGTGCACACACACACACCGATCCCCACACCAAACCCACCCCACGCCGCGCACACTCCCTCCTCCCTGGTCAAAGCCCGCGGCCCCACCTCAACACCAACCCCCGCCCGCTCCCGCCAAGTCCCATCGATTCCTCACTGGGCCCACCTCAAGAAACGCGTCCTTCCGCGTCCCTTCCGCGTCCCCAACCTCCCTTCCTCCCTTCCTGCCGCCTTTCGCCCGTCCTCTCCCCAACCTCCCCGCTCCACCGGCGTCCCCACACCCGCCGACCCTCTCGCCTCCTTATCCCTCCTCCGGCCCCATGTCGCTGCCGCTGCTGCTGAGCCGAGCCCGGCTCATGCTCGCTGCCCCTGGCGTCGCCCGCCTCCTGTCTTCCTCCGCCCGGCCGTGCCCCGCCGAAGCCCTCTACACCGATGCAGCCGCCCTCCCGAGCACCTCCCACGGTCGCCAGCTCGCGGGCGACCAGCGCCCGCGCCTCCTCGGTGCCAGCGTCCCCCGCCAGCTCGGCTCGCCGAGCCGCGCCCGTTCGCCTCGGGCTCCGCCTCCTCGGCCGTCTCTCCCTCGCCGCCGCGGCCCCTCGTCAACCGCGCCCCGACGCCCGGCCTCCTCCGTCAAGCATCCTCCGCCGGCGTCGTCCGCCGCGAAACCCTGAAGGAGCAAAGCTCGGCAAGGCTTTTGTCGTCAAGAACAACAACATGGGCAAGTACACCGACTAGATCGACATCGAACTGGAACCTCATGATCGCCTTCTCGGAACACCAAGTTGTCCTCCCAGGAACCGCCATGACATTCGTCAAGGATCCGGTGCCCGAGAACACGGAACAACAAGATCAACCACGCGGACTCGAGTACCCCGATGCCCCGAGGCTCCGAAGACCCCCATACCCGAAGCCAAGGTCTTCAAATCGGTTCCAAAGACCAAAACCGAGACTGATCCCGGCGCCGGACCCGAAAACCGAACCCTCGGACGCCAAGTTCTTCCTCTCGGACGCCAAGGCCCGGCCCCGAAGACCGCCAAGATTGCCACAAGTACGACAAGTTCTAATTCCGAACGACAAGACCGACCGATCCGTGGGCCCGACAAGATAGACCGCTTGGAACCAAGATCTCCGGCACGTCACGACAAGTTCTCCGTCTTGTATCCGCTCCCGCCGATCCCATCGAACCCTGGACCCTGTCGAACGCCGAACCCCGGAACCCCAAGATCTGCCGAACCCTAAATGTGTGAACCCCTTCGCGAAAACCCTATTTTATAATATAATACAACTTGTCGCATATTAATTGATCATGCATGCATACTTGTCTGTGGTTTGGGGGCCTTATGCCGATTCACCTCATAATTAAATATGGGGCCCATATGCGGGCAAACCTAGTCTCATGTTGGCCTCATTTAATTTGTGTAGTGAACCGGTGCTATCTTTTGCCTTGTTAAAACAACATCTAAATTGCGGGGCTTATAAACAACATGAACCACCTAACTAATTGTCGGGACCCCGGTTCCGCTTAATATGACCTAATTGCATTGCACCTTTGCCATGTCATTCATCATACATGCATCATGCTCGATCTTTTGCCGTAGTATTAAATAGTGCATCCGGTGTTTCTTCTAGTGTTTTGCTTCTTCGCGGATAAGGCCGTTGAGTTGATGTGAGCTTCGCCCCGTTCTTCGGATGAACCTTTGGCAATGTTTTCAGGCGAGCATCTCCCCCTTTCTACATATCTTACTTTTATAGTATTTATTCCTTCCTGTTGATCTACTGCTATCTGTGTTGCGATGCTCTAGATTTCATACCGTGATATCCCCCTCAGCCTTATATTGCCTTGGACACACCCTATTACCTGTTGTTTGGTAGATAGTTGGACTTGCGCGTATTAGTCGCTTGCTCAAGTGCTGTTGCGTGTCGTCAAATGCCACAGTTGTTGGAGCCTTGCCGCATGTTTGATGTTGGAGATGATCATGGATTTACTTATCGTTCACTTTAATTCCTGTTTAACAACTAAAATTGAAGTAAGCAGAGGCATCGGTGGGTGATAGATAATATTTGGTTTCCGAACGCCCACTTGTGTCCCGTAGGACCCCGAGTACTTGATACCTGTTCCTTGATTTATCGCGCTATCCACATCCGGGAGGTATATGGGACCCCCCTGAGCCAAAGCTTGATTCAGTCTTATTTCTTGGGGCCACAAACTAGTTTGAGGTTTTATTTACTATCCTGTACTTATGCCATGCTACTACTGTATTTACAATTGTGCGACAGGTAGCACCTGTACTGTTTAGGATCGGGACACGATTCCGCGGTGTCGACAAGCCCAGTTTTGGGTTCCCAGTCGTTCTGACGTCTACCCAAACCTTGAGTCCGTCTCGAGCTAGCTTACTTGCTATGGTAAGACTTCAAGGGGTGGCCCCCTGAAATATTTCTGAATCCTGTGATTGCTTTGTCGTGAAAGCCTCGTTGGGTTTTGATTTGGTTTTTCCGAGGTTGATCGAGCATGTGTTGCTATTGGTGCACCCCGGCCGGGTAAAACTTTCTGAAAGCCGTGTCCGCGGTTATGGACGACTTGGAGCACAGTATCTCGATCATAGACAAGTATAACTAAAGTTTATTGCTATAAATTTGACTTTATAATGACTAGTAATCAGCTTCACTATAATGGAATGGCTAAATAATACTGCCCACAATTGCTTGTTTGGGTGTCGCTTGCGACCATTGTACCTGACTAGTAAGTATTGCAACTACAACGGAATAGCCAAATAAAAGTACCAACAACCGCTGGGTTTTGGGTTATCTCATGCTATTTGTATCTGACTAGTAAGTGTTGCAACTACAACGGAATGGTTAACTAAAAGTGCCCACTGCTTATTATCGTGCGACTATCTAAACCCGACTAGTAATTGCTGCGATAATCGAATAAATAAAGCGCCAACTGTGAGTTCCTCGGTTGACTTCCTCGTTTGGTCTCGAGGGAAATACCGGGATGGGATTGTTTGGTGTTAGTATCACGTTCCGGATAGGTCTTTCTTACCCCTTTGATAGTCGCCATTATATCGAGTCTCTATAGGTTGTTTAGTGCATCTTTCTTGCCGCCGATCACCACACCTATGTAGGCGAGGACCGCCGATCTAGCCTCGCCGTGTCTTGGCCTCAAGATCTTGACGCCTCTTTTTCCTTTGCCCTTTGTCGGCACCCCTTTTGTTTAAGCAGGTTTTGAGATCGACGTCGTTAGCAGGTTTACCCTTCCGGCTTGGCCTGGGCAGGGTTATGGACGCCATTGGTTATTCTTCAGGGCTCTTAGCCCCATTTGCGTCTTGTCCGTAGTCGGACGCTCTATCATTTTCAAGGTGATTTGGATCTTTGTACCGTATATCTGTAGTCTTGACTCATGGAGTCGTGTTGTATATATATCTGTTCTGTGGGTCCCATCGTGGACTGTTGTGTAATGTTATTACTTCGTTTTCCACCCGCACGAAAGTGCCTGGTGGGCACCTTTGAATCGTTTCTATGCGGGTTTGGCGGGTTTCGCTAAAACTTGCATAGGTCTGATTCTGAGGGTGTTACATGGATCCCAATTCGGATTTCATGGCTTCCAGCCATTTCTCAGAGTCTGGGCTCATCATCGCTTCCTCATAGTTCGTAGGTTCACTGTCTTCTACTAACAAGACATTCAAGACAGGGTTGCCGTACCACTCAGGAGGGGCACGCGACCTTGTCGACCTGCGACGTTCAAGATGGCAGATCGTCCAAGCTTCATGATCCTTGTCATTAGCTTCCTCTATTGTTGGTGCCACGCTGGAACAATTCAGTCTTGCGCCACTCTCCAATTCAAGAGAAGGTTCAATAACCTCGTCTAGCTCTACTTTCCTCCCACTCACTTCTTTCGAGAGAAACTCCTTCTCAAGAAAGGAACCGTTCTTTGCGACAAACACTTTGCCTTCGGTTCTGTGATAGAAGGTATACCCAATAGTTTCCTTAGGGTATCCTATGAAGACGCATTTCTCCGCTTTGGGTTCGAGCTTGTCCGTCATAAACTTCTTGACGTAAGCTTCGCATCCCCAAACTTTAAGAAACGACAACTTAGGTTTAGCACCAAACCACAGTTCATACGGTGTCGTCTCAACGGATTTAGATGGAGCCCTATTTAAAGTGAATGCAGCGGTTTCTAATGCATAACCCCAAAATGATAACGGCAAATCAGTAAGAGACATCATTGATCGGACCATATCTAATAGGGTTCGATTCCGACGTTCAGACACACCATTGCGCTGTGGTGTTCCGGGTGGCGTGAGTTGTGAAACGATTCCACTTGCTTTAAGATGCGTGAGAAAATCATAACTCAAATATTCACCTCCACGATCGGATCGTAGAAACTTAATCTTTCTGTTACGATGGTTCTCCACTTCATTCTGAAATTCCTTGAACTTTTCAAATGTTTCAGATTTATGTTTCATTAAATAGATATAACCATATCTACTTAAGTCATCGGTAAAAGTGAGGAAATAGCGATATCCACCGCGCGTCGAAACACTCATCGGTCCGCATACATCGGTATGTATGATTTCCAACAAGTCCGTTGCTCACTCCATCATACCGGAGAACGGGGTTTTGATCATCTTGCCCATGAGGCATGGTTCGCATGTGTCAAATGATTCAAAATCAAGAGACTCCAAAAGTCCATCGAATGGAGTTTCTTCATGCGCTTTACACCAATATGACCTGAGCAGCGATTACCACAAATAAGTAGTATTATCACTATCTACTTTGCATCTCTTAGCCTCAATGTTATGGATGTGTGTTTCATTCCTTTCGAGATTTAGAAGAAATAAACCATTCACAAGAGGTGCATGACCATAAAAGATGTTACTCATATAAATAGAACAACCATTATTCTCCGATTTAAATGAATAACCGTCTTGCAATAAACACGATCCAGAAATAATGTTCATGCTCAACGTAGGCACATAATAACACTTATTAAGTTTAATACTAATCCCGAAGGTAAAACTAAGGAGAGCGTGCCGACGGCCATCACATCAACTCTTGATCCGTTGCCAACGCGCATCGTCACCTCATCCCTCGCAAGCCGCCGTCTATTCCGTAGCTCCTGTTTCGAGTTACAAATATTAGCAACTGAACCAGTATCAAATACCCAGGCACTACAACGAGGGCTAGTAAGGAAAACATCAATAACATGTATATCAAATATACCTTTGATGGTGCCAGCCTTCTTGTCCGCTAAGTACTTCGAACAGTTGCGCTTCCAGTGACCCTTGTCCTTGCAATAGAAGCACTCAGTGTCCGGCTTAGGACCAGACTTGAGCTTCTTCTCAGCAGGGGCAGTGCGCTTGCCGCCCCCTTCTTGAAGGGCTTCTTTGCTCCCTTACCTTTCTTAAAGGAGGGTTTGTTGACCATCAACACATGATTATCCTTCTTGATGTCCACCTCCGCAGCCTTGACTGCGAAGAGCTCGGTGATCGTATCAGTGGAGCCAATCTGATTATGAGTCACTACAAAACCTTTGTAGCTGGGAGGGAGTGATTGCAGAACCCTGTCAATCTTGAGCTCCTCTGGAATCGTGCATTCCAGTTGCTCAAGGCGTTGAGTGTAGCCCGTCATCTTTATGGCGTGCTCACTAACGGAACTCCCTTCCGCCATCTTGCAGTTAAAGAACTTCTCGGAGATCTCATATCTCTTAGAACGGGCTTGAGTCTGAAACATGGTTTTCAGCTCCTCGAGAATCTCAAAGGGCCCGGGATACTCTTCAAAACGATTTTGAAGTTCCGGTTCCATAGCAAACAACATGGTACTCTTAATCACACCATAATCATCTTTCTTGCGCCCGATAGACACCTTTCTCATCAGTAAGCGATTCTTGTGAGGGTCACCTAACGCTTTCCCAAGGACATAGTCCTTTTGTCTGCTAGACAGAATGATTCTTAGATTGCGGAACCAATTGGTGAAGTTAGACCCATTGTTTCTAAGCTTTTCCTTATTAGCAAAAACGTTGAAGTTGAAGTTGGACTTGGCCATGTGATCTAAAGTATTTGCAAGTACAATTTAGACTATGTTCATGATAAATAGTTCAATTTAATCAAATTACTAGATGAACTCCCACTAAATTCAACATCCCTCAAGTTGTTTAGTGAACACGATCCAAATTCACCACACCTAATCCGATCATCACGAGAAGAGATGTGGTTTCAATGGTGGACAACAAAGTGTCGATCATATCACTCATATGACTCCTGCTTAACCTTTCGGTTCTTGTGTTCCGAGGCCATGTCTCATACATGCTAGGCTCGTCAAGCTAGACCCAAGTATTTCAAGGCAGTGCAAAACTGGCTTGCACCCGTTGTATGTGAGCGAGAGTCTATAGCACCCAATCATCACGTGATGCTTGGACACGACGAACTTTCGCAGTGCATACTTGGGGAGAACACAATTTTATCTTTATCTTTAAATGAGGAATCATCTTATAATGCTACCGTCATGATCTAAGCATAATAAGATACATAAAGGATAAACATCACATGCATATAACTTTATGTGACATGGTATAGACAATCCTCAAGAATGATCTCCATCGTGTGCTCCAAGCATGATCTCCATCACTCCACCATGATTGCCTCCACCACGAATAGCAACTACAACTATTGCTAACTACTTAGCGATAAAGTAAAGCTATTACATGGCGTATAAGAAGTTGACTCGCAGGTCATACACAATTATAAAGACAACCATATGGCTCCTGCCGGTTGTGTACTCATCGACATGCAAGTCGTGAAACATTACAAAACATGATCATCGCATACAATATACACATCACATCTTGGGCCATACCATATCACAGAAAACACTCCCTGCAAAAACAAGTTAGACGCCTCTACTTTGTTGTTGCAGGTTTTTACGTGGCTTATGGGAGTAGATGCTAAGAACGATTCTTACCTACGGAAAGCCACAACGGTGATATTATGGTTGCCAAACTCCGGTGTTAATCCCATGACAACTATAGTGAGAGAAACTGACATCCACCAGCCGCATGTGTGGAACAAGCCACACGTCAAGTGCGGAGCCGGTCTCGCGAACGACGTCGCGTAAGGTTGGCATGGACCGCTTCAATCTCACTATCCCGCGTCATAAGAAGAACACAAACAAGAGGCTTGCAACAGAAAACATCAACGCCCGCAACAACCATGTTGCGTTCTACTCGTGAAACACATCTACGCATAGATCTAGCTCTGATACCACTGAAGGGTTTCGCGGCATAGTAAATCAAAATTTTCTACGGATGCAAACAGAGGGAAAGCCAAGATCTAATCTAGGAGATGCAATCAACGAGAGAGATTGGATTAGATCTTCATACCCTTGAAGATTCGCACAGCGGAACGTTCGTCGGAACATGGGTGATGTAGTCGTACTCGCTTCTCCTCCTCGCGATCCGATCCGATCTAGCACCACAAGTGGCGGTGCCTCCGTGAGATGCACACGTGCAGCACCTCGACGTCTCCTCCTTCCTCGGACCAGAAAGTATGGTGGAGAGATAGATTGGATCTACAACACGACGGCGTGGTGTATATGATTGGATCTAGCATTGCTTCTATGTGATTAAGGCTCACATAAGCCCTGACTCTTGGCAGACATTCAGACAAGGCATCATGAGCCCTAAAAAAAGATGCACTGCAGTACTCGTTGTAGGACCGGCTCAACCATTGACCATATTTTGTCATCCTTGCTTATTTAGGTTATTTTCATGTGTCTAGCACGCCATAGCAAAGCAAGCACCACCATGGCACAACTGACATTCAACGAGAGTACCCCACAACCCTCTCCTCCCTTCCCCTCCTCTCCCATCTAACTCCTCCCCTTGAGAGTCCACTCCCAGAGACCAGGCCTTCCCCGAGCCCTCTCCAGCGGCGCCGGCGGCTGGATATGGGGAAGGGGAGGCGCCAGAGTAGATAGGGGCCATGTGTCGGTGGTGGAAAGTTTTCCTGGTAGTGGATGCGTAGCTGCAGATCTTGGCGCCCAAATTCTTCTATCTCTAGGGTTCTTCCTCCCTTTGGTTCTTCTCCTGTGGTTGGAGGGGGAAGCAGTGGAGAAGACCATCACATCGTTAATAAAGATGGTGTCGTTGTCCACCGTTTGAAGATCTGGCTCTGTGAGCACCAGTCCATCCTGGCCTGCCGTGGTGGCGAGGGGGAGGGCGGTGTGCTGGCAGCGTGCGATGTGTCGGTGAAGCCCCTAGCCAGCCGAGGAGGCGAGGGGGAGCTGGCTGGCAGTGTGGCGACCTTGTGTTTGATCTGGTGGTCGGGCTCCCCTGTGGTGGGGGTTGGTTCGTTGGAGCAGGAAGAAGGAATCTTATCTGCCTCGTCTGGGTCGTCGTGGAGGTGGTGCGGCGGGGGCAGGACGTCCTCCTTTTTTTCCTTGCCTCCAGATCTCCGAGGGAAGTGGTGGGTTGTTCCAGTCATCTCGCCGAAGCTGTGTTTGTCCAAGAGCTACCCAAACGACAGCATCTTGTTGCTACCGTTATCCATGGCCATCGAGGCCATACTGTCGCTCGGCTGAAGCTGAGCTTCTATTTCTGCGTGGCCTACTCAGTGCGACCCCGCGCCCAACAGTCTTGGCGGAAGCAATTCGACTACCTCAAGACGGGCTCCATAGCCGTCACCACCCCAAGTGGCTCGTTCCCCGGTGGCGGCGCTGACTCCCGGTCGGCGAGGTTCATCAGATGCGGTGGAGTTGGCCGAGGACCTGATCGCTTTTCGAACTTTTTAGGGTGCTTTATGTATATCTTGTGGACTTATCTTCAAAAACCCCTTCTCTTAGGAGCCTTGTTGTAACTTGTACCCACCGTTGTATTAACACGAGCAGCTTCTAGGGCCTTCGGGTCCTTTTTCCGTTGAAAAAAACATGGCATCGCTGCACATGCTATATGTAAACAGATGTATTATAGTATACTAGCTTGATTTTGTTTGCACGGGCAAACCAACCTTGTACAAAACTACTTTATAGACATTTCCGAAGCAATTGTAGATGTGAAACATGATGCCATCTCTAAAAAGGAAAACATTTGACCTACTTTGACTGATTTTTGAACACACATTGAAGGGTTTTCGGCTCATTTCATTGGTCAAATGGAAATGTCATGCAAAGATGTAGCCAAATTTATACTTGAAAAATTACTCATCTACACATAGATTAGGCGATTTATTTTGGATAGCTACACTTCTTTTCTGATTAGTCATTATAGTTGAACGTTTGCATGTAGAATACGTGCATCATGAATGTATGGTTAGCGATTGTATAATAAAAACTAGTCACATGTGTTGATTTTTTTTCGAGGAAAAAGGAGTGCATTTCTTATACCCACACAACTGAACAAACTAAAATTCATGGTAGTCCAACACATATATAAATGCTAAAAGAGATTCAAACAAAGGAAATAATTTGTCCACACTCCCACACTATTATTAATGCAAATACATAGTGTGTCAAGTGTAATCTTTATTACTTACGAGTTGATCATGCATCATAGTGTTATGCAAATCTAAACAAGTTGGCACATATCTCAACAAGCGTGATCTGACGATCGACGTGAATGGGGAAGCTATTTCCGGTGGCACTAGACTATTATCCATTTTTATTGTAGATTTGAATGATTATTCCACCCTACCATACCTATCGGTACAAATTTTCCTTACAATTATTCCTCAGCGACATTTAGTTTTAGTAAGTTAAATATTGATACTCCTTCTGATCATAAATAAGTGTCACGGTTTTGAGCTAGAGCTAGTTCAAAACTGTGACACTTATTTAGGATCGGATGGAGTACCATAACTGGGTCTAGGGTAACAATTTTGCGCATCTTTTGAAAAAAATTGCTGATACATATTAGCTTTGGGATGAGAAACCACAAATAGTGCAATTTTGGGTTCATCACATTTTAACGGAAAAATTGGACTTTCGTCTACCTGCCATCCCTCTTATATATATTCCTCTCTCCCCAACCGTCGTCATCCTCTTTCTTTGTCCCCGATCCGCTTTGTCTCTCCTCATCTCTCCTGTGTGGGCCTACATCTTGGTCTACCACTTTGTCGCATTATCACTTGGCCTGCTAACGGCAAAAACATCCACGCCTTCTCATTGTTCGAACCGCTTCCATGCGACGATGTCCATGCCGCACCTCGACAACTGACGATATCGGTGGTAGGGCCACGACCTAGCTAGTAGGGGCAGCATCACGCGCGTGCAACAACGCAAAGTTCGGATAGGATCCATGGTCCATGTTGCCACCATGCCCAACACGGTCACGGGTTCCACGGGACGGGATCACACAGGGCGCTATCAGCATCTGTTTATGGCGCGTTTGGTAGCCTGCATGGGTTTCTCGGCCCAATCCGGCAGTGCTGAGATGGGTAGTGACATGCTGATATAGCCTCTGGTCCAGCTTTTGCAGCTCGTTTGGTAGCCTGCATACACCTTTTTGGCATGAGGGAAGAACACATGCCCATCTGTTTGGTAGGTTGCATTGGTCCAATAAGAATAGAAACACATATGTTTGGTTGCAGCATGTGCACTCGTTGTGGTAACCTCCCCATTGTAGTGGTGAGCATACCCACAAGCAGTTCATCAGATTCACAACACACACACAAGCAGTTCATTACAATCACAACATATAGATGACACACAAGCGAGCATAACACATAAGTAGTTCAGCACCAAGTTCATCACTAGAGGTGCTAGTAGCACCTCAGACCACAGTTGCGTCAACCCTAGCTAATGGAGGGGATGTTTCACCACCTCCCAAAATATATAAGTTCTTGTTCACGTAGATCATCTCTTCACCATCATAGAGATAAGATAGGTAAGTAGTACGACATATGTTGTTCCATAGATGGCGGTTCTCGTCTCAGATGTAGTTCCTGCGTATCCAGCACCTTAGTCATTCCTTCCAATCACAGAGACACACATGGAAGTGTACAACCAACCTTGGATCGAGTTACCAGCAAGCTGGTTCATGGCTAGGATAAGCGAGTGGGTGGTGTACATATGCTTCTCAATGAAGGGTGAAGATGAGCTTCATCTAAGCATAGTTCTCCACTAGATTGGAAAGGATATCCACAGGGTAACTCTATGACAAAAAAAATTTGTTACTTAAGTAGCGGTGAAAAATCTTCAAACATGTAAACATGATGTGAACAATGCATCATAACCTTCAACAACTCCATCCTCCTGCCGTTCTCTATCCTTAAAGATGAGGTGTTCGGAAACCATTCGACATCGTCCAAACCCTGCAGCTTGAGCACAAGAGCCCATTTCCTCTTCCACTTCCTCATATGGTTGTACACCTGAGTTGGGGTGACATGCTTTTCAGTGAAGTCAAGAATATGGATGTAAATGGTACGGATAATTTCTTCTCCGCATCCGCGTACATTTTTGAGGATATGGTATGCATTTTTAGATATCCGGCGGATATGGATGCGGATATTTATTGAGCGGATATCTAACGAATATGGTAGCGGATATGGTATTGATGATATCCAATGGATAAGGATAATCCGACATTTTATGAGGATTATCCGAGGTACTCAAATAGGATAATCTGATAAATTTAGCATAACCTCAATATCAATACAATGTAGTATGTGTATCGGGCTAGCTATCCATGCTACATATGCATGTTATATTATGCTATTATCAATCTTGAAATTTTATACTACTGATATCCAGTGTTGCACGCTTTCTTGTCATTTCTTTTGCATAAACTAAATAAATTTTTATTTTTCTATGTGTGTTTGTTCGATTATCCTCTTTCGATCCGAGTCCACTCTGAATCCGCTCCATATCGGCAATCCGATATAATCCGCATTCGAATCTGTATCCGACTATTATCTGCTCTGATCAGAATCCGCCAAAAAATATGGTAATAGCAATATCCGATTCGTTTACATCCCTAGTCAAGAACATCGGTGCATATACGTTGTATGTAAACCTCTTAGAATCCGTGGTCACACCTAATCCCTTCTTTGACAAACTCACAAAGCTTGTTCATAACAAACACAGATAGGGAAGGCTCCCACACCATTGGTCTCGTTGTGTGCATGTATGCAGCTTGCATGGGGATAACATTCTCAGCAATCTCAATAGGCAGTTTTGGTGTCTTGTCTATTGAATTGTCATACATTGATGAAAGAGACACTAAAATCACTATGGTCTACAAAAAACTTGTAGAGCACATGCTAACGGTAAGTACGAACAAGCAGAGCATCATAATTCCAGACAACAGAGAAGAACATGATCACACTAATTGACACATCATGAACAGATCTATGAGCATCATAGATACCAATACATCACACACCATGAACAGATCTAAGAGCATCAGAGGTACTATCGAATAATGGAGTATACAATTCTCAAAGATCTACGTATAACTAGCCCAAGGTTAGAGGTTTCTTACTGCATCTTCCAGAGGATGCATCACACAGGTAGGGGACTAAAGGAGTTGCCGTGTCCGTCACCGTCAGGCCTCCATGGAGTTACCATCAATCCGACCGTCGCCTCAGTCGACTTTGTTGACGGAAAGCTCACCGTGACCGCCTTCGCTGGAGTAGCTGTAAGGACAACCGAAGACTGGCTCCGGGGTGAAGCAGGACAGCCAACTGACGCAATGCTCACTGGCAAATATGGCAAGACCAGCGTCTTCGTGCTGGAGGCAGAAGAAACGAACGATATTTATCTAGATCTGATGGGGAGGGGGAAATTGACGGGAAGGTGGAATGGTGGATTTGGATTTCTGGGGCGGAACACCGCCGTCTCTAAATAGGGAGGGGACAAGGAGGGTGGTGAGAGAATTCCACCCGCCAGAATTTTGAGGCCGCGCGTGGCCTCCCGCCATCTCCCTGCTTGCACGAGCTCGGCCACCGCGTTCCCCTTTTCGCACGCAGCGAGGCTGGCTCCGGGGAAACGGATGAATCGAGCGTTGTCCCCGGGCCTGGCTGAGGGGTGCTTTGAGGTTCGGACTAATGCGGGCAAAAAGGGCATCCGGGCAACCAAACGGTCAATTTTCATCGCCGCCTGTCCTGGCCACACCATGTGCGGCTACCAAACGCGCCCTTAGGTGGTGGGATGAGCCGCTGAAGGTGCAACGCTACTGGCCAGCACCGTTGCTCTCCCTCTTGGAGATCCCGTCAATGAGGTGTCGCGTGCGATGACCAAGATCCTTGATGGGACTCGCCGGGGAGAGCAGTCGACTCAGCCATTGGAGTGTCCTACTCGGCCATTGGAGATCCCGTCAATAATATGTCGGAACAAGTCGGTTGAGCTAAATCTAACAATTTTATTGAGGTGTATGAACATTTTCTTTGATCAATATGAATTTCTTATGCACTATGAATCACATTATACAATTGACTATCACACAACATTAGTGAGAACAATTTTGTAAAGTTACATGAATATTTGTTTTTAAATTCATGAACATTTTTGACTATGAAACCCATAGAGGATGCCCCTACAGTATTTTTCAATTATAAAGGAGAACAAAGAACATGAGTTATACATGGTCCACTCCCTCCTTATCAAAATATAGAGCATATCAGAATTTTAAGAAGTCTAACGATATCAAGTTTGACCAAGTATGTAGGAAAAGATACAAACATCTAGAATACCTACTCAATACCATTAGATCCATCATGATAAATATTTTCATATGATATATATTTGGTTTTATAGATATAGCTATTTTTCTCATAGACTTGGTCAAATTTGATGACATTTGACTTGTTAAAAATCTTATATACACTATTACGGCAAGGAGGGAGTACATGGTAAGCAAATAAAAAATTGTTTAATATCAAGCATCAATTATTAGCATCTGTTTTTGTACTGTGAATTCAAGAACACTTTTATGTGGGTTTTCTTCAAGCAGAAGTATACTTCTACATCGTTTCTTTATTTTTTGGATGCTAAGGTTAGATACCGGATGCTATAATCTCCATTACTTATAAAGCAGAAGCTTGGCACAAACATCTAATCTCGACCTTTTATTCATCGATATCAAATGATTCTCTTTTTTACAATAATATCATAGTGCATCCCATTATTTTCTCGAAAGATGAGTTGTTCACACTGATCCCCACTAAGATCGGTCCATGACGAACGATAACCCATGCCCACTAACCCCTGATGCCCAAATCATATCTATTGTGTCTTCCACTTGTTACGCTCCCTCATCACGAACTCATTAGACATGAAACATGTTAAAGATAGACAGAGACAATGAGTAAATTATAGTGGTGGCAAAGACAAAAACAAGTGCAGCAGTGATTGCTCCCTCCGCGTGAGACCACACGATCCCGATCAAAGCCAAATTACCTCGCCGCAAGCTCCTATTCTTGCCAATAAATTTAGATTCCCTTGCATCCTCGTGACAAAACGCTCCCATTCCATTTTACAATTACCGGGACTTTGTATTCCTCTACTACAATAGGTTTTGTTTCTTGGATGTGTTTGGGAGCAGAAATTTTTGTTCGTTAGCGTGAGGCAGATGGATAACTTTTTCTTGGCTCGTGAGACTTTGGTTGCAATCTGAGACTGTAAAATACCTATGGATGTGATGATTTGGTCACCTTTTCTATCTATTTTAAAAGTCTCACTACGATAGGTTTGATGTATTTGTCTTTTATGTTTTTTTAGAGAATGTTTTTTGTTGTTGAGACTTGCACCGATAAATTTATCATGATAGTCACTCTACGAGGATCCACAATGAGATCTTCCATGTCACATGACTAACCATCCAAATTTTGTGAAGTCACACCGGACAGATCGTGCCTTGCACAAGTGGAATAAGTTCCATTTTGCACGGAAGCAGAAGGACACACGATTAAGACATTGTTTCATTCCACACAAAACGAGTCGTTGGCGTTTTTCTATTTCTTGGGCAGATCATGGGGAGCTCCTATACTCTCCTTATAGTGGTATGGATTCGCTTGCACCTGGCAGCTTTTTTCATGGGTAGCCCCCAATGCGGTCCAGATAACGGATAGTGGTTCTCATTTTTTATTCTTTATTCTTTATTATTCATTATTATAGTATTATATTTTATTTTCTATGTTAATTTTTTATATTCTATTTTATTACTTCAATATGAACATTTGTGCTATATGAATTAAATTAAATATATTTATCTTATTTGAATGATTTTTAGATATGACCATTTCTGTTATGCTAACGTTTTTAGATATGAATCATAGATTTGTCTAGAATCATATTTTTAGATAAATCTACGACATCTAATTCAAGATGACTGAGTAGTAAGTTACATATTGATACCATAATTAGGGTTAGGGTAAACATTTTGTGCATCTTTTGGAATTTTACAATAGATATCACTTTTAGGGTGAGAAACCACAAATAGTGCATTTATAGGTTCATCGCGTTTTAACAGAAAAACTGACAGGCTAAGCCCACATGTAAGTGATGATGTGGACTTTGGTAATAACTGTCATCCCTCATATCTTCCACTCTCCAAGCTTCGCCACGTTCTTTCTCTAACCCCCGATCTGCTTTCTCTCTCATCCCTTTCTTCTCCAACTCTCATCGTCTCTTTCTTGGTCGGCATCCTGGTCTGCTGCTAGGTCGTGTTGTCGCTTGGCCTACTAATAGGGATGAAGTCCATGCCTTCTCACTACTCGGACTGCATCTGGCCGATCGGTCCATGACGCACCTCGACGGCTGACGAGCTCGGTTGTGGGGCCACGATCCAGCCATCAGAGATAGCGTCACAACATGCAATAAGGCGATTTTTCAGCGAAGTTGCGGTCCCCGTTGCCACCATGCCCATCACGATTGCGGGTTCTAGGGGAGCATGTGGAGAGCTGTCGACACCTGTGTCGGTGGTGGCACGAGCTGCCGCCCTAACCCTAGTGGGTATGGCACCTCGGCCTCCCCACGGCTGGCGACGAGCTCTGCCATGTCGCAGCAGCCGCACCGTGAAGGCCCTCCATGGCCATACCTCAAAGTTTGTGGCGGCGTGACCCCCGGATCCCTTGCTTCCTACTCCATGTCCCCAAGGGCAGCGTGACACGACTGACAACAAGCATGGCTATGTTAGGCCCTGCCCTAGTTCATGAACCGTAGGGTTAATGGTTTATTCAATCACAAAGTCATCGTTGAATATGTGGGAGCCACTATGGATCTCCGGGTCCTACTATTGGTTATTGACCAGAGAGGTGTCTCGATCATGTCTGCATAGTTCATGAACCGTAGGGTGACACACTTAAGGAATCGATGTTGTTTAAGTAGATATGGAATATGAGTTGGAGACCGAATGTTGTTCGGAGTCTCGGATTGGATCCATGACATCACGAGGAGATCCGGAATGGTCTGGAGAATAAGATTCATATAAGGAAAGTAATTTTTCGGGGTTCGGTAATGTTTTCAGTATTTTGATCGGAACCTTCTAGAATGTTCTGGAGGGTCCACCAGTGGGCCCACCACCCCGGGAGGGGCCACTTGGGCTGAGGCGTGCCGTGGGGGAACCATAGTTCTTGCCGCACCAAATCCCAAGGGGCAAATTCGGCCACCAAAGGAATTGGGGACAAACCCTAGTTTGTCAAACCCTAAATAAGGAAAGAGGCAAGTTTCCCATCTCCCCTTGGCCGAGTTGGGGAAGGAGTGGGCCAAGGGCTGGGAACCCTTGGCCTCACTCCCCCTCCATATAAGGAGGGGTGGGGCTCACCCCCCTGTCCCCTGCCCTTGGCTCTAAACCCTAGTTGCCACCTCTCTCCCTCCTCTGTCTTCCTGTTCCGGCTTAGGCGAAGCCCTGCAGGGATTCTCCTCCATCACCACCACCACGCCGTCGTGCTAGTGGGATTCAGAGGGTACCTACTACCTCCGCTACCCGCTGGAACAGGGAGATGAAGGTATTCATTGACTCAGACGCAGACCGAAAAGGGAAGCGCCGCGGAAAAGAAGGGTCGTCTACGCGATCTTGATATCGGCAAGTGATGGACTACATCAACCACAAGATACGATATCATTAAACGCTTTCGATCTATGAGGGTTAGTTCTATTCAATCTCTTTGCTCCGATGTCGTAGATTAGATCTTGGCTTTCCCATAGATTAGATCTTGGTTTTATGTGTTCTTGCGATAGAAATTTTTTGTTTTCCATGCAACAAACCCTACACCACCCGCCGCCGCAGCTCAGACTGAGAATGGAGTCAAATCCAGCCTGAACCCAGTACATGCCAAATAATTTTAACCTAACTAACCAACCCAGTCCGACCCAAAAAAATATTTCACAAATTCGCACCACACCGTCCAACTAGAGTTTTAAACCCGCACCCACACCACACTGCACGTAGATTGCGGGTTGAACCCGTGGATTAAGCGTGGTGTACGCATGGTTTTGAATGCATGCTTCGTGAGGACCGTACGCTGGTTGGTGGGATACTAACAAATTGCGTGGCCACGGGGAGGCATTGGAGGAGCCACGGGAATCTCGAGTGCTGCACTCGTGGCCCCGAACGGCTAGTGCGGGTGTAACCCATGGTTTTCAGCCTGTTTCTAAACTTTTTTTCTGATACCAAACCACACTGACCTGGTCCATGGTCCTGCTAAACCTACACCGCTCCAACCCACTCAGCTGTTGCAACCATTGCAATCCAACCCGATCGAGGCCACAACAGATCCCACATGCCCATTCCAATCCGCACCAGTCTCAGCTTGAGCCGCAGTTGTAAACCACACCTGCCCTTCACTCACAACAGATCCCACATGCCCATTCCAATCCGTACAAGTCTCAGCTTGAGCCGCAGTTGTAAACCACACCTGCCCTTCGCTCACACGCATGCGACCCTGTGACCCAGACCCCTCCTTGGAGCCACAACACCGACCCGAACCCGCTGCCTTCCGTGATGATCCTCACAGACACCCCGTGTCGCAGCCACGCTCGCCGCACGCAAGACCTCCCACCCCGATCTCGCGGGTACACCAGCACTCTATACACACGCAAATACACGCACGCAACCACCCCAAACCCCGGGCCTACCCTCTCCTTGCATCCCCACCATCCCCTGCTCCCTCGACCCCCCCACCATCGCTCCCTCCCTCTTGTGATGCCCTTCTTCCTCTCCCTCCCGACATCGCCTCCCTGCATGCGACGCCCCTCCCTCGCCTCTTCAAAACCCCGATGCCCTGCCAAGCACCGCCGCAGCAAGTGCTGCTCACCGCCTCCCTCTTAGGCACCCCGCCTTCGGCCTTCCTCCCTCCTTGCACCACCCCCTCCCACGTTGACCCTGAGCCCAGCGGCACCGCCACCTGTGCCTCAGCCCCCCCCCGCCCTATTGCATGCGCTCCTCTACACTGTCGCGGGGTCCGACCCTCCTCTACAACATCTCAAGCGAGCACCCTTGTCCCTATTCTGCGTGGCCCCCGGCTCTACATCGAGCCTGGCACCTCTGCCCTCTCTCGATCGCGCCTTGCAGGAGCCGCTCCACCTTGACGCTATCCCCTGCAACCCGACCCGCGTCCGGTCCGCCCTTCGCCACCAAGCCGCCTCATCTCCAGCACCTCTTCCACCGTCGTGCTCTGCCCTCCTCTCGAGCTCGATGTCCGTCCTCCCACGCATGGTCAGTCTGCCCGCGCCTCTTCCACCTGTGAGGCTCTGCCTATGGTTGGTGTTTTTGTTTTTCTCACTATGTGGTGATACCACTTGCATACATGTGTGTGCTCACTAGTCCACCTCACCATCTATAGTTGTCCAACACAAAGTTGTGCCAAGTTCGACGACATGTACAAGTGATCATCCACGCTGCTACTAGATGCCAAGTTCATCATGACTTGTCGATGCAAATTGTTCAGGAAGGGAGAAAGTCGATAAGATTCACCAAGTTGTCCTCGTCGATAAGGAAAAACCCGTTAACAAGTTCACGACTGACACTCGAGCCGGAACCCGAGGGTGATGACGCCCAACCCGGATAATCCCTGACAAAGACCGTTCGATGACAAGACCTCCATCATGTAACATCAAGTTCTTCCTCACGGACGTCAAGACCCCAGATCCGAATCTCAAAGACCGATCCTGTACCCTGAACCAAGATCTCCAAACCCCCTAAGTGTGACCCCTATCCGAGAGCCCTAATTTATAAATTCCATCTATACACTTGTTGCATATTAAATTATTCATGATCGCATACATGCTTGTCATTTGGGGGTATTTTGTTGACTCACCTAATAATTAAATATGGAGACCATATGCGGGCTTTTCTAGTCATATATAGGCTCCATTTACCTTTGTGTTTAGGCCGATGAGTTGATGCGAATGTGGACCCGATCTTCATATGTACATTCGGCGGTGTTTTCCTAGGCGAGCATTCTCCCCCTTTCTACCTATTTTGCATTTATAGTCTTTACTTCCTGCTGTTTATCTATTGCTATCCATGTTGTGATGCTTTAGTTTTCGTATACCTGTTATATTCCTTGTAGCCTATATATTGCCTTGGACACCTCCTATTACCTATTTTGGTAGATAGTTGGCATTGCGAGTCGTAGTTGCTTGCTCAGGTATTCCTTCGCTTCGTCGTTGTCCCACTGATTTTGGGGGTTGACACATACTTAATGGTGAAGATGATCATAGCTTTAATTATAGTTGAATAATTAATATTGGAATTAATACAGAGGCATAGAGGGGTAATAGTTGAGATCTAGTTATTATCCCGCCCCCTGTGTCCACCAAGGACCTGAGTTCTTGACACCTGTTTCGAGACTGAGGGTGCTAACCACATGTGGGGTGTATGGGCACCCTGATGGATCAGTTGATGTGGAGCCTGTTGGGAACCCCAAGAGCAAGGTGTGAAGCAGCACAGCAGCAAGTCTTCCCTTAGTAAGAAACCGAGGTTATCGAACCAGTAGGAGGAAGGAAACATCACACAGGTGTTGCAACCAACGCGGAGACCTGCACAACACAAACACAAGACTTTGCCCCAACTAACAGTGAGGTTGTCAATCTCACTGGTTGCTGTAAACGTATGGTGTGGAAGGTAATGGTGGTTTGCAGCAAGTAAACAAGTAACAGTGGAATATGTATCAATGGTAAAGATTGGACCGGGGTCCATAGTTCACTAGAGGTGCTCTCCTTAGATAAACAACATGGCATGAAGGGTAAACAAATTACAGTAGGGCAATTGACAGGAACTGATAAAGGCATAACAATGCAATAATAGTCAGAACGATCCTATGAGATTCGATTAGGCAATACAACAAAATACATATACCGCCATCCAACTCCATCTATGACTAGAAGTCCACCTTCAGGTTATCATCCGAACCCCTCCAGTATTAAGTTGTAAGCAACAGACAACTGCTTTAACCAAAGTGTGTAAGGTAAACATTCCACATGTTCCATGAATAAGAGACCGTTGTTTTCTCCCTAGTAGCAACAGCACATCTACAACCGAAGAGATTTCTGTCACTTCCCTTGGAAACTAGAGGCATGAACCCACTATCAAGCATAACTACCCCCTCTTGGAGTCACTAGCAACTACTTGGCCAAGATAGCTACTAACAACGGAGAGCATGCAAGATCACAAACAACACAGATGTGATAGTATCATAAAGACAAAACCATTGATCAAACCAACATAATAATCTCAATATCCATCGGATCCCCGCAAACACAACATGCATGATAAAGAAAAACCCTATGGACTTCTTGTTCCCCACAGAAACTTATTGACTTTGACATTTGTCCCGTCCAATTTCGAGAATATTTCCTTACTAGCTTTTCTGGAACCAAAAACAGCAGAAAACAGGCAACTGGCACTATGGCAACTTGTTAATAGGTTAGTACCAGAAATCATGTAAAAAAGCACCTCAAAGTGTAGACAAAGCAAAGCAAAGTAGATACTAAACAAGCATGGAGCATAAAAAATTATAGGTACGTTTCCGACGTATCATGCATCCCCAAGCTTAACTCATGCTCGTCCTCGAGTAGGTAAGTGATAAAAAGAATAATTTTTGAGGTGACATGCACCCTCACGAGAAAGATCTAACCATTTGCAAGCATTAAAAGATGGGATCAAAGAACTCTAAACATGTGCATGAAAGATGGAGTTCTAACAATAGGACATAGTAACTATGCATGCAACATGACAAACTACAAACAAAGATCATGAATAACATACATTGAAAAACGTTTGTTTGTTTCACCTAGAAAACATAGCATAGTGGTAACCAGCTTGTCCCTCTTAGAGTAGCAAATAGATGCATAGGACACCTTCAAAGTTCACAAGGGTGACTAGAAACAAGTAGCACAAGAACAAGTAATATCATAATATGCAGCAATCAATAAGCTTTGGGACACTGCACACAGAATGACGACTATGCTCTCTTAATTGTGCCTAAAGGTAGAAGGTGGAGACTCAAATAATGGTGGAAGAAAGGCCTTTTATAAAGGAAGCAGGGATTTCAAGTTTCAAAAAGAACTTCCAAAAATTATGGTACTTGTTAGCTTTCAGCCCTCATTGCCCCTATCATAAGCATCTTGAAGTGATTAAGGTGAAAGTGAACAAACTATGGAGTATATGCTTGACAAAGTATAAGTTGGCAATCTCAAGTCCCTTGAATACGAGGGCCATACCTCATGCTACTCAACTTTAGTCACCTGTAAGTTCTTGTCATTGTAAGTATTTACATATCATTAAGAACCGCCAACGGGGTACCCCTTGCACATGGTACAGGAGTTATCTCATAACCAAAATGACAAGGCAAGCAGACAATGAGCATATCAACAATCTTTTTATTTACCATATGCATATGTTTTTATTGAGGATGCTTCATAGACAGCTCACTATGGTGATGCTGCAAGTTTCCACCATGATTAGTCATGGCTTAGGCTAGCGGCCTAGGCGTTTCTCTAACACAGAATACAAACTCCACAGACTTACATGTTCCCTCTTTATTTCACACCGGTGACATCCATAGACAAAAGAGCATGATATCAACTGAGTACAAAGTACAAGTGCAATGTTGAAAATGTTCCCCGTGACAGCACGGTTCTGATAATTCCAACATATAAGTGCAAGCAAATACAACATAGATGACAAAATGGTTCAAGTTTATTAGGGGTAAAGAATATAAAGTGTGCAATCCAGTTTGTGAGGGATTTAGTCACTAAGTTTTCACATAACAAAATAGTTTTTAATTGGAAGATAGCTGAAAACAAGAATATACTTGGAATGGTGTAACACACCATGCATAGGAGTTTATAGTGGACACTTTGTAATAACTTGGTTTCTTGGGAGTTGGAAGCATGATTAGAGCTTACTCATACAAGTGGAGGCTAGCAAAAGACTGGGAGCAACCAACTAAGAGAGCAATAATGGCCATAATCATGCAGAGCAACAAAGCATTACTAATCAAAGCATAGAGTGGTACTACAAGTCAAGTACTAAATGATCATAGAGGCTATGGTGACTTGTTCATAGTAATAACATGGTTTGAGCATGTGCCAAGTCAACCCAAGCAAAGCATCAAAGGAGAATACCACAATACTATGCTTTTTGCATGCTAAAACAACACATAATTTCTTCACGGCACACTAAGCAATCCCAATTGTTTTGAACAAGACATGCTACAGCAATAATCACTAAGCATAAGGTCAAATCAACATCTAACATGTCATGCTAAAGTCTAAGTCACAGTCAATGCAAGCTCCTCTTGCACTTCCAAGCAAGAACTTACTATTCCTTTCCAACACCAAGCAACTTATTTGCAAAACAACACAGCGAGAACGGGGGTCCAAACTACTTTATTAAAGCAAAATAAACAACCTAAGCAAAGCAAACGAAAACTAAGATGCTCCAAGAACAACACAACTATGCATGAAATAATAAAAACGAAGTGTCTAAACAGACATGAGCTTTTTATTGATGAAGGGGATGCCTTGGGAATCCCCAAGCTTTGACGCTTGTACCTCTTGGATATTTCTTGGGGTTACACCGGGGTGGCATCCCCAAGCTTGAGATTTTGTCCATTCTTCATCTGATTGCATCATTCTCTCTCTACACCTGAAATTTTGCCTTCATACAAAACTTCACACAATCTTCATTAGCAACATTAGTTTATTCAAAAGATATTAGACCTCTGGCAAAGTTTTGGAACAACAAGGTTTTTCACTAAAAACACAAGATACTGTAGCAACTCCTTCAAAAATCTCAATTCCCCAAAAGAGAACTCAAAAAGGAATCAATAAGAAGCAAATGCAAATAATGGCAGAAATCTGTCAAAATAGACCAGCAGGTAGAAACCGATTTTTTTCGAAAATCTTATGTTTCTCAAATCAAAAAGTGTTGAACTAACGAAATTTATATAACATACTTCGAGATTTATTCGTAAATTTTGAGCTCAATATGAGATACAGAGACTCCTCACGAAATTTTATGGTGGAGGATATAAATCTGTTTCGGGACAGCAACTCCCCAAATCTTACTTCCCTCTCGTTAGAGGTCATTCTTGGCACAAAAAGCAAACAAAAAGGATAATGAGAGGTCATTACTGAAGTAATAACTTCCAAAACTCAAGGAAACTCTTGTGTTATCTCCCAACAAGTACTTTTCTTTAACGTCTTTAAGTTAGGCACAAGAAGCAAGAGGAATCAAATATTTTCAAATGAGGAAGCATTAACATCCATACTTGCAAAATCTTCAACTATGAAAGGTATATCATGCAAATGGGTTTTGGAGGATCCCTTATCATTTATATTTGGTTTACTACTTTCATCAAAAGGATTTTCAGGAATAATCCAATCAAAATTCTTTTCAAAGGCCTCATGCATCCCAACAAGCTTAAAGGGTATGGGTATCTTAAATTCATCTCTAGGCTTTGTTTTATCTGAAGTGCCCACCACATCTACACATGAGCCTAGCATATTAAAACGCTCAAAGACCTTTTTGGATTCCCTAGCAACATCATGGAACTCTTTGAGTAAAGTTTTAAGAATAAATTCTCTCTTTTCAGCATTATTTTCTTCTTTTAGTTTTAGGAACAAAATTTGCATCATGGGGTTAAGTCTAACAAACCTAGCCTCCAACATATGAACTAAAGAAGATGAAGCAATCTCATAATTAGGAGCAAGCCCTGCTATAGATTTATCCTCAATATCCTCATGCTTGCTAACATAATTAAAGAATTCTTCAATATTATCTTTTCCAATTATGGAGCCACTACCTATAGAAAGGTCCTTCAGGGTGAACTTGGGGAGCAACATGGTGAGCTAGAACGAGGTGGAAAATAGAGTAGGAACTAAATTTTTTATGTTTTTGAATAAAGAAAGCAAACCAAACTAGACTAATTTTTGGGTTTTTTTTTTGAAAAGAGGTAAACAAAACCAAGCAAAAGAAACAAAGGAAACTAAAAACAAAGTAAAGAGAAAGGAAGTGGAGAACTCCCCTAGTGAAGACGTCCTTAGCCTCCCCGGCAACGGTGCTAGAAAACTTTGATGTAGCGTGGTTGACGCGGGAGATTCTTCTTCTTCAGTCCCTGGCAACGGCGCCAGAAAACTTGTTGATGGCTCAGTTGATGTGGAGCCTGTTGGGAACCCCAAGAGGAAGGTGTGAAGCAGCACAACACCAAGTCTTCCCTCAGTAAGAAACCGAGGTTATCGAACCAGTAGGAGGAACGAAACATCACATAGATGTTGCAAGCAATGCGGAGACCTGCACAACGCAAACTCAAGACTTTGCCCCAACTAACAGTGAGGTTTTCAATCTTACCGGTTGCTATAACAAAGAAATAAACGTATGATGTGGAAGGTAATGGTGGTTTGCAGCAAGTAAACAAGTAACAATGGAAGATGTATCAATGGTAAAGATTGGACCGGGGTTCATAGTTCACTAGAGGTTCTCTCCTTAGATAAACAACATGGCATGAAGGGTAAACAAATTATAGCAGGGCAATTGACAGGAATTTAGCAAGGCATAAAATGCAATATTAATCAGAAAGATCCTATGATATTTGATTGGGAAATACAACAAAATACATAGACCGCCATCCAACTGCATCTATGACTAGAAGTCCACCTTCAGGTTATCATCCGAACCCCCTCCAGTATTAAGTTCTAAGCAACAGACAACTGCTTTAAGCAAAGTGTGTAAGGTAAACAGTCCACATGTTCCATGAACAAGAGACCGTTGTTTTCTCCCTAGTAGCAACAACACATCTACAACCGACGAGGTTTCTGTCACTTCCCTTGGAAACTAGAGGCATGAACCCACTATCGAGCATAAATAACCCCTCTTGGAGTCACTAGCAACTACTTGGCCAAGATAGCTACTAACAACGGAGAGCATGCAAGATCACAAACAACACAGACATGATAGTATCATAAAGAAAAAACCATTAATCAAACCAACATAATAATCTCAATATCCATCGGATCCCCGCAAACACAACATCCATGATTACAAATAGATTAGATCTTGATCATGAACGGAGCTCACAAGATCTATACATGAAAGCACAAGGAGGAGATACAACCATCTAGCTACTACATGGACCCATAGTCCAAGGTGGAAGTACTCACGCATGATACCGGAGAAAAGGCCTCCGGGATGATCTCCCCTCTGGCAGGGTGCCGGTAAGAACTTCAGATCCCTCCCCCGATCTAGGGACGACGGTGGTGGCGGCTACAGAAGATTTCGTGGAATATTGATCGGGTACTTAGGGTTTCTGCATCGGGGGATTCTTATAGGTGAAGGGGGAGGCCGAGGCGGTGGCCAGGGGCCCCACACCCTGCCTAGGCGCGGGGCAGCCTGCCTCGCGCCTAGGGGGTGTGGCTGCCCTGGCACGCCTCTCCGTCTCCCCTCTAGACTTCTTGTTCCCCACGAAAAGTTATTGACTTTGACATTTGTCCCGTCCAATTCCGAGAATATTTCCTTACTAGCTTTTCTAGAACCAAAAATAGCAGAAAACAGGCAACTGGCACTCTGGCAACTTGTTAATAGGTTAGTACCAGAAAACATGTAAAAAGCACCTCAAAGTGTAGACAAAGCAAAGCAAAGTAGATACTAAACAAGCATGGAGCATCAAAAAATACAGATACGTTTCCCACGTATCACACCCCTATCGACTTAGTACCTGATTTCAAATTAATGTACTAGGGGCCACAATCTAGTTTGAAGTTTTCATGCCATGTATGCCATGTTCATTATATGTTGCTCGATGAGCATTTATTAATGTACCATTTAGGATGTGTGATGCAGCGTTGAGTTGATGTAGGAGCGCTTCGTTGGGAACCCCAAGAGCAAGGTGTGAAGCAGCACAACAGCAATTTTTCCCTCAGTAATAAACCGAGGTTATCGACCTAGTAGGAGGGCGGAAACATCACACAGGTGTTGTAAGCAACACGGATACCTACGCAACACAAACTCAAGACTTTGCCCCAACAAATCAGTGAGTTTGTCAAGCTCACCGGTTTGCTGTAACAAAGGATTAAACATATGGTGTGGAAGGTAATGGTGGTTTGCAGCAATTAAACTAGTAACAGTGGAAGATGTATTAATGGTAAAGATTGGACCGGGGTCCATAGTTCACTAGAGGTGCTCTCCTTAGATAAACAACATGGCATGAAGGGTAAACAAATTACAGCAGGGAAATTGACAGGAACTAAGCAAGGCATAACAATACAATTACTAGTCAGAAAGATCCTATGATATTCGATTAGGCAATACAACAAGATACATAGACCGCCATCCAACTTCATATATGACTAGAAGTCCACCTTCAGGTTATCATCTGAACCCCCTCTAGTATTAAGTTGCAAGCAACAGACAACTGCTTTAAGCAAAGTGTGTAAGGTAAACAGTCCACATGTTCCATGAACAAGAGACCATTGTTTTCTCCCTAGTGGCAAAAGCACATCTACAATCGAAGAGATTTCTATCACTTCCCTTGGAAACTAGAGGCATGAACCCACTATCGAGCATAAATACCCCCTCTTGGAGTCACTAGCAACTACTTGGCAAAGATAGCTACTAACAATGGAGAGCATGCAAGATCACAAACAACACAGACATGATAGAATCATAAAGACAAAACCATTAATCAAACCAACATAATAATCTCAATATCCATCGGATCCCCGCAAACACAACATGCATGGTTACAAATAGATTAGATCTTGATCATGAACGGAGCGCACAAGATCTATACATGAAAGCACAAAGGATGAGATACAACCATCTAGCTACTACATGGACCCATAGTCCAAGGTGGAACTACTCACGCATCATACCGGAGAGAAGGCCTCCGGGATGATCTCCCCTCCAGCAGGGTGCCGGGAAGAACTTCAGATCCCCCCGGTCTAGGGACGATGGTGGTGGCGGCTATAGACGGTTTCGTGGAGATTTGATCGGGTGCTTAGGGTTACTACATCGAGGGCTTCTTATAGGCGAAGGGGGAGGCCGAGGCGGCGGCCAGGGGTGCCAAACCCTAGGAAGGTGTGGGGCAGGGCCCACCAACGCCTAGGGGAGGTTTGGCGGCCCTGGCCGGCCCCTCCGTCTCCCTTCTGGACTTCTTGTTCCCCACGGAAAGTAATTTACTTTGACGTTTGTCCCGTCCAATTTTGAGAATATTTTTTTACTAACTTTTCTGAAACCAAAAACAGCAGAAAACAGGCAACTGGCACTGTCGCAACTTTTTAATAGGTTAATACTAAAAACATGTAAAAAGCACCTCAAAGTGTGGACAAGTAAAGCAAAGTAGATATTAAACAAGCATGATGCATAAAAAATTATAGATACGTTTCCAACGTATCAACATCCCCAAGCTTAACCCCTGCTCGTCCTCGAGTAGGTAAGTGATAAAAAGAATAATTTTTGAGGTGACATGCACCGTCACAATAAAGATCCAACCATTTTCAAGCATTAAAAGCTGGGATCAAAGAACTCTAAACATGTGCATGAAAGATGGAGTTTTAACAATAGGATATAGTAACTATGCATGCAACATGACAAGCTACAAACAAAGATCATGAATAACATGCATTGAAAAACGTTTATTTGTTTCACATACAGAAAACATGGCATAGTGGCAATCAACTTGTACCTCATAGATTATCAATATAGATGCATAGAACACCTTCAAAGTTCACAAGGGTGACTAGAGACAAGTATCACAAGAACAAATAATAACAAAATATGCATCAATTAATAAGCTTTGGAACACTGCACACACAATGACAACTATGCTCTCTTAATGGTGCCTAAAGGTAGAAGGTGGAGACTCAATAATGGTGGAAGAAAGACCTTTTTGTAAAGGAAGCAGGGATTACAAGTTTAAAAAAGAGCTTCCAAAAATTATGGTACTTGTTAGCTTTCAGCTCTCATTGCCCCTATCATAAGCATCTTGAAGTGGTTAAGGTTAAATTGGCAAAGGTGGAGTATATGATTGACGAAGTATAAGTTGGCAATCTCAATTCCCTAGAATATGAGGGCCACACCTCATGCATACTCAACTTTGGTCCCAGGTAAGTTCTTGTCATTGTAAGTATTTGCATATCATTGAGAACCGCCAACGGGGTACCCCTTCACATGGTATAGGAGCCTTCCCATAACCAAAATGACAAGGCAAGCAGACAATGAGCATCTCAGCAATCTTTTTATTTACCATATGCATAGCTTTTTTGTCACATCCCAAGATTTTCCAAATCTTGTAATGTGAAAAATAAATAAACAAAATAAATAAATGTTGAAATTCAGGGTGAAAAGAAACTTTTGTTTCTAAATGGAAACTTAAAACCCCATATTTAACAAACTTTAATTAAAGTTTGAAACCACCAAAATCCAAATCAAGAGAAATGCATTCCTCAATAAATGTATCTTGAAATTTAAACACTTGGAAAATAAATCCAAACCCTAAGCCCTAAGGGAATAGAAATCATTTCCAAGTTATCTCTAAGTCTATGGGTTTGATCCAAATGGAAATTTGTCAAACAAACATTTCAAAATGATCAAGAATGACAAATGGAAATATTATAAAATCATATAAATTGATTTCATTCAATTTGGAGCCATAGATAAAATCTTATGAATTTAATAAGATAAGGAAAAGTAATTTCCAAAGCTAATAAAACACTTATCTAAAATCCATACCAAATGGTGAGCAAATAATCCTATAGATATTTAAAAGGGATAAATAAATACCAAATAAGATTTTACAAATTGGAATCACCAAGTTTGGATCTATAAATAAAAAGATATGGATTTTATAAGATAAGGAAAGAAATTATTCAATAAGGAATATTTAAAGACCAAATTAAATCTTGGCCTAATCCATTAAGCAAATGGAAAGAATAGAATCCAAATCCAAATAAAATAAAAGGATAAAGAATTCCCAAAATAAAATAAAATGGCATTAACCATTCTATCCCTATTTTAATAAAGACAAATCTCTAATAAGAATAATTATATAATTCATAAGAAAATAGTATTTTGGAATTTACCCAAGTGGAATAAAAGTTGTTTAATTAATTTAAATAAAATAAATCTTCCAAATAAAATTTAGGGAATTAAAACTATATTTAATTCCATTGGAATTAAAACAAATACCCAATTCAAATGATTTATGAATCATATTAAATACTTTCTTAAACAAATAAAAACCTACAAAAAAGATTTGGAAGGTTTAAGAATTCAAATGGTGTTTTGAAGATATTATTAAATGTTATTTGAATTAAAACAAAGGCCTAATTAAATAATTAAAAGACCCCCAAAAGAATAAAATTTTGTTCCAAAATTGACTTCAGATTATATTACTAAGCAGTATTTAAACCTACACAAATTTTAGTTGAGGTTTGAATTCAAATTGATGTTTGAATTAATTAAGCAAAATCAAAATAGAATAAAAGAAATGGAAAAAGAAAAAAAATCATATCAAAAAAAGGGAAACGAAGCAACCAGCCCAGCTATCCCACTAAGCCCAATAGTCCAGCCCACTTCCTCTCTCCCGCAGGAAAACGTTTCGTACTCGAATTCTCACCCGTAGAGTCAATGACTAATTGGACCCACCCCCACTCTCTCTCACTCGCAGACAGCCGGACCCCACTGCCACCTCATCATCGTTCTCACCCGCGCGAGGACCACGCCCACCTCCCCGGCCATTCTGTCGCCGTTTCCTCGAGTTAATACGCAGTAACGACCCCATTTAACAACCCCGCGATCACGAGTACATAAGTTCATGCCCTCTCTCCCTCTTTTCCCTCACTCATCGCACCTCCTCCGCCCCAGGGTTGCCCGAATTTCTCTCGGCAACATCCACGGCTCCGGCGAGATTCTCCGACGATTCCAGCCATCACCGCTAGCACCACTGCCTCTAGAGCACACGAGCTTGCTCGCCATCATCTCTTGCACCTGCCAGTGCCTTTCCCTCACTCGCGCGAGCCTCAGAAGCTCGGCAACAACCTCGACCGAACTCCGCCACCCTCTGCCTCGACTCCGGCGACTCCACACGGTGAGCTCTGACCTCCCTCTCCCCTCTTTTTGATACTCCTGTGCGTGCCACGACCTTGCGCATCTGACCGTGTATTCCACTCTCCTTAGCGCGCTCTGTAGCTTCGCCAACAACGATGTCTGAGCGCAACCGACGGTGACCACTACTCCGACGAGCAATTGTCGACCACCTCGTGCGCCCCTTGCCTTCTCGCGAGCACGTAGAGCTTCTGCAACCTCCTGCAAACCTGGTGAGCCATCTCTCCTCCTCCCTTGCTTCCTGCTCCTCTAGAACCACCGCCAGCAGAGCCGCGTCGCCGCTCGTCGCTGGATTGCGCCGCCAATCCTTGGTCAGGGCACCGCAGCCATCAGATCTAGATCGCACGGTTAGGATAGGTTGACTTAAACGGAAGGGTACGAGTGTCTCTGCGTCGCTCGATCCAACTTAGATCTAACGCCTCACAACGACCGATCCGCGCGAAACGGTATGCACCAATAGGAAAGCGTCGCGTGTCCCAGAGATGATTTAAAACAGAAATTCTGTCTATTAGATGTTCCAATTTGAAAAATTCATAACTTTTAAACCACACGTCCAAATTTTGCAAAATTTATATCAATGGAATCAGCAAGACAAGTACTTTCTGACCATGCACTTTGTTTAGTAAATTGCTTCTGTTAAATTGATTGTTTTTGCAGAAACTTGTGTATGCATGTTTAGAATATAAAAATTGTTCTAAAATGATTTTTGGGGATAAAACCTTTGGAAAATGGTTTGTTTTGAACCTACTGACCATAGAAATCAATTTGTGGTTTCAAAAATGTATTTGGTGGAGCAAAAGAATAAACTTTTGATTTAAACCATTTCTAGTCAAATAAAAATAATGTTTATTTATTAAAAATGATTTTGGAGGAAAACCTTTGGGAAATGTGTTGGAATAAACTCTCTAACCCCAAACACAAGGTTTTATGGTTTTAAAACATATTTTGTGAACCCTATAGAATGTTGCCTTATTAAAATCATTTCTTCACCACATAAAATAATACTTTGGTTTAAAAATGGCTTATAAGTAAAATCTTTTGCAAATAGTTTTGCCACTTTATAAAATGACCAATAAGTGTTTTAGAATGTTTATAACCAATTATAAAGCACTTTTGTAAATAAAACAAAGTTTGGCATGCTTGCATGCATTGTTTTGATTCTATTAATTTATGAGATGTTGCTTGAATGGTAGATTGAAATTGTGCCTTGCTTGATTGAATTGTAGTGATTTGAAGAGTGTGATCATTGCAAAGACAAGGAGTAAACTTATATTCTCTAGCAAAAAGGCAAGTGATGCTTCATACTTTTGTCCCATTATTTTCACTATGCATTAGTGATATTTCTAAGTAGGACTTGCATGGAATTTTTCTAAGTGAAAACTATGCCATGGGAAATCCTATTAGATGAAACCTTAGTAGAAATTTCCTAAGTTAAGATTCCTACTACTATCATTCTTATCTTAGCTAATAGAAAACAAGGGTGGAATATATATTCATACTATGGAATATTTCCAAGTCAAGGACTTGTGTTTTTTTAATAAAACAACTAAGTGAATGAATCACCTGGGTGGAATGGAAGGAATGGTTTGTGTTGAGTGGTTCACAAGGCCCATTTCTATGGTTTACCTTGTGTATCTCACTTGTGGATGGCCACCCGGGAACAAAGAGATTTGAGATGTCAAATGTTGAGAAGCTTCAAGTGCAGCCACTTGGCATTATGGGCTCTCCCTGGATCATATAGGTTGCAATAACTTAGCCAAATGGACAGTTGGTGGTAGGGGATGATAGGTTGGAACGCGTCCATTCTGGTCTAAGGGAAGGCTTCTGAAATATCTTGTCTTGGTGAAACCAAGTCTTGTGGGGAAAGTGCACCACCTCTGTAGAGTGTAAAATCTAAGTACTTAGCCATGTCCCTGGCAAAGGACAATTTGAGCATCAAGACATAGAAGCTATCAAGAATCTCCTCATCCCAATTTCTAAGTTAAAAACTTGTGGTTGAACAAGGGTTGAAGGATCACCAATTTCTATTGGGAGATGCCTTGGGAAAGATTTTGTCAAGCAAAAACTTATTATGTTGACAATACAATTCAAATGTATTGACCCTTGTGGCTGTAACTTATTATGTTGCAGGTTTGTTTGATGTTAGTGAAGTTTACTGATTAGGATTACAAGTCTACAACCAACATGTCTGCCTGTGGCACTTTGAAGATGAAGGACCCCATGCTATTGTTATATTCTGGTGCATTGTAATGAGATAGCCAAATGAGCTATGTAAGATGTAATAAATTACTTTATTCCTGGTTATAAAGTTGTATTATGACCTTTGTTTCTTGATATTACATCTTAACTGTGGATGCTAGCTATTGATCCAGGGACTAGCATTGTAAACACAGGGATCTCTACCTTATTAAAGGTTGGGAACCTTACAGATGGTATCAGAGCATTGTGTTGCCTGTAGGATTGGACAAAACCCCTTAGAAAATAGGAGTTGTATTTGTTCCAAAACTTATTTACAAACAATCTTGTAAACTCTTTCCTCAACCATTTTGGTTTTGATTCTACATCTCTTCTATTTCAAACCTGATGGACAAAGCCTACCCCATGGCCAAAGACTTCACCATGTGCAAAGGACTTCATCAACTCTAATGACTTCAACAACTTCAAGTGATATCAACCTTATTCTCAACAAGGACTTCAACCTTGGATATCACTAAGGACTACAAGTGAGACAAGAATTGTTGCTCAAGACTTGAAGACTAAGGAAACACAACTTAGAAGGAATCATCATCACCTTTGAAGTTTTTGCGACCAAGAATTTTCCCAAGGAAACCATGATCTCATTCAATAAGAATCCACCAAGAAGGATGGAAAGATCTCAAGTGAACCATATATATGGACCACCATATTTAGTTTAAGTCAAACCCACCAACTTATGTGGTGTAACAAAAATATTTTTGGTTGCCTAAAAATATGCTTGAAACTTGTTGTTTGAGTGGAATGCTTGTTTGTGATTTCTTGCACTTTGCTTGAGTGAATTGTGATGTGTGTGATTAGAATTGATTCCTTAGAAATCTTTTGCCTATTCTAATCCCAATCCAACCCAAACAGATGACTACTCCAAGAAACTCCAACATCAAGGATGGCAACAACAACCAAGAGATGCACATGATAGAACAACTACTAGCAAACCAAACCCAGTTGAACCAAGTGACAACTCAGTTTTTAGCCAACAACAATGGATTAGACCCAACCGTACAAAAGATTTTGGTAATTCAATCCCAATTGCTGCAAGGGATGACCACTCAAATGATCAACATGGGAGACAACTCTTTCCAAGGAGTTTGTGACAACAAGGATGTCAAGGATGATATTCTAGAAGGAACCCAATCTTGCAATATTTGTGGAGACAAGGATCACACTTCCAAAGAGCATGAAGATCAATGCCCCAACTGTGAAGAGAAACATCCAACTAATCAATGCCCCACATCTCAAGCTACTTGTTTCCTATGTGAAGGAAATAATCATGTCCCTATCCAATGCCCCATATATTCCATAGTTCAACAAAGGAAACAAGGTGGAGTGCAACAACTGATTGCAGACTACCATGAGAGAGCAAAGTCTACCAAGAAGTATGAAGACAAAGGAAAATCTCAACTTGTGCCTCCCAGCAATATGACCCAATTTAAAGGACCAAAGAGCAGACATATGTATTATCCAAGGAATAGGTCAAGGAGACCAGGAAACTTTCCTACCTTTGAGATAACATATGAAGAACATGAACTAGAAGCACTCCTAGCTTTGGAGAAACCCAAGAAGAAGAAGTATAAGGAAATTAACCAAGTGTGGTGCAACAATTAATAAGCTTTGGAACAGTGCACACAGAATGACAACTATGCTCTCTTAATGGTGCCTAAAGGTAGAAGGTGGAGACTCAATAATGGTGGAAGAAAGACCTTTTTCTAAAGGAAGCAGGGATTACAAGTTTCAAAAAGAGCTTCCAAAAATTATGGTACTTGTTAGCTTTCAGCTCTCATTGCCCCTATCATAAGCATCTTGAAGTGGTTAAGGTTAAATTGGCAAAGGTGGAGTATATGATTGACGAAGTATAATTTGGCAATCTCAATTCCTTTCAATATGAGGGCCACACCTCATGCATACTCAACTTTGGGCCCAGGTAAGTTCTTGTCATTGTAAGTATTTGCATATCATTGAGAACCGCCAACGGGGTACCCCTTCACATGGTATAGGAGCCTTCCCATAACCAAAATGACAAGGCAAGCAGACAATGAGCATCTCAGCAATATTTTTATTTACCATATGCATAGCTTTTTTGTCACATCCCAAGATTTTCCAAATCTTGTAATGTGAAAAATAAATAAATGTTGAAATTCAGGGTGAAAAGAAACTTTTGTTTCTAAATGGAAACTTAAAACCCCATATTGAACAAACTTTAATTAAAGTTTGAAACCAACAAAATCCAAATCAAGAGAAATGCATTCCTCAGTAAATGTATCTTTAAATTTAAACACTTGGAAAATAAATCCAAACCCTAAGCCCTAGGGGAATAGAAATCATTTCCAAGTTATCTCTAAGTCTATGGGTTTGATCCAAACGGAAATTTGTCAAACAAACATTTCAAAATGATCAAGAATGACAAATGGAAATATTATAAAATCATATAAATTGATTTCATTCAATTTGGAGCCATAGATAAAATCTTATGAATTTAATAAGATAAGGAAAAGTAATTGTGGCATCCCGCAAAACCACTACTAGAAAATCGCGTTGAATTTGTGCATTGCATCGTCATCATCATGCATTGTTTGCATAAAACTATGTTCGCAAGGCCGTTTTGTTTTTCTAAAAAAAACGCCCCGTCTTTTATTCAAACGCAAACCCGGATCGCCGGAATATTTTGTTTTGATTAAATGTGTTTTGCAAACGGTCCGTTTAAATAAATAAATTATTTGCATTGTTTTTAGTGGGGGCAGTCGAACGGGCCAACCCGACCCGAACGACCACCCCCGTGTAAACAGATCGGTCCACCCTGCCAGCCCTACCTAAATCCTAAAGCCACCTAAAACCCTACCCACACATCCCAGCCACATCACCCTGGCCACTCCCCTTGCGCCACCTCACCCTCTCCCCTCACCCCCTCCTCTCACATGCTGCCACGTGGCCTCCCTCTCTCCTCCCTCTCTCCACCTGCCCACAACCCAACCCACACACACCACACACGCAGGCAGCCTCCCCCACCGGATCCCACCTTCCCCCACGCGGTCCACGTCACCCGTCCTGGGCCCCACGCACCACCCTCCTCCGCGTCCCCTGTTTCTCTTCTTCCTCTGACCGCCTCCCTTCTCCTCTCTCTGCGAAGCCTTGCCTCCCCCGCCGGTGCTCCCCTCGCCCCCTCTGGCCCACCTCGCCGCCTCCGGCATGCCTGCCTCCGCCCGCCTCGCCAACCCGCCCGCCTCCACCCGCCAGACCGCGGCCCTGACCTCCTCACCGACCGCGCCGCCACCGCGACGACCTTCCCTCCCCGAGCCCACCGGAGTCGTCCTCGACCTCGCTCGCCGACCACGCTCCCCGTCGACCCTCACGGAACCACCTACCGCCCCGCCGCCTCTCTCCTCCCGTGGCCGCGCCGCCCATCACCTCCGCTCCTTGGCGCCGCCGCCCCAGCCTCCATGCGCCCGCCGCTCAACCGCTCGAGCTCCGCCCGCGACGCCCGCCGCCACGCCGCGCCTGCGCCGCCTCCTCGCCTCAAGCCGCGCGCCGATCGCTGCCGTCAAGGCGCCGCTGCGTGCCTCCCCTGCGCCATACCACTGCGCTTCACGCCCGCGCCGCTGCTGCCGTTCGAAAGCCGCTGGGCGCGAAGCTCCTCCGGCAAGCCCGCCTCGCTGCCCCGGCCTCAGTGCTCCCAGCGCCGCCAGCGCCCGCTCGCCAGACGCCGCAACCGCCTCCACCAAGGCCGAGCCCGGGCTCTCGCCGTCCATGCGCGCCCGCGAGCCAGCCGCGACCATGCCTTCCATCCTCGCCAGACGCTAGGGCCTCTCGGCGACCGCCGTGCCGCTCTCGGGCCACCCTCCTGCGACACTGGGTTCCAAGGCCGCCGTCCTCAAGGCCAACTCGTCCCTGACCCCGTCTGCGAGATGGCCGCCTGCGACCGTCTTTCGACCTCCAGCTCGTCTCGGCGAGGCCTTTAGATGATAACAAGTCATACCAAGGCCGACTCCGTCAGGTGCCCTGTCCCTGCAAGATATCCTAACGAGAACTACACCGAGAACCCGCGGTACTGGGGAACGACATCAACCGAAGCGCCAAGATCTTCGCCACGGATACGCCAAGCCCTCCTCATGAACCCCAAGATCGGTGGACGCCAAGACCCGCTCACGGAGTCCGTTTGTCGAGTCGAACCGTGGAACCCCGAAAACTCCCCAAGATCCCCGTTGCAAAACAACAAGGCCGATGACTTGGAGTCGACAAGATCTACCATCTACCGCCAAGCTCGCCTGCGAGGGACGCCAAGTTCGTCGAACCCCGAGACCCCGATGCGACAAGATCTACCCCAGTCAACCGAGAACGCTCCCGCCGAGGCCATCGAACCCTGAACCCTGGACCCCGACCCCGAACTCCGTCGAACCCTGAGACCGACCCCGAACCCCGGAACCCCAAGGCCGTCGACCCTAATGTGTGAACCTTTCTCGAGCCCTATTTTATAAATGCTAAATATAACAACTTGTTGCATCTTAACGCCATACTTGCATGCATAATCATGTGGTTTGGGGCTTTATGCATTCACCTAATAATTAAATATGGGACCAATATGCGGGCAAATCTAGTCTCATATCGGCCCCATTTAAATTGATGTAGCGAACCGGTACCATGTTTTGGCCATGTTAAACAACATTTAATTTGCGGGGTAATTAAATAACTTGAACAATATAACCAATTGTCGGGACCCCGGTTCCACTTAATATTGACCTAATCGCATCGCACCTTTGCCATGTCATACATCATACATGCATCATGCCGATCTTCTGCCGTGTATTGAATATTGCATCCGGTGTTTATTCTAGTGTTTTGCTTCTTCGCGGATAAGGCCGTTGAGTTGATGTGAGCTCCGCCCCGATCTTCGGATGAACCCTTCGGCAATGTTTTCAGGCGAGCATCTCCCCCTTTCTACCTATCTTACTTTTATAGTATTTATTCCCTCCTGTTGATCTATTGCTATCTGTGTTGCGATGCTCTAGTTTCCGTATCCGTGATATTCCCTTGCAGCCCTATATTGCCTTGGACACATCCTATTACCTGTTGTTTGGTAGATAGTTGGACTTGCGCGTCGTAGTCGCTTGCTCAAGTGCTGTTGCGTGTTGGCCAGTGCCACAGTTGTTGATGTATTGCCGCATGTGGATGTTGGAGATGATCATAGTTTTACTTATCGCACACTTTAATTCCTGTTTAACAACTAAAATTGAAATAAGCAGAGGCATCGGTGGGTGATAGAAAATATTTGGTTTCCGAACGCCCACTTGTGTCCCGTAAGACCCCGAGTACTTGATACCTGTTCCTTGATTTATCGCGCTATCCACATCCGGGAGGTATATGGGACCCCGAGCGAGCTTGATTCATTCTTATTTCTTGGGGCCACAAACTAGTTTGAGGTTTTATTTACGATCCTACTTATGCCATGCTACTTTACGTATTTACGTTGCGAGGAGCACACTGCATCGCTTAGGATCGGGACACGCCACGCTGCATCGACAAGCCCAGCCACACTTTCGTGTTCCCATTGCGTTTACCGCCCACCCAAACCTTGAGGCCGTCTGAGTCAGCTAGCCGTTCGCTATGAATCTACTTAAGGGTGGCCTGAAATATTTCTGAATCCTGTGATTGTTCAGTCGTGAAAGCCTCGTTGGGTTTTGTTTTGGTTTTTCCGAGGTTGATCGAGCGTGTGTTGCTATTGGTGCACCCCGGCCGGGTAAAACTTTCTGAAAGCCGTGTCCGCGGATATGGACGACTTGGAGCATAGTATCTCGATCATAGACAAGCATAACTAAAGTTTACTGCTATAAATTTGACTTATAATGACTAGTAATCAGATTCACTATAACGGAATGGCTAATTAAAACTGCCCACAATTGCTTGTTTGGTTGTCGCTTGCGACAATTGTACCTGACTAGTAAATCTTGCAACTACAACGAAATGGCTGAATAAAAGTACCAACAACTGCTGGGTTTCGGGATTACATCAGGCTATCTGTATATGATTAGTAATTGCCGCAACTACAACGGAATGATTAACTAAAAGTGCCCACTGCTTACTTTATCAGAATGATTATCTAAACCTGACTAGTAACGTGCCGCAACTATAACTGATTAAGTAAAACTGCCAACTGTGTGAGTTCCTCGGTTGACTTCCTCGTTGGTCTCGAGGGGGAAACGCCAGGATGGGTTTGTTTGGTGTTAGTTTCAGGTTGGATCCGAATAGGTCTTTCTTACCCCTCTCTGATTTGCCGCCAGTTGTAACGAGTCTCTATAGGTTGTTTAGTGCATGCTGCCACTGCCGCTCAGTCCACCATACCTATGTAGGCGAGGACCGCCGAATTCTAGCCTCGCTGCATCGGCCTCGATCTTGACGCCTCTTTTTCCTTTGCCCTTTGTCGGCACCCCTTTTGTTTAAGCAGGTTTGAGATCGACGTCGTTAGCAGGGTTACCCTTCCGGCTTGGCCTGGGCAGGGTTATGGACGCCATTGGTTATTCTTCCGGGCTCTTAGCCCCATTTGCATCTTCTCCGTAGTCGGACGCTCTATCATTTTTTCAAGGTGATTTGGATCTTTGTACCTTATATCTGTATTCTTGACTCTTGGAGTCGCTGTTTTATATATCTGTTCTGTGGGTCCCATCGAGGACTGTTGTGTAATGTTATTACTTCGTTTTCCACCCGCACGAAAGTGCTGGCACCTTTGAATCGCTTCTATGCGGTTTGGTGAATTTTGCCCAAACTTGCATAGGTCCGATTCGAGGGTGTTACAGAGTGGTATCGAGCCAGCAGCGATATACCCACAAGTCCAGCCTCAGAGGATAACCTAGCTAACGGCCAAGTAGAGTGTCAAAACTATTTTGAAAATCGGTTGGATAGTTCAATAGGTCTGATTTTACTCCTTACCCTCTCGCTAATCTCCTCTTATCCCGACGTGTTTTGAATCCGCTCTTCTCTCTTTCTTCGAGTCCAGGAATTCTCGTGGTTGGGTTTCGTTGTACCTTCGTGGTTTCGCCTCCTCCGCTAACGGTGATCTATCATCCGGTGTTCAAGCTGCCGAGGAATCCTTCCGTGGAACCATTCTTTATTCCTTGTTTGTTCCTTCCGGTGTTTTCGACGACGACATCCTCACGCGATCCGGCGCGGATTTCGCATCACTCCTTTATTCCGAACCTCGCTTGTCGAGATCTTCAGTCTGATTCCGAGAATGGATGCACGCTTTTCTACTGATTGTGCAGGGTAATAGTTTGGGTGCGTGATGGATTGGCCCCCATGCCGACTACTCACTCTATTTGCTCGCGTACATTGAAGTGGATGAGAATGCATCGGTTCCCTTTTCCATCGGAGATAGAGGTGGCTTTATTTGTTGATACCTCTACCTTCGACCTTTTGTTTTCCGGAGTGTTCTCTCGACGGTCACGGACAACGACCCCTTGTTAGTGGTGTCGCGAGGATCTACACGAAGCGAGAAGACGCAGATCGCCGATCTTCCTTCCGGTACCATGAGGCGGATCTCGAGGGCGAGATCCTTTGTTAGTGGTGTCGAATTGTGGAATCCCGCAAAACCACTACTAGAAAATCGCGTTGAATTTGTGCATTGCATCGTCATCATCATGCATTGTTTGCATAAAACTATGTTCGCAAGCCCGTTTTGTTTTTCTAAAAAAACGCCCCGTCTTTTATTCAAACGCAAACCCGGATCGCCGGAATATTTTGTTTTGATTAAATGTGTTTTGCAAACGGTCCGTTTAAATAAATAAATTATTTTCATTATTTTTAGTGGGGGCAGTCGAACGGGCCAACCCGACCCGAACGACCACCCCCGTGTAAACAGATCGGTCCACCCTGCCAGCCCTACCTAAATCCTAAAGCCACCTAAAACCCTACCCACACATCCCAGCCACATCACCCTGGCCACTCCCCTTGCGCCACCTCACCCTCTCCCCTCACCCCCTCCTCTCACATGCTGCCACGTGGCCTCCCTCTCTCCTCCCTCTCTCCACCTGCCCACAACCCAACCCACACACACCACACACGCAGGCAGCCTCCCCCACCGGATCCCACCTTCCCCCACGCGGTCCACGTCACCCGTCCTGGGCCCCACGCACCACCCTCCTCCGCGTCCCATGTTTCTCTTCTTCCTCTGACCGCCTCCCGCCGCCTCTCCTCTCTCTCTGCAGCCTTGGCCTCCCGCCGGTGCTCCCCTCGCCCACTCGCCGCCTCCGCCCGCTGCCCTCCGCCTGCCCTCGCCAACCCGCCCTGCCCTCCACCCGCCAGCACCGCTGACCCCAGACCTCCTCACCGCGCCGCCACCGCGACCTTCCTCCCGAGCCCACCGGAGTCGTCCTCGACCTCGCTCGCCGACCACGCTCCCCGTCGACCCTCACGGAACCACCTACCGCCCCGCCGCCTCTCTCCTCCCGTGGCCGCGCCGCCCATCACCTCCGCTCCTGCCGCGCCGCCGCCCCCAGCCTCCCGCGCCCCGCCGCTCAACCGCCCGAGCTGCGCCACGCCTCCGCTTACGCGCCATGCCGCCTCCTCCCCTGCGGCGTCAGACGCGCTTCGATCAAGCTGTCCAGCGCGCCGCTGCGTGCTCCTCAAGGCCTGCGACCACTGCGCTACGCCCGTCTGCTGCTGCTGCCGTTCAAGCCGCGCGCCGCGGCGAAGCTCCCTCCGCAAGCCCGCCTCATGCGCCGCCTGCCTGTGCTCCCAAGGCGCGCCCCGGCTCGCCGCTCGCCAGACGCCGCAACCGCCTCCACTCGCTGAGCCCGGCTCTCGCCGTCCATGCGCGCCCTCGGCGAGCCGCCGGCGACCATGCCTTCCATCCCGCCGCCAGACGCTGTGGCCTCTCGGCGACCGCCGTGCCGCCTGCCACCCTCCTGCGACCCGGGTTCCGCGCCGTCCTCAAGGCCAACTCGTCCCGACCCGTCTGCGAGATGGCCGCGCATCGCTCTTCGACCTCCAGCTCGTCTCGGCGAGGCCTTTAGATGATAACAAGTCAGACCAAGGCCGACTCCGTCAGGTGCCCTGCCCCTGCAAGATATCCTAACGAGAACTACACCGAGAACCCGCGGTACTGGGGAACGACATCAACCGAAGCGCCAAGATCTTCGCCACGGATACGCCAAGCCCTCCTCATGAACCCCAAGATCGGTGGACGCCAAGACCCGCTCACGGAGTCCGTTTGTCGAGTCGAACCGTGGAACCCCGAAAACTCCCCAAGATCCCCGTTGCAAAACAACAAGGCCGATGACTTGGAGTCGACAAGATCTACCATCTACCGCCAAGCTCGCCTGCGAGGGACGCCAAGTTCGTCGAACCCCGAGACCCCTATGCGACAAGATCTACCCCAGTCAACCGAGAACGCTCCCGCCAAGGCCATCGAACCCTGAACCCTGGACCCCGACCCCGAACTCCGTCGAACCCTGAGACCGACCCCGAACCCCGGAACCCCAAGGCCGTCGCGACCCCTAATGTGTGAACCTTTCCTCGAGCCCTATTTTATAAATGCTAAATATAACAACTTGTTGCATCTTAACTGCCATACTTGCATGCATAATCATGTGGTTTGGGGGCTTTATGCCGATTCACCTAATAATTAAATATGGGACCAATATGCGGGCAAATCTAGTCTCATATCGGCCCCATTTAAATTGATGTAGCGAACCGGTACCATGTTTTGGCCATGTTAAACAACATTTAATTTGCGGGGTAATTAAATAACTTGAACAATATAACCAATTGTCGGGACCCCGGTTCCACTTAATATTGACCTAATCGCATCGCACCTTTGCCATGTCATACATCATACATGCATCATGCCGATCTTCTGCCGTGTATTGAATATTGCATCCGGTGTTTATTCTAGTGTTTTGCTTCTTCGCGGATAAGGCCGTTGAGTTGATGTGAGCTACCGATCTTCGGATGAACCCTTCGGCAATGTTTTCAGGCGAGCATCTCCCCCTTTCTACCTATCTTACTTTTATAGTATTTATTCCCTCCTGTTGATCTATTGCTATCTGTGTTGCGATGCTCTAGTTTCCGTATCCGTGATATTCCCTTGCAGCCCTATATTGCCTTGGACACATCCTATTACCTGTTGTTTGGTAGATAGTTGGACTTGCGCGTCGTAGTCGCTTGCTCAAGTGCTGTTGCGTGTTGGCCAGTGCCACAGTTGTTGATGTATTGCCGCATGTGGATGTTGGAGATGATCATAGTTTTACTTATCGCACACTTTAATTCCTGTTTAACAACTAAAATTGAAATAAGCAGAGGCATCGGTGGGTGATAGAAAATATTTGGTTTCCGAACGCCCACTTGTGTCCCGTAAGACCCCGAGTACTTGATACCTGTTCCTTGATTTATCGCGCTATCCACATCCGGGAGGTATATGGGACCCCCCTGAGCCAGAGCTTGATTCATTATTATTTCTTGGGGCCACAAACTAGTTTGAGGTTTTATTTACGATCCTATACTTATGCCATGCTACTTTCTGTATTTACGTTTGTGCGAGGAGCACACTGTACTGTTTAGGATCGGGACACGTTTACGCGGTATCGACAAGCCCAGCCACACTTTCAGGTTCCCAGTCGTTTACCGCCGTCCACCCAAACCTTGAGGCCGTCTCGGAGTCAGCTAGCTTGCTATGAATCTACTTAAGGGTGGCCCTGAAATATTTCTGAATCGTGATTGTTCAATCGTGAAAGCCTCGTTGGGTTTTGTTTTGGTTTTTCCGAGGTTGATCGGCGTGTGTTGATATTGGTGCACCCGGCCGGGTAAAACTTTCAAAGCCGTGTCCGCGGATATGGACGACTTGGAGCACAAGATCTCGTTCATAGACAAGCATAACTAAAGTTTCGCTATAAATTTGACTTATAATGACTAGTAATCAGCTTCACTATAACGGAATGGCTAATTAAACTGCCCACAATTGCTTGTTTGGTTGTCGCCATACAATTGTACCGACTAGTAAATCTTGCAACTACAACGAAATGGCTGAATAAAAGTACCAACAACTGCTGGGTTTCGGGATTACATCAGCTATCTCAGATATGATTAGTAATTGCCGCAACTACAACGGAATGATTAACTAAAAGTGCCCACCGCTTACTTTATCGTAATGATTATCTAAACTGACTAGTAACGTCGCAACTATAATCGATTAAGTAAAACTGCCAACCGTGTGAGTTCTCGGTTGACTTCCTCGTTGGTCTCGAGGGGAAACGCCAGATGGGTTTGTTTGGTGTTAGTTTCGTTGGATCCGAATAGGTCTTTCTTACCCTCTCGATTTGCCGCCATTGTAACGAGTCTCTATAGGTTGTTTAGTGCATGCCGCCGCTCGATCCACCATACCTATGTAGGCGAGGACCGCCGAATTCTAGCCTCGCTGCAATCGGCCTCAAGATCGACGCCCTCTTTTCCTTTGCCCTTTGTCGGCACCCTTTTGTTTAAGCAGGTTTGAGATCGACGTCGTTAGCGGGTTACCCTTCCGCTTGGCCTGGCAGGTTATGGACGCCATTGGTTATTCTTCAGGGCTCTTAGCCCCATTTGCATCTTGTCCGTAGTCGGACGCTCTATCATTTTTTCAAGGTGATTTGGATCTTTGTACCTTATATCTGTATTCTTGACTCTTGGAGTCGCTGTTTTATATATCTGTTCTGTGGGTCCCATCGAGGACTGTTGTGTAATGTTATTACTTCGTTTTCCACCCGCACGAAAGTGCCTGGTGGGCACCTTTGAATCGTTTCTATGCGGGTTTGGTGAATTTTGCCCAAACTTGCATAGGTCCGATTCTGAGGGTGTTACAGTAATTTCCAAAGCTAATAAAACACTTATCTAAAATCCACACCAAATGGTGAGCAAATAATCCTAAAGATATTTAAAAGGGATAAATAAATACCAAATAAGATTTTACAAATTGGAATCACCAAGTTTGGATCTATAAATAAAAAGATATGGATTTTATAAGATAAGGAAAGAAATTATTCAATAAGGAATATTTAAAGACCAAATTAAATCTTGGCCTAATCCATTAAGCAAATGGAATGAATAGAATCCAAATCCAAATAAAATAAAAGGATAAAGAATTCCCAAAATAAAATAAAATGGCATTAACCATTCTATCCCTATTTTAATAAAGACAAATCTCTAATAAGAATAATTATATAATTAATGAGAAAATAGTATTTTGGAATTTACCCAAGTGGAATAAAAGTTGTTTAATTAATTTAAATAAAATAAATCTTCCAAATAAAATTTAGGGAATTAAAACTATATTTAATTCCATTGGAATTAAAACAAATACCCAATTCAAATGATTTATGAATCATATTAAATACTTTCCAAATAATTCAAGATTAATTTTTTTTCAGGGTAAAACAGTAGGGTAAAGCACCCCACTGCAATTTTTATAGATCATAGAGAGTTACAGAAAAAGTATTTACAAGTTCAGGCCACCTCAAAAAAGGGATAACATTCTAAGCAGCTATCTCCTATCTAAATTATTCTCAATCCAATCTTTGAGGCCCTGATAATTCTTTTTGTTAATTCTATACAGGACCCATCTTAATTCCTGGGCAACAATAGCCCTCCATTCCTGAAGCGAAGCATGCTTGTTGTTGAAGATTTCATTGTTTCTGCACATCCATATGCCCCAAGCTCCTAATATAACATTTTCCATTGCAAAAGGAACTTTAAGATCTTTTTTAATACTGGTTAAAGCTTCAAAGAGATTTTGATCAGTCACTTGGACATGTGAGATTTCATTCCAGCAAGCTCTTGCAAAAGGACAGTCCCAAAATAAGTGTAATATGGTTTCTTCACTGATGCAGCAATGAAACACACATTCATAAGAAGCCAGAGTAAAACATTTTCTTTTCAGAAGGTTTCTTGTGTTTAGTCTATCAAGAAGCAAGAGCCAGAAGAAGAATTTGTGCTTTTGTTGACAAGAGGACTTCCATAACCAGGAGAAATGTGGTTGTACAGGTTGGTGACCAGATAAAGAATAATAAGCCTTTTGGACTAAAAAATTACTGCCCCAAATGTAGCTCCAGTTGTCAGCTTCCCCCTGTATGCCAATACCAAGGATTTGCTCAAGGTTTTGATATTCCTGGTAAGCTTGCTATGACAGAGGTAGAAAAAAATGATCTTGAATGTTATCTGTCTGCAGAAACTCATTGACAGAGATGTGTGGGTTTTTTGCAAAGGAAAGTAGATGAGGAAGCTTATGCTGCAGACATCCATCATTCCACATATCAGACCAGAGAAGGGTTGATTTTCCATCGCCCACCGAGCACTTTGAAATTCCTTTAAATATGTCAACCAATTTCAGATGAGCTTTCCACCAAAAGTATCCCTCCATACTTCTTCCAGGAAGTTTACCATTACAGTAATAAGTGTTCCAGATAAGTTGAACCCATGGGATATCCTTGTGATTGTAAAATTTATCCAAATTCTTCAAAAGAAGTGCAGAGTTTTGAACATTAAGGTCAAGCACCCCCAATCCCCCATGGTTCTTGGGTCGACAGACTTTCTTCCATGCTACAAGATCTTGACCCTTAGCTTGAACATCAGATGTTTTCTTTCTCCACAGGCATTGCCTCATATACTTAATCAACTGATCTTTAATAGTGACAGGAAGCTCAAAACAACTCATGTAATATATGGGAAGGGAGGATAAAACAGATTTAACTAACTGTAGTTTCCCCCCCATAATTAAGAAAATCAGCAATCCCACACAACCTTCTCTCAACTCTCTGAACAATAGGCAGGAAATGCTCCACTGCAGGCTTATTAATGCTTAAAGGCAGACCAAGATAGGTGAATGGCAATGAGCCAGTGAGGCAAGATAGAGTACTGGCAAAGTGATCAAGCCTCACAGAGTCCATGTTAATTGGCATCATACTAGATTTAGCATAATTAACTTTGAGTCCAGTAGAGAGTGCAAAAGTATGAAGAAGAGCCTTGAGGCACAAGAGTTGTTCAGAGTCAGCCTTAAGGATTAATAAAGTGTCATCAGCATACTTCACCACAGGGAAATCAGGACAAAACACTCCTTCAATGGGAAGGGAGAGAATACCAAAATTCATTGCTTTATTGAGGATGCTTTGGAGAAGATCAGCAGCCAAAACAAACAGGAGAGGAGATAGAGGATCACCTTGTCTTACACCTCTTCTACAATAATTTTTTTCCCAGGCACTCCATTTAAAAGAACAGAGGAGGAAGCTGAACCAAAGATTAACTGAATCCAAGAAATCCATTTATCACCAAAACCTTTGGCTTTGAGGATATTGATAATTGTAGAGTGCTCAATTCTATCAAAAGCCTTTTCAAAGTCAAGCTTGAGAATTAAAATTTCTTCTTTGGATTTGTGGCATTGGTCAAGGAACTCAAATGCCCAACCTAAACAATATTTAATAGACCTTTGTTTAATAAAACCATATTGATTCTTGTGGACAAGCTTAAGGATGCACTTCTGTAGTCTATTAGCCAGAATTTTGGTTATAATCTTGAAGACACTGTTGAGCAGAGAAATAGGCCTAAAATCAGCAGGTGTCAGAGGAGTTTCAGTTTTTGGAATGAGGGTGATAAAAGAGGCATTAATGCTTTCCAAGGAAGTTTGCCCCTCATAAAAATCCACAAGGAGTTGTTTCACATCATCCTTAATAATAGGCCAACATTGTTTCATGAATTCATTGTTAAAACCATCAAGGCCAGCGGATTTATCATTTGGAAGTTCTTTAATTACATCTTCAATCTCCTCATCAGAGAAAGGTTTTTCCAAAGCCTCCTTTTCCTCTTGCCTTAAGCATTCCCCAGCCAAGTCATTAAGATTGAAATGCATTTCAGGCTTATCAGAAGTACCCAATCTATCTTTAAAGGCTTTCCATAGGAGATTTGCTTTGCCATCATGATCATGAATCTCATCATTAGAAACATCTTTGAGCATGGAAATGTAGTTGTGCCTGAAACTTATGGTAGCTTTGGAATGAAAGAATTTTGTGCTTTCATCACCCAGCTTAACCCATTTAATTTTCCCCCTCTGCTTCCAGTAGGTATTTTGGTCTTGTAACAGAGAAATTATAAGATTCTTTAGGAGATCTCTGAGATTCCATTCAAGGACAGTAAGAGTTCTCATTTCCTCCATGGTATCCAGAAGATCAATGGTGGCATTAACATTGCAGATTTGTGATTTCAGGCAGGGCAGATTCTTTGCCCAGAGCTTCAGCCCCCTTCTCACATTTTTGAATTTAGCATTGATTTTCTTTGCAGAATCCTGAAAGCCAACAGGAATATTCCAGGCATTTTGAACAATAGGTTTAAATTCCTTATGGTGCATCCAATGATTTTCAAATCTGAACACCTGGGCTTTGGGAATCATTGTGCCAATGGAGATGACACAAGGAAAATGATCAGAGGTAGGTTTTGTAAGAGGAGCAACAAAAGTTGAAGGAAAGCTTTGAGTCCAGGAAGCAGAAGTAAAGAACCAGTCCAATCTTTCCAAAAGTGGTTCTTTTTGCATGTTACTCCAAGTAAATTTTATGCCTTTAAGGGGTAATTCTATGAGACCCAAATTATTAATGGCTTCATTGAAGAGAAGCATACCATTCACATCCCCACCCAATCTATTTCTATCAGAAGGCTGTCTACAGAATTTGAAGTCACCTACAATGAGTCAGTTCATATCATCAGGCATATCTATATTTCCAAACCAGTCCAAATATTCTGCCTTTTTTTCAGGTAAGCATGGCCCATAAATATTGGTGAGGATCCAGGATTCGTTGGACAAGAGAGATGTCAAGGTGATAGAGATGGAGAACTCATTGTGAAAGGAAAGATGCCTAGAGAACAGAGTACTATTCCAAATGGTGATCAAGCCTCCAGAGGCTCCTCTGGAGGGAAGAAATTCAAAATTGGTAAATTTTGGGGGGCAAAATTTTTTAATGTAAGAGATGTATAAATCTTCTCTCTTAGTTTCTTGAAGGCAGATAATGTCACAACCAGACTCGTCAATTTTATTTCTGAGAGCAACCCATTTTTTCAGAGTTAATACCCCTGATGTTCCAGTTCAAGATCTTCCAAATTCTTTTGTTATCCATTAAGAAACCAGTTGTATGTAGAGTGAAGGGGTGATATAAGTAATGTAATCACCCAATTGAGGAAACAACAGCCACATATGCAAAAGGCAATCCAAATTATAACTCCACTGACAGATTCCACAACAAGTACCAAACATATAAAAAGACCACAAGAGCAGGTCACAGGACAGGGAGTCAACAAGACTCCAGCAAAAGATTTAGTTTGATACATTAAAACAATTAAGGGGGGGGCTTCTTCTTGGCTTGCTGTCCACAGGTACCACCATCCCTAGCTTTCTTCTTGCCTCCAATGCTCAAGCTTGAAGAGCCAGTTCCTTTGATGCTGCCTTTTTGGGGAGCTTTTACTGCTACTTCGGTGGCTTTCCCTTTCTTTAGCAACCTCTTCTCCTGGTCACCACCATTAACCTTGCAGAAAGAGGCAGCAAGATTTTTAACCACTTTAGGATTCAGGCATGGAGGAACAGCATTGCAAACCAGACAATTAGCAATTAAGCAATTGAGGTGGCTTTTAAAGCCCCCATTCAGTTCAACAATTCTAGGACTCCTTCTCACCTCAGAGTCAACAAGAGGCTCCTTGCCCTTTATCTTTCTGGAAGGGGTGGAGGGAGAGCAGAAAGATTTTTGAGCTTCAATGCCCAGGCAAGGAGGAGCCATCTGGGAAAATCTCTCATTAGGAATGATGAAAGAAATGGAATTCTCCTCAGCAATAGGCTCTTTAATAATTTCCCATAAAGGAGAAGTAAGGAAGCTCTTGACCCAATTAAACTTCGTGTGTAGCAAGCATGAGAGTAATAAAGTTAAACCAACTTACAGGGATATCACACTTGAGAGATCCATTGGAGGCAGTGTCCTTCTGAATATGAGGAGCAAAATAACTTTCCCAGAGCTCCAAGCCTTGTTGGGAAAAGCCCTGCTTTGCAATATGCACATCAGGAATGGACACAAAAGTTCTCACCATTCCCACCTGGAGATGTGCCTCATTTGGGGAAAGAAGATGCTGATCCTCTAACATCCAATCTTCATTTTCTGCAGCCACATTACTTGAATCCATGGGGCTCCCCACCCTTTCCTCAGCATCTGAGTTTGCCTCATCATCATCACCCAAATAGTTCTGTAAAATGTTCTGAAGACCTTCACCAATGCCAACCCCTTGGGGTCCAGCAGCCACACCCTGATCCTCAGCAACCACAGGCTCAGCATTGACAGACTCATCATCATCAGACTCCCAGTCTTGGACAATGACACAGTAACCCTCATTAACATCCCGTGGTGGGAGATTTTGATTGTCTACAGGCATGTCTTCACAAGGGGCAATGACAGGGCCTTGAACAGGAGCAGCAGCAGCTTCCCAGGGGCCCCAACCTTCATTATTGTCACCTTCAGGAGCAGGATCATGCACAGGGGCCAACCACTGACCCCAAACACCCCCAGGAGCAGGGGGAGGAGGGGGAAACTGGAGCCCAAAGACAGGTGCAGGATGTGGGTCCACATTGTCATCTGGAAGTGGGTTCTCATCAGGTGCCCCCCCCAAGCAGGTCACTTTGCAGCACTTCAAGAGAAAAAGTCCAGGACTCAGACTCCACCAAGTCGCCAATGGTAAACCTTACACTCTTGGGGATTTCAACCAGGTCAGTAACACGAATCTTTGCAAGAATCCTACCTTTCTGGTCCGGGTCCCTCTCCCAACAAAGGACTTTCCCAATATCAGCAAAAACTGCATTCAGATCCTCAGTATGCCAGTGGTCTAATGGCGGACCAACTAGCATCACCCAACATTCATTATTGAATTGAGCCCTCCTCCAGTTTTCCCCATCATTGTGCTTAACAAAAGAAACATGCACATCTTGAAACGGAATGGGGCTAGCCGCAATGAGCCTATCCCGATCACTGACATGGTGAAACTGCACATAAGCAGACCCAAAGGGACAAGCCTAGACATCTCGAAAGTGAACACGAACCTCATTGTTGAGGAAATCAACCAGGACATCATGAATATTTAAGAACAGAACTGGACCAGGGGGAGGGGATTAATGGTAGCAATATCATATTGTTAATGCGACCTCGACCTTCGCGGCACCACCACCCTTTTGACACGATTCCGCCCAGCCACCTGCATAACTTGGAAGCCATTTGGCAAGAAAGGAGCAGGATCAATCAGGATGTTCGCCATTTCAACACTCTTCGCCGGTGACGAGCAAGAGGGAAATGGGGTTTCTGCAGACGGGGGAGTTGAGGAGACAGGGGAACTGGCAGTTGTTTTTTGCAAAGAAATGGTGAATTCGTGAAAACTGTTGTGAACGATGGGCCAAGAATGGGTACTTTCCTGGGCCTTGAACCACCCCTTGTAAGAATTGTCGGGACAAATGCATTCTGGGAAGGAAGGGAATTTCAGAAAGGGAATGAGACCAGGTAGTTTAAATGTCGCGATTACGCCTCGATGACCGACAAGCATAACTGGTTTAATACCGCCATCAGCGAGCACCTGTGCATAGGATCTGTCATGAATGCTTGATTTGAAATCACACTTATTATGTTCAGCTGATACAGGCGAAGAAACCACAACAGGATTTGGAAATTTGAGCTGATGGAAAACTGAAACACCATTATTGATAGGCTTCGTCGAAGGAGATTTTTTGGAATTTTCCTTCTTGTACGTGACAACTTTCCATTCTCCAGCAGATTCTTTATAAAACTCCGTTTCTTCATAAATCCAATTTGGCCCCCATTACCCCAAAGGTTGACGTGAATCACAAACGATTTACATGAAAACTTTGAAATATTGTAGATTTCAAAACCCACCGCCCGTGACGCAACCGAGAAACGAAAAGTTCTATCTTGCAGAAGCTTCACTTGGAATTTAGAAGCCTGACTACCAAAGCACGCTTGGAGTGCAAGACTAACCGTATGGAAATCCAACTTAAAATTTGCTCTTCCAAAAGAACAAATCAAGATGAATTATATTACTATTAAAATTCAAGATGAATTATTTGACATCCTATTAAACAAATAAAAACCTACTGAAAAGATTTGGAAGGTTAAGAATTCAAATGGTTTTTTGAAGATATTATTAAATCTTATTTGAATTAAAACAAAGGCCTAATTAAATAATTAAAAGACCCCCAAAAGAATAAAATTTTATTCCAAAATTGACTTCAGATTATATTACTAAGCAGTATTTAAACCTACACAAATTTTGGTTGAGGTTTGAATTCAAATTGATGTTTGAATTAATTAAGCAAAATCAAAACAGAATAAAAGAAATGGAAAAAGAAAAAAAATCAGATAAAAAAAAGGGAAACGAAGCAACCAGCCCAGCTATCCCACTAAGCCCAATAGTCCAGCCCACTTCCTCTCTCCCCCAGGAAAACGTTTCGTACTCGAATTCTCACCCGCAGAGTCAATGACTAACTGGACCCACCCCCACTCTCTCTCACTCGCAGACAGCCGGACCCCACTGCCACCTCATCATCGTTCTCACCCGCGCGAAGACCACGCCCACCTCCCCGGCCATTTTGTCGACGTTTACTCGAGTTAATACGCAGTAACGACGCCATTTAACAACCCCGCGATCACGCGTACATAAGCGCATTCCCTCTCTCCCTCTTTTCCCTCACTCATCGCACCTCCTCCGCCCTAGGGCTGCCCGAATTTCTCTCGGCAACATCCACGGCTCCGGCGAGATTCTCCGACGATTCCAGCCACCACGCTAGCACCACTGCCTCTAGAGCACACGATCTTGCTCGCCATCATCTCTTGCACCTGCCAGTGCCTTTCCCTCACTCGCGCGAGCCTCAGAAGCTCGGCAACAACCTCGACTGAACTCCGCCACCCTCTGCCTCGACTCCGGCGACTCCACACGGTGAGCTTTGACCTCCCTCTCCCCTCTTTTTGATACTCATGTGCATGCCACGACCTTGCGCATCTGACCGTGTCTTCCACTCTCCTTAGCACGCTCTGTAGCTTCGCCACCAACGACGTCTGAGCGCAACCGACGGTGACCACTACTCCGACGAGCAATTGTCAACCACCTCGTGCGCCCCTTGCCTTCTCGCAAGCACGTAGAGCTTCTGCAACCTCCTGCGAACCTGGTGAGCCATCTCTCCTCCTCCCTTGCTTCCTGCTCCTCTAGAACCGCCGCCAGCAGAGCCGCGTCATCGCTCGTCGCTGGATTACGCCGCCAATCCTTGGTCAGGGCACCGCAGCCATCAGATCTAGATCGCACGGTTAGGATAGGTTGACTTAAACGAAAGGGTACGAATGTCTCTGCGTCGCTCGATCCAACTTAGATCTAACTCCTCACAACGACCGATCCGCGCGAAACGGTATGCACCAATAGGAAAGCGCCGCATGTCCCAGAGATGATTTAAAACAGAAATTGTGTCTATTAGATGTTCCAATTTGAAAAATTCATAACTTTCAAACCACACGTCCAAATTTTGCAAATTTTATATCAATGGAATCACCAAGACAAGTAATTTCTGACCATGCACTTTGTTTAGTAAATTGCTTCTGTTAAATTGATTGTTTTTGCAGAAACTTGTGTATGCATGTTTAGAATATAAAAATTGTTCTAAAATGATTTTTGGGGATAAAACCTTTGGCAAATGGTTTGTTTTGAACCTACTGACCATATAAATCAATTTGTGGTTTCAAAAATGTATTTGGTGGAGCAAAAGAATAAACTTTTGATTTAAACCATTTCTAGTAAAATAAAAATAATGTTTATTTATTAAAAATGATTTTGGAGGAAAACCTTTGGGAAATGTTTTGGAATAAACTCTCTAACCCCAAACACAAGGTTTTATGGTTTGAAAACATATTTTGTGAACCCTATAGAATGTTGCCTTATTAAAAGCATTTCTTCACCACATAAAATAATACTTTGGTTTAAAAATGGTGTATAAGTAAAATCTTTTGCAAATAGTTTTGCCACTTTATAAAATGACCAATAAGTGTTTTAGAATGTTTATAACCAATTATAAACCACTTTTGTAAATAAAACAAAGTTTGGCATGCTTGCATGCATTGTTTTGATTCTATTAATTTATGAGATGTTGCTTGAATGGTAGATTGAAATTGTGCCTTGCTTGATTGAATTATAGTGATTTGAAGAGTGTGATCATTGCAAAGACAAGGAGTAAACTTATATTCTCTAGCAAAAAGGCAAGTGATGCTTCATACTTTTGTCCCATTATTTTCACTATGCATTAGTGATATTTCTAAGTAGGACTTGCATGGAATTTTGCTAAGTGAAAACTATGCCATGGGAAATCCTAGTAGATGAAACCTTAGTAGAAATTTCCTAAGTTAAGATTCCTACTACTATCATTCTTAGCTTAGCTAATAGAAAACAAGGGTGGAATATATATTCATACTATGGAATATTTCCAAGTCAAGGACTTGTGTTTTTTTTAATAAAACAACTAAGTGAATGAATCACCTGGGTGGAATGGAAGGAATGGTTTGTGTTGAGTGGTTCACAAGGCCCATTTCTATGGTTTACCTTGTGTATCTCACTTGTGGATGGCCACCCAGGAACAAAGAGATTTGAGATGTCAAATGTTGAGAAGCTTCAAGTGCAGCCACTTGGCATTATGGGATCTGCCTGGATCATATAGGTTGCAATAACTTAGCCAAATGGACAGTTGGTGGTAGGGGATGATAGGTTGGAACGCGTCCATTCTGGTCTAAGGGAAGGCTTCTGAAATATCTTGTCTTGGTGAAACCAAGTCTTGTGGGGAAAGTGCACCACCTCTGCAGAGTGTAAAATCTAAGTACTTAGCCATGTCCCTGGCAAAGGACAATTTGAGCATCAAGACATAGAAGATATCGAGAATATCCTCAACCTAATTTCTAAGTTAAAAACTTGTGGTTGAACACGGGTTGAAGGATCACCAATTTCTATTGGGAGAAGAATGGGAAATATTTTGTCAAGCAAAAACTTAGTGTTTTCAAATGATAAGGAAAAATCTATTTTGAGCAAAGCAAGCCTAAGCTCCACTTAGCCAAATGCATATAGATAATAGACTCCACTATACTACCGTAGTATCACTTGCCAATACAATTCAAATGTATTGACCCTTGTGGCTGTAACTTATTATGTTGCAGGTTTGTTTGATGTTAGTGAAGTTTACTGATTAGGATTACAAGTCTACAACCAACATGTCTGCATGTGGCACTTTGAAGATGAAGGACCCCATGCTATTGTTATATTCTGCTGCATTGTAATGAGATAGCCAAATGAGCTATGTAAGATGTAATAAATTACTTTATTCTTGGTTATAAAGTTGTATTATGACCTTTGTTTCTTGATATTACATCTTAACTGTTGATGCTAGCTATTGATCTAGGGACTAGCATTGTAAACACAGGGATCTCTACGTTATTAAAGGTTGGGAACCTTACATTTTTTTATTGCGGATGCTTCATAGATAGATCATTATGGTGATGCTGCAAGTTTCCACCATGATTAGGCATGGCTTAGGCTAGCGGCCCAGGTGTTTCTCTAACACAGGATACAAACTCCATGGACTTACAAGTTCCCTCTTTATTTCACACCAGTGACATCTATAGACAAAAGAACATGATATCAACTGAGTACAAAGTACAAGTGCAATATTGAAAATGTTCCCCGTGACAGCACGGTTCTGCTAATTCCAACTTATAAGTGCAAGCATATACAACAAAGTTGTCAGAATGGTTCAAGTTTATGAGGGGCAAAGAATATAAAGTGTTCCATCAAGTTCATGAGGGCTTTAATCACTAAGTTTTCACATAACAAAATAGTTTTAAATTGGAAGATAGTTGAAAACAAGAATATACTTGGAATGGTGTAACACACCATGCATAGGAGTTTATAGTGGAAACTTTGGAAAAACTTGGTTTATTGGGAGTTGGAAGCATGAGTACAACTTACTCATACAAGTGGAGGCTAGCAAAATACTGGGAGCAACCAACTAAGAGAGCAATAATGGCCATAATCATGCAGTGCAACAAAGCATACTAATCAAAGCAAAGAGTGGTACTACGAGTCAAGGACTAAATGATAATAGAGGCTAATGGTGACTAGTCATATTCATAACATGGTGTAAGCATGTGCCAAGTCAACCCAAGCAAAGCATCAAAGGAGAATACCACAATACTATGCTTTTGCATGCTAAAACAACGCATAATTTTTTTCAAGGCGCACTAAGCAATCCCAATTGTTTGTAACAAGACATGCTACAATAATAATCACTAAGCATAACGTCAAAACAACACCTAGCATGTCATGCTAAAGTCTAAGTCACAGTCAATGCAAGCTCCTCTTGCACTTCTAAGCAAGAATTTACTACTCCTTTCCAACACCAAGCAACTTATTTGCAAAACAACACAGCGAGAACGGGGGTCCAAACTACTTTATTCAAGCAAACTAAACAACCTAAGCAAATCAAATGAAAACTAAGACGCTCCAAGAACAACACAAATGTGCATGAAACAATAAAAACAAAGTGTCTAGACAGACCTGAGCTTTTTATTGATGAAGAAGGGGATGCCTTGGGCATCCCCAAGCTTTGACTCTGGTACCTCTTGGATATTCCTGAAGGGAATATGCCCTGAGAGGCAATAATAAAGTGTTTATTATGTGTAATTCCAAGTATATGATAGATGTTTATTTTACATGCTATAATTGTATTGATACGGAAACGTTGATACATGTGTGTTTAATAAACAAACAGAAAGTTCCTAGTTATGCCTCTCTCATAAACTAGCTCGTTGATTAACAAGATGATCAAGGTTTCCTGATCATGGACATTGGATGTTGTTAATAACGGGATCACAACATTAGTGTAATGGTGTGATGAACATTCATCCGAAGTATAGCATTACGATCAAATTCATTGAGTTTATATTGCTATAACAACTTACGAAGTGATCCTAATCCTTAGACCATGAGATCATGCCAATCACTAACATCGGAAGAGTTTCTTGATAACATCAAACGTCACACCGTAACAGGGTGATTATAAAGATGGATTCAGAACTAATAAAGTGTTATGTTGAGGCTCATGGATCGAGAGTGGAATTTGTTCATCCCGATGACGGATAGATATACTCTGGGCCCTCTCGGTGATATCACATTGATTAGCTTGCAAGCAAGTGATTTGATCACTAGAATGTTATATCACAGGAACGAGAAAAGAGTGCATGTCGGTAACGAGATCAAACTAGGTATGGAGATACCGATGATCGAATCTCGGACATGTAATATATCGTGAAACAAAGGGATTAAGATACTAGCGTAAAAGGTTCCGACGATCACAAGAAAGTCATCGTTGAATGTGTGGGAGTCAGTATGGGTATGCAGATCCCGCTTCTGATTATTGATCCGAGAGGGGTCTCGATCATGTCCGCATTATTCACGAACCGTAGGGTGACACACTTAAGAGACACCGACACCCAATTGGAGCAAATGTTTCATGCCGAAAGAATGAACAAGCGCATGAATTTATTTCACTAGATACCGAAACAGGTTTTCGGGTGAAATTGCATAAAGTGGTTATGCATGTGAAATAGAATTCTAGCAAGGGGTTATTTGTGAATGTTTGTCATTAAAGTAATTGACAAAATTCTGAATAAAATAAAAGAGTTTTATTTAATGAGAGTTTGCATTAAATTTGGTGGAAATTTAATGGGAATTTGAGTGGACTTTTGAGTGGAGGGATTTTAAAGGGCATTTTGTGAGTGGAGTGTCCACCCACATGAATGAAGGACGGGAGGGCAGCCCCATGGCGGCGGACACCCCTTGGGTGCCCCCTCCTCCTATAAAAGGATCCCCTCCTCACTTGTCTCTCACACCTCCTCGTGAAGGATCTCTCTCCCTCTAGAATTTATCCCCATGGTCTCGGACTAGCGAGATACATGTTCCGGTGGCTATTCGGCAAGAAAGAGTTGCGCTTCCATTGCATCGCTGGAGAGGAGGCGGAGGTTTCTCGGTGCCTCGAACGTGTGTGCGAGCACGGATGCGCTGCTGATTTGCGGCGCTAGGACTTCCTCTCGATCTTAAGATCGGCAAGAGATCGTCTACATCAACCACGAGTTGAACTCGTTAAGCTTTGTCGGTCTTCAAGGGTATGTTCTCTACGGATATACATCCGCCCGTTGTTTGTATCTAGTAGATAGATCTTGGTATATAGTTCACATCGTAGGAAAATTTTTGTTTTCTATGCGAACCCTACAAGGGTATCGAGCCGGATCTATGCGTAGATACTTTACAGGTAGTACACATATGAGTATGTGGGCGATGATGATCATGTTGTTGCTCCTTTGTTGTAATTTTTGATATTGGTGGCATAGTGGGATGAAGCGGCCCGGACAAACTTTACATGTCCTCGCACATGAGACCTGTTCCACGCTTGACATGCAACTAGTTTGCATAAGTGGCTAGCGGGTGTCTATCTCTCCTACTATAGTCAATATCTATTTTGCAAGCGAGTTGTCAACAATTTGATTATCCTCGTTGTGGTTCATGTTCGTAGGTAAGAACGGTTCTATCTCGAAAGCCCTAAGCCACGTAAAACTTGCAATGGATAAATTAGAGGCGTCTAGTTTAGATTGTTGCTGGGCTAGTGTTATGATATGGTAGTGTTGTAAGTAGAAGTATGAGATGATACTCTTACAACACACATAGCGTAAAATCCATAGACCTTGGATTTACACATATAGGTATGATAGTGATCATACCACGATGCACATGATAGAGATCATCTGCGGGAACCATATCATTTCACTAATAAACATATGATGTTTGATAGCATCTTATATTGCTTGTTTAGCACTTTGTTAGCATAATAAGATGATCCCTCATTTAAAAATCAAGATAAGAATGTGTTCTTCCTTTAGTATGCACCGATTATGTTTTCGCCGCCCAAGACATCACGTGATGATCGGGTGTTCTTGGATCCACGACCATATTTCGGTGTAAAAGCGATTACACGCAAATACTAAGGTTCTAACTTGGCGAGCCTAGCATGTATGCATACGGCCTCGAACACGGACCGAAAGGTTAAGCATGAGTCATATAGTTGATATGATGCCCATTTGATGCTCGCCTTTGAAGCTATACCGACTCACGTGATGATCGGACTTGGTGTAGTGGATTTGGTTCATGTAATCACCAAAAAGGCACGAGGGATGTCGTTTTTGAGTGGGAGTTCATTCATAATATATATTAGTTGAACTCAATCTATCATACTTAGTCTAAACTTTACAAATTCTGTTGTAGATGGCACCACCTGCTTTTAATTTCAATGTGTTCATGGAGAAAGAGAAACTAGCAACGAACGGTAGCAACTTTACTGAATGGGCCATGAATTTGAGGATTATCCTCTCTACTGCACAAAAGCAATATGTGCTAGAATCGCCGTTAGGCCCCCCACCTTTAGATGATGCCCCTGACGAGGAGAAGAATGTCTATCAGACTCGTCAGGAGGACCACAACCTAGTTCATTGCGGCATATTGTATGGGCTAGAGCCGGAACTTCGAAAGCGTTTCGAAAACGGCAATGCATTTGATACAATGGGTGAGTTGAAAATGATTTTCGACACATGCTGTCAGAGAGCTACAACGCTTCAGAAAAGTTCTTTAGCTGCATGATGGAAGAGCACAGCTCCGTTAGTGAGCATGTACTCAAGATGTTGGGTTACGCCGATAAGCTTGTGTCCTTGGGAATATCGATTCCCATTGACTTAGGCATACATCGTGTTCTACAGTCTCTGCCACCTAGCTATAAGAGCTTCGTGATAAACTATAATATGCAAGGCATGAAGAAGTCTCTCCCCGAGCTTACACAATGCTTAAAACTACGTATGGAGATCAAAAAGGAACATCAAGTGTTGATGATCAATAGGAACACTGGTTTCAAGAAAGATAAGAAGGGAAAACGGAAGGGAAGTAAGGGCGGAAAGCCTGTTGCCGCGCCTGAAAAGAAACCCCGAGTTGGACCTAAGTCTGATTCCGAGTGCTACTATTGTAAGGGATCACATCGAAGCGCAATCGCCCAAGTATCTGACAGACAAGAAGGCCGGCAAGGCAAACAAAGGTATAAATGATATACATGTTATTGATGTGTACTTGACTAGTGCTTGTAGTAGCACCTGGGTATTTGATACCGGTTCAGTTGCTAATATATGTAACTCGAATCAGGGGCTGCGGAACAAGCGACCGCTAGCAAGGGGTGAGGTCAAGATGCGTGTCGGCAATGGATCAAGCGTTGATGTGATCGCCGTCGGAACGCTGCCTCTCCACTTGCCGTCGGGATTAGTTATAAACTTGAATAAATGTTATCGGTGCACCGACCGAGCATGAACATTGTATCTGGATCGTGTTTGATGCGAAGTGGTTATTCATTTAAATCCGAGAACAATGGTTGTTCCATTTATATGAATGAAATCTTTATGGTCATGCACCGATGATGAATGGTTTATTTCTATTAGATCTCGATGATAATGTTACACATATTCATAATGTTGATGCTAAAAGGATTAAACTTAATGATGATATATCCGCATATATGTGGCACTGCCGTCTAGGTCATATTGGCGTTAAACGCATGAAGAAGCTCCATTCGGATGGACTTTTGGAATCACTTGATTATGAATCATTTGATACATTTGAGCCATGCCTTATGGGCAAGATGACTAGAACGCCGTTTTCCGGTTCAATGGAACGGGCGATGGATTTATTGGAAATCATATATTCTGATGTATGTGGTCCAATGAGTGTGTCGGCGCGAGGTGGATATCGTTATTTTGTTACTTTCACGGATGATTTGAGTAGATACGGTTATATCTACTTGATGAAACACAATTCTGAAACCTTTGAAAAGTTCAAGGAATTTCAGAATGAAGTGGAAAATCATCGTAATAGAAAGATCAAATTTCTACGGTCCGACCGTGGAGGTGAGTATCTAAGTTACGAGTTTAGCACTCACATGAAAGAATGTGTCTCTGACGGACTTGCCGTTGTCATTTTGGGGTTATGCCCTAGAAACTGTTGCATTCACTTTAAATCGGGCACCATCTAAATCCGTTGAAAAGACACCGTATGAATTGTGGTTTGGAAACAAACCTAAGCTGTCATTTCTTAAAGTTTGGGGATGCGATGTTTATGTGAAGAAACTTCAACCGGATAAACTCGAACCCAAAGCGGAAAAATGCGTCTTCATAGGATACCCTAAAGAAACTATTGGGTATTCCTTCTATCACAGATCCGAGGGCAAGGTTTTTTTTGCCAAGAATGGATCCTTTCTAGAGAAAGAGTTTCTCGCGAAAGGTGTGAGTAGTCGGAAGGTAGAACTCGTTGTGGAACCTTCTCTTCAAAGTATGGCGAGTAGCGCAGCGCCGGAAGTTGTTCCGGAGTTGGCTCCACCTATTGAAGAGGGAACTAATGATAATGATCATGAAACTCCGAAAGAGAGTACTACCGAACCTCGCAGGTCAAACAGGACGCGTGCAGCTCCCGAGCTGTACGGAAATCCTGTCATGAATTTCATGGTTGATGAAAATGATGACCCTGCGACGTATGAAGAAGCGATGATGAGCCCGGATTCCAACAAATGGTTAGAAGCCATGAAATCCGAGATGGAATCCATGTATGAAAATCAAGTTTGGAACTTGGTGGAATTACCTCACGACCGAAAGGCCGTGGAGAACAAATGGATTTTCAAAAGGAAAACCGATGCTGATGGTAATGTGACCGTCTATAAAGCTCGACTTGTCGCAAAGGGGTTTCGACAAATTCAAGGAGTTGACTACGATGAGACTTTCTCTCCCGTAGCGATGCTAAAGTCAGTTAGGATTATGTTAGCAATTGCTGCATATTTCGACTATGAGATATGGCAGATGGATGTCAAAACCGCGTTTCTCAATGGTAATATTGAAGAAGAGTTGTATATGATACAACCAAAGGGTTTTGTCGATCCTAAGGATGCTAACAAGGTGTGCAAGCTTCAGCGATCCATCTATGGATTGAAGCAAGCATCACGAAGTTGGAATCTCCGCTTTGATGAGGTGATCAAAGAGTTTGTATTTGTCCAAACTTATGGAGAAGCTTGTATTTACAAGAAAGTGAGTGGGAGCAATGTGGCATTTCGATATTATATGTGGATGACATATTATTGATCGAAATGATATAGATCTTTTAAACAGTGTTAAAAGTTATCTAAACAAAGAAATTTTCAATGAAGGACCTAGGTGAAGGTCATACATATTAGGCATAAAGATCTATAGAGATAGATCTAGGCGCCTAATAGGGCTATCGCAAAGTACATACCTTGATAAGATTTTAAAGAAGTTTAAAATGGACGAAGTAAGAAGGGTTCTTACCTATGTTGCAAGGCAAGACATTGAGTAAGACTCAAAGTCCGCTTCAGAAGAAAGAGAGATAATGGACAAAGTCCCCTATGCTTCAGCCATAGGCTCTATAATGTACGCCATGCTATGTACAAGACCGGATGTGGCACATGCTATTAGTTTGACTAGTAGGTACCAATCGGATCCAGGTTCAGAACATTGGATAGCGGTCCAGAATATCCTTGAGTACTTACGAAGAACTAAGGATATGTTTCTTGTATACAGAGGTGAAGAAGAGCTCGTCACTAAGTGTTATGTTGACGCTAGCTTTGACACCGATCCGGATGACTCTAAGTCTCAATCCGGATACGTATTTCTCATGAATGGCAGAGCGGTTAGTTGGAGGAGCTCCAAACAACCTGTGGTAGCGGGATCAACAACGGAGGCCGAATATGTTGCTGCTTGAGCGGCTCGAAGCGCTTTTGGATAAAGGAGTTCATATCCAAACTAGGAGTGGTTGCAAACGCGTTGGACCCAATGGTGATCTATTGTGACAACAATGGTGCCATTGCCAATGCCAAAGAGCCAAGGTCTCACAAGCATTCCAAGCATATTAAGCGCCGGTTTCACTCCATCCGCGAGCATGTCAAGGATGGAGATATAAAGATTTGTAAAGTACATACGGTTCTCAATGTAGCAGATCCGTTGACTAAAACTCTCCCTAGAGCAAAACATGATCAACACCAGAACTCAATGGGTGTTAGATTTATCACTATGTAACTAGATTATTGTCTCTAGTGCAAGTGGGATACTGAAGGGAATATGCCCTGAGAGGCAATAATAAAGTGTTTATTATGTGTATTCCAAGTATATGATAGATGTTTATTTTGCATGCTATAATTGTATTGATACGGAAACGTTGATACATGTGTGTTTAATAAACAAACAGAAAGTTCCTAGTTATGCCTCTCTCATAAACTAGCTCGTTGATTAACAAGATGATCAAGGTTTCCTGATCATGGACATTGGATGTTGTTAATAACGGGATCACAACATTAGTGTAATGGTGTGATGAACATTCATCCGAAGTATAGCATTACGATCAAAGTCATTGAGTTTATATTGCTATAACAACTTACGAAGTGATCCTAATCCTTAGACCATGAGATCATGTCAATCACTAACATCGGAAGAGTTTCTTGATAACATCAAACGTCACACCATAACAGGGTGATTATAAAGATGGATTCAGAACTAATAAAGTGTTATGTTGAGGCTCATGGATCAAGAGTGGAATTTGTTCATCCCGATGACGGATAGATATACTCTGGGCCCTCTCGGTGATATCACATTGATTAGCTTGCAAGCAAGTGATTTGATCACTAGAATGTTATATCACAGGAACGAGAAAAGAGTGCATGTCGGTAACGATATCAAACTAGGTATGGAGATACCGATGATCGAATCTCGGACATGTAATATATTGTGAAACAAAGGGATTAAGATACTAGCGTAAAAGATTCCGACGATCACAAGAAAGTCATCGTTGAATGTGTGGGAGTCAGTATGGGTCTCCAGATCCCGCTTCTGATTATTGATCCGAGAGGGGTCTCGATCATGTCCGCATTATTCACGAACCGTAGGGTGACACACTTAAGAGACACCGACACCCAATTGGAGCAAATGTTTCATGCCGAAAGAATGAACAAACGCAGGAATTTATTTAACTAGATACCGAAACAGGTTTTCGGGTGAAATTGCATAAAGTGGTTATGCATGTGAAATATAATTCTAGCAAGGGGTTATTTGTGAATGTTTGTCATTAAAGTAATTGACAAAATTCTGAATAAAATAAAAGAGTTTTATTTAATGAGAGTTTGCATTAAATTTGGTGGAAATTTAATGGGAATTTGAGTGGACTTTTGAGTGGAGGGATTTTAAAGGGCATTTTGTGAGTGGAGTGTCCACCCACATGAATGAAGGAGGGGAGGGGGCAGCCCCCATGGCCGGCGGCCACCCCCTTGGGTGCCCCCCTCCTCCTATAAAAGGAGCCCCCCTCCTCACTTGTCTCTCACACCTCCTCGTGAAGGATCTCTCTCCCCCTCTAGAATTTATCCCCCATGGTCTCGGACTAGCGAGATACATGTTCCCGGTGGCTATTCGGCAATAAAGAGTTGTGCTTCCGCTGCATCGCTGGAGCGAGGAGGCGGAGGTTGCTCGGTGCCTCGAACGTGTGTGCGAGCACGGATGCGCTGCTGATTTGCGGCGCTAGGACTTCCTCTCGATCTTGAGATCGGCAAGAGATCGTCTACATCAACCACGAGTTGAACTCGTTAAGCTTTGTCGGTCTTCAAGGGTATGTTCTCTACGGATATACATCCGCCCGTTCTTTGTATCTAGTAGATAGATCTTGGTATATAGTTCACATCGTAGGAAAATTTTTGTTTTCTATGATGCGAACCCTACAATTCCTTGGGGTAACACCATGGTGGAATCCCCAAGCTTGATATTTTGTCCATTCTTCATCTCATTGCATCATTCTCTCTCTACACCTGAAATGTTTTCCTTCATACAAAACTTCACATAATCTTCATTAGCAACATTAGTGTATTCAAAAGATATTAGACCTCTGGCAAAGCTTTGGAACAGCAAGGCTTTTCACTAAAAACACAATCTACTATAGTAACTCCTTCAAAAAGCTCAGTTCACTGAAAAATAAATCAAAAAGGAATCAATAAGAATTAAATGCAAATAATGGCAGAAATTTATCAAAATAGACCAGCAGGTAGAAACTGATTTTTTTGAACATCTTCTGTTGCTCAAATCAAAAAGTGTTGAACTACCGAAAGTTATATAACATACTGGGGGATTTATTCGTAAATTTTGAGCTCAATATGAGTTACAGTGACTCCTCACGAAATTTTTTGGTGGAGGACAGAAATCTGTTTCGGGACATCAACTCCCCAAATCTTACTTCCCTCTTATTAGAGGTCATTCTTGGCACAAAAATCAAACAAAAAGGATAATGAGAGGTCATTACAAAAGTAATAACTTCCAAGACTCAAGGAAACTCTTGGGTTATCTCCCAACAAGTACTTTTCTTTAAAGCCTTTAAGTTAGGCACAAGAAGCAAGAAGAATAAAGTATTTTCAAATGAGGAAGCATTAACATCAAACCTTGCTTTCAAAGGGGAGCAAAGAGAAACTTCTCTCTTCTCATTGGAAAGTGTTCAATACCTTTCTTGAATGGAAAATGATATTTAATGGTGCCTTCTTTCATATCAATGATGGCACCAACTGTTCTAAGAAAAGGTCTTCCCAAAGTAATAGGACAAGAAGCATTCTATTCAACATCCAAAACATAGAAATCAACAAGGACATAAGCATTGTTAACCATAATGAGCACAACATTAATACTCCCCATGAGTTTCTTCTTAGCATTATCATTGAGTAGGACATCTAAATAACAATCTACCAATGATGGCAAATCAAGCATTTCATAAATCTTCCTAGGCATAATAGAGACACTAGAACCAAGATCACATGAAGCTTTGAGGTCAAAGTCATTCACTTGCATATTAATAATGGGTTCCCAACTATCTTCTACTTTCCTAGGAATAGAAGCTTTGTGTTTTAGCTTCTCTTCCTTAATCTTAACAAGAGCATATGTAATGTGTTTGGTAAAGGCAACATGCATATCACTAGCATCAGGACTTCTAGCAAGCTTTTGTAAGAACATAATCACTTCAGGAATATTGCAACCATCAATATCAAAGTCAAACTTGGCATTACTAGTAGTAGGCTCAATAGGCTTAGGCATAGTAGGAGGATGAATAGGGACTACTTGTGGTTTAGTGGTGATGGTGCACACACTATTGTTTCTATCAATTTCATCTTCCCTTTCCCACTTAGCATGAAGTTGAGCTAATAGCCTAACATTTTCATCAATAGTAACTTCTATGGCATGAGAAGTAGCAAAGGTATTTTGCATAGCTTCAGGTTTAGCAGCCATTTTATTAATCAAAGAGGACCGAGCTTCAGACAAAGAGGATATATTTTTCTCAACAGTTAAAAGCTTTTCCTCTATAATCTTATTGAAAGTGGTATGTTTACTTATAAAGTCTTTGAGTGTGACTTCATGTTCAGAGGGGGCACTTCTAGCATTATTGTAAGAGTTTCCATAGGAATTGCCATTATTAGGAGGATAATGCCTATAATTGTTGTTGCTACCAAAATTGTTCCTATAGGCATTGTTGTTGAAATTGTTGTTTCTAATGAAGTTCACATCAACTTTCTCTTCTTGAGCAACCAAAGAGGCTAAGGGAACACTATTAGGATCTAAAGGAGCTTTCCCATTAACAAGCATAGCCATAATAACATCAATCTTTTCACTCAAAGAGGAAGTTTCCTCAACAGAATTTACCTTCTTACCATGTGGAGCTCTCTCAACATGCCATTCAGAGTAGTTAACCATCATATTATCAAGGAGCCTTGTTGCAGCACCCAAAGTGAGGCCCATAAAGTTACCTCCAGCAGCTGAATCCAATAGATTTCTTGAGGAGAAGTTCAAACTTCCATAAAAAGTCTGGATAATCATCCAAGCAGTGAGTCCATGAGTGGGGCAATTCTTAACCAAAGGTTTCATTATTTCCCAAGCTGGAGCAACATGTTCACTATCAAGTTGTTTAAATTTCATAATGTCACTTCTCATAGATATAATCTTAGCAGGAGGATAGTACTTTCCAATAAAAGCATATTTGCACTTAGTCCAAGAATCAATACTATTTTTAGGCAAAGAAAGCAACCATTCTTTAGCTTTTCCCCTCAAGTAGAAGGAAAAAGCTTGAGCTTAATAATATCTCCATCTACATCCTTATACTTTTGCATCTCACAAAGTTCAACAAAGTTATTGAGATGGACAGCAGGATCATCAGAACCAGCACCATAAAATTGCTCTCTCATCACAAGATTCAACAAACCAAGCTTAATTTCATAAAAGGTAGCATCAGGAGCAGGTGGAGCAATAGGAGTGCTTAGGAAATCATTGTTGTTGGTGCTAGTGAAGTCACACAACTTGGTGTTCTCAGCAGAGTTCATTTTGGCAAAGGTGGGTAAGCCAAAAACAGTAGCAGCTAGAGCAGGAACTATTTTTTTTTTTTTTAATAAAGCAAGAAAACCAAACTAGACTAATTTTTTGGGTTTTTTTGGAAAGAGGCAAACAAAACCAAGCAAAAGAAACAAAGCAAACTAAAAAAAGTAAAGAGAAAGGAAGTGAAGGACTCCCCTTGTGAATACGTCCTTAACCTCCCCGGCAACGGCGCTAGAAAAGCTTGATGCAGCGCTGAGTTGATGTAGGAGCGCTTCGTTGGGAACCCCAAGAGCAAGGTGTGAAGCAGCACAACAGCAAGTTTTCCCTCAGTAAGAAACCGAGGTTAGCGAACAGTAAGAGGAAGGAAACGTCACACAGGTGTTGCCCGCAACGTGGAGACCTACACAACACAAACTCAAGACTTTGCCCCAACGAATCAGTGAGGTTGTCAAGATCACCGGTTTGTTGTAACAAAGGATTAAACGTATGGTGTGGAAGGTAATGGTGGTTTGCAGCAAGTAAACAAATAACAGTGGAAGATGTATCAATGGTAAAGATTGTACCGGGGTCCATAGTTCACTAGAGGTGCTCTCCTTAGATAAACAACATGGCATGAAGGGTAAACAAATTACAGCAGGGCAATTGATAGGAACTGAGCAAGGCATAACAATACAATTACTAGTCAGAAAGATCCTATGATATTCGATTAGGCAATACAACAAGATACATAGACCTCCATCCAACTCCATCTATGACTAGAAGTCCACCTTCAGGTTATCATCTGAACCCCCTCTAGTATTAAGTTGCAAGCAACAGACAACTGCTTTAAGCAAAGTGTGTAAGGTAAACGGTCCACATGTTCCATGAACAAGAGACCATTGTTTTCTCCCTAGTGGCAACAACACATCTACAACCGAAGAGATTTCTGTCACTTACCTTGGAAACTAGAGGCATGAACCCACTATCGAGCATAAATACCCCCTCTTGGAGTCACTAGCAACTACTTGGACAAGATAGCTACTAACAATGGAGAGCATGCAAGATCACAAAAAACACAGACATGATAGAATCATAAAGACAAAACCATTAATCAAACCAACATAATAATCTCAATATCCATCGGATCCCCGCAAACACAACATGCATGGTTACAAATAGATTAGATCTTGATCATGAACGGAGCTCACAAGATCTATACATGAAAGCACAAAGGATGAGATACAACCATCTAGCTACTACATGGACCCATAGTCCAAGGTGGAACTACTCACGCATCATACCGGAGAGAAGGCCTCCGGGATGATCTCCCCTCCGACAGGGTGCCGAGAGGAACTTCAGATCCCCCGGTCTAGGGACGATGGTGGCGGTGGCTACAGACGGTTTCATGGAGATTTGATCGGGTTCTTAGGGTTTCTACATCGGGGGCTTCTTATAGGCGAAGTGGGAGGCCGAGGCGGCGGCCAGGGGTGCCAAACCCTAGTCAGGCGCGAGAAAGGGCCCATCCGCGCCTAGGGGAGGTTTGGCGGCCCTGGCCGGCCCCTCCGTCTCCCTTCTGGACTTCTTGTTCCTCACGGAAATTAATTGACTTTGACGTTTGTCCCGTCCAATTCCGAGAATATTTCTTTACTAACTTTTCTGAAACCAAAAACAGCAGAAAACAGGCAACTGGCACTATGGCAACTTGTTAATAGGTTAGTACCAGAAAACATGTAAAAAGCACCTCAAAGTGTGGACAAGTAAAGCAAAGTAGATACTAAACAAGCATGGATCATCAAAAATTATAGATACATTTACAACGTATCAATGTGGGTCACTATGTTAAGGATTATACATATGGCCTATGATCTCTTGGACGATCTCGCAATCTCTGGGTCTGTCTTCGGAACCGGCCGACTTTGTTACCGGTAGCTTATTGGGGTGGCCTCCATGTACTTGCTTTGGGTCTAGGAAAGCATTGTGTACGAGACCCCCACCGACATACCGATGGGTGTATGTTAATTGATCTGGCAACAAAGGGTTGAAGTCCATGTGGAAACTTTGGTGCACCCCTGCAGGGTTAAATCTTTTCGAAAAGTTGTGTCTGCGGTTATGGATGACTTGGAGCACGGTTTCTCGATCATAGACAACTATAACTAAAGTTCACCATTATAATTTGACTTGTATCTGATATGAATAGTAAGTTGGACAACCGCCATGGAAAGAATGAACAAAACTGCCAATCGTGTGAGTTTCCTGGGCAAGACTTCCTCGTTTGGTCCCAAGGGGGAAATATCAGGATGGGTATGTTTGGTGTTAATATCAGGTTGGTTCCGAATAGGTCTTTTTCATATCTCTCTGATAGCTAAGAATTGTATCAAGTATCTATAGGTTGTTTAGTGCATGTTGCGGGGCCGCTTGAGTCCACCATACCTATGTAGGCGAGAGCCGCTGAATTCTAAGTCTCGTCGTGTACTGACCTTAGTACTGACCGCTCTCTTTATTCCTTTTCCCTTTGTCGACACCCCATTTTGTTTTAGCATGTTTGAGATCAACGTCGTTAGCAGGGATACCCTTCCGGCTTGGCTTGGGCAGGGCTATGGACATCATTGGTTATTCTTTAGGGCTCTTAGCCCATTTGCATCTTGTCCGTAGTCGGATGTTGTATCATTTTCAAGGTGACTTGGATCTTTGTTCTGTATATCTGTATTCTTGACTCGTTGAATCGTTGTTGTATATATATATATATATATATATATATATGTTCTGTGGGTTCCATCGTGGACTATTGTGTAATGATATTACTTCATTTTCCACCCGCACGCAAGTCCCTGGTGGGCACCTTCCAATCGTTTCTATGCGGTTTTGGTGAGAATCACAAAAACTTGCATAGGTATGATTCAGGGGTGTTACAATGTGGTATCAGAGCTTAGCAGTTCTGATACCCCATTGTCCTAGCCATTTGGATACCTAGCTAACGGACGACGTAGAGTGTTAAAACTATTTTTGCAAAATCGGTTGGATAGATCTGATTAGTTCTGCTTTTATTCCTTACCCCTATGTTATTATCCTATTACCTCTGCGTGTTTTGAATCTGTTCTCTTACCTCTCTTCTAGTCCAGGATTTCTCGTGGTTGGGTTTCCGTCGTACCTTTAGTGTTTCGCTTCCTTTCTCTTGTAACAGTGTTGCTACATCCAGTGTTCATGTTATCTCATGAATCTTTCATCTGGTGTACCTTTCAGTAGACCAAAATTCACTAACTTTCTTTCTTTATATCCTTCGGTGTTTCACGTCATATACGCCAGATCTGATGAAGAGCATGCATCACTCCTTTGTTTCCGAACATCGCTTGTGAAGATCTTTAGTCTAAATCCGAGAATGGGTTGCACACTTTTCTATTGCATGTGTGGAGTAATAGTTCGGGTGCGTGATGGATTTGCCCCCATGCAGACTACTCATTCTATTCACTCTTGTACATTGCAGTGGATTAAGTTGTACCTTTTCTCTCCTTGTATCGAAGTTATAGGTGGCCTTATCTTTTGATACCTTCACCTTCGTCATTTATTTGTCTAGAGTGTTCTCGACGAACATGGACAATAACCCCTTGTTGGTGGTGTCGCCGATTTCAACATGGAGAACAAATCTTTGTTAGTGGTGTCGCGAGGATCTACACGAAGCCAGAAGATTCAGATCATTGGCCTTCTTCCCAGTACCATGAGGCAGATCTCGAGGGCGAGATCACCCCGGGAAAAACCACTACCAGAAAATCGCTCGTGTTTGTGCATCATCATGACTGCATGCTCATGTCATCATGCCACATTTCATTTGAGAATCTTCATGTTTGCATGGATATAATTTTCCTAAAAAGTATTTCTCTAAAAGCCTATCTTTGTTTTCTATTTACCTCCCTCTTTATTTCAAATCAAAAACCCGGCATCTTCCGGATATTTTGGTTTGTCTATAAACCTATTACAAATGTTTTGTTTAAATGAAATAAAATGAATACTAATAATAAAACCTATTTTATAAACCCTACAGAGAAGACAGACAACCGTCCACCTACTACCCCAGTAATCAAACCCTAGACAAAAACCCTAATCCCCACACCCCACCTAGTACCCACTCGTCGCCGCAGATGGAAACCACACCTACCCGTCGCCCACATGCACGCGACCCTGTGACCCAGACCCCTCCCTGGCGCCACAATACCGACCCGACCCCACACTCATCTTCCGCACAATCCCCTCGCGTGCACCCTGCGTCACAACCATGCTCGCCGCATGCAAGACCTCCCGCGCCGATCTCGCGTGGTATACCACCACCCCGTATGCATGCAAGTACACGCACGCAACCACCCCAAGCCCCGAGCCTACCCTCGCCTCGCATCCCCACCATCCCTCGATCCCCCACAGACGCTCCCATGTGGACCCCACCCCGCTAATCCTGTGTATCCCTCCCTCTCGTGACGCACCCTCCTTCCTCTCCCTCCCAACGCTGCCTCCCCGTACACGCGATACCCCTTCCTCATATCTTCAGCACACCTGCCACCCTACCAAGCACCACCAGCGCAAGCGCCACGCCTCCGGCCTTTCTCAATCCTCGCGCCACCCATCTGCGTCGACCCTGATCCTAGGGGCACCGCCACCTGCGCCTCACCCCCGCCCCATTGCATCCTCCCCTCTACACTGCTGTGGGGCCTGACCCTCCTCTGCGGCAGCTCAAGCAAGCGCCCTCGTCCCCGTTCTGCGTGGCTCCCGGCTCTAGATCGACCCTGCCGCCTCTGTCCTCTCTCGGCTACGCCTTGCAGGCGCCCGTCTACTGATGTCTACGCACTTCTATTGTCTAGACAATTGTTGGGCCTCCAAGTGCAGAGGTTTGTAGAACAGCAGCAAGTTTCCCTTAAGTGGATTACCCAAGGTTTATCGAACTCAGGGAGGAAGTGGTCAAAGGTATCCCTCTCAAGCAACCCTGCAATCAAGATATAAGAAGTATCTTGTGTCCCCAACACACCCAATACACTTGTCAGGTGTATGATACGTTGGAAACGTATCTATAATTTTTGATGCTCCATGATTGTTTAGTATCTACTTTGCTTTACTTGTCCACACTTTGAGGTGATTTTTACATGTTTTCTGGTACTAACCTATTAACAAGTTGCCACAGTGCCAGTTGGCTGTTTTCTGCTGTTTTTGGTTTCAGAAAAGTTAGTAAAGAAATATTCTTGGAATTGGACAGGACAAACGTCAAAGTCAATTACTTTCCGTGGGGAACAAGAAGTCTAGAAGGTATACGGAGGGGCCGGCCAGGGCCGCCAAACCTCCCCCGGGCGTGGGTGGGCCCTGCCTCGCGCCTGACTAGGGTTTGGCACCCCTGGACGCCGCCTCGGCTTCCCCCTTCGCCTATAAGAAGCCCCCGATGCAGAAACCCTAGGCACCCGATCAAATCTCCACGAAACCGTCTGTAGCCGCCGACACCATCGTCCCTAGATTAGGGGGATCTGAAGTTCTTCTCGGCACCCTGCCGAAGGGGAGATCATCCTGGAGGCCTTCTCTCTGGTATGATGCGTGAGTAGTTCCACCTTAGACTATGGTCCCATGTAGTAGCTAGATGGTTGTATCTCCTCCTTTGTGCTTTCATGTATAGATCTTGTGATCTCCATTCATGATCAAGATCTAATCTATTTGTAATCATGCATGTTGTGTTTGTGGGGATCCGATGGATATTGAGATTATTATGTTGGTTTAATTAATGGTTTTGTATTTATGATTCTATCATGTATGTGTTGTTTGTGATTTTGCATGCTCTCCGTTGTTAGTAGCTATCTTGGCCAAGTAGTTGCTAGCGACTCAAAGAGGGGGTATTTATGCTCGATAGTGGGTTCATGCCTCTAGTTTCCAAGGGAAGTGACAGAAATCTCTTCGGTTGTAGATGTGTTGTTGCCACTAGGGAGAAAACAAAGGTCTTTTATTCATGGAACATGTGGACTGTTTACCTTACACACTTTGCTTAAAGCAGTTGTATGTTGCTTGCAACTTAATACTGGAGGGGGGGCGGATGATAACCTGAAGGTGTACTTCTAGTCATAGATGCAGTTGGATGGCGGTCTATGTATCTTGTTGTATTGCCCAATCGAATCTCATGGGATCTTTCTAACTATTAATTGCCTTGTTATTCCTTGCTCAGTTCCTGTCAATTGCCCTGCTGTAATTTGTTTACCCTTCATGCCATGTTGTTTATATAAGGAGAGCACCTCTAGTGAACTATGGACCCCGGTCCAAACTTTACCATTCATGCATCCTCCACTGTTACTTGTTTACTTGCTACAAACCACCATTACCTTACACACCATACGTTTAATCCTTTGTTACAGCAAACCGGTGAGCTTGACAACCTCACAGATTCGTTGGGGCAAAGTCTGGAGTTTGTGTTGTGCAGGTCTCCCTGTTGCGGGAAACACCTGTGTGACGTTTCCTTCCTCCTACTGGTTCGATAACCTCGGTTTCTTACTGGGGGAAAACTTGTAGTTGTGCTGCTTCACACCTTGCTCTTGGGGTACCAACAAAGCGCCGCTTCATCAACTCAGCGCTGCATTAGTGTATAGGTGCACTAGTTTGGCGAAGAGATAGTGAAATACAAGCGGTAACGGTGCCTGAAAATAGCTTGACGGTGAGGTAAAGACTAAAGGCAACAAGAAAGAAGCAAGCATCAAGATGCAAACGGTGTTTCGATGTTTAGAAACAAGGCCTAGGGATGATACTTTCACTAGTGAACACTCTCATATAAATATCTTCTCTTTATGATACTACTCTTAACTACTCTCCGGTTGGATATTCTAATCCATGGTAGGGCTATAACAGCACACCTCAAAGTCCGCCTTGCCCAATCTAGATAACCCAACACTGTCACCTTGAGCGCTAGATGGTTCTAACAAACACCACAATTTCATAAAGGCATTCAACTCCAAATATAACTCATGAATATATATGTAATCTAGCTTAAGTGCCACACACGGCGCGCACGCTGTCACTGTCACACACGTGGGGAAAAGCAAAGATCTATTAAAGCATGATGAGTATTTATGTAGACTCTAGCCTAAGTGCCACCATGGCGTGCACGCTATCACTTTCACACACATGGGGAGAGCCGGAGATATATTGAAGCACTAGAGTAGCAAGGTAGATCTACTTGATTACAAAGCTCATGATCACAACATGATCATGCATAGGGAGAGAGAGATGAACACATAGCTACCGGTAGAGCCCTTAGCCTCGAGGAAGAACTATTCCCTCCTTGTCATGGGAATCAACAACGGTGATGGAGATGGTGATGGAGATCGATGGATATGGCTCCGGGGGAACTTCCCCGTCCCGGTAGGGTGCCGGAATAGAGACTTTCTGTCCCACAAATCTTCCCTTCGGTGGCGGTGGCGCTACAGAGGTTTTCATGGATTTCTTCTTGATGATTTAGGGTTTTCTCCCCGGGGGCTTCTTATAGGCACAGGAAACAAGGTCGGTGGAGGTCCAAGGGGCCCACACCCCCTATGGGCGCCACCAGGGCTGGGCCGCGCCTAGGTCGGTGTGGCCACCCTGGTGGCCTCCTCCAACTCTGCTTCGTGGTTCCGTGTTGCTCCGGGAAAATAATGACTTTGGCTTTTGTCCTGTCCAATTCCGAGAATATTGATTTTCTGCCTTTTCTAGAACCAAAAACAGAAGAAAACAGGCAATTAGCACTATGGCATCTTGTTAATAGGTTAGTCCAGAAAAACATATAAAAACACCTCAAAGTGTAGACAAAGCAAAGCGAAGTAGATACTAAACAAGCATGGAACATCAAAAAATATAGATACGTTGCAGACGTATCAAGCATCCCCAAGCTTAACTCCTGCTCGTCCTCGAGTAGGTAAGTGATAAAAAGAGTAATTTTTGAGGTGACATGCACCATCACAATCTTGATCAAACCATTGTAAAGCATTGAAAGCTGGGATAAAAGTACTCTAAACATGAGCATGAAAGATGAAGCTCTAACAGTAAGACGAAGCAACTATGTTCTAACATGAAAGGTTACAAACAAAGATCATGAATAACAATGCATTGAAAGACGTTTTTTTGTTTCATATATAGAAAACATAGCATAGTGGCATTCAGATTGTCCCTCATAGAGTAGCAAATAGATGCATAGGACACCTTCAAAGTTCATAAGAGTGACTAGATACAAATAGCACAAGATCAAGTAATATCAACAATATGCATCAATCAATAAGTTTTGGGACAATGCACATAGAACTAAGAATGACAACTATGCTCTCTTAACTGGTGCCTAAGGATAGAAGGTGGAGACTCAATATAATGGTGGAAGAAAGTCCCTTCAAAAGGGAAGCAGGGATTTTAAGTTTCAAAAAGAGCTTCCAAAAATTATGGTACTTGTTAGCTTTCAGCTCTCATTGCCCCTATCATAAGCATCTTGAAGTGATTAAGGTTAAAGTGAACAAACTATGGAGTATATGCTTGACAAAGTATAAGTTTGCAATCTCATGTCCCTTGAATACGAGGGCCGCACCTCATGCTACTCAACTTTAGTCACCTGTAAGTTCTTGTCATAGTAAGTACATGTGTATCATAGAGAACCACCAACGGGGTACCCCTTGCACATGATACAGGAGCTATCCCATAATCAAAATGACAAGGCAAGCAGACAATGAACATCTTAGCAATCTTCTTATTTACCATGGGAAAATGGTGCTTTTTTATCTCTTTCCTCTTTTCAGTGAGTCTCTTTTTTATAAGAAGAAAGCTTCATAGATGTCATTATGGTGATGCTGCAAGTTTCCACCATGATTAGGCATGGCTTAGGCTAGCGGCCCAGGCATTTCTCTAACACACATACATAACTCCATGGACTTACAAGCTCCCCTTTCATTTCACACCGACGACATCCATAAACAAAAGAGCATGATATCAACTGTGTACCAAGTACAAGTGAAATGTTGAAAGCGTTCCCCGTGACAGCACAGTTCTACTAATTCCAACGTATAAGTGCAAGTTTATTAGGGGCAAGAAAAATAAAGTGTTCCATCAATTTTTTGAGAGCTTTAATCACTAAGTTTTCACATAACAAAATACTTTTTAATTGGAAGATAGATGAAAACAAGAATATACTTGGAATGGTGTAACACACCATGCATACGAATTTATAGTGGACACTTTTGGAATAACTTGGTTTATTGGGAGTTGGATGCATGAGTAGAGCTTACTCAAACAAGTGGAGGCTAGCAAAAGACTGGGAGCGACCAACTAAGAGAGCAATATTGGTCATAATCATGCAGAGCGATAAAACATTACTAATCAAAGCATAAAGTGGTATTACAAGTCAAGGACTAAATTATCATAGAGGCTAAGGTGACTAGTTCATAGTCATAACATGGTGTGAGTATGTGCCAAGTCAACCCAAACAAAGCATCAAAAGAGAATACCACAATACTATGATTTTGCATGCTAAAACAACGCATGATTCTTTCAAGGCACATTAAGCAATCCCAATTGTTTGGAACAAGTCATGCTACAGTAATAATCACTAAGCATAAGTCAAAGAAACATCTAGCATGACATGATAAAGTCTAAGCCACAGTCAAAGCAAGCTCCTTCTTGTACCACTTAAGCATGAAGCTTTCTACTCTTTTCCAACACCAATCAACTTATTTGAAACAACTCACAAAGATAATAATCAATAAAGATCAGTGAACTTGTCTCACAAATCCACAAAGAAGAACTAAAAAGTTCTAAACTGAAAGCATAAGAAAACTAAGGCTAAACACAGTGCTAGCAAAAGTGAACACTCACAGAACAATAAGAATGAAGTCTAGAGTGTTCTAGGCAATGAAAACAGAGTGTGCCTCTCTCCAAAAGAAGTGTGTTGTGATCAACCAACTTACTCAAGCAAACTAAGCAAAATAAAACCAAAAATGAAAACTAAGACGCTCCAAGAACAACACAACAGTGCATGAAACAATAAAAACGAAGTGTCTAGAAAGACCTGAGCTTTTTATTGATGAAGAAGGGGATGCCTTGGGCATACCCAAGCTTTGACGCTTGTACTTATAGGATATTTCTTGGGGTGACATCGGGGTGGCTTCCCCAAGATTGAGCTTTTGTCCATTCTTCATCTCATTACATCATTCCCTCTCTACACCTGAAATTTTTCCTTCATAACAAAACTTCACACAATCTTCATTAGCAACATTAGTGTATTCAAAAGATAATAGACCATTGGGTTTAACTTTAGAACAGCAAAATTTTTCACTAAAAACACAAGATACTGTATCAACTCCTTTAAAAAAGCTCAATTACCCAAAAAGAACCCAAAAAGGAATCAATAAGAAGCAAATACAAATAATGGCAGAAATCTGTCAAAACAGACCAGCAGGTAGAAACCGATTTTTTCGAAGACCTTCTGTTACTCAAATCAAAATGTGTTGAACTAACATAACATACTGGGGATTTATTAGTAATTTTTAGCTCAATCTGACTTACAGAGACTCCTCACGGATTTTTATGGTGGAGGACAGAAATCTGTTTCGGGACAGCAACTCTCCAAATCTTACGTCCCTCTCATTAGAGGTCATTCTTGGCACAAAAAGCAAACAAAAATGATAAGGAGAGGTCATTACTGAAGTAATAACTTTCAAGACTCAAGAAAACTCTTGGGTTATCTCCCAACAAGTACTTTTCTTTAACACCTTTAAGTTAGGCTTGATAGTTTGAGAAGATGCTCACATAAGAAATATGAATTGAAGCAAAAGAGAGCATCAAGAATCAAATTCAAAACACATCTAAGTCTAACCCACTTCCTATGCATAGGAATCTTGTAATGACACAAGTCATGAAAGCACAAAGCAATAAGCATAGGAAAGCAAAACAAGTGCAGCTTCAACACTTTCAACATAAAGAGGGGAACTTAATATTGTTGAGATACATAAGACCATGTTTCCCTCTCTCATAATAATTTTTAGTAGCATCATGAATAAAATTAACAATATAACTATGACATAAAACATTCTTATCATGAGCCACATGCATAAAATAATTATTACTCTCCACATAAGCATAGTCATTCTTATTAATTATAGTGGGAGCAAATTCAACAAAATAGCTATCATTATTATTCTCATCACCATAGTCATCAAATATAGGAGGCATATTTAAATCATAATTAATTTTCTCCTCAATAGTAGGTGGACTGAAAATATCATATCCATCATTGTAATCATCATATATTTGAGGTCTGGTATCATCATAAGCAATAGAATAGCTATCTTCCCAATCTAGGGAACTAAAAAGATCATTTTCATAGAAACTAGCTTCCCCAAGCTTAGACGTTTCCATGTCATTAGCAACAATGTTGTTCAAAAAAACCATACTAATAACATTGATATTAGCATGCAAATAAAGTTCCATAGGTTTTTTAATTTTCTCTTCAAACACTTCATGTCCTAACTCAAGGTAAGCACTATAAAGCTCTTTAATTTTTTTCGTTCTTTTCCATTAAGCCTAACTAGTGAAAACAAGAAACAAAAAGACAAAATTGCAGAATCTAAAGGAAATAACTTCGAGAACTCACACTGGAGGATGTCAGTACCTTTTACCTTACCTCCCCTGCAATGGCACCAGAAAATAGCTTTCTAGCTTGTTGTTGCCGTGGGGTAACGTGTGTGAGTGCCTTTTACTTTTCCTCCCCAGCAACGGCGCCAGAAAATAGCTTGATGGCTATGCACTTCTATTCTTGTAGACAGTTGTTGGGCCTCCAAGTGTAGAGGTTTGTAGAACAGCAACAAGTTTCCCTTAAGTGGATTACCCAAGGTTTACCGAACTCAGGGAGGAAGTGGTCAAAGGTATCCCTCTCAAGCAACCCTGAAATCAAGATACAAGAAGTCTCTTGTGTCCCCAACACACCCAATACACTTGTCAGGTGTATAGGTGCACTAGTTCGGCAAAGAGATAGTGAAATACAAGCGGTCACGGTGCCAAAAATAGCTTGATGGTGAGGTAAAGACTAAAGGCAACAAGAAAGAAGCAAGCAAACATGCAACAGATCTAGATGCAAACGGTGTTTCAATGTTTAGAAACAAGTCCTAGGGATCATACTTTCAATAGTGAACACTCTCTCATATAAATATCTTCTCTTTATGATACTACTCTTAACCGCTCTCCGGTTGGATACTCTAATCCATGGTAGGGCTATAACAGCACACCTCAAAGTCCGCCTTTCCCAATCTAGATAACCCCACACTGTCACCTTGAGCGGTAGATGGCTCCAACAAACACCACAATTTCATAAAGACATCCAACTCCAAATATAACTCATGAATATATATATATATGTAATCTAGCTTAAGTGCCACACACGGCGCGCACGCTGTCACTGTCACACACGTGGGGAACAGCATAGATCTATTAAAGCACGATGAGTATTTATGTAGACTATAGCCTAAGTGCCACCATGGCGTGCATGTTGTCACTTTCACACACATGGGGAGAGCCGGAGATATGTTGAAGCACTTGAGTAGCAAGGTAGATCTACTTTATTACAAAGCTCATGATCACAACATGATCATGCATAGGGAGAGAGATGAACACATAGCTACCAGTAGAGCCCTTAGCCTCGAGGAAGAACTACTCCCTCCTCATCATGGGAATCAGCAACGGTGATGGAGATGGTGATGGTGATGGAGATTGATGGAGATGGCTCCGGGGGCACTTCCCCGTCCCGACAGGGTGCCAGAACAGAGACTTTCTGTCCCAAGAATCTCCCCTTCAGTGGCGGCGGCGTGTAACACCCCCGGTCACTCCGGACCGACGGCTGTCACTTCTGGCAGCTCAATAGGATCTCTAGACTAACCCCACAGACCAACACTAGTCTTTTCTGCGCACTTTGTCCTCACTCATGCGCACCCGGTTACCCACTTCCCGGTCGGTCACCCATCCTAGAATTGCTCTAGGCCAAGCACGCTTAACCTTAGAGTTCTTTTTGAATGAGTTTCCGGAAAAGAAGTTGCAACTTGTTGGTATGGGTTTCCTATCAATCCTATTGAGCCATGCGCCAGGGTCTCACATACACCCACCCTTAGAAGATCGACGTCCTCGTCGATCAACCACAAGCCAGGAACGTCCCCTCTTGGCACGCTCAAGTGCCCAAGTGTCGCACATGTGCCATGCCGTGTCCACTCCGGGCCACACGCCGCCATGCGCCACATGTCCGCCATCGACCAAGACACGCCTGCTTAACCGCGAGGGTCGGCTCGATACCAATTTGTAACACCCCGGTCACTCCGGACCGACGGCCGTCACTGGCTCAATAGGATCTCTAGACTAACCCCACAGACCAACACTAGTCTTTTCTGCGCACTTTTTCCTCACTCATGCGCACCCGGTTACCCACTTCCCGGTCGGTCACCCATCCTAGAATTGCTCTAGGCCAAGCACGCTTAACCTTAGAGTTCTTTTTGAATGAGTTTCCGGAAAAGAAGTTGCAACTTGTTGGTATGGGTTTCCTATCAATCCTATTGATCCATGCGCCAGGGTCTCACACGGCGCTACGGAGGTTTTCGTGGATTTCTTCTGGATGATTTAGGGTTTCCTCCCTGGGGGCTTCTTATAGGCGCAGGAGGCAAGGTCGGTGGAGGTCTAGTGGGCCCACACCCCCTGTGGGCGCCACCAGGGCTGGGCTGCCCCTAGGGGTGCGACCACCCTTGTGTCCTCCTCGAACTCTGCTTCGTGGTTCCGTGTTGCTCTGGGAAAAATAATGACTTTGGCTTTTGTCCCGTCCAATTCCAAAAATATTGATTTTCTGCCTTTTCTAGAACCAAAAACAGAAGAAAACAGACAAGTGGCATTGTGGCATCTTATTAATAGGTTAGTCTAGAAAAACATATAAAAACACCTCAAAGTGTAGACAAAGCAAAGCAAAGTAGATATTAAACAAGCATGGAACATCAAAAATTATATATACATTTCCGACGTATCATCTACCTCGACGTTGTCCCTTGCAACCCATCCCGCGTATGGTTCGCCCTCCGCCGTTGAGCCACCTTGTCTCCAGCACCTCTCCCACCGTCGTACTCTGCCCTCCTCTCGAGCTTGACGTTCGCGGCATGTGGCCGCCGTCTGCGCCCTCTTCCACTCCAAGTGGCTCTGCGTATGATTGTCATTTTTGTTTTTCTCACTATGTGGTGATACCACTGGCATACATGTGTGTGCTCACTGGTCCACCTCACCATATGTATATGTCCAACACGAAGTTGTACCAAGTTCGACGATAAGTACAAGTGATCCTCCACGCTGCTACTCGATGCCAAGTTCATCGGGACTTGTCGATGCAAGATATTCAGGAAGGGAGAAAGTCGATAAGTTTCACCAAGTTCTCCTCGTCGACAAGGAAAAACCCGTTGACAAGTTCGCGACCGACACTCGAGCCGGAACCCGAGAGTGATGACGCCCAACCTGGAGAATCCCCGACAAAGACTATTCGATGACAAGACCTCCATCATGTAACATCAAGTTCTTCCTCACGTACATCGATACCCCATATCCGAACCCCGAAGACCGATCCCGAACCCTAAAACAAGTTCGTCGAACCCCCTAAGTGTGACCCCTATCTGAGAGCCCTATTTTATAAATGCCATCATTTGGGGGCATTTTATCGACTCGCCTAATAATTAAATATGGAGACCAGATGCGGGATTTTCTAGTCTTATATTGGCTCCATTTAACTTTGTGTATCAAACCTATGACATGATTTGCCTTGCTAAGACAACATTTAAATTGCGGGGTATTGAAAACAACATGAACCATCTAATTAATTGTCAGGGCCCCGGTTCCGCTTAATACTGCATAGTCACATCGCATCTTCGCCATGTCATGCATCATACATGCATCATGCCCGATCTTCTACCGTAGCATTAAATAGTGCATTCAGTGTTTCTTCTAGTGCTTTGCTTCTTCACGGATTAGGACGATGTGTTCATGCGAGTGTCGACCCGATCTTCGGATGTACCTTTGACAGTGTTTCCCCAGGCGAGCATTCTCCCCCTTTCTACCTATTTTGCATTTATAGTCTTTACTTTCTCTTGTTGATCTATTTCTATCTGTGTTGCGATGCTTTATTTTCCATATACCTGTTATATTCCTTGCAGCCTCTATATTTCCTTATACACCTCCTATTACCTATTATTTGGTAGATAGTCGGCCTTGCGAGTCGTGTTGCTTGCTCAGGTGTTGCTTCGCTTCGATGTTGCCCACTGATGTTGGGGGTTGACACATACTTAATGGTGGAGATGATCATGGCTTTAATTATAGTTGAATAATTAATATTGAAAGTAGGTATAATTAATGCAGAGGCACAGAGGGGTAATGGTTGAGATCTGGTTATTTTCCCGCCCCCTTGTGCCCATCTAGGACCCGAGTTCTTGACACTTGTTCCGAGACTGAGCGCACTAACCACATGTGGGGTGTATGGGCACCCCTATCGTCTACTGTACTGGGGGCCACAATCTAGTTTGAAGTTTTCATGCCATATTATGTCATGTTTATTATCTGTTGCTCGATGATCATTTACTACTGTACTGTTTAGGATGTGGGTCATTGTGTTGAGGATTATACCTATGGCATATGATCTCTTGGCCAATCTCACAACCTTTGGGTCCATCTTTGGAGCCGGCTGATACGTCGGAAATGTATCTATAATTTTTGATGCTCCATGCTTATTTTATGTCACTTGTCTTATGTTTTGTCTACACTTTGAGGTATTTTTATACACTTTCTGAAACTAACCTATTGACAAAATGCCATAGTGTCAGTTCTCTAGTAAATATCTGAGTGAGTAAGTTATGGATCGTGGGCTTTTCCATCTCCTGCTTACGGCAATATCTGCTTCTTTTTAGCTGAAGACAAGGGCCCCTCCTAGAAGGTATTTTTTTGTTGGTGGGAGCGCTTTGGCGCGAGAAGTGATAGCTATGGCTTAACAAGCATCAACTGTTCGCACAAGCGCTGGTATCTTTATGTGTCCTGTGAGAAAGAGAAATAAGTGGATGGTCGAGGCAAGTAATAAAACATGTTGTTCTCTGCTGTTTTTGGTTTTAGAAAAGCTAAAAAATGAATATTCTCGGAATTGGACGGGACAAAAGCCAAAGTTCATATTGTCCTTGAACGATACGAAAATCGAAGACGAGACAGAGGAGGACACCAGGGTGGCCACACCCTAGGTCGGCGCGGGCAAGTCCCGGTGGCGCCCACAGGGGGTGTGGGACCCCTGGCCCTCCATCGACCTTGCCTCCTTCGCCTATAAGAAGCCTCTGACCCAAAAATCCTAGATAATCTGGGAGAAAGTCACAAAAATTTCCGCTACACCGCCGCCACCGAAGGGGAGATTCGGGGGATAAAAAGTCTCTATTCAGGCACCCTGCCGGGACGGGGAAGTGCCCCCGGAGCCATCTCCATCAATCTCCACCACCATCTCCATCGCCGTTGCTGATTCCCATGATAAGGAGGGAGTATTTCTTCCTCGAGGCTAAGGGCTCTGCCGGTAGCTATGTGTTCATCTCTCTCTATGCAAGATCTTGTTGTGGTCATGAGCTTTGTAATCAAGTAGATCTACCTTGTTGCTCAAGTGCTTCAATAGATCTCTACTCTCCCCATGTGTGTGAAAGTGACAGCGTGCACGTCATGGTGGCACTTAGGCTAGAGTCTACATAAATACTCATCGTGCTTTAATAGATCTATGCTTTTCCCCACGTCTGTGAAAGTGACAGCGCGTACACCATGTGTGGCACTTAAGCTAGGTTACATATATATTTATCATGAGTTATATTTGGATTTGGATTTCTTTATGAAATTGTGGTGTTTGTTGGAACCATCTAGCGCTCAAGGTGACAGTGTGGGGTTATCTAGACTAGGAAAAGCGGACTTTAAGGTGTGTTGTTATAGCCCTACCGTGGATTAGAGTGTCCAACCGGAGAGTAGTTCAGGGTAGTATCATGAAGAGAGGATATTTATATGAGAGTGTTCACTAGTGAAAGTATGACCCCTAGGCCTTGTTTCTAAGCATTGAAACATCGTTTGCATCTAGATCTGTTGCATGTTTGCTTGCTTCCATCTTTATTTCAGTTTGCCTTTAGTCTCTCTCACGTCAACAACAAGTCAGAAGCTCTTTTCTGGCACCGCTACCACTTGTATTTTACTATCTCTTCGCCGAACTAGTGCACCTATACACCTTACAAGTGTATTGGTGTGTTGGGGACACAAGAGACTTCTTGTATCTTGATTGCAGGGTTGCTTGAGAGGGATACCTTTGACCACTTCCTCCGTGAGTTCGATAAACCTTGGGTAATCCACTTAAGGGAAACTTGCTACTTTTCTACAAACCTCTGTACTTGGAGGACCAACAACTGTGTACAAGAATAGAAGTGCGTAGACATCACCGGCTGACTATGTTACGGGTAGCTTAGTGGGGTGGGCCCCCATGTACTTGCTTTGGGTCTGGGAAAGCATCGTGTTCGAGGCCCCGCCGGCATACCGATGGGTGTATGTTAATTGATATGGCAACAAAGGGTTGAAGTGCACGTGGAAACTTTGGTGCACCCCTGCAGGGTTAAATCTTTTCGAAAAGCCATGTCCGTGGCTATGGACGACTTGGAGCACAGTTTCTCGATCATAGACAACTATAACTAAAGTTTATCGTTATAATTTGACTTGTATCTAATATGACTAGTAAGTTGGAAAACCACCATGGAAAGAATGAATAAAACTGACAACCATGCGAGTTTCCTTGGCAGGACTTTCTTGTTTGGTCTCGAGGGAAAAATATCAGGATGCGTATGTTTGGTGTTAGTATCAGGCTGGTTCCGAATAGGTCTTTTTTATCTCTCTCTGATAGCCGATAGTTGTATCGAGTCTCTATAGGTTGTTTAGTGTATGATACGCTGCCGCTTCAGTACATCATACCTATGTAGGCGAGAGCCACTGAATTCTAAGTCTCGCCGTGTACTGGCCTCAGTACTGACCGCTCTCTTTTTCCATTGCCCTTTGTCGGCACCCCCTTTTGTTTTAGCAGGTTTGAGATCAACGTTGTTAGAAGGGATACCCTTCCATCTTGGCCTGGGCAGGATTATGGACGCCATTGGTTATTCTTCAGGGCTCTTAGCCCCATTTGCATCTTGTCTGTAGTCGGATGTTGTATTATTTTCAAGGTGATTTTGATCTTTGTTCTGTATATCTGTATTCTTGACTCGTTGAATCGTTGTTGTGTATATATATATATATATATATATATATATTCCGTGGGTACCATCATGGATTATTGTGTAATGATATTACTTCTTTTTCCACCCGCACGCAAGTGCCTGGTGGACACCTATCTTTTCCATGCGGGTTCGGCGAGAATCACAAAAACTTGCATAGGATTGATTCGAGGGTGTTACATCAGGTCCCTGGATTAGAGCAACTTTACATAATATTCTCTATTGTGTAGATGAGAAGGTAGTATTGTATTTGTCTCCAATGATGACAGTTTGTAAAAGTGCACAAAAATGCCTTCATTGACATGTTGGGAAAGATTTATAAGGGAATTATACTATACTGCCTATAATGTCGCTATTTTTCTTGGTAAGTCCCTGAAATGTTTTAATTTTCATGTACCAATCCCTCTACCTATCACTCCACGCCACTCCTAGATCTAGAAAACGATTTTAGAAAATACCCGCTCATCACCCAGATCTAGCGCACAAAATACTCTCCCCTCACCCGGATCTAGCGCACCACGCACTCCCTCCTCACCTATAGAACACTCACCGCCGCCACACGCACATATAGAACATTCGTCGTCCCCAGGCTACGCTAGTGGAGGCGCACAACTTGATAATTGTGGATCTGAGGGTCTCCTTCCTCCGCCGCCCCCGAGCCATTATCATTACAAGAGACGACATGCAGAGCGCTGGTTAGTTTCCATCTCCTTTCTTGCTTCAATTTTTGCCAAATTTGTTTGGATTTCTAATCTAGTCAACTAGATGTAGTTAAGTTCTAGGATATTTGTAATAGATTGTGAATGTTTGTATGCAAATGTGCGTAAGAAGTGTTTGTATTATTTTTAAAACCGGATAGAGACGGTTGTCATTAATAAAAAATTGTGAGTAGGACTCTGACATTAAAAGAAACATCGAACAGTACAAAACATCTCAACAAAAATGAAAATTAAATTGAAATCCTTGAGAAGCCCATCATCTTCAACCTCCAGACCGTGTCGACTGCGCGCTGCCACTGCCGCTCCTCCTTGAGTTGCTATGACGTTGTTGGTTGCGGATGTAAAGTCGTCGAACGGGTCAAAATGACCACATCCATCACGAAGATGAAGAAAAAGGATGAATTGCCAATGAAATGAAGCTCCTGATGGTACAAAGATCCCCATAGCCATAAGAAGTCCTCAAGGACCATACCACACCCACAAGCTCCTCGATGTTTCTGTCGAGATGGGGCTGGAGCCGAGAAGACCTTATTGGAAGAGACACCGCAGCCACCACCTAAGCGCCGCTCCACCAAACATGAAACCTAAAAACAGGAAAACGGAGCCCTCCCGCCGGCGGGGGCCTAGATTTGCCCCATCTCCATGGCCTGAAGGCCGCAGAAGCGAGGCAGATCGGCGGCGGCACCGACGGGAGGTGACGAAACTCTAGCTGCCTTGGCAGGGAGGAGGAGAGGGAGGGGAAGTGTTCGCAGTGAAATTTTGATCTAGTAAATTTTGTTTTGTTTAGAATTGCTTACCCAACTCGATATGAGTTTTTTTTAAATGGGACGGGTCTAGAAGACCCAGCGCTTCATTCAAACACATGGCAGATACATCTTACAAAGAGGACCTTGACAAGAAAGTAAGGCTTCAGATTATGCGGAAAAATACCCTACTACATGTTATTTCTAATGTCTAAAGCGATGAGGCATAGTTCTGATCATGTGATGCATCGCCTGTTATATACATGGACGTGTTTAGTTTATATACTAAATGCATGATTTTTCTTCCTTCTAATATATTTGGAGGCACCTTTTGAACTATTTGAGAAACTTTCATGTATCTTTGATCAACGTATGTGACCCTCCTTCCAAATACTGAATAAGATTTTAGTTTGCGTCAAAAAATACAAATCCCAATATGTTTCAAAGTAATTATCATATTAACAATTTGTTTGAATTGGATGGTTCACTGAGACAAAATTTCAAAACAAGCACAATATTTAATATGTTGAACAAAAATTGATTTTCGAGTATTAAAACTAAGTAAAATTGTCATGAAACATGTGCAGAAAATATGTGGAAGTTCATTTACATGCGCTGAAACACGTACAAAAAAGTGTAAAATATATATACATCTATGAGAACACCTATGTAATAGTTCATTATAAATGGATTCATTGAGGTGTACTCAAATGCAAACAAGAGTGAAAAATTGAAATATTTGGTGTGCTTATTTGGAACACATTTAGCATTTGGAACATGTCAGACATGATAAAACAATCCATAAATGGTTTGTTAAGTTTGCTACGGACCCCAATCAAAATACTTGACCCTAAGCAAAAACATTTGGAAACTCACGTAGCAATCTTGATTTGTCCTCCCATGTTGTCCAAGGAGACGTCCCGCCTAGTGCACCTACACCAGAGTGGTAGATGTTTTCCTGGTTGCAATGAGCTTAGTATCTAATACTTGAAGAGTAATGAGTGGCATATCCAACATGGAGCACTAAGATGGTAAATCATGTTCAACAATACTTTGGGTAGGCAATGCTTGTTTCAGAAGTGAGACATGAACTACTAGATGGATCTTACTTCCATGTGGGAGATCCAACTTAAACTCTACGACACCAATCTTTTATATAACTATGTAAGGACAAAAAAATTCGTAACAGAGCTTTTGATTGGAATGTACAACCATTGTTTTTTGAATGTAGGGATGCAATTTGAGATCAATACTTTATCATCAACCGAGAATTGTCTTTTTGCTATTTTCTTGTCATCTTGATTGACTCTTCATTCTCTATTGCGCAAGCATCAGACCATTCTATTGAATGTGACATTGCATATCATCCTTATCTTTCAACCATGTTGTCAATCAAGTATAGCATCACTAGCTGTGTTAAAAATATCTTGTGAGATAAAATGATTTGGTTTGAATACATAAGAGACTTCAAATGGAGAGTTTCCCAGTGCTGAGTGAAAGGCGGTGTTGTACCAAAACTATGTTGAAGACAATCACTTAGACCATTTTGCTGGACAAGTCTCAGTCATGCACCTCAAATATGTTTCCAAGCATTGGTTGAAATGTTTGGTTTGACCATCTATTTGGGGACGGTAGCTAGAGATCATGTTTAGTCTTGTATCTGTAACTTTAAACAATTGTTGCCACAATACACTAGTGAACACTTTATCTATGTCAGATATTATAATCTTTGGCAGGCCATGCAACTTGTACACATGGTCCACATACAATTGTGTTATGGCTATAGCATTGTAAGGATGAGACAAGCATATGAAGTGACCGTGCTCAACGAATTTGTCAATGTCACTAGTATATCTAGATGTTTTGGGTAATCCTTCAATAAAGTCCAAATTGACAATATCATAATTTTTTCTGGAATAGGCAGTAGTTGTAACAATTCTGGTTTTCCCACAAGTTCGGTCTTTGCATGTTGACAAACTACAAAATGAGTAGCATACGTCTTTACATCTTCTTTTAGTTTGTGGCCAAGCAAATAATTCTCTAAGTTTGTGATATGTGGTTGTGAATCCACTGGGTCCTCCTATACCACTAAAATTAAGTGCTAATAAAGTGACATGCTTAGCTTCTGTATGATTGCCTAACCAAATTCTATTTTTATACTTTATGATACCATCGTGCAAGGAGTACCCTTGATTATTAGGACTGTGAATACTTAACTATGTCAGTAATTCTTTTGCTTGAGGATAAGTGAGATAGCTTTCTACAACAATATCTAGCCACCTTGGTTTGCTGACAGAAATTGTTGCCAATTCTGATATACCACGACACCTAGATAAGGCATCTACCACTGTATTTGATTTTCCTTCTTTGTACTTTGTCATACGTAACAACTTACATAATACCTTGGGTTGAATGGAATTTGTGAGCTGAGATTCCAAGTTATTGAGACTTTTGAGGTCAACATAAATGGTGAATTATTTATGTTGCAAATAATATTTGCATTTTTCTAGAAATGAGCATATATTAATATTAACAAAGATACCAATTATACCTAGCCTCTGCAATAACGCAGTGTCCTAGCGGCATTATGGATGTACACAACCAAAAAAATAAAAGGATAAATTACAAAAATGAAAATCCCTGCTACAACAATTTATTCCTTGTAACAACAGTACTAACACCACCAAAACATCACCAGAAGTCCAGTTTCTCCAAAAGCGATGCCTCCAATAAGAGAACAGTACACAAGCGTCATCGTCGCCCGATCATAGATCTTAGGTTTTCACCCTAAAGAAAGTTCTTACTCGCAAAATAATACCTTCAACAAGGTCATTGCCAGGCACAACAAATTAATGCCAGACCTTGGATTTCACCCTGCAAGATCAGGCACTGAACGTCTCCAGTGTTGCCGCCCCCACTAACAAGCCGCTGCTACAAATCACGGATCACCAAGCTAGTTACTCAGCGCCGAAGACTCGAGCCAACTGTGCTAGCCCTCAAATATCTGCTTTCATGACATTCTCCACCCGTGACTTCACCATGGACCGACAAAGAAAATGTCCAATGATGGTAACAGGCAGTAGAGCTTCGCAACGCTCCCTCTGAAACCAAACGGTCAGAAAATGCACGGGTGTGCACGACCAAATCCCATCTGACCAGCATTATCCAAGCATGGGTGTCCATGTGAGATTGCCAGCAGAACATTTCAGAACCCGACAATCCTCACAGATCAGCAACGGCACGCAACCAACATTTCTTTGTCTTTGCGCATGAGAAACCAAGGGCCACCGCCATTATTCTCGAGACTCGCAAGCCCCCACGCCGCCAACCTCCTCCATCACGACGGCAACACAAAGAAGCAACAAGAAATATGAGTCGAAGGGGACAAACCCTCCCGCAACAGCAGCCCTACTGGGATCCAACGGCGTCGAACATGGCCCAAGGCCTAGATCACAATCCACCGGAAACCCATATCACCGCCGCCAGTGACCATAGCCGCTACCGGTAGCCACCATGGCGACACCTTGCCACCTCTACGTTGTCGCCCCGCCAGCAAACTCAAGCCCCGACCGACAATCCGCGCCGCACAGTGCACTTGCCGCCACGTAACCCCCCAAGCGACATGGCCAAGGCCACCTCTCCAGCCCACCATCGTTTGATGAGGTAGGCGCCGCCACCACTGCCGTCGCCGATGGCAGTGGTGGCCGCTGCTTGTAGATCGACCTTGAGAGGAGGGATTGAAGGGAGGGTCCTCCGGAGCCGCCAGGGAGGGAGGCGGCCCGGGAGGAGTTTTTCTACTATCAGGATTACCGCAAAACACATATTTTCATATGTTTATAAGGTTTGTGATCTTGGACTTAGTGCTGTGTTGAGGTAAGCAATAGGATATCCTTTTTGAGAGAGCACTGCACCAATTCCAACTCCTAATGCATCAGTGTGCACATCAAATGCACAAATGAAGTCTAGCAAGGATAACACATGATCTGCTAAAAGAGCACACTTGAGAGTTAAAAAATGCTTCTTGAGCTTCGTGTATCCAAACAAATGGGCGTGCTTCTTTAACTACTATGTCAATGGTCTGCTAATTACACCATAGTGTTGGATGAACATTCTATAGTTACCAATAATGCCTAGGAAGTCTCTTGTCTTCTTGTTTATTTTTGGCACAGGCCGTTGCTCAATAGACTTGACATTTGCTGGGTCAGCAACTACACCTTCAAAATTGATGACATGACCAGGATATTCCAGACTTGTTTGAGCAAAAGAACATTTAAATTGCTTTCTATACAACTAGTTAGCTATCAACATCTAGAACACCTATTGCGGCAATTTTTCATGTTTCTTCAAGGTAGCAATTAAGATGTCATCCATGAATATCAAGACACATTTCCTTAAAAAGCCGACCAAAATTGCATTAGTAGCTAGGGCATTTGTAAGTCCAAATGGCATGATTTTAAATTCCCAATGTACATGATGAGTTCTGAAAGTTGTTTTAAATTCTTCTCCTTCCACAAGTATAATCTGATGATAACCAGTGCGCAGATCTAATTTTGTGAAAAAATGGGAACCACCAAATTCATTTAGTAAGTCATATGTTATTGGCAATGGGTACTTGTTTTTCACATTGAGTGCTTTCAAATACCTACAATCTACACACATTCTCTAGCATCCATATTACTTTCTTACCAAAAATAACATGAGATGCATATGGGCTATTGCTTTCTTGTATAACACCTTTTTAAAACATCCTTAAAATTTTCTTCTCTAGTTCATCTTTATTAGTTGGTGCATATCTAAAAGGCCTCTTTTGTACCGGAACATCACCTGGAATCAATGGGATTTGATGATTAACTTTCCCAATAAGGTAAATATGTTGGATAAGTGAATAAGGTTTGATGTTGTGAAATTATCCGTTGAACACTAATAGGAGTAGTGCATGTACTTGGTTCTATAGGCATGTCTTCCAATGTTACCAACTGAGACACCACTCCTTATTCAATTAACAAGTTCAACAGTTGAGTAGAAATAAGTGGACATTACTTGTTGTTGGAGCTAATGCCTCTGAGTGTGATTCTCTAGCCCTCATGCTTGAATCTCATTTTATTTCTTGTCTAATAAACAAACATTTCCCCCATTACAAGTTTCTAGCCAGCCCATTACCAGTATGATATCACATCATATCATGTCATTTCAAGGGTAATACCCTTGGAGGTGTCACAAACTTGTTCCATTGCACTCCCCACTCCAGCTCATGTAAGCCTGAATCACTAAGCATTTGCTCTCCATTTGCTAATGTAATCTACACTGGTTGAATATGATGGACTGGTAACTAAAAGGCCTTGACCACTATAGTACTAATAAAGTTCCCTAAACTACCAGAATCAATAAGAATAGGAATTTTGGTTGTACCAATATGCCCCAATAGTCCCATTGTCTTCTTTCTAGTTGTTCATTCAACAACTATCATAGAAGAGCTCATGGCTTGTTCTTCTTCAGTATCACTGTTGGTGGCACTGTTGTTCTCTTCCTCATCTGACCCATTGTCACCTTCCATATATAGAGCCTCACAGATTTGATCATAACAACCAGTTTTACTTGCTTAGGATATTTATGACTAGGTCCATATTTCCCTCCACACTTTAAACATTCCACTCTGGCATGTCCTTGAGCTCTAAGAGTATCTATTTTGGCAGGAATATGTGGCGCCCCTGCTTTTACAACTTCTTGTTCAATAAGACATTACCCCAATTTGCCAGGTCCATCTTGATTGTGACACTTCTTATACTAATATTCCCCCCTCTTATATTTATTTAATTGTTCTTCATATAAGAGAGCCAAAGAAATGGAAGCATCAACCATTCTAGGTTTATGCAAAATGATATCAAATATATTTTTAGCCCTTTAACATACTTTTCTACAAATGAATTATCATCTAGAACATGATTTATGAGCTAGGAGTTGATGCATTAATGTCCCAAACTCTTTAGAATAACTCTCCACATCAATATGTTGCCTAATGCTCAAGGTTTTACTCATGTCAACATAATATAGGTCCTTGGCAAACTTCTACACATAGCTACACAGATATGTGCCCACCCATTTATGTCATGTGTGTTTCATATGTTTGCATCCACAATGCTGAAGACCAAGTGAAACGTAAGGTAGCATAGTCTACCTTATACTCATCAGGCACGTGGAACATGTTAAAACATTTCTTGGCCTTTTGTTTCCACGGCTTGGGGTGCTACCATCAAATGTAGGGAAATTGGTTTTAGGCATGAAGAATTCATGATGGTTAGATTCTCTACCCCCTCCACTATGATGAAATTGCACATGATGAGATGAAATGGGATCAAAGTGAATACTAGTACAAGAGTCATGAAACACACCATTGAATAGAGCATGCTCGGAAGCAGTTCCCTGGTCTTCAATGTCTTCGCGGCGCCCATCTAGGCTTGAGAATGTGCCCAACACCATGTGAGAAAACCCTTGAGTGAAGTAAGGCGCGTACCCATGCACAACATTTGTGTTTCAACCACTCGACCTTGCTCGCTAAATTGCCTTTGCAATTTGAGCAGGTGCCCAGTTGTAATGCGGAAATCCTGAAAACTTGTCATGTTCTTTTGCGTCATATCTGCAGCAGATGCCAATCTAGAGAGCACGTTTCTCATATGAGATGCTAGATCATCCATACCAAGCGCCATGTCCGCTAAGTCGATCTCTACCACACTGACACACCAGCAAGGTAGGAGGGCGCGCCGTGATGAAGCTTCAACACTTCTCGAGATCTACCTCCACCGGACCAACAAGTACTCGGAGAACCTTCCTCTACAACTGGCCACCTAATTCGCCTCCTAAACCACACCAAATTTAACAAATCGACTAGAATTTTACCCTAGCATTCATGGTGTGTGAGGAACCTTTGTTTTCGTCAATCCTGTGGCAGAACAGACACCACCACCAATTCAAGCTACCACCAGCGTGATCTAAAGACGAAATCACCACACACCACCACTGTAGGCGAGATTGGTGATTCTGTGAGAGATCCCAACCCAAGCAAATCATACCCGAATAGCCTCCCGAGGCAAAATTACTTGGGAAATTTGTTTTTGTGGAATTTTTTGTGGATAGGATGTCGTTCTCCTCAATCGAGTGGCTTAGAATACCAATTGTAAAGACTCAACTAGTGGCAACACACCGGATAATATGAATTCGTTTATCACTAATATAGATCTAGACAAGAATCTTAGGAGGGAGAGATGAAGGAGGAAATGATAAGCGAGTAGCTTGCACAATGCAATTACAATAATGATCGATGATGCCCTTCTCTCACATCTCTCTGGATACATGGGAGATGCCTTTTAGTTTGCTGGACACAGCCAAATCATTCTCTAATGGGCTTGGGCTCAATGGACCTTCTGTATGTGACGGTCTGGTTCACAACCGTGATACCACCAGTGTAAAAAATTCAGATTCGTTATAACTTTTCTACAAAAATATTATCATCAACATTGAGAAAGCTTTTTCATAGTTTTCTAATTAACTAGACACTATTTTACTCATCATGAGATGAGACAAAGCTGTCCAAAGATTTTGCCTCTAGTTTATTTTCAAATCATCAAAAGCTCGGACCGAACAACTCCTGACCCAACCCAACATTATTGGTAGTGACTGGCTCTGCCCGTGACGGCCCGTTGCTATGCATCGCCTGACCATACATTCTCATCTCGCTCCCGCCCCTCTTTGCCGCCGCCACCTCCAGTCTGGCAACCTGAGACTCATCGCCGCCGTCATTGGCAGTTGGCACCCTTGGCTGCTCGCCCGGAACCGCTAGACGCTCTCGCTAAAGAGATATCGCTCCTTCTCTTCAGTGGAGATGCAACAGGGAAGGTGGCCGGTCGAGCTTGCGCGGACGATGCCAGGTCGTGTCCGCAAGGTGCTCGGTGTATTGCATGGCCGTGGCCTCGAGCAAACATCTCCATCTTCAGCACACTCATCGGTAGGTAACAGTATAAACCAAGCACGGATATCCGGTTACCTGGAGCAACGCATGAGTTGCAGCTGGAACCCTGGCGAGCTGGGTCGGGTGTGCTATCAGAGTGTCAGTTGACATCCGGATCAATGTGATCACCTGATCTGGCCATACATGATCTGCCCGATCATGTATGGGAGTAGTACTTTTGCCATCGTGCATTTACAACGAAAGGATATTTCAGAAGCTGAAGTGAGGAAAAACAAATCAGAAAAGTGTTTCGAGGCATGGACTCTGGTTGACAGTTGAACCCGCAGGCCACAGCTACATACAGGTAGACGCCCCCCTCTACTTGCTATTTTTGTTGATTGGCTAATGCATATATCCAGCTATATAGTCCTCTAATTGTCCATGTTAGGGTGCACATGAAGCTGCTGGATGGCACACGGGAGATCTCTGTTTCCTGCATCCATCCAGGGTTAGTGTTCCCACCTGAAGTTTTCTGCCTAAATGTTATGAGTTCACTCACATTCTTATTTACAACATCGAGAAGAGAGGCGCACACATCATGAAGCTGCAGAGCCAGGTTAACGCCCTCGGTAGGTTGCTCAAGGCAGGAGAGGCCGAGAGGAGACCCGCCAACTTCTGCTCCGGCTGCGGGTGGTGGACCTGGCATTGGAGCATGGGAAGTTTCACAACCAGACCGCAGAGGAGTCGGTTAAGGCAGAGTTTGACGTACACAGGGCCACAAAATATGTAGTATAATAAAGTTTCAACACGATAAAAGTCGACCAAGATATGTAGTATAACCCCTCTAGGCAGGTACATCCTCAAGAGGCTACAACGCCTCCAGAAGCGGCTCGGTCGGATGACCCCTCGCGAGGCCCCGCGTACATCCTCAAGAGGCTACAACGCCTCCAGAAGCGGCTCGGTTGGATGACCCCTCGCGAGGCCCCGCCTCGCTATGGTGCAGCCTTAAGAGGGTGCGTCGGGAAGAGGGACCTAGCGCGGTATCCCGCTACGCCGCGGGGCTTTGGATGCCTTGGAGCGTGCCTGAGGTCAGATTGGTAATCTCGCCATGGAAGTCGCATGTGAGGCGAATACTGACAAGGGGTGCAGAGGCCCTGACACCCTGTCCGCCTCGGTAAAGAAAGGTCCAATCCGCCTCCTTTTTTGTAAGGAGAGGACACACGATCTCAACGTATGCAGGCCTTCCCTTAGCCGTTTTGGTGCAAGGTAGACAGCAGGTAGTGCCGGATGAAGACAAGTAGCGCTAAAGAAGCTCACTTTACAGAAGGAGGGAGAAGCCCCCTGCGCCCAAGACTCGGTCCACGGAAAGTAGCCTTGTAGACCGGGATCTCGAGTAGCGGCATTGTGGTAGCCCTTCTCTCCCAAGGATTGGGGGAAGAAGCCCGGCGTCGCTATATAAGGATCCCTTCTCCTACCTTAGAATGGGTCGGTCCCAGAGATCTAAAACCCTAGACATATCACCTCCATTGTACCCTCACGAAGCACGCGACCAATACAACAAAGCAGGAGTAGGGGCTTTACCTCCTCACGAGGGTCCCGAACTTGGGTAAAAAAACTCGTGTCTACTATCTGTCTTGCTCTTGCTTCGCCGCTGCCGCCGTCGCCGAGATTCCTTGAATCGCATGGTCAGCCCCCTCTCGAACCAAGGGCTCGTTGGACCCTAGTTCCTTCGTGGGACACAATCTCCGACATTTGGCGCGCTAGGTAGGGGACGAGGTGCGCTTTCAAGACCTTCATTGACCCCGTCGGCATGTTGGCTCGCAACAAGACCCGTGCCGAGCGCGCCCTCCGCCGCGCGGAAAGTAAGGCTCAGACGGAGCCAGCCCCACGGCGAATCGCCTCCGAGCAAGCCCCGTGGACGGAGGACGAAAGGGGATCTTCCTACCGCCCGTCGCGGGAGCCCCAATCCTCCTCGCGCGGCGCCGCGTCGCTCTCCCGTACCGCGCCTTTTCGTGGCCACACCGAGCGCCTCACGCAGGAGGCCGCAAAGCGCATGGTGCACGAGCTCTTGGACCATTCGCCGGCCGAACCAGGCCAAGGGAGGTGGTGCGACCGGCTCGCCGAGCTCCTCAGCATCACCACCCTCTCCCGGAGGGGCAGGGGCTCGGGCGGAGGACAAGGCACTGGGGGTTGGGGGCTCGCACCCAGCGCAGCGCCTCGGCGCCGTCCCCAAGCCCGACGCCGCCGCTCCGCCACAGGCCAACAGCTGCCAGATTGTCTCGCTCCCCGCGGGCGCGAAGATCACCTCGTCGAGGAAATCCTCGCCGCGGGTCAGCAGAATCGCGCAGCCCTCGCAAACGGCAAGGAGGTGCAAGCCAACGGCTGCCTCGCCTTCACCATGGAGCTTCGTCGAGCAGTATAGCCGCACAAGTTTTGCACAGAGATACCGTCGCGCTATGACGGGACGGCCAACCCATGCGAGTTCCTACAACTCTACACCACGGGCATCGAGGCCGCGGGAGGCGACGACTGCGTCATGGCGAACTGGTTTCCCCTGTGTCTGAAGGACACGGCCTGCACTTGGCTGATGAAACTTCCCGAGGAGTCCATCGGCTCATGGTCGGCCCTCTGCTCCCTCTTCATCGCCAACTTTAAGGGGACCTACAAGCGCCCACTCGCCTACTACGACCTTCGCCAGGTACGCCAGCAACCTGGAGAGACCCTCTTGAAGTTCCCGGAGAGGTTCAGCCAAGTCTGCAACAAGATCCCCAAGATCTCGGACTCCAACTTCATGACCGCCTTCTCCGAGGGTGTCAAGGACGTCAGGATGAGGGAGAAGATCGGCATCCGAGGTGAAAACCTCACCACGGTGGCCGAACTCTTCGTCATGGCAGAAAAGTGTGCCAGGGTGGAGGCGGGGCGGATGTTCGGCCTCGCTGAGGAAGAGACCACCCCAAGTCCTCGAGTTCGTCCAGGAGCAAGGGCAAGGATCCCAAGCGCAAGACCGCCCTTGTCCTTACTACGGATCCAGACCGGAAGAGCCCTCGTGAGGGGGACGTCGGAAGGGAGCGGGAAGACCGATCATACTGCTTCCTCCACAAGAAGCATGGGCACCCCACTGATGACTGCTACGAGCTCAAGAAGCTTCGCGACATGCGCAGCAACCAAAGGAGGGAAAGGCAAAGCGGCAAGCCAGGCAACTCGTGAGGCAGATACCAGGGGAGCGGACGCTAGAACAACAACTCCAGCGGCCACGACACCTCCCAGACGGGCCACCAGGCTAACGCCGTGCAGCATCGTCATCCTCAGGAAAAAGGTCGCATAGAGGAGAACACTAGGGCTGGCGAGAGCCGAAGGGCGCCATAGCCCGTACCCTTGGCGGTTCCCAGGCTCCAGTGTCCAACTGGCACTTCAAGATGCTCACTCGTGTGGTCGTCGCCGCCAGGCCTGGGGTTCCGCCCCCGAAGCTCAAGTGGTCACAGTGCGCCATCAACTTCGACGCCGGCGACCACCCCACTTCTACCCGGGCCGTGGACACTCTACCCATGATCTGCACCCCCACCATCAACAGCATCGCAGTCGCGAAGACCCTCATCGATGGAGGCGCAGGCCTGAACATGATCTCTAGCGAGACGTTCGCCAAGCTGCAGGTGCCATACGACAGACTGATGCCGACCATGCCGTTCTCCGGAGTGACCAACGGGACCACCATACCCATAGGGCAGGTGCGCCTCTCTGTCACCTTCGGGACGCGCGACAACTACTACACCGAGATCATCGAATTTGACGTGGCACACATTGGTCTCCCTTACAACGGCATCCTCGGCTACCCTGCACTGGCCAAGTTCATGGCGGCCACTCACCATGCCTACAACGTCGTCAGGATGCCAGGGAGTAGCGGCGGAGTCATCACGATATGCTGCGACGAGGTGGAGGCCCTGCGCTCCCTCGAGCGCGCCTACAAAACTACGGCTGCTACCTACCTAGAAGGCGTGGATGCCTTGGACTACGTCGGGGGATCCACGAGGGGGAGGCAAATGGTGGCCTAGGAAAATGCCATGGCAAAAAGGGCAGCCGCCGCTTTGTACCTGCCTCGCGAGGAACAGGCCGCGTTCGGCACCCGCGCTCTCGAGAGGGTCAGGAGGCCACCACTGCTCACCCTCGCGAGTGCCGGAGAAGCTCACGAGGGCAGCGTCGACCCGGGGGCTCCAGACTTCCCGGTGGATTGCACCCAGCGAGCGTACAACGTCGACCGCCTTTCCGACGGCACCTAAGCTACCAGCTGAGCAGCAAAATCAGGTTGTTGAAAGGTGGACAAACCTCTTCATACAGCGCGACTGACTTATCGACTTTTTGAAGGTGATCTCCAAAACTCTCATCCCTTATAGCTTTATCTCCTATAAGACCCCGTGTGAGCCATGGCGGCATTGTAATAAGCTTGAACTTCTGGCGGTTTTTTGGATCTTGTGCTTCGGGCATGTTCTGCTATTTGGTTTTCCCTCGGAAAAACATTTCTCAAAAACCGTGCACGACAGGAGTTCCCTTACATACGCCACACGAGCGGGGGGCTAGGCACGGTGTCTATCACCGGGTCACTCCCCGTCAACATCAGAGCCTAAAGATCGAACTCTGAACTTACGGACCAGCTCCGGTAATAAGTCACCTCACCCACGGTTCTTGGTGCTTGAGACCCTCGCGGGACGCACGTACGGAACCCCAGCAGCACGCGTCTTTTCCTTACGGTTTTCTCCTCGAGAGGCCTCCGGGGCGGCTCGTGAGGCACATTCCCTCCAGCGGCCAAAAAAGTACAGGACCTAAAGTGTCGAGCTCTGAACTTACGGACTAGTTTCGGCGACAAGTCACCTCCCCCATGGTTCCTGGAGCCCGGTGCCCTCGCATGGCACATGCGTGGGGTTTCAGCGGTGCTTGTTTTTGCCCTACAGGACGGCTCGTGAGGCACAGCCCCTCCAGTTGCCAAAGTCTCAGGACCTAAAGTGTCGAGCTCTGAACTTGCTGATCGATTTCGGCGGCAAGTCACCTCACCCACGGTTCCTGGTATTTAAAAACCCTCGTGCTGAACCTATAACCCCTCTACAAGGGGCCAACAGGATAAGCATTTGCCCTACAACATTCTCCTCGAGAGGCTTACGGGGCGGCTCGTAAGGCACACTCCCTCCAGCGACAAAAACTCTTCAGGACCTACTGTGTCGAGCTCTGAACTTACGGTCTGGTCTTGGCAGTAAGTCACCTCACCCACGATTCCTGACGCTTAAAAAACCTTTTGCGCAAATGCGTATCGAGGCCTCTGCGGCGCATGTGTTCTCTCAACAGGTCTTTCCTCAAGAGGCTCACGAGGCGATGCGTGAGGCAAAGCCCCTCTGACGGTGCAATCACTGAACCTACGGTCCGAAAGGGACTACCAGGAGAAGCGCCTGCCCTACGGTACTCCCCTTGGGAGGCTTACAGGGCGACCCACGGGATAAATCCCCGCCACAGGCCTAAACACCGGCAGCGCTGGCATTCGCGGCAAACACCTGAACTTGCATCCCTTTCCCTCGAGAGGTGGCTCGCGAAATCCGCTCCCTGACCAAGGAACAAGAGCGCGGGCAAGGCCTGCGAGGATAGCGCCACTCAAACTGTTGGGTCCTGAGCCCATAAACAACCCCCTCCTCGGGGACGGGAGCATATGATTCAGGCGCCCTCGACACGGGGATCAGCGTCAGGATCTCTCGTAAGAGCACGCGCCAGAACTATCCATGGCTCAAGAGGCCTCGTTGGGATCGTTGCGCCAGCAACCCAAAAGTCCTACACGAAGACAGGGGCTACCCCCCACTTTGAAACGCGTGGAAACTCCTCGTGAACCACCGCATGGAACCCACGACGACAACAAGGCCATCACCGAAGAACTCCTCATGAGCGGCCTCCCGACATCTCCTCGGTAAAACTAGTTGGGCGCCTCCCCATCACGAAGGCATCTCCCCAGAACATCTCTACCCCTCAGCAGGTATGCAGGGGCCTCGCGAGGTCACCTGGGAAGCCATACAGGCGGACACCGCCAGCTCCGTCGAGTTGGTGCCGCGCCACGGCTACTCTCAAACTCCAGCATTACAACAAAACATGCAGAAAGAAAGGCAACAAGCGCGAAGATCTGCTTAAAGATATCCATTACAGTCTTGCCCGCGAGACAGGAAACTGGGAGGCACTACAACTCCATGGCTACACTAGCAAAAGGCCCACGACCTCGCCGACGCAGCAACATGCCACGGCAAGGACCCCGCCCCGACCTACTCAGAGGTGCGGCGGGTAGTTGACTCAACACATCAGGGTGTCAAACAACGAGACGGAGAAGTTTCCTCCACTGGTGTAGCGGAATCGCAACATAGAGCCGCGCTGGATGTGGTGTGCGATGAGAAAGCGGTCCTAGCCGTCATAGAGATACATATCGTTAGGCAGAAGGGTCTCAACGCTCACCTTTCGTGACCACCGGAATGGCACAGCTCCACCTCCTGGGGAAGATCCTATAGGACCCCAAGGGCGAAGCATGAGGGGGAGCCTTACCTTGGCGAACCAGTCTGAGTTTCCAAAGATGACGACGAAGTCGATCACTTGAGCAGGCTCAGGGTCATCTACGATCTTGATCACGACTGGAGGGGGAGAAGTGACCGCGGGCAATATAGGCCCCAGCTCGACGCTGGATCTTCCGCCACGTCCCCTGCGGTGACCACGACCGTGCCCGTGTTTGGCTGGCGTCTCCCCGGTATCCGCTGCTACTCCCGAGGAGGAAACAACAGCAGGGGCAGCGTCGTGACCTCCGCGCCTCCCGCGACCCCTCCCACGCGGATGCCCGTGGTCGTGCTTCGCCGGAGGAGCCTCCTCCGCCTCGACCATGGTGGGCTCGCCCGCCTCATTGGCGGAGACGTGGGGATGTCATCAAGGAAGACAAGGCCTTGGCTCGGGCGCCTAAGGAGGAACAAGGGGATGGCAGCATGGAGTGAAGGGATAGTGCGCCCGCGCCTCGATATAACAAGACCAGTTGAAAAGAAGCGTCGCTACGCCAAGCATGCGGTATTAACTGTCGGGTCCCATGCGCCACCGCTTCGCCGGAACAACTCCTGGGTCGGAGACGGTTCGCGATCAACAAGGGAGGCGCCGCGGTCGGGTAAGCATCAAAGATAAGTGCATGGCAGACCCATGTTGACCAAACGGGCACTGAGACCCATCAACTATCCTAGGCCCCTTGCCCCTTCGCGTCTACCGAAGGACACGTGCGAGCCAAGCGCCTGGGGGCTACTATCGGGGGCCTGGCAACCAGGATGCCACGTCCTGGCGGTCGACGGGCCCGTCCTCTAGGAAGGTACATCCTCAAGAGGCTACGACACCTCTAGAAGCGGCTGGGTCAGGTGACCCCTCGCGAGGCCCCGCCTCGCGATGGTGCAGCCTCAAGAGGGTGCGTCGGGAAGAGGGATCCCAGCGCGGTATCCCGCTACGCCGCGGGGCTTTGGATGCCCTGGAGTGTGCCCAAGGTCAGATTGGTAATCTCGTCATGGAAGTCGCAGGTGAGGCAAATACCGACAAGGGGTGTAGTGGCCCTGCACACCCCGTCCACCTTGGTAAAGAAAGGTCCGATCCGCCTCCTTTTCTATAAGGAGAGGATGGACGATCTCAGCGTATGCAGGCCTTCCCTTTGCCGTTTGGTGCATGGTAGACAGCGGGCAACGCCGGATGAAGACAAGCAGCGCTAAAGAAGCTCACTTTACAAAAGGAGGGAGAAGCCAACAGCGCCCAAGACTCAGTCCACAGAAAGTAGCCTTGTAGACCGGGATCTCGAGGAGCGGCATTGTGGTATCCCTTCTCGCCCAAGGATTGGGGAAAGAGGTCTGACGCCGCTATATAAGGAGGCCTTATCCTTCCTTAGAACGGGTCGATCCCAGAAATCTAAAACCCTAGACATATCACCTCCATTGTACCCTCGCGAAGCACGCGAGCAATACAACAAAGCAGGAGTAGGGGCTTTATCTCCTCACGAGGGTCCCGAACCTGGGTAAAAAAACCGTGTCTACTCTTTGTCGTGCTCTTACTTCGACGCCGTTGTCGCTGAGATTTCTTGAATCGCGTGGTCAGCTCCCTCTCGAACCAAGGGCTCGTTGGACCCTAGTTCCTTCACGGGACACAATCTTCGACAAATTCAATAGTGCTTGTAAATGCGTGATTAGGGAAACATTAAGTATGTTAGAATATTAATGAAACTCACTTGTCAAAAAAGAATTGGAGTACATCACTGTAGTTCAGTCATGGAGTACTTGTCCATAACCTGGTATTGCCACCGGTGTCGTTGAATATGCTAATATTCAGTATAACATATGATATACATGTCCAAGATACAACCTAACTATGTATGAGTACAAGGATTTCTTTTAGAACACCCGATCCCTATCGTTGAGGGAAAGGACTCATGCATGGATAAGAAATCAGACCTCGTGGGATCTCGAGTTTAAATTGACTAAGGATTATTTCTCCTTAGTTCGACATGATCTTTGTTCCAATCGGATTGCTATCAACTGGGAGATCAAGACAAGGCGCATATAAAAAGACCTTGAGCCCACGACAAAGACATGAGCACACCTAAAGCCACATAAATCCTAGAGGCTCGTGAGATCACTTTCCAACCCCGAAGTCGGCTAGGGTTTGTAGTTTAGCCACCATATACACCATTGTAATCCTCTATGACATTTTAAGAAAACACTGCACAGCAGAAGTAGTGTTGTTAGCCGCATTGGAGGTTGGGTAAATCGTGTCACTCCGCTCTATGCTTCCATCGAATCCCTTTTATGAGATCCTTATTTCGTCGTACTTATGTACGATTACCATGAGTATATGATCATATACACGACGTAAGTAACTTGTGCTCCGACAACCTCATGTCACGACTTTTGTTTTGTATAGGTCGACTCGCGGGGTCCTGTCATGAAGCCCTTCGGCCATGGAGCAGAGTGCAACATCTCCGACAAGGTCAAGTAGCACCCGGTGAAGTCTAGCACAGGGATCGGTCCCATTAATGGTGTAGTCGTTGTAGTAGTCAAAGTCGCGCTGTCGGAGGGAGGGGTTGCCAAGTGATGTCGTTTGTTTAACTAGCCATGCAGCTCATAGGTGTCGCACCCCCTAACCTATATCGTTACTATCCACAGTCAAAGTTGCTCCACCTTTAGGAATTACGCCTAGGCAGAGTGAAGTGTCAGACTTAGCGCCTAGGTGGCATGAAGTCTCTTGAGCTTTCTTGTGGGGTGGGTGGGGGCTGCCAGGATGGCCGGACCGCCATTTGTGCTACCAACATCAACCCAAAATCACTCTACTCTCATGCTCAAAGAGATTGGACATCACAACCAAACTACACTTCAAATAATTAGGTTATATGGACACTGTTGACAAGAACCAACTTATTTCTCATCACCGCTAGACTAGCAAGTTCAATGTGCAATGGACAACACAAAAGAAGAAAGCAGGATAATAAGGGGCACAAAGATTTGAAGGGACGCCAAGCTCCATGGGGACGCTGGCTGGGCTACAACTAGTTCTCATGTTCACCGTCGCCACTACTAGAAGATGAATCAATAATGCACCTAGGAATATCAGTAAGCCAGATGAGTAAATAGAATTTATTTGCAAGTTAACCAGGAAATAATATGACAAGACAATTGGTTTGGCCTACATATGCGAGACAAGTGGAACCACTACTATGCAAATATATCCAAAGGGCTCACCTTGTCAGCATATATCCAAAGGGCTCACCTTGTATCTTAGCTACACTTTACCTTTGCCAAAGATATCAATATAGTTATATCATGGCCATACACTGGTCATTCACATGATTGCCATTGATCATCAGTCATACCAAGGCCATAATTCGGCCATTTCCGGACCAACATATCAAGATCATAACATCAATTAGCTTAGGTTATTTTATGATACCTCCATGACACAAACATTATAGTATGATCATATTGTGTTGTGTCCATAACTGAGGACGCATCTATTCGAGTAGGTTTGTACTCAGAGGCCGTACACTTTTTCCTCAAGATGAAGTTTCCCCTTTAACCTAGGCGAGTAACACCCATCCATGTGTTATCCAGAGTCACTTCGGCAAGACCGTCCAATCATCACATCACCCTTACCACCCTACCGGCATAACTCCTTTGGAGTGGAAAAGACTTGAACCTCAAGTGCTTATTGTGAGAGGGATACTCAACTACCACTGTAGTGACAAAAGCCCCATAGGGTAATGAACCTCACAAGTTAACTGACCCTCCACTGGTATTTGATGAGGGAATGAACCGGGTAGGCACATAAGGCAGAGACGACTCACGGAACCAAGGAGACTTATGGCCTACTTACAGCCGCCCCTCTCGTATGGGCTTACACAAGGAAGGCTGGGTAGACTTGTGTCTAAGCTGGAGCCAGCGGGAGTTCTTATCCAAAACGGCATACAATAGCTCTTTGTCTCTTATACAAGGAAAGAAGCGTAGTCGGTTCCTTCTAGGACTCGAACTCCAAACTGACTCGAGATAGATATGTAAGCCCTAAGCAAGATTTGTATATAAGGCCGACAGGGATCACCCCTAGAGGGCACTCAATCTTGTAATCGCAACTCGAATATCAATACAACAAAGTAGGGTAGGTTTTTACCTCTAGAGTGAGGGGCCGAACCTGGGTACATCGTCTCATACCAATCTCGTCCCTGGTAGATTCCACGATGCATTGATCCACCATTCGTTAGCCATGAAGATACCACGACAGTTGGCGCCCACCATTGGGCCTACGCCGTCCGGAGTTGCATTCCAGGTACGATCTCTCGGTGAAGTCGACAAGATGGTCGCCATTGGCCACTACCTCGTCTTTGGCAACATTGGTTATGTTCCCAACGACTCTAGCTAGCAGTCGGCAACCCGACCAAGTCGTGCCTTTCAGCGACATCGACACATTCATCAGTTTCGTTGACACATAAACAACGATGTTGGCTCCAACATCTGTGTTGTTGCCTCGACGATGGCATCAAGTCGACCCGCGACGACAAGTCCATCTTCCTCGTCCTCAACGGCGGGTTGGATGAAGGATCGAGTGATGACATCGCCAGTGGGTCCTCAAAGCCCATGGGGGTCTTTATGGTGGGTCTCCTTGACCCCAACGCATCTACATCGACTCTAAGCTACCACATTCAAACACCCGTCCCGAGGAACAACGTTGTGACTCGAGCCATCGAAATCAAGACGGCTAGCATGGCGTTAGCGGTAGAGCAACAGTGCATCGCTAGTGAGCAGGAGCGCTTGACATGGGAAACGGAGCGCATCGTTGGCAAATAGGAGGCTATCCAGAGTCGCCAGAAGGAGTTTGAGGCCTTCCATCTTTCCATAGGAAATCGCACAAATTGCAACCTATCGACCTAGACCCGTAGAAGATCTTCACTCAGGACATCACAACAACTTGAACTCATGACCAGACATCAGGAGCTGGCAGAGCGACGGGAGCCAGTACAACACTTGGGGCTCCTATTGCGATGGGAGCCGCTATAACACTTGTGAGTTGACAAAGCATATATCTACATTGATCCTTAACAGGGCATGATAATAAGTGATATTAACATAAGCATCGACATGGACATATTATAGCAGACATATGATCCATGTCTTGTATGTGACATATCAAGCCTATACACAATCCAAAATGCAAACTAACACACCAATGGTACCAAAATCTGGGGAAAGCTTGCCTTGGTCAGGAGGAAAGGGTAGGACACTTTAATTCTCGGTGAATCAACAAGCATGATCATCTACCGAAAAAACACACCCAAGTAGGGTATCTCAAGCAATGTGGTTACACAAGATAGTAGTAGTTATAATCAAACAATGTTAAAGTAGGGGGTTTCTTGAGCAACGTGGTTGTTAGAGAAAATAGTAGCTAGTAAGGGGTTTGTACGACGGTGTTATAGGGAAGGTCGTCGTACACTATGCGGGAGTTAACACATCAATGTTTTTTGAATAGTTTTTCTAAAGGATCGGTCTCCTCGTTTGAGCACGTATTTGTCCTATGTTGAGAGAGTTTCGTATGATGAGGCCGACAAATAAGAGGTTGTCTTGAACTTCCCAAGTGTCGGCTCTAAGCACTATCGCCGATGTTAGTCCGATTCATCACGAACTCCATGAATCTGACATTGGAGCCGCATCGTGTGGCATTGTGCGGTTTTGATGGGTGGTTTGAGTGTGCTTGTTGGCACGGTCGTCGGCTCCGGTTCTCACAAAAATCAGAGTTCTCATGTCATCTTTGCGGTCGATGGCTTTGGTAGCATTGCGGTCTTGGGCTTGTTGTCACAATTGTGTGGTTCGATGGTTTGGAGGCTATAGGCCAGTCAGACTCACTCGGTCGCTAGCACGATTTGCGAGGAAGATGAAGTTGTGGCCTACATCATGATATTTCCATTGTTTCGTGTTTGTTGCTTTGCTCGGTAGACTGAAAGTGCTTGCGGCCTAGATCTTGAGCTTGTTGTTCAGGTTTTCACCCGGTTTCCCCTAATTGACCGGGCAACTCTTTCTAATATTGCAATGTGGGAACTCTATGCTTTGTTGGCAGAAAAAAGAGGTGGGAACGTTATTTTGACATGTGAAGTTGCAGCTAAGGAACTACGAAAAAAAGGAAAGAACAAACAGAGGAAGGGTCTAACAAGCTAGTCGGCCCATTTGGCCCGTGGGAGGGAACCTAGGGTTCTCTCTTTCGCCGCTTTCCTCTTCCTTACCTCTTAGCCATCTCTTCGTCGTTTCTAGCCGCCCCTCTTGCGCCGCCATCGCCTACCTTCTTGTCGTCTCCCTCCTTTGCCTCCCTGTTGGTACCTCTATTACCCCATTTTCCTCTCTCCCCTTCATTCGTCTGTACCTTCGTGCGCCCCTCCTCTCCCTCCCTTGCTTTCCTCCATTTGTGCTTTCTCTCTCTCCCTCCTCCTCCCGAGTCTCTGCCCCTGTCATACGGTATCTCCCATGGAGGCGGCATGGCCGGAGGGGGATCTAGAACTTCCAAAGAATGCATTGGGCGATAACATGCTTCATATGTTGGCTTGTAAGTATTTCTTTCCAATTATAAATTATAGTGTGAGGGTAGTTTTTATCTCCTTTTGTAAATAGCTCTTTCACATTATAGATTATGAATTTATTAGATTATGCATTAGCATGAGCCCATTTAATTGTTGCCATAAAAGTTTTATATATGCTTTGTCATGGTCTTGCCAAACAAGGTAATTTTGTTGATTAGTTTTCCAATCAGGGTAGGACTACATCAAGGGTCATCTTTGAGCCCTTACATTTTTTCCCTTAGTGATGGATGAGGTCAGAGGATATATACAAGGAGATATTACTTGTTGTATGCTCTTTGCTGATGATGTGGTGCTAGTAGATGAAAGTAGGGTAGGAATCACTAGGAAACTAAAATTGTGGGGATAAACTTTAAAATACAAGGGTTAGACTTAGTAGGACCAAGACGGAGTATATGAAGTGCGACTTTAGTGGTGTTGGAGGCGAGGAGGGAGAGGCCAGTCTAGAAGGATAAATAGTTCCTAAGTGGGACACCTTTTGATACTTGGGATCGATGCTTCAAAACAATGTTGGTATCTACGAGGATATTAACCACAAGTTCAGAGCAGGGTGGATGAAGTGGCGGCAAGCATCCTTTGTGACAAGAAGGTCCCCCAGAAGCTAACAGGTAAGTTTTATAGGACGGAAATCAGACCTGCGATGCAATATGGAGCAGAATGTTGGCCCACTGAAAGACAACACGAACAAAGAGTGACGCAGAGATGCGCATTCTAAGGTGGATGTGTGGCCAAACAAGAAAGAACCGATTGAAGAGAAGCTTGTCCAACATCTACTAAGGTTGTCTGGGCATATTCAACAAAGGTGTCCTGAAACACCAGGAGTCCAGGAGCAATGGCCAACCAAAGTTGAGAGGGGAGGAGGTAGTAAAAAGGAGACTTGAAGGACTTGAATGTACCTATAGATTTTGCAGTTGGTAGGATTGCATGGAAATCAGTATCCATGTGCCAAACCTTAATGTGCTTTTCTTGTACTTTGTTTATTTTTTATTATTTTCTCTTCCCATTCTTTGGTTGCTACACTTTCTTGTTGGGTTATATCTCTAGCCTACCCCAACTTGCCTGGACGAAAGAATCTGAATCAACGTCAACAGGATGTGGCTAGCCCGATTGATAATCTTGGTATAGATTTCATGTTTGGTCACTTGTAGTGGCGAATCAACTACAACTATGATGCATGTAAACTAATGTAGCATTCTTATTGTACAAGAAATAACATATTGAAAGACATTGTTTATAACATTGACAGCATTCATTTGAACATATGGAAGTACATACTTTGTACTTAACCAACGTTCATTTGTGATAGTAAAAGTGAATTGCACGATTTTCCTTTCATGTTCTTGGACTTCTCAAGATTACTTAACCAACGTTCATTTATGATACGATGAAGGATCTATCATAACATGCTCATAAAAATGGGTGACAGTGGTTTCTTTGAAAGAAAAATAGATGGTGGCAATTTAGAGGAAGGTCCCAACCGTGAATCCTTTATTTTGATTTCCTATTCATTTCTTGTCTCTTCCTGTATCATGAACCCAAACGTACATTCTTTGGTTTTCTTATGGTTTCCACATAAGCACCAAGCTTGCTCTTTTTTCATCTTATTATCCCTTTATTCCAAACAGGTCCTAAGGATGTATCGAGTGATTGTGCTGTCGAAGCAGCCATGGAGGAGGATTATAGACTGAGGATGGGTTTTGTGGTAAAAACATCTCCTTTCGCAAATAGCTCTTTCACATTATGGATTATGAATTTGTTGGGTACATGCTAATGTTACAAAGCTCTCTAAACAGTTATAGTTTTGTCACCTAGGTCCAATTATTATGAAAATGCACCTTTTGGTACTGGTAACGTCACAAGGGGTCATCCCAGGTCTATGACGAATTCTAATGGTGTTTGACCACACACTTGCTGCTTTGACTGGTGTTAGCTAGACAGTTTGTGACCCCAGCCTGATTGGGACCTAGCCTAAGTGGACCATGATCATCTATGTATGGCTCCAATGATTGGGTTAATCTCACGTTGCTAGTTTAAGTGGAGCAACACCAACATGTAAACCTGTAGGATTCATAGGGACATTTTTTTTGCACGTCAAGGTACATTTTTGTAATAATTCAACTCCCAGGTTTTACTTTTGTTTTGTACTTGTGACAGCACAGTTCATCTTGTTTCAATATGTATAACAAAAATGACATGCTCGTGCAGGATGATTATGTTTGTGCAATTTGCGATGAGGGTGGCAACTTAATATGGTAGGTCTACTTATTTGTCTAGGATTTTTTTGTTGCAGGATATTTTTTATTCTTAGGTTAATCTGAGAATTGTTAGAGATTTTTACCACTAGTCCCATATTTATTTATTTGTTACTTTCTTGTACAAATAGTTAATATTGAATTCATTTATTCTAAATCATGCATTTTGGTCTAATATTTCCTCCATGTTCGAAGTCATCACTGTTCTAGCTTGCCATTTACTATTCTATAAATATATCTTTTTGAGTAACCTAGTTGTGTAGCTTGTCTAGCTTGCATTGCATGAAAGCAAGGCTCTTGTTATCGATCGAAGTTCTGTATCCAGGGGGGCTGGCGTGATCCCTGACTGAAAATCACCAAAACATTGTGGTCTTATGTTGAGGAGCATGCCGGCTCCTATGTGTTCTAAGGGATTTTCCTATTCCATTTTTGGGAAAGTACCTTGTGTATGTATTTCAATATTTTTGGAAGTGTACGCACTGAACCTTTGTTTCCAGTATATTGCTCAACTGTTAATCTTCTTGTTGTCCTAGAAAAGCATCAACGCATATTATTATTGTAGGTGTGAAGGTGACTGTGGAAGGTTATTCCACCCAACCAAACCTGATGGTGTACATTCTAAATGTCAAACTCTTGGTCTGAGTAAAGAACAAGTTGAACAAGTGGTGGGTAATCCTTTACCTAATTATTCAGTATTTAATCTTGTTTTTGTACTTTCAGTATCATCATCTAACTTTTTGTATGACTGGAATTATATTGCAACTATCCAAGTTTCTGTGCAAAAATTGTGAGTATAAGCAGCACCAGTGCGTTGTTTGCGGACATTTGGGTTCGTCCGACATATCATCAGATTTTAAATATACTGAGGTATGTAAACTTGTATTTTTATTTCATCAGATACATTACCTTATGTTTCTGATGAATCTTTTACTCATTTCTTAATTTCCTTATGTAGTTGGTATTGATATAATACCAGCAACATTGTTTAAGCATAAATTACCGGGACAGTATAGTCATAGGAAGCAAGTGCGTAAATATCTACAACTGATACTTGATCTCATACGGGCTCTAAAATATTCCAGAACTTTTTGGCTATGCAATTGCTCATCACGAGAAACCGCATTCATTTAGTTTTGCATCTCCTTGTTTACATTATTTCTACCAGGTCTTTCAATGCAATAAGAAGGGTTGTAAGCGCTTTTACCACCCTGATTGTATGGAACGGGACTACAATAAAAGACCTCAAGACTTTGAATGCCCCATGCACGAATGCTGGTCATGCAAGAACAAAGGGAGGAATGTAGCAGGGAAACATGCAACACCAGAGGGTAATGAAAGAATAACAACACAAAGAAAGGGTAGAAAACCAAGGGGAATGCATTTGGTACAATGCAGGCGCTGTTCCAAAGCATACCATCAGAAGTGCTTGCCAAGGTGAGGTTTACATGCTGGATACCTCATGGTGTTACTGACCACTTTCTTGTATTGGATTTTTGTTGACACACTGTGCTTCTGTTGCAGGCGTATTGCCTACAGGAAATGGACGACGACTGGTGGCCGGACGTTGTTCTATTGCAAGTAAGCTTTCACCCTTCAATCCCCTTGTCATCATGTAGTAGTCCTTGATGTTCCCCGTCTCCTTCATTTTCAGTGTCGTTTGTGGTAACTGGTTAAATCTTTTCAGGGATCATAAGATGGTACAAGGTCTCAAAAGTGCAAAGAGGGACCATCTCAAATTCCCGGAAATTGCAGTCGAAAATGGAACATCTTCGCAGGGTGCATCTGAGAAACGAAGTGTTCCAGAAGGACAAGCTGGTCATGTGAACAAGGAAAGCTATCCTGCTTCTGAGAACAGAGACAAAATACCAAAGAAGACTCACAAGGGAAACCTTGATGACTGATCATCCTACAACTGGGAGAAGAAAAAGCTTGTCTTAGCTTTATTGCGAACTCCAAAGAAAAGAAAAAACTTCAGTGTCTGTCTGTGACAGATAGCATTATCTGCAGTCTGTTGAACCATCTTTTTAATTGCTTAGTTCTGAGACAGATGTTGCATCGTGTGTCGATGTAAGTGGTGAGTGGTGTCCGGTGAACGTAGAACCGTTTCAGGTGTCGCGACATTGATACCTCCTATATTTCCAGAAACTTGACATTAATCAGGTACTATTATGAACCTCCATTAAGACGATGCCGATATTCCGAGGTGAAGAATGATTATCTGGGTTGGTACTTGTCTTGTAATAGTTTCCCTCTGGTTGGCCCTGGGCTGTGCCTGTGATGATGATGATGAATGCAGCTCACAATCACAGGTACGCATTGCATTTCGGCCAGCGCACCTGAGGGCGACACTCTGCCGGGCTGCATTGTTTACAGTTCAGCAAAATTCTGCTTATAATTTTCTGCTTGGCTATTGCGTTGCTGAATCTGTCGTGACCGCGATGGCCTGCTTCCTTCCTGTGGAAAAGAAAAGGTCAGTGAGTGGACTATGTCCATCGGCCATCGCAACCTGGCGAGTCCAGTACTGTAACTGAAAGCTTAGCTCGGGAAGCATTCGGATCGAGATGGCATGACGATCTCAAATATTTTACTGACGGGATGAGATTAGATGACGACAGCCTTGACCTGCACCGACGCGAAAGCGACCAGGGAGGGGTTCGCTGGCAGCAATCAAAAGCCAATTGGTGGTCGTGCTGTCATCAGAAGAGTGGCCAGCGTCTTCTGAAACAAAAGGACGAGCAGAATAGAGGCAGAAACTGCAGAGATTATCGAAAGGGTACTGAGTTTGCGGCAATGTATTATTGAGCTCCTACGAACGAGTATATATGGGTGTACATAGAATCACTAGTAATCGTGCACGTGCACGTGTAACCTTAGATTTTTTAAAAGAACCATAACAATTATAGATGCTTAATACTCTAACACTCCCCCGTAGCGATAGCGTCGTGAACAATAGTAACATCAGACCGGAGAGAAACCAAAGTTGAACACAGTACGCTAATATCTCCCCGTAGTTGCAGCGGGAGCATTGTAGACAGCGTGTTGCAGCGCGGATGCTTGGACCGTTGAGGAAACTGATGAGGTACTCAAGTGGTAGTCCTTTGTGCCGATGTTGACGTAGCCGAGAGCATTGGGCGCTGCAACCATGGTCGAGGTAGTCGTGCGAATGGTCATTGTGGTCGATATCGTGGTCGGGTGCCGGTGTCGCGGTAGAAGCACATGAAGCTGCAAGCGCATGGTCCGTGAGTAGAATGACGGAGAAGCGTCGAGGATGTCGATGCCGAAGTCGATGCAGTCCGGGACGTCCGATACGAGGTGCGACCTTAGTTTTGCCAGAACCAGACGCATGTCAGGGACGAAGGGATATACTCCAGTTTTGCTAGCACTGGGTACGCCAAGAAGAACTTGTCGGTGACATGGTCGAGGCAGTTGTAGAGGAAGGTGTCGATACCGAAGAAAACGTTGTCAAGGCCGATGAAGACGAGACCCCAATCCAAGGTTGCCAAACTCGGGGAAGCGTCGGGGATGAGGGCGCGCACCGGTGTCACCAATACTGGGCACGCAATGGCAGTGTCAACACCCGGATTTTTAATCCCAGATGCTTGTTATGCTATACATCGCAATCCCAGGATTACCATTTTTGCGAGACATAACAGATTTGATATCACAGTACATCATCCATTACAAACCATACATAAGGTTTTACACAAATAAGGATCTCATATAAGGATCTCATGATCCAGTTCTTAATACAATTCAAGCAGCGGAATAACGTAATAGTATCGATAGCGTAGGCGAGGCTCCATCTTCATGGTCACAGACAATGCTGACGATGGGAGATAATCCTAGTTATAGTAACCTTCCTGCGGTTCGTCATCCTGATACTCCTCTTCATAGTCTGGCCACAGGAATAGTCAGGAACAAAGCCATGAGTATTATTTAAGTACTCGCAAACTAAGACTAAAAAGTGAAGTGGTTTTGAGTACGAATACTAAGCTCTAGGTTGTTTTGCAAAAGGCCAGATTTATCTCTACTAAGTTCAGAAGCAAGAAAGCTAGTTGAAAGTTTTATAACACCTAAGTGGAAACTTGAAGTCCAGATCACAACTCCGTTGTGGTCAAGTCAAAGTCATAATTCATTTCACAAGTCATTTTGAAAACATCTGACGATAGAATAGTATGGCCACTCCAACTGTCCATAACCGCGGACGCGGCTATTCGAATAGTTTGACACTCTGCATAGATTATACACTTTCACCACAACATTCGATACATCCGTAAGGAACAATCTTGAATTCACCATACTCAGTATGCGGATAATCAATCCTAACTTTTCCATTACATACCCTAATATAGGCACCTCTCCTGTGAGTTTGGCCTCCCAACCATGACCAATTGTCATCTTGGATACTGCACAGGTGGACAATCTTCACAAGGTAGCCTCAGCTCAAACCTTGGCCGCAAGGGAACCCATACTAAGGTATATAAATTTCTAGTCAAGCCCTACCCAAATTTTGGGTATTGTGGTTGTATGGTAAAATTGAAATGGTATCGCATCCAGAAAACTATCAGTTTTATAAAGGGCTAAGGCTCATGCCTTAACATTTTCATCATCAAAATCATGTGGTGTTCGGAAACACATGTCAAAATATTTCAATAGAATGAATTATCATTCTAAAGTTTTCATAACCATTTTCACCAAGTATTTCCACCTAAAGTTGATCAAGTTTTATGCTTAGCACTCGCATCTACAGGTGGGGATAAATACTAATGAGGGGTGGTAAACAAGTGGGGATTAGCTAAGTTCAATCTCATGCCTTAGGATGACATCAAGATGATCTAATTTAGGCCAAATTTTATGCTCTTTATGCTACCTTCAGTTATCTTTCTAGAATCTACAAGTTACTAAGTAACTCTAAGAGAAATCTTTGATAAAGAAATAAAGTATTAAGCTTGCAAGTAAAACTAGGATTGGGTATCAAGTGGTGTAAGCTTGCAAGTAAAACTTGCATGGTTTAGCTTGCTAAGATAGTAGTATAAGCTTGATAAGTTAATAGCTTGCTAATTCAACTAGTAGTATTAGGCTTGCCTTGTGCAGAGCAGTGGTTGAAGTTCTCCTCGGGTTCCTCCTCGTAGTATCCTCCTTCTTCCTCGTATCCTTGGTCGGTACTAGCGTCTATAAATAAATACGAGGTACACAATCACCAAACAATACTTAACTATTTCTAATCATCACACAAAGGTTTACACTAGATGATCTAGCATCATCACTATCATCACAAAGATTAAAGCACTTGTCTTATTTATTTTATTTTTAAAAAAGTAATTTCTACTCATTGAAAAACTACTTAAGATTTAATATTCACCAACTCAAACATGGGATCATGTTGACACATGTCATCACCATATATTTCAGTACATGGGAATGTGATTTAAAGTGGTGTCACAATTTAATAAGGTTTAACCTTTATATTTAATTTAATTAAAGTGACTAGAAATGCCTAAGTGGCATTCTTTTATTACTTGATCATTATTTCTGCAAGTAACCCTACATATTTTTATATATTCTGAAAGGTATGGTTAAATGTGATTTTTGAGAGTTGGAATCAACTCAAAAGCTTTTATGGTTGAATTTTGAAAAATGTTTGAATGCAAAAAAGCTTCTGCCTTGTTATTTTTACCATAGGTGATCTATAATTCTAAATGGTTTGAATCCAACGGGCTTGGATTAAGAATTCCAGTATCTTTCTAACAAAATTGGTTTCATACATTTTGGTTCAGTGAATCGAGCTTGGTTGATTTATAATCTAGATACAGAACTGAGTTTGAAATTAAAAGAATAAACCTAAGTTTGAATTAATGGGTCGCGCGAGATGTTTAACTGGGCCGGCCCAATACGCACAATGTGTATGCGGGCTGAGTAAGTGAGCGACCTCACTCGTCAGTGAGACAACAAGGGGCGAAGCGGTACGGGGTGATTATGATTGTAGGATATAACTCTAATCGAACGGCTCTGGTTCATCGTCCATGTCGGGCAAAGACCGGGCGAGATGAACCCTAAGCGCCGGTGGGGGGTCGTGGGAGGCTCACCGGGGCTCAGGCGATGGTCGGCAATGGGGGCGAATGACGAAGTCGATGCCGGCGATTCTCCTGGTACCGGCAGCTTCTCTTGGGGCGGCTCCAATCGACGACGCCTCTCCTCCTCTACAGCGGCGAAATCCGGTGAAATTCCGGTCGCCTGGTGCTCGCCTTGCTCCAGGAGTGAGTGGGTGCGATCAGTGAGAGGTGGGGAGTGAACTGGTGTGAAGAAAACGAGCGGGGAAGGTCTCCTTTTATAGTGGCTGAAGGGGACCGAATGGCGCGGGTGGATCTCATCGGTGTCGACGGCACAGAGTGCAACTGGCATGGGCGGAGATAGGGGCGGTGCTGTGCTCCCTGGAGAATCTCAACGGCGTGGTGGCGAGGCGTGGGGCGGTGCGAGATGGTCGGAACGTCGCGGCGCTCTGGGCGGGTCCGACGGCAATTTTAATGGCGCACAACATGCATGGTCCGCGCGGCGGCGAACGAGGTTTTCTGGCGGGCTGCTGGCGATCACGTCTGCAAGCGGCGAGGACGGCGAGTGGTCTGTGGGTTGGTGTCGTTGACAGCGCACTGGCGCGCTCTCGGCTCGCACGCAGATAGACTGGGCGCGTGCTTGGCGGGTGGTCCAGTGGCTGGCTGCGCTCGGGGATTGGACAAGGAGTGGCGGTGGACGGTGTTGCGTATCCTAGACAAGGTTGGCGAGGCTAGTTCTTCCTCTAGCTCACTGGCAACATGGGGGTGACAATGTTGCTCTCGGCATGCTCACCATTAATGGCTAGGCTTGCTCACAGTGATGCTAAAGCTAGTTAGATTACTTTGATCATCTACTGGGAGTGTAGAGTGAGCTATAGAGGGAGCAAGTTAGGCACTGATCACTGCTCACTATAGTGTTTTGTGTTTGTTTGTTTGTTGCTGACAAGGTGTTTGATGAAATGGCCAAAAGAAATTCAAATTTGAATTTTGGATTCAAACTTGGTGGGTTTGCTAGGCACATACTAGGGAGTATTGGGGTAGTTGGATTGGTCAAGGGGCACTGGTTTGGTTGGGTTTTGAAAATGTGTGATCTTCACATATAATAAAGATTCAATTTTCACTTGTGATTTGAATGAGGTTGCCAAATATTTCTACAAGTTTGAAAGGTGGGCTTTGATTCAATTTTACTTGTTCTAGAAAGGGGTGAAAAGAATTGTAAAAGTTTCTGTTTGAAAACATGGACTAAAAACACTCAAAGTGACCTAATAAGCAAGATTGGCAAAAATGACCATTTGCTTTATTTGATTTGTTTTTTATTTTCTCTTGATTTGTTTCTTCTTGGAAAAGTTTTAGATGGTGCTATATTCATCTTTGAACCATTCCCTACTATTTAGGTTAATCACACAAGCCCATTCATGCATTTATCCAATCATCACATACACACATGCATTCATTTTGTTTTCATTTAATCAAAGATTTTTGTTAACCCTAATTTTAGTAATTAGAGTTTGATAATCATTGTTTCATATTTTTGGGATGTTACAGGCAGGGACGAAGACGTAGAAGACGGTGAAACCATCGGCGGCCTAGAGTGGTCATGTTATACGCCTAGATTGGTGTGGCGGTGGTACTCGAAGTTGGCGAGAAAGAACCCGGTGGCGTGACGAAAACCATGTACAGACGGGGGTGACCCGCGCCATGGGAGGTGGTGCGGTGGAGCCAAGTACGTCGGTGTGCAGGGACGGAGATGATGACCGTGTGTAGAAACACTACGACCCGAAGGGGCGCAACATCGCTATAGGCGCGTGATTTGGTGCAGCGGCCGGAGACCATCAGCGACATATATGTTAAGGAAGGCGTATTGGAAGATGGTGGCTTTGACCACGGTGGCGGCGCTACGGCCCAAAGGGGCGACACAGCGGCGGCCGGTAGCTCGACCGGACATAGAGGCACATGCTCGGGGACGTGCTTGGCGTAGGCGTGCACACAATCGATTGATCGGACCGACCGTGGCACTATACATGCCATGGTGTGGACGACGACACACAGATCAAGGTTGATGGCAACATTGTCGATGAATTCCTGATCGATGACGGCAAACACGAACCTAGCGGGACGGCCATGACAACCTGCTGAGGCAGGCGATTGTCGTCCGAGATGCGCCACAGCCTGCCGTAGGGGCCACAGCAGCTTGCCGAGGCAGGTGCGGTGGCGGGGAGGCAGGCACGGTGTATATTTTTTATGCCAATGTCAGAGTAGAGACGCGTGAAGTCGACGGTGGTGGGCAATTCAATCCGATCTATGATCGGTGAATCGAAAAAAATACTGGTAAAGCAACCGATAGAGAGAAACCACGATCTAGAGATTGGAAAAGACTTACCCGGACAGCCGATCATGGATCGGCGAACGGACCTGCTACAGGTCGCGCGGCTTCTGACGGAGATCATGGAGATCGATCCCTCGGGGGCGGCGCGGCAGAAGCATACCTGCGCCTAGAGTTGGGCCGATTTAGTCTAATATCATGAAAGAGTATGAGTTTGGCGAAATATGATGGATATTATTAAGCCTCATGGACGAGTATATAGAAAAGTATAGAGAATTATCTTGAAGTACAAGTCAAGTTAAAACTGAATGGATACAAGTCCTAACTCTAACTAACAACGGGATTTTTGCATATTTGTCATAATTTTTTTTTAAAATATGCATATTTTCCTCATGACTACCACGTGTCAATGACACACCAAATGACAAACATGGAAGTTAGAAAAGTAAAATTGTGACAAATATGCAAAACCCCTTTGTATGCCTAATACAAAAAAAATTGGGAAAATTTCACCGGTCTATTAATAATCATCAACAACAGTACAAAAAGACCTAACAATAATAAAAATTACAAATAGATCAATAGACCACCTAGCAACGACTACATATACTAACGCGAGCCGAAGACGCTCTGCTGTCTTCGCCCCTCCATCACCGGAACCGGGTAAAGCTTGTCGTAGTAGAGCTTGTTGTACTAGACAGACCGTAAGTTGTCGTGCTAAGCCCCCCAAAACCAATGCACCAGAGCAGCAAACATCGCTAACAATGACACTCGTAGATCGAAAGAGACTGATCTAAAACTACACCAATGAATACGAAAACAGACCAGATCTCTAGAGATCCGCCGGACAAACGACTCCACGCGTCCTCCGTTGGCACTAGATGCACCAATGAAACAAGGATAGGGCAGAGAGGACTTTATTCTGACTCCGGGATATAGCCGTCGCCTCAGCATCCCGAAAAAGACATAAAAACAGTGTATACAAAGAAAACAAAAAACCCTCCGACGAGAGGTCGCGATCCGCTACACCTCGACCCAAGGCCACCAGAAACGGAGCGGACCAGCGGCGTCACCAGCGAGAGAAACGAAAACTCTTGACCGAAATGAGGAACACAAATACTCCCGCCTTCCCAATTTATGTTGCATATAAGTTTTTTTTGTCGAAGTCAAGCTTTATAATGTTTGACCTAATAGTTTGATACAAATATGAATCTATAAATACCAAATTAATATTATTATTGTTAGAAATAATGGGGCTAATCCATTTAGGCCCATGAGTATTTCAGATTTTCCCTAAATCTCAAAGCCTAAATTTGTGGCAGCCCATATGTGTTTGGGCCCATGTTTGTGGCAGCTCACATGGGAGTGGAGTGGGAGCTAAAGTTTAGTCCCACATGGAAAGTTGGAGGAGAGTTGCACCACCTTATAAGGTGGAGTGTTGCACCACTTTGTAAGTGAGTGGGAATAAGAGAGATACACACGCGCGCTCCTCCTCCGACGACGCCGCCGCTCGCACGCACGCACGCCTCGTCACGTCACGTCACTTTACGACGCGCGCGCGCCGCGGGTTGCGGGAATCTCGCCGAGCCGAGCTTTATTTTGCTGCTCAGGAAAATTGACAGACGTGTCAAACGGTTAGCTTATTCGGGTCGCTCCCGGATCGTGGGCTACTGTAACCGACCCGAACGTGCGTAACGTGGACTCGGCCCACGTTTGCCTCCGTTAGGGTTTCCTGAGCCGCTCTATATAAAGTCCCGCGCGGCTACCGCCACAATACCACCGAAAACCAATCTAGGGTTTTGCCTTCCTCTCTACTTGCGCCGTCACCGTAGTCTACTCCATCCCGCTTGCCGGCGTGCACCGGCGGACGGGAGAGCAGGTCTCCGGAACCAATCGCCCTTGTGATCCTGTACGGGAGAGGGCGAATAAGGTTTTTGGGAAGCACTCGCTGCTCGCCGAGTTCTTCATCACGGTCGTCTTCCATCCAAGTCGGTGGTCTACCGCCGTCTTCGCCGCCATCTGCTGCGATCCTCTTCCCAAGTTTCTACTACTACAACCGCAGTGCGTGCTACGTGATCCTGTTTGGTTATTCATCATGTTCTGCGAGTACATGTTAGGCTCTGTTTGTTTCCGATCATCATGTTGTTTAGTACATCTAGTATGTTCGAGTTACATGAGCTAGTAGCTGGTTTTGTCATGATTTATATTCTGAATTAATCGTGGAAATTATGCCTAATAATCCAACAATCCAAAAACCTTATTGTAGGCAATTTCCTGAATTAACAATGGCTGGTTTTACCGACGACCGAGGCGGATAAGTTTACGGTGTGCACTTTAAGAGGTGGCGACAAGGTGAGCTTTGGTGACCACAATGAAAGTGTTCCACATCGAAGAAAGGCAAACTGAGGGAACTATATCGACGAGGATCGTAAGAAGTTCAAGGATGCTAATCATCTTTGTGGGATGTATTCGAGCATTCTTGCTTGACCGTCTGTGTGATGTGTTTATGCACATAAAATATGGAAAGGAGCTCGGGATGCCTTTGGATGCCAAGTTTGGTGCTGCAGATCTTTGGCGAAGGAACAGATATCATGGAGAGCTTTCATGATTTTAAGATGACTAAGGACCTTCCTATGGTTCAACAAGCTCATGAGATACAATTGCATTGCCAAGGAGCTCGAACTCCTTAAGTGTACCTTACCCGACAAGTTTGTGGCGGGATGCATTATTGCTAAGTTGCCCCTTCATGGAGGAACTTTGCCACAACTCTCAAACACAAGAGGCAGGAGATATCGGTTGAAAATCGATGGCGTCCCTTGATGTTGAGGAGAAGGCTCGCTAAGGACACTACCGAGAAAGGAGAGGGTCTTGCTCGCTAACTTTGTGCGTAAAGGCAAATCCGTGAGGCAAGAACAAATGGAACTTCAAACCCTCCTTTAACAAGCCTGTAAAGAGTACAACCTTCAAGAAGAAGAAGACGAACAGGACAAGAGTGAAGCGTCTTGTTACACTTGTGGAGAGCCCGCCATTTTCCAAGGATCGAGCAGCAGCATGAGAGGAAAAAGGCCAAGACTCACAACGTCGTGACCGCTAGCAATCTTGATGGGTATGGTAATTTATTTCTTGTTCTTTCGAGATTTCAATCACCGTGTTGGTGGCTTGATACGGTGCTAATGTTCATGTGTGTCTTGACATCTCTATGTTCACTTCTTATCGTGTCGCCGATTCATCCGTCCTAATGGGGAATGGATCACATGCTTCTATTCGTGGTGTTGGCACGGTGGATCAAGTTTACTTAGGAAAGATCGTGCGGTGAGAACGTCAAGATGTCCCTACTATGAACAAGAATCTCGTTAGTGGCTCCCTTCTTTGCGAGAGATGGGTTTAAGGTTGTCTTAGAGTCTAATAAAGTCGTTGTTTGAAACATGGACAATTTATTGGTAAAGGTTATGAGTTCGGAGGCTTGTTCCGGTTTTCACTTTCGAGTTTTGTAATAAATCCGTGAATCATATTTGTGGTGGTGTTAATGATGATACCGTGTTTGGAATTCTCATTTATGTCACATTAATTTTGGTTTGATGTCTCGGATGTCCAAAGATGAGTTTAATTCGAATTTCACTATTGCCAAAGGTTCTAAGTGCCATAGTTGTGTGCAATCAAAGCAACCTCGAAAGCCTCACAAGGTGCCAGAGAGAAACTTGGCACCTCTAGAACTCATACATTCGATCTATGTGAGATGAATGGTGTGTTGACAAAAGGTGAAAAGAGATATTTCATGACGTTGATAGATGATGCTACTAAATTCGCTATGTTTACTTGTTGCAAACTAAAGATGAGGCTTTAGACTACTTTAAAATCTATAAGGCCGAGGTTGAAAATCAACTAGAGAGAAAGATCAAGCGTCTTAGGTCGATCGTGGTGGTGAGTATTTTCCCAAAATATTTGATGAATTCATCGAGAACACGGAATTATTCATGAGAGGACGCCTCCTACTGCCCCAATCAAACGGGTTGTTGAGAGGAAAACCGCACTGCCGACGACTTGGTGAATTCCATGTTAGCCCACTGGTTTATCAAAGGCATGGTGGGGAGGCTTTGTTGACTTCATGTCATGTCCCAATAGAGTTCCTAACAAGAATAAAGAAAAGACCCTTATGAGGAGTGGGTTGGGAGAAAACCATCACTTTCGTGATTCACGACTTGGGGGTGTTTGGCGAAGGTCAACATACCGATTCCCAAGAAACGCAAGCTCGGACCCAAGACAGTGGATTGTATCTTTCTAGGATATGCTCCACGGAGTGTAGGCTATAGATTTCTAGTGGTTAAATCTGAGGTACCTGATATGCATGTTGATACTATAATGGAATCTCGTGATGCAACATTCTTTGAGAATATTTTCCTATGAAAGATATGCATAGCATTGGTAGGATTTCTTCTGAAATACTTCCTGAATCTAGTGCATCTATTGATAATTCTGAACAACCACATGAGGAATTTCTTGAGAAGGATGACGATGAACCTCTCACGAGGAGTAAGAGACAGAGGGTTGCAAAATCCTTTGGCAATGATTTCATCGTGTACCTTGTGGATGATACTCCCAGATCCATTACTGAGGCATATGCATCTCCTGATGTAGATGATTGGAAAGAAGCTGTCCAAAATGAGATGGACTCGATTCTTTCTAATGGAACTTGGGAATTATCAGAACGACCCTATGGTTGTAAACCTGTGGGATGTAAGTGGGTGTTCAAGAAGAAGCTAAGGCCCGATGGTACTATTGAGAAGTACAAGGCACGGCTTGTAGCTAAGGGCTACGTAAAGAAGGCGAAGATTACTTTGACACCTATTCACTGTCGCTAGACCGACCACCATTCGAGTACTACATCTCGGTCGCCTCTTATGGTCTTCTCGTTCATCAAATGGACGTGAAGACAGCTTTCCTTAATGGAGAGTTGGAAGAGGAGATCTATATGGATCAGCCGGATGGGTTTGTGGTAAAAGGTGAAGAGACAAAGGTGTGTAAGTTATTGAAATCTTTATATGGCCTAAAATAAGCACCTAAGCAATGGCATGAGAAGTTTGACAGAACTCTACTTTCTGCTGGCTTTGTCATTAACGAGGCTGATAGGTGTGTTTACTATCGCCATGGTGGGGGTGATAGCGTTATATTATGTTTGTACGTGGATGACATTCTGATCTTTGGTACAAACATGAAAGTGATAAATGAAGTCAAGTCTTTCCTGTCAAAGAGTTTTGATATGAAAGATCTGGGAGAGGCTGATGTCATTCTGAATATCAAGCTTATTAAGAACGAGAATGGGATTACTTTAACGCAATCTCATTATGTTGAAAAGGTCTTGAGCCGATTTGGCTTTAATGATGGCAAGACTTCTCCAACACCTTATGATCCCAGTTTGACATTACGAAAGAATAAGAAGGAACCAACAGATCAATGAAATATTCACAAGTTGTTGGTTCTCTCATGTACTTAGCAAGCGCTACAAGACCCGATATATCTTTTTTGTGAGCAAGTTGAGTAGGTTCATGTCTAACCCGGTATTGATCATTGGCATGCACTTGAAAGGGTCATGCGCTATCTATGTGGTACAATGAGCTATGGGATTCACTATTCAGAAATCTGCTGTGCTTGAAGGATATAGTGATTCGAATTGGATCTCTGACGTTGATGAACTCTATGCCACGAGCGAGTATGTGTTTATCCTTGGAGGTGGCGCAGTGTCATGGAGGTCTCGTAGACAAACCATATTGACGAGGTCAACTATGGAAGCGAACTTATCGCTTTAGACACCACTGTTGAGTCGAATGGCTGCGTGAGCTCTTGATGGACTTGCACGTGGTTGAGAAACTGCGGCAATCCTTCCGAATTGTGACAACCAAAATGTTATTGTCAAAGTGAACAATTCTAAGGATAACGCAAAGTCATCAAGACACGTGAAGAGACGTTTGAAATCATCGAAATTGAGAAACTCGAGTAATAATCATACGTATATTCAAACAGACAAAACTCGGCAGATCCCTTTACAAAGGGACTATCACGAAATGTGATAGAAAGTGCATCGAGGAGATGGGGTTGAGACCCATGGATGTCACACCTTAGTGGTAACCCAACCTATGTGATCGGAGATCCCGTGAATTAGGACCAGGAAGAACAAGCTAGTGGTTTGGTGAGGAGAGTATTTTGTAACCCTCTATGTGAAGATGCATGACTCTCATAATCAGAAGGCAGGTTGGCAACATGCCTTAATGTGTTTCTGTTGGCTTTAATTAGCAAAGATGCCGTCCCCAGGGCATTCTTGAAAGAACACACCTATATGAGCTCGATCAGAACGTCGCGGTCTATGAGATCCAGGTGATCTCTAGTAAACTCATGAAGAGACCGGAGTATGACGATATGCTCCAACCATGGGTAGGCTAACTTGACCAAGTACTAGTTATGATTTTGAACGAAATCTATTGGCACCAAACTTGCAATTCAAGGTTCGTCCATTGTTCAAGTTGTTGATAGACGTAGTTCAAGATTCTAGGCGGAAGTTCAACTTAACAGTCTCTGCTGAAACACTGGTATATAAACAAGTAGCAAGGATTGGCAAATCTTTAAATGGGCATTTGAGATCTGGTGGGGGATTGTTAGAAATAATGGGGCTAATCCATTTAGGCCCATGAGTATTTCAGATTTTCCCTAAATCTCAAAGCCTAAATTTGTGGCAGCCCATATGTGTTTGGGCCCATGTTTGTGGCAGCTCACATGGGAGTGGAGTGGGAGCTAAAGTTTAGTCCCACATGGAAAGTTGGAGGAGAGTTGCACCACCTTATAAGGTGGAGTGTTGCACCACTTAAGTGAGTGGGAATAAGAGAGATACACGCCGCTCCTCCGACGACGCCGCCGACGCACGCACGCCTCGCCACGTCACGTCACTTTACGACGCTACACGCTGGTTATGGAATCTCGCCGAGCTTTATTTTGTCGCCAGAAAATTGATGACGTGTCAAACGGTTAGCTTATTCGGTCGCCCCGGATCGTGATATCAGAATCGACCGAACGCGGCGTAACGTGGACTCGCCCACGTTTGTCTCCGTTAGGGTTTCTGAGCCGCCTATATAAAGTCCCGCGGCTACCGCCACAATACCACCGAAAACCAATCTAGGGTTTTGCCTTCTCTCTACTTGCGCGTTACAGTAGTCTACTCCATCCCGCTTGCCGGCACCGGACGGGAGAGCGGTCTCCGGAACCAATCGCCTTGTGATCCTGTCGGAAGAGGCGAATAAGGTTTTTGGGAAGCGCTCTGCGATCGCCGAGTTCTTCATCACTGGTCGTCTTCCATCCAAGTCGGCGGTCTGCCATCGCCTTTCGCCGCCATCTGCCGCGACTCTTCCCAAAGTGTTTACTACGACAACCGAACAGTCGCGCTACGTGATCCTGTTTGGTTATTCATCATGCTCATGAAGACACGTTGTCATTGTTTCGATCATCATGTTGTTAAGACATCTAGTATGTTGAGTTATACGTAGAAATTTTTGTCATGATTTATATTCTAAAATTAATCGTGGAAATTATGCCTAATAATCTAACAATTATTAGAATTGGTTTAAAATATATTTATATATTATATCTATTTCATATCGTACATATGCATAGTTCGATTAAACTTTGTAAGTTTAATTTGCACTAATTGTGCATCATGTTAGAGATGGAGGAGAGGCGAAGATGGCCGCCGGCAGTTTGGCGAGGGCGAGGGAGACGGCACCACCAAGTCCACGTCTCCGCCACTTCCGGTTGATTCGCTCGTACGCTCCGCGTCGCGTCGCTCTCCGACGCGCACCCCTAGTCGGCCAGTCCACGCACGCACGCACCCCCGATGGCCAATGCCAATGGCGTGGGAGCAACGCGCGACCTGACGCTCCCAGTCGACCCCCGTTATTCTCGGCGTTAATCCCGTCACACGTCCATCGCGACGTTTCCTCCCTCTAGTCAAGAAATCGAAACACCATTTTTTTTTTCGAAACACCATCTCTACGTTTCTGCGGTTCAGCCTAGCAGTTCTCTACAGTCCGGAGTTCCCTTCGCGTCTGCCCGTTGGACCCGTCTCGGCGGCCGTCGTCGGCCGGCGCGCTCCGTGCCCGGCCCGCGGCTGTTTTGACCAGTTACCGCCCGCGCGACAACGGCAGCACCTACAGCTACTACACCCAAGCCCCCCTCCCCCCTCCTCCACCCCCACCCCCACGCACCAACCCCACCACCACCGCCACCGCAGCAAACCCAACGACAACACGCGGAGAGGCGAGGGGAGGCGGTTGGTTTACTGCTGCTCCTAGCGCCGCGCGAGTGTGCTGCTACTGTTGCTGTGCGAGCGTCGATCCGAACAGCCGCCGCCGCCGCTTTCTAGCGGCTTCGCGTCGTGTCGTGCGTAGGCGTAGGAGAGCGCTACCAGTGAGCAGCCCTGCTTTCCCCCCCTCTGGGATTCGTTATTTTCTGGCCTGCGCCGCCCAAATCCTATCTGCCGCCCGAGAGGCGCCGTTCGCTTGCCGATCGTACCGGTCGGGGGAGCGCGTATGGAGGCGCTCAAGAAGCAGGCCAGCAAGCTCCGGGAGCACGTCGCCAAGCAACAACAGGTACGGATTCCTCACCCCCGAATTCCACCAATTCAGTCTCCCATCGAGCACACCCCCTTAGCCGGAATTTTAGCCAGGATGCGGAGATAGGGTTCGTCCTTCCGATGTTGCTCCCCCAATTAATTCCGCATAGAGTTATTAGTTTAATATAAGAATTCCTAGGTTTTGGGTGGTGAACACTGGATTGGGAGAACAGAACACCAACTGGAAGGGAGTGAATTGCGTATGTGCTCTTTAGGTTTCTGGCAGTTCCACCACTTGTTGTAGATTGCTGTGGCTACCCACTTGTTTGGCAGCTGAGCCTAATTTCAGTTGGTCCGGTAGAATGCGTGCAATCACCGTATGCCATATGCTTCATCCTTGACAGACTTATGTGTGGTCATGCAGGCTGTTCGCAAGACATTCAGCGCACGCTACAATCAGGACACTTCTCTTGTCGATGAAGCTGAACTCGAGTGCCATCAGAACCTCCAGAGACTGTATAACACTACGAGAGCAGCTAAAGTATGTGTTCCTTCTGTTCGTTACCTGCGATAACTAGCCATCAGCTGTTGTTTCTAAAGTAAACTGGTTACGTCTCATTTTGCAGCAATTCCAACGGACCATTGTACGGGGTGTGGAGGGTTTTGTCGCTGTTAGCACCAAACAGATGGAGATAGGTTAACTTCACTTTTTCCTGTTGTTGTTGATGATATGTGTGTATGCTTCTGTTTTCAGATGTTCTGAAGCTATGTTGATTAAGTTTATTCCTGTAGTGAAAAAGCTTGCTGAAGATTGTTGCAAATATGGAAACAACAATCAAAATCTTGGTTTTGTTCTTGGAAAGGCTTCAGTTGAGTTTGGTAAATCCCACAGCCAAATGGAGATAGAGCGGGAGAAACTTCTTAAAGTTCTTGGAGAGCAGGTGATGGCTATTTCCACCCTCAGTTTCACTATGTTATAAGTTTTTCAATATCACACCTTCATGCTTACATATTTTAGTCGAAAACTGGGTCACGATATATTTTTCCTTTTACGCTTGAACAAAGGTCATCCGAAACCAGGTGAGGTTTATTATGGTGAAATTGACAAAATAGTGTCAAAGCAAGTGGTGAATTCTACATGTCATACGGTGATTTGCATACTCCAAAGTACACGTATAACCTCTGTATGGTTATATCTGGCCGATGGCAGCTGAGGAGACACATTTCCTATTCAGCCGCCTTACTATTTTTAACCATTGGGCTTTTGCTATCCATAGGTTTTTGAGCCTCTTCGGGAAATGATAATGAGTGCCCCTCTTGAAGATGCTCGCTTGTTAACTTACCGTTATCAGCGGATAAGACAAGATATGGAGTCTCAGGTAATGATCACAAATGAAATTTTCTCTACTTCAGAGCAGTGGCAATGCCAGGAGCTAGTTACCTGTGATGTCGCTCATGTTAGCTTCCATGGACTAATACCTAAAAGTTATGAAAAACAAAGGGTGCCAGTTGACTACACAGCTACCACAACACCGCCACCGCCTCAGAGATGCCTGCCAAAAATACTAAATAGACAAAGTTTTTTCTTATTAGATAGCTGATGTGATGAGAAAGCAACTGAAGTCCAAGGAGAGTAGTGGTAATGCAGATTCAGTGAAACTGCAACATGCAGAATCAAAATTATCAGAGCTCCGAACTACGCTAGCAGCATTAGGAAGAGAAGCAACTGCAGCTATGGAGGCTGTTGAGGCTCAGCAGCAGCAGGTTACCTTCGACCGTCTCCTTGCAATGGTATGATACGCCTCGATGTTATTTCAAAACCTGTACCTATCACTTAGTCTCGATCCATTTTGTTGATGGATAAGGTTTCCTGTACATTGCCACTGAAGCTTTACAGCTCAACTTGATAACTCATCTTTACCTTTTCTTTAGAATAGGGTGTACCAGAGGTGGGAAAGAGTGTACAATATAACACAGAGGCCAAATATATAGACAGCAAAGTCATAAATTGCCTTTTGGTTCCGCTGATCAGAAACTTCTTTCTAGGATGTAGCTAGAAAAATTTCAGTGGATATCTTCTCTTTCAATATTATGATAAGATGTGCGTGTGTGTGGTCATATGGGAACATTGCTTTTATTCTCAACCCCAATGTGTGGGTGCCGTAGTTTTATTGATTAGTAGGAGAACACATCTTCTCAGGTAAGTTTTGGCATATAAACAGTTGTTCTTATAGTATGCTCAATTCTATGAAAGTTTATCCTGGAAATATTTTTCTAATTACCAGGCCTTTGATTTTTTTAACATAGTTTGGATTTCTTAGCCGTTTGGTGTGATCGGAAATTTGTGTGCTTCAGCTGATGAAACTTCCTACTTAAAGTTTCTCGCTCCTGTATTTTCGGACACTCATGAATTTAAGTACTGGAGCCAGATATGCATAGACTTCGATGATTTTGATGGTACAAAAATAAACATAAATATTAAATGGGTTTTATCTTATTGTGTGCCCCATTTACAGGTTGATGCCGAGAGAACTTATCATCAGACTGTTGCTGATATTCTGAACAAACTCTATGATGAGGTGTATAACTATTGATTCTTTGACCATATAGGCAGTTTTTAGTGCCATAAACCTTGTAAGCAGATCTGAGTGTTTCCTGCTGATGGCTATTTTCTTTTTTCTGCTAATTTTTGCAGATGCTCCTTGCAAAACATCATGAAGAGTCAGAGAGCAACTATGATGAGCCATCATCAGAACCATCACCAGAGCCTAAAATATCCTCAACACCGGAGCCTAAAATATCCTCAACACTGGAGCCTAACATATCCTCAACACTTGCACACTCAAATAGCACGCTAGAAGATCCAGCAGTGCCTGAAACTAGCGAACCGACAAGGAATGGTCAGGAAGTGCATTATGTTGGGGAGGTACGTACGCCTTTTGCACCGCATATTGGGTAGATAATAGAGATGTAGTGTGTCATCTCTATTATTATCCACTCTGTTATCTTGTTGCATATTTCTGTACTTGCATGGACTGTTTAGATTGACTGATGAAGGCTTTAGAAGCCCCCACAAAGTTTTCTCCGGAACTGCTCCACATTTTTTTTGAGCTAGATTATAAATATGCACTTCTACAAATACTGTGCTCTGATAGCTGAATTTTATAAGGTGAAATTTACTTGATTGATTCGTAAAAGAAGGCCCATCTGATTCTCTAGAAAGCATAGAAGTGAAGAATGGAATTGCTTCATAGCTTAAGGAAGCCAGAAATTATGCCGGTGGTAACACAATGAGGCTGAAATCATTTGAAAATTTGATTGCAGTCCCCATTTTTTTTATTGAACTGGAACTCTCTGGTGATGGATATGATTAATGAATAGATCGTGCTACTACTTGAACAAAAGCTCCTCACCTACCTTGCTTTTCATCTTGTTCTTCTTTTATTACACCTGCTAAATGGTACTACCTCCGTTTCATGGTTTAAGGCGCACACGCTTTCCAAAGCAAAGTTTGACCGAAAGAATTGAACAACAAAATCTTGATTATATTGTATATAATTAGTATCGTTGGATTCGTATTGAAAAATACTTTTCAGTGATACTAGTTTTATACCAAAACTCTTTACGTATTTAGAGTAATTCTTGGTCAAAGAAAAAACATGTAAAAGGGCTTAAGGCGTCCTCGTTTTACATGTTTTTTCTTTGACCAAGAATTACTCTAAATACGTAAAGAGTTTTGGTATAAAACTAGTATCACTGAAAAATATTTTTCAATACGAATCCAACGGTACTAATTATGTATAATATAATCAAGATTTTGTTGCTCAATTCTTTTGGTCAAACTTTGTTTTGGAAAACGTGTGCGCCTTAAGCCCTGAAACGGAGGTAGTACAATGAAAATGTTGCCATGTAAGTTCCATGTGGATCCGTTGGTCCAAAACACGGATATATAAATATAAGAGTGACAGGTACTACCAATAGGCCATATTAGTAGTTCAGCAACTGCGCCATGGCTATAGAGAACATATACCATTGAATTATGCAACAAGCTGAACACTCCATGACTTCCTTGTCAAGCAGGTGATCCATCCGTTTGATGCCCAGGCTGATGGTGAGCTCAGTATTTCCGTGGGCGATTTCGTTGTGGTCCGCCAGGTACACACATGGTTTGCGCATCAGCATTAACTGCTACTACTCCAGATCTTATCCGTTCATTCATGGGAACGGGCTCCTCTAACGTTGAGGAGCATCTCATGTCCAAAATTCATGGGGCATCTCATGTCCAAAATTCTGAAGTAGTAGAACCACCTCTTAATAATTAGTAAATTCAGTAACTGCTGCTGCAAGAAGATGATCGGATGAACTTATATAATTGCCCACTTTGTCGCTTATAAGTGGGAACACATGGGGCCGGGCATGGCTAACAAAGCAATCTCTGTCTGTCTTCACAGGTGTCCCGAAACGGGTGGTCGGAAGGGGAGTGCAAAGGAAAGGCTGGCTGGTTCCCATCCGCCTACGTAGAGCAGAGGGACAAAGCCCCGGCAAGCAAGGTGATAGAGCCCGGACGTCTGACCGCTTGATCCCCCATCTCGTACTGATGGTTGCTGTTCATCGTCCTTTTTTTTCCGCTGTACATGAGGTGCCTCGGGAGTGGTTAGCACTTTGTAGAACTCTTGCTTTTCTGTGCAGATTCTTGTGCTTATATTTATACTAGTAGTAAAAGATATATAGTGTTTTGCGTTTAGGATCTTTTTTTTTCCGGTTCAACGGTGTATATAGAGCTATTGGTCATGGGATGCTGTATTCTTCTCCTTGTTATTACGTGGGAAGCGTGCTTCGTGCCAAATTTGAGCTGTCGAGACCAGAACAGTAAAATTATCACTACTATTTTTTTTTGTTCTGAAGGCTTCTTTTCTTCTCTATTGGATCGAGATTCGACCAGTGGCCCTTCCCTTTTCTTGCCGTTGTTGATCAAAATAGCAAAAGGAAACGACAGGACTGGAGCATCCAGTGCATCCGATTGGGCAAAAGAGGGTCGGAACTTCCGTTGGATTCTTCGATCCAGCTTTCTCTGAAAAGCGTGAACCTTAACTGCAATAGAAACACTTGCTTTATTTCCCCCTCATCGTCTCACTGGCTCACCCGGCTGCAACAGAGACAGATTCGGCTCTGAATTTATTGGCCCGTCCCTTTTGCTGCTGGTCCGGCCGGCCAGTGTAGCTCTATCTCTAGGCCGAGGATACGCTACCAGCCTGCCTGCCACCATTGCCGTTTCTTGCGCCGGCACGCACATGGAGCTCGGAAAGTTCGCGAGTGGAAAGAAACTCAAGCAGAGGCAGCAGCAGCGGCGTGGCGAGAGCTGGAGGAGACCGACATGGTTGAATGCGCAAGTGGCCGTTTGTGGTGTCCACCGGATTGATTGGCCCCGATCCTCCCTGCCGATCCCAGCCCAGCCCGCCGCTGGGGGCCTCCGGCAGTTATGACGCCCTCCTCTCCTCGTCGCTGCCGTTTCCATTCCCGATCCAGTTTGATCAGTTTGGGGTTGGAGTTTTACTCCTACACTGCCTTGGGCAGGGGCCAGGGCCACGCAGAAAAGTCATGGATGCCGGCCGGAGTTCCGTTCGAGCGTTTTGCGTATCCGGTGTCGGGTCGTGTGGAAAATGCTTCTCGCTGGCCATTGGCCGAACCCTAGCAAGAGTGCAGTTGGTGTTCATTACTGCCAGAGAGGGACCTTGGGTTAGAGTATCTAAGCTATGGTTTTCAGCTCTTTTGCTCTGTGTTAAGGGCAAGTACTAGTACGAAATATTGATTTTTGGTACTCTATGTGCTCGACATTTACGAGCTAGCTGCTGGTACAAGCGGTACATTGCATTTTTGGCCACGAGAGAGAGAGAGAGGGGCAGTGCCATCCGCCATGGCCCAGATCTAGAGGCAGTACGTGTTTTTACTGCTGGATCGAGGAGGTGGCAGTGGCTCGGCAGGGTAAAAACAGGCCAAAGCTGCTGGCCTCGGCAGACGGACGGCGAGGGAGGGGAGGAAGGGTCACATCGGAGGAGAGGACACCGGCTATGAGACACGGAGACAGTACAGCTAAGCAACCTCTGGGTACCCTACCATCGTCGGTCAGGGAACCGGACCCACCACCGGCGACAAAACTCCTCCGATCTTACGAGGCTTTGTACGTGTATTTAGCTACACCCATTCAATATGCTTGACCTAATACTCCCTCCCTGTACGCCTCAATGCTCGTCTCGCCGTGGCGCACTCACCACAGCTCGTCTTGCCGATACGACACACCTGAAGGTTGAGATGATTAAGGGAGACATCTGTCTCGTAGTTCAGTTCTACTGTAAATGCGCAAAGGAGACGGTTTAATTAATTAAAAACAGATGCAGAATTCATGCATTCAGCCATGTAGAACACTTTCTGAGCTTCGACAAATCAAAAAATAAAATACTCTCTTCCATCTATATTACACGTCATTAAAATAAAAGTATATCAGTTCCGAGCTTCAAATGGTTCCCCATGAAACTCAGTTAATACTAGCATGCTCTATCCAACCAAATAGTCTCTATCTTTCTCGTCCAAGTAACATGTCATTTTCGTTCGGTTAAGTACACACGCCCTTAACAACGCAATAATAAATGCTAAACAGAAATACAGATAACGGGTTTGCCTTCCACATTAGGACGGAGCAAATGTCTATGATACCTTAGAAGCGCATTTTAATAGGAAATGATGGGATCATGGGACGATGATCGTCCGGATCCACCACGCACGTAGTCCATGAGCGATCCAGGCTCCGCACGCACGCCTCCTCTTCCGCCGCCGCGTGGGTGCCTCACTGTCGCACACCTCCTCCTCCGCCGCGCGGCTGCCCCTCCTCTGCCGCCTGCCTCTCCTCCTTTGCTTCGTCCACACTGGCCCAAAAGCGTTGTCGCCGTCTCTGCAATACGCCTTCCGCCTCATAACGCCCTTCCCGTCGCGACCCGAAGCCCCGCCTCCATCCTCGCCCCCTGCCGCCTCGCTTCCATGTGCTCGCCGGCCGTGCCTTCTCGAGCAAATACGCCTAACGCTGACCGCCACCGGCCACGTGTGTCTCGCCGACCTCGGCTCGTCTTTGCCATTGCCGCAATCCTCGCCATCACCGCCACTCGTTTCGCCATTGCCGCAATCCTCGCCATCACCGCCGCTCGCCTTTCGCTTCACGCAAGCCCTCGCCATCACCGCCGCTGCTACAAACGGGTGCCTTCCTTTGCTACAGAGGCAGGCCGACACGGCTACAGGAGACAACCACATTTGCTGCTAGCTTGGATGCCATGGCCGCTCCTGCAAGTCCTCATGGCAGATGCTACAAAGGATGGCCTTCGATTTTGCTATATTGATATGTTTTTTGCTATCTCCGTTTAATTGTTTTGATGCAATACCGTAAAGCTTTTGCTACAAGTTCTCTGGCGAGGTCTTCCGGCTAAATTCTCTAGCCATGTATCCCGTGAAATCAGTTTTTTGCTACATTAGAAAAACGTTGTTGCTACAATCGTCTTATGATTTTGCTACAAAAGTGTCAACTTTTTGCTACAAGGTCTCCGACGAGAGTCACCGGCGAGTTTTTTTCGACGATGTCTCTCGCGAAATCGGTTTTGCTACATTAGCACAACTTTTTTACTGCATGGTCTCCGGCGGGGCGTTCTATTTTCTAAAACAAACCGGTTTTTCTTCGGAAGCAAAACCAGGAACATTTGTATCAAAAAGGATGTTTTGCAATAAAAGTGGAAATTGGGCAATTTTGGGGACATATGGCACGCGTGGAAGCAGGACGATGGGCCGGGGACGCCTAGCAGTTGCCATTTTAGTACTCCAATTATTAGTTTTTTTTAAGAAATGGGCGCTTTTATTACGTAACAGTAATATTTACATCCGGCCTCTACGTAGCTAGGATGCACACAACCGATCAACAAAAGAGCTAGTGACCAAAGCAAAAGTACCAAAATTATAAGATAAGCTAAAAAAATAAACGGCCTCAAGCTGCATATCTATCCGAAGATCACGTTGCCATTCATATCGAAAATATTCCTCGCCGTGTCCTTCAATCACGTACACTCCTCCACAAACAACTCGCGGAACTCCATACGGTTGGAGAGTAATCTATGATCAGAAAATAGTCGTAGCTCGATAGATAACCTTCCGGGAAGAAGACACCATATTATTAAAAATCTTGTCATTTCTACATAGCCAAAGCGATCAAATAATGGCAAACGCTCCACCCTAAACAAAGTCTCGTACTTATCCTTAGTCACGTTCAACCAGTTTCCAAATATATTGACTGCCGAACATGGAGGAGATAAACCAGAGCCTACTTGGATGATTGACCATATAGCACGAGCAAATTTATATTAAAAAAATAATGCCGAATTGTCTCATTATGGTGACAAAAAATGCATTGTGTACTTTCATGCCAATTCTTTTTAACAAGATTATCTTTCGTAAGAATTACCCCCTTACGAATATCTTCGTTTTAAGGGGTATTTTTATCTTTCAAATTTTACTATTATCATCTACTGAAATATCAAGTTGGATCAAAACTCTATACATTGAATCAACAGAAAATTTACCACTCTATAGTAATTTTCATTTGAATTCGTCCATACCTTCAGACAGTTATATCGTGGATAATCTCAATAAAAGATTATTCCAAGATATCAGCCTAGAAACTATGAGACTTCTTCTGAAAGACATATTAGAAGGATTGGATTCCATTACTATGGATAATGTATCCCCTTTATGTCTAACAATCGAGTATAGAGCTGAATATTATTCTAAGTATTGTTCACGAAGAGAAGTTTACATTGTCCCCTTTGTGGTTTTATTTATCTCTAAGCTTATATTGTTTGGAGGCAACCTCTATAAACTAAACAAATCTGACGGCAGACTCATAATTCTCAAACCTTCCGATTAATAAAGTTTATGTACATGGTGATACCATTTTAAAGCATCTTCAACAATAGATCGTCCCGCATGGTAAAAATGTCGATTAGCGCAAGCGCGTGGTAATTTTTTTGTGCACGCGTTATATTTGGTGTGTTTGCTACAACACGCTCGAAATCACGAGCTCGCATGTGCAGAGCAAACTACTCTCTTGATTGTTCCGCATGCTCATGCCATCAGCCCTTTCATTTTTACCCCAAACTCATCCGCCGCCAGCCCTGCGAAATAGCCGTCGTCGCTACTCGCAAACATCTTGCCACCATCGTTCCCTAGCGCCCTGCGGTCGTCCTAGCTCGCACGGACGCCTGGCAGCCTCGTCCACGCTCAAATCAAACTATGCCCCATCATCATTGTCGCTCCGTTCCGCGTTGCCGCCGCCTCGGATCCGTTGATTTGAGCTACGGTGGCCGTCAAATCAAACTCTGCACACAGTCGGCGTGTGCAAGTTGTTTGGTCAAATTATTGCAAAGTTATGTATTGCCACTGATTTGATTTTTTTGCGTGTTTTGCTAGTTCATCGAATTTATTTAGATTAGTCTGAATGTTGTGGATGAGTTTGTCGTACGATTCGTTCGATGAAGAATGGGACATAGAAGAATAAGAAGACATATTCTTGCTATTGGCTATCCACGAGAATAAAAGGCCGAAGCACGGTAGTCCCGTGTTTGGTCGAGAGAAATTGTGGAGAGAAAGGATTGGAAGCCATGACAAGTTGATGCAGAGATACCTTGTGGAGAATCCAATATACCCCGAGCGCTATTTTCGTCGATGTTTTAGAATGAGCATCAAGTTGTTTAAGGATATTGTGGAGGGTGCGATGAAGCATGATAGATTGTTTGAGCAAAGGAGGAATATTGTAGGAGAACTTGTGCATAACATTTACCGAAAGGTGATCGTCCGTCTTGTGTATGATGGCATATCGTATTTCAGAGAATGCAAATATTAATAACCACTTGACAATGGGCGATATTCAAGACATCAAGTGTGTCAAGCGCTTTATAGTTACTGTGGTCAAAAGGTTTGGTGAGAAATACTTGAGAGCTCCCAATAATCAAGACATGACAAGTCTTTTGGAGTTCAACAAAGCTCAGGGATTCAAGGTATGCCGGGCTCAATTGATTGCATGCATTGGAGTTGAAAAATATGTCCCGCTGCATAGCACAAACAGTTCAAAGGCCACAAAAAGGATTCAACTACCATCCTTGAAGCCGTAGCTGACTATGAAACTTGGATTTGGCATGCTTTCTTCAAAGTGCCCGGTTTTTGCAATGATTTCAATTTTCCTCAACGTTCACCACTCATAACAAGAATTGCGCAATGGATGCACCGGTCGAGTTTGTAGAAAATGGCCATACATACAAGTATGGCTACTATCTTGTCGATGGCATCTACCCAAAGTGTCAAATATTTGTGAAGCCAATACACAAACCGCAAGATAATAAGAAACTTGGTTTCCATAATACTCACCGCGACTACCAAAGATATGGAGAGAACATTTGGGATTTTGAAAGACCAATTTGCTATTGTGAGAGGACATACTAGATTTTGGGATAAAAAGATGCTTTGATCACTAGTAGGAAAAGACCTAATGGCGACGTTTGGAAAAAGAGGTTCGTGGTGTCAAACTCGCACGCCACTAATCTCACGCCACATATAGAGCCCCAAGAAAGAAGAAAGTTACAACCAAGCCCTTAAATTTTAAACAAAGAACCTCCGAAGAATAATTAGAAATGCAATCAGGTCCTGCTCCTCCTCCACCTGGATTCAGCAGCTCAACTCAGTCAAACTCGACGTAGCTGGGGACAAAACCACTTGGGACTGGGAGGCGAGAACCCACTATGCCATAGCCGAAGGGCCTTCGATTTGGCATAATAGTTTGCAGATTGAAGATGACCATCTGACGTCGGACAGAAGAAGCAACTGCCACTAACACCTGAGGTGGGAGTGATCATATTTCGACCTTGAAGGATGACGACCGATTAGTCACCGTGATGAACCTCCTGAGAGAAACACCATTGCTCCCTTGTTGCAGCTCTGACCACTAAAAGTCGTAGCCCGTAGGCACGAAAACCCCCTCCTTCCTTGCCTCTGCGACGAATAAGATGATGAATCTATGAACCTTGACCTTGGCAGTTGAAACCGCCAGGAAGCCTAATCGAGCTTTTGTAGGAGACGTCGACGGTGTTCCTTCTGGTCGGGCACATCACCTCGCTGCCACCACTATTAATAGCACCACCGCAAGCCACCGTGTGTAGCTCAAAAGCGGCAGCGACACGCTCCAGGAGGGGGTTCCTCACCCACCTCAACCCCGGCGTGGAGAAGGGAAGGGATATGCAGCCGACCCAAATCTGAAGGAGAAACAGAGAAGTGTGGGAGAGGGGAGGTGATATGATATATGCAGGGAATCCTAACATCACATAAAATTTGTGAGCTTAATATGACAAATTTCGCAATCTGGTAGATATAGATGATTAGATCGATGTTTTACTTTTTTGTGAAAAATCCATTGAATCTATTAATAATCATCAACAACAGGAAAAAACACCAAAAGAAATATAGATTACAGATAGGTTTTTGACCACATATTGATAGGGATGGCACCCGCCGGGTTCGGGGCCGGGTCTGGCCCCTATACCCGCCAGTTTAAGTTGTCGGGTCTCATTTCTTATCAGACCCGCGGCCCAGCCGGGTTCGGGGCCTCGTCGGGTACCCAACAGCGCATGAGACGGGAGCGACACTGATACGTCGGAATCGTATCTATAATTTTTGATGTTCCATGCTTGTTTATTATCTACTTTGCTTTGCTTTGTCCACACTTTGAGGTGTTTTTATATGTTTTTTGGTACTAACCTATTAACAAGTTGCCACAGTGTCAGTTGCATGTTTTCTTCTGTTTTTGGTTCCAGAAAGTCAAAAAATCAATATTCTCGGAATTAGACGGGACAAAAGCCAAAGTTAATATTTTACCGTGGGGAGCACGAAGTCGGAGTACGAGACGGAGGGGACATGTAAACGTCCGGATTTTTAATCCCAGATACCTGTTATGCCATACATCGCAATCCCAGGATTACTATTTTTGCGAGACATAACAGAATTGGATACCATAGTACATCATCCATTACAAACGATACATAAGTTCTTACACAAATAGGGATCTCATGATCCAGTTCTTAATACAACATCAAGCAGCGGAATACGTAATAATAACTAGAGCGTGGCGAAGCTCCATCTTCGGGTCACAGTGCAATCGACGATGGGAGATGATCCTAGTTGTCATAACCTTCCTGGGGTCCATCCTCAAGGTACTCCTCTTCATAGTCTGGCCATGGGAATAGCCAAGGACAAAGCCATAAGTACTCTTTAAGTACTCGCAAACTAATACTAACAGGTAAAGGGTTTTTTGGATAATAGGACACTAGGCTTTAGGGTTGTTTTGTAAAAGCCAGATTTATCTCTACTAAGTCTAGAAGCAAATGAATGCTAGTCACAATTTTATAACTCCTAAGTGGGAACTTGTATTTCATATCACAACCCTGTTGTGGTCAAGTCAAAGTCTCACTTCATTTCACAAGTCATTTTGTAAAAGTCTGACGGGGGAACAATATGGCCACTCCAACTATCCATAACCGCGGACGTGGCTATTCGAATAGTTTGACACTCTGCAGAGATTGTACACTTTCACCACAACATTCGATACATCTGTCAGGAACAAATCCTGAATTCACCATACTCGGTATGCGGATAATCAATCCTAACCTTTCAATTACATGCCCTAGTATAAGCACCTCTCCTGTGAGTTTGTCCTCCCAACCATGACCAACTGTCATCTTGGTACCGCATGTGGACAATCTTCACAAGGTAGCCTCAGCTCAGACCTTGGCCGTTAGGGAACTAATACTAAGGTATATAAGTTTCCAGTCAAGCCCTACCCAATCTTCGGGTATTGTGGTTGTACGATAAAATTGGAATGGTATCGCATCCAGACAACCATCAGTTTTATAAAGGGGCTAAGGCTCATGCCTCATCATTTTCATCACCAAAATCATCAGGTGTTTGGAAACACATGTCCAAAACATTTCAATAGAATGATCCATCATTCCAAGGTTTTCATAACCATTTTTCCACCAAGTATTCCCATCTAAAGTTGATCAAGTTTTATGCTTAGCACTAGCATCTACAGGTGGGGGTAAGCAATAATGAGGGGTGGTAAACTAGTGGAGCTCTAACTAAGTTCAATCTCATGCCTTAGGATGACATCAAGATTATCTAGCTTAGGCCAAATTTTATGCTCTTTATGCAACCTTCACATATCTTTCTAGTATCTATAATTCACTTAAGTAAACTCTAAGTAATAGCTTTGATTAAGAAATAAAGTATAAAGCTTGCAAATAAAAACTAGGATTGGTTTGTCAAGTGGATGTGATCACATATGCTAAAGGCATATAGTAGGCATAGTAACAAGTAGTGGTTTGCGGCATCAGTAGGGTATCTTGCAAGGGTTAACTTGCATTGGTCCACTGAGTTAATAAAGCTTGCACAATATCAGTATAAGCTTGCCTTGTGCAGAGCAGTGGTTGAAGTTCTCCTCGGCTTCTTCTTCGTAGTATCCTCCTTCCTCCTCGTATCCTTGGTCGGTACTAGCATCTATAATTAAATACGAGGTACACAATCACCAAACAATACTTAACTACTTGCAATCATCACACACAAGGGTCCTATAGATGATCTAGCATCATCTCTAACATTACAAGATTAAAGCTTCGTTTAATTCCTTTCATTTTTAGAAAAGTAATTTCTACTCATTGAAAAACTACTTAAGATTTAATATTCTCCAAACCAAACATGGGATCATGTTGACACATGTCATCACCACATATTTTAGTCCATGGGAATGTGATTTAAAGTGGTGTCACAATTTAATAAGGTTTTACCCTTTTATTTTATTTAAATAAAATGACTAGAAATGCCTATGTAGCATTCTTTTCTTACTTGAACATTATTTCTGCAAGTAAACCTATATATTTTTATATATTCTGAAATGTATGGTTAAATGTGATTTTTGAGAGTTGGAATCAACTCAAAAGCTATTATGGTTTAAATTTGAAAAATGTTTGAATGCAGAAAAGCTTCTACCTTGTTATTTTTACCTTGGGTGATCTATAGATCCAAATGACTTGAATCCAACGGTCTTGGATTCAGCATTCCCAGACCTTTCTAACAAAATTAGTTTCATTCAATTTGATGCACTGAATCAATCTGGGTTGATTTTTTAAGTTGAGTACAGAAGTGAGTTTGAAACAAAATGGAAAAGGTTTAATTTGAATAACTGGGCTGCGCGGGAAAAGTTAACGGGCCTACTAAGCATTCTGCTGGCTGCTTAAGTGGGTGTCCCCACCGTTAGTGAGACAGGGGAGGCGAAGACGAGGCAACGTGGTGCGTTGATCGATTCTAATCCAATGGTCGAGAGTCATCGCCGACGGGCAACGCCATGAGAAAGAAACCTAGCACGGCCAAAGAGGGGTGCCGGGCTCACCGGTGTCAAGGGTCGGCGAGGCAGGCGAACGACGAAGTCGACGGCGAACTCAGGGGTGGTCACGACAGCTCCTGGGGTGGACGAAATCGATGGCACCCTTCTTCTCTAGAGGCTGCGGGCTCCGGTGAAATTCCGGCGAGGTGGTGCTCGCCTTGCTCCGGGAACGGTGGGGCACGATCAGTGAGGAGAGGGGAGTGAGATGGTGTGAAGAAATCGACTGGGGGTGGCCTCTATTTATAGTCGAGCGAGGGGAACGACGGGGCGCACGGTGAGCTCGTCGGGGGCGATGTTACAGGCGGCTATTGGCATGGGCGAAGGTAGGGGACGGTGCGGTGTTCCCTGGCGATGCTTAACGACATGGTTTCGAGGCGTGGGGCGGTGCGGCTTGGTCGGAACGCGACGGTGCTCTTCGCGTGCCCGACGGAAAATTTAAGGCCGCACAGCTCGCGTGGTCCGCCCGGCGGCGAACGAGCGTGTCTGCGGTGTTGCTGGGATGGTGGGGATTGTGTATGCACGCGGCGAGGGCGGCGCGCGGTCTGTGGGTGCTGGTCGAGGGTGGCGTTCTGGCGCACGCTCGGCACGGTTGCTGGCAAGGTTGGCATGGTTCGTGCGTGTGGTCCAGGGCTTGGCAACGCTCGCGGCTTGGACAGTGAGTGGCGATGGACGGTGGGCTGCCTCCCAGACATGCTGGCTAGGCTTGCTTCTCTTCCTGGCATGCTGTCGACATGGGGGTGACATGGGTGTGCTTGGCTGTTCACCATTAATGGCAATGTCAAGCTTACAGTGATGCTAAGGGTTAGTTTAGGTTGTTAGATGATCTACTAAGGCTAGTGGTGCCCAGAGAGGGAACAAGTTAGGCTTCAATCACTGCTCACTATAGTGTTTAGGATTTTGATGATTTGTGTCTGCAACCTGTTTGATGAAATGGCCGCATGAAATCAAGTTTAGAATTTTGAAAAGATTTTTGGTGGGTTTGCTAGATTGGTGCTGGTGAGTCTGCAGATGCTTGGGTTTTGAAAGTTGAGCTTGTTTGAGTGGTGTCGGGGGGTTAACCTCGGGTAGGTCAGAGACGGGGAAAGACAGAGGTACTGTCCCCGTCTGGTTTCCGAGTTACGGCCTAAGTCGGCCGAATCATGGATATGTCGGCCGATGAACGGAGGCAAGAAGCCCACGTATATGTATCAAGTGGTTACCCGGCCGAGTTAATGAGAGAATCGGCCGGGTTACCCAAATGATCTTCATGCAGGTGAGGAACGAGCCGAGTAACACAAGGAAAGGCCGAGTGATACGAAGCTTGCAGGAGAAGGAGAAGCCCAAGGTCAAACTATAGCTGCAGACTAGAAGGAATCAGAACAGGGCCAAGCACAAGAGACAAGGATGCACAACGTCAGAGGGGCAGAAGGAGGTCACGGAGGTGACAGTCCTGGAGCCCGAGGCACGCAGGAGGGGGCCACTGGAGCCTTGCCGTCATTAGAAGGGCGACAGGTAAAGGAGGCCGCCGAACTACTATTTTGGGACAAGCATATTCCACGAATATGCTTGTTCGTCACCCTAAGGGCACCCAAGGCACCCTTTATAAGGGAGGTTTGGACCCGAGGAGGGATCGACTCTTTGAGCACCGTTAGGCTGGGGAGATTCATCTTGTCCCCCTGTATTCAGCTCAAGGAGCATTTGTAACCCATCAAGAGAGAAATAAAGTTCATCACTTTGGCAGCTTGAGTGTAAAGACAGTTGCATCTTCCCTCCCCAGATCCCACTAGCATCCATTGGCCCCGTACTTTAGCCTACCCATGGCATCTGCCGTGCCACCACCACGACTGGCGCCATACCATCAGGCCAGCAGCGGTGCTAGCTGGAGTTGTGATCCGGACGGGAAACTTCATCAACACCGGCGAGCGCGTTGTTTCTGGTTTGGTCCAGAGATTAGGTCTCTGCGACTACGTCAGAGAAAATGCAGGAAGCTTCAGGGGGAAAACTCCCCCGCGCAACGGGATCTTCATCGGCCTGGGCGAGCACAGGGTCTACGTCAGCGTCGACATCACCGGCATTTTTCCTCACCAAGTTGTTGTTGCAGGAGAGCCACCTCGAAGCGCGGCGAGTCGTCCATCAGGAGAGCATCTTGCAGGCAGCGTCGAGGTGATGGTCGCAGCAGGAGCTCAAGCAGGAGCAGCAGTAGCCGGGTCAAGCAGAGAACCCGCCGTAGGCGCACAAGGCGCACCCAAGCAGACCACACTGCAAACCGCTGAGGTAATTCCGGCAGTGACAAACCCGGCCGAGCTGCATGACACCACCCCAAAGGCACCAAGAGTGAGAGGGCCACCTCTGGAGAGACCAGAGAACATTCTTCAGGCAACTATAGAAAACTTAACCACACCTGTAGCGCCGATACTTGATCCGGCAAATGCTCAGGCAGAGTTAGAAGAAACCAGGCAAAAGGTGCTGGTAGAGGCCAAAAAGTATCACCAAGGGAATCCTTGAACAGACCTTGAGAGAATACGCAAAAGCTAATAAGTTGATATCGCACCGAGCGGGTGGACGAACTAAGATTAAGAGGGAAGAACCTCATGAATGACATTAACAAAGAGCATGAAGCTCACAGGGCCGAATCAGGTGATTTGGGTTTGCCGAGGTACAGTACCCCGGCGAAAAACCTGAGAGCGGCAAATGCCGCAGCATTGGAATTAGAGGGGTTAACAGGGGAAGCTCGGCAGAAACAACAAGAAAGAGTGAATGAGCTGCGCATCGCGAACCAGCAAAATGAGGAAATGCTCGAGCTAACCCGGCAAGACCAGGGCTTCACGGATGGTTCATTCGGGCAAGACTGCTTTATCTCAAGCGGCATCTTCACCCGGAAACAACGCTAGAAAAGAGAAAGCAGTAACCTCAGGGAAGAGGAACAAGCAAATTGTTCCATATGACCCGGCAATAGCTGGAAAGCAAATGAGAACAGAGGCAATGCAAGACGAGTTAATAGTGGGGAGAGAAACCACGGCCGTATGGAAAAGGACGGCGGCGGCCGAGGTAATGGGGATCTCGGCAGGAGAGAACCTGCAAGAGACAATCATGAAAACCAAACCCCGGCCGAAGTAAGGAGAGAAGTGTCACCAACCCGCAACTGTGACATGAGCCTCGGCAGAAAGAGAAGTGAGGCCAGTTACACAATCGATGAATGAAAGGTACAATGATGGATATTCCGAGGTAGAATACGCGAACCGTGGTGGAAACAATCACTATGGGATGCGGATAGAATCATGTACTGATTTGCCACAAATGATGCAAGAGTAAAGTTGGATCGGCTATACCGGTCCGAAGCATTGGAAGAGCAAGGTCCACGGTCCGACATGTTTTGGACCACGGATCATGGCGAACCACCGGCCGAATTTTCAGTTGGCAAGAGGCACAAAACGCATAATGGAAGTACCAAGCCACAAGACTGGTTGATTGATTATGCCACCGCTGTGAAGATAGCGGTGGCAACCTAAGATGGGCAATGCGGTATGTCCCAGATGTTGGAAGGACTAGCTGTGGTATGGTTGAATAATCAACACCGGCGAGATCAACCGCTGGTTAGATTTCAAGAAATGTTCGTTAGTAACTTTACCAAAGACATACAAGAGACCAAATAGACCACAACAACTAGCCATGTGCAAGCGAGGCCGAATGAAACGGATAGAGAGTTTTTAACTCGATGGTGTAACGAGAAACTCATGAGGGAGTTATCGAATCGCAAGCAATCGCTTGGTTCGCAAGGCTGCCGTTATGCCAGCGTGTTGTGGCAACGCCGCAAAGAGATATGCCAACCACACCGCGTAAACTATCGAATAGCAGACTCCTATGCATTGGGTGACCCAACCCAACCGGAGTTAATGTCGGCAGATCATCGTGAGCAACAGACCAAGACACGAGGAATTGGCCGGTCATCCAGCGCGATTTCAGAGGAAGAAGAAGAGAGAGAGGCCGGATTATAGATATAATTCGCCTGTGGCCAGAAGACAAGATCGCCGAGTCTCGAGCAACTCAAATGTAAAAATGGACCTCAACAAGGGACATCAAGAAATGAGGGAAAGAGGCAATGGACCCTAGAGCAAAAGAAGCAATGGCAAGAGAGGCCAAGTATACGTTCAATCCATGTTAGATCACCGTGCAAATTTCACACATCAAACCCATCCGATCACCAATCATACAACCCGCAATGCGCTGGATGAAAAATGCGATGGGGAACCCAGCAGAGTTCAGCTCATCGTGCAACAAGAGCATCACCGCAATTAATCGGAGCAAATATACAAGAATCGATGCTACCGCCCTCCCCGAGGTACGATAACTCGGATCGGAGGGATGCAAAGGCATCAAGTAATGAACCAGGCTGTGGACGGAAGGATGAATCCGCAAATCTTTGGACGTAATGATTACAGGAACATCACCGGTCTTATTGTGTGTTCACAATGTAAGCAGGACAAGCAGAGTGTGCAGTACGGCATATGGAAGTGAATGCAGTTGTACCGGCAGTGCCAAGATACCAGCCATGGTCTGATCAAGAGGTGACCTGGAGCATGAAAGACCACCCCAGAATAATGCCGAGTCCAGGATCATATGCACTTGTGTTGGATCCGTCGTTTGTGGGACCAAGCATCAATGTGAAATTTTCAAAAGTACTCATCGACAATGGAAGCAGTATCAACATCATGTACAAAGATACCATGCATAAGCTCGGAATATCACAAAATATGCTGCAGTCCACGAGGACAACTTTCCATGGGATAGTGCTAGGGCTTTCATGTGAGCCCATCGGTAAAGTCCGAGTGGACGTGTTATTCGGTACAAGAGATAATCAGAAGCGAAAACTTAGAATTTGAAGTGGTGGATCCGGAAAGTTGTTATCATGTTTCACTCGGACGGCTGACCGGCCAAATTCATGAGCAACATATAAGTTATCTAAAGATGAAGTTACCCGGACCACAAGGGGTGATAACAGATTGCGGGATTACAAGAAGTCAATGGAGGTGCTTGCCGGGTCAAATTGGCCGAGTCATTGGTTATAGCAAGAGAAAAGAAAAGGATCCAGAGGTAGCAGCTCGCTCAATCGGCAAGATAGTTAAACATGCAAGACCGCCAACCCTCATGGCGGTGTTTCTTTCACCAACCAAAGAGACGAAGAAATTTTATTGATGAGCAATTCCCAGAGCGCACTGTTACTATTGGTGCAGGCCTTGACACTAAATAGGAAGGCGAGCTCACCAACTTCCTCCGTGAGAATCGGGACATATTTGCGTGGTCAACCCAAGATCTGCAAGGTGTTCCGAGGGAGTTGGCTGAGCACTCTTTAAACGCGTGCCAGGGCAAGTCCGGTGAAGCAACCTCTCCGCTTCACCAAGACAGAGAAAAGTAATAGGGATGAAATAGCTCGGCCTCGCAAATGGGTTCATCATGGAGGTGCTATATCCGGATTGGTTATCAACCGTGCTAGTAGAAAAGAAAAAGATGACCCCAATGTAGCCATTGTGTGGCGAATGTGTATCGACTACACTAACCTGAACAAGGCGTGTCCGAAAGATCCTTTTCCATTGCCTAGAATAGACCAAGTCATTGACTGACCGGCCGTTGTGAGCTGTTATCATTTGTAGACGCCAGATTCGTTTCCACCATACCGTTAAATCCGCCGATCAAATAAAGATCGCATTTATTACCCCACGGGCTTATTGTTATCGCACAATGCCATTCGCCTGCGAAATGCAGGAGCAACATATCAAAGATGCATGCAAAATGCCTACATGATTAGATAGGAAAATGTACAGTGTATGTGGATGACGAGTCATCAAAACTAAGGAGAGCAAAACCTTGCTAGAAGATATACGACAAACTTTCGCGAACCAGAAGGTTCCGAATGAAGCTTAATCCAGAAATGCACATTTGGCGTCTTGTGAAAACTACTCGGTTTCCTTGTGTCCACCGAGGTATCGAGGCTAATCCAACAAAGATAAGAGCAGAGAGAGAATGGAATTGCCGAGATGTTTGAACGATGTAAAAAATTCACCGTCTGCCTCGCTTAGTCGATTTGTATGTCGGCTAGGAGAAAAGGCACTGCCACTTTATCAGCTGATGAGAAAGTCGGACAAATTCAGCTGGACTCCGCAGGCGGACCTTGCATTTCATGAGTTGAAAAAGATGCTAGTTACGGCACCCATTTTAGCTTCTCCATTATCGAAAGAACCTATGCTACTCTATGTAGCGGCTACCAATCGAGTAGTTAGTACGGTGGTCGTAGTGGAACGACTTGAAGATGGTAAGTCAGTTCAGAGGCCGGTGTATTATCTAAGTGAAGTATTATCCACTTCAAAGCAGAATTATCCGCACTATCAGAAGATGGCTTATGGAGTATATATGTCGGCAAAAAATCTTAAGCATTACTTTGAAGAACACCCCATCAAAGTAATCTGTGAGGCACCCATAGCCGACATATTGAACAACAAAGATGCAAGTGGCCGAATAGCAAAATGGGCGATCGAATTATCACCGTATGCTCCACAATTTGATAGACGAGATGCAATCAAGTCTCAGGCTGTCGCCGACTTTCTCGTAGACTGGGCCGAGGTGCAGTATGAGCCACCATTGCCAGATCCAAATTACTGGACAATGCATTTTGATGGTTCCAAACTAAGGAATGGTTTGGGAGCAGGAATAGTGCTAACCTCACCTAAAAAAGATCAATTGAAATATGTACTGCAAATACATTTTGCTGCGTCCAACAATGTAGCTGAATATGAAGCGCTAGTCCATGGATTAAAAGTGGCAAAAGAAATTGGTATACGCCAAATCCTATGCTATGGTGACTCGGATCTAGTAGTACAGCAAGTATCGGGCAGTTGGGACGCATTAGATGCTAATATGGCTTTATACAGATTCCATGTGCAAAAAATCAGTGGATACTTTGAAGGATGTGAATTCCACCACATACCACGAGCGTAAAATGACGCCGCCGACACATCGTCAAATTAGGATCAACCCGCAGTCAATTCCGCTGTGTATTGCCTCGAGCACCTCAGAAACCATCAATAATCCCATCACCGTAATCCGAATCAATCTTTATCCCAAAGAAGTTCGCAGAAAATCACACGCCAATGGAGGTAGATCCGCAGAAGATTCAAACCCCTAAAGAGGGGACGGAAGTAATCACAATCATGGAGAGAGCCGAGGTATATACGCCAGTAAAACATGGAGATAGACACTGAGATCACTGCAGAAAGAGTAACACCGATATGGGCGCAACCCATATTTTCTTACCTAAAAGACGCGATATTGCCGAGTAATGAGGTATTAGCTAGACAAACCATAAGAAGAGCAAAGGCCTATACAATCATAAACAATGAGTTATATAAGAGAAGCGCCACAAACGTATTGCGTGTGCGCGTGAGTTCCACAGAAGGTCAGGAAATCCTTCTAGACATACACCAAGGAGAATGTGGGCACCATGCCTCATCTCGCGCTTTAGTAGCCAAGGCATTTAGGCATGGATTTTACTGGCCAACGGCGTTAAAAGAGGCAAAAGAATTGGTTAAGAAGTGCAATGGATGTCAGAGATACGCAACTGAATACATATGCCGTCACGAAGTTAAAAACAATACCCATCACTTGGCCATTTTCTGTATGGGGTTTAGATATGGTGGGACCGTTCAAGCCGGCGAGAGGAGGAATGACCCACATGTTGGTTATGGTAGACAAGTTCACAAAGTGGATTAAAGTAAAACCAATTAAAAAGTGTGATGGGCACACAACAGTGAAATTTCTCAAGGATATCATCTTGAGATACGGGTACCCACATAGCATTATTACGGATAATGGCACAAACTTTGCAGAAGGAGCTTTCGCTAGATTTTGCCAAGAGAAGCACATAAGACTAGATATTGCCTCGGTGGCTCACCCAAAGATCCAATGGACAAGTGGAAAGGTCTAATGGATCTGGTGCTATCGAATAAAACCACGACTTGTTGAACCTTTGCAAAGGTCGGCAGGATGTTGGATCAAGAAATCCCACCGTGTTATGGAGCCTTCGGACTACTCCGAATAGATCAACAAGTTACACTCCATTCTTTTTCGTGTACGGGCGTAGGCCGTACTCCCAGCCGACATAATATATGACTCGCCAAGAGTTGCTCAGTACACAACCTCAGAGACAAATGAAATAGCTCGACAAGATGCCGTAGACCTGTTGGAAGAAGCCAGAGAATTGACATTATCACGATCGGCTATTTATCAACATAACTTACGGCGGTATCACAGCAAGAAAGTGAATCCAAGAGTATTCAAAGAAGGATATTTGGTCCTCCGACTAGTGCAACGCACGGCCGGCATGCACAAATTGTCACCCCCATGGGAAGGACCATTTATTGTAAGCAAAGCATTGCACAACGATGCATATTATCTGATCGATGCTCAGTCCCCTGGAGAGAACAAGGCAGACAAAGCTGGTGAAGAGACGAAGCGCCCCTGGAATGTGGCTTTACTTCGGCCATTCTACTCGTAGTGTTATATCTCGAGGTCAAAATCCAATGATGTATTTGAACCTCGGCACCCAGAGCAGTGACTCGGGGACTGCCTTGGGATATACTTATTTCGTATTATGTATTCGAAATTCGGCACCCAGAGCAGTTACTCGGGGACTGCAATATGTTATGTTATTTCGTGTTATATGTTTGAACCTCGGTACCCAGAGAAGTTACTCGGGGACTGCAATATGTTATGTTATTTCGTGTTATATACCTCGGCACCCAGAGCAGTTACTCGGGGACTGCCATATGTCATGTTATTTCGGGTTATATGTTTGAACCTCGGCACCCAGAGCAATGACTCGGGGACTGCCATATGTTATATTTATTTCTTTCGCGTTACATGCTTAAACCTTGGCGCCCGAGCGTTGACTCGGACCGCCAGATGTTGTATTTCTTTCATGTTATGAATATGAACCTCGGTGCCCAGAGCAATGACTCGGGGACTATCATATGATATATTAATTCCGTATTGATACCTAAACTTCGGCATCTAAAGCAGCGACTCGGGGACTACCGTATGCTACCTCAAAATTATGCTGAACGCACTCATATCAGTTTTATACTACCTCTGAAATTTGATTTACATGAGGAAGTTTCAGACAATAAACAACGATCCAGCGATTGCTGCATACTTCCACAACGAAGTAGTTAACTTATGTTCAGAATAGATCAATATCATAGGTATTCAGCGCTCATGCCTGGGTAAGACCATAAAAAATAAGGCAAAGTTAAGCCCTAAAAGGTCAAGAAATTAAGGGCCAGCGAAGCAAGAATTTGGACGAGCATCCACTTAACCAAGTGTCTCAACAGTACATGGCAAAAGAAATTCAAATCATACAGCGAGTTAACAAATTTTTTCGCCTACATCATACGCCCGGCATACCAGGGATCGGAAATAACTTAGGCGTTGTTCGTTGGAGGCGACTACTTGCTCAAAAGGGCACTCAAGTAGGAGGGACCTCGACGAGGTTGCCTCGCCATCCGCCGACCCAGTGCAACTTCTACGAAGTCCGGTTTGTTCAGAGCGTCGGTCAGGCGGTAGAATGCCCTACCTTTGGAAGAGGACCGCCGTCATGTTGTCCGAGCTTGAGCTAGATCTATCGATGCGGCGAATCATTTTCACCTTCCCCGCCTCCGTGAATCATCATCCGAGGCACCTTCACCGCAACCTCGATCCGGTCCGGGAAAACTCGACCCTTCATTCCAAGTATGCACGTCGGCGTACTCGACGAGTTGAACGCCTGAGCTTGTCGAAGAGCAACAAAAGTGGGATCTTCGACCACGGGAGCCAGGCATAAGTTTCTCGTGATGTCAGAGAGATGTCTTCATACCATGACATGATAACAAGAAGGGCCATGTCGGCACCAAGACGCCCAGCAGATTCTCTCAAAGACTCAATCGCCTCTCGGATGCCATCACCTTGTCACCAATAACTTGATTTCATTGATATCAGAGTCCCGAGGTATTCGACCGCAGTACATGGTAAGCTCGGATAGCGGCGCACCAAGTCCCGCCCATAATTTTCATCGGACCAATCTGCGGCACCAACGGCAACCAAGTAATCCTCCATTGAGTATTCTCAATCAACAAGATATGAGTTCACCTCGGCAAGACGAGCTGCAAGAACTGCTTTAGAACTCACGGGCTTGGCCTCGGGGAAATGATCTGCGCAAAGCACGAACGTGTCAAAGGGTAGCAGGGACAAAAACAAAAATATAATTCGGCCATGCCAAGTAGCTTACGATGAATATAGCTCATCATTATCTGAAGATCTTTGGCCCAATCAGCCTTGCTCTTCTCAAAACGAGCAATTTCCTTGCTCAAACCACGGGTTTTAAGTTCGGCAGCTTTGAGGAGTTCTTTGTTCTTCTGCAGATCCAGAGTCAGCCGATTCTTTTCCTCGGAAAATTCTTGGTCGACCTTCTCTAGTTCGGATTTTTGAGACAGCTTAAGGGTATCCACCTCGGATCGCAGGCGAGCTATCTCATCGTCTTTTTCTTGTAGTTGCGCCGAGTGAACTGCATTTTGTTCTAAAAAATGCAGCATCACGTCAGGCATGGGAATGCAATCTTGATGTGACACTGCGAAGTCTTGCAACTCAGCTTTACCACAGCCAAACGCAATAAGGAACCTTAGCATATATATTAAGAAGGAGAAGGAGTAAAATAGAAAGGAAACTAACCTTCCAGGTTCTTGATCTTCTTTTCAAGGCGAATATTGAGGTTATTAATATTACCTATTCAACAAGAAGTGTCGCATTCCATGGATACATGAGAAAGTTGGGAATAAGAAAAGGAACTATCGACATAGCAGCCTTCTTTGCCACGCGCGTAACTTCTCGTACTTCTCTTCCAACTTATGGCGGTGCAAAAAGCAACCTCGAACTCGGCATCACGGTCATGTGCAACCCGAGTAATAAGGCAAAATGATGAGTCAACAAGTAAAGCTAAATTAAATCCGAATCAAGCAAAGCTTAACTCGGATTTAGGTGGCTGGATATTCAAAGCTAAACGCATCCGAGTCAAGCGTAACTTAACTCGATCTAGGTGGTCGGATATTCAAAGCTTAATTAATTCGAATCAAGCAAAGCTTAACTCGCTTTAGGTGGTCGGATATTCAAAGCTAAACCGCATCCGAGTCAAGCGTAACTTAACTCGCATCTAGGTGGTGGATATTCAAAGCTTAATTAATTCAATCAAGCAAAGCTTAACTCGGCTCTAGGTGGCTGGATATTCAAAGCAAACAGATCCAGTCAAGCGTAACTTAACTCGCATCTAGGTGGTGGATATTCAAAGCTAAATTAAATCCGAATCAAGCAAAGCTTAACTCGGCTCTAGGTGGTGGATATTCAAAGCTAAACCGCATCCAGTCAAGCGTAACTTAACTCGCATCTAGGTGGTGGATATTCAAAGCTTAATTAATTCCAATCAAGCAAAGCTTAACTCGGCTTTAGGTGGTCGGAAATTAAAGCTAAACCGCATCCAGTCAAGCGTAACTTAACTCGCATCTAGGTGGTGGATATTCAAAGCTTAATTAATTCGAATCGAGCAAAGCTTAACTCGGCTCTAGGTGGTGGATATTCAAAGCTAAACCGCATCCGAGTCAGTAACTTAACTCGAGATCTAGGTGGCTGGATATTCAAAGCTAAATTAAATCCGAATCAAGCAAAGCTTAATTCGGCTCTAGGTGGCTGGATATTCAAAGCTAAACCCGATCCGAGCCAAGCAGAACTTAACTCAGATCTAGGTGGCTGAATATTCAAAGCTAAACCAAGTCCGAATAAAACACAACTAAACTCGGATCTAGATGGCCGGATTAACAAACCTTAGAAACAAATTTAAGTCAAACTTCCAAGTATACAACAAGTTATTTCCTTGCAAGTTTCGGGGACTAGAGCATATGGTAACATCTAAAGAGTAATTTAAGACTCAGAGAAAATAATTACCGCATTCATCTTGTTGGTATCAATGATGAATCAAGATGGTCAAAACGGTCACCGATGTCGGAAAATGAAAGGGTGGTTCGTTGGATTTCCTCAAACCGATCAGTGACATTCCGCTTATTGGCATACTCAACCAAAGACTCAAGGTCGTTCCCACTAGGCTCGAGTTAAAACTTTACCCGAGCAGAGGTCCGACCACGGCGGTCAGGGGCTCTTATGAAGAGCAAAGTCACGGCCGGTAATGTAACGGGACTTTGGTGGCGTAGCTCCCTTACGCAAGACGTCGCCAATACTCGGTGAGAAGAGGAGCCAAGACCTTTCTCGAGAAGGAGTCTTGACTGCAATAGCTTTTTTCGCCTTAGAAGAGGCATCGGGAAGTGGCGCCTCGGAGTAGGGACGGGTCCTTAGGAGCGAGAGGATAAGGTCGCAGAGGGGCCGGGTCGACCTTTTCGACCGAGGTCGGGATGGCCGAGAAACCGCTGAATAGATGGAGGCTCGATGGCGCTACGGGGCCCATAGAAGGCGACGGGCTCGGCGAAAACTTGAGGTTGGTTAGAATCCAGGTCAATGGAAGGGGTCTCGGGAGATCACGGCAACAAAGCGACGATTCGGAGGAGGAGAAGCAGACGAATAGGACTAGGAATTCGTATCATCACGGAAGGAGGAGATGGCGGCGAGTCGGACGACTAGTCATACTAGGACCGCCGGGTTTAATGTAAAGAGGAGCACCGCAAAAATAAGAAAGAAGATTCACAAGATGAGAAAGCAGAAGAGAGAAACAAGAAATATAGGCAAAAGAACTTACCGCGACCCTGCATAGTCTTGCGCTGGGAGGGTTCGAGCGGATTTCTTCATTCGCTTCTTAGGAACAGCCTCGAGGCACTAGCAGAGCCCCGCTTCCCGAGGTAACGGAGGTCGGAAGCAATAGGCTCGGCGTCGTGAACCTGACGGCGGATTAGCTGGGAAAGTAGAAGCGAAATGCATAAGAAATAGGCATGGCGGCAACTACCTCAAGAATTTGGACCTCGTCCAATCACCTTCCTCCTCATGCGCTGAAGTTTTGCCGCGAGCTCGAGCCGAGCAGGATCCGACTTAGGGACGAACTCCTCGGTCCGGCTCGCCAAGATCCGGTACTCCTGTCCGCGGGCCAAGGGAGCTGCAGAACTTCGGCGTCCTCATTCTTCTGCTCTGCGAACCTCTGCAAGACAAGGAGAAAGAGAATCATGTCAACCAGTTTCTAAAAACTGTGGAATAACAGAGCAATGCTGATTAAGCTTACCTCGGGAGGCGGACGATCGTGGGTGAATGGTTTTAACCCCCAAGACCAATCCTCAGGCATCTCAGTCTTGAAGATAGCTCGGACGCGCTTATGAATAAGGTAGTTATCCAGCTCCACGGTCGAGACTCGGTTAGGGTCGAGAGGACCACTCATGTAGCACAACTTGTGGGTCCGCTGCTGGAAGGGGCAGATCCGGCTACTAATAAAAGTTGCCATCAGGTCTTCGCCACATAACCCGGCCCGGATCAACTCTTTTAGCCGAATCTCGAAGTCCTCGGCCAAGGCATGAGTCTTCCTCGGATTATAGAGCCAGTTCACTTTGGAAGGTGGGCCAATTGAGAATGGAGGGAGCCGAATCTTGTCTTCCGCCCCTCTGTTCTTGACGTAGAAGAATGACTTGTGCCACTTCTTGCACGACTCCAACCCAGTGACACGAGGGAACACGGATTTCCTCCGAGGTGTGATAGACGCCGCCCCACATTGGGTGAGCAACTTCTCGGAAGGGTGCGAGATTTGTCGAACAACGTTGGAGCGGATCTGGAAGAACTTCACCGGACATGCACCGGCCACAGTCAAGTAACCTCCGAGGCGGAGATGAAAGCGAAGAGAAGCTATGACGTTCGCGGGAAGGTGATGGTGAAGGTCAAGTAATCAAGGAATTCTCTAGCGAAATCACTAAGAGGGAGACAAGCCGCGCGGCGTGGGACATGAAAACCACATACTCACCCTCTCGATATCTGGAGAGGATTCTGTCGCCGGTAACGGCAAGAAACCTCGGCAGGAATCCGTCGAGTCCGGATGAGCCATTCAATCTCACGGCCGGATCAAGAGCCCCGCCACGAGCCTCGCCAGCCGGAGCCAGCTGCCGTCCTCAACAAGAGCGCCGCTAAACGAACTAGACATAGGTGCGTGGAAAGATCGCGGAGGAAAAGCTGGCGGCGGAGGAGTTTAGAGCTGCGAGGCCCGTCGAACTTTGCGAAAACAATGGCGAAGAACGGAGGAACCGTCGCCCGAGCACGAAAACGGAGCAGATGGATCTAGGGAAAGATCAGGGCAAGACTATCAGAGAGGACTCACCGTGGCGAGCTTGCGGCCATGAGCGGGCAAGAAAGGCAGAGCGACACGGCAGAATCCTCGCCGGCGGAGGCTCTGGCTGACGAGCGGCGGCGGAACGTCAAGAGAACGCGCCGGCAAAGAAGGAGAACGGAGGCAAGCGATAAGGGGAAAGGAGAATCCCACGGGCGCAGTTCCCCTCTTTATAGTCAAGCCATGAACAGGGGAGTGGGATCGTGGGTGTGGCGGTTATCCGTGTAGATCGTGGGAACAGCACGAACGCACGACGGTGAGTGGATCCACACCAACGGCCACACACGAAGAAAGGTCGTTACAATCCCCGAGGGGAGCGGCACACGAGGCGTCGCGGTAATGGCGGCAGTGCGTGGTTCATCGTAGCTTGTCGAAGCACCGTAGAAGGACCTAAAACTAGAAGAACAATGATGGGATGACACGTGGGGACGTGGCGACGAGGAAGGAACGAGGAAACCTCGGACGAGGGCATAGCTCGAAACAAGGCGAAGAATGTAATGAAGCCGATATAACCCTACCAAAGCTATTGTGGCCACACACCAGGGACTAATGTCGGGGGTTAACCTCGGGTAGGTCGAGACACGGAAGACAGGTACCGTCCCGTCTGGTTTCGAGTTACGGCCTAAGTCGGCCGAATCATGGATATGTCGGCCGATGAACGGAGGCAAGAAGCCCACGATATGTATCAAGTGGTTACCCGCCGAAGTTAATGAGAGAATCGGGGTTACCCAAATGATCTTCATGCGGTGAGAACGAGCCGAGTAACACAAGGAAAGGCCGAGGATCTGAAGCTTGCGGAGAAGGAGAAGCCCAAGGTCAAACTATAGCTGCAGACTAGAAGGAATCGAGCAGGCCAAGCACAAAAGACAAGGATGCACGCTGTCGGAGGGGGCGAAGGAGGTCACGGAGGTGATGCCTAGAGCCCGAGGCACGCAGGAGGGCCACTGGAGCCTTGCGTCATTAGAAGGGCGACAGGAAAGGAGGCCGAACTACTATTTTGGGACAAGCATATTCCACGAATATGCTTGTTCGTCGACCCTAAGGGCACCCAAGGCACCCTTTATAAGGGAGGTTTGGACCCCGAGGAGGATCGACTCTTTAAGCACCGTTAGGCTGGGGAGATTCATCTTGTCCCCCTGTATTCAGCTCAAGGAGCATTTGTAACCCATCAAGAGAGAAATAAAGTTCATCACTTTGGCAGCTTGAGTGTAAAGAAAGTTGCATCTTCCTCCCGCATCCCACTAGCATCCATTGGCCCCTGCTTTAGCCTACCCATGGCATCTGCCGTGCCACCACCACGGTTGGCGCCATCAGGGGCCAAGGCGTGCTAGCTGGAGTTGTGATCCGGACTGGAAACTTCATCAACACCGGCGAGCGTGTTGTTTCTGGTTTGGTCCAGAGACTAGGTCTCTGCGACTACGTCAGAGAAAATGCAGGAAGCACACCAAGGGGGCACACCCCCTGGCCGCACAAGTGGGCCCATACTGGGCCTGGGGGTGTAGCCGCCCTGGTGGCCCCCCTGCCTCGCCTCTTCGCCTATAAGAAGCCCCTGACACAGAAACCCTAGGCACCCGATCAATATTCCACGAAACCATCTGTAGCCGCCGACACCATCGTCTCTAGATCGGGAGGTTCTGAAGCTCTTCCTGACACCCTGCCGGAGGGGAGATCATCCCAGAGGCCTTCTTCTTCATTATGCCGGTCTCCGGTATGAAGCGTGAGTAGTTCCACCTTGGACTACGGGTCCATGTAGTAGCTAGATGGTTGTATCTCCTCCTTGTGCTTTTATTTCTAGATCTTGTGAGCTTCATTCATGATCAAGATCTAATCTATTTGTAAACATGCATGTTGTGTTTGCGGGGATCCGATGGATATTAAGATTACTATGTCAGATTGATTAATAATTTTGTCTTATTGATTCTATCATGTCTGTGTTGTTTGTGATCTTGCATGCTCTCCGTTGTTATTAGCTATCTTGGCCAAGTAGTTGCTAGTGACTCCAGGAGGGGTATTTGTTGGAGATATACCCTAGAGGCAATAATAAATATAGTTATTATTATATCTTTGTGTTTATGATAAATGTTTACATTCATGCTATAACAGTATTAACAAGTAAACATTAATACTTGTGTGATTTGTAAACTAAATTAGAGTCCCTAGTAAAGCCTCTTTATAATACTAGCTTGTTGGTTAATAAATGATTGTGGTTTCCCTATCATGAACATTGAGATGTTATTAATAACAAGATCATATCGTTAGGAGAATGATATGATGGACATACTCCTATAGATAAGCGTAGCATAAAGATCAAGTCATTCTAATAGTTCAATTGCTATATGCTTTCTGATACATAGTAACCTAATTCCTTCGACCATGATATCATGCTTATCACCATCACCGGAAGGATGCTTTGATGACATCAAACACCACCGTGAATCGGGTGGCTATAAAGGTGGCATTGAGTGTTCGGAAAGTATTGGTTGAGACACATGGATCAAGAGTGGGATTTGTCCATCCATATGAGATAGATATACTGGCCCTCTCGGTGGAATGTCATCCAATTAGCTTGCAAGCATGTGACTAGCTCACAAGGGATCACATATCACGGAAAGAGAAAAGATTACTTATCGATGCGAGGTTGAACTAGGTATGCGTAGATACCGACGATCAAAACCTCGGATAAGTAAACTATCGTGAGACAAAGGAAATTGGTATAAATGCGTAAGTGGTTCATTCGACCGCAAAGTAATCGTAGAAATATGTGGGAGCCATATGAATTTCCAGATTCCTCTATTGGTTATTGTTCGGAGAAGTGTCTCGATCATGTCCGCATAATTCACGAACCGTAGGGAGACACACTTAAGGATTCGACGTTGTAGAGTAGTTATGGAATGATGAGTAAGAGACCGAATGTTGTTCGGAGTCTCGGATGGGATTCGGGATATCACGAGGAGATCCGGAATGGTCCGGAGAATAAGATTCATATAAGGAAAGTCATGTTTCGGGGTTGGAGAATGGTTCCGGCGTTTTCATCAGGAATGTTCTAGAAGGTTCCGGAATGTCCGGCACTACGGAGGGGAAGGGTACATGAATGTGTCATAACAAGTTGGAATGGTTGCATCATGTACTAGGTGTCATCGCTGAGCAAGATAAAGGGATAAATCAAATCCTAGTTTGAAAAGTCAAACGCCAATTTGAAAAGTCAAACGGCTATTTTGCTTGGTGGAGGGAGAGTAGGAAACCTACTTGGGGAGGAAGTCCCTCTCCCTCCACCGCCGACCTTGGAAGCCGAGTTAGGGAGGGACTCCCCTCCCCTTGGCCGCTGCCCTCCACCTATATAAGGAGGGGCAGGGCTGCCCCTCCAAGCACACAACTCCACCTCTCCAAACCCTAGCCCCAAGCCACCGGCGCCACCACCTCCTGCTGCTGCCGCCGCCTAGGGCAAACCCTAGCCGCCGAATTGGGCTTCCCCAAGCCCTAGCCGCTGGCTTAGCCCCCTCTCCTTGGTGTGTATAAACCCTAGATCACTTAGGGCTCTCTCATAGTCCACCATACTCGCTCCGTCTTAAGGCGAAGCCCTGCGAGATCTCCCCTCTACTTCCGGTACCACGCCGTCGTGCTGCCGAAATCGCGAGGAGAGTGCTACAACCTCCATTTTCTTTGGAACAAGGAGAGGAAGGTCTTCGTCGAGTATCGAACGTGTGACCGATGCGGGAGCTAGCCGAACAGCAATACGGAAGGATCGTCTACGCGATCTTGAGATCGGGAAGAGTACGGCTACATCACCCACGAGAATCCGCTCTCGTTAAACACTTTGGAATCTTGGAGGGTGAGTTATTCCATCGACTCGTTGCTACAATCTAGTAGATAGATCTTGGCTTGTTTGTTTGTATGCGGTAGAAAATTTTTATTTTCCATGCTACGAACCCCTACAGTGGTATCAGAGCCGTGTCTATATGTAGATCTGTTGCACGAGTAGAACACAATGGTCATTGTGGGCGGTGGTGCTTTTATTATCAATTGCTTCTTGTGTACTTTGCATCTTGCGGTATGATGGGATGAAGATGCCCGGGCTAACCTTACATGACATCGTTCATGAGACTTGCTCCACGCTCAACATGCAACTTGTATTGCATAAGTGGCTTTGCGGGTGTCTGTCTCTCCCATTATAGTATAGATCCAATTTACAACAGGCACTTGATAGTTCAAACATCAACGTTGTGGTTCTTGTTCGTAAGTTAGATCGACACTTATTGAAAGCCCCAAACCACGTAAAACATGCAAAGAAATTAGAGGCGTCTAACTTTGTTTTGCAGGGGTGTGCTGTGATGTGATATGGCCATGACTGTGATTATATTTGATGTATGCAATGTTCCTTATTGTAAGTTGGCAACCGGCAGGAGCCATATGGTTGTCTTTAATTTCTGTTAAGACCCGCGTGTCTATTCAAAGTAGTTGTAATAGTTGAAGCTGGTGGACGACAACCATGGAGCAGCGTCATTGACCTTGATGCAATGTTGGTGATGATGGAGATCATGTTCGTGCTTGAAGATGGAGATCAGAAGCACAAAGAAGAAAGGCCATATCATATCACATATTATGAATTGCATGTGATGTTAATCCTTTATGCATCTTGTATTGCTTAGTTAACGACGGTAGCATTATAAGATGATCCCTCATGCACATGAATTTCAAGTTCTATAGTGTTCATCCTTAGTAAGCACCGTTGCTAAAGCTTGTTGTTTCGAAGCACCACGTGATGATCGGGTGTGTTAGATTCTGCAAGTGTATACAACGTGAGCAAGCCAGATTTGCTCATGCGGAAGCTAAGGTTTGATCTTGACGAGCCTAGCATGTACAGACATGGTCTCGAACACGGATCACCGAAGGTAAAGCATGAATCATATAGTAGATATGATGAACATGTTGATTGTTCGCCATTGAAGCTACATCAACTCTTGTGATGATGGTTTGATGTGGTGGATTTGGTTCGTGTGATCACTAAAACAATGTGAGGGATATTGTTTTGAGGGAGTTCGCCAGATTAATTTAACTATTAATTAGAACTCGATTTTTCATAAACTTAGTCTAAACTATTGTAAATATGTTATAGATCAATGGCCCCTACCATCAATTTTAATGCGTTCCTAGAGAAAGAAAAGTTGAAAACAATGGAAGCAACCATGGATTGGTTCCGCAATTTGAGGATTGTCCTCATGCCGTAATTTGACCTATGTCTTTGGATGCACCATTGGTGACCCGCAGCCACTGCTACCGATGAAGTAAAGAATGTTTACCTCGCTTCTAAGACTCAAGACTACGCTCAAAGGTGCTATCTTGTATGGTTTAGAATCGAGCTTCGTAAAAGGTTTGAGAATTCAGACCCACATGATATTGTCCGTGAACTCAAATTGATTTTTGAGACTCACGCGGCAGTTGAGAGCTATGAGGCTTCTGAAAAGTTCTTTAACTGCAAGATGGAAGAGGGCAGCTCCGTCAGTGAGCATGTGCTTAAGATGTCTGGGCACGCAAACAAACTTCAAAGCTTGGGTATAGTGATTCCTAATGCTTTGGGGATTTACCGTGTCCTCCAATCACTACCACCAAGTTACAAGAACTTTGTGACGAACTACAATATGCAAAGCATGAACAAGCAATCGCCAGAACTCTTCTCCATGTTAAAATCTGCAGAAGTGGAGATCAAGAAAGAGCACCAAGTGTTGATGGTCAATAAGACTACCAAATTCAAGAAAGGCAAGTCTAAGCAAAAGGGACACTTCAAGAAGGGTGGTAAGAAAGTTACCGCACCAACGAAGAAGACCAAGGCTGGACCTAAGCCTGATACTGAGTGTTTTTACTGCAAGGGAGAAGGTCACTGGAAGCGGAATTGCCCAAAGTACTTGGCGGATTTGAAGAACGACAACATCAAGAAGAAAGGTATATCCGATATACATGTTATTTATGTGTATCCCACTAGTACTCGTAGTAGTGCCTGGGTATTTGATACTGGTTCGGTTACTCATATTTGTAACTCGAAACAGGTGCTGCAGAATATGATGGGTTTCGCAGCATAGTAAATCAAAAAAATTCTACGGATGCGAACGGGAAAGCCAAGATCTAATCTAGGAGATGCAAACAACGAGAGAGATTAGATGAGATCTTCATACCCTTGAATATTCGCACAGCGGAACGTTCGTCGGAACATGGGTGATGTAGTCGTACTCGCTTCTCCTCCTCGCGATCCGCTTCGATCTAACACTGCAAGTGGCGATGCCTCCGAGAGATGCACACGTGCGGCACCTCGACGTATCCTCCTTCCTCGGTCCAGCAAGTATGGTGGAGAGACGGATTGGATCTACAACGCGACGGCGCGGTGCAAGTGGTGGAGAGTTTCTGCAGAAGGGCTTCGCCTATACGCAGTCGGGAGGGAGAGAGAGGAGGGCAGCAGGGCGGCTAGGGTTGAGGAGGAGGTGTGTGTGTGGGGGGGTGGTGGTGCGCCCCAGACCTCTATATATAGAGGGGTGGGCACCAGCCCTAGCCCCTCCCCCAAGCCCTAGGCCGGTGGCCAAAGGAGGGAGGAGTGGGGGGCAAGTTCCCCCCTTCTAGAAGCTCCCCTAGGGTTTCCCCTTAGTTTGGCCGGCTGGGCCCTATGGGGCCTTGTGCCCCTGGCCCAATGCGTCAAGGGCACTCCCTCATAGGCCCATGCCCCCTCTCGGCAGGTGGGGCCATGTTGGTCCCCCTCCGGAAGGTTCTAGAAGCTTCTGGTACAATACCGATTAACCCGAAACAATTACGAACTCCAAAAACTGCATTGCCTTATATGAATCTTATTCTCCGGACCATTCCAGAACCTCTCGTGATGTCCCGAATCACATCCGAGACTCCGAACAAAAACTCATAAACCAATTATCCAATCTAACCTAGCGTCGAGACACGTTAAGTGTGTGACCCTTCGGGTTCGAGAATATGCAGACATGATCTTCTATCAATAATCAACAGCGGGGTCTGGAAACCCATATTGACTCCCACACATTCATCGATGATCATATCAGATGAACCACGATGCCAGGATTCAATCAATCCCATATATATATATATATTCCTGGATCACTTTGATATCTGCTCGTCAAACTAAGAGCATTGGACACATCCGGTCTAGTACACAGCATGGCATACATGATAGAACCTATGGCCGAGGCATAAGGCACTTTGCTCATAGCTTATCTATCATTTACCATATCTGGACACTGAGCCTTGCTCAATATCTTACCTGACAACATAGGCACTGAACCTTTCTTTGCCTTATCCATTCTGAACCTCTTCAGAACTTTGTCTAGGTATGTACTCTGGCTTAAAGCTATCAGGCGTCTTTGTCTATCTCTATAGATTTTGATGCCCAATATATAAACAGCTTCACCTAGGTCTTTCATTGAAAAACACTTGTTCAAATAACTCTTCACATCGTTAAGCATGTTATTGTCATTTACAATAATCAATATGTCATCCACATATAGTACCAGAATTGTCACCGAGCTCCCACTCACTTTTTTGTAGATACAAGCTTCATAGCAATTTGGAACAAATCCAAAGCTCTTGATCACTTGATCAAAATGAAGGTTCCAACTCCGAGATGCTTGCTTCAGTCCATAAATGGAACGCTGAAGTTTGCATACTTTATCAGCATCCTTAGGATCGACAAAACCTTCGGGTTGCATCATATACAACTATTCATCAATGTTTCCATTGAGGAACGCAGTCTTGACATCCATCTACCATATTTCATAATCATGAAACGCAGCAATTGCTAATAAAATCCGAATGGACTTAAACATCGCTACGGGAGAGAAAGTCTCATCGTAGTCAACACCTTGAACTTATCAAAAACCTTTCGCGACAAGCCGTGCTTTATAGACGGTAACATTACCATCCGCGTCTGTTTTCTTCTTGAAAATCTATTTGCACTCAACGGCCTTTCGGTCGCTAGGAGGGTCCACCAAAGTCCATACTTGGTTTTCGCTCATGGATCCCAATTCGGATTTCATGGCCTCTAGCCATTTCTCAGAGTCTGGGCTCATTATTGCTTCCTCATAGTTCGTAGGTTCACTGTCTTCTACTAACAAGACAGTCAAGACAGGGCTGCCGTACCACTCAGGAGGGGCACGCGACCTTGTCGACCTGCGATGTTCAGTAGCAGCATCGTCTGAAGCTTCATGATCCTTGTCATTAGCTTCCTCTATTGTTGGTGCAGGCGGCACTGGAACAATTTCAGGTGATGCGCTACTCTCCAATTCAAGAGAAGGTTCAACAACCTCGTCCAACTCTACTTTCCTCCCACTCACTTCTTTCGAGAGAAACTCCTTCTCAAGAAAGGAACCGTTCTTTGCGACAAACACTTTGCCTTCGGTTCTGTGATAGAAGGTATACCCAATAGTTTCCTTAGGGTATCCTATGAAGACGCATTTCTCCACTTTGGGTTCGAGCTTGTCCGGCATCAACTTCTTGACGTAGGCTTCACATCCCCAAACTTTAAGAAACGACAACTTAGGTTTAGCACCAAACCACAGTTCATACGGTGTCGTCTCAACGGATTTAGATGGTGCCCTATTTAAAGTGAATGCAGCGATTTCTAATGCATAACCCCAAAATGATAACGGCAAATCAGTAAGAGACATCATTGATCGGACCATATCTAATAAAGTTCGATTCCGGCCTTTAGACACACCATTGCGCTGTGGTGTTCCGGGTGGCGTGAGTTGCGAAACTATTCCGCTTGCTTTAAGATGCGTGAGAAAATCATAACTCAAATATTCACCTCCACGATCGGATCATAGAAACTTAATCTTTCTGTTACGATGGTTCTCCACTTCATTCTGAAATTCCTTGAACTTTTCAAATGTTTCAGATTTATGTTTTATTAAATAGATATACCCATATCTACTTAAGTCATCGGTAAAAGTGAGAAAATAGCGATATCCACCGCGCGTCGAAACACTCATCGGTCCGCATACATCGGTATGTATGATTTCCAACAAGTCTGTTGCTCGCTCCATCATACCGAAGAACGGGGTTTTGATCATCTTGCCCATGAGGCATGGTTCGCATGTGTCAAATGATTCAAAATCAAGAGACTCCAAAAGTCCATCAGAGTGGAGTTTCTTCATGCGCTTTACACCAATATGACCTAGACGACAGTGTCACAAATAAGTAGTATTATCACTATCTACTTTGCATCTCTTAGCCTCAATGTTATGGATGTGTGTTTCATCCCTTTCGAGATTTAGAAGAAATAAACCATTCACAACAGGTGCATGACCATAAAAGATGTTACTCATATAAATAGAACAACCATTATTATCCGATTTAAATGAATAACCGTCTTGCAATAAACACGATCCAGAAATAATGTTCATGCTCAACGCAGGCACATAATAACACTTATTAAGGTTTAAAACTAATCCCGAAGGTAAAACTAAGGAGAGCGTCCCGACGGCCATCACATCAACTCTTGATCCGCTAACGCCAAGATCGTCACCTCATCCCTCGCAAGCCGTCTATTCCGTAGCTCTGCTTCGAGTTACAAATATTAGCAAGAACCAAGATCAAATACCCGTGCACTACAACGAGGGCTAGTAAGGAAAACATCAATAACTTGTATATCAAATATACCTTTGATGGTGCCACCTTCTTGTCCGCTAAGTACTTTGGACGATTCGCTTCTAGTGACCCTTGTCCTTGCAATAGAAGCACTCGATGTCGGCTTGGGTCGGACTTGAGCTTCTTCTCAAGAGGGCAACGCTTGCCGCCTTTTTTGAAGGGCTTCTTTGCACCCTTAGCTTTCTTGAAGGTGGGAGGCTTGTTGACCATCAACACATGATTATCCTTTTTGATGTCCACCTCCGCAGCCTTCAGCTTTGTGAAGAGCTCGGTGATCGTATCAGTGGAACCAATCTGATCGTGAGTCACTACAAACCTTTTGTAGCTGGGAGGGAGTGATTGCAGAAACCTGTCAATCTTGAGCTCCTCTGGAATCTTGCAGTCCAGTTGCTCAAGGCGTTGAGTGTAGCCCGACATCTTTATGGCGTGCTCACTAACGGAACTCCCTTCCTCCATCTTGCAGTTAAAGAATTTCTCAGACATCTCATATCTCTTAGAACGGGCTTGAGTTTGAAACATAGTTTTCAGCTCCTCAAGAATCTCAAAGGGCCCGGGATAGTCTTCAAAACGATTTTGAAGGTCCGATTCCATAGCAAACAACATGGTGCTCTTAATCACACCATAATCATCTTTGCGCGACTGATGGACAGCTTTCTCATCAGTCGGCGCATCTACAGCAGGGGCGTCACCTAGCGCATTTTCAAGGACATAGTCCTTTTGACCGCCAGAGAGAATGATTCTCAGATTGCGGAACCAGTTGGTGAAGTTAGACCCATTGTTTCTTAGCTTTTCCTTCTCAACAAAAACGTTGAAGTTGAAGTTGGACTTAGCCATTTGATCTACTTCGTTTGCAAGTACAAATTAGACTATGTTCATGATAACTAGTTCAACTTTTAATCAAATTACTAGATGAACTCCCACTAAATTCAACATCCCTCAAGTTGTTTAGTGAACATGATCCAAATTCACCACACCTAATCCGATCTTCACGAGAAGAGATGTGGCTTCAATGGTGGACAACGAAGTGTCGATCATATCATTCATATGACTCATGCTTAACCTTTCGGTTCATGTGTTCCGAAGCCATGTCTGTACATGCTAGGCTCGTCAAGTTAGACCCAAGTATTTCCGCGTGTGCAAAACTGGCTTGCACCCATTGTATGTGAACGTAGAGTCTATAGCACCCGATCATCACGTGATGCTTGGACACGACGAACTTTCGCAACGGTGCATACTTGGGGAAAACACAGTTTTATCTTGATCTTTAAGTGAGGAATCATCTTATAATGCTACCGTCACGATCTAAGCATAATAAGATACATAAAAGGATAAACATCACATGCATATAACTTTATGTGACATGGTATAGCCAATCTTCGCGCAATGATCGCCATCTTGTGCGTGCCGGCATGATCTCCATCACTCCACCATGATTGCCTCCACCATGAATAGCAACTACAACTATTGCTAACTACTTAGCGATAAAGTAAAGCTATTACATGGCGTATAAGAAGTTGACTCACAGGTCATACACAATTATAAAGACAACAATATGGATCCTGTCGGTTGTGTACTCATCGACATGCAAGTCATAAAACATTACAAAACATGATCATTGCATACAATACACACATCATATCTTGGGCCATACCATATCACAGAAAACACTCCCTGCAAAAACAAGTTAGACGCCTCTACTTTGTTGTTGCATGTTTTACGTGGCTTATGGGAGTAACAAGCTAAGAACGATTCTTACCTACGGAAAGCCACAACGGTGATATTATGGTTGCCAAACTCCGGTGTTAATCCCATGACAACTATAGTGAGATAAACTGGCATCCACCAGCCGCATGTGTGGAACAAGCCACACGTCAAGTGCGGAGCCGGTCTCGCGAACGACGTCGCGTAAGGTTGGCCTGGACCGCTTCAATCTCACTATCCCGCGTCATAAGAAGAACACAAACAAGAGGCTTGCAACAGAGAACATCAACGCCCGCAACAACCATGTTGCGTTCTACTCGTGAAACACATCTACACATAGATCTAGCTCTGATACCACTGATGGGTTTCGCAGCATATTAAATAAAAAAAAAATTACGGATGCGAACGGGAAAGACAAGATCTAATCTAGGAGATGCAAAAAATGAGAGAGATTAGATGAGATCTTCATACCCTTGAAGATTCGCACAGCGGAACGTTCGTCGGATCGTGGGTGATGTAGTCGTACTCGCTTCTCCTCCTCGCGATCCGCTCCGATCTAACACCGCAAGTGGCGATGCCTCCGAGAGATGCACACGTGCGGCACCTTGAAGTCTCCTCCTTCCTCGGTCCAGCAAGTATGGTGGAGAGACGGATTGGATCTACAACGCGACGGCGCGGTGCAAGTGGTGGAGAATTTCTGCAGCAGGGCTTCGCCTACACGCAGTCGGGAGGGAGAGAGAGAGGAGGGCAGCAGGGCGGCTATGGTTGAGGAGGAGGTGTGTGTGTGTGTGGGGGGGTGCGCCCCAGCCCTCTATATATAGAGGGGTGGGCGCCATCCCTAGCCCCTCCCCCAAGCCCTAGGCCGGCGGCCAAAGGAGGGAGGAGTGGGGGGCAAGTTCCCCCCCTTCTAGAAGCTTCCCTAGGGTTTCCCCTTGGTTTGGCCGGTTGGGCCCTATGGGGCCTTGTGCCCCTGGCCCAACGCGGCCAGGGCACTCCCTCATAGGCCCATGCCCCCTCCCGGCAGGTGGGGCCACGTTGTTCCCCCTCCGGAAGGTTCTAGAAGCTTCCGGTATAATACCGATTAATCCGAAACAATTCCGAACTCCAAAAACTGCATTGCCTTATATGAATCTTATTCTTCAGACCATTCCGGAACCTCTCGTGATGTCCCGGATCACATCCGAGACTCTGAACAAAAACTCATAAACCAATTATCCAATCTATCCTAGCATCGAGACACGTTAAGTGTGTGACCCTTCGGGTTCGAGAATATGCAGACATGATCTTCTATCAATAATCAACAGGAGTCTGAAACCCATATTGAATCCACACATTCATCGATGATCATATCGGATGAACCACGATGCCGAGATTCAATCAATCCCATATATATATTCCCTTCGTCGCGATATTTTACTTGCCCGAGATTTGATCGATGCCATCACCATACCTAGTTCAATATCGTTCACAACAAGTACTTTACTGCTCAGAATCCGATATCACTTTGTCATTAACTCCTTAACCACAAGCTTGCAAGTGGTGTTGATATCGATTACCGAGTGGGCCCGAAGTATATCTCTCCGACTTGGGAGGGACAAATCCCATCTCGATACATATAACCCAACAGGTACTTTCCGATCACCTGAGAGACACCTTTCTGATCACCCTCTCATAGGATGACGTTTGATGACCTCAAAGATTTCTTCCGATACCAGGGAGTTGTATTATCTCATGGTCTAAGGAATACAATATTTGACATAAGAAAAGCTTCGCAAAGACGAACACGATGACACGATCTAATTGCTCTGCTCAGTTTGGGTCTGTCCATCATATCATTCTCCCAATGATATGATCTCATTATTAATCGACAACTCATGTCTATGGTTAGAAAACATTAACCATCATTAATCAATGAGCTAGTCCATAGAGGCATACTAGGGACACGGTGTTGTTCACAAACCACACAAGTATTAAAGTTTCCGCTTAATACAATTCTAGCATGGAATATAAACATTATCATGAACAAGAATTATAATAATAACATCTTTATTATTGCCTCTAGAGCATAATTCCAACAGAATAAACGGAAGCTAGCGAAGAATGAGGTGATGATGCGCGTGGGAAATGGATCAAAGGTTGATGTGATCGCGGTCGGCACGCTACCTCTTCATCTACCATCGGGATTAGTTTTATACTTAAATAATTGTTATTTGGTGCCTGCGTTAAGCATGAACATTATATAGTGATCTTGTTTATTGCGAGACGGTTACTTGTTTAAGTCCGAGAATAATGGTTGTTCGATTTATATGAGTAATATGTTTTATGCACATGCACCTTTGATAGATGGTCTATTCTTATTGAATCTCGATATTGGAAATACACATATTAATAACTTGAGGCTAAAGGTTTGAAATTGAGCGATAACTCGACCTATATGTGGCACTGTCGTCTTGGTCACATTGGAGTGAAGCGTATGAAGAAACTCCATTCCGATGGACTTCTTGAATCACTTGATTTTGAATCACTTGAAATATGCGAAGCATGTCTGATGGGAAAAATGACTAAGACTCCATTTTCTGGTATGGTGGAGCGAGCTACGGACTTATTGGAAATCATACATACCGATGTGTGTGGTCCAATGAGTGTAGCATCACGCGATGGTTATCGTTATGTTCTTACCTTCACGGATGACTTGAGTAGATATGGGTATATCTATTTCATGAAACATAAGTCCGAAACTTTCGAGAAGTTTAAGGAATTTCAAAGTGAGGATTGAAAATCAACGTAATAAGAAGATTAAATTTCTGCGTTCTGATCGTGGAGGTGAATATCTAAGTTACGAGTTTGGCGAGCATTTGAAGAAATGCGGAATACTTTCACAATTGACACCGCCGGGAACACCACAGCGTAATGGTTTGTCCGAAAGTCGTAATCGAACTCTCTTAGATATGGTTCTTTCTATGATTTCACTTACGGATTTACCGCTATCATTTGGGGTTATGCATTAGAAATAACCGCATTCACTTTAAATAGGGCACCATCTACATCCGTTGAAACGACACCGTATGAATTATGGTTTGGGAAGAAACCTAAATTGTCGTTCCTTAAAGTTTGGGGTTGCGAAGCCTATGTAAATAAGTTACAGCCGGACAAGCTTGAACCCAAAGCGGAAAAATGCGTCTTCATAGGATACCCAAAGGCAACTATTAGGTATACCTTCTATCATAGATCTGAAGGCAAAATCTTCGTTGCCAAGAATGGATCCTTTCTAGAGAAAGAATTTCTCTCGAAAGAAGTGACTGGAAGGAAAGTAGAACTCGACGAGGTTGTCGAACCTTCTCTCGAACTTGCGAGTAGAGCAGCACCGGAAGAAATTCCTGTGGTGCCTGCACCAATAAGAGAGGAAGCTAATGATGATGATCATGAAACTTCGGTTGTAGTTTCTACAGAGCCTCGCAAGTCAACGAGAACTCGCACCACTCCTGATTGGTATGATCTCGTTATGAGTGTCATGTTGGTGGACAACACCAATGACCCTGCGACATATGAGGAGCGATGATGAGCCCAGATTCCAATAAATGGCAAGAAGCCATGAAATCCGAGATTGGATCCATGTACGAAAACCAAGTATGGACTTTGGTCGACTTAGGATGGTAGAAGGTCACGAGAACAAATGGATTTTCAAGAAGAAAACAGATGCTGATGGTAATGTTACTGTCTATAAAGCTCGACTTGTCGCAAAAGGGTTTCGACAAATTCAAGGAGTTGACTACGATGAGACTTTCTCACCTGTAGCGAAGCTAAAGTCTGTGAGGATTATGTTAGCAATCGCTTCATATTATGATTATGAGACATGGGCAGATGGACGTCAAAACATCGTTCCTCAATGGAGACATTGATCAAGAGTTGTATATGATGCAACCCAAAGGTTTTGTCGATCCTAAGGATGCTAACAAGGTATGCAAACTTCAACGGTCCATTTATGGATTGAAGCAAGCATCCCGAAGTTGGAATCAACGTTTTGATAAGGTGATCAAAAGTTTTGGTTTTATACAAACTTATGGAGAAGCTTGTATTTACAAGAAAGTGAGTGGGAGCTCTGTAGCATTCTTAATACTATATGTAGATGCCATATTGTTGATTGGGAATGATGTAGACCTTCTTAATAGTGTCAAGGAATATTTGAATAATAGTTTTTCAATGAAAGATCTTGGCGAAGCAGCTTACATATTGGGCATAAATATTTATAGATATAGATCGAGACGTCTAATATCATTGTCACAAAGTACATATTTGGACAAAGTTCTAAAGAGGTTTGGAATGGAAGATAGCAAGAAAGGGTCCTTGCCCATGTTGCCCAATACGACCTTGAGTAAAACTCAAAGTCCAACAACGGTAAGATAGAGAAAGGATGAGTAAAACTCCCTATGCCTTAGCCATAGGATCTCTAATGTATGCCATGTTATGTACTATACCCGACATTGCATATGCTGTTAGTTTGACTAGCAGATATCAAAGTGATCCAGGAGTAGATCATTGGACAGCGGTCAAAAACATTCTTAAGTACTTGAGAAGAACTAAGGATATGGTTCTTTCTTATGGAGGTGATGAACAACTTGTTGTTAATGGTTACACCGATGCTAGTTGGAACAACGATCCGGATGATTCTAAATCACAACTGGATAATGATTTACTTTGAATGGTGCAGAGTTAGGAGGAGTGCAAAGCAAAGCGTTGTGGCGATATCTTCATCTGAATCGGAATACATGGCTGCTTCGGAGGCTTCACAAGAAGCAATATGGATGAAAGAGTTCATTGCAGAGCTCGGTGTGGTTCCAAGTGCGCTGGACCCAATGTTTATGTACTGTGATAACATGGGCGCCATAGCCAATGCGCAAGAACCAAGGTCATACAAGAAGCCGAAGCACATCAAGCTACGTTTCCACGCTATTCGAGAACATGTCCAAGATGGTGACATCAAGATTTGCAAAGTACACACAGATCTGAATGTGGCGGATCAGTTGACTAAACCTCTCCCGAGGGCAAAACATGACCAACACCAAACTGCCATGGGTGTTCGGTATATTACCATGTAATCTAGATTAGTTGACTCTAGTGCAAGTAGGAGACTGTTGGAGATATACCCTAGAGGCAATAATAAATATAGTTATTATTGTATCTTTGTGTTTATGATAAATGTTTACATTCATGCTATAACAGTATTAACAAGTAAACATTAATACTTGTGTGATTTGTAAACTAAATTAGAGTTCCTAGTAAGGCCTCTTTATAATACTAGCTTGTTGGTTAATAAATGATTGTGGTTTCCCTATCATGAACATTGAGATGTTATTAACAACAAGATCATATCGTTAGGAGAATGATATGATGGACATACTCCTATAGATAAGCGTAGCATAAAGATCAAGTCATTTTAATAGTTAAATTGCTATATGCTTTCTGATACATAGTAACCTAATTCCTTCGACCATGAGATCATGCTTATCACCATCACCGGAAGGATGCTTTGATGACATAAAACACCACACCGTAACTGGGTGGCTATAAAGGTGGCATTGAGTGTTCAGAAAGTATTGGTCGAGACACATGGATCAAGAGTGGGATTTGTCCATCCATATGACAGATAGATATACTCTGGGCCCTCTCGGTGGAATGTCATCCAATTAGCTTGCAAGCATGTGACTGGCTCACAAGGGATCACATATCACGGGAACGAGAAAAGAGTACTTATCAATAACGAGGTTGAACTAGGTATGCAGAGATACCGACGATCAAAACCTCGGATAAGTAAACTATCGTGAGACAAAGGGAAATTGGTATCGTATGTAAGTGGTTCATTCGATCGCAAAGTAATCATAGAAATATGTGGGAGCCATATGAATTTACAGATTCCTCTATTGGTTATTGTTCGGAGAAGTGTCTCGATCATGTCCGCATAATTCACGAACCGTAGGGAGACACACTTAAGATTCGACGTTGTTGAGTAGTTATGGAATGATGAGTAAGAGACCAAATGTTGTTCGGAGTCTCGGATGGGATCCGGGATATCACGAGGAGATCCGAAATGGTCCGGAGAATAAGATTCATATAAGGAAAGTCCTGTTTCGGGGTTGGAGAATGGTTCCGGTGTTTTCATCGGGAATGTTCTAGAAGGTTCCTAATGTCCGACTCAGGAGGAAGGGTACATGAATGTGTCATAACAAGTTGGAATGGTTGCATCATGTACTAGGTGTCATCGCTGAGCAAAATAAAGGTATAAATCAAATCCTAGTTTGAAAAGTCAAATGCCAATTTGAAAAGTCAAACGGCTATTTTGCTTGGTGGAGGAAGTAGGAAACCTACTTGGGAGAAGTCCTTTCCCTCCACCGGCCTTGAAGCCGAGTTGGGGAGGGACTCGCCTCCCTTGGCGCCGCCCTCCACCTATATAAGGAGGCAGTGCCTCCAAGCACACAACTCCACCTCCAAACCCTAGCCCCAGCCGGGCCACCACTCCTCTTGCCACGCCTAGGAAAACCCTAGCCACGACTTGGGATTCCCCAAGCCCTAGCCATGCCTATCCCCTCTCCTTGGTGTGTCTAAACCCTAGATCACCGGGGCTCTCTCATAGTCCACCATACTCGCTCGGCAAGGCGAAGCCTGCGAGATCTCCCTCTACTTGGGTACCACGCCGTCTTTCTTGGGAATCGCGAAGAGTGCTACAACCTTTCTTTTCTTTGGAACAAGGAGAGGAAGGTCTTCTCAGTACCGAACGTGTGACCGATCCGGGGCTGCCGAACTCAGCCGAAGGATCGTCTACGCAATCTTGAGATCGGGAAGAGTACGACTACATCACCCACGAGAATCCGCTCTCGTTAAACACTTTGGAATCTTCGAGGGTGAGTTATTCCATCGACTCGTTGCTACAATCTAGTAGATAGATCTTAGCTTGTTTGTTTGTATGCGGTAGATTTTTTTTGTTTTCCATGCTACGAACCCCTACAGTATTTATACTCGATAGTGGGTTCATGCCTCTACTTAATCAAGGAAAGTGACAGAAATCTCTACGGTTGAAGATATGATGTTGCCACTAGGGAGAAACAACGGTCCTTGTTCATGAAACAAGTGGACTGTTTACCTTACACACTTTGCTTAAAGCAGTTGTCTGTTGCTTGCAACTTAATACTGGAGGGGGTTCGGATGATAACCCAAAGGTGAACTTCTAGTCATAGATGTAGTTGGATGGCGGTCTATGTATATTGTTGTATTGCACAATCGAATTTCATAGGATCTTTTTGTCTAGTATTGCATTGTTATGCCTTGCTCAGTCCTGTCAATTACCCTGCTGTAATTTGTGTACCCAGCATGCCATGTTTGTTTATATAAGGAGAACACCTCTAGTGAACTATGGACTCCGGTCTAATCTTTACTATTGATACATCTTCCACCGTTACTGTTTACTTGCTGCAAACCATCAACACCTTCCACACCATACAATTAATCCTTTATTACAACAACTGGTGAGATTGATAACCTCACTGTTAGTTGGGGCAAAGTCTTGAGTTTGTGTTGTGCAGGTTTCCACGTTGCTTGTAACACCTTTGAGACGTTTCCTTCCTCTTACTGGTTCGAAAACCTCGGTTTCTTACTGAGGGAAAACTTGCTGCTGTGCTGCATCATACACTTCTCTTGGGGTTTCCCAACGGGGCGCCAACACGCATCAAGACTTTCTAGCGCCATTGTTGGGGAATAAAGAAGAAGAAGCTCCCACGTCAACAAAGCGCCATCAGACGCTGACGCTTGCGGAAAGAAAACGATGAGATATTGGGATGGGGTTGGTGAAAATGGATGCGTGCGCGCATGTTTTGTCTCAAGGACTCCATATTCCATCGTGTGCATGTAATGTGTATTATATGCGTGCGTCATGGGACATGTTAGACATAGGATTATTAGGGATATGGTTAAGGCTTGAGCGGGTCTTTGGGTCTACGGGTACGGGTTTGCCACCCCATACCCGCCCCGTTAGCTTGGCGGGTCTAACTTTCTACCAAACCCTTTCCGGGTACCCGTCGGGTTTACGGGTTTCGTGGCCCATTGCCATCCCTATCTATTAACGACTACAAACACTAGCGCGAGTTGAAGACACACTGCCGTCCTTGTCCCTCCATCACCGGAGCCAGGTAAGCTTGTTGTAGTAGAGTTTATTATAGTAGAAAGACAAGAAGTCGTCGTGCTAAAACCAAAAAGACTAACACATTAGAGAAACAACCATCGCCAATTATAAAAACCGTAGACTGAAAAAGACTGACCTAAAAACCACACCACCGAACACATGAAAAACGACCAGATCCTAGGCCAGATCCCAGGAGACAGATAGCTGTGAAATTAGATAAAGCTGATTAGCCAAATGACCAAATAATGGAAACTAGTTAAGCAGACTGTATTACTACAATCCACCACAGTAACGAACAGAGGAAGGAACACATACAAATGAGCATGTGAACATATACAATCAGTACTACCAACCAGACAAAATCCGTAGATTATGCAGGGCAATCTGGTAAGCAGTTAGCAATAACCGAGCTTATTAGCTGTTCGTCCCGTGTCCCGTCGCTTACACCGCACGCGGACAAAACCGCTCACTGCCTCACTCTACTCGCTAGCTTGCTCCGCTTGCGCTCACTCCCACAGTCCCACTGTATACCACCACCGCCACCAGCTGCTGCCTAATCTCTTCGGAGTTCGGACCCATTTACCCCTCCCCCCTCACTCTGCTCACCACCACAGTGACCACACCACTGCCGCTTCTTCGCAGCTCGCATCCTCCCACCCTCTCTCTCTCCCCACCCCCCCACCGCTAATCGTCGGCCCCATTCGCCATCTCGTACGCACCCCGAGCTCGCCGCAGATCACTGCCGCGCCTCCTGCGGGCGAGAGCGCAGGTATGCCGTCTCGCGCCGGATCTGCGCCGTTTCCGCTGATTCGTGCTGGGTTTCGTGTGCAGCCGCACCGAGTAGTACCCGGATGCGGCGACTGCGGGGGGCGCCAAATTGGCGTGCGCATTTCGTGTCGATAGCGCGGCGGCACTGGCTGTAGCTATGCCGGACTTTTGTTGAGTTGCGGCGGTTGTTGGAGTGGCGCTTGGTAGCTTTGCGAGCAGGAGCTAGTAACTGCTTTGTTGTTTCTTCAGCTAGTGCCACTGGTTTTGTTCCCCTTCTGCATGGATGTAGGTAGCTGGAGGGGGTAGTGGATTACTGGCGGCTTTGGCTTTGGCTGGCTCCGGATTTAAGAAATGGGTGTGCCTAATGCTTTTGCTCTGTAGATTTGCTTCGTTTGATTTGGGGAAATTAGATGTTTGAAGCTTGTTCAGTTCATTCGGAAAAAAAAGGAAGCTTGTTCAGTTAACCTGAAACACTTGCCTGGACAAAAAGATAGTATGAAAATGTTGCATCAGAAATTGTCCTAGCTCCTATATGTTGCCCTCTATGTGTTTCGATAGAGGGAAGTTACGGCCGCTAGTGGGTTAATGCGTTTCTGAGCGTGTCTTCAGTTTGTTGTTATGATTGTTGATATGTTTCCGTTGTCATCATTGCAGGGTCGTGTTCATATCTGCCTAGCAAGATGCACAACGTATTTCTTCACCTATGACCTCTGGAATATGCTCTAGCTGTCTTTATATGCTTCACCTGGTGGCCATCAATGGGCTATTTTCTGAGAAAACAGCCCAGTTTCCTCTTCTTTTTGGTAATTCTTCACTGTGTGGCTCGTGAAGCAAGAACGCTAAGTTCAGATGGTATGTGATGGTTGTGGCTGGTATTCATGTGAACCATTTGAGTATATTGTTCTTATCCAATGGTGATGTTCCGCGGATTGTTTCCTACAGGTGAAGCACTTATTGCCTTTAAGAAGGCAGTTACAAATTCAGATGGGATCTTTATAAACTGGCGCGAACAAGATGTGGATCCGTGCAACTGGAAGGGTGTTAGATGCGATAATCAGAGCAAAAGAGTGATTTACCTGTAAGAGTTGAAGAACTACTATGTACATTAACTGGGTTTACTGTGTTTTGCCCAACTTCAGAACCTAGCTACTCACCATTTTGCTTCGGTTATTTGGTGTTCCTTTTAGGATAGCATTTTATAATTTGAGAGAATCACATTCAGTATTTTGAATTGCATTGCCATGAATATTAGGCCACTAACTGCCTTCTGTTTAGGATTCTTGCATACCGCAAGTTGGTTGGGCCCATACCACCTGAAATTGGGAGGTTAAATCAGTTGCAGACTTTGTAAGTGTGTTCAAGTTTATTTTTCTTGCATTCTTAACCATTCTACTGTTAATTTCCACCTCAGACAAGGGAACAGTTTGTGGTCTTTGATTAAATGTGATTTTATGTCATTAGATCACTACAGGGGAACAGTTTGTATGGTTCACTCCCTCCTGAACTAGGGAATTGTACCAGGTTGCAACAACTGTAAGTTTTATAGTGACTCTGATTACTAGTAATGTTTTTTTCCATCGTATGAAATATTAGATGGTAACTAATAATTAGTGATCATGAGAATGCTCTGTCATTGCAGTTTTGTTTGGAAGCTCCGTTTATGTGTGCTAGAAAACTTCTAGTGTGTAGTGATGGCTTCTATTTCTTCTGTTGTGAAATCACTTGCAGGTATCTACAAGGAAATTATATAAGTGGATACATCCCTTCAGAGTTTGGTGATCTTGTAGAACTTGAGACATTGTGAGTCCACTGGTGGAGTTTTAGCTGTTTTGCTTCTTATTATTATTTTCAATAGATCTGACGTCAATTCTGTATGAGATTGATATTCCATGTTAGATTAATGAGATGGATATCTTATACAGTATTGAGTGATATAATAAAACTGGAACATGAGTTAATGTATTGGAATGTTGATCAATCCCTCTGTTATGTAATTTAAAGATTAACAGCCATTACTAAATTCTGTTTATTTTATCCTACAGGGACTTATCCAGTAATACTTTGAGGGGATCAATCCCACATTCTCTTGATAAGCTGACCAAACTTTCATCATTGTAAGTTCTTTTATTTATCTGCATAAACATGTCAAAATGCTATAATAAGCCATGTGCAATGAGCCTTATTTCTGTATTATCTTCACAACCTATGCAGCAACGTATCCATGAACTTTCTGACAGGAGCAATACCATCAGATGGTTCACTTGCCAATTTTAACGAAACTTCGTGAGTTGTCTTTCCCTGTGTCATTTGCATTTATTTAGTTCAATCTGTATATTTTTATTGAGTAAAGACGAAGGACAAAGGCATTGTGCAATATGCTGCTTCTTCTGTTTACCTCTCCAAAATGAGGCCATTATATCATTTCATCTGAATTTTCACATAATAATGCAGCTTCATTGGTAACCGCGATTTATGTGGGAAGCAGATTAATTCAGTGTGCAAAGATGCACTTCAATCGCCATCAGATGGCACTCAGCTACCTTCTGCAGGTATCAGGACAGACTACTCTGGCATCTTTTGTTCCATGCTTCTAACATTTTTTATGTAGAAAGGTTGAATGTGCATATACTCATTGATGTCCATACTAGACTAACAAGTCTGTTTATATTCCACCGAGAAACACACTTATGGAAGTTTTAGGTTCTGTAAATTGATCTTCTGTTTCAGTTCACCACAATGGGCCTATAACCTGAGATGTATTTTTCTGTTTTCTTATGTCAGATGACGCGAATAAAAGTTCCTCTACCAGGCTTGTTATAAGTGCAGTAGCAACAGTAGGAGCTCTGCTATTGGTGGCTTTGATGTGTTTCTGGGGTTGTTTTCTGTACAAGAATTTCGGAAAGAAAGATATCCATGGCTTTGGGGTGGAGCTATGTGGAGGTAACTATGCGATGCAAGTACTTTGCATGTTTTAAAGAAAATTTATTGTAACCTTGCTTGTCATTTCAGGCTCTTCCGTTGTGATGTTCCATGGGGACCTCCCTTACGCCACGAAAGATATCCTCAAGAAACTAGAGACCATGGGTGAGGAAAGTGTCATTGGATCAGGGGGCTTCGGAACTGTTTATAAACTTGCAATGGATGATGGTAACGTCTTTGCATTGAAAAGGATAGTGAAAACAAATGAAGGGCGTGACCGGTTCTTTGATAGAGAACTTGAGATATTGGGAAGTGTTAAGCATCGTAATTTGGTCAATCTCCGTGGCTATTGCAATTCGCCTTCATCAAAACTGTTGATATATGACTACCTTCCAGGTGGAAGCCTGGATGGCGTGCTACATGTACCCGGTGAGTGTCATGTTTTTCTGGTCGGCATACATCTTAATTATTGAACTTTCCCTATTGTTCATAGTTGCAGTTGAATGAACATGGTAATATAAACTGGTATTTGTTTTGCTTTCTTATGGGCTAGGTAGTTGACGCCTGAAACTCAACATGACATCAAAACCCGTATATCCTGAATTTGAGATATGCTTGGTGCATCGCTATAACTACAAATGAAAATAGTAACAGTAACAGTTGCTATTACCTGAGATCCAGTGTTGAAACCAACAGGATCCTCGGAGTAGATCTTTTCCTTGTCTAGGGGAAGATCCTGCCAAGGAAAACGTTCAGACAACTGTGCCCTGGTAGTAGATTTGTGTTTTAGCCAACATCAAGTTCACACCATATCTTTCTAAGCTCAGATATATGAGGGGAGCCTTTGAACATACTGTATATTCTGAAGTTGGGTTCTGTAACTAAAGAAGCACTCTTTGTGCGTGGAGTAGGTATGGAGATCAATGCAGTTACTTATCTACTGTATCCATGCTGTTTCTATTTTAAATTTGAACCAATTGACCGGCAACAACTTTTGTTCAGGTTTTCCATGAGCACTGGTATATTACTGTACAGAAATGACCTTTTTATGCCCAAGACTAATGTCTCATCTGTTCATCGGTCTTGACAGAAAAAAAAGCTGACCCAGCTGACCCAGCCGAAGAAGCTGATCCTGCTGAACCGGCTGAGCCATTGGATTGGGATACACGCATTAACATAATACTTGGAGCTGCAAAAGGCCTGGCTTACTTGCATCATGATTGTTCACCTCGAATAATACATCGTGATATTAAGTCGAGCAATATCTTGCTTGACGCCAATTTTGAAGCCCGTGTATCAGACTTTGGACTGGCAAAATTACTGGAGGATGAACAATCTCATATTACTACAATAGTTGCAGGAACATTTGGATATCTTGCGCCAGGTATGTGGAAGTTGTTCATCTCACCAATAAGGTGAAAAAAAATGCAGAATTGCGTTTCCAGCTAGTTCTGAAAATTAGTTCTTGCTTTAGATTTTAGTTATTAATGTATCATTCTGTAGTGCTCTGAGCTAATATTCGCAAAACCACACATCCAGAGTATATGCAGAGTGGCAGGGCTACGGAGACGACCGACGTCTACAGTTTTGGAGTTTTGGTTCTTGAGATATTAAATGGAAAACGGCCTACTGATGCATCCTTCATTGAGAAGGGGTTGAACATTGTTGGATGGGTATGTCATTTTATGTCCTTCTGTTTCACGTGAGCTGCCTTCTTTTTCCGTGGATTTACCTCATAACTTAAGGACCAACTTGCCCTATATTGCAGCTAAATTTCCTGGTTGGCGAGAACCGGGAGCGGGAGATCGTTGATCCAAATTGTGAAGGCGTGCAGACCGAGACGCTGGATGCCCTGCTTTCTCTTGCCAAACAATGTGTAAGCTCTTTGCCAGAGGAGCGGCCGACGATGCATAGGGTGGTACAGATGCTGGAGTCGGATGTAATTACGCCATGCCCTAGTGATTTCTACGATTCAGAATAGGCTACGAACTACGGTTGCTGCTGCTGCTGCTGCTGGGCACGAGGTTTCCCCTGTGGAGGCACATTCCATTTATTCTTTGCAGATTATGTAAATGCATTGCCACGGTGTTGGGTTCCACAGGGGCTGGTTCTATGGGGAGAAACATTTTTGCGATTTGTATGTATCTATGCCACGCTACAGATTGCTGTATGTTTATTTAATAAGAAAACTTAGCTGGAGCTGGCTGTCCTTGTATTTGATCGTCGGTAGAGAGCGTGAGATTATGGGTAGGCTAAGCTGACAAAGTTGAAGATCCGTCGTTAGAAGTGTGATGTCTAAGATTGACATGTCATACTGCTGATTTGGTTCAGTCCACAGGTTGTATTAACTGGCTAACTGGCCCAGGATGAACATTATTGTTTCTGCACAGCTGTTGGTACCAGCGATGAACATTAACTGGCTAACTGGCCCAGGATGAACGATGAACAGCTGTTGGCAATGGCTGTCCCTACAGTTCAGAGAAGAACTGGAGCAAATAGTGCCCGAGTGGGAAGGAAAGCTAGTTGATCTATAGAAACAGCACAGCGAATTGAAAGGGAAACACCACTGACCAGCCAAGATACAGGAGCCCCGGCAGTTGAGCCAAAACATCCTATTAGCTCTAGAAATTACACGGATCGATCTCCAGGAGTCTGAAATCTTCCAGACGATGTATACGAGCAACAAAACAGACAAGATTATGGCCTCAATGTTCTGAACACACTGAACTTGATCATACTACAATAAACTAGTCAGCTTACTAGCAGTTTGCGGGACGTCCCCGCAAACAATACACCTCCGTAGCGTCTTGGATCTCTACACCGGTGTCGAACTCGACCTCTTCTAAGGCTTTATGGGGCCAAAGATGGACTTAGTCCCTCGATCCGTAAATAAGTGTATTTTTAGCCTTGTCCTACTCAAAGTTAGTAAAATTTGAATAACTTTATAGGAAATTTAGCAATATTTATGACACCAAATTGGTATCACTAGATATGTTTTCTAATTTAGTTTCATAATATATAAATTTAATGTAATATATTGTTATATTTATTTATAAAGTTGGTCAAATTTGATAAACTTTGACTTAGACAAAAGCTAGATGTACACTTATTTGCGGACGGAGGGAGTATGACACAACCACGCCAAACGAGGTCAAATCCAATTGCTTTTTTTAAACATGCGCATTTATTAACATAAGATGTTTAATGTTTACACCCGGTCTCTGCATAACTAGGATGCATACAGCCATACGAACGACAGAACTAGGGAAAAAAGTAGACAAACATTAAAAAAGACACTATCGAAATAATTGTCTTCAATCGAAGGTAGATCGATTCTCAAATCACGCGGCCATCCATGTCGGAAGAAAATATTCATCGTCGTGTCCTCCAATCGCGTACATCCCTCCACAAATAAGTCGCGAAACTCCATGCGTTGGAGAATAGTCCAAGATCGGAGGATAGCCATGGCTCGATAAATAACCCACAGAGGAGAAGACACAATGTTATTAAAAATCTTATTATTTTTACAAAGCCATAGCGACCATATAATGGCAAGCGCTCCCACCCTAAATAAAATTCTGTACTTATTAACAATTTCATGCAACCAATTACCAAAAATATTGGTTACTCAACGTGAAGGAGATAAATCAGAAGCTATTTGGATGAATGACCATATAGAGCGAGCAAATTTGCAATAGAAGAATAAATGATGAATTGTTTCATCATGATGACAAAAAACGCATTGTGTACTTCCATACCAATTTCTCTTTGCAAGATTATCTTTTGTTAGAATTACATCTTTACGTAGATACCATGTAAATATCTTCGTCTTAAGAGGTATTTTCATTTTACAAATTTTACTATTATCATCGACCAGGATATCAGGTTGTACCAAAGCTCTATATAGTGAACCAACAGAAAAATTACTACTTTCTAATAATTTCTATTTGAACACATCAACACCGTCCGACAATTGTATCGTGGATAACGTAATAGTAGATTGTTCCAAGATATCAAGGACCAATGAGACTTCTTGTGGAAGACACATTAGGAGAGTTTTCTTCCATCACTGTGGAAATTGTATCCCCTTTGTATCTAACAATCGAATATAGAGCTCGATATTGTTCGCGAAGAGTAGTTTGGCCCCCAAAACCTAATCTATGATCCATCCTTAATCTCGAAAGCATCAAAATGAAAAAAATGTTTTTTGGTGGCCATAAGGCCGCCCAAAAGTGTGAATGATCGGGTTTCCAAACCACTTGAGACACAACTTTGGAACCCACATATTTCCTCCATAACATGGTTTGCCAAACACCATCTTCTGTCAGTAGTTTAAAAGCCATTTGCCCAGAAGCGCGGTGTTTTTGACTTGCAAATCATGTATGTCCAGTCTACCACACTCCTTGGGAAGGCAAACCACATTCCATCTGGCCAATCAATACTTATTTTTTCTCACTATCCCCTTGCCAAAAAAATCTTGAACGGAAATAATCCACTTTGTTCAAGACACCTTTTGGTAATTGGAAAAACGATATCATATACAGTACCATGTTAGTAAGTACTGAATTTATGAGTATTAGTATTCCACCAAGGGATAACAATTTACCTTTCCAATTATTAAGACGTTTTTATAGCCTTTTCTCGACAAGTTTTCATTCAGCAATTGTGAGACGTCAATAATGAATCGGTATTCCAAAATAGTTGATTGGAAATTGCCGCTGACCACAGCCGAAAAGTTCAGCATATAGGTGGGCCTCCCCAAAACAATACAAATCACTTTTATGGAAGTTAATTTTAAATCTAGATAGCTGCTTGAATGCTGATAAAATTAATTTCAGATTCTTAGCCTTCTCCAGATCATGCTCCATAAAAAGGTATGTGTCATCAGTGTATTGAAGAATAGAGAGTCCACCATCAATAAGATGTGAAACTAATCCTTCAATTTGACTATCAGCCTTTGCTCCCTCAATAAGGATGTCCAACATATCAGCCACTATATTAAATAGTAAAGGCGATAATGGATCCCCTTATCTCAATCCTTTGTTTGTCTGAAAGTATTTTCCATTATCTTCATTTACTTTAATGGCAACACTACCCCCAGAAACAAAGGATTGAATAAGAGCGCGCCACTCCTCATAAAAACCTTTCACGCGGAGTGTTTACTGGAGGAAAGACCAATTAACTTTGTCGTATGCCTTCTCAAAGTCAATCTTGAACAATACACCATTTAATTTTTTGAGTGTAGTTCATGGATTGTTTCATGCAGGATTACGACACCATCTAGGATATTTTTTCCTTTCATAAACGCAGTTTGAGACGGACCAACAACATGGTCAGCAACTAAGTTTAGTCTAATCATGACAACTTTAGTAAAAATCTTAAATCTAACGTAAGCAAGCAGATTGGACGATACTGTTGTATACGTTCTGCATTGATAACCTTAGACACTAAAATTATGTTGCCAAAGTTTAGTCTAAAGAGATCCAACTGACCGACTTGTAAAAACCCAAACAAATTCATCAGGTCCTCGTTGATAACGTCCCATAATTTTTAGTAAAATTTCGCTGGGAAACCATCATGCCCTGCGCTTTGTTATGTTCCATTTGAAAAACAGCTTTCTTAACCTCTTCCTCGGTATATGAGGCAGTTAGAAAGCCGCTTTCTTCAGCAGAAACCTGGGGATATCGGCCGTTTGGGACTCATCTAGAGAGAATGAATTTTCCGCTAGAGCCTCAAACAAGGATTTAAATAAGCTGTAATATATGACTTCGGATGATCCTGCCCCTCAATCATACCTTCATCCTAGATCAGAGAGTGAATAAGTTTTTTCTTATGCTTGTCATTGGCAACAACATGTAAATACCTTGTATTCGCATCTCCTTACAGAATGAATTTTTCCTTAGAGTGTTGGTACCATTTGAGTTCCTCTTCGTGCAGAAGTTGGGCTATCTCTGCATTCGATTGACTTTTAAGCTTAATTTCTTGTGCAGTTAACGGCCCGACCTCCACGGAAGCCTCTAAGTCATCAATTATTGATGTTAGGCGTATTTTTTTGTTTTTTAGGATTCCAATGGTGTGCCTGGCCCATCCACGAAGGAACTTGTGTAAAGCACGCATTTTGTTATTCCATCGTAGGATAGGTGTTTGACCACCAATCGGTTTCTCCCAAATAGCCTTAACCACTCGTAAAAACCATCACGGATCATCCATCCGAGTTCAAATTTGAACTCAGTCGTAGAATTCCGTGGCGGTGATCCAAAAGATAAAAGAAAAGGCGCATGATCTGACAAAGCCTCAATACGCTCTAGAGCGCGAACATTTACCATAGGAACTTATATTCCCAGTTGGTATCCGTAAGCACTCTATCTAGTTTTTCGTATGTTGGCTCCGGAAGACTATTTTCCCAGGTAAATTGCCTTCCTAGCATTGTAACCTCTATTAAGTGCAGACTGTCAATAACAACATTGAACAAAAAATGCCAATGTTCGTCGAACCGGCCCTGAATTTTCTCGTGAGGGAATCTAAGAAAATTAAAATCCCCTCCTATAAGGATAGGGTATGGATTGTCCTTTGCCAGATTCACTAGTTCGCGTAAAAAGTCAGATTTATAAACATCCTGTGCGGCCCCATAAACGGCGACTAAATACCATATGAAATTGTTAGCCTTATTACGGATATAGAGTTTTATAAAAAATCTCCCACTGAACTAGCTAAAACTTCCATAGTCTCATCTCGAATGCCTAACATGATCCCCCTAGATCGACCACGCGGCGGACATGATATCCACGTAAAGTCCACTCCACCAGAAAGGCGATTGAGTAGAGATTGTGAAAAATCCCGTCAACCAGTCTCAGAAATACCCAGAAAATCCAACTTATTATCTCTCACACAATCAACAAAGAATAAATGTTTAGCCAAGTCTCGAAGACCTCTTCTATTTGAAAACATTCCATTCATTGAGAAACTATAGGAGATTTGGATACACGGGATCTCTTGCGCGACCTCTGGCTCTTTGATTTCCGACCAAAAGATTTTAGCTCATAAATAGAAGCAAGCCTAGTCTCATCAAAGTTCACCTCCGACACTTCACCAACTAAGTGAGAAAGGAGTTGGCCATCTACTGTGGCATGCAACTCCTCCTTCTCGGTTAGTGAAGCATCAGGAACAACAACGACCTTAGGAGTAACCGTTAAACGGTCAACCTCCATATGTCGCAAAACATTATAAGAAAAATGAACATCCTGTATAGAACTACCCAAACTAATGCCGACATTGGCTAGTTTAGAAGAAATAACATGAGTAGAAAAATACAAAGAGGATTTCGAAGAACTCATTATACTTGGCGAATCTAAGTTCTTCTCAGCCTTACGACGCATAGCCTTTACCATGGAATCCTCATCAGTAGACGACGCCCTAGAGGCATCGACACCATGGCGCGAGCTCCTCCTAAAGGGAGTACCACTCCCCAGCGCAGCACCTGGTGTAGCAATACCAGGAGAAGAAAACCGCGTTGGAGACAGAGGCATCCCTGAACCCTCCTGGGTCCGGCCACCCCCGTCGTCCAACGAGGTCACATGGCCCTCCAAGGGAGGCCACCCATCCTGATCATGTGTCACCTTGTCCACCCTGACCAGGTCCACGTGCTCGGCCACACCGTCACGGTCGGCCAACCCCTCCTGGGTAGGCCCCGCGAGGATGCCAACCACGTCCCGTTTGCCAATGTCGCGGTCAGCCGACCCCTCCTGGGTCAGCTTCCGCGATCTCTCCAATAGGACCACCTCCTCGAGAATCGGCCGAGGACGGTCAGATGGAATAGATCTGCCCATAACATGCATCCTGGATCTCGCCGGTGAAGCTGAACGAGCCCGCTGAACCGTCACAGAGGCAGACTGTAAAGCCTCCCGCAACTGATCCTGAGTGACATGAGGTGCTGAAGAAGTGCCCCTTCCACGAAGGGGAGAATCCAAGGGTAGATGATACGCCATAAACGTATCTATAATTTTTGATGTTCCATGCTTGTTTAGTATCAACTTTGCTATGCTTTGTCGACACTTTGAGGTATTTTTATACATTTTCTGGGACTAACCTATTAACAAGATGTCGCGGTGCCAGTTGCCTGTTTTCTGCTGTTTTTGGTTTCAGAAAAGCTAGTAAGGAAATATTCTCGAAATTGGAAGGAACAAAAACCAAAGTCAACATTTCACCGAGGAGAACACAGAGTCCAAAGGAGAGACGGAGGGGCGCCACAGGGCGGCCGCACCCCCTAGGCGTGGGCCCACCCTAAGCCGCACCCCTAGGCGTGGGCCCACCCTAGGCCATGCCAGGGCAGGGTGTGGACCCCTGGCCGCCCTCCAGCCTCGCTTCTTCACCTATAAAAGGCCCTCGATGCAGAAACCCAAAGACCCGATCAGATATCCATGAAACAGTCCATAGCCGCCACCACCATCGTCCCTAGATCGGGGGGGGGGGGGGATCTGAAGCTCTTCACGGCACCCTGTCGGAGGGGAGAGATCATCCCAGAGGCCTTCTTCATTACCATGCCAGCCTCTAGTATGATGCGTGATTAGTTCACCCTTGGACTATGAGTCCATATAGTAGCTAGATGGTTGTTTCTCCTCCTTTGTGCTATCATGTTTAGATCTTGTGAGCTCCGTTCATGATCAAGATTATCTATTTGTAATCATACATGTTGTGTTTGGGGGGATCCGATGGATATTGAGATGCTATGTCAGATTGATTATTGATTCTATCATGTCTTATGATTATTGATTCTATCTTGTCTGTGTTGTTTGTGATCTTGCATGCTCTCTGTTGCTAGTAGCTATCTTGGCCAAGTAGATGCTAGTGACTCCCAGAGGGAGTATTTATTCTCAATAGTGGGTTCATGTCTCTATTAAATCTGGGGAAGTGACAGGAATATCTAAGGTTATAGATGTGCTATTGCTACTAGGGATAAAACAACAATCTTTTGTTCATGGAACAATTATATTGTTTACTTTACACACATTGCTTAATGCAGTTATCCGTTGCTTGCAACTTAATACTGGAGGGGTTTCGGACGATAATCTGAAGGTGGATTACTAGTCATAGATGCAGTTTGGATGGTGGTCTATGTATATTGTTGTAATGCCTAATCATATCTCATAGGAATCATGATATCTAGTATTTGCATTGTTATGCCTTCCTCAGTCCTGTCAATTGCCCCGCTGTAATTTTTTCATCCAGCATGTTATCTATCTTAAGGAGGACACCTCTAGTGAACCGTGGACAATCTTTACCATTGTTACATCATCTACTGTTACTGTTTACTCTCTACAATCAACTATTACCTTCCACATTATACGTTTAATCCTTTGTTTTCAGCAAACCAGTGAGATTGACAACCTCACTGTAAGTTGGGGCAAAGTCTTGAGTTTTTGTTGTGCAGGATTCCAAGTTGCTAGCAACACCTTGGAGTTGTTTCCTTGCTCCTACTGGTTCGATAACCTTGGTTTCATAACTGAGGGAAAACTTGGCACTGTTCTCATCATACCTTCCTCTTGGGGTCTTCGAACGAAGCTCTACAACTGAGCCACGTCAAAGATTTTTCTAGCGCCATTGTCGAGGAGTTAAGGACATCTTCACAAGGGGAGTCTTTCACAACCATTCTCTTTACTTTGTTTTTGTTTTGCTTAGTTCCTTTTGCTTTGTTTTTCTTGCTTCTTTTTACCAAAAAATACAAAAAAATAGTTTCGTTTGGTTTGTTTTTTCTTATAAAAAACAAAAAAATTAGTTCTTCATATAGTTGTCACCTTGTTCTAGCTCACCATGTTGGTCCCTAAGTTCACCCTGAAATACCTTTCAATAGGTAGTGGCTCTATAATTGGGAAGGAAAACATTGAAGAATTCTTTAATCATATTAGCAAACATGAGGATATTGAGGATAGATCCTTAGCAAAACTTGCTCCTAATTATGTTCTGCAGCTTCTTTAGTTCACATGTTGGAGGCTAGGTTTGTTAACCTTAACCCCATGGTGCAAATAATGTTTCTTAAACTTAAATAAATTGAGGATGCTAAAAAGAGAGATTTTATTTTGGAAACTTTGCTAAAGGAGTTCAATGATGTTGCTAAAGAAGCTAAAAAGGTCTTTGATCTTTTTAATATGCTAGGCTCATGTGTAGATGTTATGGGTACATTAGAAAAGTTGGATAAAACCAAACCCAATGGAGAGAAAATTAAAATACCCATACCTTTTAAACTGGTAGGAATGCATGAGGCCTTAGAAAAGAATTTTGATTGGATTGTTCCTAAAAATACGTTTGATGAAAGAAGTGAACCCAAGAGTGTTGAGAGAGGATCCCCTAGAAATCATTTGGATGAGATACCTTTCCTAGTTGAAGAAATTTCGAGTATTGATCTTAATGCTTCTTCATTTGAAAATACTTGATTCTTGCTTCTTGTGCCTAACTTAAAGGCATTAAAGAAAAGTACTTCTTGGGAGATAACCCAATAGTTTTATTGAGTCTTGGAAGTTACTACTCCTGTAATAACCTCTCCTTATACTTTTTGTTTGATTTTTGTGCCAAGAATAACCTGTAATGAGAGAGAAGTAAGATTTGAGGAAGTTGCTGTCCCAAAATAGATTTTTGTGCATCACTATAAATATTCGTGAAACATATCTGTATGTAGGTTGGAGCTGTAATTTTCTGAATAAATTCCCCATGTTGTTAGATAACTTTCGTTAGTTCAACAATTTTTGATTTGAGCAACAAAAGGTCTTCGAAAAAATCGGTTTTCACCTGCTGGTCTGTTTTGACAGATTTTTGCCATTATTTGCATTTGCCTCTTTATCGATTTCTTTTTGGGTTCTATTTGTTAATTGAGCTTTTTGAGGGAATTGTTACAGTATATTTTGTTTCTAATGAAAGTTTTGCTGTTTTGAAACTAAACCCAAAGGTCTATTATCTTTTGAATGCACTAATATTGTTAATGAAGATTGTGTGAAGTTTTGTATGAAGGAAAATTTTCAGGTGTAAGGGAAGAATGATGTAATGAGATGAAGAATGGACATAATCTCAATCTTGGGGATGCCACCCAGTGTCACCCCAAGAAATATTCAAGAGATACAAGCGTGAAAGCTTGGGGATGCCCAAGGCATCCCCTTCTTCATCAATAAAAATCTCAGGTCTCTGTCTAGACACTTCGTTTTTATTGTTTCATGCACTGTTGTGTTGTTTTTGGAGAGTATTAGTTTTTGTTTTTGGTTTTCGTTTGCTTATTTTGCTTGAATAAAGTAGTTGGACCCCCGCTTTAGCTGTGTTGTTTCAAATAAGTTTATTGGTGTTGGAAAAGAGTAGAAAGTTTCATGCTTATAGTGGTACAAAAGGGAGCTTGTTTTGACTGTGGCTTAGACATTATCATGTCATGCTAGATATTGTTTTAACCTTATTCTTAGTGATTATTGCTGTAGCATGACTTGTTCCAAACAATTGAGATTGCTTAATGTGCCTTGGAAGAATCATGCGTTATTTTAGCATACAAAAGCATAATATTGTGGTATTCTCCTTTGATGCTTTGTTTGGATTGACTTGGAACATGCTCACCTTAGCCTTTATGATCATTTAGTTTTTGACTTGTGATACCACTTTATGCTTTGATTTATAATGTTTTGTCTCTCTACATGATTATAGACATTATTGCTCTCTTAGTTGGTCGCTCCCAGTATTTTGCTAGCCTCCACTTGTATTGAGTAAGATCTACTCATGCATCTAACTCCCAAGAAACCAAGTTATTCCAAAGAGTACACTATAAATTCCTATGCATGGTGTGTTACACCATTCAAAGTATATTCTTGTTTTATCTATCTTCCAAATTAAACTTGTTATGAGAAAATTAGTGATTAAAGCTCTCACAAACTTGATGGCACACTTTATTTTTCTTGCCCCTAATAAACTTGAAACATTATGTCATCTATGTTGTATATTCTTGCACTTATAAGTTGGGAATTAGCAGAACCGTGCTGTCACGAGGAATGCTTTTAACACCTATAAATATCTACCCAGTTGATATCATGATCTTTTGTTTATGGATGTCGGTGGTGTAAAATAAAAGGGGAGCTTGTAAGTCCATGGAGTTATGTATATGTGTTAGAGAAACGCCTGGGCCGCTAGCCTAAGCCATGCCTAATCATGGTGGAAACTTGCAGCATCACCATAGTGAGCAATCCATGAAGCATCCTTAGAAAAAATATACAGAAAAAAGAGAGAAAAAAAGTTATGCACCATTCTCATGGTAAATAAAAGGATTGCTGAGATGCTCACTGTCTGTTGCCTTGTCATTTTGATATGGGATAGCTTCTGTGTCATGGGGCAAGGGGTACCCGTTGGCGATTCTCTATGATACACATATACTTACAATGAAAAGAACTTACCGGTAACTAAAGTTGAGTAGCATGAGGAACGACCCTCATACTCAAGGGACATGAGATTTCCAACTTATGATTTGTCAAGCATATACTCCATACTTTGTTCACTTTAACCTTAATCACTTCAAGATGTTTATGCTAGATGCAATGAGAGCTGAAAGCTAACAAGTACCATAATTTTTAGAAGCTCTTTATGAGACTTGAAATCCCTGCTTCCCTTTTATGAAGGCCCTTTGTTCCCACTTTTATATAGAGTCTTCACCTTCAATCCTTAGTCACCAATTAAGAGAGCATAGTTTTTATTCTTAGTTCTATGTGCATTGTCCCAAAACTTATTGATTTATTCATAATGTTGATATTGCTTGTTCTTGAACTATTTGTATCTAGTCACCCTTATGAACTTTGATGGCGTCCTATGCATTTATGTTTTTCTACTCCATGAGGGACAAGCTGAATGCCACTATGCTATGTTTTCTATATGTGAAACAAACAAACGTCTTTCAATGCATTGTTATTCATGATCTTTCTTTGTATCCTTTCATGTTGCAACATAGTTACTTTGTCTTACTGTTAGAACTTTATCTTTCATGCTCATGTTTAGAGTACTTTGATCCTAGCTTTCAATGCTTTACAAATGGTTTGATCAAGATTGTGATGGTGCATGTCACCTTAAAAATTATTCTTTTTATCACTTACCTACTAGAGGACGAGTAGGAGTTAAGCTTGGGGATGCTTGATACGTCGTAAATGTATCTATAATTTTTGATGTTCCATGCTTGTTTAGTATTAACTTTGCTATGCTTTATCTACACTTTGAGGTATTTTTATACATTTTCTGGGACTAACCTATTAACAAGATGCATGATGCGATTTTTGCTTTTACTGTTTTGGTTTCAGAAAAGCTAGTAAGGAAATATTCTCGGAATTGGACGGGACAAAAGCCAAAGTCAATATTTCACCAAGGAGAACACAGAGTCCAAAGGAGATACGGCGGTGGCGTTATAGGGTGTCTGCACCCCCCAGGCGCGGGCCCACCCTAGGCCATGCCATGGCAGGGTGTGGGCCCCCTGTCTGTCCTCCTGCCTTGCCTCTTCGCCTATAAAATCCCCCGATGCAGAAACCCTAAGGACCCGATCAGATCTCCATGAAACAGTCCATAGCCGCCGCCACCATCATCCCTAGATCAGGGGAGGGGGATCTGAAGCTCTTCCCGGCACCCTGCTGGAGGGGAGAGATCATCTCAGAGGCCTTCTTCATCACCATGCCAGCCTCCGGTATGATGCGTGAGTAGTTCACCCTTGGACTATGGGTCCATACAATAGCTAGATTATTGTTTCTCCTCCTTTGTGCTATCATGTTTAGATCTTGTGAGCTTCGTTCATGATCAATATCATCTATTTGTAATCATACATGTTGTGTTTGCGGGGATCTGATGGATATTGAGATGCTATGTCAGATTGATTATTGATTCTATCATGTCTTATGATTATTGATTCTATCATGTCTGTGTTGTTTGTGATCTTGAATGCTCTCCGTTGCTAGTAGCTATCTTGGCCAAGTAAATGCTAGTGACTCCAGGAGGGAGTATTTATGCTCGATAGTGGGTTCATGCCTCTATTAAATCTGGGGAAGTGACAGGAATATCTAAGGTTATAGATGTGTTGTTGATACTAGGGAGAAAACAACAATCTTTTGTTCATGGAACAATTGTATTGTTTACTTTACACACATTGCTTAATGCAGTTATCCCTTGCTTGCAACTTAATACTAGAGGGGGTTCAGATGATAACCTGAAGGTGGATTACTAGTGATACGTCAAAAACGTATCTATAATTTTTGATGCTCCATGCTTGTTTAGTATCTACTTTTCTTTACTTGTCTACACTTTGAGGTGCTTTTTACATGTTTTTTGGTACTAACCTATTAACAAGTTGCAACAGTGCCAGATGCCTGTTTTCTGTTGCTTTTGGTTTCAGAAAAGTTAGTAAAGAAATATTCTCGGAATTGGACGGGACGAATGACAAAGTCAATAACTTTCCATGGGGAACAAGAAGTCCAGAGGAGAGACGGAGAAGCGGGCCAGGGAGGCCAAACCCCCCTAGGGGCTGGTGGGCCCTACCCTGTGCCTGGGTAGGGTTTGCCCCTCCTGGTCGCCTCCCGGACTCGCCCCATCGCCTATAAGAAGCCCCCGATACAGAAACTCTCGGCACCCGATCAGAAATCCACGAAACCGTCTGTAGCCGCTGCCACCATCGTCCCTAGATCGGGGCCAGAAGCTCTTCCCAAGACTGCACTGGGAGATCATCCCGGAGGCCTTCTCTCCGGTATGATTTGTGAGTAGTTCCACCTTGGACTATGGGTCCATGTAGTAGCTATATGGTTGTATCTCCTCCTTTTTGCTTTCATGTATAGATCTTGTGAGCTCCGTTCATGATCAAGATCTAATCTATTTGTAATCATGCATGTTGTGTTTCCGGGGATCCGATGGATATTGAGATTATTATGTTGGTTTGATTAATGGTTTTATCTTTATGATTCTATCATGTCTGTGTTGTTTGTGATCTTGCATGCTCTCCGTTGCTAGTGGTTATCTTGGCTAAGTAGTTGCTAGTGACTCCAAGAGGGAGTATTTATGCTCGATAGTGGGTTCATGCCTCTAGTTTCCAAGGGAAGTGACAGAAATCTCTTCGGTTGTAGATGTGCTGTTGCTACTAGGGATAAAACAACAGTCTCTTGTTCATGGAACATGTGGACTGTTTACCTTACACACTTTGCTTAAAGCAGTTGTCTGTTGCTTGCAACTTAATACTGGAGGGGGTTCGGATGATAACCTGAAGGTGGACTTCTAGTCATAGACGCAGTTGGATTACGGTCTATGTATATTGTTGTATTGCCCAATCAACTTCATAGGATCTTTCTAGCTAGTAATTGCATTGTTATGCCTTGCTCAGTTCCTGTCAATTGCCCCGCTGTAATTTGTTTACCCTTCATGCCATGTTGTTTATCAAAGGAGAACACCTCTGTCAACACCCGGATTTTTAATCCCAGATGCCTGTTATGCCATACATCGCAATCCCAGGATTACCATTTTTGCGAGACATAACAGAATTGGATACCACAGTACATCATCCATTACAACCGTACATACGGTCTTACACAAATAAGGATCTCATGATCCAGTTCTTAATACAACATCAAGCAGCGGAATACATAATAATAACGGTAGTGTAGGCGAAGCTCCATCTTCGGGGTCACAGGCAATGATGACGATGGGAGATGATCCTAGTTGTCGTAACCTTCCTGGGGTCCATCTTCCAGGTACTCCTCTTCATAGTCTGGCCATGGGAATAGCCAGGGACAAAGCCATGAGTACTCTTAAAGTACTCGCAAACTAGTACTAGCAGGTAAAGGTTTTTTTTTTGGATAATAGGACACTAGGCTCTAGGGTTGTTTTGCAAAGGCCAGATTTATCTCTACTACTTTTTATGAAAGCACTAATGCTAGTTGAAGTTTTATAACACCTAAAGGGGAACTTGTATTTCGTATCACAACCGTGTTGTGGTCAAGTCAAAGTCTCACTTAATTTCACAAGTCATTTTGAAAAGTCTGACAGGGGAACAGTATGGCCACTCCAACTGTCCATAACCGCGGAAGCGGCTATTCGAATAGTTTGACACTCTGCAGAGATTGTACACTTTCACCACAACATTCGATACATCCGTCAGGAACAAATCCTGAATTCACCATACTCAGTATGCGGATAATCAATCCTAACCTTTCAATTACATGCCCTAGTATAAGCACCTCTCCTGTGAGTTTGGCCTCCCAACCATGACCAACCGTCATCTTGGGTACTGCACAGGTGGACAATCTTCACAAGGTAGCCTCAGATCAGACCTTGGCCGTGAGGGAACTAATACTAAGGTACATAAGTTTCCAGTCAAGCCCTACCCAATCTTCGGGTATTGTGGTTGTACGATAAAATTGGAATGGTATCGCATCCAGACAACCATCAGTTTTATAAAGGGCTAAGGCTAATGCCTCAACATTTTCATCACCAAAATCATCCAGTGTTCGGAAACACATGTCCAAAACATTTCAATAGAATGATCCATCATTCCAAGGTTTTCATAACCATTTTTCCTCCAAGTATTCCCATCTAAAGTTGATCAAGTTTTATGCTTAGCACAAGCATCTACAGGTGGGGGTAAACACTAATGAGGGGTGGTAGACTAGTGGAGTTTCAACTAAGCTCAATCTCATGCCTTGGGATGACATCAAGATTATCTAGCTTAGGCCAAATTTTATGCTCTTTATGCAACCTTCACATATCTTTATAGTATCTACCATTCACTTAAGTAAGTTCTAAGTACTAGCTTTGATAAAGAAATAAAGTAATCAAGCTTGCAAGTAAAACTAGGATTGGTTTATCAAGTGGATATGATCACATATGCTTAAGGCATATAGTGGGCATAGTAACAAGTGCTGGTTTGTGGCATCAGTAGGGTATCTTGCAAGGGTTAGATTGCATTGGTTCACTTAGTTAATAAAGCTTGCTAAATTGCAAGTGTTAGCTTGCAAGGTTACTAGCTTGCATAGGTATAGTATCAGCTTGCATCAATATCAGTATAAGCTTGCCTTGTGCGAGAGTGGTTGAAGTTCTCCTCGCTTCTTCTTCAGAGAATCCTCCTTCCTCCTCGTATCCTTGGTCTGTACTAAGCGTCTATAAATAAATCGAGGTACACAATCACGAAACAATACTTAACTACTTGCAATCATCACACACAAGGGTCCTATAGATGATCTAACATCATCTCTAATATTACAAGATTAAGGCTTGGTTTAATTCCTTTATTTTTAGAAAAGTAATTTCTACTCCTTGAAAAACTACTTAAGATTTAATATTCTCCAAACCAAACATGGGATCATGTTGACACATGTCATCACCACATATTTTAGTCCATGGGAATATGATTTAAAGTGGTGTCACAATTTAATAAGGTTTTACCCTTTTATTTTAATTAATTAAAATGGCTAGAAATGCCTATGGGGCATTCTTTTATTACTTGAACATTATTTATGCAAGTAAACCTATATATTTTTATATATTCTGAAAGGTATGGTTAAATGCGATTTTTTAGAGTTGGAATTAATTCAAAAGCTATCATGGTTTAAATTTGAAAAAATGTTTGAATGCAGAAAAGCTTCTGCCTTGTTATTTTTACCATGGGTGATCTATAGATCCAAATGACTTGAATCCAACGTGCTTGGATTCAGCATTCCCAAACCTTTCTAACAAATTTGGTTTCATTCAAATTGGTGCACTGAGTCGACCTGGGTTGATTTTTGAAAATGGGTACAGAAGTGTGTTTGAATTAAAAAGAAAAATGTTTAATTTGAATAACTGGCCTGCTAAGCGTAGCGCTTCCGTGGGCTGCTTAAGTGGCTGTCCCCACACGTCAGTGAGACAGGGGGTGCGAAGCGGTATGGGACGATGTGTGTCGTTCGATCTGATTCTAATCCAATGGCTGAGAGTCATCATTAACGTTGAGCAATGACGGCGAGATAGAAACCTAGCGGCGCCGATGGGGGTTCTTTGGGGCTCACCGGTGGCGAGGGCTCATGAGGCGAAGTCGACGACGGCGAATCTCCTGGTACCGGTGGCTTCTCCTGGGGCGGCTCCAATCGCTGGCTCCCTTCTTCTCCAGAGGCGGCGGGCTCCAGTGAAATTCCGACGAGGTGGTGCTCTCCTTGCTCCGGGAATGGTGTGGCACGATCAGTGATGAGAGGGGAGTAGAATGGCGTGCTTAGTTCGGCTGGGGGTGGCCTCTATTTATAGTCGAGCGAGGGGACCGACGGGGCGCACGGTGAGCTCGTCGGGGGCGATGGTACAAACGCCTATTGGCATGGGCGAAGGTAGGGGACGGTGCAGTGTTCCCTGGCGATGCTCAACGCTACGGTGGCGAGACGTGGGGCGGTGCGGGTTGGTCTAGAACATGCGACGCTCTGCGCGGCAGAGGCGGCATCTTTGACGGCGAGCGGTGGCTGTGCGGCATGGGGCGGCGAACGGGAATGTCTGGCGGTCTCCTGGGTCGGTGGCGATCGTGTATTCACGCGGCGAGGGCGGCGCGCGGTCTGTGGGCTTCGGTCAAGGGTGGCGCTCTGGCGCATGCTCGGCATGGTCGCTGGCGGTCTGGGCGCGGTCCGTGCGTGTGGTCCAGTGGCTGGCAGGGTTCAAGCGCTGGACAGGGAGTGGCGGTGGACGGTGGGCTGCCTCCCAGACATGTTGTTTTGGCTTGGTGCTTGCTCTGGCTAGCTAGCCATTGTCGGCTGGCAAGGGGGTGCTCGGGTTGGCATGGCATGGAGGAAAGGGTAGGGGGTAGGGTTGGTCCAAGCACTGGTTGGCACTAGGGGAGACAAGGGTGATCAATGGTGAACATTGCTTAGCCCAATTACTGCTCCAAACAGTGAAGTTAGGCCAGTTTGATTTGAATCTGCCAAGTGTTTGATGAAATGGCCGCATGAATTCAAGTTTTGAATTTTGAAAATATTTTTGGTGGGTGTGCTAGGTTGGTGCTGGTGAGTCTGCAGATGCTTGGGTTTTGAAAATTGAGCTTGTTTGAGTGGTTTTTGAAAAAGTGGGATCTTCCCATATGATAAAGATTCAATTTTGAATTGTCATTTAAACTATGCATTTAAATGTTTTTGGATGATCATAAAGTGGGCCTTGATACTTTGTTATGGGTACAATCAAGGGGTGTAATGATCCAGAAAAGTTTCTGTTAGGTTTTGAAAGTTTGAGACAGCCAAAGTAGGCATGGGAGTTAAATTGGTCAAAATGACCATTCCCTTAATATATTTGTTTTGATTTACTTGTCTTTATGAAAAGTGTGGGAAATGTTTTAGATGATGTTTATTTCACCTAAGAAACATTTTACAAGCAATGAAACAATCAAACAAGGTGGTTCCAAAGAATTTCAAAATCCATGCATACACATATGCATGCCTTCATAATTTTATTTAGCAAAGTTTTTGTTAACCCTAAATGTTGATGACTAGTGTTTGATGATCCAAGCTTAGTATTTTTGGGATGTTACAAACCTCCCCCCTTAAACAAAATCTCGTCCCGAGATTTGAAAAAGGACGGAAAGATTACCTAGGATTTCAAGAGATCGGGAAACTCCGTCCTGATGTGATCTTCGCGCTCCCAGGTAGCTTCCTATTTTGTGTGGTTGCTCCACTGAATCTTGAGAAACTTGATGCTCCGGGTTCGGGTAGTTCGAAAAGCTTCTTCCAAAATACGGATGGGTACTTCGGGATAGGTCAGGTCATTGTTGATCTCTATAGTCCGGTGGTCGATATTTTTGAACACTTCCGTCTTCTCTGGAACTTTGAGACACTTGCAAAGTAACGAGATATGGAACACGTTGTGGACGGCTGACATTTCTTCGGGTAGTTCCAATTGATACGATACTTCTCCTTGACGGTTCAGAATCTTGAAATGTCCGATATATCTGGGGGCTAACTTTCCTTTGAGTTGGAAATGCTGCATTCCCTTCAATGGTGACACTTTCAGATAAACAAAATCTTCTATGTTGAAGGCGAGGTCTCTACGTCTCTTGTCGGCGTAACTCTTTTGTCTGGATTGGGCGGTCTTGAGGTGCTCATGAATCTTGTGAACCTTCTCTTCTGCTTCTCGTAGGATGTCGGGTCCGAAAATCTGACTCTCTCCTACTTCCGACCAGTTCAAAGGGGTGCGACACTTTCTTTCGTACATGAATTCAAATGGGGCCATTTGCAAGCTGGCTTGATAACTGTTATTATAGGAAAATTCTGCAAACGACAAACAGTCTTCCCACTTGGATCCATATTCTAACACACATGCTCTAAGCATATCTTCGAGTATTTGATTTACTCGCTCCGTTTGTCCATCGGTCTGAGGGTGATACGCGGTACTGAAATCTAGGCGGGTTCCTAAACCTTCTTGAAATTTCTTCCAAAATCTCGAGGTAAACTGCGTTCCTCGATCCGATACAATGTTCTTGGGGACTCCATGCAAACTAACGATTCGAGCGATGTACAACTCCGCTAGCTTCGAACTCTGATAGGTGGTTTTGACGGGCAAGAAATGGGCGACTTTGGACAGTCTGTCCACTATGACCCAAATAGAGTCATTTCCCCTACTAGAAGTAGGCAGTCCAGTGATAAAGTCCATTCCTACAGAATCCCATTTCCATTCCGGAATTTGCAATGGTTGCAACAATCCAGCGGGTCTTTGATGTCCTGCCTTGACTCGCTGACATATATCACACTTGGCGATATAGCTTCCGATTTCTCTCTTCATCTTATGCCACCAAAATTTCTCTTTCAAATCTTGATACATCTTAGTTCCTCTGGGATGGATAGAATAAAGAGTATCATGAGCCTCCTTCAAAATAACTTCTTTCAACTCAGAATCTGCTGGTACACAAAGGCGTCCTTTGTACCACAGAACTCCTTCTTCGTCTTCGGTGAATTCGGGTACTTTGCCTGTACCGATACGACGCTTGATTCCGTCGATACTAGCATTTCCTTTCTGCGCCTCTTTGATCTGGCTGATCAAAGTGGGCTGAAGTTCTATACTAGCCAAAAATCCTTCACTTACTAATTCCATTCGAAAATCTTCCATCTCTTTGTGCAAACTTGGTTGCTCCTTCAAAATCATGGAGTTCAAGCGGCACGGCAATCTGCTAAGGGCATCGGCTACCACATTGGCTTTACCAGGGTGATAGTGAATGTCCATATCGTAATCCTTGATTAGATCAATCCATCTTCTCTGTCTCATATTCAGCTCCTTCTGAGTGAATATATACTTCAGACTCTTGTGATCCGTATAAATCTCACAACGATTTCCCATTAGGTAATGTCTCCATGTTTTCAGGGCTAGAACTACGGCTGCGAGTTCGAGGTCATGGGTTGGGTAATTTTTATCATGTTGTTTCAATTGTCGAGATATATAGGATATAACTTTGCCTTCTTGCATTAGCACACATCCGAGACCGATCTTGGATGCGTCATAATACACATCGAAGGGCTTCGTGATATCCGGCATGATCAAGATTGGGGCTGAAATCAATCTCCTCTTGAGTTCTTGAAAACTCGCTTCACACTTGTTGGTCCATTGAAACTTCTTGTCCTTCTTCAGCAATTGGGTCATGGGTCTGGCGATACTCGAGAATCCTTCTACGAACTTGCGGTAATATCCCGCCAATCCGAGAAATGCACGAACTTGGGTTTGAGTGGTCAGAGCTTGCCAATCTTCTACATATTTCACTTTGGCAGGGTCAACGGCAATTCCTCCGGCTGATACAATGTTACCGAGGAATCCTACCTCCTGTAACCAGAATTCACATTTTCTAACCTTGGCATACAACTTATGCTCTCTAAGGGTTCCAAGAATGGTCCTTAGGTGTAGCTCATGTTCTTCTTCTGATTTGGAATAAATCAGAATGTCATCGATGAAAACAACGACAAACTTATCCAGGAAGTCCATAAAAATCTTATTCATGAGGTTCATGAAATAAGCGGGGGCATTGGTTAGTCCAAAAGACATGACAATATACTCGTATAATCCATATCCGTGGTAAAGGCGTCTTTGGAATATCCTCTCAATTTAATTTGAGTTGATGATAGCGCCTAAGATCAATCTTAGAAAACACTTTGGCGCCGGTCAACCGATCAAACAAATCTTCTATCTTGGGCAAGGGTACTTGTTCTTGATGGTGACATCATTCAACTTCCGATAATCCGTACAAACGGTTACCTCCATCCTTATTGTCCACAAACAAGACAGTGATCTCCATGGGACGCACTTGGTTGAATTAATCCTATTTCCAACATGGAATCCAGCTTGCTTCTTCAATTCGCTAGCTCGACGGGTTCATACTATATGGTCTTCGGGCTATGGGTCCATTCCGGAATTAGTTCGATGATGAACTCGATATCCCGATCTGGGGCATACCGGCAAAACATCCGGAAATACATCGGGTATTCACAGACTATCCGGACTTGGTCAATGGTAGGTTGGGCTATACTCGTTGCATTTGAATTGGCGAGGTAAGGTTTCGGATATATGCTCGATCGCTATTCCGATCAGATCGTCATGGTGATGGCTTTCTTGGCACAGTCAATCAATCCCTTATGTTTGGACATCCAATCCATTCCTTATAATACTTTCAAACCTTTAGTTCCGAGTACTATCAGATTAGCATAAAAATCTATGCCATGAATTCGGATAGGGACGGCTTTGCAAATTTGCCTAGCCTTGGTGGTTGATCCGGGAATTTGCACAATCATTACATGCTTCAATTTGGTTGGTTGAATTTTACTAGTGCATGCAAATTCTTCGATGATAAATGAATGCGATGCACCGTAATCAAACAACACTCTTGGAAGTCTTGAATTAATAAAACATACCCAAGACAACGTCTGGCGCTTCGAGCTTCTTCAAAGATGCATGAGAAAATACGCCATTGCGGTTGAGTGAATTCCACAGGGCAAACCTTCTTCCGGTGAACACGACGCTGAAATGGGACATTGGCATTGGGTGCTGTATCATTCTTCTTGTTGGGACACTCGTTGGAATAGTGGCCTTTATTTCCACATTCATAACAAGTCACTTGCGACTTGTCCTTGGCTGCGACAGGCACATCATTGCTTCCAGTCCTAGGGGCAGTGTTGGTGTTGGCGGTAGCATTGTTGTTGTTGAATTTGGGTGGGGCACGGTTGAAATTGCTAGATTTGCCGGGGTTGTTGTGATTTCCTCCGGGTCTAGGGTTTCCACGGTTGGGATAGGTCGGATAGTTCATCGGGGGTCTGTTGGTTCTTGGGGCAAATCCTAGAGATGGGTTGGGGCGATACTTTGGGGTCTGATGGGTTCCTAGTTGATGCATCATGCGACGCTTGCGGTTATCATTGTCTTGGTTGATCTTTCCTTCCATCTGGATAGCTGAGTCCACAAGGGCTTCAATATTAGCAAAGGGGATATTGACTAACACTGTCTGCATTTCGTCATGCAGACCATTCAGGAATCTTTCTTTCTTCTTGGCTTCGGTGTCGATCTCATCCGGGGCATACCTAGCTAATGACAAAAATTTGTCATGGTATTCCACTATAGTCATCCTTCCTTGCTTTAGCTCTCTGAACTCGTCTCTCATTCTCTTGATCAAACCTGGTGGCACATGGGTTCTGCTAAACTTGACCTTGAATTCCTCCCAGGTCATCATCTGGCCTCCGGTCATTGCGCGAACACTGTTCCACCATTCCCTGGCATCTCTGGCTAGATAGTGGGCGGCGAACAGGACTTTCTCGTTGGCTTCCACTCCAGCGACTTCTAGGTTATTTTCCAAGGTTTGCAGCCAATCATCAGCGTCTAGGGGATCTTCAGACTTAGTGAAAACATGTGGGTTGGTATTCTGGAAATTCTTGAGCTTAGATCCATGGTTGTCCTGATTTCCGTGGCCTTGGTTGTTATGGGCTAGCTGGGCTATTTGCTGAAGGGTGGCTAGGTTGGCTTGACGTTCCGCTCTTTCATCTTCGCGGTCAGAAGTCAACATTTGCAGGATCTGCAACATCGGGTCCTAGGATGAACCACTTCCTCCGCGTGACATCTGAAGATTGAGATAGATCATGAGATAAGAGGGAAATTTCTAAGGTTCTTGGACTTTGAAAAGTTTTTAAAGTTTGACTCAGATTTTTCTAGCAACTTGCTTTTTCATTCATTCATTCACACGATACAACACACACCACAGCAAGGAAAAACAGATGGTTTTAAGAACCATTCTGGAATCTACGATACAGTGGGACCAAATACTACTCACTACGTTTGTGCACTAGCGTAGTTGTGAGTTTTACTAAAAGTGATCTAAGGTCCAAAATTTGATGTAAGCTTTGAAATAATTTTGGAGTAGCGTGAATTTTTATGTAGGAGTCCAAGAGGTAAGAATGAGAATAAGTTTTTGTAAATATATGCTTCCTTTGGTTTTGAAACTAAGTTTTTGGTTCAAACGTCCAGTCTAACTAGGGTCTCCTATGGTCAGGATGGCTCTGATACAAACTTGTCAACACCCGGATTTTTAATCCCAGATGCCTGTTATGCCATACATCGCAATCCTAGGATTACCATTTTTGCGAGACATAACAGAATTGGATACCACAGTACATCATCCATTACAACCGCACATACGGTCTTACACAAATAAGGATCTCATGATCCAGTTCTTAATACAACATCAAGCAGCGGAATACGTAATAATAACGGTAGCATAGGCGAAGCTCCATCTTCGGGGTCACAGGCAATGCTGACGATGGGAGATGATCCTAGTTGTCGTAACCTTCCTGGGGTCCATCTTCCAGGTACTCCTCTTCATAGTCTGGCCATGGGAATAGCCAGGGACAAAGCCATGAGTACTCTTTAAGTACTCGCAAACTAGTACTAGCAGGTAAAGTTTTTTTTTTGGATAATAGGACACTAGGCTCTAGGGTTGTTTTTCAAAGGCCAGATTTATCTCTACTACTTTTTATGAAAGCACTAATGCTAGTTGAAGTTTTATAACACCTAAAGGGGAACTTGTATTTCGTATCACAACCCTGTTGTGGTCAAGTCAAAGTCTCACTTAATTTCACAAGTCATTTTGAAAAGTCTGACGGGGGAACAGTATGGCCACTCTAACTGTCCATAACCGCGGAAGCGGCTATTCGAATAGTTTGACACTCTGCAGAGATTGTACACTTTCACCACAACATTCGATACATCCGTCAGGAACAAATCCTGAATTCACCATACTCAGTATGCGGATAATCAATCCTAACCTTTCAATTACATGCCCTAGTATAAGCACCTCTCCTGTGAGTTTGGCCTCCCAACCATGACCAACCGTCATCTTGGGTACTGCACAGGTGCACAATCTTCACAAGGTAGCCTCAGATCAGACCTTGGCCGTGAGGGAACTAATACTAAGGTACATAAGTTTCCAGTCAAGCCCTACCCAATCTTCGGGTATTGTGGTTGTACGATAAAATTGGAATGGTATCGCATCCAGACAACCATCAGTTTTATAAAGGGCTCAGGCTAATGCCTCAAAATTTTCATCACCAAAATCATCCAGTGTTCGGAAACAAATGTCCAAAAAATTTCAATAGAATGATCCATCATTCCAAGGTTTTCATAACCATTTTTCCTCCAAGTATTCCCATCTAAAGTTGATCAAGTTTTATGCTTAGCACAAGCATCTACAGGTGGGGGTAAACACTAATGAGGGGTGGTAGACTAGTGGAGTTTCAACTAAGCTCAATCTCATGCCTTGGGATGACATCAAGATTATCTAGCTTAGGCCAAATTTTATGCTCTTTATGCAACCTTCACATATCTTTATAGTATCTACCATTCACTTAAGTAAGCTCTAAGTACTAGCTTTGATAAATAAATAAAGTAATCAAGCTTGCAAGTAAAACTAGGATTGGTTTATCAAGTGGATATGATCACATATGCTTAAGGCATATAGTGGGCATAGTAACAAGTGCTGGTTTGTGGCATCAGTAGGGTATCTTGCAAGGGTTAGATTGCATTGGTTCACTTAGTTAATAAAGCTTGCTAAATTGCAAGTGTTAGCTTGCAAGGTTACTAGCTTGCATAGGTATAGTATCAGCTTGCATCAATATCAGTATAAGCTTGCCTTGTGCAGAGCAGTGGTTGAAGTTCTCCTCGGCTTCTTCTTCGTAGAATCCTCCTTCCTCCTCGTATCCTTGGTCGGTACTAGCGTCTATAAATAAATACGAGGTACACAATCACGAAACAATACTTAACTACTTGCAATCATCACACACAAGGGTCCTATAGATGATCTAACATCATCTCTAATATTACAAGATTAAGGCTTGGTTTAATTCCTTTTATTTTTAGAAAAGTAATTTCTACTCCTTGAAAAACTACTTAAGATTTAATATTCTCCAAACCAAACATGGGATCATGTTGACACATGTCATCACCACATATTTTAGTCCATGGGAATATGATTTAAAGTGGTGTCACAATTTAATAAGGTTTTACCCTTTTATTTTAATTAATTAAAATGGCTAGAAATGCCTATGGGGCATTCTTTTATTACTTGAACATTATTTATGCAAGTAAACCTATATATTTTTATATATTCTGAAAGGTATGGTTAAATGCGATTTTTTAGAGTTGGAATTAATTCAAAAGCTATCATGGTTTAAATTTGAAAAAATGTTTGAATGCAGAAAAGCTTCTGCCTTGTTATTTTTACCATGGGTGATCTATAGATCCAAATGACTTGAATCCAACGGGCTTGGATTCAGCATTCCCAAACCTTTCTAACAAATTTGGTTTCATTCAAATTGGTGCACTGAGTCGACCTGGGTTGATTTTTTAAAATGGGTACAGAAGTGTGTTTGAATTAAAAAGAAAAAGGTTTAATTTGAATAACTGGCTGCGCGGGAAAAGTTACTGGGCCGGCCTGCTAAGCGTAGATGTAGAGGGAGTGTCCCAACCTTTAAACAAGATAAGGTGGTGTCCCCTGTGTTTACAATGCTAGTCCCTGGATCAATAGCTAGCATCCACAGTTAAGATGTAATATCAAGAAACAAAGGTCATAACATAACTTTATAACCAAGAATAACATAATTTTATTACATCATACATAGCTCATTTGGCTATTACATTACATTGCAGCGGAATAACTATAGTCATGGGTCCTTCATCTTCTAAGTGCCACAGGCAGATGCTGGTTGTAGACTTTGTAGTCCTAGTCAATCAAACAATCTTTACTTAAAAACAATCAACCTGCAACATTACAAGTTACAGCCACAAGAGTCAATACATTTGAATTGTATTGGCAAGCTTCACTTTTATGTATAATAAGAGTGGATCCTATCATTACATGCATATTTGGCTAAGTAGAGTTTAAGGCTTATTTGCATAAAGCAATATTTTATCCTATCTTTTCAAAAAGGTTTTAAGTCCTTTGTCAAATCTCTTTTCCAAGAATCCCTTGAACTCCTTGGTAGAAACTCAAGTGTTCAAGTCCTTGTCAAAATCTCTTGAGCCACTTGGTAACCCCAAGTGCAACAAGTCTTATCAAATCTCATGAGTTCCTTGGTCACTCCAAGTACATCAAGTGTTTAAACAAAATCCCTTGAGCACCTTGGTAACCCCAAGTGCATCAAGCTGAACAAAATCTCTTTGAATTCCTTGGTAGACACACAAGGGCATCAAGTTTTATTTTACTTTAGAAGTTGGAATGTCGAGATCTACCATAGTTCAAACTTTAGTTGCTCAGTATTGTCCATAACCGGGGACACGGCTAAGTACTTAGATTTTATTAACTTCTGCAGAAGGAGTACACTTTACCCACATGACACAATCCCATCTTGTTGCCACCAGTGGCCTACTGGATTAGTGCTCACCAAGATGGAGTACCGGCAGACTGAGAGTGTGACGAAGTCTTTCCAAAAGGTCCTCCCATACATCATTGCTAGCTTGTCTTCAGTCCCCATGAAGCATTCCAGATCCTCATGTCCGGTAACTAAAGACAATGTATGGGTCTTCCTAATGTAGTTGACTAAGCCAGAGCCATAATAGCATGTGGTTGCACACGAAAGCCACAATTAGAGAAACATGTTCAATCTCTAAGTTTCCTAGCTTTTGGAGCACAACACAAAGTGATTCCCATAGACAAGGATCCTTTTGTTGCCACCTTCTCCAAAACTTAAAGCATCCACCACCTAGGTGGTTCATTGAGTCCTTGTTTTATTATGTAAAACATAAGTCCTTTTCTCAACCTTTGTAAAATCTCAACATGTATCTCTTTTCAAAGTAAAGCATGGCTAAGCATGTACAACTTCAATATTTTCACTAAGGAGTGTATAGGGAATCCTATTAGGATTTAGCATAGCATAAGTATAAAGATATCTTTTTCATGCATGTTTTCATAAACCACTAAGTATAACGAAAATAGTAGGGCATTTGTATGATAGTTGTAACACCCTCAGAATCGGCTCTATGCAAGTTTTAGCGAAAACCGCCAAAGCCGCATAGAAACGATTCGAAGGTGCCCACCAGGCACTTTCGTGCGGGTGGAAAACGAAGTAATAACATTACACAACAGTCCTCGATGGGACCCACAGAACAGATATATATACAACACGACTCCATGAGTCAAGAATACAAATATAATATACAAAGATCCAAAACACCTTGAAAACGATAGAGCGTCCGACTGCGGACAAGATGCAAATGGGGCTAAGAGCCCTGAAGAATAACCAATGGCGTCCATAACCCTGCCCAGGCCAAGCCGGAAGGGTAACCCTGCTAACGGCGTCGATCTCAAAACCTGCTTAAACAAAAGGGGTGCCGACAAAGGGCAAAGGAAAAAGAGGCGTCGATCGAGGCCATGCACGGCGAGGCTAGAATTGGCGGTCCTCGCCTACATAGGTATGGTGGATCGAGCGGCAGCATGCACTAAACAACCTATAGAGACTCGATACAACTGGCGGCTATCAGAGAGGGGTAAGAAAGACCTACTCGGATCCAACCTGATACTATCATCAAACAAACCCATCCTGGCGTTTCCCCCTCGAGACCAAAACGAGGAAGTCAACCGAGGAACTCACAGCTGGCGCTTTACTTATTCGATTATCGTTGCAGCGATTACTAGTCGTTTAGATATTCATCCCGATAAAGTAAACATGGGCACTTTTAGTTAATCATTCCGTCATAGTGGCATCACTTACTAGTCAGATTCAATTAGCATGAGATAACCCAAAACCCAGCAGTTGTTGGTACTTTTACTTAGCCCTTCCGTTGTAGTGAAGCTGATTACTAGTCATATCGGATACAAGTCAATTTATAACAGTAAACTTTAGTTATAGTGGTCTATGATCAACCGTGCTCCAAGTCGGCCATAACCGCGACACGGCTTCTCGAAAAGATTTAACCTGCAGGTGCACCAAAGTATCCACAGCACTTCAACCTTTTGCCGATCGGTTAACATACACCCATCGGTATGTCGGGGCCTAAGTCACGACGTTCCCGGACTAAAGCAAGCACGGGGCCACCCCACTAAGTACACCAAGCGAAGTCGGCGGTCTCGAGACGGACTTAGGGTTTTGCGTCTGTGGTAGAACGACAAGTCCCCAATCGGGGACTGTCGATACTGAAAACACTCCGCTTCCTAAGCGACAGCGTGCTCCTCACACAACGTAAATAAAGCAGTAAAGCATGGCATAGGTACAGGATAGTAAATAAATCCTCAAACTAGTTGTGGCCCCCAGTACAATACTTTGAAATCAGGTAATAATCGATGGGGGGCCCATATCTCCCCACCTGTGGTTAGCGCGCTCGATCTCGGAACAGGTGTCAAGAACTCGGGTCCTACGGGACACAAGTGGGCCTTCGGAAAACCAACATTACCTATCACCCACCGATGCCTCTGCTTAATTCAATTTTAGTTGTTAAACAGTAATTGAAGTGAAACAGTAATTAAAGCCATGATTATCTCCAACATCAACATGCGGCAATTTTCTAACAATTGTGGTACTTGACGACAAGCAAAACACTTGAGCAAGCGACTACGACACGCGGGTCCAACTATCTACCAAACACAGGTAATAGGATGTGTCCAAGGCTATATATGGCTGCAAGGGATATCACGGGTACGAAACTAGAGCATCGCAACACAGATGGCAAAGATCAACAGGAGGGAATAAATACTAGAAAAGTAAGATAGGTAGAAAGGGGGGAGATGCTCGCCTGAAAACATTGTTGAAGGTTCAACCGAAGATCGGGGCGAAGCTCACATCAACTCAACGGCCTTATCCGCGAAGAAGCAAAACACTAGAAGAAACACCGGATGCAATATTTAATACACGGCAGAAGATCGGCATGATGCATGTATGATGTATGGCATGGCAAGGTGCGATGCAATTAGGTCAAGATTAAGCGGAACCGAGGTCCCGACAATTAAATCCATGGTTCTATTTGTTTAGATGCCCCAATTTAAATGTTGTTTAACGACAGGCGTAACATATCACCGGTTCGCTACACAAGTTTAAATGAGGCCAATATGAGACTGGATTTGCCCGCATATGGGCCCCATATTTAATTATCAGGTGAATCGGCATAAGGCCCCCAAACCACAGACAAGTATGCATGCATGAACAATTTATATGCAACAGTTATATAGGTGATATTTATAAAATAGGGTTCTCGGATAAGGGGTTCACACTTTAGGGGTCTCGACGAACTTGGGTTTCCGGGGTTCGGGGTTCGACAGGGTCCAGGGTTTTGACGGGGTTGTTCTCGGACTCCGGGGTTGTAGATCTTGTCGCTTGGCATCCGTGAAGTAGAACTTGTAGTCCGTCTTTAGTCGGTGGAGAACTTGACCGATGGTCTTCCGGTCCGGGAAGGAGCACTTGGCGTTGCCGAGCGGGAGTTCATGTCGTAACCGTGTCGACGATCTTGGCGGTTATCGGGTTTGGTCTCCAGATTCCGGGATGGAGCGCTTGGGTTCCGACCATTGTCGGTGGCGATCTTGAGCGGCTAGGTGCTCCCATCTTATCGGAGTCTTGGCGACCTTGTACAAGAATCTCCTCATGCCTTCGCAACATCAACACGGCACGACATCGAGCCACAGCTTAGCATCATCACCACTTCTACACCACACTTCTTCACATCCAAAGACACTGCAGGGAACACCTAGGCCTCGGGGAGGCACTGGAGGGGCCACAGGATCGAGCGGTTGCAGCGATGCAAGGCGGCCAGAGCGGCAGCGCGACCTGCGGAGCAGGCGACGGAGGCTCGGAAGGCAGCAGCAGCACTGGCGCCAGTGAGGCCAGCGGGCGGTGCGGGCCGGCGGGCGACGAGGCAGGCGGAGAGGGCGAGGCGGCGCAGCGGCGAGCAGGCGAGAGGAGGGTTCTCACGGCGGCGGCGGAGCGAGGACGCGGTGGCGAGGACGGGAGCTCATGAGCTGGGAGGAGGCCGGCCAGGCAGGTGGCATGCGTCGGGGCCTCAGGCGGGGTCGGCCTGAGGAGGAGGAAGGGCGGCAGGCGGAGCTTGGGAAAGCGGAGGCGGGCAGCGAGGCTCATGAGCGCAGGCAGCCGGCGGAGGCGGGCGGGAGGTGCGGCGGTCTCGAGCGGGGAGGTGGGAAGAGGGCGCGGCGAGGTGGGGAGGAGGCGAGCGAGCTTGGCGGACGCGAGGAGCGAGGCGGGAGGGCGACGGGGCCAGGAGGGGAGAGATGGTGGGAAGGAGGGAGGTAGGCGGGACGACGGAGGGTGGTGGCGGAGCGCGGGGCCGGCGAGGCGGAGGCGTCCGGCGGCGGCGAGGCGAGGTGGGAGCATGAGCGTGAGGGGGAAGACGGTGCGGGGAGGGAGAGGCGCGGTTGGTGGGGGACGGGGTCGTGCGTGGGGCCGGGTCGGTCGGGGTTGACCGGGTGAGGGAGGGAGTGGCGGTGGTGGCGGGACAGGGGCGGGCCAGGCGCAGTGGGGTCTGGGATTGGGCGGGGAGAGGAGGTCTTGAGGGTGGATGGGTGGGTTGAGTGGGGCCCAGGCGCGGGTTGGTGGGGAAAGGAGAGAGAGGGAAAAGGGTAGAGGAGGTGTGGTGATGTGGCAGATTTTGATTGGAGGGGAGAGGGAGAGAGGTGAGGTGTCAGGTGGGGATTGGGTGGGGTGATGTGGAGGGGGGGGGGGTGGGTAGATAGGTGGGTAGCTGTAGGATTTAAAGGGTGGACCGTTTTACTTTTCTGGGGTGGTCGTTCGGGTCCTGCTCGATTCGCCCCACTAAAATAATTGAATATTTTAATTATTTAAAACACGGCTTCTGAGATCGGATAGCAGACAAAACAAATTAATCCGGTGCCCCGGGTTTGCATGTTTGAATGAAGATAGGGCGTTGGAAAACAAATTAGGTTTTTCCGCAAATAGTTTTATGCAAACAAATGCAAGATGATGACGATGCTCAAATGCAATGTGGCATGATGACATGAGCATGCGGTCATGATGATGCAATGCACAAAAACAACGCGATTTTCTAGTAGTGGTTTTGCGGGATGCCACAATAGTGTAACTTGACTTTTTTGGTAGGGAATGAAGGTTCACTCCTTGATCTTGTTAGTCATACACTTGGCTAATTTCACTACAATCAATCAAACAAACATAGTATCAAGTAGCATTCCAAACCAATATTCAAACAACATTTCACACACACAAAGCAAGGGATTCTAAGTCATGCATAAGTATGCAAAAAATGGTTCTATTGCAAGGATGGTCTCCACTAGGTTTATAAACTTTGTAAGGTCCACATTGGTCATTTACCCAAAATCACAAAGTCATTTGCAAAAATCTTTAGTCCATAAACCATTTTAAAATCCAACCATTATTTCCTGTGGTGAAAAATATTTTTATCAAGGTAAAACTTTATGCTTTTCACCAAGTGGGTTGCCATTTGCAAGGCTTGGTGTTTTTGGATCAGTAGGTTTGGTTCAAAACATTTTCCAAAAGTTTTCCTTGCAAAAATCATTTCCATAATAAACCTAATAATTTTATTTGGCTTGAAAAATGGCTAAGTCAAATAATTCAACCCAAATTTTACCAAAGTCATTTTTAACACCAAGGGTTGGTTCCTAGGGTCAGTAAGGTCACAACAATTCATTTTGCAAAGGTTTTAACCTAAAAATCATTTTTAAACAATTTTTATACTCTAAACAATCACACAAAATAATCTATAAAAACAAGCAACCTAACAGATACTATTTGCTAAACTAATTCCACAGTCGGCTAGGGCTTGCTCTCCTGAATCCAATGATATAAAATTTGCAATTTTTGGACGTGTGGTTTGAAAGTTACAAGGGTTTGAAGTTTGCATATAAATCTGTTTTCAAATTTGATTTTAGATCTAATATAGGCCACGCGTCGCGTCGTGATTGGCCGATACCGGTTCGTCTGGATCGCGTGCTGCGGACCGTTAGATCAAGTTTCATTGCACGGTGCTGGATGCGTACCTTTTCAAGTTTAAGTGATCTAATCTTGCTCGTTCAAACTAGATCCTACGGTACTGACTCGCTGGACCTAAAGTGAGCGGCGCCCGGCGAAGCGGCGGCGCCAGCGGTGGCGCCACGGCTCTGAGGAAGCAAAAAGGGGAGGGAAAATGCTCACCAGAATCGCAGGGCTGTGATGATGCTCGACGTGCTGTTGGCTTGACAAGGAGCGTTCAGGTACTGCGGCAATTGCTCGCCGGAGTTAGGTCTGGCGGCTGTTGCGCGTGGTCGTGGTCGACTCTGTGGTTCACCCCGAAGCAAAACGAGGGCACAGTTAGAATCGTAAGATCAAGGCAGAGCTGTGGGTGTGAATGAGAGGGCGCGGGGCGGTCGAGGCTTACCGGGGGAGGTCGTCGGAGAATTTGCAGACGCGGCGGCGTTCGAAAGCTTGTTGTAGCCGACGCGCTGGGGCGCCCGTGGTTGAACGGAGAGCACGGACAGAAGCGCCAGGGGATGGGGAGTGTGTGTGCTTGGTCAGTGAGGCAAGGGGAGGTCTGGTTTCGCCGGAATCGTCACCGGAACATCATCAGACAGTGGGCGGTGTGCGGCGCAATTCGTCCAGCCTGGGGGCACAGAGAGAGTGGCGACAGAGGGGAAAGGAGGAGGAGACGCTGGGGTTTTAACGCGCATGGTCAAGGCGATTAATGGTGGCCGCATTAAGGCGTATTGAATCCGCGGAATCAAGGCACCTGCTTGGCCATGAGGGGAAAAGGCATGGTTCGCGGGTAGGGAAGAAGGGGCGTGGTGTGGGGTCCTCTAGTCACTGAGAAAGGGAGAAGGAGAGGGGTCCACATGTCATCGTCTGCGCGGGTCAGATAGTTGGTTCGAATCGTTTTCTGCGGGGAGGAGAGAACTGGGCTAAGTGGGATGCTGTTGGGCTGTTGGGTTGGGTCGATCCACTTCCATTTTTTTTATTCTGTAACTTTTTCTTTTTCCATTTCTGATTTCTGTTTTGAAATTCCAAACAAACAAATCATACCCAAATCAATTCAAACAATCAACAAACTTTGTAATTTTGAATTGGTTCTGTTCAGTAACTTAAACCAAAAATCCAAAATAAAAATAATAATTTTTATTCTTTTTAAGATCCATTCTTTAATTTAAATACAATGGGTCTTTAGTTATTTAATAAAATAGGGTTTGTTTTAATTAATAAAATCTTCATTTAAAACCCATATATTTTCAAAACCAGTTCAGTAGGTTTTATTTGAAAGTAAAGAATATTTGGAAACTTGTTTAAAACAAAATAACATCTTTATTTTAGGATCCATTTAATAATTAAATAAGATGGACCTTAGTTATTAAATCAGATAGAATCTGTTTTATTAAGAGATTTATTTTAAAACCTAAAATAAAGTCAAAACACTCTAGTAGGTTTTATTTGTGGATAATAAATATTTGGAAAAAACTTATTTTAAATAATTTAATAAGTTTTGATGTTTCAATTAAATTGGTAAAACCTTTTATTTAAATAAAGTTTGGATATTAATTCCTTATTATTTTATTTAAATAAACCTTTGTTATTTCTATTCAAAACAAAATGTTTTAATTCCAAAGCTTGGCCAAAGTTTAGTTTGGCTTTATAAAATGTTCTTTATTTATAAATCCACCTTTTCTTTTAAAAACAAAATCTCTTATTTTAAAAGATCAATAATGGTATTTCCAAAACATTTTATTTCTTCTATTTAAAATGTTTATCTTTTTAAACCCCTTTAGGTTTTATTTAATTCGAATGGGTTTGAAGTTCCAATTGAATTCAAAAAGTTTCTTCTGGCTCTGAAAATCAAACAAAGTTTTATTTTATTCATTTATTTTCACATTACAAGATTTGGAAAATCTTGGGATGTTACAGGCTACCACCCTTAAAATAAATCTCGTCCCGATATTTGGGGAGGCTAGGGTCACAAGTAAGTTCAAAACAACTAGGGTTCTACCACCCTTAAAAAAATCAAACAAAAATTACATATTGTCCTTCTTGGCACCCTGGGAAAAACTTCTCTAAGTAAACCTTTGCATGTGTCCTTGGTTTCCATAGTGGACTCATGGGCTAAGGTTGAGCTTCTCCATAGGCTTGTTCAACTTGTTCTTCATCTTTTCTGGACAGTTGCTTGCATAGTGTCCTGGATTCTTGCAGTTGAAGCAATGAATGTCCTTGAGTTCTTTACGTGGCTCTTATGGACAAGTTGCTACATAGTGGCCCAATTCTTTGCAGTTGTTACACCACACTTGGTCAATCTCTTTATTCTTCTTGTTCTGTGGGCATCCACTGGAGTAGTGTTCCAAAGTAGGCATGGGAGTTAAATTGGTCAAAATGACCATTCCCTTAATATATTTGTTTTGATTTACTTGTCTTTATGAAAAGTGTGGGAAATGTTTTAGATGATGTTTATTTCACCTTAGAAACATTTTACAAGCAATGAAACAATCAAACAAGGTGGTTCCAAAGAATTTCAAAATCCATGCATACACATATGCATGCCTTCATAATTTTATTTAGCAAAGTTTTTGTTAACCCTAAATGTTGATGACTAGTGTTTGATGATCCAAGCTTAGTATTTTTGGGATGTTACAACCTCTAGTGAACTATGGACCCCAGTCCAATATTTACCATTGATACATCTTCCACTCTTACTTGTTTACTTGCTGCAAACCAATACCTTCCACACCATACATTTAATCCTTTGTTACAGCAAACCGGTGAGCTTGACAACCTCACTGATTCGTTGGGGCAAAGTCTTGAGTTTGTGTTGTGAAGGTCTCCATGTTGCTAGCAACACTTGTGTGACGTTTCCTTCCTCCTACTGGTTCGATAACCTTGGTTTCTTACTGAGGGAAACTTGCTGCTGTGCTGCTTCATACCTTGCTCTTGGTGTTTCCAACGAATCGTTCCACGAAAAGTATTGGGCGCCATCAAGCTAATTTCTGGCGCTGTTGCTAGGGAGGCTAAGGACGTCTTCACTAGGGGAGTCGTTCACTTCCTTGCTCTTCACTTTGTTTTTAGTTTGCTTGGTTTTGTTTGCCTCTTTTCAAAAAAACCCAAAAAAATATTCTAGTTTGGTTTGATTTCTTTATTCAAAAACACAAAAAAATTAGTTCCTACTCTGGATGCTGGTCTGTTATTGCCTTGCTTGGTCATGCTTTCTCTCAATGGATGGTTTCTTTGAAACTAGTTCTTATTGGCAAGGTGGGTTCACGGAAGAACAAAAGTATTATTATAAGGAACACCGTTTGTCACAAAAAAGGAAACACTTATGGGAACAAATTGATAAGTTGAATACTATTGCTATAGAGGTGTGCTCTACTTATAATGTTACTTATTGCTTTGAGAAAGCTTGCTGCTACAGGAGGTACAAACACCTATCCTTTCAATGTGAGTATAAAGATAATGTTACCATATCTTCTTATGTTAAAGGAAATTATGACTTTTATGATGTGGAACGAATTGAAGAATTTATTGCTTTCAAGGGTGCATTTGAACTTGCTAGTTTGCTTGAAAATACTGACGATGCACCTTATGAATGTGAGGTTTATGAGATACTTAAATTTTGCTTTGATAATTACAAGGAAGACAATGGCTATATTATTGAATATTTTAATAAGTGTTTTCCACAAATGGAAGAGACTAATGCCTTGCATGAGCCTATGGAAGAAGAAATTGTTGAAACTGGAAGCTCATTAGATGAAAAAGTGGAGGAGAGTGATGAACAAAAGGAGGAAGAATGGATATACCCATGCCTACCTTCTAATGAGAGTAACTCTTTATCCCTTATATTATTTGATTGTCCCCCATGCTTAACAAAGGAGGATGAATGTTATGTTCCTGTGGATCCTTTTGAAATATCTACTTTGGGTAAAACCTGTGAAGGTTTTAATCCCACAATTTTTGAGCTTGATAGAAATTATGTGTTTGTAGATCATGAAAATCCTGCTTTATGTGATGGTTATATTGTTGAGTTTATTCATGAGGCTACTGAAAATCATTATGAGAGAGGAAAATATGGTTGTAAATTTTTTGATGGTATTGAAACACCTCTCTTTGTGATGAAAGTTTTGAAGTTACTCTTGTTTTCTCTTCCTATGCATGTCACTTTGTTCTTTGTGAACTTATTTGTGTACAAGATTTCTATGCATAGGAAGTGGGTTAGACTTAAATGTGTTTTGAATTTGCTTCTTGATGATCTCTTTGACTTCAATTCATAATTCTTATGTGAGCATCTTCTCAAGCTATCAAGCCTAACTTAAAGGCGTTAAAGAAAAGTACTTGTTGGGAGATAGCCCAAGAGTTTCCTTGATTCTTGGAAGTTATTACTACTGTAATAACCTCTTCTTATCCTTTTTGTTTGCTTTTTGTGCCAAGAATGACCTCTAATGAGAGGGAACTAAGATTTAGGGAGTTGCTGTCCCGAAACAGATTTCTGTCCTCCACCCAAAAAATTCGTGAGGAGGCTATGTAACTCGTATTGAGCTCAAAATTTGTGAAAAAATCCCCCATTATGTTGGATAACTTTAGTTAGTTAAACACTTTTTTATTTGAGTAACAGAAGATGTTCTAAAAAATTCGTTTCTACCTGCTGGTCTGTTTTGACAGATTTCTGCCATTATTTGCATTTGCTTCTTATTGATTCCTTTTTTAGCTCTCTTCAGGTAAATTGAGTTTCTTTGAAGGAGTTACTACGGTAGCTTGTGTTTTTAGTGAAAATCCTTGCTGTTCCAAAGCTTTGCCAGTGGTCTAATATCTTTTTAATAAGCTAATGTTGCTAATGAAGATTGTGTGAAGTTTTGTATGAAGGAAAAATTTCAGGTGTAGAGAGAGAATGATGCAATGAGATGAAGAATGGACAAAATCTCAAGCTTGGGGATGCCACCATGGTGTCACCCCAAGAAATATCCAATAGGTACAAGCGTCAAAGCTTGGGGATGCCCAAGGCATCCCCTTCTTCATCAATAAAAAGCTCAGGTCTGTCTAGAGACTTCACTTTTATTGTTTCATGCATAGTTGTGTTGTTCTTGGAGCATCTTAGTTTTCGTTTGCTTTGCTTAGTTTGTTTACTTTGATTTAGTAGTTTGGACCCCCGCTTTGTGTTGTTTTACAAATAAGTTTGCTTGGTGTTTGGAAAGGAGTAGTAAGTTCTTGCTTGAAGTGCAAGAGGAGCTTGCATTGACTGTGACTTAGACTTTAGCATGACATGCTAGGTGTTGTTTTGACCTTATGCTTAGTGATTATTGCTGTAGCATGTCTTGTTCCAAACAATTGGGATTGCTTAGTGTGCCTTAAAGAAATTATGCATTGTTTTAGCATGCAAAAGCATAGTATTGTGGTATTCTCCTTTGATGCTTTGCTTGGGTTGACTTGGCACATGCTCACACCATGTTATGACTTTGACAAGTCACCATTAGCCTCTATGATCATTTAATCCTTGACTTGTAGTACCACTCTTTTCTTTGATTAGTATGCTTTGTTGCACTGCATGATTTTGGCCATTATTGCTCTCTTAGTTGGTTGCTCCCAGTCTTTTGCTAGCCTCCACTTGTATGAGTAGGTTCTACTTATGCTTCCAACTCCCAAGAAACCAAGTTATTCCAAAGTGTCCACTACAAACTCCTATGCATGGTGTGTTACACCATTTCAAGTATATTCTTGTTTTCAACTATCTTCCAATTAAAAACTATTTTGTTATGTGAAAACTTAGTGATTAAAGCCCTCACGAACTTGATGGCACACTTTATTCTTTGCCCCTAATAAACTTGAACCATTGTGACAAATTTGTTGTATATGTTTGCACTTATAAGTTGGAATTAGCAGAACCGTGCTGTCACGGAGAACGTTTTTAACATTGCACTTGTACCTTGTTGTACTCAGTTGATATCATGTTCTTTTGTCTATGGATGTCACCGGTGTGAAATAAGGAGGGAACTTGTAAGTCCATGGAGTTTGTATCCTATGTTAGAGAAACGCCTAGGCCGCTAGACTATGCCATGCCTAATCATGGTGGAAACTTGCAGCATCACCATAGTGAGCTATCTATGAAGCATCCTCAATAAAAAGCTATGCATATGGTAAATAAAAAGATTGCTGAGATGCTCATTGTCTGCTTGCCTTGTCATTTTGGTTATGGGAAAGCTCCTACCATGTGCAAGGGGTACCCCGTTGGCGGTTCTCAATGATATGCAAATACTTACAGTGACAAGAACTTACCCGGACCCAAAGTTGAGTATGCATGAGGTGTGGCCCTCATATTCAAGGGGCATGAGATTGCCAACTTATACTTCGTCAAGCATATACTCCAGCTTGGCCACTTTAACCTTAACCACTTCAAGATGCTTATGATAGGGGCAATGAGGGCTGAAAGCTAACTAGTACCATAATTTTTGGAAGCTCTTTTTGAAACTTGTAATCCCTGCTTCCTTTACAAAAAGGCCTTTCTTCCATCATTATTGAGTCTCCACCTTCTATCTTTAGGCACCATTAAGAGAGCATAGTTGTCATTCTGTGTGCAATGTTCCAAAGCTTACTAATTGATGCATATTGTGTTATTAATTGCTCTTGTGCTATTTGTTTCTAGTCAGCGTTGTGAACTTTGTAGGTGTCCTATGCATTATATTGCTACTCTATGAGGGACAAGCTGATTGCCACTATGCTATGTTTTCTGCATGTGAAACAAACAAACGTTTTTCAATACATATTATTCATGATCTTTGTTTGTAGCTTGCCATGTTGCATGCATAGTTACTATGTCCTATTGTTAGAACTCCATCTTTCATGCACATGTTTAGAGTTCTTTGATCCCAGCTTTCAATGTTTGCAAATGGTTGGATCTTTATTGTGAGGGTGCATGTCACCTCAAAAATTATTCTTTTATCACTTACCTACTCGAGGACGAGCAGGAGTTAAGCTTGGGGATGCTCATACGTCGGAAACGTGTAACATCCCAACATTAGAGCCTAGAAATAAGCTGAACCCAGATGTGTGCATTTCATTCATGCATAGAAAATCCGAATAATTTTCGCGCTTTTGAACAAAACTTGTTAAAATGATTGAAGCTTCTCTCAACTTGATGGAATTGAGGTAGATCATCAAGTTAACTGTGATAAGTTTCAATATGACTTTGCTAAAATATTATTTTTGGGTAACCATAATTTGATCTAAGGGTAGATCAAATATAATAACAATTAAATCATAATGCATTGCTTAAATGACTAATATCTGATCCTTAAGGGATCATATCATACTATTCATCACAAAAACCCATGAATACCAAGTTAAGAATGTAATAATTTACCCTTGACTTATTTATTTCTTATCCAACTATACCATGAGTATCATGGTAATACCTAACTTAAACTCTATAGTGAGATTGGAAAGGGAAGAAACTAAGTCTAGATCATTCACCATATATCTTTCTTTCCATATCAATCCTTATCATCTCTATTGAGTTATATTACAATATCCGTTGTTCATCAATATTGAGAAATCAACTATTAATTCACCAATTCTCAATCTATCAACTCTTGACCATAACATAGTTTACACTTAAGTGCCTATAAAGAAACAACTACGAAGAGGTAAATAGTAATGCTAGTTTTAGATATCATCTATAAGATGGGAGTGATGAAGAGAATCAAATCAATATGATAATTGATGGAGTTAAACTCACTCCTGAAATGATAGAAGAGTTATTGGGATATATAATTATATGGTAATAAAGAAGATTACAAGGATGAATCCTGAAGATAGATACCAGTAGTAATTCTATTGGATCAAGGGGGCATAGTCCATAAATAACAGCCTTAATCCAATTAAATATACTAAGAAGATAATTCTAATACAATTGTAAGGTTATATTGATAAAGCCTTGATTAGCCAATTGAAAACCTAAGCAATAAATGATTAAAGGATTATAATGATCATGCCTTGCTCACCAGGATGGTATACTTATATCAAGTATAAGGGACATTGGTGGGTAGAACATGATTGAAACCCTAGTATAGATAAGTTAGCCTAGAGTAGTCATTAAAAGTCACATTAAAATAATGTGAGGTTGAAGTAGGAGTATTAGTGTAAAGTAAATGTAGGATAGTATGATTAAATTAAAGCTAGTATAGCATAGAGTTATGGAAGTAGTGTTATTCATCTTAAAGGATAGTAAGCTTTAGAGAAAGGTAGTTGGATGTATACATCTAATGAAGAAATATTAGTGATGGATGATTAAGGAAGATTATGAGTGGAGTTTGAAGGAAATACTTGTTGGATTGAAGATTATCAGCAGAAGAGTAGTTGATATAGCCAAGTCTGGATAAGTGAAGATCATGAAATGCTTTAGTGTCAAACTCATTGGATTCATCCATCCGTTTAGAAGAAGAATAGGTGGATAAGAATATTTTTATGAAGTAAAGCTCATCATGTTAACCATGATGATGGATAGGAAGAAGTAGTATATCTAGGAAAGGAATTCCTTAATTAGAAGTCCAGGATTGTGAATTATGGAAAATAGACATTCTTGGTAAACACCCAACTCTAAATCTCAATCCAAACATAATATCCATTTCATGTTATTGATCCATCATCTTATCTCCATATCACTTTAAAGGAATATTTTCCTATAACCCATCACATAAGCACATCTTTATCATTCCAAATTGTCTTAACCATATGTGTTAGAAGCTATTTTTATCAATTTATTTTCCATAAAACATTTTAGATGTAACTTTCTATTTTAAAAGGTGATATCATTAAAGATCACAAACAAAAGACAATATGCTTAGCTATTAAATCTTTATGCACATCAACAAAAGAATATAAGTAAATTAAGAACCCTAAACCCTTGGGTAAACATTTACAATTCAAACCCTAAACTTCTATGTTTATCATAATAGAATATATACATTGCCATTTTCTAAGTTAATGGAAGTATTAAACATATTAATTTCTTTTGTATTTCATGCATCAAATAATGATATAGGATCATTATATATAAAAATTTCTATTCAAACTATGAGCTAACTAGAGTTAAGTTTATAAACAAATAAGAAAAAAAATCATATAATAAAGCCATGGTTTAGTATAGAAAGAAAATTAATAATAAAGGCTTCTACAAAATATTAAAAGGGGATTTATATAAAGAAAATAAAGAAATATATATAAATAAAATATTTATCATTAAAGTTTGCAAAATAAATCTCAATCAATAATAATTGTTGTTGTAAGTGTTCAACAAATAAAATTTGTTAGAAAAGTTCAAATTATAGATTAAATACAAATATGAAAAGTAAAACAGAAAATAGAAAAAGGAAAACAAATAAAAAAACAATTCCTGGCCGTGGCCCAACTTCCCTCCTTCTTGCCTGTCGCCCATGTGCAACCCACAAAAGCCCAGCAGCCAGCCCAGCTGGTTCTCTTCTGTGACTGACAGGTGGGACCAAAGAAGGATTGCGGATTGAGAGGAAAGAATCGCTAGGGGTTTTTCCGTAAAAGTAATGTCGTCGTCATCCTCACGCACACAAGCATCTCGCTGGAGGAGTCTGCCGCCGCTCGATGCCATCGTCGTCAGCTGTGCGTCGAGATGCCTGCCGCCATTCCAGAGGGGGATAAGAAGGACACTGCGACGCCCTGCGTCAATCCCTATCCACATTCCTTCCTTATCCTCTTTGTTTCGAATGAGGCCGAAACCCTATCTCTCCGGAGCCACGCCTCGCGGTCGAGCTGCACCTCCCTACTCTCTTCCAAGTAGCCATGGAGAAGCCCCATGCTCCGTAGATCCTCTAGGTGGAATCTTGCATCAAGGGGAGCACTGGAGTGGACGAATTTTGCCGTTCATCTTTGTGGAAGTTCGTCGGAATCCTCGTCGGAGAGCTCGCCTCTGACCGCTCCAGTCCTCGCCGACACCACCACTGCAACCAGGGTGAGACACTGGATCTTCCAGTACCTTTTACTCTATGTATTTCTCTCTAGTTCGTTCACACCACGAGCACCCGACACCACCGCCATTGTCCACCGTCGTTGACCATCCTCCGACGACCATTTGCTAGCGGCGCCACCACTCCTAGACTCCTAGCATCATCCTATTTCCAACAAGCCACACTGCAGCCCCCCCGCGCGCACCGAATCACCTGATCCATCATCGATCTGAGAGGATCAAGCTCCGATGACGTCATGCCAACGTCACCCCCGGCCTAGTCAGCCAGTTTGACTCAGTCTTTGTCTCGCGTGGCTGATGATGTGGCCATAGGCCCACAGGTCAGTGACCTCGGGTAGGCTTAGCCCTAGTGTAAAAAGCTTAATATCTGTTTAAGAAATAAAGAAAGAATATAACCCAAGTTTAAATATTCCAGAAATAAAATAAAATCATTAAATCTTATTAAATCCATAACTTTTGTTTTATAATTCAGAAAAATATGTATTATATATGAAAATGTTTAGAAAAATAAAATCTATAACATTAATCCATTATAAAAATTGTTATGTTAACAATTTAAATAATTATTATTTAATAAAGATTTTAAAAGTAATAAAACTTTGATAATTCCTATTTTAATAATGGTAAATATTAAAAATAGAAATAAAATACCAAAAATCTTAGAACGATAAGAACTATAATTTAAAACTATAGTCATGCATTATTATTTCACTTAATTAAATATTGATTATTTATTAAGTAGTTAAAAAGTAATAAATATTATAAAAATCATATCTTATTATTTATAAATCACAAAAATAAATGTAATATACCAAAATGTTCACAAAAATAATACCTACATGTTAAAAATATAATAATCCACTTCTGAGGTAAATAAAAAATTATAACACCTCAGCAATTTAAATTTAAATCTATTTACTTAGTTAAAAATTCATATAAGGGTAAATAAATTTTGTTAATATTTCTAAAAATTAGTCAATTAAGTCTAATAAATAGTATTAGTCTTAAATATTCATATTATGAAGTCATAATGGTTCAAAGCATTATAAATACAATTTTATTGAATTATCCTTCAACCAAATGAGTAATTATTTTCTAAAAAGGTCCTAAACAATTATAAAACCTAGGAATAATTGTAACTAAATCCAAACTTTTCCATATACTTCAACCACCAGTTTTCAAAACTATCACAACACTATAGTAATTTCATAAGTAGTCAAGTAATATTATTTCTTTGTTTATAAACTATAACCACTCATCTATAAAAAGGTAAATGATACTATTCCATTATAAAATCAAGAAACCACTACACCAAGTAAAAATATAACCATTCTTAAGTAACCTTAAGGAAACATTACCAAGTACACAAGGTACAAATGTCATAAGCATTACATTTTCAAACCATCTATGTTTTAAAGTTAACTTTAGTCTACAAGACTCTAATTATAATACTAAAGACATTGTTATATGTTTTATAGTTAACTTTGGTCTGTTATAGTTAAGTCATAAAGCCTCACAAGTCCAAACTATTCAAGCAAGCACAAATAACATCGACCAGACTCAACTAATCACAAAGATTGTTTAGACCTTAGAAAAGGAATCTTCTCTTCAAATGTTATTCTTTTTGCCACTTCAAACAACAAATCTTAAGATAGTATCCCCAAATCTTAATAACTAAACTTAAAGAACTTTCATCATAGTCAACAAATGACAATTAATCATAATCACATTGCTTTAAACCTTACTTGTATATCAGGATTGTTAATACTTAAAGTTCCTTATAAATGCATATACATGTCAAGAAAGATTTGAAGATAAGGCAATTCTTATATAAGTAATCCTTGAATAGCATTCCACAATTTTGTATATTAATGTTGTATGATATTATAATTACATATTGTTTCACACACACTCACAAGCTCTAATAAGAAGCACAAGTGTAACACTTATCTAAAAGTACAACACATTTCAAAGACATCATTTCTAGTATCCAAACCCTATAACAATGTTATCCCAGGGATTCGCGTTCATAAAGTGCATCACATTAGTTATGCATAAGAGCATATTGCTTCTTTAAACATTAGTACTTATCGGACCAATGATGCTGATTTCAGATATTGGATCTTATATTGTCTTGAAGACCGTGAGTGCATAATCTTGCAATCACAAAAGGCAAGTTCACACTTGCTCATGCCCTTTGATTATTTTCTGTAAAGTGTTTTGCAAATTTAGTGTTGTCATCACCTGCATTTCAAAAAGGTCAGAAAACACTATTTTCATAATAATATGATTATATGTTATTTACCATGAGGTAATAACCTACTATGAAAGTTCCGGTGGTAAAGGAACATATTATCTAGGACTTAACAACCAATGTCGCCAGTGATTCTTGCGTCGTATATTACGCGTTAACCATGAGATTTGGAATGGGACGGAGAAGTCAGTTGTATCCTTTTCCTCTTGTATGGAGGCAAGACGACCTTAACGTGACATTGTGATTCCTTGTGTGGATCCAACATATGGGTGGGAAACCTTACGCCCCACACTTTTGGTGTCTAGATTATCTATGAATGGTGTTTAGGGATATAGTCCATGTAAATGGTACTATTCTGGGCATCACTAGGTCATAGAGTCTTCGGGAACTCATCAGGGTTTTAGCCTGCCCAAAAGGGGGCTTAAAGAAGGTGAGCCAGCCCCGAAGGATCGTGCAGACATATGAGGTCGCGGAGAGGGCAGTGATTGGCTTGGACCAACTACTGGGCCCCACAACATGGAATTGTGGACGGGTAAGCTGCCCGGTTGTGCAACAAGGAGTTGATCTCTCATGGGAAAAGTAACGCACCTCTGCAGAGTGTAAGAACTGTAACTTGTTACTCCCTGTTCCGGGAAGGAGCTGCGAACGTGGCGGGAAGGAACTCCATGAAATTTCTGGTAAACCCGTGAAGGCTGATAGACACAGCTTTTCAGAATAAAAGAAACCTTTGAAGAAATGTTTACGAAAACTTGCATTGCCTACGACCTATGGTCTGTGGCTGTAGTTATAGTGCATCAAACACTCCTTTTCTAGTGAACTTGCTGAGTACGCTCGTACTCAACGTATCTTCTTAACCCTTGCTATATTTTGAAGCCATTAAGACGATGTCTACATCAGGATATGCTCCAGGAATCATCGTCAAAAGCTAAAGCTCTTATATGAAGTCAAGGAAGTCAACATATAGACCAACTGAAGTGAAGACGAAGTTACTGATTTGATAGGAATATAATCTCGAGCCATAGAACCTATTTCTTTAGTGTATTGCAATAGCAGCAATGCCAAACCATTAATTAAGATACTAGTCTTTGACTTGATTATTTCTGATTCTTCTTTGTAAGAAGATTCTTTCTCTCTCTTTAACCTAGACTGTTCTCTGGATCTTATGTATAGAGTGAGTTGTAACCTTTAGCAATGTATTAGACCTACTGTGTTTCTGTTGTACCACTCTGAGGGATGTAATACTAGTGAACGGTGTTTCATTGGTGTTATGTCAACGACTATAGTATACTACATCATGCAGTGGTATGCTGGGTCACCGCAAAACGTATCTATAATTTTTGATGCTCCATGCTTGTTTAGTATCTACTTTGCTTTACTTGTCTACACTTTGAGGTGCTTTTTACATGTTTTCTGGTACTAACATATTAACAAGTTGCAACAGTGCCAGATGCCTGTTTCTGCTATTTTTGGTTTCAGAAAAGTTAGTAAAGAAATGTTCTCGGAATTGGACGGTAGGAATGACAAAGTCAATAACTTTCCGTGGGGAACAAGAAGTCCATAGGAGAGACGGAGAAGCGGGCCAGGAAGGCCAAACCCCCCTAGGGGCTGGTGGGCCCTACCCCGCGCCTGGGTAGGGTTTGCCCCTCCTGGTCGCCTCCCGGACTCGCCCCTTTGCCTATAAGAAGCCCCCGATACAGAAACTCTCGGCCCCGATCAGAAATCCACGAAACCGTCTACATCCACCACCACCATCGTCCCTAGATCAGGGGGGGGGGATATGAAGCTCTTCCCGGCACCCTGCCGGAAGGGAGATCATCCCAGAGGCCTTCTCTCTGGTATGATTTGTGAGTAGTTCCACCTTGGACTATGGGTCCATGTAGTAGCTAGATGGTTGTATCTCCTCCTTTGTGCTTTCATGTATAGATCTTGTGAGCTCCGTTCATGATCAAGATCTAATCTATTTATAATCATGCATGTTGTGTTTGCGGGGATCCGATGGATATTGAGATTATTATGTTGGTTTGATTAATGGTTTTATATTTATGATTCTATCATGTCTATGTTGTTTGTGATCTTGCATGCTCTCTGTTGCTAGTGGTTATCTTGCTAGTGACTCCAAGAGGGAGTATTTATGATCGATAGTGGGTTCATGCCTCTAGTTTCCAAGGGAAGTGACAGAAATCTCTTCGGTTGTAGATGTGTTGTTGCTACTAGGGAGAAAACAACGGTCCCTTGTTCATGGAACATGTGGACTATTTACCTTACACACTTTGCTTAAAGCAGTTGTCTGTTGCTTGCAAATTAATACTGGAGGGGGTTCGGATGATAACCTGAAGGTGGACTTCTAGTCATAGATGCAGTTGGATTACGTTCTATGTATATTGTTGTATTGCCCAATCAACTTCATAGGATCTTTCTAGCTAGTAATTGCATTGTTATGCCTTGCTCAGTTCCCGTCAATTGCCCCGCTGTAAATTTTTTACCCTTCATGCCATTTTATTTATCTAAGGAGAACACCTCTAGTGAATTATGGACCCCGGTCCAATCTTTACCATTGATACATCTTCCACTGTTACTTTTTTACTTGCTGCAAACCATTACCTTCCACACCATACGTTTAATCCTTTGTTATAGCAAAATGGTGAGCTTGACAACCTCACTGGTTCGTTGGGGCAAAGTCTTGAGTTTGTGTTGTGCAGGTCTCCATGTTGCCAACAACACCTGTGTGACGTTTCCTTCCTACTACTGTTTCGATAACCTCGGTTTCTTTCTGAGGGAAACTTGCCGCTGTGCTGCTTCATACCTTGCTCTTGGGGATTCCAACAAAGTGTTCCACGACAAGTATTGGGAGCTATAAGACCCCACCTTTATAAAGGTAAAGGTCCCTGTGATTGCAATGCTAGTCCCTAGATCAATTGCTAGCATCCACAGTTTAAGATGAAGTACATAGATACAATGGTCATTATTACATCGTCATTCTAGAGATAACATAGTCTTTTACAACTCCATAGCCATAGGCTAGTACAAGAGTTTAACTTAAAAATATAAATAAAATTCTTCATCTTCATGTGCCAGAAGCAAGCATGTTGAGTGTAGATTCATAACCCTAATCCTCATCAGAGTAACCTGCAACATGACAAGTTACAGCCACAGTGGGTCAATACATTGGAATAGTATTGGCAAGTGATACCTTAGTAGAATAATAACATCTAGTTTCTACATGAATTTGGCTAAGTGTAGCTTAGGCTTGCTTTGCTCAAAATATGTTTTACCTATCAGTTGAAAACACTAAGTTTTTGTTTGGCAAAAACTCCCAAGGAACCACCAATAGACATTGGTGAACCTTTACCCTTGTTCAACCACAAGCTTTTAACTTAGAAATTGGATGAGGAGATTCTTGATAGCTTCCATGTCTTGATGCTCAAATTTCCCATTTCCGGGGACACGGCTAAGTACTTAGATTCTTCCTTCTGCAGAGGTGGTGCACTTTCCCCACAAGACTCGACATGCATCGAGACAGGACCTTTCAGAAGCCTTCCCTTAGACCAAAATGGACGCGCTCCAAACCTATCACCCCTACCACCAACTATCCATTTGGCTAATTTATTGCAACCTATATGATCCAGGCAGAGCCCATAATGCCATGTGGCTGCACTAGAAGCTTCTTAACATATGGCATCTCAAATCCCTTTGTTCCTGGGTGGCTTTCCACAAGTGTGATACACAAGGTAGACCATATATATGGGCCTTGTGTAACCACTCAACATAACCCAAACATACCATTCCACCCAGGTGATTCATTCACTTAGTTGTTTTATTAAGCAAAACACAAGTCAAAGACTTAGCAATATTTTTCCATAGCATGTATATAATTCACCCTTGGTTGCTACTAGCTAGGCTAAGCATGTAAATAGCAAGTATCTTAACTTAGAGAAAATTCTAACAATTCTACAACTACTAGGATTTCCCAAGCATAGCATATAGATACTTAGCAAAAATTATCATGCAGGCCCTATACAAAATATCACTAATGCATAGTCAAATAATGGGACAAAACATGAAACACCACTTGACTTGGTAGTTGGGGGAGTAACAACAATCCTCACAGTCACAATCACCACTAGCACCAAAATCTACACATAAAATGATAGCACCAAATTCATATTTCCAATAATCAAGCAAAAATATATGAATGCATGCAAATGGCATGTGATGATTTTTGTAAACTAAACAAGACAAGTAAAACAGTATTGAACAATAAACTAAATATTTATACACCAAATAAACTTAATTTTGCTTTTAAAACATTTTCCACATAATTTTTATACACAAATTAGGCCTACAAATGTCTCTGCATAAATTTCTATTTTAACATAAGCAAATCACAAAACCAAGCCTACAGATGTGTAGGATTTATTTTTTTGTTCTAATGATATATTATTTGTATTTTTTTGGATAAATAGAACAAAAGTTATTAAATTTACAAGTTTAATCATCTAATTAAATCAAATCTGAATTTTAAATCGAAAACCCTAACACGCGACAACGTCTGATTGGCGCGTACCGGTTCGCTTTGGATCATGCGTCCGCCCCGTTGGATCTAACTTAATCCAACGCACCAGATCGCATCATACCCCTTTGCAACTAAACTAATCTATACCGTTAGATCTAGATCTAGGGCCCAGATATACGCGTACCCCTTAGGGGGTTGATCTAATCGCATCCGCTGGATCCAGATCCAGCAGACCACGTTTCTCTGACCATTCGCGGGCGGCGCAAATGGCCACCGCGGCGGCTGCGCGTCTGCCGGTGATGTTCCGGCGAGACCAGAGGGCAAAAGCGAGGGTTCTGGTGCTTACCGAGGTCGTGGAGACATGGCGAAGCTCAACTTGCAGGTGGACAGGGTCGGGGCGCATGGACACGGCGAGGATTCCTCGTCGGAGTTGCAGGCGGCTTCGGGTGCTCATGGTCGTCGACGGAGGCGACGCTCTGGTGCGAAATAAAGCAAACGACGAACGTTAGGAGAAGCGCAAGGCGATAGCGAACAAGCTCGTGTGAGTCAAAGAGCAAGGCGCGCACGAGGCTTTTACCGCAATCGGCCGCCGGAGTTCGTCGGGACATCAGCGATGTGAAGAGAAAAGCGAGCAGCCTGGCGGCGTTCATAATAAATTGAGTGGGGTAAAATGGAGCGGAGGCCGTGGGGTTTAAATAGCCAGAGCTGGGCTAGGAGTTACTCGGCGAATCAACGGAAATAACTCGCGCAATCAACGGCAGTGACGCGGGGATGAAATGGCGGAGGGCCTGGTCGTGGGCGGGGTTTGGGGACGATGATGATGGGGCACATGGAACCGGGGCGTCAGTGAAAGGGGGGGTGCACGCGCGGGTGAGAAACAGAGAGGGGTGGGGGTTTCCCGGGTGGGCTAGCTGGGCTGGCTTGCTGGGCCGCAGGTGGGTTGGGCTAGTTAGTTAGTTAGGTTTATTTTTTTCTCTTTTTCTCCTTTTCATTTTCTGTTTTGATATTCTGATTTGAATTTGAATGAGTGTTTCAAATCTGTTTCAATTTGAATTTCTTCCAGAATTTTGTTCTGTATTTCTTGTGTCCAAGGATGTGTAAAACATCAACTTATATTCAAAAATCATTTTGAGTTTGAAATTAAATATAGGGCCTTTAATAACATAATGGTAATAGGCATAAGATGGTTTTTATCTTTGAATTTGTTATGAGAAATTTTGTGTGGCTTTGTATTCACTTTCCAACCAATACTGATCAACTTTTAAACATAATTGGAAAGTAAAATATAAACCATGCCTTACTTGAATAAAGTAATAGGAAAAATATGGTTTCTTATGTTGAAAATTCATTTGAAATAGATCAAATGCTTATGAATGCATGAATTCTATGCAATCTTTATAAATCATTATTTTTGGGATGTTACAAATCTAACCCCCTTAAGGTGAATCTCGCCCTCGAGATTCGGATTGGCTAGCAAATAGGTGAGGGTGGTCTTTCCGAAGATCATCTTCTCTTTCCCAAGTTGCTTCCTCTTCGGAATGGTGGTTCCACTGAACTTTGCAAAACTTGATAGTCTTAGTCCGAGTAACTCTTTCTTCAGTTTCAAGAATCTTGATAGGCTTCTCCTCATAGGTGAGATCACTTTCCAATTGGACCTACTTCTCCTTTACGGCTCAGAATCTTGAATACATTGTGAACAACAGACAATGATTTACGTGAAATACATTGTGAACAGCAGACAATGATTCAGGAAATTCAATCTCATATGCAACTTCTCCTTTACGGCTCAGAATCTTGAATGGTCCAACATATCTTGGTGCCAATTTTCCTTTGACTCCAAATCTTTTCACTCCACGAAGTGGTGACACTCTAAGATAAGCTCTATCACCCACTTCATAGGTGACTTCTCTACACTTTGGATCTGCGTAACTCTTTTGTAGGGACTGTGCTATCTTCAATCTGTCCTCTACCAACTTGACTTTCTCTTCTGCTTCCTTGATTAGTTCTGGTCCGAACAAATTTCTTTCTCCAACACCATTCCATAACAATGGTGTAGTACACTTTCTTCCATAGATAAATTCAAATGGTGCCATCTCAATACTAGCTTGATAGCTGTTATTGTAAGAGAATTCTGCATAAGGCAGACTTTCATCCCATCTAGCTCCATAATCTAGGGCACATGCCCTCAACATATCTTCTAAAATCTGGTTGGTCCTTTCTGTCTGTCCATCAGTCTGAGGATGAAAAGCAGTGCTGAATTCCAATCTCGTTCCCAATGATTCATGTAGTTGTCTCCAAAAAATGGGAAGTGAATTGAGTTCCCCTATCGGACACAATACTATTGGGTACTCCATGCAGACACACAATCCTATTTATATAGATCTTGGCTAACTTGACACTTGTATAGGTTGTCTTCACGGGTATGAAATGAGCCACTTTTCTTAGGCGATCTACTACGACCCAAATAGAATCATATCCTGATCTAGTCCTTGGCAATCCAGTGATGAAATCCATACCAATCTTGTCCCACTTCCAATCAGGAATAGGTAGTGGTTGTAACAATTCTGCTGGTTTCTGATGTTCCGCTTTCACTCTACTACATACATCACACAAAGCAATATGTTCGGTGATGTCCTTCTTGAGATTATTCCACAAAAATCTTTCCTTCACATCCACTTACATTTTGGTGTTACCCGGATGAATGGAATATGGTGAGTTGTGTGCTTCCTGTAAATCAGTTTCCGAAGCTCCGGATCTTGCGGAATGCAGATACGTTTTCCATACCATAAAGTACCATGTTCGTCTTCATGGAATCCTTTGGCTTTTCCCTTGCTAATCTTTTCTTTAATCTCTTCAATTTCCTTGTCTATATTTTGGGCTTCCTTGATTTTGTCCAACAAGGTGGATTGAACATCTAATTACACGAGATGTCCTTCAGGCACTATCTCCAATCTGAGATCTTTGAATTAGGCACACAGATCATCTGGCAATTCTCCCTTAGTAAGGCCATTCACATAAACCTTACGGCTTAATGCATCCGCTACAACATTTGCTTTACCAGGGTGGTATTGCAAACTCAAGTCATAGTCCTTGATGAGTTCTAGCCATTTTCTTTGTCTCATGTTGATTTCTTTCTGAGTGAAGATATACTTCAAACTTTTGTGATCTGTGAACACTTCACAATGCTTTCCCAAAAGATAATGTCTCCATGTTTTGAGTGCATGGACAACAGAGGCTAACTCCAAATCATGAGTAGGATAATTCACTTCATGAGTTTTGAGTTGTCTCGAGGCATAAGCCACAACTTTCCCTTCTTGCATCAAAACTGCACCTAATCCTTGGTGAGATGCATCACAATATACTTGGAAATCCTTTTCCAAATCTGGCAGACATAAGACTGGTGCTGTCACTAGTCTCTTCTTCAACTCTTGGAAACTGAGTTCACATCCTTTAGTCCAATCAAATTTCTTGTCTTTCTTAAGTAATCCCGTCATTGGCTTAGCTACCTTTGAGAAATTCTCAATGAATCCTCTATAGTATCCTGCCAAGCCAAGAAAACTACGAACTTCTTTCACTGACTTAGGAGATTACCACTCAGTTACAACTGACACTTTTGCGGGATCAACTGCTACACCGTCTCCTGACACAATGTGTCCAAGAAATCCAACTTAATTCAACCAGAATTCACACTTACTGAATTTGGCATACATCTTATGCTCCCTAAGCTTTTCAAGTATCAATCGCAAATGTTCTTCATTCTCTTCATTGATCTTGGAGTAGATCAAAATGTCATCGATGAATACGACAACGAATTTGTCAAGAAATTCCATGAACACCGTGTTCATCATATTCATGAAGTAGGCTGGTGCATTGGTCAAACCAAATGGCATCACGGTGTACTCATACAATCCATACCTAGTGGTGAAAGCAGTCTTAGGTATGTCTTGTTCCCTTATCTTTAGCTGAAAATAGCCTGATCGAAGATCAATCTTTGAGAACACACGGGCTCCTTCTAACTGATCAAACAAGTCATTGATTCTGGGAAAAGGATACTTGTTCTTGATGGTCACTTCATTGAGTGAACGATAATCTATGCATAACCTTTGACTTCTATCTTTCTTTTCAACAAACTGGATTGGTGCTCCCCAAGATGAAGAACTTGGTTGAATAAATCCTTTTTGTAACTGTTCCCCAAGTTGTTTCTTGAGTTCCTTCAACTCATCAACTTCCATTTTGTAAGGTCTCTTTGCTATTGGTCCAGATCCTGGCAGCAAGTCAATCAGAAATTCTACATCTCTATCTGGTGGCATTCCCGGCAATTCCTCCGGAAACACATCCGGATATTCTCTCACAATTAGCACACGGTCTATGCTAACCCCCTTAAGATAATTTAGCTTGCTCCCTTTTGATTCAAAGTTAGACTTGAATCTAATCCTTTTATTATCCGGGGTTGTGAGTGTGACAGTACGGTTGGCAAAATCTAGTACTCCTTCGTACTTGGTCATCCAATACATTCCCAAAATAACATCCAATCCTTGGGAATCTAGAATTATCAGAGTAACTGGAAACTTATGCTTTCCAAATTCTATTACTAGATCACGACATCCAATGCTTACTATCATATCTCCACCAGGAGAACTTAATTTTATAGGACACCCAATATTTTCAGTTGGAATTCTATTTATATCAACAAATGCTCTTGATATGAATGAATGTGATGCGCTAGTATCAAAAAAAGAACAAGGGATGGAATAGAGTTGAGTTTGAACTTACTAGCCACAGCATCAGATTCCTCATATATTTCTTCCACATTGATGTGGTTCACTTGTCCCTTTTGGAAGGGATTGGGCTTGTTGGCACCTTCAACTTTCTTTTCTGGGCACTCATTAGCATAGTGCCCCATATTCTTACACTTGAAGCATTCAACCTGACTGAGATCTTTCTTACAGGGCGACTTCCACTTCCACCTCCACTGTGGTGGCTCTTGTGTCCACTCTTGTGGTTCTTGTACTTGTCATTATCATGACTGCGGTGATGCTTGTTGTCATGATGACGGTTGAGGCTGTGGTGGTTGTTGTACTTTCCATGTTTGTGGGATCCAGAATTCCCACTATCATCATGATGGGAACGCTTGTGAGACGATCCCGAGCCGTGCTTATCAAAGCTATGCTTCCTCTTTCTGCTCTCAACCTGTTTCATCTTGTTTTCCAAGATGGTAGCCTTGTCACAAAGTGATTGGTAGGTTGGGACATAAGCAACATACATCTATAGGTTCAACTCATCATTAAGTCCTTCGAGGAATATTTCCTTCCTCTTGGCATCTGTATCAACTTCATCCGGTGCATAACGTGCCAGATTGTTGAATTCCTCAATGTACTCAGCCACACTGTGGTGACGCTGTTTCAGATTGTGGAACTCCTTTTTCTTCAAATTCATCACTCCGGATGAGATGTGAGCTGTACAAAATCCATCCTCAAATATAGCCCAAGTCACATCCTCAATGGGAGTGGTGATCTGAAAGTTGTCCCACCAGGTTGCTGCTGGCCCTTCAAGCAAATGTGCTGTGAACCTGACCTTTTATTCGTCGGTGCAGCCAACAATCACTAAGTCCTTGTTCACTGAACGTAACCAGTCATTGTCTACCATTGGATCAGTGGTTCCCGAGAATTTTGCAGGCCTTAGTCTTAGAAATCTGGTGAGCATGTCAAATCCTGGCGGATTATTCTGGTTGTTGTTATTATTATTATTATTATTATTATTATTGTTGTTGTTATTGTTATTCTGGTTCTGGTTCTTCATGAATGTTTTCATCATCTGCATCAGTTGAGCTTGCACTGTCATCAAATGTTGCATCTCGGGAGTGATGTTTTTGTTGTTTTGGTTGGGGTTGGCACGTCGAGGAGGCATCTGAGGTTTTAATAAGGATAAGAATGAGATACCCATAGATGCTTAACATGCACAATACATCACATAGAATAATCACAATAACCAAGCATCAAAATAACATAGAGTTTGAATGACATAAACAACAAGTTTTGAAAACGTAAACACACCATAGCAAGCCATCCACATGTTGGATGGTCATTACGACTCAATAATCAAAGTACGATAGATGAAAGATAATCGAGTAGTCTACACTATTCCTCCGCAATATCCACATCAACAAGGGTAAGACCTGTATTCTCCATGGCGGTCTTGTACTCATCAACACTAGTGGTCAAGGCCTCAATATTGGTCCTAAGAGTCCTCTTCTGTGAGCGAAGCCTCTCAATCACTCCCTGCTGATGCTCGAGCTCGAAGTCCTTGGCTTCTAACTCTTCCTTCATCTCCCGGATCTTCTTGTTCCTGTCTTGGACTCTTTTCTCCTGGCTCTTGAACTTCTTGTCCTGGCTTTCAAACTTGGCCTCCATTTCCTTGACAATCTCGTCTTGCTCCACGAAGAGCATGTCCTTCTCTCGAAGCTGAACCTGGAGCTCGTCATTGCTAAGCATGACGTTGGTCCTATCAGTATGAAGATGTCTTATAAGACCCTCTAGGTCCTAAAGGTACAGACGAATCGGATCCATCGTCTCTCTAGTAGCATCATCATACTCTATAGCCTCACCCTCCTCGTTGCGTCTCCCTAAGGGGTGAAAGTAAAGACCTCTAAGCTCGGTGGAGTGTCTCCCTACCAGGCGTCCAAGTAACTCCTGCATGACTACATCTAAGCCTCTCTCCTTGTCGTCATGCATCAGCTTGAAAGTGATAGCCTCAGTGGGTGGCTCAAGGCCCCATTGTGTGACTCTGAAGCCCCATAGGTCCTTCCTCTCAAACTTGGGGAGCTGAAGTGTCGTGATGCTAGGAAGTGGGAGGTTGAGCACACTAGTGAGCTCAATGAGACGAGTACCAAAATGAGTTCCCTTGAACTCCTCGGCCGTGCTGATAACAACATTAGGAATCTATTTTTATAAGATAGAGAAAAGTTAGAACCAACACAAGTAGAGAAAATTCATAAGACGAAATATCACAAGCACATTTTTTTTGCAACAAACACACAAGTCATGGCATACACAAATCCATTACAAACATCAAAGGTTCAACATAACTTAAACAAATTTTTGGAAGAAAAAACGATAAGTGTGGTGGTACAACTAACGAAGTACGTTACACTCTCACTCGCTATACAAAATAGCTATCAGGGCATCCTTAGTAGCCATTTGTCTATCTTGTTCACAGGACTCCCATATTAAGTCTATGATGTCTCCCCTTAGTTGTTGGTTGGTAGTCTCTAATTCTTGGGTATGCTTCTTTTCTTATCTAAGGTCATTTTGGGTGTTGAGCATTCTGCACTTGAGTTTATCACCAAGCTCCTTGATGGCATTCCAAGCTGCATTTCTTGCAGAGTCAAAGAATGTTGTGTGCATTTCAGAGTTGGTGACCATGCAAAATCCTGACTCCTTGTGGTTGTCTTCCTTGTTTTTTTACAAGTGAAGTTGCACCCACCAATACTCTTCTCCTTCATCCAACACAGGGAATCCCTTGTACACAGCTGCACCATGTATCCCCATGGTAACCATAAGGTTCTTGAGTGCCTTGGGAAATTCAGTCTCACACTCCAAGGTCATGGTCACGAGTGGTCCCTTCCTCATGGCTTCGTTGATGGAGTTCATCTACAAATAGAGATGAGAAAGAAGATTAGAAAAGTTTTACGAGAAGAAAAAGACAAGTGTGGGAATTTTTCAAAGTGTTGATTTTTTTCTTCCTTAGTGGTTTCTTAGTCTAATATAATCCTAGGGTCATAATCCTACATGCAACACAGTGCTCTGATACCATCTGTAAGACCCCACCTTTATAAAGGTAAAGGTCCCTGTGATTGCAATGCTAGTCCCTGGATCAATTACTAGCATCCACAGTTTAAGATGAAGTACACAGATACAATGGTCATTATTACATCGTCATTCCAGAGATAACATAGTCTTTTACAACTCCATAGCCATAGGCTAGTACAAGAGTTTAACTTAACAATATAAAAAAATTCTTGATCTTCATGTGCCACAGGAAAGCATGTTGAGTGTAGACTCATAACCCTAATCCTCATCAGAGTAACCTGCAACATGACAAGTTACAGCTACAGTGGGTCAATACATTGGAATAGTATTGGCAAGTGATACATTAGTAGAATAATAGCATCTAGTTTCTACATGAATTTTGCTAAGTGTAGCTTAGGCTTGCTTTGCTCAAAATAGGTTTTACCTATCAGTTGAAAACACTAAGTTTTTTTTGGCAAAAACTCCCAAGGAACCACCAATAGACATTGGTGAACCTTTACCCTTGTTTAACCACAAGCTTTTAACTTAGAAATTGGTATGAGGAGATTCTTGATAGCTTCCATGTCTTGATGCTCAAATTGTCCATTTCCGGGTACACGGCTAAGTACTTAGATTCTGCCTTCTGCAGAGGTGGTGCACTTTCCCCACAAGACTCGACATGCATCGAGACAGGACCTTTTAGAAGCCTTCCCTTAGACCAAAATGGACGTGCTCCAAACCTATCACCCCTACCACCGAACTGTCCATTTGGCTAAGTTATTGCAACCTATATGGCCATAATGCCATGTGGCTGCACTAGAAGCTTCTTAACATATGGCATCTCAAATCCCTTTGTTCCTGGGTGGCTTTCCACAAGTGTGATACACAAGGTAGACCATATATATGGGCCTTGTGTAACCACTCAACATAACCCAAACATACCATTCCACCCAGGTGATTCATTCACTTAGTTGTTTTATTAAGCAAAACACAAGTCAAAGACTTAGCAATATTTTTCCATAGCATGTATATAATTCACCCTTGGTTGCTACTAGCTAGGCTAAGCATGTCAATAGCAAGTATCTTAAATTAGAGAAAATTCTAACAATTGTACAACTACTAGGTTTTCCCAAGCATAGCATATAGATACTTAGCAAAAATTATCATGCAGGCCCTATACAAAATATCACTAATGCATAGTCAAATAATAGGACAAAAACATGAAGCACCACTTGCCTTGGTAGTTGGGGGAGTAACAACAATCCTCACAGTCACAATCACCACTAGCACCAAAATCTACACATAAAATGATAACACCAAATTCATATTTCCAATAATCAAGCAAAAATATATGAATGCATGCAAATGCAATGTGATGATTTTTCTGAACTAAACAAGACAAGTAAAATAGTACTGAACAATAAACTAAACATTTATACACCAAATAAACTTAATTTGGCTTTTAAAACATTTTCCAAATAATTTTTATACACAAATTAGGCCTACAAATGTCTCTGCATAAATTTCTATTTTAACAGAAGCAAATCACAAAACCAAGCCTACAGATGTGTAAGATTTATTTTTGTGGTTCCAATGCTATATTTTTTGTATTTTTTGTATTTTTTGTATAAATAGAACAATAGTTATTGAATTTACAAGTTTAATCATCTAATTAAATCAAATCTAAATTTTAAATCGAAAACCCTGACACACGGCAGCGTCTGATTGGCGCGTACCGGTTCACGCGTCCACAACGCTGGATCTAACTTAATCCAATGCACCAGATCGCAACATACCCCTTTGCAGCTAAACTAATCTATACCGTTAGATCTAGATCTAGGGCCTAGATCTACGCGTACCCCTTTGCGGGTTGATCTAATTGTATCCGCTAGATCCAGATCCAGCAGACCACATTGCTCTGACCATTCGTGGGCGGCGCAAATGGCCACCGCGGCGGCTGCGCGTCTGCCGGTGATGTTCTGGCAAGACCAGAGGGAAAACGCGAGGGCACTGGTGCTTACCGAGGTCGTGGAGACACGGCGAGGATTCCTCTTCGGAGTTGCAGGCGGCTTCGGTTGCTCACGGTCGTCGACAAAGGTGACGCTCTGGTGCGAAATAAAGCAAACGACGAACGTTAGGAGAAGCGCAAGACGATAGCGAACAAGCTCGTGTGAGTCAGAGAGCGAGACGCGCACGAGGCTTACCGCAATCGGTCGCCGGAGTTCGTCGGGACAGCGGCAATGCGAAGAGAAAAGCGAGCAGCCTGGCGCCATTCAGAAGAAATTGAGTGGGGGGAAATGGAGCGGAGGCCGTGGGGTTTAAATAGCCGGAGCTGGGCAAGGAGTTACTCAGAGAATCAACGGCAATAACTCGCGCAATCAACGACAGTGACGCGTGGAGGAAACGGCGGAGGGCCTGGTCGTGGGCGGGGTTTGGGGACGATGATGACGGGGCATGTGGAACCGGGGCGTCTGTGAAAGGGGGGGGGGTGAACGCGCGGGTGAGAAACATAGAAGGGTGGGGGTTTCCCGGGTGGGCTAGCTGGGCTGGCTTGCTGGGACGCGGGTGGGTTGGGCTAGTTAGTTAGTTAGGTTTATTTTTTTCTCTTTTTCTCCTTTTCTTTTTCTGTTTTGATATTCTGATTCGAATTTGAATGAGTGTTTCAAATCTGTTTCAATTTGAATTTCTTCCAGAATTTTGTTCTGTATTTCCTGTGTCCAAGGATGTGTAAAACATCAAATTATATTCAAAAATCATTTTTATTGAAATTAAATATAAAACCATGCCTTTAATAACATAATGGTAATAAGCATAAGATGGTTTTTATATTTGAATTTGTTATGAGAAATTTTGTATGGCTTTGTATTCACTTTCCAACCAATACTGATCAACTTTTAAACATAATTGGAAAGTAAAATATAAACCTTGCCTTACTTGAATAAAGTAATAGGAAAAATATGGTTTCTTATGTTGAAAATTCATTTGAAATAGATCAAATGCTTATGAATGCATGAATGCTATGCAATCTTTACAAATCATTATTTTTGGTATGTTACATGCGCCATCAACTAGTCATAGATGCATTTGGATGGCGGTCTATGTATATTGTTGTAATGCCCAATCAAATCTCATAGGAATCATGATGTCTAGTATTTGCATTGTTATGCCTTGCTCAGTCCTGTCAATTGCCCCACTGTAATTTTTTCACTCAGCATGTTATCTATCTTAAGGAGAACACCTCTAGTGAATTATGGACCCCGGTCCAATCTTTACCATTGTTACATCATCTACTGTTACCGTTTACTTTCTACAAGTAACTATTACCTTCCACACTATACGTTTAATCATTTGTTTTTAGCAAACCAATGACATTGACAACCCCACTGTAAGTTGGGGCAAAGTCTTGAGTTTGTGTTGTGTAGGATTCCAAGTTGCTAGCAACACCTTGGAGTTGTTTCCTTGATCCTACTGGTTCGATAACCTTGATTTCATAACTGAGGTAAAACTTGCCGCTGTGCTCATCATACCTTCCTCTTGGGGTCTCCCAACGAAGGTCTACAACTGAGCCACATTAGTAGAGCAGCCACTAATTATCTTCCACGTGTGGTCGACATATTAGCATTGAACGGTGTGACAACAAACACCCTCTGCACTCTCTAATAAGAATATGGAGGTGCCGAAACCCCCTGCCTGGGCATAGCCGAGGAGGAACTAGATCCCGCCACCTGAGTAGTAGCAACCGTTTCAGAAGTATCCATAGCATACTCCATGTGCTTCTCATTAGAATCATCATCTGCATCATCTCCCCTTTCCTCCACAAGAAAGGAACAAACTCAGGTTCCGGAATATAACCTTCAGGATCCAACCTGAAGCGAAACTCATAGGCCCTATGCTTAACCACAACATCTGACGAAATATAGTGACCCAGAGAATCCTGCTGCTTCAGGAAGACCTTAGTATCAAACATATCCACAAGAATACGAACTACCCCGCGCTTCCGCAAACTGAACATATGAACATCTAGGGTATTCCCCATGAGACCACCACCAACCCATAGAACAGAGAAAGAGCGCAAAATATGAGAAACCCCTTCAACATGCAACCAAACTGCTGTAGCTCGAACTTGTTGCTGGAAGTCTCTAGAATCTCAACTCTCAAGCGGAAAGATGACATTGTGTTGCCTAGGTCAAAATAGGAGGGCTGGTGGCATTGTCATCCCAAAAAGAGTCAATATGACACTAGGATTCCCAACATATGGGTAGGGAGCTTGGGGCGCTTGCTGACACTAGATGGCAGCTGGTAGAGCTGGACGGCAGCATGCACTGGCTCTGGCTTCTCAGGCGGTTTTTGAGATCATATTAGCAGAATAGACTTTCCATTGTTCCAAGGGCTTTTGGAAGGGTCCCTAAAAAGGGCTTATGAAAGGGATTAGGATCGACCAATACTTTAATCTTTGTCTCTTTTAGACGTGTCATCTATTTTTGGTTGGAACTTCTTACTCCTCGAAATAGGATTTCACCCCGCATAAATCCACAGCATCGCCAACGAATACAAAGTGACGAGAGAACCCTCTTACAAAGCAGATCAAAGATAAACAAAAAAATATAGGAGTATTCACACCCGGGCAAAACACTATAGACAACTAACTAGAGGTACCACAACGCCTGCTTCTGAAACCACCAGACCTAGTCACACTAAACCCCCCAAGTCATTGCCGGAGAGGGCCACCTGCACTCTCGCTCCGAGCCATGGAGCGCCGATCCTGCCTACAGAAAATGAGGATGGAGAGTGCTGACGACATAGTCCCATGTAAAAGGTAGGAGGCCGTCAAGCATGCCCATGCCAGCATCTTCGATCTGATCGAGGAGGCGAGTATTTGAGTTACGAGTTTGCATGCATCTTAAGAGCTGTGCTATTGTACCACAACTTATGCCAGATGGAATACCACAGTGTAATGGTGTGTCTGAACGACGTAATCATACTTTATTGGATAGTGTGTAGTCTATGATGTCCCTTACCAACTTACATGTTTCATTCTAGTGATACATGTTAGAAATTGCCGCATTCCTTATAAATAGGACGCCATCCAAGTCTGTGGAGACAACGCCATATGAGATATGGCATGGCTCGAAGCCAAAATTGTCATTCCCGAAAATTGGGAATGTGAGCCTTATGTTAAGAAACTACAGCCTGAAAAACTCGAACCAAAAGAAGAAAAGTGTAACTTTGTAGGGTATCCAAAGGAAACTATTGGATACATCTTCTACAGCAAGACCGAGGGCAAAACGTTTGTCGCTAAAAACGGTACCTTCCTCGAGAAAGAGTCCCTCACGAAAGATGTGACTGGAAGGAAAGTAGAGCTCAATGAGATTGTTGATCCTAATCTCTAAATACCGAATGGCGCAACGAAAGATGTTCTAGAACCGTCTTCATCAATTTGGGTGGGAGCAATGATGTTGATCATGACACTCACATCGAGGCGCCTACTGAACCTCGTAGGTCGACAAGGGTGCGTGCTGCTCCTGAGTATTATGGTAACCTTGTTAATATGGGCATGTTAGTTTAATATGATGAGCCTGTAACCTATAGGGAAGCGATGGAAGGACTCGAGTCCGATAAATGGCTTGAAACCATGAAATCCATAATGGGATCCATGTATGACAACCAAGTATGGATTTTGGTGGATATTCCTGAAGGCCGCAAGGCTATCGAGAATAAATGGATCTTTAATAAAAAGGTTGGTGCTGACGGAAACGTCACCGTCTACAAAGCTCGACTTGTCGCAAAAGGCTTTTGACAAATTCAAGGAGTTGACTACGAAGAGACATTCTCTCTCGTAGAGAAGCTTAAGAATACTTGGGTTTTACTAGAAGTTGCTGCACATTTCGATTACGGAATGTGGTAGATGGATGTGAAAACCGCGTTCTTGAATGGCAACATTGAGGAAGAGTTGTATATGATACAACGAGAAGTTTTTTGATCCAAAGGATGTTGGAGAAGCATGCAAACTTCAGCGTTTCATTTATGGACTAAAGTAAGCATCTGAGAGCTAGAATCTTTGTTTGATGAACTCATCCAAGGTTCTGAATTTGTCCAAAAATAAGAAGAAGCCTGCATTTATGAGAAAGTGAGTGGGAGCTTAGTGACATTTCCGGTGCTATATGTGGATTGAAGGGTTCGCAACATAGAAAACAAAAATTTTCCTACGATGTGAACTATATACCAAGATCTATTTATACTAGATACAAACAACGGGCGGATGTATATCCGTAGAGAACATACCCTTGAAGACCGACAAAGTTTAACGAGTCCAAACTCGTGGTTGATGTAGACGATCTCTTGCCGATCTCAAGATCGAGAGGAAGTCCTAGCGCCGCAAATCAGCAGCGCATCCGTGCTCGCACACACGTTCGAGGCACCGAGCAACCTCCGCCTCCTCGCTCCAGCGATGCAGCGGAAGCACAACTCTTTCTTGCCGAATAGCCACCGGAACATGTATCTCGCTAGTCCGAGACCATGGGGATAAATTATAGAGGGGAGAGATCCTTCACGAGGAGGTGTGAGTGAGAAGTGAGAGGAGGGCTCCTTTTATAGGAGGAGGGGGAACCCCAAGGGGTGGCTTGCGCATGGGGGCTGCCCTTGCCCTCCCCTTCATGTGGGTGGACACTCCACTCACAAAACTCCTCCAAATTCCTCCACTCAAAATCCCACTCAAAGATCCCATTAAATTTCCACCAAATTTAATGCAAACTCTCATTAAATAAAACTTTTATTTTATTCAGAATTTTATCAATTACTTTAATGACAAACATTCACAATAACCCCTTGCTAGAATTCTATTTCACATGCATAACCACTTTATGCAATTTCACCAAAAACCTGCTTTGGTATCTAGTGAAATAAATTCGCGCTTGTTTATTCTTTCGCATGAAACTTTTGCTCCAATTGGATGTCGGTGTCTCTTAAGTGTGTCACCCTACGGTTCGTGAATAATGCGGACATGATCGAGACCCTCTCGGATCAATAATCGAAGCGGATCCGAGACCCATACTGACTCCCACACATTCAACGATGACTTTCTTGTGATCGTCGGAACCTTTTACGCTAGTATCTTAATCCCTTTGTTTGACGATATATTACATGTCCGAGATTCGATCATCGGTATCTCCATACCTAGTTTGATCTCGTTTCCGACATGCACTTTTCTCGTTCGTGATATAACATTCTAGTGATCAAATCACTTGCTTGCAAGCTAATCAATGTGATATCACCGAGAGGGCCCGTAGTATATCTATCCGTCATCGGGATGAACAAATTCCACTCTCGATCCATGAGCCTCAACATAACACTTTATTAGTTCTGAACCCATCTTTATAATCACCTGTTACGGTGTGACGTTTGATGTTATCAAGAAACTCTTCCGTGTTAGTGATTGACATGATCTCATGGTCTAAGGATTAGGATCACTGTAAGTTGTTATAGCAATATAAACTTAATGACTTTGATCGTAATGCTATACTGGATGAATGTTCATCACATCATTACACTAATGTTGTGATCCCGTTATTAACAACATCCAATGTCCATGATCGTGAAACCTTGATCATCTTGTTAATCAACGAGCTAGTTTATGAGAGAGGCTTAACTAGGAACTTTTACGCTTGTTTATTAAACACACATGTATTAACGCTTCCGTATTAATACAATTATAGCATGCAAAATAAACATCTATCATATACTTGGAATACACATAATAAACAATTTATTATTGCCTCTCCTCTCGGGGCATATTCCTTGCCTCCCACTTGCACTAGAGACAATAATCTAGTTACATAGTGATATATCTAACACCCATTGAGTTCTCGTGTTGATCATGTTTTGCTCTAGGAGAGTTTTAGTCAACGGATCTGCTACATTGAGATCCGTATGTACTTCTAAATCTTTATATCTCCATCCTTGACATGCTCATGGATGGAGTGAAACCGGCGCTTAATATGCTTGGAATGCTTGTGAGACCTTGGCTCTTTGGCATTGGCAATGGCACCATTGTTGTCACAATAGATCACCATTGGGTCCAACGCTTGCACAACTCCTAGTTCGGATATGAACTCCTTCATCCAAATCGCTTCGAGCCGCTCAAGCAGAACATATTCGCCTCCGTTGTTGATCCCGCTACCAGGTTGTTTGGAGCTCCTCCAACTAACCGCTCCGCCATTCATGAGAAAACGATCCGGATTGAGACTTAGAGTCATCCGGATCGGTGTCAAAGCTAGTCGACATAACACTTAGCGACGAGCTCTTCTTCACCTCAGATACAAGAAACATATCCTTAGTTCTTCGTAAGTACTTAAGGATATTCTTGACCGCTATCCGATGTTCAACACGGATCCGATTGGTACCTACTAGTCAAACTAATAGCGTGTGCCACATCCGGTCTTGTACATAGCATGGCGTACATTATAGAGCCTATGGTCAAGCATAGGGACTTTGTCCATTATCTCTCTTTCTTCCGCCAAAGCGGACTTTGAGTCTTACTCAATGTCTTGCCTTGCAACATAGGTAAGAACCCTTCTTACTTCCGTCCATTTTAAACTTCTTTAAAATCTTATCAAGGTATGTACTTTATGATAGCCCTATTAGGCGCCTAGATCTATCTCTATAGATCTTTATGCCTAATATGTATGACGCTCACCTAGGTCCTTCATTGAAAATTTGTTGTTTAGATAACTTTTAACACTGTTTAAAGTTCTATATCATTTCGATCAATAATATGTCATCCACATATAATATCGAAATGCCACATTGCTCCCACTCACTTTCTTGTAAATACAAGCTTCTCCATAAGTTTGGACAAATCCAAACTCTTTGATCACCTCATCAAAGCGGAGATTCCAACTGTGATGCTTGCTTCAATCCATAGATGGATTGCTGAAGCTTACACACCTTGTTAGCGTCCCTAGGATCGACAAAACCCTTTGGTTGTATCATATACAACTCTTCTTCAATATTACCATTGAGAAACGCGGTTTTGACATCCATCTGCCATATTTCATAATCGAAATATGCAGCAATTGCTAACATAATCCTAATCGACTTTAGCATCGCTACGGAGAGAAAGTCTCATCGTAGTCAACTCCTTGAATTTGTCGAAACCCCTTTGCGACAAGTCGAGCTTTATAGATGGTCACATTACCATCGATCAGTTTTCCTTTGAAAATCCATTTGTTCTCCACGGCCTTCGGTCGTGAGGTAATTCCACCAAGTTCCAAACTTTATTTTCATACATGGATTCCATCTCGATTTCATGGCTTCTAACCATTTGTTGGAATCCGGGCTCATCATCGCTTCTTCATACGTCAGGTCATTATTTTCATCAACCATGAAATTTATGACAGATTTCCGACTCGGAGCTGCAGCGTCTGTTTGACGCGAGGTTCGAGTATTCTCTTCGGAGTTTCATGATCATTATCATTAGTTCCTCTTCAACAGGTGGAGCCAACTCCGAACAACTTCCGGCTACCGCTACTCGCCATACTTTGAAGAGAAGGTTCCACAACCTCTTCGAGTTCTACCTTCCGACTACTCACACCTTTCGCGAAACTCTTTCTCTAGAAAGGATCCATTCTGGCAACAAAAACCTTGCCCTCGGATCTGTGATAGAAGGAATACCCAATAGTTTCTTTAGGGTATCCTATGAAGACGCATTTTTCCGCTTTGGGTTCGAGTTTATCCGGTTGAAGTTTCTTCACATAAACATCGCAACCCCAAACTTTAAGAATGACAGCTTAGGTTTGTTTCAAACCACAATTCATACGGTGTCGTTTCAACGGATTTAGATGGTGCCCGATTTAAAGTGAATGCAGCGCTTTCTAGTGCATAACCCCAAAATGACAACGGCAAGTCCGTCGGAGACATCATAGATCGAACCATATCTAATAAAGTACGATTACGACGTTCCGACACACCATTTCATTGTGGTGTTCCGGGTGTGAGTTGTGAAACAATTCCACACTCTTTCATGTGAGTGCTAAACTCGTAACTTAGATACTCACCTCCACGGTCGCATCAAGAAATTTGATCTTTCTATTACGATGATTTTCCACGTCATGCTGAAATTCCTGGAACTTTTCAAAGGTTTTAGACTTGTGTTTCATTAAGTAGATATAACCGTATCTACTCAAATCATCCGTGAAAGTAACAAAATAACGATATCCACCTCACCGACACACTCATTGGACCACATACATCGAATGCATGATTTCCAATAAATCCGCCTGCTCCATTGAACCGAAAACGCGTTCTAGTCATCTTGCCCATAAGGCATGGCTCACATGTATCAAATGATTCATAATCAAGTGATTCCAAAAGTCCATCCGAATGGAGCTTCTTCATGCGTTTAATGCCAATATGACCTAGACGACAGTGCCACATCTATCCGGCTCTATCATCATCAAGTTTAATCCTTTTAGCATCAACATTATGAATATGTGTAACATTATCATCGAGATCCAACAGAAATAAACCATTCAACATTGGTGCATGACCATAAAAGATTTCATTCATATAAATGGAACAACCATTGTTCTCAGATTTGAATGAAAAACCACTTTGCATCAAACATGATCCAGATACAATGTTCATGCTCAGTGCAGGCACCAAATAACAGTTATTTAAGTTTATGACTAATCCCGACGGTAAGTGGAGAGGTAGCGTTCCGACGGCGATCACATCAACACTTGATCCATTGCCGACACGCATCTTGACCTCACCCCTTGCTAGCGGTCGCCTGTTCGCAGACCTCGATTCGAGTTACAAATATTAGCAACCGAACTGTATCAAATACCTGTGTGCTACTCGAGCACTAGTCAAGTACACATCAATAACATGTATATCATATATACCTTTGTTTGCCTTGCCGGCCTTCTTGTCCGCCAGATACTTGGGGCGCTTATGCCTCGATGCGATCCTCTTACAATAGTAGCACTTTCGGTATCGGACTTAGGTCCAACTCGGGTTTCTTTTTCAGCGCAATGTGCTTGCCGCCTTACTTCCCTTCCGCTTTCCTTCTTGTCTTTCTTGAAACCAGTGTTCCTATTGATCATCAACACTTGATGTTCCTTTTGATCTCCACTGCAGTTTTAAGCATTGATGTGCTCGGGAGAGACTTCTTCATGCCTGCATATTATAGTTCATCACGAAGCTCTTATAGCTAGGTGGCGTAGACCGCAGAACACGATGGATGCCTAAGTCAATGGGAATCTTTATTCCCAAGGACACAAGCTTATCGGCGTAACCCGACATCTTGAGTACATGTGACTAAACGGAGTTTCTCTTCCATCATGCAGCTAAAGAACTTTTCAAGCATTGTAGCTCTCTGACAGTAATGTGTCGAAAATCATTTTCAACTCACCCATTGTATCAAAAGCATTGCCGTTTTCAAACGCTTTGAAGTTCCGCTCTAGCCCATACAATATGCCGCAATGAACTAAGTTGTGGTCCTCCGACGAGTCGATAGACATTCTTCTCCTCGTCGGGGCATCACCAAAGGTGGGGCCTAACGCGCTTCTAGCACATATTGCTTTTGTGCAAAGAGAGGAGAATCCTCAAATTCATGGCCCATTCAAGAAAGTTGCTACCGTTCGTTGCTAGTTTCTTTCTCCATGAACGCATTGAAATTAAAAGCGGTGGTGCCATCTACAACAGAATTTGTAAAGTTTAGACTAAGTGTATGATATATTGAGTTCAACTAATCTATATTACGAATGAACTCCCACTCAAAAGCGACATCCCTCGTGTCCTTTTGGTGATTACATGAACCAAATCCACTACACCAAGTCCGATCATCACGTGAGTCGGTATAGCTTCAAAGGCGAGCATCAAATGGGCATCATATCAACTATATGACTCATGCTTAACCTTTCGTCTGTTCCGAGGCCATGTCTCATACATGCTAGGCTCGCCAAGTTAGAACCTTAGTATTTTGCGTGTAACTGTCTTACACCAAGTATGCTCGAGGATTCAAGTACACCCGATCATCACGTGATGTCTTGAAGCGACGAAACATTGTCGGTGCATACTAAAGGAAGAACACATTCTTATCTTGATATTTAAATGAGGGATCATCTTATTATGCTTAACAAAGCGCTAAATAAGCAATATAAGATGCAATCAAACATCATATGTTTATTAGTGGAATGATATGGTTCTCGCATATGATCTCTATCATGTGCATCGTGGTATGATCACTATCATACCTTTATGTGTAAATCCACGCCTATGGATTTTACACGCTATGTGTGTTGTAAGAGTATCATCTCATACTTCTACTTACAACACTACCATATCATAACACTAGCCCAAAGAACAATCTAAACTAGACGCCTCTAATTTATCCATTGCAAGTTTTACGTGGTCGAGGGCTTTCGAGATAGAACCGTTCTTACTAACATGAACCACAACGAGGATAATCAAATTGTTGACAACTTGCAAAATAGATATTGACTATAGTAGGAGAGACAGACACCGCTAGCCACTTATGCAAACTAGTTGCATGTCAAGCGTGGAACAGGTCTCATGTGCGAGGACATGTAAAGTTTGTCCGCCGCTTCATCCCACTATGCCACCAATATCCAAAATCACAAGAAAGGAGCAACAACATGATCATCATCGCCCACATACTCATATGTGTACTACCCGTAAAGTATCTACGCATAGATCCGCTCGATACTTTGAAGGGTTCGCAACATAGAAAACAAAAATTTTCCTGATGTGAACTATATACCAAGATCTATTTATACTAGATACAAACAACGGGCGGATGTATATCCGAGAGAACATACCCTTGAAGACCGACAAAGTTTAACGAGTCCAAACTCGTGGTTGATGTAGACGATCTCTGCCGATCTCAAGATCGAGAGGAAGTCCTAGCGCAAATCAGCAGCATCCGTGCTCGCACACGCTCGAGGCACCGAGCAACCTCCGCCTCCTCGCTCCAGCGATGCAGCGGAAGCACAACTCTTTCTTGCCGAATAGCCACCGGAACATGTATCTCGCTAGTCCGAGACCATGGGGATAAATTCTAGAGGGGAGAGAGATCCTTCACGAGGAGGTGTGAGTGAGAAGTGAGGAGGGGCCTTTTATAGGAGGAGGGGGAACCCCAAGGGGTGGCAGGCGCATGGGGCTGCCCCTTGCCCTCCCTCTTCATGTGGGTGGACACTCCACTCACAAAACTCCTCCAAATTCCTCCACTCAAAATCCCACTCAAAGATCCCATTAAATTTCCACCAAATTTAATGCAAACTCTCATTAAATAAAACTCTTTTATTTTATTCAGAATTTTGTCAATTACTTTAATGACAAACATTCACAATAAACCCTTGCTAGAATTCTATTTCACATGCATAACCACTTTATGCAATTTCACCCAAAACCTGTTTTCGTATCTAGTGAAATAAATTCGCGCTTGTTTATTCTTTCGCATGAAACTTTTGCTCCAATTGGATGTCGGTGTCTCTAAGTGTGTCACCCTACAGTTCGTGAATAATGCGGACATGATCGAGACCCTCTCGATCAATAATCGAAGGGATCCGAGACCCATACGACTCCACACATTCAACGATGACTTTCTTGTGATCGCGGAACCTTTTACGCTAGTATCTTAATCCCTTTGTTTCACGATATATTACATGTCCGAGATTCGATCATCGGTATCTCCATACCTAGTTTGATCTCGTTCGACATGCACTCTTTTCTCGTTCCGTGATATAACATTCTAGTGATCAAATCACTTGCTTGCAAGCTAATCAATGTGATATCACCGAGAGGGCCCAGAGTATATCTATCCCATCGGGATGAACAAATTCCACTCTCGATCCATGAGCCTCAACATAACACTTTATTAGTTCGAACCCATCTTTATAATCACCTCGTTACGTGTGACGTTTGATGTTATCAAGAAACTCTTCCTGTTAGTGATTGACATGATCTCATGGTCTAAGGATTAGGATCACTCGTAAGTTGTTATAGCAATATAAACTTAATGACTTTGATCGTAATGCTATACTTCGGATGAATGTTCATCACATCATTACACTAATGTTGTGATCCCGTTATTAACAACATCCAATGTCCATGATCAGGAAACCTTGATCATCTTGTTAATCAACGAGCTAGTTTATGAGAGAGGCTTAACTAGGAACTTTCTGTTTGTTTATTAAACACACATGTATTAACGTTTCCGTATTAATACAATTATAGCATGCAAAATAAACATCTATCATATACTTGGAATACACATAATAAACAATTTATTATTGCCTCTCAGGGCATATTCCCTTCATGGATGACATATTGCTTATTGGGAATGATGTGAATCTTCTAAATAGCGTGAAAGATTATTTAAACAGTAAATTTTCCATGAAGGACATTGGTGAAGCTACATATATATTAGGCATTAAGATCTATAGAGATAGATCAAAGCGCTTATTAGGATCAAAGAGGTAGAAAGTTCTGAAAAGGTTGAGAATGGATGAGGAAAAGAAAGGATTCTTTCCCATAGTGAAAGGTAAACCATTGAGTGCGACTTAATGTCCAGAAACGGATCATGATAAGGAAGCGATGGGTATCATTCCCTATGCTTCATCCATAGGTTATATCATGTATGCCATGCTGAGTACTCGATCGGATGTGGCCCTGGCTCTTAGCTTGACGATCCGTTTCTGAAGTAATCTTGTGATGGTTCATTGGACAATAGTTAAGAGTATCCTCAAGTATCTGAAAAGAATTAAGGATATGGTTTTTGTCTTTGGAGGACGTGACGAGGAACTTGCCTTAACTGGTTATGTGGATGCAAGTTTCAACACTTATCCAGACGACTCAAAATCTCAAACATGGTATGTGTTTTTGGTAAACATTGGAGCGATCAGCTGGAGGAGCGGGAAGCAATCCTTGGTAGATCAATCTAGAATGGAATCCGAGTATGTTGCTTCTTTGGAAGCGGCGAATGAAGCTGTGTGGCTAATGAAGTTCATCATCGAACTTGGAGTGTTCCAAGCATGCATGATACTATGTGTATCTACTGCGACAACATGGGGTCCAATGCAAACACTACTAGGAAACTAGCTATAGGGAGAAAAGATTTTTGTGGCGCATATAAAAGGGCATGCTCCACAAAATTAATTATGTGGCGCATATAGATACAATCGCCACAGAAATATGGCGATTCTGTGGACATGAAACCCATATGCGCCACAGAAATATGTGTTTTATTGGCACATATTTTTTTATGCGCCATAAAAATATGTGTTTCTGTGGCGCATATTTTCCTGTGCTTCACATAAATGTGATGGGACCCACAATCAACTATGGATGGATGAAATTCTATGGCGCATATGCAGAAAGTGATGATTATGTGGTGCATATAGACATATGCGCCATATAAAGTAGAAAATAGATCTCACCCTTAGTGGATCGCCTTATAAGTTTTTTAAAAAATAAACAAAAATGATAAAAACTTCAAAAAAATAATTCCTTTGAGTTGTGTTATATTTTGGGGTATAGTTTTAGGGGAAACTGAAAAACATGAATTTTGATGTATTGTGCAAAAAATCTCATGGCATGGCAAAATGGACAAAACTTTTGCATATGATGTCAGAAAAAAGTTTAACCTATCAAAACGAGCGTTCTCAAAATTTTCCATTCGAATTCAACAACCAAATGTCGTTCTAGGTTTTACAAAATCCCCAAATTCAAAAATAGTAAAAAGTTATTTCAAAAAATATATTTTTTCTTGCAAAAAAATGGGGAGACTATTTTGTGGCAGATATTTCCAATATGCGCCACATAATTTTTGGGCGGGATTCGAATTTTAAATCCCGTCGGCGTCCCTTCTCCCTCTCTTTTCTCCTTTTCTCCTTTTCTCCTCCCCTTTTCTCCTCTTCATTTCTACTCTCCTCCACTTCTTCTCTTCTCTCCTTATCCTCCACTTCCTCCCTTCTCCTCCCTCCTTCTCCACTCTCCGGCGACCTCCTCCTCCACCTCCGGCCCTGGCCTCCTCTTACACCTCCACCACCCGGTGACCTCCTCCTCTTCCACCCCCTCCGGCGACCCCCTCCTTCTCCTCTGGCCACCACCTTTGGCGGCCTCCTTCTCCTCCAACCACCACTTCCGTTGTCCTTCTTCTCCTCCGGCCACCACCTCCGGCGGCCTCCTCCTCCTCTTCTGGCAACTCCCTCCTTGTGGTGACCCAGAATACCACTTCATGATGTAGTACACTATAGTCGTTGACATAACACCAATGAAACACCGTTCACTAGTATTACATCCCTCAGAGTGGTACAACAGAAACACAGCGGGTCCTAATACATGGCTAAAGGTTACAACTCACTCTTTACACAAGATCCAGAGGACATTCTAGGTTAAAGAGAGAGAGAAAGAACTTCTTACAAAGAAGAATCAAAGTTAAATAATGCACCGACTATTATACTTTTAAGACTAGTGTTTTAACTAAGGGATTGGAATTGCTGCTATTGCAACGCACTACAGAAATAGGTTCTTTGGCTAGAGAGTATATTCCTATTTAATCAGTAACTTCGTCTCCACTTGAGTTAATGTATATGTTGACTTCCTTGTCTTTGTTGAAGACCCTTAGCTTTGGATGATGAATCCTGGAGCATAACCTGATGTAGCTATTGTCTACACTGGCTTCAGAATCTAGCAAGGGTTCAGAAGATACGTTGAGTACGAGCGTACTCAGCAAGTTCACTAGAAAAGGAGTGTTTGATGCACTATATCTACAACCACAGACCGTAGTCATCGGCAATGTAGGTTTTCATAAACATTTCTTCAAAGGTTGGTTTTATTCTGAAAAGCTATGTCCATCAGCCTTCACGGGTTTACCAGAACTTTCATGGACTTCCTTTCCCGCCGCGTTCACAGCTCCTTCCCAGAACAGGGAGAAACAAGTTACATTTCTTATGCTCTGCAGAGGTGCGTTACTTTTCCCATGAGAGATCAACTCCTTGTTGCACAACCGGGCAGCTTACCCGTCCACAATTCCATGTTGTGGGGCCCAGTAGATGATCCAAGCTAATCAATGCCCTCTCCGCGACCTCATATATCTGCACGATCCTTCGGCTAGCTCATCTTCGTTAAGCCCCGTTTCGGGCAGGCTAAAATCCTGATGAGTTCCCGAAGACTCTATGACCCGGTGTTGCCCTGGCAAGTGCCATATTAAATGGTCCATCCAGTAAACACCATCCATAGATAATCTAGACACCAAAAGTGTGGGGCGTAAGGGTGCCCACCCATATGTTGGATCCGCACAAGGAATCACAACATCACGTTACCTCCATATAAGAGGAAAAGGATACAACTGACTTCTCCGTCCCATTCCAAATCTCATGGTTAACGCGTAATACATGGCACTAGAATCACTAGCGACATTGGTTGTTAAGTCCTAGATAATATGTTCCTTTACCACCGGAACTTTCATAGAAGGTTATTACCTCATGGTAAATAACCTATAATCATATTATTATGAAAATAGTGTTTTTGGACCTTTTTCAAATGCAGGTGATGACAACACTGGATTTGTAAAATACTTTAAAGAAAATAATCAAAGGACACGAGCAAGTGTGAACTTTCCTTTTATGATTGCAAGATTATGCACTCACGGTGTTCAAGTCAATATAAGATCCAATATCTGAAATCGACATCATTGGTCCGGTAAGGACTAATGTTTAAAGCAGCAACATGCTCTTATGCATAAGTAATGAGATTCATTTTATAAACTCGAATCCCGGGAATAACGTTGTTCTAGGGTTTGGAAACTGGAAATGGTTTATTTAGCATGTGTTGTCCTTTTAGATAAGTGTTACACTTGTGCTTCTTATTAGAGCTTGTGAGTGTGTGTGAGCAACACATATCTATAATAATAAAATATGTACATATGGAATGCTATTCAAGATTGTTTACACTTTAATTGTTTATCTTTAAACTTTAGTTTACAAGGAAGGTCACTTATAAAGAACTTAAGTGTTATCGATCCTAAGTAAAGTAATTATGATGAGAGTCCTTGAATTTAGTTTGTTAAGAGTTGGGAAATATTATTATAATGTTTGTTGATTGAAGTGGAAAAACGAATAACTTTTGAAGAAAAGATTCCTTTTCCAAGGTCTAAACAATTTTTGTGGTTAGTTGTGTCTGGTCGAGGTTATTTATGTTTGCTTGAATAGTTTGGACTTGTGAGGCTTTACGACTTAACTATAACAGACCAAAGTTAACTATAAAACATATAGCAATGTCTTTAGTATTATATTTAGAGTCTTGTAGACTAAAGTTAACCTTAAAACATCGATGGTTTGAAAATATATTACTTATGACATTTGTACCTTGGGTACCTGGTAATGTTTTCTTAAAGTTACTTAAGAATGGTTATTCTCCTATTTAAGTACTGGTTTCTTAATTTTGTAATGGATCAAGATTCCTTATTTCCTTATAAAGGTGTGATAATGGTTTGTGGATAAGTAAATAGTACTAGTGACTATTCATGAATGATCTTTGGATTTAGTCCATTATATGGTTGTATTTGATTTATATATCATTCTTGAAGATTTTATAATTGTTAAAGATCTTTTTTGAACATAAATTATTCCAATAGTGGAAGGATAATTCAATATAATGGTATTTATATTGTTTTGAATCATTATGACTTAATATTATTAATATTCAAGACTAATACTTATTTATTAGACTTAATTGACTAATTTTAGAAATATTAACAAATTTTATTTACTCTTATATGAATTTCAAACTAAGGAAATAGGTTGAAATTCAATTACTAGAGTATTAAGGTTTTATTTACTTTAAAAGTGGAATATTATATTGTTAACAAGTAGATATTATTTTTGTGATCATTTTGATATATTACTTTTATTGTTGTGATTCATAAATAATAAGATATAATGTTTATAAGATTTATTACTTTAAAAATACTTAATAACTAATCAATATTTAATGAAGTGAAATAATAATGCAATGTTATAGTTTTAAAATAAATTTTTATTTTTCTAAGATTTTTGGTATTTTATTTGTATTTTTCACACTTACTAATATTAAACATGAATTGTTTAAGTTTTATTACTTATAAAACCTTTATTAAATAATATTTATTTATATGATTATCATAATAATTTTTGATAATAGTTTAATGTTAGATTTTATTTTTCTAAAAATTTCCATATATTATACACATTTTTCTGACCTATAAAACAAAACTTATTGATTCAATAAGATTTAATCATTTTACTTCATTTCTGGAATATGTATATTTGGATTTATACTTTTTATTCTTTCTTAAACAGGAAATAACTTTTTACACCGCACCAACACCTAGCCCTAGTCACTGACCAGTGGGCCAGTGACCACCTCAGCTCTCAGATTAATAAATGTGTTTGTTACCGACCCTAGTCCTACTCCTAGACAATGACATATGGGCCCTAGGCCATGTCATCCACCACGCTGGACAAATACTAGGTCAAACACGTTGACGTGGCCAGGGGTGATCTCACCCTGACATCACCTCGCCGGTGGCATGGCAGACGACGGCAAGGAGGGTAGTAGTGGGTGAGTGAGCGTGTGTGCAGGGGCTTATTCGAATCAGAACAACAAGGCGAGTAAGATAGTGGTGGCGCCGCTGGTTTTTTGGTCGCCGGAGGAGTGGTTGCGACGGTGGCAGATGATCGTCGGGAAGGCAAATCTTGATGAAAACCAACAAAGTAAATGATGCCCTAGCATTAGTAAATCACCAGCGTTGCAGCGGAGGGGTTATCGTGACCGGAGCTGGTCGGAATCGACGAGGACTACGATGACCGGACTTCGGGAAGATGACCCCGTGGCATCGATTCCCTCCGCCCCTCTTCGATTCCTTTGACCAAGAGGCTCATAAGGACAGGGCAAGGATAGTTGCTTGATCAACGGAGGACGGGGGAGCTCAGAATGCTAGAAATCGATCGCATCTTGGGGCTAGGGTTTCGGTTCATAAAAGGAAAACGAGGTAGAGAGGGTTTCAAAGGGGGAAAATGGGGATAAGGATGAGCAGAGGCGTCGCCGTGGCCTCCTTATCCTCTCCTGGTGATGGCGGCATGGATCTTGGCACAAGGACGACGGCGGACGGCCTCGGCATCGCCACCGAGCTGCTTCCAGCTGGAGGAAGACGACGACGTGCTGTTTTGCAGAAAACCCCTTGGCACCTCTTCAAGATCAACCCGCAGTCCCTCTTTGATTCCACCCGTCAGCCAGAGGAAAGAACTAACTGGGCTGGCTGCTGGGCTTTTATGGCCTGCACATAGGCGATAGGAAGAGAGGAGTTGGGCCACGGCCAGGATTTGTCTTTTATTTGTTTTTTTTCTATTTTCTATTTTACTTTCAGATTTGAATTTTACTTATTTGATTTGAATTCTCTTTATAGATTTGATTTGCTGAGTGATTGCAACATTAATAAAGTATATTAAGGTTCTTTGATGAGTTTGTCAAATAGTGGTATTATTTCTTTATTTAATTTTCTATCAGAACCCCTTTTTATTATGTAGAAACCCTTATTATTAATTTTATTTCTATACTAAACCATGGATTTATTATATGATATTTTGTTATTTGTTTATAAAACTTAACTTGTAACAACCCATGGTTGTAATATATGTAATTAGTACCTAAGCATTGCATGCATGTGTTAAACTCAAATAAGTACTGCATGTGTTAAACTCAAATAAGTATTGCATGTGTTTAAGTGTGTGAACCAAAGAACAATTGCAGAACCCTAAACCCTAGTTCTTACCCCTCCTTTTGGAATCCATTCAAATAGTTTGAATTTTGAAAATGACAAAATATTTGGAGCCCAATTGGACTGAAGGGCCCTCACGGTATTTTGAAAGTTTGCCAAAACCCTCTGGTATTTTTCAAATCATTCAAAACAGATTTGAAATGAAAATTTAAAACAAAAATCAAAAAACAGAAAAAAGGAAAATAGTTTTATAGAAAAAATGGAGCCAGAGTGTAGAGGTTGCAATCTTAGATAAGATAGAGCCTCCTGTGTTTAGAATGCTAGTCCCTGGATCAATAGCTAGCATCCACAGTTAAGATGTAATATCAAGAAACAAAGGTCATAATATAACTTTATAACCAGGAATAACATAATTTTATTACATCACACATAGCTCATATGGCTATTACTTTACATTGCAGCGGAATAACTATAAGCATGGGGTCCTTCATCTTCAAAGTGCCACAGGCAAATTCTGGTTGTAGACTTTGTAATCCTAATCAATCAATCTTCACTAAAAAAAACATACAAACCTGCAACATACAAGTTACAGCCACAAAGGGTCAATACATTTGAATTGTATTGGCAAGTGATACTATAATGGTATAGTGGAGTCTATCATCTATATGCATTTGGCTAAGTGGAGTAGAGGCTTGCATTGCTCAAAATAGATTTTTCTTATCATTTTGAAAATACTAAGTTTTTGCTTGTCAAAATCATTTTTTTCTCAAAGATTTCAAGATCCTTGTACCAAGCCATCTCTCCATCAATGATTGAAGAATTCAAACAACCCTTGTTCAAACCACAAGATTTTAATTTAGAAATTTGAATGATGAGATTCTTGATTGCTTCCATGTCTTGATGCTCAAATTGTCCTTTACCAGGGACATGGCTAAGTACTTAGATTTTACACTCTGCAGAGGTGGTGCACTTTCCCCACAAGACTTGGTTTCCCAAGACAAAATCTTTCAGAAGCCTTCCCTTAGACCAAAATGGACGCGCTCCAACCTATCAAACACTACCACCCACTGTCCATTTGGCTAAGTTCTTGCAACCTATATGATCATGGCAGAGCCCATATTGCCAAGTGGTTGCACTTGAAGCTTCTCAACATTTGACACCTCAAATCCCTTTGTTTCCTGGGTGGCCATCCACAAGTGAGATACACAATCCAAGTCCATGGCCTTGTGAACCACTCAACATATCCCAATCCTTGCATTCCACCCAGGAGGTTCATTAACTTAGTTGTTTTATTAAACAAAACCTAAGTCCTCAGACTTAGAATATTTTTCCATAGTGTGAATATATATTCCACCCATGTTTTCTATTAGCTAGGCTAAGCTTGATAGTAGTAGGAATATTTAACTTAGGAAAATCCTACTAAGGATTCATCTACTAGGTTTTCTTATAGCAAGGTCTATACTTAGCAAAATTCATGCAAGTTTTACTTAGCAAAATCACTAATGCATAGTGAAAGTAATGGGACAAAAGTATGAAGCATCACTTGCCTTTTTGGTAGGGAATGGTGGTTCACTCCTTGATCTTGCTAGTCTCACACTTCACTACAAGTCAATCAAGCAAACACCAATTCAATTTACATTCCAACCAATAATCACTCAAACAAATTCACACACAAGACAAAGGAGACCAATTCATGCATGGGAGCATGCACAAGATAGTTTTATTTTGCAAAGGAGGTCTCTATGGGGTTTCTAAACTTTGTAAGATCCAAATTGGTCATTTACCAAAGTGGCAAAGTCATTAGCAAGAGGGTTTTGTACAAAAACTATTTTTAAATCCATTCATCATTTCATGTGGTGAAAAATGTTTTTATCAAGGCAAAACTCTTAAGTTGTTCACCAAATGAGTTGCTATTGCAAAACTTGGTGTTTTTGGGTCAGTAGGTTTGGTCCAAACTATTTTCTCAAAGTTTTCTTTCCATAAACATTTTCATAATAAACTTAATAATTTTATTTGGCTAGAAATTGGCTAAGTCAAATAATTCAACCTAAATTTTACCAAAATAATTTTTAACACCAAGGGTTGGTTCCTAGGGTCAGTAAGGTCACAATAAAACATTTTGCAAAAGTTTTAACCCTAAAATCAATTTTAAACAATTTTTATACTCTAAACAAACTCACAAAAGAATCTGCAACATTAAGCAAACTAACAGATACTATTGGCTAAAATAATTCCACAATTGGCTAGGGCTTGTTCTCCTGAATCCATTGATATAAAATTTGCCAAATTTGGACGTGTGGATCAAAAGTTATAAGGGTTTGAAAATGGCATCAAATTCTGATTTCAAATTCTATTTCAGATCATCTGATGCCACGCGTCATATTCTAATTCGCCAAGACTGCTTTGGTGGATCATGGTGCAGACCGTCGGATCTAAGCAGATCGTATGGCCCAGATCACGTACCCCTTCGCGTTTAAGTTATTCTATCACATCCACTCGATTGATATCAGACGGCTCCTATCTAATAGCCATGAACTGGCGGCGCGAGGTCATCGGCGAGCGGAAGCGACCGGTTAGCGCTGGCGAGGCAGGAAGCAAGAAAGGGTAATAAGATGCTCACCAGGCTCAGGAGAACACGGTGAAGCTCCAGGTACTCGCGGTTGGTCAAGGGGCGCACTAGGGTTGCAGTAATTCCTCGTCGGAGTTGCGAACGGCGTCAGGTGGTCCTGGTTGCGGTCGGAGGCGACGCTGTCGATCACGAGAAGCCAAACGGAGGGCACGATTAGGTGCGCAAGACCAAGGCGAAGATGCTAGCATGATCGAGAAGCAAAGGGGCGGCCGGATTTTACCTGGGAAGCTCGCCGGAGAAGAAGACAGACGCGGCGGCGCTCAGAGCTAGTCCAAGCCAAAGTTCTGGGGCGTCCGCGGTCGAGTGAAGGACACGGGGAGAAGCGTCTGGGAGTGGGGAAGCTGCTAGGGTGCTCGAGAAGGCAGGGGGTGGCGTGTACTGGCCTGAATTGGCCGGAGACGGTGGTCGGAGCCGAGGCAGTCGAGGAGAGATTGTGGCGGCCTGGAGGCGTGCTCGGGGGAGAAAACAGAGGGGAAACGGAGAGGAGTCACTGGCGTTTAAAGGGGCGTGGTCATTACAAGAAATCAAAGCCTCCTTCATGTGCAATCAATCGCCGGAGTAATTCTCTCTGCAACGGTCAGGGCGACGGTGTCTCGTTGAAGACGATGGCTGGGGATGTGGGGCCTGCTTGTCAGCGAGTGAGGAAAGCTTCAGGTGGGCTCCAGTTGTCATACACTGCGTGGGTTTGTTTTGCGGTGAAAAACGATTCACTTCGCTGAGAGAGGGAGGTGGGCTCGGTTGAATGAGTTGGAATGGTAGTTAAATTCTTGTTGTTTCCTTTTTTTTTGTACAGAAACTTTTGCCTTTTCTATTTCTATTTACTGATTTGAAATTCAATTCATAATTCAAACCACAAGACAAACATTCAAATAATTCAAACAATCACCACACTTGTATCAAGTTTTTGGTTCTGTTTATCAACATAATCCAAAGCCAAAAATAAAATAATATCTTTAAATCTTTTTAGGACCATTCATTAATTAAATAAAATGGTTCATTAGTTATTTAATAAATTAGGGTTTGATTTATTTAATAAAATCTCCATTTGAAATCCAAATATTTTCAAAACTCAAACAGTAGATTTTATTTGGAAATAAAGAATATTTGAAAACTTGTTTAAAACAAAATAACCTTTTATTTTAAGGGTCCATTATTAATTAAATATAATAGACCTTCATTATGAAATCAAATAGGATTTGTTTTATTGAGATATTTATTTTGAAATCTAAAATAAAGCCAAAACACTTTAGTAGGTTTTATTTGTGAATATCAAATATTTGGAAAACTTATTTTAAATAGTTTTAATAAGTTTTGATGTTTTAATTAAAATGGTAAACCTTTTATTTGAATAAAATTTGGATATTAATTCCTTATTATTTTATTTAAGCAATCCTTTATTATTTTTAAATAAACCTTTGCTATTTTATTTAAAATAAAATGTTTTAATTCCCAAAGCTTGGCCAAGGATTAATTTGGCTTTATAAAATAATCCTTATTTGTAAAACTTCTATTTCATTTGAAAACAAATCTTTTTATTTAATTGTTTCAAAATAGTATTTCCCAAAGTTTTTTTATTGCCTTTTATTAAATGTTTATCTTTTTAAATCCCTTTAGTTTTTATTAAATTCAAATGGGTTTGAAGTTCCAATTGCATTCAAAAAGTTTCTTCTGGCTCTGAAAATTCAACAAAGTTTTATTTTATTAATTTATTTTCACATTACAAGATTTGGAAAATCTTGGGATGTGACACAGAGCCTTGCCAGGCTGCAGCCCATCAGCTCCCTCTCCTCCCTTCCTCTTCCGCGGCCCACCTTGGCCCAAGCGGATCCTGCAGCCGGCCTGTTACCCCTTCACCCTCCTTTTTCCTTTCTTCTTCCTCGCCAGAAGGACGTCGGTGAGGAGAGCTGCTCGCTGTCGCTGCTGTCGCCGTCCGACCGCATCGCGATGCCCGCCTGCGCCAAGATGAACGCTACCGACGTCGGCAACGTCTATAAAACACCCTGTCGCCGCCGGATGAACCCTATCCCCTCCCTCTTTCCCCAATTTCCTCTGGCCGAACCCTAGCTCGCGGGAGCTCCGGCTCGTCGTCGATCCTCGCCCCTTCTCGTCGTTCCGAGCTCACTGGTGTGACCGCCCTGCTCGTCTCCATCGATTTCCCCAGCTAGTGCAGGAAGGCGAGGTCCCAGGCGTCGCAATCGGACCCTCGTCCCCGACGCCGGCCACCGCTGCCCGCCATCGATTTCGGCCTCCCCGTGCCCTCTTGACCACTCCATCACACTTAGGGTGAGTCACCGGTCCCTCTGGACCTCTCCCCTAGCTCTCCTGCACACCGTAGACGCCATTCGTCGTCGACCCGCAACCTCCACCGCCGTGCTCCGTCGGGTTCGCCGCTTCGGTGACCATCTAGCAGCGGCGCCGCCGCTAATAGGTAGTCTGCGACGCGCTCGTTCGAACCCGCCCATTCGCGCGTCCCATCTCGCCCTCCTCCGCCGTCCCTGGCCGTTAGCCGACGTGTGCTCCGGCGAGGTCCACGTGGCTTGCCTACGTGGCTTGCATGCGTGGCCAGGCCCCACTGGTCAGCCCCTTTGGCTAGGTCCAGCTATGGTGAGAAAAGCCTGATCCCCATTTTTGCGCGTGTGGCTGCTGATGTGGCTTCGGCCCCACCAGTCAGTCACTGTGGGTAGATCCAGTAGTGGTAACAAAATCTCTGGGTTGTCTATGACGTCAGCCTGATGCAATAAATTGTTTTAAAATTCCAGAAAATGATTAAATATTTTTAAAATCCATATCTTATTATTTATAAGTCAGAAAAATATGAATAATATATCAAAATGTTCAGAAAAATGAAACCTACCTATTTAAGCTATAACCATGCATTTCTAACCAAATTTAGTGACAAGTTTAATTAGATAACTAAATCAACCCCTCTCATGTGTTTCCGAAGTTTCCCGAATTAGGGTTTTCAACCCTCGGAACCCCGTTTAAGTTGTCAAGCATGCCTTAGGGTTTCATTTCGATGCAATTCAACTTGTCATATCATCCATACTGATTGATCATTGCACATTCCATGTATTGAATGTTGCTTCTCCCTTTTTGGTATTTGGTTCTTCGCGATAGGATCCGAACCCGAAGCTGAAGTCAACAACACCGAAGATCAGTACCTGTCTACTGACGGACAAGGCAAGCGTAGCCTCTCATTCTGAACATATGTTTTATAAAGTATATTACTTTCTCGCTATGATGCACAACGATTCCAAATGTGGTCCTTTGTCAGTAGCTAGTGTTACCTATCTGCTGCACTGTTTCCTTTTTATAGCCTTATACTCCTGGTCCACTGCTCCTAGCATACCTAGGTTTGGCATGTAAGTGTTGTAGAGCTCTTGTTATCGACAGCTTAGCCAAGCATAGAAACAACGTCTGATCTATTCAATGATGAATCAGAGGTGCCAAGGAAGGTAGTGAAGTAGGAGATGGTGACATCATCGAAGGAGTTAATTAATCATGCTAAGGCTTGTATGGGAGGCCACGTTGGGTGTGGTATTCGTAGTCCCATGCTCGCCACCACTAGGAACTGAGTTCTTGCCTTTGGAACCGAGACGAGCGTACAGCCACACGGGGCTTGGGAACCCCTCGACTGACTAACTTGCCTAGTAGATTCCATGAGTCACATAGTTCGGGCTTTTGATTTGGCATACGCATTGAAAATGTTTTCGAAATAGGGGGTGAAGGAGGTGCATCATAACAGGTAGGGAAGCGTGGTCGCGGTTTCTTGGGGTACATAGCGCCTCTGGTAAACCAAGCTCGCCTCACATTTTTAAGTACCGGCTTCGGGATTTGACCTTTTACGACGGAACCGTACTTATTGCGTGACTCATGGTCTCGGCGAAAGCAAGGTAAAGGTCGTGGTCAACCACCCTCCGTCGGCCCTCCAAGGAAGAGGGCTAATAATATTTGGCATTAAGAGTCGGTTGATACGTGTGGGTAAAGTTGTACACCCCTGCAGGGTATTAATATTTTCGAAAAGCCGTGTTCACGGTTATGAACGCTTGGTGACCAGATTCTAAGATCATAGATAACTTTAACCATCGTAAAACTTGTTGATCCACGTGTGTTTAAGGATGCTTCCTCTGGGTCGAGGGGGTGATCCTAGATAGGAGGTTCTGATGAAGATGGTGGTTATCGAGATATGATGAACAAGATGAAGAAGTCGCTATCTTATCCCTTTTAAAAGATTCTGAGTAGACGAGCCTCTTCTCTCTCTTGTTTACAAATAAAGATTGCTTTCCGCAAAAGAAAATCCAGAGAAAGCCTTTCTAACTAGAGCATATAGATACTAGGTTATCTAAGTCTTGCGGAGTACATTCTCGCATACGACCTTGCGCCATTGTTGTTTTTCTGAGAGGATCTGGTTGCAACTTAAGGTGGCTTCTACGTTGACATCGATTTAGTAGTTGGGGGTCCTGTGTAGCAGCACGAGGACTATGGGATGGACGCTTTTGTTTATGGCCTCTTAGGCCTTTTGCTAAGTTGTTGTGTAGAACAACATAATTTGCTTTCGCTGTGTGATGTATTGTTGGGTCTTTGACCTCTGGTTTGTAATAACTCTATTATCTCACTCTGTTAAGAGTTTAAACTTATGATGTTGAATCCCTGTGTTCTGTAATGTTACCGAATCATACTGTGATCTTCCGTGTTTGGGAGTTGAACTTATATTAGATGGTGATCTGAGGTTAGTTTAACCCAAACCCCGAGGGGTGCTACAGGTTTTGGTATCAGAGCATGACTGCTTGTAGGAAACCCTTTTATTGGTCGATGTTGAGTCTATAAGTTGACAAAACTATTTTAAAGTTAAAACTATTTGCAGAAACTCTGACTAGGATTCTTTTTACTCCTTCTCTGGTGTGTATCTGTTGCTGGAGTTTCTCTTACCTTATTTGGTTTGAAAAGGTTTTCATTTCTTACCTTACATCTCAAAACTTTTAGGATCGTGGTTTGGGGGTTGTTCTTCTAAAAAGTACTCCGTACTTGGTTGTTATTCTCAGAGTTCCAAGATATCTCAGTTTTGCTTGGTATGTAACATCTTAGCATTCCATCGTCATGGTTTGTAAGTCCGCTGGTTAGTGTATACATTAGTATGCTTTGATACTACCATGCTTGATCAGATGATACCTTTATATCAAGTACTCTTTGTTCAGCTTTCCGTCTAGTTCCTTTGGATCCTTTGTCTAATCTCTTTTTGTTATTTCAGGATGGGTGATACCTCTCGTGCCTGTACCTGTAAGATCCCTCCTTTATAAAGGAAAAGGATCCCTGTGATTGCAATGCTAGTCCCTGTATCAATAGCTAGCATCCACAGTTAAGATGTAATATCAAGATACAAAGGTCATAATACAACTTTATAACCAGGAATAAAATAATTTATTACATCTTACATAGCTCATTTGGCTATCTCATTACAATGCAGCAGAATATAACAATAGCATGGGGTCCTTCATCTTCAAAGTGCCACAAGCAGACATGTTGGTTGTAGACTTGTAATCCTAATCATTAAACTTCACTAATATCAAACAAACCTGCAACATAACAAGTTACAGCCACAAGGGTCAATACATTTGAATTGTATTGGCAAGTGATACTATGGTAGTATAGTGGAGTCTATCATCTATATGCATTTGGCTAAGTGGAGCTTAGGCTTGCTTTTCTCAAAATAGTTTTCCTTATCATTTGAAAACTCTAAGTTTTTGCTTGACAAAATCTTTCCCAAGGCATCTCCCAATAGAAATTGGTGATCCTTCATCCCTTGTTCAACCACAAGTTTTTAACTTAGAAATTTGGATGAGGAGATTCTTGATAGCTTCCATGTCTTGATGCTCAAATTGTCCTTTGCCAGGGACATGGCTAAGTACTTAGATTTTTCACTCTGCAGAGGTGGTGCACTTTCCCCAAAAGACTTGGTTTCCCAAGACAAGATCTTTCAGAAGCCTTCCCTTAGACCAGAATGGACGCGTTCCAACCTATCAATCCCCTACCACCAACTGTCCATTTGGCTAAGTTATTGCAACCTATATGATCCAGGCAGAGCCCATAATGCCAAGTGGCTGCACTTGAAGTTTCTCAACATTTTACATCTCAAATCTCTTTGTTCCTGGGTGGCATTCCACAAGTGTGTTACACAAGGTTCACCAGTCCCCTGGCCTTGTGTAACCACTCAACACAAACCATTCCTTCCATTCCACCCAGGTGATTCATTCACTTAGTTGTTTTATTAAACAAAACACAAGTCCTTGACTTGGAAATATTCCATAGTATGAATATATATTCTACCCTTTTTTTCTATTAGCTAAGCTAAGCATGATAGTAGTAGGAATCTTAACTTAGGAAATTTCTACTAAGGTTTCATCTACTAGGATTTCCCATGGCATAGTTTATACTTAGCAAAAATTCCATGCAAGTCCTACTTAGAAATATCACTAATGCATAGTGAAAATAATGGGACAAAGTATGAAGCATCACTTGCCTTTTTGGTAGAGAATATAGGTTCACTCCTTGATCTTTGCAATGTTCACACACTTCAAATCACTACAATTCAATCAAGCAAGCAATATTTCAATCTACCATTCAAGCAATATCACATAAATTAATAAAATCAAAACAATGCATATAAGCATGCTAAACTTTGTTTTATTTACAAAAGTGGTTTATAATAGGTTATAAACATTCTAAAACACTCATTGGCCATTTTATAAAGTGGCAAAACTATTTGCAAAATATTTTATTTCATAAACCATTTTTAAACCAAGTCATTATTTTATGTGGTTGAAAATGTCTTTAGCAAAGTAATAATTTTTATAGGGTTCACCAAATACATTTTCAAATCACAAAACTTGGTGTTTGGGGTCACAGAGTTTAAATCAAAACATTTTCCCGAAAGATTTTCTCCCATAAGCATTTTTAATAAATAAACATTATTCTTATTTGACTAGAATTGGTTTAAATCAAGAGTTTATTCTTTTGCTTCACCAAATATATTTTTGAAACCACAAATTGATTCCTAGGGTCAGTAGGTTCAAAACAAACCATTTTCCAAAGATTTTATCCCCAAAATCATTTTAGAACAATTTTTATATCCTAAACATGCATACACAAGTTTCTACAAAAAACAATCAATTTAACAGAATCTTTTTACTAAACAAAGGGCATGGTTGTCTAGGTCTTGTCTTTCTGAATCCAATGATATAAAATTTGCAAAATTTGGACGTGTATATTAAAAGTTATAGATTGTACAAAATCTAGCATCTAATAGATCAAATCTGTTTTAAATCAAACGGACAGGGACACGTGTCTTGATTCTATTCGCTGGTACCGGTTCGTTTGGATCGATAGACAAAAGCCGTTAGATCTAAAGTGGATCGTGCGGCACAGGGGCAAGCGTACCCCTTCGCTTAGTCAATCTATCGTGGCCAAACGATCAAGATCCTACGGCTACAAGGCGCTTGCCAGGAACTGGCGGCGCTGACGGCGGCTGCGCGGCGGCGACATTCGGCTAACGGCGCTGCGGCGGCTACATGAAGCGAGGGAGAGGTAGGATGCGCTCACTGGGTTCTCTATGGCGTGGGGAAGCTCAAGGTGGTACTCGCTGGCGAGGGGGCGCACGGGGTCGATGAGAATCGCTCGTCGGAGTTAGGGATGGCGCCAGGAGCTTCTGCTTGTCGACGGGGACGGGGCTTCGGTGCATGCCTGAGGGAGAGGAGAGTATGATTAGATGCGCAAAGACGTGGCGAGGATGCGTCCGTGAAAGAGAAAGGGAGGGGCGCTTAGGTTCTTACCCAAGGCTTCGCCGGAGAGGAAACAGACGGTGGCGGAGGTGGTCGTCGTCGTTGCCGAGGCTGGGGGGCACGCGCGAGTGAGCTGAGGCCACGGAGAGGTGCGCCAGGGCCTGGGGGTCACGTTCGTGTGCTCGAGGAGGCGAGGGGCGGAGGATGCTGGCCGGAATCGGACGGGAAAGCCGTCGGAGACAGTGGGGTTCGAGAGAGAAATTTGTGCAGCCTGGTGGCTACTGAGGGGTGTGGTCTGGGGGAGAAGGGATAGGAGACCAGGGCGGTTAATAGGGCACAGTCGCGACGAGTAATGGTCGCGGCATCAACGCGTATTGAAGCAAATTAAAACCTGCAGAAACGGCCGGCGAGAGGGGGCGTGGTCGTCGCGTGGGTGAAGAAGATGACTGGGAAGGTGGGACCTGGCTGTCTGCGAGAGAGAGAGGGGTAGTGGGTCCAGGCTGTCATCGTCTGCGTGGGTTTCTTTCATGTGAGAAAACGTTTTTGAGAGAGTGGGGGTGGGCTTGCTGGGCTAGTCTGGGCCTGGGGTTAGTTGGGCTGGGTCTTTTACATTTTTTTGTTCTGTTTGTTTTTCCTTTTCCCATTTCTTTAATTCTGTTTTGATTTTGAATAAACAATTCAAACACTCATCTGAATTCAAACCTCAACCAAAATTTGTGTAGATTCATATGCTGATTAATAGCACATTACAAAGTTAAATTTAGAATAAAATATTTATTATTTTTAGGGTTTTATATTTATTTAAAATAGGCTCTAGTATTAATTTAAATAAGGTTTAATAATATTTTTAAATCTCCATTTGTATTAAAATCATCACCAAACTTTGGGTGAAGTTTTAATTCTGTTTATCAACATATTTCAAAGTCCAAAATAAAATAATTCTTTTAGGATCTATTAATAATTAAATAAATAGACTATAGTCTTTAATTCAAATAGGTTTTAATTTATTTTTAAAACTCTTTTTGAAATCGAAATAATATCAAAATATTTTCAGTAGGTTTCATTTGAAAAGCTAAAACACTTGGAAATCTTAATTAAAATAAATTAACAAGTTTTAGTGTTTATTTAAAATGGCAAAACCTTTACTTTAATAAGAATGGATATTAATAAATCCTCATTATTTTATTTAAATAAACCTTTACTCTTTTTATCAAATAAAAACATTTTATTTCAAAAGCTTGGCCAAGATTTAATTTGGCTCTTTAAAATGATCTTTATTTATAATTTTACCTTTGCTTTTGAAAATCAAATCCTTTTATTAAAAGATCCAAAAAATAGTGATTCTAATTATTTAAAACTTTCTTTATTAATTGTTTATCTTTTTAAATCCCTTTAGGATTTTATTTAATCAAAATAGGTTTTGATGTTTCCAATTGGATTTCAAAAAGTTTCTTCTCACCCTAAATTTCAACAATTATTTATTTCGTTTATTTATTTTTCACATTACAAGATTTGGAAAATCTTGGGATGTGACAGGCTACCACCCTTAAAATAAATCTCGTCCCGAGATTTGGGGAGGCTAGGGGTTACAAGTTGGCTCAAAACAATTAGGGTACTACCACCCTTAAAATTTTTCCAACTATATTACATCTTGGTTTGCTTGGGATCTTATTGAAATCTCTCTAGGCAAACATCTGCATAGTGTCCTTTGTTTCCACACTTGAAAGATGTGACAAGGCTGAGATCCTTCATATGATTTATCTTGTGCTTCATCTTTTCTGGACAGTTTCTTGCATAATGTCCTTGGTTACCACAATTATAACATGTGATAAGATTGATTTCTTCACGTATCTTCTGTGGAAAAGTTGACATATAATGGCCTAGCTCTTTGCAGTTGTTGCACCACACTTGGCTAATCTCCTTATACTTTTTCTTCTCTGGACATTCATTGGCATAGTGTCCCATTTCTTTGCAATGACAACATTGCACATTGCTTTTGTCCTTCTTTTTCTTGGGTTTCTCCAAAGCTAAGAGTGCTTCTAATTCATGTTCTTCATATGTTATCTCAAAGGTAGGAATGTTTCCTGGTCTCCTTGACCTTTTCTTATTCCTTGGATAATACATATGTCTCCTCTTTGGTCCTTTAAATTGAGTCATATTGCATGGAGGTGCAAGCTGAGATTTTCCTTTGTCTTCATCCTTCTTGGTAGACTTGGCTCTCTCATGGTAGTCTGCAATCAGTTGTTGCACTCCACCTTGTTTCCTTTGTTGAACTATGGAATATATGGGGCATTGGATAGGGATATGATTATTTCCTTCACATAAGTAACAAGTAGCTTGGGTTGTGGGGCATTGATTAGCTGGATGTTTCTCTTCACAATTGGGGCATTGATCTTCATGCTCTTTGGAAGTGTGATCCTTGTCTCCACAAATATTGCAAGCTTGGGTTCCTTCTAGAATATCATATTTGTCATCCTTGTTGTCACAAACTCCTTTGTAAGAGTTGTTTCCCATGTTGATCATTTGATCTGTCACCTTATGCAACAATTGGGTTTGGGTTTCCAAAAACCTTTGCATGGTCGGATCTACCTCACTGGTGTTGGCTATAAATTGAGCTGTCACTTGGTTCAACTGGGTTTGAGTTACTATGAGTTCTCTCATGTTGTCCTCTTGGTTGTTGTTGTTGTCACCATCCTTGATGTTGGAGTTTCTTGGAGAAGTCATCTGTTTGGGTTGGTTTGGGATTAGAATAGGCAAAATATTTTCTAAGGGAATAATTATAATCACACACATCACAATTCACACAAGCAAAGTGCAAGCAATCACAAACAAACATTCCACTCAAACAACAAGTTTCAAGCATATTTTTAGGCAACAAAATATTTTTGTTACACCACATAAGTTGGTGAATTTTGTTTGATCTAAATATGGTGATCCAACTATATGGTTCACTTGAAATCATTCTATTCCTCTTGGTAAATTCTTCTTGAATGAGATCATGGTTTCCTTGGGAAAATTCTTGGTCAGAAAACTTCAAAGGTGTTGATGATTCCCAAGTTGTGTTTCCTTAGTCTTCAAGTCTTGAGCAACATTTCTTGTCTCACTTGTAGTCCTTAGTGATATTCAAGGTTGAAGTCCTTGTTGAGAATAAGGTTGAAATCACTTGAAGATGTTGATGTCATTAGAGTTGATGAAGTCCTTTGCACATGGTGAAGTCTTTGTCCATGGGGTAGGCTTTGTCCATCAAGTTTGAAATAGAAGAGATGTAGAGTTAAAAATTAAAAAGGTTGAGGAAGGAGTTCACAAGATTGTTTGTAAATAAGTTTTGGAACAAATACAACTCCTATTTTTCTAAGGTTTTTTTTCCAATCCTAGGGTTACAATTCTACAGGCAACACAATGCTCTGATACCATCTGTAAGATCCCTCCTTTATAAAGGAAAAGGATCCCTGTGATTGCAATGCTAGTCCCTGGATCAATAGCTAACATCCATAGTTAAGATGTAATATCAATACACAAAGGTCATAATACAACTTTATAACCAGGAATAAAATAATTTATTACATCTTACATAGCTCATTTGGCTATCTCATTACAATGCAGCATAATATAACAATAGCATGGGGTCCTTCATCTTCAAAGTGCCACAGACAGACATGTTGGTTGTAGACTTGTAATCCTAATCATTAAACTTCACTAATATCAAACAAACCTGCAACATAACAAGTTATAGCCACAAGGGTCAATACATTTGAATTGTATTGGCAAGTGATACTATGGTAGTATAGTGGAGTCTATCATCTATATGCATTTGGCTAAGTGGAGCTTAGGCTTTCTTTGCCCAAAATAGTTTTCCTTATCATTTGAAAACTCTAAGTTTTTGGTTGACAAAATCTTTCCCAAGGCATCTCCCAATAGAAATTGGTGATCCTTCATCCCTTGTTCAACCACAAGTTTTTAACTTAGAAATTTGGATGAGGAGATTCTTGATAGCTTCCATGTCTTGATGCTCAAATTGTCCTTTGCCAGGGACATGGCTAAGTACTTAGATTTTTCACTCTACAGAGGTGGTGCACTTTCCCCACAAGACTTGGTTTCCCAAGACAAGATCTTTCAGAAGCCTTCCCTTAGACCAGAATGGACACGTTCCAACCTATCAATCCCCTACCACCAACTGTCCATTTGGCTAAGTTATTGCAACCTATATGATCCAGGCAGAGTCCATAATGCCAAGTGGCTACACCTGAAGTTTCTCAACATTTTACATCTCAAATCTCTTTGTTCCTGGGTGGCATTCCACAAGTGTGATACATAAGGTTCACCAGTCCCCTGGCCTTGTGTAACCACTCAACACAAACCATTCCTTCCATTCCACCCAGGTGATTCATTCACTTAGTTGTTTTATTAAACAAAACACAAGTCCTTGACTTGGAAATATTCCATAGTATGAATATATATTCTACCCTTGTTTTCTATTAGCTAAGCTAAGCATGATAGCAGTAGGAATCTTAACTCAGCAAATTTCTAATAAGGTTTCATCTACTAGGATTTCCCATGGCATAGTTTATACTTAGCAAAAAATCCATGCAAGTCCTACTTAGAAATATCACTAATGCATAGTGAAAATAATGGGACAAAGTATGAAGCACCACTTGCCTTTTTGGTAGAGAATATAGGTTCACTCCTTGATCTTTGCAATGTTCACACACTTCAAATCACTACAATTCAATCAAGCAAGCAATATTTCAATCTACCATTCAACCAATATCACATAAATTAATAAAATAAAAACAATGCATATAAGCATGCTAAACTTTGTTTTATTTACAAAAGTGGTTTATAATAGGTTATAAACATTCTAAAACACTCATTGGTCATTTTATAAAGTGGCAAAACTATTTGCAAAATATTTTATTTCATAAACCATTTTTAAACCAAGTCATTATTTTATGTGGTTAAAAATGTCTTTAGAAAAGTAATAATTTTTATAGGGTTCACCAAATACATTTTCAAATCATAAAACTTGGTGTTTGGGGTCAGAGAGTTTAAATCAAAACATTTTCCCAAAGATTTTCTCCCATAAGCATTTTTAAAAAATAAACATTATTCTTATTTGACTAGAATTGGTTTAAATCAAGAGTTTATTCTTTTGCTTCACCAAATATATTTTTGAAACCACAAATTGATTCCTAGGGTTAGTAGGTTCAGAACAAACCATTTGCCAAAGATTTTATCCCCAAAATCATTTTAGAACAATTTTTATATCCTAAACATGCATACACAAGTTTCTGCAAAAACAATCAATTTAACAGAATCTTTTTACTAAACAAAGCGCATGGTTGGCTAGGGCTTGTCTTGCTGAATCCATTGATATAAAATTTGGAAAATTTGGACGTGTAGATTAAAAGTTATAGATTTTACAAAATCTAGCATCTAATAGATCAAATCTGTTTTAAATCAAACGGACAGGGACACGTGTCTTGATTCTATTCGTTAGTACCGGTTCGTTTGGATCGACAGACAACAGCCGTTAGATCTAAAGTGGATCGTGCGGCACAGGGGCAAGCGTACCCCTTTGCTCAGTCAATCTATCGTGGCCACGCGATCAAGATCCTACGGCTACAAGGCGCTTGCCAGGAACTGGCGGCGGTGACGGCGGCTGCGCGGCGGCGACGTTCGGCTAACAGCGCTGCGGCGGCTACAGGAAGCGAGGGAGAGGGAGGATGCGCTCACCGGGTTCACTGTGGCGTGGGGAAGCTCAATGTGGTACTCGCTGGCGAGGGGGCGCACGGGGTCGATGAGAATCGCTTGTCGGAGTTAGGGGTGGCACGAGGAGCTTCTGCTTGTCGACTGGGACGGGGCTTCGGTGCATGCCAGAGGGAGAGGATAGTATGATTAGATGCACAAAGACGTGGCGAGGATGCGTGCGTGAAAGAGAAAGGGAGGGGCGGTCAGGTTCTTACCCGAGGCTTCGCTGGAGAGGAAACAGACGGTGGCGGCGGTGGTCGTCGTCGTTGCCGAGGCTGGGGGGCATGCGCGAGTAAGCTGAGGCCACGGAGAGGTGCGCCAGGGCCTGGGGGTCACATTCGTGTGCTCGAGGAGGCGAGAGGTGGAGGATGCTGGCCGGAATCGGCCGGGAAAGCCGTCGGAGACAGTGTGGTTCGAGAGAGAAATTTGTGCAGCCTGGTGGCTCCTGTGGGGTGTGGTCTGGGGGAGAACGGAGAGGAGACCAGGGCGGTTAATAGGGCACAGTCGCGGAAAGTAATGGTCACGGCATCAACGCGTATTGAAGCAAATTAAAACCTGTAGAAACGGCCGGCAAGAGGGGGCGTGGTCGTCGCGTGGGTGAAGAAGATGACTGGGAAGGTGGGACCTGGCTGTCTGCGAGAGAGAGAGGGGTAGTGGGTCCAGGCTGTCATCGTCTGCGTGGGTTTCTTTCGCGGTGAGAAAACGTTTCGCGAGAGAGTGGGGGTGGGCTTGCTGGGCTAGTCTGGGTCTGGGGTTAGTTGGGCTGGGTCTTTTACATTTTTTTTGTTCTGTTTGTTTTTCCTTTTCCCATTTCTTTAGTTCTGTTTTGACTTTGAATAAACAATTCAAACACTCATATGAATTCAAACCTCAACCAAAATTTGTGTAGATTCATATGCTGATTAATAGCACATTACAAAGTTAAATTTAGAATAAAATATTTATTCTTTTTAGGGTTTTATAATTATTTAAAATAGGCTCTAGTATTAATTTAAATAAGGTTTAATAATATTTTTAAATCTCCATTTGTATTAAAATCATCACCAAACTTTGGGTGAAGTTTTAATTCTGTTTATCAACATATTTCAAAGTCCAAAATAAAATAATTCTTTTAGGATCTATTAATAATTAAATAAATATACTATGGTCTTTAATTCAAATAGGTTTTAATTTATTTTTAAAACTCTTTTTGAAATCGAAATAATATCAAAATATTTTCAGTAGGTTTCATTTGAAAATCTAAAACACTTGGAAATCTTAATTAAAATAAATTAACAAGTTTTTGTGTTTATTTAAAATGGCAAAACCTTTACTTTAATAAGAATGGATATTAATAAATCCTCATTATTTTATTTAAATAAACCTTTACTCTTTTTATCAAATAAAAACATTTTATTTCAAAAGCTTGGCCAAGATTTAATGCTCTTTAAAATAATCTTTATTTATAATTTTACCTTTTCTTTTGAAAATCAAATCCTTTTATTAAAAGATCCAAAAAATAGCGATTCTAATTATTTAAAACTTTCTTTATTAATTGTTTATCTTTTTAAATCCCTTTAGGATTTTATTTAATTAAAATAGGTTTTGATGTTTCCAATTGGATTTCAAAAAGTTTCTTCTCACCCTAAATTTCAACAATTATTTATTTTGTTTATTTATTTTTCACATTACAAGATTTGGAAAATCTTGGGATGTGACAGTACCTGTGCTCATGCTCGGGGTGCCGAAAATGAGGGAGAATCTTCCAACCTTCCTCCACCACCATCCATGGTTCAACTCATGGCCATGTATGAAACCAACCGTGCTGACAACATGAGGCTCCTTGAAAGGACTGAGCGTAACACTGCTCAACGCCAGAACAATCAAGTTGGAATCAAGGACTTCACACGTCTCACCCCGCTAGTTTTCAACTATTCCACTGAGACACTTGATACGGACTACTGGCTTTGCACCATGGAGTGCAAGCTTCAGGTTGGTCATGTTGCTCAAGCTGATTGGGTGACTTTTGCTGCCTATCATCCGGAGGGAGCAGCTAACTCCTGGTGGGAAAATTTCTTGGCTATGCAAGAAGCTCAACATGTTGTTACATGGCAAGAGTTTTCTGAAGCCTTCCGAGCTTATCATATCCCGGAGGGTCTGATAGATCAAAAGAGGGAGGAGTTCCTGAAGCTTAAGCAGGTGTGGCATCCCGCAAAACCACTACTAGAAAATCGCGTTGAATTTGTGCATTGCATCGTCATCATCATGCATTGTCTGCCTAAAACTATTTTCGCAACGCCCGGTTTGTTTTCCAAACGCCCCATCTTAATTCAAATGCAAAACCCGGGACTCCGGATTATTTGTTTTGTCGGTTATCGGGTTGCCAATGCACTGTTTAAAATAAATAAAAGTTTGCATTATTTTGAGCGGGGCAGTCGAACGGGCCAAATGACCCGAACGACCACCCCAGAAAAATACAAAACGGACCACCCAAAATTCCCTAGTCTACCCTGTCCTAATCTACCCACACCCCCTCCACATCACCCCACCCTATAGCTGCTTGCCACCTCACCCCTCTCCCTTCCCCCAACCACTCATAGTTTGCCACATCACCCTAACCCCCCACCACTCAACCCACTCACCCAGCTCACCCCACACCACGCACGCACACGCTGCACCCACGCACCCCGCGCCCCACCCACCCAGCGCGTCCCCACCTCCACCCTCCCACTCCCACCAACCTGCCGCCACCTGGGCCCCACCCTGGCCCGCGACCCTGCTTCCACCTCCCTCCTCTCCTCCCCCCACGCGTTTTCCCCAACCAAGCCCGAGCCCCAGCCAGCCACCGACGCCAGATCCTCCCTTCGCCGCTCCCAGGCCCGCCTTGCTCCACGGCGCTCCGCCGCGGGAGCCGCCTCCCTACCATCCGCCCGGGCGCGAGCCCGACGCCGCCCCCAGCCCCTCACCGCCACCCATCTCGCATCCGCTGTATCACAGCCACCGGCCGCCTCCGAGGTCGCCGGCCTTGCCGCCCGGCGTCTTGGCGCCCGGCGGCAAGGAGGGCGTGGGCGCCATGCGTGCGAGGCGCCTCTGCTCCCTGTCGTCCTCGTGTCACCGCACCCAGCGTGGTACTGCTGCTCCTGTTCGCAATGGCTCGGTGGCCACTCCGTTTTGGTCGGTGGTAAGTTGATGGAGTGCGCCCGGATGGCGATCTGCGACATGGAGTCGGAATCATAAGTTCTCCACATGGAACCCGACCCCGTCGAAAAGAACAACATCATGGAAGCATGTCGCCAAGATCTTCTTCCCGGAATCCGCGGTTCCGATGGCAAGACCCTAAAGACGTCTCCTCCACGGACCCGAGGCTCGATCCACAAGACCGATCCTGAACCCGACGTCGCGTCAAGTTCTGCCTCACGGATTGAAGACCGAACCCGATAGACCGCCAAGGCCGCCAACACGGATACGACCAGACCTCCTTCACGGAACACCGAGAACTTCCCCCTGAACTCCAAGGTCGCCAAGACCCCCGTACCCGAAGGCCGCCGACGCGGAACCACAAGAGCTTCTCCTAGACCGCCAAGATCGTCTCCCGGACGCCGTGACCGTCGACTTGACCCGAAGACACGGTTGCGCCAAGACCCTAACTCCCGGAGTCCGAGAACGTTTCCGTCGAACCCTGGACCCCGAGACCCGACCCCGAAACCCGGAACCCAAGACCGTCGAGAACCCTAATGTGTGAACCCTTTCCGAAACCTTATTTTATAACATAATAATAACTTGTTGCATATTTAATCATTCATCTCGCATGCATATCTGTGGTTTGGGGGCCTTATGCCGATTCACCTAATAATTAAGTATGGGGCCCATATGCGGGCAAATCTAGTCTCATATTGGCCTCATTTAAACTTGTGTAGCGAAACCGGTAATATATTCTGCCTTGTTAAAACAACATCTAAATTTGTGGGGTAGCTAAACAACTTGAACCATTTAATTAATTGTCGGGACCCCGGTTCCACTTAATATGACCTAATCGCATCGCATCTTTGCCATGCCATACATCATACATGCATCATGCCGATCTTCTGCCGTTGTATTAAATACTACATCCGGTTTTCTTCTAGTGTTTTGGTTCTTCGCGGATAAGGCCGTTGAGTTGATGTGAGCTTCGCCCCGATCTTCGGTTGAACCTTCGGCAATGTTTTCCAGGCGAGCATCTCCCTCTTTCTACCTATCTTACTTTATAGTCTTTATTCCCCTCCTGTTGATCTATTGCTATTTGTGTTGCGATGCTTTAGTTCCGTACCTGTGATATACCGTGCAGCCCTATATTGCCTTGGACACATCCTATTACCGGTTGTCTGGTAGATAGTTGGACTTGCGCGTCGTAGTCGCTTGCTCAAGTGCTGTTGCGTGTCGTCAAGTGCCACAATTGTTGATGTATTGCCGCATGTTGATGTTGGAGATGATCATAGTTTTACTTATCGTTCACTTTAATTCCTGTTTAACAACTAAAATTGAATAAGCAGAGGCATCGGTGGGTGATAGAAAATATTTGGTTTCCGAACGCCCACTTGTGTCCCGTAAGACCCCGAGTACTTGATACCTGTTCCTTGATTTATCGCGCTATCCACATCCGGGAGGTATATGGGACCCCCCTGAGCCAGAGCTTGATTCAGTCTTATTTCTTGGGGCCACAAACTAGTTTGAGGTTTTATTTACGATCCTGTACTTATGCCATGCTACTTTATGTATTTAAATTGTGCGAGGAGCACACTTTGTCTTTATTTAGGTAAGCGGAGTGTTTTTCGCGGTATCGACAAGCCCAGCCACACTTTCGGGTTCCCGATCGTTTCACCGACGCAAACCTTGAGTCCGTCTCGAGTCGGCTAGCCGTTCTTGGGATCTACTTAAGGGTGGCCCCGAAATAATTCTGAATCTGTGATTGTTCGTCGTGAAAGCCTCGTTGGGTTTTGTTTTGTTTTTTCGAGGTTGATCGGCGTGTGTTGCTATTGGTGCACCCGGCGGGTAAAACTTTCTCAAAGCCGTGTCCGCAGATATGGATGACTTGGAGCACAGTATCTCGATCATAGACAAGCATAACTAAAGTTTATTGCTGTAAATTTGACTTTATAATGACTAGTAATCAGCTTCACTATAATGGAATGGCTAATTAATACTGCCCACAACTGCTTGTTTGGAGTGTCGCTTGCGACCATTGTACCTGACTAGTAAGTATTGCAACTACAACGAAATGGCTGAATAAAAGTACCAACAACTGTTGGGTTTCGGTATTACATCATGCTATCTCAGATGTCGATTAGTAATTGCTGCCTTCTAGCGGAATGATTAACTAAAAGGGCCCACTGCTTACTTTATCAGGACGGTTAACTTTACCTGACTAGTAATTGCTGCAACGATAACCAAATAAGTAAAACTGCCAACTGTGTGAGTTCCTCGGTTGACTTCCTCGTTGGTCTCGAGGGGGAAACGCCAGGATGGGTTTGTTTGATGATAGTATCAGGTTGGATCCGAATAGGTCTCCCTTACCCTCTCTGATAGCCGCCAGTTGTATTGGGTCTCTATAGGTTGTTTAGTGCATGCTGCCGCTGCCGCTCAGTCCACCATACCTATGTAGGCGAGGACCGCCGAATTCTAGCCTTGCTGTCTTGGCCTCGATCGACGCTCCTTCTTTTCCTTTGCCCTTTGTCGGCGCCCTTTTGTTTAAGCAGGTTTTGAGATCGACGTCGTTAGCGAGGTTACCCTTCCGCTTGGCACAGGGCGGGTTATGGACGCCATTGGTTATTCTTCGTGGCTCTTAGCCCCATTTGCATCTTGTCCGTAGCTGACGCCTCATTATTTTCAAGGTGATTTGGATCTTTGTATATCATATTCGTATTCTTGACTCATGGAGTCATTGTTATATATACCTTACGTGGGTCCCATCGAGGACTGTTGTGTAATGTTATTACTTCGTTTTCCACCCGCACGAAAGTGCCTGGTGGGCACCTTTGAATCGTTTCTATGCGGGTTTGGCGAATTTTGCTCAAACTTGCATAGGTCCGATTCTGAGGGTGTTACAGAGTGGTATCAGAGCTCAGCAGTTGCGATACCCCATAAGTCCAGCCTGTAGGATAACCTAGCTAACGGCCGGAGTAGAGTGTCAAAACTATTTTAAAATCGGTTGGATAGTTCTGATTAGGTCTGATTTTACTCCTTACCCTCTGCTGATCTCCTCTTACCTCGACGTGTTTTGAATCCGCCCTTTTCTCTTTCTTCGAGTCCAGGAATTCTCGTGGTTGGGTTTCCGTCGTACCTTCAGGGTTTCGCTTCCTCCTCTGATAAAGGTGTTCTATCATCCGGTGTTCAAGCTGCCTGAGGAATCCGTCTACGGTGTTACCATTCTTTGTTCCTTGTTTGCGCCTTCCGGTGTTTTCCGACGCGACGACATCATCTACGCCAGATCCGATGCAGAGTCTTCATCACTCCTTTGATCCGAACCTCGCTTGTCGTGATCTTCGGTCTGAATCTTGAGGGTTGGTTGCATAATCTGTCTATTCGTGTACATAGTAATGCTTTGAGTGCGGGATGGAGTTGCGACCATACCACTACTCTTATCATTCGCTTATGTACATTGAATGGTGGATCGATGCAATTTTACTCCTTCCATGGAAGTTAGGGGTGGCCTTACCTTAAACTTCGTCCGTTGTTTATCCGGAGTGTTCTCTTGACGAACAGGGACAACGACCTCTTGTTAGTGGTGTCGCGAAGATCTACACGAAGCGAGAAGACGCAGATCGCCAACCTTTCCTTCCGGTACCATGAGGCGGATCTCGAGGGCGAGATCCATTGTTAGTGGTGTCGAATTGTGGCATCCCGCAAAACCACTACTAGAAAATCGCGTTGAATTTGTGCATTGCATCGTCATCATCATGCATTGTCTGCCTAAAACTATTTTCAAGCGCCGGTTTGTTTTCCAACGCCCCATCTTATTTCAAATGCAAAACCGGGACTCGGATTATTTGTTTTGTCGGTTATCGGGTTGCCAATGCACTGTTTAAAATAAATAAAAGTTTGCATTATTTTGGCGAGGCGTCGAGCGGGCCAAATGACCCGACGACCACCCTGAAAAAATACAAAACGGACCACCCAAAATTCCTAGTCTACCTGTCTAATCTACCCACACCCCTCCACATCACCCCACCCTATAGGCTTGCCACCTCACCCTCTCCCTTCCCCAACCACTCATAGTTTGCCACATCACCCTAACCCCCACCACTCAACCCACTCACCCAGCCTTCACCACGCTGCACGCACTCCACGCCCCCGGCACCAGCGTCCCCACCTGTCCACCCTGTCCACTCCCCACCAACCCCTGTCCACGCCACTGGCCCCTGCACCGCGACCACCTTCCACCTCCTCCTCTCCCTCCCACGCTTTCCCCACCAAGCCCGAGCCCCAGCCACCCGGCCTTCGCATCCTCCCTTCGCCCGCTCCCGGGCCCCTCCTTGCCTCGCCACGCCTCCCGCCGCCGGAGCCGCCTCCCCTCCCTACCATCCGCCCGCCGAGCCCTTGACGCCTGCCCAGCCCTCACCGGCCACCCCCCTGTCTCGCATCCGCTGTATCCTGGCCACCCCGGCCGCCTCCGAGGTCGCCGACGCGCGCTGCTTCGCCAGCGTCTTCGCGGGGGCGCCCGACGGCAAGGAGGCCGTGGACGCGGCCATGCGTGCAGGAGCGCCTCTGCTCCCTGTCGTCCTCGTGTCCTGCCTGCCACCGCGTGGTACTGCTGCTCTGTTCTGCAACGGCTCGGTGGCCACCCGTTTTGGTCGGTGGTAAGTTGATGGACGAGTCGCGGATGGCCGATCTGCGACATGGAGTCGGAATCATAAGTTCTCCACATGGAACCCGACCCCGTCGAAAAGAACAGCATCATGGAAGCATGTCGCCAAGATCTTCTTCCCGGAATCCGCGGTTCCGATGGCAAGACCCTAAAGACGTCTCCTCCACGGACTCGAGGCTCGATCCACAAGACCGATCCTGAACCCGACGTCGCGTCAAGTTCTGCCTCACGGATTGAAGACCGAACCCGATAGACCGCCAAGGCCGCCAACACGGATACGACCAGACCTCCTTCACGGAACACCGAGAACTTCCCCCTGAACGCCAAGGTCGCCAAGACCCCCGTACCCGAAGGCCGCCGACGCGGAACCACAAGAGCTTCTCCTAGACCGCCAAGATCGTCTCTCGGACGCCGTGACCGTCGACTTGACCCGAAGACACGGTTGCGCCAAGACCCTAACTCCCGGAGTCCGAGAACGTTTCCGTCGAACCCTGGACCCCGAGACCCGACCCCGAACCCCGGAACCCCAAGACCGTCGAGAACCCTAATGTGTGAACCCTTTCCGAAACCTTATTTTATAACATAATAATAACTTGTTGCATATTTAATCATTCATCTCGCATGCATATCTGTGGTTTGGGGGCCTTATGCCGATTCACCTAATAATTAAGTATGGGGCCCATATGCGGGCAAATCTAGTCTCATATTGGCCTCATTTAAACTTGTGTAGCGAAACCGGTAATATATTCTGCCTTGTTAAAACAACATCTAAATTTGTGGGGTAGCTAAACAACTTGAACCATTTAATTAATTGTCGGGACCCCGGATCCACTTAATATGACCTAATCGCATCGCATCTTTGCCATGCCATACATCATACATGCATCATGCCGATCTTCTGCCGTTGTATTAAATACTACATCCGGTTTTCTTCTAGTGTTTTGGTTCTTCGCGGATAAGGCCGTTGAGTTGATGTGAGCTTCGCCCCGATCTTCGGTTGAACCTTCGGCAATGTTTTCCAGGCGAGCATCTCCCTCTTTCTACCTATCTTACTTTATAGTCTTTATTCCCCTCCTGTTGATCTATTGCTATTTGTGTTGCGATGCTTTAGTTCCGTACCTGTGATATACCGTGCAGCCCTATATTGCCTTGGACACATCCTATTACCGGTTGTCTGGTAGATAGTTGGACTTCTTGGCGTCGTGATCGCTTGCTCAAGTCTGTTGTGTCGTCAAGTGCCACAATTGTTGATGTATTGCCGCATGTTGATGTTGGAGATGATCATAGTTTTACTTATCGTTCACTTTAATTCCTGTTTAACAACTAAAATTGAATAAGCAGAGGCATCGGTGGGTGATAGAAAATATTTGGTTTCCGAACGCCCACTTGTGTCCCGTAAGACCCCGAGTACTTGATACCTGTTCCTTGATTTATCGCGCTATCCACATCCGGAGGTATATGGGACCCCCAGCGAGCTTGATTCATCTTATTTCTTGGGGCCACAAACTAGTTTGAGGTTTTATTACGATCCTACTTATGCCATGCTACTTTATGTATTTAAATTGTGCGAGAGCACCTGTCTTATTTAGGTAAGCGGAGTGTTTTCGCGGTATCGACAAGCCCAGCCACACTTTCGGGTTCCCGATCGTTTCTGACCGACGCAAACCTTGAGTCCGTCTCGAGTCGGCTAGCCGTTCTTGGATCTACTTAAGGGTGGCCCCTGAAATAATTCTGAATCCTGATTGTTCACCGTGAAAGCCTCGTTGGGTTTTGTTTTGGTTTTTCGAGGTTGATCGGCGTGTTGCTATTGGTGCACCCCCGGGTAAAACTTTCTAAAGCGTGTCCGCGGATATGGACGACTTGGAGCACAGTATCTCGATCATAGACAAACATAACTAAAGTTTATTGCTGTAAATTTGACTTTATAATGACTAGTAATCAGCTTCACTATAATGGAATGGCTAATTAATACTGCCCACAACTGCTTGTTTGGAGTGTTGCTTGCGACCATTGTACCTGACTAGTAAGTATTGCAACTACAACGAAATGGCTGAATAAAAGTACCAACAACTGCTGGGTTTCGGGATTACATCATGCTATCTGTATCTGATTAGTAATTGCTGCAACTACAACGGAATGATTAACTAAAAGGGCCCACTGCTTACTTTATCAGGACGGTTAACTTTACCTGACTAGTAATTGCTGCAACGATAACCAAATAAGTAAAACTGCCAACTGTGTGAGTTCCTCGGTTGACTTCCTCGTTGGTCTCGAGGGGGAAACGCCAGGATGGGTTTGTTTGATGATAGTATCAGGTTGGATCCGAATAGGTCTCCCTTACCCTCTCTGATAGCCGCCAGTTGTATTGGGTCTCTATAGGTTGTTTAGTGCATGCTGCCGCTGCCGCTCAGTCCACCATACCTATGTAGGCGAAGACCGCCGAATTCTAGCCTCGCTGTCTTGGCCTCGATCGACGCTCCTTCTTTTCCTTTGCCCTTTGTCGGCGCCTTTTGTTTAAGCGGTTTTGAGATCGACGTCGTTAGCGGGGTTACCCTTCCGGCTTGGCACAGGGTTATGGACGCCATTGGTTATTCTTCGGGCTCTTAGCCCCATTTGCATCTTGTCCGTAGCTGGACGCTTCATTTTCAAGGTGATTTGGATCTTTGTATATCATATCGTATTCTTGACTCATGGAGTCACTTATATATACCATTACTGGGTCCCATCGAGGACTGTTGTGTAATGTTATTACTTCGTTTTCCACCCGCACGAAAGTGCCTGGTGGGCACCTTTGAATCGTTTCTATGCGGGTTTGGCGAATTTTGCTCAAACTTGCATAGGTCCGATTCTGAGGGTGTTACAGCAGGGCACTGGTTCTGTGTGTGATAATCAGCGCAACTTTAATCGTCTTGCCTGCTATGCTACTGAAGGGGTCTCCACTGATGTTAATAAGCAAGCTCTGTTCCGTAAGGGACTGGATCCTAAGGTTCGTCGTGATATCCATCTCATGGACTTTGTTAACTTCCAAGGTCTTGTCAACAAGGCTATGAAGGCCGAGAGCGGAAAAGTGGAGTATGAAGAAACTCGTAAGCGTCCTCAGGATGGGTATAACAAGGCTGGATCTGGTAATAAGAAGCGTCGTGTCTTCGTATCTTACAGTGTTGTGCCATGTGCTCCTTATACTCCAAGATCTTTTGGATATGCTCCTCGTCTGAATGTTACTCCAAACAATGCTAGTGGATCAAGTTATCCTGCTGCTGGTACTGGATCACGCCTCATATGTGTAGCATCCCAGTTGTCTAACCCCTGTAATGCTACATGTCATAATAATAAAAAGGGCCTCTTCCAACATATAATTATTGCATCATCATCATATCATGCTCATGTCATCATGTCACCTTACATTTGAGCATCATATAAAACCCTTTCTTGTTTGGTTCTTATCTCATGTGCATGATTAATTGTATTTGCCTCTTGATATTGTATTTGGGTCTGAATAAATTGTTAAATGCCCAAGTTGAGTTGGGGGCATCTCTCTTTTGACTCCACCACCTTTTCTTGCACCACCTTATAATTCCACCATCCAATAATATGGGCTTGGCATTTTATTGAGTTATCTCTAGCCCATGTTGTTGGTTGGATCCACCCATAACCTTTGCTTGGCCTTGCCCACCTATTGGGAATGCATATGGATAATGCCATGATTATAATATTGTTTTCACAAGGATAACTTGGCATTAATTAATTTTGCATGGGCCATGCAAGTTACAACTTTTCCAGTATTTGGGTTTTGCTTGCATTTTAAGTGGAGCACCTTTTCTTTTGCTTTTTGGTTTGGGCTTGTAGTTTCTTCATCAAAACCATCTCCCTCTCTTCTTCCCTTTAGCTACCCCTTCCCCATGCCCCATGCACACACATGTGCTATGTGGCATGCACATCTGCCACCTCCCTTCTTTCTTGGATCTTGCTTGGACCTTGTGGGATCATGCATGGGCCAAAGGAACCATCCCATAACCTTAAACATCCCTCCTACCTTCCCTTTCTTCTTCTTTTTCTTGGTTTTGTGGGTTGTACATGAAGCTTGCATAACCAAGTTTAGTACCACCATCTTTTTCCTTACCCTCTCTAAACCAAAACCCTAATCTCTACCTAGTTACACCTAAACCCTAAACCACCCCCTCCCCTTCTAGCTTCCTACCATGATCAACCCCCTAAAGCAAACACTAAAGCTACCCCTTACCCTCTTCCCTCCTAGCTAGCTAAACCTAGCTAATCCTCCTCTTTCCTTTCCTTTTTGATCACACCTAAACCCTGCCCCAACACGCCACCCTCTCTCCCATCTCTAGTTGGCCCCATACCCCCATGTCCCTCTACCCTCTCTCACCATCAAGTACACACCCCCTCACCCTAGCCTAGCCCGAGCCGGCCCCCTCCCTGTCCCTGTTTCTCTTCTCCCTCTCGCTCACGTGCCCTGTCCTCGACCTCCCCCTGGCCTACCTGCAGCCCGTGTCCCTCCCCAGCCTCACCTGGTCCAGCCCTCCCCACCTGCCTGGCGTGGCTCACGTGAAGAGGAGGGGTGCATCGATGCCACCCTGGCCATCTACCCCTCCCCCACGCCACCTCCTGTCCCCTCTCTCGTGCTTATCCACCCCGCCTCGCCCCTGCCTCTCTCAGACCCCCAGGAACCTCCCTTCCTCCCTTCCTCCTTCCCCTTCCCCCAGATCGGCCATGTCTGCCACGTACCCCTAAACCCTAGATCGGCGTCACCCCAGCACCTCTTCGCCCCGTAGATCCCGAGGCCCGGCGCCAAAGAGACCGGCGTCAACCTTCCCTGCTTCGCCCAGGACACGAGGACCCCGCTGTAGCCTCGCCGGAGCGTCCACGCCGTCGCCGTGCCCGGAGTTATCTGTCGCTTCTCGACCCAAGCCCGCCGGCGGATCCGGACCTCCCCGCTCCTCGCCAGCCGCGCCGTCGAGCTGCTGGTGAGTCCCTCATCTCCCCAGACAAGCTCCCCTCTCTCGCGCGCCGTAGCCTCGCCGCGCTCGCCCTGCAGCGCGCGCCCGTCATGTGGCCCAGCAACAGCTGCAGACGGCGATCTGGACATATTCGAGCTCGCCCTTGACGCCACGAGCCGCCTCGCGCTAGCATCCTGATCAAAGTTGTAGGCCCAAATATCGGCGTTTTTCGTTTTGGAGCCGTGTGGTTTGGAAGCGGCGCCGCCATCGGCGGCCAAAAGTCGGCCAGGCCAGCCGCCAGCGCGCGCCACGCCGTCCGGCGATCTGGCCGTTTTGCGTTTAGAACCTTCCCGTTTTTCCCGCCTCACGCCCGCAGTCCACCAGCCCCACTCGCCAGCGACCGTGGAGATCTTGCAAAAAGGCTCCCAGGGAAGATGTTGCTTAACCCGCGGTCCATCCTTGCTGCCACCTGTCGCCGCCTCGTTCGCTAGCGCGTCCGCGTGTTCTTTTCGCAAATGACCCCCTGGCCTTTTTGGTTCTCCAACCCGCATGATCCCTTATTGGCCTCTGTTGGTTTTGCAAAAGGGTCCTCGTTTTGGTTATCCAACCCAGGTCCCAGATATGTTCCCAGACAACTGCGTGTGGGCCAGAGAACCCAGCCCCACCTGCGAGCCAAAGCTAGTTTAGGCTGTAGAAAAGCGTTTGAACTGTTTTAAAATTCAAACTTAGTTTAAATTAATTCAAATTCAAATCTAATTCAGATTTGTAATAACTTTTACATGCTAATTCCAAATTTGACAAATTATATATGTTTTTGATTCAGAAAAATGCCAGGAATTCAAATATGCCATCCATTTTGTCTTTTGCACAAGTAAAATTCCAAGTTATCTAAATTACCATCAATGCCACTGGATTTTCAATAATTCATAACTTTTGTTTTGTAAATCCAAATTTAGCAAATGATGAGTCTAAATTGATCAGCTCGACTAGACCTTTCTGTTTACGCTATCCTTGACTTCAATTGCAGCATGCATCATATAAATATATATTGAACAACAACTGTTATGGCAATGAAATGTGACTAAAACCCAATTAAATGTTATTTTCTTGTCCACCACACCTCACCATGCCATGCTACCTTACTTGCCATGTAAATTGTGCATCATTCATCATGGCATGATTGTTTGCTTGACGCATCTTATTCCTATGCTTGTGCTCTATATTCATGTTGGCCTTGTTTGTTTGGTTTTTCTCGGATAGACACTGAGCAGGGGTTGTATCAAGAGAACCAGGAGCACTACCCAGATCCGTCCCTTGCTTCAACTGAGATACCAGGCAAGCACTACCACATGCTTGCATACATACAGTACCTATTGCCTCTATCTTATTCTTGCATCATGGAGTCGCGATTGCATTAAAATGAATCCCAAGTATGCATAGCCTTTACTTTTAAACCCCACCAAGCTGGTTTCCCCATCCCATGAGCCACTACTATAGGAGTTGTTTGAGCCATGCGAGTCGTAGAACAGCATGTGTAGGGTATGTGAGTGTCTGTTGAATAATGAGGTACCTAAACAACTGAACCTGAGTAGTCCTGGGATAACTAAAGAAAGTGGCACCGGTGAGCAACATCTGCTATTTGGTTTTTCCTGCTCACTTGTGTCCCGTAAGACCCCGAGTACTTGATTCCTGTTCCTTGATTTATCGCGCTATCCACATCCGGGAGGTATATGGGACCCCCCTGAGCCAGAGCTTGATTCCGACTTATTTCTTGGGGCCACAAACTAGTTTGAGGTTTTATTTACGATCCTGTACTTATGCCATGCTACTTTTCTGTATTTAAATTGTGCGAGTCTTGCACCTTTGTCTTCATTTAGGATCGGGACACGATTCGCGGTGTCGACAAGCCCAGCCACACTTTCGGGTTCCCGATCGTTCACAACCGTCTACCCAAACCTTGAGCCCGTCTCGAGTCGGTGGCCGTTCGGGATCTACTTAAGGTGGCCCCTGAAATATTTCTGAATCTTGTGATTGTTCACCGTGAAAGCCTCGTTGGGTTTTGATTTGGTTTTCCGAGGTTGATCGAGCGTGTGTTGCTATTGGTGCACCGGCGTAAAACTTTCTGAAAGCCGTGTCCGCGGATATGGACGACTTGGAGCACAGTTTCTCGATCATAGACAAGTATAACTAAAGTACCGCCTTAATTTGACTAAGTGATTTGACTAGTAAATAGTGCAACACTCATGGAATGGTTAATAAAATTGCCAACGGATGGGGTTGTTCGTCCTTCCTTGTTGGTAGCGAGGAGGAGGATGGATCGGATGAAATTACCATTATAATCTGTTGTTCTTAAATTCACGGACATCCGTCTATCATTGGTTAGGCGGATGGTTAGCGTTATCTCAGAATTGCTAGGGTTTATCTTTCGCTGCAATTCGTCACCCCAGTTGTGTCCCCTTTAGAGGCATTAAGACTTGCTTGAGCACCCTTAGGGTCTCACACGATAAATTCTTGATTCAGATGAGCAGGTACCTTCTCGTGACGGATCTTTGGGTGGAAGAAGCCGAAGATGTGGGCAACGATCGAATGGTGTAGAGATTCCGGGAACGGGGATCCGTGAGACCTGTAGTTGGGATGTGCTTATTTCTATGGCATCTTATTCCGATTTGCTTCTTATCGGATTACATTCGCTTGCCGCTTGCATGATACTCTGATGTGTGTTGTATGAGGAGTTATCCTAAAATATAGATCTATCTAGGTCATTTGAATCTTGCCGTATGGCGTTGGTATATTTCCTTTCTTTCTAGATGGTATGGCTTTGATGTACTCTTGTATGGTGGCTTGCGTACATACCCACTTGTGTACGTAGTTGATCCCTTCGCTGACCCGACGCCGTCTGACAGTCCCGTTGAGAGGGTAGTGGTTGGGACGTCTGAAAGGACTACCAGTGAGTGGCTTTTGGGGCCCCACCGTACTATTTCAACCACTACCACTCATCCAGGCTTGTATCTAGGAGCGTAGTTCACCGAGGTAGTTACAATTGGTATCAGAGCCATCCCGACCTTCAGGGTTTCAGCCAAACGGTCGTTGTCAGTCTAGCAAATATTTTGGTAGTTATGTATATTAGGAAAAACAAAACGCGAGAGTAGGACTGCTTCCATTTTTCTCCTTACCCTCCCACCCACCCTTTTCTGGTAAGGAAGTGCAACGTTTTCAATCCTCTTCTCAAAGTTCAAACTAGGATTCACGTGTTCTGGGTTTCCGTAGTACCATAGGTTGTGTCTGTGTGTATGTGTGTGTAATCCTTTGCTTATCTGTTGCATCCAAGTGTTATCTTACCTGCCTTTGGTTATCAACTGTTGGTACATTCCATACCGACAGGCTTTTGTAAACCGACGCAATCTATATTCCTCTTTGTATCCGACGCTATGTTTGGGGTGTTCGTTTCCGTAGTACCAATCTTAGGTTTCGTCGTGAGAAGAAGGGGTTAGGATATGTGTTCCACTTGTTCATGTGCGGAGTAATGATTTGAGTGCGGGATGGAGTCGCGACCATACCACTACTTTTATCATTCGCTTTTGTATATTGAATCGGTAGAGTCACTAATCTTGATTCGTTAAGTAATTTTGCGCATCTATTGGTATTTTAATGCCGAAAATTGTGGAAAATTTTTCTTTGATATATTTGTGTACCACACTTCTTTTCGATCGTGTGCGATATGCTTAATATCTTTTAGGTGCTATGAACTTTGTTGATATTTTAATATCATCTCAAGAATTGTATCCTTTAATCTTGGTTAATTCCATCTTGGTACTATTTTGGATTATTATCATTCTCCATTATAGTCTTGACTTGAGTTTTATATCAATGACGGATGGCTCCCCACGCCGATCGAAGAGGACATTCCTCCGGGCTGGGCTCATTGTCAAGCATAGCTAATGCTTTGGCGGCAATGCAAGAGAACCAGCAGCGCTTTGAGGAGAGCGTCAGAAGGAACGAGTTTGCTCCACTTCCTCCACCTCCCAAGCGTGGTGACATCAAGAGCTTCCTCAAGTTCAACCCTCGTCAGTTCGATGTTTCTGACCGACCTCTGGACGCGGATGATTGGCTGCGCGAGATCTCAAGGTTGCTAGAGACTGCTGATGTTCCAGAACAGGAGTGGGTCAAGTGTGCTACTCACCTTCTCAAGGGAGATGCGGCTCTTTGGTGGGAGAACTACTTGAAGGCAAGCTGCACTGGGTTCCAACCTACTTGGGAGAGGTTCACTGGAGCGTTTAAGGAGCAGTTTCTCTCAGAGATTGTGATGGAAAGGATGAAGGAGGCCTTCCTCAACCTGAAGCAGGGAAATGATAACGTCAACACCTACATCAGGAACTTCATGAACCTGTCTCGCTATGGTGGTGATGAGGTATCTGATGACAAGAAGAAGCAGAAAAGGTTCAGGCAAGGGCTCAATGCGTCGATCAAGTATGCAATCACACATGCAAGACCGGCAACCTTCCTGGAACTGCAGCATATGGCATTACAAGAGGAGGCAAGCAGGCAAATGTTTGAAGAGTCCAAGAAACACAACAGGGATGCATCAAGCTCTGCAGTTATGGCAGCTCCTTCTAAGCGGCGTGTCTGGGTTCCTAACACCCCACCGTCGCTCCCGGCTCCACCAAGACCTGCAAGTTACGCGCCAAGGCCATCAAACTTCACCATCGGCTCCGGGGCTACAACAACCCTTACCACAGGCGCTGGCGGAGTCCCTGGCTACTCTGCTTCACGTCCTCACGGTGCTTGTTACACGTGTGGAGATCCTGGACATCCCCACTGGAACTGTCCAATGAAGAACAAAGCTCTCCCTCAACCCCCGCCAAGATCTGCAACAAGCTCTCCTCCGGTTCGTGCACCACCGCCTCGGGCTCTCAACATCAACACTAAGCCCGGTTCTCGGTTGTTCGAGCTAATCACGTCAACGCCTCAAGCCGAGCTCGCACTGGAGTTGTCATGGGTATGCTCTCGCTAACTCGGTTCTCGCACGAGTTCTCTTTGATTCTGCATCGCATTCATTTGTGTCTCACAAGTTTGCAAATGAGAATGAGTTAGTCATGGTCCCTCTCCAAAAGCGGTTGATGGTTCTTTCTCCGGAGCAAACATGAGGGCTGAGCTAATCACCATGAGAATCAAGTTGAGATTGGTGGTTCTTCATTCTTGGCTTCTTTGATTGTTCGGGCAACTCGACATTGATGTCATCTGGGCATGGATTGGTTGACAAATGCAGCTGTGATTGATTGTCTTGAACGCCTGTCTCTGAAGATTCCTGAAGGCCATGTAGTCTTTTCTCCAAGTCTGACTCCTGCTGTCCAGCTCTATTCCTTGGCTGCTCTGAATAATGATGCTATGGAAGCTATTCAGGGTGTACCGGTGGTCTGTGAGTTTCCGGATGTCTTTCCTGAAGAGTTGCCAGGTATGCCTCCGGATCGCGAGGTTGAATTCGTGATTGAGCTTGAACCTGGGACGGCTCCTATCTCCAAGAGGCCATATAAAATGGGTCCTTCTGAGTTGGCTGAACTCAAACGACAACTTGATGAACAAGAGAAATTGGGTTTCATTCAACACAACACTTCTTCTTGGGGTAGCCCAACAATCTTTGTGAAGAAGCGTGACAGAACCGATAGGCTATGTGTTGACTACCGGGCTCTAAATGCTAAAACCATCAAGAACAAATATCCTCTCCCTCGGATAAATGATCTGTTTGATCAGCTGGCAGGAGCTGTGGTGTTCTCTAAGCTGGACTTGAGAAGTGGTTATCACCAAATCAAAATTCGCAAAGAGGATGTGCCCAAGACAGCTTTCACCACTCGCTATGGCCTGTATGAGTACACGGTCATGTCTTTCAGCCTCACCAACGCACCTGCTACCTTCTCGAGGCTGATGAACTCCGTTTTCATGGAGTACCTGGACAAGTTTGTGGTGGTATATCTGGATGACATTCTGGTCTATTCCAAGTCCAAGGAGGAGCATGAAGAGCACCTGCGGTGTGTCCTGAACAAGCTTCGTGAGAACCGCTTGTATGCAAAGTTCTCAAAGTGTGAGTTCTGGCTGCCTGAAGTAACATATCTGGGCCATGTTATCTCGCCAAGGGCATTGCAGTCAACCCGAAACCGTGAAGACAATAGTTGAATGGCTTCCTCCGCTAATGTCAAGGAAGTGCGGAGTTTTCTTGGCTAGCTATTGCCGCCGCTTTGTGCGTAACTTCTCAAGATAGCAAAGCCTCTTACCGACCTCCTCAAGAAAGGCAAGAAGTACTGTGGACTCGCTTGTCAAGAAAGTTTTGAGACACTCAAAGAGAAGCTCACTTCCACGCCAGTCTTGGTTCCTCCGGATACATCTAAGCCTTTCCAGATATTCTCGATGCCTCTTTGCAAGGATTGGGTGCGGTCCTTATGCAAGAGAGACAGTGGTTGCTTATGCCTCTCGTCTTGAAGACGCATGAGATCAACTATCCCACACATGACCTTGAGCTAGCAGCAGTGGTCTTTGCTTTGAAGCTATGGAGGCACTACTTGCTTGGTAACCGCTAGAGATCTTCTCGGACCACAAGAGTTTGAAGTATATCTTCACTCAACCGGATCTCAACCTTCGGCAGAGGAGATGGATTGAAGCAATAAATGACTTTGATGTGACCATCAACTACACCCCAGGCAAAGCAAACGTCATGGCAGATGCACTTAGCCGTAAAGCTTATGTCAACAACCTCATGGTAGAAGAGCAGCAGCCTCTCTTGTGCGAGGAATTCCGTCAGCTCAACCTGGAAATTGTGGAACAAGGGCATCTCCTGAACCTTCTGGCTACTCCTCTCTTGGAAGAACAGATTCTTTCTCGTCAGCTTGGTGATCCACACACCAGAAAGCTCATCTCTAAGCTTGGCCTTCCGAAGTATGAATCCTTCCATGTTGATGATCAAGGCTCGCTCTTCTTCGATCACCGGATGTTTGTTCCAAACTACCCGGGTCTGAGAGACCAAGTTCTCAAGGAGGCACATGATTCGGTTCTTTCTATCCATCCTGGCAGCACAAAGATGTACATGGACTTGAAAACACAATACTGGTGGCCTGGGTTGAAAAGGTATTGTGCTAAGTATGTCTCAGAATGTGATGTCTGTCGCAGAGTCAAGGCTGTCCATCAGAAACCATTCGGTCTTCTACAGCCATTGAAACCTCCGGAATGGAAATGGGAGAAAGTTGAGATGGACTTCATCACTGGTTTCCCAAGATCGCAGAAGGGCAACAATGCAATTTTTGTTGTCATCGACAGGCTTTCTAAAGTGGCTCACTTCTTCCCAGTCAAAGAAACAATTTCTGGAATTCAGTTGGCTGAGCTCTATATCAACAGGATTGTCTCTTTGTATGTGGTTCCACTTGAAATCAGTTCAGACCGTGGGAGCATCTTCACCTCAAAGTTCTGGGAGAGTTTCCAAAAAGCTTTGGGAACAAAGTTGAACTTCAGATCGCTACCACCCTCGCAAGGACAAGTGGATAGGATCAATCAGATTCTGAAGGATATGCTTAGAGCTTGCGTCATCTCTTTTGGCATGAAATGGGAGGAGTGTCTTCCATATGCTGAATTCTCCTACAACAACAGCTTCCAGAAGAGTCTGAAGATGGCACCATTCGAGGCACTCTATGGTCGCAAGTGCAGAACACCGATTGGTTGGTCAGGTGCAGGAGAAAGAATCTGGTTTGGCCCTGACATTGTAACCCAGCAGAGGAGAAGGTGCATATCATCCTGGAGAACCTGAAGATTGCTCAAAGTCGTCAGAAGAGCAACTATGACAGGAAACACACGGATATGGTATATGCCCCTGGTGATCTCGTCTACCTTCGTGTCACTCCCATGAGAGGAACCCACCGCTTCGGTATCAAAGGAAAGTTGGCTCCTAGATACATCGGTCCTTTCAAGATACGTGGTAGAAGAGGAGAAGTTGCCTATGCACTGGAGCTTCCGGAAAAACTCAAAGTCCATGATGTTTTCCACATCTCTCAGCTCAAGAAGTGCTTCAAAGACCCCGGCAAGACCGTGGATCATGAGCTAATCGACCTTCAAGAAGATCTGTCTTATCAGGAACACCCCACCAAAATCCTTGAGACCGCAGAACGAAGGACGCGCAACAAGTCCATCAAGTTTTGCAAGGTGCAGTGGTCACACCATTCTGTTGATGAAGCAACATGGGAGCGTGAAGACGAACTCCGTGTCAACATCCTTCTCTCTTTGTATCTTCTTCTTCTTCCTAGAATCTCGGGGCGAGATTCCTGTTTAGTGGGGGAGAGTTGTAGCATCCCAGTTGTCTAACCCCTGTAATGCTACATGTCATAATAATAAAAAGGGCCTCTTCCAACATATAATTATTGCATCATCATCATATCATGCTCATGTCATCATGTCACCTTACATTTGAGCATCATATAAAACCCTTTCTTGTTTGGTTCTTATCTCATGTGCATGATTAATTGTATTTGCCTCTTGATATTGTATTTGGGTCTGAATAAATTGTTAAATGCCCAAGTTGAGTTGGGGGCATCTCTCTTTTGACTCCACCACCTTTTCTTGCACCACCTTATAATTCCACCATCCAATAATATGGGCTTGGCATTTTATTGAGTTATCTCTAGACCATGTTGTTGGTTGGATCCACCCATAACCTTTGCTTGGCCTTGCCCACCTATTGGGAATGCATATGGATAATGCCATGATTATAATATTGTTTTCACAAGGATAACTTGGCATTAATTAATTTTGCATGGGCCATGCAAGTTACACCTTTTCCAGTATTTGGGTTTTGCTTGCATTTTAAGTGGAGCACCTTTTCTTTTGCTTTTTGGTTTGGGCTTGTAGTTTCTTCATCAAAACCATCTCCCTCTCTTCTTCCCTTTAGCTACCCCTTCCCCATGCCCCATGCACACACATGTGCTATGTGGCATGCACATCTGCCACCTCCCTTCTTTCTTGGATCTTGCTTGGACCTTGTGGGATCATGCATGGGCCAAAGGAACCAACCCATAACCTTAAACATCCCTCCTACCTTCCCTTTCTTCTTCTTTTTCTTGGTTTTGTGGGTTGTACATGAAGCTTGCATAACCAAGTTTAGTACCACCATCTTTTTCCTTACCCTCTCTAAACCAAAACCCTAATCTCTACCTAGTTACACCTAAACCCTAAACCACCCCCTCCCCTTCTAGCTTCCTACCATGATCAACCCCCTAAAGCAAACACTAAAGCTACCCCTTACCCTCTTCCCTCCTAGCTAGCTAAACCTAGCTAATCCTCCTCTTTCCTTTCCTTTTTGATCACACCTAAACCCTGCCCCAACACGCCACCCTCTCTCCCATCTCTAGTTGGCCCCATACCCCCATGTCCCTCTACCCTCTCTCACCATCAAGTACACACCCCCTCACCCTAGCCTAGCCCGAGTCGGCCCCCTCCCTGTCCCTGTTTCTCTTCTCCTCGCCACGTGCCCTGTCCTCGACCTCCCCAGCCTACCCGCAGCCGTGTCCCTCCTCAGCCTCACCTGGTCCAGCCTCCCCACTGGCGTGGCTCACGTGAAGAGGAGGGGTGCATCGATGCCACCCTGGCCATCTACCCCTCCCCCACGCCACCCCCTGTCCCCCCTCTCCTGCTTATCCACCCGCCGCCCCTGCCTCTCTGACCCCGTGAACCTCCTTCCTCCCTTCCTCCTTCCCCTTCCCCAGACGGCCATGTCCGCCACGCACTTCCTAAACCCTAGATCAAGGCCACCCCAAGACCCCTTCGCCAGAGATCCCGAGGCGCCAGCCAGCACTGGACAGGCTAACCTTCCCGCCGCCCAGACACGAGGACCCGCCAGAGCTCGCCGAGCGCCCACGCCGCTGCGTGCGGAGTTATCTGCCGCTTCTCGACCCAAGCCGCCGGGCGGATCCGGACCTCCCGCCTCGCCACCGGCCAGAAGCTGCTGGTGAGTCCTCATCTCCCTGCATAAGCTCCTCTCAAGGCCGTAGCCTCGCCAAGGCCTGTCGAACGCCTCAAGGCTGTCATGCCTTGCAACAGCAATGCAGCAGATACGATCTGGACATATTCGAGCTCGCCCGACGCCACGAGCCGCCCGCGCTAGCATCTGTATCAAAGTTGTAGGCCCAGCTATCGCGGCGTTTTTCGCTTTGGAGCCGTGTGGTTTGGAGCAGCGGCGTCGCCATCGACGGCCAAAGGTCCGCCAGCGCAAGGCCAAGGCCACGCTGCCCGACTCAAGGCAATTGCTTTGCGTTAGAACCTTCCTGCTTTTCCCTCACGCCTAGCCCACCAGCCCCACTCGCCAGCGACCGTGGAGATCTTGCAAAAAGGCTCCCAGGGAAGATGTTGCTTAACCCGCGGTCCATCCTTGCTGCCACCTGTCGCCGCCTTGTTCGCTAAGCTGCTGCGTTTTTTTCGCAATGACCCCTGCCTTTTTGGTTCACCAACCAGCCCTTCGACCATTGTCGTCTTGGTTTTTGCAAAAGGGTCCTCAGGTTTTGGTTATCCAACCATGGTCCCAGATGTTCCCGACAACTGGCGTGTGGGCCAGAGAACCTCTGCCCCACCTGCGAGCCAGGCTAGTTTAGGCTGTGTAGAAAACGTTTCAGAACTGTTTTAAAAATTCAAACTTAGTTTAAATTAATTCAAATTCAAATCTAATTCAGATTTGTAATAACTTTTACATGCTAATTCCAAATTTGACAAATTATATATGTTTTTGATTCAGAAAAATGCCAGGAATTCAAATATGCCATCCATTTTGTCTTTTGCACAAGTAAAATTCCAAGTTATCTAAATTACCATCAATGCCACTGTATTTTCAATAATTCATAACTTTTGTTTTGTAAATCCAAATTTAGCAAATGATGAGTCTAAATTGATCAGCTCGACTAGACCTTTCTGTTTACGCTATCCTTGACTTCAATTGCAGCATGCATCATATAAATATATATTGAACAACAACTGTTATGGCAATGAAATGTGACTAAAACCCAATTAAATGTTATTTTCTTGTCCACCACACCTCACCATGCCATGCTACCTTACTTGCCATGTAAATTGTGCATCATTCATCATGGCATGATTGTTTGCTTGACGCATCTTATTCCTATGCTTGTGCTCTATATTCATGTTGGCCTTGTTTGTTTGGTTTTTCTCGGATAGACATCGAAGGGTTGTATCAAGAGAACCAGAGCACTACCGATCCGTCCCTTGCTTCAATCGAGATACTGTGCAAGCACTACCACATGCTTGCATACATACAAGACCTATTGCCTCTATCTTATTCTTGCATCATGGAGTCGATTGCATTAAAATGAATCCCAAGTATGCATAGCCTTTACTTTTAAACCCCACCAAGCTGGTTTCCCATCCCATGAGCCACTACTATAGGAGTTGTTTGAGCCATGCGAGTCGAGAACATGTGTAGGGTATGTGAGTGTCTGTTGAATAATGAGGTACCTAAACAATCAACTGAGTAGTCTGGGATAACTAAAGAAAGTGGCACCGTGAGCAACATCTGCTATTTGGTTTTTCCTGCTCACTTGTGTCCGTAAGACCCCGAGTACTTGATTCCTGTTCCTTGATTTATCAAGCTATCCACATCCGGAGGTATATGGGACCCCCGAGCCGTAGCTTGATTCCGACTTATTTCTTGGGGCCACAAACTAGTTTGAGGTTTTATTTACGATCCTGCATTTTATGCCATGCTACTTTTCAGATTTAAATTGTGCGAGGTAGCATTAATCGCATCGCTTAGGATCGGGACACGATTCCGCGGTGTCGACAAGCCCAGCCACACTTTCGGGTTCCCAAATGCTCACAAACGTCTACCCAAACCTTGAGCCGTCTCGAGTCACCGTTGCTATGGATCTACTTAAGGGTGGCCCTCAAATATTTCTGAATCTTGTGATTGTTCAGTGAAAGCCTCGTTGGGTTTTGATTTGGTTTTCCGAGGTTGATCGAGCGTGTGTTGCTATTGGTGCACCCCGGGTAAAACTTTCAAAGCCGTGTCCATGGATATGGACGACTTGGAGCAGTTTCGATCATAGACAAGCATAACTAAAGTACCTTAATTTGACTAAGTGATTTGACTAGTAAATAGTGCAACACTCATGGAATGGTTAATAAAATTGCCAACGGATGGGGGGTTGTTCGTCCGCTTCCTTGTTGGTAAGCAGGGAGGAGGATGGATCGGATGAAATTACCATTATAACTGTTGTTCTTAAATTCACGGACATCCGCCTATCATTGGTTAGGCGGATGGTTAGCGTTATCTGTAGAATTGCTAGGGTTTATCTTTCGCTGCAATTCGTCACCCTGGTTGTGTCCCTTTAGAGGCATTAAGACTTGTTGAGCACCCTTAGGGTCTCACACGATAAATTCTTGATTCGATGAATGTACCTTCTCGTGACGGATCTTGGGTGGAAGAAGTCAAGATGTGGGCAACGATCGAATGGTGTAGAGATTCCGAACGGGATCCGTGAGACCTGTAGTTGGGATGTGCTTATTTCTATGGCATCTTATGCCGATTTGCTTCTTATCCGTACTCGGATTACATTTGCCGCCCGCATGATACTCTGATGTGTGTTTTATGAGGAGTTATCCTAAAATATAGATCTATCTAGGTCATTTGAATCTTGCCGTATGGCGTTGGTATATTTCCTTTCTTTCTAGATGGTATGGCTTTGATGTACTCTTGTATGGTGGCTTGCGTACATACCCACTTGTGTACGTAGTTGATCCCTTCGCCTGCCGACTACGCCGCCCGTACAGGTCCCGTTGAGAGGGTAGTGGTTGGGACGTCTGAAAGGACTACCAGTGAGTGGCTTTTGGGGCCCCACCGTACTATTTCAACCACTACCACTCATCCAGGCTTGTATCTAGGAGCGTAGTTCACCGAGGTAGTTACAATATGTTTCAACTGTTGCCCGCCTGGCCACTATGCAAGAGATTGTCGTCAAAAGGGTGCTGCTGAGAAGGCACAACCACCAAAGAAGAATTATAAGTATCCAGGTGCTGGAAAAGGTCGCCTGCACCATATCTCTGCTGAGGAGGCTCAGGAAGATCCAAGCGTCATCATGGGTATGCTTCGTATCAATCAAATTCCAGCTAAAGTTTTGTTTGATTCTAGAGCATCGCATTCATTCCTGTCACAAGCTTTTGCTCAAATGCATGGGATAAGTTTTGAGGGGTTATATGTTCCTTTGATAGTTCATTCTCCTGGTTCTAGTTGGCGTTCCACCATGGTTAGTCATGGGAATCTAATTGAAGTTGCACTTCAACTTTTCCCCACTTCTTTGATCGCCCTCAAGTCAACTGATATTGACATCATTTTGGGCATGGACTGGTTGAACCGTTATCAAGCCATTCTCGATTGTACAACCAAGTCTGTGACTCTGACCAGTCCTGCTGGCATAACAGTCAAGTACTAGACCGTAGGGTCACTATCTCCTTCGGCTGTTTCTATTCCTGAAGCGGAGTTGTATGCTCTTGAAGTTTTACCTCCATTGGAGATTCAAGATGTTTCCGTGGTCTGCGAGTTCCCGGATGTCTTTCCTGAGGAGTTGTCTGGCATGCCACCTGATCGAAGTGTGGAGTTTGTTATAGAGCTAGTTCCTGGAACTGCTCCTGTTTCTAAAAGACCCTATTGTAAGCCTCCTCATGAGCTTGTAGAGTTGAAGAAGCAATTAGAGGAGTTAGAAGGAAAATGATACATTCAGCCCAGCACATCTTCTTGGGGAAGTCCTACCATCTTTGTGAAGAAGCGGGATACCAATATACCGCGTCTGGTTGTGGATTATCGCCCACTCAATGCTCTGACTATCAAGAACAAGTATCCTCTCCCTAGGATCAACGATCTATTTGATCAGTTAAGTGGTGCCACTGTCTTTCCAAAATGGATTTAAGGTCAAGGTATCACCAGATAAAGATCCGTAAGGAAGATATTCCAAAGACTACTTTCACCACTCGTTATGGTCTTTACGAGTACACACTCATGTCCTTTGGTCTTACCAATGCTCCAGCCACTTTCATGCGGCTTATGAAGTCTGTTTTCATGGAGTATCTTGACAAGTTCATCTTGGTCTACATCGATGATATTCTGGTTTATTCCAAGACTGAAGAAGAGAACGCTGAACATCTTCGGTTGGTGCGGACAAAAGTCCGAGAACATCGTCTCTACGCCAAGTTCTCCAAATGTGAATTCTGGTTACAAGAGCTCATATTTCTTGGTCATGTTGTTTCCGCCAAAGGGGTTTCTATTATCCCTGATAAGGTTCAAACTATCCTTGACTGGGAGTCTCCTAAGTCCATAAAGGATGTCCAAAGTTTTCTCGGGATGGCTGGTTATTACTGCCTGTTCATCGAGAACTTCTACAGGATTGCAAAGCCGATGACTGATCTTCTTAAGAAGGAGAAGAAGTTTGAATGGTCTGATAAGGCTAAAGAAAGCTTCCAGTTTTTGAAAACCAAGTTTCCAACAAGCTATGGGAACTCGTCTGTCTTTCAGTACATCTTACCAGCCTAGCACCGGTGGCCAGACCGAAAGAGTAAATCAAATTCTTGAAGACATGCTAAGAGCGTGTGTCATATCTTTTGGCAAAAACTGGGAGAAATGCCTTCCTTTTGATGAATTCTCCTACAACAATAGTTTTCAGTCTAGTATTGGTATGGCACCTTTCCAATTCTTATATGGAATAACCTGTCGTACTCCTTTGAACTGGTCAAAAACCGGTGAAAGAAATTTCTTTGGACCGGATATGATCCAGGAAGCAGAAGACCAAGTTCGTATCATTCGAGATCGTTTGAAAACTGCTCAGTCTCGCCAGAAAATCTATCATGACCGTCACCATCAACATATTGAATATGAAGTCAGTGATCAAGTTTATCTCCAGGTCACCCCTCTAAAGGGAGTCCATCGTTTCGGTATCAAAGGAAAACTAGCTCCTCGCTATGTTGGTCCTTTTCGTGTTCTTTCCAAGCAAGGTAACCTCACATACAAGTTAGAGCTTCCTGCAAACTTCCCTGAGGTGCATGACGTCTTTCATGTGTCTCAACTCAAGCGTTGTTTCAAAGATCCAGTCCGTGGTGTTGATCACCAAACCCTTGATCTCTAGAAGGATCTGACGTACCGTGAGTATCCTGTTCGTATCCTTGATGAAACCGAGCGCAAGACTCGTCGTCAAAACATCAAGTTTCTGAAAGTTCAGTGGTCTCATCACTCTGAGGATGAAGCAACCTGGGAACGAGAAGATCATCTTAGATCTGAGTACCCTGCCTTCTTTTCTAAAACTTAGGAATCTCGGGTCGAGATTCTTGTAAGGGGGGTAGAGCTATAACAGCCCATGGTTGTAATATATGTAATTAGTACCTAAGCATTGCATGCATGTGTTAAACTCAAATAAGTATTGCATGTGTTAAAATCAAATAAGTATTGCATATGTTTAAGTGTGTGTGAACCAAAGAACAATTGTAGAACCCTAAACCCTAGTTCTTCCCCCTCTTTTTGGAATCCATTCAAATAGTTTGAATTTTGAAAATGACAAATATTTGGAGCCCAATTGGACTAAAGGGCCCTCATAGTATTTTGAAATTTTTTCCAAAACTCTCTGGTATTTTTCAAATCATTCAAAACAGATTTGAAATGAAAATTTAAAACAGAAATCAAAAAACAGAAAAAGGAAAATAGTTTTATAGAAAAAATGGAGCCAGAGCCTTGCCAGGGTGCAGCCCAGCAGCTCCCTCTCCTCCCTTCCTCTTCCGCGGCCCACCTTGGCCCAAGCGGATCCTTCAGCCGGCCTGGTACCCCTTCACCTTCCTTTTTCCTTTCTTCTTCCTCGCCAGAAGGACGCCGGCGAGGAGAGCTGCTCGATGTCGCCGTCCGACCGCGCCGCGATGCCTGCTTGCGCCAAGATGAACGCTATCGACGCTGGCAATGTCTATAAAACCCCCTGTAGCCGCCGGATGAACCCTATCCCCTCCCTCTTTCCCCAATTTCCTCTGGCCGAACCCTAGCTCGCGGGAGCTCCGGCTCGCCATCGATCCTCGCCCCTTCTCGTCGTTCCGACCTCACTGGTGTGACCGCCCCGATCGTCTCCATCGATTTCCCCAGCTAGCACAGGAAGGCGAGGTCCCAGGCGCCGCAATCGGACCCTCGTCCCCGACGCCGACCACCGCTGCCCGCCATCGATTCCGGCCTCCCCGTGCCCTCTTGACCACTCCATCACGCTCAGGGTGAGTCACCGGTCCCTCTGGACCTCTCCCCTACCTCTCTCGCACACCGTAGACGCCGTTCGTCATCGACCCGCAACCTCCGCCGCCGTGCTCCATCGGGTTCGCCGCTCCGTTGACCATCTAGCAGCGGCGCCGCCGCTAATAGGTAGCCTGCGACGCGCTCGTTTGAACCCGCCCATCCGCGCGTCCCATCTCGCCCTCCTCCGCCGTCCCTGGCCGTTGCCCGACGCGTGCTCCGGCGAGGTCCACGTAGCTTGCTTGCGTGGCCAGGCCCCACTGATCAGCCCCTCTGGCTAGGTCCAGCTCTGGTGAGAAAATCCTGATCCCCATTTCTGCGCGTGTGGCTGCTGATGTGGCTTTGGCCCCACCAGTCAGTCACTGTGGGTAGATTCAGTAGTGGTAACAAAAGCCCTGGGTTGTTTATGACGTCAGCCTGATGCAATAAATTGTTTTAAAATTCCAGAAAATGATTAAATATTGTAAAATCCATATCTTATTATTTATAAGTCAGAAAAATATGAATAATATATCAAAATGTTCAGAAAAATGAAACCTACCTATTTAAGCTATAACCATGCATTGCTAACCAACTTTAATGACAAGTTTAATTAGATAACTAAATCAACCCCTCTCATGTGTTTCCGAAGTTTCCCGAATTAGGGTTTTCAACCCTCAGAACCCTATTTAAGTTGTCAAGCATGCCTTAGGGTTTCATTTCGATGCAATTAAACTTTTCATATCATCCATACCGATTGAGCATTGCACATACCATGTATTGAATGTTGCTTCTCCCTTTCCAGTATTTGGTTCTTCGCGATAGGATCCGAACCCGAAGCTGAAGTCAACAACACCGAAGATCAGTACCTATCTACTGACGGACAAGGAAAGCATAGCCTATCATTCTGAACCTATGTTTTATAAAGTATATTACTTTCTCGCTATGATGCACACGATTCCAAATGTGGTCCTTTGTCAGTAGCTAGTGTTACCTATCTGCTGCACTGTTTCCTTTTTATAGCCTTATACTCCTGGTCCACTGCTCCTAGCATACCTAGGTTTGGCATGTAAGTGTTGTAGAGCTCTTGTTATCGACAGCTTAGCCAAGCATAGAAACAACGTCTGATCTATTCAATGATGAATCAGAGGTGCCAAGGAAGGTAGTGAAGTAGGAGATGGTGACATCATCGAAGGAGTTAATTAATCATGCTAAGGCTTGTATGGGAGGCCATGTTGGGTGTGTCATTCGTAGTCCCATGCTCGCCACCACTAGGAACTGAGTTCTTGCCTTTGGAACTAAGACGAGCATACAACCACACGAGGCTTGGGAACCCCTCGACTGACTAACTTGCCTAGTAGATTCCATGAGTCACATAGTTCGGGCTTTCCATTTGGCATACACATTGAAAATGTTTTCGAAAGAGGAGGTGACGGAGGTGCAACATAACAGGTAGGGAAGCGTGGCCTTGGTTGCTTGGGGTAGATAGCGCCCCTGGTAAACTAACCTCGCCTCACATCTTTAAGTACCGGCTTCGGGATTTGACCCGTTACGGCGGAACCATACTTATTGCGTGACTCATGGTCTCGGCAAAAGCAAGGTAAAGGTCGTGGTCAACCACCCTATGCCGGCCCTCCAAGGAAGAGGGCTAATAATATTTGGCATTAAGAGTCGGTTGATACATGTGGGTAAAGGTGTACACCCCTGTAGGGTATTAATATTTTCGAAAAGCCGTGTTCACGGTTATGAATGCTTGGTGAGTAGATTCTAAGATCATAGATAACTTTAACCATCATAAAACTTGTTGATCCACGTGTGCTTAAGGATGCTTCCTCTGGGTCGAGGGGGTGATCCTAGATAGGAGGTTCTGATGAAGATGGTGGTTATCGAGATATGATGAACAAGATGAAGAAGTCGCTATCTTATCCCTTTTAAAAGATTCTAAGTAGACGAGCCTCTTCTCTCTCTTGTTTACAAATAAAGATTGCTTTCCGCAAAAGAAAATCCAGAGAAAGCCTTTCTAACCAGAGCATATAGATACTAGGTTATCTATGTCTTGCGGAGTACATTCTCGTACTCAGCCTTGCGCCATTGTTGTTTTTCTACAGAGGACCTGGTTGCAACTGAAGGTGGCTTCTATGTTGACATCGACGAGTAGTTGGGGTCCCGTGTAGCAAATGAGGACTATGGGATGGACGTCGCTTTTGTTTATGGCCTCTTAGGCCTTTTGCTAAGTTGTTGTGTAGAACAACATAATTTGCTTTCGCTGTGTGATGTAATGTTGGGTCTTTGACCTCTGGTTTGTAATAACTCTATTATCTCACTCTGTTAAGAGTTTAAACTTATGCTTTTGAATCCCTGTGTTCTGTAATGTTACCGAATCATACTGTGATCTTCTGTGTTTGGGAGTTGAACTTATCTTAGATGGTGATATGAGGTTAGTTTAACCCTAACCCTCACTACAAGGAATCTGGCTATATATGACCCTCAATTTTCGTCACAGAATCGTCATAGTAGTCCGTTTATGACGATTCTATGACGATTTTGAGATCGTCGAAAGCTGGGCGTCGCAAATGAACTATAACGACGTTTTTTGTAAAATCGTCATAACCGTCTATGACGATATTGAATCGTCATAACGTCTATGACGATCCAATATCGTCATGGACCATTTAGCCAGGCCAGCTCAGATCCTACGTGGCCAATCCTACGTGGCAAAATTGTGATGAAATGAAATCGTCTTAAATCAAAATCAGCCCAATCCATTTTAGTGATCTAAATGGGCTAGCCCAATAATTATAACCTTTTATTTGCTAGGCCTTGGCCTATTTAGGTTTGTCTCTTTTGGGCCTTTCCTTCTTACCATCCACTTATTTATTTTCATATTTGTTACAATATATTTTGGGCCACAGCCTTTTTAGAGCCCAAATACATTTCATCCAGTCCAGATTTCTTCTATTTTTTAACTAGAATTTTCATTTTCATTTCTGGAATTGCTCCAGCCATGCAATAAATCGAGAAAATACATGAGAGTTTTCAAATACATCAAGAAAATACACCATTTCAGCAAATACACAACATGCAGATAATTTCAGCAAATACAACCTGCCCCACCAAGAAAATACACCATTTTAGCAAATACATCAAGAAAATACACCATTTTCAAATACACAACCTTCCCACCAAGTAGTTCACCGGGCCCTCCCCTCAAGGAGTAGGCCGTACCATCATCTCCGGCAACACTGTCTCCTCTCCTCGGCATTGTCCCCTTCCCGCCTCATGCTCTTGACCACCAGCGCCTAGGTTCTTCCTCACGCAGCTCCCAGGTTCTTCGTCACTAGCGCCTCGACGCCCAGGTGTTCCTTGCACAGAGAGCAGTGGCAGACCATACCTAAACAAAGACCAGCAGTCACAACAGCAGCAACCTCATGTCTAAATAAGGAGAAGCAGCATATCACAGCAGTAGTAGACCCATACCTAAACAAAGAGCAGCAAAAAGACGTCAGATTAACCAAGTAGAAACAATGAAATTGTTGTACAAGAAGAAACAACACTGGAGTAGCATAAATAAAACAGTCAGTTTCTACAAAAACAGTTTGTTCCAAGCCATGCCACTTTATCTAAAGAAAAAGGAGAGGAACTACTACCATCTGCATTTCACTACTACCATATTACTGTAACGTAATAGTGTAATTAACATGTACTCACCATGTTCTGAACAGGGATGTAAGGTTGTGTGGTCGGGAATAAATAACACATTGCAAATGGATCTCTTACAGATATGTAAGAATGCAAAAGGAAGGAACAGGGAATCTTGGTTTTGGCTCAATAAAGCAACCACAAAAGGATTCATCAGGATTCAGGCTTCCATCAGGATTAGAATGACCTAAAAATGCAAGTATGCTATAGTTCTTATGATGTATGTTATAATGACCAGCAGCTTCCATCGGGATTCAGGCTTCAGCTAACCAAGCTACCACTACATGGCGCATGTAGTGGTAGCTTGCTTAGCTGAATCCTGATGGAAGCTGCTGGTCATTCTAACATACATGGTACTGTAGAAGTCAACTCAAAGAAACCTAACATCTTTGTTGAACTATTGTCCAGAGTACCATCAGGAATGAGTTTGAGCACCCAAACATGTACTTATCCAAGAAATTCATGACTTTGACATTGCATTAATAAAATATATAACCAACTAATGTAATTATACTTGACATCAGGATCTATCACGAATGAAACAGTACCATACTAAAGAAAAATAGGGATCTTTGATAATCGGTTAATAATAGCAGATGAAAATTGCCGCAACTAAGGAAGACAACATCCAATGTATGTCCATGCTTTAAAAAAACAGATTGTTATTTTTATGTTTATGGCAAACAGGAAAAATTAAATTCATGTGCGGAAAACTAGAACCATAACTACAGTCTATATATACTGAGCATCTCATAGTAAGTCCATCATATTTCTAATTTGTATGCCATGTAATCTGATGTATAACAAAGAAAACTTTGCCGAGCAATACGATAGAACAAAAATACCAGGAGTTAATTGGCAGAACATCTTACCAGAGGTCCAAAAAGTCCAACCTGATGCAAGACATAATATGTTAGGTACCACTGTACCACACCAGAATGTGCCTGTTGGCTTCACTGATGCAAAACTAGGTATCAGCCTAAACAGATCTTGTTAAGCTACATAAATTCTTGGCAGGAAAGATGAACAAAGAAAGATTAGAACAGTCATATATATTGTATATCTTTTCTAACCTATGTCGTATTCTTGTAAATCTGTTAGTAGTCCATATTCTATTTATAGGTAATGCTTACTCTGCAGATTGTTTTATAATTTTATTTTCTATATTGCTTGACTAAAGCAACAGAAAGCGCATACGATGTGGTGTGTTTGACTAAAGCAACAGAAAGCGCATACTTGTGGTGTGTTTGATGTAATAAATTTTAACATCAAAGTGTTGTGGCACGCACCATCAATAACAACAGAGAGCAGCATAAAACAGGAAACATAGCAAACAACATTTTATATGTCTGTACAATATAGATACGTAGGATAACACACGGTGCAAAACAACAGTCGGAAGTAGTTCTCGGCTTATCGCTTGATGATGTGAGCACACTACAACAATCCCTGCTATTGTCGTCTATACATCGCAACATACAGTCCCCAAATCCTAGAAAATTTTGGACCCGTAGAGAGAAAATTCGTTACACTGGACAAAATTCTAAATAAATACTAAGCATAAATGACAGGGGTGCATGTCAAATCTTACTCTTCAAGGTGCAGAATTGCTCAATTATGCTATATTCAGAATTTTGCTGAGCATTGCTCATAATGATTTTCTTAACTCGTCGACCACGCCCCTGGTCTGTACAGAATAGTAAACTTGGCATTAGAAATCTAGGTTTGAAGTCATGGTTAAAAGAAGGAAAACTTTAAGAACTGAATTCAAAGTAGACCACCTCAATGTTATCCTCGGTACTTCATGTGGACCTCACCCGTATCCCGGGTGTGTATCAAAACTCCACTATTTTCACATGGTTAACATTGTAAACCTGGATGGTGAAAGTTGTTTGCATCGATTCCTATATTTTTCCATTAAAAAACATTTACTACAGGAACTCAGTGGTAGTGAACTACAGAAACAATTTTAAGCAGACCAACTACTAACCTCTTCAATGTCTCTGATAACTATTGAGCAATTAAATAACCAATTCCGATGATCCTTTGGCTGGATTTAGGCATACTGATGTTGATACTCACATGGCTGAAAGGGAGTGAATATTAATTATTTTTTAATAAACCTATGTTGATACAACCCCAGAGTCCTACAACACAAAAACGTCAATGCTCATAGAAGAACCGGAGTAGCTCACACTCGAGCAAAAGGGGCAGAGAAAGCAAAATAAATAAATAAATTACTTGATGCCAACACAGAAGACCAAGGATTTGACTGACCAATTCACTATAAATGGGGGAAATGCTAGGGAAATAAAAAAATACCATGTGCTTATACATTCTGTTTCTAGAATAAATGTAGAGCATTCGATGGAGCCTTGCAACTCGGTAGAAATGGATTGCAGGGGATGAAAATAAAACACACACACATGCACTTTATTCTCTCTACAACTTTGCCAGTAGAAGGTGGTGAAATATGTTATGGTTATTTTTTTTGTTTGGATAACCATACTTCTTCAGATGTGGTCATTTAAGGCCAGAATTTCCTTACTCCCTGATTAAAAGCTCAATAATTCTATCAGGTCAAAAATATGAGGAGGTAAAAACAATTATAACTGCCATGTGAAAGTATGCTTAGAGTAAGTCATATTGCATAAATCATACGCTAAAAATTACAGACCCAAGTAATAACAGTCACAACGTTCATGAACTTTCAGCTGTCGATAACATCTGTAAGATAATGAAGTTATCATGGAAAAGGGAATTGTATACCTGGCTTGCATTCAAGACCAAATAACATAATAAAGCAAGAAAACATCTTGAGAACTTCCTATAGTCTCAATCCTTGTCCGTCTAAATCACCTCCTGCAACCAAGCATAAAGTCCAAACATGAAAGTTTCCAACTCAGTTACATATACCCAGGGGTCTTCGTCAGTTCATATGAAATCTGTATAACCAAAAATTCAAGGTCCTATGCAACCATCTCAAAACTAAAAGGGGTCTTCGTCAGTTCATATGGAATTCAGTTGTGATGATGAATTTGGCAACCAATTAAAAAAACCGGACTAACCAAGAAACTAGGAATATACTAATAGCTAGAGCATTAAGTAAGAATCTATATCATCCACAAGATCTAGAACAGGAAGATCCCTAACCAGTCAGAGTTAGGGCACGCATCATGGAGGTTGGGAACCCGACAAACTCCTCCATCATGGAGGTTGGGAACCCGACAAACTCTAGATGTCATATTAGCACAAAAACATTACACAATTTCTGGCATGAAATCAAAACAAAAACACTTGGACGTGGAGGATCGAAGATTGGCTGGCTGGTTTCTTGCTGCCTGTAGTGAACTTGTGATGTTCCCGTGAAAACAAAACCAGTCCAATGGCACCATCAATCCCTACTTGACATTGGACAACCTACCTGGGCGTTCTCTTCCAGCGACCCCCCAAGGGCCTGTAATCCTTTCTATTTCCTCTTGAAAGCAACGGAGTTAACAGGAACTCAATCCTATGGGGAATTGGGGAGTGGAATTAAAGGGGCACTAGATCTACTCGAACTTAATGCAGAAAATCAGATCAATCTCATAGATTTATCGAACGGGAATTACTTACCACTGAAAACGGATGAGTAATTTGTTTAGAATCAGCCGATTGGAATTCCCCCTCAACTAATTCCGTCAAAACAGCCAGCAATCGTGGAGTCCCATCGTTGACTGGGGAAGGGAAACAAGGAGGCGAACTCAGAGGATCAAACGAGGGAGCCAACGCGGAGACAAACAATTGCAGGGATAGATTTTTGTCGTTGAGCAAGGAGGGATTTTATTCACCGCATTCAGTACATGGTCTAAGCTATTCCTCTGCCGGGGAGGAGTGGAGGCCGAGCGAGGGAGGGAGAGAGGTTGTTGTGCGTGGGGACTGAGGGTTAGGTGGTGGCAGCGGCGGAGGGGCGAGGTGGTCGCAGCGGCGGAGGGGCGAGGTGGTGGTAGCGGCGGAGGGGCGATGGTGGGTTGCGGTGATTCTCTAGATCGGATCGAGACTGGACGAGGGTGGGGTGGCGGCGGAGAGATCAGGGTTCCATGCGGTTGGGTGTGGGCGGGACGACGTGTAAATATTCGCTGTGTGCGCGCGTGATGGGTACTATGCCATGTCATCGATCCACGAGAAGTTTCCATACATCACAATCCCATCCGTTCATTCTATTCACATCCAACGGCGTACACTGTCTTTTTCTTATATCTCGACCTGTTTAGGGATTATGACGATTTCATTCACAGAAATTACGACGATTTAGAGCGAAATCGTCATAGTTTAATAAGATTTTGGCTCTCCCAAATAGCTTACGACCATCTGTTGCGGAATCGTCATAAAACTATGACGATTTCATCAACGGTCACTACCAAAACGTCATAGGCTGACACATTTCTTGTAGTGCCTGGGGGTGCTACATAACTCTAGTTAGCTCATAGTTTTAATAGAAACTTTTATATATAATGATCCTATATCATTATTTGATGTATGAAATACAAAATAAATTAATATGGTTAGTTCTACTTTCATTAATTTAGAAAATGGTATTGTATATATTCTATTATGGTAAACATAGAAATTTAGGGTTCTTAATTTACTTATATTTCTTTGTTGATGTGAGAAAAGATTTAATAACTAAGCATATTGTCTTCTGTTTGTGATATTTGATGACATCACCTTTTAAAATAGAAAGTTATATCTAAAATGTTTTATAGAAAGTAATTGATAAAGATACTCCTAAGCACATATAATTATGATAATTGGAATTGACAGAGATGTGCTTATGTGATTTGCTATAGGAAAATATTCCTATAGAGTGATATAGATATAATATGAGGGATTCATAACATGAAATGGATATTATACTTGGTTTAAGATTTAAAATTGGGTGTTTACCAAGAATTCCTATCTTCCATAATTCATAATTCTGGACTTCTAATTAAAGAATTCCTTTCCTAGATATACTACTTTTCCTATCTATCATCATGGTTAACATGATGAGCTTTACTTCAGAAGAATATTCTTATTCACCTTTTATTCTTCTAAACTCATTGATGAATTCAATGATTTTGAAACTAAAGCATTTCATGATCTTCATCTATCCAGACTTGGCTATATCAACTACTCTTCTGCTGATAATCTTTAATCCAATAAGTAGTTCTTCAAACTCCACTCATAATCTTTCTTAATCATGCATCACTAATGTTTCTTCATTAGATGCATACATCTAACTACCTTTCTCTAAAGCTTACTGTCCTTTAAGATGAATAACACTACTTCCACAACTCTATGCTATACTAGCTTTAATTTAATCATACTATCCTACACATACTTTACTCTAATAACTCATACTCCAACCTCACATTATATTAATGTAACCTGTAATAACTACTCTAGGGTAACTTACCTTTACTAGGGTTTCAATCATGTTCTTCCCACCAATGTCACTTATACTTGATATAAGTAAACAATCCTGGTGAGCAAGGCATGATCATTATAATCCTTTAATCATTTATAGCTTAAGTATCCAATTGGCTAATCAAGGCTTGACCAATACAAAACTACAATTGTATTGGAATTATCTTCTTAGTATCTCTAATTGGATTAAGGCTGTTATGCATGGACTATGCCCCCTCGATCCAATAGAATTACTACTGATAACTATCTTCAGACTTCATTCTTGTAATCTTCTTTACTACCATATAATTAGATATCCCAATAACTCTTCTATCATTTCAGGAGTGAGTTTAACTCCATCAATTATCACATTGATTTATTCTTCTTCAATCACTCCCATCCCATAGATGATATCTAAAACTAGCATTACTATTTACCTCTTCTTAGTTGTTTCTTATAGACACTTAAATGTATGCTATGGTATGGTCAGGAGTTGATAGATTAAGAATTGGATTAAGAATTGGAGAATCAACAGTTGATTTCTCAACATTGATGAACAACAAATATTGGAATATAACTCAATAGAGATGATAAGGATTGATATAGAAAGAAAGATACATGGTGAATGATCTAAACTTAGTTTCTTTCCTACTCAATTTTACTTCAGAAGTAGGGTTAGGTATTACCATGATACTCATGGTATAAGCATATGAGTTTAATATATAGTTGTTACATTCTTATTATTTGTGTTATATCCTTAACTTGGTACCTATGAGTGATTATAATGAATACTATGATATGATCACCTAAGGATCAAATATAAGTCCTTAAGTAATGTATTAGGTTTAAGTTTATTACATTTGATCTACCCTTAGATCAAATCATGTTTACCAAAAATAAGGTTTTAGCAAAGGTCATATTGAAACTTGTCTCAGTCAGCTTGATGTTCTACTTCAATTCCATCAAGTTGAGAGGAGCTTCAATCCTTTTAACAGGTTTTGTTCAAAAGTGCAAAAATTATTCGGATTTTTTATGCGTGAATGCAATGCACACATCTGGGTTCAGCTTATTTCTAGGCTCTAATGCTGGGATGTTACAGACTCTCCCCCTTAAAATAAACTTCATCCTCGAAGTTCGCAAACTCTCACGTTTCGGAGTAAGGAATTTACTTGTGTGGGGTTACGGTGTTTCTCAACTCCATGGTAACCTGTAGAGGTCCCAACCTGATAAGGTGGATTTCCTCCTGTGTTTTACAATGCTAGTCCCTGGATCAATAGCTAGCATCCACAGTAAGATGTAATATCAAGAAACAAAGTCAAAATATAACTTTATAACCAGAAAATAAATAATTTTTATTACATCATACATAGCTCATATGTCTATTACAGTACATTGCAGCGGAAAATAATATAGTCTTGGGTCCTTCATCTTCAAAGTGCCACAGGCAGATGTTGGTTGTAGACTTTGTAGTCCTAGTCAATCAAACAATCATCATCTAACAAAACAATCAACCTGCAACATTACAAGTTACAGCCACAAGGTCAATACATTTGAATTGTATTGGCAAGTTTCACTTTATGTATAATATGAGTGGATCCTATCCATACATGCATATTTGGCTAAATGGAGTTTAGGGCTTATTTGCATAAAGCAACATTTATCCTATCTTTTTCAAATTGATTTGTCAAATCTCTTTTCAAATCTCTCTTCCAAGTTCCTTGAACTCCTTGGTAGAAACTCAAGTGTTCAAGTCCTTGTCAAAATCCCTTGAGCTACCTGGTAACTCCAAGTGCTTCAAGTTTTTATCAAAATCTCATGAGTCCCTTGGTAACCCCAAGTACATCATGCTCTTGAGCACCTTGGTAACCCCAAGTGCAACAAGCTTTATCAAATCTCTTTGAATTCCTTGGTACCCCAAGTGCATCAAGTTTTTATATTAGAAATTAGAATGTCGAGATCTCCCATAGTTCAAACTTTAGTTGCTCAGTATTGTCCATAACCGGGGACACGGCTAAGTACTTAGATTTTATTAACTTCTGCAGAAGGAGTACACTTTACCCACATGACACAATCCCATCTTGTTGCCACCAGTGGCCTACTGGATTAGTACTCACCAAGATGGAGTACCGTGACTGAGAATGTGACGAAGTCTTTCCAAGAGGTCCTCCCATACATCATTGCTAGTTTGTCTTCAGCCCCCATGAAGCATTCCAGATCCCCATGTCCGGTAACTAAAGACAATGTATGGGTCTTCCTAATGTAGTTGACTAAGCCAGAGCCATAATAGCATGTGGTTGTACACGAAAGCCACAATTGGAGAAACATGTTCAATCTCTAAGTTTCCTAGGTGGTTTTCGTTTGGAGCACAACACAAAGTGATTGCCATAGACATGGTTCCCTTTTGTTGCCACCTTCTCCAAAACATAAAGTGTCCACCACCTAGGTGGTTCATTGAGTCCTTGTTTTATTATATAAAATCACAAGTCCTTTTCTCAACCTTTGTAAAATCTCAACATGTATCTCTTTTTCAAAACATAGCATGGCTAAGCATGTGCAACTTAAATATTTTCACTAAGGAGTGTATAGGGAATCCTATTAGGATTAGCATAGCATAAGTATAAAACATTTTCATGCATGTTTACAAAATACACTAAGTAATATAAAAATAGTAGGTCTTTTGTATGATAGTGTAACTTGCCTTTTTGTTTAGGGAATGATAGTCACTCCTTGATCTTTCTAGTCTCACACTTGCTAATTTCACTACAATCAAACAAGCATAGTATCAAGTAGCATTCCAACATTCAAACAATAATTCACATACACCAGCAATGGTTCCTAAGTCTTGTTAAGAGAGGGTTCTATTGCAAGGTTGGTCTCTACTAGGCTTATAAACTTTGTAAGTTCCACATTGGTCATTTACCAAAATGGCAAAGTCATTAGTTAGGGGGTTTTTGCCCAAAGTCTATTTTAAAATCCATTCAACATTTTATGTGGTGAAAATCATTCTTTTTAAAGTAGAACTTTATGTTTTTCACCAAGTGAGTTGCTCTTGGCAAGGCTTGGTGTTTTGGGTCAGTAAGTTTGGTCCATAACATTTTCCCAAGGTTTTCCTTGCAACAACTTTTCCAAAATACATTTTAATGAGTTTTATTTGGCTAGAAAATGACTAAGTTAATTAATTCAACTTAAATTTCACAAAAATAGTTTTTAACACTATTGGTTGGTTCCTAGGGTCAGTAGGGTCCCACAAATCCATTTTGCAAAAGATTCAATCCAAAAATCAATTTTAAACAATTTTTATACTCTAAACAAGTACACAAATGTTTCTGTAATTTCAAACAAGCTATCAGATACTATTTTCAAAACTAAGGCCATAGTTGTTTAGGGCTTGTTCTCCTGATTTTATTGATATAAAATTTGTCAAATTTGGACGTGTGGATCAAAAGTTATAAGGATTTGAAAATCATAACTAAATCAGATTTCAAACTGCTTTTAAATGAACAGGGACACGCGGGTTTCTATTGATTTGCACCGTCATGCGGATCACGCTCTGTAGCCGTTGGATCTAAATGAGATCGTGCGGCGCAGGACACGTACCCCATCGCGGTTAAGTGATCTATTGTATCCGTCAGATCTAGATCCTACGGTGCTAGCGTGCTCGACCATTTGCGAGCGGCGCTGCGGTGGCTACCGGTGGCGGAGCGGTCAGTTGATGATGATTCCGGCGATACAGGAAGCGAGAGAGAGAAAGGACATGCTCACCAGGCTCAGGGGGTCACGGTGAAGCTCTGGGTACTGCTGGCTTGACAAGGGGCGCTCAGAGACGGTCGCAATTTCTCGTCGGAGTTGGGAACGGCGACGGACGCGTCGGGTAGTCGTCGGGGACAGCGCTGTGGATCACCTCAAAGCGAAATGATGAAACGGTTAGATGCGCAGGAACAACACAGAGTCGTGTGCGTGAACTAGAAGGTGCGGGGTGGCCAGATACTACCTGTGGCCTTCGCCGGAGATGAAGCAGACGGTGGAGACGGTGGCCGTTGTCGAAGGCGAGGTTACAGGGTACCCGCGGTCGAGTTGGATGCACTAGCAGATGCGCCTGAGAGTGGGGATGCTGTGAGCTTGGTCGGGGAGGAGAGGGGCGGCGAGTTTTGATCGGAATCGGAGACGGAAGCTCGTCGGAGCGGCGGTGGCACAGAGAAAATTGGAGACAGCCTAGGGGCGAGCTTTGGGGAGGGGTCTGAGGGAAAACGGAGGAGAGAGCGAGGCGATTAAAAGGCCGTGGTCGCGACGAGGATTTAACGCGGCGTTAAGGAGAATTAAACGCGCGGAATCAAAGCCTGCAACGGCAGCGTCGTCTGGGGAGGCATGGTCGCGCGAGGAAGAAGAAGAGGGAGGTAGTGTGGGGTCCGCTGGCAGTGAAAGAAAAGAATAAGAGAAGGGGTCCACTTGTCATACACTGTGTGGGTCAGAAACGGAGTGCGAATCGTTTCATGGGTAAGGAGGCTGGTTGGTGGGCTTAGTGGGCTGCTGGTTGGCCCTTTTCCAATTTTTTTTATTCTGTGTTCTTTTTCCATTTCTATTCTATTTCCTGATTTGAATTTCAGCCAACTATTCAAGCATTCGAAATAATTCAAACAATTTCAAATATTTGTAATGTGTTTTTGGTTCTGTTTATCAACTTAAACCAATTATTAATTAAAATAATATTTTTATAACCTTTTATTAATTAAACAAGGGGGTCCTTTATTTATTTAATATGTTTTGATTTATTCAATAAACTCCTTATTTGCATTCTAAACATTTTCCTAATCAATTTAGTAGGTTTTATTTGGAAATAAAGAATGTTTGGAAAACTTGCTTAAAATAATATAAACCTTTTACTTTAGGGTCCATTAATAATTAAATAAAGTAGACTTTCACTATTATTTCTAACAAGTTTTATTTTATTGAGATATTTATTTTGAATCTTAAAATAAACCAAAATATTTTAGTAGATTTCATTTGTGAATTTGAGGTAGCTTATTTTAAATAATTTAACAAGTTTTGATGTTTCACTTTAAATTGGTAAAACCCCTTATTTAAATAAAGGTGGATATTAAAATCTTATTAATTTATTTAAATCAACTTTTGCCATTTTATTAAATGTTTTAATTTCCAAAGCTTGGTCAAAGTTTTTAATTTGGCTTTATTAAATAATCTTTATTTATATTTCTACCTTCTCTTTTGAAAACAAATCTTTTCCTTTAAGAGTTTCAAATTAATATTTTAATTATTTTTACTTTCCTTCAATAAAAGTTTATCATCTTAAATACCTTTAGGTTTTATTTAATTCAAATAGGTTTGAAGTTCTAATTGAATTCAAAAAGTTTCTTCTGGCTCTGAAAATCAAACAAAGTTTTATTTTTAATCATTTATTTTCACATTTCAAGATTTGGAAAATCTTGGGATGTGACATAACCTTAAATGGAAATATTTGTATTATTCTCTATCCTGATTAGGTATCCTAATCCAACTCTTTTTATTTAATTATTGAGCTTTCTTACTAGATTCTATAAGGTCTAGGAAGTCTCACTAAAACAAGTTTTAAATTTCCTTTATTGTTATCTTACATTCTTCTAGGAGTATTTTCATAATGATGGTTTCTTTTAACCCTACGAAAATAAGACTTAAGTTGTCATGAGTTAATATTTCTTTCCTAGCCTTTACTCTAGGAGTCAGGTAACAGTACTTCTTTTTACTGTTTTACTCTCCCCCTTAGGGTTTACTAATAGTCTCTAAACTGCATATATAGTAACCATTGGTTTTTAACTAGAATGTTGGTCTCCGTTCAGATTAGGCTTTCACTAATTAGGGTCTTATCAAAGATTGTACGGTGTGTCCTCCTAATTGTGGATCTCCGAAGTGAATCCTTCAAAATTATATGTTTTACTTACTATTGGACATTTTCGCTTGGTAAGATGACTTCACGAAACGCTTCGAAATACGATTGCTTTTAAAAAAAATATACTTCTTTAGGTCTTACTTAGCTTAGGCCAAATTTTATGCTCTTTATGCAACCATTAAGATGATCTAGTTAACTATGTCAACCAACACCGGCTGCGAACAAGATACCAACCGTGGATCGGAATACCGGCTATGGATCAAATACTAGCGGCGGATCATCCTAGATGGTAAGTATTACCTTACAGATGGTAAGTATTACCTTACGGTTTTCGACCTACTATGGGCATTCTCTCTGAATTGTCAGAGCTTGAATACCATTTGGTTCCAAAACTTCTTATTTGCCCTTATTCATGATACTCCCATGAACTTGGTACAACTACCTTATTCACTTCTTAGCAACTTACCTACTTTGGAATGAGCTTTAAGTTTATTACTTCTTGTTGCTCCATACATCTTCTACACTAAACTTTCTTCTAAAGCTGGCTAGAAATGATCTATTCTTGATCTATCCTCCAAACAATGTTAATTCTCCTTATATTTTGCTTCATCCTTTATGTAAGTCTTTATCTTGATCCTTTGGAACTCGTCACTCCCTTACACGAATTCCCATTTCTATCTAGGTCTATAACATCAAGTAATAACTGGGTGTTACATCATGCATTTGCACACCATGTCCACTTCATGTACAGATCTAGTCAATCAAGAAAATTCAACAAAATCCAGAAGTCGATAAACAACAAAACATATACCCTGTATTATACATAGGTTTCAAATAATATACAAATGTACTAAATGTTCCAATGGTTTGCTCCACACCTATTTACGCAACTATCTTACAAGAACTTCTTGTTCTTGTGAGTATATCCTCACTTATTTCGGCAAACCTTTCAAACTATAATACGCATTACCCTCTATGTACATTATTAAAGCAATCATCCCTTGGGATGTCGTTCCTTTCTTACTTTCATCTTCCTCTAGTGCTTCCTGGAGTTCCGTCCATGATGAAGTGAAGTCCTACGACTACCTTCTAGAGCGTAAGAGAAACCAGGAGGTGCATATTCTTGATTGGAAGTACCGAGACTGATATTAGTCATTGAAAAATGACTAGAGTTGGCATAATCTTCTACCGAATATTCCTGATTTTCCGGCAACGCTTCCTCAAAGTAAGTTGTCTCCTTAGCCTTTTCTTGGATCTAGTCGTACATATTGGTATAGTAGCTATCGGAATACTCTTCTAAGTTGATTGGATTAGTATCACCCCCATATGGTCCATAAGGCTCTCTATGGTTATAGTGGGTCTCTTCTCCGATACCTGCATCACAAGGTATAGGATTTCCTATAGTTCCACCTTGAGATTCTACTCCGCATCCATACTTGTTTGGTTCAGGGATGGTTGGAATAACCCCATTCATTCCTGTTGTTCGGAGTTGTACTTGGTCGATAGATCTTCAGGTGACTGGGTTTTTGATAGGGCAAAGGTGTCCGATCTTTCGATGAGATGGTGATAATCGATTTGGTGGAGTTCGGGCTTGACGATCCGACTACACGTGCGAGCACGAGCGCAATGCAATCGCTAGGCCAATCTCCTGGAGGTTACCGATCCTGCGGGAACATGATCAGCCTGACCAGCGAGGGTCTTAATTCCTACCTGAAATCGAGAACAAGTAAGAACCAATATTGCAATCAAGATATTGCGGATTAAGAGGAAAGCTTTATTGAAAAGGTGGGATCCTGTATAGGTGCGAAGTACAAGAGGCCTCTGTGACGCTCGATCCTTGCCGAAGTTGCTATGAAGGCTAACTTAATGTCTAAACAAAATCCGATTCTATGATGACGGCTACGGGGAGTATTTAAGGAGGAAAAGGTGGGGTTTCGGCCAGCCATGGAAGTGGTGGCCGAATCCAACCCTAGAAGTCCTTTTCTCCTCAAATACGGACTCTAAAAAGTGGCTATTTAAAATCCTGCGAAAATTACATGGGCCTGGCCCAAAATAAAGGTGTCGCAGCACCATATTAAGCTATGGACGAATTTGTGAAGTATTAATCTTGAATATTTCGTCCAAGCCTTCTTTCTTCATTATGGAGGCCTCAAAGTTCTGAAATCTTCATCTGTGGCCTTCTCTTGAATCATCACATGCTTGCTGACATCTCCATGCATGGCCATGCTCCAATGCTTGTCCCTCTCATCCATGCTTGGTTCATCATTCCTAAGAGTAAGAAATACATCTGATTTAGGCAGCATCATATTCTCATGTATGTGAGGAATAGTTCCAAGAAACGGAAGTACCTGATAGTTAAGTTGCTTGGCACGAGATCGAGTGATAGGTCCTTGTATGTGTGTAGCTGTAGGTACAATGGTTGTATCAATAGATGGGATGTCCACATCAGTTTTAGTTTGGTAGTAGGCATAATTTTCCGAGTTTGGATCATCAAACTCAGTTTCCTCATACACTTCTCCTGATGGTATGTATTTAGGATGCCTAGCTTCTTTATTGTAACATCCCAAAAATACTAAACTTGGATCATCAAACTCTAAGCATCAAAATTAGGGTTAACAAAAACTTTTCTAAATAAAATTATGAATGCATGCATATGAGGATGCATTGAATTTGAAATTCTTTTGAACCACCTTGTTTGTGTGTTTCTTTGCTTGTAAAATGTTGCTTAGGTGAAATAAACATCATCTAAAACATTTCCCACACTTGTCCCAAAGACAAATAAAGCAAAACAAATAAAATAAAGGAATGGTCATTTTGACCAATTTAACTCCCATGCCTACTTTGGTTGTCTCAAACTTTCAGAACCTAATAGAAACTTTTCTGGATATTTGCACCCCTTGAATCTACTCACAACAAAGTATCAAGGCCCACTTTGTGATCATCCAGAAACTTTCAAATGCATAGTTTAAATGATAATTCAAAATTGAATCTTTATCATATGGGAAGATCCCACTTTTTCAAAAACCACTCAAACAAGCTCAACTTTCAAAACCCAAGCATCTGCAGACTCACCAACACCAATCTAGCACACCCACCAAAAATCTTTTCAAAATTCAAAACTTGATTTCATGCGGCCATTTCATCAAAGAGGTTGTAGACACAAATCAAACAAAATCTAAACACTATTGTGAGCAGTGATTGAAGCCTAACTTGTTCCCTCTCTGGTTGCAACTAGGTTTTAGTAGATCATCTAGATCAATTGCACACCCTTATCATCCCTGTAAGCTAGGCAATGCTGGTGAACAGCCGAAGCCACCCATGCCACCCTCATGTCGACAGCAAGCTAGGAAGAGAAGCAAGCCTAGCCAGCATGTCTGGGAGGCAGCCCACCGTCCACCGCCACTCCCTGTCCACCGCTCGAACCTAGCCAACCCCTGGACCACACGCACGGACCGCTCCTAGACCACCAGCGACCATGCAAAGCGTGCGCCAGAGCGCCACCCGCTACTGACGCCCACAGACCGCGCGCCGACCTCACCGCGCGCATACACGATCGCCACCGACCCAGGAGACCGCCAGACATCCTCGTTCGCCGCCTCGTGACGCATAGCCACCGCTCGCCGTCGAAGACGCCGCCTCTGCCGCGCAGAGCATCGCATGTTCCAGACCAAGCCGCACCGCCCACGCCTCGAAACCATGTCGTTGAGCATCGCCAGGGAACACCGCACCGCCCCTACCTTCACCCATGCCAATAGCCGTCTGTACCATTGCCCCCGACGAGCTCACCATGCGCCCCGACGGTCCCTTCGCTCGACTATAAATAGAGGCCACCCCCGCTCGAATTCTTCACAACATTCTACTCCCCTCTCACCACTGATCGCGCCACACCGTCCCCGGAGCAAGGCGAGTAGCGCTTCGCCGGAATTTCACCGGAGCCCGCCGCCTCTGGAGAAGAAGGGAGCCATCGATTTCGTCCACCCCAGGAGCTGCCGCGACCACCCCTGAGTTTGTCGTCGTCGACTTCGTCGTTCGCCCGCCTCGCCGACCCTCGCCTGCACTCCGGTGAGCCCCCAGCAAACCCCACTGGCCGCGCTAGGTTTCTTTCTCGCCGGCGTTGCTCAACGTCGACGATGACTCCCAACCGTTGGATTAGAATCAGATCGAACGTCCCACGTTGCCCCGTACCGCTTCGCACCCCCTGTCTCACAGACGAGTGGGGACACCCACTTAAGCAGCCCGCGGAAGCGCTTCGCTTAGCAGGCCGGCCCGTTAACTTTTCCCGCGCAGCCCAGTTATTTGAATTAAACCTTTTCCATTTTATTTCAAACTCACTTATGTGCCCAACTTCAAAAATCAACCCAGATTGATTTAGTGCACCAAATTGAATGAAAACAATTTTGTTAGAAAGGGATGGGAATGCTGAATCCAAGCCCGTTGGATTCAAGTCATTTTGATCTATAGATCACCCATGGTAAAAATAACAAGGCAGAAGCTTTTCTGCATTCAAACATTTTTCAAATTTAAACCATAATAGCTTTTAAGTTGATTCCAACTCTCAAAAATCACATTTAACCATACCTTTCAGAATATATAAAAATATATAGGTTTACTTGTAGAAATAATGTTCAAGTAATAAAAGAATGCTACATAGGCATTTCTAGTCACTTTATTTAATTAAAATAAAAGGGTAAAACCTGATTAAATTGTGACACCACTTTAAATCACATTCCCATGGACTACAATATGTGGTGCTGACATGTGTCAACATGATCCCATATTTGGTTTGGAGAATATTAAATCTTAAGTAGTTTTTCAATGAGTAGAAATTACTTTTCTAAAAATAAAAGGAATTAAACCAAGCTTTAATCTTGTAATGTTAGTGATGATGTTAGATCATCTATAGGACCCTTGTGTGTGATGATTGCAATTAGTTAAGTATTGTTTGGTGATTGTGTACCTCGTATTTATTCATAGACGATAGTACCGACCAAGGATACGAGGAGGAAGGAGGATTCTATGAAGAAGAAGCCGAGGAGAACGTCAACCACTGCTCTGCACAAGGCAAGCTTATATTTACACTGATGCAAGCCAATACTTGCAAGCTATTAACTTAGCAAGCTTTATTAACTAAGTGGACCAATGCAAGCTAACCCTTGCAAGATACTCTACTGATGCAACAAACCACTACTTGTTACTATGCCCACTATATGCCATAAGCATATGTGATCATATCCACTTGATAAACCAATCCTAGTTTTACTTGCAAGCTTCTTACTTTATTTCTTTATCAAAGCTAGTACTTAGAGCTTACTTAAGTAAATTGTAGATTCTAGAAGGATACTTGAAGGTTGCATAAAGAGCATAAAAATTGGCCTAAGCTAAATAATCTTGATGTCCTCCTAAGGCATGAGATTGAACTTAGTTGAAACTCTACTAGCTTACCACCCCTCATTAGTACTTACCCCCACTTGTATATGCTAGTTCTAAGCATAAAACTTGATCAACTTTAGATGGGAATACTTGGTGGAAAAATGGTTATGAAAACCTTGGAATGATGGATCATTCTATTGAAATGTTTTGGACATGTGTTTCCAAACACTTGGTGATTTTGGTGATGAAAATGTTGAGGCATGAGCCTTAGCCCTTTATAAAACTGATGGTTGTCTGGATGCGATACCATTCCAATTTTATCGTACAACCACAATACCCGAATATTGGGTAGGGCTTGACTGGAAACTTATGTACCTTAGTATTAGTTCCCTCACGGCCAAGGTCTGAGCTGAGGCTACCTTGTGAAGATTGTCCACCTGTGCAGTACCCAAGATGACAGTTGGTCATGGTTGGGAGGCCAAACTCACAGGAGAGGTGCTTATACTAGGGCGTATAATTGAAAGGTTAGGATTGATTATCCGTGACATCGAGTATGGTGAATTCAGGATTTGTTCTACGGATGTATCGAATGTTGTGGTGAAAGTGTACAATCTCTGCAGTGTCAAACTATTCGAATAGCGTCCATGATTATGGAGCTGAGTGGCCATCTTGTCCCCACGACTTTTCAAAATGACTGGTGAAATGGATTGAGACCTTGACTTGACCACAACAGGGTTGTGATATGAAATACAAGTTCCCACTTAGGAGTTATAAAATTGTGACTAGCATTCTTTGCTTCTAGACTAGTAGAGATAAATCTGGCTTTTGCAAAATAACCCTAGAGCCTAGTGTCCTATTACCAAAAACCCCTTTTACTTGTTAGTATTAGTTTGCGAGTACTTAAAGAGTACTCATGGCTTTGTCCCTGGATATTCCCATGGCCAGACTATGAAGAGGAGTACCTGGAGGATGGACCCCAGGAAGGTTACGACAATTAGGATCATCTCCCATCGTCAGCATTGCCTGTGACCCCGAAGATGGAGCTTCGCCTACGCTACCGTTATTATTACGTATTCCGCTGCTTGATGTTGTATTAAGAACTGGATCATGAGATCCCTATTCGTGTAAGAACTTATGTATCGTTTGTAATGGATGATGTACTATGGTATCCAATTATGTTATGTCTCGCAAAAATGGTAATCCTGGGATTGCGATGTATGGCATAACAGGCATCTGGGTTTAAAAATCTGGGTGTTGATATTTATCTAACTTCTTCCTACGAGCCATTGCTTTATTAGGATCAGTAAAATCCTAAATGATCGTATCGAGCTCCTGAACTAAAACTTGGTGAGTGTTATGATAAGTGTTTAACAAAGACCGATAACGATCCATATACTCTACAGCTAGAGTAGGTTTAGTTTGGACTAAAGTAGAGTGATCTAACTCATGCTCTGGATCTGAGGTTTCATGGGGTATAATGCTATGAGTACTACCTTCTAGAGCTTGGATTTCTGTTCTCCAATCATGGTTATGGCTGCTGCTACGACAATCTGATATGCAGATGCCATGCACCTAGCCTCTCCTGATGGCATTTCTCCCTTAAGTCCTAACTTCTTGGATAACATGATCATGAAACGGTATTTAGCTAATACCTGCCCATCATAGTAACTGTAAATCTTGACCAAAAGTCTCGATTCACACTCCAAACTCCATAGAAGTTGTCAGAGATTATCTGTCCAATCCCCTCCGTAGTCATTCAACGTCCTATTCATCACTTGAACATTCCGGGGTGGATATTGAGGTGCCATGTGGAACTGTAGATAAGAAATTATCATCAATCACATAGAGTTAAATCTCTTGGGTAATGATCGGAATTGCAATCATACTAAAGAATTATCGCACTAATAACATGATAGGATTATTCTCAAGTGAATATCCCTCATAGCACTAGATAACTCTTTATTCTTGCAGGTATAAGTCCTACAGGTTCTACCCATTTACTAGGTTTCCAACCTAAGGTCAAAGCATATGCTCTGATACCAACTGCGGTGACCCAACATACCACTTCATGATGTAGTACACTATAGTCGTTGACATAACACCAATGAAACACCATTCACTAGTATTACATCCCTCAGAGTGGTACAACAGAAACACAGCGGGTCCCAATACATGGCTAAAGGTTACAACTCACTCTTTACACAAGATCCAGAGAACACTCTTGGTTAAAGAGAGAGAAATAACTTCTTACAAAGAAGAATCAAAGATAAATAATGCACCGACTATTATACTTTTAAGACTAGTGTTTTAACTAAGGGGTTGGCAGTGCTGCTATTCCAACGCACTACATAAATAGGTTCTTTGGCTAGAGAGTATATTCCTATTTAATCAGTAACTTCGTCTTCACTTGAGTTAATGTATATGTTGACTTCCTTGTCTTTGTTGAAGACCCTTAGCTTTGGATGATGAATCCTGGAGCATAACTTGATGGAGCTATTGTCTGCACTAGATTTAGAATCTAGAAAGGGTTCAAAAGATACGTTGAGTACGAGCGTACTCGACAAGTTCACTAGAAAAGGAGTGTTTTATGCACTATATCTACAGCCACAGACCGTAGTCGTAGGCAATGCAGGTTTTCGTTAACATTTCTTCAAAGGTTGATTTTATTCTGAAAAGCTATGTCCGTCAGCCTTCACGGGTTTACCAGAACTTTCATGGAGTTCCTTTCCCGCCGAGTTCGCAGCTCCTTCCAGAAACAGGGAGTAACAAGTTACAGTTCTTATGCTCTGCAGAGGTAGGTTACTTTTCCCATGAGAGATCAACTCCTTGTTGCACAACCGGGCAGCTTACCCGTCCACAATTCCATGTTGTGGGGCCTAGTAGATGATCCAAGCTAATCACTGCCCTCTCCGCGACCTCATATGTCTACATGATCCTTCAGCTGGCTCATCTTCGTTAAGCCCCCTTTCGGGCAGGATATCCTGATGAGTTCCCGAAGACTCTATGACCCGGTGTTGCCCTGGCAAGTGCCATATTAAATGGTCCATCCACTAAACACCATCCATAGATAATCTAGACACCAAAAGTGTGGGGCATAAGGTTCCCACCCATATGTTGGATCCGCACAAGGAATCACAACGTCATATTACCTCCATATAAGAGGAAAAGGATACAGCTGACTTCTCTGTCCCATTCCAAATCTCATGGTTAACGCGTAATATACGGCGCTAGAATCACTGACAACATTGGTTGTTAAGTGCTAGATAATATGTTCCTTTACCACTAGAACTTTCATAGAAGGTTATGTAGGGGTTCGTAGCATGGAAAACAAAAAATTTCTATCGCATACAAACAAACAAGCCAAGATCTATCTACTAGATTGCAGCAATGAGTTGATGGAATAACTTACCCTCGAAGATTCCAAAGTGTTTAACGAGAGCGGATTCTCGTGGGTGATGTAGTCGTACTCTTCCCGATCTCAAGATCGTGTAGACGATCCTTCCGTACTGCGTTCCTAGCAGCGCTTCCTGATCGGTCACACGTTCGATTTTCGGAAGACCTTCCTCTCCCTTGTTCCAAAGAAAGCAGAGGTTGTAGCACTCTCTCGCGATTCCAGAAGACAACGGCGTGGTACCTAAGTAGAGGGGAAATCCCATGAGGCCTTTAAGCCGAGCGAGTATGGTGGAGTATGAGAGAGGGATATTAGTGGTCTAGAGATTAGATGGACCAATTAGAAGGCTCTAAACCAGGCTAAAGCAATTAGAAGCTCTAAACCAAAAGCGGCTCTAAACCGAGATTAGAGGATAGGAACTTGTGTGTCTAGAGGAGGAGGCCCTGCCCCTCCTTTTATAGGTGGGAGGGAGGCCAAGGGAGGAGTCCCTCCCAAGTCGGCCTTGGTTGGCCACGGCTTGGAGGACTCCTCCCCAAGTCGGTTCCAACCACCTCTTGCTTGTTTCCCACAGTTTCTGTTTCCCACAGCTTCCTGTTTTCCACAGTTTCTGTTTTAGCGTTTGACTTTCAAAGCTGGCTTGACTTTTCAGTTTTGGAACAGCAAGAACACTTAGTACATGATGCAATCATTCAATGACACATTCATGTACCCTCCCCCCCGGAGTGTCGGACAATCCGGAACCTTCTAGAACATTCCCGATGAAAACACCGGAATCATTCTCGAACTCCGAAACGGGACTTTCCTTATATGAATCTTATTCTCCGGACCATTCTGGATCACCTCGTGATATCCCAGATCACATCCGAGACTCCGAACAACATTCGGTCTCTTTCTCATAATACCATAACTACTCAAAACAACGTCGAATCCTTAAGTGTGTCTCCCTATGGTTCGTGAATTATGCGGACATGATCGAGACACTTCTCTGAACAATAACCAATAGAGGAATCTGGTAATTCATATGGCTCCCACATATTTCTACGATTACTTTGCGATCGAATGAACCACTTACATACGATACCAATTTCCCTTTGTCTCACGATAGTTTACTTATCCGAGGTTATGATCGTCGGTATCTCTGCATACCTAGTTCAACCTCGTTACCGATAAGTACTCTTTTCTCGTTCCCGTGATATGTTATCCCAGAGTATATCTATCCGTCATATGGATGGACAAATCCCACTCTTGATCAATGTGTTTCAACCAATACTTTCCGAACACTCAATGCCACCTTTATAGCCACCCAGTTACGGTGTGGTGTTTGATGTCATCAAAGCATCCATCCGGTAAAGGTGATATGCATGATCTCATGGTCGAAGGAATTAGGTTACTATGTATCAGAAAGCATATAGCAATTGAACTATTGAAATGACTTGATCTTTATGCTACGCTTATCTATAGGAGTATGTCCACCATATCATTCTCCTAACGATATGATCTTGTTGTTGATAACATCTCAATGTTCATGATAGGGAAACCACAATCATTAATCAACCAACAAGCTAGTGAAGTATAGAGGCTATACTACGGACTTCAAATTAAGTTTACAAATCACACAAGTATTAATGTTTCCTTGTTAATACTATTATAGCATGAATGTAAATATTTATCATAAACACAAAGATATAATAATAACTACATTTATTATTGCCTCTAGGGCATATCTCCAACAGGTTATTACCTCATGGTAAATAACCTATAATCATATTATTATGAAAATAGTGATTTCGGACCTTTTTCAAATACAGGTGATGACAACACTGGATTTGTAAAATACTTTACTGTCACATCCCAAGATTTTCCAAATCTTGTAATGTGAAAATAAATGAATAAAATAAAACTTTGTTAGATTTTCAGAGCCAGAAGAAACTTTTTGAATTCAATTGGAACTTCAAACCCATTTGAATTAAATAAAATCCTAAAGGGATTCTTAAAGATAAACATTTAAATAAAGGAAATTAAAATATTTTGGAATTACTATTTTGGATCTTTTAATAAAAGGATTTGATATTCAAAAGAAAAGATGGATTTACAAATAAGGATTATTTTATAAAACCAAAATAAAACTTGGCCAAGTTTTTGAATTAAAAACATTTTATAAAATAGCAAAGGTTTAATTAAAGGATTTCTTAAATAAAATAATTAATATCCAAACTCTTTTTAAATAAAAGGTCTTACCAATTTAATTGAAACATCAAAACTTACTAAAGTGTTTAAAATAGGTTTTCCAAGTATTTTATATTCTCTCTAATAAAACCTACTAAAGTGTTTTGGCTTTAATTTAGATTTCAAAATAAAAGTTTTAATAAAACAAATCCTATTGGATTTAATAATGAAAGTCTATTATAATACTTAATAATGGATACTAAAATAAAAGGTTATTTTGTTTAAAACAAATTTCCAAATATTATATATTTCCCAAATTAAACCTACTAATTTGATTTTATAAATATTTAGGTTTCAAATAAAGATTTTAATAATAAAATCAAACTCTAATTGATTTAATAACTAAGACCCATTTTATTTAATTGTTAATGGTCCCTAAAGTAAAAGGATTATATTACTTTAAAACAAGTTTTCAAAATATTCTTTATTAACAAATAAAACCTACTGATTTGAATTGAAAACATTTGGAATTCAATTGGAGATTTATTAAATAAATCATACCCTATTTGATTAAATAACTATGATCTATTTTATATTAAATAGATCCTAAAAAGGAATAAAAATATTATTTATTTTGGATTGTTGGTTTATGTTGATAAACTGAACCAAAAGACAAAGATCAAAGTTTGCTGAATGTTTGAATTGATTTGAATGTGTTTGGTTGTTTAAATTTCAAATCAGGAAATAGAATCAGAAAAAGGAAAAGGAATCAGACAGAAAAAAATAAGAAAACAAATCCAACCCAGAAGCCCAACAAGGCCCAGCAAGCCAGCCCAGCTCCCCTCTCTCTCCCCGAACCGTTTTCTCCTCACTCTGTTTCCGACCCCCACCGAGACTGATCAGTGGCCCGTTTTCTCTCTCTCTCTCACTCACTGACAGAGGACCCCACTCCCCTGTTCTTCTTCTCCACCCGCAGCGACCGTTCCTCGCCGTTACTGCCGTTGAATGCCAGCGTAAATTCCCTTTACTGGCCGAGTAATCCTCACCAGCGACCACTCCTTCTTAATCGCCTCCTTCCTCTCTCATGTTTCCCTCAGACGCCGTCCTCTATTCGCCACCAGGCTGTTGCCATTTCCTTCTGCACCTCCTCTGACCCCGACGAGCCCTCTCGCAAATTCCGACCAACACACTCCACCCCCTGCCTTCTCGAGCATCCTAGCAGCATTCCCACTCCCTGGAGCACCTCCCTGTACCAACCGTTCATCCGCGGGCGTCCCAGGAAGTCAACTTCGACAAGGATCAGAAGCGCCGCCGTCTGCCAGCTTCTCCGACGAGCCCCGCAGGTAGAACCCAGTGCGCCCCTTCACCCACACGTACCACGTTGAGCTTCAGCGAACGTCAGCGAACCTGGTGAGCATCCTCCCTCTCTCCCTCGCTTCCTGCATCGCTAGTGCCGCCAACTGACCGCTCACGCCGCCGTCGTTACCGCCGCTTGATCGATTCGATATTAGCCGTTAGATCAAGATCCTATGCACGCGATAGATCACTAAACTGAACCGGTACGTTTGATCTGCACCGCACACTCCCACTTAAATCCTGCGGTCCACACCACGCGATCCAACCGAACCGTTATCAGCCAATCACAGCTCGGGCGTGGCGGTGTTGAGTTAAACAGATTTTTGAATCAGATTTATTTGCAAACTTTGAACCCCTATAACTTTCAAACCATACGTCCAAATTTGACAAACTTTATATCAAAAGATTCAGGAGAACAAGACCTAGCCAGCCCTAGCCTTAGTTTAGCAAATAGTATTTGTTAGCTTGTTTGAATTTGCAGATTCTTTTGTGTACTTGCTAACATTATAAAAATCATTTAAAAATGAATTTTGAGATCAAACTTTTGCCAATTGGTTTATTGTGACCCTACTGACCCTAGGAACCAACCATAGTATTAAAAATGATTTTTGTGAAATTTAAGTTGAATTATTTAACTTAGCCATTTTCTAGCCAAATAAAAAGAATAGTTTTATTTATGAAAATGTGTATGGAAAGAAAACTTTGAGAAAATAGTTTGGACCAAACTTACTGACCCAAAAACACCAAGTTTTGCAATAGCAACTCATTTGGTGAACCCTATGGGCTAATGCCTTAGTGAAAATATTTCTACACCACATAAAATAACACTTTGTTTTGAAAATGGTTTTTGAGTGAAACCTTTTGCAAATGACTTAGCCACTTTAGAGAATGACCATTAGATGAACCCAAATGAATATGACCCACTAGGGACCACTTTTTCAAACAAAACAAAGCTTGGCATGCTTGCATGCATTTCTTTGACATTGTTATTTATGTGTTTTGCTTGATTGGTAGATTGAGTTTGTGCCTTGCTTGATTGATTTGTAGTGACTTGAAGAGAGTGATTGTTGCAAAGATCAAGAAGTGAACCTATACTCTACCAAAAGGCAAGTGATGCTACATACTTTCTATCCCAATACTTTTATTATGCATTAGTGATTTTGCTAAGTAAACTTGCATGGATTTTGCTAAGTATAGATCTTGCTATAGGAAAATCTAGTAGATGAATCCTTAGTAGGATTTTCCTAAGTTAGAGATTCCTACTACTACCAAGCTTAGCCTAGCTAATAGAAAACATGGGTGGAATATATATTCACACTATGGAAAAATATTCTAAGTCTAAGGACTTGTGATTTTGTCTAATAAAACAACTAAGTTAATGAATCACCTGGTGGAATGGAATAGATTGGTGGAGAATGGTTGAGTGGTTCACAAGGCCATGGACTTGGATTGTGTATCTCACTTGTGGAATGCCACCCAGAAACAAAGGATTTGAGATGTCAAGTGTTGAGAAGCTTCAAGTGCAACCACTTGGCAATATGGGCTCTGCCATGATCATATAGGTTGCAAGAACTTAGCCAAATGGACAGTGGGTGGTAGTGTTTTGATAGGTTGGAGCAGCGTCCATTTTGGTCTAAGGAAGGCTTCAAAGATTTTGTCTTGGGAAACCAAGTCTTGTGGGTAAAGTGCACCACCTCTGCAGAGTGTAAAACCTAAGTACTTAGCCATGTCCCTGGTAAAGGACAATTTGAGCATCAAGACATGGAAGCAATCAAGAATCTCATCATTCCAATTTCTAAATAAAAACTTGTGGGTGAACAAGGGTTTGTGTGTATTCTTCAATCTTTGATGGAAAGATGGCTTGATATAAGGATCTTGAAATCTTGGAATGAGGAAAATGATTTTACCAAGCACTTCAGTCTTTGATTTGTAGATGCCTCGAGAAGGATCTTCAGTCTTTGATTGAGAGAAGCATTGGAAAAGTTTTTGACAAAACTACTTATTTTCAAAACGTTAAGGAAAAATCTATTTTGAGCAATGCAAGCCTCAACTCCCCTTAGCCAAATGCATGTAGATGATAGATTCCACTATACTACATAGAATCACTTGCCAATACAATTCAAATGTATTGACCCTTTGTGGCTGTAACTTGTATGTTGCAGGTTTGATTGTTTTAAATGAAGATTGTTTGATTGACTAGGATTACAAAGTCTACAACCAACATCTGCCTGTGGCACTTTGAAGATGAAGGACCCATACTTATAGTTATTCCGCTGCAATATAATGTAATAGCCAAATGAACTATGTATGATATAATAAAATTATGTTATTCCTGGTTATAAAGTTATGTTATGACCATTGTTTCTTGATATTACATCTTAACTGTGGGTGCTAGCTATTGATCCAGGGACTAGCATTGTAAAACACAGGAGGGATCAACCTTATCAGGTTGGGACCCTAACAGATGGTATCAGAGCATTGTGTTGCCTGTAGGATTTGTAAACCCAAGGATTGGACAAAAACCCTTAGAAAAATAGGAGTGATATTTTGTTCCGAAAACTTATTTACAAAACACTTGTAAACTCTTTCCTCAACCATTTTGGTTTCAGCTCTAACATCTCTTCCACTTCAACTTGATGGAAAAGCCTACCCCATGGCCAAAGACTACACCATGTGCAAAGGACTTCTTCAACTTCTTCAAATCTAATGACTTCAACATCTTCAGCATATTCACCAAGGAATTCCAACTTGGAAACTACTAAGGACTACAAGTGAGACAAGGAAAACCTACTCAAGATTTAGAGACTAAGGGAATGCAAAATAAGAAGAAACCATCAATAACTTTGAAGTATTATGACCAAGAGTTTTCTCAAGGGAACCATGATCTCAAGTAAGAAAAACCAAGAAAGGAAGGAAAGATCACAAGTAAACCATATAGATGGACCACCATATTTTAGTTAAGTCAAACACACCAACTTATGTAGTGTAACAAAAATATTTTGTTGCCTAAGTATGTGCTTGAACCTTGTTTGAGTGAAATGTTTGGTTTGTGATTACATGCACATTTCTTGTGTGAATTGAGATATGTGTGATTAAAAATATCTCATTAGAAATATTTTGCCTATTCTAATCTCCCTTCAAACCCAAACAGATGACTACCCCAAAGGATTCCAAGGTTGATGACACCAACACCAACCAAGCTGACAGCCTGGGAGAACTCATAGCAACCCAACATCAATTGAATCAATTGATGACTCAGTTCCTAGCCAACAATAGGAAGGAAGATCCAGCATTACAGAGGGTTTTAGAGGAACAGTCCCAATTGATGCTTAAGGTGACTAATCAAATGATTAGCATGGAAGAAAACTTACCTAGAAGAGAGTATGATAGCAAGGACGAAAAGAATGTTGTTCTAGATGGAGCCCCAGCTTGCATTATTTGTGGAGACAAGGATCATACTTCCACAGAGCATGAAGGACAATGCCCAAATTGTGATGAAGATCATCCTGTTGGAGAATGCCCTACCTCTCAAGCTACTTGCTATCTTTGTGAAGGAAGTGATCATACTCCTGGTCTATGTCCTATCTATGCCATGGTAGAACAAAGGAAACAAGAAGGATCCAAGTCTACCAAAGGGAAAGGACCACTACTACTTCCAAGCAAGACAACCCAATTCAAAGGATCAAGGAAAATCAAGAAGCCCAAGCAAGACATGAGCCTTGTACAATGTCGTAAATGTAATGAAATGGGACACTATTCTAGTGGATGCCCAGGGAACATAAAGAATAAAGGAATTGACCAAGTGTGGTGTAACAATTGTAATGAACCAGGTCACTTTGTAGCAACTTGCCCAAAAGAACAACGCAAAGAACTCAAGGACATTAACTGTTTCAATCAGAAGAATCCAGGACACTATGCAAGCAACTGTCCAGAAAGGATGAAGAACAAGTTGAACAAGCCTATGGAGAAGCTCAATCTTGGTCCATGAGTCAAGCATAGGAATAAAGCAAAAGTTTAACATAGAGAAATTCCAGGACCCAAGAAGGCCAATATGTAATTTTTGTTTGAAATATTTTAAGGGTGGTAGTACCCTAGTTGTTTGAACTTGTTTGCAACCCTACCTTTCCCAAATCTCGGGACGAGATTTATTTTAAGGGTGGTAGCCTGTCACATCCCAAGATTTTCCAAATCTTGTAATGTGAAAATAAATGAATAAAATAAAACTTTGTTAGATTTTCAGAGCCAGAAGAAACTTTTTGAATTCAATTGGAACTTCAAACCCATTTGAATTAAATAAAATCCTAAAGGGATTCTTAAAGATAAACATTTAAATAAAGGAAATTAAAATATTTTGGAATTACTATTTTGGATCTTTTAATAAAAGGATTTGATATTCAAAAGAAAAGATGGATTTACAAATAAGGATTATTTTATAAAACCAAAATAAAACTTGGCCAAGTTTTTGAATTAAAAACATTTTATAAAATAGCAAAGGTTTAATTAAAGGATTTCTTAAATAAAATAATTAATATCCAAACTCTTTTTAAATAAAAGGTCTTACCAATTTAATTGAAACATCAAAACTTACTAAAGTGTTTAAAATAGGTTTTCCAAGTATTTTATATTCTCTCTAATAAAACCTACTAAAGTGTTTTGGCTTTAATTTAGATTTCAAAATAAAAGTTTTAATAAAACAAATCCTATTGGATTTAATAATGAAAGTCTATTATAATACTTAATAATGGATACTAAAATAAAAGGTTATTTTGTTTAAAACAAATTTCCAAATATTATATATTTCCCAAATTAAACCTACTAATTTGATTTTATAAATATTTAGGTTTCAAATAAAGATTTTAATAATAAAATCAAACTCTAATTGATTTAATAACTAAGACCCATTTTATTTAATTGTTAATGGTCCCTAAAGTAAAAGGATTATATTACTTTAAAACAAGTTTTCAAAATATTCTTTATTAACAAATAAAACCTACTGATTTGAATTGAAAACATTTGGAATTCAATTGGAGATTTATTAAATAAATCATACCCTATTTGATTAAATAACTATGATCTATTTTATATTAAATAGATCCTAAAAAGGAATAAAAATATTATTTATTTTGGATTGTTGGTTTATGTTGATAAACTGAACCAAAAGACAAAGATCAAAGTTTGCTGAATGTTTGAATTGATTTGAATGTGTTTGGTTGTTTAAATTTCAAATCAGGAAATAGAATCAGAAAAAGGAAAAGGAATCAGACAGAAAAAAAATAAGAAAACAAATCCAACCCAGAAGCCCAACAAGGCCCAGCAAGCCAGCCCAGCTCCCCTCTCTCTCCCCGAACCGTTTTCTCCTCACTCTGTTTCCGACCCCCACCGAGACTGATCAGTGGCCCGTTTTCTCTCTCTCTCTCACTCACTGACAGAGGACCCCACTCCCCTGTTCTTCTTCTCCACCATGACTGCTCTCGCCATCGCCGTTGAATGCCAGCGTAAATTCCCTTTACTGGCCGAGTAATCCTCACCAGCGACCACTCCTTCTTAATCGCCTCCTTCCTCTCTCATGTTTCCCTCAGACGCCGTCCTCTATTCGCCACCAGGCTGTTGCCATTTCCTTCTGCACCTCCTCTGACCCCGACGAGCCCTCTCGCAAATTCACCAACACACTCCACCCTGCCTTCTCGAGCATCCTAGCAGCATTCCCACTCCTGGAGCACCTCCTGTACCAACCGCTCATCCGCGGCGTCCCAGAAGTCAACTCGACAAGGATCGGCCGTCGCCTTCTCCGACGAGCCCCGCAGAACCCAGGCGCCTTCACCCACACGCATTAACGTTGAGCTTCAGCAACGCCGAACCTGGTGAGCATCCTCCTCTCCTCGCTTCCGCATCGCTAGTGCCGCCGCCAACCGACCGCTCACGCCGCCGTTCTACCGCCGCTCGATCGATTCGATATTAGCCGTTAGATCAAGATCCTATGCACGCGATAGATCACTAAACTGAACCGGTACGTTTGATCTGCACCGCACACTCCCACTTAAATCCTGCGGTCCACACCACGCGATCCAACCGAACCGTTATCAGCCAATCACAGCTCGACGCGTGGCCAGTGTTGAGTTAAAAACAGATTTTTGAATCAGATTTATTTGCAAACTTTGAACCCCTATAACTTTCAAACCATACGTCCAAATTTGACAAACTTTATATCAAAAGATTCAGGAGAACAAGACCTAGCCAGCCCTAGCCTTAGTTTAGCAAATAGTATTTGTTAGCTTGTTTGAATTTGCAGATTCTTTTGTGTACTTGCTAACATTATAAAAATCATTTAAAAATGAATTTTGAGATCAAACTTTTGCCAATTGGTTTATTGTGACCCTACTGACCCTAGGAACCAACCATAGTATTAAAAATGATTTTGTGAAATTTAAGTTGAATTATTTAACTTAGCCATTTTCTAGCCAAATAAAAAGAATAGTTTTATTTATGAAAATGTGTATGGAAAGAAAACTTTGAGAAAATAGTTTGGACCAAACTTACTGACCCAAAAACACCAAGTTTTGCAATAGCAACTCATTTGGTGAACCCTATGGGCTAATGCCTTAGTGAAAATATTTCTACACCACATAAAATAACACTTTGTTTTGAAAATGGTTTTTGAGTGAAACCTTTGCAAATGACTTAGCCACTTTAGAGAATGACCATTAGATGAACCCAAATGAATATGACCCACTAGGGACCACTTTTTCAAACAAAACAAAGCTTGGCATGCTTGCATGCATTTCTTTGACATTGTTATTTATGTGTGTTGTTTTGCTTGATTGGTAGATTGAGTTTGTGCCTTGCTTGATTGATTTGTAGTGACTTGAAGAGAGTGATTGTTGCAAAGATCAAGAAGTGAACCTATACTCTACCAAAAAGGCAAGTGATGCTACATACTTTCTATCCCAATACTTTTATTATGCATTAGTGATTTTGCTAAGTAAACTTGCATGGATTTTGCTAAGTATAGATCTTGCTATAGGAAAATCTAGTAGATGAATCCTTAGTAGGATTTTCCTAAGTTAGAGATTCCTACTACTACCAAGCTTAGCCTAGCTAATAGAAAACATGGGTGGAATATATATTCACACTATGGAAAAATATTCTAAGTCTAAGGACTTGTGATTTTGTCTAATAAAACAACTAAGTTAATGAATCACCTGGGTGGAATGGAATAGATTGGTGGAGAATGGTTGAGTGGTTCACAAGGCCATGGACTTGGATTGTGTATCTCACTTGTGGAATGCCACCCAGGAAACAAAGGGATTTGAGATGTCAAGTGTTGAGAAGCTTCAAGTGCAACCACTTGGCAATATGGGCTCTGCCATGATCATATAGGTTGCAAGAACTTAGCCAAATGGACAGTGGGTGGTAGTGTTTTGATAGGTTGGAACGCGTCCATTTTGGTCTAAGGGAAGGCTTCTGAAAGATTTTGTCTTGGGAAACCAAGTCTTGTGGGTAAAGTGCACCACCTCTGCAGAGTGTAAAACCTAAGTACTTAGCCATGTCCCTGGTAAAGGACAATTTGAGCATCAAGACATGGAAGCAATCAAGAATCTCATCATTCCAATTTCTAAATAAAACTTGTGGGTGAACAAGGGTTTGTGTGTATTCTTCAATCTTTGATGGAAAGATGGCTTGATATAAGGATCTTGAAATCTTGGATTGAGGAAAATGATTTTACCAAGCACTTCAGTCTTTGATTTGTAGATGCCTCGAGAAGGATCTTCAGTCTTTGATTGAGAGAAGCATTGGAAAAGTTTTTGACAAAACTACTTATTTTCAAAACGTTAAGGAAAAATCTATTTTGAGCAATGCAAGCCTCAACTCCCTTAGCCAAATGCATGTAGATGATAGATTCCACTATACTACATAGAATCACTTGCCAATACAATTCAAATGTATTGACCCTTTGTGGCTGTAACTTGTATGTTGCAGGTTTGATTGTTTTAAATGAAGATTGTTTGATTGACTAGGATTACAAAGTCTACAACCAACATCTGCCTGTGGCACTTTGAAGATGAAGGACCCATACTTATAGTTATTCCGCTGTAATATAATGTAATAGCCAAATGAACTATGTATGATATAATAAAATTATGTTATTCCTGGTTATAAAGTTATGTTATGACCATTGTTTCTTGATATTACATCTTAACTGTGGGTGCTAGCTATTGATCCAGGGACTAGCATTGTAAAACACAGGAGGGATCAACCTTATCAGGTTGGGACCCTAACATTTACAAAAAATAATCAAAGGACATGATCAAGTGTGAACTTGCCTTTTGTGATTGCAATATTATGCACTCACGGTCTTCAAGTCAATATAAGATCCAATATCTGAAATCAGCATCATTGGTCCGGTAAGGACTAATGTTTAAAGAAGCAACATGCTCTTATGCATAAGTAATGTGATGCATTTTATAAACTGGAATCCCGGGAATAACATTGTTCTAGGGTTTGGAAACTGGAAATGGTTTCTTTAGAATGTGTTTTCCTTTTAGATAAGTGTTACACTTGTGCTTCTTATTAGAGCTTATGAGTGTGTGTGAGCAACACATATCTATAATAATAAAATATGTACATATGGAATGCTATTCAAGATTGTCTACACTTTAATTGTTTATCTTTAAACTTTACTTTACAAGGAAGGTAACTTATAAAGAACTTAAGTGTTATCGATCCTAAGTAAAGTAATTATGATGAGAGTCCTTGAATTTAGTTTATTAAGAGTTGGGAAATATTATTATAATGTTTGTTGATTGAAGGGGCAAAACGAATAACTTTTGAAGAAAAGATTCCTTTTCCAAGGTCTAAACAATCTTTGTGGTTAGTTGTGTCTAGTCAAGGTTATTTATGTTTGCTTTAATAGTTTGGACTTGTGAGGCTTTACGACTTAACTATAACAGACCAAAGTTAATTATAAAACATATAGCAATGTCTTTAGTATTATATTTAGAGTCTTGTATACTAAAGTTAAATTGAAAACATAGATAGTTTGAAAATGTATTACTTATGACATTTGTACCTTGGTTACCTGGTAATGTTTTCTTAAAGTTACTTAAGAATGGTTATTCTCCTATTTAAGTAGTGGTTTCTTAATTTTGTAATGGATTAAGATTCCTTATTTCCTTATAAAGGTGTGATAATGGTTTGTGGATAAGTAAATAGTACTAGTGACTATTCATGAATGTCTTTGGATTTAGTCCATTATAAGGTTGTATTTGATTTATATATCATTCTTGAAGATTTTATAATTGTTAAAGATCTTTTTAGAATATAAATTATTCCAATAGTGGAAGGATAATTCAATATAATGGTATTTATAATGTTTTGAATCATTATGAATTAATATTATTAATATTCAAAACTAATACTTATTTATTAGATTTAACTGACTAATTTTAGAAATATTAACAAATTTTATTTACTCTTATATGTATTTTAAACTAAGGAAATAGGTTTAAATTCAACTACTAGAGTATTAAGTTTTTATTTACTTTAAAAGTGGAATATTATATTGTTAACAAGTAGATATTATTTTTTTGATCATTTTGATATATTACTTTTATTGTTGTGATTCATAAATAATAAGATATGATTTTTATAAGATTTATTACTTTAAAAATACTTAATAACTAATCAATATTTAATTAAGTGAATTAATAATGCAATGTTATAGTTTTAAATTAAAGTTCTTATTTTCTAAGATTTTTGGTATTTTATTTGTATTTTTCACACTTACTAATATTAAACATGAATTGCTTAAGTTTTATTACTTATAAAACCTTTATTAAATAATATTTATTTAAATGATTATCATAATAATTTTTGATAATAGTTTAATGTTATAGGTTTTATTTTTCTAAAAATTTCCATATATTATACACATTTTTCTGACTTATAAAACAAAACTTATTGATTTAATAAGATTTAATCATTTTATTTCATTTCTGGAATATGTATATTTGGATTTATACTTTTTATTATTTCTTAAACAGGAAGTAACTTTTTACACCGCACCCACACCTACCCCTAGTCACTGACCAGTGGGCCAGTGACCACCTCAGCTCTCAGATTAATAAATGTGTTTGTTACCGACCCTAGTCTTACCCCTAGACAATGACATATGGACCCTAGGCCATGTCATCCGCCACGCGAGACAAAGACTTGGTCAAACAAGTTGACGTGTCCAGTGGTGATCTCACCCTGACGTCATCTCACTGGTGGCATGGCAAACGACGGCGAGGAGGGTAGTAGCGGGCGAGTGAGCGTGTATGCAGGGGCTTGTTCGAATCAGAACAACAAGGCGAGTAAGATAGTGGTGGTGCCGCTGGTTTTTTGGCCACTAGAGGAGTGGTTGCGACGGTGGATAACGGCTGCGGTGGCAGATGATCATCGGGAAGGCAAATCATGATGAAAACCAACAAAGTAAATGATTCCCTAGCATCAGTAACTCACCAGCGTTGCAACAGAGGGGTTATCGTGATCGGAGGTGGTCGGAATCGACGAAGACTATGGTGACCGGACTTCGGGAAGATGACCCCGTGGCATCGATTCCCTCCACCCCTCTTCGATTCCTTTGACCAAGAGGCTCAGAAGGACAGGGCAAGGATAGTTGCTTGATCAACGGAGAACGGGAGAGCTCAGAACGCCAGAAATCGATCGCATCTTGGGGCTAGGGTTTCGGTCCAGAAAAGGAAAACGAGGTATACAGGGTTTTGGAGGGGGGAAATGGGGATGAGGATGAGCAGAGGCGCCGCCGTGTCCTCCTTATCCTCTCCTGGTGACGGAGGCGTGGATCTTGGCGCAAGGACGGCGACGGACGGCCTCGGCATCGCCACCGAGATGCTTCCAGCTGGAGGAAGACGACGACGACGTGCTGTTTTGCAGAAAAACCCCTGGCACTTCTTCAAGCTCAACCCGCAGTCCCTCTTCGGTCCCACCCGTCAGCCAGAGGAAAGAACTAATTGGGCTGGCTGCTGGGCTTTTGTGGGCTGCACATAGGCGATAGGTAAGTAGAGAGGAGTTGGGCCACAGCCAGGATTTGTTTTTTATTTGTTTTTTTTCTATTTTCTGTTTTACTTTCAGATTTGAATTTTACTTATTTGATTTGAATTCTCTTTATAGAATTGATTTGCTGAGTGATTGCAACATTAATAAACTATATTAAGGTTCTTTGATGAGTTTGTCAAATAGTGGTATTATTTCTTTATTTAATTTTCTATCAGAACCCCTTTTTATTATGTAGAAACCCTTATTATTAATTTTCTTTCTATACTAAACCATGGCTTTATTATATGATATTTTATTATTTGTTAATAAAATTTAACTCTAGTTAGCTGATAGTTTGAATAGAAACTTTTATACATAATGATCCTATATCATTATTTGATGTATGAATCCAAAAAAATTAATATGGTTAATACTACTTTCACTAATTTAGAAAATGGTATTGTATATATTCTATTATGGTAAACATAGAAATTTAGGGTTCTTAATTTACTTATATTTCTTTGTTGATGTGAGAAAAGATTTAATAACTAAGCATAATGTCTTTTGTTTGTGATATTTGATGACATCACCTTTTAAAATAGAAAGTTATATCTAAAATGTTTTATAGAAAGGAACACATATAATTATGATAATTGGAATTGACAGAGATGTGCTTATGTGATTTGCTATAGGAAAATATTCCTATAGAGTGATATAGATATAAGATGAGGGATTCATAACATGAAATGGATATTATACTTGGTTTAAGATTTAAAATTGGGTGTTTACCAAGAATTCCTATCTTCCATAATTCATAATTTTGGACTTCTAATTAAAGAATTTATTTCCTAGATATACTCCTTTTTCCTATCTATCATCATGGTTAACATGATGAGCTTTACTTCACAAGAATATTCTTATTCACCTTTTATTCTTCTAAACTCATTGATGAATCCAATGAGTTTGACACTAAAGCATTTCATGATCTTCATTTATCCAGACTTGGCTATATCAACTACTCTTCTGCTGATAATCTTCAATCCAATAAGTAGTTCCTTCAAACTCCACTCATAATCTTTCTTAATCATCCATCACTAATATTTCTTCATTAGATGCATACATCCTAGTTCTCGAAAGCTTACTGTCCTTTAAGATGAATAACACTAATTCCATAACTCTATGTTATACTGGCTTTAATTTAATGATACTATCCTACATATACTTTACTCTAATAACTCATACTCCAACCTCACATTATATTAATGTGACCTATAATAACTACTATAGGGTAACTTACCTTTACTAGGGTTTCAATCATGTTCTTGCCACCAATGTCACTTATACTTGATATAAGTAAACAATCCTCGTGAGCAAGGCATGATCATTATAATCCTTTAATCATTTATAGCTTAAGTATCCAATTAGCTAATCAAGGCTTTACCAATACAACCCTACAATTGTATTGGAATTATCTTCTTATTATCTCTAATTGGATTAAGGCTGTTATTCATGGACTATGCCCCCTTGATCCAATAGAATTACTAATGATAACTATCTTCAGACTTCATTCTTGTAATCTTCTTTACTACCATATAATTAGATATCACAATAACTCTTCTATCAGTTCACGAGTGAGTTGAACTCCATCAATTATCACATTCATTTATTCTTCTTCAATCACTCCCATCCCATAGATGATATATAAAACTAGCTTTACTATTTACCTCTTCTTAGTTGTTTCTTTATAGACACTTAAATGTATGCTATGGTATGGTCAGGAGTTGATAGATTAAGAATTGGAGAATCAACATTTGATTTCTCAACAGTGATGAACAACAGATATTGGAATATAACTCAATAGAAATGATAAGGATTGATATGGAATGAAAGATACATGGTGAATGATCTAAACTTAGTTTCTTTCTACTCAATTTTACTTAAGAAGTAGGGTTAGGTATTACCATGATACTCATGGTATAAGCAGATGAGTTTAAGATATAGCTGTTACATTCTTATTATTTGTGTTATATCCTTAACTTGGTACCCATGAGTGATTATAATGAATACTATGATATGATCACCTAAGGATCAAATATAAATCCTTAAGTAATGTATTAGGTTTAAATTTATTACATTTGATCTACCCTTAGATCAAATCATGTTTACCAAAAATAAGGTTTTAGCAAAGGTCATATTGAAACTTGTCTCAGTCAGCTTGATGATCTACTTCAATTCCATCAAGTTGAGAGGAGCTTCAATCCTTTTAATAGGTTTTGTTCAAAAGTGCGAAAATTATTCGGATTTTCTATGCATGAATGCAATGCACACATCTAGGTTCAGCTTATTTCTAGGCTCTAATGCTAGGATATTACACTCCTCCACCCACCTTTGGCCTAGTCCTCCTCCGTCGACCTCCTCCGGCCTAGATCCGACGAGCTTTTTTTTTAATTTGAAAAAAAAATCGTGGCGCATATTGGCAATATGCGCCACATAAATTTGAGATCTGAGCCGCTTTTTTTAAAATTCGAAAAAACAATTCTATGGCGCATATCTATATGCGCCACATAAATAAAATTTAGTGGCGAGGTAATAGTGGCGCATCCAATATGCGCCACAGAATTCCAAAAACGTGCGCCACTGATAAGCTTTTCCCTAGTAGCGAAACATGAAGGATCAGAGGTTCCACTCCACTACCAAGCACATACTCTGGTGTTACCATGTAATAATAGAGTTTGTTAACTAGTTATGGTAACATTAGGATTTTTAAAGTGCATACGAATTTGAATGTCAACAGATCCATTCACAAAGTCTCTACCACGAGCAAAACATGATCAACATCAGAAAACTATTGGTGTTAGATTATTGACAAATATAAACTAGTTTATTTGTACTCTAGTGCAAGTGTGAGACTGTTGGAGATATGTCCTAGAGGTCAATTGACAATAATCTAACACCAATAGCTATTGGGGGCCTTGGCCCCCACTCAAATTTTCAATCTTCAATAAAATTTCGTCATTTTTAGTAGAGAAATATTCAAAATATGTGAACTTATACAAAACATGCCCCCAGTCAATTCATTTTCCCCTCTTAAACTATTTTCTAGGTCCACCCCTTACGGGAGGTCCCTCCTTCCAATCTCATCCAATTGGCATTCACCTTCTTTCTCTCTCTATCTCTCCTCCTCTCCTGCGTGTTCCCCTAGTTTAGAACGTGCATTGCGAGGTAGAGCTTTCTCCACCATACGCACACTGTCGTGTAATTGGAGTCGGTCCGTATCTTCTTCTTCCGCTGTTTTGCTGGGCCAGAGCTCAGGAGACGTCTCTACACCGGACATGTATAGTACTTCGAGGCACCGCTAGTTGTGGTGCTGGTCGCTTGGATGCCTACTCGACCTTGAGGTCGCCTATGCTTCGGCTACATCAACAACATTTGAACCGGACCATAATCCCGTTTTCGGTCTTCAAAGGTATGAACACTAAATCCCTCTTGTTACTATACATCTGCATAGATATATCTTGGCTATGGTGTTCTTGTCGTTAGGAATTTTTTTTGTTTCTGCCACGGAACCCCTTCAGAGACTTGTGCCTCCGATGGATGATCCATGCTCATCTGACCTTGTAAATTTGATTTTGGCAACGATCACATGCCTTGCTCGCGGGAGTAGATAGTGGATCACGATAGTCAGTGGATGGAAGGAGAAGGTATTCAATGGCGCCGCCGATCACAAGAACAATGTTACAAAATAGAAAGGTAAAGTTGAAAATTATTTCTTAATGCAATCCAAAAAGTTCTAATATTTGTGTGTGCTTGCACCGGGCCGATTTTGCATTGCAGCAAATTCTAGATCCTTTAGTCCACAAATAGAAACATTATATACAATGTAAGTCGGAGAAGTTCATGCTGATTTCACATTGCAGCAAACTCTCTAGATACATCCAACGATTGTCTACAACAACGATGGTAAACAACTAGAACTAATAATGTACTCCGTCGGTCCTAAAAAGGATGTTGTAAATTTGTATAAATCTAAGTAAATGTAGACACGTTTTAGTATGTACATACATCCAAATTTTAATAAATCTACGGGAATTCTAGGTTCACGGCGGTCTAAAATTGGTCAATCCCGGCGGACTCATGTGAACCGCACGATCGGAATTGTGCGATCGGGATCCCTTCCACCACAGTACGCGTTCGCAAGTCCCCATCTCCATCGCCCCAATTCATTCGCTCCCAACCTCCCTCCTTCCTCCCTCCGTGCGCCGCCCAAGAGATCTCCTGGCGCACCGCCCCCAACCTCTCTCCTTCCTCGAGCGCCGCGACCTGGCCTTGACAGCGCCGTGCCCGGTGTCCCACCTCCATCGTGTCGCCCCACCGGTGCTAGGACGTCTCGCGGGTCTCCACACGCTGCCCAGGAGATCTCCCAGCACGTCGCGACCTGGCCTCGACATTGCCGCCCCTGGCATCCCACCTCCACCGCGTCGCCCCACCAGTGCCAGGCCGTATCTCCGGTGCCAACGCAGTGGTGGTTTGGCTGACGTCTTCAAGGTACAGGCGCGGTGATGTTGTGTCCTCAGATGACCTCCACTAGCGCAGGCTCTACGAGACAACCTCTCCAACCTCCAACGGCACAGCACGAGCGGCGGGCGGGGAGGAATCTAGGGTCCTCGTCCTCTACGCCGCTCTTCCTCTAGACTGGGTGGGCGGCTGTACTCGTATTCCGGAGGTCGACAGGCGCTCGAGCAACAGGCCCAGGTTAGCAATGGTGCGTCCCCTTCCTCTCACTCTTGTCGTGCATTGTCTGATCAGCAACGTCTCACGCTGCTTTCTGGGAAGATGTTCGGTAGCATGTAGAAAGAAATACACGGATCTAGGATGCTAACTGAGTCACAACCTGTAGGGTTCGCAGCATAGAAAACAAAAATTTTACTACGATGTGAACTATGTACCAAGATCTATCTATTAGATACAAACAACGGGCGGATGTATATCCGTAGAGAACATACCCTTGAAGACCGACAAAGCTTAACGAGTTCAACTCGTGGTTGATGTAGACGATCTCTTGCCGATCTCAAGACCGAGAGGAAGTCCTAGCGCCGCAAATCAGCAGCGCATCCGTGCTCGCACACACGTTCGAGGCACCAAGTAACCTCCGCCTCCTCGCTCCAGCGATGCAGCGGAAGCACAACTCTTTCTTGCCGAATAGCCACCGGGAACATGTATCTCGCTAGTCCGATACCATGGGGATAAATTCTAGAGGGGGAGAGAGATCCTTCACGAGGAGGTGTGAGAGACAAGTGAGGAGGGGGGCTCCTTTTATAGGAGGAGGGGGGAAACCCAAGGGGGTGGCCGGCGCATGGGGGCTGCCCCTTGCCCTCCCCTCTTCATGTGGGTGGACACTCCACTCACAAAAGTCCTTTAAATTCCCTCCACTCAAAAGTCCACTCAAATTCCCATTAAATTTCCACCAAATTTAATGCAAACTCTCATTAAATAAAACTCTTTTATTTTATTAAGAATTTTGTCAATTACTTTAATGACAAACATTCACAAATAACCCCTTGCTATAATTCCATTTCACATGCATAACCACTTTATGCAATTTCACCCGAAAACCTGTTTCGGTATCTAGTGAAATAAATTCCTGCGCTTGTTCATTCTTTCGGCATGAAACTTTTGCTCCAATTGGATGTCGGTGTCTCTTATGTGTGTCACCCTACGGTTCGTGAATAATGTGGACATGATCGAGACCCCTCTCGGATCAATAATCAGAAGCGGGATCTGGAGACTCATACTGACTCCCATTCAACGATGACTTTCTTGTGATCGTCGGAATCTTTTACGCTAGTATCTTAATCCCTTTGTTTCACGATATATTACATGTCCGAGATTCGATCATCGGTATCTCCATACCTAGTTTGATCTCGTTACCGACATGCACTCTTTTCTCGTTCCCGTGATATAACATTCTAGTGATCAAATCACTTGCTTGCAAGCTAATCAATGTGATATCACCGAGAGGGCCCAGAGTATATCTATCCGTCATCGGGATGAACAAATTCCACTCTTGATCCACGAGCCTCAACATAACACTTTATTAGTTCTGAATCCATCTTTATAATCACCCTATTACGGTGTGACGTTTGATGTTATCAAGAAACTCTTCCGGTGTTAGTGATTGACATGATCTCATGGTCTAAGGATTAGGATCACTTCGTAAGTTGTTATAGCAATATAAACTCAATGACTTTGATCGTAATGCTATACTTCGGATGAATGTTCATCACACCATTACACTAATGTTGTGATCCCGTTATTAACAACATCCAATGTCCATGATCAGGAAACCTTGATCATCTTGTTAATCAACGAGCTAGTTTATAAGAGAGGCATAACTAGGAACTTTCTATTTGTTTATTAAACACACATGTATTAATGTTTCCGTATTAATACAATTATAGCATGCAAAATAAACATCTATCATATACTTGGAATACACATAATAAACACTTTATTATTGCCTCTCAGGGCATATTCCTTGATCTCCCACTTGCACTAGAGACAATAATCTAGTTACATAGTGATAAATCTAACACCCATTGAGTTCTGGTGTTGATCATGTTTTGCTCTAGGGAGAGTTTTAGTCAACGGATCTGCTGCATTGAGATCCATATGTACTTTACAAATCTTTATATCCCCATCCTTGACATGCTCGCGGATGGAGTGAAACCGGCGCTTAATATGCTTGGAATGCTTGTGATACCTTGGTTCTTTGGCATTGGCAATGGCACCGTTGTTGTCACAATAGATCACCATTGGGTCCAACGCGTTTGCAACCACTCCTAGTTTGGATATGAACTCCTTCATCCAAACTGCTTCCTGAGCCGCTTCTGAAGCAGCAACATATTCGGCCTCCGTTGTTGATCCCGCTACCACAGGTTGTATGGAGCTCCTCCAACTAACCGCTCCGCCATTCATGAGAAATACGTATCCGGATTGAGACTTAGCGTCATCCGGATCGGTGTCAAAGCTAGCGTCAACAACACTTAGCAACGAGCTCTTCTTCACCTCCGTATACAAGAAACATATCCTTAGTTCTTCGTAAGTGCTTAAGGTTATTCTTGACCGCTATCCAGTGTTTCGAACCTGGATCCGATTGGTACCTACTAGTCAAACTAATAGCATGTGCCACATCCGGTCTTGTACATAGCATGACGTACATTATACAGCCTATGGCTGAAGCATAGGGGACTTTTTCCATTATCTCTCTTTCTTCCGCCGAAGTCGGACTTTGAGTCTTACTCAATGTCTTGCCTTGCAACATAGGTAAGAACCCCTTCTTACTTCCGTCCATTTTAAACTTCTTTAAAATCTTATCAAGGTATGTACTTTGCGATAGCCCTATTAGGCGCCTAGATCTATCTCTATAGATCTTTATGCCTAATATGTATGACGCTTCACCTAGGTCCTTCATTGAAAATTTGCTGTTTAGATAACTTTTAACACTGTTTAAAAGATCTATATCATTCCGATCAATAATATGTCATCCACATATAATATCGAAATGCCACATTGCTCCCACTCACTTTCTTGTAAATACAAGCTTCTCCATAAGTTTGGACAAATCCAAACTCTTTGATCACCTCATCAAAGCGGAGATTCCAACTTCGTGATGCTTGCTTCAATCCATAGATGGATCGCTGAAGCTTGCACACCTTGTTAGCATCCTTAGGATCAACAAAACCCTTTGGTTGTATCATATACAACTCTTCTTCAATATTACCATTGAGAAACGCGGTTTTGACATCCATCTGCCATATCTCATAATCGAAATATGCAGCAATTGCTAACATAATCCTAACTAACTTTAGCATCGCTACGGGAGAGAATGTCTCATCGTAGTCAACTCCTTGAATTTGTCGAAACCCCTTTGCGACAAGTCGAGCTTTATAGACGGTCACGTTACCATCAGCATCAGTTTTCCTTTTGAAAATCCATTTGTTCTCCACGGCCTTTCGGTCGTGAGGTAATTCCACCAAGTTCCAAACTTGATTTTCATACATGGATTCCATCTCGGATTTCATGGCTTCTAACCATTTGTTGGAATCCGGGCTCATCATCGCTTCTTCATATGTTGCAGGGTCATCATTTTCATCAACCATGAAATTCATGACAGGATTTCCGTACAACTCGGGAGCTGCACGCGTCCTGCTTGACCTGCGAGGTTCGGTATTACTCTCTTTCGGAGTTTCATGATCATTATCATTAGTTCCCTCTTCAACAGGTGGAGCCAACTCCGGAACAACTTCCGGCGCTGCGCTACTCGCCATACTTTGAAGAGATGGTTCAATAACCTCTCCGAGTTCTACCTTCCGACTACTCACACCTTTCACGAGAAACTCTTTCTCTAGAAAGGATCCATTCTTGGCAACAAAAACCTTGCCCTCGGATCTATGATAGAAGGAATACCCAATAGTTTCCTTAGGGTATCCTATGAAGACGCATTTTTCCGCTTTGGGTTCGAGTTTATCCGGTTGAAGTTTCTTCACATAAACATCGCATCCCCAAACTTTAAGAAAAGACAGCTTAGGTTTGTTTCCAAACCACAATTCATACAGCGTCTTTTCAACGGATTTAGATGGTGCCCGATTTAAAGTGAATGCAGCAGTTTCTAGTGCATAACCCCAAAATGACAACGGCAAGTCCGTCAGAGACATCATAGATCGAACCATATCTAATAAAGTACGATTACGACGTTCCGACACACCATTTTGCTGTGGTGTTCCGAAAGGCGTGAGTTGTGAAACAATTCCACACTCTTTCATGTGAGTGCTAAACTCGTAACTTAGATACTCACCTCCACGGTCGGACCGTACAAATTTGATCTTTCTATTACGATGATTTTCCACTTCATTCTGAAATTCCTTGAACTTTTCAAAGGTTTCAGACTTGTGTTTCATCAAGTAGATATAACCGTATCTACTCAAATCATCCGTGAAAGTAACAAAATAACGATATCCACCTCGCGCCGACACACTCATTGGACCACATACATCAGAATGTATGATTTCCAATAAATCTGTCGCCCGTTTCATTGAACCGGAAAAAGGTGTTCTAGTCATCTTGCCCATAAGGCATGGCTCACATGTATCAAATGATTTAAAATCAAGTGTTTCCAAAAGTCCATCCGAATGGAGCTTCTTCATGCGTTTAATGCCAATATGACCTAGACGGCAGTGCCACATATATGCGGATATATCATCATTAAGTTTAATCCTTTTAGCATCAACATTATGAATATGTGTAACATTATCATCGAGATCTAATAGAAATAAACCATTCATCATCGGTGCATGACCATAAAAGATTTCATTCATATAAATGGAACAACCATTGTTCTCGGATTTAAATGAATAACCACTTCGCATCAAACACGATCCAGATACAATGTTCATGCTCAGTGCAGGCACCAGATAACAATTATTCAAGTTTATAACTAATCCTGATGGCAAGTGGAGAGGCAGCGTTCCGACGGTGATCACATCAACGCTTGATTGCCGACACGCATCTTGACCTCACCCCTTGCTAGCGGTCGCTTGTTCCGCAGCCCTGATTCGAGTTACAAATATTAGCAACTGAACCGGTTTCAAATACCCAGGTGCTACTGCGAGCACTAGTGAAGTACACATCAATAACATGTATATCATATATACCTTTGTTTGCCTTGCTGGCCTTCTTGTGCGCGGATACTTGGGGCGATTAAGCTTCGATGTCTAGTCCCTTACAATAGTAGCACTTTTCGATCAGACTTAGGTCCAACTCGGGGTTTCTTTTCAGGCACGGCAACAGGCTTGCCGCCCTTACTTCCCTTCCGTTTTCCCTTCTTGTCTTTCTTGAAACCAGTGTTCCTATTGATCATCAACACTTGATGTTCCTTTTTTATCTCCACTTCTGCAGTTTTAAGCATTGACAGAAGCTCGGGGAGAGACTTCTTCATGCCTTGCATATTATAGTTCATCACAAAGCTCTTATAGCTAGGTGGCAGAGACTGCAGAACACGATGGATGCCTAAGTCAATGGGAATCGTTATTCCCAAGGACACAAGCTTATCGGCGTAACCCGACATCTTGAGTACATGCTCACTAACGGAGCTGTGCTCTTCCATCATGCAGCTAAAGAACTTTTCTGAAGCGTTGTAGCTCTCTATAGCAGCATGTGTGTCGAAAATAATTTTCAACTCACCCATTGTATCAAATGCATTGCCGTTTTCGAAACGCTTTCGAAGTTCCGGCTCTAGCCCATACAATATGCCGCAATGAACTAAGTTGTGGTCCTCCTGACGAGTCTGATAGACATTCTTTTCCTCGTCAGGGGCATCATCTAAAGGTGGGGGGCCTAACGACGCTTCTAGCACATATTTCTTTTGTGCAGCAGAGAGGAGAATCCTCAAATTCATGGCCCATTCGGTAAAGTTGCTACCGTTCGTTGCTAGTTTATCTTTCTCCATGAACACATTGAAATTAAAAGCAGGTGGTGCCATCTACAACGGAATTTGTAAAGTTTAGACTAAGTGTATGATAGATTGAGTTCAACTAATCCATATTACGAATGAACTCCCACTCAAAGACGACATCCCGCGTGCCTTTTTGGTGATTACATGAACCAAATCCACTATACCAAGTCTGATCATCACGTGAGTCGGTATAGTTTTAAAGGCGAGCATCAAATGGGCATCATATCAACTATATGACTCATGCTTAACCTTTCGGTCCGTGTTCCGAGTCCATGTCTGTACATGCTAGGCTCTCCAAGTTAGAACCTTAGTATTCGCGTGTGTAACTGTTTTACACCCGAAATATGGTCGTGGATCCAAGAACACCCGATCATCAATTGATGTCTTGGAGCGACGAAACATAATCGGTGCATACTAAAGGAAGAACACATTCTTATCTTGATATTTAAATGAGGGATCATCTTATTATGCTAAAAAAGTGCTAAACTAGCAATATAAGATGCTATCAAACATCACATGTTTATTAGTGAAATGATATGGTTCCCGTAGATGATCTCTATCATGTGCATCGTGGTATGATCACTATCATACCTATATGTGTAAATCCAAGGTCTATGGAGTTTACACGCTATGTGTGTTGTAAGAGTATCATCTCATACTTCTACTTACAACACTACCATATCATAACACTAGCCCAGCAACAATCTAAACTAGACGCCTCTAATTTATCCATTGCAAGTTTTACGTGGCTTAGGGCTTTCGAGATAGAACCGTTCTTACCTACGAATATGAACCACAACGAGGATAACCAAATTGTTGACAACTCGTTTGCAAAATAGATATTGACTATAGTAGGAGAGATGACACCGCTAGCCACTTATGCAAACTAGTTGCATGTCAAGCGTGGAACAGGTCTCATGTGCGAGGACATGTAAAGTTTGTCCGGCCGCTTCATCCCACTATGCCACCAATATCCAAAATTACAACAAAGGAGCAAAAACATGATCATCATCGCCACATACTCATATGTGTACTACGTGTAAAGTATCTACGCATAGATCCGGCTCGATACCCTTTGTAGGGTTCGCAGCATAGAAAACAAAAAATTTCCTACGATGTGAACTATGTACCAAGATCTATCTATTAGATACAAACAGCAGGCGGATGTATATCCGTAGAGAACATACCCTTGAAGACTGACAAAGCTTAACGAGTTCAACTCGTGGTTGATGTAGACGATCTCTTGCCGATCTCAAGATCGAGAGGAAGTCCTAGCGCCGCAAATCAGCAGCGCATCCGTGCTCGCACACACGCGTTGAGGCACCAACCTCCTCCTCCTCGCTCCAGCGATGCAGCGGAAGCACAACTCTTTCTTGCCGAATAGCCACGGGAACATGTATCTCGCTAGTCCGAGACCATGGGGATAAATTCTAGAGGGGAGAGAGATCCTTCACGAGGAGGTGTGAGAGACAAGTGAGGAGGGCTCCTTTTATAGGAGGAGGGGAACCCCAAGGGGTGGCTTGCGCATGGGGCTGCCCTTTCCTCCCTCTTCATGTGGGTGGACACTCCACTCACAAAAGTCCTTTAAATTCCCTCCACTCAAAAGTCCACTCAAATTCCCATTAAATTTCCACCAAATTTAATGCAAACTCTCATTAAATAAAACTCTTTTATTTTATTCAGAATTTTGTCAATTACTTTAATGACAAACATTCACAAATAACCCCTTGCTATAATTCCATTTCACATGCATAACCACTTTATGCAATTTCACCCGAAAACCTATTTCGGTATCTAGTGAAATAAATTCCTGCGCTTGTTCATTCTTTTGGCATGAAACTTTTGCTCCAATTGGATGTCGGTGTCTCTTAAGTGTGTCACCCTACGGTTCATGAATAATGTGGACATGATCGAGACCCCTCTCGGATCAATAATCAGAAGTGGGATCTGGAGACCCATACTGACTCCCACACATTCAACGATGACTTTCTTGTGATCGTCGGAACCTTTTACGCTAGTATCTTAATCCCTTTGTTTCACGATATATTACATGTCCGAGATTCGATCATCGGTATCTCCATACCTAGTTTGATCTCGTTACCGACATGCACTCTTTTCTTGTTCCCGTGATATAACATTCTAGTGATCAAATCACTTGCTTGCAAGCTAATCAATGTGATATCACCGAGAGGGCCCAGAGTATATCTAACAGTCATCGGGATGAACAAATTCCACTCTTGATCCATGAGCCTCAACATAACACTTTATTAGTTCTGAATCCATCTTTATAATCACCCTGTTACGGTGTGACGTTTGATGTTATCAAGAAACTCTTCCGGTGTTAGTGATTGACATGATCTCATGGTCTAAGGATTAGGATCACTTCGTAAGTTGTTATAGCAATATAAACTCAATGACTTTGATCGTAATGCTATACTTCGGATGAATGTTCATCACACCATTACACTAATGTTGTGATCCCGTTATTAACAACATCCAATGTCCATGATCAGGAAACCTTGATCATCTTGTTAATCAACGAGCTAGTTTATAAGAGAGGCATAACTAAGAACTTTCTATTTGTTTATTAAACACACATGTATTAATGTTTCCGTATTAATACAATTATAGCATGCAAAATAAACATCTATCATATACTTAGAATACACATAATAAACACTTTATTATTGCCTCTCAGGGCATATTCCCTTCAGTCTCCCACTTGCACTAGAGACAATAATATAGTTACATAGTGATAAATCTAACACCCATTGAGTTCTGGTGTTGATCATGTTTTGCTCTAGGGAGAGTTTTAGCCAACGGATCTGCTATATTGAGATCCGTATGTACTTTACAAATCTTTATATCTCCATCCTTGACATGCTCGCGGATGGAGTGAAACCAGCGCTTAATATGCTTGGAATGCTTGTGATACCTTGGTTCTTTGGCATTGGCAATGGCACCGTTGTTGTCACAATAGATCACCATTGGGTCCAACGCGTTTGCAACCACTCCTAGTTCGGATATGAACTCCTTCATCCAAACTGCTTCCTGAGCCGCTTCTGAAGCAGCAACATATTCGGCCTCCGTTGTTGATCCCGCTACCACAGGTTGTTTGGAGCTCCTCCAACTAACCGCTTCGCCATTCATGAGAAATACGTATCCGGATTGAGACTTAGCGTCATCCGGATCAGTGTCAAAGCTAGCGTCAACATAACACTTAGCAACGAGCTCTTCTTCACCTCCGTATACAAGAAACATATCCTTAGTTCTTCGTAAGTGCTTAAGGTTATTCTTGACCGCTATCTAGTGTTCCGAACCTGGATCCGATTGGTACCGCTTAAGGTTATTCTTGACCGCTATACTTCGGATGAATGTTCATCACACCATTACACTAATGTTGTGATCCCGTTATTAACAACATCCAATGTCGATGATCAGGAAACCTTGATCATCTTGTTAATAAACGAGCTAGTTTATGAGAGAGGCATAACTAGGAACTTTCTGTTTGTTTATTAAACACACATGTATTAATGTTTCCGTATTAATACAATTATAGCATGCAAAATAAACATCTATCATATACTTGGAATACACATAATAAACACTTTATTATTGCCTCTCAGGGCATATTCCCTTCACAACCTTCTATCGGGAATTGCCTTGTGTATGATTATTGCTTTAGTAAATCACTGATGAGTGGATCTAAGTTTTTGTATGTAACCTAAAATGCAATTTCAAAACGATGGTGTTGTGTGCTAATATGAGAATTCAGGGGTTCAACACCGCAAGCAAATCAGAGTTTTCTCCTTGAAAGATTGTGTCTTTTATACGCACTCTGTTTTTTTAACTGGAATGATGTTAGTGTGTTTATTAAATCAAGTGTGATAGTGTTAACAACTTATTACTCTGTAGTGATCATACTTGTCTATTTCTAGTTAAATCAAATATCAGTAATGTTGAGTGATTGATTTTGGGTAAATCTACTTTTAGAACTTTTTATGGATGTCAATTCCCGGCGGGCTCCCGTCTACAATCGGATCCGGAAAGAGCGGACGAGATCGTCGCGCTTAGATATTGCAGATGCATACGTGTTTTAATTCTTGTTGCGTGGCCTTTTCCCCAAGTTGTCATGGCGGCTGCCGCTTCTCTACCTCCTCGTTGATGCTCTCCCCCGCGCCGATTCCAGCAGCTCGTGCTCGCCCTCGTCGGATAGCTCCCCGCTGCTCGCCCTCGCCCTGTCGTTCCCCACTTGCCAGCTCCTTGCTGATCTGAGAAGAGGACGATGATTACCAGCAGCTCTGCCGTCGCCGCTCGAGTACCACCAGCCACCGGTCGAGATGATGCTACATCTGCCACCATCCCGTCCAGGTGCTGCATCCGCTCGATTCCGTGGGTCCTGTACCAGCACGGCCAAGTTTTCTTAACTAAGATCCCATGTGACAGATTGTACAGTCTCGTTTGCATGGTCAAATCTCAAATTCGTCATATTGATCGATTGTATGTGTTATTCAACATGCACATCCTCCTAACACATATATTTCACTGCACAAACATTTTTTAGAGTCGATGCATAAACTGTTGTTTTTCAGAATCCTGCATATATGGCTTTGAGTTATTTAGAGTCAAAGACTTCACCACCGAGGACGAGAAGGACAACCCGCCGCCGCCGTATGATATTCCCTTCAAGATCGGCGAGGTGGACCGTGAAGTGCCAAGGAACAAGTGGAGGGAGCCTCCACCATGCCAGGATGATCGTCGTGGACGACGCGACAACGACGACCAAGAGGTAAGAGGTGATAGGGATAGATCGCGTGGCTAGCGCGAGACGCGACGATGGCGATGGCGACCATGGTGGTCGTGATGACCACAACTGCCGCGACAGGCGGGATAGCAGGGATGGGCGCCGCGACGCGGCGCAGCAGCCTCCGAGGGATGCGTAAGGACCTGGCGCAGTGCTGCATAAACTGGTGGATAACTTGTAAACATATGTCTGGATAACTGCTGTATAAACTAGTGGATAACGTGTATATATATGCCTGGATAACTGTTGTATAAATTGTTGGATAACTTGATTATGTTTTTTTACTTTCTTCCTACTGTCAAGTTTTTAGTGTACTTGTCTAGTTACACACAACACTATTAAATATATGTCTAGTGATGATTTGTGGTGTAACTTATACATAGTAGCATGGATAGCTGAGTAGATAACTTGTACTCATATTCCTGGATAACTGCAGTATTAGCTGGGGGATAATTCTGTACACATATGCATGGATAACTGGCGCATAAACTGGTAGATAAATTGTATACATATGCCTGGATAACTGCTGCATAAACTGGTAGATAATTTGTATACATATGTCTGGATAACTGTTGTATAAAATATTGGATAACCTGATTTTCATATATCTCATTTGTGATTTTTTTATCTTTGTTTATCCTTTTTTTTACCTTGTTTCTGCTGCGAAGTTTTTAGTGTACTTGTCCACTCACAGACAACACTGTTAAATATATGTCTAGTGATGATTTATGGTCTTCTATATATTAGCATGGATAACCATAGTGTTAGCTGAGTGGATAACTTGTACTCATGTTTCTGGATAACTGCAGTGTTAGCTGCTGAATAACTTGTACTCATATGCCTGGATAACTGCTGTATAAACTGGTGGATAACCATAGCTATCATCACCAATTCGATGTAGTTACCCACCCTCTAGATAAAAATTATCCACCCACTGCTTATAGAGTTATCCATCTGATCAGGTTATAGTTATCATCTGATTTCAAATAAAGTTATCCACCTATTTCTTATAGAGTTATCCAGCTGATCAGATTATAGTTATCAACTGAATACAAAGGGAGTTATCCAGGTGTTCAGAATAGAGCTATCCATGTATTTTTTATATAGCTATCATCATCAGATTGATGTAGTTGCCCACCCTCTTGATTAAAATTATCCATCCACTGCTTATAGAGTTATCCACCTGATCAAGTTATAGTTATCAACTGATTTCAAATCGAGTTATCCACCTATTTTTTATAGAGTTATCCATCTGATTAGATTATAGTTATCAACTATATCTAAAGGGAGTTATCCAGGCGTTCAGAATAGAGTTACCCATGTGTTTATCATATAGTTATTATCATCAGATCGACGTAGTTTTATGTTCTATTCGTGATACTTATATACTGTGGCCCAGATAACTCAAGTGTTATGAGTGAGTAACCTTTGGTCCAAAAAATTATCAGAACATACCATCATGGGACGTAGTTTCGAAGATCTCGTCAGGATTAGTGCAACGGTAAAAACGGATTCAATATGCTGAGGTTTTGTCACCCGTACGTCGTGGAAGCGGCGATGATCAACAAAGTGTAGGGGTTCGTAGCATGGAAAACAAAAAATTTCTATCGCATACAAACAAACAAGCCAAGATCTATCTACTAGATTGTAGCAACGAGTCGTTTGGAATAACTTACCCTCGAATATTCCAAAGCGGTTAACGAGAGCAGATTCTCGTGGGTGATGTAGTCGTACACTTCCGATCTCAAGATCGCGTAGACGATCCTTCCAGCGCCACGTTCCGGCAGCGCTCCCGCAGTCGGTCACACGTTCGGTACTGACGAAGACCTTCCTCTCCTTGTTCCAAAGAAAATGGAGGTTGTAGCACTCTCCTCGCGATTCCGTGGCGTGGCAATGCAGGAAGTAGAGGGAAATCTCGAGGGCTTCGCCTTAAGCGGTCTGCGAGTATGGTGGAGCTTATGAGAGAGGCTATTAGTGGTCTAGTAATTAGACACACCAATTAGAAGGCTCTAAACCAATTAGAAGGCTCTAAACCGCAGCTAAAGCAATTAGAAGCTCTAAACCAAAACGGCTCTAAACCGGAGGTAGAAGATAGGAACTTGTGTGTCTCTAGGAGCCCTGCCCCTCCTTTTATGGGAGGGGGTCTTGGCGCGCCAGGGAGGGAGTCCTCCCAACTCGTCCTAGGGCTGGGCGCCGCCGGAGGAGTCCAACTCCTCCTGCAGTTGGTTCCAACTCCTCTTGCTTGTTTCCCAGTTTCTTGTTTTGGCGGTTTGACTTTCAAACCGACATTTGACTTTTCTGTTTAGGATTCAATTTAATCCTTTATTTGGGACAGCAAGAACACTTAGTACATGATGCAATCATTCCATTAAGTAATGACACATTCATGTACCCTCCCCCGGAGTGCCGGACAATCCGAACCTTCTAGAACATTCTCGATGAAAACACGGAATCATTCCCGAACTCCAAACAGGACTTTCCTTATATGAATCTTATTCTCCGGACCATTCCGGATCACCTCGTGATATCCGGATCCCATCCGAGACTCGAACAACATTCGTCTCTTTCTCATAATACCATAACTACTCAAACAACGTCGAATCCTTAAGTGTGTCTCCACGGTTCGTGAATTATGCGGACATGATCGAGACACTTCTCCGAACAATAACCAATAGAGGAATCTGAAATTCATATGGCTCCCACATATTTCTACGATTACTTGCGATCGAATGAACCACTTACATACGATACCAATTTCCCTTTGTCTCACGATATGTTACTTATCCGAGGTTATGATCGTCGGTATCTCTCGCATACCTAGTTCAACCTCGTTCATCGATAAGTACTCTTTTCTCGTTCCTGATATGTGATCCCTTGTGACCAAGTCACATGCTTGCAAGCTAATTGGATGACATTCCACCGAGAGGGCCCAGAGTATATCTATCCGTCATGAGGATGGACAAATCCCACTCTTGATCCATGTGTTTCAACCAATACTTTCCAACACTTAATGCCACCTTTATAGCCACCCGCCACGGTGTGGTGTTTGATGTCATCAAAGCATCCATCCGTAAAGGTGATATGCATGATCTCATGGTCGAAGGAATTAGGTTACTATGTATCGAAAGCATATAGCAATTGAACTATTGAAATGACTTGATCTTTATGCTACGCTTATCTATAGGAGTATGTCCATCACATCATTCTCCTAATGATATGATCCTGTTGTTAATAACATCTCTATGTTCATGATCAGGAAACCATGATCATATATTAACCAACAAGCTAGTTTAACAAGAGGCTATACTAGGGACTCTTATTTTAGTTTACAAATCACACAAGTATTAATGTTTCCGGTTAATACAATTTTAGCATGGTATGTAAACATTTATCATAAGTGTGAAGATATGATAATAACCACTTTATTATTGCCTCTTGGGCATATCTCCAACAGTCTCCCACTTGCACTAGAGTCAATAATCTAGTTTCAAACCTTTGTGTATATAACACCTATGGCTTTACGGTGTTGTATGTACACGATTGCTAGTGGTTAACTGATCTCCGGATCTGACACTTCCAGGTCCGTGTGTAATTGCATGTCTTTTGCCTCACGCATCACTCATTCTCTAATGAGATGGCTTTGTATAAATTTGGTCTTTCGGTGTGACCTTTAGCTCTTTGGGGTTAAAACATGTTGATAATATTGTCGCACAATATATCTTCATAGTATTATCCCACTGTGAACTACACCTAGTTTGATAACAAACTACTTGACACAAATGCCCTCTGTTGCTGCTAAAATAGCGCTTATATACTTGGCCTTTTGTTGTAGTATCTGTCACAATGTCTTAACTTTGGAACTCATCCAAATCCATTATGGAACTCACCTTCCATTATATTGTGCCACCCTTAGTTTAGATTGAGATAAACTTAATTTGTACTTTGTGACAAAACTAGTATCAATGTAGTACTTTTACAATGAACTAACCATCTATTTGTCACTTCTACAAATATTATACTCTTAGTTCTTCCAAAAGATCATAAGAATATCCTTACTATTGTCCAATGATCATCTTACGAATCATTCTGGTATATGCTCACAACATTTAGAGCATAGGACATATCTGGATTTGTACATATCACAGTATGATATAAATACTCTTTGTGATTTTATACATCAAGTATCAATCTATACTTGATTATTTGTTTCACTTTACCAAATGTCAATACACTTGAATATATCATCAACATTGAATTTATTCAATCCTTTCTCGTATGACAAGAACCTCTCTTGTAGTTTCTATATTGAACTCATTCAATATCTTGTCTATGTACTTCTGGCACAACCATATTAGCGTCTATTGATGCCAAATATTTAGGTTTTGCCTAAGTCTTTCATCGGGATGAAATTCTTAATATGTGTTAATAAAAGATACATTATTTCCAATCAACAATATGTCTTCCACATAATGTATTAGAAACATGTCTTAGCGCTCCCACTTAATTTCTTGCAAATGCAAGCATCTTCATTGTCTCTAATGAACTTTTAAACTCCTTTAACAGTTTCATCATAGTGAAGATTCCAACTCCGCGATGCTCACTTTAACCATTGAAGTTTGCATATGCTTTTAGCATCCTTTGAATCAACAAAACCCTATGGACCGTGTTATGCACATGTCCTAGGTAACGATTCTATTAAAAGAACTTGTTTTGTTTATTCAACTACCATATAACAAATTATATGTAGTGGTTGCTACATTAATCCGTCTAGACTAAATATCACTATGACAGATCAAATCTTGTCATAGTCAACCTTTGAACATTGTTGTGAACTCTTTCCCAACATGTCGACTATTTCATAGATGTGAAACATCCATGTCTATTTCTTTATAGATCCGCACACAACTATAAGGTCTTACACCTTTCTCGAGGGTCCTTCAAGTTCAAAACTTGATTTTCTCGTGTATGGAACTATCACGGATTTTATGGCTTCAAGCCATTTTACGGAGTCAGGGCCCATCATCGCTTCTTTGCATGTAGTCGGTTCATTATTCTCAAATAATGATTCACACCAAAAATCTTGGTATTTGATTGTTTCTCCGACATCCTTGTTTCAGTAGGAAATCGGATCTCCGTGACCACAACCTTTGAGGTACGTGAGCCATGAGCTTTGTTGTCGCCCTAACACTTTTCTGTCGCAAGAACTGCACATATAGCTAAGGTTCTTTTAACCTTATCAAAATTCTATTGTCCTCCTACTTAACTTTTCACGAAAAATTCCTTCTCAAAGAAACTTGACGTTTTAAGTGACAAACACTTTTGTCTCCGATGTTATGGAGGATTACTTTAACAGTTATTCAAAATAACATACAAAGACAGGTTCATCCGACTTTGGTTGCACACATCTTTCTTATGCATAGCATGCCAATGTTTAAGAAAGGACAACTTGGGTTTTATCCCAAACCATAACCTTATATGGTGTCATTTCAACGGATTATGATGAAGCTCTTTTCAGTGGAAAAACGGTAATCTCTAAAGCTTTTAATCTTTAAAATATAATGGCAGTTTTATGAATTACACCTTCGATCTTACCATGTCAAACAAGGTTTAATTACATATCTCGAACACTCCATACTCTTATGGTGTTTCGAAAATGCAAATCCACTAACGATTCCTTTAAATCTTAGGTATTATGCTAAACTTGTAACTCAAATATCTTCCTTTATGATCTTATCATAAACTATTTATATTCTTGTTACAATGATTTTGCACTTCATCTTGAAAGTCCTTGAACTTTTCAAATGTTTCACACTTCATCCTTATTAAGTAAATATTCATATATTCACTCAAATTTTCGGAGAAAGCACATGAAGTTGAAATCCATCGCTCTTGACTATACATAATGGACTTCATACAACAATATGTACAAGTTCCAATAAGCTAGTCTATCGTGCCCTTTTGGCCTATGAACGAAGTTTTAATTATCTCTAGGAAAGTTTCACAAGCGTCATTTGATCAAAATCAAATAGACTCCAAAATTCCATCCATATGGATTTTCTTCATGTTTTCTTTCCAATATAATTTAAACGGCGATGTCACTTCCTAAGTAATCTTTCAATCAATTTGTCTTTCGACATCTTTAGCACTAGTTTTATGGATGTGATATCTCCAACGAGATTTGCAAATCATCCATCTTTTATAGATTACGGCAATTATTTGAACAACCCTTTTGTTCTCATAATACCTGATAAAACAAATCTTGAAGGCAAGCTTTGATGTTTAACGAGCAACACAATAACCCTTTATTTTGTTCTCGATGAACATTATCACATATTCTTTTGCTAGTTACTTAGGCCACTGTAGTTCATGAATTCTGTTGTTTTGCATGACAATTCATACCAACAAATTCAATATCAAATACTTAAGAACCACATTGTTTAATAAGCAAAGAATATAGCCATAACATGTATATCATCTATATACTTAAATTGAACAATTCTAATCTTTTCTTTTCTGCCATATATTTATGAGATTCTCTTCAAGATTTCCTTTTACATTTGAAAGAATCTATCAATATCAATAGTGGAGTCATACATATGACACATAGTCCAAAGCGTGTATAGTTAAATACCAATGTCTTTGGACTTGCACCTTGAAGTAGATCACCATCATCAAATGTTTGGTGTTCTTTCAAATTCCTTTATTTAGTAATCTCTTGGTGTAGTAAACATTTTACCTACATCAAATATTCAACCTTATCATGGAATCGTCCATGATCAAACTACTTTTAGCTTGTAACGGTGAATCGCAAGTATAATGTTGCTCTCCAAAACCTTTTGGAGGATTAGGACAACTAGTGTCTCCAACCTTTTTGCAAATTCTCATCAAATATGAGAACATGACTTTTGCCATATTATACTCTATCATGTTGCAACCAAAACTTTGTTTCAGATATCACAATATCTTCCACACATCATGGTTTCTGAAACAACTCTTTCAGATCCTAGATAACCTTGATATTAAGAGAATCCTTTGAATATCAAGAATCGTGGAGACAAACATGATACTTATATACTAACATTGGAATTGTTACTCTTGTTTTAATACCAATTATTAAACTTCATGGAGTAACCGAACTTCTTGAAAGTTTGCAATAGGACTTTTAAACTTTAGATTAACACTTCAAAACAATACGATACCAGTTCGTAAAGTAACTAACCAGAATTCTATAGCTCTATCATCTCAATTATATCTAAGCGCAAGGTGGTAAACGGATGCCAATGACTACAACAACTATGCAAATTCACTTTGATTTAGTTTATGATAAATTGAGTTCTAATTAATAATTAAATTAATCTAGGTGAACTCCCACTCAAAACAATATCCCTCACATTGTTTTAGTGATCACACGAACCAAATCCACCACATCAAAACCGATCATCACGAGAGTTGATGTAGCTTCAATGGCGAACAATCAACATGTTCATCATATCTACTATATGACTCATGCTCTACCTTTCGGTAATCCGTGTTCCTGAGGCCATGTCTGTACATGCTAGGCTCGTCAAGATCAAACCTTAGTTTCAGCATGAGCAAATCTGGCTTGCTCACGTTGTATACACTTGCGTAATCTAACACACCCGATCATCACGTGGTGCTTCGAAACAACAAGCTTTAGCAACGGTGCTAACTAAGGGTGAACACTTTAAGACTTGAAATTCATGTGCATGAGGGATCATCTTATAATGCTACCGTCGTCTACTAAGCAATACAAGATGCATAAAGGATTAACATCACATGCAATTCATAATATGTGATATGATATGGCCTTTCTTCTTTGTGCTTCCGATCTCCATCTTCCAAAGACGAACATGATCTCCATCATCACCGCATTGCATCAAGGTCAATGACGCCTCCATGGTTGTCGCCCACCGCTTCAACTATTACAACTACTTTGAATAGACACGCGGGTCTTAACATAAATTAAAGACAACCATATGGCTCTCGCCGTTGCCAACTTACAATAAGGAACATTGCATACATCATATATAATCACAATCATGGCCATATCACATCACAAGACACCCCGCAAAACAAAGTTAGACGCCTCTACTTTCTTTGCATATTTTACGTGGTTTGGGGCTTTCAATAAGTGTCGTTCTAACTACGAACAAGAACCACAACATTGATACTAGTATTGTCAATCACCCGTTGTAAATTGGATCTTAACTATGCTAGGAGAAACAGCACCATAAAGCCACTTATGCAATACAAGTTGCATGTCAAGCGTGGAGCAAGTCTCATGAACGATGTCATGTAAGGTTAGCCCGGCCGCTTCATCCCAACATACCGCAAGATACAAAGTACACAAGAAGCAATCGACAATAAAGCATCAACGCCCACAATGACCATTGTGTTCTACTCGGCAACAGATCTACATATAGACACGGCTCGATACCCTTTGTAGGGGTTCGTAGCATGGAAAACAAAAATTTCTATCGCATACAAACAAACAAGCCAAGATCTATCTACTAGATTGTAGCAACGAGTCGCTTGGAATAACTTACCTCAAGATTCCAAAGCGGTTAACGAAGCAGATTCGTGGGTGATGTAGTCGTACACTTCCGATCTCAAGATCGCGTGAGACGATCCTTCCAAAGGCCACGTTCCTGGCAGCGCTCCCAATCGGTCACATCGTTCGTACTGACGAAGACCTTCCTCTCCCTTGTTCCAAAGAAAGCGGAGGTTGTAGCACTCTCCTCGCGATTCCGCAAAGACAACGTGGTACCTAAGTAGAGGGAAATCCCGGAGGCTTCGCCTTAAGCCGGTGCAGTATGGTGGAGCTTATGAGAGGCTATTAGTGGTCTAGTAATTAGACACACCAATTAGAAGGCTCTAAACCAATTAGAAGGCTCTAAACCGCAGCTAAAGCAATTAGAAGCTCTAAACCAAAACGGCTCTAAACCGGAGGTAGAAGATAGGAACTTGTGTGTCTCTAGGAGGAGCCCCGCCTCCTTTTATGGGAGGGGGTCTTGGCGCGCCAGGGAGGGAGGAGTCCCTCCCAACTCGGCCTAGGGCTGGGCGCCGCGAGGAGTCCAACTCCTCTTCCAGTTGGTTCCAACTCCTCTTGCTTGTTTCCCACAGTTTCTTGTTTTGGCGTTTGACTTTCAAACTGGACATTTGACTTTTCTGTTTTAGGATTCAATTTAATCCTTTATTTGGGACAGAAGAACACTTAGTACATGATGCAATCATTCCATTAAGTAATGACACATTCATGTACCCTCCCCGGAGTGCCGACAATCCGAACCTTCTAGAACATTCGATGAAAACACCTAATCATTCCCGAACTCCAAACGGGACTTTCCTTATATGAATCTTATTCTTGGACCATTCCGGATCACCTCGTGATATCCCGGATCCCATCCGAGACTCAACAACATTCGGTCTCTTTCTCATAATACCATAACTACTCAAACAACGTCAATCCTTAAGTGTGTCTCCTACGGTTCGTGAATTATGCGGACATGATCGAGACACTTCTCAACAATAACCAATAGAGGAATCTGAAATTCATATGGCTCCCACATATTTCTACGATTACTTTGCGATCGAATGAACCACTTACATACGATACCAATTTCCCTTTGTCTCACGATATGTTACTTATCCGAGGTTATGATCGCCGGTATCTCCGCATACCTAGTTCAACCTCACTTGATAAGTACTCTTTTCTCGCTCCGTGATATGTGATCCCTTGTGACCAAGTCACATGCTTGCAAGCTAATTGGATGACATTCCACCGAGAGGGCCCAGAGTATATCTATCCGTCATGAGGATGGACAAATCCCACTCTTGATCCATGTGTTTCAACCAATACTTTCCGAACACTTAATGCCACCTTTATAGCCACCCGATTCACGGTGTGGTGTTTGATGTCATCAAAGCATCCATCCGAAAGGTGATATGCATGATCTCATGGTCGAAAGAATTAGGTTACTATGTATCAGAAAGCATATAGCAATTGAACTATTGAAATGACTTGATCTTTATGCTACGCTTATCTATAGGAGTATGTCCATCACATCATTCTCCTAATGATATGATCCTGTTGTTAATAACATCTCTATGTTCATGATCAGGAAACCATGATCATATATTAACCAACAAGCTAGTTTAACAAGAGGCTATACTAGGGACTCTTATTTTAGTTTACAAATCACACAAGTATTAATGTTTCCGGTTAATACAATTTTAGCATGGTATGTAAACATTTATCATAAGTGTGAAGATATGATAATAACCACTTTATTATTGCCTCTTGGGCATATCTCCAACACAAAGTCAAGCTGCTAGACTATTGGTTGTACATTATGTTGTTCATAATGGCTTTTTGTGGTGGATGGGTATGCCATAAGACCTCATTTATTTATATCATATGCAAAAAAAGTTTCACTACTAGCCTAACGGTAAAAACAAATCTTAATTCGGATAAAGGGTTTCACCTAGAAAACATTTTGAATTTTTGTATATAAATTGGGCTGGCTAATCAAAAATATTGTTGTTTAGTGCTTGTAAAGAAACAATGCATGCTGGAGCGTCCGAACGTCCGCCAAGTTTTAATTTTTTTAGACCGGTCGCTATGTAGCACTGGTGAATAACTTTTGTTCCGAAAAAATATTGTCAAAATATATCAACATTTCATCTAGTTTTAAAGATTTTGTCGCGACTAGTCCAATAGTGAAAATAGATTTGATATCGAATAAACGGTTTGGCCTTAAAAACATTTTGAATTTTTGAATTTGTATTTAATTTCATTGACGTGTCTGTTTGTGATAAAGTTTGGATATATAGCTTGGGGGCATGCGTGCGGAAGGAAGGGCTCATACTCAATTTTTGTCATTTAGCGTTTAGAGCTTGTTGGATTTAATGCATTTTGTCTTTTTTTGCTTACGCTCTAAATCCTGATGAGGGCACCTCGTCCGTAAGTTTGACCGACCACACACCACACGCGCTTGGCCTGCCAACCTGGCTTTGGTTGCTGGGGACGGGCGCCCTCGCCTGCATCTGTTGGAGTCTGCGTGCCCGCCGAATTTTGATATTCATAGACCGGTCGCTGTGTAAAAAAGTTCTAAATCTAAGAGATGAAGAGAGTACTGGTAATAAATTAACAATGCTTAATATATCTCAGGTGAATTTGTAACTCATCGTGAGTGACCGTCGCGAGCATCCAAAAATCTTCACCTCAGGCCAAAGCATCCTTCGCCGGTCTTAACTTACATAACTTTAGATAGACCAGAGATGTGTTCCGTTGACGTTGTAACAAAGTTCCTTCTCCGATCCTGGTCATGGTCAGGGCACAAGTATGACCAATGGCACGCAGTCTCCAAGGCAGCTGCAGTGTCTCCGCCGACCTGCCTGCCCCCACAGGACGCCAGCATGGCGTTGCTGAAGTCGTCGTTGGATAGTCTAACGGTGATCTCGAAGTCGTGAGCCCCGTTCCGCAGATCCGCCGCGAGACCGTCCATCATGTACCCTGGCAAGCGCACGCCGGCGCCTCTCGCGACGACGGACACGTCCCGCGGGTTAGACGGGCCGGCGCAGATCCGCTCGGGTGCGGCGCCGCTGGCGGCGAGCATGACGCAGCGGTAGGACACCTCCAGGTACGCACCGGCCTCCATGCACCCGCTGCGGCCGAGGCTCTGGGAGGCGACGCGGAGGGTGAGGTTGAACTGCGGGTTTAGCGGGAGATCCGGCGCGGAGACGTCGAGGCCCGAGACGGAGTCGATGGCGACCGAGTAGACTGGGCCAAGGGGTGCGTAGAACAAGATCCAGAGGGCAAATAGTAGAACCGCCGCGGCGACGCCCAGTAGAAGGCGTAGATTGCTGTAGTCAGGTGCACCGTCGCGAGCTGTGGCAGCCATCGTGGACGTACGTGGCTATTGTTTGGGGGGTGCGGCGTGTCGCAGGGTGTCCTTTGGGATGTGTGTTTATATAGGTGGTATATGTTGGCCAGCTAGCTGATTGCGTTTGGGTGACTGGAAAGAAGACGATCGATCCGAAAATCCTAAACTACATATACGTGGGCGTCCCCGTCTTATCACCGGGCGTCCATTCATGTTTTAGGATATCTGTGGTCAGTTGTGTACATTGCAAATATGCCCTCCAAGATATTTTTTGTTTAGTACAAAATCACCTCTCATCTACGACTATTTACTCTGAGATCCACCAAGACCTTACGTGAACTGAACCTAAGACCATTTGTTTCCGGTCGGTTAACTGGTCCTGCTCTCCGAAGATTCATTTTGTACAGGGGTAAAATCTGCCATTGGATTTTTTTCTTATGAATTTCCTAGGTACAAATTACGTTAGTAATGACTCCTTACATTGTTCAGATTTTGCCTGCATTCGAAATTAGTTCAGATCTCTGCTCTAGTATGGAAATAACTTGCGTACACCATTTCCAGATCTCGACAAGCTAATTTGCTCAAAAACACAAAGATAAAAATCAGTGTTCAGATTGAAGAAAGAACAGGAGCAGTGGAGGCTGGATCCATGGACCAATGGGATTCAGATATGTTGAGAGAGAGCAGGTCGACCGGATCTGGTAGGGGCATGAAGAAGAACGGGAGCAACTAGATCCAGATCAGGAAAAATAGGAACAACCTCCATGAACATGAAGGAAATCTTCAAAAAGAAATTCAGATTGGAAACAACGAGGGGCTGCCTCCCTTCCCACCGGCCGCTGCTTATTCTTGGATTCGCTGATAGCCTCGCTCCCATCAGTGACGGCGGTGGCTGATGCAGGGCCAGGAGAACAGAGCCTAGTCGTCGTTGGGCGTCAAGGAAAGAGAAATGGAGGCCGGCGGGTGAGGTGAGGTCAGGGATAGAGGCAGGGCGGGGCGGGCACGAAGTCTGCGTGTCAGCTTCGTCCCTATAGGGACAAGAAGTGTACAAGTCAAGGTTGTTGGTGTCAAATTGTAGACACGAATCTTGGAACAGCCTCAATCGTTGGATAAGACGGGGACACCCACGACATTGAGGAATCGCTGCGTTTCGATCGATCACGTTTGACAAGTCCAAACAACACCGCGCCTGTTATATACCAATTTAAAAGCCTTTAAACAGAGTGCCAGGGAAGATAACTTGGGGCGATCTCTACCATCCAAGTTTGAAGTGTCCCTCTACGCTTGTGAGTCGTACGGTGGGCTTGGAGCGAGAACGAGAGAGATCTGCAGTTCTGCATAAAGCAAAGGATCCTACTACGCGTCCTTCGGGGGATCGGAAGCCCCGATCCCGCCTCTAGGACCGTCCGATCAGAACATGCATAGCCATCGGATTAAAGTCAATCATAATGTTACCAGCAAGCTCCCTCTCTGCACATTGCAGCTGGCCTTGGCGCCCCGCTGCACATCCCTCTTCGCTGCTCTCTCTCATCGACCTTGTGCACACCGGCGTTGCTGCGAGCCACGGCTGTTGGCGGGGAACCTGTTGCCGGAGAACCCCCGCCGTGGCATCGCTGATGTAACATCCCTCCTCACCGCTTTCCCTCTGCAACCCCTTGCATGCCGACATTGCTCCTCCATGAGCCACAACGGTCATCGGAGAATCTCGCCGGGACGTCGTCGTTGCAGCAGCAGCATGGGGTCGCTTGTAGCAGTGCCCTTGGCCCATCATAGCAACGTCGTCCTGCTCTAGAAGCAACACGCCCATGGTAGCACCATGACCGCCCGTAGTGTTTGTAGCAGCACCACCGTGCACTTATAGCAGAGTCGCGACGCGCTTGTAGCAGCGCTGCCGGGCTTCTGTAGCAGCGACGTCGTGAGCTTGTAGCAGCGCCACCGTGCAGCGCTGCCGGAGCGCATGTAGAAGAGTGCCGGGCTTATGTAGCAGCGACGTTGTGCGCTCGTAGCAGCGCCATCGTGGTCTTGTAGCAGCACCGCCAGAGCGCATGCAGCAGAGTCGACGGACGTCTATAGCAGCGACGTCGTGCGCTCGTAGCAGCGCCATTTTGGTCTTGTAGCAGCGCCGCCGGAGCGCATGTAGCAGAGTCGCCGGACGTCTATAGCAGCGACGTCGTGGGCTTGTAGAAGCGCCATCGTGGTCTTGTAGCAGCGCCGCCGGAGTGCATGTAGCAGAATCGCCGGATGTCTATAGCATCGACGTCGTGGGCTTGTAGCAGCGCCATCGTGGTCGTGTAGCAGCACCACCACCCGCCGGACGCTTGTAGCACCGCCACTCGCCACCGGCAGCATCACCCCGCTGCACAGGTGCTCGGCGGCTCGCTGCTTCACGGCACCAAGGGAGCCCCACCCGCACATCACTAAGCATGGATATGGTGTCCAGCTTGCCGCTCGCAGCTCGGCGATAATAGGAGCTCGCTGCTCGACAGGAGGCAGGGATGCAGGCATGCAGCGCACCATGGGCGTGAGGATGGGAGAAAAGAGCCAGGAGAAAGGATGAGATGCGTGAGAGGCGACGGGGACTCGGGAGGGAGAAAGGGAAAGACGAGGTTGGGATGGGCCCTGCACACGTGCGTCTGGTTCCTTCATCCACGAGCTGGACGCATGTCAATCATAGGAAGCGGAGAATAACAACGTCGCATCGTCCGGGGATGAGTATCATTATCCTAAAGCAAAGGATTGGATCAATCTGCACCTCCGCAAAACGAGATGGAGATGGACGTAACGTCACGTCACGCATTAGGGTGCAGCAGGTAACGGACGCATAACGCCGTCTTTCCCTTGGGGAAGAGAGGGATAGACACTTAGTGGTGGGTCCCACATGAAGAAATATTTTTCTATATACACGTAAAGAAAAGTTGCTACTTGTCTAATGATCTATTTTTACTCTCTCCAGAAATAAGTGATTAGGATATATATACATACGAATTTAGACAAATCCAAGTCATTTATTTTTAAATGGAGAGTGGTTGTTAGCAGTAGTTTGTTGCCTAAAAATCACAAATAATAGTTGCTGAAATATGCTAATTTCTTGCCTAAAATCATATAATAGTTGCCTACATCTACTACACGAGTCAACTTTGGTACCCAATGAGATAATCACGATGTCCGATGAGCCATCTAGTACCCAATTGAGCAATGTTTATGCTCGATGAGACAACTTTAGTGCTCGACAGATGCAACATAACAACAACACTAGGCAACCACAGTGGTGCCCGAGGGATAGGCAACTTAAGTGGTAAAATTGAAGTTGCTAAGCAATAAATGGGCAAAATTAAGCAACTAATACATGATATTGAGCAACAATCTGACAGCCCCCGTCGCCTCCTCCCTTAAGAAAAAAAGGAAATCGAAGCAAAATTAATTCCTGAATTCTTGCGGACGCGCGGGCGTCTGGTCAACGTCTCGAGCCCTCACGCCACGCGATAAACCTGATGTGTGATGAGAGGCACCGCTGCGCCTGATGAGCGTACATAACGCACCCTCCCACCTTCCCCAGCTATCCATGCGCGGTGCCCAACGCCCCACCCCGCACCTTCTCTGGAGACCTCTACCACGCTCTTATCGTGGCCGCATTCTAGCTTCCCCTGAATCCCCACGCGATGGTGTTGGCTTCCTCGCACGCGCCCTCCTCCACGGCGAACGAGGAGCGATAGCCCGGAGGGCAGCAGGTAAGGGGCACATAACGCCGTCTTTCCGCTGGGGAAGAGAGGGATAGACACTTAGTGGTGGGTCCCACATGAAGAAATATTTTCCTATATGCACGTAAAGAAAAGTTGCTACTTGTCTAATGACCTATTTTGTACTCCCTCCAGAAATAAGTGACTTGGATATAAATACATGTGAATTTAGAAAAATCTAAGTCATTTGTTTCTGAATGGAGAGTGGTTGTTAAAAAAGCTAGTTTATTGCCTCGCAGTAGTTTGTTGCCTAAAAATCACAAATACATGTCAATTTGTTGTCTAAACCCGTATAATAGTTGCTGAAATATGCTAGTTTCTTGCCTAAACCATATAATAGTTGCCTAAATATGATACATGACGAGGCAACTTCGGTACCCAATTAGATAACACGGTGTCCAACAAGCCATCTAGTACCCGACTGAGCAATGTTCGTACTCGATGAGACAATTTTAGTGCTCGATGGATGCAACTTAACAACAACAACAACACTAGGCAACCATAGTGTTGCCCGACAGATAGACAACTTAAGTGGCAAAACTGAAGTTGCTAGGCAATAAGTCGGCAAAATTAAGCGACTAATACATAAAATTGAGCAACAATCTCACAAACCATCCAAAAATAACGAAGAAGACAACAAACTGCTTCAGCCACCTTGTCTTTATTGCAAGTGGAAATTTCGGTGTCCAACAAGGTAACTTCAGTGCTCGACGAGATCATTTCGGTTCTATGAGGCAACTTATATGCCTGATGAGACAACTTTAGTGCCCGACGAGGAAACTTTTTGAAGTAATTAACTTAAACGTTATTTATAACTGTCCCTAGATTACATACATCTTTCATAGTATTTTGAAGTAACGGGTACATTGAACTTAGAAGAAACATGCACCATAACTTGAGCTAATAGCATTTTGGTACCACATAGGCGGCGAAATTTACCATTTAGTACCATTTTGTGTCTTGGTGACTAAAATCTACCACCCTAGCGCATATTTTTTTGCAATTCGCAAAAATGACCACCTAAGAGCGAAGTAACACCAAAACTCACATCAAGACCCACATGTTAGGATGACTTGGCACCGTAGAACAGATAGGGGGCTCAAAGACGCCTCTAAAAAACCAAAGTATATAAAAATATAAAAGTCAAAGAGAACCGTTCCAGGGGCGTCTGCCACTGAGCGCATGGCCAATGGTCGCGTCTGCCCCTTCTAGGCTCCTCCTGACCCTGTCCCTGCCATCGTGCGTGGCCGAGCGGGTAGCTGCCTGGTGCTCCTCCATCTCTAGAGATTCTCAATACCCGGCACTGCGGTTGTTTTCCCCGCCTCAGGTCGTGTGTCTCCCCCACTGCGTCCCCATCCTGATTGACATCCTAGAACTTCTCCCACCTCTCCCAACCCGTCTCTCCTCCCCTTCCACCGCCTGGTAGTTGAACTCTTGAGACCGGCCCGATCCCGACCCCTCTCCGGTAGCTCTGCCGGCCGGAGGGGGAGGGGGAGGTGCTGGAGTAGATGGTAGGTTTATTTTTAGGTTTTTTGGCGAGATGTTGATAGTATGGAGTAGGGCGTCAGTCGGTGTGGGCCAGATATGGCACATCCTGCGTTGGTGGCGGCGCGAGGGTGTGATGGCGCCCGGTGTTGACGTGGGAACGCTTCGTTAGAAGCCCCAAGAGAAAGGTGAGAAGAGCACAACAACAAATCTTCCCTCAGTAAGAAACCGAGGTTATTGAACCAGTAGGAGGAAGGAAACGTCTCAAAGGTGTTGCAAGCAACGTGGAAACCTGCACAACATAAACTCAAGACTTTTCCCCAACGAACAGTGAGGTTATCAAGCTCACCGGTTTGCTATAACAATGGATTAACTCTATGGTATGGAAGGTGATGATGGCTTGCAACAAGTAAACATGTAACAGTGGAAGATTTATCAATGGTAAAGATTGGACCGGGGTCCATAGTTCACTAGAGGTGCTCTCCTTAGATAAACAAACATGGCATGCAGGGTAAAAAAATTACAGTAGGGCAATTGACAGGACTGAGCAAGGCATAACAATGCAATACTAGACAAAAAGATCCTATGAAATTCGATTGGGCAATATCACAATATACATAGACCGCCATCCAACTTCTTCTATGACTAGAAGTCCACATTCAAGTTATCATCCGAACCCCCTCCAGTATTAAGTTGCAAGCAACGGACAACTGCGTTAAGTAAAGTGTGTAAGGTAAACAATCCACTTGTTCCATGAACAAGAGACCGTTGTTTTCTCCCTAGTGGCAACAACACATCTACTATCGAAGAGATTTCTGTCACTTCCCTTGATAAGTAGAGGCTTGAACCCTCTATCGAGCATAAATACCCCCTCGTGGAGTCACTAGCAACTACTTGGCCAAGATAGATACTAACAATGGAGAGCATGCAAGATCACAAACAACACAGACTTGATAGAATCAATAAGACAAAACCATTAATCAATCTGACATAGTAATCTCAATATCCATCGGATCCCCATAAACACAACATGCATGATTACAAATAAATGAGATCTTGATCATGAACGGAGCATGAACGGAGCTCACAAGATCTAGACATGAAAGCACAAAGGAGGAGATACAACCATCTAGCTACTACATGGACCCGTAGTCCAAGGTGGAACTACTCATGCTTCATACCAGAGGCTGGCATGATGAAGAAGAAGGCCTCCGGGATGATCTCCCCTCTGGCAGGGTGCCGGGAAAAGCTTCAGATCCCCCCGGATCTAGAGACGATGGTGGTGGCGGCTACAGACGGTTTCGTGGAATTTTGATTGGGTGCTTAGGGTTTTGGCATCGGGGAGACTTTATAGGCGAAGAGGCGAGGCAGGGGGGCCACTAGGGAGGCTGCACGCCCTCAGGCGCGCCTAGCCCTAGGCCATGCCACCAGGGGGTGTGGCCCCCTGGTGGGTCTCCTCCGTCTCGTACTCCGGCTTCTTGTTGCCCACGGTAAAATATTGACTTTGGCTTTTGCCCCGTCCAATTCTGAGAATATTGATTTTCTTCCTTTTTGGAACCAAAACGAGAAGAAAACATGCAACTGGCACTATGGCAACTTTTTAATAGGTTAGTACCAGAAAACATATAAAAACACCTCAAAGTGTAGACAAAGAAAAGCAAAGTAGATACTAAACAAGCATGGAACATCAAAAATTATAGATACATTTCCGATGTATCAAGCATCCCCAAGCTTAACTCCTGCGCTTCCTCTAGTAGGTAAGTGATAAAAGAATAATTTCGAGGTGACATGCACCATCAAAACCAAGATCAAACCATTTGCAAGCATTGAAAGCTGGGATCAAAGAACCCTAAATATGTGCATGAAAGATGGAGTTCTAACAATAAGATAAAGTAACTATGCATGCAACATGAAAGGCTACAAACAAAGATCATGAATAACATGCATTAAAAAACGTTTGTTTGTTTCACATACAGAAAACATGGCATAGTGGCATTTAGCTTATCCCTCATAGAGTAGCAAATAGATACATAGGATACCTTCAAAGTTCATAAGAGTGACTAGATACAAATAGCACAAGATCAAGCAATATCACAATATGCATCAATCAATAAGTTTTGGGACACTGCACATAGAACTAAGAATGGCAACTTTGCTCTCTTAACTCGTGCCTAAAGGTAGAAGGTGGAGACTCAATAAAATAGTGGAAGAAAGGCCCTTCATAAATGGAAGCAGGGATTTCAAGTTTCAAAAAGAGCTTCCAAAAATCATGGTACTTGTTAGCTTTCAGCCCTCATTGCCACTATCATAAGCATCTTGAAGTGATTAAGGTTAAAGTGAACAAACTATGGAGTATATGCTTGACAAAGTATAAGTTGGCAATCTCATGTCCCTTGAATACGAGGGTCGCACCTCATGCTACTCAACTTTAGTCACCTGTAAGTTCTTGTCATAGTAAGTATATGTGTGTCATAGAGAACCGCCAACGGGGTACCCCTTGCACATGGTACAGGAGCTATCCCATAACTAAAATGACAAGGCAAACAAACAATGAGCATCTCAGCAATCTTTTTATTTGCTATTTGCATAGGATTTTATTGAGGATGCTTCACAGATTGCTTATTATAGTGATGCTGCAAGTTTCCACCATGATTAGGCATGGCTTAGGCTAGTGGCCCAAGCGTTTCTCTAACACAAAATACATAACTCCATGGACTTCCAAGCTCCATTTTTATTTCACACCAGCAACATCCATACACAAAAGAGCATGATATAAACTGTGTACAAAGTACAAGTGTAATGTTGAAAGCGTTCCCCATGAAAACATGGTTCTGCTAATTCCAATGTATAAGTGCAAGCATATACAACATAGATGACACAATGGTTCAAGTTTATTAGGGGAAAGAAATATTTCATGGAGAGCTTTAATCACTAAGTTTTCGCATAACAAAATACTTTTTAATTGGAAGATAGCTGAAAACAAGAATATACTTGGAATGGCGTAACACACCATGCATAGGAATTTATAGTAGACACTTTGGAATAACTTGGTTTCTTGGGAGTTGGAAGCATGAGTAGAGCTTACTCATACAAGTGGAGGCTAGCAAAAGACTCGGAGCAACCAACTAAGAGAGCAATAATGGCCATAATCATGGAGAGCGACAAAACATTACTAATCAAAGCATAGAGTGGTAATACAAGTCAAGGACTAAATGATCATAGAGGCTATGTTGACTTGTTCATAGTCATAACATGGTGTGAGCATGTGCCAAGTCAATCCAAACAAAGCGTCAAAGAAGAATACCACAATACTATGCTTTTGTATGCTAAAACAACAAATGATTCTTTCAAGGCACACTAAGCAATCCCAACTCTTTGGAACAAGTCATGCTACAACAATAATCACTAAGAATAAGGTCAAAATAACACCTAGGATGACATTCTAAAGTCTAAGTCACAGTCAAAGCAAGCTCCTCTTGCACTATCAAGCAAGAACTTTCTACTCCTTTCCAACACCAATCGACTTATTTGAAACAACACAGCGAGAACGGGGTCCAAAATACTTTATTCAAGCAAACTAAACAAAATAAGAAAATCAAACAAAAACTAAGACGCTAAAAGAACAACACAATAGTGCATGAAACAATAAAAATGAAGTATCTAAAAAGACCTGACCTTTTTATTGATGAAGAAGGGGATGCCTTGGGCATCCCCAAGCTTTGACGCTTGTACCTCTTGGATATTTCTTGGGGTGACACCGGGGTGGCATCCCCAAGCTTGAGATTTTGTCCATTCTTCATCTCATTACATCATTCTCTCTATACACCTGAAATTTTTCTTCATACAAAACTTCACACAATCTTCATTAGCAACATTAGTGTATTCAAAAGATAATAGACCTTTGGGTTTAACTTTGGAACAACAAAACTTTTCACTAAAAACATAAGCTACTGTAGCAACTCCTTCAAAAATCTCAATTTCCCAAAAATAACCCAAAAAGTAATCAATAAGAAGCAAATGCAAATAATGACAGAAATCTGTCAAAACAGACCAGCAGGTAGAAACCGATTTTTTCAAAGACTCTCTGTTGCTCAAATAAAAAGTGTTGAACTAACGAAAGTTAGCTAATATAATGGGGGATGTATTCGTAAATTTTCAGCTCAATGCGACTTAAAGAGACTCCTCACGAATATTTATGGTGGAGGACAGAAATCTGTTTCGGGACAGCAACTCCCCAAATCTTACTTCCGTCTCGTTAGAGGTCATTCTTGGCATAAAAGGAAAACAAAAAAGATAAGGAGAGGTCATTACTGAAGTAATAACTTCCAAGACTCAAGGAAACTCTTGGGTTATCTCCCAACAAGTACTTTTCTTTAATGCCTTTAAGTTAGGCTTGATAGTTTGAGAAGATGCTCACAAAATAAATATGAATTGAAGTAAAAGAGAGCATCAAGAAGCAAATTCAAAACAAATTTAATTCTAACTCACTTCCTATGCATAGGAATCTTGTAAGAAAATAAATCAAATAAGAACAAAGCAACAAGCATAGGAAAGCAAAACAAGTGCAACTTCAAGATTTTCAACATAAAGAGGGGAAACTTAATATTGTTGAGATATATAAGACCATGTTTCCCCCTCTCATAATAACTTTCAGTAGCATCATGAATAAACTCAACAATATAACTATCACATAAAGCATGCTTTTCATGATCTACAAACACATAATTTTTATCAACCTCAAAAATAGTGGGATTAAAACCTTCAAACCCACTTTTAGCAATTTTATAATAAGGTAACTGATCATTCAACATAGGACCATCATCTAGAGCTTTATCATAAAAAAATTCTAAGCGAAACTCCTTAGTACCATGCATTTCGAAGTTAGGCACAAATATAGGATTATCATAGATAACAGGAGCATAACTATTATCACAAGTTTTACCCATAACAAATATTTCAAAAGAATCCACAGGAACATAACATTCATCCTCCTTTGGTAAACAAAGGGGACAATCAAATAATGTAACAGGTAAAAAGTTACTCTCATTAGAAGGTGGACATGGGTAGATCCATTCTTCCTCCTCTTGACCATTATTCTCCTCCTCTTTTTCATCTAATGAGCTATCAGTTTCAGCAATTTCTTCTTCCATAGGCTCCTGCAAGGCATTAGTCTCTTCCATTTGTGGAAAGCACCTATTAAAATATTCAAGAATAAAGTCATTTTCTTCATTATAATTATCAAAGCAAATTTTAAGTATCTCATAAACCTCATATTCATAAGGTGCATCATCAGTATTTTCAAGCAAACTGGCAAGTTCAAATGCACCCTTGAAAGCAATAAATTCTTCAATTTGTTCCACATCATAAAAGTCATAATTTCCTTTAACATAGGAGATATGGTAACATTATCATTATACTCACATTGAAAAGGCAGGTGTTTATACCTCCTACAGTAACAAGATTTATCAAAGCAATAAGTAACATTATAAGTAGAGCACACCTCTGTCGCAATAGTATTCAATTTATCAATTTGTTCCCATAAGTGTTTCCCTTTTTGTGACAAACGGTGCTCCTTATAATAATACTTTTCTTCTTCCGTGAACCCACCTTGCCAGTAAGAACTAGTTTCAAAGAAACCATCCATTGATAGAAAGCGTGACAAAGCAAGGCAATAACAGAAAACAACTAGAGCAGGAACTATTTTTTGTGTGTTTTTATAAGAGAAATCAAACCAAACTAAACTAATTTTTTTGGAGTTTTTGATAAAAAGGGGCAAACAAAACCAAGTAAAAGAAACTAAGCAAACTAAAAACAAAGTAAAGAGAAAGGTTGAGAGGACTCCCCTTGTGAAGACGTCCTTAGCCTCCCCGGCAACGTCGCCAGAAAACGTGATGGCGCCCGGTGTTGACGTGGGAGCTCTTCATTGGAAACCCCAAGAGCAAGGTGTGAACATCACAATAGCAAGTATTACATCAGTACAAAACCGAGGTTATCGATGTTGGAGATATGCCCTAGAGGCAATAATAAATGTAGTTATTATTATATCTTTGTGTTTATGATAAATGTTTACATTCATGATAAAATAGTATTATCAAGGAAACATTAATACTTGTGTGATTTGTAAACTTAAATTGAAGTCCCTAGTAAAGCCTCTTCATAATACTAGCTTGTTGGTTAATAAATGATTATGGTTTCCCTATCATGAACATTGAGATGTTATTAACAACAAGATCATATCGTTAGGAGAATGATATGATGGACATACTCCTATAGATAAGCGTAGCATAAAGATCAAGTAATTTTAATAGTTCAATTGCTATATGCTTTCTGATACATAGTAACCTAATTCCTTCGACCATGAGCTCATGCTTATCACCATCACCAGAAGGATGCTTTGATGACATCAAACACCACACCGTAACTGGGTGGATATAAAGGTGGCATTGAGTGTTCGGAAAGTATGGGTTGAAACACATGGATCAAGAGTGGGATTTGTCCATCCATATGACGGATAGATATACTATGGGCCCTCTCGGTGGAATGTCATCCAATTGGCTTGCAATCATGTGACTAGCTCAAAAGGGATCACATATCACGGGAACGGGAAAAGAGTACTTATCAGTAACGAGGTTGAACTAGGTTGCAATTATGTTAGCAATCGCTTCATATTATGATTATGAGACTTGGCAGATGGACGTCAAAACAGCGTTCCTCAATGGAGACATTGATCAAGAGTTGTATATGATGCAACCCAAAGGTTTTGTCGATCCTAAGGATGCTAACAAGGTATCCAAACTTCAACGGTCCATTTATGGATTGAAGCAAGCATCCCGAAGTTGGAATCAACGTTTTGATAAGGTGATCAAAAGTTTTGGTTTTATACAAACTTATGGAGAAGCTTGTATTTACAAGAAAGTGAGTGGGAGCTCTGTAGCATTCTTAATACTATATGTAGATGCCATATTGTTGATTGGGAATGATGTAGACCTTCTTAATAGTGTCAAGGAATATTTGAATAATAGTTTTTCAATGAAAGATCTTGGCGAAGCAGCTTACATATTGGGCATAAATATTTATAGATATAGATCGAGACGTCTAATATCATTGTCACAAAGTACATATTTGGACAAAGTTCTAAAGAGGTTTGGAATGGAAGATAGCAAGAAAGGGTCCTTGCCCATGTTGCCCAATACGACCTTGAGTAAAACTCAAAGTCCAACAACGGCAGAAGATAGAGAAAGGATGAGTAAAACTCCCTATGCCTTAGCCATAGGATCTCTAATGTATGCCATGTTATGTACTATACCCGACATTGCATATGCTGTTAGTTTGACTAGCAGATATCAAAGTGATCCAGGAGTAGATCATTGGACAGCGGTCAAAAACATTCTTAAGTACTTGAGAAGAACTAAGGATATGGTTCTTTCTTATGGAGGTGATGAACAACTTGTTGTTAATGGTTACACCGATGCTAGTTGGAACACCGATCCGGATGATTCTAAATCACAATCTGGATACGTATTTACTTTGAATGGTGCAGGAGTTAGCTGGAGGAGTGCAAAGCAAAGCGTTGTGGCGATATCTTCATCTGAATCGGAATACATGGCTGCTTCGGAGGCTTCACAAGAAGCAATATGGATGAAAGAGTTCATTGCAGAGCTCGGTGTGGTTCCAAGTGCGCTGGACCCAATGTTTATGTACTGTGATAACATGGGCGCCATAGCCAATGCGCAAGAACCAAGGTCATACAAGAAGCCGAAGCACATCAAGCTACGTTTCCACGCTATTCGAGAACATGTCCAAGATGGTGACATCAAGATTTGCAAAGTACACACAGATCTGAATGTGGCGGATCAGTTGACTAAACCTCTCCCGAGGGCAAAACATGACCAACACCAAACTGCCATGGGTGTTCGGTATATTACCATGTAATCTAGATTAGTTGACTCTAGTGCAAGTAGGAGACTGTTGGAGATATACCCTAGAGGCAATAATAAATATAGTTATTATTGTATCTTTGTGTTTATGATAAATGTTTACATTCATGCTATAACAGTATTAACAAGTAAACATTAATACTTGTGTGATTTGTAAACTAAATTAGAGTTCCTAGTAAGGCCTCTTTATAATACTAGCTTGTTGGTTAATAAATGATTGTGGTTTCCCTATCATGAACATTGAGATGTTATTAACAACAAGATCATATCGTTAGGAGAATGATATGATGGACATACTCCTATAGATAAGCGTAGCATAAAGATCAAGTCATTTTAATAGTTAAATTGCTATATGCTTTCTGATACATAGTAACCTAATTCCTTGACCATGAGATCATGCTTATCACCATCACGGAAGGATGCTTTGATGACATCAAACACCACACCGTAATCGGGTGGCTATAAAGGTGGCATTGAGTGTTCGAAAGTATTGGTCGAGACACATGGATCAAGAGTGGGATTTGTCCATCCATATGACGGATAGATATACTCTGGGCCCTCTCGGTGGAATGTCATCCAATTAGCTTGCAAGCATGTGACTGGCTCACAAGGGATCACATATCACGGGAACGAGAAAAGAGTACTTATCAATAACGAGGTTGAACTAGGTATGCAGAGATACCGACGATCAAAACCTCGGATAAGTAAACTATCGTGAGACAAAGGGAAATTGGTATCGTATGTAAGTGGTTCATTCGATCGCAAAGTAATCGTAGAAATATGTGGGAGCCATATGAATTTCTAGATTCCTCTATTGGTTATTATTTGGAGAAGTGTCTCGATCATGTCCGCATAATTCACGAACCGTAGGGAGACACACTTAAGGATTCGACGGTGTTTGAGTAGTTATGGAATGATGAGTAAGATACGAATGTTGTTCAGAGTCTCGTATGGGATCCAGGATATCACGAGGAGATCCAAAATGGTCCGGATAATAAGATTCATATAAGGAAAGTCCAGTTTCGGGGTTGGAGAATGGTTCCGGTGTTTTCATCGGGAATGTTCTAGAAGGTTCCGGAATGTCCGGCACTCCGGAGGGGAAGGGTACATGAATGTGTCATAACAAGTTGGAATGGTTGCATCATGTACTAGGTGTCATCACTGAGCAAAATAAAGGAATAAATCAAATCCTAGTTTGAAAAAGTCAAACGCCAATTTGAAAAGTCAAACGGCTATTTTGCTTGGTGGAGGGAGAGTAGGAAACCTACTTGGGGAGGAGTTCCTGTCCCTCCACCCACCGGCCTTGGAAGCCGAGTTGGGGAGGGACTCCCCTCCCCTTGGCCGCCGCCCTCCACCTATATAAGGAGGGGCAGGGCTGCCCCTCCAAACACACAACTCCACCACCCAAAACCCTAGCCCTAGCCGCCGGCCCTCCTGCAGCCGCCGCCGCCCTTGGGCAAACCCTATCCACCGACTTGGGGCAATCCCCGCCGGCCTAGCCCTCTCTCCTTGGTGTTTCTAAACCCTAGATCACCGAGGCCTCTCTCATAGTCCACCATACTCTCTCCGGCTTAAGGCGAAGCCCTGCGAGATCTTCCCTCTACTTTCGGTACCACGCCGTCGTGCTGCCGGAATCGCGAGGAGAGTATTACAACCTCCGCTGCCTGCTAGAACAAGGGAGAGGAAGGTCTTCGTCGAGTACCGAATGTGTGACCGACTGCGGAAGCGCTGCCGGAACGCAGCGCCGGAAGGATCGTCTACGCGATCTTGAGATCGGCAAGAGTACGACTACATCACCCACGAGAATCCGCTCTCGTTAAACACTTTGGAATCTTCGAGGGTGAGTTATTCCATCGACTCGTTGCTACAATCTAGTAGATAGATCTTGGCTTGTTTGTTTGTATGCGATAGAAATTTTTTGTTTTCCATGCTATGAATACCTACAAACGAACCAATAGGAGGAAGGAAACGTCTCAAAGGTGTTGCAACCAATGTGGAAACCTGCACAACACAAACTCAAGACTTTGCCCCAACGAACAGTGAGGTTGTCAAGATCATCGGTTTTCTGTAACAAAGGATTAACTGTATGGTGTGGAAGGTGATGATGGTTTGCAGCAAGTAAACAGGTAACAATGGAAGATGTATCAATGGTAAAGATTGGACCGGGGTCCATAGTTCACTAGAGGTGCTCTCATTAGATAAACAAACATGGCATGCAGGGTAAACAAATTACAGTAGGGAAATTGACAGGACTGAGCAAGGCATAACAATGCAATACTAGACAAAAAGATCCTATGAGATTCGACTGGGCAATACAAAAATATACATAGACCGCCATCCAACTGCATCTATGACTAGAAGTCCACCTTCAGGTTATCATCCAAACCCCCTCCAGTATTAAGTTTCAAGCAACAGACAACTACTTTAAGTAAAGTGTGTAAGGTAAACAATCCACTTGTTCCATGAACATCTATCTAGTGGCAACATCACATCTAGTGGCAACATCACATCTACCATCGAAGAGATTTCTGTCACTTCCTTGATAAGTAGAGGCATGATGCGGTGACCCATCATACCACTGTATGTGTAGTACACTATAGTCGTTGACATGACACTCACAGAACACCCTTAGGTAAATATCACATCCCTCAGAGTGGTACAACAGAAACATTGTGGGTCCATATTACAAACATTCACACATTATTATTATTACAATACCAGAAGTTCAAGACTTCAAAAGGTTTCATCTTACAAACCAAAATATAACATGTTTCAGTGGAATTTAAAAGTAGCAACTTCGACTAGGAGTTGAGCTCAGCAGCTTATTCTATAGAGTTCATACTGCTCGGCTCCATTAGTTACTACTAACTAGGATACTTAGTTGGACTCGTTATCGTCAACACCATAGCGGATTTCATAATCCACTCCTTCAACACCTCCGGACAGGTCAGGCTCCTCATAGAACACATCTTCTTGACATTCATCTGCATACATTGGCACGTCTTCGGGATCCTCAGAGTCTAAGCAAGGGATCAAAGGAAAGGATGAGTAACAGCATTACCCAACAAGTTCATTAAATGCAAGGTGGGAAGTTTGATGATCTAACTAACACCTCGGACTTTAAGTCCTTGGTACTATGCAGTTTTTGTAAATCTTTCTTCAAAGATTGATTTTATTATGAAAATCTATGACCATCATACTTCACAGGTTGACCAGAACTTTCATGGAGTTCCTATCATGCCGCGTTCGTAACTCCTTCCCGGAATAGGGAGTAACAAGTTACAATTCTTACACTCTGTAGAGGTGCCTTACTTTACCCATGAGAGATAAAATCCTTGTTGCACAACCGGGCGTACTTTCCCGTCCACAATTCCATGATGTGGGGCCCAATAGTTGGTCCAAGCCAATCACTGTCCCCTTCGCGACCTCGCATGGCTCCTTGGTGTACACCATGCCCACATAATGAATTACGGCAATGGTTTGTACAAACCGTTAGATTCCAGAACTATCGTGGGACGATGAGGGTTCCCACCCATATGCTGCATATCCTCTACAAATTACCAATTAATATGCATGCTACGAGGATAACAGCCACGACCTGCACATCTGGATTCATGCGAGAGGAAGAAGATACAGCTGACTTCTCTGTCTCATTCCAAATCTCATGGCTAACGCGTAATATACGGCGCTAGAATAACTGATGTTAGGGGTTATTAAGTCCCTAATTGATCATCATTGTTGCAAATAGAACCCTAAGTTCTGTTGCTCCAATATATCATCACTTAGGATGATATCTAATATTTCTTTATTTGTGAAAATAATATTTTCTTTCTTTAGAGTATATATGATAACACACAATTTGCAAATACTTTGGTAAAGACTCTTCAAAGGATATGATCAAGTGATGAACTTGCCTTGTGATGGCAAGGTAGTGAAGTCTGATGCTTGCACTGGACCTTGAGCTTCTATGTCTACAAAAACATCATTATTGCCCGGTAAGGACAATATTTAAAGAAGCAAAATGATTATGCAAAGTAATGTAATGCATCATTTAACTTGATATGCATTCTCCCCATTATTATAAAAATTCATTTTTTTAATAATAAAGGATTTATAAATATTAATTTTTTAATATTTATAATAGAATATTGTATTCTTTTATTTTATTTCCCTTTTATTTGACTTTTATTGATTTAATAATTCTTTTAAGAATTATCACTTAAATATCAAAAAATGTTATTAAATATTTGTTTAGTATTTTTCTAAAATATTACAATATTAATATATAATAAAAGTGATTTTTATTTATTTTTATCATCTTTTAATAATTTTGTAAAATTCCATAAGGAATATATAAATTACAAAATTCTTAATAAAATTTATATGTCTAAAATTCTATATTTTAATTTATTAGTTTGGATTATTGTGAATCCAAAAATATTTTATTTATAATTTTTGGACTTTTATTTTATTTTATAGAATTTAATTAAGTTTAAGGGTATTTTGGTCTTTTCCTATTTATTAAAACACACTCTAAATGACTTGGGCTGGCCATTTGGGTTTATTGGGCCCTTGTGGCCCAGTAGGGCAAGGTCAAAATAGCACCCCGAAGGGTTTTCGGCCCACCCAGCCCAACTCACTCGCTGTCTTCTCTCTCGAGCTCACCGCTCTCCGTCTCCTTCCTCGACCCCGTGGTCAGTGGTGTTGCCGCCGGCGATTCCCGCAGTCGTGGACCGCCCTGGACGCCGCCGTGGTGCAGGAAGAGGTTGTCGACCCCGCTCTTCCCTCATGTCCAACCAGGTTTGGACATGGAGCCATCCTGCGACGAGATTGATGTCGTCCCGAACCCTAGGGTTTGGGGTTTGCGTTGATCCTGGCGCCGCCACTACTGTCTTGCGCCGTGGTGATTCACCTTGCCCCTAGGCGTGGCTATGGTTGCCGCTGTGGTGCTGTATGGGTCGCAGCGCCCCCTTGGGGGTCTCCCCGTGCGGCCATGGTCGTCGGCCCCTCTGCTTCCTCTTCTATTCTCCAGCAAGGACCTTTGGTGAGTGCTTCCTCTCCTCTCATGTTGCTCTGTGTTAGGTCACCCTCTGCTAGACGTTTGGTGGTGATCTTCCTGTTTACTGTCTTTTCCTGATTAGGGTTCTTGGTTCTGTTTAGGGTTCATACCCTATTATTGATTAGATACTGATGAGTTAGATCATGTGTTGATGATCTCTAAATCTGTTAAGTGGTGACTAGTTGTGGCTTATTGCTGATCATTAGCTGTGGTGATGCTAGTGGTTTACTGTTGATGATTCCATGGTTAAATCCCATATGATTTTGATGGTAAAGTTGTTCTAGAAACACTAATTGGTAAAGCTAGTGGTTTTGATAACTTACCACTGTCATTACTTGGTTAATGAAAGTGAGTATGGTGTGATGAAGTTACTGTCTTAGTACTGTTGGCTTGAGAATTCATGTGTAGTTTGAGATCAAAATGGTCGCTTACAGTGAAGACATATATATGAATATCCTGTGTTTAAGAACATGAAAATGATTTATAACTTGTTGATTGTATCTGTGAAGATTGGATGCTGAACTTGCTTAGTTTAGAACTGTTCTTGTGACACCATCCTTGTATGGCACACAAGTCTAGATTCTTTTACTTGGTGTGGTTTCATTCAAGATTAAGATTTGGCTTAGCATGATAGATAAGTGAAATCCTCTTTCCTTATATCCCTAGAACCAATGATGTTGGTCGGAGGTTTAGGGATTTAGGCCTCTATCTTGTTGATTCACATGGACTAATTCTGGTAGTGATACCATCTACTATTGCTTGAATCAAAGTTGGGAAAAGATGCTTGTAAACTTGATAACTTATATAGATCCATAAGATTAAATTCTAAGGTGCTACTCTTGTCTTAGAGATGTTCCTAGAAGTTTAAATCTTAGCTATGTTCATTCTTGAATTGAAATATAGCTTGATAACTAAATTAATGATATTGTTCTGAGATTTAGTTGGATCCTTATACTTTTCTGATTGCTTTTAAAGTTTAAAACCTCAGTGATGGATTTACCCCACTTTGGTGCTTTCTGAGAGTTTGAATAAGATACAGATCATGTATGCTTGTCTAATCTTAGACAGATAGATCATTTGATGGTCTATTTACTCACCACTATCACTTGATGTTGTGGTTTATAGTGGTTGATCTTGTGCTCCCCTGGTATTTCCAGCTCCTGGCTTGTCCTTGATCTATCCCATCATCTCTTGATCCTGATGGCTTGACCTTGGTCTTGCTATCCACCTGATCTTCCCCCTCCTTATGTCTCCATCTTGATGGTGTGCTCCTGGGTCTTGGTTGGTTTGATCTAGCTTGGCTTTGGCTAGGTTTGGCTACTGGCTGTTGTGCTTGGTGTGTAAAAGCAATGGAATGGTGTGGGGATTGGTTTCCCACGTCTGTGTTGATACTTTTGTTTGGTTGTGTTGCTGTTGTGGTGTTGACAGCACACACCATGCAGTTTGGTGTGTGTGCTGCTTGCGTGCTTGCTGCACAGATGTGGATATGTTCAGAATTTTTGAAAGTTACTTTCATCTGATTACTTCTACTTGGCTGGTGAAACTTCCCCTCCTTGCTGTGATTTGACTTTTGGCATAAAATTATGAAAGCTACATTCTTTCATATTGGTGAAACTTGCCCCTTATAAACTCAATGATGAAAAAGTGAACAGTGCACTTCACTGTCAACTTCTGAGAGTAAAAATAATTCTAATCCTAACCTTCTTTTCTTTTAAGTTTATTTTTATTTTGCAGGTACCAGATTTGAAGATCAAGACCTCAGTTTAGGTTTTGTTCTTCTTTATAGATTAGTCACTTGTAATAACTATCATATTCAACTGTAATCTTTAATTTATTCTTTTGTACTCTTTATTTTTATTCTTTTGTAATAAAGATTGTATTATTATCAATAAAGAAATATTATTATTCTTTATTTATTTGATATTGTGAATATTGTGGATGATTCTCATAAGTTACATTTTTGTAACTTATTTATTGAATAAAATTATGAAATGGATATTCATATTCTTAATTGCTCTCTTTATAAAGTTTGAGTTATTATTGGTTAACTCTTAATTAATTCAAATATTCAAACATCATTCAAAAATTCTTTTGAATTCTAATTCAAACACTCAAGTTTTTAAATTCAATTTCATTTCCCAAAACACATAAGTCCACAAAGATCATATCAAAGTCTATAACAATCATCCTTCAAGACTATACCTAATCTCGAAGTATGAAAGAAACTTTGATCACTTTAGGTTTTTATTTGGTGAAAAATTTACCCACATTTTCACAGATGAATGCATGCAACATTTCAAATTCCTAAATCTACCCTTCATTAGTTCCTAAATGCTGGGATGTTACAGACTTCCCTCCTTAAATTAAACTTCATCCTGAAGTTTGTTGAGGTGTACCTGAATAGTTCTGGATAGGCTTTTCTTAAATCCTCTTCTTTCTCCCAAGTGTCTTCCCTTTCAGGGTGATATTCCCACTGTACCTTGCAATATTTGATTGCCCTATTCCTCAACCTTTTCCAGTTTTCTTCCAAAATTTTACAGGGCTTTTCAACATAGGTCAAGTATGCTTGTAGTTTTATCTCCTGATGTGTGATTGCATTATCCGGAACTTTCAAACATTTACGAAGTTGTGACACATGGAAAACATTATGCACTTGAACTAATCTTGATGGTAACTCTAAAGCATAAGCTATAGTTCTGTTCTAACTGAAGGGAATATGCCCGAGAGGCAATAATAAAGTGGTTATTATCGTATTCCTTATTTATGATAAATGTTTATTTTGCATGCTATAATTGTATTAATACGGAAACGTTAATACATGTGTGTTTAATAAAAAAAGGAAGTTCCTAGTTATGCCTCTCTTATAAACTAGCTCGTTGATTAACAAGATGATCAAAGTTTCCTGATCATGGACATTGGATGTTGTTAATAACGAGGTCACAACATTAGTGTAATGATGTGATGAACATTCATCCAAAGTATAGCATTACGATCAAAGTCATTGAGTTTATATTGCTATAACAACTTACAAAGTGATCCTAATCCTTAGACCATGATATCATGTCAATCACTAACACCAGAAGAGTTTCTTGTTGACATCAAATGTCACACCGTAACTGGGTGATTATAAAGATGGCTTCAAAACTACTAAAGTGTTATGTTGAGACTCGTGGATCAAGAGTGGAATTTGTTCATCCCGATGACGGATAGATATACTCTGGTACCTCTCGGTGATATCACATTGATTAGCTTGCCATCAAGTGATTTGATCACTAGAATGTTATATCACGGGAACGAGAAAAGGGTGCATGTCGGTAACGAGATCAAACTAGGTATGGAGATACCGATGATCGAATCTCGGACATGTAATATATCGTGAAACAAAGGGATTAAGATACTAGCGTAAAAGGTTCACACGATCACATAAGTCATCGTTGAATGTGTGGGAGTCAGTACGGATCTCCAGGTCCCGCTGTTGATTATTGATCGGAGAGGGGTCTAAATCATGTCTGCATTATTCGCGAACCGTAGGGTGACACACTTAAGGGACACCGACACCATTCGTAGAAAATGATATATCAGAAAAAGAAAAGGAAAGCGCGGGAATTTATTTCACTAGACACCTGTTTCTGTTGAAATTGCTGAAACTGGTTCTTCATGTGAAATGGAATACTAGCAAGGGGTTTTATGTGAATGTTTGTTAATTAAAGTAATTAACAAAATTCTGAATAAATAAATAAAAGAGTTTTATTTAAATGAAAGCTTGCATTAAATTTGGTGGAAATTTAATGGATGTGAGTGGATTTTTTGAGTGGAGGCTCTTTTATGGGAGTGGAGGATTTTCATTTTGAGTGGGAGATCCACCCACATGAATGTGGGAGAGGTGGGGGCAGCCCCCATGGCTGGGCGCCATGCCCCTTGGGTGCCCCCTCTCCCCTATAAAAGGCCCCCCTCTCATCCTCTCAAAGCACACCTCCTCGCGAAGGATCTCTCTCCCCCTTTTAGAATTCCCCCATGGTCTCGGATCAGCGAGATACATGTTCCCGGTGGCTTTTTCTGGAAGTATTTGTTGCTTCCGCTGCTTCGCTGGAGCGAGGGCGCGGAGGTTGTCGGGGTACCCGTACGTGTGTGCGATCACGGATGCACCACTGCTTTGAGGTGCTGGACCAAATGGACTTCATCACGATCTTGAGATCGGCAAGCGTTCTTCTACATAATCCACGAGTACAACCTCGTTAATGCTATTTGGTCTTCGAGGGTATGTATTCTATGGATGTATATCCACATGTTGCTTGTATCTATTAGATAGATCTTGGTACATAGATGTTCCCATCGTAGGAAAAATTTTGTTTTCTATGCTGCGAACTCAACAGTGGTATCAGAGCCGGATCTATGCGTAGATGCTTTGCACGGGTAGTACACATATGAGTATGTGGGCGATGATGATCATTTTATTGCTTCTTAGTTGTACTTTGGATATTGGTGGCATAGTGAGATGAAGTGTAGGGGTCCCAACCTAATAAGGTAGAGTCCTCCTGTGTTTTACAATGCTAGTCCCTGGATTAATAGCTAGCATCCACAGTTAAGATGTAATATCAAGAAACAAAGGTCATAATATAACTTTATAACCAGGAATAACATAAGTTTATTACATCAATCATAGCTCATTTGGCTATTACATTACATTGCAGCGGAATAACTATGGTCAAGTGGTCCTTCATCTTCAAAGTGCCACAGGCAGATGTTGGTTGTAGACTTTGTAATCCTAAACAATCAATCTTCACTAAAATCAATCAAACCTGCAACATACAAGTTACAGCCACAAAGGGTCAATACATTTGAATTGTATTGGCAAGTGATACTATATTGGGAAAGTGGAATCTATCATCTATATGCATTTGGCTAAGTGGAGTTGAGGCTTGCATTGCTCAAAATAGATTTTTCTTATCATTTTGAAAATACTAAGTTTTTGTTTTGACAAATCACTTCCCAAGGCATCTACCAATCGAAGACTGAAGATCCTTTCCAAGGCATCCACCAATCAAAGACTGAAGTGCTTGGCAAAACCATTTTTCTCAATCAAAGATTTCAAGATCCTTGTACCAAGCCATCTCTCCATCAATGATTGAAGAATTCAAACAACCCTTGTTCAAACCACAAGTTTTAACTTAGAAATTTGAATGATGAGATTCTTGATTGCTTCCATGTCTTGATGCTCAAATTGTCCTTTACCAGGGACATGGCTAAGTACTTAGATTTTACACTCTGCAGAGGTGGTGCACTTTACCCACAAGACTTGGTTTCCCAAGACAAAATCTTTCAGAAGCCTTCCCTTAGACCATAATGTACGCGCTCCAACCTATCAAACACTACCACCCACTGTCCATTTGGCTAAGTTCTTGCAACCTATATGATCATGGCAGAGCCCATATTGCCAAGTAGTTGCACTTGAAGCTTCTCAACATTTGACATCTCAAATCCCTTTGTTTCCTGGGTGGCCATCCACAAGTGAGATACACAATCCAAGTCCATGGCCTTGTGAACCACTCAACATATCCCAATCCTTCCATTCCACCCAGGAGGTTCATTATCTTAGTTGTTTTATTAAACAAAACCTAAGTCCTCAGACTTAGAATATTTTTCCATAGTGTGAATATATTTTCCACCCATGTTTTCCATTAGCCAGGCTAAGCTTGGTAGTAATAGGAAACTTAACTTAGGAATTCCTACTAAGGATTTATCTACTAGGTTTTCCTATAGCAAGATCTATACTTAGCAAAATCCATGCAAGTTTACTTAGCAAAATCACTAATGCATAGTGAAAGTATTGGGATAGAAAGTATGAAGCATCACTTGACTTTTTGGTAGAGTGTAGGTTCACTCCTTGTCCTTGCAACAATCACACTCTTCAATTCACTACAAGTCAATCAAGCAAGGCACAAACTTAATCTACCAATCAAACAAAACAACACACATAAAATGACAAAGTCAAATTAATGCATGCAAGCATGCCAAGATTTGTTTTGTTTTGAAAAGTGGTTCCTAATGGGTCATAAGCATTTGAAAACACCTTTTGGTCATGTTGTCAAGTAGCAAAGTCATTTTCAAAAGGTTTCACTTCAAAAACCATTTTCAAAACAAAGTATCATTTTATGTGGTGTAGAAATATTTTTACTAGGGCATTAATCTGTAGGGTTCACCAAATATGTTGAGGTTTCTCAAAACTTAGTGTTTTTGGTCAGTAGGTTTGGTCCAAAACATTTTCTCCAAAGTTTTTACTCAAAACCATTTTCATAACAAAACAATAGTTTTATTCGGCTAGAAATGGACTAAACTAATTAATCCATTCTAAACTTTTCCAAATCTATTTTCCAAGTCATGGGTTGGTTACTAGGGTCAGTAAGGTCACAAAAATCCCATTTGCAAAGGTTTTAACCTTAAAATCATTTTTTAACAATTTTTATACTCTAAACAAGCATACAAATGTTTCTGTAAATTCAAACAAGCTAACAGATACTATTTGCTAAACTAAGGGCATGGTTGTCTAGGGCTTGTTCTCCTGAGTTCAACGATATAAAGTTTGCAAAATTTGGACGTGTGGTTTGAAAGTTATAGGGTTTTCAAATTGCTACTTAAATCTGTTTTTCAAATTCTGTTTTAAAACAGATCCTGCCACGCGTCGCTATCTCACTGGCTGATACCGGTTCAGTGAGGATCACGTTGTAGACTGTTGGATTTAAGTTGGATCGTGCGGCACAGATTGCTCGATACCTCTTCGGTTAAGTGAATCTATCGTGCTCGTTGGATCCAGATCGCACGGCTGCTGTGCAATTGACCAGGGGTGGGCGGTGCTAGCGGCGGCAGTGGCGGCTGCTCGGGCGAGGTTGCCGATGATGTAGGATGCGAGAGAAAGGGAGGGGGAGCTCACCGAGTTCGCAGCGCACCGCTGATGCTCAACGTGACCTTTGTTGGCCAAGGGGCGCACTATGCTGGCTTGAATCGCTCGCCGGAGTTCGTGTCCGCGTCGAGCTTTTCTGTTTTTTTGTCGAAGGCGACGACACAAGCCACGGGAAAGCAAGATAACAGTTGCGTTATATGCGTACGGGGTCGGTGATCGTGTGTGCATCAACGAGACGGAAGGGGGTGGTCAGATATTACCCGGAGGACTCGCCGGAAAAGTAGCAGACGACGGCGGCGTATAGGTGGAGTTGTTGCCGACGTTCTGGAGCGCCCGCAGGTGAATGGTTGGTATGGACGGATGCGTCTGGACGCGTGGAGTATGTGTGCTAGGTTTACGAGGCAAGGGGCGGCGTGTGGCAGCCGAAATCGGCCGGGGAAGTTGTCGGGGACAAGGGTGTTGTCGCAAGCAATTTGCGCAGCCTGGGGCTTCGGTGAGGTGTGGTCTGCGGGAGAAGGAAGAGGAGACCAGGGGGATTAAGACAGCAGGGTCCAGGGGGAGAATTAACCACGCATTTAAACGAATTCATCTGAATTTATTTGGCCAGAAACGGCGAGGCGAGAAAAGGGGAGGAACAGGTCCGCGGCGGGTGAGGAAGAAGAGGGCCGGTGGTGGGGTCTGGTGTCAGTGAGAAAAGGAGAGAAAGGGGGAGGTCCACCAGTCATAGGCTATGCGGGTTGTTTATGCGGTGAAGGAAAACGCTTCAGGAAAAAAAGAGGAGGTGGGCTGCGAGTTTGGGCTGTTTGGGCCAGAATAGCTGGGCTAGTCTGTTCCATATTTTTTTCCTTCTGAAATCTTTTTCCTTTTCTAACTCTATTTTTCTGTTTTGAATTTCAAACAAACAAACAATGTTCAGATCAATTCAAACAACACCCAAACTTTGTAAGTTTGACTTGGTTCTGTTCAGTAGCCTGAACCTAAATCTAAAATCCACAATTTTTAAATAATAAAGTCCATTATTAATTAAATAATTGTCCATTGCTAATTAATCAAATTAGGATTTGATTTATTTCAAACTCTATTTAAATCCATATATTTTCCAAAACCAAAATAGTGGGTTGTATTTGAAATAAGGTATATTTAGAAAGCTTGTTTAAAATAAATAACAATTTTGTTAAAGGTTCCATTTATAATTAAATAAAATGGACCATGGTTTATTAATAAAATAGGGTTTGGTTTATTTAATAAAATCTTCATTTGAAATCCAAATACTTTCAAAACCAATCAGTAGTTTATTTGGAAATAAAGAATATTTGGAAAATTTGTTTAAAACAAAATAACCTTTTACTTTAGGGTCCATTAATAATTAAATAAAATGGGCCTTAGTTATTAAATCAAATAGAGTTTGATTTTATTAATAAAAATTTTATTTGGAACCTAAATATTTTCAAAACCAAATCTGTAGGTTTTATTTGGGAAATATAGAATACTTGGAAATTTGTTTAGAACAATATAACATTTTTGCTAAAGGGGCCATTAGTAATTAAATAAAATGGGATTTAGTTATTAATTCAAATAGGATTTGTTTTATTGAGATATTTATTTTGAAATCTAAAAATAAAGCCAAAACACTTTAGTAGGTTTTATTTGTGAATATCAAATATTTGGGAAAACTTATTTTAAATAATTTAATAAGTTTTGATGTTTCAATTTAAATTGGCAAAACCTTTTATTTAAATAAAGTTGGATATTAAATCCTTATTAATTTATTTAAATAAACCTTTGCTAATTTTATTTAAAATGAAATGTTTTAATTCCCAAAGTTTTTGGTCAAGGTTTAATTTGGCTTTATAAAATAATCTTTATTCATAAATCTTTTATTTCTTTTGAAAACCAAATCTCTTATTAAAGGATCCAAAATAGTAATTCCAAATCATTTTAATTTCCTTTATTAAATGTTTATCTTTATGAATCCCTTTAGGATTTTATTTAATTCAAATGGGTTTGATGTTCCAATTAAATTCAAAAAGTTTCTTCTGGCTCTGAAAATAAAAAAAAATTATTTTATTCATTTATTTTCACATTACAAGATTTGGAAAATCTTGGGATGTGACATGAAGCGGCCCGGGCAAACTTTACATGTCCTCGCACATGAGACATGTTCCACGCTTGACATGCAACTAGTTTTGCATAAGAGGCTAGCGGGTGTCTGTCTCTCCTACTATAGTCAATATCTAATTTGCAACGAGTTGTCAACAATTTGGTTATCCTCGTTGTGGTTCATGTTCGTAGGTAAGAACGGTTCTATCTTCGAAAGCCCTAAGCCACGTAAAACTTGCAACGGATAAATTAGAGGCGTCTAGTTTAGATTGTTGTTGGGCTAGTGTTATGATATGGTGATGTTGTAAGTAGAAGTATGAGATGATACTCTTACAACACACATAACGTGTAAGTTCCATAGACCTTGGCCTTACACATAAAGGTATGATAGTGATCATACCACGGTGCACATGATAGAGATCATATGCGGGAACCATATCATTTCACTAATAAACATGTGATGTTTGATAACATCTTATATTGCTTGTTTGGCATTTTATTAGCATAATAAGATGATCCCTCATTTAGATATCAAGATAAGAATGTGTTCTTCCTTAAGTATGCACCGACAATGTTTCGTCGCTTCAAGACATCACGTGATGATCGGGTGTACTTGAATCCATGAGCATATCTCGGGTGTAAGACAGTTACACACGCGAATACTAAGGTTCTTACTTGGCGAGCCTAGCATGTACGGACATGGCCTCGGAACACGGACCGAAAGGTTAAGCATGAGTCATATAGTAGATATGATGACCATATGGATGCTCACCTTTGAAGCTACACCGACTCACGTGATGATCGGACTTGGTGTAGTGGATTTGGTTCATGTAATCACCAAAAAGGCACGAGGGATGTCATTTTTGAGTGGGATTTGATTTCTAATTTAGATTAGTAGAACTCAATTTATCATAAATTAAATCAAAGTGAATTTGCATAATTTGTTGTAGTCATTGGCATTCGTTCACCACCTTATGACAAGTTGTAATTGAGATAATAGAACTATAGAATTCTGGATATATACTCCAAGGAGTCATAATCTCCAAGGCGAAAAACTGATTTTTGCCCGTGAGATATCCTCCGAATTCCCTCAGCAATAAAATGATCTTCTGCTTGATGTCTGAAAATTTCGTTCTTAAGATCACTGTCCTGCTCTGCAGCTACCTGCATAGTAGCTAATCCTCCAAGAACCTCTATTCTAATGAATTGAAGTTCTAATCTTTCCAAGTCCATTTGTAACTCTTTTGGTAGCTCCCTATTGCTAGGCTGAATTCTGCACTCTTTCTGCTTAAAGCATCAGCTACAACATTTGCTTTCCCTGGAGTATAGTTGATTGTTAAATCATAATGTTTGATTAGTTCCAACCAACGCTTATGTCTCATATTCAAATCCTTTTAGGTGAATAAATATTTGAGACTTTTATGGTCAGTGTATAACTCACATCTGGCTCCATAAAGAAAATGCCCCCATCCTTTTAGCGCAAAAACCACTGTTGTTAACTCTAAATCATGAGTTGGATAATTGACTTCATGTGGTTTTAGTTGTATTGAACCATAAGCAATGACTTTCCGATCTTGCATTAGTACACAACCCAAACCTTCTTTAGATGCATCACAGTATACTGTGAAGTCTTCTCCTGTTTCAGGAACTGCTAAGATTGGAGCTGTGGTTAACCTGGTCTTCAACTCTTGAAAACTTGCTTCACACTTCTCATCCCAATTGAATGGTGTATTCTTTCTTAGAAATTTGGTCATTGGTCCAGCTATTTTGGAGAAACCTTCAATGAATCTCCGATAATAACCAGCCATTCCTAAGAAACCTCAAATTTGCGTCACATTGGTTGGTGCAGTCCACTCGAATACTGACTAAACTTTAGATGGATTTACAGCAATTCCATCTTTACTTATCACATGGCCGAGGAATTCAACCTCATCTAGCCAAAATTCAAACTTACTAAACTTAGCATAAAGTTTGTGTTCCCTTAGAGTCTACAATGCTATTCTCAAATGATCAGCATGCTCTTCCTTATCCTTGGAATATATCAGAATATCATCAATAAATATTATGACGAACTTGTCCAAATATGGCATGAAGATTTTGTTCATTAAATTCATGAATATTGCTGGTGCATTGGTCAAACCAAATGGTACTACCAGATACTCATGGTGTCCATATCTTGAGACAAATGTTGTCTTTGGAGCATCTTCCGGTTTGATTTTGATTTGATGGTATCCAGATCTTAAGTCGATCTTTGAAAATACTCCTGCTCCTTTCACTTGATCAAAAAAAATCTTGGATTCTTGGTAGAGGATACTTATTCTTGATAGTGACGTTGTTCAGATTTCTATAATCTCCACACATCCTTCTTCCACCATCTCTCTTATCCACAAAGATTACTGGTGTTCCCCATGGAGATACATTTTCCTGAATAAATCCTTTTCTGGCTAACTCATCAATTTGCTCTTTGAGTTCTTTTAACCCTTTGGGTCTCATCTTGTATGGTTCTTGAGCTATTGGTGCTGTACCAGGAATTAGATCAATAGTGAACTCTATCTCCCGATCTGGTGGCATTCCCGGTAGCTCTGCTAGAAAAACATCTTGAAATTCATTTACTATAGGAATATCTTCCAATTTGACCTGTTTCATCGAGTTCAACTGCATATCCACCATAATATGACTGTGCTTATCTGCTTGATAAACAATCCTTGCTCCACTTGGAGTTTTGATTGAGACAGTTTTCTCCTCACAATTTATCTGAACCCCATGATCCATCATCCAGTCCATCCCTAGCACTACTGCAATCCCCTTCAAAGGAATCACATAATGGTCTACGAAGTATGTACAACCACAAATCGAGATAACCTAATCTTGTTTTTTGTGGCGTACAATCACAGTTCCCCTGCCGTGACTACGGTCATAGGGCTTTCTAACGTTGACCTTCTAATCCCGAACTTATCACAAAATTCTTCAGAAATGAATGAAGTAGTTGCACCAGTATCAAATAGAACTTTGCCGGGATTGGTAAGGATATTGAGCGTACCTATCACTGCATGCTCCTAATTATCCACCTCCCTGAGGGTTGCACAGTTCAGTTTCCCGGTAGGTCTGTTCCTCTTGCCATTGTTGTTCTTGCCATTATTTCCTCCTTTATTGGGCTGTCCATTTACTCCACTGGCTTGTCCTCCGCCCTTGGTAGGCCAACCTCCTGGTGGTTTGCTCGGACAACCGGGCTTGATATGCCCCTTCTGACCACAACCGTAACAGATCACTATAGGCTTTTTGAATTCCCGCTGGAAATGCCCTGGAATTCCACAATTGTTACAAATAACATTCCTTCTCGGATTGGATTGATTTCCACCACTGCCCTTGTTATTGTTATTGTTGCCATAGTTCTTGTTCTGAGGTTTGAACTCCAGATTGGGTTTAGGTTTGCTTGCCTAACTTCTCTTGGTTTCCTTCTTGGCTCTCTTCCTCCTATCCTCTTGGACATTCTTATAATCATCTTCGAAAGTAATGGCTGCATCCAGCAACTGCTGATAAGTTTGCTTATTAGCTAACCTTAGCTGCATTTTCACAAATGGGTTTAACCCACGCAGGAAACATTTCTTCCGCTTCTCTTCAGTGTTAACATCCTCCTCAGCATAGCGAGACAATTGACTAAACTCCCGGATGTACTTCATGACACTAGTATATCCCTGCTAAAGCTCCTCAAATTCTCTCTTCTTCAACTCCATAACACTTTCCGGAACATGATATTCACGGAATCTCTGCTTGAACTCCTCCCAGGTGAACTCCCTTCCTGGTTGTTGCATAGCCAACTGATTCTCCCACCATGATGTTGCAGGTCCTGTCAGAAGATGAGTTGCATACCTCAATTTCTCCTCATCATTGCAACCTACAGTCTTCAGCTTTCTTTCTGTGTCTGCTGGCCAATCTTCTGCATCCATTGGTTTAGGGGCTAATGCAAAAGGTAACGGCCTTGCATTCTGGAAGTCAGATAGACTCACTCCTCCACCTTCAGGTGCCCTCTGATTTGCGCGTCCCAGCAGCTCTTCCATGAACTTGTTCTGGGTCTCTTGCATCATTTGCATACACTGCATAAAATTCTGATCCATTAACGGCCTCATTGGTGGTGGTGGTTGCAATGCTCCCTGATTTGCTGCATCTGCATCGGCCTTCTCCTTGGCCTCTCGCTCCATCCGCTGCTGCTCAGTTTCGATTTCTACACCCGTATCCATGACCCTCTAGTCCTGCAACATAAAGCGAATACTCATAATTACATCATGCACATGTGTTTTGAGCTCAACTTTATGCACAGAACTAGTCACACAATGAAGATCCAAAGAAAATACAAATATGCATTTCACATATTATACATAATATCATAATAATACAAAGTCATTACAACATATACCATATAGGTATAATCACAAGACCACCTTATTTATCTAGATATCTTATTTCTTTAGATACAACACACGGTTCTTGATACCGCTAACTAGTTGCCTACTTCTAGTAGTAAATACGCTCATCAGACATGCCTGATGTCCAACCGTGATGACGTGTTGTTCGTCGCACAGTTTGTGAAACAAATGGCCTTCCAGAAGGAACATACTCAGTATCTGAAGTGTCAGGACTTGAGTTATTACTCAATCTGAGCGCATTGACTCCCTCCAGCTCAGCTGAAAAGTCTTCAGAAACATATTCAACATTATCTCCTGTTTGCATCTCCTGAGCTTCATTCCTTGAGTTGTCAACGGGATACGCATATCTTGCTGCTTCCCAGGTGCTCCTTTGGGAAAGATAGTTAAACACTGGATAATGTATATTCCCTAGGTTTTGAGAAGATGTTGATGATTCAAATACTCTCTCTTCAGGATCTTCTTCTTCATCCTGATTATCTATCGACATGGCATTTCTACTACTGTTACTAGGGTTAATTATTACACCCATCCAGCTAGATTGTCCAACATTTCTATCAGAACCATCCGTGGACATCTGGTGTTCATGATATCCTTCATATGATCCCCTTCTCCAACCATCAGAATTTTCAATAGGAAGTTCTAAGTCAGAACCATCCGCTGAACCCTATGGTACTGCATACCTCATATCCATATTAGGATCATGTATAGGTTCAGGTCTTGGTGAATAAGGATATGGTATAAAAGATTTAGGATCTATAGGTATATCCTTAAAGATAGGTGGTGCACTACTACTTGCTTCCTTCTCTAACTAGAATGATAACTGTTTCATCCTTTTCGGATCAGTTAGATCCTCTAACATGTCATTTTTATCTTCGACAATCACTTGATGTGTCTTATAAAAATACGAACGAGTGTTCGGTATCTATCCATAAACTTGGAAGCTAACTTAGGATGCTTCTTAACAAAAGTAAGATGATCCGGTATAGGCTCCGAGTCTATAGAATCATGAGGTATCACAGAAAATGTGCTACCTTCTAACTCCTTGGCTTTATGCTCCTGGATATTAGCTATCGCCTCCACAACTGCAACATGATATGCTGCTAAGTGACTCCTACCTTCACCTATAGGTAGATCATGATATAATCCAAGCTCCTCTGGAAGTTGGATACTCACACGATACTTGGATAACATCCGAACATCAAGGTAAGTTATAGTGTTCACTGGAATTCTAGTTGTACAACTAAAGATCTTTAAAAGTTGACGAAGTTGGTCTATGAATGATCCTTGATAATCATCAAGAGTCTCCTCTTTCCTTACCAAAGTCTGTTTTGGAAACTTTGGTGCCATAGCTCAGATATCAGAAAAATAATTTTGATTAGTAACCAAATATATATTGCATCATAACAAAGAATTATCGCACTAAAACATATAATGGAATATTCTCATTTGAATACCCATTATATTACTTTTAGAGAATTCTTTATCGTTGCTAAACTTTCCTACAGGTAATACCCTTTACTAGGTTTCCAACCTAAGGTCAAAGCAATTTGCTCTGATACCAACTGTGGTGACACAGAATACCACTGCATGTGTAGTACACTATAGTCGTTGACATGCCACTCACAGAACACCCTTCCGTAAATATCATATACCTCGGAGTGGTACAACAGAAACATTGCGGGTCCATATTACAAACATTCACACATTATTATTATTACAATACCAGAAGTTCAAGACTTAAAAAGGTTTCAACTTACAAACCAAAATATAACGTGTTTCAGTGGAATTTAAAAGTAGCAACTCCGACTAGGAGTTGAGCTCAGCAGCTTATTCTATAGAGTTCATGCTGCTCGGCTCCATTAGTTACTACTAACTAGGATACTTAGTTGGACTCGTTATCATCAACACCATAGCGGATTTCGTAATCCACTCCTTCAACACCTCCGGACAGGTCAGGCTCCTCGTAGAACACATCTTCTAGACATTCAGCTGCATACATTGGCACGTCTTCGGGATCCTCGGAGTCTAAGCAAGGAATCAAAGTAAAGGATGAGTAACAGCGTTACCCAACAAGTTCATTATATGCAAGGTGGGAAGTTTGATGCTCTACCTAACACCTCGGACTTTAAGTCATTGGTACTATGCAGTTTTCGTAAATCTTTCTTCAAAGATTTATTTTATTATGAAAATCTATGACCATCAGCCTTCACAGGTTGACCAAAACTTTCATGGAGTTCCTTTCCTGCCGCGTTCGTAGATCCTTCCCGGAACAGGGAGTAACAAGTTACAATTCTTACACTCTGCAGAGGTGCGTTACTTTACCCATGAGAGATCAACTCCTTGTTGCACAACCGGGCATACTTTCCCATCCACAATTCCATGATGTGGGGCCCAGTAGTTGGTCCAAGCCAATCACTGCCCCCTTCACAACCTCGCATGCCTCCTTGGTGTACACCATGCCCACATAATGAATTACGGCAATGGTTTGTACAAACCGTTAGATGCCAGAACTATCATGGGACGATGAAGGTTCCCACCCATATGTTGCATATCCTCTACGAATTACCAATTAATATGCACGCTACAAGGATAACAGCCACGACCTGCACATCCGGCTTCATGCGAGAGGAAGAAGATACATGACTTCTGTCCCATTCCAAATTTCATGGCTAACGATAATTACTTACGCTAGAATCACTGATGCCAAGGGTTATTAAGTCCCTAATTTATCATCATTATTGCAAATAGAACCCTAAGTTCTATTGCTCCAATATATCATCACCTAGGATGATATCTAAGATTTCTTTATTTGTGAAAATAATATTTTCTTTCTTTGGAGTATATATGATAACACACAATTTGCAAATACTTGGTAAAGACTCTTCAAAGGATATGAGCAAGTGATGAACTTGCCTTGTGATGGCAAGGTAGTGAAGTCTGATGCTTGCACTGGACCTTGAGCTTCTATGTCTACAAAAACATCATTATTGCCCGGTAAGGACAATATTTAAAGAAGCAAAATGATTATGCAAAGTAATGTAATGCATCATTTAACTTGATATGCATTCTCCTCATTATTATAAAAATTCTTTTTTTAATAATAAAGGATTTATAAATATTAATTTTTTAATATTTGTAATAGAATATTGTATTCTTTTATTTTATTTCCCTTTTATTTGACTTTTATTGATTTAATAATTCTTGTAATAATTATCACTTAAATGTAAAAAATTGTTATTAAATATTTGTTTAGTATTTTCTAAAATACTACAATATTAATATATAATAAAAGTGATTTTTATTTATTTTTATCATCTCTCAATAATTTTGTAAAATTCCATAAGGAATTTATAAATTATAAAATTCTTAATAAAATTTATATGTCTAAAATTCTATATTTTAATTTATTTGGATAGTTTGGATTATTGTGAATCCAAAAATATTTCATTTATAATTTTTCGACTTTTATTTTATTTTCTAGAATTTAATTAACTTCAAGGGTATTTTGGTCTTTTCCTATTTATTAAAACAGACTCTAAATGACTTGGGTTGGCCATTTGGGTTTATTGGGCCCTTGTGGCCCAGTAGGGCAAGGTCAAAACAGCACCCCGAAGGATTTTCGGCCCACCCAGCCCAACTCACTCGATGTCTTCTCTCTCGAGCTCACCGCTCTCCGTCTCCTTCCCCGACCCCGTGGTCAGTGGTGTCGCCGCCGGCGATTCCCGCCGTCGTGGACCGCCCTGGCCGCCGTCGTGGTGCAGGAAGAGGTTGTCGACCCTGCTCTTCCCTCCTGTCCAACTAGATTTGGACATGGAGCCCTCCTGCGACCAGATCGATGTCGTCCCGAACCCTAGGGTTTTGGGTTGGCGTTGATCCTGGCGCCGCCACTGCTATCTTGCATCGTGGTGATTCACCTCGCCCCTAGGCATGGCTATGGTCGCCGTCGTGGCGCTGTATGGGTCGCAGCGCCCCCTTGGGGATCTCCCCGTGCCGCCATGGTCGTCGGCCCCTCTACTTCCTCTTCTATTCTCCAGCAAGGACCTTTGGTGAGTGCTTCCTCTCCTCTCGTGCTGCTCTGTGTTAGGTCACCCTCTGCTAGACGTTTGGTGGTGATCTTCCTGGTTACTGTCTTGTCCTGATTAGGGTTCTTGGTTCTGTTTAGGGTTCATACCCTGCTGTTGATTAGATACTGATGAGTTAGATCATGTGTTGATGATCTCTGAATCTGTTAAGTGGTGACTAGTTGTGGCTTATTGCTGATGATTAGCTGTGGTGATGCTAGTGGTTTACTGCTGATGATTCCATGGTTAAATCTCATATGATTTAGATGGTAAAGTTGTTCTGGAAACACTACTTGGTAAAGCTAGTGGTTTTGATAACTTACCACTGTCATTACTTGGTTAATGACAGTGAGTATGGTGTGATGAAGTTACTGTCTTAGTACTCTTGGCTTGATAATTCATGTACAATTTGAGATCAAAATGGTCTCTTATAGTGAAGACATATATATATATATATATATGTATGAATATCATGTTTATGATTCCTGTGTTTAAGAACATGAAAATGATTTATAACTGGTTGATTGTATCTGTGAAGATTGGATGCTAAACTTGCTTAGTTTAGAATTGTTCTTATGACACCATCCTTGTATGGCACACAAGTCTAGATTCTTTTACTTGGTGTGGTTTCATTCAAGATTAAGATTTGGCTTAGCATGATAGATAAGTGAAATCCTCTTTCCTTATATCCCTAGAACCAATGATGTTGGTCGGAGGTTTAGGGATTTAGACCACTATCTTGTTGATTCACATGGACTAATTCTGGTAGTGATACCAGCTACTATTGCTTGAATCAAAGTTGGGAAAAAGATGCTTGTAAACTTGATAACTTATATAGATCCATAAGATTAAATTCTAAGGTGCTACTCTTGTCTTAGAGATGTGCCTAGAAGTTTAAATCTTAGTTATGTTCATTCTTGAATTGAAATATAGCTTGATAACTAAATTAATGATGTTGTTCTGAGATTTAGTTGGATCCTTATACTTTTCTGATTGCTTTTAAAGTTTAAAACCTCAGTGATGGATTTACCCCACTTGGGTGCTTTTTAAGAGTTTGAGTAAGATACAGATCATGTATGCTTGTATAATCTTAGACAGATATATCATTTGATGGTCTATTTACTCACCACTGTCACTTGATGTTGTGGCTGATAGTGGTTGATCTTGTGATCCCCTGGTATTTCCAGCTCCTAGCTTGTCCTTGATCTAGCCCATCATATCCCTGATGGCTTGACCTTGGTCTTGCTATCCACCTAATATTCCCCCTCCTTATGTCGCCATCTTGGTGATGTGCTCCTGGGTTTTGGTTGGTTTGATCTAGATTGGCTTTGGCTGGGTTTGGCTGCTGGCTGCTATGCTTGGTGTGTAAAAGCAATGGAATGGTGTGGGGATTGGTTTCCCACGGTTGTGTTGATAGTTTTGTTTGGTTGTGCTGTTGTTGTGGTCTTGACAGCACACACCATGTAGTTTGGTGTGTGTGATGCTTGTTGCACAGATGTGGATATGTTCAGAATTTTTGAAAGTTACTTTCATCTGATTACTTCTACTTGGCTGGTGAAACTTGCCCCTCCTTGCTGTGATTTGACTTTTGGCTTAAAATTATGAAAGATACATTCTTTCATATTGGTGAAACTTGCCCCTTATAAACTCAATGTTGAAAAAGTGAACAGTGCACTTTACTGTCAACTTCTGAGAGTAAAAATAATTCTAATCCTAACCTTCTTTTTCTTTTAAGTTTATTTTTATTTTGTAGGTACCAGATTTGAAGATCAAGACTTTAGTTTAGGTTTTGTTTTTCTTTATAGATTAGTCACTTATAATAACTATCATATTCAATTGTAATCTTTAATTTATTCTTTTGTACTCTTTATTTTTATTGTTTTGTAATAAAGATTGTATTATTATCAATAAAGAAATATTATTATTATTTATTTATTTGCTATTGTAAAGATTGTGGATGATTCTCATAATTTACATTTTTGTAACTTATTTATTGAATAAAGTTATGAAATGGATATTCATATTCTTAATTACTCTCTTTATAAAGTTTGAGTTATTATTGGTTAACTCTTAATTAATTCAAAGATTCAAACATCATTCAAAAATTCTTTTGAATTCTAATTCAAACACTCAAGTTTTAAAATTCAATTTCATTTCCCAAAACACATAAGTCCACAAAGATCATATCAAAGTATGAAAGAAACTTTGATCACTTTAGGTTTTTATTTGGCAAAAAATTTACCCACATTTTCATAGATGAATGCATGAAACATTTCAAATTCCTAAATCTACCCTTTGTTAGTTCCTAAATGTTGGAATGTTACACATGAACCCACTATCGAGCATAAATACCCCCTCTTGGAGTCACTAGCAACTAATTGGCCAAGATAGCTACTAACAACGGAGAGCATGCAAGATCATAAACAACACACACATGATAGAATCAATAAGACAAAACCATTAATCAATCTTACATAGTAATCGCAATATCCATCGGATCCCCGCAAACACAACATGCATGATTACAAATAGAAGAGATCTTAATCATGAACGGAGCTCACAAGATCTAGACATGAAAGCACAAGGAGGAGATACATGAAGGGAATATGCCCTGAGAGGCAATAATAAAGTGTTTATTATGTGTATTCCAAGTATATGATAGATGTTTATTTTGCATGCTATAATTGTATTAATACGGAAACTTTAATACATGTGTGTTTAATAAACAAACAGAAAGTTCCTAGTTATGCCTCTCTCATAAACTAGCTCGTTGATTAACAAGATGATCAAGGTTTCCTGATCATGGACATTGGATGTTGTTAATAACGGGATCACAACATTAGTGTAATGGTGTGATGAACATTCATCCGAAGTATAGCATTACGATCAAAGTCATTGAGTTTATATTGCTATAACAACTTACGAAGTGATCCTAATCCTTAGACCATGAGATCATGTCAATCACTAACACCGGAAGAGTTTCTTGATAACATCAAACGTCACACCGAAACAGGTTAATTCTTACACCCATCCAGCTAGATTGTCCAACATTTCTATCAGAACCATCCGTGGACATCTGGTGTTCATGAGATCCTTCATATGATCCCCTTCTCCAACCATCAGAATTTTCAATAGGAAGTTCTAAGTCAGAACCATCCGTTGAACCCTATGGTACTGCATACCTCATATCCATATTAGGATCATGTATAGGTTCAGGTCTTGGTGAATAAGGATATGGTATAAAAGATTTAGGATCTATAGGTATATCCTTAAAGATAGGTGTTGCACTACTACTTGCTTCCTTCTCTAACTAGAATGCTAACTGTTTCATCCTTTCCGGATCAGTTAGATCCTCTAACATGTCATTTTTATCTTCGACAATCACTTGATGTGTCTTATAAAAATACGAACGAGTGTTCGGTATCTATCCATAAACTTGGAAGCTAACTTAGGATGCTTCTTAACAAAAGTAAGATGATCCGGTATAGGCTCCGAGTCTATAGAATCATGAGGTATCACAGAAAATGTGCTACCTTCTAACTCCTTGGCTTTATGCTCCTGGATATTAGCTATCGCCCCCACAACTGCAACATGATATGCTGCTAAGTGACTCCTACCTTCACCTATAGGTAGATCGTGATATAATCCAAGCTCCTCTGGAAGTTGGATACTCACACGATACTTGGATAACATCCGAACATCAAGGTAAGTTATAGTGTTCACTGGAATTCTAGTTGTACAACTAAAGATCTTTAAAAGTTGACGAAGTTGGTCTATGAATGATCCTTGATAATCATCAAGAGTCTCCTCTTTCCTTACCAAAGTCTGTTTTGGAAACTTTGGTGCCATAGCTCTGTATATCAGAAAAATAATTTTGATTAGTAACCAAATATATATTGCATCATAACAAAGAATTATCGCACTAAAACATATAATGGAATATTCTCATTTGAATACTCATTATATTACTTTTAGAGAATTCTTTATCGTTGCTAAACTTTCCTACAGGTAATACCCTTTACTAGGTTTCCAACCTAAGGTCAAAGCAATTTGCTCTGATACCAACTGTGGTGACACAGAATACCACTGCATGTGTAGTACACTATAGTCGTTGACATGCCACTCACAGAACACCCTTCCGTAAATATCACATACCTCGGAGTGGTACAACAGAAACATTGCGGGTCCATATTACAAACATTCACAAATTATTATTATTACAATACCAGAAGTTCAAGACTTCAAAAGGTTTCAACTTACAAACCAAAATATAACGTGTTTCAGTGGAATTTAAAAGTAGCAACTCCGACTAGGAGTTGAGCTCAGCAGCTTATTCTATAGAGTTCATGCTGCTCGGCTCCATTAGTTACTACTAACTAGGATACTTAGTTGGACTCGTTATCATCAACACCATAGCGGATTTCGTAATCCACTCCTTCAACACCTCCGGACAGGTCAGGCTCCTCGTAGAACACATCTTCTTGACATTCAGCTGCATACATTGGCACGTCTTCGGGATCCTCGGAGTCTAAGCAAGGAATCAAAGTAAAGGATGAGTAACAGCGTTACCCAACAAGTTCATTATATGCAAGGTGGGAAGTTTGATGCTCTAACTAACACCTCGGACTTTAAGTCATTGGTACTATGCAGTTTTCGTAAATCTTTCTTCAAAGATTTATTTTATTATGAAAATCTATGACCATCAGCCTTCACAGGTTGACCAGAACTTTCATGGAGTTCCTTTCCTGCCGCGTTCGTAGCTCCTTCCCGGAACAGGGAGTAACAAGTTACAATTCTTACACTCTGCAGAGGTGCGTTACTTTACCCATGAGAGATCAACTCCTTGTTGCACAACCGGGCATACTTTTGAAGGGAATATGCCCTGAGAGGCAATAATAAATTGTTTATTATGTGTATTCCAAGTATATGATAGATGTTTATTTTGCATGCTATAATTGTATTAATACGGAAACGTTAATACATGTGTGTTTAATAAACAAACAGAAAGTTCCTAGTTAAGCCTCTCTCATAAACTAGCTCGTTGATTAACAAGATGATCAAGGTTTCGATCATGGACATTGGATGTTAATAACGGGATCACAACATTAGTGTAATGATGTGATGAACATTCATCCGAAGTATAGCATTACGATCAAAGTCATTGAGTTTATATTGCTATAACAAATTACGAAGTGATCCTAATCCTTAGACCATGAGATCATAAAGACCGGAAGAGTTTCTTGATAACATCAAACGTCACACCGTAACAGGGTGATTATAAAGATTGGTTCAGAACTAATAAAGTGTTATGTTGAGGCTCATGGATCAAGAGTGGAATTTGTTCATCCCGATGACGGATAGATATACTCTGGGCCCTCTCGGTGATATCACATTGATTAGCTTGCAAGCAAGTGATTTGATCACTAGAATGTTATATCACGGGAACGAGAAAAGAGTGCATGTCGGTAACGAGATCAAACTAGGTATGGAGATATCGATGATCGAATCTCGGACATGTAATATATCGTGAGACAAAGGGATTAAGATACTAGCGTGAAAGGTTCCGACGATCACAAGAAAGTCATCGTTGAATGTGGGAGTCGATGGGTCTCCAGATCCCGCTTCTGATTATTGATCTGAGAGGGGTCTCGATCATGTCCGCATTATTCACGAACCGTAGGGTGACACACTTAAGAGACACCGACATCCAATTGGAGCAAAAGTTTCATGCCGAAAGAATAAACAAGCGCAGAATTTATTTCACTAGATACCAAAAGGTTTTCGTGAAATTGCATAAAGTGGTTATGTATGTGAAATAGAATTCTAGCAAGGGGTTATTTGTGAATGTTTGTCATTAAAGTAATTGACAAAATTCTGAATAAAATAAAAGAGTTTTATTTAATGAGAGTTTGCATTAAATTTGGTGGAAATTTAATGGGATCTTTGAGTGGGATTTTGAGTGGAGGAATTTGGAGGAGTTTTGTGAGTGGAGTGTCCACCCACATGAAGAGGGAGGGCAAGGGGCAGCGCTGGCCACCCCTTGGGGTTCCCTCCTCCTATAAAAGGAGCCCTCCTCTCACTTCTCACTCACACCTCCTCGTGAAGGATCTCTCTCCCCTCTAGAATTTATCCCCATGGTCTCGGACTAGCGAGATACATGTTCCCGTGGCTATTTGGGAAGAAAGAGTTGTGCTTCCACTGCATCGCTGAGCGAGGAGGCGGAGGTTGCTCGGTGCCTCGAGCGTGTGTGGAAAGCACGGATGCTTGCTGATTTAGGCGCTAGGACTTCCTCTCGATCTTGAGATCGGCAAGAGATCGCTCACATCAACCACGAGTTTGGACTCGTTAAACTTTGTCGGTATTCAAGGGTATGTTCTCTACGGATGTACATCCGCTGTTTGTATCTAGTATAAATAGATCTTGGTATATAGTTCACATCGTAGGAAAATTTTTTTTCTATGTCGCGAACCCTTCAAAGGGTATCGAGCCGGATCTATGCGTAGATACTTTACACGGGTAGTACACATATGTATGTGGGCGATGATGATCATGTTGTTGCTCCTTTCTTGTGATTTTGGATATTGGTGGCATAGTGGGATGAAGCGCCCGCATAAACTTTACATGTCCTCGCACATGAGACCTGTTCCACGCTTGACATGCAACTAGTTTGCATAAGTGTCTAGCGGTGTCTGCTCTCCTACTATAGTCAATATCTATTTTGCAAGCGAGTTTTCAACAATTTGATTATCCTCGTTGTGGTTCATGTTCGTAGGTAAGAACGGTTCTATCTCGAAGCCCTAAGCCACGTAAAACTTGCAATGGATAAATTAGAGGCGTCTAGTTTAGATTGTTGGGCTAGTGTTATGATATGGTAGTGTTGTAAGTAGAAGTATGAGATGATACTCTTACAACACACATAGCGTAAAAATCCATAGACTGTGGATTTACACATATAGGTATGATAGTGATCATACCACGATGCACATGATAGAGATCATCTCATGGAACCATATAATTTCACTAATAAACATATGATGTTTGATTACATCTTATATTGCTTGTTTAGCGCTTTGTTAAGCATAATAAGATGATCCTCATTTAAATATCAAGATAAGAATGTGTTCTTCCTTTAGTATGCACCGATTATGTTTTCGCTCCAAGACATCACGTGATGATCGGGTGTTCTTGGATCCGACCATACTTGGTGTAAAAGCGTTACACGCAAATACTAAGGTTCTAACTTGGCGAGCCTAGCATGTACATACATGGCCTCGGAACACGACCTAAAGGTTAAGCATGAGTCATATAGTTGATATGATGCCCATTTGATGCTCGCTTTGAAGCTATACCGACTCACGTGATGATCGGACTTGGTATAGTGGATTTGGTTCATGTAATCACCAAAAGGACACGAGGATGTCGCTTTTGAGTGGGAGTTCATTCGTAATATAGATTAGTTGAACTCAATCTATCATACACTTAGTCTAAACTTTACAAATTCTGTTGTAGATGGCACCACCGCTTTTAATTTCAATGCGTTCATGGAGAAAGAGAAACTAGCAACGAACGGTAGCAACTTTACCGAATGGGCCATGAATTTGAGGATTCTCCTCTGCGCACAAAAGCAATATGTGCTAGAAGCCGTTAGGCCCCCACCTTTGACGATGCCCCGACGAGGAGAAGAATGTCTATCGACTCGTCAGAGGACCACAACTTAGTTCATTGCGGCATATTGTATGGGCTAGAGCCGAACTTCAAAGCGTTCAAAACGGCAATGATTTTGATACAATGGGTGAGTTGAAAATGATTTTCGACACATGTCTTAGAGAGCTACAATGCTCGTAAAAGTTCTTTAGCGCATGATGGAAGAGAACAGCTCCGTTAGTGAGCATGTACTCAAGATGTCGGGTTACGATAAGCTTGTGTCCTTGGGAACGATTCCCATTGACTTAGGCATCCATCGTGTTCTCAGTCTCGCCACCTAGCTATAAGAGCTTCGTGATGAACTATAATATGCAAGGCATGAAGAAGTCTCTCCCGAGCTTCCACAATGCTTAAAACCGCAGTGGAGATCAAAAGGAACATCAAGTGTTGATGATCAATAGGAACACTGGTTTCAAGAAAGACAAGAAGGGAAAACGGAAGGAAGTAAGGCGGCAAGCCTGCTGTCACCGAAAAGAAACCCCGAGTTGGACCTAAGTCTGATACCGAGTGCTACTATTGCAAGGGGACTAGCCACTGGAAGCGCAACTGCCCCAAGTATCTGTCATACAAAAAGGCCGGCAAGGCAAACAAAGGTATATATGATATACATGTTATTGATGTGTACTTGACTAGTGCTCGCAGTAGCACCGGGTATTTGATACCGTTCGCTTGCTAATATTTGTAACTCGAATCGTGGCTGCGAACAAAGCACCGCTAGCAAGGGTGAGGTCAAGATGCGTCGGCAATGGATCAAGTGTTGATGTGATCGCCGAACGCTACCTCTCCACTTACCGTCGGGATTAGTCATAAACTTAAATAAATGTTATCTGGTGCCTGCACTGAGCATGAACATTGTATCTGGATCATGTTTGATGCAAAGTGGTTATTCATTTAAGTCTGAGAACAATGGTTGTTCCATTTATATGAATGAAATCTTTTATGGTCATGCACCGATGATGAATGGTTTATTTCTGTTAGATCTCGACGATAATGTTACACATATTCATAATGTTGATGCTAAAAGGATTAAACTTGATGATGATATATCCGCATACATGTGGCACTGCCGTCTAGGTCATATTGGCATTAAACGCATGAAGAAGCTCCATTTGGATGGACTTTTGGAATCACTTGATTATGAATCATTTGATACATGTGAGCCATGCCTTATGGGCAAGATGACTAGAACGCCGTTTTCCGGTTCAATGGAACGGGCGACAGATTTATTGGAAATCATACATTCTGATGTATGTGGTCCAATGAGTGTGTCGGCGCGAGGTGGATATCGTTATTTTGTTACTTTCACGGATGATTTGAGTAGATATGGTTATATCTACTTAATGAAACACAAGTCTGAAACCTTTGAAAAGTTCAAGGAATTTCAGAATGAAGTGGAAAATCATCGTAATAGAAAGATCAAATTTCTTGATCGACCGTGGAGGTGAGTATCTAAGTTACGAGTTTAGCACTCACATGAAAGAGTGTGGAATTGTTTCACAACTCACACCTGCCGGAACACCACAGCGAAATGGTGTGTCGGAACGTCGTAATCGTACTTTATTAGATATGGTTCGATCTATGATGTCTCTGACGGACTTGCCGTTGTCTTTTTGGGGTTATGCACTAGAAACTGCTGCATTCACTTTAAATCGGGCACCATCTAAATCCGTTGAAAAGACACCGTATGAATTGTGGTTTGGAAACAAACCTAAGCTGTCATTTCTTAAAGTTTGGGGTTGCGATGTTTATGTGAAGAAACTTCAACCGGATAAACTCGAACCCAAAGCGGAAAAATGCGTCTTCATAGGATACCCTAAAGAAACTATTGGGTATTCCTTCTATCACAGATCCGAGGGCAAGGTTTTTGTTGCCAAGAATGGATCCTTTCTAGAGAAAGAGTTTCTCGCGAAAGGTGTGAGTAGTCGGAAGGTAGAACTCGAAGAGGTTATGGAACCTTCTCTTCAAAGTATGGCGAGTAGCGCAGCGCCGGAAGTTGTTCCGGAGTTGGCTCCACCTGTTGAAGAGGGAACTAATGATAATGATCATGAAAATCCGAAAGAGAGTACTACCGAACCTCGCAGGTCAAACAGGACGCGTGCAGCTCCCGAGCTGTACGGAAATCCTGTCATAAATTTCATGGTTGATGAAAACAATGACCCTGCGACGTATGAAGAAGCAATGATGAGCCCGGATTCCAACAAATGGTTAGAAGCCATGAAATCCGAGATGGAATCCATGTATGAAAATCAAGTTTGGAACTTGGTGGAATTACCTCACGACCGAAAGGCCGTGGAGAACAAATGGATTTTCAAAAGGAAAACTGATGCTGATGGCAATGTGACCATCTATAAAGCTCGACTTGTCGCAAAGGGGTTTCGAAAAATTCAAGGAGTTGACTACGATGAGACTTTCTCTCCCGCAGCGATGCTAAAGTCAGTTAGGATTATGTTAGCAATTGCTGCATATTTCGATTATGAAATATGGCAGATGGATGTCAAAACCGCGTTTCTCAATGGTAATATTTAAGAAGAGTTGTATATGATACAACCAAAGGGTTTTGTCGATCCTAAGGATGCTAACAAGGTGTGCAAGCTTCAACGATCCATCTATGGATTGAAGCAAGCATCACGAAGTTGGAATCTCCGCTTTGATGAGGTGATCAAAGAGTTTGGATTTGTCCAAACTTATGGAGAAGCTTGTATTTACAAGAAAGTGAGTGGGAGCAATGTGGCATTTCTGATATTATATGTGGATGACATATTATTGATCGGAAATGATATATAACTTTTAAACAGTGTTAAAAGTTATCTAAACAAAGAAATTTTCAATGAAGGACCTAGGTGAAGCGTCATACATATTAGGCATAAAGATCTATAGAGATAGATCTAGGCGCCTAATAGGGCTATCGCAGTACATACCTTGATAAGATTTTAAAGAAGTTTAAAATGGACGGAAGTAAGAAGGGTTCTTACCTATGTTGCAAGGCAAGACATTGAGTAAGACTCAAAGTCCGCTTCATGAAGAAAGAGAGATAATGGACAAAGTCCCTATGCTTCAGCCATAGGCTCTATAATGTACGCCATGCTATGTACAAGACCGGATGTGGCACACGCTATTAGTTTGACTAGTAGGTACCAATCGGATCCATGTTCGGAACACTGGATAGCGGTCAAGAATATCCTTAAGTACTTACGAAGAACTAAGGATATGTTTCTTGTATACGGAGGTGAAGAAGAGCTCGTCGCTAAGTGTTATGTCGACGCTTAGCTTTGACACCGATCCGGATGACTCTAAGTCTCAATCCGGATACGTATTTCATGAATGGCGGAGCGTTAGTTGGAGGAGCTCCAAACAACCTGTGGTAGCGGATCAACAACGGAGGCCGAATATGTTGTTGCTTGAGCGGCTCAGGAAGCAGTTTGGATGAAGGAGTTCATATCCGAACTAGGAGTTGTGGCAAACGCGTTGGACCCAATGGTGATCTATTGTGACAACAATGGTGACATTGCCAATGCCAAAGAGCCAAGGTCTCACAAGCATTCCAAGCATATTAAGCGCCGGTTTCACTCCATCCGCGAGCATGTCAAGGATGGAGATATAAAGATTTGTAAAGTACATACGGATCTCAATGTAGCAGATCCATTGACTAAAACTCTCCTAGAGCAAAACATGATCAACACCGTAACTCAATGGGTGTTAGATATATCACTATGTAACTAGATTATTGTCTCTAGTGCAAGTGGGAGATCAAGGAATATGCCCCGAGAGGCAATAATAAATTGTTTATTATGTGTATTCCAAGTATATGATAGATGTTTATTTTGCATGCTATAATTGTATTAATACGGAAACGTTAATACATGTGTGTTTAATAAACAAATGAAAGTTCCTAGTTAAGCCTCTCTCATAAACTAGCTCGTTGATTAACAAGATGATCAAGGTTTCCGATCATGGACATTGGATGTTGTTAATAACGGGATCACAACATTAGTGTAATGATGTGATGAACATTCATCCAAGTATAGCATTATGATCAAAGTCATTGAGTTTATATTGCTATAACAAATTACGAAGTGATCCTAATCCTTAGACCATGAGATCATGTCAATCACTAACACCGAAGAGTTTCTTGATAACATCAAACGTCACACCGTAATGTGGTGATTATAAAGATGGGTTCGTAACTAATAAAGTGTTATGTTGAGGCTCATGGATCAAGAGTGGAATTTGTTCATCCCGATGACGGATAGATATACTGGGCCCTCTCGGTGATATCACATTGATTAGCTTGCAAGCAAGTGATTTGATCACTAGAATGTTATATCACGGAACGAAAAGAGTGCATGTCGTAACGAGATCAAACTAGGTATGGAGATATCGATGATCGAATCTCGGACATGTAATATATCGTGAGACAAAGGGATTAAGATACTAGCGTGAAAGGTTCCGACGATCACAAGAAAGTCATCGTTGAATGTGTGGGAGTCGATGGGTCTCAGATCCCGCTTCGATTATTGATCCGAGAGGGTCTCGATCATGTCCGCATTATTCACGAACCGTAGGGTGACACACTTAAGAGACACCGACATCCAATTGGAGCAAAAGTTTCATGCCGAAGAATAAATGCGAGGAATTTATTTCACTAGATACCAAAAAGTTTTGGGTGAAATTGCATAAAGTGGTTATGCAATGTGAAATAGAATTCTAGCAAGGGTTATTTGTGAATGTTTGTCATTAAAGTAATTGACAAAATTCTGAATAAAATAAAAGAGTTTTATTTAATGAGAGTTTGCATTAAATTTGGTGGAAATTTAATGGGATCTTTGAGTGGGATTTTGAGTGGAGGAATTTGGAGGAGTTTTGTGAGTGGAGTGTCCACCCACATGAAGAGGGAGGGCAAGGGGCAGCCCCCATGCGCCGCCACCCCTTGGGATTCCCCTCCTCCTATAAAAGGAGCCCTCCTCTCACTTCTCACTCACACCTCCTCGTGAAGGATCTCTCTCCCCTCTAGAATTTATCCCCATGGTCTCGGACTAGCGAGATACATGTTCCCGTGGCTATTCGGCAAGAAAGAGTTGTGCTTCCGCTGCATCACCTGGAGCGAGGAGGCGGAGGTTGCTCGGTGCCTCGAACGTGTGTGCGAAAGCACGGATGCTGCTGATTTATGCGCTTAGGACTTCCTCTCGATCTTGAGATCGGCAAGAGATCGTCTACATCAACCACGAGTTTGGACTCGTTAAACTTTGTCGGTCTTCAAAGGTATGTTCTCTACGGATGTACATCCGCCCGTTGTTTGTATCTAGTATAAATAGATCTTGGTATATAGTTCACATCGTAGGAAAATTTTTGTTTTCTATGCTGCGAACCCTTCAACTTTCCCATCCACAATTCCATGATGTGGGGCCCAGTAGTTGGTCCAAGCCAATCACTGCCCCCTTCACGACCTCGCATGCCTCCTTGGTGTACACCATGCCCACATAATGAATTACGGCAATGGTTTGTACAAACCGTTAGATGCCAGAACTATCGTGGGACGATGAAGGTTCCCACCCATATGTTGCATATCCTCTACGAATTACCAATTAATATGCACGCTACAAGGATAACAGCCACGACCTGCACATCCGGCTTCATGCGAGAGGAAGAAGATACAGCTGACTTCTCTGTCCCATTCCAAATTTCATGGCTAACGCATAATTTACGGCGCTAGAATCACTGATGCCAAGGGTTATTAAGTCCCTAATTTATCATCATTATTGCAAATAGAACCCTAAGTTCTATTGCTCCAATATATCATCACCTAGGATGATATCTAAGATTTCTTTATTTGTGAAAATAATATTTTCTTTCTTTGGAGTATATATGATAACACACAATTTGCAAATACTTTGGTAAAGACTCTTCAAAGGATATGAGCAAGTGATGAACTTGCCTTGTGATGGCAAGGTAGTGAAGTCTGATGCTTGCACTGGACCTTGAGCTTCTATGTCTACAAAAACATCATTATTGCCCGGTAAGGACAATATTTAAAGAAGCAAAATGATTATGCAAAGTAATGTAATGCATCATTTAACTTGATATGCATTCTCCCCATTATTATAAAAATTCTTTTTTAATAATAAAGGATTTATAAATATTAATTTTTAATATTTATAATAGAATATTTTATTCTTTTATTTTATTTCCCTTTTATTTGACTTTTATTGATTTAATAATTCTTGTAATAATTATCACTTAAATGTAAAAAATTGTTATTAAATATTTGTTTAGTATTTTCTAAAATACTACAATATTAATATATAATAAAAGTGATTTTTATTTATTTTTATCATCTCTCAATAATTTTGTAAAATTCCATAAGGAATTTATAAATTATAAAATTCTTAATAAAATTTATATGTCTAAAATTCTATATTTTAATTTATTTGGATAGTTTGGATTATTGTGAATCCAAAAATATTTCATTTATAATTTTTGGACTTTTATTTTATTTTCTAGAATTTAATTAACTTCAAGGGTATTTTGGTCTTTTCCTATTTATTAAAACAGACTCTAAATGACTTGGGTTGGCCATTTGGGTTTATTGGGCCCTTGTGGCCCAGTAGGGCAAGGTCAAAATAGCACCCCGAAGGATTTTCGGCCCACCCAGCCCAACTCACTCGATGTCTTCTCTCTCGAGCTCACCGCTCTCCGTCTCCTTCCCCGACCCCGTGGTCAGTGGTGTCGCCGCCGGCGATTCCCGCCGTCGTGGACCGCCCTGGCCGCTGTCGTGGTGCAGGAAGAGGTTGTCGACCCTGCTCTTCCCTCCTGTCCAACTAGATTTGGACATGGAGCCCTCCTGCGACCAGATCGATGTCGTCCCGAACCCTAGGGTTTTGGGTTGGCGTTGATCCTGGCGCCGCCACTGCTGTCTTGCATCGTGGTGACTCACCTCGCCCCTAGGCATGGCTATGGTCGCCGTCGTGGCGCTGTATGGGTCGCAGCGCCCCCTTGGGGGTCTCCCCGTGCCGCCATGGTCGTCGGCCCCTCTACTTCCTCTTCTATTCTCCAGCAAGGACCTTTGGTGAGTGCTTCCTCTCCTCTCGTGCTGCTCTGTGTTAGGTCACCCTCTACTAGACGTTTGGTGGTGATCTTCCTGGTTACTGTCTTGTCCTGATTAGGGTTCTTGGTTCTGTTTAGGGTTCATACCCTGCTGTTGATTAGATACTGATGAGTTAGATCATGTGTTGATGATCTCTGAATCTGTTAAGTGGTGACTAGTTGTGGCTTATTGGTGATGATTAGCTGTGGTGATGCTAGTGGTTTACTGTTGATGATTCCATGGTTAAATCTCATATGATTTAGATGGTAAAGTTGTTCTGGAAAAACTACTTGGTAAAGCTAGTGGTTTTGATAACTTACCACTGTCATTACTTGGTTAATGACAGTGAGTATGGTGTGATGAAGTTACTGTCTTAGTACTCTTGGCTTGATAATTCATGTGCAGTTTGAGATCAAAATGGTCTCTTATAGTGAAGACATATATATATATATGTATGAATATCCTGTTTATGATTCCTGTGTTTAAGAACAGGAAAATGATTTATAACTAGTTGATTGTATCTGTGAAGATTGGATGCTAAACTTTCTTAGTTTAGAATTCTTCTTGTGACACCATCCTTGTATGGCACACAAGTCTAGATTCTTTTACTTGGTGTGGTTTCATTCAAGATTAAGATTTGGCTTAGCATGATAGATAAGTGAAATCCTCTTTCCTTATATCCCTAGAACCAATGATGTTGGTCGGAGGTTTAGGGATTAAGACCACTATCTTGTTGATTCACATGGACTAATTCTGGTAGTGATACCAGCTACTATTGCTTGAATCAAAGTTGGGAAAAAGATGCTTGTAAACTTGATAACTTATATAGATCCATAAGATTAAATTCTAAGGTGCTACTCTTGTCTTAGAGATGTGCCTAGAAGTTTAAATCTTAGTTATGTTCATTCTTGAATTGAAATATAGCTTGATAACTAAATTAATGATGTTGTTCTGAGATTTAGTTGGATCCTTATACTTTTCTGATTGCTTTTAAAGTTTAAAACCTCAGTGATGGATTTACCCCACTTGGGTGCTTTTTAAGAGTTTGAGTAAGATACAGATCATGTATGCTTGTCTAATCTTAGACAGATATATCATTTGATGGTCTATTTACTCACCACTGTCACTTGATGTTGTGGCTGATAGTGGTTGATCTTGTGATCCCCTGGTATTTCCAGCTCCTAGCTTGTCCTTGATCTAGCCCATCATATCCCTGATGGCTTGACCTTGGTCTTGCTATCCACCTAATCTTCCCCCTCCTTATGTCGCCATCTTGGTGATGTGCTCCTGGGTTTTGGTTGGTTTGATCTAGATTGGCTTTGGCTGGTCATGTCGCTATGCTTGGTGTGTAAAAGCAATGGAATGGTGTGGGGATTGATTTCCCACGGCTGTGTTGATAGTTTTGTTTGGTTGTGCTGCTGCTATGGTGTTGACAGCACACACCATGCAGTTTGGTGTGTGTGCTGCTTGTGTGCTTGTTGCACAGATGTGGATATGTTCAGAATTTTTGAAAGTTACTTTCATCTGATTACTTCTACGTGGCTGGTGAAACTTCCCCCTCCTTGCTGTGATTTGACTTTTGGCTTAAAATTATGAAATATACATTCTTTCATATTGGTGAAACTTGCCCCTTATAAACTCAATGATGAAAAAGTGAACAGTGCACTTCACTGTCAACTTCTGAGAGTAAAAATAATTCTAATCCTAACCTTCTTTTTCTTTTAAGTTTATTTTTATTTTGTAGGTACCAGATTTGAAGATCAAGACTTTAGTTTAGGTTTTGTTTTTCTTTATAGATTGGTCACTTATAATAACTATCATATTCAATTGTAATCTTTAATTTATTCTTTTGTACTCTTTATTTTTATTGTTTTGTAATAAAGATTGTATTATTATCAATAAAGAAATATTATTATTATTTATTTATTTGCTATTGTAAAGATTGTGGATGATTCTCATAATTTACATTTTTGTAACTTATTTATTGAATAAAGTTATGAAATGGATATTCATATTCTTAATTGCTCTCTTTATAAAGTTTGAGTTATTATTGGTTAACTCTTAATTAATTCAAAGATTCAAACATCATTCAAAAATTCTTTTGAATTCTAATTCAAACACTCAAGTTTTAAAATTCAATTTCATTTCCCAAAACACATAAGTCCACAAAGATCATATCAAAGTATGAAAGAAACTTTGATCACTTTAGGTTTTTATTTGGCAAAAAATTTACCCACATTTTCATAGATGAATGCATGAAACATTTCAAATTCCTAAATCTACCCTTTGTTAGTTCCTAAATGTTGGAATGTTACACATGAACCCACTATCGAGCATAAATACCCCCTCTTGGAGTCACTAGCAACTAATTGGCCAAGATAGCTACTAACAACGGAGAGCATGCAAGATCATAAACAACACACACATGATAGAATCAATAAGACAAAACCATTAATCAATCTTACATAGTAATCGCAATATCCATCGGATCCCCGCAAACACAACATGCATGATTACAAATAGAAGAGATCTTAATCATGAACGGAGCTCACAAGATCTAGACATGAAAGCACAAGGAGGAGATACATGAAGGGAATATGCCCTGAGAGGCAATAATAAAGTGTTTATTATGTGTATTCCAAGTATATGATAGATGTTTATTTTGCATGCTATAATTGTATTAATACGGAAACTTTAATACATGTGTGTTTAATAAACAAACAGAAAGTTCCTAGTTATGCCTCTCTCATAAACTAGCTCGTTGATTAACAAGGTGATCAAGGTTTCCTGATCATGGACATTGGATGTTGTTAATAACGGGATCACAACATTAGTGTAATGGTGTGATGAACATTCATCCGAAGTATAGCATTACGATCAAAGTCATTGAGTTTATATTGCTATAACAACTTACGAAGTGATCCTAATCCTTAGACCATGAGATCATGTCAATCACTAACACCGGAAGAGTTTCTTGATAACATCAAACGTCACACCGTAACAGGGTGATTATAAAGATGGATTCAAAACTAATAAAGTGTTATGTTGAGGCTCATGGATCGAGAGTGGAATTTGTTCATCCCGATGACGGATAGATATACTCTGGGCCCTCTCGGTGATATCACATTGATTAGCTTGCAAGCAAGTGATTTGATCACTAGAATGTTATATCACAGGAACGATAAAAGAGTGCATGTCGGTAACGAGATAAAACTAGGTATGGAGATACCGATGATCGAATCTCGGACATGTAATATATCGTGAAACAAAGGGATTAAGATACTAGCGTAAAAGGTTCTGACGATCACAAGAAAGTCATCGTTGAATGTGTGGGAGTCAGTATGGGTCTCTAGATCCTGCTTCTGATTATTGATCCGAGAGGAGTCTCGATCATGTCCGCATTATTCACGAACCGTAGGGTGACACACTTAAGATACACCGACATCCAATTGGAGCAAATGTTTCATGCCGAAAGAATGAACAAGCGCAGGAATTTATTTCACTAGATACCAAAACAGGTTTTCGGGTGAAATTGCATAAAGTGGTTATGCATGTGAAATAGAATTCTAGCAAGGGGTTATTTGTGAATGTTTGTCATTAAAGTAATTGACAAAATTCTTAATAAAATAAAAGAGTTTTATTTAATGAGAGTTTGCATTAAATTTGGTGGAAATTTAATGGGAATTTGAGTGGAATTTTGAGTGGAGGGAATTTAAAGGAGATTTGTGAGTGGATTGTCCACCCACATGAAGAGGGGAGGGCAAGGGGGCAGCCCCCATGCGCCGGCCACCCCCTTGGGGTCCCCCCCTCCTCCTATAAAAGGATCCCCCCTCCTCACTTGTCTCTCACACCTCCTCGTGAAGGATCTCTCTCCCCCTCTAGAATTTATCCCCCATGGTCTCGGACTAGCGAGATACATGTTCCCGGTGGCTATTCGGCAAGAAAGAGTTGTGCTTCCGCTGCATCGCTGGAGCGAGGAGGCGGAGGTTGCTCGGTGCCTCGAACGTGTGCGAGCATGGATGCGCTGCTGATTTGCGGCGCTAGGACTTCCTCTCGATCTTGAGATCGGCAAGAGATCGTCTACATCAACCACGAGTTGAACTCGTTAAGCTTTGTCGGTCTTCAAGGGTATGTTCTCTACGGATATACATCCTCCCGTTGTTTGTATCTAGTAGATAGATCTTGGTATATAGTTCACATCGTAGAAAATTTTTGTTTTCTATGTTGCGAACCCTACAGTGGTATCAGAGCCGGATCTATGCGTAGATACTTTACACGGGTAGTACACATATGAGTATGTGGGCGATGATGATCATGTTGTTGCTCCTTTGTTGTAATTTTGGATACTGGTGGCATAGTGGGATGAAGTGGCCCGGACAAACTTTACATATCCTCGCACATGAGACCTGTTCCACGCTTGACATGCAACTAGTTTGCATAAGTGGCTAGCGGGTGTCTGTCTCTCCTACTATAGTCAATATCTATTTTGCAAGCGAGTTGTCAACAATTTGATTATCCTCGTTGTGGTTCATGTTCGTAGGTAAGAACGGTTCTATCTCGAAAGCCCTAAGCCACGTAAAACTTGCAATGGATAAATTAGAGGCGTCTAGTTTAGATTGTTGCTGGGCTAGTGTTATGATATGGTAGTGTTTTAAGTAGAAGTATGAGATGATACTCTTACAACACACATAGCGTGTAAAATCCATAGACCTTGGATTTACACATATAGGTATGATAGTGATCATACCACGATGCACATGATAGAGATCATCTGCGGGAACCATATCATTTCACTAATAAACATATGATGTTTTGATAGCATCTTATATTACTTGTTTAGCGCTTTGTTAGCATAATAAGATGATCCCTCATTTAAATATCAAGATAAGAATGTGTTCTTCCTTTAGTATGCACCGATTATGTTTTCGTCGCTCCAAGACATCACGTGATGATCAGGTGTTCTTGGATCCACGACCATATTTCGGGTGTAAAACAGTTACACACGCGAATACTAAGGTTCTAACTTGGCGAGCCTAGCATGTACAGACATGGCCTCGGAACACGGACCGAAAGGTTAAGCATGAGTCATATAGTTGATATGATGCCCATTTGATGCTCGCCTTTGAAGCTATACCGACTCACGTGATGATCGGACTTGGTGTAGTGGATTTGGTTCATGTAATCACCAAAAAGGCACGAGGGATGTAGTTTTTGAGTGGGAGTTCATTCATAATATGGATTATTTGAACTCAATCTATCATACACTTAGTCTAAACTTTACAAATTCTGTTGTAGATGGCACCACCTGCTTTTAATTTCAATGTGTTCATGGAGAAAGAGAAACTAGCAACGAACAGTAGCAACTTTACCGAATGGGCCATGAATTTGAGGATTCTCCTCTCTGCTGCACAAAAGCAATATGTGCTAGAAGCGCCATTAGGCCCCCCACCTTTTGATGATGCCCCTGACGAGGAGAAGAATGTCAATCAGACTCGTCAGGAGGACCACAACTTAGTTCATTGCGGCATATTATATGGGCTAGAGCCGGAACTTCGAAAGTGTTTTGAAAACGTCTATGCATTTGATACAATGAGTGAGTTGAAAATGATTTTCGACGCACATGCTGCTGTAGAGAGCTACAACGCTTCAGAAAAGTTCTTTAGCTGCATGATGGAAGAGCACAGCTCCGTTAGTGAGCATGTACTCAAGATGTCGGGTTACGCCGATAATCTTGTGTCCTTGGGAATATCGATTCCCATTGACTTAGGCATCCATCGTGTTCTGCAGTCTCTGCCACCTAGCTATAAGAGCTTCGTGATGAACTATAATATGCAAGGCATGAAGAAGTCTCTCCCCGAGCTTACACAATGCTTAAACCGCAGTGGAGATCAAAAGGAACATCAAGTGTTGATGATCAATAGGAACACCGGTTTCAAGAAAGACAAGAAGGGAAAACGGAAGGAAGTAAGGGAGGCAAGCCTGCCGTGCTCGAAAAGAAACCCCGAGTTGGACCTAAGTCCGATTCCGAAAGTGCTACTATTGTAAGGGATCGCCATCGAAGCGAATCGCCCCAAGTATCCGCGCATAAGAAGGCCGCAAGGCAAACAAAGGTATATATGATATACATGTTATTGATGTGTACTTGACTAGTACTCGCAGAGCACCGGGTATTTGATACCGATTGCTAATATTTGTAACTTTCGAATCGTGGGTCATGGAACAAGCGACCGCTAGCAAGGGGTGAGGTCAAGATGCGTGTCGGCAATGGATCAAGCATTGATGTGATCGCCGTCGGAACGCTGCTTCTCCACTTTCCGTCGGGATTAGTTATAAACTTGAATAAATGTTATCTGGTGCCTGCATTGAGCATGAACATTGTATCTGGATCGTGTTTGATGCGAAGTGGTTATTCATTTAAATCCGAGAACAATGGTTGTTCCATTTATATGAATGAAATCTTTTATGGTCATGCACCGATGATGAATGGTTTATTTCTATTATATCTCGATGATAATGTTACACATATTCATAATGTTGATGCTAAAAGGATTAAACTTAATGATGATATATCCGCATATATGTGGCACTGCCGTCTAGGTCATATTGGCGTTAAACGCATGAAGAAGCTCCATTCGGATGGACTTTTGGAATCACTTGATTATGAATCATTTGATACATGTGAGCCATGCCTTATGGGCAAGATGACTAGTACGCCGTTTTCCGGTTCAATAGAACGCGATGATTTATTGGAAATCATACATTCGATGTATGTGGTCCAATGAGTGTGTTTCGAGGTGGATATCGTTATTTTGTTACTTTCATGGATGATTTGAGTAGATACGGTTATATCTACTTGATGAAACACAAGTCTGAAACCTTTGAAAAGTTCAAGGAATTTCAGAATGAAGTGGAAAATCATCGTAATAGAAAGATCAAATTTCTATAGTCCGACCGTGGAGGTGAGTATCTAAGTTACGAGTTTAGCACTCACATGAAAGAGTGTGGAATTGTTTCACAACTCACACCTGCCGGAACACCACAGGGAAATGGTGTGTCGGAACATCGTAATCGTAATTTATTAGATATGGTTCGATCTATGATGTCTCTGACGGACTTGCCGTTGTCATTTTGGGGTTATGCACTAGAAACTGCTGCATTCACTTTAAATCGGGCACCATCTAAATCCGTTGAAAAGACACCGTATGAATTGTGGTTTGGAAACAAACCTAAGTTGTCATTTCTTAAAGTTTGGGGATGCGATGTTTATGTGAAGAAACTTCAACCGGATAAACTCGAACCCAAAGCGGAAAAATGCATCTTCATAGGATACCCTAAAGAAACTATTGGGTATTCCTTCTATCACAGATCCGAGGGCAAGGTTTTGTTGTTAAGAATGGATCCTTTCTAGAGAAAGAGTTTCTCGAAAGGTGTGAGTAGTCAAGGTAGAACTCAAGAGGTTGTGGAACCTTCTCTTCAAAGTATAGCGAGAAGCGCAATGCGAAGTTGTTCCGGAGTTGGCTCCACCTTGAAGAGGGAACTAATGATAATGATCATGAAACTCGAAGAGAGTACTACCGAACCTCGCAGGTCAAACAAGACGCGTGCAGCTCCCGAGCTATACGGAAATCCTGTCATGAATTTCATGGTTGATGAAAATGATGACCCTGCGACGTATGAAGAAGCGATGATGAGCCCGGATTCCAACAAATGGTTAGAAGCCATGAAATCCGAGATGGAATCCATGTATGAAAATCAAGTTTGGAACTTGGTGGAATTACCTCACGACCGAAAGGCCGTGGAGAACAAATGGATTTTCAAAAGGAAAACTGATGCTGATGGTAATGTGACCGTCTATAAAGCTCGACTTGTCGCAAAGGGGTTTCGACAAATTCAAGGAGTTGACTACTATGAGACTTTCTCTCTCGTAGCGATGCTAAAGACAGTTAGGATTATGTTAGCAATTGCTGCATATTTCGATTATGAGATATGGCTGATGGATGTCAAAACCGCGTTTCTCAATGGTAATATTTAAGAAGAGTTGTATATTATACAACCAAAGGGTTTTGTCGATCCTAAGGATGCTAACAAGGTGTGCAAGCTTCAGCGATCCATCTATGGATTGAAGCAAGCATCACGAAGTAGGAATCTCCGCTTTGATGAGGTGATCAAAGAGTTTGGATTTGTCCAAACTTATGGAGAAGCTTGTATTTACAAGAAAGTAAGTGGGAGCAATGTGGCATTTCTGATATTATATGTGGATGACATATTATTGATCGGAAATGATATAGATCTTTTAAACAGTGTTAAAAGTTATCTAAACAAAGAAATTTTCAATGAAGGACCTAGGTGAAGCGTCATACATATTAGGCATAAATATCTATAGAGATAGATCTAGGCGCCTAATAGGGCTATCGCAAAGTACATACCTTGATAAGATTTTAAAGAAGTTTAAAATGGACGGAAGTAAGAAGGGGTTCTTACCTATGTTGCAAGGCAAGACATTGAGTAAGACTCAAAGTCCGGCTTCGGCGGAAGAAAAAGAGATAATGGACAAAGTCCCCTATGCTTCAGCCATAGGCTCTATAATGTACGCCATGCTATGTACAAGACCGGATGTGGCACATGCTATTAGTTTGACTAGTCGGTACCAATCGGATCCAGGTTCGGAACACTGGATAGCGCTCAAGAATATCCTTAAGTACTTACGAAGAACTAAGGATATGTTTCTTGTATACGGAGGTGAAGAAGAGCTCGTCGCTAAGTGTTATGTCGACGCTAGCTTTGACACCGATCCGGATGACTCTAAGTCTCAATCCGGATACGTATTTCTCATGAATGGCGGAGCGGTTAGTTGGAGGAGCTCCAAACAACCTGTGGTAGCGGGATCAACAATGGAGGCCGAATATGTTGCTGCTTCAGAAGCGGCTCAGGAAGCAGTTTGGATGAAGGAGTTCATATCCGAACTAGGAGTAGTGGCAAACGCGTTGGACCCAACGGTGATCTATTGTGACAACAATGGTGCCATTGCCAATGCCAAAGAGCCAAGGTCTCACAAGCATTCCAAGCATATTAAGCGCCGGTTTCACTCCATCCGTGAGCATGTCAAGGATGGAGATATAAAGATTTGTAAAGTACATACGGATCTCAATGTAGCAGATCCGTTGACTAAAACTCTCCCTAGAGCAAAACATGATCAACACCAGAACTCAATGGGTGTTAGAATTATCACTATGTAACTAGATTATTGTCTCTAGTGCAAGTGGGAGATCAAGGAATATGCCCGAGAGGCAATAATAAAGTGTTTATTATGTGTATTCCAAGTATATGATAGATTTTTATTTTGCATGCTATAATTGTATTAATACGGAAACGTTAATACATGTGTGTTTAATAAACAAATGTAAAGTTCCTAGTTATGCCTCTCTCATAAACTAGCTCGTTGATTAACAAGATGATCAAGGTTTCGATCATGGACATTGGATGTTGTTAATAACGGGATCACAACATTAGTGTAATGGTGTGATGAACATTCATCCAAGTATAGCATTACGATCAAAGTCATTGAGTTTATATTGCTATAACAACTTATGAAGTGATCCTAATCCTTAGACCATGAGATCATGTCAATCACTAACACCGAAGAGTTTCTTGATAACATCAAACGTCACACCGTAATGTGGTGATTATAAAGATGGATTCAGAACTAATAAAGTGTTATGTTGAGGCTCATGGATCGAGAGTGGAATTTGTTCATCCCGATGACGGATAGATATACTATGGGCCCTCTCGGTGATATCACATTGATTAGCTTGCAAGCAAGTGATTTGATCACTAGAATGTTATATCACAGAACGAGAAAGAGTGCATGTGTAACGAGATCAAACTAGGTATGGAGATACCGATGATCGAATCTCGGACATGTAATATATCGTGAAACAAAGGGATTAAGATACTAGCGTAAAGGTTACGACGATCACAAGAAAGTCATCGTTGAATGTGTGGGAGTCAGATGGGTCTCGAGATCCCGCTTCGATTATTGACCGAGAGGGGTCTCGATCATGTCCGCATTATTCACGAACCGTAGGGTGACACACTTAAGAGACACCGACATCCAATTGGAGCAAATGTTTCATGCGTAAAGAATGAATAAGCAGGAATTTATTTCACTAGATACCGAAACAGGTTTTCGGGTGAAATTGCATAAAGTGGTTATGCATGTGAAATAGAATTCTAGCAAGGGGTTATTTGTGAATGTTTGTCATTAAAGTAATTGACAAAATTCTGAATAAAATAAAAGAGTTTTATTTAATGAGAGTTTGCATTAAATTTGGTGGAAATTTAATGGGAATTTGAGTGGACTTTTGAGTGGAGGGAATTTAAAGGAGATTTGTGAGTGGAGTGTCCACCCACATGAAGAGGGGAGGGAAAGGGGGCAGTGTGGCATCCCGCAAAACCACTACTAGAAAATCGCGTTGAATTTGTGCATTGCATCGTCATCATCATATGTTGTTTGTCTAAAACTATTTTTCGCAAAGCCTGTTTTGTTTCTAAAAACGCCCCGTCTTTTATTCAAACGCCAAACCCCGGGTGCTGCCGGATATTTTGTTTGTCTAAAAACCACTTGTAAAAGTTCATCGGAAATTAAATAAAATATTTAATTATTTTAGTGGGGCAGTCGAACGGGCCGAATGACCCGAACGACCACCCCAGAAAATTACAACGGTCCACCCCAACAATTCCTACAGCTACCAACTAACCTACCCAGCCCTCCCCTCCACCTCACCCCAACCAATGGCCTCTCGCCACCTCACCCTCTCTCCCCCTCTACCCAATCCTAAACCGCCACATCACCACCCCACTCCCCCCTCTTCCCTCTCTCTCCTTTCAACCCAGCCCCACACACCCCACCTCCAGCAAACACACACCACACAACGCACGCACCCACACCTGCAACACGCGCGCGCGCCCTGGCCACATCACCCCCTGCCTCCCCTGTCGCCTCTGGGACCCACCCGACCCGCGGGCCCCACCGCCGCCGTACCCCTGTTCCTCTTCCTTCTCTCCCCCCTCTCTCCCACCTCCCCCCCGCGCTCTCCCTGCTTCGCACCTCTCCCGAGCTCACGACCGCCCGCCTCAAGACTCGCCTCTCCCCGTCGCCTCCCCTCCACCCTCTGCATCTACCGGCGACCCCTCTCCCCAAGCTCATGCCCCGCCCCGCTGCCCGCTCCCCCGACAAGCTCTGCTCCGCCGCCGCCGGCGCGCAGCCACGCCTCCCCCCACGCCACCGTCCTTCTCCCCTCCCGTCCTCGCTGGCTGCCCTCCTCCGCCAGCCTCAGGCCGCGCCTCGCGCTGCTGCTCGCTGCTCGCGACCTCCAGCCCTCGCCTCCTTGCCGCGCCATGGACGCTGCCGCTCGTTTTCCGGCGCCGACCATCGCCGCGCGAGCCGCTTCTCCTCGCCGCGCCGCTGCCGCTTTCACTCCGCCTGCTTCCGCTTTTGCGCGCTCGAGCCCAGCCCAGCGTCCTCCATGGCGCGGTCCCACCGACGGCGTCTGCCTTCGCCTGCCGCTTGCGCGGGCCGACGCCTCCGCTGGAACTCGCCTGAGCTGCAGACGCCAGGCCGCTGCCTGCCAAGCCCTTCCGCGCCTCTGGTTGGTGCGTTCGCCGCCAGCGCCGCCTCTCCCGCAGCCACCATCCGCCCCAGCCGCGTCCTTCCCCGAGCGTGTATGCGTGTTCAGGGCCAGCTCGAGCTGGTGGTACGCCAAGATCTACCGGCACCGAGAACCCCAACCCAAAGAGGACCGGAACGCAAGACCATGTCCCGAAGGCAAAGTCCGGACCCGAATACCCCATCGCCAAGTTCTACTTCCTTGTGGCCAAGGCCCCCAAGCATGGCGACACCACGACGTCAAGGTCCAAGAGCCCCATCGACATCAAGGAACCGAAGGAGGGCTATGAGGTACCTGGTACCGCACAAGCTCGTCAGCGACCCCCGACGCGCGAACCCCAAGGCCTTGAAGAGGAGCCGATGGTATCGCCTCCACGGAACACCGAGTTCTCCATCGAGGACACCAGAACCGTCGACATGACCTGAAGACCGCGAATGCGACTAGAACGTCGGCCGATCAGATTTAGTCGATGCGCCGACGCCGGACCAAGCCCGCTTCCGGATGCCGAGGTCACCGACACGTAACCACAAGATCTACTTCGGGCACCGTGCATAAGACCTACCTTCGTTATCCGAGAGCGCTTCAGGCGAGACCGGACCCCGGACCCTGTCGAACCCCGAAACCTCGGACCAAGATCTGCCGAACCCTAATGTGTGAACCTTTTCCGAAACCATATTTCATAACATAATATAACTTGTCGCATAATAATTGTCTTGCATGCTTACATTCATGTGGTTTGGGGGCCTTATGCCGATTCACCTCTAATTAAATATGGGGCCCACATGCAGGCAAATCTAGTCTCATATTGGCCTCATTTAAATTTGTGTAGCGAACCGGTGCCATCTTTTGCCTTGTTAATGCAACATTTAATTTGCGGGGTAGATAAATAACTTGAACCATTTAATTAATTGTCGGGACCCCGGTTCCAATTAATATGACCTAATTGCATCGCACCTTGCCATGTCATCCATCATACATGCATCATGCCGATCTTCTGCCGTTGTGTTAAATATTGCATCCGGTGTTTCTTCTAGTGTTTTGCGTCTTCGCGGATAAGGCCGTTGAGTTGATGTGAGCTTCGCCCCGATCTTCGGTTGAACCCTCGACAATGTTTTTCAGGCGAGCATCTCCCCCTTTTCTACCTATCTTACTTTTATAGTGTTTTACTCCTTCCTGTTGATCTATCGCTATCCGTGTTATGCGATGCTTTAGTTTCGTACTGTGATATACCGTGCAGCCCTATATTGCCTTGGACACATCCTATTACCCGTTGTTTGGTAGATAGTTGGACTGCGTCGTAGTCGCTTGCTCAAGTGCTGTGTCGCCCAAAGGCCAGCTTGTTGATGTATTGCCGCATGTTGATGTTGGAGATGATCCTAGTTTTACTTATCGCTCACTTTAATTCATGTTTAACAACTAAAATTGAAATAAGCGAGAGGCATCGGTGGGTGATAGATAATATTTGGTTTCAACGCCTACTTGTGTCCCGTGGGACCCCGAGTACTTGATACTGCCTTGAGTTATCGCTATCCACATCCGGAGGTATATGGGACCCCCGAGCGAGCTTGATTCATCTTATTTCTTGGGGCCACAAACTAGTTTGAGGTTTTATTTACTATCCTGTACTTATGCCATGCTACTTATGTATTTACGATTAGCGAGGAGCACACTGCATCGCTTAGGTAAGCGGAGTGATTACGCTGCATCGACACCCAGTTTTCGGGTTCCGATCGCTTCATGCCATTGTCGCAAACCTTGAGTCCGTCTCGAGCTTGCTTACTGCTATGGTAGACTTCAAGGGTGGCCCTGAAATATTTCTCGAATCCTGTGATTGTTCATGAAAGCCTCGTTGGGTTTTGAGTTGGTTTTTCCGAGGTTGATCGAGCGTGTGTTGCTATTGGTGCACCGCCGGGTAAAACTTTTCAAAGCCGTGTCATGTTATGGACGACTTGGAGCAAGATATCTCGATCATAGACAAGCATAAATAAAGTTTATTGCTATAAATTTGACTTTATAATGACTAGTAATCAGCTTCACTATAACGGAATGCCTAAATAATACGCCCACAATTGCTTGTTTGGATTGTCGCCACACCATTGTACCTGACTAGTAAGTATTGCAACTACAACGGAATGGCTGAACAAAAGTACCAACAACTGCTGGGTTTAAGGGTTATCTCATACTATTCATATCTGATTAGTAAGTGTTACAACTATAACGGAATGGTTAATTAAAAGTGCCTACTGCTTATTTTATCAAGACGATTATCTAAACCTGACTAGTAATTGCTGCAACGATAACTGGATAAGTAAAACTGCCAACTGTGTGGGTTCCTCGGTTGACTTCCTCGTTTGGTCTCGAGGGGGAAACATCAGGATGGGTTTGTTTGGTGTTAGCTTCAGTTTGGATCCGGATAGGTCACTCTTATCCCTCTCTGATAACCGCCAGTTGTATCGAGTCTCTATAGGTTGTTTAGTGCATGCTGCCGCTGCCGCTTCAGTCCACCATACCTATGTAGGCGAGGACCGCCGAATTCTAGACTCGCCGTGTACTGGCCTCGATCGACGCCTCTTTTTCCTTTGCCCTTTGTCGGCACCCTTTTGTTTAAGCAGGTTTTGAGATCGACGTCGTTAGCGTGGTTACCCTTCCGCTTGGCTGGGCAGGGTTTTGGACGCCATTGGTTATTCTTCAGGGCTCTTAGTCCCATTTGCATCTTGTCCGTAGCTGGACGCTATATCGTTTCAAGGTGATTTGGATCTTTGTATATTATATCTGTATTCTTGACTCACTGAGTCGCTTTTATATATATATCTGTTCTGTGGGTTCCATCGAGGACTGTTGTGTAATGTTATTACTTCGTTTTCCACCCGCACGAAAGTGCCTGGTGGGCACCTTTGAATCATTTCTATGCGGGTTTGGCGAATTTTGCTCAAACTTGCATAGGTCCGATTCTGAGGGTGTTACAGAGTGGTATCAGAGCTCAGCAGTTGCGATACCCCACAAGTCCAGCCTGTAGGATAACCTAGCTAACGGTCGAAGTAGAGTGTCAAAACTATTTTGCGAAAACGGTTGGATAGTTCTGATTAGGTCTTATTTTACTCCTTACCCCTCTGCTATTCTCCTCTTATCTCGACATGTTTTGATTCTGCTCTCTTATCTTATCTTCGAGTCCAGGAATTCTCGAGGTTGGGTTCCGTCGTACCTTCAGGGTTTCGCTTCCTTCTTTGATAACGGTGTTCTACCATCCGGTGTTCAAGCTGCCTGAGGAATCCGCCTGCTGTGGTACCATTCTTTGTTCCGTGTTCGTGCTATCCGGTGTTCTCCGACGCGACGACATCATCTACGCCAGATCCGATGCAGAGTCTGCATCACTCCTTTGTTTCCGAACCTCGCTTGTCGAGATCTTCAGTCTGATTCCGAGAGTTGGTTGCATAATCCGCCTATTCTTGTGCAGAGTAATGGTTTGGGTGCGCGATGGACTGATCACCATCCGACTACTCTTAACATTCGCTCTTGTACATCGAATCGGTGGACCCAGCAATTTTATTCCGTCCACGGAAGCTAGAGGTGGCTTTATTTGTGGATACCTCTACCTTCGACCTTTTGTCCCCGGAGTGTTCTCTCGACGATCACGGACAACAACCCTTGTTAGTGGTGTCGTGAGGATCTACACGAAGCGAGAAGACGCAGTCACGACCTTCCTTCCGGTACCATGAGGCGGATCTCGAGGGCGAGATCCATTGTTAGTGGTGTCGAATTGTGGCATCCCGCAAAACCACTACTAGAAAATCGCGTTGAATTTGTGCATTGCATCTTCATCATCATATGTTGTTTGTCAAAACTATTTTTCGCAAAGCCTGTTTTGTTTCTAAAAACGCCCGTCTTTTATTCAAACGCCAAACCCCGGGTGCTGCCGGATATTTTGTTTGTCTAAAAACCACTTGTAAAAGTTCATCGCAAATTAAATAAAATCTTTAATTATTTTAGTGGGGCAGTCGAACGGGCCGAATGACCCGAACGACCACCCCAGAAAATTACAACGGTCCACCCCAACAATTCCTACAGCTACCAACTAACCTACCCAGCCCTCCCCTCCACCTCACCCCAACCAATGGCCTCTCGCCACCTCACCCTCTCTCCCCCTCTACCCAATCCTAAACCGCCACATCACCACCCCACTCCCCCCTCTTCCCTCTCTCTCCTTTCAACCCAGCCCCACACACCCCACCTCCAGCAAACACACACCACACAACGCACGCACCCACACCTGCAACACGCCGGCCACCACATCACCCTGCCTCCCCATCGCCTGGGACCCACTCACCCGGGCCCCACCGCCACGACCCTGTTCCTCTTCCTTCTCTCCTCCTCTCCAACCTCCCACCGCGCCGCTCTCCCGCTTCCACCCTCTCCGAGCTCGCCGCCCGCCTGCACCTGCCTCTCCCCGCCGCCCCTCCATCCTCTCAGATCTGCCGGCCCTCTCCCCTGCTCGCCATGCCCCGCCTCGCTGCCCGCCTCCCCGACAAGCTCGCTCACACGGCCACAGCCCACGCCCCCACGCCACCGCCCTTCTCCCCACCCCGCCCCCGGCGTGTCGCTCCTCCCTCGCCAGCCGCCCCGCTGAGTAGCCGCCGCCGCCCGCGCGACCTCCAGCCTCTCCCTCGCTCTCGCCTCCGCGCGGACGCCAGCCGCCCGCTGCTCGTTCCTCTCCGGCGCCACCATCGCTGCGAAGCCGCTTTTGCTTCCTCACCGCCGCCTCGCCGCCTTGCGTGCCTCCGAGCTCAAGTCTCGCCCTGCCCTCCGCGGGCGCCGTCCCACCACCGCTGCTCTCTCTTCTCGCCCGCCGCTGCAGGCGGGCCGCCCTCTGCTGGAACTCGCCTCCGAGCCGTGCACGCCAGCCGCTCGGCCGCAAGCCCTTCCGCCGCCTGGTTGGTGCGTTCACGCCGACCATGCGCGCTCTCCTCGGTGCAGGCCACCGTCCGCCCCGAGCCCGTCCTTCCCCGGCGTGTATCGTGTTCGTGGCCAGCTGCCGGTGGTACGCCAAGATCTACCGGCACCGAGAACCCCACCCAAAGAGGACCGAACGCAAGACCGTCCCGAAGGCAAAGTCCGGACCCGAATACCCCATCGCCAAGTTCTACTTCCTTGTGGCCAAGGCCCCCAAGCATGGCGACACCACGACGTCAAGGTCCAAGAGCCCCATCGACATCAAGGAACCGAAGGAGGGTATGAGGTACCTGGTACCGCACAAGCTCGTCAGCGACCCCCGACGCGCGAACCCCAAGGCCTTGAAGAGGAGCCGATGGTATCGCCTCCACGGAACACCGAGTTCTCCATCGAGGACACCGTAACCGCCGACATGACTCAAGACCGCGAATGCGACTAGAACGTCAGCGATCAGGACGAGTCCGATGCGCCCCTGACGCCGGACCAAGCCCTGCTTCCCGGATGCCGAGGTCACCGACACAGAACCACAAGATCTACTTCGCGGGCACCGTGCGACAAGACCTACCTTCGTTATCCGAGAGCGCTTCAGGCGAGACCGGACCCCGGACCCTGTCGAACCCCGAAACCTCGGACCAAGATCTGCCGAACCCTAATGTGTGAACCTTTTCCGAAACCCTATTTCATAACATAATATAACTTGTCGCATAATAATTGTCTTGCATGCTTACATTCATGTGGTTTGGGGGCCTTATGCCGATTCACCTCTAATTAAATATGGGGCCCACATGCGGGCAAATCTAGTCTCATATTGGCCTCATTTAAATTTGTGTAGCGAACCGGTGCCATCTTTTGCCTTGTTAATGCAACATTTAATTTGCGGGGTAGATAAATAACTTGAACCATTTAATTAATTGTCGGGACCCCGGTTCCAATTAATATGACCTAATTGCATCTCACCTTGCCATGTCATCCATCATACATGCATCATGCCGATCTTCTGCCGTTGTGTTAAATATTGCATCCGGTGTTTCTTCTAGTGTTTTGCGTCTTCGCGGATAAGGCCGTTGAGTTGATGTGAGCTTCGCCCCGATCTTCGGTTGAACCCTCGACAATGTTTTTCAGGCGAGCATCTCCCCCTTTTCTACCTATCTTACTTTTATAGTGTTTTACTCCTTCCTGTTGATCTACTGCTATCTGTGTTGCGATGCTTTAGTTTCCGTACCTGTGATATACCGTGCAGCCCTATATTGCCTTGGACACATCCTATTACCTGTTGTTTGGTAGATAGTTGGACCTGCGCGTCGTAGTCGCTTGCTCAAGTGCTGTTGCGTGTCGTCCAGTGCCACAGTTGTTGATGTATTGCCGCATGTTGATGTTGGAGATGATCCTAGTTTTACTTATCGTTCACTTTAATTCATGTTTAACAACTAAAATTGAAATAAGCAGAGGCATCGGTGGGTGATAGATAATATTTGGTTTCCGAACGCCCACTTGTGTCCCGTAGGACCCCGAGTACTTGATACCTGTTCCTTGAGTTATCGCGCTATCCACATCCGGGAGGTATATGGGACCCCCCTGAGCCAGAGCTTGATTCAGTCTTATTTCTTGGGGCCACAAACTAGTTTGAGGTTTTATTTACTATCCTGTACTTATGCCATGCTACTTATGTATTTACGATTGTGCGAGGAGCACACTGTACTGTTTAGGTAAGCGGAGTGATTACGCGGTATCGACACCCCGAGTTTTCGGGTTCCCAGTCGCTTACAGCCATTGTCGCAAACCTTGAGTCCGTCTCGGAGCTTGCTTACTTTGTTGCGGGTAGACTTCAAGGGGTGGCCCCCTGAAATATTTCTGAATCCTGTGATTGTTCAGTCGTGAAAGCCTCGTTGGGTTTTGAGTTGGTTTTTCCGAGGTTGATCGAGCGTGTGTTGCTATTGGTGCACCCCGGCCAGGTAAAACTTTCTGAAAGCCGTGTCCGCGGTTATGGACGACTTGGAGCACAGTATCTCGATCATAGACAAGCATAACTAAAGTTTATTGCTATAAATTTGACTTTATAATGACTAGTAATCATCTTCACTATAACGGAATGCCTAAATAATACTGCCCACAATTGCTTGTTTGGATTGTCGCCATACCATTGTACCGACTAGTAAGTATTGCAACTACAACGGAATGGCTGAACAAAAGTACCAACAACTCTGGGTTTAAGGGTTATCTCATACTATTCATATCTCGATTAGTAAGTGTTACAACTATAACGGAATGGTTAATTAAAAGTGCCATCGCTTATTTTATCGTGACGATTATCTAAACGACTAGTAATTGCTGCAACGATAATCGGATAAGTAAACGCCAACCGTGTGGGTTCCTCGGTTGACTTCCTCGTTTGGTCTCGAGGGGAAACATCAGATGGGTTTGTTTGGTGTTAGCTTGTGTTGGATCCGGATAGGTCACTCTTATCCCTCTCTCGATAACCGCCAGCTTGTATCGAGTCTCTATAGGTTGTTTAGTGCATCTGCCGCTGCCGCCATCCACCATACCTATGTAGGCGAGGACCGCAATTCTAGACTCGCTGTAATGTCCTCGATCGACGCTCCTCTTTTTCCTTTGCCCTTTGTCAGCACCCCTTTTGTTTAAGCAGGTTTTGAGATCGACGTCGTTAGCAGGGTTACCCTTCCGGCTTGGCCTGGGCAGGGTTTTGGACGCCATTGGTTATTCTTCAGGGCTCTTAGTCCCATTTGCATCTTGTCCGTAGCTGGACGCTATATCGTTTCAAGGTGATTTGGATCTTTGTATATTATATCTGTATTCTTGACTCACTGAGTCGCTGTTATATATATCTGTTCTGTGGGTTCCATCGAGGACTGTTGTGTAATGTTATTACTTCGTTTTCCACCCGCACGAAAGTGCCTGGTGGGCACCTTTGAATCGTTTCTATGCGGGTTTGGCGAATTTTGCTCAAACTTGCATAGGTCCGATTCTGAGGGTGTTACAGGCAGCCCCCATGCGCCGGCCACCCCCTTTGGGTTCCCCCCCTCCTCCTATAAAAGGAGCCCCCCTCCTCACTTGTCTCTCACACCTCCTCGTGAAGGATCTCTCTCCACCTCTAGAATTTATCCCCCATGGTCTCGGACTAGCGAGATACATGTTCCCGGTGGCTATTCGGCAAGAAAGAGTTGTGCTTCCGCTGCATCGCTGGAGCGAGGAGGCGGAGGTTGCTCGGTGCCTCGAACGTGTGTGCGAGCACGGATGCGCTGCTGATTTGCGGCGCTAGGACTTCCTCTCGATCTTGAGATTGGCAAGAGATCGTCTACATCAACCACGAGTTGAACTCGTTAAGCTTTTTCGGTTTTCAAGGGTATGTTCTCTACGGATATACATTAGCCCGTTGTTTGTATCTAGTAGATAGATCTTGGTATATAGTTCACATCGTAGGAAAATTTTTGTTTTCTATGCTGCGAACCCTACAGTACAACCATCTAGCTACTACATGGTGAAGGGTTTCGCAGCATAGTAAATCAAAAAAATTCTACGGATGCGAACAAGAAAGCCAAGATCTAATCTAGGAGATGTAATCAACTAGAGATATAGATGAGATCTTCATACCCTGGAAGAAATCACATAGCGGAAACGTTCAACAGAACGTGGTTGATGTAGTCGTACTCGCTGTCTCCTCCTCGCGATCCGATCCGATCCTACGCCGCAAGTGGCGGCGCCTCCGAGAGATGCACATGTACGGTGCAGCGACGCCTCCTCCTTCCTTGGTCCAGCAAGTATGGTGGAGATATAGATTGGATCTGCAGCACGATGACGTGGTGCTTAAGGTGGAGAGTTTCTGCGGCAGGACTTCGCCTACGCGCAGTCGGGAGAGAGAGAGAGGAGGGGCAGAAGTTGGCGGCTAGGGTTGGAGGAGTGGGGGGAGGCTGGACCCCTGCCCTCCTTATATAGGGGGCTGGCCGGCCCCCCTTGGCCCCTCCTCCAAGCCCTAGGGCGGCGGCCCCAAGGGTGGAGTGGGGGGCAAGTCTTCCCCTCCTTCTAGAAGGCTCCCCTAGGGTTTCCCCTAGGACTGGTCGGCTAGGCCTTGGGGGCCTTGTGCCCTTGGACCAAAGTGCCCAGGGCACTTCCCCTTAGGACCACGCAGGCCTCCGACAAGTGGACCCACGTTGGTCCCACGCCGGAACCTTCTAGAACCTTCCGGTACAATACCGATAAACTCTGAAACGATTCCAAAATCCAAAAACTGCTTTCCTTTATATGAATCTTATTCTCTGGACCATTCCGGAACCTCTCGTGATGTCCTGGATCTCATCCGAGACTCCGAACAAAAACTCATAAACCAATCATCCCTTCTATCCTAGCGTCGATGCATGCACGTTATGTGTGACCCACGGTTCGAGAATATGCAGACATGATCTTCTATCAATAATCAATAGCGGGATCTGGAAACCCATATTGACTCCCACACATTCATCGATGATCATATCGGATGAACCACAATGCCAGGATTCAATTAATCACATATATGTATTCCCTTCGTCACGCGATATTTTACTTGCCCGCGATTCGATCGTTGGTATCGGCATACCTAGTTCAATCTCGTTCACAGCAAGTACTTTACTTGTTCCATAATCCGATATCACTTTGTGATTAACTCCTTAACCACGTGCTTTCAAGCGGTGTTGATATCTATTACCGAGTGGGCCCGAAGTATATCTCTCCTACTCGGGAGGGACAAATTCCATCTCGATACATACAACCCAACAAGTACTTTCCGATCACCTGAGAGACACCTTTATGATCACCCTCACATAGGATGATGTTTGATGACCTCAAAGCTTTCTTCTGATACCAGGGAGTTGTATTATCTCATGGTCTAAGGAATACAATACTTGACATAGGAAAAAGCTTCGCAAAGATGAACATAATGATACCATATAATTGCTCTGCTTAATTTGGGTATGTCCATCATATCATTCTCCTAATGACATGATCTCATTATTAATTGACAACTCATGTCTATGGTTAGGAAACCTTAACCATCATTAATCAATGAGCTAGTCCATAGAGGTGTACTAGGGACACGGTGTTGTTCATAAACCACACAAGTATCAACGTTTCCTCTTAATACAATTCTAGCATGGAATATAAACTTTATCATGAACAAGAATTATAATAATAACATCTTTATTATTGCCTCTAGGGCATAATTCCAACAGTCTCCCACTTGCACTAAAGTCAATAATCTAGTTTACATCTGGCAACAATCTAACACCCATGGCATTAAGGTGCTGATCATGTTTTGCTCGTGGAAGAGGTTTAGTCAACGGATCTGCGACATTCAGATCCGTATGTACTTTGCTAATCTTCAGATCTCCATCTTCTATATAATCTCGAATTATATGAAAATGGTGGTTGATGTGCTTGGTCTTTGGATGATATCTTGGTTCCTTAGCCAGTGCTATGACGTCAGTGTTGTCGCACAATATCTCCAGTGGGTCCAAGGCACTTAGAACCACACCAAGCTCAGTGATGAAGTTCCTGATCCAAACTCCTTCACTTGACGCTTCTGAAGCAGCCATGTATTCCGGTTTTGTTGTAGATCCCGTGATCATGCTTTGCTTGCAGCTTCTCCAGCTCACAGCTCCACCATTCAAAATATAAACATATCTTGTTTGAGATTTAGAATCATCCGGGTCGGTGTCAAAACTAGCATCGACGTAACCTTTTACGACGAGCTGCTCATCACCTCCATAGACCAAGAACATTTCTTTAGTCCTGTTTAAATACTTTAGGATGTTCTTTACGGCTGTCCAGTGTTCCACTCCTGGATCACTCTGGTATCTGCTCGTCAAACTAAGAGCATTGGACACATCCGGTCTAGTACATAGCATGGCATACATGATAGAACCTATGGCCGAGGCATATGGCACTTTGCTCATAGTATCTCTATCGTTTACCGTAGCTGGACACTAAGCCTTGCTCAATATCTTACCTGAAAACATGGGCAATGAACCTTTCTTTGCTTTATCCATTCTGAACCTTTTCAGAACTTTGTCTAGATATGTACTTTGGATTAAAGCTATTAGGCGTCTTTGTCTATCTCTATAGATTTTGATGCCTAATATATAAGCAGCTTCTCCTAGGTCTTTTATTGAAAAACATTTATTCAAATAACTCTTCACATCGTTAATCATACCAATGTCATTTCCAATAATCAATATGTCATCCACATTTAGTACTAAAAATGTCACCGATCTCCCACTCACATTCTTGTAGATACAAGCTTCGTAGCAATTTGGAACAAATCCAAAACTCTTGATCACTTGATCAAAATGAAAGTTCCAACTCTGAGATGCTTGCTTCAATCCATAAATGGAACGCTGAAGTTTGCACACCTTATTAGCATCCTTAGGATCGACAAAACCTTCGGGCTGAATCATATACAACTCTTCATTAATGTTGCCATTGAGGAACGCAGTCTTGACATCCATCTGCCATATTTCATAATCATGAAATGCAGCAATTGCTAATAAAATACGAATGGACTTAAACATCACTACGGGAGAGAAAGTCTCATCGTAGTCAACACCTTGAACTTGTCGAAACCCTTTTGCGACAAGCCGAGCTTTATAGACAGTAACATTACCATCCGCGTCCGTTTTCCTCTTGAAAATACATTTGCACTCAATGGCCTTACGGTTGCTAGGAGGGTCCACCAAAGTCCATACTTGGTTTTTGCTCATGGATCCCAATTCGGATTTCATGGCCTCTAGCCATTTCTCAGAGTCTGAGTTCATCATTGCTTCCTCATAGTTCATAGGTTCACTGTTGTCTAACAACAAGACGGTTAAGACAGGGTTGCCGTACCATTCAGGACTGACACATGACCTTGTCGACCTGCGAAGTTTAGTAGTAGCATCGTTCGAAGTTTCATGATCCTCGTCATTAGCTTCCTCTCTTGTTGGTGCAGACAGCACTGGAACAATTTCAGGTGCTACGCTACTCTCCAACTCGAGAGAAGGTTCAATAACCTCGTCTAGCTCTACCTTCCTCTCACTCACTTCTTTCGAGAGAAACTCCTTCTCAAGAAAGGATCCGTTCTTTGCAACAAACACTTTGCCTTCGGATCTGTGGTAGAAGGTATACCCAATCGTTTCCTTAGGGTATCCTATGAAGACGCATTTCTCCACTTTGGGTTCGAGCTTGTCCGGCATCAACTTCTTGACGTAAGCTTCGCATCCCCAAACTTTAAGAAACGACAACTTAGGTTTAGCACCAAACCATAGTTCATACGGTTTTGTCTCAACGGATTTAAATGGTGCCCTATTTAAAGTGAATACAGCGGTTTCTAATGCATAACCCCAAAATGATAACGGCAAATCTGTAAGAGACATCATTGATTGCACCATATCTAATAGAGTTCGATTCTGGCGTTCAGACGCACCATTGCGATGTGGTGTTTCGGGTGGCGTGAGTTGCGAGACGATTCCGCTTGCTTTAAGATGCGTGAGAAAATCATAACTCAAATATTCACCTCCACGATCGGATCGTAGAAATTTAATTTTCCTGTTACGATGGTTTTCCACTTCGTTCTGAAATTCTTTGAACTTTTCAAACGTTTCAGATTTATGTTTCATTAAATAGATATACCCATATCTACTTAAGTCATCAGTAAAAGTGAGAAAATAGCGATATCCACCACGCGTCGAAACACTCATTGGTCTGCATACATCGGTATGTATGATTTCTAATAAGTCCGTTGCTCGCTCCATTATTCCAGAGAACGGGGTTTTGATCATCTTGCCCATGAGGCACGGCTCGCACGTGTCAAATGATTAAAAATCAAGAGACTCCAAAAGTCCATCAGAATGGAGTTTCTTCATGCGTTTTACACCAATATGACGTAGACGGCAGTGCCACAAATAAGTTGTATTATCACTATCTACTTTGCATATCTTAGCCTCAACGTTATGGATGTGCGTTTCATTGCTTTCGAGATTCAGAAGAAATAAACCATTCACAACAGGTGCATGACCATAAAAGATGTTATTCATATAAATGGAACAACCATTATTCTCTGATTTAAATGAATAACCGTCTTGCAATAAACACGATCTAGATATAATGTTCATGCTCAATGCAGGAACATAATAACACTTATTAAGGTTTAACACTAATCCCGAAGGTAAAACTAAGGAGAGCATGCCGACGACCATCACATCAACTTTTGATCCATCGCCAACGTGCATCATCACCTCATCCCTTGCTAGCCGTCGTCTATTCCGTAGCTCATGTTTCAAGTTACAAATATTAGCAACTGAACCAGTATCATATACCCAGGCACTACAACGAGCGCTAGTAAGGTAAACATCAAAACTGTGACACTTATTTAGGATCGGAGGGAGTATATCAAATATACCTTTAATGGTGCCAGCCTTCTTGTTCGATAAGTACTTCGGACAGTTGTGCTTCCAGTGACCCTTGTCCTTGCAATAGAAGCACTCAGTGTCCGGCTTAGGTCCAGACTTGAGCTTCTTCTCAGCAGGGGCAACGCTCTTGCCGCTGCCTTTCTTGAAGGATTTCTTTGCACCCTTACCTTTCTTAAAGCTAGGGGTCTTGTTGACCATCAACACATGATTATCTTTCTTGATATCCACCTCCGCAGCTTTTAGCTTAGCGAAGAGCTCGGATCGATCAAGGAACCAATTTGATTGTGAGTAACTACAAAACCTTTGTAGCTAGGAGGAGTGATTGCGAACTCATCAATCTTGAGCTCTTCTCGAATCTTGCGATCCAGCTTGCTCAAGACGTTGAGTGTATCCCGACATTTTAATGGCGTGCTCACTAACGGAGCTCCTTCCTCCATCTTGCGCTTAAAGAACTTCTCGGAGATCTCATATCTCTCGAACGGGCCTGAGTCTCAAACATGGTTTTCGTTTCCTCAAGTATCTCAAAGGGCCGATAACTCCTCAAAACGATTTTGAAGTTCCGGTTCCATAGCAAACAACATGGTACTCTTAATCACTCCATAATCATCATTATGATCGATAAACATCTTTTGATCAGCCAAGATCGAGTGTGGAGTCACCTAGCGCTTTCTCAAGTACATAGTCCTTTTGTCCGCCAGCGAGAATGATTCTCAGATTGCGGAACCAATTGGTGAAGTTAGACCCATTGTTCTTAAGCTTTTCTTTCTCAGGAAAAACATTGAAGTTGAAGTTGGACTTAGCCATTTGATCTAACAAATTTGCAAATAAAATTTAGACTATGTTCATGATAACTAGTTCAACTTAATCAAATTACTAAATGAACTCCCACTAAATTCAACATCCCTCAAGTTGTTTAGTGAACACAATCCAAATTCACCACACCTAATCCGATCTTCATGAGAAGATATGTGGTTTCAATGGTGGACAACAAAGTGTCGATCATATCATTCATATGACTCATGTTTAACCTTTCGTTTCGTGTGTTCCGAGGCCATGTCTGTACATGCTAGGCTCGTCAAGTCAAACCCAAGTATTTTCGCGTGTGCAAAACTGGCTTGCACCCGTTGTATGTGAACGTAGAGTTTATAGCACCCGATCATCACGAGGTGCTTGAACGATTTAACTTTCGCAACGGTGCATACATGGGGAGAACACAATTTTATCTTGATCTTTAAGTGAGGAATCATCTTATAATGCTACCGTCGCGATCTAAGCATAATAAGATACATAAAAGGATAAACATCACATGCATATAATTTTATGTGACATGGTATAGCCAATCTCCACGCAATGATCTCCGTCTTGTGCGCGCCAGCATGATCTCCATCGCTCCACCATGATTGCCTCCACCACGAATAGAAACTACAACTATTGCTAACTTCTTAGCGATAAAGTAAAGCTATTACATGGCGTATAAGAAGTTGACACGCAGGTCATATACAATTATAAAGACAACCATACGGCTCCTGCCAGTTGTGAACTCATCGACATGCAAGTCTTGAAATATTACAAAACATGATCATTGCATACATCTTAATTCATACACATCATGTCTTGCGCCATACCATATCACAAAAAACTCCCTGCAAAAACAAGTTAGACGCCTCTACTTTGTTGTTGCATGTTTTACGTGGCTTGTGGGAGTAACAAGCTAAGAACGGTTCTTACCTACGGAAAGCCACAACGGTGATATTATGGTTGCTAACATCCGTTGTAAATCCCATGACTACTATAGTGAGAGAAACTGGCATCCACCAGCCGCATGTGTGGAACAAGCCACACGGCAAGTGCGGAGCCGGTCTCGCGAACGAGGTCGCGTAAAGTTGGCCTGGACCGCTTCGATCTCACTATGCCGCGTCATAAGAAATAACAACAAGAGGTTTGCAATAGAAAACATCAACGCCCGCAACAAGCATGTTGCGTTCTACTCGTGAAACACATCTACGCATAGATCTAGCTCTGATACCACTGAAGGGTTTTGCAGCATAGTAAATCAAAAAAATTCTATGGATGCGAACAAGAAAGCCAAGATCTAATCTAGGAGATGTAATCAACGAGATAGATAGATGAGATCTTCATACCCTTGAAGAAATCGCACAGTGGAAACGTTCAACAGAACGTGGTTGATGTAGTCGTACTCGCCGTCTCCTCCTCGCGATCTGATCCGATCCTACGCCGCAAGTGGCGGCGCCTCCGAGAGATGCACACGTATGGTGCAGCGACGTATCCTCCTTCCTTGGTCCAGCAAGTATGGTGGAGAGATAGATTGGATCTGCAGCACGACGGCGTGGTGCTTATGGTGGAGAGTTTCTCCGGCAGGGCTTCAACTACGCGCAATCGGGAAAGAGAGAGAGGAGGAGCAGCAGTTGGAGGCTAGGGTTGGAGGAGTGGGGGGAGGCTGCGCCCCTGCCCTCCTTAAATAGGGGGATGGACGGCCCCCCTTGGCCCCTCCTCCAAGCCCTAGGGCGGCGCCCCAAGGGTGGAGTGGGGGGCAAGTCCTTCCCCCTCCTTCTAAAAGGCTCCCCTAGGGTTTCCCCTAGGGCTGGCCGGCTGGGCCTTGGGGGCCTTGTTCCCCTGGCCCAAACTGGCCAGGTCACTTCCCCTTAGGCCCACGCAGGCCTCCGACAAGTGGGCCCACGTTGGTCCCACTCTGGAACCTTCTAGAACCTTCCGGTACAATACCGATAAACTCCAAAACGATTCCGAAATCCAAAAACTGCTTTCCTATATATGAATCTTATTCTCCAGGCCATTTAGGAACCTCTTGTGATGTCCTGGATCTCATCCGAGACTCCGAACAAAAACTCATAAACCAATCATCCATTCTATCCTAGCGTCGATGCACGTTAAGTGTGTGACCCTACGGGTTCGAGAATATGCAGACATGATCTTCTATCAATAATCAACAGCGCGATCTGGAAACCCATATTGACTCCCACACATTCATCGATGATCATATCGGATGAACCACGATGCCAGGATTCAATTAATCCCATATATGTATGTAACACCCTCAGAATCGGACCTATGCAAATTTTAGCGAAATCCTCCAAACCCGCATAGAAACGATTCAAAGGTGCCCACCAGGCACTTTCGTGCGGGTGGAAAACGAAGTAATAACATTACACAACAGTCCTTGATGGGACCCACAGAACAGATATATATATATAACAGCGACTCAATGAGTCAAGAATACATATATAATATACAAAGAGCCGAATCACCTTGAAAATGATACAGCGTCCGACTACGGACAAGAAGCAAATGGGGCTAAGAGCCCTGAAGAATAACCAATGGCGTCCATAACCCTGCCCAGGCCAAGCCGGAAGGGTAACCCTGCTAACGGCGTCGATCTCAACCTGCTCAAACAAAAGGGGGTGCCGACAAAGGGCAAAGGAAAAAGAGGAGCGTCTGTGCTAAGGCCAGTACACGGCGAGGCTAGAATTCGGCGGTCCTCGCCTACATAGGTATGGTGGACTGAAGCGGCAGCGGCAGCATGCACTAAACAACCTATAGAGACTCGGTACAACTGGCGGCTATCAGAGAGGGGTAAGAAAGACCTATTCGGACCCAACCTGATACTACCATCAAACAAACCCATCCTGGCGTTTCCCCCTCGAGACCAAACGAGGAAGTCAACCGAGGAACTCACACAGTTGGCAGTTTTACTTATTCAGTTATCGTTGCAGCAATTACTAGTCAGGTTTAGATAATCATCCTGATAAAGTAAGCAGTGGGAACTTTTAGTTAACCATTCCGTTATAGTTATGACACTTACTAATCAGATACAGATAGCATGAGATAACCCAAAACCCCAGCAGTTGTTGGTACTTTTATTTAGCCATTCCGTTGTAGTTGCAATACTTACTAGGCAGATACGATTGTCGCAAGCGACAAACCAAACAAGCAATTGTGGGCAGTTTTAGTTAACCATTCCATTATAGTGAAGCTGATTACTAGTCATTATAAAGTCAAATTTACAGCACTACTTTAGTTATAGTTGTCTATGATCGAGATACTGTGCTCCAAGTCGTCCATAACCGCGGACACGGCTTTCAGAAAGTTTTAACCCGGCCGGGGTGCACAAATAGCAACACACACTCGATCAGCCTCGGAAAAACCAAATCAAAACCCAACGAGGCTTTCACGACAAAGCAATCACAGGATTCAGAAATATTTCAGGGGGCCACCCCTTGGAGTCTAACCCGCAACGAAGTAAGCTAGCTCCGAGACGGACTCAAGGTTTGTGGGGCCGGCTGTAAGCGACTGGGAACCCAAAACTGGGCTTGTCGATATCGCGTAAACGGGTCACAATTCCTAAACAGTACAGTGTGCTCCTCGCACAATCGTAAATACAAAAGTAGCATGGCATAAGTACAGGATAGTAATTAAAACCTCAAACTAGTTTGTGGCCCCAAGAAATAAGAATGAATCATGCTCTGGCTCAGGGGGGTCCCATAATCCTCCCGGATGTGGATAGCGCGATAAAATCAAGGAACAGGTATCAAGTACTCGGGGTCCTACGGGACACAAGTGGGCGGTCGGAAACCAAATATTATCTATCACCCACCGATGCCTCTGCTTACTTCAATTTTAGTTGTTAAACAGGAATTAAAGTGAACGATAAGTAAAACCATGATCATCTCCAACATCAAACATGCGGCATCACTCCAATAACTGTGGCACTTGACAACACGCAACAACACTAGAGAAAGCGACTACGGCGCGCAAGTCCAACTATCTACCAAACAACAGGTAATAGGGTGTGTCCAAGGCAATATAAGGCTGCAGGGGATATCACGGTACGAAAACTAGACAATCGCAACACAGATAGCAATAGATCAACAGGAGGGAATAAATACTATAAAATCAAGATAGGTAGAAAGGGGGAGATGCTCGCCTGAAAACATTGCCGAAGGTTCATCCGAAGATCGGGGCGAAGCTCACATCAACTCAACGGCCTTATCCGCGAAGAAGCAAAACACTAGAATAACACCGGATGCAATATTTAATACAACGGCAGAAGATCGGCATGCTTATGATATGATGCATGGCATGGCAAAGGTGCGATGCAATTAGGTCATATTAAGAGGAACCGGGGTCCCGACAATTAATTAAATGGTTCAAGTTATTTAGAACCCCCGCAATTTAAATGTTGTTTTAGCATGGCAAAAGATAGCACCGGTTCGCTACACAAATTTAAATGAGGCCAATATGAGACTAGATTTGCTCGCATATGGGCCCCATATTTAATTATAAGGTGAATCGGCATAAGGCCCCCAAAGCACAGACAAGGATGCATGCAAGTATGATAATTAAATATGCAACAAGTTGTTATTATATTATAAAAAATAGGGTTCTCGGATAAGAGGTCACACATTGGGGGGCTCGACGAACTTGGGGTTCCGGGGTTCGGGGTCGGTCTCAGGGTCCAGGGTTCGGCGGATCTTGGTCCGGGGGGGGTTCGACAGGATCGTTCTCGGATAACGGGGTAGGTCTTGGCGCATCTGGGGTCTTCGGGTCATGTTGACGGTCATGGCATTCGGGATGAAGTACTTGTCGCGTCGGGGTTCGACGGGTCTCTTGGCGTCCATGAAGGCATCCTCGGTGCTCCGTGTCGAAGGCTTCGGGGTACTCAAGTCCGTGTGGCGATCTCGTCGTTCCGGGGGTTTTTCCCGAGGTTCGGTCTTCGGATCTTCGGAATTGTGTCTTCGGGGTTCCGTGGGTCGGGGTCTCGGATGTCCATGAAGGAGGGCTTGGCGTTCCATGTGGCGGTCCTGGCGGTCATCGGGCCCATGTCGATTTATATACGGTGATTCTTCGGTCCCATCTCGGTACTTCCTCCACCGACTACACACGGGTACCCGAGGCAGCGAGAGGCTCAAAACTGAGCAGCACCACTGCATCATGGCGACGACCTGCAGAAAAACGGCAGGGCGGGTACATGCCGCGGGCGACGGAGACGCGAAGCGGCGGCCCGGCCGAGGACGGACGGTGGACGGGACGCCGTGAGGAGGGGCCGAGGAAGGCGGGGCAGAGGCAGGGCGCCAAGGTAGCTCCGAGGAGAGGCCACGGCGAGGGTCGACGGCAGGAGCTGGGGCGCCGCCGAGGTGACGGCTCGACGAGGCGAGGGGAGGAGGCGCAGGGAGCTTGGCCGGGCGAGCGGCGTGCAGAGGAGGGAGGGGAAACGGCGGCGGGGCGGCCGCCACGGGAAGGTGGAGGTCGGGCGGAGGAACGGGCCGAGGCGGAGGATCCAGGGCGGTGTGCTCATGGGAGAGAGAGGCGGCAGTGACGCCAAGGGGCCTGAGCGGGCGCGAGGAGGTTGGGGGGTCCGCGAGGCGGGCGTGCACGAGGGGTGGGTTAGAGAGAGGAGGAGAGGCTCGCAGCGGAGACCAGAGAGGCAGAGGGTGCGCGGCCGGCGCCAAGCGGGAGGGAGCGTGGTCGGGGGGAGGGAGAGGAGAACGAGGGAGAGGAGCGAGGTTGGGGAACGGGCGCGGGGCAGGGGCGCGTCGGGCAGGAGGTGGGGGGTCGGGTCCCGCGGGTGGGCACAGGTGGTGGGGGGCCTGTGCGGGCCGGGCGTGGTGGGCAGGGTAGGGCAGCGCGGACAGGAGGTGGAGGGGTCAGGAGGTTGGGTGGCTGCGTGGCAGAGGGAGTGGGGTGAGTTGAGAGGGCTGGGTGAGGTGGCAGAGTGTGGGTGGTGGGGGGTTTGGGGAGAGATGAGGTGGCGAGAGGGCATTGGAGGGAGTGAGGTGGAGGGGGGTGTGGGTAGACTAGGTTGGGTAGACTAGGGATTTAGAGGGGCTGATTAGGTGGACCGTTTTGAATCGGGTGGTCGTCGGCCTCAATCGCCCGTCCGACTGCCCCCACTAAAATAATTTAATATTTTATTTAATTCTAAATGCACCATTTGCAAACCGATAGCAGACAAACAAAAATATTCCGGAGACCCGGGGTTTGCATTTTGAAAACAAGACGGGGCGTTTAGAAAATAAAGACAGGTTTTTCTGCAAATAGCTTTATGCAAGCAAATGCAAGATGATGACGATGCTCAAATGCAATGCGGCATGATGACATGAACATGCGGTCATGATGATGCAATGCACAAAAACAACGCGATTTTCTAGTAGTGGTTTTGCGGGATGCCACAATTCGACACCACTAACAATGGATCTCGCCCTCGAGATCCGCCTCATGGTACCGGAAAAAAGGTCGGTGATCTGCGTCTTTGCGCTTCGTGTAGATCCTCGCGACACCACTAACAAGAGGTCGTTGTCCGTGATCGTCGAGAGAACACTCCGGAACAAAAGGTCGAAGGTAGAGGTATCGACAAATAAAGCCACCTCTAACTCCGGTAGAAAAGGAAAAATTACATTGATCCACCAGTTCGATGTACAGAGCGAACAGTAAGAGTCGGTTAGGGTGATCAATCCATCCCGTACCCAAACTATCAACTCTATACATGAATAGGAAAATCAGGCAACTCAACTCTCGAGAATTTAGAATGAAGATCTTCACAGGCGGTATTCGGAACAAAGAGATGATGCCAGCTCTGCGTTGGATCTGATGTAGATGAGGTCATCACAGCGGAAACACCGGAAGATACAACAGAACTCGTATGAAAGACACAATGATTAGGTTCCGCGATGGTTCCATTGGCATGAACAACACATGCTCAAGGTATACTCCAACTTCACCAAGGTTTCGCCCTTCTCATATGTTTTTCAACGACACGGATATCCAAAGAAGGAACACATATGGATAAAGAGCTCAAGAACAAAAGATTGGATGAAGGGTACAATAGACAAGTTGCATTGATGATCGTAGCACCTCCGCTACAAAAGGGAGAAAACGAAACTCGACGGCACGATGAAACCCAACCACGAGAAATCCGGACTCAAGAGAGAGAAGAGAGCGGATTCAAAACACGAGAGGTAAGAGGAGAGCAAGAGGGTAAGGAGTAAAATCAGACCTAATCGTAACTATCCAACCGATTTTACAAAATAGTTTTGACACTCTACTGCCGTTAGCTAGGTTATCCCACAGTCGATTTCAGGGGTATCGCAACCGCTGAGCTCGATACCACTGTAACACCTCAGAATCGGACCTATGCAAGTTTTAGCGAAATCCGCCAAACCCGCATAGAAACGATTCAAAGGTGCCCACCAGGCACTTTCGTGCGGGTGGAAAACGAAGTAATAACATTACACAACAGTCCTCGATGGGACCCACAAAACAGATATATATAATAGCGACTCAATGAGTCAAGAATACAGATATAATATACAAAGAGCCGAATAACCTTGAAAATGATACAGCGTCTGACTACGGACAAGAAGCAAATGGGGCTAAGAGCCCTGAAGAATAACCAATGGCGTCCATAACCCTGCCCAGGCCAAGCCGGAAGGGTAACCCTGCTAACGGCGTCGATCTCAACCTGCTCAAACAAAAGGGGGTGCCGACAAAGGGCAAAGGAAAAAGAGGAGCGTCTGTGCTAAGGCCAGTACACGGCGAGGCTAGAATTCGGCGGTCCTCGCCTACATAGGTATGGTGGATCAAGCGGCAATGCAAAGATGCACTAAACAACCTATAGAGACTCCGGACAATGGCGGCTATCGAGAGGGGTAAGAAAGACCTATTCGGACCCAACTCGATACTACCATCAAACAAACCCATCTGGCGTTTCTCGAGACCAAACGAGGAAGTCAACCGAGGAACTCACACAGCTGGCGTTTTACTTATTCGCTTATCGCTAAAGCAATTACTAGTCGTTTAGATAATCATCCCGATAAAGTAAGCAAGGCACTTTTAGTTAACCATTCCGTTATAGTTACGACACTTACTAATCGACATGATAGCATGAGATAACCCAAAACCCAAAGCTTGTTGGTACTTTTATTTAGCCATTCCTAGAAGTTGCAATACTTACTAGGCAGATACGATTGTCGCAAGCGACAAACCAAACAAGCAATTGTGGGCAGTTTTAGTTAACCATTCCATTATAGTGAAGCTGATTACTAGTCATTATAAAGTCAAATTTACAGCACTACTTTAGTTATAGTTGTCTATGATCGAGATATCGTGCTCCAAGTCGTCCATAACCGCGGACACGGCTTTCGAAAGTTTTAACCCGCCGGGTGCACAAATAGCAACACACACTGATCAGCCTCGAAAACCAAATCAAAACCCAACGAGGCTTTCACGACAAAGCAATCACAGGATTCAGAAATATTTCAGGGGCCACCCTTGAGTCTAACCCGCAACGGTAAGCTAGCTCGAGACGGACTCAAGGTTTGTGGGGTCAGAAGCGACTGGGAACCCAAAACTGGGCTTGTCGATATCGCGTAAACGGGTCACAATTCCTAAACAGTACAGTGTGCTCCTCGCACAATCGTAAATACAAAAGTAGCATGGCATAAGTACAGGATAGTAATTAAAACCTCAAACTAGTTTGTGGCCCCAAGAAATAAGAATGAATCATGCTCTGGCTCAGGGGGGTCCCATAATCCTCCCGGATGTGGATAGCGCGATAAAATCAAGGAACAGGTATCAAGTACTCGGGGTCCTACGGGACACAAGTGGGCGGTCGGAAACCAAATATTATCTATCACCCACCGATGCCTCTGCTTACTTCAATTTTAGTTGTTAAACAGGAATTAAAGTGAACGATAAGTAAAACCATGATCATCTCCAACATCAAACATGCGGCATCACTCCAACAACTGTGGCACTTGACAACACGCAACAACACTAGAGCAAGCGACTACGGCGCGCAAGTCCAACTATCTACCAAACAACGGGTAATAGGGTGTGTCCAAGGCAATATAAGGCTGCAGGGGATATCACGGTACGAAAACTAGAGTATCGCAACACAGATAGCAATAGATCAACATGAGGGAATAAATACTATAAAAGCAAGATAGGTAGAAAGGGGGAGATGCTCGCCTGAAAACATTGCCGAAGGTTCATCCGAAGATCGGGGCGAAGCTCACATCAACTCAACGGCCTTATCCGCGAAGAAGCAAAACACTAGAATAACACCGGATGCAATATTTAATACAACGGCAAAAGATCGGCATGCTTATGATATGATGCATGGCATGGCAAAGGTGCGATGCAATTAGGTCATATTAAGCGGAACCGGGGTCCCGACAATTAATTAAATGGTTCAAGTTATTTAGAACCCCCGCAATTTAAATGTTGTTTTAGCATGGCAAAAGATAGCACCGGTTCGCTACACAAATTTAAATGAGGCCAATATGAGACTAGATTTGCTCGCATATGGGCCCCATATTTAATTATAAGGTGAATCGGCATAAGGCCCCCAAACCACAGACAAGGATGCATGCAAGTATGACAATTAAATATGCAACAAGTTGTTATTATATTATAAAAAATAGGGTTCTCGGATAAGAGGTCACACATTGGGGGTTCGATGAACTTGGGGTTCCGGGGTTCGGGGTCGGTCTCAGGGTCCAGGGTTCGGCGGATCTTGGTCCGGGGGGGTTCGACGGGATCGGTCTCGACGGGATCGTTCTCGGATAACGGGGTAGGTCTTGGCGCATCCGGGGTCTTCGGGTCATGTTGACGGTCATGGCGTTCGGGATGAAGTACTTGTCGCGTCGGGGTTCGACGGGTGTCTTGGCGTCCATGAAGGCATCCTCGGTGCTCCGTGTCGAAGGCTTCGGGGTACTCAAGTCCGTGTGGCGATCTCGTCGTTCTGGGGGTTTTTCCCGAGGTTCGGTCTTCGGATCTTCGGAATTGTGTCTTCGGGGTTCCGTGGGTCGGGGTCTCGGATGTCCATGAAGGAGGGCTTGGCGTTCCATGTGGCGGTCCTGGCGGTCATCGGGCCCATGTCGACGATATACGGTTTTCGGTGATTCTTCGGTCCCATCTTGCATTTCTCCACCGACTACACATGGGTACCCGAGGCAGAGGAAGCAGAGAGGCTCCCAAAACTGAGCAGCACCACCTGGTACTGGCGATGACGACCTGCAGGAAAAAAAACGGCAAGGGCGGGTACATGCCGCGGGCGACGGAGACGCCGGCGGCGGCGTCCGGCTCGGGGACGGACGGTGACGGACGCCGGTGAGGAGGCCGAGGAAGGCGGTGAGGCGCAGGGCGCCGGGGCGGAGCTCCGAGGAGAGGCCACAGAGGGTCGACGGGGGTGAGCTGGGCGCCGGCCGAGGTGGACGGCGCGGCTCGACGAGGCGAGGGAGGAGGCGCGGGCGAGCTTGGCGAGCGGGCGCAGAAGCGGGAGGAGGGAACGCGGGCGTCGGGCGGCCGGGCATGGGAAGGTGGAGGTCGGGAGGGGAACGGGCCGAGGCGGAGGATCCAGGCGCGGTGTGCTCAAGGGGAGAGGGGGTGACGGCAGAGGCGGGCCGAGCGGGCGCGAGGAGGTTGGGGGAGGGTCCGGCGAGGCGGGGCGTGCGCGGCGAGGGGGTGGGGAAGCAGAGAGGAGGGAGGAGAGGCTCGCAGGCGTCGGAGACCAGAGAGGCAGAGGGGCGCGGAGGGTGTGCCGCGGCGGCGCCGGCGGGGAGGGAGCGTGGTCGGGGGAGGGAGAGGAGAACGAGGGAGAGGAGCGAGGTTGGGGAACGGGCGCGGGGCGCCGGGCAGGAGGTGGGGTCGGGTCCACTGGGTGGGCTGTGGTGGTGGGGGCCTGTATGGGCGGGCGTGTGGCTGGCAAGGTGGGGCCGCGCGGGCAGGAGGTGGAGGGGTCAGGCGGTTGGGTGGCTGCGTGGCAGAGGGAGTGGGGTGAGTTGAGAGGGCTGGGTGAGGTGGCAGAGTGTGGGTGGTGGGGGGTTTGGGGAGAGGTGAGGTGGCGAGAGGGCATTGGAGGGAGTGAGGTGGAGGGGGGTGTGGGTAGACTAGGTTGGGTAGACTAGGGATTTAGAGGGGCTGATTAGGTGGACCGTTTTGGAACTGGGGGTGGTCGTTCGGGTCGAATCGGCCCGTCCGACTGCCCCCACTAAAATAATTTAATATTTTATTTAATTCTAAATGCACCATTTGCAAACCGATAGCAGACAAACAAAAATATTCCGGAGACCCGGGGTTTGCATTTTGAAAACAAGACGGGGCGTTTAGAAAATAAAGACAGGTTTTTCTGCAAATAGTTTTATGCAAGCAAATGCAAGATGATGACGATGCACAAATGCAATGCGGCATGATGACATGAACATGCAGTCATGATGATGCAATGCACAAAAACAACGCAATTTTCTAGTAGTGGTTTTGCGGGATGCCACAATGTATTCCCTTCGTCACGCGATATTTTACTTTCCCGAGATTCGATCGTTGGTATCGGCATACCTAGTTTAATCTCGTTCACAGCAAGTACTTTACTCGTTACGTAATCCGATATCACTTTGTGATTAACTCCTTAACCACGTGCTTGCAAGCGGTGTTGATATCTATTACCGAGTGGGCCCGAAGTATATCTCTCCGACTCGGGAGGGACAAATTCCATCTCGATACATACAACCCAACAAGTACTTTTCGATCACCTGAGAGACGCCTTTATGATCACCCTCACATAGGATGACGTTTGATGACCTCAAAGCTTTCTTCCGATACCAGGGAGTTGTATTATCTCATGGTCTAAGGAATACAATACTTGACATAGGAAAGAGCTTCGCAAAGATGAACACGATGACACGATCTAATTGCTCTGCTTAATTTGGGTATGTCCATCATATCATTCTCCTAATGACATGATCTCATTATTAATTGACAACTCATGTCTATGGTTAGGAAACCTTAACCATCATTAATCAATGAGCTAGTCCATAGAGGTGTACTAGGGACACGGTGTTGTTCATAAACCACACAAGTATCAAAGTTTCCGCTTAATACAATTCTAGCATGGAATATAAACTTTATCATGAACAAGAAATATAATAATAACATCTTTATTATTGCCTCTAGGGCATAATTCCAACACATGGACCCGTAGTCCAAGGTGGAACTACTCACGCTTCATACCGGAGGCTGGCATGATAAAGTAGAGGCCTCCGGGATGATCTCCCCTCCGGCAGGGTGCCGGGAAGAGCTTCAGATCCCCCTGATCTAGGCACAATGGTGGCGGCTACAGACGGTTTCGTGGAATTTTGATCGGGTGCTTAGGGTTTTGGCATCGAGGGGACTTTATAGGCGAAGAGGCGAGGCAGGGGGCCACCAGGGCGGCTACACCCCCTAGGCACGCCTAGCCCTAGGCCACGCCGCCAGGGGGTGTGGCCCCCTGGTGGGTCTCCTCCGTCTCGTACTCCGGCTTCTTGTTGCCCACGGTAAAATATTGACTTTGGCCTTTGTCCCGTCCAATTCCGAGAATATTGTTTTTTTGCCTTTCTAGAACCAAAAACAGAAAAAAAATAGGCAACTGGCACTGTGGCAACTTGTTAATAGGTTAGTCCCAGAAAACATATAAAAACACCTCAAAGTGTAGACAAAGCAAAGCAAAGTAGATACTAAACAAGCATGGAATATCAAAAATTATAGATACGTTTCCGACATATCAGGGTGGTCTCCGGTGGTCGGAGGCACCAAAACACGGCGCTTCCCCAGGGATCTCCTTCAATAAGCCCAAGGTTAGGTCGGTCCTCCCTTTCCTCTACTGCTTTTCTCTCTGATCTCTCTCTCTCCGGCCTGCCGTGGAGGCGAGGGGAGGGGTAGACTAGAGCGGAGTAGTAGTTTGGTAAGGGGGGGAGGGTTCTTCCTCACTGGTGCATGGGTGTTGTTCCAGTGGGTCGCCGATGATCCGCGACGTCTTCCTCCCAAGGCGGGAGGCGTTGCCTGCGGCTTGTCTTGTGGTAGCCCATCATAAGCAGCGGCGACTACGTCTCCACGACTTCGAGGGCTTTCTCATCAACATGGCCGGCCAAGGAGGCGAGGGGGAGAGAAGGAGAGCCGCGAAGCCGCTGTTGACCTAGCTGCTCTGATGCCTCGATGATCAACCAGCGTGGTGGCCTCTATGGCCTTCGGCATCTTCGCCCAGGAAGGGCTCAAGTCACGCATCGATACCGTGCATCCAACCTCCAGGATGGAGGCCAACTGGGAGCTCTGCGCCGGGCTTCCCCATCTTCCTCCGGCCAAGTGGTTCGTCCCCGGCTGGTTCAAGATGGCCGGCGGCCAGAGCTCAGCGATGGTGGAGGGAGTGAAGGACCTGATTGCTTTTATAGTATTCTTTTAGGGTCCTCCTTGCTTATTCATGGGCCTTCTCTACAATTTTTGTCTTGTAAGGGGCCTGTTTGCATATTGTACCCACCGACAGATGAGTAATGGCAGTTTCAGGATCCTTCCTGACCCCATTCTAGTTTAAAAAAATCCTGTTTGACATCCTATTTCTACCGGTGAGAACCGGCGTTGGGCGCCTGCCACCGCTACCCCTGGTTTTCCTGCCGCCACGGTCTCCCTAGTTCTCCCACCCTCGCCACCTCCTTGGGTTCTCCCGTCGTCGCCGCAGCACCATGGCTCTCCCGCCGTCGGTGCCCTGGCTTTGCTGCGCTACCTGACCTTCGGTGGTCGACTCCGAGTTGTACAATAGCTCCGCGCCCATGACATGGGTCCAAGGAGTGGGGAGCCACATCCCGAAGCTTGCTAAGCTCAGCCATGGCAGGGAGGGCCTCATGTTAGATGTACTGAACCGATTTTTGTGGATGAATAAGAGCGATAGAAACTGACACATGGTCCTATAAGTTTTTGAAAAGCACTAAAATTTACAACTAACCCACGTATGCACGTCTTTCTATTTCTATGGTGACATGTTATCCCTGACATGTGGGACCTACTATTAGTTTGGGTGTCAATTCGTTCTTAGGTGGTCATTTGTGTGAATTGCAAAAAAAAACACGCGCTACCATGGTAGATTTTGGTCCGCAAGACACAAAATGGTACTAAATAGTAAATTTCACCGTCAATGTGGTACTAAGAGCATCTCTAGCGGATACTGCATCCAGCCTGTAAAATAACCGTCCGTTTGCAATACGAGGCGGAAAAAATGGCCATTCTAGATACCCTAAATTGTACCACATCCGAAATATTTTTGCGGTTCACCACAAAAGGTCACTTACATGCCGCATATTTCCCGTATCGAGGGGCAAACCACATCCTCGCTTTCGCTTGGCGTGAGGGACATTTTCGGCCCCGCCGCCTCCTCCTTTTTCCGATCTCCCCGTCCTAGCGCATATATCCTATCCCCACCGCACCGCCGCCCACCCCCACCGTCATGAACCCTCTTGAGCCTCTGTCGGCTAATTCCACTGTGGAATCCCAGCCGACAACCCCTCCTGTCGTGGATGTGAAGACGATAGCCTTCCGCTTGCGCAGGTGGTGAAACCAGCGAGGAGGCGACTAGGCACGTGCACCCCCGCGCTGCCGGTGGTTCAACTGGCCCTGTATGGATCTTTAACGGTCAGAAGAAAATCAGCGGATCCAAGGTGCCCTTTGCCTCGAAACAGAAGAAACCGGTGAGCAGAAATCCCCTCTCCGCATGCACGCCGGTGATGTCGCCTCCCCATCGACTAGCCAACCAATTCGCCCTTGTTCCTGGAAGGTATGTTTACATGTAGAATTGATTACCATTAAATTCGCTCTAGATATGGCGCAAGTGCCGTGTAGATTTTATTTCCTCAAAATCGCCATATTTTTTGTGTTCGTAGCGAGGATCTGCTCTCGGTTCCGTGTTCGTTCATTGATATGCTAAACGACGTCAGGGTGAACGTCAACGGTGGTCCACCCCTACCTAACGAGACTGGTACAACTGTTCTCGGTGACGGTGGTGAGGAGAAAGCCGTGCAAGAGACGAATGACTGGGAAGATGATAAACTAGAAGAGGTGGACGAGGAGGTGTTCGATGCTGCCCAAGAGAAGGTGAAATCGGAGAGATCTACCAACTACACCATGGATTAAGACACGGTATTGATCCGGACTTGGGAGGGTGCGTCCATGGATGCTATCACCAAAAGTGACCAATCTCGAAAGAAGTATTGGCAGTGGATTAAGGATAATTTTCAAGCTTCTGCCAAAAGGAAGCACTCGCACGTTGAGATCTCTCCAAGGGCCGGTGGGATACAACCAAACAATCTTGCAGTCGTTGGAGTGCCGTCTACGAGAAAATGAAGACTCATCCCCCAAGCTGCGTCAACATTGATGAGTATGAAAAGATTGCGCAATTCAGGTACAAGGACATGGCCGCATCGAGGAACAAACCTTTCGCTCTCCATCATTGCTGGGAATTTCTCAAGGACACTGAGAAGTGGAGGATGAGGGATCAAGAGGTACCACTTCCAAGAACCGGCTCGGCAATAAACTTGGAGGAAAAAGATGAAGAGGAAGAGGATGAACCGAAGACCAAAAGAAAAGGGCCATATGATACAAAGAGGGTGAATGAAGAGTGGAAGAGAAAGGGCGAGCACGAAAAGTTGAGGGACAAGATCGACGACAGGGTGAAGCACAAGGAGCTAGTTGCGCAACAACAAATGGATACCAAGCTCAAGTTGGCTGACAAGAGAGAAGAAACCAAGATGAAAATATGGCTTGCAACTCGTGAAGATGAGAAGCGCAAAGCTAAGTTTGAGGAGCGAAGGATTCGTCTCGAAGAGGACAAGGCTAGGGCAACAGTGATTGCCGATGAAACACGAGTGATGACTGGATCCTGACAAGATGGATCCGATCATAAAAAATTGGTGGGACGATAAAAGGTTAAAGATCATCAAGGCAAGTAAAACTCGCAGAGCTGCTGCAAGTGCTGTTGTGAACAGTGGAGGTGATCATCATGGTCATAAGAGAGTCTAGTATGTTTATTTTCAATTTGTTTTTGCTGTTGTAAAGTTTTGAAATTTCTATATTGGTTTGAGTTGTTGGGGGTATAATCTCTTTTGCAATATACACTATTTTGCAGTATACGCGACGGATACAGCTATGTTGAATCTGTTTTGCCCGTCCTTTCTCGCACCACAAAGATGAGTTGCGGTTTACCGCATACGAATTTTGCGGTATGAATGCATTATCTGCTAGAGTCTAGAGATGCTCTAAAGTGCTATCAACTCCCATAAATTAGATGTGTGCTGGCATCGATTAGCTAGCTCTTTCATAAGTTGCTTAAACGCCAGGCTTGCCACGCTCTTGCCGGTTTCTACTACAAGCTAGGGCTATGGCTGCCGGGCGCCGCTGTCAATTTCAGTACGTGTGTTATTAATTTTTTTAAACACCGTATAATTGTAGACGCTTATAATACGAACATGCTCTTTCTATAAACGTACACACGTAACATCCTACTTTACGAGCAACTTCGAAAGACTGAGCTGACAGATCGGGTCTTGAGATTGACGAAGTCACCATAGACGCCTTGTCGTCGACGAAAACATCGTCCACTGAAAGAATATTCCGCCTTTTATACAACACGTATTATTAAACCTAAGATTTAAACTCTGTTAGGCTTGGGATACAACCGGTCCGAGAAAAAACTCCCCGCTCCTCGGTCGCTCCCGTGCGACCAGGGGGTGGAACCTTAATCCCCCCCCGCCTCCCTCCTCCCTCCCTCCTCGATTGCCGCTGGCGCCACGGGCGGTGCCGGCGGCGGCTGGATCTCCTCTCGGGCGCTGGAGGCCCGTGGGACGACGCCCCCGGGCGGCGGTGCTCTTGATAGGCGGTCGATCGACGCAGCGGTGGCCGGGATCTGCCAGGTCGCCTTGCACATGGAGGCGGCGGCGGTTTCTGGTGCTTGCGGCGACGGCCTTTCCCCGGCAGTTCTCAACGGCGGTGGTGCGGGCCGTGGTGGCTGGGCGGCGGGTTTCGCCGAAGCGGAGGGGACGGCCCGGCTAGGGCGGCCTCTCCTCTCGCCTGCGGGGACGGTCTAGGCGGTGCGAGCTCCGGGCGAGATCGGCCAGGGCTTCGGGGCTGGCCATGGGGGTCTGCTAGGGCGGCGGTGGCGGGTCTGGTTCTCTCGGGGTGCAGGTGCCCGCTGGTGATGACGGCGTGGCTGCAGCAGTGTTGCGGTAGAGCTGATGGGGTCGATCAGGCCTCGATCTGGGTCTGGCCGGCAGGCCGGGCCTGATCTAGGCCTGATCCAGCCCTAATTGGATCTACTGCGGCGTCCGGACGGCACTCACCGCTGGTGATGGAGGGAAGTTCCCCTCCCCCACGCCGTCGGGTGCCTCAGGGCCTGCAAGTCCGTGATACCTAATCGTCCCCCTTTCTAGGCCGTTGTTCGGAGCGATGGCTAGAGCTCGAGGATGCCGAGGTGGCGGCCCCGGAAGGTGGACTGCGTGGGCGGCTCTTCGGCGAGCGTCGTGGCAGTGGTGGTGGCTTCTCCCCTCGGTCATGTGGATGGCGAGGAGAGGGTATTGGGCGGCTTTGGTGTTGGCGGCGCTTTGGCTTCGTCAGCCCCCAGATCGTGTGCCGGATGCCTTACTTGGGGACAACGGGCGTGGCGGAAGACAGGGAGCGATTCGAAGGTTTTTCCGGGCGAAAGCTCTGTGCTTCGGCACCATCGGCGATGATGCCTGCGGGGACCGTTACCCTCCTGGGGCGCTGATGCGGCTACCTCCCTCGCGACAGGGCTCCGGGTGAAAACCCTTGACCGTTGGTCTCGGAGGTGGTGGCGCGGTTGTGTCGTTACCCTCTTGGGGGCGTCGTCGTGGAGCCCTGGCTCATCTTGGTCTTGGCTCATTATCTCCGGTGACAAGTTTAGGTTCTTCGCGGTTGTCTTGCTCATTTTGATCTGCTTTGTAAAAGGGGTCTTCCCTCCACCTTGTATCTATTTGGCCGATGTGGCTTTATTCTATAAAGCGGACGAAAGTCTATTTCGAGGCTTGGGATACAACAGCTCTCCTAGTCACCCATCCTCCTAATCACCTAACCACAATGTTGGGTGTGTGTTGTTAATTCTAGAATGGTCATCGTCATGACCTTCTAAGTGCTATTATCCGTACGACTTAGATTAGTATTTTCTTCCATAGGTTGTGATGCAAGCTGCACACAGAACTTACAAGAAACTTTGATTAGTAACTTAGATGTGTTACTACTTATTTTCTGAGAATATTCGCTCTCACTCTCAGTAGAACCACTCCGATCCGTCTCCAACGGAAAACACGGAGGAGTATACGTATCAAATGTTAGGAATAGACAAGTTATATTCCTCTGGGGGCCAAAGGCCACAATATATAGTACAGGTACAGGGCAAATATGCAGGAAGCCCCCTAACATATGGGGGAAATACAATATACAGATATATACATCTAACACCCCCCCCCTCAAACTCATGGTGGATCCACAACACTGAGTTTGGAGAGTAAGAAATCATGCTGCGCTCTGGTCTGGGCCTTCGTGAAGAAGTCCGCCAACTGTAAATCTGAAGGCACATACTGAAGCGCAACAACCTGAGCCTGCACCTGAGCACGTGTATAAAAGGCATCAACACCAATATGCTTGGTAAGCTCATGCTTGACCGGATCACGCGCAATACTAATAGCACCTGTACTGTCAGACAAGACCAGACTGGGTGTGGTAATCGAAACCCCAAAATCCGCAAGTAACCACCGTAACCAGGTCACCTCAGCAGTCAACAAGGCCATAGCACGCAACTCAGCCTCAACACTCGAACGAGAAACCGCTGTCTGTTTCTTAGTCTTCCAAGCAATGAGCGAACCACCAAGAAACACACAGTAAGCAGAAAGTGAACGGCGATCCGAAGGATCACTCGCCCACGTAGCGTCCGAATAGCACTGGAGCTGGAGAGAGCTGGAACGAGGAAAGAAAAGACGACGAGTGATCGTACCACGAAGATAACGAAGAACACGAAGAAGATGACTATAGTGAACAGTGGTAGGAGCAGAAACAAACTGACTCAGAATATGAACAGGATAAGAGATGTCAGGACGAGTGACAGCAAGATAAACAAGACTCCCAACAAGATGCCGATAACGCGTCGGATCAGAAAGAGGATCACCATCAGTAAGTTGAAGCTTAACATTAAGCTCCATAGGAGTCTCAACAGTGCGCTCATCCCCAAGAGCAGCACGAGCAAGAAGATCCTGAATATACTTCTCCTGAGAGATGTAAAAGCCATCAGAAGTGGAGGAAACCTCAATCCCAAGAAAGTATCGAAGAGGACCAAGGTCAGTCATAAGAAATCGATCACGAAGACGAGCCTTAACAAAGGCTATATACTGTGGTCATCACCGGTAATGATCATATCATCAACATAGAGAAGAAGAAGAGTGCATCCACGAGGAGAAGTGTGAACAAACAACGCTGGATCATGAGCACTAGGGGAGAAACCAGCAGCTGTCACTACAGAAGCAAAGCGCTCAAACCAGGCACGAGGGGCCTGTTTGAGGCCATAAAGAGAACGGCGAAGGCGACAAACCATCCCTCGAGAACAGTACCCGTGAGGAGGCTGCATATAAACCTCCTCACTCAACTGACCATTGAGAAAGGCATTCAACATCAAGCTGAGACACGGACCTGTGACGAATGTATAGCAAAGAAGAGTACGACAAGTGGTCATATGAGCGATGTGAGCAAAAGTCTCATCATAGTCACGACCATGCTCCCCGCTGAAAACCACGAGCCACAAGACGCGCTTTATAGCGCCAAGAGATCCATCGAGCGAGTCTTAATCTTATAGACCCACTTACACGTGATAGGACGAACACCGGAGGAGGAGAAACAAGATCCCAGTGCCAGCGCTCGCGCAGCAATCTCCTCGGCCATGGCCCATTATTCGTGATGATGCTCGGATCCCGATAAGAGGTCGGCTCAGAGGCAACAGAAAGACCATACTGACTAGGAGAGTAACGGTTGGGGGCACGACGTTGACAATGTGACGAGGAGAGGGAAGATCAAGAGAGGAAGACGAGGAGACGACGATGAAGAGGAGGGAATAGAAGAGAAAGACTCCGGAGAGCGAGGAGAACTAGGAGAACTAGACGGAGAAGAAGATGACGGTGTCGAAGAAGAGACATCAGAGGGAGGAGATCCTGAAGAAGACACAATAGGGGTAGAAGGAGGTGTGTCAGGAAAGAGAAGAAAAGAGATATCTTCCATCGGGTAAGTACCAGCGGTGGGACGAGGATAGAAGGGACGCGTCTCATCAAAAGTAACATCACGAGAGATACGCATCCGACGACCAACAGGGTCCCAACAGCGATAGCCCTTATGCTCATCACTGTATCCGAGAAAAACACACTCAACAGACTGAGCAGTCAGTTTGGTGCGTTCGCGAGGAGCAAGTAAAACATAGCAAACACAACCAAACAAGCGAAGCATGGAGTAATCTGGAGACTGTCCAGAGAGGCGCTCAAGAGGGATACCACCCTGCAAAGCAGCAGAAGGCTGAATATTGATGAGGTAAGCCGATGTAGCGACAGACTCAGCCCAGAAATGCGGCGGGAGAGAAGAAGCAATCATCATAGCGCGAGTGGTCTCAAGAAGATGGCGATGCTTACGCCAAGAACGCCATTCGGGCATGTGCGCCAGACGGAGAATCGAGCAAGAGTGCCTCGCCAAGCAAGAACACCTCGCAACATCCGGGAGATATACTCACCAGAATCCGCACGAAACACACGGATGGGGTAGAATATTGAGTACGAACCATGGCCGCAAAACGCTGATATATGGAGAGCACCTCACTACGAGCGCATAAAATACAACCAAGTGTACCGAGAAAAATCATCGATGAATAAAATATAGTAGCGATGGCCCTTCGAGCGAAAGGAGCCGGACCCCAAACATCGGAATGAACTAAATCAAAAGGACGCTGAGATACAGACACGCGAGTAGGATAGGGAAGCTGAATCTGTTTGCCCAACCTACAGCCCTGACAATGTAAAGACCCATCTCCGAGATGCACCCAGAAGACCACGATGAACTAATGACGACAGGCGAGAGTCACAGAGGTGACCAAGACGATGATGCCACTGCTGAAAGGAGCTGGTAGTAGAGGCGACAACCGGAGAAGAACTGGCAGATGAAGTGGCAGCGGAAGGAACGCGAAGCCAGTCTAACTCCCAAAGTCCTGAAGAATCACGGCTGCGAGGGCCAGCTCCAACCAGGGCCTGGGTGCGACGGTCCTGGACAACACAAGAATCAGCATCAAGAATGACGCGACAACCAGAGTCAGTAAGCTGGCTAGCAGAGAACAGATTCATCTTAAGAAGAGGGACATGAGAAATATCAGGAACAAAAAAAGAAGAAGTAGAAAGGGTGCCTCGACTAGAAACAGGGAGAGAGGTACCATCAGCCGTAAAAACACGGACATGAGAAGGGAGAGAACGAAGAGCGGACAAAGAAGAAGACTCAAAGGTCATATGAAAAGAAGCTCCAGAATCCAGATACCACGGGGACGTACCTGACTGTGTAGGAGGTGGTGGTCGCACAGTGCCTGAAGAGTCAGTCACAGAACCAGCAGTGCCCGTCGAGGAAGAGCCTGTAGCAGCAAGTAGACCGCGAAGACTCCTGATAATGTCCTGATCAGAGAGAGCAACTGCTGAAGATCCAGAGGGAGCTGACTGTCCACGAGTCTGGTGTCCGACGAAATCGGGTCCGTGTATAACAGGTGGCCCAAGTGTGACCATCCTGCAAGACGAAAGAAGTGATTTAAGAGAACCACGGCGACCCTGACCACGAGCCTGCTGGTGCTGACTCGCACTCGAGGCTGCCGGTGCCAAGCCGACCACGACCACGACACGGAGGAGTGGGTAGTATCGGCGGTGGTGGCACAGGAGACCGCGGCTGAGTCGAAGGAGCAGACGGCAAAGGAGCACCACGAGTAGCAAGCGCAGATGGAACCGCAAGAAGACCAGCACCACGGAGACGTGTCTCCTCAGCCCGAAGCTCAGACAACACCTCAGAGAGCGGAACACGACCACGAGCATTCAGCTGAGCCATAGATGCGGTGAAACTCCAAGTCCGAGCGCACAATCTGGCAGCACGAGCATGTGCCACAAACAGCAGTACGGAGAGAATCAAGCTGACGCCAGATAGCAGCACTCTGAGTATAAAACTCATCAATAGTAGAATCACCCTGCTGAAGAGCATGCTCCTGACGAACCACAGACAGGTAAAGAGCATCCCAGACGGCCGATAGCCGACGAAGATGGGCCCACCGCAGCAACAAGAGGGAGACTCATGAACTCAAAAAGACATCTGGGCGTAACATCGGAGGTGAGAACAGCAGACGAGCATCCTCATCGACCCACCGAGTGTAGGCGGGCGTGGCGATAGGACTCGAGATCGCCAGAATATTGCTTGAACTTCAGGTCATAGGCAGCAAAGCAATATCGTCGGCCTCGAGCAGCATCCTTGGCCTCCCGAGAAGCATCGCAGCAAGCACAATCGGCGCCGGAGGCGAGGAGCCACAGAGCGCAGAGGGCACGGCGGATGGAGACCTCGCCGGAGAGAACACCCCAAAGACGGAGACCGCGCATGTGGACACGCATAAAGGCAGCAAAATCAGGGTAATTCGTGCCATCAAACACCACCGGGCAGCGAGGAATCGCGACATAACCTGAGGAAGAAGACATGTTTTTTTTTTTTTTGACAGATTAGATCTGGATCGATCGATCTTGATGCGGGCTGACGCCGCAGCAGAACTGCCGAGGCGAACCTCGCGGGGGCGCAACCAGGGAGTACCGCGTCGAGCGTGATACCGCGTCGGTGAAGCTGGGGTCCCGCTGCGTGGGCGGCGATCCCAGCGTGGGCAGGCGCGTCTCCCGCGGCACGTGGGCAAGTGGGCAGGCGTGGGGCGCGAGCCGCGCGTCGTCTGGGGAGCCGTACGTGGAGGCCGCGCCAAGGCCAAGGCGTGGGGCGTCTGGGAGTCAGACGGAGGCAAGGCGTCTGGGAGCCGCGAGCCACAAGGCGTGGCGGGAGTACCGCGCGTCAGGCGGCGGGTGAGGGAACCGTGCGGTGCGTCAGGGAGCCACCGCGCGAGCACAGCGTCAGATCCGATCGGAGAGCAGGATCGGAGAGCACGACGAGATGGCAACAGCGGCCGGACGCGGCGGCGGAGAACCGGGGCGAGCGACGGCGGCGCAACGAGAGGAGCAAAACCCTAAGGCTCTGATACCATGTTAGGAATAGACAAGTTATATTCCTCTGGGGGCCAAAGGCCACAATATATAGTACAGGTACAGGGCAAATATGCAGGAAGCCCCCTAACATATGGGGGAAATACAATATACAGATATATACATCTAACATCAAAGTCCAAAGCACGTACTCAATTAAGAGTACTCTCTTGTCGCGGTTTTCAACTCAACACTTATTACGGATCGGAGGCAGTATTTGCTGTAAAAAAAAACCTGATCCAATCTATACGTGCATAAAGTAAAATTTAGAAAAAAACAATACTAAGCACTGTCCACCGTAACCATCGTTGTAATGCATCACGTACGTACTCGTACGTGTCATGTAGGAGTACGTTTTCTCGCGGGAAATACTATCCTACCTACGTACTTCTCTCTGTTTTTCTATGCAGCGATCGGTTAGGAATCCTAGAGGGGAAACTACCCGTGTATATATCCCATCTAGGAGTATATATATCAACCGGTAGACCTCTCCATCGCCCCCCCCCCCAATAAACCAAGATCGCCCTTGTTATAGCTGAAACGACAAACTAATCCAATCCCTCAGCAAGCTTTAGAGAAAACCGATCGAAACCTCGAACCCATCATGGGCAGCCAGGCGATGACCGGGATGGACGACGTGGAGAGGCAGGCAATCCATGGAGATCCGGAGATCCTAGAGAAGAAGAACAAGGCCAAGAAAGACTGCCGCACTAGTTGCATCGTCTGGACCTTTATCATCGGGTTCTCCTTGGGCATGACCGTCCTGTACATAATCTACCATCTCGACGCGCATTACTACGTCACGATAGACTCCGTCTCCGGCCTCGACGATCCGGCGGGGGGTCTCGCGTTCAACCTTACGCTCGGCGTCGGCTCATGGAGCTACGGGTACAAGGCGTGCATCGAGCCCGGCACATACGTCGAGGTTTCCCGCCATGGTTTCCAGCTCGCCGCAAGTGAGCCAGAGGCGCGGCAGGTCTGCGCTGGGCCGATGAAGACAGCCGCGCAGCGTGTCGTCGCGAGGGTGACAGGGATTCCCACGGGGCAAGTGCTGGAGAGCCTCGCCGCCGACGCGAAGGCGGGGGCTCTGTACGACATCACGCTGCACCTCCCCGCAGGGTCCTACGGTGATTTGGAACGGAAGAAGTGGGTGACGGAGTGCGGCGGCAAGCAGGTCGGTGCCGCCGCCGCATGGTGCGATGCCCGGCCCCAACCAGATTAATAAGGTAACTGGCTAGGATATCAATTGATGCCGGTAAATTTTTTTATTCAGTTAATCAAACTAATATATATGTGCAAGATGTAAAAGCTCTCGGACTCATCGATTAGTAGCCTAAGAAGTTCTAGCTAGCCTGTTTCTGCATCAGGGAACGCCTGTGTACCGAGCAACCGTACCTTTTATTTTCTCTTCGAATTTCCCACTAGACATCGCGTGCCGTTGTGCGCTTGGCGTTTGTTCACCTGGTAGTTTTTCGCTAGTGTTATTCTTCGTGCCATTAATGTCTTTGTTCTCCTGTTCATGTTTGCAAATGAGCTGGCCGTCACTATAAATCATTTTTTAACCAAAAAAATTATATTGATATCACGAATATACTAATTATATATAGCCTATGTACCAACAAAGTATCTAAAGACATCGGATGCTAAATAGGAGAGAGATGGAAGATTTTAGGAAAGGTATCCCAAATAACGTCTAGGTTCTGCTTCGGTTGTTCTAACTAATTATTGAGATTGGATTAGAGATTCTCTAACTATGTACTAATGCAAGATGAATGTTGTCTGCAAAACCACTAATGCTAGAGAAAATCACGAGCACATGGTAATGACTATTCCTGCCATTCAGAGAAGAAGGGAAGCAACTTGATTTTATAGAAACAGAAGCAATGGGGAGAGCAGATGCCTTCGTCCTCCCTCGCTGTCTCAAACTAGCAGTTAATGTTCAAAACCCTGAAGCAAAGCACAAACGCTCTGCCACTACGAGTTTCTTTATGGACTTTGCTACATAATGACGACAGTTCTAGAAATATTAAATTCCAGCGGGCATGACACCTTGTGTTTCGACAACAGCACGCGCGTCACTAACAAACATAATATGCAATCAATAGTTAGCGGCTCGGTTCATTGCCCGCCGCTGCTATCACGCATACGGATATGAGTCCTCGAAAAATGTTAGGGTACAAAGCCTTCGTGCTAACACATCAGCATGGACGATAATAAGTCTTGGTACCTTAACATGTCCCAATTAAACTTACTCAATATGTATACGAGAACATCTTTACCCAATATATTTATATGATGAATAATTTACATATTATGGCATATATAACTTATATTTTATAGTTGAATAACTTTTTAGTTCGATTTTTTTGTTGAAATATATCAACATGGTATCTGGTTTTAAAGATCTTGTCGTGTGACTAGTCCAAAAATAAAAAGAAATCCTAAATTAGACAAATGGTTTGATCTATAAGACATTTTAAATTATCTATATGAATCTAATCTAAATACAACACGTCGTTTATACTTCGTGCCAGATTATGCAAACTAGTGACCGAGCTGAGAATGAATTTCTGTTCCTTCTTTCAAGTTTTAGAGTGGTTGACATTCTAAATAACCTTTTATATGTCTTGATCTAATGGTGAAAAAAGTGATACAACACGCCGATAAAAAGAGTCAGGAAAAAATAGTGTGGGACCAGAACCAAATTAAGATGAAACCAAAACAAAAAAACTATGTTATTTCGGTCGATTAGAGGTCGATTATTTTAATGCACACGGTCTAAAATCCATATTTTTTTAAAACCGATACCTCCCAAGGCCAGAGCCATTCCTCACGTATCTCCACTGGTCCCGACTCCACCCCAGCGCCGCTCGATCACCTTCCCAACGCCACCCCAATGCCGCTCGATCACCTCCCAAAAATGACGGTTGTCCTCACGTCTCTCCACTAATCCCGACTCCGCCCCAACGCCAATGCCCGTCGATCACCTCCTGAAAACGACTGTCGTCCTATTCCCCGCTCTGCTCGACCGCCACGCCACCGCCTCGATCTACTTTAGAGCATCTCCACTCGTTGGGCGTACCCAGGCCGAAAATCGGTCCGATTTTCGGCCGGACGAAGCGTGTTTTCGGTCTGGGTACGCCCACTCGTGTACCCAGGCCGCGTTCCCAAGTTCGGCTAAATTCACTCAAACTCGGCGAAATATGGACGAATATAGACGGAATTTCATTAAAACAGGCGAGGAGGTACATAGTAAATTGGTTTTATAACTAGAAAAGGACGCCGCCGTGGTCGACGCAGGACGCCGCAACTACAGGCCGAGGCGGGGGTTGTTGCCGGCCTCGATGTGCGCCATGACTCCGGCGAGAGTCCGCCCTGGAACGCTCCACCAGCGGCGGTGGTAAGCCATATTGTTACTTGGCGGCGGCGGCGAGCCCGGTGGTCCGTCGTGTCGGGCGAGTTCCTCGAGGCGCATGTCGGAGAAAAACTGCCTCTAGAAGACCAAGTTGCCCTGATCCTCGAGATCCGGGTCTTGCATGGCCTGGATCTCTCCGGCGAGGTCTGGGTCTTCCATGGCGGCGATAGTCGTCTGGATCTCTGCGGCGAGCTTCTTCCCGTCAGGCACCGGCGTAACAGGGATCCCGCTGGCGCTGAGTGTCCAACCTCTGGGGAGGCGAGTGTCCCGCGGGGCTGTATAGCGCGCCTCCCGGAGGAGCCAGGCTTCCCACGGCGACAGCGTGCGGCGGCCGGCCATGGCTTCTCGGCGGAGCTGGCGAGGAAGAAAGATGCGAATGCCCAAAGTTCGCTGGAGTTGTGGTGGTGTGAGAAAGTGTGAAGAGAGACGGCGAGATGTACGGCTTTATATAGGCCGGAAAAATGGCGGGAGGGGTGTAGCGGCGAGGGCGGGAAAAGTGGAAACGGCGGGAAGTTAGTGACCGTCGGTCCGACACGGGAGCCGAGGCGGCGACGGTGACGCCGTAAGTCGGCGACGCGTGGTCGACGTGACGGGCAGTTATTGCTCGGCGGTCGCCGCGCGTGGTTCCGAGGATGAGGACGACTCAGCTTCCTTCACTGATTTGGCGGGTCTACGCTGCGTTTTGATTTTTTTGCAATATCGCTGAGTCCGGTGTTCCCAGGGCATATCCGGAAACCTGGATTCGGCCTAGGTAGTCCGGACCAAAAATTGACGAAATCCGGCCGAAACAAGTCCTCGGTACGCAGTCAAATTCCACGGCCTTCTAGATAGGCGAGTGGAGATGCTCAAAGGCGAGAGGTGCGCGGTATGCACACATGTATTCTAAAATCTGAATTAGAGGTCAACAATTTTTTTGTCAAACTTGATAGAATTAATCAACAGTTTTAATTACCTGTATCCTAAAATCTGAATTAAAGACCAATAGATTCTATGTCAAATCTTGATAAAAGTAAATCAAAAGTTAGAAAAAATCGCAGCCAACGGAGGCGGAACGCCGCCCCAATCACCATAAAATAACTTATATTTTACGAGACTGCCAGTAGTTAGTTATTAGTACACCAGAGTAAGACGCGAGGCTCAGGAGGCGTTTTTCGGGTTGGAATCATGACGCAGCATCCGTCGCCGAGTGAACTCGGCCAAAATATGGTTGTCTTTTTTACAGTATATAAATAACTCAAGGAAAGATAGGTATACTTAAACAATGCTTCTCTGCTCAACATAGAACATTATCCGTGATACAAAGCTTTTTATGCTCACAGTTTGGAAAGACACGATAAAAGCTCACGCAAACTTGGGACCAAAGATTGCAGTTTTACACAGCGAGCCCCACACTTCACTCAAACGCAACAGAAACAGAATCCACACCCGCAGAACCCATATCAAAGCTGATTTGTTTCGGCTGTGAGCAGAGAGCAGGTAAGCCGGAGGGCTTCTAGCCGGTGATCTGGACGGGCTTGACGTCGGGCTTCTTGGCCTCCTCCTTGGGCACGGTGACAGTGAGCACACCGTTCTCCATGGACGCCTTGATCTGCTCCGTCTTGGCGTTGTCGGGGAGCCTGAACCTGCGCAGGAACTTCCCGCTGCTGCGCTCCACGCGGTGCCAGGTGTCCGACTTCTCCTCCTGCTCCTTGTTCCTCTCGCCGCTGATCTGCAGCACGTTGCCGTCGTCGACCTCCACCTTCACCTCCTCCTTCTTGAGCCCGGGCACGTCCGCCACGAACATGTGCGCCTCGGGGGTCTCCTTCCAGTCGATCCGCGCGCCGGCGAAGGCTGCGGTGTCGGAGCTGGTGCGAGGGACGATGCTACCGCTGCCGGAGCCAAAGGGGAAGCCGTGGAAGGGGTCCCAGAGATCGAGAGAGAAGGGGTCGAACACGTCGGCGCGGCGAATCAGCGACATCGTCGGCGGGTAGCTAAGCGATAACCTGCTGAATGTTTAGTCGAGTGGTTGGCGTGTGAGAGCGAATTGGTTTGAATGACCGATCAAGATGTTTTCCTCTGTTTTTCTTGGATCTGTATTGATGCGGGAGGGGTGAATTTATAGAGGTGCATACGAGCGCTGGAGACGAGGTTCTTGAGGGTTCTTCTTTCTTCCAGCGGCTACCGGTAGGAGCCAGATTTGTGTAGCTGGGCCGGGCATGTCTATCCATTCGCTGGACCCTTCGACTGCATTGCAGAAACTAGATTGTTCTCGTAGGCACTCACGTAATGCCAAGCTGGGCCTAAACTTTAGCCCATAAAGTTTCACGTGAGGTTTGATCCACTAGTACTATTTTACGCGGAAATCAAGGAAGAACTGGGAAGAATGATGGTGGCTACTATTTGTGTCTTATATAAGACATTTGACTTTTTCCATTGTTGCGACCCCTAGCGTATGCATCAAAGTGACCTTCGTCTAGATGACTGAGAAGGCCGGAGTCCCCTCTCTCTCACCCCGTGTTGCCTCCCTAAATTGGCGACTGTGGCCCCCTCCCTCTCCAGTGGTCAAGCCCTCCTCACCGCACCCTTCCCTCTAGTTATTGTCGGTGAGCGCCGTTGGGCATTGCCCGCAACGACTGTTCTTATCCCTGCACGCAAGGGCTGCTGCTCGGGCGAGCGCTTCTAGCGGCGGTGAGGCTAGGCCGGTGAGCCCTCTTGGCCCAGATATGAGGGCCGACTCTAGCCTGGTTCAGGTGATGGTTCCTGCAGGATGGACATGGCGTCCGAGTGGACTAGGGACCCGCGGCGTGCTTGCCGCGGTGTGGAAGCAACGGCTTTATGGGACCGATCTGGGCCTGGTCGGGCCTATTTGGGACTAGTGTGTCCCTACTGCTGTGTCCGGTCGACTATTGCCACAAAGGCTGTGGAGGTCGGTCCCTCCCGTGAGGCTGTTGTGGTGCCTTTTGTCTCGTGTGGTGCCTATTCTCCGTCTTGCAGGATTCACATCGGTGGCCACGGTGAGATAACAATGATGGCGGCAAGACCGAGTTGGCGCGTGTTGATGAGCGGGAAGTTCAGTGGAGCGTATTCCCGAGGTGGTGTTTTTTGGGGGTCGGGAGAAATCCATTTCGAATCGTACAACACCGATGTAGTGGTGTTTTTTGGGGGTCGATAGTATCTTGAATCTACGGGTGCCACCTTCCTTCCTGAAGGGAGTCGGGTGTACAAGCCTAGGTAACAACGTCTTCGGTGTCGTACTCCTTCTTGAAGGTTTTTCTTGATACATGATGATTCGGAGCGCTAGTAGTGGGGTGGTACAACTCTGCAGGGCGCAGCGATTGAGGATCATCTTGTTTTGCAGGGCGCAGCGATTGAGGATCATCTTTGTTTCGTCGATCTGCTGAAGTCGGTATTTGTTTCTCTTTACTTTCTTTTTCTTTTATTTTTGGTTGGATTGTGCTGCTGCCCCAACAATATCGATGGTTGTATTGAAGTTGCTATATTAACATAGAGGGGTGAAATCCTGTTTCAAGGAGAATGATCGAGAGTATCTTGAATCTCGAGAAATCTGCCGCCATATTTAATAAAAACTAAGATAACCCTAAAAATAGAAGTAATGAAATTCCTACAGTAATCAAACAAGACACGGAATAAGAAGTACTTGAACTGATATGTGTATATGGTCTTTTCAAAAGTAAACGTCACCAAGTTTAAGAATATATATATATATATATATATATATATATATATATATATATATATAATATTAGCACCGACGATGATTATAAAAATACGCTTTGTGATAAAATATTATAAATATTTATTTTTCTATAATTTTAGTCAAACCTAGAAGATATTGAATTTCAACTAAAATGAGTGGGTACTCCGAAGTAGGTACTATATCCATTTGTTGCAAGAGAAAGTAGCTTCTATACCATTGGCGATCGTTGGAATGGCTCATTTGCCATCCAACAAAAATTTAGTGATAATATACCAAACATGAACAAATTTAGGGCTCATTTTCCATCGTTAGTCTGTTGTCGCTCTTTCTCCGTTTGTTTGTCAGTCTTCCTGAAAATTCCAAGTATGCTCCTAGTTTAGAATAGAAGAAAGTCAACAGAAAAATAACCGACCCCTTTCTCTCTCTCCCCGAGACCCAAGCTCGTTGAGAGTCGATCCCCGCTCCCCCTGCCATCCCGTGTCCTTCTCTCTCTCTCTCTCTGGTGGCTCTGCTGTCCAGTGAGAGGATGGCCAGGTGGTCCGGCTTCTAGTAGCTGTAGCTTAGGTAGTACTCCGATTCGAGTAGTTTAGGTTTGCTGTTGATGGAGTTTGCCCCTGTGGCCTATGAGGGTAGGTGGGAGGTCGCCGGCGATCCGATTCTGCTCGCCTTGTTCTTTCTCTGCTTCATGGATCCCTGCTGGTGTCAGGTCGTGGCGCCGACGATGTGGTGGAGGCAAGCATCCCTCTAAGGTGCTTCGAGAAGAGTGTGCCGGATCCCACTCGGCTCAATACGGTCCCTCTTCCTCCGGTGAGAGAGCTCTCATGGGGAGAGCCAGAGCTGAGGAAGACCACCGCTCGCCCTCGGTATAAGATCCGTTCTTGCCGCCTCTTCGGTTGGTTCTCTGTGGTGATTCTTCTGCCCCGTCCTTGCCATGGTGGCCAGTGTAGGTGTGGACGAGATGCTGCAATGGGATCCTGCAATGGCGGCCTGGGTGTTGTTGCTTCTTAAGTTGAAGCTTCCGAGCGGCGACGTACTTCGGTGCTATCCTCGGCCTAAGTGGCCATCTTCTTCTACCTCCACGATGGAGGCACTCTCAGGTTTCAACCTCCAGAGCTCGGCACCGTCTTGCACCCAAGTAGTTCGTCCCCGGGAGTGATTAGGTGGCCGACGGTTGTCAACCACCGCCGGGAAGGAGACCTCCCTCGAGCAGTTTTTCTGACCTCGGCTCACTGGCCTTGAGGTCACCGGCGGCCGGCGGAGAAGAAGTCCAGGGACTCGATTGTGTTCCTCGTATTTTTCCTAGGGTTCTTTATGTAAAGTTTGGGGTCTTTTCTGCTATTTCAGAGGTGCTAGCCAGTGGATGCTAAAAACCTTGATATATCTTGTACCTGCCTTAGTTAATGGAGCGGCTTCTGGGACCTTCGGTCCTTTCCCAGTTAAAAAAAACAGAAAAATAAAGTCATGGACATGCTCTAGACATTCTCTATGCACGCATGCCTAGTTTCCATGCACCCACACAAGCATGGATCATGCAAGGATGGCCGACCTGTCTCCGGTGCTCCCCCAACCCCTAACGTCCAGTGGCGGAGGACAAAATAATTTTTTGGTATGACGAAATATATACTACACAATTATAGTAAATGTTGTATGAAATAAATTGCGATGAATAATCAGCAAGCAAGAATCTTGCTAGTTTATTAAAAGGAATTACTTTCTAAAAAAATCATTTTATATGTATTTACCTCTCTAGCATTTCTCTCGGTCTCACTATCTTGGCCGCCTCTGTTGTCACGTGTTGTGAAACCGATCAATCAATCATTTTATTTTCTCTTTTAGCAAACAAAAAGTCAAACAAAGCAAGCAATCCATCTAATCAGCGCAACGGTAGTTGTGCATGGTTGCACCGTCAAGCTGCCTAGTCCCGACTCCCGGCCGATCCAATCCAACTAAATACTCCGTACAAGCTTAACCTGCACAAGGTATGATTAGCAGTAGCATAAGGGGCTGCGAGGCAGGGAGTTAGGTCGGGCGATCGCCCGACCCTGCCCTATGGGGTCCTCCGCCACTGCTAACGTCGTAGGGTCACTAGCCATCATGTCCAGTGCGCCTTCAAAGCCTTCCATTCAACTACTCTCGTTGCTCCCCCAACTCTCGACCTAGGTTCTCACCATCACCACCGACCATCGTGCCTCTAGCTCCCTCATCCACTACGCGTTCATATCAACTTCTTCCCACACACTAGTAGAGCAATTGAAGCTAGTTGAGTGAGAGTGTTACACTAGATGGCAAGCACCACATCTCGCTGATCTATCAAATATGACATGCACCCGACTTCAAGTCTAATGGAAGCCTTGCAAACATGTGGTCACTTCTATAACTGGAATTATGGGGGTCACAATAGAAGACGAGAAATGCTAGACTTATGGAAATTTTCTTATGGGTCAGTTTTACGAGATGAGGTGGTGGAAGCGGTCTGGTGCAAATCTATTCCCTCCCATGAATTCAGGAACTGTAATACCTCCGTGATCTCCCACGTCATCCCTTAGTCAAATTCCATGAAAACCAGTCCGTATGTGTAACATGATTGATAGAAGACTTTGTTGACAACAGTTCTTCCTAACCTAACCAGCACGTCTCAATGGCCAACTGTGAATGAAGAATTCTATTTAGACCCCCTCCCCATCCCCAAATCTTCAGGAGGGCCTCTGTGAGGTTCAAGTCTAACGACTAAGGCCGTGGGCATATCCACATCATAGTTTGTGATAATTTTCTCATATTAGGTACATAGGCATACCTAGATAAAGAGATAATCTCAGGTATAAAGGCATAAAAGTGGTGTTGATAATATCAAGGATAATGGAAAGAAAGGCTAGCACAATTTCTAATTTGGAAGGCCTATGAACATAGATGGTAAAGCTATAAATATGTTGCTCTTGAAGCACTAGAAGTCTATGCTGAAATAGCAAAGCAAAAAGGTACTTGTTTAAATATTTATGTTCCGCCTTACGCTCTTATTTATGAAGCTAATATTTGAAACTCATGCATGGACAAAATAAAGAAAAATTTCCATTACAAAAGCTATTTACACAACAACGGATCAAGCAATTGAAGCCAGTGAAGCAATTAAAGACAATGTTACCAAGTCGACTTCATTGAAGACTACCTCTAAAGCTACAAGGTACAAAAACTTCACTAGCTCTACTTATATTCTGCGAGTCTATCATAATATGTAGTATAAAATTTTGATGTAGATCAAAGGTCATACTTTTTAACTACTAGCTCCTTGCAGAGCACTCAAGCAAGAAAAGAGCCGTGCCTAATAGCCAAGCAATGGTCACTCTAAAGGGATCTGTATGGTCAACTAGAGTATGGGGGTGGTAGTTGAATATGCGACTAAGAATTTTTATGTTCTTTTCCAGTTTTATGGGAATAACACAAATATAGATATGTAACTTGGTGGAAAACCTACATGAGAAAGCAAGCACACAAGATAAAAAGACACACCACATAGTAAATGATACAAATAATCGCAAAGTGAGGCCAGTGGTATATTCTTGAAGTTTCTTTCTTTGGGTGGAAGCACATCTCCATTTGGATAGGTGTGGTGGCACAAAGTTCACCAAGCGCCTAAAAGGATCATGTTATTCTACTCATACTCTCGCATAATGCAAGATGCCACGATCCACTAAATGGTACTTTTTATCGAGGTTGTTATCTTAATAGTAGAGTACTCTGACTTTTAAGTGCAATTGTGATCTTGAAACATTAGATGGAGCAATAATTTTTTCCTAGAAAGAAAATCCTTGGTTAGAGACCAAATAAATAAATCCACCTAAGCCATAAGTTTTTATTACAGCATGGAGGCCAGCTTTCCTTGGATTTTAGGCGATTATCTACCAATGCGAAGAAAAAAGATAGATCAAACGTGACGCTTTGATGACGAAGGTCACCGAGGTGACTACAGAGTGATTCTGTGGTAGTCTCTGACTCCCTCCCTTGAGTATGGTGACCAAACATTTTCAAACAAGGTTGGGGCAATCTCTATAACATGATCGGAGGCTCACAACACAAACAATATTGAGCTTCTTGGTGACCTCTTCCGACAATGGTGCCTAAATACCCTAGAGTAACAACATAATGAAAAGAATGGGGCATTTAAATCTAGATGTAATGGAGGAGAGAACTGAAGGGCCACAACCTCTTGGGGAAGAAGGGGGCCTTTTATAGGCCTTTTCCATTTCTAACTGTTGGTTTGGTCGGATAGAAGTTCTGGCCTGGCCACAACTTTGAACAACTTCCGCCCCAATTTCGTGTCCATCTTTCTTCACTATGCAGAGAGTTGCACCATCTAGAGCAAATGAAATATTGGTCCGGAAATGCAGGCCATCAGGCCCACCGAAAGTTCTGGGTCAACAACGGAACTTCCGATGTTTATACACCATAAATTCCAAGGTTTATCCAATAGAACTTCCACCCTAAAAAACATCCTCCTCCTCAAAACAGGCTTTATCCCCGCTATATTTGAAGGGATTCATAGCATGGAAAACAAAACTTTCTATCACATGAACACACAAAAGCCAAGATCTAATCTACGAGATTGGTGCAATGAGTTTATAGAGTACTGATACCTTCGATCCGGATTACGGATGTAGTATAGTTCTTTTTCCCTAGTAGACCTAGGTTTATCGAATCCTCGGGAAGCAGAAATCGTAGTAAGGTTACTTAAACGCACCTTCGGGAGTTTTAGAATTCCTTTTGTGTTTTCACCGGACCAAGAGTTTGCGATCTTTTGTTGTTGTTGACGATGGAGAGAGAGGGCCTGGGGCTTTCGGTTTCACCAGTAGCTGTGCAAAACATCCGATGGGAATAAAATATAATAATAAAGCATGCATGTAATTGTTAGAGCAAGATAATTATATGTGTGCAGTTCATCCATAATTTCTATTGACTCCACAACCGCTTATATCAATAACCTACTAGTCTTATCCATAGAAGAAAGAGAGCTAATTATATAAATAGTGATGTCACCGTTAATCCCAAGTAAATCCCTCACATACAGCCGTACTACCCCTTCTGTCACTGGGGTCCCAAACTGAAGATCAGTCATCACTCACACTCCCTATACCTGGATCAATCCTTGGGGTCTTGGGTACCTGACAAGTCCTTAGATTGAGGAAAGAGAGGTACAATAATCATCATGTCATGCAAACTAATACATGATCCCATCTATGATAAATAACATCCACAAAAGCTACATGGCTAGGACAAAGCCCTTAGCCCAAGGAGAATTACTCACACATATAGATGAAATCAACAACCAAAAACATTGTAATAGAAATCATGAGATTTATAGCAAAAAGTCTTACAATGTCGCCAATTGGAGATGAGATCTACTATTACAATTGGTGCAATTGGCTATGGTGGTGGAGAAGGGTTTGGAGACTAGATCTAGATCTATTCTTCCGGCGTGGTGGCTTCTGGTGGCAGGGAGAGTTGAGGTCGAAAAGAAGAGGGTTTTTCTCGTCGCCCGAAGCCTCTTTATATAGGGGTCCCTTCATGAAAGTTGTTCTGTTTGACCTGGCGATGTCGGTGCCAACTATACAGCCGGAACTATACGGCGGGAATTTTACCGTATAGTTGGTCTTAAAGGCACTGCCTCCACTTCACGGCCCCAGGTTTCTTTGGTTTGTTGGAAATCTCGTACCTTTGACTTTAATGTAGTGATTCCCAATATCAAACGTCATTATCTATGTAGGGAAAAATAGATAGACAGGATTGCATACCCCTTTGATCATTAGGCATTAGTGGCAAGATTTAGAGAGATATTTCATAAAATATATGAATAATATCTAGTTTAAATGTGAGTGTGGATGGATATATTTCACAGCCATCAAGTACTAACCCTCGTAGATCCAAAGCATTTAACGAGATTGGATGCTCGTGGTTGATGTAGTCGTTCACTTGCCGATCTCAAGATCGTGTAGACGATCCTTCCGGTGCCATGTTTCGGCAGTGATTCTGCAGTCGGTCACACGCACGGTAGTCGTGTTGGAGATATGCCCTAGAGGCAATAATAAATGTAGTTATTATTATATCTTTGTGTTTATGATAAATGTTTACATTCATGCTATAATAGTATTAACAAGGAAACATTAATACTTGTGTGATTTGTAAACTAAAATAGAGTCCCTAGTAAAGCCTCTTTATAATACTAGCTTGTTGGTTAATAAATGATTGTGGTTTCCCTATCATGAACATTGAGATGTTATTAACAACAAGATCATATCGTTAGGAGAATGATATGGTGGACATACTCCTATAGATAAGCGTAGCATAAAGATCAAGTCATTTTAATAGTTCAATTGCTATATGCTTTCTGATACATAGTAACCTAATTCCTTCGACCATGAGATCATGCATATCACCTTTCGGATGGATGCTTTGATGACATCAAACACCACACCGTGAATCGGGTGGCTATAAAGGTGGCATTGAGTGTTCGGAAAGTATTGGTTGAGACACATGGATCAAGAGTGGGATTTGTCCATCCATATGACGGATAGATATACTGGGCCCTCTCGGTGAAATGTCATCCAATTAGCTTGCAAGCATGTGACTGGCTCACAAGGGATCACATATCACGAACGAGAAAAGAGTACTTATCGGTAACGAGGTTGAACTAGGTATGCAGAGATACCGACGATCATAACCTCGGATAAGTAAACTATCATGAGACAAAGGGAAATTGGTATCGTATGTAAGTGGTTCATTCGATCGCAAAGTAATCGTAGAAATATGTGGGAGCCATATGAATTTCCAGATTCCTCTATTGGTTATTGTTCGGAGAAGTGTCTCGATCATGTCCGCATAATTCACGAACCGTAGGGAGACACACTTAAGGATTCGACGTTGTTTGAGTAGTTATGGAATGATGAGAAAGAGACCGAATGTTGTTCGGAGTATCGGATGGGATACGGGATATCACGAGGAGATCCGGAATGGTCCGGAGAATAAGATTCATATAAGGAAAGTCTTGTTTCGGAGTTGTAGAATGGTTCCGGTGTTTTCATCGGGAATGTTCTAGAAGGTTCCGGAATGTCCAAGACTCAAGGGAAGGATACATGAATGTGTTATATCAAGTTGGTATGATTGCATCATGTACTAGGTGTCATCGCTGAACAAAATAAAGGGTTTAATCAAATCCTAGTTTGAAAAAGTCAAACGCCAATTTGAAAGTCAAACGGCTATTTTGGAAAGTGGAGAGGGAGGTGGAAACCAAGTTGGGGAGGAGTTCCTCCCCTCCACCGCCAGCCCACCTCCAAGCCGAGTTGGGGAGGGACTCCCCTCCCCTTGGCCGCGCCTCCTACCTATAAAGGGAGGGGCAGGGCTGCCCCTCCTTGTACACAAGTTCCCTACCTCTAAACCCTAGCCCCAAGCCGCCACCGCCCTCCATAGCCGCCGCCGGCCCTAGGACACTCGCTGCCGCCGCCTAGGTCAAACCCTAGCCACCGGCCTAGCCCCCTCCTCGGCGTGTCTAAACCCTAGACGTCGAGGGACTCTCTCATACTCCACCATATTCGCTCCGGCTTAAGGGGAAGCCCTGCGAGATCTCTCCTCTACTTCCGGTACCACGCCGTTGTGTTGCCGGAATCGCGAGGAGAGTGCTACGACCTCCGCTGCCTGCTGGAACAAGGGAGAGGAAGGTCTTCGTCTAGTACCGAACGTGTGACCGACTGCGGGAGCGCTGCCGGAATGCAGCGCCGGAAGGATCGTATACGCGATCTTGAGATCGGGAAGAGTACGACTACATCACCCACGAGAATCCGCTCTCGTTAAACACTTTGGAATCTTCGAGGGTGAGTTATTCCATCGACTCGTTGCTACAATCTAGTAGATAGATCTTGGCTTGTTTGTTTGTATGCGATAGAATTTTTTTGTTTTCCATGCTACGAAACCCTACAGTGGTATCAGAGTCGTGTCTATATGTAGATATGTTGCACGAGTAGAACACAATGGTCATTGTGGGCGTTGATGCTTTTATTGTCGATTGCTTCTTGTGTACTTTGCATCTTGCGGGATGTTGGGATGAAGCGGCCCGGGCTAACCTTACATGACATCGTTCATGAGACTTGCTCCACGCTTGATATGCAACTTGTATTGCATAAGTGGCTTTGCGGGTTCCTGTTTCTCCTAGCATAGTTAAGATCCAATTTACAACGGGTGATTAACAATACTAGTATCAATGTTGTGGTTCATGTTCGTAAGTTAGAACGACACTTATTGAAAGCCCCAAACCACGTAAAACATGCAAAGAAAGTAGAGGCGTCTAACTTTGTTTTGCAGGGGTGTGCAGTGATGTGATATGGCCATGATTGTGATTCTATTTGATGTATGCAATGTTCCTTATTGTAAGTTGGCAACCGGCAGGAGACGTATGGTTGTCTTTAATTTATGTTAAGACCCACGTGTCTATTCAAAGTAGTTGTAATAGTTGAAGCCGGTGGACGACAACCATGAAGAAGCGTCATTGACCTTGATGCAATGCCGGTGATGATGGAGATCATGTCCGTGCTTGAAGATGGAGATCGGAAGCAGAAAGAAGAAAGGCCATATCATATCACATATTATGAATTGCATGTGATGTTAATCCTTTATGCATCTTGTATTTCTTGGTAGATGGCGGTAACATTATAAGATAATCCCTCATGCACATGAATTTCAAGTCATAAAGTGTTCACCCTTAGTTAGCACCGTTGCTAAAGCTTGTTGTTTCGAAGCACCACGTGATGATCGGGTGTGTTAGTTTCCGCAAGTGTATACAACGTGAGCAAGCCAGATTTGCTCATGCGGAAGCTAAGGTTTGATCTTGACGAGCCTAGCATGTACAGACATGGTCTCGGAACACGGATCACCGAAAGGTAAAGCATGAATCATATAGTAGATATGATGAACATGTCGATTGTTCGCCATTGAAACTATATCAACTCTCGTGATGATCGGTGTTGATGTGGTGGATTTGGTTTGTGTGATCACTAAAACAATGTGAGGGATATTGTTTTGAGTGGGATTTCACCTAGATTAATTTAACTATTAATTAGAACTCAATTTGTCATAAACTTAGTCTAAACTATTGCAAATATGTTGTAGATCAATGGCGGCCCCTACCATCAATTTTAATGCGTTCCTAGAGAAAGAAAAGTTGAAAAACAATGGAAGCAACTTCGCGGATTGGTTCCACAATTTGAGGATTGTCCTCACAGCTGGTAATTTGACCTATGTGCTGGATGCACTGGGTGACCCACTGCGGTGATGCTACCGACGAAGTAAAGAATGTTTACCTCGCCTCGGAAGACTCAAGATCTCCAGTGTGCTATCTTGTATGGTTTAGAATCGGAGCTTGAAAAGGTTTGAGAATTCAGACCCACATGATATTGTCCGTGATCTCAAATTGATCTTTGAGACTCATGCGGCAATTGAGAGCTATGAGGCTTCAAAAGTTCTTTAACGCAAGATGGAAGAGGGCAGCTCCGTCGGTGAGCATGTGCTTAAGATGTCGGCACGCAAACAAACTTCAAAGCTTGGGTATAGTGATTCCTAATGCTTTGGGATTTACCGTTCCTCCAATCACTACCACCAAGTTACAAGAACTTTGTGATGAACTACAATATGCAAAACATGAACAAGCAGCTTGCGGAACTGTTTGCTATGTTAAAGTCTGCAAGTGGAGATCAAGAAAGAGCACCAAGTGTTGATGGTCAATAAGACCACCAAATTCAAGAAAGGCAAGTCTAAGCAAAAGGGACACTTCAAGAAGGGTGGTAAGAAAGTTACCACCGACGAAGAAGACCAAGGCCGACCCAAGCCCGACATCGAGTGCTTTTACCAAGGGAGAAGGTCACTGGAAGCGGAATTTCCCAAAGTACTTGGCGGATTTGAAGAACGGCAACATCAAGAAGAAAGGTATATCCGATATACATGTTATTGATGTGTATCTCACTAGTACTCATAGTAGTGCCTGGGTATTTGATACTGGTTCGGTTGCTCATATTTGTAATTCGAAACTGGTGCTGCAGAATAAACAGAAGCTAGCGAAGAACGAGGTGACGATGCACGTGGGAAACGGATCAAAGGTTGATGTGATCGCGGTCGGCACGCTACCCCTTCATCTACCATCGGGATTAGTTTTATACTTAAATAATTGTTATTTGGTGCCTGCGTTAAGCATGAACATTATATCGGGATCTTGTTTATTGCGAGACGGTTACTTGTTTAAGTCCGAGAATAATGGTTGTTCGATTTATATGAGTAATATGTTTTATGCACATGTACCTTTAATAGATGGTCTATTATTATTGAATCTCGATAGTGGAAATACACATATTAATAACATTGAGGCTAAACGTTTGAAATCGAGCGATAACTCGACCTATATGTGGCACTTTCGTCTTGGTCACATTGGAGTGAAGCGTATGAAGAAACTCCATTCCGATGTACTTCTTGAATCACTTGATTTCGAATCACTTGAAAGATGCGAAGCATGTCTGTTGGGTAAAATGACTAAGACTCCATTTTCTGGTATGATGGAGCGAGCTACGGACTTATTGGAAATCATACATACCGATGTGTGTGGTCCAATGAGTGTAGCTTCGCGCGGTGGTTATCGTTATGTTCTTACCTTCACGGATGACTTGAGTAGATATGGGTATATCTATTTCATGAAACATAAGTCCGAAACTTTCGAGAAGTTTAAGGAATTTCAAAGTGAGGTAGAGAATCAACATAACAAGAAGATTAAATTTCTACGTTCTGATCGTGGAGGTGAATATCTAAGTTACGAGTTTGGCGAGCATTTGAAGAAATGTGGAATACTTTCACAATTGACACCGCCGGGAACACCACAGCGTAATGGTGTGTCCGAACGTCGTAATCGAACTCTCTTAGATATGGTTCGTTCTATGATGTCACTTACAGATTTACCGCTATCATTTTGGGGTTATGCATTAGAAACAGCCGCATTCACTTTAAATAGGGCACCATCTAAATCCTTTGAAACGACACCGTATGAATTATGGTTTGGGAAGAAACCTAGATTGTCGTTCCTTAAAGTTTGGGGTTGCGAAGCCTATGTAAAGAAGTTACAGCCGGAGAAGCTTGAACCCAAAGCGGAAAAATGCGTCTTCATAGGATACCCGAAGGAAACTATTGGGTATACCTTCTATCTAGATCCGAAGGCAAAAATCTTCGTTGCCAAGAATGGATCCTTTCTAGAGAAGGAATTTCTCTCGAAAGAAGTGACTGGAAGGAAAGTAGAACTCGACGAGGTTGTCGAACCTTCTCTCGAAATTACGAGTAGCGCAACACCGGAAGAAGTTCCTGTGGTGCCTACACCAATAAGAGAGGAAGATAATGATGATGATCATGAAACTTCGGTTGTAGTTGCTACAGAGCCTCGCAGGTCAACGATAACTCGTACCACTCCAGATTGGTATGATCCCGTTATGAGTGTCATGTTGGTGGACAACACCGATGACCCTGAGACATATGAGGTAGCGATGATGAGCCCAGATTCCAATAAATGGCAAGAAGCCATGAAATCCGAGATTGGATCCATGTACGAAAACCAAGTATGGACTTTGGTGGACTTACCGGATGGCCGGAAGGCTGTTTAGAACAAATGGATTTTCAAGAAGAAAACAGATGCTGATGGTAATGTTACTGTCTATAAAGCTCGACTTGTCACAAAGGGGTTTCGACAAATTCAAGGAGTTGACTACGATGAGACTTTCTCACCAGTAGCGAAGCTAAAGTCTGTGAGGATTATGTTAGCAATCGTTGCATATTATGATTATGAGATATGGCAGATGGATGTCAAAACAGCATTCCTCAATGGTGACATTGATGAAGAGTTGTATATGATGCAACCCAAAGGTTTTGTCGATCCTAAAGATGCTAACAAGGTATGCAAACTTCAACGGTCCATCTATGGATTGAAGCAAGCATCCCGAAGTTGGAATCAACGTTTTGAGAAGGTGATCAAAAGTTTTGGTTTTATACAAACTTATGGAGAAGCTTGTATTTACAAGAAAGTGAGTGGGAGCTCTGTAGCATTCTTAATACTATATGTAGATGACATATTGTTGATTGGGAATGATGTAGACCTTCTTAATAGTGTCAAGGAATATTTGAATAATAGTTTTTCAATGAAAGATATTGGCGAAGCAGCTTACATATTAGGCATAAAGATTTATAGAGATAGATCAAGACGCCAAATATCATTGTCACAAAGTACATATTTGGACAAAGTTCTAAAGAGGTTTGGAATGGAAGATAGCAAGAAAGGGTTCTTGCCCATGTTGTCCAATACGACCTTGAGTAAAACTCAAAGTCCGACATCGGCAGAAGATAGAGAAAGGATGAGTAAGACTCCCTATGCCTCAGCCATAGGATCTCTAATGTATGCCATGCTATGTACTAGACCCGACATTGCATATGTTGTTAGTTAAACTAGCAGATATCAAAGTGATCCAGGAGTGGATCATTGGACAGCGGTCAAAAACATCCTTAAGTACTTGAGAAGAACTAAGGATATGGTTCTTTCTTATGGAGGTGTTGAACAACTCAGTGTTAATGGTTACACCGATGCTAGTTGGAACACTGATCCGGATGATTCTAAATCACAATCTGGATACGTATTTATTTTGAATGGTGCAGCAGTTAGCTGGAGGAGTGCAAAACAAAGCGTTGTGGCGAGATCTTCAACTGAATCGGAATACATGCTTCCGGAGGCTTCACAAGAAGCGATATGGATGAAAGAGTTCATTACAGAGCTGGGTGTGGTTCCTAGTGCGCTGGACCCAATGTCTATCTACTGTGATAACATGGGTGCCATAGCCAATGCGCAAGAACCAAGGTCACACAAGAAGCTGAAGCACATCAAGCTACGTTTTCACGCTATTCGAGAACATGTCCAAGATGGGGACATAAAGATTTGCAAAGTACACAGACTGAAATGTGGCGGATCTGTTGACTAAACCTCTCCCGAGGGCAAAACATGACCAGCACCAAACTGCCATGGGTGTTCGGTATATTACCATGTAATCTAGATTATATGACTCTAGTGCAAGTGGGAGACTGTTGGAGATATGCCCTAGAGGCAATAATAAATGTAGTTATTATTATATCTTTGTGTTTATGATAAATGTTTACATTCATGCTATAATAGTATTAACAAGGAAACATTAATACTTGTGTGATTTGTAAACTAAAATAGAGTCCCTAGTAAAGCCTCTATATAATACGAGCTTTTTGGTTAATAAATGATTGTGGTTTCCCTATCATGAACATTGAGATGTTATTAACAACAAGATCATATCGTTAGGAGAATGATATGGCGGACATACTCCTATAGATAAGCGTAGCATAAAGATCAAGTCATTTTAATAGTTCAATTGCTATATGCTTTCTGATACATAGTAACCTAATTCCTTCGACCATGAGATCATGCATATCACCTTTACCGGATGGATGCTTTGATGACATCAAACACCACACCGTGAATCGGGTGGCTATAAAGGTGGCATTGAGTGTTCGGAAAGTATTGGTTGAGACACATGGATCAAGAGTGGGATTTGTCCATCCATATGACGGATAGATATACTGGGCCCTCTCGGTGAAATGTTATCCAATTAGCTTGCAAGCATGTGAGCTCACAAGGGATCACATATCACGGAACGAGAAAAGAGTACTTATCGGTAACGAGGTTGAACTAGGTATGCAGAGATACCGACGATCATAACCTCGGATAAGTAAACTATCATGAGACAAAGGGAAATTGGTATCGTATGTAAGTGGTTCATTCGATCGCAAAGTAATCGTAGAAATATGTGGGAGCCATATGAATTTCCAGATTCCTCTATTGGTTATTGTTCGGAGAAGTGTCTCGATCATGTCCGCAAATTCACGAACCGTAGGGAGACACACTTAAGGATTCGACGTTGTTTGAATAGTTATGGAATGATGAGAAAGAGGTCGAATGTTGTTCGGAGTCTCAGATGGGATCCGGGATATCACGAGGAGATCCGGAATGGTCCGGAGAATAAGATTCATATAAGGAAAGTCTTGTTTCGGAGTTGGATAATGGTTCCGGTGATTTCATCGGGAATGTTCTAGAAGGTTCCAGAATGTCCGGCACTCGGAAGGGGAAGGACACATGAATGTGTTATATCAAGTTGGTATGATTGCATCATGTACTAGGTGTCATCGCTGAACAAAATAAAGGGTTTAATCAAATCCTAGTTTGAAAAAGTCAAACGCCAATTTGAAAGTCAAACGACTATTTTGGAAAGTGGAGAGGGAGGTGGAAACCGAGTTTGGGAGGAGTTCCTACCCTCCACCTCCGGCCCACCTCCAAGACGAGTTGGGGAGGGACTCCCCTCCCCTTGGCCGCGCCTCCCACCTATAAAGGGAGGGGCAGGGCTGCCCCTCCTTGTACACAAGTTCCCTACCTCTAAACCCTAGCCCCAAGCCGCCGACGCCCTCCATAGCCGCCGCTGGCCCTAGGGCACTCGCCGCCGCCTAGGTCAAACCCTAGCCACCGGCCTAGCCCCCTCCTCGGCGTGTCTAAACCCTAGATCGTCGAGGGACTCTCTCATACTCCACCATACTGCCCGCTTAAGGCGAAGCTGCGAGATCTCCTCTACTTCCCAGACCACGCCACAGTCTTTAAATCGCGAGGAGAGTGCTACAACCTCTGTTGCCTGCTGGAACAAGGGAGAGGAAGATCTTCGTCGAGTACCGAACGTGTGACCGAATGCGGGAGCGCTGTCAGAACGCAACGCCGGAAGGATCGTCTACGCGATCTTGAGATCGGGAAGAGTACGACTACATCACCCACGAGAATCCACTCTCGTTAAACACTTTGGAATCTTCGAGGGTGAGTTATTCCATCGACTCGTTGCTACAATCTAGTAGATAGATCTTGGCTTGTTTGTTTGTATGCGATAGAATTTTTTTGTTTTCCATGCTACGAAACCCTACAAGTCGATGAAGACCTTCCTCTCCCTTGTTCCAGCAGGGCAGCGGAGGTTGTAGATCTCCACGGAATCCCAACATCACGACGATGTGGTGGTGATGGTGGAGAAGATGAGATTGCTGTAGGGCTTCGCATAAACTGGAGCAACGTGTATGGAGGAGAGAGGGGGCGCCGATGGCTAGGGCTTCTAGGGTGAGCGCCAAAATGGGTGCCCTACCCCTCCTTATATAGGTGGCGGGGAAGCGGCCAGGGTTCCCTACCCTGGCCGAGTCCTCCCCTAAGTCCAATTGGCCGACGACAAGGGAGGGAGAGAGGAAAACCTAGTCTCCCAAGGTTTCCTTTTCTTCCTCCACTAGGACTTTGACTTCTAAAATTGGGATTTGACTTTTCAAACTACAGTTTGATTCCCACTTCTTAACCTTGGCCGACTTGACCTAGGGCATGATGCCGCCAGCCCTACTAGCGCATGGCGCATCCATGTGTTGGAATTATGTCCTAGAGGCAATAATAAAGATGTTATTATTATAATTCTTGTTCATGATAAAGTTTATATTCCATGCTAGAATTGTATTAAGCGGAAACTTTGATACTTGTGTGGTTTATGAACAACACCGTGTCCCTAGTACGCCTCTATGGACTAGCTCATTGATTAATTATGGTTAAGGTTTCCTAACCATAGACATGAGTTATCAATTAATAGTGAGATTATGTCATTGGGAGAATGATATGATGGACAGACCCAAATCAAGCAGAGCAATTAGATCGTGTCATCGTGTTCATCTTTGTGAAGCTTTTTCTTATGTCAAATATTGTATTCCTTAGACCATGAGATAATGCAACTCCCTGGTATCGGAAGAAAGCTTTGAGGTCATCAAACGTCATCCTATGAGAGGGTGATCATAAAGGTGTCTCTCAGGTGATCGGAAAGTACTTGTTGGGTTGTATGTATCGAGATGGGATTTGTCCCTCCCAAGTCGGAGAGATATACTTCGGGCCCACTCGGTAATCGATATCAACACCGCTTGCAAGCACGTGGTTAAGGAGTTAATCACAAAGTGATATCGTATTGCGGAACGAGTAAAGTACTTGATGTGAACGAGATTGAACTAGGTATTCCGATGTGAACGATCGAATCTCGGGCAAGTAAATATCGCGTGACGAAGGGAATATATATATGGGATTAATTAAATCCTGGCATCGTGGTTCATCCTATATGATCATCGATGAATATGTGGGAGTCAATATGGGTTTCTAGACCCCGTTGTTGATTATTGATAGAAGATCATGTCTGCATATTCTCAAACCCGTAGGGTCACACACTTAACGTGTCTCGACGCTAGGATAGAATGGATAATTTGTTTATGAGTTTTTGTTCGGAGTCTCGGATGAGATCCAGGACATCACGAGAGGTTCCGGAATGGTCCGGAGAATAAGATTCATATAAGGTAAAGCAGTTTTTGGATTTCGGAATTGTTTCAGAATATTCGGTATTGTACCGGAAGCTTCTAGAACCTTCCGGAGTGGGACCAACGTGGCCCCACTTGTCGGAAGGGGGCGTGGGCCTACAAGGGAGTGCCCTGGCCGCATTAGTCTAGGGGCACAAGGCCCCATGGGCCCAGCCATCCAAGCCCTAGGGGAAACCCTAGGGAGAGCTTCTAGAAGGGGGAAACTTGCCCCCAACTCCACCCCATGTGGCCGTCGGCCCTAGGGTTTGGAGGAGGGGCAAGGGCAGCCGGCCGGCCCTCTATATAAAGAGGGCAGGGGTGCAGCCTCCCCCCACACCTCCTCAAACCCTAGCCGCCTAGTTGCTGCCCTCCTCTCTCTCTCTCCCGACTGCGCGTAGGCGAAGCCCTGCCGCAGAAACTCTCCACCTTTGCACCACGCCGTCGTGCTGTAGATCCAATCTATCTCTCCACCCCACTTTCTGGACCGAGGAAGGAGGAGACGTCACGGTGCCATATGTGTGCATCTCTCAGAGGCGTCGCCACTTGCGGCGTTGGATCGGATCGGATCGCGAGGAGGAGAAGGCTAGTACGACTACATCAACCACGTTCTGTTGAACATTCTGCTGTGCGATTTCTTCAAGGGTATGAAGATCTCATCTATCCCTCTCGTTGTTTGCATCTCCTAGATTAGATCTTGGCTTTTCCCGTTCGCATCCGTATAAATTTTTTGATTTACTATGCTGCGAAACCCTTCAGTGGTATCAGAGCTAGATCTATGCGTAGATGTGTTTCACGAGTAGAACGCAACATGATTGTTGCGGGCGTTGATGTTTTCTGTTGCAAGCCTCTTGTTGTGTACTTCTTATGACGCGGGTTAGTGATATCGAAGCGGTCCAGGCCAACTTTACGTGACCTCGTTCGCGAGACCGGCTCCGCACTTGACGTGTGGCTTGTTCCACACATGCGGCTGGTGGATGCCAGTTTATCTCACTATAGTTGTCATGGGATTTATACCGGAGTTTGGCAACCATAATATCACCGTTGTGGCTTTCCGTAGGTAAGAATCGTTCTTAGCATGCTACTCCCATAAGCCACATAAAACATGCAACAACAAAGTAGAGGCGTCTAACTTGTTTTTGCAGGGAGTGTTTTCTGTGATATGGTATGGCCCAAGATGTGATGTGTATAATGTATGCGATGGTCATGTTTTGTAATGTTTCACGACTTGCATGTCGATGAGTACACAATCGGCAGGAGCCATATGGTTGTCTTTATGATTATGTATGACCTGTGTGTCAACTTCTTATACGCCATGTAATAGCTTTACTTTATCGCTAAGTAGTTAGCAATAGTTGTTGTTGCTATTCGTGGTGGAGGCAATCATGGTGGAGTGATGGAGATCATGCTGGCACGCACAAGATGGAGATCATTGCGCGGAGATTGGCTATACCATGTCACATAAAATTATATGCATGTGATGTTTATCCTTTTATGTATCTTATTATGCTTAGATCGCGACGGTAGCATTATAAGATGATTCCTCACTTAAAGATCAAGATAAAATTGTGTTCTCCCCATGTATGCACCGTTGCGAAAGTTTGTTTTGTTCAAGCATCTCGTGATGATCGGGTGCTATAAACTCTTCGTTCACATACAACGGGTGCAAGCCAGTTTTGCACACGTGAAAATACTTGGGTTTGACTTGACGAGCCTAGCATGTACAGACATGGCCTCGGGACACACGAACCGAAAGGTTAAGCATGGGTCATATGAATGATATGATCGACACTTTGTTGTCCACCATTGAAACCACATCTCTTCTCGTGAAGATCGGAGTGTGGTGAATTTTGATCATGTTCACTAAACAACTTGAGGGATGTTGAATTTAGTGGGAGTTCATCTAGTAATTTGATTAAGTTGAACTAGTTATCATGAACATAGTCTAAATTGTACTTGCAAATTTTGTAGATCAAATGGCTAAGTCCAACTTCAACTTCAACGTTTTTGCTAAGAAAGAAAAGCTTAAGAACAATGGGTCTAACTTCACCAAATGGTTCCGCAATCTGAGAATCATTCTCGCTGGCGGACAAAAGGACTATGTCCTTGAGAAAGCGCTAGGTGACGCCCCTGTTGTAGATGCGTCGGCTGATGAAAAAGCTGTTTATCAGTCGCGCAAAGATGATTATGGTGTGATTAAGAGCACCATGTTGTTTGCTATAGAATCGGACCTTCAAAATCGTTTTGAGGAGTTCGCCGGGCCCTTTGAGATTCTTGAGGAACTGAAAACCATGTTTCAGACTCAGGCCCGTTCTGAAAGATATGAGATCTCTGAGAAATTCTTTAACTGCAAGACGGAGGAAGGGAGTTCTGTTAGTGAGCACGCCATTAAGATGTCGGGCTACACTCAATGCCTTGAGCAACTGGACTACAAGATTCCAGAGGATCTCAAGATTGACAGAGTTCTGCAATCACTCCCTCCTAGCTACAAAGGTTTTGTAGTTACTCACAATCAGATTGGTTCCACTGATACGATCACTGAGCTCTTTGCTAAGCTAAAAGCTGCGGAGGTGGACATCAAGAAAGATAATCATGTGTTGATGGTCAACAAGCCCCCCAGCTTTAAGAAAGGTAAGGGTGACAATAAGTCCTTCAAGAAAGGCAGCGGCAAGCGCGTTGCCCCTGCTGAGAAGAAGCTCAAGTCTGGACCTAAGCCGGACACTGAGTGCTTCTATTGCAAGGACAAGGGTCATCGAAGCATAATCGTCCAAGTACTTAGCGGACAAGAAGGCGGCACCATCAAAGGTATATTTGATATACATGTTATTGATGTTTACCTTACTAGCGCCGTTGTAGTGCTCGGGTATTTGATATCGTTCGCTTGCTAATATTTGTAACTCGAAACAGGAGCTATGGAATAGACGGCAGCTAGCGAGGGATGAGGTGACGATGCGCGTTGGCAACGGATCAAGAGTTGATGTGATGGCCGTCGGCACGCTCTCCTTAGTTTTACCTTCGAGATTAGTTTTAAACCTTAATAAATGTTATTATGTGCCTGCGTTGAGCATGAACATCATATCTGGATCGTGTTTATTGCAAGACGGTTATTCATTTAAATCGGAGAATAATGGTTGTTCTATTTATATGAGTAACATCTTTTATGGTCATGCACTTGCTATGAATGGTTTATTTCTTTTGAATCTCGAAAGAAATGAAACACACATCCATAACATTGAGGCTAAGAGATGCAAGGTAGATAGTAATAATACGACTTATTTGTGGCACAGTCGTCTAGGTCATATTGGTGTAAAACACATGAAGAAACTCCATTCTGATGGACTTTTGGAGTCTCTTGATTTTGAATCATTTGACACGTGCGAGCCATGCCACATGGGCAAGATGATCAAAACCCCGTTCTCCGGAATAATGGAGCGAGCAACGGACTTGTTGGAAATCATACATAACGATGTATGCGGACCAATGAGTGTTTCGACGCGCGGTGGTTATCGCTATTTTCTCACTTTTACTGATGACTTAAGTATATATGGGTATATCTATTTAATGAAACATAAATCTGAAATATTTGAAAAGTTCAAAGAATTTCAGAACGAAGTGGAAAACCATCGTAATAGGAAAATTAAATTTCTATGATCCGATCATGGAGGTGAATATTTGAGTTATGATTTTATCACGCATCTTAAAGCAAGCGGAATCGTTTTGCAACTCACGCCACCCGGAACACCATAGTGCAATGGTGTGTCTGAACGCCGGAATCGAACTCTATTAGATATGGTGTGATCAATGATGTCTCTTACAGATTTGTCGTTATCATTTTGGGGTTATGCATTAGAAACCGCTGCATTCACTTTAAATAGGGCACCATCTAGTCCGTTGAGACGACACCGTATGAACTATGGTTTGGTGCTAAACCTAAGTTGTCGTTTCTTAAAGTTTGGGGATGCGAAGCTTACGTCAAGAAGTTGATGCCGGACAAGCTCGAACCCAAAGCGGAGAAATGCGTCTTCATAGGATACCCTAAGGAAACGATTGGGTATACCTTCTACCGCAGATCCGAAGGCAAAGTGTTTGTCGCAAAGAACGGATCCTTTCTTGAGAAGGAGTTTTCTCGAAAGAAGTGAGTGGGAGGAAAGTAGAGCTAGACGAGGTTACTGAACCTTCTCTTGAGTTGGAGAGTAGCACAGCACCTGAAATTGTTCCAGTGTCGTCTGCACCAAAAATAGAGGAAGCTAATGACAAGAATCATGAAGCTTCGGACGATGCTACTACTGAACGTCACAGGTCGACAAGGTCACGTGCCCCTCCTGAGTGGTACGATAACCCTGTCTTGACTGTCTTGTTAGTAGACAACAGTGAACCTGCGAACTATGAGGAAGCAATGATGAGCCCAGACTCTGAGAAATGGCTCGAGGCCATGAAATCCGAATTGGGATCCATGAGCGAAAACCAAGTATGGACTTTGGTGGACCCTCCTAGCGACCGAAAGGCCGTTGAGTGCAAATGGATATTCAAGAAGAAAATGGACGCGGATGGTAATGTTACTGCCTATAAAGCTCGACTTGTCGCGAAAGGTTTTCGACAAGTTTAAGGTGTTGACTGCGATGACACTTTCTCTCCCGTAGCGATGTTTAAGTCCATTCGGATTTTATTAGCAATTGCTGCGTTTCATGATTATGAAATATGGCATATGGATGTCAAGACTGCGTTCCTCAATGGAAACATTGATGAAGAGTTGTATATGATGTAACTCGAAGATTTTGTCGATCCTAAGGATGCTGATAAGGTGTGCAAACTTCAGCGTTCCATTTATGGACTGAAGCAAGCATCTCGGAGTTGGAACCTTCATTTTGATCAAGTGATCAAGAGCTTTGGATTTGTTCCAAATTGCTACGAAGCTTGTATCTACAAGAAAGTGAGTGGGAGCTCAGTGACATTTTTGGTACTATATGTGGATGACATATTGATTATTGGAAATGACATTGAAATGCTTAACGATGTGAAGGGTTATTTGAACAAATGTTTTTCAATGAAAGACCTAGGGGAAGCTGCTTATATATTAGGCATCAAAATCTATAGAGATAGACAAAGACGCCTAATAGCTTTAAGCCAAAGTACATACCTAGACAAAGTTCTGAGAAGGTTCAGAATGGATAAGGCAAAGGAAGGTTTAGTGCCTATGTTTTCAGGTAAGGTATTGAGCAAGGCTCAGTGTCCAGCTACGGTAAACGATAGAGAAGCTATGAGCAAAGTGCCTTATGCCTCGGCCATAGGTTCTATCATGTATGCCATGTTGTGTACTAGACCGGATGTGTCCAATGCTCTTAGTTTGATGAGAAGATACCAAAGTGATCCAGGAGTGGAACATTGGACAACCGTGAAGAACATCCTAAAGTATTTAAATAGGACTAAAGAAATGTTCTTAGTCTATGGAGGTGATGAACAGCTCGTCGTAAAAGGTTACATCGACGCTAGTTTCGACACCGACAAGGATGATTCTAAATCTCAGACAGGATACATTTATATTTTGAATGGAGGAGCTGTGAGCTGGAGAAGCTGCAAGCAAAGCGTGATCGCGGGATCTACAGTAGAAGCGGAATACATGGCTGCTGCAGAAGCGTCAAGTGAAGGAGTTTGGATCAGGAACTTCATCACTGAGCTTGGTGTGGTTCCAAGTGCCTTGGACCCACTGGAGATATTGTGTGACAACACTGGCTAAGGAACCAAGATATCATCCATAGACCAAGAACATCAACCGCAAGTTTCATATAATTCCAGATTATATAACAGATGGAGATCTGAAGATTAGCAATGTACATACGAATCTGAATGTCGCAGATCCGTTGACTAAACCTCTTCCACGAGCAAAACATGATCATCACCTTAGTTCCATGGGTGTTAGATTGTTGCCAGATGTAAACTAGATTATTGACTCTAGTGCAAGTGGGAGACTGTTGGAATTATGCCCTAGAGGCAATAATAAAGATGTTATTATTATAATTCTTGTTCATGATAAAGTTTATATTCCATGCTAGAATTGTATTAAGCGGAAACTTTGATACTTGTGTGGTTTATGAACAACACCGTGTCCCTAGTACGCCTCTATGGACTAGCTCATTGATTAATGATGGTTAAGGTTTCCTAACCATAGACATGAGTTGTCAATTAATAATGAGATCATGTCATTGGGAGAATGATATGATGGACATACCCAAATCAAGCAGAGCAATTAGATCGTGTCATCGTGTTCATCTTTGCGAAGCTTTTTCTTATGTCAAATATTGTATTCCTTAGACCATGAGATAATGCAACTCCCTGGTATCGGAAGAAAGCTTTGAGGTCATCAAACGTCATCCTATGAGAGGGTGATCATAAAGGTGTCTCTCAGGTGATCGGAAAGTACTTGTTGGGTTGTATGTATCGAGATGGGATTTGTCCCTCCCAAGTCGGAGAGATATACTTCGGGCCCACTCGGTAATCGATATCAACACCGCTTGCAAGCACGTGGTTAAGGAGTTAATCACAAAGTGATATCGTATTGCGGAACGAGTAAAGTACTTGATGTGAACGAGATTGAACTAGGTATTCCGATGCCAACGATCGAATCTCAGGCAAGTAAAATATCGCATGACGAAGGGAATATATATATGGGATTAATTGAATCCTGGCATCGTGGTTCATCCGATATGATCATTGATGAATATGTGGGAGTCAATATGGGTTTCCAGACCCCGTTGTTGATTATTGATAGAAGATCATGTCTGCATATTCTCGAACCCGTAGGGTCACACACTTAACGTGTCTCGACGCTAGGATAGAATGGATAATTGGTTTATGAGTTTTTGTTCGGAGTCTCGGATGAGATCTAGGACATCATGAGAGGTTCCGGAATGGTCCGGAGAATAAGATTCATATAAGGGAAAGCAGTTTTTGGATTTCGGAATTGTTTCGGAATGTTCGGTATTGTACCGGAAGCTTCTAGAACCTTCCGGAGTGGGACCAACGTGGCCCCACTAGTCGAGAGGGAGCGTGTGCCTACGAGGGAGTGCCCTGGCCGCATTGGGCTAGGGGCACAAGGCCCCATAGGCCCAGCCGGCCAAGCCCTAGGGAAAACCCTAGGGAGAGCTTCTAGAAGGGGGAAACTTGCCCCCCACTCCATCCCATGTGGCCGCCGGCCCTAGGGTTTGGAGGAGGGGCAAGGGCAGCCGGCCAGCCCTCTATATAAAGAGGGCAGGGGTGCACCCTCCTCCCACACCTCCTCAAACCCTAGCCGCCTAGTTGCTGCCCTCCTCTCTCTCTCTATCTCTCTCTCTCTCCCAACTGCGCGTAGGCGAAGCCCTGCCGCAGAAACTCTCCACCTTTGCACCACGCCGTCGTGATGTAGATCCAATCTATCTCTCCACCCCACTTGCTGGACCGAGGAAGGAGAAGACGTCGCGGTGTCGTATGTGTGCATCTCTCGGAGGCGTCGCCACTTGCGGCGTTGGATCGGATCGGATCGCGAGGAGGAGAAGGCTAGTACGACTACATCAACCACGTTCTGTTGAATGTTCCGCTGTGCGATTTCTTCAAGGGTATGAAGATCTCATATATCCCTCTCGTTGTTTGCATATCCTAGATAAGATCTTGGCTTTTCCCGTTCGCATCCGTACAAAATTTTGATTTACTATGTTGCGAAACCCTTCACCATGTGCCCCCCTTAGGGGTGGTGGACCTTCCAGAACCTTCTAGAAGCTTCTGCTCAAAACACCGAAAACATTTCTAAACCTCGGAAATTGACTTTCCTTATATGAATCTTATTCTCCGGACCATTCCGGATCTCCTCGTGATGTCCTGGATCCAATCCGATACTCCGAACAACATTCGGTCTCTGACTCATATTCCATAGCTACTAAAAAACATTGAATCCTTAAGTGTGTCTCCCTACGGTTCTTGAACTATGCAGACATGATCGAGACACCTCTCCGATCAATAACCATTAGAGGAATCTAGAAATCCATTATGGCTCCCACATATTTCTACGATGACTTTGTGATCGAATGAACCAGTTACATGCGATACCAATTTCCCTTTGTCTCGTGATACTTTACTTATCCGAGGTTTGATCGTCGGTATTTCTAATACCTAGTTTAACCTCGTTACCGATAAGTACTCTTTACTCGTTCCGTGATATGACATCCCTTGTGACCTAGTCAGATTCTTGCAAGCCAATTGGATGACATTCCACCGAGAGGGCCCAGAGTATATCTATCTGTCATATGGATGGACAAAAACCACTCTTGATCCATGTGCTTCAACACATACTTTCAGAATACTCAATGCCACCTTTATAATGACCTAGTTACGAAGTGGTGTTTGATGTCATCAAAGTACCCATCCGGTGATGGTGATTAACATGATCTCATGTCGAAGGATTTAGGTTACTATGTATTTGAAAGCTCATAGAAAACGAACTTTAAATGACTTGATCTTATGCTACGCTTAACTATAAGAGTGTGTCCATCACATCCAAGGGCGGATCCATGTAGTGCCAAGGGGGTGCACAGGACCCAGGGAAAATTATATTTTCTTTGCTAAATGACATATTTTTACCGTGTGTGCACCCCGAATTTTTTTACCTGGTGTGGCACCATGTGTGCACCATGATCCACCCTGCTCTAGCTCCGCCACTGATCACATTATTATCCTAATGATATGATCTTGTTATTATTGGCATCCAATGTCCATGATCAGGAAACCATGATCATCTATTAATCAACAAGCTAGTCTAACAAGAGGCTTACTAGGGACTCTAACATGTTTACAAATCACACAAGTATTAATGTTTCCGGTTAATACAATTATAGCATGAGATGTAAACATTCATCATAAACACAAAGATATAATAATAACCATTTTATTATTGCCTCTTGGGCATATCTCCAAAACTATTAATATAGCAACCACACGATATAGCTAACGAGAGTATCGAAACAAAAAAAACCTAGGACAATAGCGAACACAAGCCCAAAAGAGAAGGAAAAAACAAAATGAAGACAAAGGTAGATCGATTAAGAGAAGGTGACCCACAACCCCTTCATCCTTCAAAGAAGTTCCACCGCACTCCTAGCACCTAATCTTCAAGGATCAAGCACCACCTTCAAGAAATAAAGCGACGATGTCATTGCACGGACCAACACACTGGTCCTAGGATTTCCCCTGGCACACCGAGGGAAGTGGACGAAGGATAGCCACGATGCCCTCCGGGATGGATTGGTGCCACCGAAGGCGGCGCGCTATCGGGAGAGCCGGTTGAGAAAACCCTATCCAGAACCCCCAGCGATCCGTTGCAAAGGAGCACCAAGAGGTCGAGGCCTCTGACACCCCCAAACTCGAAGCCCATGAACATGCTCCACTATAGTCACGCAGCCACCATCATCGTTTCACCAAAACTACCTTCACAAGGCCTACAAGATGGAAACGAAAGGCCGCTTGAATTAGGGATAATAGTACCCCGATTGCACGGGAGGGAACTACCTCCACCGTCGTTGGGAGGTAGTTGACCGGCCATGACCACAGTGCACATTAGTCCCAGATGGGTCCGATCGGTCCTAGCGGGCCCGTAAAGCCCATGAGGAAGCACACCAGTCCCAAGAGGATCCTTTCGGGCCCAAATTAGCGCCTTAAAGCCTACTACTATGTTGCAAAAGGCCAACAGCCATCACTGCTTCTCCCATGTACAAGCTACATGACCACCACCATTTGCAAAGCACATTGTCCACAGAACATGCCCTCCCCTCCCTGACCCATATGGGCCCTGAAGGTCCCAAATATAGGTAGTAGGGAATCAATCAACGACGCCCTACAGTACCACGACCACGTCGTCACGTTGTTAGATCCTAGTCTAAGCCAAACCTCTTTCACCATGTCTGCACCGCCACCGGGAAGAAGAGAATTCTAACCTCGCCTCCATGCGCGTGGGAAGAAGCAATCCGCCACCGCCGACGCCACCTGGGCTTCATACGGTGACCCCTGCCATCGGCGGCGATGAGGGAAGGAGGATGAAGGGTAGGGGTGTCGCTCCCTTTGTCTCTGGAGCGGGCGGAGCACAAGGTTTTTTTTCTTCTAAAAAACATGCAAGCTACCAGAAATAGAGGAGCTCTCTCAACCAACATAGGAAAGGTTAGTGGGTGCACATATTTGTATGCTTGTTTGATTCCACTCATACTTTACAATATGCAACCCCTTCATAGTACAATTTTTCTACAACTCAAATGCATGAAAACAATGAAACCGTAATCTTTCTATCCAGTTTTAAGGGGCCAATCGTTATCTCGTGAAATTATTCAAATAAGCCTTAAACACTTTAGCACGCGGTTATGATTCAATTATGTTGTGAATAAACATCCAAATCACAAAGGGATTGGAAATGCTCTTTCACACTGGTCATAAAAAAGTGAAACAATGAATTTCTCTAAAATCTCGGGTATTATTATTTATGGCATGCACCTCTTCATCTGTGTCAAATTTTATTTAAGAGACTTGCTTGTGTGAACAACCAACTTCCCGTTGTGTCCTTTTGGTTCCGAATGATGTGCATAAAACTTGATATCATCTTGGCATCTTTACAGACTAAGGTATCGCAAGACTAACATCAAGTTGAGTAATTTTTTTTTAGAAATAAGATAATAAAAGTATCAAAGATGCACACAACTTCTTTATTTATTACTATCTCCGTTTCAAAATATAAGCCTTTTTAGTAAACTATTTTAGCTATCTAAAAAAAATTACATTGTGAAATGGAGGTAGTATTTTTTTTTTTTTTTTGAAATGGAGGTAGTATTTGATAAGGGTTTAAAAAAGGATATAGAGATCAAACCGAAGCCTCATTAACGATAGGTGGCACTAAGCGGTGGCCATTTCGGGGTCATGCGACAAATCATGAAAACTTCTTTGTTGAATGGCAAAGAAGATATTGCATCGGCTTTCTTTGTAACGTGTACGTGGAGAAAATCCAACGAAGCTCAACCTCCTGGTCTGCATATAGCCAAATGCCCAAATCCGAACAATATATCTATGAGGCTCGTACATGCATTGTTATCCTCGGCAAAACTACATCACACGTTCTTCTCAAAGAAAAGAAAAACTACATCACACGTGTATCCACGACGCGAGCGGCACCAAGAATCTCACCGATCAAACGCTGCAAAGCAATAGGATCCGAGACAACACCGAGGTGAGACATATTGGCGATCCTGACGGACTTGTAGTACTCCTGCCTCGGGTCTCTACCGATCACCTCGTCAAGCGCCAGGATGCTTGCCAAGTTCACGACCCCGTCGCCGTCTCCGTACACCACCTCGGGCGCGTGCCCGTGGCCGCTCCGGTACACCAGCATCTCCGGCGTCGGCACGCCAAAGCCATTGATGCACGTCACGGGCACCACCGGCGCTCCGAGGTTCAGCGCCACGGGGAGCGCACGCGTCTCGTAGAGCCGCACCGCGTACGGCGGCAGCCCGGCCGCCGCAAGGAACGCCGGCATGTCACGCGCGGCGTAGCTCTTGTTCCGTGTGACCACCAGCGGCGTGTCGTCGCCGAAAGCTACGGGAGACGGCAGCGCCGTGAACGTGCTGGCGAAGGTCCTGCCCACGCTCGGCATCGACAGCACGTCCGCCGGCGACGGCGAGGAGTAGGATGCGCTGGAGGAGGCAATACCGGTGGCGAGGCGCTGCATTGACAGCACGAACCCGCCAGCGCCCGTGGAGGCCATGATGTAATGCTTGACGAACCTCCTGCGCCACGGTAGCGGGCTCCGTCTGAGGAAGTCCAGGGCGAAGTAGCCGCCCTGGCTGTGCGAGACAAGGATGACCGGCATACCCCCGTTAACCCTGCTCGCGTACTCCACGAGTGCTCGGAGCCGCCGCCGGAACAGATAGAGCTCCCTATTCGCCTGCCCCGCCGGGGCCGGCGCGTGCCGGAAGTCGTACGGAGCGCCGAAGAGGGTCTCGCCGTCGCGGTATCCCTCTCGCTCCAACGCCTCCACCAGCTTCCCCGTGCAGAGCTCCCTGATCAACGAAACCGTTAACAAAATCGATTATTGGCGTGACAGCGTATAGCGATCGTGATGAACTGACGACATGAGAGATTAACTAGTAGGATAATTACTTGTCGGCAGCGTTGTCAGCGAGGAAGCCGCGGGTGGAGCCGAAGGAGAGGGCGCGGGTCTCGACGCCCGGCGCATTGCGGTAGTCGCCGGCGGCGTGATCATAGACCAGGCGGAGCTGGTCGGCGAAGCACGGGACTTCAGCATCAGGAGCAGTGTTGTTCTTCCATAGTAAGGACCACTGGCCGTCGCCCTTGCGCGCCGCGCAGAGCGGTGACAGCGGCTCGTAGGCGTCGGTGAGGCGGACCTCAATCTGGCTGCAGGTGTTGCCTGGCAGCAGCACGACAGGGTGGACGCCGGAGGCGTGTTTGATGTACCGTTGGTGCGACTCAGTTGATGACAGGACGGCGGTCTGCCCGACGAGGAAGAAAGCGGAGAGGATGAGCAGGAGCCGTGGCAACCATCTGAGCTTTGCGGCCATGGAGAATTTTTTTTGCTTGTGCGTCAGGGGCGCTGTTTTTTGTTTTCGTACAAGGACGAAAATCAGAATGGATAGCATGCGCAGGGTTGAGTGGTCGGCACTTGGTAGGACTGTAGGACGTTAGCTATATGTGGCTCGAAATAGCGCGTGTCAAAACGGTATTCGGACCACAAAGTGCAATCATTTTGGCATGTACAGTACATAATTCATTTTTTTTCCAGGACATATGATCGATTTATTCAGGATACACGTGAACATTGAATCCATGATAGAAATTTGAGAGAATTACTTTGTTGGCTCTGGTTAAACTTTGCCTTCCTTTCTTAGCCTTTCTTAGCCTCGGGCAAACTTTTTTTTTCTTCTTGACAAGAAAACTTCACTCATTCCTTATTGGCCCTCTAGTACATTTTGGACACTAACGATGTTAATTTGGTACGTAAGGTTACGCTTTTGCCCCTGATGCAATATGTGACCAATATAGCGAACCAAAAATTCAGTCATATAACTGATTTGAATTGAAAAACTTAGGCTCAATATTGGGTGCATGATTTGGCCCTTGTACCTCCTCATCCTCCTCTACTTCGGCCTCATCCTCGATATGGTCCTCTCTCGTCGTCACAAACATTGTCTTTTTCCTTCTCTTTATCATAAAGTACCAAATTTAGAGGTATATGTTCTTTCTCTGAATACATGCCCTTTTCATCAATACCAACATGCTCATTCTCGAGTAGTGGGTTCCGAAGGTAACTATCCTCACCTTGTGATGGTTTGTTGTTTGGTTGGACATGCACATCAGTATAACGCTCGGTGATAGGCTCATATGTTTCAAATGGATCGCAATATGCAATGAAAATTTGAACAGACTTTGTCTTGGCGTGTTTCTCAAATATTATCGTCAATTCTTGATCAGATTTTACTTCTAGGAATGTTTTAGAACCTTGACATGATAGTGAAGATGTACAACTTCCAAATATCTTGGTTGGTACTGCTCTACAATTGATGCAACCAAATTATTATAGTTTGCCAAATCAGAGTCAATAACCTTCTCAAAATAAAAGTCCGTTGATGTCTTTTCTAGCTGTTTTGGGTTGCCAAGCAAAGTTATTTTCAGACAATAACTTGAATTGGGATCCATCCTGTAAACAAATTATGCATCCATAAGCACTATTATACTTGCAATTAGACATCACACAAGTAGACAAGATATGGTCGATTCTAAGTATTTTGCTTCTATTAAATTTGATTATCCTTCTGGAGATCAACACCGACTAGTGAAGGAAGGTGTGGAGAATGCTTACCCTTCTGGCCATGTCGATTATCCCGCTCCTGAAGCCACGCCCGTCGCTATGCTCACCGACAGATGCCCCTCCACGGGACCTTCTCCCTTCACCGCAGCATCTTCCGTCGACGTTCCTAGGTCGTCGCCGACTCCCTCTTCCCTGCCGCCCTGGTCAGCCCCGCCTCCGACCGGGACAGCCCCGCCGCTGACCGGGACAGCCCCACCACCGTCCTCTTGTCCCATAGTTGTGCCCCTGCCGCCGCCGTCGCTCTCGCCTAGGGTTAGCTGCCGCCGGTAGGAATCGAAGATAGGAGGGCCAGGACGAGAGAGGAGGGTCGGGACAAGAGAGGAGGGTCGGGACAAGGGTACGGGACTGGGTCGCTATCGCTAGCATGGTAGTTTTCTTTTTTTCCTTTCCCATGTGAATTAAACCAGGCGTATAATTGTCCAGGAAAACAAAACTTAACGGAGGGAGCAAAAGGATTAGACGGCAGGGCCAAATAAGGAACCGAGTGAAGTTTTCTTGTCAAAAGGGGGAGAAAAGTTTGTCCGAGGCCAAAAAAGTAAGCCAAATTTTAACCAAGGCCAATAAAGGAATTCTCTCTAGAAATTTGTTAGCTATGGTACCTACTGGTAATGTTTTCATTGTTGATTCATATATACTCCCTCCGTTTCAAAATATAAGATGTTTTAGCTTTGTGAGCAAATGTGAAAGTACAAAGGAAGTCACCTAGAGGGAGGTGAATAGGCTTTTAAAAATATTACGATATAGGCTCAAGTAAATGCAGAATAAACTAACGTTTAACTTATTGAACATAAAACCTTGCCACTAAGATCACCTAAGTGCACCAACAACCTATGCTAAGCAATACAAGAAACAAGGTGATAGCAATAAATAAATACTTCAAGCACGATGGCTATCACAATGTATAGTGCATAAGTAAAGGGCTCGGTTGAGAGATAACTGATGGACGCGAAGACGAAGATTTGTTTCCCGAAGTTCACTTCCAAAGAAGCTACGTCTCCGTTGGAGAGGTGCGATGGCGCAATGCTCTCCGAATGCCGCAAATGGCTCACCTCAAGGTGTGGTGGCTCGATGCTCACCCAACGCCACACAAGGCCTCACCCCGGATGCGGAAGCACACAACTCACCGACTCCACAAAAGGCTCACCCTATTCTCCCGAGTGCGCACCAGAAAAGGCGGGCACTCGCTCCACTATGGGACGCTTGAGGGCGGTCACCGAACCCGTACAAGATTGAGTCTAACTCCACAACTCAATTGGAGGCTCCCAACAACAAAGCCACAAGAGGCTACAATGTCGTGGTATTGCCGACGAGTACGCCATGGAGGGGTCTTCACAGTGTGTGTTTAGAGACGTGGGGGAAGGCGAACGGTTGGCACGAGGTAACACTTACCTGTGTTCGATCCCACGACGGTGGCGGAATCCTACTCCTGCTATAAATCACTATAAGGGCAATACGCCGAGTTACAGGGATTGGTTCGCTGTGCGAGGTGTGACTAGAGAGTCTAAGTTATCGTGCCCTAAAGGCTCCCATAGGCCCGACTTATATAGTCGCCAGGTCCTAGGGTTACAGGGAAAAGTCCTAACCGGACAGGTTACAGAGTCCTACACCATCTATTACTAGTCTTGTGTGTCTTGTACTCCAAGGCTCCGGGTATGTCGGTGACTCCAACCGTAGCCTTCCTTTATCCGGCATGGGCCTCCCTTCTGGATCCATCTAACTGGGCCGTCCAGAAGGCCATAGGCCATGCTACCAACTGTGGGCCACCCGGGTTAGCCGGATAAGAGACATGCTATAAGGATACCCATATAGCATATCCCCAACAGTAGCCCCCGAAGAACTTCGAGATCTTGCGCCGTCTTGCCTCCTTGTGTGGAATGCTCCGTCTAGATGGATGTCGGCAAATCGTCAAGCAATATCTTGTAGTCCTCCCAAAGAACCCTGCAAGGTTTTCTCCGTCTTCAACTTGTAAGTCAGAGAAATACTAAATCTTCCATCGTACTCTTCCGTAGCCGGACTGGATCCGTCCATACCAGAATCTTCGATGTGACGGCTCATCTGCCTGTGTCAGCTAGGGCGACATAGGCTTAGGTCAGCGACGCCTCGTAACTCACACATGCAGAGAACGCAATCATGTCCGATTTTCCTGCGCGAGCGATACGAACCGTTGGCGGCGACGGTTGGAGACGTGGCGAAATTTCCGCACACGTTCGCGAACACGTTGTCTACGCGGCAACCGTCCGATCAAGCTGCACGGATCTTGACGCTGGAGATGATAAATAGTAACAGCGGTGGAATTTTCACCTTTTACCTCATTCTCCTCGCATCGTCTTCTTCCTCCAGTGCGTGCCTCCTCGAGTTCTCCGCGAAAACTCTCGAAAAACCCTAGCCCCAATCCGCACCAGTGACCTTCGTACTTACTCCATGGCCAGCAGCAACACTTCCCCTTCCATCGTGGCGTCGAGTGAAGCCGCGGCGAAGCCGGCGAGCTCCGTCGTCGTGCCCCCAGAGGGTTTGGTTATCCCCGTCTCAGCGGTGGTCGAATCCACCGGCGGCGACCATAATCCAGCGTCGCTGGAGCCGTTGGAGGAGGAATTGGACTCGCACAAGGGCGACTGGCGCGGCTCAGACATCACTGACCGTGATATCCAAGAGCTGATCGCTAAAGGCTACCTCCCTGCGACGGAGGGGCTCGCCTGGCGGGCGGCGCCGACCGTTGAGGTGACACCTTCTTCCCAAGCCGGTGAAAGGGTGTACCTCAATGCGCCGCTGGTATGCGGTGTCTCCCTGCCCATCTCCAACTTCTTTCTCTCCGTCTTGAATCACTATAGAGTCCAGCCCCAGAACCTCTCCCCCAATAGTATCTTAGCCCTTAGCAACTACGCGGCGCTCTGCGAAGGTTACTTAGGGATAAGGACTAGGCTAGACCTCTTCGTGTACTTCTTCACCGTCAAACGTGAAGCCGGAGCTAGCAAGGATGAACTTAGGAATTGTGGCACCATAAGCTTCAAGATACGTCCTGGCCGACGGTTCCCCGACATCGTCGGCCACGAGTCCTGCAAGAATTGGCAGCGTACCTACTTCTACGGCCCAGATATCCCTCTGGCTAACCGAGAAGTAACGTATCCGGACTTCGTTGATGGAGCCGCCGCTGAATCCTCGTCATGGAGATCCCAAGCCTTCCTTCCCTCCGACCTTGATGCTTCCCGCGCTATAAGGCGGATAGAGTGGCTTGTAGACACGGGTTTGACCGGCTTGGACCTAGCCATGTGCTGGTTCATCAGGCGAATCCAACCTCTGCAGCACCACGCGAAGCTCATGCACGAGTATACCAGCGACAGAAGGGATAGCCTCCACATATCCGTGGACAACTTCTCGAGTGACTCCGTCAAGCTCCGTCTTAAGGACATCGTCAAGGTGAAGGACAAGAAGCGTGGCTTCGCCATCACCTACGACATGTTCATAGACGGCAAGTGCCCAAAGGTAATTGTATATTTTCCATGTATGACATATACTCCAGTTCTTCCGTCTAACAACTGCCATCTCATCTAACATGATGGTTCTTCACTTAACAGCTTTGCGACATAGATGAGGACAGCATGGCTCCCAAAATCTATGTACCAAAGATGAAGGAAGTCACCGTCGTGTCCGACGACGATGTTTCGGCGGCGCGAAAGCGGATGAGCTCCACCTCTGACGCTGCCGACGAAGTCAAGAAGAAGAAGACGGAGGGTGGAGCCTCCAAAAATACTACCGTCGCCCTGGAGGCGGAGAAAAGAAAAACTATCGGGATCCCTTTTGCCAAAGCACCCCCACTTGTGTAAGTGTCGTGGTATTGCCGATGAGTACGCCATGGAGGGGTCCTCACAGTGCGTGTTTAGAGACGTGGGGTAAGGCGGACGGTTGACGGATACGAGGTAACACAGCTTACCCAGGTTCAGATCCCACAACGGTGGCGGAATCCTACTCCTGCTATAAATCACTATAATGGCAATACGCCGAGTTACAGAGATAGGTTCGCTGTGCGAGGTGTGTGTAAACGATACTGGGTTGTATGAATCGATGCCCTAAAGGCTCCCATAGGCCCGACTTATATAGTCGCCAGGTCCTAGGGTTACAGGGAAAAGTCCTAGCCGGACAGGTTACAGAGTTCTACACCGTCTATTACTAGTCTTGTGTATCTTGCACTCCAAGGCTCCGGGTACGCTGGTGACTCCACCGTAGCCTTCCTTTATCCGACATGGGCCTCCCTTATGGATCCACATAATTGGGCCGCCCAGCAGGCCACATTACATGCTACCGACTATGGGCCACCCGGGTTAGTCGGATAAGAGACATGCTATGAGGATACCCATATAGCATATCCCCAACAGTAGCCCCCGGAGAACTCCGAGATCTTGCGCCGTTTTGCCTCTTCCCGAGGAATGCTCCGTCTAGATGGATGTCGGCAAATCGTCAAGCAACATCTTGTAGTCCTCCCAAAGAACCCTGCAAAGGTTTCTCCGTCTTATATGAGTAAGTCGGAGAAATGCTGAATCTTCCATCGTACGCTCCCGTTGTCGGATTAAATCCGTCCATGTCGGAATCTTCGATGGGACGGCTCGTCTACCATGTCAGTTATGGCGACGTAGGCTGTAGGTCAGCGACGCCTCGTAACTCACACATGCATAGAACATAATCATATCCGATTTTCCGCTGAAGCGTCTGAACCGTTAACGGGCGGCGGTTGGAGACGTGGCGAGTTACAAGACGCTCACGAACACGTCGTCTACGCGGCAACCGTCTGATTAGCTGCACGAATATTGACGCGGAGTAAGATAAATAGTAACCGTGGGACACTTGCCACTTTTTCACCCTATTCTCTCGCGTCGTCTTCTTCTTCCTCCAGCCAAGACGTCCTCGAGCTTCCGGAAAACCTCGAAACCCTAGCCTCTCTTTGCACCCGCTTCCTTCCATTCCTTCCATGGCTAGCAGCAGCTCCTCCCGTCGATGGCGGCCGAGCGGTTACGACGAAGCCGGGCGAGTCTCGTCATGCCCCGAGGGCCTGGTCATCCCAAGCGTCGGTGATTGAAACCACCGTGGCGACCACAATCTGGCGCCTGAGCCGGAAGAGGAGCCGACTCACAAAGGCGATCGCGGCTCGGACATCACCGGCCGCGACATCCAAGAGATGGTTCCTGAGGGTTACCTCCCCGCGATGGAGGGGCTCGCCTGGCGTGCGGTGACCCCTTCTCCCCAAGCCGGAGAGAAAGTGTACCTCAAGGCGCAATTGGTACGCGGCGTTTCTTTGCCCATCTCTCACTTCTTTCTGTCCGTCTTGAATCACTTCAAGGTCCAACCCCATAACCTCTCCCCCAATAGTATCTTAGTGCTTAGCAACTTCGCGGCACTTTGTGAGGGTTACCTAGGGATTAAGCCTAGGTTAGACTTGTTTGTGTACTTCTTCACCGTCAAACACCATAAGCTTCAAGATCCGACCTGGCCGGCGGTTCCCCGACATCGTCGGCCACGAGTCGTGCAAAAACTGGCAGCAGACGTACTTCTACGGTCCCAACATTCCTTTGGCGGGCCGAGAAGTGACGTACCCGGACTTCGTGGATGGAGCCGCCGCTGAAGTTTCCACATGGAGATCCCATGCCTCCCTTCCTTCCGACCTCAACGCTTCTCGCGCAATAAGGCGGATCGAGTGGTTCGTAGAGGCGGGTTTGACCGGCTTGGACCTATCCATGTGCTGGTTCATCAGGCGAATCCAACCCCTGCAGCACCGCGCGAAGTTCATGCACGAGTACACGGGTGACCGAAAGGATTCCCTTCGGATCTCCGTGGATAACTTCTCGAGCGACTCCGTCAAGCTCCGTCTGAAGGACATCATCAAGGTGAAGGATAAGAAGCGTGGCTTCACCATCACCTGCGACATGTAAGTACACGGAAAGTGCCCAAAGGTAGGTATTTATTTTCCGTGTATGACATTGCTCCAGTTTCTCCGTCTTATCATAGCCATCTTGTCTAACACGGTGATTTCTTACTTAACAGCTTAGCGATCTAGATGAGGACAACCTGGCTGCCCAAATCGACGATCCAAAGATGAAGGAAGTCACGGTCGTGTCCGACGACGATGCCCCGTTGGCGTGAAAGCGGAAGAGATCCACCTCTGACGCTACCGACGGAGGTAAGAAGAAGAAGACGGAGGGTGGAGCCTCCAAAAAGAGTACTGCCGCCCTGGAGGCGGAAAAGAAGAAAGCCACCGGGATGTTTGCCAAAGAGCCCCCCTAGTGTAAGCTTCTTATTCTCCGACATTGTCTTATTTTATCTGTCTTATTCCTGTACTTATGCATTTTGCATGTTTCAGGAAGAAAGCCACAACCAGCCTCAAGAAGTCCTCCAAGACTCTTGGGGCTTCTAGAAATATCAAAAATATGCTGCATCATGACTCCTCCCCCGCCATCGCCCCTGCTACTCCTGCCGTCAAGCCCTCCGCTGCTCCGACAAGCTCCCTAGTCCAGGAGGCACCAGGCCCTTCCGCCATGGAAGTGGACTCTGGCGCCTCTACCGAACTAGCTGTTGTCGGCGAGCTGGCGACGCAAGAGAGCGCTGCTCTTCAAATGGCTGAAGCTCCGGCTAAGGATGCCATCGGTAGCGGCAAGGCGGTGGTGGGAGCTGGTACTTCTGCCGAAGGCGGCGCCTCTGCTCCCCAGAAACCCTTCGAGTTCCCAAAGATTGTTTACCCGGTGCTTATGCCAAGTAACACAACTATGGTTCCTGGAGGAGTGTCGTCATCTCTGACGTGCGATCTTGAGGAACTACTCCGACAAGCAGACATCTTGTGAGGAAATAGCATTTCCTTTGGCAAGCTGCTGGCCGAGAGCGCTACAAACCTCAAGATAATCGCACTTGTAAGTTTTACTTTACCTTTTGCATTTCGTATGAGCATCCCACTGTAGCCCCCGAGGATGTAGACGGAAAACCATAGGTTTTTTCATCTACATGCTCTAAGAGTGACTAAGTTAGAAAAAACTCTCATTGTAGCCCCCAAGCATTTAGATGGAATGAATTATTCTGACTAGATGCTTTAAGAGTAGCACAAGCAGTGTTCATGTTTTTCAATGCTGTAGCACCCAAGCCTCTAGTTGTAACTGAATTTAGCTCCGACTAGATGCTTAAAGAAGAGCTAAGCATTTTCTGAGTTAAAAACTTTATACTGTAGCCCCCAAGCCTCTAGTTGAGAACTGAATTTAGTTCCGACTAGATGCTTAAAGAAGAGCTAAGCATCTAGGTGGAAAATCTTCGACTAGAAGCTCCAAGCAGACTAAACAACAACGTGACTTTGTATTTGTTTCCACAGAACGAGAATGCTCGGAGGGGCATGGCCAACAACAAGTACCAGAAGATGCGCGTAGACCTTGAAGCTGAAAAGGTTAAAACTGCCATCTTGAAGGAACAGATCATCAAAAACAAGAGTCCGTTTTCTTTTTGCGCATTTTCGTCTTACCTTTGTGCCCATAATCTCCGAGTACTCAATGTGTACTTTGTTTTTCTCCGACTTGCAGAGCATGTTGCCAAGGCCAAGGATATTGTGGAGCAGTCCAAGCACATCCAGCAGCTGGACAGCGAAAACAAGATCCTTAAGAAGGAGAGGGAAGAAATGCTGAAGATGCACGAGGATTCCATGAAGGCCCTGCAGGACTCCGCCTGCATGGAGATCAATCGCTTGAAGGAAGAGCTTGCGATCCTAAAGGATCAGAAGCAAGCTGCTGATGAGCAAAAACTTCGTCATAACGAAGCGTTTAAGCTCCTCCAACAAGAGAAGGAATCCTTGGCGGACACTGTCTGGCAGGCTAAGGCCAGCATCTTTAGTAAGTGTTCTCCGCCTTGTAGTTCTGTAGTCTGGATACTTAGAATTTATTGAACTCATGCAATCCTTGTCGGAATTTTCATCGCCCATGGGTTTAACCTGCTCGCCTCCTTCGGACAAGGAATGCATGGTTCTTGCCGGCAAGTTCATCAATACCGCCATCGCCCAAGCCAAGGAGATTTCCAAGCCCCTCCAGATTTATATCAAGGCCTCGGACTCTGTGAAGAAGTACTCGGAGATTCTCTGCCGAGCCCCCGAGCGTGTCGCAAGCTAGAAAGCTTCATGCGCACGGGCTGGCGCAAGGATGGCGTTGTCTATGGTGAAGGCACACTATGAAGATGCTGACATCGACACGGTGACATCTGGTATCCCCGACGTGGATGATGACGGCAAGGCGATCGATCACGAAGCCATCATGTCATCACTCGCGGGTTATGACACCAGGGTTGCCGAATTGGTGGACGTTGACGTCTTCGTGCCCAGGAACTTCATCGACAATGTCACCCAGGACTCCTCCGAGTCTCATCACAGTGCCGACGTTGAGGGTGATTCTCTGGCTGGCGATGATGCGGCCTCCAAGTATCCTGCGCCCAAAGAATAAAAAAACACTTTGTAATTTCTGTTTCACCTCTGGAGTGTGCACGGGAAAAACTTGTTGATGTAATCTTAAGGCGGAAAACAATGGTTATCGTATCCTGCTACTTAAGAATTAAGTCCCAGCATGTATATATTTTTTAAGCAAGTGTTGGCTTATCCATTACTCTGGTTCTTATGCTTGGCTTTTCGTGAGTCGGAAGACTCGTTGTCGAAACCATGCGCTTGGGTGATGATGCCCAATGGCACCGTCAATAACTTAAGCACAAAATCGCCGACAATGAGTGCTGAAAGTCACTACTCCAGAATCCACATAAAAACGACAAAGAATGTGTAGACTAGAAAACTTAAGCTAACGCCCATAGGCAGAATTTTCACAAGTGCAATCGCAAGGCTTGTGCATAAAGGTTTATATGATCCAAAAATGAACACTAAAGGAGGTAAAAGGCTCAGCAATATGAGTGAACCATAGAGCTTTATTTCATTGATCATATAAGAGGTACACGATTAGATAAAAAGTGGTAAGTGTAGAAAGGATGTAGTTGTGCTATGTTCCATGGCCGATCAAGCTCCGGGTAGTCATCATCCGGGTCACGTCGCTTACGCTTATGATCCTCGTTGGGTCTATCCTTGAGCTCACGATTGTCGACAAGGTAGTAAGACCCATTGAGCAGTGCCTTGCTTATGATGAACGATCCTTCCCATGGCGGGGATAATTTGTGTGACTTCTTCTGCTTAAGTCGGAGCACTAAATCCCCCTCTTTAAATGAGCGATGCCGAACGCGGCGACTATGGTAGCTGCGTAGCTTCTGCTAGTAGATGGCGGATCTTTGGCATGCCAAAACGCGCTTCTCCTCGAGAAGGTCCACATCAAGGCGTGTGGATTCTTCAGCGTCATCTTCGTCGTAGGCGGCAACGCTTGGTGCATCGTGGAGGATGTCGGAGGGTAGGATGGCTTCTGCTCCATATACCATGAAGTAAGGGGTGTAGCCGGTGGATCTGTTGGGTGTGGTTCGTAAACTCCACAGCACAGATGGCAATTCTTCCGCCCAGGCTCTAGCTGCTCTATGTAGCAGTGGCTCAAGAAGTGGCTTGATTCCCTGCAGAATTAATCCATTGGCTCGCTTAACTTAACCATTGGATTGTGGGTGTGCCACAGATGCAAGGTCAAGTCGGATGCCTTTGTCCCAGCAATAGGCCTCCACTTCTCCGAGTGACAAATTGCTTCCGTTGTCAGTGATCATGCTATGTGGGAGACCAAATCTTACCACTAGATCCTGGACAAACCTGAGGACAGTTGCCCCATCAAGATTTCTAATGGGGTTAGCTTCTATCCATTTGGTGAATTTTTCGACTGCTACCAGCAGATGTGTAAATCCACACGGTGCCGTTTGTAATGGTCCCACCATGTATAGCCCCCAGACTGCAAACGGCCAAGTTATTGGTATTGTTCGCAATTCTTCAGCAGGAACATGTGGTTGTCGGGCATAATACTGGCATCCCGTGCATGTCTCAACTAGATTGTCGGCGTCAGCGGTTAGCCAAGAGAACTTTTCCTTAGGAAGGCTTTTGCGACCAATGATCGAGGAGCGGCGTGATGCCCGCAATCTCCGAGATGGATCTCGCGCAGGATCTCCATACCTTCTAGCTAGGAAACACACTTTAGGTATACACCAGTAGTGCTCCTTTTATAGAGTTGCCCATTGATTATGGTATAACCCTTTGCTCGTCATACTATTTGTCGTCGTTCGAATTCATCGTCGGGCAAAGTTCCGTGTTCGAGATATTCCATGAACGGTTTTGTCCAAGCCGGAGGGATCTTTGTCACCATGTTGACGAAAGAGTCAGCTCTATACGGATTGTCGATGTCGACGCCCTTCACGGATGGTGTGCGTAGATGCTCTAGGAAAACTCCAGGCGGAATTTGCTTGCGCCCTGATCCAAGTTTAGACAGTAGATCAGCCGCCTCGTTTGCTCCCTAGGGACATACTTGACTTCGTATCCCAAGAAGCTCTTGGCTATCTCGTCCACTTCGTCGCGATATGCCGCATTCATAGGGTTCCAGCATTCGTGCCGGCGCACTGGGCAACCAAGTCGGAATCTCCAAGAAACTATGCGCTTGATGCCAATATCCTTGGCTACACGTAGTCCGTGAATGAGTGCTTCAGACCGCATGTTGTTTGGAGCCTCAAGTGGATCTGCAGAACGTGGTCAGCTTATCTCCTTTGGTGACTATAGTACACCAGCCCCGAGCCGTTGAGCAACTTTGATCCGTCAAAGTGCATCACCCAAGACTGTTACGGCAAAGGAGTAGCATCTGGCATCTCCGTCCAATCTGCAATAAAATCCGCCAAAGCTTGTGACTTGATAGCGTCGCGTCTCTTGTAGGTGATCTCGAAGGCGGAAAGTTCAATGCCCCACTTCACGACCCTTCCTGTAGCGTCGCTGTTGTTGATAATGTCGGACAGTGGAGTCTTGCTCACTACTGTGATTGGGTGCTCCTGAAAGTAATGCCTCAGCTTCCGAGAAGCAAGGAATACTCCATAAGCTATCTTTTGGTAGTGCGGGTAACGCTGCTTGGACTCCGTCAAGACCTCTCTTACATAGTAAACTGGTCGTTGAACTCCGTGCTCATAGCCTGGTTCCTTCCGCTCTACCACGACGATGATGCTAATAACCCGGTTGGTTGCCGCCATGTAAATTAACAGGGGCTCCCCAGGCTCGGGTGCTGCAAGGATAGGCGCTGAGGAAAGAATCTCCTTGAGCTGCTTCAATGCTGCGTCTGCTTCGTCTGTCCATGTGAATTTGTCCGCCTTCTTCAGCAACTTGTATAGCGGCAAGGCCTTCTCTCCAAGTCGGCTCACGAACCGACTAACTGCTGCAACGCAACCTCTTAGTCGGTGGATGTCCTTTAGGCATGTCGGACGGTTTATGTTTAAGATGGCCTTGATTTTCTCCGGGTTGACCTGGATTCCGCGCTGGGAAACGATGAAGCCCAACAGTTTGCCGGCTAGAACCCCGAAGGCGCACTTCCTAGGGTTGAGCATCATGTTGTATTTCCGGAGATTATTAAAGGTTTCTTTTAAGTCGGAGATTAAGTCATTTGACTTTTTAGACATCACTGCGATATCGTCCACATAGGCGTGAACGTTCCGACCAATTTGGTCGTGAAGGCAATGTTGCATTGTCCGCTGGTAGGTAGCAACTGCGTTTTTCAGCCCAAAGGGCATTGTGACATAGCAAAACGTGCCGTATGGGGTAGTGAACGAAGTGGCCAATTGGTCCGACTTCCTCATCTTGATCTGGTGGTATCCTGAGTATGCATCAAGAAAACACAAAAGTTCTGAGCCAACCGTCGAGTCAATGACTTGGTCAATGCGAGGCAAAGCAAACGGATCTTTGGGACATGCTTTGTTCAAGCTGGTGTAATCAACGCACATTCTTAATTCATTGGTTCCCTTTTTATGGACAAGTACATGATTGGCCACCCATCGGGTGTGAAGGACTTCTCGGATAAACCCAGCCTTAAGTAACCTAGCTATCTCTTTGCCAATGGCGCGTCTCTTCTCATCCCCGAAGCGTCGTAGAGGTTGTTTCACTGGTTTATATTTTGGATCTATGTTTAAGCTGTGCTCGGCAAGTTCCCTAGGTACACCTTTCATGTCGGCAGGTTGCCAGGAAAAGATGTCCCTATTCTCACGGAGGAACTCGACGAGCGCGCTTTCCTGTTTGGGATCCAGGTTCGTCCCAATGGCGACGGTCTTGGAGGCATCGCCTAACACAAGTTCCACCGGCTTGGTCTCGATGGCGGCCTTGAACGCAGGAGCGGAGTCGGATATCTGCTTCTTTGACGCGGGCATCTCTGAGTCATTGACCTTGCTCTGGATCTCCTTGAATTCTTCGCTGTAGAGGACAGCTTCTGCAATGGCTGCTTCATTGATCTCGCAGTCCCTTGCCTTGGTAAAGCTTCCGGATACGGTAATGACACCGTTTGGTCCGGGTATCTTGAGTTTGTTGTAGACGAAGTATGGTTTGGCCATGAATGTGTGGAATATATCACGGCCGAATATGACGTGGTACACACTCTTGAAGGGGACCACCTCAAAGTTCATGTGCTCTTGGCGGTAATTATTAACGTCGCCAAAGGCTACCTAAAGCATAATGCACCCAAGGGACCGAGCCTTCCGTCCAGGAACTACGCCAAGGAACACGGTGTTGGTCCGCCTTAGGTTTGCCTCCGTCAAGTTCATCTTCTGCAGTGTATCCAGGTACATGATGTTGATGCTGCTTCCACTATCCACCATGCACTTGGTGAACTCCACGCCGTCAATCAATGGGTTGATGACCATGGCGTACTGGTTCTCCGTGGGCACAAGGTCTGGGTGGTCCGTCTGTCAGTGATTGGAACCTCCGACCAGCGCATTGGGGAACTGGGGAGAGTGGCCATCAGGATCCTTAGAGAGGTCTTCGTTGTCGGACGATGGGGTGCCAAGGAAAGTGTGGTAGATCGGGCCTTTGCGAAGGGGTTCTTGCCCTTGTCGCCGCTCTTGGCGGCGTGCTTTGAGTCAACGCCCTCGCCCATGTCACTTGAATCCTTGGACTCCTCCTCCTTCTTCTTCCCTTGCCCTTGCCTCATGGCATTCTTTCGACTTTGCTTGTAGCCGGACTCCGGGTCTTCCTTGAGATCGTTGACGAACTTGCAGTGTCGATTGGTATGGGTGGCCTTGCCGTTGACATCGAGGTGTACGAGGCATGGCATATTGCGGTACTCCTCGTATGTTTGGGGAACGCGAGCAGAGTTGGTTTCACTTCCTCGCCCGCGCCCCGCCCCTTCCTCGCCACGATGTCCGCTTCGCCCTTCCGCAAAAGTCATGGCGACCATGTCGGTAGATTGCTTTTCTTCTGGAGCGGTTTTCCGCTTTGTACTGTTGTTCCTCCGAGCTTGGGTTGGAACGGCCGTTGCCGGCAAAGAGCCAAGAGCATCGTCGTCGGCAGCTGCGAACTCACTAGCTAAATGAATCATCTGATTCAAGTCAAGCTGATGATTTTCCTGCAAGCGCTTTAGTTTATGTCGGAGTAACGTGCCCCTTTCCAATCGATCAATGAAGGCGGCCATAGCGGCCTGAGCGTGTACTCCTGCGCAGGAATTCTTCATGTCCAGACAGCGGGAGAGGTAGGCACGAGATGTCTTGTCTTTCTCTTGCACGCATCGCTGTAGATCGCCCACAGTGCAGGGACGCTTGTATGTACCCTCAAAGTTCTTGGTGAATGCTTCTTGCATATCCAGCCAGTTGTAGATAGATTTTTCCGGCAAGTCGTCGATCCATTGACGGGCCGTTCCTGCCAACATTAACGGGAGGTAGTTGGGGTTGCCTCCGGAAATTTCCACCGCGTTGCCGTAGTCCTGCAACCATGTGGCGGGCTTGGTGGTGCCGTCATAGGGCTTGATGGTCTTGTCTATCCGAAAACCCTTGGGGTAAGTTGCGAACCGTATTGCAGGTCCGAAGCAACGTGGTCCCAGGTATGGTCCTTCTCGGGCCTCGTGGATCTTATCGATCCGCGAACGTGCATCGTATGGCTCCGGGTTCTTCTTCTTGTTGTCAATAGGGGATGGGCTGCGTGAACGATGCGGGCCTCTTCCGCCATGGTGACTGCTTGGTGGTGACGGAGGCGGAGGTGGCGGTGGGTTAGCCTTCTTGCTGTTACCCTCCTGCGACGCCCCACGCCTGTCACGGTTGCTTGTCGGACGCGGAGGGTCATGGTGTGACCTGCTCTTATGTCCTTGGTGGCGATCTTCATCATGATGGGTCTATGCCGCGTTGTCACGGATGACGATACCACACTGCTTTGGAGGGGGCATATCCGTATGATGGTGAGCCTTGTAGTCTTCCTGACGTCGGGGGGATCAGGGCGGTGGCGATGGGCGACGAGGTCGGGCTTTTTCTCCATGGTCGGAGGATATGGGGATAGCATCCTTCCTGTTGCACGCATCCCTCCGTCTTTGTTCTGATGAACCCGTCCGTGATCCGACATCCTGAGGAGATCTGTCCCTTGGCGGTTTGTACTGGCTAGATCGGCAGAGTGCTGGGTCAGACTCAAGCCTCTGAGAGGTGGCCTTTTCCTGCTGCTTTACCGCCTTGGCCACTAGGTCATAGACCTGTTCTACTGCCTCAGGCGATCTATCCTGCTCCAGAAGGGTCTTGGCGACGGCGAGGTTAAGGAGTAGGGTGGGCATCACCTGCTTGCCTTCACTATCAATGTATGGCTTGGCCTGTGCCGTCTTCGAGGGAGCTCATCCTAGGTTGCGCCGTACACCGGGATCGTTGATGACACGAGCCGGAGCTTTGTTAGCCTTCTGCTGCAGCAGCAGAGTCTTGTACTCGGCTTCCATTGCTCTAGCTTTCTCTATGGACTTCTACGCGTTGACCAGATCTCGATCTAGTTTAGCGCCTTGCTCTACGATGGCTTGCGCCTCCTCCAGCAGCTGCTGGCGCTTCTCGTCAAGCTGAGTCACGTTCCGGATATGATCGACGGTTAGTGGCTCAACGAGGAGATTGCCGTACATCACTCTATCAGCTGGAGTAACATGGGCTGCTGCCGACGTGGATCTTTGGGCGGCAAGTTCTTGGTGTTGTTGTTGCTCGGACCGGTGCCGAGTTCTGCCGCCAGACCGTTAGGCGGAGGAGGCATGACCTTGCGCGATCATCGTCAGCAATAAGTGGCCCTTCCCTTTCCAACAGAAGTGGAGCTTGCCCGGGTTGATCTTCATCCATTGCTGCCCCAATGGTGACGAACACCCCTCGAGACATGACGGTGTTATTAGCTTGCTCGTCGCGTGAGTACTCCCCCTCCATCTCCTGCATAGCGGAGTCTAGCTCTTCTGGACTGAAGTCTATTTCCTCTGAATCTGCACTGAAATCAGCATAAAGCGCGTCAATGACAGAGTAGGAGGGTGGCAGGACTTCCTCGATGACGGGCGGTGGAGGTGCAACGGCCTCGACGATGACTGGAAGTGGTGGTGCTGCTGCGACAATGGCGGCCGAAGGCGGTGGTGGTGGTGGCTGAATCGGAGGGGCTCCGTCAATTAGTGCAAGCGTTGTCTAAGCTGCCGCTTCAGCCTCCGCGCAGTTGTTGACGGTGTTCACCATGCCTTCGAAGGTAAGGCGTCCTGACGCCTGTTGCCTTCTTAGAGAGTGTCGGAGAAGCGTGGCATGGTCCAGACCTTCCAAGAAGTGATAGATGACATCATCATTGGGGTAGTGGGCCAGATCGGCTCGTATACGGAGCCACCTGGCCAGGTAATCGCGGGGGTTTTCGCCCTCTCTCTGAATGCAGCGTGCCAGATCGAAGATGGTAACCACGCCGACGAACTTGGATCTCTGTTGTCCAGACGCACGAATGAAGCCGGCGGATTTGCAGTGATCTTCCACCTTTATATCCTGCACAGGGGCGGTTTGGGTGGGTCTTGAATTTTACCGATCTTTGCCGACGAACTCCTAGGAGAGATCCGACATCGATCCTTCCGCGAGCGTATCCTGCCCGTAGGCGGTCCGTGCGGGTCTTTATGCTTTCCGATATTTGCCGGAAAACTCCGAAGAGAGATCCGACATTGATCCTTCCACGAACTTATCCTGCCCGTAGGCGGTCCGTGCGGGTCTTGATGCTCCTCCGACTCCTAGGGAACTAGTGCCCGAGTCGGTTTCGCCGATGAAGAGGTGGATATCTCCGATAGGAACGATGGAACACCGCGTAGGGTTCGTCTTCGTCAGGATCCAGAACTCGTCAGGGGGGACGATCAGAACGTTGTCGTAGAAGAGAACACGACCGATGGCTACGGTTTCGCCGATTCCCGCGAAGATCTTGGTCCTCGCCCGCTGAAGAGCCGGAAGCGCCTCTTGCCCTACGGTGGGCGCCAACTGTCGTGGTATTGCCGACGAGTATGCCATGGAGGGGTCCTCACAGTGCGTGTTTAGAGACGTGGGGTAAGGCGGACGGTTGATGTGTACGAGGTAACACAGCTTACCCAGGTTCAGATCCCACAACGGTGGCGGAATCCTACTCCTGCTATAAATCACTATAATGGCAATACGCCGAGTTACAGAGATAGGTTCGCTGTGCGAGGGGTGTGTAAACGATACTAGGTTGTATGAATCGATGCCCTAAAGGCTCCCATAGGCCCGACTTATATAGTCGCCAGGTCCTAGGGTTACAGGGAAAAGTCCTAGCCGGACAGGTTACAGAGTTTTACACCGTCTATTACTAGTCTTGTGTATCTTGCACTCCAAGGCTCGGCACGGGTGACTCCACCGTAGCCTTCCTGATCCAAGATGGGCCTCCCTTCGGATCCACCTAATCGCCGCCCAAGAAACAGGGCATGCTACCGACTATGGGCCACCCGGGTTAGTCGGATAAGAGACATGCTATGAGGATACCCATATAGCATATCCCCAACAGGTTGTATGAATCGATGCCCTAAAGGCTCCCATAGGCCCGACTTATATAGTCGCAGGTCCTAGGGTTATAGGGAAAAGTCCTAGCCGGACAGGTTACAGAGTTCTACACCGTCTATTACTAGTCTTGTGTATCTTGCACTCCAAGGCTCCGGGTACGCTGGTGACTCCACCGTAGCCTTCCTTTATCCGGCATGGGCCTCCCTTCTGGATCCACCTAACTGGGCCTCCCAGCAGGCCACAGGCCATGATACCGACTATGGGCCACCCTGGTTAGTCGGATAAGAGACATGCTATGAGGATACCCATATAGCATATCCCCAACAGTAATATTATTTTCTTCCGACATTGTCTATTTATCTGTCTTGCTCCTGTACTTATGCAGTTTGCACGTTTCAGCAAGAAAGCCACGACCAGCCTGAAGAAGACCTTCAAATCATTGGGGGATTCTAAAACCGTGAAGGACATACTGCATCGCGACGCATCTCCCGCCATCGCCCCTGCCACTCCTTCTGTCAAGCCCTCGTCTGCCCCGACAAGATCACAATCTAAGGAGGCATCTGGCCCTTCCGCCATGGAAGTGGACTCAGGTGCCTCTACCGAGGTCGCTATTGTCGGCGAGCAGGCGACGCAGGAGAGTACCGCCCAACAAATGGCTGAAGCTCCGGCTAAGTATGCCATCGGTGGCAGCAAGGCAGTGGTGGAAGCTGGTACTTCTGCCGAAGGCGGTGCCCTTGCTCCCAGAAACCTTTTGAGTTCCCGAAGATAGTCTACCCGGCACCGACATCTCCGACGTGCGGTCTTGAGGAGCTTCTCCGACAAGCAGACATCTTGCGAGGAAACAACATCTCCTTTGGCAAGCTGCTGGCCGAGAGCGCTACCAATCTTAAGATCATTGCACTTGTAAGTTTTATTTGCCTTTTGCATTTTATATGAGTATCCCACTGTAGCCCCCGAGGATGTAGACGGAAAACCTTAGGTCTTTGCGTCTAGATGCTCTAAGAGTGACTAAGCTAGAAAAGTTCTCACTCTAGCCCCCAAGCATTTAGATGGAATGAAATATTCCGACTAGATGCTTTAAGAGTAGCATAAGCAGTGTTTATAAATTTTAGTACTGTAGCCCGCAAGCTTCTAGTTGTAACTCAACTAGTTCCGACTAGATGCTTAAAGAAAAGCTAAGCATATATCCAAGTTAAAAACTTTATACTGTATCCCCCAATCTTCTAGTTGTAACTGAATTAGTTCCGACTAGATGCTTAAAGAAAATCTAAGCATATTGTTAAGTCAAAAACTCTCGCTGTAGCCCCCGAGCGTCTAGGTGGAAAATTTCTGGCTAGAGGCTCCAAGTAGACCAAACAACGTTTAACTTTTTCCCTTGTTTCCACAGAACGAGAATGCTCGGAGGGGCATGGCCAATGACAAGTACCAGAAGATGCGTGCAGACCTTGAAGCCGAAAAGGGTAAAACTGCCATCTTGAAGGAACAGATCATCAAAAACAAGAGTCTGTTTTCTTTTTGCGCATTCCGTCTTGGTTTTATGCTTATATTCTTCGAGTACTTACTGTGTACTTTGAATTCTATGACTTGTAGAACATGTTGCCAAGGCCAAGGACATTATCGAGCAATCCAAGCACATTCAGCAGCTGGATAGCGAAAACAAGATCCTTAAGGAGGAGAGGTAGGACATGATGAAAATGCATGAGGAGTTAATGAAGGCCCTGCAGGACTCCGCCACCGAGGAAATCAATCGCTTGAAGGAGGAGATTGCAATCTTAAAAGATCAGAAGCAAGCTGCCGATGAGCAGAATCAACACCATAATGAGGCATATAAGCTCCTCCAACAACAGAAAGAATCCTTGGCGGACACCCTCTGGCAGGCCGAGGCCAGCATTTTCAGTAAGCTTTCTCCGCCTTGGAGTTTTGTAGTCTGGATACTCTGAATTGTTGAACTCATGTGTTCCTTGTAGGATTTTGTAGCTCCTATGGGTTTGACCCGTTCGCCTCCTCCGGCCAAGGAATGCATGGTTCTTGCCGGCAACTTCATCAACGCCGCCATCACGCAATCCAAGGAGATCGCCAAGCCCCTCCAGATGAACATTAAAGCATCAGACTCTGTGGCGAAGTACTCAGATATCCTGCGCCGAGCCCCCGAGCGTATCACAAGCTAGAAAGCTTCATGTGCACGGGCTGGTGCAAGGATGGCGCTGTCAATGGTAAAGGCACACTATGAAGATGCCGACATCGACACGGTGACCTCTGGGATTCCCGACATGGATGACGATGGAAAGCTATTAATCATGAGTCCATATTGTCGTCACTCGCGGGATATGACACCAGAGTCGCCGAGTTGGTTGACGTCAATGTCTTCGTTCCTACGAATACCATCGATGACGGCGACCAAAGCTCCTCTGAGTCTCTTCACACAGCCGACTTCGAGGGTGGCTCTCATGTTGCTGATGACGCTGTGTACAAGTCGCATGCGCCAAAGGAATGAAGAAAAACTTTGTAATATTTGTTTCACCTTTGGTGCATATGCGGAAAAAACTTATTCATGTAATCCTAAGGCGGAAAACAATGGTTGTTATCTCCTGCTACCCAAGAACTAATTTCTAGCATGTATATATTTTAAGCAAGTGCTAGCTTATCCATTACTTTGGTTCTTATGCTTGACCTTTCATGAGTCGAAAGACTCGTTGTCGGAACCATGCGCTCAGGTGATGATGCCCAATGGCACCGTCAATAACCTAAACACAAAATCGCCGACAACAAGTGCCGAAAGTCACTACTCCAGAATCCACATAAAAACGACAAAGAATGTGTAGACCAGAAAACTTAAGGTAACACACGTAGGCGGAATTTTCACAAGTGCAATCGCAAAACTTGTGCATAAAGGTTTTACATGATCCAAAAAATGAACACTAAAGGAGGTAAAAGACTCAGAAATATGAGTCAACCAGAGAGCTTTATTTCATTGATGATATAAGAGGTACACAATTAGATAAAAAATGCTAAGTGTAAAAAGGACGTAGATGTGCTATGTTCCATGGCCGATCAAGATCCGGGTAGTCATCATCCGAGTCACGTCGCTTATGCTTATGATTCTCGTTGGGTCTATCCTTCAGTTCACGGTTGTCAACGAGGTAGTAAGACCCATTGAGTAGCGCCTTGCTTATGATGAACGGTCCTTCCCATGGCGGGGATAACTTGTGTGACTTCTTCTGCTTAAGTCAGAGCAACAAATACCCCTCTTTAAACGAGCGATGCCGGACGCGGCGACTATGGTAGCTGCGTAGCTTCTGCTGGTAGATGGCAGATCTTTGGCATGCCAAAACGCGCTCCTCCTCGAGAAGGTCCACATCGAGGCATCTGGATTCTTCAGCATCATCCTAATCGTAGGCGGCGACTCTCGGTGCATCGTGAAGTATGTCGGAAGGTAGAATAGCTTCTGCTCCATATACCATGAAGTAAGGGGTGTAGCCGGTGGATCTGTTGGGTGTAGTTCGTAAACTCCACAACACAGATGGTAGTTCCTCCGCCCAGGCTCTAGCTGCTCTGTGTAGCGGTGCCTCAAGACGCGGCTTGATTCCCTGCAGAATTAATCCATTGGCTCGCTTGACCTGACCATTGGATTGTGGATGACCCACAGATGCAAGGTCAAGTCAGATGCCTTTCTCCCAACAACAAGCTTCCACTTCTCCGAATGATAAGTTGCTGCCGTTGTCAGTGATAATGCTGTGTGGGAGACCAAATCTCACCACTAGATCCCAGAAAAACCTGAGGGCAGTTGCCCCATCAAGATTTCTAATGGGTTTAGCTTCTATCCATTTAGTGAATTTATCAACTGCTACAAGCAGATGTGTAAATCCACATGGTGCCGTTTGTAACGGTCCCACCATGTCTAGCCCCCAGACTGCAAACGTCCAAGTTATTGGTATTGTTCGCAATTCTTCAGCAGGAACATGTGGTTGTCGGGCATAATACTGGCATCCCATGCATGTCTCAACCAGCTTGTCGGCGTCCGCCTTGGGTCACCAAGAGAATCCTTGCCGGAAGGCTTTTGCGACCAACGATCGAGGAGCGGCGTGATGCCCGCAATCTCCGAGATGGATTTCGCGTAGGATTTCCATACCTTCTAGCTGGGAAACACATTTTAGGAATATACCAGTAGTGCTCCTTTTGTAGAGTTGTCCATTGATTATGGTATAACCCTTTGCTCGTCGTACTATTTGCCGTCTTTCGACCTCGTCGTCGGGCAAAGTTCCGTGTTCGAGATATTCTATGAATGGTTTTGTCCAAGCCGGAGGGGCCTTTGTCACCATGTTGACGAAAGAGTCAGATCTATCCGGGTTGTCAATGTCGGCTCCCTTTACGGATGGTGTGCGCAGATGCTCTAGGAAAACTCCTGGCGGAATTTGCTTGCACCCTGATCCAAGCTTAGATAGCAGATCAGCCGCCTCATTTTGCTCCCTAGGCACATACTTGACTTCGTAGCCCAAGAAGCTCTTGGCTATCTCGTCCACTTCGTATCGGTATGCCGCCATCATAGGGTTCCGCGCATTCCAGGTGCCAGCCACCTGCTGGGCAACCAAGTCGGAATCTCCACAGCAAACTATGCGCTTGATGCCAATATCCTTGGCTACACGTAGTCCGTGATGAGTGCTTCATACTCCGCCATGTTATTTGTAGCCTCGAAGTGGATCTACAGAACGTAGTGTAGCTTGTCTCCTGTTGGTGATTGTAGCAATACACCAGCCCCCGAGCCATTGAGAAGCTTTGATCCGTCAAAGTGCATCACCCAGTAATCTGGTTCTGGAAACGGAGTAGCATCTGGCATCTCCGTCCAATCTGCAACAAAATTCGCCAAGGCTTGTGACTTGATAGCGTCGCGTCTCTTGTAGGTGATCTCGAAGGCGGCAAGTTCAATGCCCCACTTTGCAACCCTTCCTATAGCGTCGTTGTTGTTCATTATGTCGGACAGTGGAGTTTTGCTCACCACTGTGATTGGGTGCTCCTGAAAATAATGCCTCAGCTTACGAGAAGCAAGGAATACTCCATAAGCTATCTTCTGGTAGTGCGGGTAACGCTGGTTGGACTCCGTCAAGACCTCGTTTACATAGTAAACTGGTCGCTGAACTCCGTACTCATAGCCTGGTTCCTTCCGCTCTACCACGACGACGGTGCTAATTACCCGGTTGGTTGTCGCCATTTAGATTAACAGGGGCTCTCCAGGCTCGGGCGCTGCAAGGATGGGCGCCGAGGAAAGAGTTTACTTGAGCTTCTTCAGTGATGCATCTTCTTTGTCCGTCCACGTGAATTTGTCCGCCTTCTTCAGCAACTTATACAGCGGCAGAGCCTTCTCTCCAAGTTGGCTAACGAACCGGCTAAGTGCTGCAACACAACCTGTTAGCCGTTGGATGTCCTTTAGGCATGTCGGACGGTTTATGTTTAAGATGGACTTGATTTTCTCCGGGTTGACCTCGATTCCGCACTGGGAAACGATGAATCCCAACAATTTGCCTGCTGGAACCCGAAGACGCACTTCTTAGGGTTAAGCATCATGTTGTATTTCCGGAGATTATCAAAGGTTTCTTTCAAGTCAGAGGATAAGTCATTTGAATTTTTAGACATCACCGTAATGTCGTCCACATAAGCGTGAACATTCCGACCAATTTGGTCGTGAAGGCAACGTTGCATTGTCCGCTGGTACGTAGCACCTGCGTTTTTCAGCCCAAAGGGCATCGTAACATAGCAAAATGTGCCGTATGGGGTAGTGAATGAAGTGGCCAATTGGTCCGACTTCCTCATCTTGATCTGATGGTATCCTGAATATGCATCGATAAAACAAAAAAGTTTCGAGCCAGCCGTCGAGTCAATGACTTGGTCAATGCGAGGCAAAGCAAACGGATCTTTGGGACATGATTTGTTCAAGCCGGTGTAATCAACGCACATTCTTAATTCATTGGTTCCCTTTTGGGGGACAATTAAAGGATTGGCCACCCATTGGGTGTGAAGGACTTCTCGAATAAAAATAGCCTTAAGTAACCTAGCTATCTCTTTGCCAATGGCGCGTCTCTTCTCATCTCCAAAGCGTCGTAGAGGTTGCTTCACTGGTTTGGATTTTGGATCAATGTTTAAGCTGTGCTCGGCATGTTCCCTAGGTACACCTTTCATGTCGGCAGATTGCCAGGCAAAGATGTCCCTATTCTCACGGAGGAACTCGACGAGCGCGCTTTCCTATTTGGGATCCAGGTTCGTTCCAATGGCGGTGGTCTTGGAGGCATCGCCCACCACAAGTTCCACCGGCTTGGTCTCGATGGCGGCCTTGAACGCAGGAGCGGAGTCAGAGATCTTCTTCCTCGACGCGGGCATCTCTGAGTCATCGACCTTGCTCTGGATCTCTTTGAATTCTTAGCTGTAGAGGACAACTTCTGCAACGGCTGCTTCATTGATCTCGCAGTCCCTTGCCTTGGTAAAGCTTCCGGATACGGTGATGACACCGTTTGGTCCGGGTATCTTGAGTTTGTTGTAGACTAAGCATGGCTTGGCCATGAACGTGTGGAATATATCGCGGCCGAATATGACGTGGTGCACGCTCTTGAAGGGGACCATCTCGAAGGTCATGCGCTCTTGGCGGTAGTTGTTAACATCGCCAAAGGCAACCTGAAGTGTAATGCACCCAAGGGACCGAGCCTCCCGACCAGGAACTACGCCGTGGAAGATGGTGTTGGTCCACCTTAGGTTTGCCTCCGTCAAGTTCATCTTCTGCAGTGTATCCAGGTACATGATGTTGATGCTGCTTCCACTATCCATCATACACTTGGTGAACTCCACGCCGTCAATCAAGGGGTTGATGACCATGGTGTACTGGTTCTCCGTAGGGATAAGGTCTGGGTGGTCCGTACTGTCCCAAGTTATTGGAACCTCCGACCAGCGCAGGTACTGGGGAACTGGGGGTAGGTTAGCCATCAGGATCCTCAGAGAGGTCTTCTGTTGTCGGACGGTGGGGGTGCCAAGGAAAGTGTGGTAGACTGGCGCCTTCTTTGCGAAGGGGTTCTTGCCCTTGTCGTCGCTCTTGGCGTCCTGTTTGGGGTCAACGTCCTCGTCCATGTCACTTGAATCCTTGGACTCCTCCTCTTTCTTCTTTCCCTTGCCCTTGCCTCGCGGTCTGTTCTTCCAACTTTGCTTGTAGCCGGACTCCGGGTCTTCCTTGAGGTTGTTGACGAAATTGCAGTGTCGATTGGTGTGAGTGGCTTTACCGTTGGCGTCGAGGTGTACGAGGCACGGCATATCACGGTACTCTTCGTATGTTTGGGGAACGCGGTGTGCTGCCGAGGTGGTTTCACTTCCTCGCTGCTGTCCACGACCAGCTCCCCTTCCTCGGCCACGTTGTTCGCCATCACCTCGTCCTGCAAAAGTCATAGCGACCATGTCAGTAGATTGCTTTTCTTCTGGAGCGGTTTTCCGCTTTGTGATGTTGTTCCTCCGAGCTTGATTTGGAACGGACGTTGCCGGCAAAGAGTCGCGAGCATCGTCATCGGCAGCTGCGAACTCACTGGCTAACTGAATCATTTGATTCAAGTCAAGCTGGTGATTGTCCTGCAAGCGCTTCAGCTTATGTCGGAGCAGCATGCCCCTTTCCAACCCATCGATGAAGGCGGCCATGGCGGTCTGAGCGTGCACTCCTGCGCAGGAATTTTTCATGTCCAGCCAGCGGGAGAGGTAGGTGCGAGATGTCTCGTCTTTCTCTTGCACGCACCGCTGTAGATCGCCAACAGTGCAGGGACGCTTGTATGTAACCTCAAAGTTCTTGGTGAATGCTTATTGCATGTCCAACCAGTTGTAAATGGATTTATCGGGCAAGTCGTCGATCCATTGACGGGCAGTGCCCGCCAACATTAACGGGAGGTACTTGACGGAGACGTTGGGGTTGCCACCGGCAATCTCCACCGCATTGTCGTAGTCCTGCAACCATGTGGCTGTCTTGGCGGTGCCGTCATAGGGCTTGATGGTCTTGTCAATCCGGAAACCTTTGGGGTAAGTTGCGGACCGTATTGCAGGTCCAAAGCAACGTGGTCCCAGGTATGGTCCTTCCCGTGCCTCGTGGATCTTATCAATCCATGAACGTGCATCGTATGGCTCCGGGTTTTTCTTCTTCTTGTCAACAGGGGATGGGCTGCGTGAACGACGCGGGCCTCCTCCGCCATGGTGACTGCTTGGTGGTGACGGAGGCGGAGGTGGCGGTGGGTTAGCCTTCTTGATTTTACCCTCCTGCGACGCCTCGCGCCTGTCATGGTTGCTTGTTGGACGCGGAAAGTCATGGTGTGACCTGCTCCTGTGTCCTTGGTTGCGCTCTCCGTCATGACGGGTCTGCTCCGCGTTGTCGCGGATGACGATGTTGCACTGCTTTGGCGGGGGCATATCCGTACGATGGTGAGCCTTGTGATCTTCGCGATTCCAGGGGGAAAGTGGCGGTGGCTATGGGCGACGAGGTCGGGCCTTTTATCCGTGGTTGGAGGATATGGGGATGGCATCCTTCCTGTTGTGTGCATCTCTCCGTCTTCGTTCTGATGAACCCGTCTGGGACCCGACATCAAGAGGAGATCTGTTCCTTGGCGGTTTATACTGGCTAGATCGGCAGAGCGTTGGGTCGGACTCAAGCCTCTGAGAGGTGGCCTTTTTCCTGCTGCTTTACCGCTTTGGCCACTAGGTCATAGACCTGTTCCACTGCCTCGGGCGATCTATCCTGATCCAGAAGGGTCTTGGAGACGGTGAGGTTAAGGAGTGGGGTGGGCATCACTTGCTTGCCTTCACTGTTAATGTATGGCTTGTCCTGTGCCGACTTCGAGGGAGCCCATCCTAAGTTTCGCCGTACACCAGGATTGTTGATGACGCGAACCGAAGCTTTCTTGGCCTTTTGCTGTTGCAACAAAGTCTTGTACTCGGCCTCCATTGTTCTAGCTTTCTCTATGGACTTCTGCGTGTTGACCAGATCTCGATCTAGCTTAGCGCCTTGCTCCGCGATAGCCTGCGCCTCCTCCAGCAGCTGCTGGCGCTTCTCGTCAAGCTGGGTCACGTTCCGGATATGAGCAACGGTCAGTGGCTCGATGAGGATATTGCCGTACATCACTCTATCAGCTGGAGTAACTTGGGAGGCCGCAGACGTAGATGCCGGAGGTGGCAAGTTTGCGGTATTGTTGCTCGACGGTCGAGTCCGCGGTCACAGACCGGGTTAGGCGGAGGAGGCATGACCTTTGCGCGATCATCGTCAGCAGCAATAAGTGGCCCCTTCCCCTTATCCAGCGCTGTAGGCGGATCTCGTCCGGGTTGATCTTCATCCATCTCCGTCCCAATGGTGATGAACACCTCTCGAGATATGACGACGTTGTTGGCTTGCTCCTCGCGCGCGTACTCCTCCTCCATCTCCTGCATGGCAGATTCTAGCTCTTCTGGGCTGAAATCTATCTCCTCTGAATCTGCACTGAAGTCAGCATCAAGTGCGTCAATGATAGAGTCGGAGGGCGCCAGGACTTCCTCGATTACGGGCGGTGGAGGTGCAATGGCAGCGACGATGACTGGAGGTGGCGGTGCTGCTGCGACGATGGCGGCCGGAGGCGGTGGTGGCGGTGGATGAATCGGAGGGGCTCCGTCAGCGAGTGAGAGCGCTAACTGAGCTGCCGCGTCAGCCTCCGCATAGCTGTTGATGGTGCTCACCATGCCTTCGAAGGTAAGGAGACCTGCCACTTGTTGTCTCCTCAGAGAATGTCGGAGAAGCGTGCCCCGATCCAGTCCTTCCACGAAGTGATACATAGCGTCCTCATTGGGGTAGTGGGCCAGATCGCTCGTACATAGAGCCACCTGGCCAGGTAATCGCGGGGGTTTTCGCCTTCTCTCTAAACGCAATGCGCCAGATCGAAGATGGTAACCACGCCGACGAACTTGGATCTCTGCTGTCCAGACGCTAAGGCGAAGCCGGCGTATTTGCAGCGATCTTCCACCTTTATATCCTGCACAGGGGCGGTTTGGGTGGGTCTTGAATTTTTCCGATCTTTGCCGGTAAACCCCGAAGAGATATCCGACATCGATCCTTCCGCGAACGTATCCTGCCCGTAGGTGGTCCATGCGGGCCTTGAATTTTTTCGATCTTTGCTGGCAAACTCCGAAGAGAGATCCAACATCGATCCTTCTACGAACGTATCCTGCCCGTAGGCGGTCCGTGCGGGTCTTGATGCTCCTCCGACTCCCAGGGAACTAGTGCCCGAGTCGGTTTCGCCGATGAAGAGGTGGATGTATCCGATAGGAACGATCGAACACCACGTAGGGTTCGTCTTCGCCGGGATCCAGAACTCGTCAGGAGGAACGATCGGAACGTTGCCGGAGAAGAGAACGCGACCGATGGCTACGGTTTTGCCGATTCCTGCGAAGATCTTGGTCCTCGCCCGCTGAAGAGCCTGAAGCGCCTCTTACCCCACGGTGGGCGCCAACTGTCGTGGTATTGCCAACAAATATGCCATGGAGGGGTCCTCACAGTGCTTGTTTAGAGATGTGGGGGAAGGCGGACGGTTGACGGGTACGAGGTAACACAGCTTACCCAGGTTCAGATCCCACGACGGTGGCGAAATCCTACTTCTGCTATAAATCACTATAAGGGCAATATGCCGAGTTACAGGGATTGGTTCGTTGTGCGAGGTGTGACTAGAGAGTCTAAGTTATCGTGCCCTAAAGGCTCCCATAGGCCCGACTTATATAGTCGCCAGGTCCTAGGATTACAGGGAAAATTCCTAGCCGGACAGGTTACAGAGTCGTACACCGTCTATTACTAGTCTTGTGTGTCTTGCACTCCAAGGCTCCGGGTACGTCGGTGACTCCAACCGTAGCCTTCCTTTATCCGACATGGGCCTCCCTTCTGGATCCATCTAACTGGGTCGCCTAGCAGGCCATAGGCCATGCTACCAACTGTGGGCCACCCGGGTTAGCCGGATAAGAGACACGCTATAAGGATACCCATATAGCATATCCCCATCATACAATGCCACAAAAGACCAATAAAGCCACAAAAGGTCAACAAGACCACAAAAGGTCAACAATCCAACCACACAACCGTCTAGGGTTCCAAGAACCCAAGAGAAACAAGCCCACAAGCTTGTACTCGCCGAGTCTCCGAGGAGAACTCAAAACTATGCAATAAATACAAGGGCAAGTCCTTCACTCCCAAATTCCAACAAAGCTACAAAAGCTATTGGGGGAATAAGGGAGAAAGAACACAAGAGGAGAACACAAAACTCTCCAAGATCTAGATCCCAATAATTCCTTCACAAAGAAGGGATTTGGCTCGGGGGGATTGTAGATCTAGATCTCCTCTCTCAAATCCCTCAAAAAGATGCAAGAATCATAGGAAGGGAAAGGGGAGAGCGAAAGCCAAGAACCAAGAAAAAAAGCTAGTACCCACGAAGGGGGAGAGGAGCCCCTTTTAAAGGGCTCCCAGATCTGCCCGTTATGGGCATTCGCGACCCTGGTCGGACTTCCAGTGGGAGTCCGGAAGTTCCGGTGGGAGGCCGGAAGTTCCGGTGGCACACATCCGATGGTCAAAAACTGCGAAGCGAGAATCTAAAAACGCGAGTCCTGGTCGGAACTTCCGCCGGTCCACTGGAACTTTCGGTGGGAGCGGAACTTCCGGTGGAAGTTCCGACTAAAGTTCCGTCAAATAGACACATCCAAAACAGAAGGTTACTGAACGTGAGCGAGCGGAACAAGAGCCATATTTTCAATCGGTACTTCCGATGGCAACTAGGCCCGAGCGGAACTTCCGGTGGGGGTGGTATTACCGCTGTAACTTCCGGCCCAAATTCCGTCAAAACAACAAACCAAATAGAAAGGATACAGCACGTGAGCGAAAGAATAACCGGAACTTCCGGCGGCAAAAGGCCCTAGCGGAACTTTCGATGAGAAGCCGGAACTTCCGGTCAAGGAAATTCCAGAAACCAGAAATGCAATAACTTTTGCATCCGAACTCCAAACGAGATGAAACCAATTTTGTTGAAAAGATAACGACGAATAGAATCCAACAAAAACCGGGAGTCGAAATATTGGGTATCACCTTGGGAGAAAATATCATGAATATATATGTGAAGTATCTCCCAAGGTGTGGAGCCGGAAAACTCGCAAGATCAAAAACCGCAATAAGATATGCAAGTGAAATCCTTATTTGATGAACTAGAGCTTGTTATGATGATGACCACAAGCTTTAGATCCTCTCATGGACAAGAACCAAATAACAATCAAGAAAGATAATGCTATGAATGCAAAGGTATCACAGTTTTTAAATTTGAAAGATGATGTTATGAACAGTTTTCGAATTTCAATAGTTTTTAAATTTGAATGGTTTTTGAATTTGAACAAATTTTAGATATGAACAATTTTTGAATTTGCATAGTTTTAGAATTTGAATATTTTAAACACCTGCGAAAACTGTTCAAACTTTAAAACTATTTAAGCTTGAAAACTATTCAAATTTAAAAAAAAATTAAAAACAGTGCACTTGTTAGTTTGGGCTGGTTTGGGGCGGCCCACTAAGAGAAAGCTGCATGCGGAGCTAGCATAACGCGCGCGTTAGGCGGAAAATAGCAGCTCGCCGAGGCTACGAGAACAATCTAGTTCGTGCAATGCAGTAGAAGGGCTCAGTGAATGGATAGACATGCCCAGCCCGGCTACACAAATCTGGCTCCCACCGGTACCCGCTCGAAGAAACGAGAACTCTGAAGAACCTCGTCTCCAGCGCTCGTTCGCACCCCTATAAATTCACCCCTCCTGCATCGAAATAGGTCCAAGACAAATTGAGGAAAACATCTTGGTCGGTCTTCCAAACCAATTCGCTCTCACACACCAACCACTCGACTAAAATTTCAGCAGGTTATCCGACTACCCGCCGACGACGATGTCGCTGATTCGCCGCGCCGACGTGTTCGACCCCTTCTCTCTCGATCTCTGGGACCCCTTCCACGGCTTCCCCTTCGGCTCCGGCAGCGGAAGCATCGTCCCTCGCACCAGCTCCGACACCGCGGCCTTCGCCGGCGCGCGGATCGACTGGAAGGAGACGCCCGAGGCGCACGTGTTCGTGGCGGACGTACCCGGGCTCAAGAAGGAGGAGGTGAAGGTGGAGGTCGACGACGGCAACGTGCTGCAGATCAGCGGCGAGAGGAACAAGGAGCAGGAGGAGAAGTCCGACACCTGGCACCGCGTCGAGCGCAGCAGCGGCAAGTTCCTGCGCAGGTTCAGGCTCCCGGACAACGCCAAGACGGAGCAGATCAAGGCGTCCTTGGAGAACGGTGTGCTCACCGTCACCGTGCCCAAGGAGGAGGCCAAGAAGCCCGACGTCAAGCCCGTCCAGATCACCGGCTAGAAGCTCTCCGGCTTACCTGCTCTCTGCTCACAGCCTAAATAAATCAGCTTTGATATGGGTTCCGCCTGTGTTGCGTTTGCGTGCAATGTTGGGCTCGCCGTGTAAAACTGCATCTTTGGTCCTAATTAATTTCAGCAACGAGAGTCCGGTGTACCGTATAGACTGTAGCTGCTGATTTCCAAGAGTTTTCTTGTGTCTTTCTGTATCACAGATAATGTGCTATCTTGAGCAGAGAAGCATGGTTTAAGTGTTCCTTTGTACTTTTTGCTCTGTTTGTGCCTATCTTTTCTCGAGTTATTTATATCTAATACTAGCAAAGGCACGTGCCCTGCACGTGTGGCTTTGTGTGTCCGAATAAACATCATAAATTGAAGAATATAATTCTTTTTTCTTAGAGATGAAGGTCATAATTCAAGTAAATTTATATAATAGGAGTTATCTTCACGAAAGATTGGATGGATAGAAAAATATGTGATTTCTGATATATCATATTTTTCTAGCATTCATTAAATTATCATAATCAAAAAAATTGTGTTGCTCATGTTTGGAAAATATATAGTTATCTAATAGTTAAGGGCTCAGACTTGATAAGATAAACAAAATACATTAAGATTGGAGTATTTTAAAAAAATGCATAATCGTATTGTAGCATTCTGATCTGCGAAAGGGATTTCTCGAACAACTAACGTCTCATGTTCCTTAAAGAAATGACTTATCAACTCGTTTTCTATTGTATTCACTTTTATAGACATCTTTCCATAATAGGCATCACCAGTTCTATGGAGATTTGCAATGCCGATAGTTAGGAACTTGATTAGAATTATAATCATTGGTAAATTTTGATATACAAATTTTCTATATTAATATAGTGAGGCTCAAATCTAAAAAATATATATAGTGAGGCTCAAGCCTATTTCTAGGAATCTCGGTCATTCCTCACACCGTTGGAACTGCCCTTGTGATTTGTGCGATGAGAGTTGCATGCAGACTATACGGGATAAAAAATGTACACGGCAATACAATTCTATTGATAACGCGGTAAATTTGTATTGTTTATGTACAATTCTATTGATAAGGTGTCACATAAAAATACGATGATGTGAGCCAAAATCTCAGTCGATTGAATTCTAGGCCCACCCAATTAAATTCACACGGAAGATAACTTGTCTATGCAGAATTAGCATGTGGATGTTTTTTTTTCAATTTAAGATTATGTACTCTCTCTGATCCATATTACTTGTTGCTGAAATGGATATATCTAGCATAAAACATGTCTAGACGCATCCATTTTAATGACAAGTAATATGGAACGAAGAGGATAACATTTATTTTTTGGATGTCCTCTGGTCCTAGTAGTAGAAATGTGTCTAGTGAGTACGAAAGCCATCCCATGGACTAGACCTAGCACCCTCCTCCCCTGGGACCGAGCCGCCACTTCTGGCTAGTGGTCTTCCTGATATTCCCAACCTCCTACCACACCCACCTCCACCCCACCCCCTCACCCCTTGACCCCCATATCGCCCTCCTAGGACGACTCGGGAGAGAGAACTCTACAGCCACGGGCCCAGCACCCCTGCTTTCCGCTGATACTGCTATTTCTAGCCACAGTGGCAGCGAGCTCCCATCCCAAAGGGACGGGCTGACCGAGCCGCCACTTCTGGCTAGTGGTCTTCCCAACATTCCCAACCTCCTACCACACCCACCTCCACCCTACCCCTCACCCCTTGACCCCCATATCGCCCTCCTAGGACGACTTGGGCGAGAGAACTCTACAGCCACATGCCCACTCATGCACCCCTGCTTTCCGCTGATACTGCTATTTCTAGCCACGGTGGCAGCAAGCTCCCATCCCAAAGGGACGAGCTCCTTCGTCTGTCTTCTCCAGGAGGAACATAGATCGGAGCCGGTCAGCATCTCGGTTGGTGTTGATGGTGACTATGCCCTAGAGGAAATCATGTATGATGATATTCCCTAATGTATTTATAAAGTAATTAAGTTGTCCATGTATGAACATCATATATGTATCACTGAATACGTGATTCAGTTGTGGAACTATATATTCATGTTGTTCATACTAGATGTCCTTGGTCATCGAGGTTGTGATGGACACACAACTTAGACCAATGTGCAAGTCGGCTGATGACACGGTTCCACTTGTCATGGGCATAGTGATGTTATTCCGACTTACACTGATTCGGCTAAAGTGTTTAGCAAATCGGACTAACCCATAGTTGAGATGTAACGAGCATGTTGTCATTTGTAGTCTCAAGCAATGGAATCCTTTGACCTGAGATGACCGCACGATCCGAGTTGTGGGTCGGCCGACTTAGATTCTATCACACGTTGTTTCATAAAAGGGCAGTTATAAATGTAGATTTCGAGTCGATTGTGAATCAAGCTATGTCACATGGATAACCAAGATGGGATTTGTTCCTCCGTAATGGAGATATATTCTCTAGGCCCTCTCTGTGATATGATTCGGAAGCATGGCCATGCGCTACTCAGCTAAGTGTTAACTGAGGAGTAGGACTAAGTGTTAGTCTAGTGAATCGTATATCACGAAACAAGAAGAGAGTTAAGCTATTAAAGGAATGAAAACTACTTGCCTATAGCTTGACAATACATATCGTGTGGCAAAGGGACTTGGACGAAAGTCATATTAAAGCTTGTATTCTAGACTTTATGGCACTTAGGGGTTGAACGTCTTGCTAGAGGCCGCTACCATCTATCGACTTGAGACCAAGTGTTCATGGGAGTGAATTGGACTTAAAGCCATAACATGATACTTGGAGGTGTAGCTCATGTCGTATCCAGGCGTACGTGAACCTACATGGTCACACACTTAAGGATAAGGAGCACATGTGAATTAGATCAATATGGTAACTGGGGTACAACCTTAGGGCAAGGGCAAGGGGTGGTAACTGGAATCGACCCTATGCAAGTTTCAGCGCTTCCCGCCGAACCCGCATAGAAACGATTCAAAGGTGCCCACCAGGCACTTTCGTGCGGGTGGAAAACGAAGTAATAACATTACACAACAGTCCTCGATGGGACCCACAGAACAGATATATATATACAACACGACTCCATGAGTCAAGAACACATATATAATATACAAAGATCCAAATCACCTTGAAAATGATAGAGCGTCCGACTACGGACAAGATGCAAATGGGGCTAAGAGCCCTGAAGAATAACCAATGGCCCATAACCGCCTGGCCAAGCGAAGGGTAACCTCGCTAACAACGTCGCATCTCAAAACCGCTTAAACAAAAGGGTGCCAAAAGGGCAAAGGAAAAAGAGAGAGCGGTCAAGATCGAGGCCAAGACACGAGGCTAGAATTCGGCGGTCCTCGCCTACATAGGTATGGTGGGCTGAAGCGGCAGCGGCAGCATGCACTAACAACCTATAGAGAATCGATACAACTGGTGGCCATCAGAGAGGGATAAGAAAGACCTATTCGGAACCAACCTGATTCTACCATCAGACAAACCCATCCTGGTGTTTCCCCCTCGAGACCAAACGAGGAAGTCAACCGAGGAACTCACACCGTTGGCAGTTTTATTTATTCAGTTATCGTTGCAGCAATTACTAGTCAGGTATAGATAATCATCCTGGTAAAATAAGCAGTGGGCACTTTTAGTTAACCATTCCATTGTAGTTGCAACACTTACTAGTCAGATACAATTAGCATGAGATATCCCAAAACCCAGTAGTTGTTGGTACTTTTATTTAGCCATTCCGTTATAGTTGCAATACTTACTAGTCAGGTACAATGGTCGCAAGCGACAACCCAAACAAGCAATTGTTGGCAGTTTTATTTAGCCATTCCATTATAGTGAAGCTGATTACTAGTCATTATAAAGTCAAATTTATAGCACTACTTTAGTTATAGTTGTCTATGATCGAGATACTGTGCTCCAATTCGTCCATAACCGCGGACACGGCTTTCAGAAAGTTTTACCCTGCAGGGGTGCACAAATAGTAACACACACTCGATCAACCTCGGAAAAACCAAATCAAAACCCAACGAGGCTTTCACGACAAAGCAATCACAGGATTCAGAAATATTTCCGGGGGCCACCCCGTTGAGTACACCCGCAACGAAGTTAGCTGAATCCGAGACGGACTCAAGGTTTGTGGGCCATCAGAACGATCGGGAACCCAAAACTGGGCTTGTCGATACCGCGTAAACGGGTCACGATCCTAAACAGTACAGGTGCTCCTCGCACAATCGTAAATAAAGCAGTAAACATGGCATAGGTACAGGATAGTAAATAACCTCAAACTAGTTTGTGGCCCCAAGAAATAAGAATGAATCAAGCTCTGGCTCAGGGGGGGGGGGGTCCCATAATCCTCCCGGATGTGGATAGCGCGAATATTCAAGGAACAGGTATCAAGTACTCGGGGTCCTACGGGACACAAGTGGACGGTTAACAACCAAATAACATCTATTGCCCACCTGTGTCTCTGCTTACTTACTTCAATTTTAGTTGTTAAACAGTAGTTAAAGTTACGATCAACTCCAACAATAAACATGCGGCAAATACTCCAACAACTGTTGTACTGGACAACACGCAACCACAATTGAGCAAGCGACTACGACGCGCAAGTCCAACTATCTACCAAACAACAGGTAATAGGATGTGTCCAAGGCAATATATGGCTGCAAGGGATATCACGGGTACGGAAACTAGAGCATTGCAACACAGATAGCAATAGATCAACAGGAGGAAATAAATACTATAAAAGTAAGATAGGTAGAAGGGGGGAAGGTGCTCGCCTGAAAACATTGATGAAGGTTCAACTGAAGATCGGGTCGACACTCGTATCAACTCATCGGCCTAGTCCGTGAAGAAGCAAAACACTAGAAGAAACACCGGATGCGCTATTTAATATAACGGCAGAAGATCGGGCATGATGCATGTATGATGCATGACATGGCAAAGATGCGATGCAATTAGGCAATATTAAGCGGAACCGGGGTCCCGACAATTAATTAAACGGTTCAAGTTATTTAGATAACCCGCAATTTAAATGTTGTCTTAACAGGGCAAGATAAGTTACCGGTTCTCTACGCAAATTTAAATGAGGCCAATATAAGACTAGATTCGCCCACATATGGGCCCCATATAATTTAGGTGAATCGGCCTAAGGCCCCCAACCCACATGACAATATGTATGCATGCATGGCCAATTTAATATGCATCAGTTGATATTACATTTATAAAATAGGGCTTGAGAAAAGGGTCACACATTAGGGTTCGGCAGATCTTGGTTCCGGGGGTTCGGGGTTCGGTCTCAGGGTTCAGGGTTCGACGGGATCGGTCTCCGAAGGTCGGATACAAGATGGAGAGCTTGTCGTCCTAGCAAGAAGGACTTGGCGTTCGGGGTGCAGTGCTTGACGTCCTTCGGTCCCATGTCGGTGCACTCGGTGTCCCGGGTTGGAGATCATGGTGTTCCATGATGAAGTGCTTGTTGTTCCGATGACGATCTTGGCGGTCTTCGGATCCGGGTCTTGGCGTGGCCTTCAGATCACCGGGATCAGGCTTCGGGGGACTTGGCGCTCTTTGAAGAAGAGCTTCGGATCATCGGCTTCGATGGAAGTTCTCGGCGTTCCATGTACATCGGACTCCATGTACACTTGATGATCTTGGCGAGATACTTGTCCAACTCGTTAAACTTGTACGACGAGAGGTAGCCGGAACCGCAACAACGCCACCAAGCCATATGTGCAAACAGAAGCCCATACTCGAGCAGAACTTGCAGCGGCAGGGATCTTGCCTTTGCCTCAGGCTGAAAGACGCACGACACGGGCGCCCTGGGAAGGACGCAGAGAGGGCGAGGAGCCACGCGGCCGAGTGAGGCGGGCCCAGCTCGGGCGGGGTTCTGGCGGAGGAGGAGGGGCCACGGTGCTGCGGCTGAGGCGGCGAAAAGGCGGCGGTGGGGGTCGCCGGCGAGCTTGCTGAGGGAGAACCCGGCGGGCCTTGGCCAGGCTCAAGGCGGGGAGGAGGCCGCGGAAGGTCGGCTGGCGCCCAGGTCGGCGGCGGCGAGCCTGTGATGGTGGCCGTCGCGTGAGACAGCAGTCGAGCAGGAGGGAGGAGGCCAGCGGCGTCGGAGGAGCGGCGCCCGCGCCGGGCCGGAGGTGCTGCGTGGCGGAGAGGAGGGGACGGCCTTGGCCGGAAGGAGGCGTCCGGCGCTGTTGGAGGTGGGGCGACGCGGTAGGGAGGTTGGAGACGGCGAGCGAGGAGAGGAGCGGGGGCGAGGAAGCTTTGCAGAGGGAGAGGACGCGGGCGCCGGTGGGGGAAGGGGAAGCCGGAGGAAGGAGGCGCCGGGGCGAAGGCCGAGCGGTGGTTGGGTCGGGAGGAGGGAGGCGTGAGAGGGAGAGAGGAGGGGAGAGAGAGAGGAAGGACGGGTGGGGAGGGTCGGTCGTGGTGGGGCCAGTGGGCCAAGGGGGAAGGATTGGCTGCGTGTGTTGTGTGAGTGCGTGGTGGTCAGGGGGCGTGGGGCGTGTGTGCTGTGTGGGGTTGGGGTGGGACCCAGGGAGAGAGGAGGGCCAGCGGGTGAGGTGGAGGGGAGTGGGGGTGAGGGGGCAGCGGGTGAGTGGTGGGGGTGAGATGAGAGATGAGGTGGCGAGAGGGGATTGGAGGGGGTGAGGTGGAGGGGGCTGGGTAGATTAGGACTAGGTAGGAAAAAGGGTCTAGGTGGACCGTTTTAAACTGGGGGTGGCCGACTGGGTCGGATCGGCCCGGTTTGGCTGCCCCCTAAAATAAAATAAATATTTTATTATTTACAAACGGGACTTTTGCAAACCGTGGTTAGCCAAAGCAAAGTAATTCGGACACCCGGGTCTTGCGTTTGAATAAAGACGGGGCGTTTAGAAAACAAAATTAGGTTTTTCCGAAAATAGTTTTATGCAAGCAAATGCAAGATGATGACGATGCTCAAATGCAATGTGGCATGATGACATGAGCATGCGGTCATGATGATGCAATGCACAAAAACAACACGATTTTCTAGTAGTGGTTTTGCGGGATGCCACAATTCGACACCACTAACAATGGATCTCGCCCTCGAGATCCGCCTCATGGTACCGGAAGGAGGTCGACCAATCTTCTCGCTTCGTGTAGATCCTCGCGACACCACTAACAAGAGGTCGTTGTCCGTGATCGTCGAGGGAAACACTCCGGAAACAAAAGGTCGAAGGTAGAGGTATCAACAAATAAAGCCACCTCTAGCTTCCGTGGACGGAGTAAAATCGCTGGATCCACTGATTCGATGTACAAGAGCGAATGATAAGAGTAGTCGGATGGTGATCGGTCCATCGCGCACCCAAACCATTACTCTGCACACGAATAAGCGGATTATGCAACCAACTCTCGGAATTCAGATTGTAGATCTCGACAAGCGAGGTTCAGAAACAAAGGAGTGATGCAGACTCTGCATCGGATCTGGCGTAGATGATGTCGTCGCGTCGGGAAACACCGGAAGGCACGAGAAGGAACAAAGAGAAATCCATCAGACGAAGGGTTCCTCGGATAGCATGAAGACCAGATGTAGCAACACCGTTACCGAAGGAGGAAGCGAAACCCTGAAGGTGCGACGGAAACCCAACCACGAGAATTCCTGGACTCGAAGAGAGAGACGAGAGCGGATTCAAAACACGCAGAGGTGAGAGGAGAGCAGCAGAGGGGTAAGGAGTAAAATCAGACCTAATCAGAACTATCCAACCGATTTTGCAAAAATAGTTTTGACACTCTACTTCGGCCGTTAGCTAGGTTATCCTACCGGCTGGACTTGTGGGTATCGCAACCGAGCTCGATACCACTCAGAACACCTCAATCGCTATGCAAGTTTCAGCTTCCGCCAAACCCGCAGAAACGATTCAAAGGTGCCCACCAGCACTTTCGCGGGTGGAAAACGTAATAACATTACACAGTCCTCGATGGGACCCATAATGTATATATATACAACACGACTCCATGAGTCAAGAACAGATATAATATACAAAGATCCAAATCACCTTGAAAATGATAGAGCGTCCGACTACGGACAAGATGCAAATGGGGCTAAGAGCCCCAAGAATAACCAATGGCGCCCATAACTCGCCAAGCCGAAGGGTAACCCGCTAACGATGTCGCATCTCAAAACCCGCTTAAACAAAAGGTGCCGCAAAGGGCAAAGGAAAAGAGAGCGGTCAAGATCTTGAGGCCAAGACAGCGAGGCTAGAATTCGGTCCTCGCCTACATAGGTATGGTGGGTCAAGCGGCGCAAAGATGCACTAACAACCTATAGAGACTCGATAACCGATGGCCATCGAGAGGGATAAGAAAGACCTATTCGAACCAACCTGATTCTACCATCGACAAACCCATCCTGGTGTTTCCCCTCGAGACCAAACGAGGAAGTCAACCGAGGAACTCACACGTGGCGCTTTATTTATTCAGTTATCGTTGCAGCAATTACTAGTCAGGTATAGATAATCATCCTGATAAAATAAGCAGTGGGCACTTTTAGTTAACCATTCCGTTGTAGTTGCAACACTTACTAGTCAGATACAATTAGCATGAGATATCCCAAAACCCATCAGTTGTTGGTACTTTTATTTAGCCATTCCGTTATAGTTGCAATACTTACTAGTCAGGTACAATGGTCGCAAGCGACAACCGAAACAAGCAATTGTTGGCAGTTTTATTTAGCCATTCCATTATAGTGAAGCTGATTACTAGTCATTATAAAGTCAAATTTATAGCACTACTTTAGTTATAGTTGTCTATGATCGAGATACTGTGCTCCAAGTCGTCCATAACCGCGGACACGGCTTTCAGAAAGTTTTACCCTGCAGGGGTGCACAAATAGCAACACACACTCGATCAACCTCGGAAAAACCAAATCAAAACCCAACGAGGCTTTCACGACAAAGCAATCACAGGATTCAGAAATATTTCCGGGGGCCACCCCGTTGAGTACACCCGCAACGAAGTTAGCTGACTCCGAGACGGACTCAAGGTTTGTGGGGCCGGCTGTAAACGACTGGGAACCCAAAACTGGGCTTGTCGATACCGCGTAAACGGGTCACGATCCTAAATAAAGACAGTGCTCCTCGCACAATCGTAATAAAGCAGTAAAGCATGGCATAAGTACAGGATAGTAAATAAAACCTCAAACTAGTTTGTGGCCCCAAGAAATAAGAATGAATCAAGCTCTGGCTCAGGGGGGGGGTCCCATAATCCTCCCGGATGTGGATAGCGCGAATATTCAAGGAACAGGTATCAAGTACTCGGGGTCCTACGGGACACAAGTGGACGGTTAACAACCAAATAACATCTATTGCCCACCTGCGCCTCTGCTTACTTACTTCAATTTTAGTTTTTAAATAGTAATTAAAGTTACGATCAACTCCAACAATAAACATGCGGCAAATACTCCAACAACTGTGGTACTGGACAACACGCAACCGCACTTGAGCAAGCGACTACGACGCGCAAGTCCAACTATCTACCAAACAACAGGTAATAGGATGTGTCCAAGGCAATATATGGCTGCAAGGGATATCACGGGTACGGAAACTAGAGCATCGCAACACAGATAGCAATAGATCAACATGAGGAAATAAATACTATAAAATAAGATAGGTAGAAGGGGGGAAGGTGCTCGCCTGAAAACATTGCTGAAGGTTCAACTGAAGATCGGGTCGACACTCATATCAACTCATCGGCCTAGTCCGTGAAGAAGCAAAACACTAGAAGAAACACCGGATGCGCTATTTAATATAACGGCAGAAGATCGGGCATGATGCATGTATGATGCATGACATGGAAAAGATGCGATGCAATTAGGCAATATTAAGCGGAACCGGGGTCCCGACAATTAATTAAACGGTTCAAGTTATTTAGATAACCCGCAATTTAAATGTTGTCTTAACAGGGCAAGATAAGTTACCGGTTCTCTACGCAAATTTAAATGAGGCCAATATAAGACTAGATTCGCCCACATATGGGCCCCATATAATTTAGGTGAATCGGCCTAAGGCCCCCAACCCACATGACAATATGTATGCACGCATGGCCAATTTAATATGCATCAGTTGATATTACATTTATAAAATAGGGCTTGAGAAAAGGGTCACACATTAGGGTTCGGTAGATCTTGGTTCCGGGGGTTCGGGGTTCGGTCTCAGGGTTCAGGGTTCGACGGGATCGGTCTCCGAAGGTCGGATACAAGATGGAGAGATTGTCGTCCTAGCAAGAAGGACTTGGCGTTCGGGGTGCAGTGCTTGACGTCCTTCGGTCCCATGTCGGTGCACTCGGTGTCCCGGGTTGGAGATCATGGTGTTCCATGATGAAGTGCTTGTTGTTCCGATGACGATCTTGGCGGTCTTCGGATCCGGGTCTTGGCGTGGCCTTCAGATCACCGGGATCGGGCTTCGGGGGACTTGGCGCTCTTTGAAGAAGAGCTTCGGATCATCGGCTTCGGTGGAAGTTCTCGGCGTTCCATGTACATCGGACTCCATGTACACTTGATGATCTTGGCGAGATACTTGTCCAACTCGTTAAACTTGTACGACGAGAGGTATCCGGAACCGCAACAACGCCACCAAGCCATATGTGCAAACAGAAGCCCATACTCGAGCAGAACTTGCGCAGCGGGGATGCTGGCTGCCTCCCAGTGAAGAAGGGCACGCACACGGGCGGCCGCGGAAGGACGCAGAGAGGGCGAGGGAGCCACCGGCTCCGGCGAGGTGAGGGCCGGAGGCGGGCTCGAGGGGTTCAGGGCGGAGAGGAGGGCCAGTGCTGCGTGCTTGCGCCTAAGGCGACAGGCGGTGGTGGGGTCGCCAGTGCCGAGTCTGCAGAGAGGAGACCGGCTGACGCGCCAGGCTCGCGGGCGGAGGCGGGCGAGGCCACGAGAAGGGTCGGCTGGCGGGCGCCCAGGTCGACGACGGGCGCTGGTGGTGGCCCACCGGCGGAGACGACGGGCCGACGGGAGGAGGGTCGCCAGGCGGCCGGAGGAGAGGAGGCGCCACGCCTCGAGGCCGGAGGCACTGCATGGAGAGGAGGGACGGGCCTGGCGGGAGGCGAGGCGGCGGCTGGAGGGGGCGACACTGGGAGGTCGGAGCCACGGCGGCGAGGAGAGGAGCGAGGAAGCTGCAGAGGGAGAGAGAGGCAGGTGGGGAAGCCGGAGGAAGGAGGCCCGGGGGCGCGCCTGGGCGGGGAGCCGAGCCGAGCGGGGCGGTTGTTGGGTGCGGGAGGAGGGAGCGCGTGAGGGAGAGAGAGGAAGGAGACGGGGCGCGTGGGTGGGGAGGGTCGGTCGTGGTGGGGCCAGTGGGCCAAGGGGGAAGGATTGGCTGCGTGTGTTGTGTGAGTGCGTGGTGGTCAGGGGGCGTGGGGCGTGTGTGCTGTGTGGGGTTGGGGTGGGACCCAAGGAGAGAGGAGGGCCAGCGGGTGAGGTGGAGGGGAGTGGGGGTGAGGGGGCAGCGGGTGAGTGGTGGGGGTGAGATGAGAGATGAGGTGGCGAGAGGGGATTGGAGGGGGTGAGGTGGAGGGGGCTGGGTAGATTAGGACTAGGTAGGAAAAAGGGTCTAGGTGGACCGTTTTAAACTGGGGGTGGCCGACTGGGTCGGATCGGCCCGGTTTGGCTGCCCCCTAAAATAAAATAAATATTTTATTATTTACAAACGGGACTTTTGCAAACCGTGGTTAGCCAAAGCAAAGTAATTCGGAGACCCGGGTCTTGCGTTTGAATAAAGACGGGGCGTTTAGAAAACAAAATTAGGTTTTTCCGAAAATAGTTTTATGCAAGCAAATGCAAGATGATGACAATGCTCAAATGCAATGTGGCATGATGACATGAGCATGCGGTCATGATGATGCAATGCACAAAAACAACGCGATTTTCTAGTAGTGGTTTTGCGGGATGCCACAATGCACATAATGACCAACCGTGCATTCACGAATCTCATTGCTTGAACCTTCAACTTCGTGTCCTATTCATGTAACATCCCAAAAATATTGAACTTGAATCATAAAACTCTAAGCATCAAAATTAGGGTTAACAAAAACTTTTCTAATTAAAATTATGAAAGCATGCATATGTGTATGCATTTAATTTGAAATTATTTTGAACCAACTTGTTTATGTGTTTCTTTGCTTGTAAAATGTTTCTTAGGTGAATTAAGCATCATCTAACACATTTCCCATACTTTTCCTAAAGACAAGTAAATCAAAACAAATATAATAAAGGAATGGTCATTTTGACCAATTTAACTCCCATGCCTACTTTGGCTGCCTCAAACTTTCAGAACCTAATAGAAACTTTTCTGGATCTTTGGACCCTTTGAATGTACTCATAACAAAGTATCAAGGCCCACTTTGTGATCATCCAGAAACTTTCAAATGCATAGTTTAAATGACAATTCAAAATTGAATCTTTATCATATGGGAAGATCCCACTTTTTCAAAAACCACTCAAACAAGCTCAACTTTCAAAACCCAAGCATCTGCAGACTCACCAGCACCAATCTAGCACACCCACCAAAAATCTTTTCAAAATTCAAAACTTGAATTCATGCGGCCATTTCATCAAACAGGTTGTAGACACAAATCATCGAAATCCTAAACACTATAGTGAGCAGTGATTCAAGCCTAACTTGTTCCCTCTTTAGCTCACAACCATCTCAGTAGATCATCTAGTAAGTTAAACCAAGCACTAGCCTCACTGTAAGCTTGGCATTGCCATCAATGGTGAACAGCCGAGCACACCCATGCCACCACAGTGGAGACAGCAAGCTAGGAGGAGAAACAAGCATAGCCAGCATGTCTGGGAGGCAACCCACCGCCACCACCGCCCACCGCCGAACCTTGCCAACCCTCGACCACACGCACGCGCCAGACCGCCAGACCATGCCAAGCGTGCGCCAGAGCGCCACCTCGACCGAAGCCCACCGACCGCGCGCCGCCCTCGCCGCGCGCATACACGATCACCACCGACCCAGGAGACCGCCAGACATCCCCGTTCGCCGCCCCATGACGCACAACCACCGCTCGCTGTCGAAGACGCCGCCTCTGCCGCGCAGAGCGTCGCATGTTCCAGACCAAGCCGCACCGCCTGACGCCTCGAAACCATGTCGTTGATCATCGCCAGGGAACACCGCACCGTCCCCTACCTTCGCCCATGCTAATAGCCGCCTGTACCATCGCCCCCGACGAGCTCACCGTGCGCCCCGTCGGTCCCCTCGCTCGACTATAAATAGAGGCCACCCCCGCTCGAATTCTTCACACCATTCTACTCTCCTCTCCTCACTGATCGTGCCACACCGTTCCCGGAGCAAAGTGAACAGCACATCGCCGGAATTTCACCGGAGCCCGCCGCCTCTGGAGAAGAAGAGCGCCATCGATTTCGTCCACCCCAGGAGCTGCCGCGACCACCCCTGAATTCGCCGTCATCGACTTCGTTAGCTCGCTCACGACCGCCGACTCCCGGTGAGCCCCAAAGAACCCCACTGGCGCTAGGTTTCTTTCTCGCCGGCGTTGCTCAACGTCGACGATGACTCTCAGCCTTTGGATTAGAATCAGATCGAACGCACCACGTTGCCCCGTACCGCTTCGCACCCCCTGTCCCACTGACGAGTGGGGACACCCACTTAAGAAGCCCGCGGGAGCACTGCGCTTAGAAGGCCGGCACAGTATCGTTTCCCGCGCAGCCCAGTTATTTGAATTAAACCTTTTCCATTTTATTTCAAACTCACTTCTGTACCCAATTTCAAAAATCAACCCAGATCGATTCAGTGCATCAAATTGAATGAAACTAATTTTTTTAGAAAGGTCTGGGAATGCTGAATCCAAGCCCGTTGGATTCAAGTCATTTGGATCTATAGATCACCCATGGTAAAAATAACAAGGCAGAAGCTTTTCTGTATTCAAACATTTTTCAAATTTAAACCATAATAGCTTTTGAGTTGATTCCAACTCTCAAAAATTACATTTAACCATATCTTTCAGAATATATAAAAATATATAGGTTTACTTGCATAAATAATGTTCAAGTAATAAAAGAATGCTACATAGGCATTTCTAGCCACTTTAATTAATTAAAATAAAAGGGTAAAACCTTATTAAATTGTGACACCACTTTAAATCATATACCCATGGACTAAAATATGTGGTGATGACATGTGTCAACATGATCCCATGTTTGGTTTGGAGAATATTAAATCTTAAGTAGTTTTTCAATGAGTAGAAATTACTTTTCTAAAAATAAAAGGAATTAAACCAAGCCTTAATCTTGTAATGTTAGAGATGATGTTAGATCATCTATAGGACCCTTGTGTGTGATGATTGCAAGTAGTTAAGTATTGTTTGGTGATTGTGTACCTCGTATTTATTCATAGACGATAGTACCGACCAAGGATACGAGGAAGAAGGAGGATTCTGCGAAGAAGAAGCCGAGGAGAACTTCAACCACTGCTCTGCACAAGGCAAGCTTACATTGACACTAATGCAATCCTGATACTACTAGTGAATGTGCAAGATACCCTACTGATGCCACAAACCACTACTTGTTACTATGACCACTATATGCCTTAAGTATATGTGATCATATCCACTTGATAAACCAATCCTAGTTTTTACTTACAAGCTTTATACTTTATTTCTTTATCAAAGCTCTTACTTAGAGTTTACTGGAATAAATGGTAGATACTAGAAGGATATGTGAAGGTTGCATAAAGAGCATAAAATTTGGCCTAAGCTAGATAATCCTGATGTCATCTTAAGGCATGAGATTAAACTTAGTTGAAACTCCACTAGTTTACCACCCCTCATTAGTGCTTACCCCCACTTGTAGATGCTAGTGCTAAGCATAAAACTTGATCAACATTAGATGGGAATACTTGGTGAAAATGGTTATGAAAAACTTGGAATGATGGATCATTCTATTGAAATGTTTTGGACATGTGTTTCCGAACACCTGATGATTTTGGTGATGAAAATGTTGAGGCATGAGCCTTAGCCCTTTATAAAACTAATGGTTGTCTGGATGCGATACCATTCCAATTTTATCGTATAACCACAATACCCGAAGATTGGGTAGGGCTTGACTGAAAACTTATATACCTTAGTATTAGTTCCCTCGCGGCCAAGGTCTGAGCTGAGGCTACCTTGTGAAGATTGTCCACCTGTGCAGTACCCAAGATGACAGTTGGTCATGGTTGGGAGGCCAAACTCACAGGAGAGGTGTTTATACTAGGGCGTGTAATCGAAAGGTTAGGATTGATTATCCGCATACTGAGTATGGTGAATTCAGGATTTGTTCCTGACGGATGTATCGAATGTTGTGGTGAAAGTGTACAATCTCTGCAGAGTGTCAAACTATTCGAATAGCCGCGTCCGCGGTTATGGACAGTTGGAGTGGCCATATTGTTCCCCATCAGACTTTTCAAAATGACTTGTGAAATGAATTGAGACTTTGACTAGACCACAACAGGGTTGTGACATGAGTTACAAGATCCCACTTTGGAGTTATAAAATTGTGATTAGCCTTGGAACTTCGTAGAGATAAATCTGGCTTTTGCAAAACAACCCTAGAGCCTAGTGTCCTATTATCGAAAAACCCCTTTACCTGTTAGTATTAGTTTGCGAGTACTTAAAAAGTACTCATGGCTTTGTCCCTGGATATTCCCATGGCTAGACTATGAAGAGGAGTACCTAGAGGATGGATCCCAGGAAGGTTACGATAACTAGGATCATCTCCCATCGTCAGCATTGCCTGTGACCCCGAAGATGGAGCCTCGCCTACGCTACCGTTATTATTACGTATTCCGCTGCTTGATGTTGTATTAAGAACTGGATCATGAGATCCCTATTTGTGTAAGAACTTATGTACGTTTTGTAATGGATGATGTACTATGGTATCCAATTCTGTTATGTCTCGCAAAAATGATAATCCTGGGATTGCGATGTATGGCATAACAGGCATCTGAGATTAAAAATCTGGGTGTTGACAATTCATTTTGCCATTCGATACCTAGGTCATCCGAGATTTGATCTTCGGTATCTCCATACCTCTGTTCGATCTCATTTTCGATGAAATTGTTTAGTTGTTCTCGTGTCGTTGCATTTCATGACCTAGTCATACACTTGCAAGCTTTGTTAATGCAACGTCATCGAGTTGGTCACGTGTATCTATCCGTTGGATTGGCAAATCCTGGTCTTAATAAATACTCCTCAACTGGAAACCCGACGGTACCTTTATGATCACCTTTTCACAGCTTGATACTTGGTACCATCAAAGTCTCCTTCCAATAACGGTGAGTATGCATTATCTCATAGTCAACGAGATTAGGTTACGAGGTTTGTGCGTTATCATCAGTGATGAACGTTAAGTAACTGGATCTCATTATAATTTACTTTGGGTGTATGTATATCATATTATTCAACTAATGATATGACCTCATTGTCAATTGGCACTATCACCCATGATCTCGAAACCATAGATCATCAGTTGACTAATAAGCTAGTTCATTAGAGGTAACTAGAGACACGGTTTGTTTACATACCACACATGTATTAACGTTTCATATTCACACAATTATAGCACGTTAAAAAATGTATTATGAACGAGATACATCAAATAAAACACTTTATTATTTGCCTCTAGGGCATATCGCCTTTATTATGGGGATCTGGCGAAGGAGTTCGTGGGATCCGGAGAAGCTGTTCATAAAATCGATCGGCACTGCATTGAGGCGCTACATAAAATTATGCATCTACGTGTCCAACAGTAATATCGTGGCCTTTTACCTAAGATGGATCTTGGAAGTATCATGTAGGATAAAAGTTTTATTTATCTCTACGTGGCCCAACAGACTACGGGTTGTGGCCATGGTGGATGGCATGATGGCTGGAGCCAGACATCAGGGAGTGACGATGGATCATGGGTTGGCGCTCCTGGATCTCATCCCTGATGTCAGTGTCCTGTTTAGTTCCGGCGAGGTCGTTCCTTATGCGTTGGTGGGCGTCTCCAACGAGTTTTCCTCATGTGCATCCAGATCTCCTGGTTCACGGGACTATTGACAAGGAGAAAATCATTTGTCTAGCTCTAACGTTGCGAATGATGCGGTGATGTTTGCATACATCACTAACCTCCTTCAACGCCACTGACACCGTAGTGACGGTCTTGTCGAGTTTGGAGGGAAACCTCGTGTTTGGCTCGCAGGATTTGATAGTGGCGATGTGTGGCGTCTACTCCCTAGAGGAACTATTTGGAGATCACTAAAGAAGGGACTCCACGGCGTGGTAGTGTTGGGCCACTCCGTACACTCGACAGGAAGGGTCATGTACTCCGGGGGGAATGGTGGCGCCGCTCTCCCTGTTGGGGAACTTGTTTTGGAGCATATGCTGGCTGGAGGGGTCCATAGATGGAGCGGTGTGGCTTCTTTCATGTCGAAGACGAAAAGTCTCGTGTGTGGTGTGTGGCAAGGTCTCGGTGGCAGACGCGTGATACGCGAGCGTAGGACGGATGCGTTGTCTGGTGTCGTGGGGTGTCGACGACAAGCCTAGTTGGGATTTTGTGGATCTCAGCTCCGAAGATGGATCGATGCATGCAGAGGGCCTGCTGGAACGGAAGTGTACTCGCGAAAGGGATGAACAATTCTTTTCGTTCGTTACCTTGTTAGCGAAAATTATTTTTAGCGGTGCTCCTGTTTTTCAAAAGAATTAAATTTTATATGTTTGGATCTCAAAAAATTTCTGAAAATAAATATACAACTAGATACATATATCCAGAATGTACACCAAAATTTTCATTTTAAAAATGTTGTATTTTGGATTACACAAAAGGACAAATTTCTGACAAAAATACACATTTCTAGTCTTATATATCGTCAGAATTTTTCCTGTAGCCTAAAATAAAACGATTATTTTACTAAAATTTCGCAAAAATACATGGACGATGTACGTGTATTCCAAAGCTTTTTTTTTTGAAACTTGATAGTAACTTTTTTTTCAAAACGAAGGAAGCACCTGTGCCCACGCGTAACAAATCTAGGACGATAATCCTCCGGTTGCTGAAAGAAAGAAGCTTGTGTATCCTCTTTCAAAACGAAGGAAGCACCTATACCATCTAGCGCCGCGCAGCATCTGTGCCAGTCGACGGCAGCGCTGTGGCATTGCAGCGTTTGGAACAGAACGACTCTGGTCCGGTAGTGTTTCCGTGTGCCTTGGAGGCAGATCTGAGGTGCAGGTGATCCAGACGACCAGATTTGCCTGGCAACGTGCTCTTGGTTCAGAGATCAGTGTAAATTGTGATAATCAAAATTCAGTACTAGTATAAACATCTGGCAAAATTTTAATATACATTGCCAAAACGGAAGAAACACAAAAACTTGCAGTCATATGAGGAACGCATTTGTAAGGTCCAAAAAAAGAGGAACACATTTGAGCGTCGTATGATTTTATCGGCAACTGATGTCGTGTTGTAAGCACACCAGAATGTAATAATAGAGGACTAATCTAGAAATCTGAAGAGGAATCAGTACCAAGTAGCTCAAAGAGAACCGATCACCCACTCGTTAAATCAGACTTCACTAGTACCGTACATAAGATGAACATAAAATACTCCACATTCCAGACTCGATGCTCGCATTACGTACGCTGAACATAGCAACAGGGAACGACTCAAAACACATTCAACAGTCGAAACAGACCGAAATCCACACTTATTTCATGCTCTGACCAGAGGTATCAATCCAAGTAGCAAACTGAACCCATGTTCCAAGCAGCAGCTGCCTAGCCGGAGATCTGGATGGACTCGACCTCGGTCTTCTTGGCCTCCTCCTTGGGCACGGTAACGGTGAGCACGCCGTTCTCCATGGACGCCTTGATCTGCTCCGCCCTAGCGTTCTCGGGAAGCCTGAACCTGCGCAGGAACCTGCCGCTGCTGCGCTCCACGCGGTGCCAGGTGTCCGTCTTCTCCTCCTTCTCCTTGTTCCTCTCGCCGCTGATCTGGAGGATGTTGCCGTCCTCCACCTCCACCTTCACCTCCTCCTTCTTCAGCCCCGGCACGTCCGCCTTGAACACGTGCGCCTCGGGGGTCTCCTTCCAGTCGATCCGTGCGCCGGCGAAGGCCGCGGTCTCGGACGAGGAGGTGCGCCGGAACGAGGGGAAGAGGCTGCTCCCGTTGCAGCTGCCGGAGCCGAAGGGGAAGCCGTCGAAGGGGTCAAAGAGGTCGAGGGAGAAGGGGTCGAACACGTTGCTGTGACGGATCATCGACATGGTTGCTCGATTGGGGCAAGGACTGAGCGAGATTAGGAAAGTTTTTCAATTGCTTCTTCGGATGGGTGTACCAGATATTTCGTTTCGTTCTGGGCCGTGGCGGCGAGATTTTATACAGCGACGTGGGCGCCAGCGGGAGGAGAGCGTCCTCGTTTGTTCTGGAATGCACTCGAACTGCGACCGGAAGCAGATAATTTTGGAACATTGGGCCTATGGCTGGGATCGAATCGGCATGGAGGTATTAGCATTGGGGGTACAAATACTTGCAACTAAGGAGCAAACTCATACAACATGTTGCAAAATGGGGCCAGGCAGTACACAATCTATACGATCCTTGCTAGTTTAGTACATCACAGTCCGAAAAGAGCCAACTAGGAACCACGTAGGATTTGGAATTTTGCAGAAACAACCTTTGCTAGTTGGACAATCTCACATTGCGTTAGCTTGGAGACAGGGGTGACATTTAATGACTTGAACCCTTTGTTCACCAATTAATGAATTAGTACATGTATCGTAGCTAGGACCCACCCCACCCGGGTCTCAGGTGATCGGCTATTTTGTCGCCATCGCCGCCTGCACTTTACCTCGTACTCTTTTTAGAGATGTTAGAGATGTTGTTCCAGATGTTAGAGATGTCGATGGATAGTGCCATGTTTTTAGATTCAGAGAAAAATGTGGTCTTTATTTATTTTTTCCTCTTATTTGTTTTTCGTTTTTTCAATTCTAATTTCTGTCGCTGGGCCTGGTTATGAGGTACGTTTATTTATTTTTTCCTCTTATTTGTTTTTCGTTTTTTCAATTTTAATTTCTGTTTCAATTCAAATCAAATGATTTCAAAACTCATATGTGTTTCTCAAAAAACATTACATATTTTTTAAATAACAAATTCAAACATAATGGCAAAAGTGCAAACTAAATGGTATTTTCACACATATTTTAACAGCACAGATTCAGACCGTCATAGATAACTAAAACGTTAGATTGTTCACAACATCCAAAGCAAAAGAGCACCTTCATCACATCAAAGTGCACCAGAAGATCATAGCTACCATGTCCAGAACTAGCAAACATAGACTAGATGTTCTTACATATCATACATAACATTTCAGATAACTAACTACATCAAGTCTGCCTGGACAAGCACCTCCCATGAGCCTTATCCGAGCCTTCTCACGACCATCCGAATCGCCAATGGCGAGTCTTTGAACGTCTTGCGGCAGAGTTCACAAGCATCCCACCCTAGGCTTCCTAGGATGGTATGGGCACTGCACTGTTGTTCACCACATATGGGCCGCGGTTGTTTGCTAGCAATGGATCACTTCCTTCTTAATGAAGGAAGTTTCATTCCTCTTGTCCACAGACTCATCAACGCCCTGCGAGTCAAACTACAATGCACACAAAAACATTCAATCTTACAAAATGCAAAAAAATATTACAAAATGAATGTGCAATGTAATATAATATGTAAAAAGTTGAATGTATCACGAAAGTGGGCTTCCATCCTCCTGAAACCATATGGATCAATGTCTTGTACATCCATATTAAAACAAACAGATGCAAAGTTAATTGTTTCAGACTTTATAATAAACTATATATATGAAAAACAAATGGATAACACAAATATATATGGACATAATTGGTCAACAATATGCATTTCCTATCAAAGGATAATCTTGACAAGCCCATAGATAAAATCACAGCTTTAAGCAATAAACCAATAACATATTCCACTTCAAAACCCACAAAATTTAGTGAAGATGGATTAACATGCATCATATGAAACAAACCACTAGGAAAGAGTAAACTAGGACATGTGGTAACTTGTTTATCACAACATATAAGCACCATGCAACATGATACAACTAGGACATGAGTAAACCACTTTGCTACAAACTTGATACAACTAGGACATGTGGTACAAACACACAAGCACCATACAACTTATCTAGGCATCAACCTAGAGAAAACATCATGAACAACATATAAGCAACACTCCATCATACAAGAGACTTTGAAAGCAAGGTTTCACATCTACACACAAACAAGGAATCTAGAAACACCCAATAATTGATTTACAAAGAAGATGGTGAGCTAGAGAAACTTGGAAACATGCCAAATATCTAGGGGATGTACAATAACCTTAAAAGGTAGGCTATTCAACATCCAAAAAACAAGCTACAATTCAACAACATGGTTGATTAGCTATATCAAGTTTGTAGCAGTTCATCTAACTTTACATAGAGATCACAAGTATCTACACTAGATAGCTAGCAACATATGGAAATAGGATAATCAAAAAGTTTTTGTTTAACGGTAAATTGGAAAATTATGATTCTTGAGGGTTCAACAAAGGATTTGCTCTCGTGAATGGAGAGATAGCCGAAAATGGCCTTCAAACGCTATTTTTAAGAATAACATGAACTCCTAAATGATAAATATATTACATTACATCGTTTAACAATATCCGCTTTCATCCAATCCAACCAAATTCCTTACAACAGAAATTCCATCATCTAAAATATCACCGATTCGGATCACGCTAATAGATAAATACAAGATGAAGGGAAAAACTATGGTTTCAATCAATCTAGAAAATGATGCATAGCGTAGATTCGCCCCGCCTAAGTACAAAACCCTAACTACAAATCAAAACCCTAACCACAAACCAAAGTACAAATCAAAACCATAAATATGAACCGTACAATCTAAAAGAGGCGTCAAATTTAACTCACGAGGCTCGGCAACATGCATCGCAGTTGGTGCCGTGCTCCATGACGCCAGCACCACCACCAAGTGACCTCCACGCCCTGCACCGCCACCTGCCCCCACATCCGCCACAACGAGATCGCCGCCAGATATCGCCGCCCACCACCGGATCCACGACCGCCCGGTCCTCCTCCGACACCACGATTCAGATCAAGACCGAGAGCGGACTCGGCACCGCCTCCTCCGGCACCACCTCCACTGCCTCCGCCTCCTTCTTCCTCTTGCAAGAAGAAGAGCCCCCATCCTCCTCCCCGCCGCCCGCTCCAGATCGGAAGGCGCCATCACCTCCACCGCCTCCTTCTCCTCCGGAACCACCACGGCCACCTCCACCTCGTGCACCACGGCCTCGCCCTTCTCCTCCCTCTTCGCAGATCCATGGCGGACACGGCAGCCGCGGCCTTCCATCGTCGTAGTTGGAGAGAGGTCGATGCCAGCGACCCGGTGGCTAGTCTGGGTGTGGGCGGTGGGAGTAGGTGAGATCTTTTGCCAAATCCAGATGGGGAATGAAACGTCGAAGGGGGGGGGACGGTTCGGCTGTTCCTTATATACGAAGGGGGAGGATGACCGGCGGAGCTAGGAAGAGGCGGCGGAGCCAGGGGGTTTTCTGCAAATGTTACGTGCCAGGGTGGATATGACATGGCAGACACGTGTGACACGTGTCGGCTGCAGAAGGGCTGTGTACCAAATCAAATCCGCATGTATAGATTGTGTACTGTCTGGCCCCATTTTACAACATGTTGTATGAGTTTGCTCCTTAGTTGCAAGTATTTGTACCCCCGATGCTAATACCTCAATCGGCATGCTATGGGAACTTCTCGTGGTTTCTAGTGTACTTTCTAGGCTTGTTGGTTCGGGTCAAATTCTATATAGTATTAAAATCATCTGGTACTTTCTATCTGTTCTACTCCCTCCGACCATCAAAAGATGTCGCAAGTTCTCTTCCACCCAGTTCAATTTTAATTTTGCAAAAACTCCCTAATTTTGTAAAATCTTTTCAAATTCGACTGGTTCAAACTCAAATCTTGTCGCTGCCTGCACTCCGCTGCCCTCCTAGTCCCGTCCATTGCTGCCCGGCCACCGTCCTAGGGATCCTCGGGGTCGCCTGCCTCGCTCGCCGCCATCGGGATCCACGGGTCGCCCCGCTCCCTAACCCTCCTCGCCATTGAAGGGATCCCGCGGGGGTCGCCCTACTCCGTGGTCGCCGCCCAAAATCGCGGGGGTCGAACTCGGGCATGACGGAGGCCTCCCTCGACGCCCTCATACGCTTCCCTCGTCAATCTCGGGCCTGACGCGCCTCCTCGTCGAGCTTGGGCCTGACGGTCGCATCTCCCTCGATGAGCTCGGCTCTGACGACCCTTTCCTCTGACTCTGAGCTCGGTATAGCTCGCTGATGAGCGAGATTGGGCAAGCACTAGCTGAGAAGGAGAGGCAACACACCAGCGGCCGGCCAGCCTAGCCTTGGTAAGCATCGGCAATTCGGCACATCGAGCAGCACTCCAGGCAGGGCCGGTCCATAGAATTTAGGGGCCCTAGGGTAATATAAAATTAAGAACCTCTTGTTTAAAGTGTCAGAGCTTCTCTAGGATCAGGGGGCAATGGCCCCTTTACTATATAAAATATTAGGTGTATATTTAATATTTATTTTAAATTTTTAAATATTACTCAAAATTTATGTATGGTTAGTGTTCTTGGACATCTCAACTATGCATCTCAAGTTCTATCACTTATTCACTTTTAAGAGACTTAAAAATATTAGTATCCAGTAAAAAAATATTACTATAATGCATAAAAAATCAAGTAATTTGTATATTTAATAGATCCATGATCTTTAATATCGTGGTGAAGACATTCAAAACCACTTATTTCTATTGATCAAGCGAACTATATACCATCGTACTTATTTTACCAATTGATGCTTGTGTATATAGACTTGTGCAAAAAAATGATTAGATGAGTAAATATATTAGGCATTAAATTAATAAAATGATGAAAATTGTCTCACATGTATGACATAAACAAATATAATCATTCGAAATCAGACAAGAGTTGCTTGTGGAATGGCATAGCTATGTGATTGCGTCCTTAATCTAGACTAATGAATGCATACAACCTTGTAAAGGCATATGATGGATGGTGTTATTCTGCACATTTGTAGAGGCCACCGAAATTATGGCATCAAGAAAAAATATTTGAAAATATTAAGAGTATTTTTTATAAGAGCAGAGTCATGATAGTTATAGCTTGAACCATCTATTTTTTCAGACAATATTTTCTCTAGAATTATTTTAGAGTGTTAGACGTCAAAGTAGACTAATAACAAACAAGTGGGCTGAGGCCCCTCGTCCATGGGCCCCGGGGCGAGTGCCCCCTCTGCCCCACCCCATGGGTCGGCCCTGACTCTAGGAGCAGCAACGCAGTGGTTCTTATTTAGTCAATGCAATAGCATCTGTTTTATGTCAATGCACTCCTAGTTTTTATTCTAGTTGGCGTTACTTTTGTTGTAGAATTATCAAAAATAAAGAGAAAAATTGGTGACCTTTTGTTCCTTTTTCACTATTCTTTTCGGTGAGATTGTGTATTACATGTGGTGCAAAAAATGAATTCAGCGAAGTTATCTCTTTGGGAGCTAAGTGTTTTGATTTCTCCATCATACACTAAATCAACACCTCTGAATCTACCATCAGAGGCTTGCAGATCGATCTGTGCAGATCGATGAGAATTTCTGTCATCTGTCTACGTATTTTTGCCAATGTGAAACTTTTTATCTTTGTTGTTGCCTAGTGTATTCTGCTAGCTTGGTGGTAAGGGTAAGCATCTCGTTATGATTCTCTTTCTTTTAATTTGTTTTCAGCTTTTGGATGTGTTGTTTTGCACTGCAATAGCCGCTTAAGAAATTTCCAGATGAAGTTTACAATACTAGAAACAGTTCAATGTTCACGGTTGCTATTTATAGCATGGGCAGAACTGATAAGAATGCTAGAGGCCAAACTACTTTTATTAAAATAGTGCACTAGTTCTAGAATTTATGTCATCTATTATGCTGGCTGTAAATTCAGAGACAGGGCCGGTCAATAGAATTTAAGGGCCCTAGGGTAATATGAAATTAAGGACCTCTTGTTTAAAATGTCAGTGCTTCCCTAGGATCAGGGGGCAATGGCCCCTTTACTATATAAAATATTAGGTGTATATTTAATATTTATTTTAAGTTTTTAAATATTACTCAAAATTTATGTATGGTTAGCGTTCTTGGGCGTCTCAACTATGCATCTCAAGTTCTATCACTTGTTCACTTTTAAAAGACTTAAAAATATTAGTATTCAGTAAAAAAAGTATTACTGTAATGCATAAAAATCAAGTAATCTTTACATTTAATAGATCCATGATCTTTAATATCATGGTAAAGACATTCAAAACCACTTATTTCTATTGATCAAGCGAACTATATACCATCGTACTTATTTTACCAATTGATGCTTGTGTATATAGACTTGTGCAAAAAAATGATTAGATGAGTAAATATATTAGACATTAAATTAATAAAATAATGAAAATGGTCTCACATGTATGACATGGACAAATATAATCATTGGAAATCAGATAAGAGTTGCTTGTGGAATGGCATAGCTATGTGATCGCGTCCTTAATCTACACTAATGAATACGTACAACCTTGTAAAGGCATATGATAGATTGGATAATTGGTTTATGAGTTTTTGTTCGGAGTCTCGGATGGAATCCGGGACATCACGAGAGGTTCCGGAGTGGTCCGGAGAATAAGATTCACATAAGGCAGTGCAGTTTTTGGAGTTCGGAATTGTTCCGGGTTAATCGGTATTGTACCGGAAGCTTCTAAAACCTTCCGGAAGGGGACCAACGTGGCCCCACCTTCCGGGAGGGGGCATGGGCCTATGAGGGAGTGTCCTGGCCGCATTGGGCCAGGGGCATGTGGCATCCCACAAAACCACTACTAGAAAATCGCGTTGATTTTGTGCATTGCATCATCATGACCGCATGCTCATGTCATCATGCCACATTGCATTTGAGCATCGTCATCATCTTGCATTTTGCTTGCATAAAACTATTTCGGAAAAACATGTTTGTGTTTTCTAAACGCCCCGTCTTTGTTCAAACGCAAAACCCGGGTCATCGGAATATTTTGTTTTGTTTGCTATCGGGTTGCAAAAGTCTGTTTGAAACAAATAAAATATTTAATTATTTTTGTGGGGACAGTCGAACGGGCCGAATCGACCCAGTCGACCACCCCCCGTATTTTATCGGTCCACCTAGATCAGCCCCTTCTAAATCCTAGTCCCACCAAATCCTATCCTACCCATCTCTCACAGCTCGCCACCTCACCCTCTTCCCACCCATACCCACTCCGCCACCTCAAGCAATCCTTGATCCAGCCCCTTTTTCCTTCTCTCACCCCATTCCCACCTACCCATCTCTCTCCTCTCTCCCTTACAGGTTGGCCCCCCCCCAACCCGCAGCCCCCCCCCCAGTCCCACCTACTCCCCAACCCTCTCTCTCTAATCAGGTCCCACCCGTCAGCATCTCTCTCTCTCTCTCTCTCTCTCTCTCTCTCTCTCTCCCACGCCACGCACCCGACCCCCACTCACCTCTCTCCCCACCCCGAACCAGTCCCCTGCCCCTCTGGCCCCACCCGACCCCACCTGCCCGAGTCACCCGCCCCTGTTCCTCTTCCTCTCTCCTCCTGCCCTGTCTCCCCCTGCCTCCTCCTCCAGCTCGCCTGGCTTCAAGCGCCCGCCAGCCTCCCTGGCACTCCCCGCCGCCTGGCCGCCTTTCTCGACGCTGGCCCACGGCGCGCCCGGGCTCACGACCACTCACGATGCCGCTGCCGCCCTCCTCCCGGCTGCCGCTCACGGAGTCGCCCGTCCGCCCCGCCACTGCCGCTTCTCATGCCGGGCTCCCGACCCGTCGCTGCCGCCCGCCGCGCTGCCTCGCCTCTCCGGCGCCACCTCTGCCTCCGCTGCCGCCCTCCCTAGCTCCCGCCACGGACGCCTCCTCGCCGCCCTCTCCGCCCGCCCGCCCCTCGAAGGCTGCCTCCTTCACCCCACCTTGCCGGCCCCGCCGCCGCCTTGGCCTCCTCCACCACCCTGCAAGCCCGGACCGTCGCGACCGGCCACCCCGTTGAGCACATCGGCCTCGTCAATCCGTGACGCCCGAAGCTTCTCTGCTGCCAGCAGCCTCCGTCGCTGGGCTCCCTGTCTGTCACCGCCACCATGGTCGCCTTCCTCTGGTCTGCATCGAGCTCGTCGTGCCCCTGGACCTCCCCGTCGCTTACCTCCTCTGCAGTGTCTCCTTCCTGCAGAGCGTGCCCGACCAGCTCGCCCCGTCCCTGATGTTTGGAGGCCACGCAGCGAGTGCTTGGGCTAGGGACCCGTACGGGCATCTCACCAGTTTCATATCACAGAGGATGTGTTCCCGTGTTGCTAGCCCAAGTACCACAAGATCTTATTTGGAGATGTACCCAGGAATTTTCAAGAAAAAAACCGCCAAGGACTCCACACAGTTTTTGGATGCGACAAGATCCCCCCGGAACACCAAGATCTTCCAGTGCCGAGACCCAAGTCCGACACCGACAACTGAAACCGTGGAACCGACAAGATCGACCTCACCGACGCCATGATCTTCCTCACAGAATCTGAAGACCGTTCCGATTCCTCGAACCCCTCCGAGCCGCCAAGATCGCCTTGGAGCGACAAGCACTTCACCCCGGACGCCAAGTCCGACCCGACCCGCGGACCCGACAAGGTCTTCACGACGACAAGAACGACACCGACCAGGGAGGATTCGAAGCGCCCCGACACCGAACCAAGTACTCCTTTCCGGACGCCGAGTCCGCCGAGAACCCGGATGCGACAAGATCTGCCCCGTTGTTCGAGAATGTTCCGCCGAGACCGCTTCTGTCGAACCCTGAGACCGAACCCCGAACCCCCGGAACCTCAAGTTCGTCGAGGCCCCCTAATGTGTGAACCCCTTCCCGAAACCCTATTTTATAATATTTTACTAATTGATGCATATTGAATTGTCATACTCGCATGCATATTTGTGTGGTTTGGGGGCCTTATGCCGATTCACCATATAATTAAATATGGGGCCCATATGCGGGCAAATCTAGTCTCATATTGGCCTCATTTAAATTTGTGTAGCGGACCGGTGCTATCTTTTGCCTTGTTATAGATAACATTTAAATTGCGGGGGTTCTAAATAACATGAACCATCTAATTAATTGTCGGGACCCCGGTTCCGCTTAATATTGCCTAATTGCATTGCACCTTGCCATGTCATACATCATACATGCATCATGCCCGATCTTTTGCCGTAGTATTAAATAGTGCATCCGGTGTTTGTTCTAGTGTTTTGGTTCTTCGCGGATAAGGCCGTTGAGTTGATGCGAGTGTCGACCCGATCTTCGGTTGAACCTTCGGCAATGTTTTCAGGCGAGCATCTCCCCCTTTCTACCTATCTTACTTTTATAGTATTTATTCCTTCCTGTTGATCTATTGCTATCTGTGTTGCGATGCTCTAGTTTTCGTACCCGATATATCCCTTGCCGCCTTATATTGCCTTGGACACATCCTATTACCTGTTGTTTGGTAGATAGTTGGACTTGCGCGTCGTAGTCGCTTGCTCAAGTGCTGTTGCCTGTTGTCAAGTGACACAGTTGTTGGAGTAACGCCGCATGTGTGTTGTTGGAGATGATCATGGCTTTACTTTTCGTTCATTTTAATTCCTGTTTAACCACTAAAATTGAAGTAAGTAAGCAGAGGCATCGGTGGGTGATAGGTAATATTTGGTTTCCGACCGCCCACTTGTGTCCCGTAGGACCCCGAGTTCTTGACACCTGTTCCGAGATCGAGCGCGCTAACCACAGGTGGGGAGATATGGGCCCCCCATTGATTAGTACCTGATTTCAAAGTATTGTACTGGGGGCCACAAACTAGTTTGAGGTTTTATTTACTATCATGTACTTATGCCATGCTTTACTGCTTTATTTACGATTGTGCGAGCACCTTTGTCTTTGCTTAGGAAGCGGAGTGTTTTTGCGGTATCGACAGCCCCAGTTTTGGGATTTGTCGTTCATACCACTGACGCAAACCCTGAGTCCGTCTCGGAGACCGGCCGACTTAGTTGCGGGTAGACTTAGTGGGGTGGCCCCCCGTGCTTGCTTTGGGTATGGAAACGTCATGACTTAGGCCCCGCCGACATACCGATGGGTGTATGTTAACTGATCTGGCAAAAAGGGTCGAAGTGCTTGTGGATACTTTGGTGCACCCCTGCAGGGTTAAATCTTTTCGAGAAGCCGTGTCCGCGGTTATGGACGACTTGGATCACAGTGCTTGATCATAGACAACTATAACTAAAGTTTACTGTTATAATTTGACTTGTATCCGGTATGACTAGTAATCAGCTTCACTACAACGGAATGGCTAAATAAAAGTGCCAACAACTGCTGGGTTTTGGGGTTATCTCATGCTAATTGTATCTGACTAGTAAGTGTTGCAACTATCACGGAATGGTCAACTAAAAGTGCCCACTGCTTATTTTATCAGGATGATTATCTATACCTGACTAGTAATTGCTGCAACGATAACTGCATAAATAAAACTGCCAACTGCGTGAGTTCCTCGGTTGACTTCCTCGTTGGTCTCGAGGGGAAATACCAGGATGGGATTGTTTGGTGTTAGTATCAGGCTGGTTCCGGATAGGTCTTTCTTACCCCTCTCTGATAGCCGCCAGTTATATCGAGTCTCTATAGGTTGTTTAGTGCATCTTTTGCCGCTTGATCCACCATACCTTTGTAGGCGAGGACCGCCGAATTCTAGCCTCGCCGCACTGGCCTCGATCTTGACGCCTCTTTTTTCCTTTGCCCTTTGGGCACCCCTTTTGTTTAAGAAGGTTTTGAGACCGGCGTCGTTAGTGGTTACCCTTCCGGCTTGGCTCAGGGGTTATGGACGCCATTGGTTATTCTTCGTGGCTCTTAGCCCCATTTGCATCTTGTCCGTAGTCGGGTGTATCATTTTCAAGGTGATTTGGATCTTTGTATATTATATCTATATTCTTGACTCCGAGTCATTGTATATATTTGTTACGTGGGTCCCATCGAGGACTGTTGTGTAATGTTATTACTCGCTTTCCACCATGCGAAAGTGCTGGTGGGCACCTTTGAATCGTTTCTATGTGGGTTTGGCGGGTTTCTAAAACTTGCATAGGGCCGATTCTCGAGGGTGTTCTGAGTGGTATCGAGCTCGGCGAGCGATACCCCACAAGTCCAGCCTGTAGGATAACCTAGCTAACGGCCGAAGTAGAGTGTCAAAATTATTTTTGGAAAATCGGTTGGATGGTTCTGGTTAGGTCTGCTTTTATTCCTTACCCCTCTGCTATTCTCCTCTTACCTCTGCGTGTTTTGAATCCGCTCTCTTCTCTCTCTTCGAGTCCAGGAATTCTCGTGGTTGGGTTTCCGTCGTACCTTCAGGGTTTCGCTTCCTCCTTTGATAACGGTGTTGCTACATCTGGACTTCATGCTATCCGAGGAACCCTTCGTCTGATGGACTTCTCTTTGTTCCTTCTCGTGCCTTCCGGTGTTTTCCGACGCGACGACATCATCTACGCCAGATCCGATGCAGAGTCTGCATCACTCCTTTGTTTCCGAACCTCGCTTGTCGAGATCTTCAGTCTGATTCCGAGAGTTGGTTGCATAATCCGCCTATTCGGGTGCCGAGTAATGGTTTGGGTGCGCGATGGACTGATCACCATCCGACTACTCTTATCATTCGCTCTTGTACATCGAATCAGTGGATCCAGCAATTTTACTCCGTCCACGGAAGTTAGAGGTGGCTTTATTTGTTGATGCCTCTACCTTCGACCTTTTGTTCCTGGAGTGTTCTCTCGACGATCACGGACAACGACCTCTTGTTAGTGGTGTCGCAAGGATCTACACGAAGTGAGAAGACGCGGACCGCCGACCCTTCTTCCCGGTACCATGAGGCGGATCTCGAGGGCGAGATCCATTGTTAGTGGTGTCGAATTGTGGCATCCCGCAAAACCACTACTAGAAAATCGCGTTGATTTTGTGCATTGCATCATCATGACTGCATGCTCATGTCATCATGCCACATTGCATTTGAGCATCGTCATCATCTTGCATTTTGCTTGCATAAAACTATTTCGGAAAAACCTGTTTGTGTTTTCTAAACGCCCCGTCTTTGTTCAAACGCAAAACCCGGGTCACCGGAATATTTTGTTTTGTTTGCTATCGGGTTGCAAAAGTCTGTTTGAAACAAATAAAATATTTAATTATTTTTGTGGGGGCAGTCGAACGGGCCGAATCGACCCAGTCGACCACCCCCCGTATTTTATCGGTCCACCTAGATCAGCCCCTTCTAAATCCTAGTCCCACCAAATCCTATCCTACCCATCTCTCACAGCTCGCCACCTCACCCTCTTCCCCAGTCCATACCCACTCCGCCACCTCAGCAATCCTTGATCCAGCCCCCCTTTTTCCTTCTCTCACCCCATTCCCACCTACCCATCTCTCTCCTCTCTCCCTTACAGGTTGGCCCCACCCCAAACCGCAGCCCCACCCCCAGTCCCACCTACTCCCCAACCCTCTCTCTCTCTCTAATCTGGTCCCACCCGTCAGCATCTCTCTCTCTCTCTCTCCCACGCCACGCACCCGACCCCGACTCACCTCTCTCCCCACCCCGAACCAGTCCCCGCCCTCCGCCTCGACCCACCCGCCCGAGTCACCCGCCTGTTCCTCTCTCCTCCTCCTCCCCGTCTCCCCAGTGCCCCTGCACTCTCCCACCGCCTGTCCTCCTCCCCACGACGACCTTGCCAGCTGCCCTCCGCCTCCCTTGGCAAGATCGCCCGCCACCTGCTAGCCTCGGCCATGCCGAGCTCGCCGAGCCCGCGCCCGCCAGCCTCCCGCGTGACCCCGCCGCCCTTCCTCAACGCGCCCATGGCGGCTCGCGACCACCGCCAAGATGCCGCGCTCCTCCTCCGCGCTGCCGCCGGAGTCGCCGTCTGCCCCGCCACGGCCGCTTCCGGCCAAGGCCTCCCGACCCTCGCCGCCGCCCGCCGCTGCTCTCGCGGCCACCTCTGCCTCATTGCCGCCTCCTCCTAGCTCCGGCCACGGACGCCTCGCCGCCTCGCCGCTGCCGCCCCTCGAGGCTGCCGCCTTCACCCCACCTCGCCGGCCCCGCCGCCGCCTTGGCCTCCTCGACCACCCTGCAAGCCCGGCCCGTCGCGACCGGCCACCCCGTTGAGCACATCGGCCTCGTCAATCCGCGACGCCTCAAGCTTCTCTGCCAGCAGCCTCGCCGGGCTCGTCTGCCGCCGCCACCATGGTCGCCTTCCTGCAGTGCATCGAGCCTGCCGTGTGCCCTGGACCTCCCCGTCGCTGACCTCCTCTGCAGTGTCTCCTTCCTGCAGAGCGTGCCCGACCAGCTCGCCCCGTCCCTGATGTTTGGAGGCCACGCGGCGAGTGCTTGGGCTAGGGACCCATACGGGCATCTCACCAGTTTCATATCACAAAGGATGTGTTCCCGTGTTGCTAGCCCAAGTACCACAAGATCTTATTTGGAGATGTACCCAGGAATTTTCAAGAAAAAAACCGCCAAGGACTCCACACAGTTTTCGGATGCGACAAGATCCCCTCGGAACACCAAGATCTTCCAGTGCCGAGACCCAAGTCCGACACCGACAACTGAAACCGTGGAACCGACAAGATCGACCTCACCGACGCCATGATCTCCCTCACGGAATCTGAAGACCGTTCCGATTCCTCGAACCCCTCCGAGCCGCCAAGATCGCCTTGGAGCGACAAGCACTTCACCCCGGACGCCAAGTCCGACCCGACCCGCGGACCCGACAAGGTCTTCACGACGACAAGAACGACACCGACCAGGGAGGATTCGAAGCGCCCCGACACCGAACCAAGTACTCCTTTCCGGACGCCGAGTCTTCCGAGAACCCGGATGCGACAAGATCTGCCCCGTTGTTCGAGAATGTTCCGCTGAGACCGCTTCCGTCGAACCCTGAGACCGAACCCCGAACCCCCGGAACCTCAAGTTCGTCGAGGCCCCCTAATGTGTGAACCCCTTCCCGAAACCCTATTTTATAATATTTTACTAATTGATGCATATTGAATTGTCATACTCGCATGCATATTTGTGTGGTTTGGGGGCCTTATGCCGATTCACCATATAATTAAATATGGGGCCCATATGCGGGCAAATCTAGTCTCATATTGGCCTCATTTAAATTTGTGTAGCGGACCGGTGCTATCTTTTGCCTTGTTATAGACAACATTTAAATTGCGGGGGTTCTAAATAACATGAACCATCTAATTAATTGTCGGGACCCCGGTTCCGCTTAATATTGCCTAATTGCATTGCACCTTGCCATGTCATACATCATACATGCATCATGCCCGATCTTTTGCCGTAGTATTAAATAGTGCATCCGGTGTTTGTTCTAGTGTTTTGGTTCTTCGCGGATAAGGCCGTTGAGTTGATGCGAGTGTCGACCCGATCTTCGGTTGAACCTTCGGCAATGTTTTCAGGCGAGCATCTCCCCCTTTCTACCTATCTTACTTTTATAGTATTTATTCCCTCATGTTGATCTATTGCTATCTGTGTTGCGATGCTCCAATTTTCGTACCCGAGATATCCCTTGCCGCCTTATATTGCCTTGGACACATCCTATTACCTGTTGTTTGGTAGATAGTTGGACTTGCGCGTCGTAGTCGCTTGCCCAAGTGCTGTTGCGTGTTGTCAAGTGCCACAGTTGTTGGAGTAACGCCGCATGTGTGTTGTTGGAGATGATCATGGCTTTACTTTTCGTTCATTTTAATTCCTGTTTAACCACTAAAATTGAAGTAATTAAGCAGAGGCATCGGTGGGTGATAGGTAATATTTTGTTTCCGACCGCCCACTTGTGTCCCGTAGGACCCCGAGTTCTTGACACCTGTTCCGAGATCGAGCGCGCTAACCACATGTGGGGAGATATGGGCCTGAAGGGAATATGCTCTGAGAGGCAATAATAAATTGTTTATTATGTGTATTCCAAGTATATGATAGATGTTTATTTTGCATGCTATAATTGTATTAATACGGAAACGTTAATACATGTGTGTTTAATAAACAAACAGAAAGTTCCTAGTTAAGCCTCTCTCATAAACTAGCTCGTTGATTGACAAGATGATCAAGGTTTCCTGATCATGGACATTGGATGTTGTTAATAACGGGATCACAACATTAGTGTAATGATGTGATGAACATTCATCCGAAGTATAGCATTACGATCAAAGTCATTGAGTTTATATTGCTATAACCAATCACGCCGTGATCCTAATCCTTAGACCATGAGATCATGTCAATCACTAACACCTAAGAGTTTCTTGATAACATCAAACGTCACACCGTAATGTGGTGATTATAAAGATGGGTTCAGAACTAATAAAGTGTTATGTTGAGGCTCATGGATCAAGAGTGGAATTTGTTCATCCCGATGACGGATAGATATACTCTGGGCCCTCTTGGTGATATCACATTGATTAGCTTGCAAGCAAGTGATTTGATCACTAGAATGTTATATCACGGGAACGAGAAAAGAGTGCATGTCGAATTAGATCAAACTAGGTATGGAGATACCGATGATCGAATCTCGGACATGTAATATATCGTGAGACAAAGGGATTAAGATACTAGCGTAAAAGGTTCCGACGATCACAAGAAAGTCATCGTTGAATGTGTGGGTCTCCAGATCCCGCTTCTGATTATTGATCTGAGAGGGGTCTCGATCATGTCCGCATTATTCACGAACCGTAGGGTGACACACTTAAGAGACACCGACATCCAATTGGAGCAAAAGTTTCATGCCGAAAGAATAAACAAGCGCAGAATTTATTTCACTAGATACCAAAGTTTTTCGGTGAAATTGCATAAAGTGGTTATGCATGTGAAATAGAATTCTAGCAAGGGGTTATTTGTGAATGTTTGTCATTAAAGTAATTGACAAAATTCTGAATAATATAAAGAGTTTTATTTAAAGAGAGTTTGCATTAAATTTGGTGGAAATTTAATGGGATCTTGAGTGGGATTTTGAGTGGAGGAATTTGGAGGAGTTTTGTGAGTGGAGTGTCCACCCACATGAAGAGGGAGGGCAAGGGCAGCCCCATGCGCCGGCCACCCCTTGGGGTTCCCCCTCCTCCTATAAAAGGAGCCCTCCTCTCACTTCTCACTCACACCTCCTCGTGAAGGATCTCTCCCCTCTAGAATTTATCCCCATGGTCTCGGACTAGCGAGATACATGTTCCGTGGATATTCGGCAAGAAAGAGTTGTGCTTCCGCTGCATCGCTGGAGCGAGGAGGCGGAGGTTGCTCGGTGCCTCGAGCGTGTGTGCGAAAGCACGGATGCGGCTGATTTGCGCTAGGACTTCCTCTCGATCTTGAGATCGGCAAGAGATCGTCTACATCAACCACGAGTTTGGACTCGTTAAACTTTGTCGGTCTTCAAGGGTATGTTCTCTACGGATATACATCCGCCGTTGTTTGTATCTAGTATAAATAGATCTTGGTATATAGTTCACATCGTAGGAAAATTTTTGTTTTCTATGTCGCGAACCCTTCAAAGGTATCGAGCGGATCTATGCGTAGATACTTTACACGGTAGTAAACATATGAGTATGTGGGCGATGATGATCATGTTGTTGCTCCTTTCTTGTGATTTTGGATATTGGTGGCATAGTGGGATGAAGCGGCCGGACAAACTTTACATGTCCTCGCACATGAGACCTTTCCACGCTTGACATGCAACTAGTTTGCATAAGTGGCTAGCGGTGTCTGCCTCCTACTATAGTCAATATCTATTTTGCAAGCGAGTTGTCAACAATTTGATTATCCTCGTTGTGGTTCATGTTCGTAGGTAAGAACGGTTCTATCTCGAAAGCCCTCAATCCACGTAAAACTTGCAATGGATAAATTAGAGGCGTCTAGTTTAGATTGTTGTTGGGCTAGTGTTATGATATGGTAGTGTTGTAAGTAGAAGTATGAGATGATACTTACAACACACATAGCGTAAAATCCATAGGCGTGGATTTACATATAGGTATGATAGTGATCATACCACGATGCACATGATAGATATCATCTCGGGAACCATATAATTTCACTAATAAACATATGATGTTTGATTGCATCTTATATTGCTTGTTTAGCTTTGTTTAAGCATAATAAGATGATCCCTCATTTAAATATCAAGATAAGAATGTGTTCTTCCTTTAGTATGCACCGATTATGTTTTCGTCGCTCCAAGACATCACGTGATGATCGGGTGTACTTGGATCCTCGACCATACTTCGGGTGTAAAACAGTTACACACGCAAATACTAAGGTTCTAACTTGGAGAGCCTAGCATGTACGCATACGGCCTCGGAGACCTGAAAGGTTAAGCATGAGTCATATAATTGATATGATGCCCATTTGATGCTCGCTTTGAAGCTATACCGCCTCACGTGATGATCGGACTTGGTGTAGTGGATTTGGTTCATGTAATCACCAAAAGGACACGAGGGATGCCGCTTTTGAGTGGGAGTTCATTCGTAATATAGATTAGTTGAACTCAATCTATCATACACTTAGTCTAAACTTTACAAATTCTGTTGTAGATGGCACCACCGCTTAATTTCAATGCGTTCATGGAGAAAGAGAAACTAGCAACGAACGGTAGCAACTTTACTGAATGGGCCATGAATTTGAGGATTCTCCTCTCTTTGCACAAAAGCAATATGTGCTAGAAGCGCCTGTTAGGCCCCCACCTTTGACGATGCCCCGACGAGGAGAAGAATGTCTATCGACTCCGGGAGGACCACAACTTAGTTCATTGCGGCATATTGTATGGGATAGAGCCGAACTTCGAAAGCGTTTCAACGGCAATGCTTTTGATACAATGGGTGAGTTGAAAATGATTTTCGACACACACATCTGCTGTGAGAGCTACAATGCTTCGTAAAAGTTCTTTAGCTGCATGATGGAAGAGAACAGTCCGTTAGTGAGCATGTACTCAAGATGTCGGGTTACGCCGATAAGCTTGTGTCCTTGGGAATAACGATTCCCATTGACTTAGGCATCCATCGTGTTCTCAGTCTCGCCACCTAGCTATAAGAGCTTCGTGATGAACTATAATATGCAAGGCATGAAGAAGTCTCCCCGAGCTTCATCAATGCTTAAAACCGCAGAAGTGGAGATCAAAAGGAACATCAAGTGTTGATGATCAATAGGAACACCGGTTTCAAGAAAGACAAGAAGGGAAAACGGAAGGAAGTAAGGCGGCAAGCTGTTGCAGCGCTGAAAAGAAACCCCGAGTTGGACCTAAGTCCGATACCGAAGTGCTACTATTGTAAGGGATCAAGCATCGAAGCGAATCGCCCCAAGTATCCGCGCATAAGAAGGCAAGGCAAACAAAGGTATATATGATATACATGTTGTTGATGTGTACTTGACTAGTGCTCGCAGAGCACCAGGTATTTGATACGTTCAGTTGCTAATATTTGTAACTCGAATCGTGGTCATGAAGCGACCGCTAGCAAAGGGTGAGGTCAAGATGCGTGTCGGCAATGGATCAAGTGTTGATGTGATCGCCGTCGGAATGCTACCTCTCCACTTACCGTCGGGATTAGTCATAAACTTAAATAAATGTTATCTGGTGCCTGCACTGAGCATGAACATTGTATCTGGATCATGTTTGATGCAAAGTGGTTATTCATTTAAGTCTGAGAACAATGGTTGTTCCATTTATATGAATGAAATCTTTTATGGTCATGCACCGATGATGAATGGTTTATTTCATTAGATCTCGATGATAATGTTACACATATTCATAATGTTGATGCTAAAAGGATTAAACTTGATGATGATATATCCGCATATATGTGGCAATCGCCGTCTAGGTCATATTGGCATTAAACGATGAAGAAGCTCCATTCGGATGGACTTTTGGAATCACTTGATTATGAATCATTTGATACATGTGAGCCATGCCTTATGGGCAAGATGACTAGAACGCCGCTTTTCGGTTCAATGGAGCAGGATGATTTATTGGAAATCATACATTCGATGTATGTGGTCCAATGAGTGTGTCGCCGAGGTGGATATCGTTATTTTGTTACTTTCACGGATGATTTGAGTAGATATGGTTATATCTACTTGATGAAACACAAGTCCAAACCTTTGAAAAGTTCAAGGAATTTCGTAATGAAGTGGAAAATCATCGTAATAGAAAGATCAAATTTCTACGGTCCGACCGTGGAGGTGAGTATCTAAGTTACGAGTTTAGCACTCACATGAAAGAGTGTGGAATTGTTTCACAACTCACACCTGCCGAACACCACAAATAAATGGTGTGTCGGAACGTCGAATCGTACTTTATTAGATATGGTTCGATCTATGATGTCTCCGACGGACTTGCTTTCATTTTGGGGTTATGCACTAGAAACCGCTGCATTCACTTTAAATCGGGCACCATCTAAATCCGTTGAAACGACACCGTATGAATTATGGTTTGGAAACAAACCTAAGTCATCATTCTTAAAGTTTGGGGTTGCGATGTTTATGTGAAGAAACTTCAACCGGATAAACTCGAACCCAAAGCGGAAAAATGCGTCTTCATAGGATACCCTAAAGAAACTATTGGGTATTCCTTCTATCACATCCGAGGGCAAGGTTTTTGTTGTTAAGAATGGATCCTTTCTAGAGAAAGAGTTTCATGAAAGGTGTGAGTAGTCGGAAGGTAGAACTCGAAGAGGTTATGGAACCTTCTCTTCAAAGTATGGCGAGTAGCCTTGTACGGAAGTTGTTCCGAGTTGGCTCCACCATTGAAGAGGGAACTAATGATAATGATCATGAAACTCGAAGAGAGTACTACCGAACCTCGCAGTCAAACAGACGTGCAGCCTCGAAATGTCACGGAAATCTGTCATAAATTTCATGGTTGATGAAAACAATGACCCCTGACGTATGAAGAAGCGATGATGAGCCCGGATTCCAACAAATGGTTAGAAGCCATGAACCGAGATGGAATCCATGTATGAAAATCAAGTTTGGAACTTGGTGGAATTACCTCATGACCGAAAGGCCGAGAGAACAAATGGATTTTCAAAAGGAAAACGATGTCGATGGTAATGTGACCATCTATAAAGCTCGACTTGTCGCAAAGGGGTTTCGACAAATTCAAGGAGTTGACTATGAGACTTTCTCTCCGTAGCGATGCTAAAGTCGATTAGGATTATGTTAGCAATTGCTGCATATTTCGATTATGAAATATGGCGGATGGATGTCAAAACCGCGTTTCTCAATGGTAATATTGAAGAAGAGTTGTATATGATACAACCAAAGGGTTTTGTCGATCCTAAGGATGCTAACAAGGTGTGCAAGCTTCAACGATCCATCTATGGATTGAAGCAAGCATCACGGTTGGAATCTCCGCTTTGATGAGGTGATCAAAGAGTTTGGATTTGTCCAAACTTATGGAGAAGCTTGTATTTACAAGAAAGTGAGTGGGAGCAATGTGGCATTTCGATATTATATGTGGATGACATATTATTGATCGGAAATGATATAGAACTTTAAACAGTGTTAAAAGTTATCTAAACACAAATTTTCAATGAAGGACCTAGGTGAAGCGTCATACATATTAGGCATAAAGATCTATAGAGATAGATCTAGGCGCCTAATAGGGCTATCGCAGTACATACCTTGATAAGATTTTAAAGAAGTTTAAAATGGACGGAAGTAAGAAGGGTTCTTACCTATGTTGCAAGGCAAGACATTGAGTAAGACTCAAAGTCCGGCTTGCAGAAGAAAGAGAGATAATGGACAAAGTCCCCTATGCTTCAGACCATAGGCTCTATAATGTACGCCATGCTATGTACAAGACCGGATGTGGCACACGCTATTAGTTTGACTAGTAGGTACCAATCGGATCCGTGTTCTAACATCGATAGCGGTCAAGAATATCCTTAAGTACTTACGAAGAACTAAGGATATGTTTCTTGTATCTGAGGTGAAGAAGAGCTCGTCGCTAAGTTTTATGTCGACGCTAGCTTTGACACCGATCCGGATGACTCTAAGTCTCAATCTGGATACGTATTTCTCATGAATGGCGGAGCGTTAGTTGGAGGAGCTCCAAACAACCTGTGGTAGCGGGATCAACAACGAGGCGAATATGTTGCCGCTTGAGCGGCTCGAAGCGCTTGGATGAAGGAGTTCATATCCGAACTAGGAGTTGTGGCAAGCGCGTTGGACCCAATGGTGATCTATTGTGACAACAATGGTGCCATTGCCAATGCCAAAGAGCCAAGGTCTCACAAGCATTCCAAGCATATTAAGCGTGTTTCACTCCATCCGCGAGCATGTCAAGGATGGAGATATAAAGATTTAGAAGTACATACGGATCTCAATGTAGCGTATCCGTTGACTAAAACTCTCCCTAGAGCAAAACATGATCAACACCGTAACTCAATGGGTGTTAGATATATCACTATGTAACTAGATTATTGTCTCTAGTGCAAGTGGGAGATCAAGGGAATATGCCCGAGAGGCAATAATAAATTGTTTATTATGTGTATTCCAAGTATATGATAGATGTTTATTTTGCATGCTATAATTGTATTAATACGGAAACGTTAATACATGTGTGTTTAATAAACAAATGTAAAGTTCCTAGTTAAGCCTCTCTCATAAACTAGCTCGTTGATTGACAAGATGATCAAGGTTTCGATCATGGACATTGGATGTTGTTAATAACGGGATCACAACATTAGTGTAATGATGTGATGAACATTCATCCAAGTATAGCATTACGATCAAAGTCATTGAGTTTATATTGCTATAACAAATTACGGTGATCCTAATCCTTAGACCATGAGATCATGTCAATCACTAACAGGAAGAGTTTCTTGATAACATCAAACGTCACCGTAATGGTGATTATAAAGATGGGTTCGAACTAATAAAGTGTTATGTTGAGGCTCATGGATCAAGAGTGGAATTTGTTCATCCCGATGACGGATAGATATACTGGGCCCTCTCGGTGATATCACATTGATTAGCTTGCAAGCAAGTGATTTGATCACTAGAATGTTATATCACGAACGAGAAAGAGTGCATGTCGGTAACGAGATCAAACTAGGTATGGAGATACCGATGATCGAATCTCGGACATGTAATATATCGTGAGACAAAGGGATTAAGATACTAGCGTAAAAGGTTCCGACGATCACAAGAAAGTCATCGTTGAATGTGTTGGAGTCAGTATGGGTCTCCAGATCCCGCTTCTGATTATTGATCTGAGAGGGGTCTCGATCATGTCCGCATTATTCACGAACCGTAGGGTGACACACTTAAGAGACACCGACATCCAATTGGAGCAAAAGTTTCATGCCGAAAGAATAAACAAGAGCAGGAATTTATTTCACTAGATACCGAAACAGGTTTTCAGGTGAAATTGCATAAAGTGGTTATGCATGTGAAATAGAATTCTAGCAAGGGCTTATTTGTGAATGTTTGTCATTAAAGTAATTGACAAAATTCTGAATAAAATAAAAGAGTTTTATTTAAAGAGAGTTTGCATTAAATTTGGTGGAAATTTAATGGGATCTTTGAGTGGGATTTTGAGTGGAGGAATTTGGAGGAGTTTTGTGAGTGGAGTGTCCACCCACATGAAGAGGGGAGGGCAAGGGCAGCCCCATGCGCGGCCACCCCTTGGGGTCCCCCCTCCTCCTATAAAAGGAGCCCTCCTCTCACTTCTCACTCACACCTCCTCGTGAAGGATCTCTCCCCTCTAGAATTTATCCCCCATGGTCTCGGACTAGCGAGATACATGTTCCGTGGCTATTCGGCAAGAAAGAGTTGTGCTTCACGCATCGCTGGAGCGAGGAGGCGGAGGTTGCTCGGTGCCTCGAACGTGTGTGCGAGCACGGATGCGCTGCTGATTTGCGGCGCTAGGACTTTCTCTCGATCTTGAGATCGGCAAGAGATCGTCTACATCAACCACGAGTTTGGACTCGTTAAACTTTGTCGGTCTTCAAGGGTATGTTCTCTACGGATATACATCCTTGGTTGTTTGTATCTAGTATAAATAGATCTTGGTATATAGTTCACATCGTAGGAAATTTTTGTTTTCTATGTCAGAACCCTTCAGGCCCCCATTGATTAGTACCGATTTCAAAGTATTGTCTTTGGGGCCACAAACTAGTTTGAGGTTTTATTTACTATCCTGTACTTATGCCATGCTTTATCGCTTTATTTACGATTGTGCGAGGAGCACACTGATCGTTAGGAAGCGGAGTGTTTTCATGTATCGATCCAGTTTTGGGATTTGTCGTTTACCATCGACGCAAACCCGAGTCCGTCTCGAGACCGCCGACTTCGTTATGGGTAGACTTAGTGGGTGGCCCCGTGCTTGCTTTGGTCCGGAAATGTCATGACTTAGGCCCGTACACATACCGATGGGTGTATGTTAACTGATCTGGCAAAAAGGGTCGAAGTGCTTGTGGATACTTTGGTGCACCCCTACAGGGTTAAATCTTTTCGAGAAGCCGTGTCCGCGGTTATGGACGACTTAGATCACAGTGCTTGATCATAGACAACTATAACTAAAGTTTACTGTTATAATTTGACTTGTATCCGGTATGACTAGTAATCAGCTTCACTACAACGGAATGGCTAAATAAAAGTGCCAACAACTGCTGGGTTTTGGGGTTATCTCATGCTAATTGTATCTGACTAGTAAGTGTTGCAACTATCACGGAATGGTCAACTAAAAGTGCCCACTGCTTATTTTATCAGGATGATTATCTATACCTGACTAGTAATTTGCAACGATAACGAATAAATAAAACGCCAACCGCGTGAGTTCCTTGGTTGACTTCCTCGTTGGTCTCGAGAAATACCAGATGGGATTGTTTGGTGTTAGTATCGGGCTGGTTCGGATAGGTCTTTCTTACCCCTCTCGATAGCCGCCATTATATCGAGTCTCTATAGGTTGTTTAGTGCATCTTTGCCGCTTCGCTTGATCCACCATACCTTTGTAGAGGACCGCCAATTCTAGCCCTCGCCGTAATCTTGGCCTCGATCTTGACACTCCTCTTTTTTTCCTTTGCCCTTTGTCGGCACCCCTTTTGTTTAAGCAGGTTTTGAGACCGACGTCGTTAGCAGGGTTACCCTTCCGGCTTGGCCTGGGCAGGGTTATGGACGCCATTGGTTATTCTTCAGGGCTCTTAGCCCCATTTGCATCTTGTCCGTAGTCGGGCGCTGTATCATTTTCAAGGTGATTTGGATCTTTGTATATTATATATGTATTCTTGACTCGCTGAGTCGCTGTTGTATATATCTGTTCTGTGGGTCCCATCGAGGACTGTTGTGTAATGTTATTACTTCGTTTTCCACCCACACGAAAGTTCCTGGTGGGCACCTTTGAATCGTTTCTATGCGGGTTTGGCGGGTTTCGCTAAAACTTGCATAGGGCCGATTCTGAGGGTGTTACAGGGCACAAGGCCCCATAGGGCCCAGCCGATCCTATAGGGTTTAAATCGTTTAAACTAGGGATAGAATTTCTAGAAGGAGGGAGAGTCCTTGCCCCCCCACTCCTCCCTCCCTTGGCCGCCGGCCCAAGGCTTGGAGGAGGGGCAAGGGCTGGCCTCCCCCCCTCTATATATAGAGGGCTGGTGCACCCCCTCCTCCCTACACCTCTCCTCCAAACCCTAGTTGCCCTGCTGCCCTTCCTCTCTCCCTCCCGACTGTTTGTAGGCGAAGCCCTGCAGCAGAAATTCTCCACCATATACACCACGCCGTCGTGTTGTAGATCCAATCTATCTCTCCACCATACTTGATGGTCCAAGGAAGGAGGAGACGTCGAGGTGTTGCACGTGTGCATCTCACGGAGGCACCGCCACTTGTGGTGCTAGATCGGATCGGATCGCGAGGAGGAGAAGCGAGTACGACTACATCACCCACGTTCCGATAACGTTCACGCAGGTAATCTTCAAGGGTATGAAGATCTAATCCAATCTCTCGTTGATTGCATCTCCTAGAATAGATCTTGGCTTTCCTCTGCTCGCATCCGTAGAAAATTTTGATTTACTATGCCGCCAAACCCTTCAAATGGTATCGAGCTAGATCTATGCGTAGATGTGTTTCACAAGTAGAACGCAACATGGTTGTTCTTGGCGTTGATGTTTTCTCATGCAATCCTCTTGTTTGTGTTCTTCTTATGACGCGGGATAGTGAGATTGAAGCGGTCCGGCCAACCCACGCGACGCCGTCATGAGACCGCCCGCACTTAACGTGTGGCTTGTTCCACACATGTGGTGGTGGATGCCGCCTCTCACTATAGTTGTCATGGGATTCACACGGAGTTTGGCAACCATAATATCACCGTGGCTTTCCGTAGGTAAGAATCGTTTAGCATCTACTCCCATAAGCCACGTAAAACATGCAACAACAAAGTAGAGGCGTCTAACTTGTTTTTGCAGGAGTGTTTTCTGTGATATGGTATGGCCCAAGATGTGATGTGTATATTGTATGATGATCATGTTTTGTAATGTTTCACGACTTGCATGTCGATGAGTACTCAACCGGGGAGCCATATGGTTGTCTTTATAATTGTGTATGACCTGAGTCAACTTCTTATACGCCATGTAATAGCTTTACTTTATCGCTAAGTAGTTATCAATAGTTGTAGTTGCTATTCGTGGTGGAGGCAATCATGGTGGAGTGATGGAGATCATGCCGAACGCACAAGATGGAGATCATTGCGAAGATTGGCTATACCATGTCACATAAAGTTATATGCATGTGATGTTTATCCTTTTATGTATCTTATTATTCTTAGATCGCGACGGTAGCATTATAAGATGATTCCTCACTTAAAGATCAAGATAAAACTGTGTTCTCCCAAGTATGCACCGCTAAAAGTTCGTCGTGTCCAAGCATCACGTGATGATCGGGTGCTATAGACTCTCGCTCACATACAACGGTGCAAGCAGTTTTGCACACGCGGAAATACTTGGGTCTAGCTTGACGAGCCTAGCATGTATGACATGGCCTCGGAACACAAGAACCGAAGGTTAAGCATGAGTCATATGAATGATATGATCGACACTTTGTTGTCCACCATTGAAACCACATCTCTTCGTGATGATCGGATTAGGTGTGGTGAATTTGGATCGTGTTTACTAAACAACTTGAGGGATGTTGAATTTAGTGGGAGTTCATCTAGTAATTTGATTAAGTTGAACTATTTATCATGAACATAGTCTAAATTGTACTTGCAAATCAGAGATCACATGGCCAACTTCAACTTCAACGTTTTTTTGAGAAGGAAAAGCTTAGAAACAATGGGTCTAACTTCACCAATTGGTTCCGCAATCTAAGAATCATTACATCTCGGACAAAAGGACTATGTCCTTGGGAAGGCGTTAGGTGACCCCCCGCCAGAATCGCGGCTGATGAGAAAGCTGTCATCGGCAAGAAAGATGATTATGGTGTGATTAAGAGCACCATGTTGTTTGCTATGGAACCGAGCTTCAAAATCGTTTTGAAGAGTATCCGGCCCTTTGAGATTCTCGAGGAGCTGAAAACCATGTTTCGCACTCGGGCCCGTTCGAGAGTTATGAGATCTCCGAAGTTCTTTAAGCGCAAGATGGAGGAAGCGAGTTCGTTAGTGAGCACGCCATAAAGATGACGGCTACACTCAACGCCTTGAGCAAGCGGAATGCACGATTCGAGGAGCTCAAGATTGAGGGTTCTGCAATCACTCCCTCCAGCTAAAAAGTTTTGTAGTGACTCATAATCGATTGGTTCCATCGATACGATCACCGAGCTCTTCGCAGTCAAGCTGCGGAGGTGGACATCAAGAAGGATAATCATGTGTTGATGGTCAACAAGCCCTCCTTTAAGAAAGTTAAGGAGCAAAGAAGCCCTTCAAGAAGGGCGTGAAGCGCAATGCTCCCGCGAGAAGAAGCTCAAGTCGGTTCTAAGCCGGACATCGAGTGCTTCTATTGCAAGGACAAGGGTCATCGGAAGAATCGTCCAAGTACTTAGCGGACAAGAAGGCTGGCACCATCAAAGGTATATTTGATATACATGTTATTGATGTTTTCCTTACTAGCCCTCGTTGTAGTGCACAGGTATTTGATACCGGCTCGATTGCTAATATTTGTAACTCGAAACAGAGCTACGGAATGACGGCGGCTTGCGAGGGATGAGGTGACGATGCAGCGTTGGCAACGGATCAAGAGTTGATGTGATGGTAGCCGGCACACTCTCCTTAGTTTTACCTTCGGATTAGTTTTAAACCTTAATAAATGTTATTATGTACTGCGTTGAGCATGAACATCATTTCCGGATCGTGTTTATTGCAAGACGGTTATTCATTTAAATCGGAGAATAATGGTTGTTCTATTTATATGAGTAACATCTTTTATGGTCATGCACCTCTTGTGAATGGTTTATTTCTTCTAAATCTCGAAAGGGATGAAACACACATCCATAACATTGAGGCTAAGAGATGCAAAGTAGATAGTGATAATACTACTTATTTGTGGCACTTTCGCGTCTAGGTCATATTGGTGTAAAGCGCATGAGGAAACTCCATTCGATGGACTTTTGGAGTCTCTTGATTTTGAATCATTTGACACATGCGAACCATGCCTCATGGGCAAGATGATCAAAACACCGTTCTCCGGTATGATGGAGCGAGCAACGGACTTGTTGGAAATCATACATACCGATGTATGCGGACCGATGAGTGTTTCGACGCTGTGGATATCGCTATTTCCTCACTTTACCGATGACTTAAGTAGATATGGGTATATCTATTTAATGAAACATAAATCTGAAACATTTGAAAAGTTCAAGGAATTTCAGAATGAAGTGGAGAACCATCGTATGTAAAGATTAAGTTTCTACGATCCGATCGTGGAGGTGAATATTTGAGTTATGATTTTCTCACGCATCTTAAAGCAAGTGGAATCGTTTCACAACTCACGCCACCGGAACGCACAGCGAATGGTGTGTCTGAACGCGGAATCGAACCCTATTAGATATGGTCCGATCAATGATGTCTCTTCTTGATTTGCCGTTATCATTTTGGGGTTATGCATTAGAAACCGCTGCATTCACTTTAAATAGGGCTCCATCTAAATCCGTTGAGACGACACCGTATGAACTATGGTTTGGTGCTAAACCTAAGTTGTCATTTCTTAAAGTTTGGGGATCTAAGCTTTACGTCAAGAAGTTGATGCCGACAAGCTCGAACCCAAAGCGGAGAAATGCGTCTTCATAGGATACCCTAAGGAAACTATTGGGTATACCTTCTATCACGTAACCGAAGGCAAAGTGTTTGTCGAAGAACGGTTCCTTTCTTGAGAAGGAGTTTCTCTCGAAAGAAGTGAGTCGGAGGAAAGTAGAGCTTGACGAGGTTATTGAACCTTCTCTTGAATTGGAGAGTAGCGCAAGACCTGAAATTGTTCCAAAGGTGCACCAACGATAGAGGAAGCTAATGACAAGGATCATGAAGCTTGGACGATGTCTCTTGAACGTCGCAGTCGACAAGGTCTCGTGCCCCCCGAGTGGTAATGGCAACCTGTCTTGACTGTCTTGCTATTAGAAGACAGTGAACCTACGAACTATGAGGAAGCGATGATGAGCCCAGACTCTGAGAAATGGCTGGAAGCCATGAAATCCGAATTGGGATCCATGAGCGAAAACCAAGTATGGACTTTGGTGGACCCTCCTAGCGACCAAAAGGCCGTTGAGTGCAAATGGATCTTCAAGAATAAAACGGACGCGGATGGTAATGTTACCGTCTATAAAGCACGGCTTGTCGCAAAAGGTTTTCGACAAGTTCAAGGTGTTGACTACGATGAGAATTTCTCTCCCGTAGCGATGTTTAAGTCCATTCGGATTTTATTAGCAATTGCTGCATTTCATGATTATGAAATATGGCAGATGGATGTCAAGAATGCGTTCCTCAATGGCAACATTGATGAAGAGTTGTATATGATGCAACCCGAAGGTTTTGTCGATCCTAAGGATGCTGATAAAGTATGCAAACTTCAGCGTTCCATTTATGGACTGAAGCAAGCATCTCGGAGTTGGAACCTTCGTTTTGATCAAGTGATCAAGAGCTTTGGATTTGTTCCAAATTGCTACGAAGCTTGCATCTACAAGAAAGTGAGTGGGAGCTCGGTGATGTTTCTGGTACTATATGTGGATGACATATTGATTATCGGAAATGACATCAACATGCTTAACAATGTGAAGAGTTATTTGAACAAATGTTTTTCAATGAAAGACCTAGGTGAAGCTTCTTATATATTGGGCATCAAAATATATAGAGATAGACAAAGACGCCTGATAGCTTTAAGCCAGAGTACATATCTAGACAAAGTTCTGAAAAGGTTCAGAATGGATAAGGCAAAGAAAGGTTCAGTGCCTATGTTGTCAGGTAAGATATTGAGAAAGTCTCAGTGTCTAGCTACGGTAAATGATAGGGAAGCTATGAGCAAAGTGCCTTATGCCTCGGCCATAGGTTCTATCATGTATGCCATGCTGTGTACTAGACCGGATGTGTCCAATGCTTTTAGTTTGACAAGCAGATATCAAAGTGATCCAGGAGTGGAACACTGGACAGCCGTGAAGAACATGCTAAAGTACCTAAATAGAACTAAAGAAATGTTCTTAGTCTATGGGGGTGATGAACAGCTTGTCGTAAAAGGTTACGTCGACGCTAGTTTTGACACCGACAAGGATGATTCCAAATCTCAGACAGGATACGTTTATATTTTGAATGGAGGAGGAGTCTGTGAGCAATTGCAAGCAAAGCGTGATCGCGGGATCTACAGTGGAAGCGGAATACATGGCTGCTGCAGAAGCGTCAAGTGAAGGAGTTTGGATCAGAAACTTCATCACTGAGCTTGTTGTGGTTCCAAGTGCATTGGACCCACTGGAGATATTGTGTGACAACACTGGCGCCATAGCACTTGCTAAGGAACCAAGATATCATCCGAAGACCAAGCATATCAACCGCAAGTTTCATATAATCCGAGATTATATAGCAGATGGAGATCTGAAGATTAGCAAAGTACATACAGATCTGAATGTCGCTGATCCATTGACTAAACCTCTTCCCCGTTGTCGAGGGAATGACCACGGCAGATGCTGCAATCGGCAGCGAGTAGTAGAACGAAGGGCAAGGGCGGCCTGCCATCTGCGGTGCGAGATGAGGGCGGAGACTCAGGGTTTTACCCAGGTTCGGCCCCCCGGAGGGTAAAGACCTACTCCTGCTAGATTGTATTATGGAGGTGTTTACAATGGGCGAACTCGGCGACTAGGCGGCGAGTTGCTTGGGTGTCTGAGGGAACGTATCCCTTCTCACCCCTTGGGGAGGTTTATATAGGCTCACCTCCCCTAGGGTTTACATATATCAACCAATTCGGTTACAATTCTGCCAATCGTTTAACTCGGACCATCGGGCCTATCTACTACTTTGGGCCTTCAATCTCCGATGCTGGTACCTTGATGGGCTTTGATCCACTCGCCGCTCTGCAGCCCACTCGCCAGACCTTGGGCGATCGGAAGCGTCCCGAGATACCCCGGTGCATATCCCCATCGGAGTCCCGAGGCCGTCGTTGATTTGGCGCGGATGGCTGGCGATCGGAATACTGGCTTCAAGTTGGCATCCATCGAATCGTCGGCGGGCTCTGTCTGAAATAATCCGACAAGCCGAGTCGCGTCTGGTGAATCGAACCAACGGTCGCAGCCTCGTGAGTAATTTTAGCGAGCCGAGTGGCGAGGCGGACCGTCGGTGTGGTCAAACTAGCGTTAAGGTAACTTAACGGTAACTTTCGGCGTAATCATCGCGATAGCGGTCCCCTAATTTGGCGGGCAGCTCGCTATATAAGAGGTATGATAGGCTACCGAAACCAACCCCACCATTTCCTCCGAGTACGCATCCTTGGCGCCCGATCCCGATCGATCGACCATAAGCCTCCAACCTCCAAGCAAATCCTCACCATGGCCCTCTCCACGAACCTTGGGCAGATCCAAGTGCACCAGCAATCGGCCTCCTTCGAGGAGGCCGGAATCTGAGCCGGCAGCTGGCGAATCCCTTGGAGAGAACGACCCCGAATCCTCGCCAAGAGAGTTCATCTGCTTCGCTAGTCACCTCGGCGGGCTTAGGGTTTCCCACTTCTATTCTTCCCGGCGCGCTGCGCTACTACGAGATCCAGCCCTCGGATCCGGGTCCCCATAGCATCGAGCAGCTCGCCATCTTTGTGGCGTTCATGAAGTGTTATTTGGGCCCTACTTTCCCTTGTGGCAAGATCTTCCATGGACGGATCAGCCGCGAGGCTGACCCAATGCTAGCCGCGGCGGCTTAACCTTCCAATGAAATCCAAAGCCTCCTTCTTGACGATCTTGCGCCAAAGCGGCAGCGGCGGAAAAAGTCTTGGTTTTACGTGACCGAGGCGACCCCGGAAGACGCGGGCGATTCCACGGTACTCGGCCGACCGCTCGAGCAGCGCAATCTCCGTGTCGCCAAGCTACCGACGACCAGCGGATGGTCGTCGACGAGATGCTCCGGCCATTCGGTGCAAGAAGAAGGGGCTCAGACGGTGAACCTGTACAACCGCTGGCTTGGCGGCGTCGTTCCACTCGCCCAACGCGAGCATTATATGTACCGACACGGGCGAGAAGACTCGGCGAAGGCCTGCCTCGCCGAGTGGAAGCTGGAGGACTACCTCCGGTGTCAAGAGGATCACCAGCGGCATACGGATGCGCAGCCGGGCTCCCTCCATACACCATGGCGTCCGGCTCACGGTAATAATCTCTCATTCGCGATGCGCATATGCGATCGCAGTAATTCTAACTTTCTTCCATGTTTAACGCAGTTATTTCAAGTGGTGGAAGGTGGCTCCCACCCGCCGATGGCGAGGTTGGGCCATCCGCCCAGACAAGCGAATCGCCTCCGCCAAGGGCAATGAGGACGACGAGGACGAATCCGAAGAGATTGCCCACTAATCCGAAAGACCCGCTGCAACGCGTCAGCGAGCTCGAGGCGAGCAAGAGCCTCGGCGTCATGATGAGGAACTCCCGGAGACCACCTCGCTCGTCAAGCCACTCCCGCAAAGAAGAAGAAGGAGAAAGAGGCGAGGCCCCACGAGGAGGAGGACGAAACCGCCGAGGATGGTCTCACCGCGCTCGGCGAGTGGTTCGATGCCACAGCTCGGCCCGACGATGGGCGGCTCCGGCAACCGCTGGGCCAGCGCCATCCATGGAGGCACCGCTGGCTTCACTACCTCCGCCTTCGCGCGGTCTCGGGCTAGGCGGCTCCGAGGCGACTTCGCCTCGCAAGGAGGCTCCGAGCGTGGCGGTTTCGCCTTGCGAGGAGGCTCCGAGCGTGGCGGTCTCGCCTCGCAAGGAGGCTCCGGCCGCGGCAGCTCCACTCCACGAGGGGGCCTCCGTCGAAGGTGTCCCGGAGGCACCAACCGCTACCTCGACGTCAAAGAAGCCCTCCGTGTCTTGGGCCCCTGGCGTCTTGGAACTGGGGCTTAGTCGCCGACTGGGCCCTGAGCTGGAGAAACCGGCCGGCCTCCGTACTGGGCTGCGCTTCATTCCAGTCGCCAAGTAAGTGCACTCGGCCTTCATCTTCCTTTCTTAATATTTAAATTGTTTTGACTGAGTTGTCTCGATACATAGGACCGGAGTGAAGAAGATGGGCCACCCGACGGTGGCCAAGGTGCCCTCCGCCGCTAGCGAGGAGGACCCTTCTCGTAAGAGGAAGGCGGACGAAGTCGCCGCCGCCACGGAGGGCAGCAAGAAGGCCAAGGCCGACGACATTGTCGCCGTCTCACGATGACCGCAGCGGCGCTGGGAGCTGTGGAAGCAACCGCATCCACGAAGGGGCATTCGTTGCCGAGGCCGGGAGGCGCTCCCTTGAGGCGGCCAATCGCTACCTTCCCCTTCATGACCAAGGCAGCCACGGCGAAGTGCGGCTGCGAGCCCCCTCCGAGATCGCCCGGCGCCGATTGACCAACGTCGCGGTCATACACGGCGCTGCTTGCGTCAGGACGCCGCAATCTACACAACATGCTTGGCGCGGCCATCCGGTACCTCCGGTCCCGAGGATCGGTCGGTGTTTTGCAACGGCACGATTCTTTTTAGTTTCCTGTTTTGCGCGTTCGAGTCCAGTCCCCAAGTGCGCACTCGCTAAATTTTAGCGGGTGGGCACTTAGGAATTTTTGCAACCGCCAGTCCCCGAGTGCGCACTCGCTAAATTTTAGCGGGTGGGCGCTTAGGAATTTTTTTCAACCGGGTCCCGATGCGCTTTTCGCTAAATTTTAGCGAGTGGGCGCTTAGGAATTTTTTTCAACCGCCAGTCCCCGAGTGCTGATTTTGAAGATGTCAGGTCTGCTGCAATGGAGTCAGCAGAGCGATTGGCTCTGAAGCAGCGTCTTTGAAGGAACCGCTGCTCTCCGTAGCGAACAAGGAACTTCAGTTGTGGCTGTAGCGGAGGTGGCTCGCCAAGGGCTTGTCCCTCTTGGTGAGCTAGAAGCGGTCTTGATCGCCTTGGGCACCGCCGAACAAAGATCGCCGACCTCGGCGCCCGAGCTTAAGGAGGCGAAGAAGAAGCGAGTTCGTGACAGCAGGCGAAGGCTGCCGTTAATGGCTGCGGAGGACGATCGAAGGCGTCGAAGCCATCATTGTTGGGCTTCAGAACGACCATACATCGCTTCAAGGTTTCATCACGGGGCTCGCCCGCCCTTTGCTTGGTGAGTGCGTATTCCTTGCCTTTACGATTGTACTGTTTGTGATTTCCATTGTACTCATAGTTATCTCCTTCTCGCAGGTCGTGTAATCGGCTGCCAAGAAGAAGCGGACTCTTGACGCGAGTGCGTGAGCATGCTCGTCGACTCGGCGTATTGTCGGCGACCTGCATCGCGCCTACCTCCAAGAGATGTCGCCCACGGAGGTCATTCAGTGACCTCGTTGAGGTGTGGGAGTACTGGAGAAAGGCGCCCGCGATCGTAGAGTTCATGGCGGTCGGCGTTTCGCATGAGCATCGGCGGCCTTGAGCCTTGGGCTCGCCACTTCCCGAGGACTTGATCTCGATGATGTGACGAGTGGATATCCTTCATCGACCGCGCGGTGGATCTGTCGAGGTCCTAAAGCTGCGAGGCGTGCCGCGTACTCGGGCGCGTGGTCGATGGGGACCTTCTCCTTACCAAGGAACGGTCATCGCGTAAGCGACCCGAGCGCCGCATCGCGACTTCAAGGTTGAGCAGCCTTTCCGCTCGGCGATGGCGGGCGGCGACGACGTATCCATCGAACCCGTACGCGTTCATCCGTAGCGCGGGCTGGTGCCTCTTCTTGAAGCCCGCAAAGTAGTTTAGTTTGCCGAATGTGTTAGCGATTACGCGGCGAGCATATCTTGTAATGTAAGACAACGCACATGCGATTGAATGGAACGTTGTGTTCATTTTGCTATTTGTTTGTGTATGTTGGATTGATTGTGGATGAGTCCCGGCGCGTCCGCCTTTTATGGGGTTCACCTTGTATATGATGTTTGTTGTTATCATGTATTTTGTTAATTTAGTCGACTACGGGCTCGGAGAGCCATCGCATGGCGACTCCTTGAGTGCTCAGACTTTACCGTTTTCCCGTCTGAAGCGGGTCGGGTGGCCGAGTCCCCGGCGTGGTACTTGGTAGTTCAAGGCGCGACTCGAGGGTGGTTGAGGACTGGCCGCGTTTGTGGGCGCGTCGCTCTGCCCGTGGGTCGGTCGCGTGGCGAGTCTGAGCACGCTCTCTTACTTGGCGTTTTCACGACCGATCGAGGCAGAACGGTATGCGGTCCCGGCGTGGTACTTAGTCGCTCGAGTCGCTATGCCGAGGATGCGGAGGACCAGGGTCGCTGGGAAGCGGCGATGGATGTCTTGGTTAAGTAAAACCGGTCGAGCTAGGCGACTCGATGGGAGCTCGGGTTGGCGTTTTAAGTGGACGATGCAAGACTGAAATTAGTCGGTGCTCTTACATCGCACTACTTAGCCGTCGATCGCTGTACCAAGGGTTGACTTCTGTATTTTAGCATGACGCTGTTAATTACGTGCGAGTGGCACAAGGTATGGAGAGTAGGCAATTTTGCAGAACCGTTTCTTTTATTCATAGCATGGAGAGTACATATGTGGGGTTCTAGGTATAGAACTTCCGGAGGAGGTTTACATTCCGGGGCCGCTGACGTCGAGTTCACCGTCCCTTGGACGTCGACGAGGTAGTAAGCGTCGTTGCCAGTCTGGCCGATAGCGAACGGGCCTTCCATGGAGGAGAGCTTGTGCATGCCCTTCTTGTCTGGATGAGGCGTAGCACCAAGTCGCCTTCTGGAAGGTGCGGGTTTTCACCCGTCGGTGGCGAGCGGAGTCCTTGCTGATAGATAGCGGTCGCGATCGGGCGAGGTCGCGCTTCGTCGAGTTGGTCGAGCCCATCTTGGCGGGCCGTTCGTTTCGCGGCCTCCGTGTAGTGGACGATCATGGCGAGTCGTGTTCGAGGTCGGTTGGCATGGCGGCTTCCGCGCCGTAGACCATGAAGAAGGGTGAATCCGTCGATCTGTTGACCGGTGCGGATTCCCGGATGACGGAGGAAGCTCTTGACCCAGCATCCGGCGGTGCGCTCGAGTGGTACTTGGAGGCGCGGTTTCAGACCGTGGAGGATGCTTTGGTTGGCTCGTTCCGCCTGGCCGTTGGATTCCGGGTGTGCGACTGACGCGAGGTCGAGCCGGATGTGATGCTCCTCGCAAAATTCGCCATTGCTCCCTTGGCGAAGTTTGTGCCGTTATCTGTGATGATCTTTGTTGGGAAGCCGTAGCGGTATATAAGCTCGCGTAGGAACTTGGTGGCGGTCTTCCCGTCGCATTTCCGGACTGGCTTGGCTTCTACCCACTTTGTGAATTTGTCGACGGCGACCAGCAGGTGGGTGTAACGGAGGGCCTTCTTGAAGGGCCTACCATGTCCATGCCCCACGGCGAATGGCGGTGATGGGGATTGTTTTGGCCGAACTTGGGGCGTGCGTCTGGTTGGCGTACCGGCACCGGCGCATCGCTGGGCGATATCGGCAGCGTCGGCGTGTCGATGGGCGATGAAACCGTGTCGCATGGCTTTGGCGACCGAGGGGCGGCGGCGTGGTGGCGATCGCTGAGTGGATGTCGTGTAAGATTTTGCGTCCTTGGCTGGTTGGGACGCAGCGTTGGAACACGCCGGTGACGCTTGTGTAGCTTCGCCGTCGATGATGGTGTAGGACTTGCATCGGCGAACAATCATTCGACGCTTGTCGTCTGCGGGCAGGTTGCCTGTCTCGGTAGGCGATGTAGGGCTTGGTCGGTCGTCGGCTCGGTGACGAGTGCGACCAAGGTTGCCTGGTTGGGCGGGACTCAATGTCGATCTCCTTGGAGGAGAGACCGACGGCGTGAAGATGGTGTCTAGGAACACCGGCGGTGGTGTGGATCGAGTGACCCGATGCGGAGAGGCGTCGGCCTCCTCGTTTTCCTCCTGTCGATCCACTCGACCGAGTAGCCGTGAAGTGGCCACCCACCTTGTCCACCTCTTGGCGGTATGCCGCCATGGTAGAAGGCGTCGCAGTGCAGCGACTTGACCCAAGCGAGGTCGGAGTCCGTAGCACCAAGGCGATTGGCGCTCATTTCCTTTGCGGCTCGCATGCCGTGGAGTAGGGCCTCGTGTTCGCCATGTTGTTGGTGCGGTGTGAATTCGGCGGAGGATGTGCGGAGCTTGTCACCTTTGGTGAGGTCGGACTATCCCGCTCTGCGCGTCCGCGTTTTGGACCCGTCGAAGTGCAGGCTCGATGGTGGAGGTACGGCGGCTTCTCGGCTGGGCCTCCTCCCGATCGGCGAGGAAATCGGCGGTGCTGCGACTTGATCGCCCTCCGTGGCTCGTGCTTAATGTTGTGGGCGCCGATCTCGGCGGCCCCAGCGACCGCCGGTCGCCTCGCGATTCGCGGATGATGTCTTGTAGTGGAGCGGAGGAAGCGACCGTGATGGGATGCTCTGGAAATGTCTGGCGGCGCTGAGCTCACGAAGACCGCGTATACCAGCTTTTGATGCTGTGGGTATCGGCGGCGCGACTCCGTAAGACCTCGCTGATGTAGTATACCGGCTGGATCGGCGCTCTTTTCCTTCCTCGGTGGTTACGACCATTACAATGACGACGGCTCGGACGCCATGACGTAAACCAGCATGGGCTCCTTGTCGACGGGCGGAGTAGAGGTCGGCAGTAGCACCTTTTGGTCGCGGGCGCGTCGTCCGCCTCCTTGTCCCCTTTGAAGGTGGGATTCTTGCGCATCGAGCGGTATAGTGGCATCGCCTTTTACCGTGACGTGGGATGAAGCGGCCGCCGCTACGCCCGGCTTCGGGCGTCGCGAGCACTCGGGTTTGCGGCCGGGCGATCGTGTCGATCTTTGTTGGGTTTGCTTGATTCCTCGTTTGGAGAGCGTACCTAGCAATTGCCCGGGTACCGAAGGTGCACTTGCTGGGTTGAGCTTTATCTTGTACCTCCGAGGTTGGCGAAGGTCTCCGCTAGATCGGCGAGTAGATCGCCTTGGCGGGATTTTACAACCACGTCGTCGATGTAGGCGTGGATGTTGCGACAATTTGGCTCGCGAGGCATTCTTGCATGCACCGGTAGGTCGCCCGGCGTTCTTGAGGCGAAGGTCATGGCGGTGTAGCGAAGGCTCGAATGGCGTGATGAACGCCGTCTTCTCTTCGTCCTCGACAGCCATTTTGATCTGGTTATACCCGGGTAGGCGTCGAGAAACAACGACTCGAGCCAGCGGTGGAGTCGATGATTTGATCGATCCGCGGGAGGACGAATGCTCCTTTGGGCGGCTGTTCAGGTTTGTGTAGTCGATACATTCTCCGGTCCGTTTTCTTTTCGACCAGGACTGGGTTTGCCCGACCACTTGGAGTATTTGATTGGCGAATGAAGCCGGTGACGGTGCACTTCTTCGGCAATTGCTCGACGGCGCTCTTCATTGAAGGGCGTAGCTCGCTTGACTGGTCGCACTTTGGGGTCGGCGTTTAGTTTGTGCTCGTGAGCTCCCTAGGGACACCGGGCATGTCGGAGGGTTTCCATGCGAAGATGTCCCTATTCTCACGAAGGAACTTCGATGGCGCGCCTTCCTATGCTGGGCTCATGCTGTCCGATCGTCACCGTCTGGGGTCGCTGGGACCAGCTCGGATCTTGGTGTGCGTCGTGGCCTCAAAGGTTGAGGTGTTTGTGCCCTCTGAGTTGGGCTTCTTGAGTATTGTGGGGTGTCGTTGTTGACCCGCTCGCGTATTGGCGAGCTCATCGGCGTGACTAGCTTCCGCGATCCGCGGCGTCGGCGAGTTCGGCTCCTTTGGCCTCGCATTGGCGGCCATGTCGAGTCGCCGTTGATGGTGATGACGCCGCGGCCGGGGAGCTTCATCGCGTTATGCAGCGTAGGGGTGCCGCCATGAATTTGGCGAGCGCTGGCGCCCGGGACGCAATGGTAAGGGCTGTCGAAGGGCACCGGCTCGAAGGCGATCCGCTCGGTGCGGAAGTTCGCGGTGCGAAGGTGACGGGTAGCGTGGCGTTGCCGATCGGTCGCCTTCCGACCGGGGGCGATGCGTGGAGCGTGGTGTGGGTTGTCTCGATCATCATTGCGGGAGCCGCATGCTGAAGGTGTCGGTAGAGGATGTTGATGGAGCTGCCGCCGTCCATCGAGTCTTGGGGAGCGATGATCGCCGACCTTGGGCTTGACCACCAGGCGACTCGTCACAGGTACTCGATCGTGGCGAGTGGTCTTGCGGCTCGGTGATAGGCTGCTCCGACCAGTTCGAGGCGGGGGCGTCTGTCTGGGCCACCGCGTTGGCGGCGGCGGCGATGACCTTCTTCTCGCCCGTGTTGAAGCGGTGAAGGTGTGGAGTGAGCGGCCACTTTGCGAATTTTCCGCCATTTTGCGGGTCGTTGTCGGTGTCCTCCGGCGTGCCGTGCCTTCTCGATCTCCACGAGGGTGTGGCGGTCGGCGGTGGTGTGCGTGGCGGGCTTTCCTTCCTGTGAAACGCACATGGTTGGTTAAGGAGGGCGCGGGATCGAACCTTGGTTTGTTCTTGTAGTTCGCCGTCGCGTCTTTGCCCTCCGTCGGCGGTAGCTCTTGGGTCGCGTTGTGCATGCCCGGCATTGGCGGCGAAGTCGACTCGCCCATCGTTGCGGCGCTTGCACGTGAGGCGAGTGCCGCTATGCGTAGGTCTTTCGGCGGCCGCCGTCGTTGCCGCCGTCGTCGTTGTCCCCGGACTCGTCGTCGGCGTCTTGATTGGGATCTTCCTCGGCGTATCGTTTGGCGATCTCGAGGTCGGGATGTTGTCGGCGTGCGGGCGTGTCGCTTGAGTTTGGCGACTAGAGGCTCGTGGCGCACGAGGTCTTGAAGCAATGGATAGCGGTGTCGGGTGGATGCCGACCGCTGTATGCGAGCTCTTGCCACCGTTGGACCCAGTGCGGTCGACTCGCGGGTCCCTGGACGCATCGTTCGGTCCTCGATGGTGGTGGCGCGGTGTAGGAGCACTCGAAGTGCACGGCGGCGTCGCATTTCCTCGAGTCGATCATCACGGGGGCGTGTTGATCCATTGCACGTCCCCTCCATCATCGATTGGGAGGTAGCAGGCGTAGTAGGTCGGTGTGACCGCGATCCCCATTGCCATGAGGTATGTGTCAAGCGGACGCGGGGTCGTCACAGTCGTATTTTTCGATCTCCTTGGCGCCTTGAAGTTGGGTGGGTACTTTTGCCTCGGATCATTGGTCCGGCACTTGGGCCCTAGTCATTGGCGACCCCATAGGCTCGCCATCGCGGCGAGTAGTTAGGTGTGCCGCAGTCAAATGCGGCGCGTAGCGCCGATTGGTTGGCGATATGAGTGCGGCGTCGATTGGCTCTCCATTGGCGGCGGCGAGGTTGGTCGCCGGCCTGGGATCGTTGTGGAGAGTGCCGCGTTCAAGGGTCGTTGTAAACTGCGATGGCTCGTGGCGGGCAATTGAGGTGTTGCCACGGCTGGGCGGCGCCGAGGCCCGCTTCGGGGAGCGCGAGTACACTCGCCCTGCGGTCGGCTTTGCTCTGTTCCGGCCTTCGCGAGTAGGGCCTGACGTCTTTGGATTTGTAAGGCGCCGTCGCGATGGCGTGATCTTTGTCGGCCAGCGGCTCGGCCTGCCACGAGTTGTCCATCGGGGTGGAAACGATGGAAGGCCGTTCGCGTCGCTCCGTGAGGAGAGCGACTATCCGCGCTGGTCCACAGGGAGGTGCGGTTGGGTGGTGGCGGGGCACCCATCGCCGTCGATCTGGCGGGGCGGTTGCTTCCTCTGGCGGCGCGTTCTCGCGGTCGCGCTCGGCGATCTTGTGGCGGTCGCTTTCATCGTCAAAGTTGAACGCCCTGAGCGGTGGGATCGGCGTGACTGATCCGGCTGGTGGTAGCGTGGCGGTTCTGTCTTGTCACCGCCGAGGCGAAATTTTCGCGCTCGGCCTGCTCTTCGCGTGCTTCCGCCAACTTTAGGCGGAGTTCCTCGACCTCCGTCGCCGTGGCGTTGGAGGATCGGGTGGAGAAAGGGTCCTCCGGTGGATCGGTACGGTGGCCATGTAGGCCGTGGCGTGGCGGCACCGTCGTGGAGGTCGGCGAGTTCTCCGACCGGTCGAGTCGAAGATCCGAGGATGGAGGGTCCTCGAAATCTCCAGCGTTGGAGACTGGCGATGGAGCTGCGGCAGACGCGGTGATGGATCCGGCGAGTGGCCGGGGCCGAAGTCGGCGTCGTCGGCGGTCGCGTCTTCGCGTAGAATTCTCGGCCCGTTCTTTGTGGGCGAGTCGTACTCGAGGCGGCGGTGGATCGTCGCGGATCTGGCTCTCGGAGAGCCGATCGCGTGGTGGCGACTTCGCGGATCTGGCCGAGTCCTCCGAGGTGATGGCGTCGGTGAAGCCGCGAAGAGGCTGATCGTGCCGACGGCGGGATCACGTTGTCGCGTGACGGTCGCGCCGCCGGGGCGTAGCTGCTCGGCAAGATCTGGAGCATCTCGCCGATCGCTATCATGCGGCGGTGGCGTCTCGTTGATGGGCAGATTGGATCTCGCCCGAGAACACCGGCCGGACCGGCCAGGCCCCGGTGGGCGCCAGCATCGAGGAATGACCACGGCGAATCTGCAATCGGCGTAGTAGTAGAAACGAAGGCAAGGCGGCTGCCATCTGCGGTGCGAGATGAGGCGGAGACTCGAGGTTTTACCCAGGTTCGGCCCCCGGTAAAGACCTACTCTGCTAGATTGTATTATGGAGGTGTTTACAATGGCGAACTTCGGCGACTAGGCGGCGAGTTGCTTGGGTGTCTGAGGGCGTATCCTTCTCACCCCTTGGGGAGGTTTATATAGGCTCACCTCCCTAGGGTTTACATATCTCAACCAATTGATTTACAATTCAATCGTTTAACTTTCGGACCGGTGGGCCTATCTACTACTTTGGGCCTTCAATCTCGATCGCTGGTACCTTGATGGGCTTTGATCCACTGCGTTCTGCAGGCCCACTCGACCTTGGGCGGTCGGAAGCGTCCGTGAGGATACCCGGTAGCATATCCCCATCACCCGTGCAAAACATGATCGGCACCTCGGATTGCCATGGGTGTGAATTGTTGCCAAATGTAAACTAGATTATTGACTCTAGTGCAAGTGGGAGACTGTTGGAATTATGCCCTAGAGGCAATAATAAAGATGTTATTATTATAATTCTTGTTCATGATAAAGTTTATATTCCATGCTAGAATTGTATTAGCGGAAACTTTAATACTTGTGTGGTTTGTGAACAACACCGTGTCCCTAATGCGCCTCTATGGACTAGCTCATTGATCAATGATGGTTAAGGTTTCCTAACCATAGACATGAGTTTTCAATTGATAATGAGATCATATCATTGGAGAATGATATGATGGGCACCAAACTAAGCGAAACAATTAGATCGTATCATCGTGTTCATCTTTTGAAGCTTTTCCTATGTCAAATATTGTATTCCTTAGACCATGAGATAATACAACTCCACTGGTATCGGAAAGCTTTGAGGTCATCAAAGCGTCATCCTATGAGAGGGTGATCATAAAGGTGTATCTCGGTGATCGGAAAGTATCATTGGGTTGTATGTATCAAGATGGGATTTGTCCCTCAAGTCGGAGAGATATACTTGGGCCCTTTCGTGTCGATATCAACACCGCTTGCAAGCATGTGGTTAAGGAGTTAATCACAAAGTGATATCGGATTACGGAACGAGTAAAGTACTTGCTGTGAACGATATTGAACTAGGTATGACGGTACCGACGATCGAATCTCGGGCAAGTAAAATATCGCGAGACGAAGGGAATATATATATGGGATTGATATATGAAGGGTTTCGCGGCATAGTAAATCAAAATTTTCTACGGATGAGAACAGAGGGAAAGCCAAGATCTAATCTAGGAGATGCAAACAACGAGAGAGATTGGATTAGATCTTCATACCCTTGAAGATTCGACATTGGAGCGTTAGGTCGGAACGTGGGTGATGTAGTCGTGCTCGCTTCTCCTCCTCGCGATCCAATCCGATCTAGCACCACAAGTGGCGGTGCCTCGTGAGATACTGCGTGCAGCACCTCGACGTATCCTCCTTCCTTGGTCCAGCAAGTGTGGTGGAGAGATGGGTTGGATCTACAACAGCGGCGGTGCAATTGGTGGAGAATTTACATGGCGAGCCTACAAGCAGTCGGGAGGGAGAGAGGAGGGCAGCAGGGCGGCTAGGGTTGGAGGGGAAGGTGTAGGGGGTTTGTGCACCCCTAGCCCTCTATATATAGAGGGGTGGGAATAGCCCTAGCCCCTCCCCCAAGCCAAGGCCGGCGGCCCCAAGGAGGAAGAGTGGGGGGGGGCAAGGAAACCCCCCCCCCCCTTCTAGAAGCTCTATCTAGAGTTTAAACCTCTCTTGGACGGCTGGGCCCTATGGGGCCTCGTGCCCCTGGCCCAATGCGGCCAGGGCACTCCCTCATAGGCCCATGCCCCCTCCCGGAAGGTGGGGCCACGTTGGTCCCCTTCCAGAAGGTTCTAGAAGCTTCCGGTACAATACCGATTAACTTGGGAAAATTCGAACTCCAAAACTGCCTTTGCCTTATATGAATCTTATTCTACGGACCACTCGGAACCTCTTGTGATGTCCGGATCCCATCCGAGACTCGAACAAAAACTCATAAACCAATTATCCAATCTATCCTAGCGTCGAGACACGTTAAGTGTGTGACCCTGAGTTCGAGAATATGCGACATGATCTTCTATCAATAATCAACGGGTGCAGGAAACCCATATTGACTCCACACATTCATCGATGATCATATAGGATGAACCACGATGCGGATTCAATCAATCCCATATATATATTCCCTTCGTCTCGCGATATTTTACTTGCGAGATTTGATCGCTATCGTCATACCTAGTTCAATCTCGTTCACGGCAAATACTTTACTGTTCCGTAATGCGATATCACTTTTGATTAACTCCTTAACCACATGCTTGCAAGCGGTGTTGATATCGATTACGAGTGGGCCCAAGTATATCTCTTCGACTTGGGAGGACAAATCCCATCTCGATACATACAACCCAATGATACTTTCCGATCACAGAGACACCTTTATGATCACCCTCTCATAGGATGACGTTTGATGACCTCAAAGCTTTCTTCGATACCAGGGATTTGCATTATCTCATGGTCTAAGGAATACAATATTTGACATAAGAAAAGCTTCACAAAGACGAACACGATGACACGATCTAATTGCTTCGCTTAGTTTGGGTCTGTCCATCATATCATTCTCCCAATGATATGATCTCATTATCAATTGACAACTCATGTCTATGGTTAGGAAACCTTAACCATCATTGATCAATGAGCTAGTCCATAGAGGCGTACTAGGGACACGGTGTTGTTCACAAACCACACAAGTATTAAAGTTTCCGCTTAATACAATTCTAGCATGGAATATAAACATTATCATGAACAAGAATTATAATAATAACATATTTATTATTGCCTCTAGGGCATAATTCCAACAGTCTCCCACTTGCACTAGAGTCAATAATCTAGTTTACATTTGGCAACAATCTCACACCCATGGCACTGAGGTGCTGATCATGTTTTGCACGTGGAAGAGGTTTAGTCAACGGATCTGCGACATTCAGATCTGTATGTATTTTGCTAATCTTCAGATCTCCATCTGCTATATAATCTCGGATTATATGAAACTTGCGGTTGATATGCTTGGTCTTTGGATGATATATTGGTTCCTTAGCGAGTGCTATGGCGCCCGGTGTTGTGTCACAATATCTCCAGTGGGTCCAATGCACTTGGAACCACGCCAAGCTCGATGATGAAGTTCCTAATCCAAACTCCTTCACTTGGCCTTCTGCGGCAGACCATGTATTCCGCTTCTACTGTAGATCCCGCGATCACGCTTTGCTTGCAGCTTCTCCAGCTCACAGCTCCTCCATTCAAAATATACACTTATCCTGTCTGAGATTTAGAATCATCCTTGTCGGTGTCAAAACTAGCGTCGACGTAACCTTTTACGACGAGTTGTTCATCACCCCCATAGACTATGAACATTTCTTTAGTCCTATTTAGGTACTTTAGGATGTTCTTCACGGTTGTCCAGTGTTCCACTCCTGGATCACTCTGATATCTGCTCATCAAACTAAGAGCATTGGACACATCCGGTCTAGTACACAGCATGGCATACATGATCGACCCTATGGCCGAGGCATAAGGCACTTTTCTCATAGCTTCCCTATCATTTACCGTAGCTGGACTCTGATCCTTGCTCAATATCTTACCTGACAACATAGGCACTGAACCTTTCTTTGCCTTATCCATTCTGAACCTTTTCAGAACTTTGTCTAGGTATGTACTCTGGCTTAAAGCTATCAGGCGTCTTTGTCTATCTCTATAGATCTTGATGCCCAACATATAAGCAGCTTCACCTAGGTCTTTCATTGAAAAACACTTGTTCAAATAACTCTTCACATCGTTAAGCATTTTGATGTCATTTCCGATAATCAATATGTCATCCACATATAGTACCAGAAACGTCACGGAGCTCCCACTCACTTTCTTGTAGATACAAGCTTCGTAGCAATTGGAACAAATCCAAAGCTCTTGATCACTTGATCAAAATGAAGGTTCCAACTCCGAGATGCTTGCTTCAGTCCATAAATGGAACGCTGAAGTTTGCATACTTTATCAGCATCCTTAGGATCGACAAAACCTTCGGGTTGCATCATATACAACTCTTCATCAATGTTGTCATTGAGGAAAGCAGTCTTGACATCCATCTGCCATATTTCATAATCATGAAACGCAGCAATTGCTAATAAAATCTGAATGGAATTAAACATCGCTACGGGAGAGAAAGTCTCATCATAGTCAACACCTTGAACTTGTCGAAAAACTTTCGCAACAAGCCGTGCTTTATAGACGGTAACATTACCATCCGCGTCCGTTTTCTTCTTGAAGATCCGTTTGCACTCAACGGCCTTTCGGTCGCTAGGAGGGTCCACCAAAGTCCATACTTGGTTTTCGCTCATGGATCCCAATTCGGATTTCATGGCTTCTAGCCATTTCTCAGAGTCTGGGCTCATCGTCGCTTCCTCATAGTTCGTAGGTTCACTGTCTTCTACTAACAAGACAGTCAAGACAGAGTTGCCGTACCACTCAGGAGGGGCACGTGACCTTGTCGACCTGCGACGTTCAAGATGCGACATCGTCCGAAGCTTCATGATCCTTGTCATTAGCTTCCTCTATTGTTGGTGTAGGCGAAACTGGAACAATTTCAGGTGTTGCGCTACTCTCCAATTCAAGAGAAGGTTCAATAACCTCGTCTAGCTCTACTTTCCTCCCACTCACTTCTTTCGAGAGAAACTCCTTCTCAAGAAAGGAACCGTTCTTCGACAAACACTTTGCCTTGGTTACGTGATAGAAGGTATACCCAATAGTTTCCTTAGGGTATCCTATGAAGACGCATTTCTCCTCTTTGGGTTCGAGCTTGTCGGCATCAACTTCTTGATGTAAGCATCCCCAAACTTTAAGAAAGCGACAACTTAGGTTTAGCACCAAACCACAGTTCATACGGTGTCGTCTCAACGAATTTAGATGGAGCCCTATTTAAAGTGAATGCAGCGGTTTCTAATGCATAACCCCAAAATGATAACGGCAAATCAAGAAGAGACATCATTGATCGGACCATATCTAATCGGGTTCGATTCGAACACACCATTATTTGTGTGGTGTTCGGGTGGCGTGAGTTGTGAAACGATTCCACTTGCTTTAAGATGCGTGAAAATCATAACTCAAATATTTACCTCCACGATCGGATCGTAGAAACTTAATCTTTACATTACGATGGTTCTCCAGTTCATTCAAATTCTTTGAACTTTTCAAACGTTTGATTCATGTTTCATTAAATATATATACCCATATCTACTTAAGTCATCGGTAAAAGTGAGAAAATAGCGATATCCACCAAGTCGAAACACTCATCGGTCCGCATACATCGGGTATGATTTCCAACAAATCCGTTGCTCGCTCCATCATCTGGGAGAACGGTGTTTTGATCATCTTGCCCATGAGGCATGGTTCGCATGTGTCAAATGATTCAAAATCAAGAGACTCCAAAAGTCCATCGAATGGAGTTTCTTCATGCGCTTTACACCAATATGACCTGAGCAGCGATTGCCACAAATAAGTAGTATTATCACTATCTACTTGGCATCTCTTAGCCTCAATGTTATGGATGTGTGTTTCATCCCTTTCGAGATTTAGAAGAAATAAACCATTCACAATAGGTGCATGACCATAAAAGATGTTACTCATATAAATAGAACAACCATTATTCTCCGATTTAAATGAATAACCGTCTTGCAATAAACAAGATCCGAAATAATGTTCATGCTCAACGCAGCACATAATAACACTTATTAAGGTTTAAAACTAATCCGAAGGTAAAACTAAGGAGAGCATGCGACGGCCATCACATCAACTCTTGATCCGTTGCCAGCGCATCGTCACCTCATCCCTCGCAAGCCGTCTATTCCGTAGCTCTGTTTGAGTTACAAATATTAGCAAGCGAACCGATATCAAATACCGGGCACTACAACGAGGGCTAGTAAGGAAAACATCGAGAACATGTATATCAAATATACCTTTGATGGTGCCAGCCTTCTTGTCGCTAAGTACTTGGACGATTGCGCTTCATGACCCTTGTCCTTGCAATAGAAGCACTCGGTGTCCGATTTAGGACCGGACTTGAGCTTCTTCTCGCGAGAACAGCAACGCTTAGCCGCCTTTCTTGAAGGGCTTCCTTGCACCCTTACCTTTCTTGAAGGTGGGGGGCCTGTTGACCATCAACACATGATTATTCTTTTTGATGTTCACCTCCGCTACTTTCATCTTATCAAAGAGCTCAGTGATCATATCAGTGGAACCAATCTGATTGTGATCAACTACAAAACTTTTGTAGCTAGGAGTGTCAATCTTGAGCTCCTCTGGAATCTTGCAGTCCAGTTGCTCAAGGCGTTGAGTGTAGCCCGTCATCTTAATGGCGTTCTCACTAACGGAACTCCCTTCCTCCATCTTGTAGTTAAAGAATTTCTTAGAGATCTCATATCTCTCAGAACGGGCTTGAGCCTGAAACATGTTTTTCAGCTCCTCGAGAATCTCAAAGGGCCCGGCGAACTCCTCAAAACGATTTTGAAGATCCAATTCCATAGCATACAACATGGCGATCTTAATCAAATCATAATCATCCTTGCTTGATCGATAAACAGCTTTTTCATCGGTAAGCGCATCTATAGCAGGGGCGTCACCTAGAGCTTTATCAAGGACATAGTCCTTTTGTCCGCCAGCGAGAATGATTCTCAGAATGCGGAACCATTTGGTGAAGTTAGACCCATTGTTTCTAAGCTTTTCTATCTCAGCAAAAACGTTGAAGTTGAAGTTGGACTTGGCCATGTGATCTACAGTATTTGCAAGTACAATTTAGACTATGTTCATGATAAATAGTTCAACTTAATCAAATTACTAGATGAACTCCCACTAAATTCAACATCCCTCAAGTTGTTTAGTGAACACGATCCAAATTCACCACACCTAATCCGATCATCACGAGAAGAGATGTGGTTTCAATGGTGGACAACGAAGTGTCGATCATATCATTCATATGACTCATGCTTAACCTTTGGGTTCTTGTGTTCCGAGGCCATGCATACATGCTAGGCTCGTCAAGTTAGACCAAGTATTTCAGCGTGTGCAAAACTAGCTTGCACCCGTTGTATGTGAGCGTAGAGTCTATAGCACCCGATCATCACGTGATGCTTGGACACGACGAACTTTCGCAACGGTGCATACTTGGGGAGAACACAGTTTTATCTTGATCTTTAAGTGAGGAATCATCTTATAATGCTACCGTCGCGATCTAAGCATGATAAGATACATAAAAGGATAAACATCACATGCATATAACTTTAATGTGACATGGTATAGCCAATCTTCGCGCAATGATCTCCATCTTGTGCGTCTTGCATGATCTCCATCACTCCACCATGATTGCCTCCACCACGAATAGCAACTACAACTATTGCTAACTACTTAGCGATAAAGTGAAACTATTACATGGCGTATAAGAAGTTGACACACAGGTCATACACAATTATAAAGACAACCATATGCCTCCTGTTGGTTGTGTACTCATCGACATGCAAGTCGTGAAACATTACAAAACATGATCATCGCATACATTATACACATCACATCTTGGGCCATACCATATCACAGAAAACACTCCCCGCAAAAACAAGGTAGACGCCTCTACTTTGTTGTTGCATGTTTTACGTGGCTTATGGGAGTAGATGCTAAGAACGATTCTTACCTACGGAAAGCCACAACGGTGATATTATGGTTGCCAAACTCCGGTGTTAATCCCATGACAACTATAGTGAGAGAAACTGACATCCACCGCGCATGTGGAACAAGCCACACGTCAAGTCGGAGCGGTCTCATGACGACGTCGCGTAAGGTTGGCCTGGACCGCTTCAATCTCACTATCCGCATCATAAGAAGAACACAAACAAGGGGCTTGCAACGAAAACATCAACGCCCGCAACAACCATGTTGCGTTCTGCGTGAAACACATCTACGCATAGATCTAGCTCGATACCACCAAGGGTTTCGCGGCATAGTAAATCAAAATTTTCTACGGATGAGAACAGAGGAAAGCCAAGATCTAATCTAGGAGATGCAAACAACGAGAGAGATTGGATTAGATCTTCATACCCTTGAAGATTCGCACGTGAGCGTTTGTCGGGCGTGGGTGATGTAGTCGTGCTCGCTTCTCCTCCTCGCGATCCAATCCGATCTAGCACCAAAAGTGGCGGTGCCTCGTGAGATGCACCGTGCAGCACCTCGGCGTCTCCTCCTTCCTTGGTCCAGCAAGTATGGTGGAGAGATGGGTTGGATCTACAACAGTGAGTGCAATTGGTGGAGAATTTCTGCGGCGGGCCGCCTAAGCGGTCGGGAGGAGAGAGGGAGGCAGCAGGCGGCTAGGGTTGGAGGAAGGTGTAGGGGTTGGTGCGCCCTAGCCTCTATATATAGAGGGGTGGGCGTAGCCTAGCCCTCCCCAAGCCAAGGCCGGCCCCAAGGAGGAAGAGTGGGGGCAAAACCCCCTTCTAGCTTTATCTAGAGTTTAAACCTCTCTTGGCGGATGGGCCCTATGGGGCCGTGTGCCCAATGCGTCCAGGGCACTCCCTCATAGGCCCATGCCCCTCCCGGAAGGTGGGGCCACGTTGGTCCCCTTCCGAAGGTTCTAGAAGCTTAAGACAATACCGATTAACCCGAAAAATTCGAACTCCAAAACTACACCGCCTTATATGAATCTTATTCTCGGACCACTCCGGAACCTCTCGTGATGTCACGGATCCCATCCGAGACTCGAACAAAAACTCATAAACCAATTATCCAATCTATCCTAGCGTCGAGACACGTTAAGTGTGTGACCTGCGGGTTCAAGAATATGCGCACATGATCTTCTATCAATAATCAACAATGGGTGCTGAAACCCATATTGACTCCCACACATTCATCGATGATCATATCGGATGAACCACGATGCCAGGATTCAATCAATACCATATATATATTCCCTTCGTCTCGCGATATTTTACTTGCCCGAGATTTGATCGTCGGTACCGTCATACCTAGTTCAATCTCGTTCACAGCAAGTACTTTACTCGTTCCGTAATGCGATATCACTTTGTGATTAACTCCTTAACCACATGCTTGCAAGCGGTGTTGATATCGATTACCGAGTGGGCCCGAAGTATATCTCTCCGACTTGGGAGGGACAAATCCCATCTCGATACATACAACCCAACAGATACTTTCCGATCACCTAAGAGACACCTTTATGATCGCCCTCTCATAGGATGACGTTTGATGACCTCAAAGCTTTCTTCCGATACCAGGGAGTTGCATTATCTCATGGTCTAAGGAATACAATATTTGACATAAGAAAAGCTTCGCAAAGACGAACACGATGACACGATCTAATTGCTTCGCTTAGTTTGGGTATGTCCATCATATCATTCTCCCAATGATATGATCTCATTATCAATTGACAACTCATGTCTATGGTTAGGAAACCTTAACCATGATTGATCAATGAGCTAGTTCATAGAGGCGTACTAGGGACACGGTGTTGTTCACAAACCACACAAGTATTAAAGTTTCCGCTTAATACAATTCTAGCATGAAATATAAACATTATCATGAACAAGAATTATAATAATAATATATTTATTATTGCCTCTAGGGCATAATTCCAACAAATGGATGGTGTTATTCTGCACATTTGTAGAGGCCACCGAAATTATGGCATCAAGAAAAAATATTTGAAAATATTAGAGTATTTTTTATAAGAGTAGAGTCATGATAGTTATAGCTTGAACCATCTATTTTTTTAGACAATATTTTCTCTAGAATTATTTTAGAGTGTTAGACGTCAAAGTAGACTAATAACAAACAAGTGGACTGAGGCCCCTCGACCATGGGCCCCGGGGCAAGTGCCCCCCTCTGCCCCACCCTATGGTCCGGCCTGTTCAGGGAGAAACTAATCACAAATGTGCTGGATATCCACAATTAGAGAACTTGCGATTTTTTCGAGAGGGCGAACTTCGTTATTTATTTAGACAACAATATTCTGAATAGTTACAGGCTGTTAAAAAATCTACTCTATTACAATAGAAGCCACATCTATACACCACCCTATTACATGAAAAACAGAGGAAAACATTTCCTCCAAGGCTACCTCAACACTAGCTATCTTATTGACAGTGGTTGCCTGCTTCTTGACTTTGCTTTGTGATTTTGTATCGCCTTTTGCATCTTCACCAAACAATTAATATTGCACACAAGACAAAGTGATAAAACTGATGGATCATGGCACACTACTCCAAACAGCATCTCTTGCTTGGTATTTGTTGCTCCTCCTGCCGACAAAATGTAAAAGGGTAATTTCGTTCAGAATAAAATGGAAAAGGGTAATCATTGGTTGCGCATTAGTGCTAGAATGATGATATTCAGATATAATAAAATCAACATGATTAAAGTCAAATGAATTTAGAGATTAATTTGATAGCTTGACTGACTAACATAAGCAAAGAACAATGCTTAAATGTCAAAGGAAAAAAATTGGTCGACCTTTTTAGTTATATTGTGTTCTGATAATTACTACATACCCTTAAAAATGTCAGAAAAGAGTATCGACTAGTAACTCAATTCCTAAATATTTACATAAAATAGTATGGATCATATTTAGCTAACTAAAAGCAAGTGAATCATCAGATAGAGTCGTTTCAGTTAACAACAAGTACCGCTGAGCTTTAGAAACTATTTCTCACTAAACACTAGTGCATTGTTCAAAATAACCTCACAAATAACTGCAGATTTTCCAAAAATATCGGTGCATTGTCCCAACTCCTTTTTGTTTCAAAATATCAGTTGAGCTCTAGAAACTAGTGCTCAATAATCTCTTTTTTGTTCAACATAAAACTAGGCAACAAACTAGGAGATCATCAACATAAAACTAAATTCTGCATAATTATATGCTTAGTACATTCTCTCAGTCTAAGAAAACTAAGTTCTGCAAAATTATATGTTGTTGTTGTTTGCAGTCCTAGTGTAATTAAGGATATGTATTACCAGATTTATGTAGAAAAGCAAGCTAGATCAAAGAACACCTGAAACAGAGCAACACTACAACAGTTTTTAGTTTCAGGAGCATAGATAATTTTCTAGCTCACAACCAGGACACGTCACAAGATGAAAGAGGGAGCAATAAGTTGACAAGCAAAGTGCAGTTGTTTTTGTTAAACACAACTTTGTAATGGATCTAGTCTAGATCTATCAGTAGCACTGCACTTTACCTTTCTAGATCGAAACAGAGAGAGAGAGAGAGAGAGAGAGAGAGAGAGAGAGAGAGAGAGAGAGAGAACCGAGATGAGAACTACCTGCTCCCTGGCTCGACATGAGCCAGAGGGGATGCCCGAACTGGTGCCGGAGCTGGAACCTCCATCATTGGCCATGGGTGGTAAAGGGGTTTGGGTGTGTTGGCGGTGGAGCTTCCCGTCAGCGCAGCGCTAGCCTAAATCGGTTAGGGCTTGTAGGTGGGGCGGCTAGGGCACGGCTAACCTCGTGAGGCGTCTTTGCCGCCCCCACCTTTATATATAAGCGGCGGCGAGGCCCACCAACCGAGATAGGGTGGGACGCCCCGATCGTATGGATAGGCCCTAGGCCGTTGGGCCCAGTCACGTTGAGATCTATCTAACATTCTCCCCCTAGATCTCGACTTTACTTTTAACTTTGTTCTTTACTTATTCCATCACAGAATGATACATAGAGCATGTTTCATCGTCTCAGCTCAATTGCCGATAGAATCAGACAGCCACTATATACCTTCATGTTTAGAAACAAATCCTGTTACTTTTGGGCCTCTTTAGTCCAGGAATCATAGGCTTCCCGTTAAACCCATGCCGGCTATGTGTTCCTTGAACACATTGGGTGGTAAGCCTTTCGTTAGCGGATCCGCAAGCATATCCTTTGTCCTTATATGCTCGAGTCTTATAGTTTGATCCTGGACTTTGTCCTTCACAACATAATACTTTATATCTATAGACTTTGTAGCATTACTCGACTTGTTGTTGTGAGCATAGAATACTGCGGGCTTGTTGTCACAAAGACATCTTTAGTGGCCTCAGATGCGCCAACCACTTTCAAGTCGTAAGAATTTCTTTAACCATAATGCGTCCCATGGCGTCATAACATGCTATAAATTCTGCATACATCGAGATGATGCAACTATCGACTGCTTTGGCGCTTCTCCACGAAATAGCACCTCCTGAGAGTAAAGACATACCGTTGTGGACTTTTCGCCTCTTTATCTCCCGCAAAATCCGCATCTGAATACCCTTTTATCTCTAGGGAATCAGATCTTCTATATGTTAGCATGAGGCCTTTTGTGCCTTGCACATAACGCAAAGCTTTCTTTACCATCTTCCAGTGCTCTATGCTTGGATTCTCTTGATATCTACCGAAAGTACCGGTGATAAATGCTAAGTCGTAGAGTGCACACTTGTGCATACCGTAAGCTTCCAATGCCAAGCATATGGTAATCGACTTCATTTGATCGATCTCATATTGATTCTTTGGACATTGGGATTTCCCAAAACTATCGCCCTTGACTATGGGAGCAGGTGTTGAATTACTCGCATGCATATTGTATTTCTTTAAAATATTTTCACAATACGCTTTCTGCGACAGTCCTAACACTCCATTCTTTCTATCTCGGTGAATTTCTATGCCCAAAACATAAGAAGCTTCACCAAGGTCTTTCATGTAAAAATTTGATGACAAGAACTTCTTTGTCTCTAGTAGTAGACTAACATCACTGCTGGCAAGCAGAATGTCATCCACATACAGAATTAGGAAAATATATTTCCCACTTTTGAATTTTGCATAAATGCAGTTGTCCTCAACATTTTCTTTGAATCCAAATCTTTTAATGGTATCATTAAACTTTAAATACCACTGCCTAGAGGCTTGCTTTAACCCATAAATGGATTTTTTTAGGCGGCATCCCATATGTTCCTTCCCCTCCATGAAAAAACCCTTGGGTTGTTTCATGTAAACATTTTCTTCTAAATCTCCATTTAGAAATGCCGTCTTGACATCCATTTGATGCAACTCTAAATCAAAATGTGCAACTAGTGCCATGATGATTCTGAAGGAGTCCTTACATGAGACCGGAGAAAAAGTCTCATTGTAATCTACGCCTTCTCTTTGCGTAAAGCCTTTTGCCACGAGTCTAGCTTTGTATTTTTCTACATTCCCATTGGAGTCATACTTTGTTTTGTAGACCCATTTGCATCCTACTGTTTTGGCTCCTTTAGGAATTTCCTCTAAGTCCCAAACATTGTTGGAACTCATTGATTTCATTTCATCTTCCATTGCCTCCACCCACTTGGCTGAGTGAGGACTACTCATGGCTTCTTCATATGAGGTAGGATCGCCCTCCATATGAACTACATTGTAGACTTTGTAAATTTCTTTGGAAATGGCTGGTCTTCGTTCTCTTTTAGACCTTCTGAGTTCATTAGACTCTTGCTCATTTCTTGCCTCGGGTTCAGGCACATTTACAGTAGGTGGCTGTTCTGGCTCCCTTTCGTGCTCAATTGTGGGTTCAGGTGGCTCCTGATGGACAGGTTCCGAACTTTCGCCCATTATTGTCACGTGTGGAGTCACAACAGGTGCCGGCACCACAACCTCAGGGGTTGTAGATGGTGGCACAACAGGTAGCGAGAAAAATGGCTCCTGAGTCATCGGATTAGGTGCATGCACCCTCTTCTCCTCAAGATCAATTTTCCTAGCTACCGTGCCCCCCCCTCATCAATTCGTCCTCCAAGAAGACTGCATGTCTCATTTCTACAAACTTTGTATATCTGTCGGGACAGTAGAAACGATAGCCTTTGGACTTATCTGGATAGCAATAAGATGGCAAGAGACTGTTTTGGGGTCTAACTTTGCAATGTTTGGATTGAAAACTTTTGCCTCAGCTGAGCTCCCCCAGACCCTCAAGTGGTGCAGAGAGGGGACTCTGCCTGTCCACAATTCATACGGTGTTTTGGGCACCGACTTACTTGGTACTCTGTTGAGAATGTGAATGGCGGTTTTAAGCGCCTCCATCCACAATCCCAATGGGAGGGTGGAATAGCTCATCATGCTGCGCACCATATCCATAAGGGTACGGTTGCGCCTTTCAGCTACTCCATTTTGCTGAGGTTCGCCCGGCATAGAATACTGGGCGATTATTCCATTTTCTTGCAGGAACCTTGCAAAGGGTCCTGGTACTTGACCATATGGAGTATGCCTACCGTAGTACTCCCCCCCATGATCGGACCGAACTATCTTAATTCTTTTATCATGCTGATTTTCGACTTCAACTTTGAAAATTTTAAATTTATCCAATGCTTCAGATCTTTCTTTAATTGGATAAATATAACCATACCGGGAGTGATCATCCGTGAATGTTATGAATGAATCATATCCATCCACACTTTTCACCGGAAACGGTCCACAAATGTCCGTGTGGATTATTTCTAGTGTAGTTATGCTTCGGTTTGCACCCTTTTTAATTTGTTTGACATACTTTCCTTTAATGCAATCTATGCATTGTTCTATGTCGGAGAACTCTCCGGAGGAAGAATGTCATTTTTAACGAGGCTTTCTATTCTTCCCCTCGAAATATGGCCTAGTCTGCAGTGCCATAGTTTCGATGAGTCAAGAGTTCGCTTTCTTTTCTTTTGTTCTTTGTTCGACAAGGGAACTTTTTCATTCACATCACACACAGAAAATACTTTCTCATGCAAAGATAATAAATATAAATTATCATGTAAGGTAGCAACACCCACACAAATATCTTTTAACCAAATGGCACATTTCCCATTTCCAAAATAACACTCATAAGAATCTTTGTCCAAGCACGACACACTTATTAAATTTCTATGAATTGAAGGAACAAAAAGAACATCCTTGAGCAAAAGAGAAGAGCCATCAGCCAGCTCCAGAGTGACGTCACCAATGGCCTCCACTTCTGCTTCAATCCCATTCGCCACTTCAATGAGTCTTTCTCTTTTTGGCATGATCCTTATTGAATGTAACCCCTGTAAAGAGTTGGCAATATGAACAGTTGCACCAGAATCAATCCACCAAGTAGATCTAGTAAACTTTTCATACAGAGATTCATTAACAAAATAAACTATATCTTTACCATTTTTGGCCATGATGTACTTCAGCCAAACTGGACAGACCTTCTTGTAGTGGCCAGTCTTTTTACAGTTATGGCACTGGTCTTTCTCCCCAGGGGTGGACTGCTGGTGCTGGTACTGGTGCTGCATTGGGCCCTTCCCATGTGGCTTGGAGCGTGAGCCACCATGGTTGCCGTTTGTGAAGCTTCTCTTCCTATTGTCCTTCACGAAGTTCAAGGAACCACCGTGAAGGGCCTTCAACCTTTCCTCCTCTTGGGAGCACATCCCAATGGTCTTTTCTATGTCCCACTTTTCAGGGGACATATTATAGTTTATTACAAAATTCTCGAATGGCTGTGGAAGAGAGGCCATCACCAGGTGCACCAAGAGTGCAGGATTTAGCTTCGCTGCCATGTTTGACATCCTCAAGATGTGCTCTCTTATTCCGTGGGGTCCTCCCGTGTACTTTTCAGTCACCAGTTGTTTTAACAGCTGGGTCGCATACATCTTTAAAGAGCCAGTAAACTGGCTCTTTATCTTGGCAAGGTATTCGCCCACGGAGGCGCACTCTCCAATTGAGCCCACTATGGCGTTCTCAATTGTGTTCTTTACGAAGGCCAAACATTTCTTGTTGGCGTTCACCCATTTTTGATTATCAATCGAGTAGGCCACCTCCAATGGAGCATGGTCCATCTTCCTTTTCTCAAACGCAGCACTTTCCTCAGCATCTCCCCTGACGGGGTCAGCAGGCTTGACTGGTTGCTTGGTGTCAACTACCCAATCCACTTTGGCGCATACAAACGCCAAATCAACCTTTTTCCTCCATTCGGAGTAGTTGTCCCCCCTTAGCAGCGGGATGTCCTTCAAACAGGCCATGAGGTTGAAACCTCCTGAAAACCACAAAAGATGTGAGATCACCAAGGAAAAACAACTGTATGCATTAACTTAACGTTGGTATAAATTATACATGCAATTGTTTGTGCTATTTAAAATTACATCACCGTTGGGTAGAAATAAAGTTAAATGCACCTTTTAATACTCAATGGAAAAGATCATGATCATGTTTATTAACAACATTGGTCAATTAATAACATGGGACACAATCATCTTTAATCACTTTATCACATCTTTATAACAAAATTTATACAACTTTTATTGCATTATTGCAATTTAAATCATCTATTTTCAGCGGAAACATTAAAATTAACTTTCATAAACTTTAAACTTTACAGAAAAAATTCTGCCTCTTTCATATTCTCTAGTCAAATATTCTCTGAAATAAAAGACTAGAAACAACTATGTTGAAAAAATGATTAAAACTAAGCAGAAAACAGATAAAACAGCTTTTGTAAAAAAATAGAAACAAAACTGTGAAAAGGCTGGGTTTTGGCCCAGCGCTATCAGTCGCCCGCTGGTGGATGTCAGCGCTTAACTCAAGATGGCTGGCGACGGCCACGCTGCTCTGCCTGACCGCCACCCTGCACACATTTACTCATGACCGGCCGGAACCAGCTGGCCACTTGGCCAACCTAGCCAACCGGCCGGCCTGCCCGCCACGCCCGCGCCTCATAGCGCCGATCTCGTCCGTCCGTTGGCGTCGCCCTAAATCGGACGGCTGCGCTTCGGACGATAAAGCCCCGTGCCACCGCCCCCACAAACCCTAGCTCATCCCCGCTGCTCGCCCAAGGCCTCTGTGGCGCCCAACCCGCTGCCCCCACGTCTTCTCCGCGGCGGCGTTGCACCCAGGCTGCACCGTGGAGGAGCGAACGAGGCGGCTGCGGCCCCTTCCCTCCCCACGCCTCTCTCAGGCGCACTCATGCCGAGGCGGCCTCCCACGGCGCGCCCCTCCTCTCGGCCAGCCGAGGCGAGGCCCGAGGCGGCGCCTCCCTCGGCCTCCTCCCTCTCCTTTTCTCCGGCGAGCCATGGCCCCCCCACCCTCCTTGCCGGCGGTGCGTCCACCCGAGGGTGGGCACACCACCGTCAAGAGGGGTGGCGGTGGAGCCTTTGGAGCTGCGGTGGAGCCCTTTTTTTGTTACTTTGTCCGTAGGGAAACGGTGGTGGCCCCCCTTGCTCCTTGCCGATGTGTGCATCCACCCGAGGGTGGGTGCACCGTCGTCAAGTGGCCGAGGTGTGGGGGGCAGAAACTTTCCTGGCGATGGCCGGAGTGATCCCTTTTTTTATTGACTTTTCTTTGGGGATCTATGGGGTTAGATCTTGAGTTTGGGATCCTTTTTGGGGCTTAGATCTAGGGTTTTGCTTTGCCCCGAAGGGTATGTTCTTCTTCTAGATGTCTCCACTATGGATGCCCATCTAGATCGAGAGGAACGGCGCGGCCATAGGGCAGGCGCACTTTAGATCTAGTTCTTTTCTCTTCTTTTGGACTTCTGCTTTCTACCTTTGCACCGAAAAATCTAGCAACTAAAACTCGCTCTGATACCAATGTTAAACACAACTTTGTAATGGATCTAGTCTAGATCTATCAGTAGCACTGCCTTTACCTTTCTAGATCGAGAGAGAGAGAGAGAGAGAACCAAGATGAGAACTACCTGCTCCCTGGCTCAACAGACATGAGCCAGAGGGGATGCCCGAGCTGGTGCCGGAGTTGGAACCTCCGTCATTGGCCATGGGTGGTAAAGGGGTTTGGGTGTGTTGGCGGTGAAGCTTCCTGTCGGCGCAGTGACGAGGTTTAATCTCGTCAATGCCCATTGTTATGGACTTGGGTTTTGGAGAAGATGGGGATGCTGGAGATCGTGGCACGGTTAACAGACAAGCAACCAGGGGACACGAGATTTACCCAGGTTCAGGCCCCCGGAAGGAAAAACCTACTCCTGCTTGTCTGCTCTTGATTACGGCGGAACCGAAGGTTACAGGGTGCGCAGATTCAATCTGGCGTGGAGGTGTGTGCGAAAGTATGAGTCGAGAGATCTAGGACGTGCCCTCCTGGCCTTTATATAGACTTAGGAAGGTCTCGGGCATAGTCCTAGTCGGTTACAAGTTCCAGGGTTTTACCCCTTTGAATTTCATATCTAGGCTAGTCTTGCTCTCCAAGGATCCGAAGGCATTATGGGCCTTGGCCACCCGAAAATCGTCGTGGGCCAGCGTATATCCGCTGTGGGCCTTCCTTGGGCTGGACCAGGTATGCTGAAGTTACGTACCCGTAGGGTATAACCATGTCAGTATCCCCCGAGTGATTAGTCGAATTGTAGATTCGGCTGAGGACTCTTCCATTTTTCGGGTGCAACTATGTATTAATAGTATATGTGTGTAGGGATTGTTGACGCGTGTGCCTGACTCACCCGACGGATCAGGGTCAGTTAACTGTCTTAGGACGAAACAACACGATCTTCTTCAAGTTCGAGTCCCTCAACTCGGACCTGGAACATATGCTGGCGTAACTCGACTCAGGCCGTGGAGGACTTACAGGAGTGGAATTCCAGTGATTTTAATTAACATACCCAACGCGTCCGTCGGGATTTTTCATCACGCCTGTTGACATGGATTTGTACTAGCAGAGCGCAGTCATGTGCGTTGCCAGGCCGTCAGATGATATCTGCAGGTCTTATCTTTGCATCGCAGACGCAGCATCTGAACATTTGTCACCGCGGAGGTGTTTTGGGTGGCCAAGGAGATTGTCGCTCACTCAGCGTTTGTTGGGTCAGAGATGCCAAAAAGTTTTTTGCGTGCTGATCCGAAAGATCGCAGTCGAAAAATTCATAGGGTGCGCGACCAGCGCTCCCTATGGGAGTAGCCCCCGAGTGTCTGTTCGAGTCGTAGACTCGAGCAGAGAATTTAGTTCAATCATTGTTCAGCTGTTAAGTCCGTAAGACTAAAAATTTTCGGGTGCTTGAATCCACCCTCCCTATGGGAGTAGCCCCCGAGTTCGTAGTGGAGTCGTAGACTCTACGTAGGACTCGAAGAAATACTTTGTCATTATTCATCTTCCGGGTGCGCGGCCAGCGCTCCTGATAGGAGTAGCCCCCGAGTATTTAGTCGAACCGAAGATTCGAGTGAGTACTCTTTAGCTGTGGAGCCGAAGAAAGTGCTACTATAGCTTTTGATGACATCAGTGCTGACGATCGATGACCTCAAGCGTCTGCTACGCTAGAGATGACTTGACTGGACGAACATGGGTCCCACTTGCTGACTTTGATTTGACCGGTCACGCGCGGCGTGGAGATAATTATGGCGTCTCCTCGATTTCTGCGCGTAGTGGACGGCGTGGTAACGACGGTTTGTTGTGATGTTGACACGTGTACGGTCAGATCTTCCGTTGGCGTTAGGTCTTCTGGATGAACGGCTACCGTGCGTTGTCTTCGCTGTTATAATCATTGAGGGAAACCATGGTTTGTTTTCACCGCACCAGTTCTTGTGCTCATTGCCTCCTTGCGCTCGAGCGATTCTTGCTTCGCGTTGGGATTTTCTTCCACATTTCCGTCGTTCTTTCTACGTTTGCACCGTCGGTGCCGCCGTAGCGCAATGGGGAAACCCAAGAAATCTTCATCTGCGGTTGGGACCAGCGCCGCCGGAGGAAAGAAGGGCACCGCCGCTACTCGAGTCACCGATGGTGGCTGGCGGCGATCAGAGACGCGGGAGAGCGATCTCCGCAAGCTTCACGAGCGGGGCCTGATCCCGCAAGATACGGATGCCGTCAAACTACCCGGCAATGAGGTAATCCCCCGTCCCCCATCTGGGTACCGGGTTATGTTTCTCGCCTTCGTTTTGCGTGGGTTTTCGTATCCAGTCCATGACTTCCTTCGTGGACTGCTCTTCTTCTATGGGATTCAGCTGCATCATCTGTCTCCCAATTCTCTTCTCCACATTGCTTGTTTTATCACTTTTTGCGAGTGCTGGCTTGGTGTCGAGCCGCACTTTGGCCTCTTCCGAAAGCTCTATTCCGTGAATAGGCAATCTGGTTCGGATGGTGTGTATCCCATTGGGGGTTTCATCATCTCTCTTAGTCCCAATCTGCTCTTCTTTTCCTTTTCCATGTCCGAATCATCCAAGATCAAGCGGAGGCGATGGTTTTATATCCGCGACTCCGTAGTGCACGGGCAAGATTTTGGTCTTGTTACCTTTGACCCCTCCCAAATGATTGAGCGAAAAAGGTCTTGGAAAAACCAAATCTTGGACGGTGAGGTGGAGGAGATAGAGGCCCTTTACCGTCGGGTGGAGGATCTCCAGCTGATTCCAGAGAAGGAGGTGAACGGTGTGGACATCATCCGGATGTTTCTAGAGCGTCGGGTGTAGCCTCTCCAAGTGAGGGCGCACCCGATGTTTCTTTATTCCGGGCGCCGTGAGCCGACGAGGGTTTCGAGTGAGAAAATCTCCGAGGGGGATCTTGACAGGGCCCTTCACGCGCTGCTGAAGTTCAAGGTCGGAGAAGAAATCCCAGGGAAGTCGCTGACTCCTCCCTTTTCTTCGACGTTGGTCGTACCGCAGGTGTAGATTTGTGCACGTAGTCCTCTCTTTTTTTTGTCAGCTGTGTATTTGTTTCCTTTGTTTGCTAACAAAGTTCCTTCTGTTCTTGCAGATCTTCAAAGTGCCGGGCATGGTACCACCGTTGCCCGAAAGTTATCTGAATGCCCCGGATAATGAAGTGGTTGATTACGTCCGGCTACTGTCGGCCGATCTCCCATGGAGGATGCCGACGAGTCGAGTGAGGACCATACGCGAAAACGGTCACGGAGCTCCAGCGAATCTTCGGATGCCTCTACTCCTCCGACTCCCAGAAACCCTCTGGGCCTTGAGCGCCATAGTGATGGTCATGGAGGCTCTTCCTCTCCCATTCCTGCCATTCCTGTGCGGGCTGTAGCGCCGCACCCACCAAAGGGAAGAAGGAAGAAAAGAAGGAGGAGAAGAAGGAAGAGAAGAAGAGGAGAAGAGAGCCCAAGGTCTCCTCCTGTCTTTGACCGAGCTCACCGGGCTCGTAAGTTTCTTGGTACTTGTCCTTTTCCTTCATGATTGTTGTGCTTGTGCCGATTAGTTCATATGTGCATTCCTCCCGTGATTCCTCCAGTGGTGGCGCGCGAGAGATGATGGGGGAGTCGAAGATTGCGTCTCCTCCCCCTCAGACGGTGGCGACTTCGGGTGGCGCGCCTACGGATCCTCCGTTGCAGGAGGTGCAGGTGGTTGTGCCTCAGAATTTCGCAGGCGGTCCTTCGGAGTCACCATCAGAGCATGTAAGTTTTCTGCTTCATATCACGGGGGGAGCCCCCGAGTATCTTCGGGTGCGAATTTTGTTTTTACTCCTTTGTGTTAGGCGCAGCCCCCAAGTCCTTTTCTTACTGCTATCTTTTTCTTCAGCCTTTTATGCAGGAGGCCAAGCGACTGGTGCAGGAGCGCTTGGCGTTGGAAGCGAAACTTCGGCAGCTTCAAGGTACCTGTCTGCCTCTTGACGCCTCTCTTATGTATCCTGCTTCTGTTGTTTGACACTTGCTTGTTTTAAATGCAGAGGAGCATAACGATTCCCTCCATGAGGTCGATGCTCTCAAAAAGAGCCTTGGTCAATCGGAGCAGAAGGCCGGAGCCGCTGTTGGCGCGAAAGAACGCCTCGAGCTAGAGCTGACTAAGGCAGCCGAAGCGAAGGAGCGTCTGCAGCAGGAGGCCGCAGATCGTGAGGAGCAGCTGGCCACCGTTGCGGCTGCTCGTGAAAAGGAGGTGGCGACGAAGCTCATGCCTGCTGCCAAGGCTATTTCGGGTGAGTGCTAGTTTTGTACTTGTTTCTTTTTCTTCGGGTCTTCTTCTATGCTGCTTTTCTTCATTTTGTCCTTCTTGTTTTTTCTCTCAGATGCAGCAGGCATCGAGTTCGACCGCGGTGCTCTGGAGCATGGTAGTGCTCTAGATGATGCCACTGTGGCGGTCGAAGACCGCTGCAGCACCGTCGTCGACTCCCTCGCCAATGCAAAAGAGGTCCTTGGACGCTTCTACAAGGAGCTTGTCCCGAAGGGCGCGGCCCTTGATGATGTGGATGCTCTGGCAGAGGCTCTGTCAGCCGAAGCGCCTGCGGCGTACAAGCGCAAGCAGAAGGGCATCGGCGCGTCCGTCGGGCTGGCGATGGCCATGGAGGCTGGAGCGGAGCTAGATCTGCCCCAGATCACTTCTCGGATGCCGATGGCTACGGATGGATCCGAGGTAGCCTTTGCTGCCTATTTTGCTCGCTGCAAGCGATATGGGCCCAAGCTCATTGATTTGCTGTCTGAGTATGCACCTTTGCGGCGGGCCAAAGCTAGGCGCCTGCTCGAGGCGACTCGATTCCGCATCTTAGGCGTAGTAGACGTAGGGTAGTTTGTAGTCTACTTTTGTTGTAAATATCTTGAAGAACACCATCCTTGTGCCACGTAGTGGCCTTATATGTTTAATGAATTCTTCTGAGTTGTGCTCTATCATTGTCTGAAATGTGTTTGTCCCTTTCTTTTCCTGCTGCTCTAGGTTCCTTCGGGTGCTGACCCTGTAGAGGCCCCATCCGCAATGCCGTTGCGACCATCCTTGGATGATTCCTCGCAGATCACTTTCCTTCGGGATCGTGTGCGTAGTCTGGAGAGGGAGTTGCTCGGGTTACGCGGTCATGTCGACGTTTGGAAGTCCAAGGCTGATCGTGGTGCAGCCAGAGAGGAGTACTTGATGGCGGAGTTGGTTCGGCTGTCCGAGCAGCTGCAATGTAAGTTGTTCTTTGGTTGAGCTGTAGCTCTGTTCTTCGGATGAGCCTGCTGGCCTTACTCTTATGTTGTCCGATTGTTGTAGGTGCAAATCTTGCTCCGAGGGAAGAAAAATAGCGTGTCGCTGTTCGGGTCAATTGCTTGACTCAACAGGACATGGAGGCTGGCGGCTTCTTCTGGATGGATCGTGATCGCGCCATAGCCCTGGCGACGGTGCAGGATCGTGTTCATCAAGTTGCGCAGGTGCTCCAAGTCTGCGTATATCGCTTTCCTCGGTCGCACGTCATGTTCCCTTTGGATGCCGTGAGCAAGCCTTGCGGGTCTTCTTCGAAATTTCGAACGTAGGCAATGTCAAGGAGTTGGTGCGGCAGCAATTGTCGCAGGAGTTAAAGCCGCGTTGTCTCTTGTGAGGCTGCACCTACCGACGTGGATTTGGCTACCGTGGCTCTTGGCCACCTCTTCGCCTCGATGGTGGCGAGTGGGACATGCGCACGCTGGCAGTGTAAGGCAAGATGCGAACATATTGTATATTTGTTTGAGCAGCGTGCAGATTATTCTTCAACATAGGTAGTACCAGCAAAAGAGAGAGATGTAAAATTTGTATATTTCGGGCGTGTTGTGCCCTTTGTTGTAAAGGTTTTTTTTTGTGAGCACGCAGATTTTAATTGATACGTGTCCTTTTCATTTGCTCGACGTTGTCGCCTACTCAGTACACGCTGGCCCTCAGTCGATGAAATCGTGAGGTGGGGGGAGCCCCCGAGTGCGTTTGTAGCATGTAGTACAGTTGCAGAAAATAGTGAACCGAAGTTTTGGGGCGAGACACTTAGATTTATTTATATCATAATGGAGGAGGTACATTGTTCGGCTGAGTAGCCTTGGCTGGAAGCCTTATTGAAAGTAAAAAAGGGGGTAGGTTGCTACAGATAGAATCGTCGCAGGTGCGAGATATTCCATGGGTTGGAGTATGCGACTCCAGATTCCACGTGCTTGAGGCGATAGGCGCCACCTGGGATGACTTCGCTGATGACGTAGGGTCCTTCCAATGGCGACTCGAATTTATTCGGTCGCTTTTGCTTGAGTCGCAGGACGAGGTCTCCTTCGACGAAGGACCTTGGGCGTAGCCGGCGGCTGTGGTAGTTGCGGAGACTCTGCTGGTACACCGTTGATCGAGCTGCTGCTATATCCCGTGCTTCTTCGAGTGTATCGACAGCGTCTTCGTGGATTCGCTTCACTCATCAGAGGCGACGCACCGTGGCCTGGTGATTGCCGGTAGCACGGCTTCGGCTCCGTGTACCATGAAGAACGGTGTGTAGCAGGTGGAGCTGTTTGGCGTAGTTCGTAAGCTCCACAGGACGGAGGGTAGCTCCTTCGTCCAATTTCCAGCTTTGTGTTCGAGTGAGATCATGAGGCGCTTCTTGATGCCGGCTCCGATTAGGCCGTTGGCCTTTTCCACTTGCCCGTTCGTTTGCCTGTGTGCCACTGAGGCATATGTGATGTTGATCCCAAGGCCTTCGCAGAAGTCCTGGAATTCTTCGGAGATGAAATTCGATCCGTTGTCGGTGATGATGCTGTGTGGTACGCCAACACAGACAATGGACTCGAAGAACTTGACGGCAGTTTTGCCTTTCTGGTTGGTGACCGGCATGGCCTCGATCCACTTGGTGAATTTGTCGACTGCAACCAGGAGGAAGACGTGTCCTCCTTTCGAGGATTTTGGCAATTTGCCGATCATGTCGAGGCCCCATTGAGCGAAAGGCCAAGCTATAGGTATGGGCCTGAGCTCGGACCCGGGTGCGTGCGGTTTGTCGGCGAACCATTGGCATCCGTTGCATCTTCGGACGATGTCCTTTGCGTCGCTCATGGCCGTTGGCCAGTAGAATCCTGCTCGTAGAGCTTTAGCGACAAGGGAGCGGCTGCCTGCATGGTGGCCGCAGATGCCTTCGTGGATGTCTTGGAGTATGGCCTTGCCGTCGTCGATGGTGATGCACCGTTGAAGTATACCCGTGATGATGCGCTTGTACAGCTCGCCGTTGATGATGGTGAAGGCTTTTGACCGGCGAGATATGCGTCGGGCGTCTGTTGGGTTGTCAGGCAATTCTCTGGTTATCAAGAACTGGAGGTATGGTCGTGTCCAAGATTCTTCGACTGCCATGACCTGCATTAGGTTGACCATGGCTACCTCTGTGTCCAGTTTTTCGGGTCCTTCGTGTCCTTTGGGTAGCGTAGCTCCCGAGTGCCCTGTTTCTTCGGGTGATCCCTTGGGGAATTTCCGCTTGATGGACGGCACGCAGATTTGTTCGAGGAACACACCTGGTGGCACCTTTGCGCAAGTGGAGCCGATGTTGGCGAGTCTATCGGCTTCCTCATTGCTCTCTCTTCCAACGTGCCGAAGTTCGCAGCCGTCGAATTCTCCTTCGAGTGCGTTGTATAGCGCGCGGTACGCGATCATGTTTTCGGCGTGTGCGTCACACTCATTCATTGTCTGCTGGACGACGAGGTTGGAGTCGCCGTAGATGACCAGGCGCGTTGTGCCGCATATCTTTGCCATCCTCATGCCATGGATGAGGGCTTCGTATTCGGCTTCGTTGTTGGAGGCTCTGAATTTCATCCGAAGAACGTACTTCATCTTGTCACCTTGTGGTGAGGTCAAGATGACCTCGCCCGCTTCGCTTGGAGCCGTCGAAATGCATTGTCTAGGACTGTGACATGTCCTGGGTGTCGCAAATGCAACTCCATCCAGTGTACCGGAAGTCCTAAGGACTTGAGATTTGATTGTGTCGCTTCAGAGACGATGTCCAAGGGTGATAGTTCGATGTTCCCACATGGCCACCCGTCGTGGCCTCTGGATTATTCGGGATCTTTGTTAGGGGTGCTTCGCTGACGACCATCACTTGGTGCTCCCGGAAGTAATGGCTCACCGTCGAGCCGTCATGAATACGCCGTGAGGCTAGCTTCGTAGTGAGGGTACCTCTGCTTTGTTGGTGTCGATTACCTCGGAGGTAGTAAATTGGCTGGACCCGTGGGTCTTGCCTTCTTGTCGTTCGACCACGAGTACGGTGTCGACCACGATGTGTGGCTGCTATGTACAAGAGGGGCTCGCGCTCCTTTGGCGTGACCAAAGCAGCGAGGTGGAGAGGAGCAGAGGCTTTCGAATCGTCGTTGGCTTCCGTCCACTCGAACTTGTCTCGCTTTACGCAAATTGGTAGAATGGTAGGGCCTTATCGCCCATACAGGTGATGAACACCTTAGCGCTACCCGTCCTGCGAGCTGCTGGACGCCCTTTAGGTTTTTCGGCTTCTCCATCGTCATGATGGCTTTGATTTTCTTCGGGTTCGCCTCGATCCCTCGTTGAGAGATGAAGTACCCGAGCAGCTGACCTGATGGGACGCCGAAGGCGCACTTTTCGGGATTGAGCTTGATCCTGTAGCGATCAAGGTTGTCAAACGTCTCGCGGAGATCGTCGATAAGTGTCCTTGCCTCCCTGGTTTTTATTACTATGTCATCGACATAAACTTGGACATTGCGACCAATCTGGTCCTTGAGGCAGGCCTACATGCATCGCTGGTACGTGGCACCCGCGTTTTTTAGCTCGAAGGGCATTGTGTTGTAACAGAATACTCCGAACGGTGTAATAAACGCCGTTTTCTCCTGATCTTCGACCTTGAGCCGAATCTGGTTATAGCCTGAGTAGGCGTCGAGGAAGGAGAGTTTCTCGCAACCTGCAGTCAAATCGATAATCTGGTCGATCCGTGGAAGAGGGAAGTGGTCCTTTGGGCAGTGCTTATTTAGTGACGTGAAGTCCACGCACATCCGCAGGATGTCCGTGTCCTTCTTCGGGACCATCACTGTGTTTGCAAGCCACTCGCTTTCTTTGATTTCCCTGATGAAGTCTGCAGCGAGTAGTCTATTGATTTCCTTGTCGATGGCTTCGGCTCGTGGCTCCGACAATCTTCGGATGGACTGCTTGACTGGCTTGGTGTCTGGAAAGACATTGAGTGCGTGCTCGGCGAATTCCCTGGGAACTCCTGGCATGTCCGCAGGACACCAGGCGAAGATCTCCCAGTGCTCACGGAGGAATTCGACGAGCGCGACTTCCTATGCGGTGCTGAGGTCATTGGCTATCAAGGCCGTCTTGGAGGCATCCGTTGGATGGACCTGTACTTTCTTGGTGTTGACGGTGGAGTCGAAGGACATGTCAGGTGCGTTCTGCCTTGTGACTGGGGGTAGCCCATTGTCCGTCATCTCGCGGAGCCTTACAAGCTCGTCTTGCATGCCGCAAGACTGGGAGATTTTATTGAAATCCCTGTCGCATTGGTCCGATCGGGTGAAGCTCCCATGGACTGTGATGATGCCCCTTGGTCCTGGCATCTTGAGTAGTAGGTATGCGTAGTGTGGGACGGCCAGGAACCTTGCGAATGCTACACGCCCCAGGATGGCGTGGTATTGTGACGGCCAGTCCACCACTTCGAATTCGAGCCGCTCCTGTCGAAAGTTGTCCGGCTTCCCGAATATGACGTCGAGTCCTATTTTGCCCAGGGGGAATATGCCCTTTCCAGGGACAATGTAGTGGAACGTTGTGTCTGATTGTTCCAGACTGCATTGCGGGATCCGCATAGCTGCTAGGGTGCTTGCGAACATTAGGTTGATGCCGCTGCCACCGTCCATGAAGACGCGACTCATCTCGAAGCCTCCGATCTGCGCCTCCAGTACCAGGGCAGCATGACCTGGGCGGGGAATCTGGCAAGGGTGATCTGCGCGAGTGAACGTGATGCAGGACTCCGATCCGCTGAGGTACTCAGGGATTGCAGGCGGAGTTGGCACGGCCAAGTTGATTTGTCGGGTGATTTTCTTCTGCACCCTGTTTGTGGGGCGTCCCTTCTGGATCATATTTAGTGCTCCCTTTGGTGGGGGGTATACGACCCCGGCGTTGTTTTGCGCTGGTGCGACTGGTTGGTTTGGGCCTCCTATAGGTGGCGGTGGAGGAGCTCCGTGTGCTATTTCTCCTGGCGCGGGTGCATTTTCGAACGCAGGGATTGGGGCTTGTTGCCTCATCTGCGCCATGCTTTCGCTGAGTTTCTGGAACTCGCGGCAGTCCTTGAGCATGTGACTGGCTTTCTTTTTGCCATCTTGTTTGTCGATGTAGAAGTGGATGGTGCATGGACCCGAAAGTTTTTCGAATGTTGAGGGTCCGTTGTCGCGATCGCGGCGTTGCCACGACTGTGCTGATCGTCCGTTGTCACGAAGATTTCCTCTGCGGTATCCTCCGCTGTTGCGGCTGTTGTCGTTGCGGCGGTCAGCGTAGCCGGCCGCGACCATGTCTGGTCCGTCGCGGTCTTCGTAGACACGCGATCTCCTCTTGCTGCGGCGTTCTCGCCTTCGGCCGTAATCGTCCTCTTCATCTGATTGCGCTCGCTGGATGCAATCTTCGCCGTCTGCCCAGCTGTTGGCAATTTCCATGAGGTGGTCGAGTGTCTTGGGCTTGACACGCCCAAGTTCTTCCTTGAAATCTTGGCGTTTGACGCCGTCTCTGAAGGCGTCGATGGCCCTCTCCTCGGAGATATGCGCTGCGGAGTTCTTGGTGGTAGACCAGCGTAATATGTACGAGCGAATAGATTCCCCCGTTCTCTGAGTGTAGGCTCGCAACTCTTCGATTGAGGCGGGCCTCTTGCTGGTGCCCTTGAAATTTCGAATGAAGCTGTAAACTAGCTCCTCCCAACTTCGGATGGATCCTGATGATAGGCTCCTGAGCCAGACCCGCGCCACGCCTGTCAGCTGCAGCTGGAGGCATTGCATGGCGGTTTCTTTGTTACCGCCGTGCAGCTTGACGGATGACAGATGATCGCTGAGCCAAGATTTTGGATCTTGCGTGCTGTTGAATTTCGGAGTATCCGAAGGAAGCTTGAAATTGCGTGGCATCTTTGTTCGCCGAACAGATTTGCTGAAGCATCGAGCTCCACAGAGTTCTCCTTCGTCTTCATCCATCTCGGACTCGGGCGAGCATGCGCGTTTGGCTCGCGCTTTGTCAATTTTGCGCTGTGTAAGCGCGTCTCTGGCATCGTAGTCGCGTTTATGGCGATGCGAGCTCTTCTTCCTTCGAGGAAGGTCGTGCTCCTCCTCCTCTCCGGATGAAGGGGTGGGGCTCTACGCGCTGACCGAGCTTTCTTCTTGGCTCAGAGCGTATTCGTGAGCGCAGCTCAACGAGTCCGAGTCCGTGAGTGCGGACTTATGCATGGCTCTTTTCGTCCCCTTCCAGGTTGGTGGGCTACGAGATCTGCGATGGCTGCCGGATCGCAGCTTGCGGTGTCTTCGGATGATGTTGCCGTCGGCATCCATATCCATGAACGACGTGGAGAGTTCGGTCACATCACGCGTTCCTTGGGATCCATGTTCTCCACCGAACGATGCTTGTTTCCGATTACCATTCGTGCTAGAGCCGGGTGCCATGGCGGAGCGTAGCTCTCGTCGCTACCGACTCGTAGGCTGCTTGCGTTTGTCGAGCGTCTCCTGCATCTTGACTTGCTTCTTGTGCTCCTCGATGAGGAGGTAGTGATACGCCATCAGTAGGTCACGCGGGGAGTCCACAGGTAGGACTATGTCGCCTGCGACGGCACGGCGTGCTTGGACCCATCCTTATTTGCTAAGTTGGATGACGTGGCCATTGTTTTCCCCTTCAGGTGGGGGCGACTGGCTTCTTCTGTTCCCGCCGTTTCCGTCCTGCGGGTTGGGGTTCGTGTTGGGCAGCGAGTTAGGCGTTTGTTGATCCTGGATGACCGCGGCGCATAGGTAGCGCTCGTAGATCGGTTCGCTACTGCCGCAACTTTCATATCCGGAATCGTAGGTCCCTTCGTCCGAAGGTGGATTGCACAGATCGGAGTTGCAGTTGCTGCTGTTGTCGATGGTGACGTGCGTAGCACGGGGTGCGGAGCCCACGAGGCGGGCCTGATTGATGGCACGGGCACCCGCTCAGGAAGGCGGAGGGTGCCAGTTTGTCCCACCTGGAAGCAGAATCTCCCGAACAAAATTTCGAGTCCGTCGCCTACGGGCTCGAAATCCTTCATGGTGGTCGGCGAGTGGGCGGTGAAGTCGAAATTCCCGAAGAGGTGGTGATTCTCTGTCGCCGCGGAGTTGTAGATCGGTCGGGTCGGAACCATCACGATCGCACAATCAGCAGCCCCGATTCCCACAGACGGCGCCAATTGACGAGGTTTAATCTCGTCAATGCCCATTGTTATGGACTTGAGTTTTGGAGAAGATGGGGATGCTGGAGATCGTGGCACGCATTGACAAGCAACGGGGACACGAGATTTACCTGTGTTCGTGCCCTGAGGGAAAACCCTACTCCCTTTGTGCGCTCTTGATTACCAGGAACCGAAGGTTACAGGGTGCGCAGATTCAATCTGGCGTGGAGGTGTGTGCGAAAGTATGAGTCGAGAGATCTAGGACGTGCCCTCCTGGCCTTTATATAGACTTAGGCAGGTCTCGGGCATAGTCCTAGTCGGTTACAAGTTCCAGGGTTTTACCCCTTTGAATTTCCTATCTAGTCTAGTCTTGCTCTCTAAGGATCCGAAGGCGTTATGGGCCTTGGCCACCCGAAAATCGTCGTGAGCCAGCGTATATCCGCTGTGGGCCTTCCTTGGGCTGGATCAGGTATGTTGAAGTTACGTACCCGTAGGGTATAACCATGTCACGCAGCGCTAGCCTAGATCGGGTAGGGCTTGTAGGTGGGGCGGCTAGGACACGGCTAACCTCGTGAGGCGTGCTGCCGCCCCACCTCTTTATATAGCGCTGGCGACAGAGGCCCACCAACCAGATAGGGTTGGGACGTCCCCGATCAGGGCACGGATAGGAATGTGCTGGGCCGTTGGGCCCAGTCACGTTGAGATCTATCTAACAGTTTTGTATCTCATAATTAAACTGATCAAAGTGCAGTTGCTACTGCTACTGAATATTAATACTTCTTCAATGTTTAGAGGATAGGATCGACTATTGAGTAATGCAATAGTAACAGAACAGAGATTAGAGGATATGTCGATTTTATAGCTGTAGATCTCAGTGTCTGAGCTGACACAGAGGATGAAATTAGCGGCGCCCCGAGAACACAGAAAGCTTCATCCCCACGTGGCAACCTACCTCGCCACCACCCACTGCCGCGTCGCAGCCCGCCATGGTGGACAAAGGTCAAAGCTTCTATGCAGTACGCCGCCGCCGCCACTGGATCCAACACTGCCTCCTGCCATGGAAGACAAAGATCGAAGATTCCGTGCAGTACGCCGCCAACTCCACCGGATACAGCACCACTGGACGCAAATGCAGTGATTCATCGCCGCTTTGAACAAAAAAGGAGCTTTTGCAGCTGGGTAATGCCGGGGTACGTCGGAGACGGAGGACGGTGAGTAGGGGAACGCCGGGCGATGGTGGATCCGGGGAACGCCGGGCGATGGTGGAGCCGGGGGACAGCAGAGCCGAGAGCGATGGCGAAGAAGCACCGGGGATGGTGAGGACGACGCGGAGGAGATGGAGGATCGAGTTACTGCCGGTGGACTCGAGTCCAGTCTGATGCAGTGAAGGACCGCGGGTTTGTTCGGAGAAACTTGAAGGGCTTTTTTGCAAAAAGGGGAACGCGACATCCTCCGTTGGGCGGAGGGAGTAATTTGTTTTATTTGGTGCTTTCACTACGACGGTGTCCATGTGGTGAAATTCTAATCTTCAATTCTTCCTCCAAATAAAATTGACGTTGAAGTCGCTACAAAAATAATTTAATATTATTGGATTAACGTAAGAACTGGATCGATACCTGGGAATCGAGCTCATAACTGAGATTTTATGGGTCGAGTGGGTCGATTCCCAGGGGCCCAAAAAAATTTCCCGGGCCGGGCCAGATTTTGCGGCCTAGCCCGAAAAACAACCGAAATTTTCTGGGTCCGTCATTTTTTCGGTGTCTGCTAGATATGCTCTAAGAGCAAGCACAGTAGAGCCATGTAAGCTAGCTATAATTAGTAAAATGTAGTATTTATGTTGAGTTGGAAAAGAGAGGAGAGGAGAGAAAGATAAGACGAATGTAAGTTAAGAGTCAACTCTATCACATGCTCCTAGGTGCTTTGTGATTGAAATATTGGTCACACTTTAATAAAATAGTATATCTGTTTGTCCAACTATTATACATGTTAGCTATATGACTAACCTATTAACAAGATGTTACAGTGTCAGTTGTCTGTTTTCTTCTGTTTTTGGTCCCAAAAAAGACAGGAAATCAATTTTTCTGGAATTGGACGGGACAAAAGCCAAAATCAATATTTTACCGTGGGGAACACAGAGCCAGAATACGAGACAGAGGGGAGCAACCAGGGGGCCACACCCCCTAGTCGCGCGGCCAGCCCTGGCCCGTGCCTAGGGAGGGTGCGAACGCCCTGGGTGCCCCTGCCTCGCCTCTTCGCCTATAATAATCCCCCGATAACAAAATCCTAAGTACCCGATCAATCTTTCACAAAACAGTCTATAGCCGCCGCCACCAACGTCCCTAGATCGAGGGGATCTAAAGCTCTTCCCGGCACCCTGCCGGAGGGGAGATCATCCAGGAGGCCTTCTTCATCACCATGTCAGCCTCCGGTATGATGCGTGAGTAGTTCCACCTTAAACTATAGGTCCATGTAATAGCTAGATGGTTGTATCTCCTCCTTTGTGCTACCATGTTTAGATCTTGTGAGCTCCGTTCATGATGAAGATCATCTATTTGTAATCATGCATGTTGTGTTTGCGGGGATCCGATGGATATAGAGATTACTATGTCAGATTGATTAGTGGTTCTATCTTATTGATTCTATCATGTCTGTGTTGTTTGTGATCTTGCATGCTCTCCGTTTCTAGTAGCTCTCTTGGAAAGTACATGCTAGTGACTCCAAGAGGGAGTATTTATGCTCGATAGTGGGTTCATGCCTCTATTTAATCTAAGGGAAGTGACATAAATCTCTAAGGTTATAGATTTAATGTTGCTACTAGGGAGAAAACAATGGTCTCTTATTCATGGAACAAGTGGATTGTTTATCTTACACACTTTTCTTAAAGCAGTAATTTGTTGCTTGCAACTTAATACTGGAGGAGGTTCGGATGATAACCTGAAGGTGGATTACTGGTCATAGATGCAGTTGGATGGCCGTCTATGTATTGCCCACTCAAATATCGTAGGATCATGAATGTCTAGTAATGTATTGTTATGCCTTGCTCAGTCCTGTCAATTGCCCTGCTATAATTTGTTTACCCAGTATGTCATGTTTTTTTATCTTAAGGAGAACACCTCTAGTGAACTATGGACCCCGGTCCAATCTTTACCATTGATACATCTTTCACTGTTACTGTTACTTTTTGCAAACCACTATTACCTTCCACACCATACAATTAAGCCTTTGTTTTCAGCAATCCGGTGAGATTGACAACCTCACTGTTCGTTGGGGCAAAGTCTTGAGTTTGTGTTGTGCAGGTTTCCAAGTTGCTAGCAACACCTTTGGGTTGTTTCCTTCCTCCTGATGGTTCGATAACCTTGGTTTTTTACTAAGGGAAAATTTGCTGTTGTGATCATCATACCTTCCTCTTGGGGTCTCCCAACGAAGCTCTGCGTTCAACCACGCACCATCAATATTTTCTGGCGTCGTTGCCGGGGAGGCTAAGGACGGTTTCACAAGGGGAGTCCTTCACAACCTTTCTCTTCACTTTGTTTTTGTTTTACTTAGTTTATTTTGCTTGGTTTTGTTTTCCTCTTTTTATCAAAAACTCCAAAAAAAATTAGTTTCGTTTGGTTTTCTTTCTCTTATAAAAAACACAAAAAAATTAGTTCCTGCTCTAGCTGCTGCTGTTGTTGGCTTGATCCACTTTTTCCAAAGTGAACTCTGTTGAGAACACCAAGTTGTGTGACTTCACTAGCACAAACAACAATGATTTCCTAAGTACACCTATTGCTCCACCTACTCCTGATGCTACCTTTTATGAAATTAAGCCTGCTTTGTTGAATATTGTTATGCGAGAGCAATTTTCTGGTGCTAGTTCTGATGTTGCTGCCCACCTCAATAACTTTGTTGAACTTTGTGAGATGGAAAAGTATAAGGATGTAGATGGAGATATTATTAAGCTCAAGTTTTATGGTTTCTCCTTGAGAGGAAAATCTAAAGAATGGTTGATATCCTTGCCTAGAAATAGTATTGACTCTTGGATTAACTGCAAAGATGCTTTTATATGAAAATACTATCCTCCTGCTAAGATCATATCTATGAGAAGTGAAATAATGAAATTTAAACAACTTGATAATGAACATGTTGCTCAAGCTTGGGAAAGAATGAAATATTTGGTTAAGAATTGTCCCACTCATGGACTTGCTGCTTGGATGATTATCCAGACTTTTTATGCAGGTTTAAACTTCTCTTCAAGAAACCTATTGGATTTAGCTACTGGAGGTACCTTTATGACCATTACCTTGGGTGCTGCAACAAAGCTCCCTGATAATATGATGGTCAACTATTCTGAATGGCACACTGAGAGAGATCCACAAGGTAAGAAGGTAAATCTCTCTCAAAAAAAGGTAAGAAGGTAAATTATGTTCAAGAAACCTCCTCTTTGATTGATAAGAAGGTAAATTAAGAGGCTACCAGGGGGCCACACTCTGCCTAGGCGTGGGCCCACCCCTGGTCGCGCCTAGGGGGGTTTGGCCTCCCTAGATTGCCTCTCTGTCTCGTCTTCTAGATTCGTGTCGCCCACAGTAAAATTTTGACTTTGGCTTTTTTCCCGTCGAATTCCGAGAATATTAATTTTCTGCCTTTCTGGAATCAAAAACAGAAGAAAACAGTCAACTGACACTATGGCAACTGGTTAATAGGTTAGTTCCTGAAAAGATATAAAAACACCTCAAAGTATAGACAAAGCAAAGCAAAGTAGATACTAAACAAGCATGGAACATCAAAAATTATAGATACGTTTCCGACGTATTAGTTCTCTATGATACACATGTACTTAATATGACAAGAACTTACCGGTAACTAAACTTGAGTAGCATGAGGAGAGGCCCTCGTATTTAAGGGACATGAGATTGGCAACTTATACTTTGTCAAGCATATACTCCATATTTTGTTCACTTTAACCTTAATCACTTCAAGATGCTTATGATAGGGGCAATGAGAGCTGAAAGCTAACAAGTACCATAATTTTTGGAAGCTCTTTTTAAGACTTTAAATCCCTGCTTCCCTTTTATGAAGGGTCTTTCTTCCACTATTATATTGAGTCTCCACCATAGGCACAAATTATGAGAGCATAGTTGCCATTCTTAGTTCTATATGCATTGTCCTAAAACTTATTGATTGATTCATATTGTTGGTATTGCTTGTTCATGAACTATTTCTATCTAGTCACTCTTATGAACTTTCAAGGTGTCATATGCATCTATTTGCTACTCCATAAGGGACAAGTTGAATGACACTATGCTATGTTTTCTATATGTGAAACAAAAAAATGTCTTTCAATGCATGTTATTCATGATATTTGTTTGTAACCTTTCATGTTGCATGCATAGTTACTTGGTCTTATTGTTAGAACTTCATCTTTCATGCTCATGTTTAGAGTTTTTTTATCCTAGATTTATTCTTGCAAATGGTTTGATCTTGATTTTGATGGTGCATGTCACCTCAAAAATTATTCTTTTTATCACTTACTTACTCTAGGACGAGCAGGAGTTAAGCTTGGGGATGCTTGATACGTTGAAAACGTATCTATAATTTTTGATGTTCCATGCTTGTTTAGTATCTATTTTGCTTTGCTTTATCTTTACTTTGAGGTGTTTTTATATGTTTTTCTGGACTAACCTATTAACAAGATGCCACAGTGCCAGTTGTTGTTTTCTTTTGTTTTTTGTTCCAGAAAAGGCAGAAAATCAATATTCTCGGAATTGGACGGGACAAAAGCCAAAGTCAATATTTTACCGTGGGGAACACGGAGCCAGAATACGAGACGGGGGGAGCCACCAGGGGACCACACCTCCTGGCCGCATGACCAGCCCTGGCCCGCACCTGGGAGGGCGCGACCGCCCTGGGCGCCCCCTGCCTCGCCTCTTCGCCCATAATAATCCCCCGATACCAAAACCCTAAGTACCAGATCAATATTCCACGAAACAGTCTATAGCCGCTGGCACCATCGTCCCTAGATCGGGGGGGGGGGTCTAAAGCTCTTCCCGACACCCTGCCGAAGGGGAGATAATCCCGGAGGCCTTCTTCATCACCATGCCAGCCTCCGGTATGATGCATGAGTAGTTCCACCTTGGACTACGGGTCCATGTAATAGCTTGATGGTTGTATCTCCTCCTTTGTGCTACCATATTTAGATCTTGTGAGCTTCGTTCATGATCAAGATCATCTATTTTTAATCATGCATGTTGTGTTTGTAGGGATCCGATGGATATTGATATTGCTATGTTAGATTGATTAGTGGTTTTGTCTTATTGATTCTATCATGTCTGTGCTGTTTGTGATCTTGCATGCTCTCCATTTCTAGTAGCTATCTTGGCCAAGTAGATGCTAGTGACTCCAAGAGGGAGTATTTATGCTCGATAGTGGGTTCATGCCTCTATTTAATCTAAGGGAAGTGATAGAAATCTCTAAGGTTGTAGATGTGTTGTTGCTACTAGGGAGAAAACAACGGTCTCTTGTTCATGAAACAAGTCGATTGTTTACCTTACACACTTTGCTTAAAGCAGTAATCTGTTGCTTGCAACTTAATACTGGAGGGGGTTCAAATGATAACCTGAAGGTGGATTACTAGTCATAGATGCAGTTGGATGGCGGTCTATGTATCTTGTTTTATTGCCCAATCGAATCTCATAGGATTATGAATGTCTAGTTTGCATTGTTATGCCTTGCTCAGTCCTGTCAATTGTCCTGATGTAATTTGTTTACCCAACTGTTATCACCGTATTTTAGCCGAAGACGGAGATGGGCCGTGATCAAGATGGGCTTGGAAGATACATATATTCAACGTGTTGTTGGATCGGCCTAGTGCGTAGATTTGGGCTGAATTGCCCGTGTATCTTGTATCATAGTAGGATTCGTGTTTGTTTAGGTTCCGTTTATGTTTAGGTAAAGATAGAGTTGTAGAGTTATTCCAAAAGTAGAGAGTCTCCGGACTATAAATATGTACCTAGGGTTATTGAAAGAAGAGGACAACCACGTTCACAACAAACACAATCTCGGCGCATCGCCACCCCTTGTTCCTAGGGTTTCTTTCGGTAGTGCCATGTCGCCTAGATCGCGTCTTGCGATCTAGGCGATATCTACTGTTCGTTACCGGTTTTACTCGTCTTGAGCGTTGTTGATGGCGAGTAATACCATTATCATAGATTGCTTGAGGCTAGCATCGCCTTTGTTTCGTTATTATCGCCGAAGTTATGCTACCTCTAGCTATCTCGCTACCCTTGCACCGTGTCCCAAAGTGCAAGGGTAGCACCTTGATCTTTATTTAGTCGATTCGATCTGTTATAGTTGTGCCTTGTTCGTCAAGGTTTAGTTTAATATCTACGTAATCAGGCCTTACAAACGGGTTGAACGATCCGGTAATGCATAAGGATGTGGCTTATTCGTTCTAGAGAGGATGTTCCGGTAATTGGCTTTATGTTGGTTATTAGGCCTTCTCTAGGGTTGATATTCTTCATCTTTTGTACGTACTAGGCTCAATTACGCGTAGGACGTTCCAGTTATGTGGTGAAAACGTTAAACTATCGTAGATCGATTTAACTTGTAATGATCAAGCAAAACCCCATGTTATCATGAATCTAACGCAGAACCATGGGGCAATCGGCTTTAGGAGCCGATTTACAGGGAAACCTGGGAGCCGATCACGGCTCGAATTTTACGTATACTTGTTTATCATGCAGGAAATCAATCGGAGCAATCCTTCACCTTCCTGACCAGGTATAGGTCAGGTGGCACGCCCTCGAACCAAGCCAGGACGTGTGCCGGAGCTTTTGCGGGCCATCGCCCGAGGGACCAGGGCCCACCAGCAGTCCTGGGAGCCTCCCGGCTCTCCGTGTTGCCAGTCGCTGCTCGCCGGTGGGTTTTGGCAGGCAACACCAACATGCTATATTTGTTTATCTTAAGGAGAACACCTCTAGTGAACTATGGACTCCGGTCCAATCTTTACCATTGGTACATCTTTCACTGTTACTTTTACTTTCTGCAAACCACTATTACCTTTCACACCATACAGTTAACCCTTTGTTTTCAGCAAACCGATGAGATTGACAACCTCACTGTTTGTTGGGGCAAAGTCTTGAATTTGTGTTGTGCAGGTTTCCAAGTTGCTAGCAACCCCTTTGGGTCGTTTTCTTCCTCCTGGTGGTTCGATAATCTTGGTTTCTTATTGAGGGAAAACTTTTTGATGTGCTCATCACACCTTCCTCTTGGGGTCTCCCAAAGAAGCTCTGCATTGAACCACGCACCATCAGCAACACCTTAAAGCAACAACCAGCCACACTATTAAACTTGTTCTAGCGAACATACTTAAGACACGACCCTTTTTCTCGTGGCACTTTTGTAGCCAAACCCTCCAATTATAAAGAATTGACCTGTAGTCCACTTGTCCCAATCGCCCGTGTTTCAGCGTGGTTCACTTCGCTCCCACGCGGGCACTGACACGGTGGCCCACCAAGCAGATAGGGTGGCAGAGACAGAGCTGCATCGACGAACGACGGGGTTGCAAGAGCTACATGGATGGCGTGAGCGAGGGCGACATGGACGAAGTGGCTAGCATATGACAAGGCTGGCGACCAATGTGAGCTCGGGAGGTTCCCATGTCGGTTTTGAGTAGGAGGCGGGGAATCAACGGTTGGCCGAGTGAGGGAGAGAGCTAAGGAAGACAAAGAGGAGGCCAACGAGAGGGACTCAATGGAGAAGAAATGAGCACTCGGGGTCATGGATGGAGAGCTAGGAGAGATGGGAGAGAACGGGGTACCCGAGCGCGTTTTGGCAGAAGTCGGCGCAGAGCGGAATGCAAAAATGCCAGGGGTATCTAGGATTTTGGTGCTGGGCTAGGTGGCTGCCCTGGGTGGGTCTCTAAAATATACCTCGTTCGTCCCAAAGTGTAAGGCGCCTAAGGTTTAGTCAAAAGTCAACGTTTTCTAAGTTTCTCCAAGATTATACATAAAAATATAAATATTTTTAGAATACCAAATCAATATCAATAGATTTATCATAAAATATATTTTCTTAATGTATATATTACATAATGTAGATGTATATTTTTTTTCTAAATATCTTTCTATATTAACATGAAAATAAAATACATGCACAAATATATAAACAACAACGTGTGGCTAGTAAGCCTCTTATGTACTAGCTCATTGATGATTAGGGCTTCTTAACTATGAACATTTAATATCACTTGATAACGAGGTCATATCACTAGAAAAATTGTGTGATACATACCTAAAACTAAGCATATCATCTTATCATGTTACTAAGTTTAATTGTTGTAGATTTCTAAAAGTTGAGTATCATTTGTTAGACCATGAGATCATGTAACTCTACAGTACCGGAAGAATATTTTATGGACATCAACCGGTATTGCATAATTGGGTGGGCATAAATATGTTCTTCAAATATCTCCAAAGTCGTTTATTGGATTGCATGGATCAAAGACTACGATTTGTCAGCCTATGATGGAAAGATATCACTGCTCCACTCGGTAACACAACATCTTAAAGGTAGGATGATGATCCTCCAATTGCTAAAAGAAAGAGGCATGTATGACAACGCCTGTACATTGTAGTGCAGCACTACTTATGTGCTAGTACACGGTAGTGCGGTTTCATTGCAGCTTTAGTAAAAACTGAACGGTCCGGTAGCATTTTCGTGTGCCGGCTTGAAGGCAGATTTCTGAGGTATCGGTGATCCAGATTTTTTTTAACAAAGTGAATATATTAATGTAACATCTCAAAAATATTAATCAAGATTATCAAGTTCCAATCACCCAAGTTTAGGGTTAATAAAAAGTTTTGTTATTAAAATCAATATGAATGCATGTGTATGAGTAATGCATGAATGCTTGCGATTGCCATGTTTTATTGCTATGAATGCTAATGATTGGTTTAAAGATGAATACAATATCATCTAGATCATTTTCAAGCAGAATCAAATAAAGCGAAAATCAAATATAAAACATATAAGCAAATGGCTATTTTGGCCAAACTTGTTCACTAGACCACTTTGGGTGTTTCTAGTCCAAGTTTTCTAACAGAAACCAATCCAATTCTTTTCACCCCTTGCTAGACCAAGTAATAATGAACCCAATCCAACTTTGCAAACCAACAGAAACAAATTCCAAATTTGTTTAAAGGACAATTCAAAATTGAATCAAGTGTATGTACTAAGACCACCATTTTTCAAAAACCACTCAAACCACTTCACCTTGCCAAACCCAAGCAACCTCAGACTATCAACCATGTGACCATAGCACTTACCGAAATTCAGCCAAAAATTCAAATATAAATTTTATGCGGCCATTTCATCAAACAGTTGGTGAGCTCAGATTAAACTGCCTAACCTCTACTATTTTGAGCAGTGTTTGATCAAACCATTATCCTCAACTTACTCCCCTTGTCACCCCCATCACCCAACACGACATTGAACCAGCCCCCTCTTCACTGCCCGCACCAGTGCCATGCCGACCCGAAGCTCACTCGCCATGCCCGTAGCTCGCTGTGCCGACATCGCTAGAGGAGCCCGGCCATGTCGCACTGCCCCTCTCGCCGGTGTATAAATAGAGGCCACCCCCGCCTCAATTATTCACACCACCTCACTCCCCTCTCTCTCTCAGAACCACCCCTGACCCTTTCCTGTAGCAAGGCGTGCACCAACCCGCCGCAATTTGGCCGGAGTCCGCCGCTGCAGAGGAGAAAAGGACCCGTCGATTGGAGCCACCCCAGGAGCCGCCGCGACCACCGTTTAAACCGCTGTCATCGACAATGTCGTTCGCCCCTATCGCCGACCCTAGTTGGAGCCCAGGTGAGCCACCGTGTACCCCCACCGTCGCCGTTAGGGTTCAGTCTCGTCGGAGCTGTGCGACGGAGATGACGAATGTGAGCCGTAGATCTTGTTCTAATCGTAGGGTCCAGATTGAAACTTACCGCTTCATTTAGACTGAGCCGCTGACTAGTAGGACCCCCCTGTCAGCCGCCCGCTGCGCGCGCTGTGCAGCTGGGTCGGCCCAGTAGCATTCCCGCCCGTAGCCCAGAGATTTAAACAATCTTTTTCCATTTAATTCAAACTCTAGTTTAGTCAGTAGATTCAAAAATTAATTCAAAGAGTTTTACTAAACCAAATTGCGTGAAACCAATTTTGCTAGAAAGGTACTGAAATTATTAATCCAAGTCCGTTGGATTCAAACCATTTGAAATTATAGATCACCTATACCAAAAACAACAAGACAAAGCCTTTTCCACATTCAAACATTTTTCAAAAATAAACCATAAATGCTTTTGAGTTGATTCCAACTCTCAAAAATCACATTTGGAAAAATCTTACTGAATATGTAAAAATATTTAGGTTTGCATGCAGTAATCTTCGAATAGTACTAAAATAATGCCCCATAGGAATTTGTAGTCCCTTTAATTATTTAAAATAGTAATGTTAAACTTTATAAAATGTGACCACCACTTTAAATCACATTCCCAAGTATTAGAATATATGGTTATGACATGTGCCAACATGATCCCATATTTTAATTGGAGAATATTAAATCTTAAGTAGTTTTCAATGAGCAGAAATTACTTTTCGAAAATAAAATAAATAAGACTAGGTCGTTATTTCATGTGATGATTGTGATGATGTTAGATCATCTAGGTGAGCCCTTGTGTGTGGTAAGTAGAGGTAGTTAAGTATTGTTTGGTGATTGTGTACCTCGTATTCATTTTATAGACGCTAGTACCGACCAAGGCTACGAGGAGGAGGAGTACTATGAAGAAGAAGAATACTTCAACCACTACACTAAGCTACCATTTGCAAGCTAAGCTAAACCATGCAAGTCCTACTTGCAAGACTAACCCTACAATATAACATATGCAATGTATTAGGCATGTTTTGGTTATGCAACCTTGATTATACCAAATCCAAGTTTTACTTACAAGCTTTATTCTTTTATTTCTTTATCAAAGTTATTTATTATTCTAGTTAGTAATTTGTGAGTTTTGGAAAGATAGTAGAGGTAGCATAAAGAGCATAAAACTTGGCCTAAGTAGTTATAACTAGATGTCATACTGAGGCATGAGATTTGATTTGGATAGTCGCACTTGATTAGCACCCTTCATTAGTGATTACCCTCAACTTTAGTGGCTAGTGCTAAGCATAAAATTTGATCACTTTAGATGGGAATACTTGGTGAAAATGATTATGAAAACCTTGGAATGAAGATTCATTCTATTGAAATGTTTTGACATGTGTTGTGAACACAAGATGATTTGATGGTGAAAATGTTGAGGCATGAGCCTTAGCCCTTTATAAAACTGATGGTTGGGTTCGGATGCGATACCATTCCAATTTTACCGTACAACCACAATACCCGAATTTGGGTAGGGCTTGACTGAAAGTTTATATATATTAGTATGGGTTCCCTTGCGGAAGAGGTATGAGCTGAGACTACCTCGTGATGATTGTCCACCTATGCAGTTCCCAAGGTGACAGATGGTCATGGTTGGGAGGCCAAACTCATAGGAAAGGTGCCTATACTAGGGTGTGTAATTGAAATGTTAGGATTGATTATCCGCATACTAAGTATGATGATTCAGGGTTATGCCTGACGGATGTATTGAATGTTGTGGTGAAAGTGTACAATTTCTGCAGAGTGTCAAACTATTCGAATAGTCGCGTCCGCGATTATGTACAGTAACTATGACTTTGACTTGAACACAACAGGGTTGTGAACATGAAAACTAAATTCCCACTTAGGTGTTGTAAAACATTAGACTAGTTTTCTTTACTTCTAAACTCAGTTAGAGGTAAACCTGACTTTTTGCAAATAAACCTAGAGCTTAGGATTCCTGCTCGAATTACTTTACTCGTTAGTGATAGTTTGCAAGTAGTTAAAGAGTACTCATGGCTTTGTCCCTGGCTATTACTATGGCCATACTATGAGGAGGACTACCAGGATGATGGACAACAGGAAGTCTATGACAACTAGGATCATCTCTCATCGTCAGCATTGCCTGTGACCCTGAAGATGGAGCCGTGACCACGCTATCCTTATTATTATTCCGCTGCGTTGATTGTATTAGACTGGATCATGAAATCCTATATTTGTAAGACCTTTATTATGGTTTGTAATAGATGATGAACTATGGTACCAATCTGTTATGTCTCGCAAAAATGGTAATCCTGAGATTGCGATGTATGACATAACAGATATCTGGGATTAAAAAATCGGGTGTTGACAATTAATATTATGAAAATACCTACTACACCCAATTTATGTAATAATACAGTGTCCTAACAAAAAACGATGCATACGGCTTAAGATAATAAATACAAAAAAAAATCCTACTACAATGATCTACGTTTTGTATTAGCAGACCAAACAGCAGATACTACCATAAATCCTATTTCTCCAAAAACGACGCTCCAAGAAGAAAATAGTGCACAATCATTCATTCTTCAATCATAGATCATAGATTTCCATCCTGACAAAAATCGGCTCTCTCAAAACAATGTCATTGTCAGACAAAACCAATTAAAGCTAGAACTTAGATTTTTTATTCTAAAAAATTAGACACTTAGCTTAACATGTGCTATTGCTCCCATTTTTCGATGCAGCTCCTACGGTCACAAATCACCAAGTCAATTTCTTATCATCACCAGGACACGAATTATCATTGCTAATTCTCAGATCTCAGCTTCAATGACATTATCCGCATACTTATTCCACCTTGGAACTAAATACACGTCTCACGGTCGCAACATACCGCAGAGTTTCACTTCGCTCCCTCTAAATCCAAACTGTCAGAAGAAACACGGTTGCGCAATTGAATTCCACCCGAGCTGGAACCTCCATGCATGATTCGCTCAGCGGAGTTCACGCGCGGAACCTTCCAAAAGTAGACACTTCGGCCAGATCAATTAACACATGCATCAAGCAGATTGACGCTTTGACGTGAGAGAACCTCTATGGCCACCGTCTTTATTGTGTTCAAGCCAGCAGCCCCACACGCCCAATTAGCCTCCACCAAGACCGACCGTCACCAAAGCCGACCGGCAGCCCGAAGGCATGACCGGTTGCCTTTACATCCAAGCCGGCAGCCGAAGGCTCACGATTTCGAGCACGCTGGAGACAAGCCACCATCATGCCGTCTATACAGGGCTACATGTCCGCGCCTCGCCAAGCGTCGCGTCCCAGTCAGCAAAGGCAACCCCGCCACCATTCGCAAGAGAGAACCAACCGGCGCCGCCGTCCCGGTTCCCAACCTCCACCGTCGTGAGCGCCGTGCAAACTTGAATAAAAGCTGGGAATATAGCTAAAAAGGAATAGAACCTGGGATGCATAGGCTAATGCAAACTTCCATCTTCCGAAAAGATTTAAACAGCGCCGTGCAGCTCGTGCCTATGTTTGAATGGCAAGACAGTACGATTTGTATACATCTAGCTTAAGGATCAACATGTATTTTCGTCACTACCTTGGTAGGATGATTTTTTTTTTGTGAACTACCTTGGTAGGATGATAATCCTCCAGTTGCTGAAAGAGGCCTGTATCCCAATGCTCCGTGCCTTCTAGTGCCGTGCAGCTTCTGTGCTAGTCCACGGCGGCGCGGTGGCATTGCAGTGTTTGGGGAGAACATAACAACGCTGGTCCGGTTGCGTTTCCGTGTGCCGAGCTTGGAGGCAGATTTCTGAGGTGTTTCTTGTTGATCCAGATGACCAGATTTGCCTGACAACGTGCTCTAGATTCAAAAATCGTGTAAATTCTGACTATCAAAATTCAGTACTAGAACACACCAATGGAGGACTAATCTAGAAATCTGATCAGAGATTACTCCAGAGTCCAGACTCGATACTTACCAGACTTTAGTACAGTACATAAGATGGTCACAAGATTACTCACATAGTCCAGACTCGATACTCACATAACTCGGACACCAAAGCTGAACAAAGTAACAGGGAACGACTCAACACATTGATAGTCGACACAGACCGAAATCCACACTTATTTCATGCTCTGACCAAAGGCATCAGTCGAAGCAGCAAACCGAGCCCCATGTTCCAAGCAGGAGACGCCTAGCCGGAGATCTGGATAGACTTCACCTCGGGCTTCTTGGCCTCCTCCTTGGGCACGGTGACAGTGAGCACGCCGTTCTCCATGGACGCCTTGATCTGCTCCGCCCTGGCGTTCTCGGGAAGCCTGAACCTGCGCAGGAACCTGCCGCTGCTGCGCTCGACGCGGTGCCAGGTGTCCGTCTTCTCCTCCTGCTCCTTGTTCCGCTCGCCGCTGATCTGGAGCACGTTGCCGTCCTCCACCTCCACCTTCACCTCCTCCTTCTTCAGCCCCGGCACGTCCGCCTTGAACACGTGCGCCTCGGGGGTCTCCTTCCAGTCGATCCGCGCGCCGGCGAAGGCCGCGGTCTCGGACGAGGAGGTGCGCGGGAACGACGGGAAGATACTGCTGCTCCCGCTGCTGCTGCCGGAGCCGAAGGGGAAGCCGTCGAAGGGGTCAAAGAGGTCGAGGGAGAAGGGGTCGAACACGTTGCTGCGGCGGATCATCGACATGGTTGCTCGATTGGGGCGAGGACTGAGCGAGATTAGGAAAGTTTTTCAGCTGAGGGATGCTTCTTCGTTCTGGGCCGGGGCGACGAGGGGAGGCGAGATTTTATACTGCGCCGGTGGACGCCGGTGCGAGGAGGGTCCGGAGCGTGCTCATCTGTTCTGGAAGGCTCTGGAATTGGAAACGGAACTACGGAAGAAGCAGCTAATTTTGGAACATCGGTCCTACTGCTGGGATGGTATCGGCCTGCTATGGGGAACGAACTTCTCTAGTGGTTTCTAGTAGCTTCACGCGGTAGTACTCCCTCCGTTTCAAAATATAAAATGTTTTAAAGTAATATTGAAGACATCTGGTGCTCAGTTATTAAAAGATAGGACATCTGATGCTCTCCGACAGATTTTAGTGATATAAACGAATCTAGACAAATAGAAGTTAGTTATTTCTAAATAAAGAAAATAGAAAGAGTAATAAAACTCGTTCTGAAAAGGACACTGCTAGGCGTCTTTCCATCCCTGGGTCCCAGCCGTCCGATCAAGCGAGATTAACGATTAGATCTTCTTTCCATGCCTTCATCCCGCTTTTGCTACAAATACACCGTTTTTGCTATAGATAGTCCCGTTTTTGCTACATGTAACAGAAAACGGTTCGATCCAGAAAATAGAAAAACAGACTGAACCTCGCCCGAGATTTCACCGAAGATCTCGCCGGTGATCGTGTAGAAAAAAAGTTATGCTAATGTAACAAACCCGACCTCGCCAGAGACCTCGCCGGAGACTTTCGCCGGGAGAACTCGTCGGAGACCTTGTAGCAAAAAAATTGGGCTATTGTAGCAAAACCACTAAATGGTTATAGCAAAACAAAATGTCCTATGTAGCAAGTCCAACTTCTCCGCGGATCTCGCTGGAGATCTCGTCAGAGACCTTGTAGCAAATATTTTCTGCATTGTAGCAAGAGCACAAAACAGTTGTAGCAAAAAATATGATAATGTGCAAAACTCAACTTCGCCGAAGACTCGCGAGGGGATCTCGCCGGAGACCATGTAGCAAAAAATTTAGCCCCGCGAGAATAGTGAAAGTAGAAAAATAAATATGACTAGAGAGCTAAAATGTTATACAAATATAGCAAAGAAAAAACTGATGTAGCAAAAGGCACGTGAGGAGGGCAACCGCCAAGTCCGCGATGGCCGGACCCTAATTCTCTGACATCGGCAGCTGCAGAACCGCGCTGCAAAGGTGAGCACGGGCGGGAGGAGACGCGGTGGCGGTGCAAGGAGGCGGAAGCGCCGAGGAAGTGGTCGATTTAGCCCAGCTCGAAGGGGCGCAACACAGATGCATGAGGAGGAGGAGCAGAGGAGGTTGGTGTGCGGCGGCCAGAGTTCGTCGACACTCAGAGCGGGCGGAGAAGAACTCATCCGTCGGGGGATGGGTGCGCAGGGAAGCACGCTGATGACTCCTTGTTGACGTGGGATCTTCTTTCTTTATTCCCCGATAACGGCGCCAGAAAGCTGGATGGCGCTCAACACTTGTCGTGAAACGCTTCGTTGGAAACCCCAAGAGCAAGGTGTGAAGCAGCAAGCAGCAAGTTTTCCCTTAGTTGAGACCGAGGTTATCGAACCAGAAGGGGGAAGGGAATGTCATATAGGTGTTGCAAGCAACGCGGAGACCTGCACAACACAAACTCAAGACTTTGCCCCAACGAATCAGTGAGGTTGCCAAGCTCACCGGTTTGTTGTAACAAAGGATTAAACGTATGGTGTGGAAGGTAATGGTTTGCACCAAGTAAACAAGTAACAGTGGAAGATGTATCAATGGTAAAGATTAGACCGGGATCCATAGTTCACTAGAGGTGCTCTCCTTAGATAAACAACATGGCATGAAGGGTAAACAAATTACAGCAGGGCAATTGACAGGAACTGAGCAAGGCATAACAATGCAATTACTAGTCAGAAAGATTCTATGAGATTCTTTTGGGAAATACAACAAGATACATAGACCGCCATCCAACTGCATCTATGACTAGAAGTCCACCTTCGGGTTATCATCCGAACCCCTCCAGTATTAAGTTGCAAGCAACAGACAACTGCTTTAAGCAAAGTGTGTAAGGTAAACAGTCCACATATTCCATGAACAAGAGACCGTTGTTTTCGCCCTAGTAGAAACAACACATCTACAACCGAAGAGATTTCTGTCACTTCCCTTGAAAACTAGAGGCATGAACCCATTATCGAGCATAAATACCCCCTCTTGGAGTCACTAGCAACTACTTGGCAAAGATAACTACTAACAACGGAGAGCATGCAAGATCACAAACAACACATACATGATAGAATCATAAAGACAAAATCATTAATCAAACCAACATAATAATCTCAATATCTATCGGATCCCCATAAACGCAACATGCATGATTACAAATATATTAGATCTTGATCATGAATGGATCTCACAAGATCTATACATGAATGCACAAAGGAGGAGATACAACCATCTAGCTACTACATGGACCCATAGTCCAAGGTGGAACTACTCACGCATCAGACTGGAGAGAAGGCCTCCGGGATGATCTCCCCTCCGGCAGGGTGCCGGGAAGAACTTCAGATCCCCCCGATCTATGGAAGATGGTGGCGGCGGCTATAGACGGTTTCGTGAAGATTTGATCAGGTGCTCAGGTTTTCTGCATCGGAGGCTTTTTATAGGCGAAGGGGGAGACCGAGGAGGCGGCCAGGGGTGAAAAATCCTAGCTAGGCGCGGGGCTGGGCCCACCCGCTCCTAGGGTGGGTCTGCCCCCCTGGCTGGCCCCTCCGGCTCTCCTCTAGACTTCTTGTTCCCCACGGAAAGTAATTTACTTTGGCGTTTGTCCCGTTCAATTCCGAGAATATTTCTTTACTAACTTTTCTGAAACCAAAAACAGCAGAAAACAGGCATCTGACATTGTTGCAACTTGTTAATAGGTTAGTACTAGAAAACATGTAAAAAGCACCTCAAAGTGTATACAAGTAAAGCAAAGTAGATACTAAACAAGCATGGATCATCAAAAATTATAGATACGTTTCCGACGTATCAAGCACCCCCAAGCTTAACTCCTGCTCGTCCTCGAGTAGGTAAGTGATAAAAAGAATAATTTTTTAGGTGACATGCACCCTCACAATAAAGATACAACCATTTGCAAGCATTGAAAGCTGGGATCAAAGAACTCTAAACATGTGCATGAAAGATGGAGTTCTAACAATAGGACATAGTAACTATGCATGCAACATGGCAAGCTACAAACAAAGATCATGAATAACATGCATTGAAAAACGTTTGTTTGTTTCACATACAGAAAACATGGCATAGTGGAAATCAGCTTGTCCCTCATAGAGTAGCAATATAGATGCATATGACACCTTCAAAGTTCACAAGGGTGACTAGAAACAAATAGCACACGAACAAGTAATATCACAATATGCATCAACCAATTAGCTTTGGAACACTGCACACGGAATGACAACTATGCTCTCTTAATGGTGCCTAAAGGTAGAAGGTGGAGACTCAATAATGGTGGAAGATGTTGGAGATATGCCCAAGAGGCAATAATAAAGTGGTTATTATCATATCTTCACACTTATGATAAATGTTTACATACCATGCTATAATTGTATTAACCGGAAACATTAATACTTGTGTGATTTGTAAACTAAAATAAGAGTCCCTAGTAAAGCCTCTTGTTAAACTAGCTTGTTGGTTAATATATGATCATGGTTTCCTGATCATGAACACAGAGATGTTATTAACAACAGGGTCATATCATTAGGAGAATGATGTGATGGACATACTCTTATAGATAAGCGTAGCATAAAGATCAAGTCATTTCATTAGTTCAATTGCTATATGCTTTCTGATACATGGTAACCTAATTCCTTCGACCATGAGATCATGCATATCACCTTTACCGGATGGATGCTTTGATGACATCAAACACCACACCGTAACTGGGTGGCTATAAAGGTGGCATTGAGTGTTCGGAAAGTATTGGTTGAAACACATGGATCAAGAGTGGGATTTGTCCATCCATATGACGGATAGATATACTCTGGTCCCTCTCGGTGGAATGTCATCCAATTAGCTTGCAAGCATGTGACTGGCTCACAAGGGATCACATATCACGGGAACGAGAAAAGAGTACTTATCGGTAACGAGGTTGAACTAGGTATGCAGAGATACCGACGATCATAACCTCGGATAAAGTAAACTATCGTGAGACAAAGGGAAATTGGTATCGTATGTAAGTGCTTCATTCGATCGCAAAGTAATCGTAGAAATATGTGGGAGCCATATGAATTTCCAGATTCCTCTATTGGTTATTGTTCGGAGAAGTGTCTCGATCATGTCCGCATAATTCACGAACCGTAGGGAGACACACTTAAGGATTCGACGTTGTTTGAGTAGTTATGGTATTATGAGAAAAATACCAAATGTTGTTCGGAGTCTCGGATGGGATCCGGGATATCACGAGGTGATCCGGAATGGTCCGGATAATAAGATTCATATAAGGAAAGTCCCGTTTCGGAGTTCGGGAATGATTCCAGTGTTTTCATCGGGAATGTTCTAGAAGGTTCCGGATTGTCCGGCACTCCGGGGGGTAGGGTACATGAATGTTTCATTACATATTGAATGATTGCATCATGTACTAAGTGTTCTTGCTGTTCCAAAACTGAAAGTCAAACTGCCATTTGAAAGTCAAACGGCTAAAACAGAAAGCTGTGGAAACAGAAACTGTGGGAAACAGAAACTGTGGGAAACAAGCAAGAGGTGGTTGGAACCGACTTGGGGAGGAGTCCTCTAAGCCAAGCGCCAACCAAGGCCGACTTGGGGAGGGACTGCCTCCCTTGGCCGCCCCTCCCACCTATAAAAGGAGGGCGGGGCCTCCTCTAGACACACAAGTTCCTATCCTCTAATCTCCGGTTTAGAGCCGTTTTGGTTTAGAGCTTCTAATTGCCCTAGCTGCGGTTTAGAGCCTTCTAATTGGTGTGTCTAATCCCTAGACCACTAATATCTCTCTCTCATACTCCACCATACTCGCCCGGCTTAAGGCGAAGCCTCGGGATCTCCCTCTACTTCCTGTACCACGCCAGTTGTCTTGGAATCGCGAGAGAGTGCTACAACCTCCATTTCTTTGGAACAAGGGAGAGGAAGGTCTTTGTCGAGTAACGATGTGACCGATTACGGAAGCGCTGCTTTAACGCAGCCGGAAGGATCGTCTCACGCGATCTTGAGATCGGAAAGAGTGCGACTACATCACCCACGAGAATCGCTCTCGTTAACCGCTTTGGAATCTTCGAGGTAAGTTATTCCATCGACTCGTTGCTACAATCAAGTAGATAGATCTTGGCTTGTTTGTTTGTATGATAGAAATTTTTGTTTTCCATGCTACGAACCCCTACAAGTGGTATCGAGCCGTGTCTATATGTAGATCTGTTGCAGAGTAGAACACAATGGTCATTGTGGGCGTTGATGCTTTATTGTCGATTGCTTATTGTGTACTTTGCATCTTGCGGTATGTTGGGATGAAGCGGCCGGGCTAACCTTACATGACATCGTTCATGAGACTTGCTCCACGCTTGACATGCAACTTGTATTGCATAAGTGGCTTTATGGTGCTGTTTCTCCTAGCATAGTTAAGATCCAATTTACAACGTGTGATTAACAATACTAGTATCAATGTTGTGGTTCTTGTTCGTAAGTTAGAACGACACTTATTGAAAGCCCCAAACCACGTAAAATATGCAAAGAAAGTAGAGGCGTCTAACTTTGTTTTGTGGGTGCTGTGATGTGATATGGCCATGATTGTGATTATATATGATGTATGCAATGTTCCTTATTGTAAGTTGGCAACCGGCAGGAGCCATATGGTTGTCTTTAATTTATGTTAAGACCTGCGTGTCTATTCAAAGTAGTTGTAATAGTTGAAGCCGGTGGACGACAACCATGGAGAAGCGTCATTGACCTTGATGCAATGCCGATGATGATGGAGATCATGTTCGTGCTTGAAGATGGAGATCGGAAGCACAAAGAAGAAAGGCCATATCATATCACATATTATGAATTGCATGTGATGTTTATCCTTTATGCATCTTGTATTGCTTAGTAGACGACGGTAGCATTATAAGATGATCCCTCATGCACATGAATTTCAAGTCATAAAGTGTTCACCCTTAGTTAGCACCGTTGCTAAAGCTTGTTGTTTCGAAGCACCACGTGATGATCGGGTGTGTTAGATTCTACAAGTGTATACAACGTGAGCAAGACAGATTTGCTCATGCGGAAACTAAGGTTTGACCTTGACGAGCCTAGCATGTACAGACATGGCCTCAGGAACACGGATTACCGAAAGGTAGAGCATGAGTCATATAGTAGATATGATGAACATGTTGATTGTTTGCCATTGAAGCTATATCAACTCTCGTGATGATCGGTTTTGATGTGGTGGATTTGGTTCGTGTGATCACTAAAACAATGTGAGGGATATTGTTTTGAGTGGGAGTTCACCTAGATTAATTTAATTATTAATTAGAACTCAATTTATCATAAACTAAATCAAAGTGAATTTGCATAGTTGTTGTAGTCATTGGCATCCGTTTACCACCTTGCGCTTAGTTATAATTGAGATGATAGAACTATAGAATTTTGGTTAGTTACTTTACGAACTAGTATCGTATTGTTTTGAAGTGTTAATCTAAAGTTTAAAGTCCTATTGCAAACTTTCAGTAAGTTCCGGTTACTCCATGAAGTTTAATAATTAGTATTAAATCAAGAGTAACAATTCCAAGTGTTAGTATATAAGTATCATGTTTGTCTCCATGATTCTTGATATTCAAAGGATTCTCCTAACATCAAGGTTATCTAAGGATCTGAAAGAGTTGTTTTAGAAACCATGATTTGTGGAAGATATTGTGATATCTGAAACGAAGTTTTGGTTGCAACATGATAGAGTATAATATGGCTAAAGTCATGTTCTCATATTTGATGAGAATTTGCAAAAGGTTGGAGACACTAGTTGTCCTAAACCTCCAAAAGTTTTTGGGAGAGCAACATTATACTCACGATTCATCGTTATAAGCTAAAAGTAGCTTGATCATGGACGATTCCATGACAAGGGTGAATATTTGATGTAGGTAAAATGTTTACTACACCAAGAGATTACTAAAGAAAGGAATTTGAAAGAACACCAAACATTTGATGATGGTGATCTACTTCAAAGTGCAAGTCCAAAGACATTGGTATTTAACTATACACGCTTTGGACTATGTGTCATATGAATGACTCCACTAATTGATGTTGATAGATTCTTTCAAATAGAAAAGGAAATACTGAAATAGAATCTCATAAGTATATGGCAGAAAAGAAAAGACTAGAATTGTTCAGTTTAAGTATATAGATGATATACATGTTATGGCTATATTCTTTGCTTATTAAACAATGTGGTTCTTAAGTATTTGATACTGAATTTGTTGGTGTGAATCGTCATACGAAACAACACAATTCATGAACTACAATGGCCTAAGTAACTAGCAAAAGAATATGTGATGATGTTCATCGAGAACAAAATAAAGGGTTATTGTGTTGCTCGTTAAACATCAAAGCTTGCCTTCAAGATTTGTTTTATCAGTATCATGAGAACAAAAGGGTTGTTCAAATAATTGCCGTAATCTATAAAAGATGGATGATTTGCAAATCTCGTTGGAGATATCACATCCATAAAACTAGTGCTAAAGATGTCGAAAGACAAATTGATTGAAAGATCACTTAGGAAGTGACATCGCCGTTTAAATTATATTGGAAAGAAAACATGAAGAAAATCCATATGGATGGAATTTTGGAGTCTATTTGATTTTGAACAAATGACGCCAGAAACTTTCCTAGAGATAATTAAAACTTCGTTCATAGGCCAAAAGGGAACGATAGACTAGCTTATTGGAACTTGTACATATTGTTGTATGAAGTCCATTATGTATAATCAAGAGCGATGGATTTCAACTTCATGTGCTTTCTCCAAAAATTTGAGTGAATATATGAATATTTACTTAATAAGGATGAAGTGTGAAACATTTGAAAAGTTCAAGGACTTTCAAGATGAAGTGCAAAATCATTGTAACAAGAATATAAATAGTTTATGATAAGATCATAAAGGAAGATATTTGAGTTACAAGTTTAGCATAATACCTAAGATTTAAGGAATCGTTCCGTGGATTTGCATTTTCCCGAAACACCATAAGAGTATGGAGCGTTCGAGATATGTAATTAAACCTTGTTTGACATGGTAAGATCGAAGGTGTAATTCATAAAACTGCCATTATATTTTAAAGATTAAAAGGTTTAGAGATTACCATTTTTCCACTGAAAAGAGCTTCATCATAATCCGTTGAAATGACACCATATAAGGTTATGATTTGGGATAAAACCCAAGTTGTCCTTTCTTAAACATTGGTATGCTATGCATAAGAAAGATGTTTGCAACCAAAGTCGGATGAACCTGTCTTTGTATGTTATTTCGAATAACTGTTAAGTAATCCTCCATAACATCGGAGACAAAAGTGTTTGTCACTTAAAAACGTCAAGTTTCTTTGAGAAGGAATTTTTCGTGAAAAGTTAAGTGGGAGGACAATAGAACTTTGATAAGGTTAAAAGAACCTTAGTTGTATGTGCAGAGTTGCGCAGCGCCGAAAAGTGTTCCGGAGGCAGCAACAAAGCTCATGGCTCGCGTACCTCAAAGGTTGTGGTCACGGAGATCCAATTTCCTATTGAAACAAGTAGGTCGGATGAACAATCAAATACCAAGATTTGAGGGTTGAATCATTATTTGAGAATAATGAACCGACTACATGCAAAGAAGCGATGATGGGCCCTGACTCCGTCAAATGGCTTGAAGCCATAAAATCCGTGATAGTTCCATTCATGAGAAATCAAGTTTTGAACTTGAAGGACCCTCGAGAAAGGTGTAAGACCTTACAGTTGTGTCTGGATCTATAAAGAAATAGACATGGATGTTTCACATCTATAATCGACATATTGGGAAAGATTTCACAACGATGTTCAAAGGTTGACTATGACAAGATTTGATCTTTCATAGTGATATTTAGTCTAGACGGATTAATGTAGCAACCACTACATATAATTTTGTTATATGATAGTTGAATAAACAAAACAAGTTCTTCTAATAGAATCGTTACCTAGGACATGTGCATAACACGGTCCATAGGGTTTTGTTAATTCATAGGATGCTAAAAGCATATGCAAACTTCAATGGTTGAAGTGAGCATCGCGGAGTTGGAATCTTCACTATGATGAAACTGTTAAAGGAGTTTAAAAGTTTATTAGAGACAATGAAGATGCTTGCATTTGCAAGAAATTAAGTGGGAGCGCTAAGACATGTTTCTAATACATTATGTGGAAGACATATTGTTGATTGGAAATAATGTATCTTTTATTAACACATATTAAGAATTTCATCCCGATGAAAGAATTAGGCTAAACCCAAATATTTGGCATCAATAGACGCTAATATGGTTGTGCCAGAAGTACATAGATGAGATATTGAATGAGTTCAATATAGAAACTACAAGAAAAGGTTCTTGTCGCACAGAAAGGATTGAAAGAGTTCAATGTTGATGATATATTCAAGTGTATTGACATTTGGTAAAGTGAAACAAATAATCAAGTATAGATTGATACTTGATGTATGAAATCACAAAGAGTATTTATATCAATCATACTGTGATATGTACAAATCCAGATATGTCCTATGCTCTAAATGTTGTGAGCATATACCAGAATGATTCGTAAGATGATCATTGGACAATAGTAAGGATATTCTAATGATCTTTTGGAAGAACTAAGAGTATATTATTTGTAGAAGTGACAAATAGATGGTTAGTTCATTGTAAAAGTACTACATTGATACTAGCTTTGTCACAAAGTACAAATTAAGTTTATCTCAATCTAAACTAAGGGTGGCACAATATAATGGAAAGTGAGTTCCATAATGGATTTGGATGAGTTCCAAAGTTAAGACATTGTGACAGATACTACAATAAAAGTCTAAGTATATGACTGCTATTATAGCGACAAAGAGGCATTTGTGTCAAGTAGTTTGTTATCAAACTAGGTGTAGTTCATAGAGGGATAATACTATGAAGATATATTGTGCGACAATATTATCAACATGTTTTAACCCCAAAGAACTAAAGGTCACACCGAAAGACCAAATTTATACAAAGCCATCTCATTAGAGAATGAGTGATGCGTAGAGACGCAAAGACATGCAATTACACACGGACCTCGAAGTGTCAGATCCGGAGATCAGTTGACCACTAGCAATCGTGTACATACAACACCGGAAAGGCATAGGTGTTATATACACAAAGGATTGAAACTAGATTATTGACTCTAGTGCAAGTGGGAGACTGTTGGAGATATGCCCAAGAGGCAATAATAAAGTGGTTATTATCATATCTTCACACTTATGATAAATGTTTACATACCATGCTATAATTGTATTAACTGGAAACATTAATACTTGTGTGATTTGTAAACTAAAATAAGAGTCCCTAGTAAAGCCTCTTGTTAAACTAGCTTGTTGGTTAATATATGATCATGGTTTCCTGATCATGAACACGAAGATGTTATTAACAAGGTCATATCATTAGGAGAATGATGTGATGGACATACTCCTATAGATAAGCGTAGCATAAAGATCAAGTCATTTCATTAGTTCAATTGCTATATGTTTTCTGATACATAGTAACCTAATTCCTTCGACCATGAGATCATGCATATCACCTTTACCGGATGGATGCTTTGATGACATCAAACACCACACCGTAATCGGGTGGCTATAAAGGTGGCATTGAGTGTCCGGAAAGTATTGGTTGAAACACATGGATCAAGAGTGGGATTTGTCCATCCATATGACGGATAGATATACTCTGGTCCCTCTCGGTGGAATGTCATCCAATTAGCTTGCAAGCATGTGGTGGCTCACAAGGGATCACATATCACGGAACGAGAAAAGAGTACTTATCGGTACGAGGTTGAACTAGGTATGCGGAGATACCGACGATCATAACCTCGGATAAAGTAAACTATCGTGAGACAAAGGGAAATTGGTATCGTATGTAAGTGGTTCATTCGATCGCAAAGTAATCGTAGAAATATGTAGAGCCATATGAATTTCAGATTCCTCTATTGGTTATTGTTCGGAGAAGTGTCTCGATCATGTCGCATAATTCACGAACCGTAGGGAGACACACTTAAGGATTCGACGTTGTTTGAGTAGTTATGGTATTATGAGAAAGAGACCGAATGTTGTTCGGTCTCGTATGGGATCCGGATATCACGAGGTGATCCGGAATGGTCCGAGAATAAGATTCATATAAGGAAAGTCCCGTTTGAGTTCGGGAATGATTCCTGTTTTCATCGGAATGTTCTAGAAGGTTCGGATTGTCGGCATTCCGGGGGAGGTACATGAATGTGTCATTACATATTGAATGATTGCATCATGTACTAAGTGTTCTTGCTGTTCCAAAACTGAAAAGTCAAAGCGCCAGTTTGAAAGTCAAGCAGCTAAAACAGAAAGCGTGGGAAACAAGCAAGAGGTGGTTGGAACCGACTTGGGAGGAGTCCTCCAAGCGTGCGCCAACCAAGGCCGACTTGGGGAGGGACTCCCCTCCCCTTGGCCGCCCCTCCCACCTATAAAAGGAGGGGCAGGGCCTCCTCCTCTAGACACACAAGTTCCTATCCTCTAATCTCCGGTTTAGAGTCGTTTTGGTTTAGAGCTTCTAATTGCCCTAGCCTGCGGTTTAGAGCCTTCTAATTGGTGTGTCTAATCCCTAGACCACTAATATCTCTCTCTCATACTCCACCATACTCGCTCCGACTTAAGGCGAAGCCCTGTGGGATCTCCTCTACTTAGGTACCACGTTGTCTTTAGGAATCGCGAGAAGTGCTACAACCTCCATTTTCTTTGGAACAAGGGAGAGGAAGGTCTTCGTCGAGTACCGAACGTGTGACCGACTGCGGGAGCGCTGCCGGAAGGATCGTCTACGCGATCTTGAGATCGGAAAGAGTACGACTACATCACCCACGAGAATCTGCTCTCGTTAACCGCTTTGGAATCTTCGAGGGTAAGTTATTCCATCGACTCGTTGCTACAATCTAGTAGATAGATCTTGTCTTGTTTGTTTGTATGCGATAGAAATTTTTTGTTTTCCATGCTACGAACCCCTACAGAAGAAAGGCCTTTTTGTAAAGGAAGAAGTGATTACAAGTTTCAAAAAGAGATTTCAAAAATTATGGTACTTGTTAGCTTTCAGCCCTCATTTCCCCTATCATAAGCATCTTGAAGTGGTTAAGGTTAAAGTGTCAAAGATGGAGTATATGCTTGACGAAGTATAAGTTGGCAATCTCAAGTCCCTTGAATACGAGGGCCACACCTCATGCATACTCAACTTTGGGTCCATGTAAGTTCTTGTCACTGTAAGTATTTGCATATCATTGAGAACCGCCAACGGGGTACCCCTTGCACATGGTACAAGAGCTTTCCAATAACCAAAATGACAAGGCAAGCAGACAATGAGCATCTCAGCAATCATTTTAGTTACCATATGCATAGATTTTTATTGAGAATCCTTCATAGATAGCTCACTATGGTGATGCTACTGTAGGGTTCGCAGCATAGAAAACAAAAATTTTCCTACGACGGGAACTATGTACCAAGATCTATCTACTAGATACAAACAACGGGCAGATGTATATCCGTAGAGAACATACTTTTGAAGACCGACAAAGCTTAACGAGTTCAACTTGTGGTTGATGTAGACGATCGCTTGCCGATCTCAAGATCGAGAGGAAGTCCTAGCGCCGCAAAGCAGCAGCGTATCTGTGCTCGCACACACGTACAAGACACCGGGCAACCTCCGCCTCCTCGCTCCAGCGATGCAGCAGAAGCACAACCCTTTCTTGCCGAATAGCCATCGGGAACATGTATCTCGCTAGTCCGAGACCATGGGGGATAAATTCTAGAGGGGGAGAGAGATCCTTCATGAGGAGGTGTGAGAGACAAGTGAGAGGAGGGGCTCCTTTTATAGGAGGAGGGGGGGCACCCAAGGGTGTGGCCGCCGACCATGGGGGCTGCCCCTCCCCTCCTTCATTCATGTGGGTGGACACTCCACTCACAAAATGTCCCTTCAATTTTCTCCACTCAAAAGTCCACTCAAATTCCCATTAAATTTCCACCAAATTTAATGCAAACTCTCATTAAATAAAACTCTTTTATTTTTTATTCAGAATTTTGTCAATTCATTTAATGACAAACATTAAAAAATAACCCCTTGCTAGAATTCCATTTCACATGCATAATCTCTTTATGCAATTTCACCCGAAAACCTGTTTCGGTATCTAGTGAAATAAATTCCTACGCTTGTTTATTCTTTCAGCATGAAACATTTGCTCCAACTGGATGCCAGTGTCCCTTAAGTGTGTCACCCTACGGTTCGCGAATAATGCGGACATGATCGAGACCCTTCTCCGATCAATAATCGATGCGTACACAGAGATCCATCTTGACTTCCACACATTCAACGATGACTTTTCCTGTGATCGTCGGAACCTTTTACGCTTGTATCTTAATCCCTTTGTTTCACGATATATTACATGTCCGAGATTCGATCATCGGTATCTCCATACCTAGTTTGATCTCGTTACTGACATGCACTCTTTTCTCGTTCCCGCGATATAACATTCTAGTGATCAAATCACTTGCTTGCAAGCTAACCAATGTGATATCACCGAGAGGGCCCAGAGCATATCTATCCGTCATCGGGATGAACAAATTCCACTCTTGATCCATGATTCTCAACATAACACTTTAGTAGCTTTGAAGCCATCTTTATAATCACCCAGTTACGGAGTGACGTTTGATGTCAACAAGAAACTCTTCCAGTGTTAGTGATTGGCATGATCTCATGGTCTAAGGATTAGGACTACTTCGTAGTTTGTTTATAGCAATATAAACTCAATGACTTGGATCGTAATGCTATACTTCGGATGAATGTTCATCACACCATTACACTAATGTTGTGATCTCGTTATTAACAACATCCAATGTCTATGATCAGGAAACCGTGATCATCTTGTTAATCAACGAACTAGTTTATGAGAGAGGCATAACTAGGAACTTTATGTTTGTTTATTAAACACACATGTATTAACGTTTCTGTATTAATAAAATTATAGCATGCAAAATAAACATCTATCATATACTTGGAATACACATAATAAACATTTTATTATTGCCTCTCAGGTCATATTCCCTTCAGTCTCCCACTTGCACTAGAGACAATAATCTAGTTACATTATGATGTATCTAACACCCATGTAGTTCTGGTGTAGATCATGTTTTGCTCTAGGGAGAGTTTTAGTCAACGGATCTGCTACATTGAGATCCGTATGTACTTTACAAATCTTTATATCTCCATCCTTGACATGCTCGTGGATGGAGTGAAACCGGCGCTTAATATGCTTGGAATGCTTGTGAGGCCTTGGCTCTTTGGCATTGGCAATGGCACCATTGTCGTCACAATAGATCACCATTGGGTCCAACGCGTTTGCAACCACACCTAGTTCGGATATGAACTCCTTCATCCAAACTGCTTCCTGAGCCGCTTCTGAAGCAGCAACATATTCGGCCTCCATTGTTGATCCCGCCACCACAGGTTGTTTGGAGCTCCTCCAACTAACCGCTCCGCCATTCATGAGAAATACGTATCCGGATTGAGACTTAGAGTCATCCGGATCGGTGTCAAAGCTAGCGTCGACATAACACTTAGCGACGAGCTCTTCTTCACCTCCGTATACAAGAAACATATCCTTAGTTCTTCGCAAGTACTTAAGGATATTCTTGACCGCTTTCCAGTGTTCTGAACCTGGATCCGATTGGTACCTACTAGTCAAACTAATAGCATGTGCCACATCCAGTCTTGTACATAGCATGGCGTACATTATAGAGCCTATGGCTGAAGCATAGGGGACCTTGTCCATTATCTCTCTTTCTTCCGCCGAAGCCGGACTTTGAGTCTTACTCAATGTCGTGCCTTGTGTCATAGGTAAGAACCCCTTCTTACTATCTTCCATTTTAAACTTCTTTAAAATCTTATCAAGGTATGTACTTTGCGATAGCCCTATTAGGCGCCTAGATCTATCTCTATAGATCTTTATGCCTAATATGTATGACGCTTCACCTAGGTCCTTCATTGAAAATTTGCTGTTTAGATAACTTTTAACACTGTTTAAAAGATCTATATCATTTCCGATCAATCATATGTCATCCACATATAATATCAGAAATGCCACATTGCTCCCACTCACTTTCTTGTAAATACTAGCTTCTCCATAAGTTTGGACAAATCCAAACTCTTTGATCACCTCATCAAAGCGGAGATTCCAACTTCGTGATGTTTGCTTCAATCCATAGATGGATCGCTGAAGCTTTCACACCTTGTTAGCATCCTTAGGATCGACAAAACCCTTTGGTTGTATCATATACAACTCTTCTTCAATATTACCATTGAGAAACGCGGTTTTGACATCCATCTGCCATATCTCATAATCGAAATATGCAGCAATTGCTAACATAATCCTAACTGACATTAGAATCGCTACGGGAGAGAATGTCTCATCGTAGTCAACTCTTGAATTTGTCGAAACCCCTTTGCGACAAGTCGAGCTTTATAGACGGTTACACTACCATCAGCATCAGTTTTCCTTTTGAAAATCCATTTGTTCTCCACGGTCTTTCGGTCGTGAGGTAAGTCCACCAAGTTCCAAACTTGATTTTCATACATGGATTCCATCTCGGATTTCATGGCTTCTAACCATTTGTTGGAATCCGGGCTCATCATCGCTTCTTCATACGTCGCAGGGTCATCATTTTCATCAACCATGAAATTCATGACAGGATTTCCGTACAGCTCGGGAGCTGCACGCGTCCTTCTTGACCTGCGAGGTTCGGTTGTACTCTCTTTCGGAGTTTCATGATCATTATCATTAGTTCCCTCTTCAACAGGTGGAGCCAACTCCGGAACAACTTCCGGCGCTGTGCTACTCGCCATACTTTGAAGAGAAGGTTCAATAACCTCTTCGAGTTCTACCTTCCGACTACTCACACCTTTCGCGAGAAACTCTTTCCCTAGAAAGGATCCCTTGGCAACAAAAACCTTGCCCTCGGATCTGTGATAGAAGGAATACCCAATAGTTTCCTTAGGGTATCCTATGAAGACGCATTTTCCGCTTTGGGTTCCAGTTTATCCAGTTGAAGTTTCTTCACATAAACATCGCATCCCCAAACTTTAAGAAATGACAGCTTAGGTTTGTTTCCAAACCACAATTTAGATGGTGCCCGATTTAAAGTGAATGCAGCAGTTTCTAGTGCATAGCCCCAAAATGATAATGGCAAGTCCGTCAGAGACATCATAGATCGAACCATATCTAATAAAGTACGATTACGACATTCTGACACACCATTTCGCTGTGGTGTTCCGGCAGGTGTGAGTTGTGAAACAATTCCACACTCTTTCATGTGAGTGCTAAACTCGTAACTTAGATACTCACCTCCACGGCCGGACCGTAGAAATTTGATCTTTCTATTACGATGATTTTCCACTTCATTCTGAAATTCCTTGAACTTTTCAAAGGTTTCAGACTTGCGTTTCATCAAGTAGATATAACCGTATCTACTCAAATCATCCGTGAAAGTAACAAAATAACGATATCCACCTCGCGCCGACACACTCATTGGACCACATACATCGAATGTATGATTTCCAATAAATCATCGCCTGTTCCATTGAACCGAAAAGCGGCGTTCTAGTCATCTTGCCCATAAGGCATGGCTCACATGTATCAAATGATTCATAATCAAGTGATTCCAAAAGTCCATCCGAATGGAGCTTCTTCATGCGTTAACGCCAATATGACCTAGACGGCGGTACACATATATCGGATATATCATCATTTAGTTTAATCCTTTTAGCATCAACATTATGAATATGTGTAACATTATTATCGAGATCAAAAGAAATAAACCATTCATCATCGGTGCATGACCATAAAAGATTTCATTCATATAAATGGAACAACCATTGTTCTCGGATTTAAATGAATAACCACTTCGCATCAAACACGATCCGGATACAATGTTCATGCTCAAGGTGCACCGGATAATAATTATTCAAGTTTATAACTAATCCGACGGCAAGTGGAGAGGCGGCGTTCAACGGCGATCACATCAACGCTTGATCCATTGCTTGACGCATCGACCTCACCCCTTGCTAGCGGTCGCTTGTTCCGCAGCCCGATTCGAGTTACAAATATTAGCAACCGAACCGGTATCAAATACCGGTGCTCTGCGAGCACTAGTCAAGTACACATCAATAACATGTATATCATATATACCTTTGTTTTCCTTGTCGGCTTTCTTGTATCGCCAAATACTTGGGGCGATTCTGCGCTTCGATGGCATCCCCTTACAATAGTAGCACTCGGTATCGGACTTAGGTCCAACTCGGGGTTTCTTTTCGAAGCGGCAATAGGCTTGCCGCCCTTTACTTCCGCTTTCCCTTCTTGTCTTTCTTGAAACCGGTGTTCCTATTGATCATCAACACTTGATGTTCCTTTTGATCTCCACTGCGTTTTAAGCATTGATGTAAGCTCGGGAGAGACTTCTTCATGCCTTGCATATTATAGTTCATCACGAAGCTCTTATAGCTAGGTGGCGGACCGAGAACACGATGGATGCCTAAGTCAATGGGAATCGATATTCCCAAGGACACAAGCTTATCGGCGTAACTCGACATCTTGAGAACATGCTCACTAACGGAGCTGTGCTCTTCCATCATGCATCTAAAGAACTTTTCTGAAGCATTGTAGCTCTCTACAGCAGCATGTGTGTCGAAAATCATTTTCAAATCACCCATTGTATCAAAAGCATTGCCATTTTCGAAACGCTTTCGAAGTTCCGGCTCTAGCCCATACAATATGCCGCAATGAACTAAGTTGTGGTCCTCCTGACGAGTCTGATAGACATTCTTCTCCTCGTCAAGGGCATCATCTAAAGGTGGGGGGCCTAACGGCGCTTCTAGCACATATTTCTTTTGTGCAGCAGAGAGGATAATCCTCAAATTCATGGCCCATTCGGTAAACTTGCTACCGTTCGTTGCAAGTTTCTCTTTCTCCATGAACACATTGAAATTAAAAGCAGGTGGTGCCATCTACAACAGAATTTGTAAAGTTTAGACTAAGTGTATGATAGATTGAGTTCAACTAATCCATATTACGAATGAACTCCCACTCAAAAACGACATCCCTCATGCCTTTTTGGTGATTACATGAACCAAATCCACTACACCAAGTCCGATCATCACGTGAGTCGGTGTAGCTTCAAAGGCGAGCATCAAATGGGCATCATATCAACTATATGACTCATGCTTAACCTTTCGGTCCGTGTTCCGAGGCCATGTCGTACATGCTAGGCTCGCCAAGTTAGAACCTTAGTATTCGCGTGTAACTGCTTTTACACCGAAATATGGTCGTGGATCCAAGAACACCCGATCATCACGTGATGTCTTGGAGCGGCGAAAACATAATCGGTGCATACTAAAGGAAGAACACATTCTTATCTTGATATTTAAATGAGGGATCATCTTATTATGCTAACAAAGCGCTAAACAAGCAATATAAGATGCTATCAAACATCACATGTTTATTAGTGAAATGATATGGTTCCCGCATATGATCTCTATCATGTGCACCGTGGTATGATCACTATCATACCTATATGTGTAAATCCAAGGTCTATGGAGTTTACACGCTATGTGTGTTGTAAGAGTATCATCTCATACTTCTACTTACAACATTACCATATCATAACACTAGCCCAGCAACAATCTAAACTAGACGCCTCTAATTTATCCGTTGCAAGTTTTACGTGGCTTGGGGCTTTCGAGATAGAACCGTTCTTACCTACGAACATGAACCACAACGAGGATAACCAAATTGTTGACAACTCGTTTGCAAAATAGATATTGACTATAGTAGGAGAGACAGACACCCGCTAGCCACTTATGCAAACTAGTTGCATGTCAAGCGTGGAACAGGTCTCATGTGCGAGGACATGTAAAGTTTGTCCGGGCCGCTTCATCCCACTATGCCACCAATATCCAAAATTACAACAAAGGAGCAAAAACATGATCATCATCGCCCACATACTCATATGTGTACTACCCATGTAAAGTATCTACGCATAGATCCGGCTCTGATACCACTGTAGGGTTCGCAGCATAGAAAACAAAAAAATTCCTATGATGGGAACTATGTACCAAGACCTATCTACTAGATACAAATAACGGATGGATGTATATCCGTAGAGAACATACTTTTGAAGACCGACAAAGCTTAACGAGTTCAACTCGTGGTTGATGTAGACAATCTCTTGCCGATCTCAAGATCGAGAGGAAGTCCTAGCGCCGCAAAGCAGCAGCGCATCCGTGCTCGCACACACGTACAAGACACCGGGCAACCTCCGCCTCCTCGCTCCAGCGATGCAGCGGAAGCACAACCCTTTCGTGCCGAATAGCCACCGGGAACATGTATCTTGCTAGTCCGAGACCATGGGGGTAAATTCTAGAGGGGGAGAGAGATCCTTCACGAGGAGGTGTGAGAGACAAGTGAGAGGAGGGGCTCCTTTTATAGGAGGAGGGGGGCACCCAAGGGGGTGGCCGCCGGCCATGGTGGCTGCCCCCTCCCCTCCTTCATTCATGTGCGTGGACACTCCACTCACAAAATGTCCCTTCAATTTTCTCCACTCAAAAGTCCACTCAAATTCCCATTAAATTTCCACCAAATTTAATGCAAACTCTCATTAAATAAAAATCTTTTATTTTTTATTCAGAATTTTGTCAATTACTTTAATGACAAACATTCACAAATAACCCCTTGCTAGAATTCCATTTTACATGCATAACCTCTTTATGCAATTTCACCCGAAAACCTGTTTCGGTATCTAGTGAAATAAATTCCTACGCTTGTTTATTCTTTCGGCATGAAACATTTGCTCCAACTGGATGCCAGTGTCCCTTAAGTGTGTCACCCTACGGTTCGCGAATAATGCGGACATGATCGAGACCCTTCTCCGATCAATAATCAGTAGCGAGACCTGGAGATCCATACTGACTCCCACACATTCAACAATGACTTTTCCTGTGATCGTCGGAACCTTTTATGCTTGTATCTTAATCCCTTTGTTTCACGATATATTACATGTCCGAGATTCGATCATCGGTATCTCCATACCTAGTTTGATCTCGTTACTGACATGCACTCTTTTCTCGTTCCCGTGATATAACATTCTAGTGATCAAATCACTTGCTTGCAAGCTAACCAATGTGATATCACCGAGAGGGCCCAGAGCATATCTATCCGTCATCGGGATGAACAAATTCCACTCTTGATCCATGATTCTCAACATAACACTTTAGTAGCTTTGAATCCATCTTTATAATCACCCAGTTACGGAGTGACGTTTGATGTTAACAAGAAACTCTTCCAGTGTTAGTGATTGGCATGATCTCATGGTCTAAGGATTAGGACTACTTCGTAGTTTGTTTATAGCAATATAAACTCAATGACTTTGATCGTAATGCTATACTTCGGATGAATGTTCATCACACCATTACACTAATGTTGTGATCTCGTTATTAACAACATCCAATGTCTATGATCAGGAAACCGTGATCATGTTGTTAATCAACGAACTAGTTTATGAGAGAGGCATAACTAGGAACTTTCTATTTGTTTATTAAACACACATGTATTAACGTTTCCGTATTAATAAAATTATAGCATGCAAAATAAACATCTATCATATACTTGGAATACACATAATAAACATTTTATTATTGCCTCCCAGGGCATATTCCCTTCAGCTGCAAGTTTCCACCATGATTAGGCATGGCTTAGGCTAGCAGCCTAGGCGTTTCTCTAACACAGGATACAAACTCCATGGACTTACAAGTTCCCTCTTTATTTCACACCGATGACATCCATAGACAAAAGAACATGATATCAACTGAGTACAAAGTACAAGTGCAATGTTGAAAACGTTCCCCATGACAACACGGTTCTGCTAATTCCAACTTATAAGTGCAAGCATATACAACAAAGTTGTCATAATGGTTCAAGTTTATTAGGGGCAAAGAATATAAAGTGTGCCATCAAGTTCATGAGGGCTTTAATCACTAAGTTTTCACATAACAAAATAGTTTTTAATTGAAAGATAGTTGAAAACAAGAATAACTTGGAATGGTGTAACACACCATGCACAAGAGTTTATAGTGGACACTTTGGAATAACTTGGTTTCTTGGGAGTTGGAAGCATGAGTAGAGCTTACTCATACAAGTGTAGGCTAGCAAAAGACTAGGAATAACCAACTAAGAGAGCATAATGCCATAATCATGCAGTGCAACAAAGCATACTAATCAAAGCAAAGAGTGGTACTGCAAGTCAAGGACAAAATGATCATAGAGTCTAATGGTGACTTGTCATAGTCATAACATGGTGTGAGCATGTGCCAAGTCAACCCAAGCAAAGCATCAAAGGAGAATACCATAATACTATGCTTTTGCATGCTAAAACAACGCATAATTTCTTTAAGGCACACTAAGAAATCCTAATTGTTTGGAATAATACATGCTACAGCAATAATCACTAAGCGCATGTCATGCTAAAGTCTAAGTCACAGTCAATGCAAGCTCCTCTTGCACTTCTAGCAAGAACTTACTACTCCTTTCCAAACACCAAGCAAACTTATTTGCAAAATAACACAGCGACAACGGGGGTCCAAACTACTTAAGAAAACTAAACAAACTAAGCAAAGCAAACAAAAACTAAGACGCTCCAAGAAAAACACAACTGTGCATGAAACAATAAAAACAAAGTGTCTAGACAGACCTGAGCTTTTTATTGATGAAGAAGGGGATGCCTTGGGCATCCCCAAGCTTTGACGCTTGTACCTCTTGGATATTTCTTGGGGTGACACCATGGTGTCATCCCCAAGCTTGATCTTTTTTCCATTATTCATCTCATTGCATCATTCTTTCTCTACACCTGAAATTTTTCCTTCATACAAAACTTCATACAATCTTCATTAGCAACATTAGTGTATTCAAAAGATATTAGACCTCTGGCAAAGCTTTGAAACATCAAGGCTTTTCACTAAAAACACAATCTACTGTAGTAACTCGTTCAGAAAGCTCAATTCACCTAAAGATAACTCAAAAAGGAATCAATAAGAAGCAAATGCAAATAATGGCACAAATCTGACAAAATAGACCAGCAGGTAGAAACCAATTTTTTCGAACATCTTATGTTGATCAAATCAAAAAGTGTTGAACTAAAGAAAGTTATCTAACATACTCGGAGATTTATTCATAAATATTCAGCTCAATCTGAGTTACAGAGAATCCTCACGATTTTTTTGGTGGAGGACATAAATCTGTTTCGGGACAACAACTCCCCAAATCTTACTTCCCTCTCATTAGAGGTCATTCTTGACACAAAAAGGATAAGGAGAGGTCATTACAGAAGTAATAACTTCCAAGACTCAAGGAAACTCTTGGGTTATCTTCCAACAAGTACATTTTTCTTTAACACCTTTAATTTAGGCACAAGAAGCAAGAAGAATCAAGTATTTTCAAATGAAGAAGCATTAAAATCAAACCTTGCTATCAAAGGAGGAGAAAAAAGTAACTTTTCTCTCCTCATAGGGAAGTGTTCAATACCTTTCTTGAATGGAAAATGATATTTAATGGTGCCTTCTTTCATATCAATGATGGCACCAACTGTTCTAAGAAAAGGTATTCCCAAAGTAATAGGACAAGAAGCATTGTATTCAACATCCAAAACATAGAAATCAACAGGGACATAAGCATTGTTAACCATAATGAGAACATCATTAACACTCCCCATGAGTTTCTTCTTAGCATTAGCATTGAGTGGGACATCCAAATAACAATCTTCTAATGGTGGCAAACAAGCATTTCATAAATCTTCCTAGGCATAATAGCGACACTAGAACCAAGATCACATGAAGCTTTGAGATCAAAGTCATTCACTTGCATATTAATAATGGGTTCCCAACTATCTTCTATTTTCCTAGGAATAGAAGCTTTGCGTTTTAGCTTCTCTTCCTTAATCTTAACAAGAGAATTTGTAATGTGTTTGGTGAAGGCAACATGCATATCACTAGCATCAGGACTTCTAGCAAGCTTTTGCAAGAACATAATCACTTCAGAAATATTGCAACCATCAATATCAAAGTCAAACTTAGCATCACTAGTAGTAGGCATAGTAGGAGTAGGAATAGGGGCTACTTGAGGTTTAGTGGTGATGGTGCACACACTATTATTTCTATCAATTTCAGCTTCCCTTTCCCACTTAGCATGAATTTGACCTAAAAGCCTAACATTTTCATCAATAGTAACTTGTATGGTATGAGAAGTAGCAAAGGTATTTTCCATAGTTTCAGGTTTAGCAGCCATTTTGTTAACCAAGGAAGTTTGAGCTTCAGACAAAGAGGATATATTTTTCTTAACAGTTAAAATCTTTTCCTCTATAGTATTATTGAAAGTGGTTTGTTTACTAATAAAGTCCTTGAGCATGACTTCAAGTTTAGAGGGGCCACTTCTAACATTCTTGTAAGAGCTTCTATAGGAATTGCCATTATTAGGAGGATAAGGCCTATAATTGTTGTTGCTACCAAAATTATTCCTTTAGGCATTGTTGTTGAAATTGTTGTTTCTAATGAAGTTCACATCAAATTGTTCTTCTTGAGCAACCAAAGAGGCTAAGGGAACACTATTAGGATCTAGAGGAGCTTTCCCATTAACAAGCATAGCCATAATAACATCAATCTTTTCACTCAAAGAGGAAGTTTCCTCAACAGAATTTACCTTCTTACCATGTGGAGCTCTCTCAACATGCCATTCAGAGTAGTCAACCATCATATTATCAAGGAGCCTTGTTGTAGCACCCAAAGTGAGGCCCATAAAGGTACCTCTAGCAGCAAAATCCAACAGGTTTCTTGAGGAGAAGTTCAAACATGCATAAAAAGTCTAAATAATCATCCAAGCAGTGAGTCTATGAGTAGGGCACTCTTTAACCAAGGATTTCATTCTTTCCCAAGCAGGAGAAACATGTTCATTATCAAGCTGTTTAAATTTCATAATGTCACTTCTCATAGATATAATCTTAGCAGGAGGATAGTACTTTCCAATAAAAAGCATCTTTGCACTTAGTCCAAGAATCAATACTATTTTTAGGTAAAGAAAGCAACCATTCTTTAGCTTTTCCCCTCAAGGAGAAAGGAAAAAGCTTGAGCTTAATAATATCTCCATCTACATCCTTATACTTTTGCATCTCACAGAGTTCAACAAAGCTATTGAGATAAGCAGCCGTATCATCAGAACCAGCACCAGAAAATTGCTCTCTCATCACAAGATTCAACAAAGCAGGTTTAATTTCATAAAAGGTAGCATCAGGAGCAGGTGGAGCAATAGGAGTGCTTAGGAAATCATTGTTGTTGGTGCTAGTGAAGTCACACAACTTGGTGTTCTCAGCATAGTTCATTTTGGCAAAGGTGGGCAAGCCAAAAATAGCAGCAGCAGCTAGAGCAGGAACTATTTTTTTTGTGTTTTTGAATAAAGAAATCAAACCAAACTAGACTATTTTTTTTTTGGTTTTTTTGAAAAGAGGCAAACAAAACCAAGCAAAAGAAACAAAGTAAAGAGAAAGGAAGTGAAGGACTCCCCTTGAGAAGACGTCCTTAGCATCCCCAGCAACGGCGCCAGAAACCTTGTTGATGACTCCTTGTTGACGTGGGAGATTCTTTCTTTATTCCCCGGCAACGACGCTAGAAAGCTTGATGGCGCCCAACACTTGTCGTGGAACGCTTCGTTGGAAACCCTAAGAGCAAGGTGTGAAGCAGCAAGCAGCAAGTTTTCCCTTAGTTGAGACCGAGGTTATCGAACCGGAAGAAGGAAGGAAACGCCACACAGGTGTTGCAAGCAATGCGGAGACCTGCACAACACAAACTTAAGACTTTGCCCCAACGAATCAGTGAGGTTGTCAAACTCACCGGTTTGCTGTAACAGAGGATTAAACGTATGGTGTGGAAGGTAATGGTTTGCAGCAAGTAAACAAGTAACAGTGGAAGATGTATCAATGGTAAAGATTGGACCGGGGTCCATAGTTCACTAGAGGTGCTCTCTTTAGATAAACAACATGGCATGAAGGGTAAACAAATTACAGCAGGGCAACTGACAGGAACTGAGCAAGGCATAATAATACAATTAGTAGTCAGAAAGATCCTATGAGATTCGTTTGGGCAATACAACAATATACATAGACCGCCATCCAACTGCATCTATGACTAGAAGTCCACCTTCAGGTTATCATAGGAACCCCCTCCAGTATTAAGTTGCAAGCAACAGACAACTGATTTAAGCAAAGTGTGTAAGGTAAATAGTCCACATGTTCCATGAACAAGATACCGTTGTTTTCTCCCTAGTAGCAACAACACATCTACAACCGAAGAGATTTCTGTCACTTCCCTTGGAAACTAGAGGCATGAACCCATTATCGAGCATAAATACCCCCTCTTGGAGTCACTAGCAACTACTTGGCCAAGATAGCTACTAACAATGAAGAGCATGGAAGATCACAAACAACACAGACATGATAGAATCATAAAGACAAAACTATTAATCAAACCAACATAATAATCTCAATATCCATCGGATCCCCATAAACACAACATGCATGATTACAAATAGATTAGATCTTGATCATGAACGGAGCTCACAAGATCTATACATGAAAGCACAAAGGAGGAGATACAACCATCTAGCTACTACATGGACCCATAGTCCAAGGTGGAACTACTCACGCATTATACCGGAGAGAAAGCCTCCGGGATGATCTCCCCTCCGACAGGGTGCCGGGAAGAACTTCAGATCCCCCGATCTAGGGACGATGGTGGCGGCGGCTATAGACGATTTCGTGGAGATTTGATCGGGTGCTCAGGGTTTCTGCATCGGGTGCTTTTTATAGGCGAAGGGGGAGACCGAGGAGGCGGCCAGGAGTGGAAAACCCTAGCCAGGCGCGGGGTTGGGCCCACCCGCGCCTAGGATGGGTCTGGCCCCCCTGGCTGGCCCCTCCGGCTCTCCTCTGGACTTCTTGTTTCCCACGGTAAGCAGTGACGTGTTTTATTATAACAGTAAATGATATAGGGATGATGATCCTGACATGCCGTAAATTATTTTCTCAAATATTTTTTTACCCTCTGTTGATTCCAATGATCATTCTATTACTCTGTGCAGTTCATACTTGCATTTGATGTAGGAGAGAAGTGATGATTTCCTAGCACAATAATATGTCATGATGTCCTATCGTTATTGGCTTTTCTCAGACCATCATCTGCAACTCTCATGTCAAGTATTGAAATATTTTACTAGGAGGTTTCTATATGATTTTCCAGTCATTAAATCACACAGTGCATATACACATAGAAGATTGCCAATGCGCCATTATGGTGCTTTGCCAAAGTATATAAATCATAATACCGGTAAACTGTATCTCGAGGAGATGATTCAAGTATAGACTAGAAGTACAAGCTCGAGGAGCATCAGGTAATAAAATTACAACCAACATATTTTCCCGTCTTAAATCGTTTGTGTTATAATTTGTGAGACTTTGCTTTCTGTCATTTACAAGATTGAGTAAAATGACATCTGTCTTGATTTTAACAAGGATGTCCTGGACAGTATTGATACAAATCTATTTCTTCTGGATCTATTTTAATTAAGGTTTGTATGGCTTTCTAGATTGATGGGAGCATATTATATGGTTGACATCATCACACGGCCGACAATGCCATACCATAAGCATAGGCAGAGGTTTGACAACCATATTTCCTAAAGGCATATTTCATTTTTCAGTATTTTTTATTTTTTTCCTATTTATGCACCTAATTTGTTACAAAGTTAAACTCTAATTCCTAACGTGGAATTTTTTGTGCAACAACTTCCAGCATTTTGCTAAGCTTAAACAGGTGATTCCTTACATCAGAAGCATGCACCTGCTGAAACTGTGACAAGTTGCATATGCAACTTGGTTGATGGCAACCAGCTCTCTACCAAAGTTTTATTTTTAACACGTACTCTACATGAATATCACTGAGCATAAGGACCAGGCCGCTTGGGAGGATCTAGCGTTGAATCCTGATTCCCCACCTGCTCCCGTGCTGTAGGTGGACTCTATGTCGCTGGTTGTGAGGGTCTTCTCCAAGATGCTTGAGTGAATTAAACATGTGATTTGGGTGTATTGCCTCCATTTCTTCTTTGCTAGGCCACCTGCTTCGGATCCAATATATTATGAATATAGTTAATGTGCGACTTTGTTCTCAGTTCAAGATCCTTAAAACTTAGGTGCTATGGTTTGCTTGTGTTCATGTCATTCAAGTAGTCTTCTGCTCTTTCTTTTATCTTCGCTGCTGTTACCATGTACTGAAGTACGTGCAGTTCTAATAAGCAAGTATCCGGGGTTCTCCATATTTAATATTTAGTATGTATATTGCCTTTTGATTCGTGATTCCTCTTATTGTTCACATGTATGCCTTTTTTTTCTTCTACTTGTTGGCGTGTATTTCATCTCATGATCTCAAAAGAAAGGGTGTAGCAGTGTAAGATTGTCGTGCCTCATTGACTTTAGAGATTCCTATAAGTTAGGAGTTCACATTCTATTTTTTTGCGGGGTTGCTTGAGAAGAAGATGGTAGAGCAGTGTATTTGCAGCTGCATGCAAGTTATAGTTTGGAATAGGATTGCTTGGTTAAAGGTTGATTGATATACACACATGAGCATCAGTACTAACATATCAAATATTAATTCAACACTGTAGTCCTGCATACTGCATACTTACAGGAGAATAAATTCATGGATAGATAGATTTTAGGTACATGGCCAATATACACAAATCGAGATTGGCGAGCGCATCGACAGTTTTCTCTCTCTCAGTTTTCAAATGAATCTGCATTGACCCAAATTTCAAATGCATTAGGTTTATTTATAAGATGTGCAACATATATGGATCTATTTTGACTCAAATTTCAAATGCATTAAGCTGATTAATTTATAAGACGTGGGTTGCACGTGCATGCTTACTAGTATATTATAAAGAAATCCGGTCCTCTTGTTTAAAAAAAATCTGTCCTCAGTTATTATTAAGAAAAAAGGAGAAGGATTCTAAAACAAAATTAAGAAAAAAAAGACATCTGGTTCTCTCTAGTTCTATAAAAATCTATATCTATACCTAACTAGTTGAATGCCTGTGCGTTATCACGGACGTATAATTATATGGGTTACCATCTTATTTCGGAATGCCTTAGACTTTCACCTATCGTCTTATAAAAATTAAACATCTAAAGAAATAAATATAAATAATTAACCATTAAATATAAATAAATTTATTAATCAGAATGAGTCACGTGATGCCTTAAATCCTGCCCATCCATGTCGTCTGCACCTCTACCATCTCTTTTACACTCGGCCTCATGCGCGCACCATCTGAACTCGCCAACATGGCGAATGATAACTTACGTATGAGATAAAGCATGTCGTATCGAATAGAATTGGAGTATGTAGCAATAAAAAAAGCGCACTATTTCACACTATTTAGCATGCTATAGTATGTATAGAAGGACCACACTAACATAAATATCACGATATATAGTGTCAAGTAGAGCCTTAGTAGGAACATGTCAACATGTGAGAAGATTGTAGCCAAAATGGCGGTGTGAAACTTGTCAGTGAGAACGGTGAGAGGGTAAGAGTTCGAACTATTAATGCTAGATTAGCAATTTATTTTAATAGGCATCTTCGAAAATAAAGGCTATATGCATCAGTCGATACAGAGGCCGGGGTTTTCTCCCCTTTTCAAAAGAAAAAAGTACGTGTTTTTTTACTATATTTTTGTGTTTTTGTTTACTCTATTTTTCGTAACTTAGATGGAAAGAATTCTTTAAAATTATACAATTACAACCACCATGTTTCTAAAACTTATTTTTTAGGAAAAATATCTGCTAGAGTTTCTGAACATTGCGTTGCGATGCCCTTCTGGTCCTCCATGTGAATCTACCGAATGAGTAAGAAAAACAAACTCGTGAAGTCACCCTGCACGGTCAAGAAGAAAAAGGAAATTCGTCAAGCTAGCTTGCACGCAGCAGCACTCTGACGTGATGGGCTAATCCTCAACCAAAATGTCACAGGACGTCAGACAGAAGTGTGGCGTGCACCCACACGAGCGAGCGGGACGCTAACGCCGTCACCGGCGCCATGGGACAACTCGTCGCTCCGGGCGCCTGACCGCCGACAACCTGGTTTGAGGGTAAGCCTACACGACTATCGGGAAGAACCGCTCCAGGGCAGCTACCATAGGGACCCGCCATTGACGGGCCAGTCGTCTCCTTGCCGATGAAAATAGGGACACCTTGACTTATACAAAACTTTCTCGTATCTCATTAATAAGGAAAACTTAGAACTGTTGAAAAACAAATGAGAGATGGCCGAACCTCCATCCCCCTCACCTTCGGCCGGATCAGATGAGGGTGCGTCGTTCCGACCGGCCGCCTCACCTTCCTCCGCTGCCAAGCAACCGCCGCTCCTCTGTTTTAGCATGGCTTGTTCCTGTCTGAACCTCAGCCGCCGCCGCCCTCGCGTCATGCATCTATGGCCACCTGTGCACCGGCCTCCTTAACCTCCAGAAGGCGTAAGCGTTGCGACCATGCCCGCTTGCGCCCGATCAACCTGTACGTGAACGGCGGACCTCATCCAAGTAGCCGTCTCTTCTCTCCCTGAGCACCGTCGCTTCTGCCCGGTCAACCTGTACATGAACGGCAGAAGAAAACCAAGGTAAGACTTTTTATATAGTAGAGATAATAAAAACAGCAATGTTAACATGTCTTTTATTTGGACTATTTTACCCTCCCACAAAACTGTTTATTACCCACCGCTGCCCTCCTTAAGTCAGATATCGGTTTTTTTCCTTCCTCTATCAATCCCGACCGACACATCCCCCTCCCTTTTCTTCCTCGGGCGCGCACGTGCTCACCCCGGTTCGCTCGGTAGCAGCTCCCGACACGGAGGCGGGCGAGCGGGACCATGAGACTGGGACCAGGAGGCGGGGCGGCGCAGGAAAGCGGGAAGGAAAGGGGAGCTGACCTTGATCTTGAACTTTGTGTCGGGGGCGTTGTTATTGCAGTCGAGGCGCAGCGGGTACAAAGAGTTTGGGGAATCGCTATCCGAGTCCTTGCTCCAGCGCCGACGCATCATCTCTGGACTCCGATTGGTCGTTGACTTTAGCTGCATCGGCCGTTCTTGGTCTCGATTTTGTTTGCCAGCAGCAGGAGAGCAACAGATGGATCCAAGAAAGAAATCAAGCCGACCTAACTACAAGAATCGATTCATCTCTTCCCTGCCCACCTAAAGAAATTTGGAGCTATGAGAGATGCGAGAATGGAGATGCTGGGTAATTGGTAGGGGCGGCCGGCCGGCAGATGGCTTGCTGCTGCTGTGCTGTCTGTGCCGCCCTTTTCTCCCCTCACACAGGATCAGCACCAGGGACTCAGGGGACTCAGGGAGGCAGACAGCGAGGGAGGGAGGGCCTTCCTACAACAAAAATAATCTCTCACAGTTTTGTTGCTTCTCATTGATTTCGTCCGTGCCGGTGACGCCCTTGGTTGAGGCAGAACATCCACCCCGAGTACCCGACAAAATCGCGTGCAGGGGAGGTAGATTCGCATAGCATACTTCCCGAAGACATAGGCTCCGACGGCAGGGGAGGCGGATTCTTGGTTCAGAGAAAGAAGCACGTCGGGCGGCGCTGCTCACTGGATGGTCGGAGATGACGCGGACCTTGGAAGGGAGCTGGTCAGGATAGTGGCGAGAATGCCAGTCTGGACGACGAAGACTCGCCGGAGCAGCAGGGGGCGGTCACGAGAGTGAGCGAGTGGAGAGAGGTGCCACGTCCCGTGCATGTTCTTTCCACATGCGTCCCTTTAATACGTCGGAAACGTATCTATAATTTTTTGATGCTACATGCTTGTTTAGTATCTACTTTGTTTTGCTTTGTTTTTCTTTAAGGTTTTTAATATCTTTTCTGCAACTAACCTATTAACAAGTTGCCACAGTGCTAGTTGTCTGTTTTCTTCTGTTTTTTGTTCCAGAAAAGCAGAAAATCAATATTCTCGAAATTGGACGGGACAAAAGCCAAAGTCAATAACTTTCTGTGGGGGAAAAGAATCCAGAAGACGAGACGGAGACGCGAGCCAGGGCGGCCAGACCCCCCTAGGTGCGGGTGGGCCCTGCCCCGTGCCTGGGTAGGATGTGGGCCCCCTGGCCGCCTCCCAACCTCGCCACTTCGCCTATAAGAAGCCCCCGATGCAAAAACCCTAAGTACCCGATCAATATTCTACGAAACTCTCTGTAGCCGCCGTCACCGTCGTCCCTAGATCGGGGGATCTGAAGTTCTTCCCGGCACCCTGCCGGAGGGGAGATCATCCCGGAGGCTTCTCTCCGGTATGAAGCGTGAGTAGTTCCACCTTGGACTACGGGTCCATATAGTTGCTAGATGGTTGTATCTCCTCCTTGTGCTTTCATGTATAGATCTTGTGAGCTCCGTTCATGATTAAGATCTAATCTATTTGTAATCATGCATGTTGTGTTTGCGAGGATCCGGTGGATATTGAGATTACTATGTCAGATTGATTAATGGTTTTGTCTTTATGATTCTATCATGTCTGTGTTATTTGTGATCTTGCATGCTCTCCGTTGTTAGTAGCTATCTTGGCCGAGTAGTTGCTAGTGACTCCAAGAGGGGGTATTTATGCTCGATAGTGGGTTCATGCCTCTAGTTTCTAAGGGAAGTGACAGAAATCTCTTCGGTTATAGATGTGATGTTGCTACTAGGGAGAAAACAACGGTCTTTTGTTCATGGAACAAGTGGATTGTTTACCTTACACACTTTGCTTAAAGCAGTTGTCTATTGCTTGCAACTTAATACTGGAGGGGGTTCGGATGATAACCTGAAGGTGGACTTCAGTCATAGATGCAGTTGGATGGCGGTCTATGTATATTGTTGTATTGCCCAATCGAATCTCATAGGATCTTTTTGTCTGGTATTGCATTATTATGCCTTGCTCAGTTCCTGTCAATTGTCCTGCTGTAATTTGTTTACCCTTCATGCCATGTTGTTTATCTAAGGAGAGCACCTCTAGTGAACTATAGACCCCGGTCCAATCTTTACCATTGATACATCTTCCACTGTTACTTGTTTACTTGCTGCAAACCATTACCTTCCACACAATACGTTTAATCCTTTGTTACAGCAAATTGTTGAGCTTGACAACCTCACTATTCGTTGGGGCAAAGTCTTGAGTTTGTGTTGTGCAGGTCTCTGTGTTGCTTGCAACACCTGTGTGATGTTTCCTTCCTCCTTCTGGTTCGATAACCTCGATTTCTTACTGAGGGAAAACTTGTTGTTGTGCTACCTCACACCTTGCTCTTGGGGTTCCCAACAGGCTTCATGTTAGCCATCAAGCTTTTCTGGCGCCGTTGTCGGGGAGGCTAAGGACGTCTTCACAAGGGGAGTCCTCCACTTCCTTTCTCTTTACTTTGTTTTTATTTTGCTTAGTTTATTTTGCTTGGTTTTGTTTTCATATTTTTAAAAACTCCAAAAAAATAGTTTAGTTTGATTTGCTTTTTCTTATAAAAAACACACAAAAAATTAGTTCCTGCTCTAGTTGCTGGTCTGCTATTGCCTTTCTTGGTCATGCTTTCTATCAATGGATGGTTTCTTTGAAACTAGTTTTTATTGGCAAGGTGGGTTCACGGGAGAACAAAAGTATTATTATAAAGAACACCGTTTGTCACAAAAGGGAAACACTTATGGGAACAAATTGATAAGTTGAATACTATTGCTAGAGACGTGTGCTCTACTTATAATGTTACTTATTGCTTTGATAAAGCTTGTTGCTTTAGGAGGTATAAACACCTCCCTTTTCAATGTGAGTACAATGATAATGTTACCATTTCCTCTTATGTTAAAGGAAATCATGAGTCTTATGATGTGGAACAGATTGAAGAATTTATTGCCTTCAAGGGTGCATTTAAACTTGCCAGTTTGCTTGAAAATACTGATGATGCACCTTATGAATCTGAGGTTTATGAGATACTTAAATTTTGCTTTGATAATTACAGGCAAGAAAATGGCTATATTCTTGAATATTTTAATAGGCGTTTTCCACAAATGGAAGAGACTAATGCCTTGCAGGAGCCTATGGAAGAAGAAATTGTTAAAACTGAAAGCTCATTAGATGAAAAAGAGGGGGAGAGTGATGAACAAAAGGAGGAAGAATGGATTATCTGCCCATGTCTACCTTCTAATGAGAGTAACTCTTTGTCCCTTACATTACTTGATTGTCCCCCATGCTTACCAAAGGAGGATGAATGTTATGTTCCTGTTGATCCTTTTGAAATATCTACTTTGGGTAAAACCTCTAAAGGTTTTAATCCCACTATTTTTGAGCTTGATAGAGATTATGTGTTTGTAGATCATGAAAATCATGCTTTATGTGATAGCCATATCGTTGAGTTTATTCATGAGGCTACTGAAAATTATTATGAGAGAGGAAAATATGGTTGTAGAATTTTTCATGGTACTGAAACACCTCTCTATGTGCTGAAAGTTTTGAAGTTACTCTTGTTTTATCTTCCTATGTTTGTCACTTTGTTCTTTGTGAATTTATTTGTGTACAAGATTCCGATGCATAGGAAGATGGTTAGACTTAAATGTGTTTTGAATTTGCTTATTGATGCTCTCTTTTACTTCAATTCTTATTTCTTATGTGAGCATCTTCTCAAACTATCAGGTCTAACTTAAAGGCGTTAAAGAAAAGTACTTGTTGGGATATAACCCAAGAGTTTCTTTGAGTCTTGAAGTTATTACTTCTGTAATGGCCTCTCCTTATCCTTTTTGTTTGCCTTTTGTGCCAAAAATGACCTCTAATGAGAGGGAAGTAAGATTTGGGGAGTTGCTGTCCCGAAACAGATTTCTGTCCTCCATCAAAAAAATTCGTGAGGAGTCTCTATAACTCGGTTTGAACTAAAAATTTATGAATAAATCCCCCAGTATGTTATCTAACTTTCGTTAGTTCAACACTTTTTGATTTGAGCAACAGAAAATGTTCGAAAAATTGGTTTCTACCTGCTGGTCTTTTTTGACAGATTTCTGCCATTATTTGCATTTGCTTCTTATTGATTCCTTTTTGAGTTCTTATTAGGTGAATTGAGCTCTTTGAAGGAGTTGATAAAGTATCTTGTGTTTTTAGTGAAAAGTCTTGCTGTTCCAAAGCTTTGCCAGAGGTCTAATATCTTTTGAATACACTAATGTTGCTAATGAAGATTGTGTGAAGTTTTGTATGAAGGAAAATTTTAGGTGTAAAGAGAGAATGATGTAATGAGATAAAGAATGGACAAAGGCTCAAGATTGGGGATACCACCCCGATGTCACCCCAAGAAATATCCAAGATGTACAAGCGTCGAAGCTTGGGGATGCCCAAGGCATCCCCTTCTTCATCAATAAAAAGCTCAGGTCTATCTAGACACTTCATTTTTATTGTTTTATGCACGGTTGTGTTATTCTTGGAGAGTCTTAGTTTTTGTTTGCTTTGCTTAGGTTGTTTAGTTTGCTTGAATAAAGAAGTTTGGACCCCCGTTCTCGCTGTGTTGTTTTGCAAATAAGTTGCTTGGTGTTGGAAAGGAGTAGGAAGTTCTTGCTTGATAAGTGCAAGAGGAGCTTGAATTGACTGTGACTTAGACCTTAGCATGACATGCTAGGTGTTGTTTTGACCTTATGATTAGTGATTATTGATGTAGCATGTCTTTTCCAAACAATTGGGATTGCTTAGTGTGCCTTGAAGAAATTATGCGTTGTTTTAGCATGCAAAAAGCATAGTATTGTGGTATTCTCCTTTGATGCTTTGTTTGGGTTGACTTGGCACATGCTCACACCATGTTATGACTATCACAAGTCACCATAGTCTCTATGATAATTTAGTCCTTGACTTATAGTACCACTCTATGCTTTGATTAGTAATGTTTTGTTGCTCTGCATGATTTTGGCCTTTATGCTCTCTTAGTTGGTTGCTCCCAGTATTTTGCTAGCCCCCACTTGTATGAGTAAGCTCTACTCATGCTTCCAAGTCCCAAGAAACCCAATTTTTCCAAAGTGTCCACTATAATTTCCAATGCATGGTGTGTTACACCATTCCAAGTATATTCTTGTTTTTTAGCTATCTTCCAATTAAAAACTATTTTTTTATGTGAAAACTTAGTGATTAAAGCCCTCACAAACTTGATGGCACACTTTATATTCTTTTCCCCTAATAAACTTGAACCATTGTGTCGTCTATGTTGTATATGCTTGCACTTATACGTTGGAATTAGCAGAACCGTGCTGACACGGGGAACGTTTTCAACATTGCACTTGTACTTTGTACTCAGTTGATATCATGCTCTTTTGTCTATGGATGTCACCGGTGTGAAATAAAGAGGGAACTTGTAAGTCCATGGAGTTTGTATTTTGTGTTAGAGAAACGCCTGGGCCGCTAGCCTAAGCCATGCCTAATCATGGTGGAAACTTGCAGCAGCACCATAGTGAGCTAATCTATGAAGCATCCTCAATAAAAATCTATGCATATAGTAAATAAAAAGATCACTGAGATGCTCATAGTCTTCTTGCCTTGTCATTTTGGTTATGGGATAGCTCCTGTACCATGTTCAAGGGGTACCCCATTGGCGGTTCTCTATGATATGCACTTACAATGACAAGAACTTACAAGTGACTGAAGTTGAGTAGCATGAGGTGTGGCCCTCGTATTCAACGGACTTGAGATTGCCAACTTATACTTCGTCAAGCATATACTCCATAGTTTGTTCACTTTAGACTAATCACTTCAAGATGCTTATGATAGGGGCAATGAGGGCTGAAAGCTAACAAGTACCATAATTTTTGGAAGCACTTTTTGAAACTTGAAATACCTGCCTCCCTTTGTGAAGGGCCTTTCTTCCACCATTATTTGAGTCTCCACCTTCTACCCTTAGGCACCATTAAGAGAGCATAGTTGTCATTCTGTGTGTATTGTCCCAAAGCTTATTGATTGATGCATATTATGATATTAATTTTTCTTGTGCTATCTGTTTCTAGTCACCCTTGTGAACCTTGAAGGTGTCCTATGCATCTATTTGCTACTCTTTGAGGGACAAGCTGATTGCCACTATGCTATGTTTTCTATATGTGAAACAAACAAACATTTTTCAATGCATGTTATTCATGATCTTTGTTTGTAGCCTTTCATGTTGCATGCATAGTTACTTTGTCCTATTGTTAGAATTCCATCTTTCATGCACATGTTTAGAGTTCTTTGATACCAGCTTCCAATGCTTGCAATTTTTTAGATCTTCATTGTGAAGGTGCATGTCACCTAAAAAATTATTCTTTTTATCACTTACCTATTCGGAGACGAGCAGGAGTTAAGCCTAGGGATGCTTGATACGTCGGAAATGTATCTATAATTTTTTATGCTCCATGCTTGTTTAGTATCTACTTTGCTTTGCTTTGTCTTTCTTTGAGGTGTTTTTATATCTTTTCTGGAACTAACCTATTAACAAATTGCCACAGTGCCAGTTGCCTGTTTTCTTCTGTTTTTGGTTCCAGAAAGGCAGAAAATCAATATTCTCGGAATTGGACGGGACAAAAGCTGTAGGGTTCGCAACATAGAAAACAAAAAAATTACTACGATGGGAACTAAGTACCAAGATCTATCTACTAGATACAAACAACCGGCGGATGTATATCCGTAGAGAACATACCCTTGAAGACCGACAAAGCTTAACGAGTTGAACTCGTGGTTGATGTAGACGATCTCTTGCCGATCTCAAGATCTAGAGGAAGTCCTAGCACCGCAAAGCAGCAGCGCAACCGTGCTAGCACACACATACAAGACACCGAGCAACCTCCGCCTCCTCGCTCCAGCGATGCAGCAGAAGCACAACCCTTTCTTGCCGAATAGCCACCAGGAACATGTATCTCGCTAGTCCGAGATCATGGGGATAAATTCTAGAGGGGGAGAGAGATATTTCACGAGGAGGTGTGAGTGAGAAGTAAGGAGGGGGTGCCTTTTATAGGAGAGGGGGGAACCCCAAGGGGGTGGCCGGCGCATGGGGGCTTCCCCTTGCCCTCCCCTCATTCATGTGGGTGGACACTCTACTCACAAAATCTTTCAATTCCCTCCACTCAAAATCCCACTCAAAATTGCTATTAAATTTCCACCAAATTTAATGCAAACTCTCATTAAATAAAACTTATTTTATTTATTCAGAATTTTGTCAATTACTTTAATGAAAAACATTCACATATAACCCCTTGCTAGTATTCCATTTCACATGCAAAAACACTTTATGCAATTTCACCCGAAAACCTGTTTCGGTATCTAGTGAAATAAATTCTTGCGCTTGTTATTCTTTCCGGCATGAAATTTTTGCTCCAATTGGATGTCAGTGTCCCTTAAGTGTGTCCTGGAGATCCATACTGACTCCCACACATTCAACGATGACTTTCATGTGATCGTCGGAACTTTTTACGCTAGTATCTTAATCCCTTTGTTTCACGATATATTACATGTCCGAGATTCGATCATCGGTATCTCCATACCTAGTTTGATCTCGTTACCGACATGCACTCTTTTCTCGTTCCCGTGATATAACATTCTAGTGATCAAATCACTTTCTTGCAAGCTAACCAATGTGACATCACCGAGAGGGCCCAGAGTATATCTACCTGTCATCGGGATGAACAAATTCCACTCTTGATCCATGAGCCTCAAAATAACACTTTAGTAGTTCTGAAGCCATCTTTATAATCACCCAGTTACGGTGTGACGTTTGATGTCATCAAGAAAACTCTTCCGGTGTTAGTGATTGACATGATCTCATGGTCTAAGGATTAGGACCACTTCGTAAGTTGTTATAGCAATATAAACTCAATGACTTTGATCGTAATGCTATACTTCGGATGAATGTTGATCACATCATTACACTAATGTTGTGATCTCGTTATTAACAACATCCAATGTCTATGATCAGGAAACTGTGATCATCTTGTTAATCAACGAGCTAGTTTATGAGAGAGGCTTAACTAGGAACTTTCTATTTGTTTATTAAACACACATTTATTAACTTTTCCGTATTAATACAATTATATCATGCAAAATAAACATCTATCATATACTTGGAATACACATAATAAACACTTTATTATTGCCTCTCAGGGCATATTCCCTTCAGTCTCCCACTTGCACTAGAGACAATAATCTAGTTACATAGTGATGTATCTAACACCCATGGAGTTCTGGTGTAGATCATGTTTTGCTCTAGGGAGAGTTTTAGTCAACGGATCTGCTACATTGAGATCCGTATGTACTTTACAAATCTTTATATCTCCATCCTTGACATGCTCACGGATGGAGTGAAACTGGCGCTTAATATGCTTGGAATGCTTGTGAGACCTTGGTTCTTTGGCATTGGCAATGGCGCCATTGTTGTCACAATAGATCACCATTGGGTCCAACACGTTTGCAACCACACCTAGTTCGGATATGAACTCCTTCATCCAAACTGCTTCTTGAGCCGCTTTCGAAGCAGCAACATATTCGGTCTCCGTTGTTGATCCCGCCACCACAGGTTGTTTGGAGCTCCTCCAACTAACCGCTCTGCCATTCATGAGAAATACGTATCCGGATTTAGACTTAGTGTCATCCGGATCGGTGTCAAATCTAGCGTCGACATAACACTTAGCGACGAGCTCTTCTTCACCTCCGTATACAAGAAACATATCCTTAGTTCTTCGCAAGTACTTAAGGATATTCTTGACCGCTTTCCAGTGTTCCAAACCTGGATCCGATTGGTACCTACTAGTCAAACTAATAGCATGTGCCACATCCGGTCTTGTACATATCATGGCGTACATTATAGAGCCTATGGCTGAAGCATAGGGGACTTTGTCCATTATCTCTTTTCTTTTGTAACATAGGTAAGAACCCCTTCTTACTTTCGTCCATTTTAAACTTCTTTAAAATCTTATCAAGGTATGTACTTTGCGATAGCCCTATTAGGCGCCTAGATCTATCTCTATAGATCTTTATGCCTAATATGTATGACGCTTCACCTAGGTCCTTCATTGAAAATTTCTTTGTTTAGATAACTTTTAACACTGTTTAAAGATCTATATCATTTCCGATCAATAATATGTCATCCACATATAGTATCAGAAATGCCACATTGCTCCCACTCACTTTCTTGTAAATACAAGCTTCTCCATAAGTTTGGACAAATCCAAACTCTTTGATCACCTCATTAAAGCGGAGATTCCAACTTCGTGATGCTTGCTTCAATCCATAGATGGATCGCTGAAGCTTGCACACCTTGTTAGCATCCTTAGGATCGACAAAACCCTTTGGTTGTATCATATACAACTCTTCTTAAATATTACCATTGAGAAACGCGATTTTGACAAAACCCTTTGGTTGTATCATATCCATACTTCATAATCGAAATATGCAGCATTTGCTAACATAATCTTAACTTATTTTAGCATCACTACGGGAGAGAATGTCTCATCGTAGTCAACTCCTTGAATTTGTCGAAACCCCTTTGCGACAAGTCGAGCTTTATAGACGGTCACATTACCATCAGCATCAGTTTTCCTTTTGAAAATCCATTTATTCTCCATGGCCTTTGGGTCGTGAGGTAAGTCCACCAAGTTCCAAACTTGATTTTCATACTGAAGGGAATATGCCCGAGAGGCAATAGTAAAGTGGTTATTATCGTATTTCTTGTTTATGATAAATGTTTATTTTACATGCTATAATTGTATTAATACGGAAACGTTAATACATGTGTGTTTAATAAACAAAAGGTAGTTCCTAGTTATGCCTCTCTTATAAACTAGCTCGTTGATTAACAAGATGATCATAGGTTTCCTGATCATGGACATTGGATGTTGTTAATAACGAGGTCACAACATTAGTGTAATGATGTGATGAACATTCATCCGAAGTATAGCATTACGATCAAAGTCATTGAGTTTATATTGCTATAACAACTTACGAAGTGATCCTAATCCTTAGACCATGAGATCATGTCAATCACTAACACCGGAAGAGTTTCTCGATGACATCAAACGTCACACCGTAACTGGATGATTATAAAGATGGCTTCATAACTACTAAAGTGTTATGTTGAGACCCATGTATCAAGAGTGGAATTTGTTCATCCCGATGACGGATAGATATGCTCTGGGCCCTCTCGGTGATATCACATTGATTAGCTTGCAAGCAAATGATTTGATCACTAGAATGTTATATCACGGGAACGAGAAAAGAGTGCATGTCAGTAACGAGATCAAACTAGGTATGAAGATACCGATGATCGAATCTCGGACATGTAATATATCCTGAAACAAAGGAATTAAAATACTAGCGTAAAAGGTTCACACGATCACAGAAGTCATCGTTGAATGTGTGGGAGTCAGTACGGATCTCCAGGTCCCGCTGCTGATTATTGATCGGAGAGGGGTCTCGATCATGTATGCATTATTCGCGAACCGTAGGGTGACACACTTAAGGGATACCGACACCATTCGGAGCAAATGATATGCCAGAGAAAGAAAAAGGAAAGCGCAGGAATTTATTTCACTAGACACCGAAACGGTTTCGGTTGAAATTGCTGAAACTGGTTCTGCATGTGAAATTGAAATGTTGTAAGGGGTTTGATGTGAATGTTTGTTAATTAAAGTAGTTAACAAAATTCTGAATAAATAAATAAAAGAGTTTTTTTTATATGAGAGATTGCATTAAATTTGGTGGAAATTTAATGCATGTGAGTGGATTTTTTAGTGGAGGCTTTTTAATGGGAGTGGAGGCTTTTCATTTTGAGTGGGAGCTCCACCCACATGAATGTGGAAGAGGTGGGGGCAGACCCCATGGCTGGGCTCCATGCCCCTTGGGTGCCCCCCTCTCCCCTATAAAAGGCCCCCCTCTCCTCCTCTCAAAGTACACCTCCTCGCGAAGGATCTCTCTCCCCCCTTTAGAATTTCCCCATGGTATCGGATCAGCGAGATACATGTTCCCGGTGGCTTTTTCTGTAAGGATTTGTTGCTTCCACTGCTTCGCTGGAGCGAGGGCGCGGAGGTTGTCGGGGTACCCGTACGTGTGTGCGATCACGGATGCACCACTGCTTTGAGGTGCTGGACTTGATCGTCTTTGGACCGGCCGACCAGATGGACTTCATCACGATCTTGAGATCGGCAAGCGTTCGTCTACATCATCCACGAGTACAACCTCGTTAACGCTATTCGGTCTTTGAGGATATGTATTCTATGGATGTATATCCACCCGTTGCTTGTATTTAGTAGATAGATCTTGGTACATAGATGTTCCCATCGTAGGAAATTTTTTGTTTTCTATGCTGCAAACCCTACAGTGGTATCAGAGCCGGATCTATGCGTAGATAGTTTGCACGGGTAGTACACATATGAGTATGTGGGCGATGATGATCATTTTATTGCTTCTTAGTTGTACTTTGGATATTGGTGGCATAGTGGGATGAAGCGGCCCGGTCAAACTTTACATGTCCTCGCACATGAGACCTGTTACACGCTTGACATGCAACTAGTTTTGCATAAGTGGCTAGCGGGTGTCTGTCTCTCCTGCTATAGTCAATATCTAATTTGCAACGAGTTGTCAACAATTTGGTTATCCTCGTTGTGGTTCATGTTCGTAGGTAAGAACGGTTCTATCTTCGAAAGCCCTAAGCCACGTAAAACTTGCAATGGATAAATTAGAGGCGTCTATTTTAGATTGTTATTGGGCTAGTGTTATGATATGGTGATGTTGTAAGTATAAGTATGAGATGATAATCTTACAACACACATAACGTGTAAGTTCCATAGACCTTGGCCTTACACATAAAGGTATGATAGTGATCATACCACGGTGCACATGATAGAGATCATATGCGGGAACCATATCATTTCAACTAATAAACATGTGATGTTTGATTGCATCTTATATTGCTTGTTTGGCGTTTTATTAGCATAATAAGATGATCCCTCATTTAGATATCAAGATAAAAATGTGTTCTTCCTTAAGTATGCACCGACAATGTATCGCCGCTTCAAGGCATCACGTGATGATCGGGTGTACTTGAATCCACGAGCATATCTCGGGTGTAAGACAGTTACACACGCGAATACTAAGGTTCTTACTTGGCGAGCCTAGCATGTACAGACATGGCCTCGGAACACGGACCGAAAGGTTAAGCATGAGTCATATGTTTTGATATGATGACCATATGGATGCTTGCCTTTGAAGCTACAGCGACTCACGTGATGATCGGACTTGGTGTAGTGGATTTGGTTCATGTAATCACCAAAAGGCACGAGGGATGTCGTTTTTGAGTGGGAGTTCATTTCTAATTTGGATTAGTAGAACTCAATTTATCATAAATTAAATCAAAGTGAATTTGCATAATTTGTTGTAGTCATTGGCATTCGTTCAGCACCTTATGCATAATTGTAATTGAGATAATAGAGTTATAGAATTCTGGATATATACTTTACGAACTGGTATCGTATTGTGTTGAGTGTCAATCTAAAGTTTAAAGTCCTATTGCAAACTTTCAGCAAACTTTGTTTACTCCGTGAAATTTAATAGTTAGTATTAAATCGAGAGTAACAATTCCAGTGTTAGTATCTAAAGTATCATGTTTGCCTCCATGATTCTTGATTTAAATATCAAGGTTTTCTAGGAGCTGAAAGAATTGTTTCAGAAACCAGCATGTGTGGCAGATATAACGATATCTGAAACAATGTTTTGGTTGCAGTATGATAGAGTATAATATATGTTCTCATATTGGATGAGAATTTGCAAAGGTTGGAGATGCTAGACATCCTAATCATCCAAAAGGGTTTTGGAAAGTAATGTTATACTCACAATTCGCCTTTATAAGCTACAGTAGCTTGATCGTGAAAGTCGTCATGATAAGGATGAATAGAAGATGTATTGTAAAGTGTTTACTATACTAAAAGATTACTAAAGAATGGATTTTGAAAGAACGCCGATCATTTGATGATGGTGATCTACTTCAAAGTGCAAGTCCAAAGGTATTATTATTTGAATATACACGTTTTGGACTATGTGTCATGTATATGGCGCCACTTTTGATGTTGATAGATTCTTTTAAAAAGTAAAAGGTAATGCTGAAAGAGAATCTATAAAAAAATATTTCGCAGAAAAGAAAAGATTGGAAATATCCAATTTAGCTATATATATATGATATACTTGTTATGGTTGTATTCTTTGCTTGTTAAACAATGTGGTTCTTAGGTATTGGATACCGAATTGGTTGGTATGAAATTTCATACAGAACGACGCAATTCATGAACCACAATGGCCTAAGTAACTAGCAAGAGAATATGTGATGATGTTCATCGAAAACAAATAAACCGTTTTTTGTATTTCTCGTTGACATCAAGGCTTGACTTCAAGATCTGTTTTAATAATTGTTATCTGAATCAGGTATTATGAGAACAAAGGTTGTTCAAATAATTACCTTGTTCCATATAAGATGGATGATTTACAAATCTAGTTGGAGAAATCACATCCATAAAACCTAATGCTAAAATGTCGCAAGACAAATGATTGGAAGATCACTTACGAAGTGACATCGCCGTTTAAATTATATTGGAAAGAAAACATGAAGAAACTCCATTTTCATGGATTTTTGGAGTCTTTGATTTGATCAAGTGACGCTTGTGAGACTTTCCTCGGGATAATTAAAACTTCGTTCAAAGGCCAAAGAAGAACGACCGACTAAATTATTGGAATTTATACATATCGATGTATGTAGTCCATTAAGTATAGTCGTAAGCGATGGGTTTCAACTTCATATACTTTCTCCGGAAATTTGAGTGAATATTCACTTAATGAGAAAGAAGTGTGAAATATTTGAAAATGTTCAAAGACTTTCAAGATGAAGTGAAAATCATTGTGACAAGAAAATAAATGGTTTATGATTTTATCATAAGGGATTTATTTGAGTTACAAGTGTAACAAGAAAATAAATGAATCATAATTTTATCATAAGGGATTTATTTTAGTTGCAAGTTTAGCAAAACACCTAGATTTACATATCCCGAAACACCATAGGAATATGGAGTGTTTGAGATTTGTAATGCAACCTTGTTTGACATGGTTGGATCAAAGGTGTTATTGATAAAACTGAAACATTATGTTTTAAAAAGATTAAAGCTTTAGAGACTATCACTTTTACACTGAAAAGAGCTCCATCTTGATCCGTTGAAATGACACCATATGAGTTATGGTTTGGGGTAAAACCCAAGTTGTCATTTCTTAAATTTTGGTATGCTAAACATAAGATGTTTACAACCGAAGTCGGATGAGCATGTCTTTGTAGGTTATTTCGAATAACAATTGGGTATTCCTCCATAACACCGAGGACAAAAGGGTTTGTCGCTTGAAATGTGAAGTTTCTTGAAAAAGGAATTTTTCACAAAAGTTAAGTGGGAGGAGAATAGAACTTTGATAAGGTTAACGAACCTTAGCTATATGTGATGAGTTGCACAGCGCCGGAAATCGTTCCGAAGGCAGCCATAATGCTCATGGTTTATGTGCCTCAAAGGTTGTGGTCACGGAGATCTAAGTTCCTATTGAACCAAGTAGGTCGGATAAACAATCAAATACTAAGATTTGAGAGTAAATCATTATTGTTTGACAATGATGAACCGATTATATACAAAGAAGCGATGATGGGCCTTGACTCCGTCAAATGGCTTGAAGCCATAAAATCCGTGATAGTTCCATATACGAGAAATCAAGTTTTGAACTTGGAAGACCCTCCGGAAAGGTGTAAAACCTATCGATGTATTTGGATCTATAAAGAAACAGACATGGATGTTTCACATCTATGAAATAGTCGACATGTCGGTAAAGTATTTTACGACAATGTTCAAGGAGTTGACTATGACAAGATTTGATCTTTCATAGCGATATTTAGTCTGGACGGATTAAAGTAGCAACCACTACATATAATTTGGTATATGGTAGATGAATAAACAAAACAAAATTCTTCTAATCGAATGGTTACCTAGGACGTGTACATGACACGGTCCAAAGGGTTTTGTTAATTCAAAGTATGCTAAAAAGGGCATGCAAACTTCAATGGTTGAAGTAAGCATCGCGGAGTTGGAATCTTCACCTTAATGAAAAGGAGTTTTCATCTAGAGACGATGAAGATGCTTGCATTTGCAAGAAATTAAGTGGGGGCGCTGAGACATATTTCTAATATATTATGTGGATGACATCTTGTTGATTAGAAATGATGTATCTTTTATTGACAAAGGTTAAGAATTTCATTTCGATGAAAAACTTAGGCAAAACCCGAATATTTAGCGTGAATGTCTATAGTGGATAGACTGTGACGCCAATATGGTTGTGCCAAACGTACATATATGAGATATTGAAAGAGTTCAATATAGAAACGACAAGAAACAGTTCTTGTTGCATGGAAAGGAATTGAATCAAGATTCAAGTGTATTGACACTTGATAAGTGAAACAAGATTCAAGTGCTTTGACACTTGATGAGTGAAATCACGAGAATGTTTTGATCAATCATACCATGATATGTACACATACAGATATGTCCTATGCTCTAAGTGTTATGAGCATATACCAGAATGAATCATAAAATGATCATTGGACGATAGTGAGGATATTCTTATGATCTTTTGGAAGAACTAAGAATATATTTGTGTAGAGGTGACAAACAATTACAAATAGTTCATTGTAAAGCGTTACATTGACACTAGGTTTGTCACAAGATACAAATTAAGTTTATCTCAATTTAAACTATGAGTGGCACAGTGTAATGGAAAGAAGATTTCATGATGGATTTGGAAGAAATCCATAGTTAAGACATTGTGACGAATACTACAATAAAAAGGCTAAGTATATGACTGCTATAGTAGTAGCAAAGGAGGGAATTTGTGTCAAGTAGTTTGTTATCAAACTAAGGTGTGGTTCGCAACGGGCTAACACTAAAGATTGTTATCAAACTAAGGTGTGGTTTGCAACGGGCTAACACTAAAGATATATTGTACGACAATAGTATCGACATGATTTAACCCCAAGGAACTAAAGGTCTCACTAAAAGACCAAATTTATACAATGCCATCTCATTGGAGAATGAGTGATTCGTGGAGACGCAAAGACATGCAAATACACACGGACATGAAAGCGTCAGATCCGTAGATTATGTTAACCACTTGCAATTGCGTATATGGAACACCAGAAAGCCATAGGTGTTCAATACGCAAAGTTTTCAAACTAGATTATTGTCTCTAGTGCAAGTAGGAGACTGAAGGGAATATGCCCGAGAGGCAATAATAAAGTGGTTATTATCGTATTCCTTGTTTATGATAAATATTTATTTTACATGCTATAATTGTATTAATACGGAAACGTTAATAAATGTGTGTTTAATAAACAAAAGGTAGTTCCTAGTTATGCCTCTCTTATAAACTAGCTCGTTGATTAACAAGATGATCATAGGTTTCCTGATCATGGACATTGGATGTTGTTAATAACGAGGTCACAACATTAGTGTAATGATGTGATGAACATTCATCCGAAGTATAGCACTACGATCAAAGTCATTGAGTGTATATTGCTATAACAACTTACGAAGTGATCCTAATCCTTAGACCATGAGATCATGTCAATCACTAACACCGGAAGAGTTTCTCGATGACATCAAATGTCACACCGTAATTGGATGATTATAAAGATGGCTTCAGAACTACTAAAGTGTTATGTTGAGACCCATGGATCAAGAGTGGAATTTGTTCATCCCGATGACAGATAGATATGCCCTAGAGGCAATAATAAATATAGTTATTATTATATCTTTGTGTTTATGATAAATGTTTACATTCATGCTATAATAGTATTAACAAGGAAACATTAATACTTGTGTGATTTGTAAACTTAAATTGAAGTCCCTAGTAAAGCCTCTATACATCACTAGCTTGTTGGTTAATAAATGATTGTGGTTTCCCTATCATGAACATTGAGATGTTATTAACAACAAGATCATATCATTAGGAGAATGATATGGTGGACATACTCCTATAGATAAGCGTAGCATAAAGATCAAGTCATTTTAATAGTTCAATTGCTATATGCTTTATGATACATAGTAACCTAATTCCTTCGACCATGAGATCATGCATATCACCTTTACCGGATGGATGCTTTGATGACATCAAACACCACACCGTAACTGGGTGGCTATAAAGGTGGCATTGAGTGTTCGGAAAGTATTGGTTGAGACACATGGATCAAGAGTGGGATTTGTCCATCCATATGATGGATAGATATACTCTGGGCCCTCTCGGTGGAATGTCATCCAATTAGCTTGCAAGCATGTGACGAGGTTGAACTAGGTATGCAGAGATACCGACGATCATAACCTCGGATAAGTAAACTATCGTGAGACAAAGGGAAATTGGTATCGTATGTAAGTGGTTCATTCGATCGCAAAGTAATCGTAGAAATATGTGGGAGCCATATGAATTTCCAGATTCCTCTATTGGTTATTGTTCGGAGAAGTGTCTCGATCATGTCCGCATAATTCACGAACCGTAGGGAGACACATTTAAGGATTCGACGTTGTTTGAGTAGTTATGGAATGATGAGAAAGAGACCGAATGTTGTTCGGAGTCTCGGATGGGATCCGGGATATCACGAGGAGATCCGGAATGGTCCGGAGAATAAGATTCATATAAGGAAAGTCCTGTTTCGGAGTTGGGAATGGTTCTGGTGTTTTCATCGGGAATGTTCTAGAAGGTTCCGGAATGTCCGGCACTCCGGAGGGGAAGGGTACATGAATGTGTTATATCAAGTTGGTATGATTGCATCATGTACTAGGTGTCATCGCTGAACAAAATAGAGGGTTTAATCAAATCCTTGTTTGAAAAGTCAAACGCCAATTTGAAAGTCAAACGGCTATTTTTGGGAAGCGGAGAGGGAGGTGGAAACCGAGTTGGGGAGGAGTCCCTTCTCCACCGCCGGCCCACTTGGGATCTGAGTTGGGGAGGGAATCCCCTCCCCTTGGCCGGCGCCTCCCTCCTATAAGAGGAGGGGCAGGGCTCCCCTCCTAACACACAAGATCCCCACCTCTAAACCTAGCAGCCGCCGCCCTCCATAGCCGTCGCCGCCCCCTAGGGTTTCTCCCCTAGCCGCCGACTTGGGCACCTCCAAGCCCTAGCCACCGGCCCTAGAACCTCTTCCCCGGTGTGTCTAAACCCTAGATCACCGAGGGCTCTCTCATAGTCCACCATACTCACTCTGGCTTAAGAAGCCTGAGATCTCCCTCTACTTAGGTACCACGCCGTTGTGCTACCGAAATCGCGAGGAGAGTGCTACAACCTCCATTTTCTTTGGAACAAGGAGAGGAAGGTCTTCGTCAGTCCGAGCGTGTGACCCATGGGGAAGCTGGCAGCAGTCTTGGGAAGGATCGTCTACGATCTTGAGATCGGAAGAAACGACTACATCACCCACGAGAATCCGCTCTCGTTAAACACTTTGGAATCTTCGAGGGTGAGTTATTCCATCGACTCGTTGCTTCAATCTAGTAGATAGATCTTGGCTTGTTTGTTTGTATGCGGTAGAAATTTTTTGTTTTCCATGCTACGAAACCCTACAATGCTCTGGGCCCTCTCGGTGATATCACATTGATTAGCATGCAAGCAAGTGATTTGATCACTAGAATGTTATATCACGGGAACGAGAAAAGAGTGCATGTTGGTAACGAGATCAAACTAGGTATGGAGATACCGATGATCGAATCTCGGACATGTAATATATCGTGAAACAAAGGGATTAAAATACTAGCGTAAAAGGTTCACACGATCACAGAAGTCATCGTTGAATGTGTGGGAGTCAATACGGATCTCCAGCTCCCGCTGCTGATTATTGATCGGAGAGGGGTCTCGATCATGTATGCATTATTCGCGAACCGTAGGGTGACACACTTAAGGGATACCGACACCATTCGGAGCAAATGATATGCCAGAGAAAGAAAAAGGAAAGCGCAGGAATTTATTTCACTAGACACCGAAACTGTTTCGGTTGAAATTGCTGAAACTGGTTCTGCATGTGAAATTGAAATTGTAGGGTTTCGTAGCATGGTAAACAAAAATTTTCTATCGCATACAAACAAACAAGCCAAGATCTATCTACTAGATTGTAGCAACGAGTCGATGGAATAACTCACCCTCGAAGATTCCAAAGTGTTTAACGAGAGCGGATTCTCGTGGGTGATGTAGTCTTCCCGATCTCAAGATCGCGAGAGTATCGATCGTTCCATGATCGGTCACATTTTCGGCGAAGACCTTCCTCTCCTTATTCCAAAGCAGCGGAGGTTGTAGCATTCTCCTCGCGATTCCCAAGACAACGGCGTGGTACCTAAGTAGAGGAGATCTCAGGCTTCGCCTTAAGCCGAGTATGGTGGACTATGAGAGCCCTCGATGATCTAGGGTTTAGACACGCCAGGAGGAGGCTTGGCCGACGGCTAGGGTTGCTAAGCGGCCGGTTTGCCCTAGGTGGCGGCGTGGCGGCTAGGGTTTAGAGGTGGAGGTGTTGGGTGTCTAGGAGGGGAGCCCTGCCCCTCCTTTTATAGGTGGAGGGGGCCGGCCAAGGGGAGGGGAGTCCCTCCCCAACTCGGCTTCAAGGTGGGCCGGCGGTGGAGGGGAGGAACTCCTCCCCAACTCGGTTTCCACCTCCCTCTCCACTTCCCAAAATTAGCCGTTTGACTTTCAAATTGGCGTTTGACTTTTTCAAACTAGGATTTGATTAAACCCTTTATTTTGCTCAGCGATGACACCTAGTACATGATGCAATCATACCAACTTGATATAACACATTCATGTACCCTTCCCCTCCGAAGTGTCGGACATTCCAGAACCTTCTAGAACATTCCCGATGAAATCACCGGAACCATTCCCTAACTCCGAAACATGACTTTCCTTATATGAATCTTATTCTCCGGACCATTCCGGATCTCCTCGTGATATCCCATATCCCATCCGAGACTCCGAACAACATTCGGTCTCTTTCTCATTATTCCATAACTACTCAAACAACGTCGAATCCTTAAGTGTGTCTCCCTACGGTTCGTGAATTATGCGGACATGATCGAGACACTTCTCCGAACAATAACCAATAGAGGAATCTAGAAATTCATATGGCTCCCACATATTTCTACGATTACTTTGCGATCGAATGAACCACTTACATACGATACCAATTTCCCTTTGTCTCACGATAGTTTACTTATCCGAGGTTATGATCGCTTGGTATCTCGCATACCTAGTTCAACCTCGTTAGCGATAAGTACTCTTTTCGTTCCGTGATATGTGATCCCTTGTGAGCCCACACATGCTTGCAAGCTAATTGGATGACATTTCACCGAGAGGGCCCAGAGTATATCTATCCGTCATATGGATGGACAAATCCCACTCTTGATCCATGTGTCTCAACCAATACTTTCCGAACACTCAATGCCACCTTTATAGCCACCCAGTTACGGTGTGGTGTTTGATGTCATCAAAGCATCCATCCGGCAAAGGTGATATGCATGATCTCATGGTCGAAGGAATTAGGTCACTATGTATCAGAAAGCATATAGCAATTGAACTATAAAATGACTTGATCTTTATGCTATGCTTATCTATAGGAGTATGTCCACCGTATCATTCTCCTAACGATATGATCTTGTTGTTAATAACATCTCAATGTTCATGATAGGGAAACCACAATCATTTATTAACCAACAAGCTAGTGATGTATAGAGGCTTTACTAGGGACTTCAATTTTAGTTTACAAATCACACAAGTATTAATGTTTCCTTGTTAATACTATTATAGCATGAATGTAAACATTTATCATAAACACAAAGATATAATAATAACTACATTTATTATTGCCTCTAGGGCATATCTCCAACAGTCTCCCACTTGCACTAGAGTCATCTAATCTAGATTACATGGTAATATACCGAACACCCATGGCAGTTTGGTGCTGGTCATGTTTTTCCCTCGGGAGAGGTTTAGTCAACGGATCCGCCACATTCAGATCTGTGTGTACTTTGCAAATCTTTATGTCCCCATCTTGGACATGTTCTCGAATAGCGTGAAAACGTAGCTTGATGTGCTTCAGCTTCTTGTGTGACCTTGGTTCTTGCGCATTGGCTATGGCGCCCATGTTATCACATTAGATAGACATTGGGTCCATTGCACTAGGAACCACACCTACTGTAATGAACTCTTTCATCCATATCGCTTCTTGTGAAGCCTCCGGCGACCATGTATTCCGATTCGTTGAAGATCTCGCCACAACGCTTTTCTTTGCACTCCTCCAGCTAACCGCACCATTCAAAATAAATCATTATCCAGTTGTGATTTAGAATCATCCGGATCGGTGTTCCAACTAGCATCGGTGTAACCATTAACAACGAGCTGTTCATCACCTCCATAAGAAAGAACCATATCCTTAGTTCTTCTCAAGTACTTAAGGATGTTTTTGACCGATGTCCAATGATCCACTCCTGGATCACTTTGATATCTGCTAGTTAAACTAACATCATATCCAATGTCGGGTCTAGTACATAGCATGGCATACATTAGAGATCCTATGGCTGAGGCATAGGGAGTCTTACTCATCCTTTCTCTATCTTCTGCCGTTGTCGGACTTTGAGTTTTACTCAAGGTCGTATTGGGCAACATGGGCAAGAACCCTTTCTTGCTATCTTCCATTCCAAACCTCTTTAGAACTTTGTCCAAATATGTACTTTGTGACAATGATATTTGGCGTCTTGATCTATCTCTATAAATCTTTATGCCTAATATGTAAGCTGCTTCGCCAAGATCCTTCATTGAAAAACTATTATTCAAATATTCCTTGATACTATTAAGAAGGTCTACATCATTCCCAATCAACAATATGTCATCTACATATAGTATTAAGAATGCTACAGAGATCCCAATCACTTTCTTGTAAATACAAGCTTCTCCATAAGTTTGTATAAAACCAAAACTTTTGATCACCTTATCAAAACGTTGATTCCAACTTCGGGATGCTTGCTTCAATCCATAGATGGACCGTTGAAGTTTGCATACCTTGTTAGCATCTTTAGGATCGACAAAACCTTTGGGTTGCATCATATACAACTCTTCATCAATGTCTCCATTGAGGAATGCTGTTTTGACATCCATCTGCCATATCTCATAATCATAATATGCAGCGATTGCTAACATAATCCTCACAGACTTTAGCTTCGCTACTGGTGAGAAAGTCTCATCGTAGTCAACTCCTTGAATTTGTCGAAACCCCTTTGCGACAAGTCGAGCTTTATAGACAGTAACATTACCACCAGCATCTGTTTTCTTCTTGAAAATTCATTTGTTCTCGACAGCCTTTCGGCCATCCGGTAAGTCCACCAAAGTCCATACTTGGTTTTCGTACATGGATCCAATCTCGTATTTCATGGCTTCTTGCCATTTGTTGGAATCTGGGGTCATCATTGCTTCCTCATATGTCGTAGGGTCATCAGTGTTGTCCACCAACATGACACTCATAAAGGGATCATACCAATCTGGAGTGGTACGAGTTATCGTTGACCTGCGAGGCTCTGTAGCAACTACAACCAAAGTTTCATGATCATCATCATTAGCTTCCTCTCTTATTGGTGCAGGCACCACAGGAACTTCTTCCGGTGCTGTGCTACTCGCAATTTCGAGAGAAGGTTCGACAACCTCGTCGAGTTCTACTTTCCTTCATGTCACTTATTTCGAGAGAAATTCCTTCTCTAGAAAGGATCCATTCTTGGCAACGAAGATTTTGCCTTCGGATCTATGATAGAAGGTATACCCAATAGTTTACTTCGGGTATCCTATGAAGACGCATTTTTCCGCTTTGGGTTCAAGCTTGTCAAAATGTAACTTCTTTACATAGGCTTCGCATCCCCAAACTTTAAGGAACGACAATCTAGGTTTCTTCCCAAACCATAATTCATACAAAGGTCATTTCAACGGATTTATATGGTGCCCTATTTAAAGTGAATGCGGGCTTTCTAATGCATAACCCCAAAATGATAGCGATAAATTTGTAAGTGACATCATAGACGAACCATATCTAAGTGAGTTCGATTCGACGTTCGGACACACCATTCTTACTGTGGTGTTCCCGGCGGTGTCAACTGTGAAAGTATTCCGCATTTCTTCAAATGCTCTCCAACTCGTAACTTAGATATTCACCTCCACGATCAGAACGCAGGAATTTAATCTTCTTGTTACGTTGATTCTCTACCTCACTTTGAAATTCCTTAAACTTCTCGAAAGTTTCGGACTTATGTTTCATGAAATAGATATACCCATATCTACTCAAGTCATCCGTGAAGGTAAGAACATAACGATAACCACCGCGCGATGCTACACCCATTGGACCACACACATCGGTATGTATGATTTCCAATAAGTCCGTAGCTCGCTCCATCATACCAGAAAATGGAGTCTTAGTCATTTTACCCATCAGACATGCTTCGCATCTATCAAGTGATTCGAAATCAAGTGATTCAAGAAGTCCATCAGAATGGAGTTTCTTCATACGCTTCACTCCAATGTGACCAAGACGACAAAACCACATATAGGTCGAGTTATCGCTCGATTTCAAACGTTTAGCCTCAATGTTATTAATGTGTATTTCCACTATCGAGATTCAATAAGAATAGACCATCTATCAAAGGTGCATGTGCATAAAACATATTACTCATATAAATCGAACAACCATTATTCTCGGACTTAAACAAGTAACCGCCTCAATAAACAAGATCCCGATATAATGTTCATGCTTAACGCAGCACCAAATAACAATTATTTAAGTATAAAACTAATCCCGATGGTAGATGAAGGGTAGTGTGTCACCGCGATCACATCAACCTTTGATCCGCTTCCCACGCGCATCGTCACCTCGTTCTTCGCTAGCTTCCGCTTATTCTGCAAAGACTGTTTGAGTTACAAATATGAGCAACCGAACCAAGATCAAATACCTGCACTACTACGAGTACTAGTGAGATACACATCAATAACATGTATATCGGATATACCTTTCTTCTTGATGTTGCCGTTCTTCAAATCCGCCAAGTACTTTGGGCAATTCCGCTTCCAGTGACCTTCTCCCTTGCAGTAAAAGCACTCAGTATCAGGCTTAGGTTGTTAGAACCCTCCTTTATAAAGGAAAGGATCCCTGTGATTGCAATGCTAGTCCCTGGATCAATGATTTGCATAAGCTGTGTTTGCGCATTCATCATTTTTTGCATTTCCGGGGTGATGTTGTTGGGGTTGGGGTTTGCGCGACGGGGAGGCATCTGTGGTTTGTTCAAATAGATAAGAATGATATACCCATAGATGTTTTATGCACAATACATCACAAGCAAACACATAACATGCAACTCAAGGATAAAAGCTCAACAACGGAATAACAAAGTTCTCGAAATAAAACACACAAATGGCAAGCCATCCACATGTCGGATGGTCCAATAACAAGTTCACAAATAACAAGTACGAATATGAAAGATAGACGAGTAGTCAAGTCTACTCATCAGCATAAATCTCCTCCTCGACGAAGGTAAGACCTGATTTCTCCATCGCGGTCTTGTTCTCCTCAATCGTAGTGGTCAAGGAATCGACCTTGGCCTTGAGAGCCCTCTTCTGGGAGCGAAGCCTCTCAATAACCATCTGCTGCTCCTCTAGTTCAAAATCCTTGGACTTCAGTTCCTCGGTCATGTCCCGGATCTTCTTGTTCCTATCCTGGACGCGTTTCTCCTGACTCTTGAACTTGCGGTCCTGGGCCTCGAATTTCGTTTCCATTTCCTTGATCATCTCATCCTGCTGTGCGAAAAGTTTGTCCTTCTCGCGAAGCTGCACCTGGAGCTCGTTATTGCTGAGCATGACGTTCGTCCTGTCCGTGTCCATGTGCCTGAGGAGAGACTCTAAGTCCTGGAGATAGAGACGTATCGGCTCTGCCGCGTCCCTCGAGTCGTCCTCAAAGTCGATGGACTCTCCATCAACATCACGTCTTCCGAAGACGTGAAAGTGGGTGCCCCTAACCTGTCGGGAGTGACGGCCTAACAGACGTCCTATCAGGTCCTGCATGACTACCTCCATGCCTCTCTCCCTGTCGTCGTGCATCAGCTTGAAGACGATGGCCTCTGTAGTCGGCTCTGTCTGGCATCCGGGCTGGTTCACCTTGAAGCCCCAGAGGTCCTTCCTCTCGAACTTGGTGAGTGGGTACACCGTGATGGTGGGAAGAGGGAGATCGAGCAAAGTGGTAAGATCAACGATGCGGGGCCGAAACGGGTAACCTGGAACTCCTCAACAGCGCTGATGGTAATAGGCATCTATTTATAAGATTAAAAAGTTAGAACAGCACAATTTAAGATAAAACAAGACAAACATTTCATACATATCCATGGAACACAAACATCACATAAGTCATGCATACATAAGTCCATTACATCAATCAAGGTCCATACTTATTTAAGGTATCATTTTTGGAAAATAAGGTGATAGATGGTGGTCCAACTAACGAAGTGTGCTCACAATCCTATCTCACTGGATCTGGTGGCTATCACAATGTTCCTAGAAGCAATCCACCTATCTTGTTCACATGATTCCATCACTAATTCTATTATATCTCCCCTTAACTCTTGGTTGGTGGCTTCCAACTCTTGGGTGAGTTCCTTCTCCTTCTCTAAGTCTTTTTGGAGGTTGAGCATCCTGCACTTGACTCTAGCACTTAGTTCTTTGATAGTCCTCCAAGCTGCATCTCTGGCTGACTCAAAGAATGTGGTGTGCATTACAGTGTTGGTGTACATGCAGAATCCCCTTTCTTTGTGGTTGTCTTCCTTGTTTTTGTACAAGTGAAGTTGCACCCACCAATACTCCACTCCTTCATCCATCACTGGAAAGCCCTTGTACACAGCTGCACCATGTGTTTCCATTTCCACCATGAGGTCCTTGAGAATATTGGGAAACTCAGTTTCACATTCCAAGGTCATGGTCATGAGTGGTCCTTTCTTCACGGCTTCGTTGATGGAGTTCATCTACAAATGGAGTTGAGAATGAAAAGATTAGAAAAGTTTTACGAGAAGAATAGACAAGTGTAGAAGTAGTTAAAAAATTTTCCTAAGTGGTTTTCCAATCCTAAGGTCATAATCCTACAGGCAACACAGTGCTCTGATACCATCTGTTAGACCCCTCCTTTATAAAGGAAAGGATCCCTGTGATTGCAATGCTAGTCCCTGGATCAATGCTAGCATCCATAGTTTAAGATGAAGTACACAGATACAAAGGTCGTTTATTACATTCATTCCAGAGATAAAACATAGTCTTTTACAACTCAGGGCCATAGGCCTAATACAAGAGTTTAAGGAATAAGTAAATAAACATAAGTCTTCATCTTCATGTGCCACAGGCAAGCATGTTGAGTGTAGAGTCATGACTCCTACTCATCATCGGAGTAACCTGCAACATCACAAGTTACAGCCACAGAGGGTCAATACTTTGGAATAGTATTGGCAAGTGATACCTTAGTATATTTTTAGTGTACTATATTACTATATGCATTTTGGCTAAGTGTAGCTTGGCTTGCTTTGCTTGAAAATAGGTTTTACCTATTAGTTGAAATCACTAAGTTTTCTTTATCAAAAATTTCCCTAGAAACCACCAATAGACATTGGGGTCCTTCACCCTTGTTCACCCACCAATTTTTACTTAGAAGTTGGAGTGATGAGATTCTTGTAGCTTCCATGTCTTGATGCTCAAGTTGTCCATTGCCATGGACATGGCTAAGTACTTAGATTTTCCATCTGCAGAGGTTGTGCACTTTCCCCACCAGACTTGGTTTCCCAAGACAGGACCTTTCAGAAGCCTTTCCTTAGTCAAATGGACGCGTTCCAACCTATCAATCCCTTCTACCACCAACTGTCCAAAAGACTAAGTTCTAGCTACCTATATGATCAAGGCAGAGCCCATTTTGCTAAGTGGTTGCACTGTAAGATTTCTCACACTTGGCCTCCAAATCCCTTTGTGCCTGGGTGGCATACCACAAGTGAGATACACAACCCAAGTCCATGGCCTTGTGTAACCACTCAACATAACCCAATCCTTCCATTCCACCCAGGAGGTTCATTTGACTTAGTTGTTTTATTAGGAAAGCATAAGTCTCATGACTTAGAAATATTTTCATCATAGTAAGTATAGATTTTCACCAACCCTTGTTTGCTAAATAGCTAGGCTAAGCATGGTATGATAACTTAACTTAGGAAAATTCCCTAGCAATTCTACAATTCTACACTACTTAGGATTTCCCAACTTAGCATTAGGCAAAAGTAGCATGCAAGACTTAGCAAAATATCTAATGCTAGTACAAAACATAGGGTAGAAATATTCATGAAAATATCACTTGCCTTGGTAATGGGGAGAGCAGCACTCTTCACAGTCACAATCACTAGCAAAATCTACACAAAGTTTGTAACATACAATTACACACAATTTTATATTCAATCAAAAATAATATGAATGCATGCATGCAAGATTTTACTAAGTGGTGATTTTGAAATCTCTACCAAGCATGTGCATGATACTGAAACATAAAAAGACACAAAGTTTGCCAAATCAAACTTATTTGGCACCAAAACAATTTACTAAACTAAATCCATACTTAAAATAGCCTTAAACATGTTTCTACAAATAAAGTAATTTCAACTGTTACTATTTGTTAAACACATTGGATATTCAGAAAGGTCTTGTTTCACTGAATCCAACGGTATAAAGTTTGCAAAATTACAACGTGGCAATCAAAAGTTATAAGCATTTGAAATTTGGATCAAATTCTGGTTTTAAATCTGTTTTTAGTTCTAATACTTGCCACGCGTCGTGTTGTGATTTATGCTGCATCGGTCGACCGGATCGAGTTTTTTAGCCGCAGGATCTAAATAGATCGCACGCTCCAGATCGCGTACCTCTTCGCCGATTAATGAATCTATCCTAACGCTTGGATCAAGATCCAACAGCGCGCGAGCAAGCAACCATGTCCTGGCGGCGCGCGACGTCGGCGAGCGGCGGAGCGCTCGGTCTACGTTGGCGCTAGCTTTCTAGATCGTTCTAGGATGCAGGAAGGTGCTTACCAGATCCGCAATGGCGTGCTAAAGCTCGACGTGGTACTGGTTTGCGGAGGGGCGCTCGGATGTGGCTGAGAGAGCTCGTCGGAGTCGTGCACGGCGTCGGGTGGTTGTTGTCGGCGTTGTTGCCGAGGTTCCGCATCGCCCTAACACAAGCCAGAGGGTTTAGGAGATGCGCAAGAACGTGGCGAACAATCTCGTGAGTCGAAGTGAAGGCGCCGGGACTTATGGAATTTGGTCGCGGAGTCGAGGTGGTCGCCGATGCTTGCGGCGTCGGCGGGAACGGCGACTGGGCAAGACAAGATGAACCGTGGGTCGGGAGGCGCAAGGAGATTGCGAAGTGGCTCGAGCGAATCGAGAGAGGAAGGCGACGGAGCTCACGAATCGATCGCGGAGTGAGCTCTGCTGCGGCGGTGTTGCGTGAGTCGTGGGCGGCGTGAAGGCGTGAAATTGATCGGGGAAATGGTCGCTAGGAGGTGGGAATATTATAGCCGGAGCCTCGACAGGAAACGCTCATCGCATCAATGCTAATTACGCTCGCGATATCCTGCCGCTGCGCGGAATCAGAGGGGAAGACGATGCTGACGTGGAGGAGGCCCGCTCGCCAGTGAAGTGCGCGAGGTGGAGGTGGGGTCTGTCTGTCAGCGACTGATTGCGTGCGCTCGCGTGTGAGAGAATAAAAGGAAACCCCCGGCTGGGCTAGTTGGGCTCAATTCTCTGCTGGGCTAGATATCTGGCGCGCGGCCTTTTTCCTTTGTTTATTTCTTTTCCTTTTCTATTCTGATTTTCTGGGTAGATTTTCAAATGCAATCAAGTTCAGTTTGAATTCAAATTTCCCTGGGATTTTTTAAGTGAGCAGTAGTCTCAAAAATGGTCATAAAACCATGGGGTTGCTTTGCAAAGGATTGGTCAAGCTTGGAGATCAAAAAAATATCAGAGGCTAGGCACTTGGTTTGAAATTTGAAAGATGGTTTTTGGAACCCATTTCCCATTTGAAAACTTGGTCTTCAATCTACACTTAAATCCTATGTTCATAGAAGGCAACCTTCTGGTTCACAACAATCAAACTTACAAGTGGTGTTGGCCATTTTAAAATAAGTCTGTCCACATAAAATCATGGTACCATATGATTCTGTTTTTCTGAATTGATTTGAGAAAACCCTAAATGATGATGGATGCAAGGATGATATGAATGAGTTTTGGAATATGAATTTAGGGATGTTACAAATCTAACTCCCTTAAGATGAATCTCGCCCTCGAGATTCGGATTGGCTAGCAAATAGGTGAGGGTGGTCTTTCCGAAGATCATCTTCTCTTTCCCATGTTGCTTCCTCTTCGGAATGATGATTCCATTGCACCTTGCAAAACTTGATAGTTTTTGTCCTTGTGACTCTTCCTGCGGTCTCAATAATCTTGACAGGCTTTTCCTCATAGGTGAGATCACTTTCTAGTTGAACTTCTTCCAAGGGTATGGTATCCTTCAAAGATGATTCTTCCATCTCTGGGTGACATTTCTTAAACTGACTCACATGAAACACATTATGGACAACTGACAGAGACTCTGGCAATTCAACTTCATATGCAACTTCTCCCTTGCGACTTAGAATCTTGAATGGCCCAACATATCTTGGTGCCAACTTTCCTTTGACTCCAAATCTTTTCACTCCACGAAGTGGTGATACTCTAAGATAAGCTCTATCCCCAACTTCGTAGGTGACTTCTCTACGCTTAGAATCCATGTAGCTTTTCCGCCGGACTGTGCTATCTTCAACTGTCCTTAACCAATTTGACCTTCTCTTGGCGTCTTTGATAAGATCAGGTCCAAATAAACTTCTTTCTCCCACACCATTCCATAGTAATGGGGTGGTACACTTCCTTCCGTAGAGAAACTCAAATGGTGCCATCCCAATGCTAGATTGGTAACTGTTATTGTAAGATAACTCTGCGTAAGGCAAACTTTCATCCCAACTTGCTCCATAGTCTAGGGCACATGCCCTCAACATGTCTTCAAGAATCTGATTAGTCCTTTCTGTTTGTCCATCAGTTTGAGGATGAAAAGCAGTGCTGAATTCCAACCTCGTTCCTAAGGATTCATGAAGCTGTCTCCAAAAGTGAGAAGTGAACTGAGTTCCTCTATCTGACACAATACTCTTAGGCACACCATGAAGGCATATAATTCGGCTCATGTAGATCTTTGCTAACTTGGCACTTGTATAAGTTGTCTTCACGGGTATAAAATGATCCACTTTAGTTAGGCGATCCACTACTACCCATATGGAATCATACCCTGACCTGGTCCTTGGTAATCCGGTAATGAAATCCATACCGATATTTTCCCACTTCCATTCAGGAATAGGTAGTGGTTGAAGCAAACCTGCTGGTTTCTGATGCTCCGCTTTCACTCTACTACACACATCACACAAAGCAATGTGTTCGGCGATATCTCTTTTGAGATTGTTCCACCAAAATCTTTCTTTAATATCCATGTACATCTTGGTGTTTCCCGGGTGAATAGAATACAGAGAGTTGTGGGCTTCTTGTAGAATCAGTTTCCGCAACTCCGTGTCTTGTGGAACACAAATACGTTTCCCGTGCCATAAAGTACCTTGTTCGTCAATATGGAAACTTTTAGCTTTCCCTTGGATAATCCTTTCCTTAATCTCTTCGATTTCTTTATCCGTCTTCTGGGATTCTTTAATCTTATCCAACAGAGTGGGTTGAACATCCAAAGTCATAAGATGTCCTTCTGGTACAATCTCCAATCTGAGTTCTTTGAATTGCTTACACAAGTCATCTGGCAATTCACCATTGGTAAGGCCATTCACAAACGTCTTACGACTTAGAGCATCTGCTACTACATTTGCTTTACCGGGATGGTACTGCAAACTTAAGTCGTAATATTTGATAAGTTCTAGCCATCTCCTTTGTCTCATATTGATTTCCTTCTGGGTGAAGATATACTTCAAACTCTTGTGATCGGTGAACACTTCACATCGCTTTCCCAAAAGGTAATGTCTCCATGTTTTGAGTGCATGGACGTGAGGCTAACTCAAATCATGAGTAGGATAGTTTACTTCATGAGTTTTGAGTTGTCTCGAGGCATAGGCTACGACTTTACCGTCTTGCATAAGTACGGCACCCAAACCTTGATGAGACGCATCACAATATACTTGGAAATCCTTTTCCAAATCTGCGAACATATAGTCTTTGTTACAAGTCTCTTCTTCAATTCTTGGAAGCTGACTTCATAACCTTCAGACCAAGCAAATTTCTTGTCCTTCTTTAACAATTCAGTCATTGGCTTAGCAACCTTTGAGAAATTCTCAATGAACCTTCTGTAGTAACCTGCTAAACTAAGGAAACTGCGAACTTCTTTTACGTTCTTAGGAGATTCCCATTCAGTCACAGCTAAAACTTTAGCAGGATCAACTGCCACACCATCCTTTGTCATAACATGACCAAGAAAACCAACTTCCTCTAACCAAAACTCACACTTGCTGAATTTGGCATAAAGTTTATGCTCTCTTAACTTTTCAAGTATCAAGCGTAAGTGTCTTTCATGTTCTTCCTTGCTCTTGGAGTAGACTAAGATGTCATCGATGAAAACGACAACAAACTTGTCAAGGAATTCCATGAAAACCTTGTTCATCATATTCATGAAGTATGCTGGAGTGTTGGTTAAACCAAAGGGCATCACAGTGTACTCATACAACCCATACCTTGTGGTGAATGCTGTCTTAGGTATGTCCTGCTCTCTTATCTTGAGTTGAAAATAGCCTGACCGAAGATCAATCTTTGAGAACACACATGCTCCCTCTAGCTGATCAAACAAGTCATTGATTCTAGGCAAAGGATATTTGTTCTTGATAGTTACCTCGTTGAGAGAACGGTAATCTATGCATAACCTTTGGCTTCTGTCTTTCTTCTCCACGAACAATACTGGGGCTCCCCAAGATGAAGAACTTGGTTGAATAAACCCTTTCTGCAACTATTCTCCTAGTTGCTTCTTGAGCTCCTTCAGTTCATCAACTGACATTTTGTATGGTCTCTTAGCTATTGGTCCAGAACCTGGTACCAAATCTATCAGAAACTCCACATCTCTATCCGGTGGCATTCCTGGCAACTCTTCCGGAAACACATCCGGATACTCACACACAATTGGCACACTGTCCATGCTAACCCCCTTAAGATAATTCAGCTTACTTCCTTTGGGTTCAAAGTTTGACCTGAATTTTATTCTTTTTCCTTCTGGGGTTGTGAGTACGATTGGCACAATCTAGTACTCCCTCATACTTAGCCATCCAATCCATTCCCAAAATCACATCCAATCCTTGGGAATTCAGGATTATTAGGTTCACTGGAAACTTATGTTTTCCAAACTCTATGACTAAGTCATGACATCCTGAGTTTACTATCATATCTCCACCCGGAGAACTTACTCTTATAGGACACCCAATAGATTCTACCGGTAGTTCATTTCTTTCAACAAATGCTTTTGATATGAATGAATGAGATGCACCGGTATCAAAGAGTACAAATGCTGAAATTGAATTGAGTTTGAACTTACCAGCAACGGCATCAGGCTCCTCATAGACCTCCTCCACATTGATGTGGTTAACCTGTCCTTTCTGAAAAGGATTTGGCTTGTTAGGTCCTTCAACTTTCTTCTCAGGGCACTCATTAGCATAATGCCCCAGCTTCTTGCATTTGAAACATTCAACCTGACTGATGTCCTTTTTAGGCTGGTTTCCACTTCCACTTCCACTGTGGTGGCTCTTATGTCCACTCTTGTGGTTCTTGTACTTATCATTGTCATGAATGCGATGATGCTTGTTGTCATGACGGTTGGGGTTGTGGTGCTTGTTGAGTTTCCCATGCTTATGGGATCCTGAACTGCCACTGTCATCATGGTGAGATCGTTTGTGAGACGATCCAGAGCTGTGCTTGTCGGAGTGTTTCCTCTTCCTACTCTCGACTTGCTTCATTTTACTTTCCAAAATAGCAGCCTTGTCACACAAAGACTGATAAGTTAGAACATATGCCACAGACAGCTGCAGATTCAGCTCATCATTCAAGCCTTCCAGAAACTTTTCCTTTCTTTTGGCATCCGTGTCAACCTCATCCGGTGCATAGCGCGCCAGATTGTTGAACTCTTCTATATATTCAGCCACGCTACGGTGGCGCTGCTTTAGGTTGTGAAACTCGTTCTTTTTCAGGCTCATCATTCCTGATGAGATGTGAGCAGTGCGAAAGCCATCTTCAAAGATAGCCCAAGTCACCTCATCAATAGGAGTGGTGATTTGGAAGTTGTCCCACCATGTGGCGGCTGGTCCTTCCAACAGATGCGCTGCGAACCTGACCTTTTCAGCATCCGTGGAGCCCACGGTCACTAAGTCCTTGTTCACAGAATGTAACCAGTCATTGGCCACCATGGGATCAGTTGTCCCCGAAAACTTTGCTGGCCTTAATCGCAGAAATCTGGTGAGCATATCAAAACCCGGAGGGTTGTTGTTGTTGTTGTTGTTGTTGTTGGGGTTGTTGTTGTTGTTGTTGTTGTTGTTGTTCTTGTTATTCTGGTTTTGGATGAATGTTGTCATCATTTGCATAAGCTGTGTTTGCGCATTCATCATTTTTTGCATTTCCGGGGTGATGTTGTTGGGGTTGGGGTTTGCGCGACGGGGAGGCATCTGTGGTTTGTTCAAATAGATAAGAATGATATACCCATAGATGTTTTATGCACAATACATCACAAGCAAACACATAACATGCAACTCAAGGATAAAATCTCAACAACGGAATAACAAAGTTCTCGAAATAAAACACACAAATGGCAAGCCATCCACATGTCGGATGGTCCAATAACAAGTTCACAAATAACAAGTACGAATATGACAGATAGACGAGTAGTCAAGTCTACTCATCAGCATCAATATCCTCCTCGACGAAGGTAAGACCTGATTTCTCCATCGCGGTCTTGTTCTCCTCAATCGTAGTGGTCAAGGAATCGACCTTGGCCTTGAGAGCCCTCTTCTGGGAGCGAAGCCTCTCAATAACCATCTGCTGCTCTAGTTCAAAATCCTTGGACTTCAGTTCCTCGGTCATGTCCCGGATCTTCTTGTTCCTATCCTGGACGCGTTTCTCCTGACTCTTGAACTTGCGGTCCTGGGCCTCGAATTTCGTCTCCATTTCCTTGATCATCTCATCCTGCTGTGCGAAAAGTTTGTCCTTCTCGCTGCTGCACTGGAGCTCGTCATTGCGAGCATGACGTTAATCCGTCTGCGTGTCCATGTGCACGAGGAGAGACTCTAAGTCCTGGAGATAGAGACGTATCGGCTCTGCGCCCCTCGAGTCGTCCTCAAAGTCGATGGACTCTCCATCAACATCACGTCTTCCAAGACGTGAAAGTGGTGCCCTAACCGTCGGGAGTGACGGCCTAACATACGCCCTATCAGTCCTGCATGACTACCTCCATGCCTCTCTCCTGCCGTCGGCATCGCTTGAAGACGATGGCCTCTGTAGTCGGCTCACATGCATCCGGGCTGGTTCACCTTGAAGCCCTGCAGGTCCTTCCTCTCGAACTTGGTGAGTGGGTACACCGTGATGGTGGGAAGAGGGAGATCGAGCAAAGTGGTAAGCTCAACGATGCGAGGGCCGAAACGGGTAACCTGGAACTCCTCAACAGCGCTGATGGTAATAGGCATCTATTTATAAGATTAAAAAGTTAGAACACCACAATTTAAGATAAAACAAGACAAACATTTCATACATATCCATGGAACACAAACATCACATAAGTCATGCATACATAAGTCCATTACATCAATCAAGGTCCATACTTATTTAAGGTATCATTTTTGGAAAATAAGGTGATAGATGGTGGTCCAACTAACGAAGTGTGCTCACAATCCTATCTCACTGGATCTGGTGGCTATCACAATGTTCCTAGAAGCAATCCACCTATCTTGTTCACATGATTCCATCACTAAGTCTATTATATCTCCCCTTAACTCTTGGTTGGTGGCTTCCAACTCTTGGGTGAGTTCCTTCTCCTTCTCTAAGTCTTTTTGGAGGTTGAGCATCCTGCACTTGACTCTAGCACTTAGTTCTTTGATAGTCCTCCAAGATGCATCTCTGGCTGACTCAAAGAATGTGGTGTGCATTACAGTGTTGGTGTACATGCAGAATCCCCTTTCTTTGTGGTTGTCTTCCTTGTTTTTGTACAAGTGAAGTTGCACCCACCAATACTCCACTCCTTCATCCATCACTGGAAAGCCCTTGTACACAGCTGCACCATGTGTTTCCATTTCCACCATGAGGTCCTTGAGAATATTGGGAAACTCAGTTTCACATTCCAAGGTCATGGTCATGAGTGGTCCTTTCTTCACGGCTTCGTTGATGGAGTTCATCTACAAATGGAGTTGAGAATGAAAAGATTAGAAAAGTTTTACGAGAAGAATAGACAAGTGTAGAAGTAGTTAAATTTTTTTCCTAAGTGGTTTTCCAATCCTAGGGTCATAATCCTACAGGCAACACAGTGCTCTGATACCATCTGTTAGACCCCTCCTTTATAAAGGAAAGGATCCCTGTGATTGCAATGCTAGTCCCTGGATCAATGCTAGCATCCACAGTTTAAGATGAAGTACACAGATACAAAGGTCGTTTATTACATTCATTCTAGAGATAAAACATAGTCTTTTACAACTCAGGGCCATAGGCCTAATACAAGAGTTTAAGGAATAAGTAAATAAACATAAGTCTTCATCTTCATGTGCCACAGGCAAGCATGTTGAGTGTAGAGTCATGACTCCTACTCATCATCGGAGTAACCTGCAACATCACAAGTTACAGCCACAGAGGGTCAATACTTTGGAATAGTATTGGCAAGTGATACCTTAGTATATTTTTAGTGGACTATATTACTATATGCATTTTGGATAAGTGTAGCTTGGCTTGCTTTGCTTGAAAATAGGTTTTACCTATTAGTTGAAATCACTAAGTTTTCTTTATCAAAAATTTCCCTAGAAACCACCAATAGACATTGGGGTCCTTCACCCTTGTTCACCCACCAATTTTTACTTAGAAGTTGGAGTGATGAGATTCTTGTAGCTTCCATGTCTTGATGCTCAAGTTGTCCATTGCCATGGACATGGCTAAGTACTTAGATTTTCCATCTGCAGAGGTTGTGCACTTTCCCCACCAGACTTGGTTTCCCAAGACAGGACCTTTCAGAAGCCTTTCCTTAGTCAAATGGACGCGTTCCAACCTATCAATCCCTTCTACCACCAACTGTCCAAAAGACTAAGTTCTAGCTACCTATATGATCAAGGCAGAGCCCATTTTGCCAAGTGGTTGCACTGTAAGCTTTCTCACACTTGGCCTCCAAATCCCTTTGTGCCTGGGTGGCATACCACAAGTGGGATACACAACCCAAGTCCATGGCCTTGTGTAACCACTCAACATAACCCAATCCTTCCATTCCACCCAGGAGGTTCATTTGACTTAGTTGTTTTATTAGGAAAGCATAAGTCTCATGACTTAGAAATATTTTCATCATAGTAAGTATAGATTTTCACCAACCCTTGTTTTCTAAATAGCTAGGCTAAGCATGGTATGATAACTTAACTTAGGAAAATTCCCTAGCAATTCTACAATTCTACACTACTTAGGATTTCCCAACTTAGCATTAGGCAAAAGTAGCATGCAAGACTTAGCAAAATATCTAATGCTAGTACAAAACATAGGGTAGAAATATTCATGAAAATATCACTTGCCTTGGTAATGGGGAGAGCAGCACTCTTCACAGTCACAATCACTAGCAAAATCTACACAAAGTTTGTAACATACAATTACACACAATTTTATATTCAATCAAAAATAATATGAATGCATGCATGCAAGATTTTACTAAGTGGTGATTTTGAAATCTCTACCAAGCATGTGCATGATACTGAAACATAACAAGACACAAAGTTTGCCAAATCAAACTTATTTGGCACCAAAACAATTTACTAAACTAAATCCATACTTAAAATATCCTTAAACATGTTTCTACAAATAAAGTCATTTTAACTGTTACTATTTGTTAAACACATTGGATATTCAGAAAGGTCTTGTTTCACTGAATCCAACGGTATAAAGTTTGCAAAATTCTAACGTGGCAATCAAAAGTTATAAGCATTTGAAATTTGGATCAAATTCTGGTTTTAAATCTGTTTTTAGTTCTATACTTGCCACGCGTCGTGTTGTGATTTGCGTGTACCGGTTCGCATCGGATCGAGCTTTGTAGCCGCAGGATCTAAATAGATCGCACTCTCCAGATCGCGTACCTCTTCGCCGATTAATGAATCTATCCTAACGCTTGGATCAAGATCCAACGGCGCCACAGCGACCATGTCTGGCGCTAGCGGCGTGAGAGAGCGCTAACGCGGTCTGCTGGCGCTAGCGTTCTAGATCGTTCTAGGATGCAGGAAGGTGCTTACCAGATCCGCAACGGCGTGCTAAAGCTCGACGTGGTACTGGTTTGCGGAGGGGAGCTCGGATGTGGCTGAGAGAGCTCGTCGGAGTCGTGCACGGCGTCGGGTGGTTGTTGTCGGCGTTGTTGCCAAGGTTCCGCGTCGCCCTAACACAAGACAGAGGGTTTAGGAGATGCGCAAGAACGTGGCGAACAATCTCGTGTGAGTCATAAGTGAAGGGGCGCACGGGACTTACGGAATTTGGTCACCGGAGTCGAGGTGGTCGTCAGATGCTTGCGGCGTCGAGCGGGAACGGCGACCTGGGGCAGTACGGGATGAACTGGTGGGGTCAGGAGGTGCACAAGGAGATTGCGAAGTGGCTCGAACGAATCAGAGAGGAAGGGGCGCACGGAGCTCACCGGAATCGATTGCCAGAGTGAGCTCTGTCTGCGGCGGTGTTGCGTGAGTCGTGGGCAGCCTGGTGGCGTGAAGGCAGAATTGACTGGGGGGAAATGGTCGCTAGGAGGTGGGGATCTTATAGCCGGAGCCTCGATAGGCAACGCTCGTCGCATCAATGCTAATTACGCTCGCGAGATCAGCGCTGCAACGACCAGCGTAGTCGCGGCGCGAATCGAGGAAGACGATCTTGGCGTGGAGGAGGCCCGCCGCCATGAAGTGCGCGAGGTGGAGGTGGGGTCTGCATCCGATCGATTATGCGCTTCAGCGTGAGAGAAGAAAAGGAAACCCCCGGGTGGGCTAGTTGGGCTCAATTCTCTGCTGGGCTAGATATCTGGCGCGCGGCCTTTTTCCTTTGTTTATTTCTTTTCCTTTTCTATTTTGATTTTCTGGGTAGATTTTCAAATGAAATCAAGTTCAATTTGAATTCAAATTTTCCAGGATTTTTGCGGAGCGATAGTCTCAAAAATGGTCATAAAACCATGGGGTTGCTTTGCAAAGGATTGGTCAAGCTTGGAGATCAAAAAAATATCAGAGGCTAGGCACTTGGTTTGAAATTTGAAAGATGGTTTTTGGAACCCATTTCCCATTTGAAAACTTGGTCTTCAATCTACACTTAAATCCTATGTTCATAGAAGGCAACCTTGTGGTTCACAACAATCAAACTTACAAGTGGTGTTAGCCATTTTAAAATAAGTATGTCCACATAAAATCATGGTACCATATGATTCTGTTTTTCTGAATTGATTTGAGAAAACCCTAAATGATGATGGATGCAAGGATGATATGAATGAGTCTTTCGAGCGAGGTAAACATTCTTTACTTCGTCGGTAGCATCAGCTACAGGCGGGTCACCTAGTGGTGCATCTAGCACATAGGTCAAATTACCAGCTGTGAGGACAATCCTCAAATTGCGGAACCAATCCGCGAAGTTGCTTCCATTGTTTTTCAACTTTTCTTTCTCTAGGAATGCATTAAAATTGATGGTAGGGGCCACCATTGATCTACAACATATTTGCAATAGTTTAGACTAAGTTTATGTCAAATTGAGTTCTAATTAATAGTTAAATTAATCTAGGTGAACTCCCACTCAAAACAATATCCCTCACATTGTTTTAGTGATCACACGAACCAAATCCACCACATCAACACCGATCATCACGACAGTTGATATAGTTTCAATGGTGAACAATCGACATGTTCATCATATCTATTATATGATTCATGCTTTACCTTTCGGTGATCCGTGTTTCGAGACCATGTCTGTACATGCTAGGCTCGTCAAGATCAAACCTTAGTTTCCGCATGAGCAAATCTGGCTTGCTCACGTTGTATACACTTACGGAATCTAACACACCCGATCATCACGTGGTGCTTCGAAACAACAAGCTTTAGCAACAGTGCTAACTAAGGGTGAACACTTTATGACTTGAAATTCATGTGCATGAGGGATCATCTTATAATGCTACCGTCGTCTACTAAGCAATACAAGATGCATAAAGGATTAACATCACATGCAATTCATAATATGTGATATGATATGGCCTTTATTCTTCTTGATTCCGATCTCCATCTTCAAGCACGAACATGATCTCCATCATCACCGGCATTGCATCAAGGTCAATGACGCTTCTCCATGGTTGTCGTCCACCGGCTTCAACTATTACAACTACTTTGAATAGACACGCGGGTCTTAACATAAATTAAAGACAACCATATGGCTCCTGCCGGTTGCCAACTTACAATAAGGAACATTGCATACATCAAATATAATCACAATCATGGCCATATCACATCACTGCACACCCCTGCAAAACAAAGTTAGACGCCTCTACTTTCTTTGCATGTTTTACGTGGTTTGGGGCTTTCAATAAGTGTCGTTCTAACTTACGAACATGAACCACAACATTGATACTAGTATTGTTAATCACCGTTGTAAATTGGATCTTAACTATGATAGGAGAAAGCAGAACCCCATAAAGCCACTTATGCAATACAAGTTGCATGTCAAGCGTGGAGCAAGTCTCATGAACGATGTCATGTAAGGTTAGCCCGGCCGCTTCATCCCAACGCGTCCAAGATGCAAAGTACACAAGAAGCAATCGACAATAAAAGCATCAACGCCCACAATGACCATTGTGTTCTACTACGTCTGCAATGATCTACATATAGACACGGCTCGATACCACTTTGTAGGGTTTCGTAGCATGGAAAACAAAAATTCTATCGCATACAAACAAATAAGCCAAGATCTATCTACTAGATTGTAGCAGCAGTCGATGGAATAACTCACCCACGAAGATTCCAAAGTGTTTAACGAGGCGGATTCTCGTGGGTGATGTCGTACTCTTCGATCTCAAGATCGCGAGACGATCCTTCCGGCGTTGCGTTCGGCGCTCCCAATCGGTCACACGTTTGGTACTCGACGAAGACCTTCCTCTCCTTGTTCCAGGTGACGGAGGTTGTAGCACTCTCCTCGCGATTCTGGCAGCACAACGGCGTGGTACCGGAAGTAGAGGGGAGATCTCGCAGGGCTTCGCCTTAAGCCGGAGCGAGTATGGTGGACTATGAGAGATCCCTCGACGATCTAGGGTTTAGACACGCCGAGGAGGAGGCTTGACCGACGGCTAGGGTTGCTAGGCGGCGGCGGTTTGCCCTAGGGCGGCGGCGGCAGGAGGTGGCGGCGCCGGCGGCTAGGGTTAGAGGTGGAGGTGTTGGGTGTCTAGGAGGGGAGCCCTGCCCCTACTTTTATAGGTGGAGGGGGCCGGCCAAGGGGAGGGGAGTCCCTCCCAAACTCGGCTTCAAGGTGGGCCGGCGGTGTAGGGGAGGAACTCCTCCCCAACTCGGTTTCCACCTCCCTCTCCACTTCCCAAAATTAGCCGTTTGACTTTCAAATTGGCGTTTGACTTTTTCAAACTAGGATTTGATTAAACCCTTTATTTTGTTCAGAGATGACACCTACTACATGATGCAATCATACCAACTTGATATAACACATTCATGTACCCTTCCCCTCCGGAGTGCCGGACATTCGGGAACCTTCTAGGACATTCCCGATGAGAACCTTCTAGAACATTGCCGATCAATAACCAATAGAGGAATCTGGAAATTAATATGGCTCCCACATATTTCTACGATTACTTTGCGATCGAATGAACCACTTACATACGATACCAATTTCCCTTTGTCTCATGATAGTTTACTTATCCGAGGTTATGATCGTCGGTATCTCTGCATACCTAGTTCAACCTCGTTACCGATAAGTACTCTTTTCTCGTTCCCGTGATATGTTATCCCTTGTGAGCCAGTCACATGCTTGCAAGCTAATTGGATGACATTTCACCGAGAGGGCCCAGAGTATATCTATCCGTCATATGGATGGACAAATCCCACTCTTGATCCATGTGTCTCAACCAATACTTTCCGAACACTCAATGCCACCTTTATAGCCACCCAGTTACGGTGTGGTGTTTGATGTCATCAAAGCATCCATCCGGCAAAGGTGATATGCATGATCTCATGGTCGAAGGAATTAGGTTACTATGTATCAGAAAGCATATAGCAATTGAACTATAAAATGACTTGATCTTTATGCTATGCTTATCTATAGGAGTATGTACACCATATCATTCTCCTAACGATATGATCTTGTTGTTAATAACATCTCAATGTTCATGATAGGGAAACCACAATCATTTATTAGCCAACGAGCTATTGATGTATAGAGGCTTTACTAGGGACTTCAATTTTAGTTTATAAATCACACAAGTATTAATGTTTCCTTGTTAATACTATTATAGCATGAATGTAAACATTTATCATAAACACAAAGATATAATAATAACTACATTTATTATTGCCTCTAGGGCATATCTCCAATAGAAATGTTGTAAGGGGTTTTATGTGAATGTTTGTGAATTAAAGTAATTAACGAAATTCTGAATAAATAAATATAAAAGTTTTATTTAAATGAGAGCTTGCATTAAATTTGGTGGAAATCTAATGCATGTGAGTGGATTTTTGAGTGGAGGCTTTTTAATGGGAGTGGAGGCTTTTCATTTTGAGTGGGAGCTCCACCCACATGAATGTGTAAGAGGTGGGGGCAGCCCCCATGGCTGGGCGCCATGCCCCTTGGGTGCCCCCCTCTCCCCTATAAAAGCCCCCCCTCTCCTCCTCTCAAAGTACACCTCCTCGCGAAGGATCTCTCTCCCCCCTTTAGAATTTCCCCATGGTCTCGGATCAGCGAGATACATGTTCCCGGTGGATTTTTTTGGAAGGATTTGTTGCTTCCGCTGCTTCGCTGGAGCGAGGGCGCGGAGGTTATCGGGGTACCCGTACGTGTGTGCGATCACGGATGCACCACTTCTTTGAGGTGCTGGACTTGATCGTGCTGGACCGGCTGGACCAGATGGACTTTATCATGATCTTGAGATCGGCAAGCGTTTGTCTACATCATCCACGAGTACAACCTCGTTAACGCTATTCGGTCTTTGAGGGTATGTATTCTATGGATGTATATCCACCCGTTGCTTGTATCTAGTAGATAGATCTTGGTACATAGATGTTCCCATCGTAGGAATTTTTTTGTTTTCTATGCTGCGAACCCTACACATACATGGATTCCATCTCGGATTTCATGGCTTCTAACAATTTGTTGGAATCCGGGCTCATAATCACTTCTTCAGACGTCGCAGGATCATCATTTTCATCAAGCATGAAATTCATGACAGGATTTCCGTACAGCTCTGGAGTTGCACGCGTCCTGCTAGACCTGCAAGGTTCAGTAGTACTCTCTTTTGCAGTTTCATGATCATTATCATTAGTTCCCTCTTCAACTGGTGAATCCAACTACGAAACGACTTCTGGCGCTGCGATCCTCGCTATACTTTGAAGATAAGGTTTAATAACCTCTTCGAGTTCTACCTTCTGACTACCACACCTTTCACGAGAAACTCTTTCTCTAGAAAGGATCCATTCTTGGCAACAAAAACCTTGCCCTCGGATATGTGATAGAAGGAATACCCAATAGTTTTCTTAGGGTATCCTATGAAGACGCATTTTTCCTCTTTGGGTTCGAGTTTATCCGGTTGAAGTTTCTTCACATAAACATCGCATCCCCAAACTTTAAGAAATGCCAGCTTAGGTTTGTTTCCAAACCATAATTCATACGGTGTCTTTTCAACGGATTTAAATGGTGCCCGATTTAAAGTGAATGCAGCAGTTTCTAGTGCATAACCCCAAAATTACAACGGCAAGTCCGTCAGAGACATCATAGATCGAACCATATCCAATAAAGTACGATTACGATGTTCCGACACACCATTTCGCTGTGGTGTTCCGGCAGGTGTGAGTTGTGAAACAATTCCATACTCTTTCATGTGAGTGCTAAACTCGTAACTTAGATACTCACCTCCACGGTCGGACCCTAGAAATTTGATCTTTCTATTACGATGATTTTCCACTTCACTCTGAAATTCCTTGAACTTTTCAAAGGTTTCAGACTTGTGTTTCATCAAGTAGATATAACCGTATATACTCAAATCATCCGTGAAAGTAACAAAATAACGATATGCACCTCGCGCCGACACACTCATTGGACCACATACATCAGAATGTATGATTTCCAATAAATCTGTCGCCCGTTCCATTGAACCGGAAAATGGCGTTCTAGTCATCTTGCCCATAAGGCATGACTCACATGTATCAAATGATTAAATATCAAGTGATTCCAAAAGTCCATCCGAATGGAGCTTCTTCATGCGTTTAACACCAATATGACCTAGACGGCAGTGCCACATATATGCGGATATATCATCATTAAGTTTAATACTTTTAGCATCAACATTATGAATATGTGTAACATTATTATCGAGATTGAAAAGAAATAAACCATTCATCATCGATGCATGACCATAAAGGATTTTATTCATATAAATAGAACAACCATTGTTCTCAGATTTAAATAAATAACCACTTCACATCAAACACGATCCAGATACAATGTTCATGCTCAGTGCTGGCACCAGATAACAATTATTCAAGTTTATTACTAATCCCGACGGCAAGTGGAGAGGTAGTGTTTCGACGGCGATCACATCAACACTTGATCCATTGCCGACATGCATCTTGACCTCACCCCTTGCTAGCGGTCGCTTGTTCCGCAACCCCTGATTTGAGTTACAAATATTAGCAACTGAACCGGTATCAAATACCCAGGTGCTACTGCGAGCACTAGTCAAGTACACATCAATAACATGTATATCATATATACCTTTGTTTGCATTGCTGGATTTCTTGTCTGCCAAATACTTGGGGAAGTTGCGCTTCTAGTGGTCAGTCCCCTTACAATAGTAGCAGTCGGTATCAGACTTAGGGCTAACTCGGGGTTTCTTTTCAGGCACAGCAACCGGCTTGCCGGCCTTACTTCCCTTCCGTTTTTCTTCTTGTCTTTCTTGAAACCTGTGTTCTTATTGATCATCAACACTTGATGTTCCTTCTTGATCTCCACTTCTGCAGTTTTAAGCATTGATAGAAGCTCGGGGAGAGACTTCTTCATGCCTTGCATATTATAGTTCATCACAAAGCTCTTATAGCTAGGTGGCAGAGACTGCAGAACACGATGGATGCCTAAGTCAATGGGAATCATTATCCCAAGGACACAAGCTTATTGGCGTAACCCGACATCTTGCGTACATACTCACTTACGGAGTTGTGCTCTTCCATCATGCAGCTAAAGAACTTTTCTGAAGCATTGTAGCTCTCTACCGCATCATGTGTGTCGAAAATCATTTTCAACTCACCCATTGTATCAAATGCATTGCCATTTTCGAAACTCTTTCGAAGTTCCGGCTCTAGCCCATACAATATGCCGCAATGAACTAAGTTGTGGTCCTCCTGACGAGTCTGATAGACATTCTTATCCTCGCCAGGGGCATCATCGAAAGGTGGGGGGCCTAGCGGCACTTCTAGCACATATTGATTTTCTGTAGCAGAGAGGAGAATCCTCAAATTCATGGCCCATTCGGTAAAGTTGCTACCGTTCGTTGCAAGTTTATCTTTCTCCATTAACACATTGAAATAAAAGCAGGTGGTGCCATCTACAACATAATTTGTAAAGTTTAGACTAAGTTTATGATAGATTGAGTTCAACTAATCCACATTACGAATGAACTCCCACTCAAAAACGACATCCCTCGTGCCTTTTTGGTGATTACATGAACCAAATCCACTACACCAAGTCCGATCACCACGTGAGTCAGTGTAGCTTCAAAGGCAAGCATCAAATGGGCATCATATCTACTATATGACTCATGCTTAACCTTTCAGTCCGTGTTCCGAGGCCATGTCTTTACATGCTAGGCTCGCCAAGTTAGAACCTTAGTATTCGCGTGTGTAACTGTCTTACACCGAAATATGGTCGTGGATCCAAGAACACCTGATCATCACGTGATGTCTTAGAGCGACGAAAACATAATAGGTGCATACTAAAGTAAAAACACATTCTTGTCTTGATATTTAAATGAGGGAATGCTAATAAAATGCCAAACAAGCAATATAAGATGCTATCAAACATCACATGTTGATTAGTGAAATGATATGGTTCCCGCATATGATCTCTATCATGTGCACCGTGATATGATCACTATCATACCTTTATTTGTAAGGCCAAGGTCTATGGAACTTACACGTTATGTGTGTTGTCAGAGTATCATCTCATATTTCTACTTACAACATCACCATATCATAACACTAGCCCAGCAACAATCTAAACTAGACGCCTCTAATTTATCCATTGCAAGTTTTACGTGGCTTAGGGTTTTCGAAGATAGAACCGTTCTTACCTACGAACATGAACCGTAACAAGGATAACCAAATTGTTGACAACTCGTTGCAAAATAGATATTGACTATAGTAGGAGAGACAGACACCCGCTAGCCACTTATGCAAACTAGTTGCATGTCAAGCGTGGAACAGGTCTCATGTGCGAGGATATGTAAAGTTTGTCCGGGCCGCTTCATCCCACTATGCCACCAATATACAAACTTACAACTAAGAAGCAACAACATGATCATCATTTCCCACATACTCATATGTGTACTACCCGTGTAAAGCATCTACTCATAGATCCGGATCTGATACCACTGTAGGGTTCGCAGCATAGAAAACAAAAAATTTCCTACGATGGGAACTAAGTACCAAGATATATCTACTAGATACAAACAACGGGCGGATGTATATCTGTAGAGAACTAACCCTTGAAGACCGACAAAGCTTAACAAGTTGAACTCGTGGTTGATGTAGACGATCTCTTGCTGATCTCAAGATCGAGAGGAAGTCCTAGCGCCGCAAAGCAGCAGCGCATCCGTGCTCGCACACACGTACAAGACACCGAGCAACCTCCGCCTCCTCACTCCAGCGATGCAGCGGAAGCACAACCCTTTCTTGCCGAATAGCCACCGAGAACATGTATCTCGCTAGTCCGAGACCATGGGGGATAAATTCTAGAGAGGGAGAGAGATCCTTCACGAGGAGGTGTGAGTGATAAGTGAGGAGGGGTGCCTTTTATAGGATAAAGGGGGAACCCCAAGGGGGTGGTCGGTGCTTGGGGGCTGCCCCTTGCCCTCCCCTCATTCATGTGGGTGGACACTCCACTCACAAAATCCTTTCAATTCCCTCCACTCAAAATCCCACTCAAAATTGCTATTAAATTTCCACCAAATTTAATGCAAACTCTCATTAAATAAAACTTCTTTTATTTAATCAGAATTTTGTAATTACTTTAATGACAAACATTCACATATAACCCCTTGATAGTATTCCATTTAAATGCAAAAACACTTTCTGCATTTTCACCCGAAAACATGTTTCGGTATCTAGTGAAATAAATTCATGCGCTTGTTATTCTTTCCGGCATGAAACTTTTGATCCAATTTGATGTCAGTGTCCCTTAAGTGTGTCACCCTATGGTTCGCGAATAATGCGGACATGATTGAGACCCTTCTCCGATCAATAATCAGAAGCGGGACCTGGAGATCCATACTGACTCCCACACATTCAACGATGACTTTCCTGTGATCGTCGGAACCTTTTATGCTAGTATCTTAATATCTTTGTTTCACGATATATTACATGTCCGAGATTTGATCATCGGTATCTTCATACCTAGTTTGATCTCGTTACTGACATGCACTCTTTTCTCGTTCCCGTGATATAACATTCTAGTGATCAAATCACTTGCTTGCAAGCTAACCAATGTGATATCACCGAGAGGGCCCAGAGTATATCAATCCGTCATCGGGATGAACAAATTCCACTCTTGATCCATGAGCCTCAACATAACACTTTAGTAGTTCTGAGGCCATCTTTATAATCACCCAGTTATGGTGTGATGTTTGATGTCATCAAGGAAACTCTTCCGGTGTTAGTGATTGACATGATCTCATGGTCTAAGGATTAGGACCACTTCGTAAGTTGTTATAGCAATATAAACTCAATGACTTTGATCGTAATGCTTTACTTCGGATGAATGTTCATCATATCATTACACTAATGTGGTGATCTCGTTATTAACAACATCCAATGTCTATGATCAGGAAACTATGATCATCTTGTTAATCAACGAGCTAGTTTATGAGAGAGGCTTAACTAGAAACTTTCTGTTTGTTTATTAAACACACATGTATTAAAGTTTCCGTATTAATACAATTATAGCATGCAAAATAAACATCTATCATATACATGGAATACACATAATAAACACTTTATTATTGCCTCTCAGGGCATATTCCCTTCAAAAGCCAAAGTCAATAACTTTCTGTGGGGGACAAGAATCCAGAAGACGAGACGGAGACGCGAGCCAGGGCGGCCAGAACCCCCCTAGGCATGGGTGAGCCCTGCCTCGCGCCTGGGTAGGGTGTGGGGCCCCTGGCCGCCTCGCCTCTTCGCCTATAAGATGCCCCTGATTCAGAAACCCTAAGTACCCGATCAATATTCCAAGAAACCCTCTGTAGCCGCCGCCACCATCGTCCCTAGATCGGGAGAGATCTGAAGTTCTTCCTGGCACCCTGCCAGAGGGGAGATCATCCCGGAGGCCTTCTCTCCGGTATCAAGCGTGAGTAGTTCTACGCTGGACTATGGTTCTATGTAGTAGCTACATGGTTGTATCTCCTCCTTGTGCTTTCATGTATAGATCTTGTGAGCTCCATTCATAATAAAGATCTAATCTATTTGTAATCATGCATGTTGTGTTTACGGGGATTCAATGGATATTGAGATTACTATGTCAGATTGATTAATGGTTTTGTCTTTATAATTCTATCATGTTTGTGTTGTTTGTGATCTTTCATGCTCTCCGTTGTTAGTAGCTATCTTGGCCGAGTAGTTTCTAGTGACTCCTAGAGGTGGGGGGGGGGGTATTTATGCTCGATAGTGGGTTTATGTCTCTAGTTTCCAAGGGAAGTGACATAAATCTCTTCGGTTGTAGATGTGTTGTTGCTACTAGGGAGAAAACAATGGTCTCTTATTCATGGAACAAGTGGATTGTTTACCTTACACACTTTGCTTAAAGCAGTTGTCTGTTGCTTGTAGCTTAATACTGGAGGGGGTTCGGATGATAACCTGAAGGTGGACTTCTAGTCATAGATACAGTTGGATGGCGGTCTATGTATATTGTTGTATTGTCCAATCGAATCTTATAGGATCTTTTTGTCTGGTATTGCATTATTATGCTTTGCTCAGTTCTTGTCAATTGCCCTGATGTAATTAGTTTATCCTTCATGTCATGTTGTTTATCTAAGGAGAGCACCTCTAGTGAACTATGGATCCCGGTCCAATCTTTACATTGATACATCTTCAACTGTTATTTGTTTACTTGCTGCAAACCATTACCTTCTACACAATATGTTTAATCCTTTGTTACAGCAAACCGGTGAGCTTGACAACTTCTGTAACACCCCGGTTCTGAAAAGACCGTGGCCTCTATGTGACATGTCAATCCCTGGATCGGTTCATTGGCCCACAATAGAGTAAGATAGATAACATAGCAAAATATCCGTGTATCATAGATAACGAAGATCCAGAGTACCGTTATTACAATAAAAGCTTAGCACAAAGCTAGCTCAAATTATTCAGGTAGCAACATAAACAAAGTAATTCCTCCATTCTTCAAATTGACCACAAGTGAACAAGTGCCGAGTGGAGTACCGTGGCCTATAACGATCAATCAGAATCGGAATAACCTGCAACATGAAACGTAGCAGCCCCGAAGGGTCAATACATGGAATGTATGGCAAGTAGAGCTAGTAATGGAGACAATGGTACTAACATCTACATGCATATTTGGCAAGTGGAGCTGTGTCTGTCTTGCATTTGCAAATACATTTGTCCTACTTTCATAAACAGTTTTTGATTTTCTTTGAAAAGATCCCAATTAAGTTAACCCAACAATATTAAAATAATTATGAAATTAGAATGAGCAAGAAACATGTCATGGAATCAATATCAAGCAACTCAGTTGTCCATAACCGGGGACACAGATAATCGATTAGATTATACACTCTGCAGAGGTTGGTACACTTTACCCATGTGACTTGGCCAGCCCAGCTCGTACCATCACTCTCATTTTGGGTGATGATAGGGAGAAGTCCAAGAAGAGACTGTTCGGGAAGTAGCTCCTCAATCCGGACGCGCACCGGTCCAACCTACCAAAATTCTACATCTCTGGATACGCGGGTTCGAGTTACCACAACCTACTAAGTCCAACCAACCGCCCATTTCATTATTGGCACATGGTTGTACACGTAAGCTACACAATAAAGAAGCCAATCAATTTCTCTTGATACCTGGGTGCCTTTCCGCAATAAAACCACCAAAAATTATCAATACCATCACACCCAGGAGATTCATTGATTAGGTTGTTTTAGTTTTCACAAACCAATACTTTTAGAAACAAGTCTCATGATGTAACCCAGCCCTCGTTCAACATAGCATGGCTAAGCACATCTACAAACGGTGGTTCATCTACAAGGAAGGCCCTACCACATAATGGGACATAGCATAGCGATAGTATCATCCTACACATGCATCTACAAAATACACGACTATGCATTAAAAATAGTAGGACGATATCATGAACAAAGTAGCATCTACTTGCCTTGGTTGTAGCGGTCGGAGGAACAATCCATACACGAGCAAGCGTTGCACTCGTCACAATCTACACGATACAATTGCATTCATAAACAAACAATCCACAACATATGCAACAAACATGATGCATGAATGCAAGAGCGACAAGTGAATTGGTGCTACAGCTGCACCACAACATCCTATACCATAGTACTACCGATTGCATGCATGGAAAATAGTTTTAGTGCTAGGAAAACTACTAAGCAAAAGTAATGCTCCAAACTAGAGCTTGAACTTAAATAATTCGCTACCGGTAGAATACTGTTCGTAAAATCTTGGGAAAATTCTACCGCATAGACATCGCTGATTAGAAATAGTACCAACTGGAATTACTCAAAAAGGAATTATAAAACTCCCCGAGTAACTAAAACACTGCATAAAGTCCTAGACAGTTTCTGCAGAATTTTTCACTGTAACCCTATCTTTTTAATTCACAATGAGATTCCCCTCGTTCTCCCGAGTTCAGGGACATATCATACGCGATTTTTGGAGCTACGGATCTTTTTCTACGAATTTATTACTCCGAAAAAGCCACTAACTAGTTTGATTAAACTGTACTAAACCTTGCTTCAAAAGTCTGAACCAAAGGTACAACGAGATTATACACGACTCACTGAATCCGCACTTATTTTATTTGTAATTTTTGGCCAAGCGGTTTAATTTCTACGCAATTTACAAGATTCTACCGAAATCTGCCAACTAAAAGGATCAACGAAATTGACCAGTAAATTGTGTCTGTTGACTGGTCAAAGCGTCTGCTAACTGGGCGTCTGACTAGTCAACGCCTGAGTCTGACCGGTCAACTAACGATCTAAGCCGCTGATCTGAGATCTGACGGTGGCTGTTGTCTTACCGGAAACAACGACGAATCGGACTCCGAACGGGTTCCGGATGGCGGCGACGATCGGTTCCGGCGTCGGGGTTTTTCCTGCACGGACGTAGAGAGTCAACGAACGGTCCGAGAAAATCAATCGCGCGCAAGGCGTGCGTGTGTGCGCGCGTGCATGCACGCTATATCGCATGCGGTAACGAGTGTAAGGCGTGCGCGGCGTCTTGCGTGTCAGCCAAGGCAGCGTAAGGCGCGCAGCAGCGGAGGCGTAGGGCGCGGCGCAGGCGAGGCGGGCGGCAGCGCGGCAGGCGCGGCGGCGGCGGCGACGGCGGGCGCGGCGACGCAGCGGCGAGAGCGCTGGCGCGGCGGCGGGCGTCGCGGCAGCGAGGCGAAATGGCGCGGGCGGGCGGCGGCGGCGGCGCTGGCGGCGCGGAGGAGGTTGGGGCGGCTGGCGGCGGGAACGGAGAGAGGAGGAAGAGGCGAGGCGGCGGCCGGCGAACCTGGCGGCGGCGGCGATGTGGCCAGGAGGCGGCGACGATGCGATCTCGGGAGGCGTGCGCGCAAGGCAGGGAGGCGGCGGTGGTTGGGATCCCGAGGCTGGGGTCCGCCTCTTTTAAGTGGGCCCTCTCGCGAAATCCTACTCCGATTCGGTCCGGAGTTTGATTAGGACTCGGAAAGCGGTCCAGATTTTCGGACCGTTTTCCGGCGGTTTACTAAAACGACCGAAGTTTTTCCGTACGAACTCCGATTCGAGCGATTCTTGCGCCTACGGGTTCGTATCGTCGAGGGGAACAACCTAGCGTCAAGGCTTGAGCGAAACCTCGAACCTACAAGGGTGGTTGTCGCAAGTCCTACTAAAGCTTCCCGCAGGAACCTCGTAGTGAAACAAAATAGGGTTTTGAAGGTGGCGTTTCGCCGAACCTTTCTACTCGACGGTTTTGCGTGGAAAAGTATGATGCAATGATATGAATGATATGCAAGACCAAATCTAAAATTTGGGATGTGACAAGACTAACCCCCTTAAGATGAATCTCGTCCTCGAGATTCGGCGCGGCTAGCAAATAGGTGTGGGTAGTCCTCTCGGATGTCATCCTCACGCTCCCAAGTGGCTTCTTCTTCAGTGTGGTGGCTCCACTGTACTTTGCAAAACTTGATTGTCTTGGTACGGGTAGTCCTTTCTGCTGTCTCCAGAATCTTGACCGGTTTCTCCTCATAGGTCAAATCATTCTCAAGCTGAACGTCCTCTAGTGGTACAGTGTCTCTCAATGGTGTATCCACCATCTCCGGATGGCACTTCTTCAGCTGGGACACGTGGAACACGTTGTGAACAGCAGACAGAGCCTCTGGCAACTCCAACTGATAAGCAACTTCTCCTTTGCGCGCTAATACCCGGTACGGTCCAATAAATCGAGGTGCCAGCTTACCCTTAATTCCATATCTCTTAATTCCACGAAGCGGCGATACTCTGAGGTATGCTCTATCACCTATCTCATACACCACTTCCTTGCGCTTGGCGTCAGCGTAGCTCTTCTGCTTGATTGTGCTACCTTCAGCCTGTCCCTAATCAAGGCAACCTTCTCCTCAGCGTCCTTGATCAAATCAGGTCCAAACAACTGACGTTCTCCTACTCCATCCCATAGCAATGGTGTTCGACACCGTTTCCCATATAGCACATCGAACGGTGACGTCTTGATGCTGGTTTGATAGCTGTTGTTGTAGGAAAACTCCGCATAAGGCAAATTCTCATCCCAAATAGAGCCATGAGCCAAGGCACAAGCTCTTAGCATGTCCTCCAAAATCTGGTTCACCCTCTCGGTCTGTCCATCAGTCTGTGGGTGAAACGATGTGCTAAACTCCAACCTAGTACCAAGTGACTCGTGCAGCTGGCGCCAGAAGTGTGTGGTAAACTGGGTGCCTCTATCAGATACGATACTCTTGGGAACTCCGTGTAGGCACACAATCTTGTCCATGTAAATCTTGGCCAACTTTGCACTCGTATAGGTCGTCTTTACCGGTATGAAGTGATCTACCTTGGTCAAATGGTCGACCACTACCCAAATGGAGTCATACCCTGACCTGGTCCTGGGCAATCCTGTGATAAAATCCATCCCCACTCTATCCCACTTCCATTCCAAGACGGCAACGGTATGCAGTCTGCTTTGGATTCTGGTGTTCTGCCTTTACTCGGCTACATACATCACATAGGGCAATATGCTCCGCGATGTCTCCCTTCATGTTGTTCCACCAGAACCTGTCCTTTAGGTCCATATACATGTTCGTATTGCCCAGATGTATGGAATATGGCGAGTCATGAGCTTCCTGCAGAATCAACTTCCTTATCTCGGGATCGTTGGGAACGCACAATCGATCTCCGTACCACAGGGTTCCTTGCTCATCCTCGCGGAATTCCCTTGCTCGACCTTCCTTCATCTTTTCCTTAACTTCATCTATCTCTTTGTCTCCTGTCTGAGCCTTTATGATCCTGTCCTGTAGCGTTCGTTGGACTTCCATTGTTGCTAAGTATCCTTCAGATACTACCTCCAGTCTAAGGTCCTTGAATTGCTTGCACAAATCCTCAGGCAAATCACCAATTGTCAATCCATTGGCATAAACCTTCCGGCTTAGGGCATCTGCTACTACATTGGCCTTTCCTGGGTGGTATTGTAGATTCATATCATAGTCCTTGATAAGCTCCAACCATATCCTTTGTCTCATGTTCAGTTCCTTCTGCGTGAATATGTACTTCAGGCTCTTGTGGTCGGTGTACACGTCACAATGTTTTCCCATTAAGTAATGCCTCCATACCTTGAGCGCATGAACCACTGACGCTAACTCCAAGTCGTGTGTGGGGTAATTCCGCTCATGGTGCTTGAGTTGTCGCGAGGCATATTACACTACTCTCCCATCTTGCATCAGCACACTACCAAGTCCCTGTCGAGAAGCATCACAGTACACTTGGAAATCCTTCTGAAGATCTGGTAAACATAGAACTGGCGCGGTCACTAGTCGACGCTTCAGTTCCTGAAAGCTGGCTTCACATTCGTCTGACCATTCAACTTCCTCTCCTTCTTCAGAAGTTCAGTCATCGGCTTAGCAATCTTGGAAAAGTTTTCAATGAACCTCTTGTAATATCCAGCAAGTCCCAAAAAGCTTCGAATCTCTCCTGCATTCTTGGGTGCTTCCCACTCAGTTACTGCAGTCACTTTGCTTGGGTCAACAGCGACTCCTTCTCCTGACACTACGTGTCCAAGAAATCCAACAGTGTTAAGCCAGAATTCACACTTGCTGAATTTGGCATACAGCTTGTGTTCCCTCAGTTTCTCCATAATCAGTCTCAGATGTTTCTCATGCTCAGCATCATCCTTGGAATATATCAGTATGTCATCAATAAACACCACCATGAACTTGTCCAAGTACTCCATAAATACCTTGTTCATCATGGTCATGAAGTATGCCGGGGCATTCGTTAGTCCAAAAGACATAATTGTATACTCATATAAACCATACCTAGTGGTGAAGGCGGTTTTTGGTACGTCCTCCTTCCGAATCTTCAATTGAAAGTAGCCAGATCGCAGATCGATCTTGCTGAACACCTTTACACCTTCCAGTTGATCAAATAAATCATTTATGTTCGGCAGAGGGTACTTGTTCTTGATGGTTACTTCATTCAGCGAGCGATAGTCCACCACTAATCTCTTGCTGCTATCTTTCTTCTCCACAAACAGAATAGGTGCACCCCATGACGACGCACTAGGCTGAATGAATCCCTTTTCCAGCTGCTCCTTCAACTGCTTCTTCAATTCCTTCAGCTCATCCACATCCATCTTATATGGTTTCTTTGCTATTGGTCATGTTCCCGGCATCAGATCGATAAGAAACTCTACTTCTCTATGAGGTGGTATTCCTGGCAGTTCTTCCGGAAACACGTCGGGGTAATCCCTAATCACTGGCACAGTATCCATGCTAACCCCCTTAAGAGAATTCAACTTACACCTTCCACAGTCGCATACCGACTTGAATCTAATCCTCTTACCATCCGGTTTTAAGTGAAAGCTCATGCACAATCTATGTGTCCCCATGCATAGACATCCAATCCATACCCAGAATAACGTCTAACCCCTGTGAATCCAACACTACCAAATGTGCAATGAAGTTGTGTGTTCCAATCCTCACAGTTAAATCACGGCATCCCGCGCTAGCTATCATATCTCCTCCAGGTGAACTCACTCTAAATGACCTTTTCATAGACTCAGTAGGTAACTTATACTTATCCACAAATGCCCTTGATATGAATGAATGCGATGCACCAATATCGAAAAGTATAAGTGGAGGGTAAGTGTTGATTGGGAACTTACCAATCACAAGGTCTGGCTCATCTGGAATCTCCTCCACATTCATGTGGTTCACTGTGGCCTTCTCTTTGTTGGTTGGATTCAGTCCTTTCCTCTCCAGACAGTTGTCAGCATAGTGTCCCTTTTGCTTACACTTGAAGCACGTCACCTCACTCAGATCCTTCTTCACAAAGCTGCGATCACGGTTGCGGTCATGTCCACCGTGTCCTCCAGAGTGGTGAGAGTGCCCTCCCTTGTGGCTGTGGCGGTTGCTCCTATGGTTGTCATGACGATGTCCATCGCGGCGGTCATGGCTCCCATGGTCACTTCCTCCATGCTTGGAGTATCCATCATATGAAGTGCGAGACTTGTGGTGTGAACCAGAGTGGTGATTGTTGTTCTTTCTCTTGCGGTTCTCCACCTGCTTGTGCTTCCCTTCCAAGATTCTGGCCTTGTCCATAAGCTCCTGGAAAGTGGGGCAATAAACCACCAGTAGCTGCACTGAAAGTTCATCACTGAGGCCATCCAGGAATCTCTCCCTCCTTTTTGCATCAGTGTCAACATCCTCAGGCGCATAACGGGACAGGTTGTTGAACTCCTCAATGTACTCGGCCACGGTGCGATTAGTTTGGCGCAAGTTGCGGAACTCCTTCCTCTTCAGGCTCAGAACTCCCGAAGACACGTGGTTGGTCCTGAAACCTTCCTCAAACATTGCCCAAGTCACGGTATCCGGTGGTGGGTGATCAAAAGTGTCCCACCAAGAAGCGGTGGTCCCTCCAGTAGGTGAGCGGCAAACCTCACCTTCTCAGCATCAGTGCATCCAACAGTTACTAGATCCTTGTTGACTGAACGCAACCAGTCGAGAGCAACCATTGGTTCAGTTGCAGTAGAGAACTTAGCTGGCCTTAACCTCAGAAATCTGGTGAGAGCATCTCCCTGAGGCTGATTTTTTCCATTGTTGTTGTTCTGATTTGCCATGAACTAAGTCATCACTTGGGTCAGCTGTGCCTGAGCTGCCATGAGCTGCTCCATCTCAGTGGGTTGGTGGCGGGGAGGCATCTGCGGTTCAGCATAGGTAAGTTTAGGAAGAATCAACTACGACAATAGGATTCTACTCATGCATATGATCAAACAACAACAAACAATAGCAGACAATCACAAGCAAGCAACACATCAACAAACAAGCGATCCAGCAACATCCCAGGTGTTATCCTAGCAGTATATAACTACTGTAATAGTTTTGCAAGAGTTGGCAATGGTTAACTAAACAGTTAATCAACTAAACAGCAAAAACAACAATCTGCCAGAACAGTCCAGCAGCTTCACGAATTTTTCCGCCTGACTTAAACTCGTCAGAAAATTTAGCTGATTTTTGTACATATAGTACAGAGAGTTTCGCATCAGCCCAATGTTTTTCAGATTTTTCCGAGTTACCAGAAAAATATGAAAAATCGTGCAGTACTGCTGTATCAGCAGAAAAACTGCAGCGAAAATAACACAGATGATAACCAAATTGCCATAACTCTTTCATATAATTTGCACAAATAAATCCTGGGATATTGGAGTACACAAATAAGCAACTAAACACTCTTAAACTAACACGAACTAAGCTTCACATCGATCGAGACTAATCCTAACGAATTTGCCTAACGTGGACTAATTGGTGGACTTCTATCTATTTCTTGAAGAGGTTGAGGTAGGTCCTTGCGGTCATGCGTTGGCGCTTCGGCTCGCGGTACAACCATGGCGGCGGAGTGTACACCTCTCCTGATCCATCACTTGAAATCTAAAACTCCTCTTCTTCTTCACTCTCAGCTGCAACTGCAACAGCTTCATCTCCTCCACCATCATCGTCTCCATCATCATCATCCTCGTCCTCATCATCATCATCGTCTCCACTGTCATCATCATCCCCATTGTTGCCATCATCTCCATTGTCATCATCAGAGGGTGGATTCAGCTGTGCTTGGAGAGCGGCAATCTGGGTTGTCATAGCTTCAATAGTTTGATCCCTTTCCTGGACGGTCCCTTGTAACTGTTGTATGTTCTGGGTGTTCTCCTGCACAGTACCATGAAGATGTGCTATGGTTGCATCTCCGCTATCGTGGCATTCTCCGTAACTCACGACTTCATGCAAAGTGTCAATCTCCTGTCCTTGGACCACCATACCATTGCTAGTAAAATCTGCAATCTCCTTTATCATCCTCACCTTCTCTGCTAGAGCTCCATTCTCCCTTTCCATGTCCTCTATGTGCCTCCGACGGGGCGGCATGTTGTTCCTGTCGCCCGGGGTAACCACAATGTTCCCATCTTCATCACGCCTTCCATAGCCACGGTAGGGTGAATCTGCTGGCAGTAGGTGTCGGACTTGATGGCACTGGCGAGACAGGGCTTCATGTATGGCCAAGTTGATTCCAAGTCCCCAGTTGCAGTATGTCTTGGTGTAGATCAAGTGCACGGGGTTTGGCAAGGCGGCATCTCTGAATATGAAGGTAGTGATCTCCCATGCATCCTCTCCATATCCATAGGTGTACAGCCTTCTTCCCTTGAACATGGGCAGTGGCAATCCCAATGACTACGAGAGCTGAGCTAACTGCCTTGCAAAGGGCCTTGGTGACTCCAGGGTGGCATACTCAGTCCTGACTTCTCCCATCTATCAAGTAAAAGAGGAAAGTGTGAGAATAGAATATGGTAAGAATTTACGAGGGTGAAGGGCATAAGATGAAAGACAGAGTTAAAATAGGCTTTAATAATTCTATGGCTTCCTAATCCAATCCTAGGTCACGATCCTACAGTCGACACACGGGCTCTGATACCATCCTGTAACACCCCGGTTCTGAAAAGACCGTGGCCTCTATGTGACATGCCAATCCTTGGATCGGTTCATTGGCCCATAATAGAGTAAGATAGATAACATAGAAAAATATCCATGTATCATAGATAACAAAGATCCAGAGTACCATTATTACAATAAAAGCTTAGCACAAAGCTAGCTCAAATTATTCAGGTAGCAACATAAACAAAGTAATTCCTCCATTCTTCAAATTGCCCACAAGTGAACAAGTGCCGAGTGGAGTACCGTGGCCTATAACGATAAATCAGAATCGGAATAACCAGCAACATGAAACGTAACAGCCCCGAAGGGTCAATACATGGAATGTATGGCAAGTAGAGCTAGTAATGGAGACAATGGTACTAACATCTACATGCATATTTGGCAAGTGGAGCTGTGTCTGGCTTGCATTTGCAAATACATTTGTCCTACTTGTAGGGGTTCGTAGCATGGAAAACAAAAATTTTCTATCGCATACAAACAAACAAGCCAAGATCTATCTACTAGATTGTAGCAACGAGTCGATGGAATAACTTACCCTCGAAGATTCCAAAGTGTTTAACGAGAGCGGATTCTCGTGGGTGATGTAGTCGTACTCTTTCCGATCTCAAGATCGTTTAGACGATCCGTCCGGCCATGCGTTCATAGCGCTTTCAATCGGTCACACGTCGGTACTCGATGAAGACCTTCCTCTCCTTGTTCTAGCAGCAGTGAAGGTTGTAGCACTCTCCTCGCGATTCGGCAAGACAACAATGTGGTACCTAAGTAGAGGGAATCCCAGGCTTCGCTTAGCCGGAGCGAGTATGGTGGATTATGAGAGGGCTATTAGTGGTCTAGAGATTATACACACCAATTAGAAGGCTCTAAACCGCAGGCTAAAGCAATTAGAAGCTCTAAACCGAGCGGCTCTAAACCGAGATTAGAGGTAGAAACTTGTGTGTCTCAAGGAGGAGGCCCCGCCTCCTTTTATAGGTGGAGGGTTTGGCGCGCCAGGAGGGAGAGTCCTCCCAACTCGGCCTAGGGCTGGCCGGCTTGGAGGAGAGGACTCCTCCTCCAAGTTGGTTTCAACCTCCTCTTGCTTGTTTCCCACAGCTTCTGTTTCCACAGTTTCTGTTTTCCACAGTTTCTGTTTTAGCCGTTTGACTTTCAAACTGGAAATTTGACTTTTCAGTTTTGGAACAGAAGAACACTTAGTACATGATGCAATCATTCAATGACACATTCATGTACCTCCCGGAGTGCCGGACAATCCGGAACCTTCTAGAACATTCCCGATGAAAACACCGGAATCATTCCCGAACTCCGAAATGGGACTTTCCTTATATGAATCTTATTCTCCGGACCATTCCGGATCACCTCGTGATATCCCAGATCCCATCCGAGACTCCGAACAACATTCGGTCTCTTTCTCATAACACCATAACTACTCAAACAACGTCGAATCCTTAAGTGTGTCTCCCTACGGTTCGTGAATTATTCGGACATGATCGAGACACTTCTCCGAACAATAACCAATAGAGGAATCTGGAAATTCATATGGCTCCCACATATTTCTATGATTACTTTGCGATCGAATGAACCACTTACATACGATACCAATTTCCCTTTGTCTCATGATAGTTTACTTATCCGAGGTTATGATCGTCGGTATCTCTCCATACCTAGTTCAACCTCGTTACCGATAAGTACTCTTTTCTCGTTCCCGTGATATGTGATCCCTTGTGATCCAGTCACATGCTTGCAAGATAATTGGATGACATTCCACCGAGAGGGCCCAGAGTATATCTATCCGTCATATGGATGGACAAATCCCACTCTTGATCCATGTGTTTCAACCAATACTTTCCGAACACTCAATGCCACCTTTATAGCCACCCAGTTACGGTGTGGTGTTTGATGTCATCAAAGCATCCATCCGGTAAAGGTGATATGCATGATCTCATGGTCGAAGGAATTAGGTTACTATGTATCAGAAAGCATATAGCAATTGAACTATTGAAATGACTTGATCTTTATGCTATGCTTATCTATAGGAGTATGTCCACCATATCATTCTCCTAACGATATGATCTTGTTGTTGATAACATCTCAATGTTCATGATAGGGAAACCACAATCATTAATCAAGCAACAAGCTAGTGAAGTATAGAGGCTATACTAGGGACTTCAAATTAAGTTTACAAATCACACAAGTATTAATGTTTCCTTGTTAATACTATTATAGCATGAATGTAAACATTTATCATAAACACAAAGATATAATAATAACTACATTTATTATTGCCTCTAGGGCATATCTCCAACAGTCTCCCACTTGCACTAGAGTCATCTAATCTAGATTACATGGTAATATACCGAACACCCATGGCAGTTTGGTGTTGGTCATGATTTGCCCTCGGGAGAGGTTTAGTCAACGGATCCGCCACATTCAGATCTGTGTGTACTTTGCAAATCTTTATATCCCCATCCTGGATATGTTCACGAATAGCGTGAAAACGCAGCTTGATATGCTTCAGCTTCTTGTGTGACCTTGGTTCTTGCGCATTGGCTATGGCTCCCATGTTATCACAGTAGATAGACATTGGGTCCAGCGCATTAGGAACCACACCCAGCTCTGTAATGAACCTTTTCATCCATATCGCTTCTTGTGAAGCCTCCGAAGCAGCCATGTATTCCGATTCATTTGAAGATCTCGCCACAACGCTTTGCTTTGCACTCCTCCAGCTAACTGCTGCACCATTCAAAATAAATACGTATCCAGATTGTGATTTAGAATCATCCGGATCGGTGTTCCAACTAGCATCGGTGTAACCATTAACAACGAGCTGTTCATCACCTCCATAAGAAAGAACCATATCCTTAGTTCTTCTCAAGTACTTAAGGATGTTTTTGATCACGTCCAATGATCCACTCTGGATCACTTTGATATCTGCTAGTTAAACTAACGGATATGCAATGTCGGGTCTAGTACATAGCATGGCATACATTAGAGATCCTATGGCTGAGGCATAGGGAGTCTTACTCATCCTTTCTCTATCTTCTGCCGATGTCGGACTTTGAGTTTTACTCAAGGTCGTATTGGGCAACATGGGCAAGAACCCTTTCTTGCTTTCTTCCATTCCAAACCTCTTTAGAACTTTGTCCAAATATGTACTTTGTGACAATGATATTTGGCGTTTTGATCTATCTCTATAAATCTTTATGCCTAATATGTAAGCTGCTTCGCCAAGATCCTTCATAGAAAAACTATTATTCAAATATTCCTTGACACTATTAAGAAGGTCTACATCATTCCCAATCAACAATATGTCATCCACATATAGTATTAAGAATGCTACAGAGCTCCCACTCACTTTCTTGTAAATACAAGCTTCTCCATAAGTTTGTATAAAACCAAAACTTTTGATTACCTTATCAAAATGTTGATTCCAACTTCGGGATGCTTGCTTCAATCCATAGATGGACCGTTGAAGTTTGCATACCTTGTTAGCATCTTTAGGATCGACAAAACCTTTGGGTTGCATCATATACAACTCTTCATCAATATCTCCATCGAGGAATCTTGTTTTGACATCCATCCGCCATATCTCATAATCATAATATGCAGATTGCTAACATAATCCTCACAGACTTTAGCTTCTCTCTGGTGAGAAAGTCTCATCGTAGTCAACTCCTTGAATTTGTCGAAACCCTTTTGCAACAAGTCGAGCTTTATAGACATGTAACATTACCATCAAGATCTGCTTTCTTCTTGAAAATCCATTTGTTCTCGATCTTCCGCCATCCCAGAAGTCCACCAAAGTCCATACTTGGTTTTTGTACATGGATCCAATCTCGGATTTCATGGCTTCTTGCCATTTATTGGAATCTGGGCTCATCATCGCTTCCTCATATGTCTCGGGTCATCGGTGTTGTCCACCAACATGACACTCATAACGGATCATACCAACTGGAGTGGTACGAGTTCTCGTTGACCTCCGAGGCTCAGAGCAACTTCAACCGAAGTTTCATGATCATCATCATTAGCTTCCTCTCTAATTGTTGCAGCACCACAGAACTTCTTCCGTTGCGCTACTCGCAATTTCGAGAGAAGGTTCGACAACCTCGTCGAGTTCTACTTTCCTTCCAGTCACTTCTTTCGAGAGAAATTCCTTCTCTAGAAAGGATCCATTCTTGGCAACAAAGATTTTGCCTTCGGATCTATGATAGAAGGTATACCCAATAGTTTCCTTCGGGTATCCTATGAAGACGCATTTTTCCGCTTTGGGTTCAAGCTTGTCCGGCTGTAAATTCTTTACATAGGCTTCGCATCCCCAAACTTTAAGGAACGACAATTTAGGTTTCTTGCCAAACCATAATTCATACGGTGTCGTTTCAACGGATTTAGACGGTGCCCTATTTAAAGTGAATGCGGTTGTTTCTAATGCATAACCCCAAAATGATAGCGGTAAATCTATAAGTGACATCATAGAACGAACCATATCTAAGAGAGTTCGATTACGACGTTCGGACACACCATTACGCTGTGGTGTTCCCGGCGGTGTCAATTGTGAAAGTATTCCGCATTTCTTCAAATGCTCGCCAAACTCGTAACTTAGATATTCACTTCCACGATCAGAACGTAGAAATTTAATCTTCTTGTTACGTTGATTCTCTACCTCACTTTGAAACTCCTTAAACTTCTCGAAAGTTTCGGACTTATGTTTCATGAAATAGATATACCCATATCTACTCAAGTCATCCGTGAAGGTAAGAACATAACGATAACCATCACATGATGCTACACTCATTGGACCACACACATCGGTATGTATGATTTCCAATAAGTCCGTAGCTCGCTCCATCATACCGAAAATGGAGTCTTAGTCATTTTTCCCATCGGACATGCTTCGCATCTTTCAAGTGATTCAAAATCAAGTGATTCAAGAAGTCCATCGAATGGAGTTTCTTCATACGCTTCACTCCAATGTGACCAAGGCAGCGATTGCCACATATAGGTGAAATTATCGCTGATTTCAAACGTTTAGCCTCAATGTTGTTGATATGTGTATTTCCACTATCGAGATTCAATAAGAATAGACCATCTATCAAAGGTGCATGTGCATAAAACATATTACTCATATAAATCGAACAACCATTATTCTCGACTTAAACAAGTAACGTCTACAATAAACAAGATCCCGATATAATGTTCATGCTCAACGCAGCACTAAATAACAATTATTTAAGTATAAAACTAATCCCGATGGTAGATGAAGGGGTAGCGTGCGACCGCGATCACATCAACCTTTGATCCGCTTCCCAGCGCATCGTCACCTCGTTCTTCGCTAGCTTCCGTTTATTCTGCGACTGTTTGAGTTACAAATATGAGCAACCGAACCCGATTATCAAATACCCGACACTACTACGAGTACTAGTGAGATACACATCAATAACATGTATATCGGATATACCTTTCTTCTTGATGTTGCCGTTCTTGAATCCGCCAAGTACTTTGGGAAATTCCGCTTCGAGGACCTTCTCCCTTGCAGTAAAAGCACTCGTTCGTGCTTGGGTCCATCCTTGGTTTTCTTCGCCGGCGTGGTAACTTTCTTACCACCCTTCTTGAAGTGTCCCTTTTGCTTAGACTTGCCTTTCTTGAGTTTGGTGGTCTTATTGACCATCAACACTTGGTGTTCTTTCTTGATCTCCACTTCTGCAGACTTTAACATAGCAAACAGTTCTGGCAACTCCTTGTTCATGTTCTGCATGTTGTAGTTCATCACAAAGTTCCTGTAACTTGGTGGCAGTGACTGCAGAACGCGGTAAATCCCCAAAGCATTAGGAATCACTATACCCAAGCTTTGAAGTTTGTTTGCGTGCCCAGACATCTTAAGCACATGCTCACTAACGGAGCTGCCCTCTTCCATCTTGCAGTTAAAGAACTTTTCAGAAGCCTCATAGCTTTCAATTGCCGCATGAGTATCAAAAATCAATTTGAGATCCTCGACAATATCATATGGTCGACTCTTGAACCTTTTATGAAGCTCGATTCTAAACCATACAAGATAGCACACTGAACTATGGAGTCTTGATTCTTCCGAGCGAGGTAAACATTCTTTACTTCATCGGAAGCATCACCGTAGGTGGGTCACCAATGTGCATCCAAAGACATAGGTCAAATTACCAGGTGTGAGGACAATCCTCAAATTGCGGAACCAATCCATGAAGTTGCTTCCATTGTTTTCAACTTTTCTTTCTCTAGGCGCATTAAAATTGATGGTAGGGGCTGCCATTGATCTACAACATATTTGCAATAGTTTAGACTAAGTTTATGACAAATTGAGTTCAAATTAATTAATGAAATTAAACTAGGTGAACTCCCTCAAAACAACATCCCTCATATTGTTTTAGTGATCACACGAACCAAATCCACTACATCAACACCGATCATCACGAGTGTTGATATAGTTTCAATGGCGAACAATCGTCATGTTCATCATATCTACTATACGATTCATGCTTTACCTTTCGGTGATCCGTGTTCGAGACCATGTCCGTACATGCTAGGCTCGTCAAGATCAAACCTTAGTTTCGCATGAGCAAATCTGCTTGCTCACGTTGTATACACTTGCGAATCTAACACCCGATCATCACGTGGTGCTTGAAACAACAAGCTTTTAGCAGTGCTAACTAAGGGTGAACACTTTATGATTTGAAATTCATGTGCATGAGGGATCATCTTATAATGCTACCGTCGTCTACTAAGCAATACAAGATGCATAAAGGATTAACATCACATGCAATTCATAATATGTGATATGATATGGCCTTTCTTCTTTGTGCTTCCGATCTCCATCTTCAAGCACGAACATGATCTCCATCATCACCGGCATTGCATCAAGGTCAATGACGTTTCACCATGGTTGTCGTCCACCGGCTTCAACTATTACAACTACTTTGAATAGACACGCGGGTCTTAACATAAATTAAAGACAACCATATGGCTCCTGTCGGTTGCCAACTTACAATAAGGAAAATTGCATACACCAAATATAATCACAATCATGGCCATATCACATCACTGCACACCCCTGCAAAACAAAGATAGACGCCTCTACTTTCTTTGCATATTTTACGTGGTTTGGGGCTTTCAATAAGTGTCGTTCTAACTTACGAACAAGAACCACAACATTGATACTAGCATTGTTGATCACCCGTTGTAAATTGGATCTTAACTATGCTAGGAGAAAGCAGCACCCATAAAGCCACTTATGCAATACAAGTTGCATGTTAAGCGTGGAGCAAGTCTCATGAACGATGTCATGTAAGGTTAGCCGGGCGCTTCATCCCAACATACCGCAAGATGCAAAGTACACAAAAGCAATCGACAATAAAAGCATCAACGCCCACAATGACCATTGTGTTCTACTCGTCTGTGAGATCTACATATAGACACGGCTCTGGTACCCTTTAGGGGTTCGTAGCATGGAAAACAAAAATTTTCTATCGCATACAAACAAACAAGCCAAGATCTATCTACTAGATTGTAGCAACGAGTCGATGGAATAACTTACCTCGAAGATTCCAAAGTGTTTAAAGAGAGTGGATTCTCGTGGGTGATGTAGTCGTACTCTTCCGATCTCAAGATCGTGTAGACGATCCTTCCTGACTGCGTTCGGCGCTTCCATGATCGGTCACACGTTGATTACTCGATGAAGACCTTCCTCTCCCTTGTTCCAAAGAAATGGAGGTTGTAGCACTCTCCTCGCGATTCCTGCAAGACAACGGTAGTGGGAAGTAGAGGAAATCCCAGGCCTTAAGCCGGAGGCGAGTATGGTGGATTATGAGAGGGATATTAGTGGTCTAGAGATTAGACACACCAATTAGAAGGCTCTAAACCGCAGGCTAAAGCAATTAGAAGCTCTAAACCACGGCTCTAAACCGGAGATTAGAGGTAGAAACTTGTGTGTCTCAAGGAGGCCCTGCCCTCCTTTTATAGGTGGAGGGCTTGGCCAGGAGGAGGAGTCCCTCCCCAAATCGGCCTAGGGCTGGCCCGGCTTGGAGGAGAGGACTCCTCCTCCAAGTTGGTTTCAACCTCCTCTTGCTTGTTTCCCACAGTTTCTGTTTCCCAGTTCTGCTTTCCACAGTTTCCTGTTTTAGCCGTTTGACTTTCAAACTGGCAATTTGACTTTTCAGTTTTGGAACAGCAAGAACACTTAGTACATGATGCAATCATTCAATGACACATTCATGTACACTCCCCGAGTCTTGGGACAATCCGGAACCTTCTAGAACATTCCCGATGAAAACATCGGAATCATTCCCGAACTCCGAAACAGGACTTTCCTTATATGAATCTTATTCTCCGGACCATTCCGGATCACCTCGTGATATCCTAGATCCCATCCGAGACTCCGAACAACATTCGGTCTCTTTCTCATAACACCATAACTACTCAAACAACGTCGAATCCTTAAGTGTGTCTCCCTACGGTTCGTGAATTATGCGGACATGATCGAGACACTTCTCCGAACAATAACCAATAGAGGAATCTGGAAATTCATATGACTCCCACATATTTCTACGATTACTTTGCGATCGAATGAACCACTTACATACGATACCAATTTCCCTTTGTCTCACGATAGTTTACTTATCCGAGGTTATGATCGTCGGTATCTCTCCATACCTAGTTCAACCTCGTTACCGATAAGTACTCTTTTCTCGTTCCCGTGATATGTGATCCCTTGTGACCCAGTCACATGCTTGCAAGCTAATTGGATGACATTCCACCGAGAGGGCCCAGAGTATATCTATCCGTCATATGGATGTACAAATCCCACTCTTGATCCATGTGTTTCAACCAATACTTTCCGAACACTCAATGCCACCTTTATAGACACCCAGTTACGGTGTGGTGTTTGATGTCATCAAAGCATCCATCCGGTAAAGGTGATATGCATGATCTCATGGTCGAAGGAATTAGGTTACTATGTATCAGAAAGCATATAGCAATTGAACTATTGAAATGACTTGATCTTTATGCTATGCTTATCTATAGGAGTATGTCCACCATATCATTCTCCTAACGATATGATCTTGTTGTTGATAACATCTCAATGTTCATGATAGGGAAACCACAATCATTAATCAAGCAACAAGCTAGTGAAGTATAGAGGCTATACTAGGGACTTCAAATTAAGTTTACAAATCACACAAGTATTAATGTTTCCTTGTTAATACTATTATAGCATGAATGTAAACATTTATCATAAACACAAAGATATAATAATAACTACATTTATTATTGCCTCTAGGGCATATCTCCAACACTACTTGCATAAACAGTTTTTGATTTTCTTTGAAAAGATCCCAATTAAGTTAACCCAACAATATTAAAACAATTATGAAATTAGAATGAGCGAGAAACATGTCATGGAATCAATATCAAGTAACTCAGTTGTCCATAACCGGGGACATGGCTAATCGATTAGATTATACACTCTGCAGAGGTTGGTACACTTTACCCATGTGACTTGGCCAGCCCAGCTCGTACCATTACTCTCATTTTGGGTGATGATAGGGAGAAGTCCAAGAAGAGACTGTTCGGGAAGTAGCTCCTCAATCCGGACGCGCACCGGTCCAACCTACCAAAATTCTACATCTCTGGATACGCGGGTTCGAGTTACCACAACCTACTAAGTCCAACCAACCGCCCATTTCATTATTGGCACATGGTTGTACACGTAAGCTACACAATAAAGAAGCCAATCAATTTCTCGATACAGGTGCCTTTCCGCAATGAAACCACCAAAAATTATCAATACCATCACACCCAGGAGATTCATTGATTAGGTTGTTTTAGTTTTCACAAACCAATACTTTTAGAAACAAGTCTCATGATGTAATCCAGCCCTCGTTCAACATAGCATGGCTAAGCACATCTACCAACGGTGGTTCATCTACAAGGAAGGTCCTACCACATAATGGGACATAGCATAGCGATAGTATCATCCTACACATGCATCTACAAAATACACGACTATGCATTGAAAATAGTAGGACGATATCATGAACAAAGTAGCATCTACTTGCCTTGGTTGTAGCGGTCGGAGGAACAATCCACACACGAGCAAGCGTTGCACTCGTCACAATCTACGCGATACAATTGCATTCATAAACAAACAATCCACAACATATGCAACAAACATGATGCATGAATGCAAGAGCGACAAGTGAATTGGTGATACAACTGCACCACAACATTCTATACCATACTACTACCGATTGCATGCATGGAAAATAGTTTTAGCGCTAGGAAAACTACTATGCAAAAGTAATGCTCCAAACTAGAGCTAGAACTTAAATAATTCGCTACCGGTAGAATACTGTTCGTAAAATCTTGGGAAAATTCTACCGCATAGGCATCGCTGATTAGAAACAGTAACAACTGGAATTACTCAAAAAGGAATTATAAAACTCCCCAAGTAATTAAAACACTGCAGAAAGCCCCTAAACAGTTTCTGCAGAAGTTTTCATTGTAAGCCTATCTTTTTAATTCACGATGAGATTCCCCTCGTTCTCCCGAGTTCAGGGACATATCATACGCGATTTTTGGAGCTACGGATCTTTTTCTATGAATTTATTAATCCGAAAAAGCCACTAAATAGTTTGATTAAACTGTACTAAACCATGCTGCAAAAGTTTGAACCAAAGGTACAGAGAGATTCTACACGACTCACTGAATCCGCACATATTTTATTTGCAATTTTTGGCCAAGCGGTTTAATTTCTACGCAATTTACTAGATTCTATCGAAATCTGTCAACTAAAAGGATTAACGAAATTGACCAGTCAATTGTGTCTGTTAACTGGTCAAAGCGTCCGCTGACTGGGCGTCTGACTAGTCAACGCCTGAGTCTGATCGGTCAACTAACGATCTAAGCCGCTGATCTGAGATCTGACGGTAGCTGCTGTCTTACCGGAAACAACGACGAATCGGACTCCGAACGGGTTCCGGATGGCGGCGACGATCGGTTCCGGCGTCGGGGTTTTTCCTGCACGGACGGAGAGAGTCAACGAACGGTCCGAGAAATTCAATCGCGGGCAAAAGGCGCGCATGCGTGTGCAGCGTGCGAGCCTTCGCTATCGCATCTTGATAACGCTGGCTGCAGCGTCTTGCGTGTCGGCCTTGCAAGGCGCGTGGCGTATGTAGCCAAGCGGCGGCGCGCTTCAGCTGCGGCGATGTATGCGATGCAAGCGCGATGTATGGCGATGGCGGCGTGCGAATGGCGAAGGCGGGCGCGGCGGCGGCGTTCTGCGGCGGCGGAACGGAGAGAGGAGGAAGAGGCGGCGCGTCGCGAACTGGCGATGCGGCAGAGGCGGCGATCACGATCTCGGGAGGCGTGCGCGCAAGGCAGGGAGGCGGCGGTGGTTGGGATCCCGAGGCTGGGGTCCGCCTCTTTTAAGTGGGCCCTCTCGCGAAATCCTACTCCGATTCGGTCCGGAGTTTGATTAGGACTCGGAAATCGGTCCAGATTTTCGGACAGTTTTTCGGCGGTTTACTAAAACGACCGAAGCTTTTCCGTACGAACTCCGATTCGAGCGATTCTTGCGCCTACGGGTTCGTATCGTCGAGGGGAACAACCTAGCGTCAAGGCTTGAGCGAAACCTCAAACCTACAAGGATGGTTGTCGCAAGTCCTACTAAAGCTTCCCGCAGGAACCTCGTAGTGAAACAAAATAGGGTTTTGAAGGTGGCGTTTCGCAAAAACTTTCTACTCGACGGTTTTGCGTGGAAAAGTATGATGCAATGATATGAATGATATGCAAGACCAAATCTAAAGTTTGGGATGTGACAACTTTACTGTTCGTTAGGGAAAAGTCTTAAGTTTGTGTTGTGCAGGTCTCCGCGTTGCTTGCAACACTTATGTGACGTTTCCTTTCTCCTTCTGGTTCGATAACTTCGGTTTCTTACTGAGGGAAAACTTGCTGCTGTGCTGCCTCACACCTTACTCTTAGGGTTTTGAAAAGGCTTCACGTTAGCCATCATCTGTGTCCAGTGGTTCGATGGGGAATAAGACAACAACAAAATTATTTAGGAGGAAAAAAGTAGCAATTTTATAACCCACCCGTTGTGCTATGAGCTGGACGCCATCAGGCAATCAGGCCACCCACACTGCTGGTCGGTCTGGTTACGAAGGGGTTGTGTTCTGCTGCTTTTGTTTTGGGCAATAAGATTAGACCGAGCGGGTTAGCTGACTGCTAGAGAGAGAAAGAGAAATGAGTTTTGTTGGTATTTGATAGAGAGATTTGAGAGAGATAGACGCTGTTGGTATTTGTTAATGCATTACAACCTTTTTTATTCAAATTGGTACTTGTGAATGCACTAGAATATACGTGTACAATAGGGAATATTTTTATAATTATGGATGTAATTACTTGTTAGTTTGATTGGAGTCCACTAAGTACTGGGGAATCTTCGTTTAATTCAAATGTCAATATAACACAACAATTTATATTGAAAAATAGATTTTCTATGTTCTCTTCCAAAACAACTTTTTTCTCCCATTGGAACATATGGAAATATTTGCTATGAAATATAAAAGAGTATATCAAACAAATAAGGATTAAGAAAAATATGAGAGCTGGTTACGGTCGACCGATTTCGGGGCAAAATTTTGATCCGTCGATTTTTTTGATCAAAAAAATTTTAACCCGGTTGCTACGCACGGGCATTTGTGCTAGTATTATGAAGAAATCTGGTCCTCTTGTTTTAAAAAAATCTGTCCTCAGTTATTATTAAGAAAATAGGAGGATTCTCAAAACAAAATTAAGAAAAAAGGACATTTGGTTCTCTGTAGTTCTATAAAAATAAAAATAAAAATAAAACTAGTTCTAAAATAAACAATCCGGTGCTTTTACCACAAGAGTTTGCATGCCGTGAAATTCTAATTTTCAAAGTATTCAACTAAACAAAATTTGTGTCTAGAAAATTTGATATCTATCCTTTAAATAAAAATGTTTTCTCAATTTCATTAACGAAACTGAAAACTACGAAGTTTCTTACAACACCACACCACCTGTCAAACCACCCAAACCAGCTCAATAAGTATACATTTTCTTTATTACTTGAGTCAGACAACTAAAACAAAGAAATCAAAGAGGAAAACAGCAGATTAAATATTAGAGTGTGTTTGGATTGTGGCTACAGTGTACCCTACTAATATTTTGATCATGACCAAAATGTTGTTTCTTGTTTGGATTGTTGCCAACTTTTTAACATGTCAATGCTCTACTACTAACTCTATTTTAATTTTTTAGCCTATATTGGCCAACTTGTGGGCAAGAAAAGACTCAACCAAAATTTTAGCTAGCCAAATATTTAGTGGGATAATCTTGTACACAAACCAAACACACCCTTAGAATATCTCCGGTGCTCCGTGTGCAACGGTTGCAATTTTGTGTCATATGGGGGTGCCAGCGCTCTTGTGAGGCTTGGTACTTTGTGTCCTGAAAATTGAGAGGCCAAGCCATAGTGGGTCCAAGTTGATTATAATCTTGTGAAAGGACTGTAGTACCGTGGAACTTATGTGCCAGTACACGGCAGCGCGGGGTGGCATTGCGACGTTTTAGGGAAAATAGAACAACGATGGTCCAGTAGCATTTCCGTGTGCCAGCTTAGAAGCGGATTTCTGAGGTGTTAGTGATAAAGATTTTTTTCCGACAAAAGAAATATATTAATATCATGAAGATATCTATTTGCTATCTTTTTAAAATAATATATTTTTAAATCAATTTCACGAATAGTGCATGAAATTGTTAATTTCGAAAACTAGCATGGCCTCGAGGTTTGAACTACCGACGAGGACCTTTCGGGAGTTTAACTCCCAACCGGTTGGTCAGAGCCAGGCGTAGGGTGCTGCATGGCGAGTGCTTGTCGGTGGTTCAAACACCGATAAGTGCTTGTCAGTGGTTCAACTACCGACGGGTTTTGGTCGGTGTTTAAGACCCCAAGACCGCGCTACTTTTTAAAATTTCTATTTTTGAGTATTATTCATGAAATTGATTTTAAAAATATATTATTTTTTAAAATAGCTATCTATTACATCCACCCTCGTTAATAATGTGGTGTCCTAATGAAAATACGGATGCACAGAGCAAAAATAAAAAAAATACCAAAATTTAAATATCCCGTTATAATGATTTATTCTTGTATTAGCAACCGAACATCACCAAGATAGCACTAGAAATCTAACTGTTTTAAAATGACACCTCTAAAAAGGAAAAAATGCACAAACGCCATTGTCATACAATCATAGATCATATGTTTTCGTCCTGAAGAAAAATCCACTTCACTCAATAAATGCCGCAACACTTTGAGTTTTCACTCTGGAAGCTTAGGCACCGAACTTGACTTATGCTATTGACCCACTTTCAGATGCCTATAAATCACAGATCACCAAGTCAATTTCTCATCGTCACCAACACCAAACTACCATCTCGTCTTTAATAACATTTTTTGCGGAACTAAAGACATCTCTTACGATGACAAGAGTTTTTCCTTGCTCCCCTTGAACTCAAATGTCAGAAAAAACATAATTGCGTGACCGAATTCCATATGGTCTGGAATCTCCATGATTGATTCGCTCAAGCGGAGTTCGCCCGCAAAGCCTTGCAAAACTCTACAATTCGGTTAATAGGCATCAAGTAGATCGACGTTTTGATGTGAGAGGAATCCTATGACCACCGTCTTTATTAAATCCAAGCCGGTAGCTTCCACGCCGCCCGCCGGCTTCCACCAGGACTGGCCGTGCCAAACTCTACCGGCAGCCCGAAGGCACGACCGACAGCTAAGGTGAACCATGTCTCCCGAAGCCTCTGGTAGATGGCCTCACGACTTCAAGCATGCCGTAGACGAGCCAGCACCACGCTATTGTGATGCAGGGCGCACGTCCACGCCGCCACCATAGGACCACGCCGCAGCGCCCCTCGCAAAGCGTCGCGTCCCAGTCGACAAACACGACCCCTGCCGCCAGAGAGAACCAACACCGCCTCCCAGGGTCGTCGTCCCGGTTCCCAACCTTCATCGTCATGAGTGCGCCGTCCGAAACGATGCACAAGTGCGACCCGGCCTGATTCCCAACCGGTGTCGTCACGAGCGTGCCGTTCGGGATGATACACCATGCGACCGAAGGGCTCCCCGCGGGGAGAGGCCGCCACGCGGGCAGGCCACCCTGTCGCCGCCATCGATCAAAGGCCTTTGACCACCGGTGTCCTCGGGCGGCAATCGGAGAAGAGTGTGAGGGAGGAGGCGACATCTAGTGATCCAGATGACCAGATTTGCCTGACAACACACTCTTAGTTCAGAAATAAGAAATCAGTATGACTTGTACTAGTATAAACATCTGGCAAAATTTTAATACACATCGCCAAAGCAGGAGAAACCCCAAAACTTGTAGCCATATAACGGATTTCTTTTCTAGAGTCCCACAGAACGCATTCGCGCATTGTATGATAGTATCGGCAATACAGTCTGAAGAACAGAGTTCTAAACCTTCGCTGCCACACTAAACAGAGTTTCCACACACGGAATGGCTGAATGAAGGACTACTCTAGAAACCTGAAGAGGAATCAGAACCAAGTGAAAAACTCAGAGCTAAAAGAGAACGGACGACTCACTCGTTAAATCAGACTTGACTAGTACCGTACATAAGATGAACACAAAATACTCCATATCTCAGACTCGATGCACATTACAGGACTAAGTCGGACACGTACGCTGACCATAGCAACAGGGAACGACTCACATTTGACAGTCAACACAGAACCAAATCAACACTTATTACATGCTCTGATCAAAGGCATCAATCGAAGCAGCAAACCGAGCCCCATGTTCTAAGCAGGAGACGCCTAGCCGGAGATCTGGATGGACTTCACCTCGGGCTTCTTGGCCTCCTCCTTGGGCACGGTAACGGTGAGCACGCCGTTCTCCATGGACGCCTTGATCTGCTCCGTCCTGGCGTTCTCGGGAAGCCTGAACCTGCGGAGGAACTTGCCGCCGCTGCGCTCCACACGGTGCCAGGTGTCCGTCTTCTCTTCATGCTCCTTGTTCCGCTCGCCGCTGATCTGGAGCACGTTGCCGTCCTCCACCTCCACCTTCACCTCCTCCTTCTTCAGCCCCGGCACGTCCGCCTTGAACACGTGCGCCTCGGGGGTCTCCTTCCAGTCGATCCGCGCGCCGGCGAAGGCCGCGGTCTCAGACGAGGAGGTGCGCGGGAACGACGGGAAGAGGCTGCTGCTCCCGCTGCTGCTGCCGGAGCCAAAGGGGAAGCCGTCGAAGGGGTCGAAGAGGTCGAGGGAGAAGGGGTCGAACACGTTGCTGCGGCGGATCATCGACATGGTTGGGCGATTGGGGCAAGGACTGAGCGAGATTAGGAAAGTGTTTCAGCTGAGGGATGCTTCTTCATTCTGGGCCGGGGCGACGAGGGGAGGCGAGATTTTATACTGCGCCGGTGGACGCCGGTGCGAGGAGGGTCCGGAGCGTGCTCATCTGTTCTGGAAGGCTTTGGAATTGGAAACGGAACTACGGAAGAAGCAGCTAATTTTGGAACATCGGTCCTACGGGCTACGGCTGGGATGGTATCGGCCTGCTATGGGGAACGAACTTCTCTAGTGGTTTCTAGTACCTTCACGCTTGTTAAACGTTGAGTCGGTAGTACTCCCTCCGTGTTTGGAAATATAAAATGTTTTAAAGTAATATTGAAGACATCTCGTGGTCAGTTATTAAAAGATAGGACGTCTGATGCTCTCCGACAGATTTTAGTGAAACAAACGAATCTAGACAAATAGAAGTTAGTTATTTTTAAATAAAGAAAATAGAAAGAGTAATAAAACTTGTTCTGAAAAGGACACTGCTAGGCGTCTTTCCATCCCCGGGTCCCTAGCCGTCCGATCGAGCGAGATCAACGATTGATCTTCTTTCCATGCCTTCATCCCGCTTTTGCTACAAATACACCCGTTTTTCTACAGATGGCCCCGTTTTTGCTACATGTAATAGAAAACGATTCGGCCCAGAAAATAGAAAAACAGACTGGACCTCGCCGAAAATCTCGCCGGCGATCGTATAGAAAAAAAGTTGTGCTAATGTAGCAAACCCGACCTCGCCGGAGACTTTCGCCGGGAGAACTCGTCGGAGACCTTGTAGCAAAAAAATTGGGCTATTGTAGCAAAACCACTAAATGGTTATAGCAAAACAAAATGTCCTATGTAGCAAGTCCAACTTCTCCGCGGATCTCGCTAGAGATCTCGTCGGAGACCTTGTAGCAAATATTTTCTGCATTGTAGCAAGAGCACAAAACGGTTGTAGCAAAAAATATGATAATGTGCAAAACTCAACTTCGCCGAAGACTCGCCAGAGACCATGTAGCAAAATTTTTAGCCCCGCGAGAATAGTGAAAGTACAAAAATAAATACGACTAGAGAGCTAAAATGTTATACAAATATAGCAAAGAAAAAACTGATGTAGCAAAAGGCACGTGAGGAGGGCAACCGCCAAGTCCGCGATGGTCGGACCCTATTTCTCTAACATCAACAGCAGCAGAACCGCGCTGCAAAGGTGAGCACGGGCGGGAGGAGACGCGGTGGCGGTGCAAGGAGGCGGAAGCGCCGAGGAAGTGGTCGATTTAGCCCAGCTCGAAGGGGCGCAACACAGATGCAGGAGGAGGAGGAGCATAGGAGGTTGGTGTGCGGCGGCCGGAGTTCGTCGGAGCTCGGAGCAGGCAGAGAAGAACTCATCTGGCGGCGGACGGGTGCGCGGGGCAGCACGTTGATGACTCCCTGTTGACGTGGGAGCTTCTTTCTTTATTCCCCGGTAACGACGCCAGAAAGCTTGATGGCGCTCAGCACTTGTCGTGAAACGCTTCGTTGGAAACCCCAAGAGCAAGGTGTGAAGAAGCAAGCATCAAGTTTTCCCTTAGTTGAGACCGAGGTTATCGAACCAGAAGGAGGAAGGAAACGTCATACAGGTGTTGCAAGCAACACGGAGACCTGCACAACACAAAATCAAGACTTTGCCCCAACGAATCAGTGAGGTTGTCAAGCTCACCAGTTTGCTATAACAAAGGATTAAACGTATGGTGTGGAAGGTAATGGTTTGCAGCAAGTAAACAAGTAACAGTGGAAGATGTATCAATGGTAAAGATTAGACCGGGGTTCATAGTTTACTAGAGGTGCTCTTCTTAGATAAACAACATGGCATAAAGGGTAAACAAATTATAGCAGGGCAATTGACAGGAACTGAGCAAGGCATAACAATGCAATTACTAGTCAGAAAGATCCTATGAGATTCATTTGGGCAATACAACAAGATACGTAGACCGCCATCCAACTGCATCTATGACTAGAAGTCCACCTTCAGGTTATCATCCGAACCCCCTCCAGTATTAAGTTGCAAGAAACAGACAACTACTTTAAGCAAAGTGTGTAGGGTAAACAGTCCACATATTCCATGAACAAGAGAGCGTTGTTTTCTCCCTAGTAGCAACAACACATCTACAACCGAAGAGATTTCTATCACTTCCCTTGAAAACTAGAGGCATGAACCCACTATCGAGCATAAATACCCCCTCTTTGAGTCACTAGCAACTACTTGGCAAAGATAGCTACTAACAACGGAGAGCATGCAAGATCACAAACAACACAGACATGATAGAATCATAAAGACAAAACCATTAATCAAACCAACATAATAATCTCAATATCCATCGGATCACCATAAACACAACATGCATGATTACAAATAGATTAGATCTTGATCATGAACGGATCTCACAAGATCTATACATGAATGCACAAAGGAGGAGATACAACCATCTATCTACTACATGGATCCATAGTCCAAGGTGGAACTACTCACGCATCATACCGGAGGGAAGGCCTTCGGGATAATCTCCCCTTCGGCAGGGTGCCGGGAAGAACTTCAGATCCCCCCGATCTAGGTACGATGGTGGCGGCGGCTATAGACGGTTTCGTGAAGATTTGATCGGGTGCTCAGGGTTTCTGCATCGGGGGCTTTTTATAGGCGAAGGGGGATACTGAGGAGGTGGCCAGGGGTGGAAAACCCTAGCCAGGCGCGGGGCTGGGCCCACCCGTGCCTAGGGTGGGTCTGCCCCCCTGGCTGGCCCCTTCGGCTCTCCTCTGGACTTCTTGTTCCCCACGGAAAGTAATTGACTTTGGCGTTTGTCCCGTCCAATTCCGAGAATATTTCTTTACTAACTTTTCTGAAACCAAAAACAGCAGAAAAGCATCCGCATCATGCAACTTGTAAACAGGTTAGTACCAGAAAACATGTAAAAAGCACCTCAAAGTGTAGACAAGTAAAGCAAAGTAGATACTAAACAAGCATGGATCATTAAAAATTATAGATACGTTTCTGACGTATCAAGCATCCCCAAGCTTAACTCCTGCTCGTCCTCGAGTAGGTAAGTGATAAAAAGAATAATTTTTTAGGTGACATGCACCCTCACAATAAAGATCCAACCATTTGAAAGCATTGAAAGTTGGGATCAAAGAACTCTAAACATGTGCATGATAGATGGAGTTCTAACAATAAGACATAGTAACTATGAATGCAATATGGCAAGCTATAAACAAAGATCATGAATAACATGCATTGAAAAACGTTTGTTTGTTTCACATACAGAAAATATGGCATAGTGGTAATCAGCTTGTCCCTCATAGAGTAGCAATATAGATGCATAGGACACCTTCAAAGCTCACAAGGGTGACTAGAAAAAAAATACAAGAACAAGTAATATCACAATATGCATCAATCAATAAGCTTTGGAACACTACACACGGAATGACAACTATGCTCTCTTAATGGTGCCTAAAGGTAGAAGGTGGAGACTAAATAATGGTGGAAGAAAGGCCTTTTTGTAAAGGAAGCGGTGATTACAAGTTTCAAAAAGAGCTTTCAAAAATTATGGTACATGTTAGCTTTCAGCCCTCTTTTCCCCTATCATAAGCATCTTGAAGTGGTTAAGGTTAAAGTGGCAAAGATGGAGTATATGCTTGACGAAGTATAAGTTGGCAATCTCAAGTCCCTTGAATACGAGGGCCACACCTCATGCATACTCAACTTTGGGTCTAGGTAAATTCTTGTCACTGTAAGTATTTGCATATCATTGAGAACCGCCAACGGGGTACCCCTTGCACATGGTACAAGAGCTTTCCAATAACCAAAATGACAAGGCAAGCAGACAATGAGCATCTCAGCAATCATTTTAGCTACCATATGCATAGATTTTTATTGAGAATGCTTCATAGATAGCTCACTATGGTGATGCTGCAAGTTTCCACCATGATTAGGCATGGCTTAGGCTAGCGGCCTAGGCGTTTCTCTAACACAGGATACAAACTCCATGGACTTACAAGTTCCCACTTTATTTCACACCGGTGACATCCATAGACAAAAGAACATGATATCAACTGAGTACAAAGTACAAGTGCAATGTTGAAAACGTTCCCCGTGACAGCACGGTTCTGCTAATTCCAACTTATAAGTGCAAGCATATACAAAAAAGTTGTCACAATGGTTCAAGTTTATTAGGGGCAAAGAATATAAAGTGTACCATCAAGTTCGTGAGGACTTTAATCACTAAGTTTTCACATAACAAAATAGTTTTTAATTGAAAGATAGTTGAAAACAAGAATAACTTGGAATGGTGTAACACACCATGCACAAGAGTTTATAGTGGACACTTTGGAATAACTTGGTTTCTTGGGAGTTGGAAGCATGAGTAGAGCTTACTCATACAAGTGTAGGCTAGCAAAAGACTGGGAATAACCAACTAAGAGAGCATAATGGCCATAATCATGCAGTGCAACAAAGCATACCAATCAAAGCAAAGAGTGGTACTGCAAGTCAAGGACTAAATGATCATATAGGCTAATGGTGACTTGTCATAGTCATAACATGGTGTGAGCATGTTCCAAGTCAACCCAAGTAAAGCATCAAAGGAGAATACCACAATACTATACTTTTGCATGCTAAAACAACGCATAATTTCTTTAAGGCACACTAAGCAATCCTAATTGTTTGGAACAAGACATGCTACAACAATAATTACTAAGCATAATGTCAAAACAACACCTAGCATGTCATGCTAAAGTCTAAGTCACAGTCAATGCAAGCTCCTCTTGCACTTCTAGCAAGAACTTACTACTCATTTCCAAACACCAAGCAAACTTATTTGCAAAATAACACAGGGACAACAGGGGTCCAAACTACTTAAGAAAACTAAACAAACTAAGCAAAGGAAACGAAAACTAAGACGCTCCAAGAACAACACAACTATGCATGAAACAATAAAAACAAAGTGTCTAGACATACCTAAGCTTTTTATTGATGAAGAAGGGGATGCCTTGGGCATCCCCAAGCTTTGACGCTTGTAACTCTTGGATATTTCTTGGGGTGACACCATGGTGTCATCCCCAAGCTTGATCTTTTGTCCATTATTCATCTCATTGCATCATTCTTTCTCTACACCTAAATTTTTTCCTTCATACAAAACTTCATACAATCTTCATTAGCAACATTAGTGTATTCAAAAGATATTAGACCTCTGGCAAAGCTTTGAAATAGCAAGGCTTTTCACTAAAAATACAAGCTACTGTAGTAACTCCTTCAAAAATCTCAATTCACCTAAAGAGAACTCAAAAAGGAATCAATAAGAAGCAAATGCAAATAATGGCAGAAATATGTCAAAACAGACCAGCAGGTATAAACCGATTTTTTTGAACATATTATGTTACTCAAATCAAAAAGTGTTGAACTAAAGAAAGTTATCTAACATACTAGGGGATTTATTCATAAATTTTAAGATCAATACAAGTTACAGAGACTCCTCACGAATGTTTTGGTCGAGGACATAAATCTGTTTTGGGACAGCAACTCTCAAAATCTTACTTCCCTCTCATTAGAGGTCATTCTTGACACAAAAAGCAAACGAAAAGGATAAGGAGAAGTCACTACAGAAGTAATAACTTCCAAGACTCAAGGAAACTCTTGGGTTATCTTCCAACAAGTACATTTTTCTTTAACACCTTTAAGTTATGCACAAGAAGCAAGAAGAATCAAGTATTTTCAAATGAATAAGCATTAACATCAAACCTTGCTTTCAAAGGAGGAGAAAAAGTAAATTCTCTCTCCTCATAGGGAAGTGTTCAATACGTTTCTTGAATGGAAAATGATATTTAATGGCGCCTTCTTTCATATCAATGATGGCACCAACTGTTCTAAGAAAAGGTCTTCCCAAAGTAATAGGACAAGAAGCATTGTATTCAATATACAAAACATAGAAATCAACAGGGACATAAGCATTGTTAACCATAATGAGAACATCATTAACACTCCCCATGAGTTTATTCTTAGCATTATCATTGAGTGGTACATCCAAATAACAATCTTCTAATGGTGGCAAATCAAGCATTTCATAAATCTTCTTAGGCATAATAGAGACACTAGAACCAAGATCACATGAAGCTTTGAGATCAAAGTCATTCACTTGCATATTAATAATGGGTTCCGAACTATCTTCTATTTTCCTAGGAATAGAAGCTTTGTGTTTTAGCTTCTCTTCCTTAATCTTAACAAGAGCATATGTAATGTGTTTGGTGAAGGCAACATGCATATCACTAGCATCAGGACTTCTAGCAAGATTTTGCAAGAACATAATCACTTCAGAAATATTGCAACCATCAATATCAAAGTCAAACTTAGCATCACTAGTAGTAGGCATAGTAGGAGTAGGAATAGGGACTACTTGAGGTTTAGTGGTGATGGTGCACACACTATTGTTTCTATCAATTTCAGCTTCCCTTTCCCACTTAGCATGAATTTGAGATAATAGCCTAACATTTTCATCAATAGTAACTTGTATGGCATGAACAGTAGCAAAGGTGTTTTCCATAGTTTCAGGTTTAGCAACCATTTTGTTAACCAAGGAAGTTTGAGCTTCAGACAAAGAGGATATATTTTTCTTAACAGTTAAAAGCTTTTCCTCTAGTCTTATTGAAAGTGGTTTGTTTAATAATAAAGTCCTTAAGCATGACTTCAAGTTTAGAGGGGGCACTTCTAACATTCTTGTAAGAGCTTCTATAGGAATTGCCATTATTAGGAGGATAAGGCCTATAATTATTGTTGCTACAAAAATTATTCCTTTAGGCATTGTTGTTGAAATTGTTGTTTCTAATGAAGTTCACATCAACTTGCTCTTCTTGAGCAACCAAAGAGGCTAAGGGAACACTATTAGGATCTAGAGGAGCTTTCCCATTAACAAGCATAGCCATAATAACATCAATCTTTTCACTCAAAGAGGAAGTTTCCTCAATAGAATTTACCTTATTACCATGTGGAGCTCTCTCAACATGCCATTCAGAGTAGTTAACCATCATATTAGCAAGGAGCCTTGTTGCAGCAACCAAAGTGAGGCCCATAAAGGTACCTCCAGCAGCAGGATCCAACAGGTTTCTTGAGGAGAAGTTCAAACTTGCATAAAAAGTCTGAATAATCATCCAAGCAGTGAGTCTATGAGTAGGGCACTTTTTAACCAAGGATTTCATTCTTTCCCAAGCAGGAGCATCATGTTCATTATCAAGTTGTTTAAATTTCATAATGTCACTTCTCATAGATATAATCTTAGTGGGAGGATAGTACTTTCCAATAAAAGCATATTTGCACTTAGTCCAAGAATCAATACTATTTTTAGGCAAAGAAAGCAACCATTACTTAGCTTTTCCCCTCAAGGAGAAAGGAAAAAAGCTTAAGCTTAATAATATCTCCATCTACATCCTTATACTTTTGCATCTCACAGAGTTCAACAAAGCTATTAAGATAAGCAGCAGGATCATCAGAACCAGCACCAGAAAATTGCTCTCTCATCAAAAGATTCAACAAAGCAGGCTTAATTTCATAAAAAGGTAGCATCAGGAGCAGGTGGAGCAATAGGAGCGCTTAGGAAATCATTGTTGTTGGTGCTAGTGAAGTCACACAACTTCGTGTTCTCAGCAGAGTTCATTTTGGCAAAGGTGGGCAAGCCAAAAACAGAAGCAGCAGCTAGAGCAGGAACTAATTTTTTTGTGTTTTTGAATAAAGAAAGCAAACCAAACTAGACTAATTTTTTTTGTTTTTTTTGAAAAGAGGCAAACAAAACCAAGCAAAAGAAACAAAGCAAACTAAAAACAAAGTAAAGAAAAAGGAAGTGAAGGACTCCCCTTGTGAAGATGTCCTTAGCTTTCCCGGCAACGGCGCCAGAAACCTTGTTGATGACTCCTTGTTGACGTGGGAACTTCTTTCTTTATTACCCGACAACGGCGCCAGAAAGCTTGATGGCGCCCAACACTTGTCGTGGAACGCTTCGTTGGAAACCCCAAGAGCAAGGTGTGAAGCAGCAAGCAGGAAGTTTTCCCTCAGTTGAGACCGAGGTTATCGAACCAGAATAAGAAAGGAAACGTCACACAGGTGTTGCAAGCAATGCGGAGACCTGCACAACACAAACTCAAGACTTTGCCCCAACGAATCAGTGAGGTTATCAAACTCACCGGTTTGCTGTAACAAAGGATTAAACATATGGTGTGGAAGGTAATGGTTTGCAGCAAGTAAACAAGTAATAGTGGAAGATGTATCAATGGTAAAGATTGGACCATGGTCCATAGTTCACTGGAGGTGCTCTCCTTAGATAAACAACATGGCATGAAGGGTAAACAAATTACAATAGGGCAATTGATAGGAACTGAGCAATGCATAATAATACAATTAGTAGTTAGAAAGATCCTATGAGATTCGTTTGGGCAATACAACAAGATACATAGACCGCCATCCAACTGCATCTATGACTAGAAGTCCACCTTCAGGTTATCATCCGAACCTCCTATAGTATTAAGTTGCAAGTAACAGACATCTGCTTTAAGCAAAGTGTTTAAGGTAAACAGTCCACATATTGCATGAACAAGAGACCGTTGTTTTCTCCCTAGTAGCAACAACACATCTACAACCAAAGATATTTCTGTCACTTCCCTTGGAAACTAGAGGCATCATAAATACCCCCTCTTGGAGTCACTAGCAACTACTTGGCCAAGATAGCTACTAACAATGAAGATAATGCAAGATCACAAACAACACAGACATGATAGAATCATAAAGACAAAACCATTAATCAAACCAACATAATAATCTCAATATCCATCGGATCCCCGTAAACACAACATGCATGATTACAAATAGATTAGATTTTGATCATTAACGGAGCTCACAAGATCTATATATGAAAGCACAAAGGAGGAGATACAACCATCTAGCTACTACATGGACCCATATTCCAAGGTGTAACTACTCACGCATCATACCGGAGAGAAAGCCTCCGGGATGATCTCCCCTCCGGCAGGGTGCCGGGAAGAACTTCAGATCCCACGATCTAGGGACGATGATGGCGGCGGCTACAGACGGTTTTGTGGAGATTTGATTGGGTGCTCAGGGTTTCTGCATCAGGGGCTTTTTTAGGCAAAGGGGGAGACCGTGGAGGCGGCCAGGGGTGGCAAATCCTAGCCAGGCGCGGGGCTGGGCCCACCCGCGCCTAGGGTGGGTCTGGCCCCCCTGGCTGGCCCCTCCGGCTCTTCTCTGGACTTCTTGTTTTTCACGGAAAGTAATTGACTTTGGCGTTTGTCCCGTACAATTCCGAAAATATTTCTTTACTAACTTTTCTGAAACCAAAAACAGCAGAAAACAGGCATCTGACACTGTTGCAACTTGTTAATAGGTTAGTACCAAAAAACATGTAAAAAGCACCTCAAAGTATAGACAAGCAAAACAAAATAGATACTAAACAAGCATGGATCATAAAAAATTATACATACATTTTCGACGTATCACACGCAAGCAGTGGCGTGCGGCGCGGCGAAGCGACCTGCAGCGAGCGGGGGACGAGACCTGCAGGGCGACGGGAGGAGTGGGCTGAGTGATTGCGTATCGCACGGGAGGTTGGTCGTACATGGTGGGACCAACACATGAAACTGAAACGGATCAACCCGTTGGATCGGAACGCGCGATCCCCCGGGGTTACGGTATCATTTTCCTTCTAAAAAATAATCTGGTGCTTTCACTACTAGAGAGTATGCGTGCGGTGAATTCTAATTTTCAAAGTATTGCACCAAACAAAATTTACATCGACATTGCAACAACAAAATTGATATCTTAATTTTCTAATTGAGGTGTTTTCTCCAAGTTTATTAATAATACTTTTTTCGATCTATATTAATTATCACTAGATTGGATATATCTAGCACTACAATATATTTGTCTTTTGCGACAACTAATATAAATAAGAAAGAGTACAAAAAACTACAAACTCCTTTACAACACCATACCACCCGTTAAACCACCCAAAACCAGCTCAACGAGTTCATAAACTTTTTATTACATGAGTCACACGGCTTTACCAAAGAAATCAAAGTGGAAAATAGATAGAACAAAAATGAAATATTAGAGCATCTCTAGTCGTCCCCTCCCCTTCCCCCCGCACCCCCCAATCTCGTGCGGCGATTGTTATTTTTTGCCTCGTATGGGATACCTGCGATGTGCCACGGCCAGGGACAGACCTAAGTAGAACATAGTGGGGGCCTTGGCCCCACTCAAATTTTGGAATCTCAGTAGAATTTGTTCATCTTTAATATAAAATAATCAAAATATGTGAACTTATATAAAAAAATTCCCCAAGTTAGATCGTTTGCCCCATCTAAAATTATATTCTAGGTTCGTCCCTAGACGTGGCACATGTCTGGGCACGTCACCTAGCCACACCCCCAAACGACTTCGCATAGCAATTTTTTTGAAAAATAAAAATGGCACAAATAGTAAAGCATAGATAAAATATTCCACCTATTAATAAATAAAAATTTAATAAGTTCAAAAAAAATCTCATAAGTTAACAAGTTTTGAAAGACAATTTGAAACACATAAATCTAGGCGTTTTCTTTGAGCATCCATAAGTGCTCCACCGGATATGGTCTTGGAGTTGATTATGCGCATTAGGGTTTCGGAATTCCCATGCATGGCGAGGAAGGCAACAAATATAGTTGACACCTGGTGATCAACATTCGCAGGAGGACCCTGCGAAAATACGGTTCAATATCAATCACTAATTCTCGCACTCGCTCTCAATGATTATGGTGTGCATGATCAGACATGCATTTATGACCTCCCACATCTGATCTTTCCACCAGGTAAGAGTGGGGTACCGAAGAATAGCAAATCCAGCTTGGAGCACACCAAATGCCTGCTCGACATCCTTCCTACAAGGCTCATGGCACTGAGCAAACCAAGATCTCTTGCCCACAAAAGGGTTTGAGGCTGCCATCACAAATGTCTTGGATAGATGCCACCCGCTCGATAATATCCCTTGGTGTACATGTGGCCATTAATCACATAGTTCACCGGCGGAGCATGAACTTCAACAAGCTCGGCCAAGAAATTGGAGCGTTGTAGCATGTTGATGTCATTGTGACATCCCGTCATACCGAAGAAAGCATGTCAAATCCACATATCCTGAACTACCACTGCGTTAAGACCACACTGCAATCTCCTTTACAACATTTGTACGTTCCTTTTCAAGCAAATCAGCAATTCTTTCATGGCCAATACATACAATCGATACTTCCAAACATCCCAGCAAATGGGTTGTTCTGCATTGGATGATCTCAAGTAGGTTGGTCCTAACACTGCCACCACTACTCCGCAGAATCTGTACATGCACTCAATGGTTGTGGACTCGGGAATGCATAGATAGTCATTCTAGGTATCAGTAGAAGCTCCATACACAATAATCTCAAAGAAGCAGTGCACTTCTGGATTGAGGAAAAACCTATCATGATGGTATAGTCTTTATTGCATATGAAGTAGTCATTAGACTCCCATACGACAAGACAATATTCATGAAGAGCTTCTTGTTCTTCATGAATCGACGCTGAAATACCATGTTGATGTGCAATGGATCATCGGTGTAGTTGACGTATAACATGCAATAACCCTCCATCCTCTGCCTCAGCTTTCTCTTGTGGCACCTGGATTCGAACCTCCATGGCGTGATTGTGCATCCCGAGCGTGCAGACCTATGAGACAAGAGAGAATCTTCAAATGATCATCTTCATCGACGGTCGTAGCGGATTCCTCCTCCATCAGAGCGACAAACATATGCTTGTCATCCGAATACATGGCCTAGGAAAACGTTGAACACCTCATGGGAAGGGTGGCTGTGAGGTGGGCTCGGAACTGCCGGTGGCGCCAAAGGACGGCGAAAGAGAGCTGCTGGGAGGGAGAAAGGTCAATGCGGTGGCGCGACCTTTCTATCGGTGTGGGAGCGGTGGAGGGGGAGAGAGGTGGTGCCGACGGTGATCTGGCGGTGGTGGGGCGAACACGGACAGGATGGCACGAAAAGGGGGTGAAATGGGGAGGAGGATTTGGTTTGTCCCACAAAAGATGGAAGAATAGACCGCACTGGTTGAATCTGCGCTATGGGGGCGGTTTACTTGTTGATTAAGTTTGATTGTTGTTTTTGGGCCTATCTTTTTTGGACTTCAGAACAACAGCTTGAATAAAATCTAGGATGCACAGGCTAATGGAAACTTCCATCTTCTTAAAAGATTTAAACAACGCCCTGCATCTCGTGCCTATGTCTGAATCCCAAGGAGTGAGCCTAAGAACAACGCCCTTCCATCTTCTCACACTAGTGCAGAACGGCCCATGTGTCCCGGTTGGTAAGGGGCTTTAATCCCGGTTCCCCAACCGGGACGGGGCAATCGGGACTAAAGCCCCAACCTTTAGTCCCGGTTGCCCCACCAACCGGGACAAAAGGGCGTACACGTGACCGTGGCAGAGGGCGAGGGGGGAGCAACCGTCCCGGTTCGTAAGACGAACCAGGACAAATAACCCTCTGCCGCGGCAGAGATTTGACACATTTATCTGCCGCGGCAGAGAATTCATTTTGGCAACTTTTGTTGTCGCGGCAGCATTTTGGCCACTTTTTGTGCCGCGACAGAGAATTTATTTATGTTGTTTTATTGTTTATTTAGTGTTTTGCACTCATCAATAAAGGAACCATTATATTACACAAGATCATCATAACAATATAGATCCAAGTGTCAAACATATTACATTCGATACACGGATCGAGTCCATGCACTACATACAAAATAAGCTCTTTGTACAATCCCTATTATTTATACACACCCGAATAGTATTCTCCTTTTGGGTTTAGGACTTCTACATCCAAAAATCCCGCCAATTCCTCCTAAATTTCTCGTACGCGATCCTTTGGCAGAAGACTGTCCCGTAGATGTTCGATCTGATTTAAAAAAGGAGTCATCCTATATGAATGAAACTAAACACTATTTGATGGTAATTAAAAACTATAGAAATTGTTTACGTACGTGGAGTTGCAATAAATTTCTGCCCTTCTCACAACACGTCTGACGGATGAACTCACAAACAAAGTATCCACATAAATTGTTCCCTGGTCCCTGCGTTAGGCACTTTACGAGAATATAGTTTAATCAAAATAATAATCAAGCATGATAATAACGGTATCAAAACTAGAATCAAAGATATGCGCGGATATAGCTAGTGGTGCTTACATCTAGTGGTTGAAATGTAAGCTCCTCTTTCAATCACCCCTAGCCTTGTTGGTGAACCGTTTCCAAGCACTGCCCGGCGAAGAAAACGAATAAATAAGTTATTAATTACTTGATATCATAAAATTCACTAACGTTACCGATATAGTGTCGTAATGATTAGAATTACCGCTGGAGAAGCATCTGCATGTCCTTCCACTGCTCAAGGGATTTATGTTTCGAGTCCATGACTAGTACACGCCCTTTTTCAAGTTGAATGATTAACAGAATATAGTGGAAGCTGCCCATGCATAATTAATAAATTATATACTTAACATCGAGTAAGCGAAACAGAAAGTGTATACAAGACAATAACACTCACTCGAAGTTGTAAGGAAATAGTATTTCCCTTCTGGTTTCTTGAAACCTTAACGCGTGTACGATATTATCCTCCGTATCCTGGGGGTTTGTTTTGAGATTAGCTTGATGAACCCAATATGGGTCAATGAACCCAATGTCATAGATGTGTCCTCTGCTGCATTCGAGAATCTTCATTCTGCATATTATAGTATGATTATATACATGCAATAAACAAGGTGAGATAGCTAGAGACTGAATTAATTACAGAATTAGTACTTACAGACAATAGGCACTGATGATCGATTTGTCCAAGGCGTCTTGATTCAATAATTGAAATAGTTCATCAAATTCAATGGATATCATGTCATCTATTTCTTTCCCATAATGCTTTTTTGTAACCCTCAGTACTATCCAGTTAGCCCCGGCCTTTGTGGCATGCATGTACCAGTTATGCAATCTTCGCATTTTTGTTGGAAGATTATTTACCTCCTCAGGTTTGACGAGAAGTTTGCCGTACTGGTATTTGTATGCTATTTTACACACGGGAGGTACTCTAATTGGGATAAGTACTGGGCAATACTCATACCTTGAGCAGCGGCAGCTTCTCCGTATTGGGCAACTACCTCTGGATCATACTGCTCTTCGGCCGCATATTTGCTCAACCCCACATTGGTATAGGAAATCACCTTGAGAAGGGCGCAAGACTGTTTTGCTTGTTCTCCGAGCTGGGCAACAGATTTCTCGCTTGCATCAATACTGCTCTTCGAGGCTTGTTGTGCCACATGTGACTTGAGAATAGAACACTCATAGTCTGATGACAGCTTTGGCTCGGGTTGATGAAGAGTCTTTAGCATTTTGAACACTCTGGCTTGTTCTTCTTTGGTGCTGGGGAACTCTGGCTCTTTCGGCCGCCTCAGCTTAGCGAAAAACACTGTCGTTTCCGCATCAACGATAGCCGTAGTCTCTTCTTCAGTACAGTCATAAGCTCTCTTGGGAGGAACCTTTGGTACTTTTGGAAGAGGCTCTTTTTTACGTTTCGGTGATCGCTTACCATGACGCAGAGTAGCGGTGGTACGCTTACGATTTTTATCCTGAGGCGCCGGCGATGGCTGCCGCGGCGATGGCTGCGCCGGAGATTGGTGAGGCAACGGAGACAGGTGAGGTGACGGAGCCGGGTGAGGCGACGAAGACGGCTGCCGCAGCGGCGACGACCTCACTGGACACGGGTGAGGCGGCGGCGAGGATGGCCTTGGCGTGTGATTTCGAAACACGATACATTCCTTTGGCCATAGAATGGTGACGTTTGTTGCGCCCCCCTTCCACATCCCTTCACCTCTGTGGTAGTCAAGATTCAAAACTTCAAAGGTGGGCATGATTTCATCCAACCCGACAACAACGTAGCCCTGTGGAACCGGACGACAGTGGTAAGTTGGTGTGGGTCCAATTGGTAAGGCATAGCCGACCGCCACCTTCATTTATATGTTCAAAACTTTGACATGTAGCTCGTAGTGTGTCATCTGTGTGATATCATCCACTGGGTAGCCAACAGGAGCCATCGTCAGTGCACCATCGTCATCGTCATTGTCATCACCAGGGACCTCGGTGGAAGCCACACTGCTTTTTTGATTATTCGATAGGCCGGTAGCAGCGAATGCAGGTTCTACCACCATGTGTTGCTGAGATGGGCCGGTAGTACTTTGCTCTTTAAGTGCGTTAATTTCATCTTGTTTTTGCTTTATTCGTTCTTCAATTATACACATTCGCTCTTTCTGAATATCTGCTTCAACTTTCGCCTTGTCCTTTCTCCTCTGACGGCTTCTATCAGGATATTTCTTCCTCTCTTCGGAAAACCCAGTCCTCCATGGTTTGGAGCCTATTGTGCCTCGTGTTCGTCCATCATGTTCCTTATTTCCAAGGGCGAGTGTGAGCTCATCATTCTCTCTATCGGGAATGAAGTCCCCATCTTTAACAGCCTTTACTGCTTTTCTCATCTTCTCGATTGGCAAGGGGTCTTCTTTATGTCGTATGTTATATATACACTTCCCTTCCGAGTCCAACTTTCCCCCATGCCCGTAAAACCAATTCCTTGCACGTTCGATCCAATCGTCTGTCTCTGGGATGATCTTTTTAGCACGCAGTTCATTCTCAAGTTTCTCCCACTTAGGAATGCCAGCCATGTAGCCACCTTGCCCCATAGTATGGTGATACTTCTTGTTAGCAGCATTCAGCTTATTCATTGCAGACATTTTCTTAGATTTTTGTGATGTCTTGTAATTCACAAACTCAGCCCAGAATGGTTTTATCTTCTCAAACTGAATCTTCTTGAAATCCGGAGTCTTCTCTTTCACGACATAGTCAAGGTGCAATATTTTCTTCCAGTTGGTGAAACACTGGCCCATCTTCTTCATAGCCCACTCCCTGACCTTAGCCTCCATGGCCCTCCCATGTTCTAAGGCGTCCTCAACTGGATCCTCCGCATTTGGATCCAACTCTATCTTCGGTAGTTTGAAATTAACCATGAGCCTCTTCCACAGTAAATCTTTGGCCTTGTTAGGGACAAATAAACATGTTCCCTCTTCTTCTGCATCAGCAGTCCTATTCCAATTTCGAATGGTGATCGGGATTAAGTTCCTAACGATTACTCCGCATTGTGCCACAAATTTGTTTGCGACAACTTCGAGAGCCGTCGGTTTGCCGTCTTCACCGATATCTTCGATCCTGAACCTCTCATGGTCTTCCAACTTTTTGGTTGGGCCTCTCTGCTCTTTTCAGTAGATTTCTTCGATCCGTAGGGCTAAAAGAAGAAAGATCGTCGTTACTATTTCTATATATATAGCAGATGATTAATTGATGAATTAATTATATTACATGCACCTCGCCGGAGCGGTCGTCTTCTCGATCACACAAGGCATCGCATTCTCCCTCGTGGAAAGCATCACCTTCAACCTCAAACAAGTCGTCTCTTCTGGCAAAAAGAGGATCACCCTCACTGGAGTTGTTCAGATACGTCGATACATCTAAATTTTCTTCCCCGCGGATCACACTTTGGATCAACTCTTCCTTTTCTTCGTCTCTGTCATGTGGGTCCATATTTTCTACATAGGTCAAAAACGAATAAGTCAAAGCGTCTAAGGGAGAATGTTAGATACGGTGTTGAGAGATATAAACCCTAATTCGGAGAAACCCTAATATATACATACACAATAATAAAAATGAATTTACAATATCAGAAACCCTAATTCTGAGAAACCATCAGGCTCGGATCCTATCGCGAAGAACCAATACCAGAAATAAAGGCGGCAATCAATCAACCCTCGGGTTCGGGATGCCCTGGCAAGGACACACCGGCTAACCCTAGGTGCAACATCGAGAGGGGAACCGAACGCCGGAAAGAGAGGGGAACAATCAACACATGGCATCGATGCAATTATCAAACAAAAATGATGATATGACAAGTTAATTTGTATTGAAAAGTAACCCTAAAGCATGCTCGACAAATTAAACGGGGTTCCGAGGGGCGCAAACCCTAACTTGGGAAAACTCCGGAATCGCCTGTGAGGGGTTACTAAAGGGTCCACCTATCAGGCAGGGCCCACCTGTCATTCATTTTATTAATTACAGAAATAAATAAAAGAAATAAAAGGGAAATATGACACCAACATGACATCATGATGATGTCATCAATGGTGATGCTCACAGGTCGAGCATGGATCCATCGATCCAGTGCACGCCTGGACGCGCTGATGGGCGCGTTAGAGAGAGGGCGATGTAGGGAGCAAGATAATGGCGGCACCGCTCCTTCTTGGTCACTGGAGCGTTGCCTCCGTCGAGCTCCAGCGGCGGCGGCGGCGGGCACACGCGGGGAGAACAGTACAGGAGGAGAGGGAGAGAATGGCGGGCAACGTGAGGATCAGCAGCTCACGTCGGGCACACATGGGCAACGTCGACGGAGATCGACGGCGGCTGGAGCTTCCGATCCAGGCGATTGAGGTCACGCGAGGAGGATAGTAGCGAGGCGCGAGACGGAGGCGTGTTCATGGGACGGACGCCATGGCGGCGAAGCTTGGCCTTTTGTCCCGGTTGGTGTATTTAATAATAGGTAATAGACACCAAATTTGCGAATTTTGGAGTTTTGGATATTTTCCTATGAATTATTTACCATATAATAGATTTAAATATTCCAGAGAATATACATTGGTCAAAGTACGAATTTTATTGTATGATAATATTCTACACATTATTCTGAATCCAGGGATATATCACATGTATTTTTATGATCAATATTCAATTTTATATGAATTTTACAAATTTGCACAAATTTTATATGATCAATCTACATACATGCATATATATACACACCTAAAAGGGAAGGATTTCTCAAAAAAAAACTAAAAGGGAAGGGGCGTGTGGCCCTCTCGGGTGTGCCGGCGGCGGCGGTCGGCGCAGGCGGCGCTGTGGCGGTCGGGGAGAAGAGGGAGGCAGCCGGAGACGAAGGTCGACGGAGGCATCCGGAGACGACATGGCTGGAGATGGAGATCGACGGAGGCGGCTGGAGACGACGCGGCCGGAGACGGAGGTCGACGGAGGCGGCTGGTGCACGTGGCGATGGACGGAGATGGAGACGTTGTGGCAGTCGGGGAGGACGGAGAGGCGGCGGGCGCCGCTGGACACGGCGGCTGGAGACGCAGGCGGCGGCGCTGGACACGCGCGTGTGCGGCCGGAGACGAAGACGGAAGCGGACGGAGGGCGCGGCTATGGACGGAGACAGAGGGCGGAGGCGGCGGCGCTGACGACGACGGCGGGCGTGCAAGGACGGGGTAGCCTGCCGGCGACGTTGGGATCGGGACGGCGACGGCGTCTCCTAGCTCTGTGTGCGCGTCGGGGGTTGTAGAGAATGGAGGGGAAGGAGAGGAACGGGCGTGCGTCGTTTATAAAGGTAGAGGCCATACGTCCCTGTTGGTGGCACCAACCGGGACGTATACTCCACCTTTTTTTCATCAGCCCAAGGGGCGCGCAGGGGTCTTTAGTCCCGGTTGGTGGCTCTAACCGGGATGTATGACCTTGTTTTTAAAAAAATTCAGAAATTTTCTCTCTATTCCCGCCTTATTTTTATTTTGGGGTTTAAATTTGTAATGTTTTTTAAATGATAATTCCTTTGGAATTTAGAAAAACTTTAAACATAAAAAGTGTTTGAATTTGAATAATTAATTCAAAACATTTTCTGTTTTTAAAAATAATTAATGTAACCATTTAAACTATGAACCATTTAAAATTAAAAATGAATTAACTTATATTTTTTGAATATTAATTTGGAATTAGAAAAACTTTAAACATAAAAAGTGTTTGAATTTGAATAAATAATTCAAAACCATTTTCTGTTTTTAAAAATAATTAATGTAACCATTTAAACCATGAACCATTTTAAATTAAAAATGAATTAACTTATATTTTTTGAATATTAATTTGGAAATTAGAAAAAAAATAAACATAAAAAGTGTTTGGATTTGAATAACTAATTCAAAACCATTTTCCATTTTTAAAAATAATTAATGTAACCATTTAAAATTAAAAATAAATTAACTTATATTTTTTGAATATTAATTTGGAATTTAGAAAAACTTTAAACATAAAAAGTGTTTGGATTTGAATAACTAATTCAAAACCATTTGCTGTTTTTAATTTGGATTTGAATTAACTTATATTTTTTATATATTAATGGGCGGGAAAAAAGGACAGGAAATAATGGGCGGGAAGAAATTTTTATTAGGATAGAACTGGAATTAAAGTACATAACGCAACTAACACTAAGTTACATAGAAGAACTGAAAATTAAGATACATGGCCAGATTAAGCCACAATCGGCCGAACTTGTTTTGCAATGTTGGAGTGATTTTGTCATGCTCCTGCCTACATGTGTAATACTCGCCACTGTAGTCGTCGTACTCGCCGCGGCCGTCGTCGGGGTCGCCGTAGTTGAACCTTGAAGGCTGAGTATGAGTGGGCTAGACTTGAGGGTAGCGCATGCGGGGGTTAGAGTCGGCGGCCGTGTCGTAGGCCATGACGCTCTAGAGAGTTCGGTCGCGCCACCACAGCCGACGGTCGGCCTCGTTGAAGTTCGGAGGAGGTGGGCCGTCCTCCTCGTGCCTGGCGAGCGCCCTCTCACGCCGATCCACGAAGAAGGCTTCCCAAGTCGGGAAATAGTCGGGATGCCATCTGGGATTCCTCCGTTGCTGCGGCGTGAGATCGAAATAGTAGTGGTTCGTGATGGCCATCCGGCGCGCCACACCTAGAGGGACAGGAGGAACCGACACGCCTACGGCGTTCAGCATCCAGTCGACGGGGACAAAGTAGCCCGGCAGGCAGGGGTAGTTCGAGGCGCAAAGCGCCTCCGCCTCCCTGGGGTTAGTGCTACGGTGGAAGTCATGGGAAAGAGTGATGAGGTTGCAGATATGAGTCTAGATATGTGCAATGACAATGGAGGCTAACCCTACATATATATAGTGAGAAATGGCAGGAAGATAACTGGAGGGAAGAACTTGCGGGAAGAACTGGCGGGAAGAACTGGCGGGAAGAAATGGCGGGAAGAACTGGCGAGAAGAAAAATGGCGGGAAGAAAAATGGCTTATTTAGAAATTGCATTGGATCCATGAAGAAACCACATATTGCGAGTCTAAAAATGATTTTTTCAAAAAATCACGGGCGTTAGATCATGTACTTGTAGTACAAACCGGACCCACTTCCTGCCGATTCGGCATACATTTATCCTTTTTACCCGGGATGGAAGAAAATGTTTGAGATGTCCCGATTGGGAGATAGTCCATGTAAGGTGGTCTAGTATTTTAGAAAAATGGGACGGTAGCATTCTGAAATAGCATTTTGGTGGTTACTTCACAAAACGACCCGTTTTTTGCGCTCGAAAAATGGAAAAGGACTTTTCCATGCGACGAAAAGGAAAACTTCCTCCTGCAACATTGTTCTCTATACCAACTTCCACATGCATGCATAATATGGGCACAACATCACAAACTATGCCGTGATTCAGCATATAACATCGGTCATTTGGACCGAAAACCATGAAACCTCGAACATGATAGGTCATTTGTGAAGGTTTTTTTTGAGACATGATCAATATACCAAGTCTGGTATTTTTCCTTTCAACTATGTCACATAATATGACACCACACGAAGGATTTTCATTGTTCAGATTTTTTTTGAATTTCTTATGCCCGTTTTGAATTTTTGAAATTTCTAACTATGGTCGAACCGGCGTGCATGAAGATAGGGGACGAGCATCGTTAGAAATTGCATTGGATCTATGAAGAAATTACATATTGCGAATCTAAAAATGATTTTTTCAAAAAATCACGGGCGTTAGATCATGTACCTGTAGTACAAACCAGACCCACTTCCTGCCGATTCGGCAGACATTTGTCCTTTTTACCCGGGATGGACGAAAATGTTTGAGATGTCCCGGTTGGGAGATAGTCCATGTAAGGTGGTCTAGTATTTTAGAAAAAATGGGACGGTAGCATTCTGAAACAGCATTTTGGTGGTTACTTCACAAAACGACCTGTTTTTTGCGCTCGGAAAATGGAAAAGGGCTTTTCCGTGCGACGAAAAGGAAAACTTCCTCCTGCAATATTGTTATCCATACCAATTTCCACATGCATGCATAATATGGGCACATCATCACAAAATATGCCGTGCTTCAGCACATAACATCGGTCATTTGGACCGAAAGCCATGAAACCTCGCACATGATAGGTCATTTTGTGAAGGTTTTTTCGAGACATGATCAATATACCAAGTCTAGTATTTTTCCTTTCAACTATGTCACATAATATGACACCACGCGAAGGATTTTCATTGTTCGGATTTTTTTGAATTTCTTATGCCCGTTTTGAATTTTTTGAATTTCTAACTATGGTCGAACCGGTGTGCATGAAGATAGGGGACGAGCATCGTTAGAAATTGCATTGGATCTATGAAGAAACCACATATTATGAGTCTAAAAATGATTTTTTTAAAAAATCACGGGCGTTAGATCATGTACTTGTAGTACAAACCAGACCCACTTCTTGCCGATTCGGCAGACATTTGTCCTTTTTACCCGGGATGGACGAAAATGTTTGAGATGTCCCGGTTGGGAGATAGTCCATGTAAGGTGGTCTAGTATTTTAGAAAAAATGGGACGGTAGCATTCTGAAACAGCATTTTGGTGGTTACTTCACAAAACGACCCGTTTTTTGCGCTCAGAAAATGGAAAAGGGTTTTTCCGTGCGACGAAAAGGAAAATTTCCTCCTGCAACATTGTTCTCCATACCAATTTCCACATGCATACATAATATGGGCACAACATCACAAACTATGCCGTGATTCAGCACATAACATCGGTCATTTGGACCGAAAGCCATGAAACCTCGCACATGATAGGTCATTTTGTGAAGGTTTTTTGAGACATGATCAATATACCAAGTCTTGTATATTTCCTTTCAACTATGTCACATAATATGACACCACGCGAAGGATTTTCATTGTTCGGATTTTTTTTGAATTTCTTATGCCCGTTTTGAATTTTTGAAATTTCTAACTATGGTCGAACCGGCGTGCATGAAGATAGGGGACGAGCGTCGTTAGAAATTGCAGTGGATCTATGAAGAAACCACATATTGCGAGTCTAAAAATGATTTTTTCAAAAAATCACGGGCGTTAGATCATGTACCTGTAGTACAAACTGGACCCACTTCCTACCGATTCGGTAGACATTTGTCCTTTTTACCCGGGATGGACGAAAAGGTTTGAGATGTCCCGGTTGAGAAATAGTCCATGTATGGTGGTCTAGTATTTTAGAAATATGGGACGGTAGCATTCTGAAACAGCATTTTGGTGGTTACAAGCTGCAAGATAGTGTGCGAGAGCAGGGACACCATCTTCCGTTGATCTGCGTCACCTTTGAAATGCTTGCCTTTATTTCTTACAGAATGATTGGTCGGAAGAAATTATCGATTCGCCAGGTACATAACCTTCTTGCATTTATGCAAATATGTACCTTTAGTCTTATCTAAATAGTGCGTGCGTGCCTTATATCCCTTGTTTGTTTGTCCTGAAAGGTTACTAAGAGCAGGCCAATCATTGATGGTTACGAAAAGCAACCCTCGTAGGTCAAATGGCTCCTGTTTGTTCTCATCCCACACATGTACACCTTGTTTGCCCCACAGCTGTAAGAGTTCTTCAACTAATGGCCTAAGGTACACATCAATGTCGTTGCCCGGTTGCTTAGGGCCTTGGATGAGCACTGGCATCATAATGAATTTACGCTTCATGCACAACCAAGGAGGAAGGTTGTTGATACATAGTCACGAGCCAGGTGTTGTGATTGCAGCTCTGCTCCCCAAAAGGATTCATGCCATCCGTACTTAGACCAAACCATAAGTTCCTTGCGTCACCTGCAAAGTCCGGGAAGTCTCTCTCGATTTTTCTCCACTGTGACCCATCAGGAGGGTGTCTCAACTTCCCGTCTTTCTTACGGTCTTCTTTGTGCCATCGCAACAACCTGGCATGCTCTTTGTTTCTGAACATGTGTTTCAACCTTGGTATTATAGGATCATACCACATAACCTTAACAGGAACCCTCTTCCATAGGGGCTCTCCCTCGACATCACCAGGGTCATCTCGTATGATCTTATACCGCAATGCATTGCATACTGGGCACTTATGTAAATTCTCATACTCCTTACCGTGGTAGAGGATGCAGTCATTAATGCATGCATGTATCTTTTGCACATCTAATCCTAGAGGACAGAGAGTATTCTTTGCTTCGTAGGTACTCTCGGGAAGTTCGTTATGTTTTGGAAACTTCGGCTTCATTATTTTCAGCATCTTTTCAAATGAGGAGTCAGTTATACCACACTCTGTCCTCCATCGCAGCAATTCCAGTGTGGTACCGAGCTTTGTGCTGCCATCTTCACAATTTGGGTACAACAATTTCTTGTGATCTTCTAACATGCCCTCTAACTTCAACTTCTCATTTTATGTTTCACAGTCTCGCTTTGCATCAGAAATGACCCTACCAAGTTCATCAGCGGGCTCATCTGATGCCCGTTCTTCACCTCCTTCCTCTTCATTGTCTTCCATTGCAGTATCACTATATTCAGGAAACATATGATGATAGTTGTTATCATCATCTTCTTCTTCACGGTCTTCCATCATAACCCCTCTTTCCCCGTGCTTGGTCCAACAATTATAGTTGGGCATGAAACCTTTCATAATCAGGTGGCCGCGAATGATTTTCGAGGAAGAGTACTCCTTGTTGTTCCGACATTGAACACATGGACAACGTATAAAACCATTCTTTTTGTTTGTCGTAGCCACATCGATAAATTTATCCACGCCTTTCATATACCCGGGTACACGCCGGTCACCGTACATCCATTCCCGACCGTTCATCTGCATCATATAAGTAAGTTTATCAAAAACAGGACATCATAAATAGTGAAATGACCAATTCACATCGACACATGCATGGTATTAATGACAGAGAAAAGTTAAGATTGCTAACCTCGATCGAAGGAAATAAAGAGGAGAAAGCTCAAGTGCGTCTCGGACACCTTCTATATTTTTGTTCTGTGAGAAATTGAACGGGATCATTCACTCAAACATTTCATCAAACACCTTGAATGCATGCATAGGAAAAAAATAAACTAGCACACCTCTCACACCTTCCACGAAGAAAAAACAGAGGGGAGGCAGAGGGCTGGGGCATCGTATTTATAGAGGACGGGATCATACGTCCCGGTTTGTAACACAAACCGGGACTAAAGGTGTGTGTCAGACCCACGTGGTTGGCGCCCAACCTTTAGTCCCGGTTTGTGTTACAAACCAGGACGCATGCCCCTACCAACCGGGACGCATGCCTCCGGCCCTCGTGCCCGCTCGAATCGGGACGCGTGCCAGCATTAGTCTCGTTTCGTGGCGGAACCGGGACTAATGCTGTTAGGAGGCACGAACGAATAGCCTATTTTCTACTAGTGTCATGCCGAAATTCGGACCTAAATATGGTCGGACGAAACACGTTTTCGATCTAAAAATGTCGAGTTTACCACTCGCTTTTCCAGGTCGAGTTCCTGCGTTTAACTAAAATTGAACAAAATTTGGCAAACTTTGGATGAATATAGGAGGTTTTCGTTAATTAAGGGCGAATACATATATATTACATAGAATTCAGGCAAACACCCGAATTTAAACTGCATTTAGGATAAATAATAACTAAAAAAATTAAATAAGGCCGCCGCCGCCGATGCCGATGCCGACGCTGACTTCGCTTCTACATGCCGGTTCTTTGTAGAAGCAGTGTAGCTGGGTCGCCTTGCCTTTGTCGTTTCGGCGATCGCGATGGCGGAGCTACCGGTCGTTATCGCCCGTCAGAACGAGTTGCGCCTCGATAGCGAGCTCGCTGGCAAGCCTAGAGCTCGGCCTCCTCCAAGTCCGACCTGGACCAGGCGAGGATGTCCGGCGACGCAGGCTCCGGCGGCGGGGGCGCGGCGTCAAAGAGGGATTGCTCCATCGCCATTCTCATGGCGAAGGCATCCTAAATCGGCACCGCCCATTCCGATTCGCTTCACCGGCGGCGGTAACAGCCGATGGCGGCGAGCGCCGGCTCGTTGATGACGATTCTGCGTGCCCTTGTCCTCAGCGGTGAGCGGACCGGCGTCTCCGACTCGCACTTGACAAGCCGGAGTGGCGGCGACGCCACCGACGCGGACCCGGAGGAGCGGGAGGCCGAGGCTGCTGTAACTACCTCGGTGAATTACGCTCCTAGTTACAAGCCTGGATGAGCGGAAATGGTTGAAATAGTACGGTGGGGCCCAAATGCCACTCACAGGTAGACCTTTCGGCCGTCCCAACCACTTCCAAACATCGGGACAAGAACGGGCGGCGTAATCGGAAGGCGAAGGGATCAACTACATACACAAATGAGTATGTATGCAAGCCACCATACAACAGTACATCAGAACCATTCCATCTAAAAGAAATAGAAATATTGCAACGCCATACGGCAAGATCCAATATCCTAGATAGATATAATAGTTTAGGATATCTCCTCATACATCAAACATCAGAGTATCATGCGGAAGCGGCAACAAGATCCGAGTACGGATAAGAAGCAAATTGGCATAAGATGCCCCATAAAATAAACACATCCCGCCCACAGATCTCACGGATCCCCGTTCCCGGAATCTCTACACCGAATGATCGTTGCCCACATCGTCTGTCTCCTCCGCCCAGTATCCATCTCGTGAGTGTACCTGTTCATCTGAATCAAATAATTTATCGTGTGAGACCCTAGGGGTACTCAGCAAGTCTTTATGCCTCTAAAGGGGACACAACCTGGGGTGACGCAATTGCAGCAAAAGATAAACCCTAACAGTTCTATAGAAACTCGCTAACCATCCGCCTAACCAAAGATAGACGGATGTCCGGGAATTAATAACAATAGTTATAACAGTAATGTTAACAGATCCATCCTCCTCCTCGCTTACCAACGAGGAAGCGGACGAACAACCCCCCATCCGTTGGCAGTTTTATTATCCATTCCATGAGTGTTGCACTATTTACTAGTCAGTTACTTAGTCAAATTAAAAGCGGTACTTTAGTTATACTTGTCTATGATCAAGAAACTGTGCTCCAAGTCGTCCATAACCGCGGACACGGCTTTCAGAAAGTTTTACCCTGCAGGGGTGCACAAATAGCAACACACACTCGATCAACCTCGGAAAAACCAAATCAAAACCCAACGAGGCATTCACGACAAAGCAATCACATGATTCAGAAATATTTCAGGGGGCCACCCCATTGAGTATACCCGCAACGAAGTTAGCTGACTTCGAGACGGACTCAAGGTTTGTGGGGACGGCTGTAAACGACTGGGAACCCGAAAATGTGACTGGGCTTGTCGATACAGCGAAAACGTGTCACGGTCCTAAACAGTACAGGTGCTCCTCGCACAATCGTAAATAAAGCAGTAAAGCATGGCATAAGTACAGGATAGTAAATAAAACCTCAAACTAGTTTGTGGCCCCAAGAAATAAGAATGAATCAAGCTCTGGCTCAGGGGGGTCCCATAAGCCTCCCGGATGTGGATAGCGCGAATATTTAAGGAACAGGAATCAAGTACTCGGGGTCCTACGGGACACAAGTGAGCATGAAAAACCAAATAGCAGATATTGCTCACCGGTGCCACTTTCATTAGTTATCTCATTACTACTCAGGTTAAGTTGTTTAGGTACCTCATTATCCATCAGACACTCACATACCCTACACATGCTGTTCTACGACTCGCATGGCTCAAACAACTCCTGTAGTAATGGCTCATGGGATGGAGGAACAAGCTTCGGTGGGGTTTAAAAGTAAAGGCTATGCAATACTTGGGATTCAATTTAATGCAATCGCGACTCAATGATGCAAGAATAAGATAGAGGCAATATGTACTATATGTATGCAAGCATGTGGTAGTGCTTGCCTGGCAGCTCAGTTGAAGCGAGAGAAGGATCTGGGTAGTGCTCCTGGTTTTCTTGATATATCCCCTGCCCAGTGTCTATTCGAAGAAGAACCAAACAAACAAGGGACAATATAAATAAAGTGCATAAGCATATGAATCAAATGCGACAAGCAAACAACCATGCCATGATGAATTATGCACAATTTGCATGGCAATAAAGTAGCATGGCATGGGTGAGGTGTAGAATACAAGAAATAAACATTTTATTGAGTCTTAATCATATTTTATACTCAATTAAGTTGTTGTTTACATTATATTTATATGATGCATGCTGCAATTCAGAACATGGAATGCATAAACAGAAAGGTCTCGTCGAGCTAATCATTTTAGACATATCATTTGTTAAATTTGGAGTTATAAAGCAAAAGTTATTAATTAATTAAGAAAAAGGGCATTTTATTGTAATTTAAATCAACTTGAAATTTTAAGGGTTCAAAATATATTTTGGATAGCATATTTGAATTCCTCACATTTTTCTGATTTGAAAACATATATTATTTGTATTATTTGAATTCATATTTTAAAAGTTATTTAAATACTGATTTGAATTTGAATTTGAAATAAATGTGAAAAGGTTTGAATTAAAACAGATAATAGAAATCATTTTGTTACTCAGGCTCATCTAGCCACGGTCATCGATTTAGTGGGGCCAGTGACTAGGACACACAGTAGCAGAATTTTTTCTCATCGCGAGCTACCCTAGCCTATCATCGACGGGTGGGCTGGCGGTCTCATGGTCCACCAGCGACGGCCAGCTGGTGGTCGACACGTGGTGGATCCGGGGACTGCGGGTTGAGGAGTACAAAACTCCGGGATCCTTTTTGCAAAAGCGCCACGGAAGGCCGACATGTGGGCCTAGAGGAGCGCGGGTTCAGGCTGAGGTTCTACGAGGGGCTCTTTGTAAAAAGGACAGGGAGGCTGACTAGCGGGCCACGCTGGATCGCGGGTTGACGGGATAAAAAGGTGGGAGGGGGGGTTACGGTAAAATGGCACCGTGGTACTGTGGATCATCTCCCACGCATCTGACGGAACGACAGGAACGACGCGGCGAGGCGGGGCTTGAACCCGCGACGTGGGGCGCGCGCGCAGACGCGGCGACCACTGGGCTAGGTGGGGGTTGTTGACAGAGGAGCGGGCGCAGGCTAGGTAGGGTTTGCGCGACGTGGGAGCGAGCAGACGCGCGCGCTCGTCGGTGCGCCGAGCGTGCTCGACGCAACGATCGGCGTGTCCAGGAAACGATGGTGGCCGCGAGGATGTCTAGGAGGAAGGTTGGCTCACCGCGAGGTGGTCGGCGGTGTTGGATCGGGCGGGGGCGTAGCGGATCGTCGACGATCCAGACGCTCCGGCGGGCTAGGGTTTTTCGCGGCGCCGGTCACAGCTCTGGTCCTCCTCCTCCTCGGCAGGCGTGTGAGGCAGTGCGGGACCTCCTCGTCCTCCTCGATCACCTCCGCCCGCTGCGCCTTGGATCGGCGAGGCGACGACTGGCGGTGGCCGGCGATGAGAGTAGCTGGTGGCGGTGGAGAAGGAAGGGAGGAGAGGGCAAGGCCCTGGGGAGCTATGGGGATGGATCTGGCGAGGCAGAGAGGGGTGGGAGTAGATAAGGGCGAGCCAGAGGGAGGTGGTGCCGTGGGGAAGTGGGTAGGGTTAAAGGTGGCTTCGGCCACCTTTTCCTCCTCCCTCACGTGCTCGAGCTGGGAGCCAGGGCAGGGGCAGGGGCTGCAGGTGGGGCAGGGTGAGGCCAGAGGAGGGTGGTTCGGTGGTGGGACACGCCAGGCAGAGAGAAAGAAAGGAGAGAGGAGAAGAGAGGAGAGGCTCGGGCTAGGGTCGGGGTAGCCTCGGGTTAGGGTTGTAGCTAGGGTTGGGGTAGATGAGAGAGGAGTAGATGGGGTGTGGGGCCAGGGAGAGGGGTTGCCATGGGGCATGCATGATAGAGAGATGAAGGGAGCTAGGGTTTGGAGCAAATTCCAACCCACTAGATACAAGCTTGATGAATATATGGGAATGGTGGAGTCATCATGATTGAATATAATAGGCCATGCTAGTGTATATATTCCACTAAAAGTTTATTTGGCCACAATTATATTCAAACAAGCTCAAATAGCCAAGACAACCATAAGGAAGGTGAAAGGAAGATTCTACTCACATGGCATTCAAAGGTGGCCATGAGGCTCCCCATAATTGATATTGTGAAAACAACATACTTCATATAAGGAACATGTAGACATAGGATGGACCCACACCAACACATATGAGCTAGAATCAGAATAGCAAAAGAAAAGCAATGGCTCATATCTGACTAGGGTGGTGAATTTAGATGAAGCCAAAGAAAGGTGGTGGAGTCAATAAAAGATATGCCCCCAACTCAACTTGGGCATTTAAACAATATATCAAGAACCAAATACAATACCAAGAGGCAAATACAATTTACAGTGCATATGAGAGAAGAACCAACACAAAAAGGGTTTTATATGATGCTCAAATGCAAGGTGGCATGATGACATGAGCATGATGTAATGATGATGCAACAATTATATATATATGAAGTAGCCATTATATTACTAGACCAAGTAGCATTACAGTTGTTAGACAAATGGGATGCTACAACTCTCCCCCACTAAACAGGAATCTCGCCCCGAGATTCTAGGAAGAAGAAGAAAACTCAAAGAGGGTAGGATAGTTGGCACGGAGCTCATCTTCACGCTCCCAAGTGGCTTCATCAACGGAATGGTGCGACCACTGCACCTTGCAGAACTTGATGGACTTGTTGTGAGTCCTTCTTTCTGCGATCTCAAGGATTTTTGTGGGGTGTTCTTGATAAGACAGATCTTCTTGGAGATTGATTAGCTCATGATCCACGGTCCTGCCGGGATCCTTGAAGCACTTCTTGAGTTGAGAGATGTGGAAAACATCATGGACCTTGAGTTTTTCCGGGAGCTCAATAGCATAAGCAACTTCTCCTCTTCTTCCACGAATTTTGAAAGGACCGATGTATCTAGGAGCCAGCTTCCCTTTGATACCAAAACGGTGCGTGCCTTTCATGGGAGTGACACGAAGGTAAACGAGATCACCAGGGACATACACCATGTCCGTGTGCTTTCTGTCATAATTGCGCTTGGCGACTTTGAGCAATCTTGATTTTCAAGAATGATGTGCACCTTCTCCTCCGCTGGTTACAATGTCGAGGCCAAACCAAATTCTTTCTCCTGCACTGACCAACCAATCGGAGTTCTCATTCTTGACCATAGAGAGCCTCAAATGGTGCCATCTTCGACTCTTCGAAGTTGTTGTAAGAGAATTCAGCATAAGGAAGACATTCTTCCCACTTCATGCCAAAAGAGATTACGCAGCACGAAGCATATCCTCCAATCTGATTGATCCTTTCAACTTGTCCTTGCGATGAGGGTGGTAAGTCTTTGAAGTTCAATTTTGTTCCCAAAGCATTCTGGAAACTTTCCCAGAACTTGGAAGTGAAGATGCTCCCACGGTCTGAACTGATCTCAAGCGGAACCCCATACAGAGAGACAATTCTGTTGATATAGAGCTCGGCCAACTGAATTCCAGAAATTGTTTCCTTGACGGGGAAGAAGTGAGCCACTTTAGAAAGCCTGTCAATGACAACAAAGATTGCATTGTTGCCCTTCTGCGACCTTGGAAAACCAGTGATGAAGTCCATCTCTACTTTCTCCCATTTCCATTCCGGGGGTTTCAATGGCTGTAGAAGACCGTAAGGTTTCTGATGGACAGCTTTCACTCTGCGGCAGACATCACACTCCGAGACATACTTGGCACAATATCGTTTCAATCCCGGCCACCAATATTGTGTTTTCAAGTCCATGTACATCTTTGTGCTGCCAGGGTGGATAGAAAGAACAGATTCATGCGCCTCCTTGAGAACTTGCTCTCTCAAACCCGGGTAGTTCGGAACAAACATCCGGTGTTCAAAGAAAAGTGTGCCTTGATCATCGACGTGGAAGGACTCATACTTCGGAAGCTGAAGTTTTGAGATGATATTTTTAGTGTGCGGATCACCAAGCTGAATGGAGCGAACCTTTTCTTCCAAGAGAGGAGTAGCCAGAAGGTTCAGGAGATGCCCTTGTTCCACAATTTCAAGGTTGAGCTGACGGAATTCCTCGCATAAGAGAGGCTGTTGTTCTTCCATCATGAGGTTATTGACATAAGCTTTGCGGCTGAGGGCATCGGCCATGACATTAGCTTTGCCCGGAGTGTAGTTGATGGTCAAATCAAAATCATTGATTGCTTCAATCCACCTCCTCTGCTGAAGGTTTAGATCAGGCTGAGTGAAGATATACTTCAGACTCTTGTGATCAGAAAAGATTTCACAACGGTTGCCCAGCAAGTAATGCCTCCATAGTTTCAAAGCAAAGACAACTGCTGCGAGCTCGAGGTCATGAGTAGGATAGTTGATCTCATGCGTCTTCAACTATCGAGAGGCATAAGCAACAACTTGTTTTTCTTGCATAAGGACCGCACCCAATCCTTGCAAAGAGGCGTCACAGAATATCTGGAAAGGCTTAGATGTGTCCGGAGGAACCAAGAATGGTGTGGAAGTGAGCTTCTCTTTGAGTGTCTCAAAGCTTGCTTGACATGCAGGAGTCCAAAGGTATTTCTTGCCTTTCTTGAGGAGATCGGTAAGAGGCTTCACTATCTTTGAAAAGTTCTGAACGAAGCGACGACAATAACTAGCCAAACCAAGGAAACTCCACACTTCTTTGACATTTACCGGAGGAAGCCATTCAACAATTGTCTTCACAGTTTCCGGGTTGACTACAATGCCCTTGGCAGAGATGACGTGACCAAGATAGGTTACTTGAGGCAGCCAAAACTCACACTTGGAGAACTTTGCATACAGGCGGTTCTCACGAAGCTTGTTTAGGACACACCGAAGGTGTTCTTCATGTTCTTCCTTTGACTTAGAATAGACTAAGATGTCATCCAGATAGACCACAACGAACTTATCAAGATACTCCATGAAAACCGAGTTCATAAGCCTCGAGAAGGTAGCAGGTGCGTTGGTGAGACCGAAAGACATGACCGTGTACTCATACAGGCCATAGCGGGTGGTGAAAGCTGTTTTAGGAACATCTTCCTTGCGAATCTTGATTTGATGATAACCACTTCTCAAGTCCAGCTTAGAGAATACCACTCCAGCTAGGTGATCGAAGAGATCATTAATCCGCGAAGGGATATTTATTCTTGATGGTTTTAGCATTGAGAGCCCGATAGTCAACACAAAGTCTATCACCATGTCTCGCTTCTTCACAAAGATTGTTGGGCTACCCCAAGAAGAAGTATCGTGTTGAATGAAACCCAACTTCTCTTGTTCATCAAGTCGACGTTTGAGTTCACCAACTCAAGAGGACCCATTTTATAAGGCCGCTTGGAGATAGGAGCCGTTCGGGTTCAAGCTCAATTACCAACTCAACCTCACGATCCGGAGGCATACCCGGCAACTCTTCAGGAAAGACATCTGGGAACTCACAGACCACCGGAACACTCTGAATAGCTTCCATAGCATCATCATTCAGAGCCGCCAAAGAGAAAAGCTGGATAGCAGGAGTCAGACTTGGAGAATAGACTATATGGCCTTCAGGAATCTTCAGAGAAACCGAGCGTTCAGCACAATCAATCACAGCTGCATTTTTTGTCAACCAATCCATGCCCAAGATGACATCAATGTCAGAATTGCCCAGAAGAATTAAGGACGCCGAGAACGAAGAGCCACCAATCTCAATTTGATTGCCATGGCTGATATGAGCAGCCCTCATGTTTGAACCAGGAGATTGTACCACCAGACGACGTGATAAAGGAACCCTAGCCAGGTCATGCTCTTGTGCAAACTTATGCGAAACAAAAGAATGCGAAGCACCAGAATCAAACAAAACTCGTGCAGGGACTGAGTTAACGGGAAGCATACCCATCACAACTCCAGGTGTATGCTCAGCTTGAGCGGCGTTGACACAGTTGGCACGAGCAACAGTAGACCCGGGCTTGGTGTTGATGTTGAGAGCCCGAGGTGGTGGTGCACGAACCATAGGAGAGCTTGCCGCAGATCTTGGAGGTGGTGGAGGAAGAGCTTTGTTTTTCATCGGACAGTTCCAGTTTTGATGCCCAGAGTCTCCACGTGTAACAAGCACCAGGTGGACGTGGAGCAACGTAGCGGGGACTCCGCAGCGCTCGAGGTAGTGGTGGTTGTAGCCCCGGGAGCAGCGGTGAGGAAGTTTGGTGGCCTTGCCGAAGCTTGAAGGTCTTGGTGGGAGGGAGCGACGGTGGGGTGTTAGGAACCCGGACACGACGCTTAGAAGGAGTTGACATAGTCAAGAGCTTGCTGCCTCATGTTGTGTTTCTTTGACTCCTCAAACACTTGCCTACTTGCTTCTTCCTGCAGAGTCTTTGAAGTTCGGAAAAGACGCCGGCCTTGCATGTGTGATTGCATATTTAATCGATGCATTGAGCCCTTGCCGGGACCTCTTTTGCTTCTTCTTGTCATCAGAGATCTCATCGCCACCATAACGAGAAAGGTTCATGAAGTTCCTGATGTAGGTATTAACATTGTCATTTCCCTGCTTGAGGTTGAGAAACACTTCCTTCATCCTCTCCATGACAATTTCTGACAGATACTGCTCTTTGAACGCCCGAGTGAACTGTTCCCAAGTAGGCTGAAAATCAGTGCGGTTTGCCTTGTGTAATTCTCCCACCGTAGAGCATCTCCCTTCAGAAGGTGAGTGGCACACTTTACCCATTCTTGCTCAGGAACATCAGCAGTCTCCAGTAGCCTTGACATCTCACGCAACCAATCATCAGCATCAAGTGGTTGATCAGAAACATCAAATTGGCATGGGTTGAACTTGAAGCTTTTGATGTCTCCTCGCTTGGGAGGTGGAGGTAGCGAGCAAACTCATTCCTCAAACACTCTTCAAAACGCTGCTGGTTCTCTGCATTGCTTTGCCAAGGCATTGGCGATGTTTGACAACGCGGACCCCGATTCCTGTGGTATGTCCTCATCGAACGACGTGGTGGTGCCATCCTGATTGATATAAAACACAAGTCATTACTATAATGGAGAATAATAATAATCCAAAATAGTACCAAGATGGAATTAACCAAGATTAAAGGATACAATTTACTAAGATGATATTAAAATATCAACAAAGTTCAAAGCACCTAGAAGATATTAAGCATATCGCACACGACTGAAAAGGAGTGTGGTACACAGATATATCAAAGAAAAATTTTCCGCAAATTTCGGCATTAAAATACCAATAGATGCGCAAAATCACTTAACGAATCAAGATTAGTGACTCTACTAATTCAATATACAAAAGCGAATGATAAGAGTAGTGGTATGGTCGCGACTCCATCCCGCACTCAAAGCATTACTCCGCACATGAATAAGTAGAACACATATCCTAACCCCTTCTTCTCACGATGAACCTAAAGATTAGTAACTATGGAAACGAACACCCCAAACAAGATAACGTCGGATAACAAAGAGTAAGACAGATCGCGGCGGTATACAACGAATCAGATAGATCGCGTCGGTTTGCAAAAGCCTGTCGGTATGGAATGTACCAACAGTTGATAACCAAAAGGCCGATAAAGATAACATGTTGGATGCAACAGATAGACAAGGAATTACACACACACACACAACCTATGGTACTACGGAAACCCAGAACACGTGAATCCTAGTTTGAACTTTTAAGAAGAGGATTGAAAACGTTACACTTCCTTACCAGAAAAGGGTGGGTGGATGGGTAAGAAGAAAAGTGGAAGTAGTCCTACTCTCGCGTTTTGTTTTTCCCTAGTATACATAGCTACCAAAAATATTTGCTAGACTGACAACGACCATTTGGCTGAGACCCTGAAGGTCGGGATGGCTCTGATACCAATTGTAACTACCTCGGTGAATTACGCTCCTAGTTACAAGCCTGGATGAGCGGAAATGGTTGAAATAGTACGGTGGGGCCCAAATGCCACTCACAGGTAGACCTTTCGGCCGTCCCAACCACTTCCAAACATCGGGACAAGAACGGGCGGCATAATCGGCAGGCGAAGGGATCAACTACATACACAAATGAGTATGTATGCAAGCCACCATACAACAAAGACATCGAGCCATTCCATCTAAAAGAAATAGAAATATTGCAGCCATACGGCAAGATCCAAATATCCTAGATAGATATAATAGTTTAGGATATCTCCTCATACATCAAACATCGAGTATCGGTGAGCGGCAACAAGATCCGAGTACGGATAAGAAGCAAATTGGCATAAGATGCCCCATAAAATAAACACATCCGTCCAGATCTCACGGATCCCGTTCCGGAATCTCTACACGAATGATCGTTGCCCACATCGTCTCCTCTCCGCCAAAGATCCATCTCGTGATTGTACTGCTCATCGAATCAAATAATTTATCGTGTGAGACCCTAGGGTTTTCGGCAAGTCTTTATGCCTCTAAAGGGACACAACACAGGGTGACGCAATTGCAGCAAAAGATAAACCCTAACAGTTCTATAGAAACTCGCTAACCATCCGCCTAACCAAAGATAGACGGATGTCCGGGAATTAATAACAATAGTTATAACAGTAATGTTAACAGATCCATCCTCCTCCTAAACACCAGCGAGGCGGACGAACAACCCCCATCCGCTGGCAGTTTTATTATCCATTCCATGAGTGTTGCACTATTTACTAGTCGATTACTTAGTCAAATTAAAGAGGTACTTTAGTTATACTTGTCTATGATCAAGAAACTGCTCCAAGTCGTCCATAACATGACACGGCTTTCGAAAGTTTTACCTGAGGGTGCACAAATAGCAACACACTCGATCAACCTCGGAAAAACCAAATCAAAACCCAACGAGGCATTCACGACAAAGCAATCACATGATTCAGAAATATTTCGGGGCCACCCATTGAGTATACCATAGCGAAGTTAGCGACTTGAGACGGACTCAAGGTTTGTGGGGACCAGAACGATCGGGAACCCGAAAATGTGTGACTGGCTTATCGATACAAAAACGTGTCACGGTCCTAAAGCGATCTGGTGCTCCTCGCACAATCGTAAATAAAGCAGTAAAGCATGGCATAAGTACAAGATAGTAAATAAAACCTCAAACTAGTTTGTGGCCCCAAGAAATAAGAATGAATCAAGCTCTGGCTCAGGGGGGTCCCATAAGCCTCCCGGATGTGGATAGCGCGAATATTTAAGGAACAGGAATCAAGTACTCGGGGTCCTACGGGACACAAGTGAGCATGAAAAACCAAATAGCAGATATTGCTCACCGGTGCCACTTTCATTAGTTATCCCATTACTACTCAGGTTAAGTTGTTTAGGCACCTCATTATCCATCAGACACTCACATACCCTACACATGCTGTTCTACGACTCGCATGGCTCAAACAACTCCTGTAGTAATGGCTCATGGGATGGAGGAACAAGCTTCGGTAGGGTTTAAAAGTAAAGGCTATGCAATACTTGGGATTCAATTTAATGCAATCGCGACTCAATGATGCAAGAATAAGATAGAGGCAATATGTACTATATGTATGCAAGCATGTGGTAGTGCTTGCCTGGCAGCTCAGTTGAAGCGAGAGAAGGATCTGGGTAGTGCTCCTGGTTTTCGTGATATATCCCCTGCTCAGTGTCTATTCGAAGAAGAACCAAACAAACAAGTGCCAATATAAATAAAGTGCACAAGCATATGAATCAAATACGACAAGCAAACAACCATGCCATGATGAATGATGCACAATTTGCATGGCAATAAAGTAGCATGGCATGGGTGAGGTGTAGAATACAAGAAATAAACATTTTATTGAGTCTTAATCATATTTTATACTCAATTAAGTTGCTGTTTACATTATATTTATATGATGCATGCTGCAATTCAGAACATGGAATGCATAAACAGAAAGGTCTCATCGAGCTAATCATTTTAGACATATCATTTGTTAAATTTGGAGTTATAAAGCAAAAGTTATTAATTAATTAAGAAAAAGGGAATTTTATGGTAATTTAAATCAACTTGAAATTTTAAGGGTTCAAAATATATTTTGGATAGCATATTTGAATTCCTCACATTTTTCTGATTTGAAAACATATATTATTTGTATTATTTGAATTCATATTTTAAAAGTTATTTAAATATTGGTTTGAATTTGAAATAAATGTGAAAAGGTTTGAATTAAAACAGATAATAGAAATCATTTTGTTACTCAGGCTCATCTAGCCACGGTCAGCGAGTGGGGGCCGGTGACTAGGACACAGCCTTGAAAACTTTTCTCATTCGAGCTACCCTAGCCTATGCGATCGGTGGGGTGGCGGTCTCATGAGTCCACTGCACAGCCTGACCGGGTGGTCGACACGTGGTGGATCCGGGGACTGCGGGTTGAGGAGTACAAAACTCCGGGATCCTTTTTGCAAAAGCGCCACGGAAGGCCGACATGTGGGCCTAGAGGAGCGCGGGTTCAGGCTGAGGTTCTACGGGGGGCTCTTTGTAAAAAGGACAGGGAGGCTGACTAGCGGGCCACGTTGGACAGCGGGTTGACGGGATAAAAAGGTGGGGGGGGTTACGGTAAAATGGCGCCGCGGTACTGTGGATCATCTCCCACGCATCTGACGGAACGACAGGAACGACGCGGCGAGGCGGGGCTCGAACCCGCGACGTGGGGCGCGCACGCAGACGCGGCGACCACTGGGCTAGGTGGGGGTTGTTGACAGAGGAGCGGGCTTAGGCTAGGTAGGGTTTGCGCGACGTGGGAGCGAGCAGACGCGCACACTCGTCGGTGCACCGAGCGTGCTCGACGCAACGATCGGCGTGTCCAGGAAACGACGGTGGCCGCGAGGATGTCTAGGAGGGAGGTTGGCTCACCGCGAGGTGGTCGGCGGTGTTGGATCGGGCGGGGGCGTAGCGGATCGTCGACGACGCAGACGCTCCGGCGGGCTAGGGTTTTCGTCGGGCGGCGCCGGTCCTGGGGCTCCTGGTCCTCCTCCTCCTCGACGGCGTGTACAGGGCCGCTGCAGGGGACCTCCTCGTCCTCCTCGATCACCTCCTGCTCGCCTGCGCCCCTTGGATCGACGAAGGCGACGAGCTCCTGGCGGTGGCCGGCGATGAGAGTAGCTGGTGGCGGTGGAGAAGGAAGGGAGGAGAGGGCAAGGCCCTGGGGAGCTCTGGGGATGGATCTGGCGAGGCAGAGAGGGGTGGGAGTAGATAAGGGCGAGCCAGAGGGAGGTGGTGCCGTGGGGAAGTGGGTAGGGTTAAAGGTGGCTTCGGCCACCTTTTCCTCCTCCCTCACGTGCTCGAGCTGGGAGCCAGGGCAGGGGCAGGGGCTGCAGGTGGGGCAGGGTGAGGCCAGAGGAGGGTGGTTCGGTGGTGGGACACGCCAGGCAGAGAGAAAGAAAGGAGAGAGGAGAGGCTCGGGCTAGGGTCGTGGTAGCCTCGGGTTAGGGTTGTAGCTAGGGTTGGGGTAGATGAGAGAGGAGTAGATGGGGTGTGGGGCCAGGGAGAGGGGTTGCCATGGGGCATGCATGATAGAGAGAGGAAGGGAGCTAGGGTTTGGAGATAGGGGAGTATGAGAGGGGAAAGGTGATAGGTGGTTAGGGTTAGGATCTTAGATAGAGAATTAGAGAGAGGGGAAAACCACTAGATAGCATGGAGGTGTTCAAGTGATTAAAAGCACAAAAACAAAAGAAGAAAAACCTCAACAAGCTCACATGAATGGGTAAGGAAGAAGGGGATGGTGATGTTGCATGGGGCATGCATGAATGTGGATGGCCACTTCTATTAGTTGTAAAAACAACTATAGAACATAAGGGATCTTATTACATGCATGCACACCATTATTTGGAGCAAATTCCAACCCACTAGATACAAGCTTGATGAATATATGGGAATGGTGGAGTCATCATGATTGAATATAATAGGCCATGCTAGTGTATATATTCCACTAAAAGTTTATTTGGCCACAATTATATTCAAACAAGCTCAAATAGCCAAGACAACCATAAGGAAGGTGAAAGGAAGATTCTACTCACATGGCATTCAAAGGTGGCCATGAGGCTCCCCATAATTGATATTGTGAAAACAACATACTTCATATAAGGAACATGTAGACATAGGATGGACCCACACCAACACATATGAGCTAGAATCAGAATAGCAAAAGAAAAGCAATGGCTCATATCTGACTAGGGTGGTGAATTTAGATGAAGCCAAAGAAAGGTGGTGGAGTCAATAAAAGATATGCCCCCAACTCAACTTGGGCATTTAAACAATATATCAAGAACCAAATACAATACCAAGAGGCAAATACAATTTACAGTGCATATGAGAGAAGAACCAACATAAAAAGGGTTTTATATGATGCTCAAATGCAAGGTGGCATGATGACATGAGCATGATGTAATGATGATGCAACAATTATATATATATGAAGTAGCCATTATATTACTAGACCAAGTAGCATTACAGTTGTTAGAAAAATGGGATGCTACAGCTGCGGAGGAGGAGGAACTGAGGCTGGCCATCCTTCTCGGCAACCAGTTGGGCGAAGGATGGCTCCTCGCCCTTGTCGTCAGCGTCAGGTTGCAGGGGAATCCCAGGCGGGGGTTATTGCCGGCGTGGATGTGCTCCAGCACGACGGAGAGTGTGCGTCTCGGAGGGCTCCACCAGCGGTGTCGTGCCGTTGCGTTGTTGCGCTTCGGCGGCGACCCTGGCGGTCCCTCGTGGCGGGCGAGCTCCTGGAGCCGCCGGTTGGCGAAAAACTCCTCCCAGTAATGGAGGTTGCCCGAATCCTCTGCGAGATCCGGGTCCTCCATGGCCGCGATGGTGGCCTGGATCTTGTCGATGGTCTCCTCGTCGGCCGGCACCGACGGAATTGGGATCCCGTCAGCGCTGAGCTTCCATACGGGCGGGACCCTGGTGTCCGGCGGCGCCATGTAGCCCGTGTCGTGCAGCATGCGCGCCTCCCATGGCTGGAGCGTCCGGCGGCCGAAGACGTTCGCCGCCGCGGGATCACCGGGAAACCTCTCGGCCATAGGAAAGTGGGGAAAGGTTGTGAGCTTGAAGTTCGCTGAAGTTTGGGGTTCGCCAGAGTTGGGAGAGCTGGAGAGTTGCGAGAGAGTGTGAAGAGGGCCGACAAGGGGTACGGCTTTTATAGGCCAAGGCGGGCGGCGAGAGTGGGAGGGGTGTAACGACGAGGGAGGGAAAAAGGGAACCGATAGTAAGTTATTGCCCGCCGGTCCGTTGCTGAAGCCGAGGCAGCGGTCAGGCCCGTTTCCAGGATTTGGGGGCCCCGGTTCGACTTAAAAAATAGGTGTCTTAATTTTTATTCAAACTCAAAAACTAGTAAAATAAAATCATGTTTTCACTTAATTATATAAGTTTAGAATGCGATATTTCATACATCCTCCAGAAATATATGAAGTATTTATTATAAAGAGTAAATATAGCACTAAAGTAATGAACAAACCTAATGCTCTACCAAAAAACATCATCCGTCTAGTATTTCTTAAAATAAAATCTTCAATCATATAATTATAATTCTCCAAAATATCAATCAATTTACTATCAAGACTATCCCGGCATCTTGGATCAAACAATATATCAAGATTCGAACAATTTAACATGAATAGATGAGTTGAGGCGGTCGTACCTTGACATGTGAACAAATTCGCCGATCGGGAGGCTCACCGGTGAACAACGAAGTTAGGCTGGCTGCTGGCAAGGACAAGGAAAACATAGGGTCAGAAAAAAAAATTTGTTAAATGATCGATGATAGATCTACTGCTTCATCAAATTCCATAGGATCAAGCACTAGTGAAAAGGGAATTAAGGAAACCACTAAATCAGCGATCGATTTGATTTGATCTGTTGTTTGACTGCTTCGGTAGTTCGGTGCTTCACTGCTTCTTAATTCTGCCGGCGAGGACCACATGGCAAGGATTCTGGACCGAGCCAGGCAGAGAGCGAACACGGCACCTGATGACCTGAACCCGAAGGCAGCCCTGCCTAAACGTAGATCGCGAGCCAAGGCGGGCGTTCGACTTCGATCGCGATTCACGAGCCAAGAAAGAAGAAAGCGGGCTTCAATGGTGAGCCAAGAACGCGTCGATCGGGTGAGCTGCTAATCGATCGCCCAAAGCGAGGCCAGACGGTTCTAGGCTTTGAGTTAGCGTATGCTAGGCCTCTAGGTAATCAGGGGCCCCTTGGAAAACGGGGCCCTGTTTTTTTTTTGAACACAAGAGAGGGGTCTCGAAGGACCCCGATGCTGCCATTAAAATTCAGTCGGTGGGAATAAATTACAAGCAGGACCTCTACAAAAATAAAATTGCAGAACAGTCCTACGAATAAGCAAGGTGGACCCTAGAGAAAATCCAGGAAACGCAATCAGGTCCTTGAAACCCTCCACCGACGATGTGCTAGCGCCGCCGGCCATCTCGATCTCGCCGGGGACGAACCACTTGGCCAGAAAGAGCTGGTGAAGTCCAACGCGCACCCGCAGGCCTCCAACTTGGAGGTTGAGATCACGCCCTCATGGCGTGGAAGAAACCCTTCATGGGCATGGATGCCGGTGGCGATCGATACCACCGGCGGGGAGCTCGAGAAGGCGAGCAGAAAACGCGAACAACAACAACAAGGCCAACCTCTTGTCCCTCGCCACCTTGGCCGGCCAGGTCGAAGAAGACGCCCTTGATGTTGCTGAGACGCCGTTGCCACGGGCGCTTATGCAGGGGTCCTGCAAGAGGAACCTCCGCCGCGTACTCCCACCATGAGAGCCTGACGACGAGATTCGTCGGCGAGCTACTGGTACAGCCGATGTACTGTAGCAAAGGAACCCCACCTCCATCTTCCGAGCTGCACCTCTCCGGCTTCTCCCTCGCCGCCATGGCCGGCCAGAGAGAGAAACCAAAAAAGGCCCCAGCAGAAGAAGAAGAAGGGCCAAAGCAGGGGCTTATTTGCGGAGATCCCTGGGGTTGTGATGCCCGCCAGCACCTCCGACCACCGGAGTTCGCCGCCGCCGCGCCACCTCCACCAGATGCATCGAGACTGGCCCGAACAGCCCGATGCCCTACTCCAACTACGGGCATCTCGCCCAAACCACTAAAACTAATCCTACCATCTACTCCGGCACCTCCCCCTCCCCATCTCCGGCCGGCAAAGCCGCCGGAGATGGGTCGGGATCGGGCCGGTCTTCTCCAGTCAACGGCCAAGCGCGGGCGGTGGGGGGGGTGAGAGGATAAGGAAAGGGGGTCGGTAACTACCACTGTCCCTTTCCATTCGGTCGAGTCCATCGACGGGGCTGGCGGCGGTGGTGCGCAATTACCGCGACACGTGGTCAACGAGACGGGCGGTTAATGTCCGCGGTCCTTCGCGGGTTCCGAGGCGGAAAGATGACGACGACTCGGTTTATGCCGCTAACTGGACGGGTCTACGCGCCAAACTTTTTTTTCCACCGAATTTGTTTCGTCTGGCGTTCCCAGCAACCTGGGTTTGGCCTGAAAATTTCAGACCGAAGTTGGTTAAATTCTAACGAAACTGGGATCCTGAAAACACGGCCAGACCAATTTTCGGCGTTGGGACAAATACCGCCATGAGAACGGCATGCTGAGGGAGATGCTCTAACAATATAAGATCATGACAACCTGGCAAGACAGACCGATGTATATATATCTAGCTTAAGGATGAACATTTCTTTTAGTCGGTACCTTGGTAGGATGATAATCCTCCCCCAACGCTCCGTGCCATTTAGTGCCGCGCAGCTTCTGTGCCAGTCCACGACAGCGCGGTGGCATTGCAGCGTGTGAGAGAACAGAACGCTGGTCCGGTAGCATTTCTTTGAGACAGATTTCTGAGGTGTCAGTGATTCAGATGACCAGATTTGCCTGACAACGTGCTCTTGGTTCAGAGATCAGAAATCAGTGTAAATTATGACTATCAAAATTCGTACTGTAGTACTCCGTATAAACATCTGGCAAAATTTTGATACACATTTCCAAAGCGGAAGAAACCCATTTGCGCTCGTTATACGATTGTATCGGCAACTGATGGCGAGTTCTAAACCTTAGCTACCACACTAGAACTAAGTTTTAAACACACCAAAATCATAGAATGGAGGACTAATCTAGAAATCTGAAGAGGAAACAGAACAAGTGAAAATTTTGAGCTAAACGAGAACGATGACTTCACAAGTACAGCACATAAGATGATCACAAGATTACTCCAGAGTCCAGACTCGATACTCACATAGTCGCATTACATGACTAAATCGGGACACGTACGCTGAACATAGCAGCAGGGAACGACTCAACACACACAGACCAAAATCCACACTTATTACATGCTCTGACCAGAGGTATCAATCCAAGTAGCAAACTGAACCCATGTTCCAAGCAGCAGCTGCCTAGCCGGAGATCTGGATAGACTTGACCTCAGGCTTCTTGACCTCCTCCTTGGGCACGGTGACGGTGAGCACGCCGTTCTCCATGGACGCCTTCACCTGCTCCGCCTTGGCATTGTCCGGCAACCTGAACCTGCGCAGGAACTTGCCGCTGCTGCGCTCCACCCGGTGCCAGGTGTCGGTCTTCTCCTCCTGCTCTTTGTTCCGCTCGCCGCTGATCTGGAGCACGTTGCCGTCCTCCACCTCGACCTTCACCTCCTCCTTCTTCAGCCCCGGCACGTCCGCCTTGAACACGTGCGCCTCGGGGGTCTCCTTCCAGTCGATCCGTGCGCCGGCGAAGGCCGCGGTCTCGGACGAGGAGGTGCGCGGGAACGAGGGGAAGAGGCTGCTCCATCTGCTGCTGCCGGAGCCGAAGGGGAAGCCGTGGAAGGGGTCGAAGAGGTCGAGGGAGAAGGGGTCGAACACGTTGCTGCGGCGGATCATCGACATGGTTGCTCGATTGGGGAGAGGATTGAGCGTGAGCGAGATTGGGAAAGTTTTTCAACTGAGGGATGTTTCTTCGCTTCCGAGATGGGTGCCCCTGATATTTCGTTCTGGGCCGTGGCGACGAGGGGAGGCGAGATTTTATACGCTGTCCGTGGGCGCCGGTGGAGAAGGGTCTGGAGCGTGCTCATCTGTTCTGGAATGCACCGGAAAGCAGCTAATTTTGGAACATTGGGCCGATGACTGGGATGGAATCGGCCTGCTATGGCGAACGAACTTCTCTAGTGGTTTCTAGTATTTTCGGGCTTATTGCGTCGGCAGTATAATGAAGATATCTGGTCCTCAGCTATTATTAAGAAAAAAGGAGGATAATTCTCAAAAAAAGGACATCTGGTTCTCTCCAGTTCTATATATAAAAAAACTAGTTCTAAAATAACAATCTGGTGCTTTTACACTAAAGAGTCTGCGTGCGGTGAAATTCGAATTTTCAAAGTATTCCACTGAACAAAATTTGTATCGAAGTTGCAACACCAAAAGTGATATCTATTCTTTTCAATAAAAATGTTTCCTCGATTCCATTAATGAAACTGAAAACTACCCTTACAAAATCACACCAACCGTCAAACCACCCAAACCAGCTCTATAAGTTAAAAAAAAGAGTTAATTACGGTAGGCCTCCTTGTACTTTTGTCCATGAAACGATTTTGTCCTTGTACTCAAAATTTAAAGAACTCTGGTCGTGTATTGTCAATTGGACTCAATTTAGTCCTAAACTAAATTTACCTTCAAAATTGAGCCAAGGTGGATGACATGTGGATGTTGGCACGCTTGTAGGAGAGCTGATGCCTTGGAAATTTGCACTAAGCCCCTCCCACATCTAGAACTTATAAATGCACTCCCAAAGTTTGCATATCGTCTCTTTCACATATACTACATTAACAAGCGACATTTAAAAAAAAAAGAACACGTTTCAGTTACATAAAGTTTCATTCTGTTCGAGCAAGGAAAAAAAGAGGCGACTGAGAGAGAGGGAGAGGCTATGACGACAGCAATCGCTCAGCTGGAACGTATTGTGTGAAGAGGTTCTATAGCAGAACACAAAAAAATTTCTAACAACGAGAAAACATAGCCAAAGTCTATCTATGCAGGTGTAAAGTAACGAGAGGGATTCAGCGTTAAGACCCTTGAAGACCGAAAAAAAGATTGTGTTCCGTTCAAACATTGTTGATATAGTCGTATGACGTCTCCGACCTCAAGATCGAGTAGGCGTCCAAGCGATGAGCACCACAACCGGTGGTGCCTTCGCAACTCTACACACTTTCAGTCTAGAGACGTCTCTCGGACTTATGTCCAGCAAAGCAACGAAAGAAAATGATCCAGACCAAGATTTCAACGGCATGATGGTGTGAACATGGAGCAAACTCTACCTCATTATGCACGTTCCAAACTTGGAAACACACATGTGATGAAGAGAGAAGAAGGAAAAGACAATGGGATGGTTTGGGGAGGAGGACCTGCCCTCTTTATATAGGGGAAAGATGAGCACCACCACCAATCAAGTCTTGGAGTTGGATTAAAAGGAGGTGGAGGAGGTGGCCGGTAGCTACGGTGGTCCCCAACCGTACGACATGTCCTCCTAGGTCGGCCGACGGTGGGTTGGGCCCCACCCGCGCGTCGCCTTGCCTCCCTTGGCCGGTGGCCCATCATGGGCATCTTTCCTTTGGAAAGGCCCATGTAGGTGGGCTGCCTTTTTAATTAAATTAAATATATATTTAATAGTAAATTCATTAAAATACACATTATTTATTTCCTTTTACTTTAGAACACCTTTCCAACCCTTCCAAAAGACTTCGGATTCTCCTAGAACGATTTCGGTTCTCTATTCTCTTATGATTTCAGATCAACCCTAAACGTATCTACCCTCTAGTGCGCCACGCTACGGTTCGGGAACACACATACATGATCAAGACATCTCTCCGATCAATGACCAACAACGGGATCTGGAAACCGTGATGGCCCCCGTGCATTTCACGAAGTACTTGATCGCTTGAACCGTAAACGTCGCGTCTCATTCTCTTTGATCTTTGTTACTTGGTTTGTTCAAGACCTGATCTTCGGTATCTCGATCCCTAGTTTTATCTTGTTACTGACAAACACATTCACTTGTTCTCGTGATATTACATCTTCATGACATACTCCCATGCTTGCAAGCTTCATAGATGGCATCTCACCGAGTGGATCCAGAGTATCTATCTGTCATCTTGATGGACAAATCCCAATCTCGATGCATACACCTCAACCTACCCCTCTAGAATACCTAATAGACACCTTTATGATTACCATGTTACAACGTGATGGCTGATGCAGTTAAAGCATCCTGATTGGTAGTGATTAAATATGATCTCACGGTCAAAGGAGTGAGTTATTACGCTTTACATAGTAATCACAATTGAACTTTGTGACTAGATCTCATTGCAATACTATGTTTGGTTGTGTGTCCATCACATCATTTATCAAATGACATGGCCCCAACTATCAATTGACATAAATTCCCATGATCGGGAAACCTCGATTATTGGTTAACCAACGAGCTAGTCGACCAAAGGTTACTAGGGACTTGGTTTGTTTACATACCAGACATGTATTAATGTTTTCGGTTAACATAGTTACAACATGGTATAAAACTATTATGAACACATGAGATATAACAATAAAAACATCTTTATTGTTGGCCTCTAGAGCATATCTACAACATTGTGATTATTCGAGGAGGGGAGACATATTTGAGACAACACCGCCGGTTGCATTGATCGTGGCGGCGATGGCCCCCATTTGTTGTAAGGGTTCGTAGCATGAAAAACAAAAAATTCTACCGCATGCACACAAACAAGCCAAGATCTATCTACTATATTGTAGCAACGAGTTGATAGAAACACTCACCCTCGAAGATTCCAAAGCGGTTAATGATAGCAGATTCTCGTGGGTGATGCAGTCGTACACTTGCCGATCTCGAGATCGCGTAGACGATCCTTCCGACGCTGCGTTCCTAGGCGCTTCCAATCGGTCACATTATTTTCGATGAAGACCTTCCTCTCCCTTGTTCCAGCAGGCAGCGGAGGTTGTAATTCTTCCCTCGCGATTCCGGCAGCACGACAGCGTGGTGTCGGAAGTAGAGGGAAGATCCTGCAGGGCTTCGCCTAAGCCGGTTCGAGTTATTGTGGATTAGGGTTTTTTCGGAGATCTAGGGTTTAGAAGTCCGGGAGGAGGAGGAGGTGTCGGCGGAGGCTAGGGCGGCGGTGACGGACCGGTGGTGGCGCGAGGCGGCAGCAACGCGGCGGCGCGGCGGCGACGGTGGCTGGCGCAGGTGGTGGGTCGGTGGCGGCGGCGGCTCGGGTGGACAGGGGCTCAGGCTTGTAGTTTTGGAGCAGCCCTCCCCTTCTATTTATGAGAGGGAGGGGAAGCCTTGGGAGGGGTGGGTTTGAATCCAAACCCAAACCCAAGTTGGATTGAGAGAAGGACTTGTTTCTTCTCCCACTAGGAAACTATTGTTCCAGTTTGAATTTTCAAACTTCCCGTTTGACTTTCAATTTAGAGCATTATTTCTCTCTTGCAAATGCCAACACCAAGTGACCTAGGGTATGATCCAATCGTTCCACATATCCATGACACATTCATGAACCATTCCCCTTCCGGTCCGGTGAACCTTCTAGACCCTTTTAGAACCTCTCTGATGAAACTATCGAAAACTTTCCCGAACACCGAAATCAGACTTTCCTTATATGAATTTTATTCTCCGGACCATTCTGGATCTCCTCGTGATATCCCGGATCCAATCCGAGACTCCGAAAAACATTCGGTATCCCTACTAATATTCCATATCTACTAAATAACATCGAATCCTTAAGTGTGTCTCCCTATGGTTCGTGAATTATGCGGACATGACCGAGACACTTCTCCGATCAATAACCAATAGAGGAATCTGGAAATTCATATGTCTCCCACATATTTCTACGATTAATTTGCGATCGAATGAACCACTTACATACGATACCAATTTCCCTTTGTGAAAGAACAAGTTGGGCCCTCATGTGTGGTTTTGGTAATTAATGACAATCTTTATAGACTAATGTGTGTATTAAGTTGCACTTGTAGGATTTGTCCATTGTCATCGCTTGGAGCTTGTGTCGGCTTCAAGGTAGATGAAATGAGAAGAAGATATGTTGTGCAAGCTCAAAATGCGCCATCTATAGAAGATCTTAGGTTTGATGCTTGCCATCCTCGGTGATCATGGATCGATGATGAGGAATCAAGAAAGGCGTTACGTCTTGAGAAGGTCAAGTTCGTCTACATCGAGCTCAAGTGGAATGCTCAAGGCAAAGGTATAATCTTGATAGGTTTTCCCTTTTGCCGGTCTCATGTTGTTAGTGGGAGACCGGGTTTAGGATAGATAACCGTACTATCAAGAGGGGCTTTCGAGTGAGTAACTCGATCATATCGTTCAGAGAGAGCTCAAACCTTTGCATACTTATGATGTTTTCCTTGAGAATTCCACTTGAGCTTGATTTATGGTATATCTTCTTTATGTGTGCATATTTCTTTGTTGACATATGTCCTTGTGATGTTTTCCACTTAGAGACATATACGCATAAGCATAGATAATCTTAGTTGATTTCTAAATCCTTGGAGACCACCTTTCTATTCCTTTTGATTCCTTCGTGGGTTCCAAATTTAATTGCCTATGAGTGCTTGTTCCTCTTGTTTGCATCTTTGGGCATTCATATTTGTTCTCTCATGCCTTGTATTGTTAAATGAACTCGGATGAGTGAGGATTCCATGATTATGCACCTTGTTCCCAATTACAATTATCATAATTGGTGCATTATCTTTGGGGAGCTCATCTAATTCATTTAATAATGCTCATTTGTCTCCTTTCTCATTTATTGTGCCTTAAATGTTTATGGAGGAGTGGGGATTCCATATTTGTGCACTTTTGTATTGAAATACAACATTCTAAAGTGTGCACAAATCTTGGGGAGCTTCTCTATTTTATTTAAGCATTTGTTTGATCTTTCATTTAGTGTGTTTTAAATGCTTATAGGTGAGCAAGGATTCCATATTTGTGCAATATGTATTCTAATGCATTAAATTTGAATTGTGCACAAATCTTGGGGAGCTTATCTATTTGTTATTGAAAGCACTCTTTTTCTCATATCTTAATATCTTGTTGTTTCCATTTGGACTCATTTGTTGTTTTCATTTGATTTGTCGGACCTTGTAATTGCTTGCATCATTTGACTTTATTTTGGTAATCTTCTGGTCCTCGATATAGTCCTACTCCCTCCCAAGTATTCATCATTGGATATGTGCGGAGGCACACCTTTGGAGGAATTATTACTATATTTGCCTTCTAGAACTTGTCACCCATTTCGGCAATCGATGCCAATGGGGGAGAAGTTTTAGAGGGTTTAAGGGAAATAGTTTATGCTTTGAGTTTGTTTCTAAGCATTTGAATTTCATGCTCTTGCATCTTTGTTGTTGCTTAGCATGTGGTATATATAGAGGAAACTCCACCAATGATAATGATTGGCAATATATGCAATGAAATTCAAGTTCATCACACATGCATAGATTGTGGGGGAGTTTGCTCTATATATGGTGGTGGTACCAATATAACATACTTATGTAGTATTTGATATTGGTGTTACCATGTTGTTCATTAAGATTCCTTATATAAACCCTCTTAAAGGGATTGTCATCAGTTACCAAAATGGGGGAGATTGAAAGAACAAGTTGGGCCCTCATGTGTGGTTTTGGTAATTAATGACAATCTTTATAGACTAATGTGTGTATTAAGTTGCACTCGTAGGATTTGTCCATTGGCATCGCTTGGAGCTTGTGTCGGCTTCAAGGTCGATGAAATGAGAAGAAGATATGTTGTGCAAGCTCAAAATGCACCATCTATAGAAGATCTCAGGTTTGATGCTTGCCATCCTCGGTGATCATGGATCGATGAGGAGGAATCAAGAAAGGCGTTCCATCTTGAGAAGGTCAAGTTCGTCTACATCGAGCTCAAGTGGAATGCTCAAGGCAAAGGTATAATCTTGATAGGTTTTCCCTTTTGCTGGTCTCATGTTGTTAGTGGGAGACCGGGTTTAGGATAGATAATCGTACTATCAAGAGGGGCTTTCGAGTGAGTAACTCGATCATATCGTTCGGAGAGAGCTCAAACCTTTGCATACTTGCATCATTGTATTTGGTTGTTATTTGGTCTTATTCATGAGAGCATATAGAGCTTGTGGTAATCTCCATAACAAGCTCTTGGTCATCAAAATCGGATCTTCCATTTGCATCTTGTTGCGATTTTGATCTTGCGGCTTTTTCGGTTTCTCACCAAGTGAGGCATCTCACATTATAATACATGAGACTTTCTCACTTGGTGATAACCAATATTTTCAAGCACAAGCATCCCGGTTCCCAACCTTCATCATCATGAGTGCACCGTCTGGAATGATGCACAAGTGTGACCCGACCTGATTCCCAACCGGTGTCGTCACGAGCATGCCGTTTAGGACGATACATCACGAGCGTGCCATTCAGGACGATACACCATGCGACCGAAGGGCTCCCCGCGGGGAGAGGCCGCCACGCGGGAAGACCACCCTGTCGCCGCCATCGATCAAAGGCCTTTGACCACCGGTGTCCTCCGGCGGCAACGAGAAGACTGTGAGGGAGGAGGCGACATCTAGTGATCCAGATGACCAGATTTTCCTGGCAACGTACTCTTGGTTCAGAAATAAGAAATCAGTATGACTAAAATTCAGTACTAGTATAAACATCTGGCAAAATTTTACTAATACACATCGCCAAAGCGGGAGAAACCCAGAAACTTGTAGCCATATAACGGATTTCTTTTCTAGAGTCCCACAGAACGCATTAGCGCGTTGTATGATAGTATTGGCAATACAATCCGTGGGGCTTACTACTTTGAGGTCCGAAAGTTGAGAGGCCAAGGCATAGCGGGCCCAAGTTGCTTGTAATCTCGTGGATGGGTTTTAGTACCGCGCAAATTCTGTGCCAATACATGAGACTTTCTCACTTGTATATAACCAATATTTTCACTTTTTATAGGGTAGCTTGTGTCATCCTCTTTCCAACGCAATTGGAATCGGGTCAATCGGAGCTACCAATCAAAAGTTATTCACGTTTGAATATTGACTGCTATTTGCTTTTAAAAAGAAAAGAAAAGGATTTTTTCTGGCCTGTCCGGTACTATCGGGCCCAGTACCGGACACACCTGATCTGGCCCGTTTCTCCTCAGGCCCAGGCGGTAGTTGGTGCCTGCACTACCGGACCGGCCCGGTAGTACCGTCTGGGTGGGCCGGTAGTACCGGTCGACCCATGTTGGCCAAATCCATCTCGCCCAGCCTGCCAGGCCATCCCTCCATCGCGCTGGCTCACTTTGTAGCCTTGACTCATGTGAGTCGCGCGATCTCGCCACCGCCAGCGTCGTCGTTCCCGCTGGCCCGCGATGGTTTTGAGCTGTCGCGCCTGCTTCTTCTTGCTTTCCCTCTTGTGGCCGCTTGCCTTGGCTGTCAAGCTCTGCCATTGGCTGCTCCCTCATGGCTGGCACGCGCGCAGCGCTGACCGTTGCTCGCTCAATCGGCCTCATGGCCCATGCCGCTGCTGTTGACTGCTGGCTCCGCTTGCTCGCTGCGTGCTTTGCCTGCTGCCTTGCGCGCGCCTACTGCCGCTGTGCTGCGCTGCTTCTGCTTGGCCCCATCTGCGCCGTGTTTCTTCTTCCGTTTTCCTAGCGTAGGCGGTACTACCGGTTAAATCCGGTACTACCGGTTCAGATAGAAAAATGCCCCAAACGGCTAGATTTTTGGGGCCCCTATTTAAGGCTTTGCTCCTTTTCAGTTTAGAAAGCTTCTCTCTTATATATTAGGCTAAGCTTTGTCCACACTTGCTCTAGATCTTAAAGCTTGCCTAATCTTTTCCCTCCGATGATTCTTTCCCATATTTGAGTGGAAGAGAGAGGAGATCTAGACCCACGTTTTGACCTAACCGATTCATCTCTTTGTGAGTGCATCTTTGGGGATCTAGATTTTGGGGGATTTTGTGTCTCTCTTTGATTCCTCCTCTCTTGTTCCCCCAATAGCTTTAGTAGCTTTGTTGGAACTTGAGAGTGAGGGATTTGAGCACCCTTGTGGTGTTCTTGCCATTTGCATTTGGTGCATCGGTTTGAGTTCTCCTCGGAGGATTTGGTTTGAGTTACTCATTGGAGCTTGTCCCTCTTGGGTTCTTGGAACCCTAGACGGTTTTGTGGCCTTGGTGGCATTGTGGCCTTTTGTGGCATTTGTTGGGAGCCTCCAATTAAGTTGTGGAGAAGTGCCCCAACCTTGTGAGAGGTTCCGGTTGCCACCGACAAGTGCACCAATAGTGGAAGCGTGGATCGATCCCGTTGGGGTGAGATTCACCGGAGAATAAGGGAGGCCTTTTGTGGCGTTGGTGGTTTGATACCACCCCCTCTCCAAACAAGACATACTCCATGTTGGAAGGAACTCGGTAAAATATCAGTGTCCCCGCGTGCCTCGGTTATCTCTATACCCGAGCTCTTTACTTATGCACTTTACATTGTGATAGCCTCCGTGCTTGAAGTAATATATATCTTGCTATCACTTTGTTGCTTGTATTGCTTAGCATAAGTTGTTGGTGCACATAGGTGAACCTTAGTTGTTCTAGGTTGTGCTTAACAAAGTAAACACTAGTTTTATTCCGCCTTTGTTGAGCCACTCTAGGAATGTTTTAATCGCCTATTCACCCCCGCTCTAGGCGACATCCGTATCCTTTCAATTGGTATCAGAGCCCGGTCTCTCATTTTAGGCTTCACTGCCTTGAGAGTAAAGATGTCGGCTAGAGGATTAGTGCACAATTATATATTCATATTCGATGGCACAAATTATGATATATGGAAATCTCGCATGCTTGATTTATTTCGCAAAGCTCACCCAATTATCGTGGAATATCTATGTATGGGTTTCTCTTCTTCTATGGATCCCCAAAACGAATCTTTAGATAAGTTGAACTCTGGTATAGATGCTCTAGCTACTAAAACTCTTTTACAAGTTGTGAGCAATGCAGTTCTTTTGTCTATCATGCCTTATTCAAGTGCTCATGAAATCTGGACCAAGCTTGTAGCACCTCGGAAAATCCGCTACTAGAAATTGCATGTTGTTTCTAATTTGTGCACCATCATGACATCATTGTTGCATACTTTGCCTCAAAACTATTTTCGATAGCACCCTATATTGTTTTCTGCATTACATCTCGTTCTTTATTCAAACTATATTTTTTGCTATTTTAAAACGTGTAAAATTATTTACAAAATGTTTAATGTACAAAAGAAAAGAAACATAAAATATTTTAAATAAAAATAAAAATAGAACCTAGACCTAACTGGCCAGGCCCCAAAGGCCCAGTCGGTGGAACCCTAATCCCTACCTGCCCAAACCCCAAAACCCTAATCTACATCCTACCACTCCCTCCACCCACAATCATCCACCCCGCCGCCGCCACTTCCCACTCACCTGCGGCAACACAACAAACATGTACACCAGACAGCCTTGCCCACCCCGTCATGTTCCCTGGCCCCTCTCCTGGCCCACCTCGACGCACCCCACCTCCTCTCGCGAGGCCCCGTGAGACCCTCCTCTCCCTCGCGACCGCACCACACCGCTCTCCTTGCTCTCCCCCCGTCCTCGCTCCTGCTTCCTCTGGCCCTCGTCGTCTCCCCTCCATCCCGAGCCGCCACCGCTGGAGGCTCCTCTCCGCCCGACGACGCCCCCTTCTCCGCCGCTCAAGCCGGCCTATGACCTTCCCGAGCGCCGTCGCCGCCTCACCTCTGGCCCCCATGCCCGCGAGGCCTCCCCCGGGCCTGACCCTCTCCGTCGCGCTGCCGACCTCCCTCTCTCTCTGCCAGGCCACCCCGCCAGGGCCACATCTCTCTGCTGCGGTACCGGCCTACCCTCTCCCTCGCCTTCTCTGCCCCGTACCGCGCCTGACCGTGCGTCCTCGTCTCCGACGCCACCGCATCCCTGGCCCGGCTCTGCATCGTGCGCCACTCTGCCCCTCTGCCGAGCTGCCGTCGACGCTAGGCCCGCCCCTCTAAAACCCGCGTCGGACCTGTACCCTGTTTCCCCCTGGTGACGACCTGCTCCGGCCCCCATCTCCAGTAAGGCGTGCATCCATACTGGCAGCTGTTTTAACTGCTTACGTCTACGTGTATGTAGTATGCTATGCTGGGGTTTTGAAGAGGATCAGATGGTGTGGTTAGTATGTCTGAGAAGATGGTTTTGTAGTGATGTTGTTATGCTGCTACAGAGATACAAGATCATATGAGGGATATCGCCCTCCCCAAGATCGATCGATGTACAGATCCCCGCGGCAAAGTAAAGTGCATCCGAAGACCACGGTGCCGACCCTAGCCGTCATGGCACCAAAGGCGGACCGAAGGTCGCCTTCCCAGAACACCAAAAACTCCATCAGGGATTTCAAGGCCCTCCGAGGACCGTTTTCGCCGAAACCTTGGAACCCCAAGATCGTCATTCGATGTGTGACCCCTATCCGAGACCCCTCATATTTTTATAATATATGGTATTGATCTTGTTGCATATTAAATGAACATGTTTGCATACATATTGTGAGTGTTTGGGGGTATCTAGATGATTCATCTAAATTAAATATGGAGACCATATGCGGGCGAATCTAGTCTAATATTGGTCCCATTTAAATTTGTGCATCGAACTGGTGATATAACTTTGCCTTGTTAAGAAACATTTAAATTGCGGGGTATCTTAAACAACATGAACCATCTAATTAATTGTCGGGACCCCGGTTCCTCTTAATATGGCCTAATCGCATTGCATCCTTGCCATGTCATACATCATACATGCATCATGCTCGATCTTTTGTCGTAGTATTAAATGTGCATCCGGTGTTTCTTCTAGTTCTTTGCTTCTTTACGGATTAGGCCGATGAGTTAATCCGAGTGCCGACCCGATCTTCGGAAACTTCAGCATGTTTTCCAGGCGAGCATTCTCCCCCTTTCTACCTATTTTACTTTATAGTCTTTATTTCCTCCTGTTGATCTATTGCTATCTGTGTTGCGATGCTCTAGTTTTCGTACCTGTGATAGCCCTTGCAGCCTTATATTGCCTTGGACACATCCTATTACCTATTGTTTGGTAGATAGTTGGACTTGCGCGTCGTAGTCGCTTTCTTAAGTGTTGTTGCGTGTCGTCAAGTACCACAGTTGTTGGAATACTACCATATGCTTTATGTTGGAGATGATCATGGATTTAATTACCGTTTAACAACTAAAATTGAAGTAGGTAAATAATGTAGAGGCACAGGTGGGCAATAGATGTTATTTGGTTTTTAACCGTCCACTTGGGTCCCGTAGGACCCCGAGTACTTGATACCTGTTATTTGAGTATTCGCACTATCCACATGTGGGACCATGAATCCCCCTAGCCAGAGCTTGAGTCATATTTATTTCTTGGGGCCACAAAGTAGTTTGGGGCTTTATTTCTATCATGTACTTATGCCATGCTTTACTGCTTTATTTACGATTGCGCGTGGAGCGCCTGTACTGTTTTGGATCGCGGCACGATTACGCGGTATCGACAAGCCTAGTCACACTTTTGATTTCCCAGTCGTTTACAGCCGTTCTCGCAAACCTCTGGGTCCGTCTCGGAGCCGACCAACTTCGTAGCGGGTAGCTTGGTGGGGTGGCCCCCTGAAATTTATATGAATCTTGCAATTGCTCTATCATGATGCCTCGTTGGGTTTTATTTGGTTTTTCCCGAGGTTGATCGTGCGTGTGTTGCTATATTTGCCCCCCTGCAGGGTAAAACTTTCTGAAAGCCGTGTCCGCGGTTATGGACGACTTGGAGCACAGTATCTCGATCATATACAACTATAAGTAAAGTAGTGCTATAAATTTGACTTTATAATGACTAGTAATCCGCTTTACTATAATGGAATGGATAAATAAAAGTGCCAACAATTGCTGGTTTGGGTTGTCACCTGTTACCATTGTATCTGACTAGTAAGTATTGCAACTACAACAGAATGGCTAAATAGAATTACCAACAACTGCTGGGTTTTGGGATGCCTCATGCTATATGTATCAGACTAGTAAGTACTACAACTACAATGGAATGGTTAACTAAAAGTTCCCACTGCTTATTATATCAGGATGACTATCTATACCTGACTAGTAATTGCTGCAACGATAACTGAATAAATAAAACTGCCAACTGTGTGAGTTCCTCGGTTGACTTCCTCGTTTGGTCTCGAGGGGGAAATACCAAGATGGGTATGCTTGATGATAGTTTCAGGTTGGATCCGAATAGGTATTTCTTATCCCTATCTGATAGCCGCCAGTTGTTTTGAGTCTCTATAGGTTGTTTAGTGCATGCCGCGCTGCCGCTTCAGTCCACCATACCTATGTAGGCGAGGACCGCCGAATTCTAGTATCGCCGTGTACTGGCCTCAGTACTGACCGCTCTCTTTTTCCTTCACCCTTTGTCGGCACCCCTTTTGTTAAGAAGGTTTTGAGATCGACGTCGTTAGTAGGGTTACCCTTCTGGCTTGGCCTGGGCAGGGTTATGGACGCCATTGGCTATTCTTCAGGGCTCTTAGCCCCATTTGCATCTTGACCGTAGTCGGATGTTGTATCGTTTTCAAGGTGATTTGGATCTTTGTACTGTATATCTGTATTCTTGACTCTTGGAGTCGTTGTTGTATATACATCTGTTCTATGGGTTCCATCGTGGACTATTGTGTAATGATATAACTTCGTTTTCCACCCGCACGCAAGTGCCTGGTGGGCACCTTTGAATCGTTTCTATGCGGGTATGGCAGGAATCGCTGAAACCTACATAGGGTCGATTCCGAGGGTGTTACAGAGTGGTATCAGAGCTCAGCAGTTACGATACCCCACTGGTCCAGTCTGTAGGATAACCTAGCTAACGGCCGATGTAGAGTGGCAAAACTATTTTGGAAAATCGGTTGGATAGATCTGATTAGGTCTGATTTTACTCCTTACCCCTCTGTTATTCTTCTCTTACCTCTGCGTGTTTTGAATCTACTCTCTTATCCTTTCTTCGAGTCCAGGAATTCTCGTGGTTGGGTTTTCGTCGTACCTTTAGGGTTTCGCTTCCGTCCTCTTGTAACGGTGTTCCTACATCTGGTCTTCATGCTATCCGATGAAGTTTTCATCGGTTGTACCTTTCAGTGGACCGAAAATTCACTAATTTTTTTCTTTCTATCCTCCGGTGTTTTCCGATACAATGAAGTCATCTGCATAAGATCTGATGAGAATCTCCATCCCTCCTTTGTTTCCGAACCTCGCTTGTCGAGATCTTCAGTCTGAATTCCGAGAGTTGGTTGCATAATTATCCTATTCATGTGCAGAGTAATGCTTTGGGTGCGCGATGGACTGATCACCATCCGACTACTCTTATCATTCGCTCTTGTGCATTGAATCGGTGGATCACACAATTTTACTCCTTCCACAGAAGTTAGAGGTGGCCTTACCTTATGATACCTTTACCTTCGTCTTTGTCTCTCCGGAGTGTTCTCGTAACGAGTGTGAGCAACACCCCTTGTTGGTGGTGTCGTTGGTTTCAGGATGAAGCAAGAATCTTTGTTAGTGGTGTCGCGAAGATCTACACGAAGCGAGAAGATCTAGACCATCGGCGTTCTTCCCTGTACCATGAGGAGGATCTCGAGGGCGAGATCCATTGTTAGTGGTGTCGAATTGTAGCACCTCGGAAAATCCGCTACTAGAAATTGCATGTTGTTTCTAATTTGTGCACCATCATGACATCATTGTTGCATACTTTGCCTCAAAACTATTTTCGATAGCACCCTATATTGTTTTCTGCGTTACATCTCGTTCTTTATTCAAACTATATTTTTTGCTATTTTAAAACATGTAAAATTATTTACAAAATGTTTAATGTACAAAAGAAAATAAACATAAAATATTTTAAATAAAAATAAAAATAGAACCTAGACCTAACTGGCCAGGCCCCAAAGGCCCAGTCGGTGGAACCCTAATCCCTACCTGCCCAAACCCCCAAACCCTAATCTACATCCTACCACTCCCTCCACCCACAATCATCCACCCCGCCGCCGCCACTTCCCACTCACCTTCCGCAACACAACAAACATGTACACCACACAGCCTTGCCCACCCCGTCATGTTTCCTGGCCCCGCTCCTGGCTCACCTCGACGCGCCCCACCTCCTCTCGCGAGGCCATGAGACCCTCCTCTCTCGATCAAGCCTTTGCCGCCTCGCTCTCTCCCCCGTCCTCGCTCCTGCTTCCTCTGGCCATCGTCGTCTCCCCTCCAGCCCGAGCCACCCATGGAGGCTCTCTCCCTTAGGGGCCTTCATCACATCCCAAGATTTTCCAAATCTTGTAATGTGAAAATAAATGAATAAAATAAAACTTTGTTTGATTTTCAGGGCCAGAAGACTTTTTGAATTCATTTGGAACTTCAAACCTATTTGAATTAAATAAAACCCTAAAGGGATTTATAAAGATAAACATTTAATAAATGAAAATAAAATATTTTGGAATTACCATTTTGGATCTTTAAAATAAAAGGATTTTGTTTTCAAATGAAAAGGTGGATTTATAAATAAGGATTATTTTATAGAACCAAATTAAACCTTGGCCAAGCTTTTGAATTAAAACATTTTGTTTTGATAAATTTATTTAAAATAAATTAATAAGGATTTAATATCCAAGTTTTATTAATAAAGGTTTTACTATTTCCAAAATAACAAAACTTATTTATTTATTTAAAAATAAGTTTTCCAAGTACTTTATATTCCCAAATAAAACCTACTGATTTGGTTTTGAAAATAATTAGATTTCAAAATGGGTTTTAAAATAAACATCAAATTATATTTTGATTTAATAACAATGGTCTATTTATTTAATTAATAATGGACCTAAAATAAAATTATTATTTTGATTTTGGAATTTGGTTTATGTTCTTGAATGAACCAAATTCATAGTGCAAGGTTTGGTGATTGTTCGATTTGATTTGGACATTGTTTGGTTGTTTGAAATTTCAAAAGCAATTGGAAAATAGAAAAGAAAAAGCGTGACAGAAAAAAAAATAGAGTCTGACCAGCCAGTTAAGAGCCCAATAGGCCTAGTACCAGCCAGCTCCCTCCCGAGCAGCAGTTCGCACCAACTTGTCAACCCAGAGAAGCGACGGTGGACCCTTCCCTCACTCCCTCTCCTCACTGACGACTGGACCCCACCTCCCTGTTCATCCTCCTCACCCGCGCGACCCCTTCTCCCCCAAACCGCGCTGCCGTTCTCTGTCATTCAACCGCGTCTTCAATTCACGAATAATGGCTGCGTTAATCTTGCCCCGACCATGCGTACATAAGCGCCCCTCCTCCCTCTGTCATTTCCCTCAAACGCGAACGCCACATCGCCACCAGGCTGCTCGCATTGCTTGCGACAACCCCTGTCTCCGACCACCTTCCACCTTCGATTCCGGCCAAGCCACACCACCTCCTGCCTCCCCGAGCACACGAACACCTTCCCCACTTCCAGGCGCATCCACATGTGCCCTTCAGACGATCATGGCGCCCCGAGCAACGTCGCAACAAGCTCGAGCGACGCCGTCCGCTCCAACTCCGACGAGCCCTACAGGTAGATTCCGGCCGCCCCTCTTCTTCTCGTTCACGCACACAGCATGTCCGTGATCCCCTGCGTCTAACCATGCTTCTGGTTTGCCTTCTCGTGACCCGTAGCATCGTCTTTGACCTCGACCAGAGCCAACCGTCGCCAGAACGAACTCCGGCGAGGAATTCCTCCTGCCCTCGCGCGCCCCTTGCCCCGACAACCACACGACGAGCTTCCCAGCCTCCTGCGATCTCGGTGAGCCTACTCCCTCCCTCTCTTGCTTCCAGTTTCGCCAGCGCCGCCACTATCTGGCCGCTCCGCCGCTCGCCGTTGTCCTAGAGCCGCCAGCTTTTGGCAAGTCAGTAGGAGCCGTTCGATCTATATCGGGTGAGCAAGATTAGATCACTTAACCGCGAAGGGGTATGCTTTCTGGACCGCACGATTTGATTAGATCCAACGCACTGTGTCTGCCGATCCGAATGTTGGGGGGTGACCCCGGATAGGTTAAAGACGGGGAAAGACGAAGGTACGATCCCCGTCTGGTTTCCGAGTTACAGTCTAAGTCGGCCGAATCCTGTAGAAGTCGGCCAACATATGGAGGCAAGAGACCCGTATATGTATATTAAGACATTACCCGGCCGAGATATTACGTAAGTCGGCCGGGTTAGCCTGAGTGATCTTGATGCAGGTGAAGGACGATCCGAGCTATGCGAGGAAGGACCGAATGATATGAAGCTTGCAGGAGAAGGAGAAGCCTGAAGTCAAACCCTAGCTGCAAGCTAGGGAGAATCTGAGCGGAGCCAAGCGCTACGGACAAAGGCGCAGAGCGACAGAGAGGTAGGAGGAGGTCACGAAGGTGACAGTCCAGAAGACCGAGGCGCACAGGAGGGGCCCTCTGGAACCTTGCCGTCGTTAGAGGGGCGACAGGGAAAGGGGGCGCCGAACTACTATATTGGTACAAGCATATTCCTCGAATATGCTTACCACGCCAGCCCTAGAGGAACCCAGGGCTCTCCTTTATAAGGAGAGGCTTGGACTCAGAAGGGGGGATCGAGAAAAGTTAGAGCCGTTAGGCTAGAAAAGTTCTTCTCTTCTCCCTGTATACAGCTCAAGGAGCACCTGTATCCCAAGGAAGAAGAAATAAAGATCTTTGCCTTAGTCTTCTGTGTGTAGAATCAACTACATCTTCCCTCCCCAGATCCCTCTAGCATCTATTGGCCCCATACTTTAGCCTACCCATGGCATCTGCCGTGATACCACCACGACAGTTGGCGCCCACCGTGGAGCCAGCAGCGGTGCTAGCTGGAGTTATGATCCGGACGGGAAACTTCATCAACATGGGCAAGCGCGTTGTTTCTGGCTTGGTCCAGAGATTTGGTCTCTGTGACTATGTCAGTGACAATGCAGGGAGCTTCAGGGGGAAAACTCCCCCGCGTAATGGTGTCTTCATCAGCCTGGGCGAGCACAAGGTTTACGTCGGCGTCGACATCTCCGGCGTTTATCCTTACCGAGTTGTTGTTGCAGGAGAGCCACCTATTAACGCAGCAAGCCGTCCGCCCAGAGCATGTCCTGCAGGCAGCGTCGAGGTGATGGTCACTGCCGGAGTGCAAACAGGAGCAGCAGCAGCCGGGTCAAGCAGGGAACCCGCCACAGTGTACAAGGCGCACCAGGCACCGCACCACAACCCACCGAGGTAATCCCGCCAGTGACCAACCCAACCGAGGTGCAGGACACCACCCCAAAAGCACCAAGAGTAAGAGGGCCACCTCTGGAAAGGCCAGAGAACATTCTTCAGGCGACCATAGAAAACTTGACTACACCTGTAGCGCCGATACTTGATCTGGCAAATGCTCAGGCTGAGTTAGAAGAAACCAGGCAAAAGGTGCTGGTAGAGGCCAAAAAGGTATCGGCCTTGCGGGAGTCCCTGAACAAGACCCTGAGAGAATATGCCAAAGCTAATAAGCTTGATGTCGCACCCGAGCGGGTGGACGAATTAAGATTAAGGGGGAAGAACCTCATGGATGATATCAACAAAGAGCATGATGCTCATAGGGAGGAATCAGTTGACTTGGGTTTGCCGAGGTACATTACCCCGGCAAAGAACCTGAGAGCAGCAAATGCCGCAGCATTGGAATTAGAGGGATTGACCGGGGAAGCCCGACAGAAACAACAGGAAAGAGTGAATGAGCTGGTGCGCATCGCGAACCAGCAAAACGAAGAAATGCTTAGAACAAACCCGGAGAGGCCGGGGGCCTCGCGAATGGTTCACTCGGCAGGGGCAGCACCTGCCTTATCCGTGTGGCAGCATCTTCACCCGGAAATAATGCGAAGGGACAAAGCGATAACTCGGGAAGAGGAACAAGCAAATTGTTCCATATGATCCGAATGGCGGAAAGGCAAATGAGAAGCAGGCAATGCAAGCCGAGGTAACGATGGGGAGAGGAACCACGGCCGTGTGGAAAAAAGATGGCGAAGCGAGGCAATGGAGATCTCGGCGAAGAGAACCAAGAGGCAATCATGAGAACAATACCGGTCGAAGTAAGAGAGCTGCCGCTCAACCCGCAACCAAGGCATGAACCGGCAGAAAGAGAAACAAGGCCAGCTCGCCACCATCAAATTAATGAGAGATGCAATGATGGTTATTCCGAGATGGAGTATCGATCCATGGCGGAAACAACCACTATGGGGTACAAGATAGAATTACATGAGGATTTGCCATCAAATGATGCAAGAGTAAAGCTGGATCGGCTATACGGTCCGAATTGTTGGAAGAACGAGGTCCACCAGGCCGACATGCTTTGGACCACGGATCATGGGCGAACCGCTGTGCCAAATTTTCAGCTAGCAAGGGGCAGCGTATAATAGGAGCACCAAACCAGGACTGGTTGATTGATTATGCCACTTTGTGAAAATAGCGGTGGAAACTTACGATGGGCGATGCGGTACATACCACAAATGTTGGAAGGACCAGCCGGTGTGGTGAATAATCTACCAGTGCGGTATCAACTGCTATGGATTTTGAGGAAATTTTGTCGAACTTTACCAGCACATACAAGAGGCCAAACAGGCCACAACAGTTAGCCATGTACAAGCAGAGGCCGAATGAAACAGATAGAGAATTTTTAACTCGGTGGTGCAACCTGAGAAACTCATGTGAAGGGGTTATAGAATCGCAAGCAATAGCTTGGTTCGCGCAAGGATGCCGCTATGGCGTGTTGTATAACGTCGCAAAGAGATATGCCGACCACACTGGCAGAAACTATCAGAATAGCAGACTCCTACGCATTAGGGGACCCTACGCAACCAGAATTAATGTCGGCGGATCATCACGAGCAACAGGACCATTATGCAAGAGATTTGGCTGGGTCATCCAGGCGCAGTGATTTCAGAGGAAGAAGAAGAGAGGAGAGGCTAGATTATAGATATAATTCGGCCCAAGTGGCGACAGTAGCACAAGATCAGCCGAGTCACGGAGCAACTCAACGGCAGAAGAATGGACCTCAGCAGTGGACACCAAAGAATGAAGGAAAAAGGCAGTGGACCCCAGAACAAAAGAAACAGTGGCAGGAGAGGCCGAAATACACGTTCGAATCCATGTTAGATCAGCCGTGCAAATTTCACACGTCAAACCCATCCAAGCCAGCCAGCCATACGACTCGCCAATGTGCATGGATGAAAAATGCAATGGGGAACCCCGCAGGAGTTCAGGCACCCCATCAAGTACATCAGCAGCATCAACCACAGTTGACTGGAGAAAATGCACAACAACTGATGTTACCGCCCCCTCCTCCGAGGTACGATAACACGGATCGGAGAGACGCGGTACATCAAGTGATGAACCAAGTCCAGGATGGAAGGACGAATCCGGCGAATACTGGACGCAATGATTACAAAGAACATCATCAGTCTTATTGCGTGTTCCCAACGAAACAACAAGACAAGCAGAGTGTGCAGCGCCGGCATATGGAAGTAAATGCAGTTATGCCGGCAGTACCAAGATATATGCCTTGGTCGGATCAAGAAGTAACTTGCAGCATAAAGGATCATCCCAAGATAATGCCGAATCCTGGGTCATATGCACTTGTATTAGACCCAACATTTGTTGGACCGAGCATCAATGTGAAATTCTCAAAATTACTCATTGACAACGGAAGTAGTATCAACATCATGTACAAAGATACCATGCATAAACTCGGAATATCACAGAACATGTTGCAATCCACGAGGACCACTTTCCATGGAATAGTGCCAGGACTTTCATGTGAACCCATTGGTAAGGTCCGAGTGGATGTGTTATTCGGCACAAGGGATAACTGCAGAGCAGAAAACTTAGAGTTTGAGGTGGTGGATCTAGAAAGTTGCTATCATGCTTTACTCGGACGGCCAGCATTGGCCAAATTCATGGGCAGTTGTCATGTAACTTATCTGAAAATGAAGCTACCCGGACCACAAGGAGTAACAACAGTGGCAGGGGATTACAAGAAGTCAATGGTGTGCTTGGTAGGGTCAAATTTGGCCGAATCATTGGTTGTAGCAAGAGAAAAGAGAAGGATTCAAGAGGTAGCAGCCCTCGCTCAGTCGGCACACCTGAACATCCCGGCGCTAGCCAACCCGCATGGCAGTGTCTCTTTTCAGCCGACTAAAGAAACGAAGAAATTTCAGATCGATGAGCAATTCCTGGAGCGTACTGTTACTATTGGTGCAGGCCTGGACGCTAAATAGGAAAGCAAGCTCACCAACTTCCTCCGTGGGAATCGGGACATATTTGCATGGTCAACTCAAGATCTGCAAGGTGTTCCGAGGGAATTGGCTGAGCACTCTTTGAACGTAAGGCCAGGAGCAAGGCCGGTGAAGCAACCTCTTCGCCGCTTCGCCGAAGACAGGAGAAAAATAATAGGAGATGAAATAGCTCGGCTCCTCGCGGCCGGGTTCATCATGGAGGTGTTGTATCCGGATTGGTTGTCGAATCCGGTGCTAGTAGAGAAGAAGAAAGATGATCCCAATGTAGCCATTGTATGGCGAATGCGTATCGATTACACCAACCTGAACAAGGCGTGTCCAAAAGATCCTTTTCCATTGCCTAGAATAGACCAAGTCATTGATTCGACCGCTGGTTGTGAGTTATTGTCATTTGTAGACGCGTATTCTGGTTTCCACCAGATACCGTTGAATCCGGCCGATCAAATAAAGACCGCGTTTATTACCCGTCTGACGGGCTTATTGCTATCGCACAATGCCATTCGACTGCGAAGCAGGAGCGACATATCGAGATGCATGCAAAAATGTCTACACGATCGGATAGGAAAAATGTACAAGTATATGTAGATGACGTGGTCATCAAAACCAAGGAAAGCAAAACGTTCTTTGGAAGATATCTGGCAGACTTTCGCGAACACGAGAAGGTTTGAATGAAGCTTAATCGAGAAAATGCAGGTTTGGCGTGCGGCGGGAAAATTACTCGGTTTTCTTGTATCTAGCCGAGGTATAGAAGCCAACCCAACAAAGATAAAGCGTTAGAAAGAATGGAATTGCCAAGATGTTTAAATGATGTACAAAAATTCACGGGTTGTCGGCCTCACTTAGCGGTTTGTATGTCGGCTAGGAGAGAAGCGCTACCACTCTATCGGTGATGAAGAAATCGGATAAATTCATTTGGACTCCTGGCGGACACCGCATTTCATGAGTTGAAAAGATGTTGGTCACAACACCAATTTTGGCTTCTCCATTATCAAAAGAGCCTAAGTTACTCTATCTAGCGGCTACTAACAGAGTAGTGAGTGCTGTAGTCGTAGTGGAACGACTTGAAGATGGTAAGTCGGTTCAGAGGCCGGTGTATTATTTAAGTGAGGTGTTATCCACTTCAAAGCAGAATTACCCACATTATCAGAAGATGGCTTATGGGGTATATATGTCGGCGAAAAAGCTTAAACATTACTTCGAAGAGCATCCCATCAAAGTGATCTGTGAGATGCCCATAACCGACATATTGAGCAACAAAGACGCAAGTGGCCAAATAGCAAAATGGGCAATCGAGTTGTCACCATACGCTCCACAATTTGATAGGAGAGATGCAATCAAATCTCAGGCGGTCGCCGACTCTTTCGTGGACTGGGCCGAGGTGCAGTATGAGCCACCATTGTGAGACCCAAATTATTGGACTATGCATTTTGATGGTTCCAAACTAAGGAATGGTTTGGGGGCAGGAATAGTGTTAACCTCGCCTAAAAGAGACCAACTGAAGTATGTGCTACAAATACATTTTGCTGCATCCAACAACGTAGCCGAATATGAAGCACTGGTCCATGGATTGAAAGTAGCAAAAGAAATTGGCATACGCCGAATCTTGTGCTATGGCGACTCGGATCTGGTAGTAAAGCAAGTCTCAGGCAGTTGGGACGCATTAGATGCTAATATGGCTTTATACAGATTTCACGTGCAAAAGATCAGTGGATACTTTGAAGGATGTGAATTTCACCGCGTACCTCAGGCAGAAAATGATGCCACAGACACGTTGTCAAAACTAGGATCAACCCGGCAATCAATTCCTCCGGGTATTGCCCTGGAACACCTCAGGAAACCATCAATAATCCCATCACCAGAATCCGAATCTATCTTTATCCCGACAAATTCAGCAGAAGATAACACGCCGATGGAAGTAGATCAGCAATATAACTCGGAACCCCCCAAGAGGAGGACAGCCGAAGTAAGCACAATCATGGGGAAAGCCGAGATAGGTATGTCGGTAGAAAACATGGAAATAGATAGTGAGATCACACCAGAAAAAGTCACACCGCTATGGGCGCAACCCATATTCCCTTACCTAAAAGACTCGATGTTGCCGAGTAATGAGGTATTAGCTAGACAAACTGTAAGGAGAGCAAAAGCTTATACAATCATAAACAATGAGCTATATAAAATAAGCGCCACAAGCGTGTTGCAGAAGTGTGTGAGTTCGGCAGAAGGTCAGGAGATCCTCCTAGATATACACCAAGGAGAATGTGGGCACCATGCCTCATCTCGTGCCTTGGTAGCCAAAGCATTCAGGCATGGATTTTATTGGCTGACGGCATTGAAAGAAGCAAAAGAATTAGTTGAAAAATGCAATGGGTGTCAGAGATACGCAACCAAAATACACATGCCATCGGCCGAGTTAAAAACAATCCCCATCACTTGGCCATTTTCTGTATGGGGCTTAGATATGGTGGGACCATTTAAGCCGGCACGAGGAGGAATGACCCACATATTGGTTATGGTGGACAAGTTCACAAAATGGATTGAAGTGAAACCAATAAAAAAATGCGATGGGTCCACAGCAGTGAAATTTCTCAAAGATATTATCTTAAGATATGGGTATCCGCACAGTATCATTACAGATAATGGCACAAACTTTGCAGAAGGAGCCTTCGCCAGATTTTGCAGAGAGAAACACATAAGACTAGATATTGCCTCTGTGGCTCACCCAGCATCTAATGGGCAAGTGGAAAGGTCTAATGGACTGGTGCTATCAGGAATAAAACCACGACTTGTCGAACCGTTGCAAAGGTCGGCAGGATGTTGGATTGAGGAACTCCCAGCCGTACTATGGAGCCTCGGGACTACTCCGAATAGATCAACAGGTTATACACCATTCTTTCTGGTATATGGGGCAGAGGCCGTACTTCCAGCCGACATAATGCATGACTCGCCAAGAGTTACTCAGTATACAACCTCGGAGATGAACGAGATAGCTCGGCAAGATACTGTAGACCTGCTAGAAGAAGCCAGAGAACTGACACTATCACGATCAGCTATTTATCAGCAGAACCTGCGACGATATCACATCAAGAAGGTGAATCCAAGGGTGTTCAAAGAAGGAGATTTAGTCCTCCGACTGGTGCAACACACGACCGGCATGCACAAGTTGTCACCTCCATGGGAGGGACCATTCATTGTGAGCAAAGCATTGCATAACAATGCCTATTATCTAATCGACGCTCAGCCCCTCGGAGGGAACAAGGCAGACAAAACTGGCGAAGAAACGAAGCGTCCGTGGAATGTAGCTTTGCTTCAACCATTTTACTCGTAGCATTGTATCTCAAGGTCAAGAACCAATGATGTATTAAACCTCGGCACCCAGAGCAGTGACTCGGGGACTGCCATATGTTATTTCAATTTCATGTTATGTATTTGAACCTCGGCACCTGAGCAAGTGACTGGGACTGCCATATGTTATCTCAATTTCATGTTATGTATTTGAACCTCGGCGCCCAGAAAGGACTGGGACTGCCGTGTGTTATTTCAATATCATGTTATATATCTGAACCCAGAGCAGTGACTCGGGGACTGCCATATATTATTTCCATTTCATACTAAATATTTGAACCTCGGCATCCAAAGCAGCGACTCGGGGACTGCCATATGCTGCCCCAATTTTATGTTGAGCACTACCCTGAGCAGCGCCTCGGTATTGGTCTTATATTATTTCTGAAATTTGGTTTACATATTGAAATTCGGCGCGATAAACAGTGATTCAGGGATTGCCATATATTGTTCCAAAGTGGTAGGCAACCTCTGTTCAGAAAAGATCAATATTATATGATATTCAGAGCTCACGCCTAGACTACTCGGCTAAACCACGAAAAAACGAAGGCAAGGATACATCTTAAAATCAGGAAATTCCGGGCCATCAAAGCAAGAACTCGGACGAACACCCACTTAAACGAAATGATAACAACTACAAGCGTATATGTCACAGCAGTACACGGCAAAAGAAGTTCAAATCATACAGAGAGCAGACAAATGTTTCGCGTACATCATACGCCCGGCATGCCAGGGATAAGAAATAACTTAAGCGTTGTTCGCTGGAGAGGCAGCAACTTGGTCAGGCGCTGGGCACTCCGACGTAGGAGGAACTGCGACCGAGGTTGCCTCGCCCTCCATAGACCCAGGTGCAACTTCAGCGGAAGCCCGAGGCTTCTCAGGAGCATCGATGCATGCTTGAATGACCAGATTTTGGAGGAGGACCGCGATCGCCGTCACTGTCCGAGCTTGAACCGGAGCTGCCAGATGTGGCCGAGTCATCCTCACCCTCCCCTTGCTCAGCCGAATTGTTATCAGAGGCATCCTCAACTACGACCTCCTCATCCGGGTTTGGAAGAAAACTCGGCCCTTCATTCCAGGTATGCACGTCGGCATACTCGACGAGTTGGAAGGTGCGAGCTTGCCGAAGAGCGATGAAAGTGGGGTCTTCAACCCAACGAGAACCAGTGCGCAGATTTCTCAGGATATCAAGAGAGATGTCTTCGTACCATGACAAGATGACAGTAAGGGCCATATCAGCGCCAGCGCGCCCGGCTGATTCCCTCCAGAGACTTAGTTGCCTCTCAGATGCCATCAGTCTTTTTACCAGCAATTCGACCTCGTTGATATCAGGAGTCCCAGAAGTGTTCGGCCAAAGAACGTGGTAAGCTCGAATAGCTGCTTGCACCAAATCCTGGCCCATAATTTTCATTGGACCAACTGCAGCACCAACAGCAACCAAAAAATCCTCCATTGAATACTCCGAGTCAGCGGCAACAGGAACACCTCGGCGCACACGAGCTGCAAGAACTGCTTTAGAACTTACAGGCTTGGCTTCGGGAAAATGATCTGCGCAAAACACGAACTTGTCAGGTGGCAGCAGGGACAAAAAAGAAAAATATAATTCGGCCGTGCTAAGAAGCTTACGATGAATGTAACTAATAATTATCTGAAGGTCTTTGGCCCAATCGATATTGCTCTTCTCAAAACGAGCAATTTCCTCGCTCAATCCCTGGGTTTTCAGTTCGGCAGCCTCGAGGAGTTATTTATTCTTCTGCAGCTCCAAAGCTAGCCGATTCTTCTCCTCGGAAAATTCCTGGTCGACCTTTTCTATTTCGGATTTCTGAGAGAGCTTAAGGGTATCCACCTCGGCTCGCAGCCGAGCTATTTCATCATCTTTTTCTTGTAGCTGCGCCAAATGAATAGCGCCTTGTTCTAAAAAATGCAGCATCACGTCAGGCATGGGCGTGCAATCTTGGTGGGACGCTGCAAAGGTTTGCAACTCGGCTTTACCAAGGCCAAACGCAATAAAGAAGCTTAGCACACACGTTAAAAGGGAAAAGGTGTAAGATAAAAGGGAAACTAACCTTCCAAGCTCTTGACTTTCTTCTCAAGACGAATGTTGAGGTTATTAATATTACCTGTTCACCAAAAAAGTGAGCCGGCATCTCGCGGACAAATCAATAAGAACGTCGAGAATAACGAAAAGGAACTATCGACTTACCAGCCTTTTTTACTACAGGAAGGATTTTCTCATACTTCTCTTCCAGTTTGCGGTGCGAAAAAAGCAACCTCTGAAATTCGGCAGTCCGCCGGTCATGTGCAACCTGAGCAATGGAGCAAAACGATAAATGGATATTCGAAGCTAAATCAGATCCGAGTCAAGCAAAACTTAACTCGGATCTAGGTGGTCGGATATTCGGTTAATCGAACCGAGTCAAGCAAAACTTAACTCGGATCTAGGTGGCTGGATATTCAAAGCTAAATCAGATCCGAGTCAAGCAAAACTTAACTCGGATCTAGGTGGCTGGATATTCAAAGCTAAATCAGATCCGAGTCAAGCAAAACTTAACTTGGATCTAGGTGGTTGGATATTCAAAGCTAAATCAGATCCGAGTCAAGCAAAACTTAACTCGGATCTAGGTGGCTGGATATTCAAAGCTAAATCAGATCCGAGTCAAGCAAAACTTAACTCGGATCTAGGTGGCTGGATATTCAAAGCTAAATCAGACCCGAGTCAAGCAAAACTTAACTCGGATCTAGGTGGCCGGATATTCGAACCCTAGAAATGAAGTTAAATTAAGTAAAACATCATTAAACTTCCAAGCATATAACAAGTTATTTCCTTGCAAGTTTCAGGGACTAGAGCATATAGTAACATCTGGGGAACTAATCTAAACTCCGCAAAACAACAATTACCTCATTCATCTTGTTAGTGTCAAGGATGAACTTGGCGGCTTGATCGAAACGGCCGCTGATGTCGGAAAGCTGAAAGGGCTGATTGATGGGATTACCCTCAAACTGATCAGCGGCATTCCAATTATTGGCATACTCCACCAGCAAGCCGAGGCTGTTCCCACTAGCTGTCCGAGTTAAGACCTTACCCCGGACATGTTGTGTAACCACTGCAGCCGCAGGGCTCTTATGAAGAGCAAGCTGGGTGCTGGCAGCCGAGGCAACGGAGGCTTTGGTAGGCGCAGTTCCCTTGCGCAGCATGTCAATACTCGGCTGAGAAGAGCCGACAAGACCTTTCTGGGAAGAAGCCTTGGTGGCAACAGCTTTTCTCGCCTTAGAAGAGGCATCAGCAGGAAGCGATACCTCGGTGATGGGGACGGTTTTTTCAGGAGCAGCAGGAGTCACGGTCGCAGAAGGCGCCGAGATAACGACCCCTTCGGCCGGGGCTGGAGTGGCTGTAGAAACTGCTGGGGCAGATAGAGGCTCAGTAGCGGCGCTGGGACCCACAGAAGGGGCAACGGGTTCGATGAAAATCTCGGAGGGCTGATTGGAATCAATGTCGACAAAAGGAGTTTCAGGCACGTCGCGACGAGGAGGCGACGGGTTCGGAGCTGGAGGAGAGGCAGCACGAGCAGGACTGGGAATCCTAGTATCATCGACGGGCGGAGGAGACGGCTACCGAATCGGGCGGCTAGTCATGCTAGGACCGCCGAGCTTAACAGAAAGCGGAGCACTGCAAAAATAAGAAAGAAAAAAGAGTGTCGGTATGAAAAACAGAAAGAGAGAAACAAGAAATATGAGCAAAAGGAACTTACCCGGTGACCCCAGGCATAGTCTTGCGCCTAGGAGGATTCGGAGCGGATTTCTTCATTCGTTTCTTGGGGACTGCCTCTGAGGCACTAGCAAGAGCCCCACATTTCCCCGAGGTAACATGGGGTCGAGAAGCAATAGGCTCGGCGTCGTGAACCTGACCGGCCGGATTAGCTGGGAAAGTAGAAGCCGGAAATGCATAATAAATAGGCATTGTGGCAACTACCTCAAGAACTTGGACCTCGTCCGAATCACCTTCCTCCTCATGCGCCGAGGTCTTGCCACGAGCTCGAGCCGGGGAAGGGTCCGACTTAGGGACGAACTCTTCCGAGTTCGGCTCACCAGTATCCGGGGTGCTCCGGTCCGCAGGCCACGGAAGCAACAAAACTTCGTCATCCTCATTCTTCTGCTCTGCAAACCTCTGCAAGACGGGAAAAAAGAAAGTTAGCGGAATCGTTACGAAAACAATGGAATAGCAGAACGTTATTGATTAAGCTTACTTCGGGAGGCGGACGATCGCGGGTGAACGGTTTCAATCCCCAAGCCCAATCCTCAGGCTTCTCTGTCTTAAAGATAGCTCGGACACGCTTATAGATAAGGTAATTGTCCAGCTCCACGGTTGAGACTCGGTTAGGGTCAAGAGGACCGCTCATGTAGCACAGTTTGTGAGTCCACTTCTGGAATGGGTAGATTCGGCTACTGATAAAGGTAGCCATCAGGTCTTCGCCGCATAACCCGGCGCGGATCAGCTCTTTAAGACGAATCTCAAAAGCCTCGGCCAAGGCATGACTCTTCCTCGGATTGTAATTCCAATTCACCTTAGAAGGCGGACCAATTGAGAAGGCAGGAAGCCGAATCTTGTCCTCCGTCCCTCTGTTCTTGACGTAAAAGAAGGATTTGTGCCACTTCTTGCACGATTCTAACCCGGTGACACGAGGAAATACGGATTTCCTCCGAGGAGTAATGGACGCTACCCCACATTGAGTAAGCAATTTCTCGGAAGGGTGTAGAGACTTGTCAGGGACTACGTTAGAACGAATCTGGAAGAACTTCGACCAGACGTGCACGGACGGCCATAGGCCGAAGTATCCCTCCGAGGCGGAGATAAAAGCAGAGAGAGAAGCGATGGCATTCGCAGGAAGATGATGCGGCTGAAGGCCGAAGTAGTCGAGAAACTCTCTAGCAAAATCGCTAAGAGGGAGAACAAAGCCACGCGCGAAGTGCGACATAAAAACTACATATTCGCCCTCCCTAACATCCGGAGAGGACTCGCTGCCGGGTAAGCGACAGGAGACCTCGGTGGGAATCCTTCGAGTTCGGATAAGCCACTCAATCTCGCGGCGTGTAACAGAAGAGCCTTGCCACGAGCCTCGCTCGGGCCCAGAGCCAGCGTCATCATCCTCTACCAGAGCACCACTAAAGGAGCTAGACATGGGTTAGACGGAGAGATCGACGGAAGAAGAGCTGACGGCGGAGGGAAGTTTAGAGCTACGAGGCCCCGTCGTGATTTTGCACGGGAGCGGCGGCGGAGGAGCAGAGGAACCGCCGCACGAATACAAGATCGAAACGGATAACTCTAGGACAAAACCTAGGCAACGCGGCCGGAAAGAACTCACCGGCGACGGTGCCGGAGCTGGCGAGCGCAGGCGAGGAGGACGGAACAACACGGCGGAGTCCTCGCCGTCGGAAGTTCTGGTGAGCGCGCGGCGGCGGAGCTGCAAGAGGGCGCGGAAGCGGGAGGAAGAAGAAGGGCACAGGCGAACGAGAAGGGGAAAAGTGAATTCCCAGACGCCGTGCCCCTCTTTATAATTGAGCCACAAGCGAGGTAGTGGGATCGTGGGTGCAGCAGTTGACCGTGTAGATCATGGGTGCGGCACAAACGCACGACGTTAAGTGGAACCGCACCAACGGCCACACAGCAGCGAAGAAGGTTGCGATCCCCAAGGGAAACAGCACGCGAGGCGTCGCGTAGGCGCGATGCAAGATGTTAATCAGAGCCTGTCAAGAATAATCAGAGAGGAACAAAAAACTAGAAGAACAATGATGGGGGTGACACGTAGGACAAGGCGTACGAGAGAAGGAACATGGGTACCTCGAACGAGAAAAAGATAACTCGGAAATGATACAGAAAAATGTGATGAAGCTGATACGACCCGACCGAAGTTATCGGCAGGGCCACACCAGCTTCGGGGACTAATGTTGGGGGGGTGACCCCGGATAGGTTAAAGACGGGGAAAGACGAAGGTACGATCCCCGTCTGGTTTCCGAGTTACAGTCTAAGTCGGCCGAATCCTGTAGAAGTCGGCCGACATATGGAGGCAAGAGACCCGTATATGTATATTAAGACATTACCCGGACGAGATATTACGTAAGTCGGCCGGGTTAGCCTGAGTGATCTTGATGCAGGTGAAGGACGATCTGAGCTATGCGAGGAAGGACCGAATGATATGAAGCTTGCAGGAGAAGGAGAAGCCTGAAGTCAAACCCTAGCTGCAAGCTAGGGAGAATCTGAGCGGAGCCAAGTGCTACGGACAAAGGCGCAGAGAGACAGAGAGGCAGGAGGAGGTCACGGAGGTGACAGTCCAGAAGACCGAGGCGCACAGGAGTGGCCCTCTGGAACCTTGCCGTCGTTAGAGGGGCGACAGGGAAAGGGGGGCGCCGAACTACTATATTGGGACAAGCATATTCCTCGAATATGCTTGCCACGCCAGCCCTAGAGGAACCCAGGGCTCTCCTTTATAAGGAGAGGCTTGGACTCAGATGGGGGGATCGAGAAAATTTAGAGCCGCTAGGCTGGAAAAGTTCTTCTCTTCTCCCTGTATACAACTCAAGGAGCACCTGTAGCCCAAGGAAGAAGAAATAAAGATCTTTGCCTTAGTCTTCTGTGTAGAATCAACTACATCTTCCCTCCCCAGATCCCTCTAGCATCTATTGGCCCCATACTTTAGCCTACACATGGCATCTGCCGTGATACCACCACGACACCGACCGAATCGGTACCAGCGAATAACGTTGCGCCGCGTGTCACCAGATGGATTGGAATTAGAATTTGAAATCTGATTTAGGTATGATTTTGAAAACCCTCTAACTTTTGATCCACACGTCCAAAAATTGCAAATTTGGTATCATTGGAATCAGTGGAACAAACCCTAGCCAACCATGCCCTTGGTTTAGCAAATAGTATCTGTTAGAGTGGATGTTTTTGCAGAAACTTTTGTATGCTTGTTAAGATTGTAAAAATTGTTCAAAAATGTTTTTGGGAATAAAATCTTTTGCAATTGGATTGCTTTGAACCTACTGACCATAGGAAACACTTTGTGGACTCAAAAATGTATTTGGTGAAACAACATAATGATTCTTTGATTTAAAACCATTTCTAGTCAAATAGAAATGTAGTTTATTTACTAAAAATGCTTTTGTTAGAAAACCTTTGGAAAATGTTTTGTTTTAAACTCTCTGACCCCAAACACCAAGTTTTATGGTTTGAAAACATATTTGGTGAACCCTATAGGTTAATGCCTTAGTAAAAATATTTCTACACCGCATAAAATGATACTTTGTTTTGAAAATGGTTTATAAAGAGAAACCTTTTGTAAAATGACTTTGCCACTTTAAAAAATGACCATTAGGTGTATTCCAATATTTATGACCCATTAGGAACCACTTTTTAAAATTAAACAAAGCTTGGCATGCTTGCATGCATTACTTTGATTCTATTATTTTATGTGTGTTGTTTTGCTTGATTGGTAGATTGAGTTTGTGCCTTGTTTGATTGGAATGTAGTGACTTGAAGAGTGTGATTGTTGCAAGGACAAGGAGTGAACTTATACCCTCTATCAAAAAGTCAAGTGATGCTTCATACTTTTTGTCCCATTACTTTCACTATGCACTAGTGATTTTCTCTAAGTAAAACTTGCATGGAATTTTGCTAAGTATAAACCTTACTATAGGAAAACTAGTAGATGAAACCTTAGTGGAAATATTCCAAAGTTAATATTCCTATTACTATCAAGCTTAGCCTAGCTAATATAAAACAAGGGTGGAATATATATTCACACTATGGAAAAAACCTCTAAGTTTGAGGACTTGTGTTTTATTTAATAAAACAACTAAGTTAATGAATCACCTGGGTGGAATGGTAATTGCTTGGTGGATTTTGGTTGAGTGGTTCACAAGGCCCATGTATATGGTTTACCTTGTGTATCTCACTTGTGGATGGACACCTAGGAACAAAGAGATTTGAGATGTCAAATGTTGAGAAGCTTCAAGTGCAACCACTTGGCAATATGGGCTCTGCCATGATCATATAGGTTGCAAGAACTTAGCCATATGGACAGAGGGTGGTAGTGTTTGATAGGTTGGAACGCGTCCATTTTGGTCTAAGGGAAGGCTTCTGAAAGATCTTGTCTTGGGAAACCAAGTCTTGTGGGGAAAGTGCACCACCTCTACAGAGTGTAAAATCTAAGTACTTAGCCATGTCCCTGGTAAAGGACAATTTGAGCATCAAGACATGGAAGCAATCAAGAATCTCATCATTCAAATTTCTAAGTTAAAACCTTGTGGTATGAACAAGGGTTGTTTGAAACCTTCAATCTTTGATTGAGAGATGCCTTGGTTAAAGGATCTTCAAATCTTTGATTGAGAAAATGATTTTGCCAAGCAAAACTTAGTATTTTCAAATGTTAAGGAAAAATCTATTTTGAGCAATGCAAGCCTCAACTCCACTTAGCCAAATGCATATAGATGATAGACTCCACTATACTACCATAGTATCACTTGCCAAAACAATTCAAATGTATTGACCCTTTGTGGCTGTAACTTGTATGTTGCAGGTTTGATTGATTTTAGTGAAGATTGATTGATTAGGATTACAAAGTCTACAACCAACATGTCTGCCTGTGGCACTTTGAAGATGAAGGACCCCATGACTATAGTTATTCCGCTGCAATGTAATGTAATAGCCAAATTAGCTATGTAAGATGTAATAAAATTATGTTATTCCTGGTTATAAAGTTATATTATGACATTTGTTTCTTGATATTACATCTTAACTGTGGATGCTAGCTATTGATCCAGGGACTAGCATTGTAAACACAGGGGACACCACCTTATGTTAATAAAGGTTGGGACACTCCCTCTACAGATGGTATCAGAGCATTGTGTTGCCTGTAGGATTTGTAAACCTAGGATTGGACAAAAACCCTTAGAAGAATAGGAAGTTGTATTTTGATCCAAAAACTTATTTACAAACATACTTGTAAACTCTTGCCTTAACCATTTTGGTTTCAACTCTACATCTCTTCTATTTCAACTTGATGGAAAAACCTACCCATGGCCAAAGACTACACCATGTGCAAAGTACTTCTACAACAACTTCAACTCTAATGACTCCAACTTCTTCAACTCTAATGACTTCAACTTCTTCAACTCTAATGACTTCAACTTCTTCAACTCTAATGACTTCAACGTCTTCAGCATGTTCACCAAGGCTTCCAACTTGGATACCACTAAGGACTATAAGTAAGACAAGGAAATCTTGCTCAAAATTTAGAGACTGAGGGAATGCAAAAGTTAGAAAGAACCTACATCATTTGAAGTATTGCAACCAAGAGTTTATCTCAAGGAAACCATGATTTCATGCAAGAAGAATCATGAAGGAAGGAAAGATCACACGTGAACCATATAGATGGACCACCATATTTTAGTTGAGATAAAACACACCAACTTATGTGGTGTAACAAAAATATTTTGTTGCCTAAGTATGTGCTTGAACCTTGTTTGAGTGAAATGTTTGGTTTGTGATTGCATGTACATTGCTTGTGTGAATTGTGATGTGTGTGATTAGAAATAATTCCTTAGAAATATCTTGCCTATTCTAATATCCCTTCAACCCAAACAGATGACTACTCCAAGAGACTCCAACATCAAGGTTGATGACACCAACACCAACCAAGAGGACAGCATGAAAGAGCTTATAGCAACCCAGAACCAATTGAACCAAGTGATAGCTCAATTCATAGCCAACACTAGTGGAGAAGATCCAATACTACAAGGATTTTTGGAAACTCAAGGCCAATTGATGCTTAAGGTGACTGATCAAATGATCAAAATGGAAGAAAGCTATCCCAAAAGAGTCTATGACAACAAGGATGGCAGAAATATTATTCTAGATGGAGCACCAGCTTGCATTATTTGTGGAGACAAGGATCATACTTACAAGGAGCATGGAGATCAATGCCCCAACTGTGAAGAGAAACATCTTGTTGGACAATGTCCCACTTCTCAAGCTACTTGCTACCTATGTGAAGGAAACAACCATGTTCCTATCCAATGCCCCATCTATGCCATTGTTGAACAAAAGAAACAAGAAGGATCCAAGTATAACAAGAAGGTTGATGGCAAAGGAAAAGGACCACTTATACCTCCAAACAAAACAACCCAATTGTAACAACTTGTCCACAAGAGCCACGTAAAGAACTCAAGGACATCCACTGTTTCAATTGCAAGAACCCAGGGCATTATGCAAGCAACTATCCAGAAAAGATGAAGAACAAGCTGAACAAGCCTATGGAGAAACTCAACCTTGGCCCATGAGTCAAGTATGGAAACCAAGGACACAATGCAAATGTCTGCCCATGAGAAATTTTCCCCAGGATCCCAAGAAGGACAATATGTAATTTTTGTTTGAAATTTTTTAAGGATGGTAGTACCCTAGTTGTTTGAGCCTGCTTGTAACCCTAGCCTTCCCAAATCTCGGGACGAGATTTATTTTAAGGGTGGTAGCCTGTCACATCCCAAGATTTTCCAAATCTTGTAATGTGAAAATAAATGAATAAAATAAAACTTTGTTTGATTTTTAGGGCCAGAAGAAACTTTTTGAATTCATTTGGAACTTCAAACCTATTTGAATTAAATAAAACCCCAAAGGGATTTATAAAGATAAACATTTAATAAATGAAAATAAAATATTTTGGATTTACCATTTTGGATCTTTAAAATAAAAGGATTTTGTTTTCAAATGAAAAGGTGGATTTATAAATAAGGATTATTTTATAGAACCAAATTAAACCTTGGCCAAGCTTTTGAATTAAAACATTTTGTTTTGATAAATTTATTTAAAATAAATTAATAAGCATTTAATATCCAAGTTTTATTAATAAAGTTTTTACTATTTCCAAAATAACAAAACTTATTTATTTATTTAAAAATAAGTTTTCTAAGTACTTTATATTCCCAAATAAAACCTACTGATTTGGTTTTGAAAATAATTAGATTTCAAAATGGGTTTTAAAATAAACATCAAATTATATTTTGATTTGATAACAATGGTCTATTTATTTAATTAATAATGGACCTAAAATAAAATTATTATTTTGATTTTGGAATTTGGTTTATGTTACTGAACAGAACCAAATTCATAGTGCAAGGTTTGGTGATTGTTCGATTTGATTTGGACATTGTTTGGTTGTTTGAAATTTCAAAACAGAATTGGAAAATAGAAAAAGAAAAAGCCAGCAGACAGAAAAAAATAGAGTCTGGACCAGCCCAGTTGACAGAGCCCAATAGGCCTAGTACCAGCCCAGCTCCCCTCCCCGAAAGAAAACGGTTCGCACCAACTTGTCAACCCACAGAGAAGCTGACCAGTGGACCCTTCCCTCACTCCCTCTCCTCACTGACGACTGGACCCCACCTCCCTGTTCATCCTCCTCACCCGCGCGACCCCTTCTCCCCCAAACCGCGCCGCCGTTCTCTGTCATTCAACCGCGCGTTCAATTCACGAATAATGGCTGCGTTAATCTTGCCCCGACCATGCGTACATAAGCGCCCCTCCTCCCTCTGTCATTTCCCTCAAACGCGAACGCCACATCGCCACCAGGCTGCTCGCATTGCTTGCGACAACCCCCTGTCTCCGACCACCTTCCACCTTCGATTCCGGCCAAGCCACACCACCTCCTGCCTCCCCGAGCACACGAACACCTTCCCCACTTCCAGGCGCATCCACCTGTGCCCTTCGTACGACCGCGAGCGCCCCAGAGCAACGTCTGCAACAAGCTCTGAACGACGCCGCCGTCCGCTCCAACTCCGACGAGCCCCACAGGTAGATTCCGGCCGCCCCTCTTCTTCTCGTTCACGCACACAGCATCTCCGTGATCCCCTGCGTCTAACCATGCTTCTGGTTTGCCTTCTCATGACCCGTAGCATCGTCTTTGACCTCGACCAGAGCCAACCGTCACTAGAACGAACTCCGGCGAGGAATTCCTCCTGCCCTCGCGCGCCCCTTGCCCCGATGACCACGACGAGCTTCCCCAGCCTCCTGCGATCTCGGTGAGCCTACTCCCTCCCTCTCTTGCTTCTAGTTTCGCCAACGCCGCCACTATCTGGCCGCTCCACCGCTCGCCGTTGTCCTAGCGCCGCCAGCTTTTGGCAAGTCAGTAGGAGCCGTTCGATCTAGATCGGGCGAGCAAGATTAGATCACTTAACCGCGAAGGGGTATGCTTTCTGGACCGCACGATTTGATTAGATCCAACGCACTGTGTCTGCCGATCCGACCGAATCGGTACCGGCGAATAACGTTGCGCCGCGTGTCACCAGATGGATTGGAATTAGAATTTGAAATCTGATTTAGGTATGATTTTGAAAACCCTCTAACTTCTGATCCACACGTCCAAAAATTGCAAATTTGGTATCATTGGAATCAGTGGAACAAACCCTAGCCAACCATGTCCTTGGTTTAGCAAATAGTATCTGTTAGAGTGGATGTTTTTGCAGAAACTTTTGTATGCTTGTTAAGATTGTAAAAATTGTTCAAAAATGTTTTTGGGAATAAAATCTTTTGCAATTGGATTGCTTTGAACATACTGACCATAGGAAACACTTTGTGGACTCAAAAATGTATTTGGTGAAACAACATAATGATTCTTTGATTTAAAACCATTTCTAGTCAAATAGAAATGTAGTTTATTTACTAAAAATGGTTTTGGAAGAAAACCTTTGGAAAATGTTTTGTTTTAAACTCTCTAACCCCAAACACCAAGTTTTATGGTTTGAAAACATATTTGGTGAACCCTATAGGTTAATGCCTTAGTAAAAATATTTCTGCACCACATAAAATGATACTTTGTTTTGAAAATGGTTTATAAAGAGAAACCTTTTGTAAAATGACTTTGCCACTTTACAAAATGACCATTAGGTGTATTCAATGTTTATGACCCATTAGGAACCACTTTTTCAAATTAAACAAAGCTTGGCATGCTTGCATGCATTACTTTGATTCTATTATTTTATGTGTGTTGTTTTGCTTGATTGGTAGATTGAGTTTGTGCCTTGTTTGATTGGAATGTAGTGACTTGAAGAGTGTGATTGTTGCAAGGACAAGGAGTGAACTTATACCCTCTACCAAAAAGGCAAGTGATGCTTCATACTTTTTGTCCCATTACTTTCACTATGCACTAGTGATTTTCTCTAAGTAAACTTGCATGGAATTTTGCTAAGTATAAACCTTACTATAGGAAAACTAGTAGATGAAACCTTAGTGGAAATCTTCCTAAGTTAAGATTCCTATTACTATCAAGCTTAGCCTAGCTAATAGAAAACAAGGGTGGAATATATATTCACACTGTGGAAAAACTCTAAGTCTGAGGACTTGTGTTTTGTTTAATAAAACAACTAAGTTAATGAATCACCTAGGTGGAATGGTAATTGCTTGGTGAATTTTGGTTGAGTGGTTCACAAGGCCCATGTCTATGGTTTACCTTGTGTATCTCACTTGTGGATGGCCACCTAGGAACAAAGAGATTTGAGATGTCAAATGTTGAGAAGCTTCAAGTGCAACCACTTGGCAATATGGGCTCTGCCATGATCATATAGGTTGCAAGAACTTAGCCATATGGACAGAGGGTGGTAGTGTTTGATAGGTTGGAACGCGTCCATTTTGGTCTAAGGAAGGCTTGAAAGATCTTGTCTTGGGAAACCAAGTCTTGTGGGGAAAGTGCACCACCTCTGCAGAGTGTAAAATCTAAGTACTTAGCCATGTCCCTGGTAAAGGACAATTTGAGCATCAAGACATGGAAGCAATCAAGAATCTCATCATTCAAATTTCTAAGTTAAAATCTTGTGGTATGAACAAGGGTTGTTTGAAATCTTCAATCTTTGATTGAGAGATGCCTTGGTTCAAGGATCTTCAAATCTTTGATTGAGAAAATGATTTTGCCAAGCAAAACTTAGTATTTTCAAATGTTAAGGAAAAATCTATTTTGAGCAATGCAATCCTCAACTCCACTTAGACAAATGCATATAGATGATAGACTCCACTATACTACCATAGTATCACTTGCCAATACAATTCAAATGTATTGACCCTTTGTGGCTGTAACTTGTATGTTGCAGGTTTGATTGATTTTAGTGAAGATTGATTGATTAGGATTACAAAGTCTACAACCAACATGTCTGCCTGTGGCACTTTGAAGATGAAGGACCCCATGACTATAGTTATTCCGCTACAATGTAATGTAATAGCCAAATGAGCTATGTAAGATGTAATAAAATTATGTTATTCCTGGTTATAAAGTTATATTATGACCTTTGTTTATTGATATTACATCTTAACTGTGGATGCTAGCTATTGATCCAGGGACTAGCATTGTAAACACAGGGAACACCACCTTATGTTAATAAAGGTTGGGACACTCCCTCTACACCTTCTCTGCCGCTCAAGCCGGCCTATGACCTTCCCGAGCATCGTCGCTGCCTCACCTCTGCCCCCATGCCCGTGAGGCCCTCCCTGGGCCTGACCCTCTCCGTCGCGCCGCCGACCTCCCTCTCTCTCTGCCAGGCCACCCCGCCTCCCCCAAGCTCCTGCCAGGGCCACATCTCTCTGCTGCGGTACCGGCCTGCCCTCTCCCTCGCCTTCTGCCACGTACCGCGCCCGACCGTGCGTCCTCGTCTTCGACGCGACCGCATCCCTGGCCCGGCTCTGCATCGTGCGCCACTCTTCAACCCGCGTCGGCCCTGTACCCTGTTTCCCCCTGGTGACGACCTGCTTCGGCTCCCATCTCTAGTAAGGCGTGCATCCACACTGGCAGCTGTTTTAACTGCTTACGTCTGCGTGTATGTAGTATGTTGTGCTGGGGTTTTGAAGAGGATCAGATGGTGTGGTTAGTATGTCTGAGAAAATGGTTTTGTAGTGATGTTGTTATGCTGCTACACAGATACAAGACCATACGAGAGATATCGCCCTCCCCAAGATCGACCGATGTACAGATCCCCGCGGCGAAGTAAAGTGCATCCGAAGACCACGGTGCCGACCCTAGCCGTCATGGCACCAAAGCCGGACCAAAGGTCGCCTTCCCGGAACACCAAAAACTCCATCAGGGATTTCAAGGCCTTCCGAGGACCGTTTTCGCCGAAACCTCGGAACCCCAAGATCGCCATTCGATGTGTGACCCCTATCCAAGACCCCTCATATTTTTATAATATATGGTATTGATCTTGTTGCATATTAAATGAACATGTTTGCTTACATATTGTGGGTGTTTGGGGGTATCTAGATGATTCACCTAAATTAAATATGGAGACCATATGCGGGCGAATCTAGTCTAATATTGGTCCCATTTAAATTTGTGCATCGAACTGGTGTTATAACTTTGCCTTGTTAACACAACATTTAAATTGCGGGGTATCTTAAACAACATGCACCGTCTAATTAATTGTCGGGACCCCGGTTCCGCTTAATATGGCCTAATCGCATTGCATCCTTGCCATGTCATACATCATACATGCATCATGCTCGACCTTTTGTCGTAGTATTAAATAGTGCATCTGGTGTTTCTTCTAGTTCTTTGCTTCTTTACGGATTAGGCCGATGAGTTGATGCGAGTGTCGACCCGATCTTCGGATGAAACTTCCGCAATGTTTTTCCAGGCGAGCATTCTCCCCTTTCTACCTATTTTACTTTATAGTCTTTATTTCCTCCTGTTGATCTATTGCTATCTGTGTTGCGATGTTCTAGTTTTCGTACCTGTGATATCCCTTACAGCCTTATATTGCCTTGGACACATCCTATTACCTGTTGTTTGGTAGATAGTTGGACTTGCGCGTCGTAGTCGCTTGCTTAAGTGTTGTTGCGTGTCGTCAAGTATCATAGTTGTTGGAATACTGCCATATGCTTTATGTTGGAGATGATCATGGATTTAATTACCGTTTAACAACTAAAATTGAAGTAGGTAAATAATGGAGAGGCACAAGTGGGCAATAGATGTTATTTGGTTTTTAACTGTCCACTTGTGTCACGTAGGACCCCGAGTACTTGATACCTGTTCTTTGAGTATTCGCACTATCCGCATGTGGGACCATGAATCCCCCTAGCTAGAGCTTGAGTCATATTTATTTCTTGGGGCCACAAAGTAGTTTGGGACTTTATTTCTATCCTGTACTTATGCCATGCTTTACTACTTTATTTACGATTGTGCGTGGAGCGCCTGTACTGTTTTGGATCGCAGCATGATTACGCGGTATCGACAAGCCTAGTCACACTTTTGGGTTTCTAGTCGTTTACTGCCGTTCTCGCAACCTCTGGGTCCGTCTCGGAGCCGGCCAACTTCGTAGCGGGTAGCTTGGTGGGGTGGCCCCTTGAAATTTATATGAATCTTGCAATTGCTACGTTGTGATGCCTCGTTGGGTTTTATTTGGTTTTTCCCGAGGTTGATCGTGCGTGTGTCGCTATTTGTGCCCCCCTGCAGGGTAAAACTTTCTGAAAGCCGTGTCCGCGGTTATGGACGACTTGGAGCACAGTATCTCGATCATAGACAACTATAACTAAAGTAGTGCTATAAATTTGACTTTATAATGACTAGTAATCAGCTTTACTATAATGGAATGGCTAAATAAAAGTGCCAACAATTGCTGGTTTGGGTTGTCACCTGTTACCATTGTATCTGACTAGTAAGTATTGCAACTACAATGGAATGGCTAAATAAAATTACCAACAACTGCTATGTTTTGGGATGCCTCATGCTATATGTATTTGACTAGTAAGTACTACAACTACAATGGAATGGTTAACTAAAAGTGCCCACTTCTTATTATATCAGGATGACTATCTATACCTGACTAGTAATTGCTGCAACGATAACTGAATAAATAAAACTGCCAACTGTGTGAGTTCCTCGGTTGACTTCCTCGTTTGGTCTCGAGGGGGAAATACCAGGATGGGTATGCTTGATGATAGTTTCAGGTTGGATCCGAATATATATTTCTTATCCCTATCTGATAGCCGCCAGTTGTTTTGAGTCTCTATAGGTTGTTTAGTGCATGTCGCGCTGCCGCTTCATTCCACCATACCTATGTAGGCGAGGACCGCCGAATTCTAGTCTCGCCGTGTACTGGCCTCAGTACTGACCGTGCTCTCTTTCCTTCGACCTTTGTCGGCACCCCTTTTGTTAAGCAGGTTTTGAGATCGACGTCGTTAGCAGGGTTACCCTTCTGGCTTAGCCTGGGCAGGGTTATGGACGCCATTGGCTATTCTTCAGGGCTCTTAGCCCCATTTGCATCTTGTCTATAGTCGGATGTTGTATCGTTTTCAAGGTGATTTGGATCTTTGTACTGTATATCTGTATTCTTGACTCTTGGAGTCGTTGTTGTATATACATCTGTTCTGTGGGTTCCATCGTGGACTATTGTGTAATGATATAACTTCATTTTCCACCCGCACGCAAGTGCCTGGTGGGCACCTTTGAATCGTTTCTATGCGGGTTTGGCAGGAATCGCTGAAACCTACATAGGTTCGATTCCGAGTGTGTTACAAAGCTTCAAGATAAATATAGCAAGTCCAACATTATTGAGGATGATTGTGTTGCTTCTAGTTCCGGTCGAGATGATCTCTCATCGTCTACACTTCACCAACATGTGATTTTTCACAAGGTAATGATACGGTGAGTGGTGATAGAAATTGCAATATGGATAGTGTGCTTACTATTTGTAATCCTTCATCCCTATCTAGTTGCAATGATCTATCTTCGGACGTTAACACTTCTAGCACTCACAGCTCCTTACATGCTAGTGTTGATAGTCCTTGCATATCATGTAGTAATGGATTGAATAAATCTCATGATGATATGCTTGTGTTGTCTTGTTGCCATGATAAAAATGCTTCTATTTCCTCTAGTGCTTGTGTTGCTAACCATGTAGAGGAAACCGAAGATTCTATAGACCAAGACAAGGTTTTGGATGATGCTTGTGCTACTAACTCTATTTTTTGTGAAGCATATATCTTGAAGGAGAATGTTGAGCTAAAGGCTCAACTTGCTTTGCTAACTAGCAACTATGGGAAATTAGAAGAAAGTCATGTTAAGCTCTCAAGCTCGCATGAGGATCTTCTAGTCTCCCATGGTAGGCTTAAGTTAACTCATGAGGCCATTGTGTCAAAGGTAACATCTAGTGGGCCTCATGTGGACATTAGCACTATATCTAATCCATATGTTATATTGTCATGTGCTACTCCTTGTAATTCATCCTCTCACAACCATGCTATATCTCGTGATGAATTACATTATGTGCCTTGTTGCTCTAACAATGTAGCACCTACTTCCTCTAGTACTTTTGTTGAAACTAACCATGTAGAGGAAATAAAAGAGCTCAAGGCTCAAGTCACTTCTTTGAAGAATGACTTGAAAAAGGGTCATCAAGGGAAGGTCACACTCAACAAAATATTGAGTGTGCAAAAATTCCCCAATGACAAGAGTGGGCTTGGATTCAACTCCAATGTCAAGAACAAGTCCACTATCAAGTTGAAGCACAAGGACAACAAGAATAATGGCCAATATCAAGTCAAGAATCCGTCCAACATTGTTTGCTTCAAGTGCAAGGAAGAAGGGCACCATGTTAGATCTTGCCCATTGAATAAAAAGCCTCTTAGTGTGAAGCAACAAGGGAAGCGGCCTCAAGCTCCACCTCAAGTCATTAATGAGCCTCTTCCCATACTCGAGCTCTTCCTCGAGTTGTGGCTTCTCCTAAGAAGAAAGATGGCAAGAGTAGAACTTGCTACATATGCCGTGAGAAGGGGCATATTTATTCCTCATGCACTCTCGGTATCTCCTCATCCAACCCTATCATTATTGATGATGCTTATTCTCTTTGTAAGGATGAGGTTGGCAATGTGTTTGGCAAATTTGTTGGTGCCCAATGTGGTGTCAAGAAAAGATCGATTTGGGTTGCCAATCCTATTGTGACTAACTTCTTAGGACCCAACTTGGTTGGGGACCAACAAGCCAAAACTTGATCAATAGGTGTGTTTTGGAGGGCATTGGAGACTTGGCTACATCATGAAGAATTAAGGGATCTTCATTATTATATTTGTCAAGCCAAGTCATGTGGTTTAAATTGCTCCTATTATTATTATATTTCCAATGTTCCTCCTTGCGGTAACATATTCTTAACTCATTTCATTGAAAGTTACTCGCCCCCTTGTGCATGTGTTGGTTTTGTATCTTCCATGCTTTTGTACATGTTGTGCTTTCCACTTAACTATCTTAAGGTATCAAGCATATTTGTGTATGATTAGGTGGAACACCATGTATGTGTGTTTCTTGTGTTTGAGCCTTACTTGGTTATATTTGGTATCTTATTTGGCTCGTTTGAGAGATTAATGGATTATCCCATTTTGGGGGAGTGTTATGCTTGGGCATTCCACAATCCTAAAAATTGTGTGTACATGAGGAATACCACCTAGTATTTATATTGGATTATTGTCTAGTCTCTATGTGGTATAATTCTCATGAGAAATTTAATTTTATAATGTCCATTAATTATCTCTATTTGTATCATTTTGCCTCGTGTTGGTTTTATGGTAGTATCACATTATGGGGGAGTCATATGCTTAGTGCATATTACAATCCTAGAAAATGTGAATATTCGAGGTTGTGTCACTTAGAATTGATATTGATAATTATCTAGCACCTATGTGACACATTTGCTCATACAAGTTCCAATTTGCTTGAATGTTGTTGTTGATCATATTTTGGATCTTGTATATGAGAGTGTTTCTTGGTATGTTTTTCCTCATATTTAGATCTCTATATCATCATGGAAACCATTTACTTAAAGTTACTCTAATCACTAGTGATTGTGTGACTATTGGAAGCTACCAAGAATCTTGTTCGAAGTATCATGCTTAATTCTTATATTTTGTTATATGCTTATTGTTGTGACTATGATCTTGGATATCCATGCAAGCTACCTTGGGAAATTTATTCCCAATATTTCTTGTCCTTGGACAATGAGTACTAAATTATGGTAGAATTTATTGATCATATTCACTTTGGCCTTTGCTTAATATTATCTTATCTTTGGCCAAGTAAATGTATTGTGTGCTCCCATGTATTCCTTGCTTCTTTTGGATCCTTTTATTTTTATTTGGTATCCTCTTGTGTTTTATTTAATGTAGGTAGTAGTGATGATCTCATTTGTGTGCATTTTGCATTCAAAAGCAAAAATTCTATATAATGTACTACTTATGGGTGAGCTCTCCTATATTATCTAGAACATTCCTTTTATGCTTCTTTGTTTGGTCCATATCGGGTTTTATGTGCTTGGAACCTCAATCTTTTTGTTTTGGTATTTGTGCCATCATGAAAAGTTTGGGGAGTTTAGTTTCTTGTTGGAACCTTGCTCTTTTTAGGAGTTGGTTTTGTCTCATTCCTTGTTTCATGTTTTTTCCAATTTTAGAATGAGATAAATCCTTGAGCATTTGTGTTTTTATATATCTTTTGCTCTTTGGCTTTAGCCTAGTTCATTTGTTGAACTTGTGATCTTTCATGTGGTGATTTGTTTCTTTGATACAATTTGGATATCGTTTGTCATGTCACACTCTTATGTGTGCAATCTCGATTTACTTGGTGTTTTTGTTCAAATTGTATTTCCTTTTTGGTTCTTGAAAGCTTTATGCATGCATATTTACTATATGTTTATATTATGACATGCTTGCTTTCTTTGATCCAATATATAGGGGAAACTCCACCAAATCCCATCGGCTAAGTTGTGCATGAAGTTCAATTTCATATCAATATGCACATGTTTATGTGGAGTCTCTCCTATGTATTGTAGTTGCACTAACTACTTTGGACCCAACAAGTTTGGGACCATTTTGTACCTAAATGTGTTGTAGATACATTGGAGATAGATTGGATGCTCGTCTCTCAATTTTGAAGAATTGATGTATACATGAAAATTGGAGGCAAGCTATAGGATGATCAACGAATTCATATCCTCTACATCCTACCAATTATATCTCGGTAACAAGTATCTCTTTCTCATGCTCATATATCTTCCAACCGTTTGTCGGTTGCCTTCTAGCATGAATTCATGTATTTGTAATTGTTGTATCTCTAGCCATGGTATTAAGATAACTCTCTATTGTAAATGTGTAGAAGTTGAGATGAGTGCATATGATTGGGACTATACAAACTCATGCATATGATCTATCAATCCCAAATATGTCAATCTAGAAATTTTATTGCCTATATTTTCCTCAAACTTCTCTCATGTGCAATAGTGAGATTTTGCTAGTATATTTTTCTCGTGATACTTGTTGCCTTTCTCCATATATTCCAACTTTCTCCTTTTCCTTTGGTGATAGTTGTAATATCTGTAGTGTGTTGGTGTTTGAAGTTCATTAATGTACAATAAGATATATTTGAGCCTTTGGCCATGCTTTGAAGAAAAAATCTTATTGATATATGTTATGACTTCATGTTAACCTTTTATATGATTTATGGTATATCTTCTTTATGTGTGCATATTTCTTTGTTGACATATGTCCTTGTGATGTTTTCCACTTGGAGACATATACACATAAGCGTAGATAATCTTAGTTGATTTTTAAATCCTTGGAGACCACCTTTCTATTCCTTTTGATTCCTTCGTGGGTTCCAAATTTAATTGCCTATGAGTGCTTGTTCCTCTTGTTTGCATATTTGGGCACTCATATTTGTTCTCTCATGCCTTGTATTGTTAAATGAACTCAGATGTGTGAGGATTCCATGATTATGCACCTTGTTCCCAATTACAATTATCATAATTGGTGCATTATCTTTGGGGAGCTCATCTAATTCATTTAATAATGCTCATTTGTCTCCTTTCTCATTTATTGTGCCTTAAATGTTTATGGAGGAGTGAGGATTCCATATTTGTGCACTTTTGTATTGAAATACAACATTCTAAAGTGTGCACAAATCTTGGGGAGCTTCTCTATTTTATTTAAGCATTTGTTTGATCTTTCATTTAGTGTGTTTTAAATGCTTATAGGGAAGCAAGGATTCCATATTTGTGCAATATGTATACTAATGCATTTATTTTGAATTGTGCACAAATCTTGGGGAGCTTCTCTATTTGTTATTGAAAGCACTCTTTTCCTCATATCTTAATATCTTGTTGTTTACATTTGGACTCATTTGTTGTTTTCATTTGATTTGTCGGACCTTGTAATTGCTTGCATCATTTGACTTTATTTTGGTAATCTTCGGGTCCTCGATATAGTCCTACTCCCTCCCAAGTATTCATCATTGGATATGTGCGAAGGCACACCTTTGGAGGAATTATTACTATATTTTCCTTCTAGAACTTGTCACCCATTTCGGCAATCGATGCCAATGGGTGAGAAGTTTTAGATGGTTTAAGGGAAATAGTTTATGCTTTGAGTTTGTTTCTAAGCATTTGAATTTCATGCTCTTGCATCTTTGTTGTTGCTTAGAATGTGGTATATATAGAGTAAACTCCACCAATGATAATGATTGGCAATATATGCAATGAAATTCAAGTTCATCACACATGCATAGATTGTGGGGGAGTTTGCTCTATATATGGTGGTGGTACCAATATAACATACTTATGTAGTATTTGATATTGGTGTTACCATGTTGTTCATTAAGATTCCTTATATAAACCCTCTTAAAGGGATTGTCATCAACTACCAAAATGGGGGAGATTGAAAGAACAAGTTGGGCCCTCATGTGTGGTTTTGGTAATTAATGACAATCTTTATAAACTAATGTGTGTATTAATTTGCACTTGTAGGATTTGTCCATTGGCATCGCTTGGAGCTTGTGTCGGCTTCAAGGTCGATGAAATGAGAAGAAGATATGTTGTGCAAGCTCAAATTGCGCCATCTATAGAATATCTCATGTAACATCCCAATTTTTTTTCCTATTTTGGAATGTTATAAATAAAAATCAATAGCTTGATTGATTGTTTGACTTTGTTGAAAATTCTCAAAGAGAAGAAACTTTTTGAATAGAAAATCCTCTCAACCTTGAATTGAAAATCTTATATTCTTTTGTTATGACCTAAGTAGCCATATAAGCAAAAGGGCATGGATTGATTATGGATTGTAGAATTGGTGTGCAATATTTCAAAATGAAAATCATGAAGCATTCATAAGCATTTCATTACATCCATGCAAGTTGTCACAAACTGAATCCAAATCCTGGTATCCAAATCCTATAGTTGATTCACCCAAATGTTCCTAAAGGTAATTAAATTGACTTTATAAAACCCACTGTTGCTAAGGCATAAATTATTGATAATTATAGCCTAAAGAGATCCAATTAATATTGCAAAATTTTAGAAACAAAATTGAGCTCATTTGGAGCTAATATGAAAAAGTTATGGAATAAATACAAACAAATAAAGATATAAATAAAATGGAATATACAAGGATTTATAAACCCACTACTTGCAAACTAGTAAAAAGATTACAAATATGATCCTACAATGATCTATTCGATTTTATAAAAATTTAGAAACAAGAATCATGTCATTTGGAGTTCGTATGCAAAAGATATGAGGGAAACAAGTAAATAAATAAAAAATATGGGCCGGCCGAGCCAGCCGGCGGCCCAGCAAGCCACCGACCGAACCAGGCACGTACACACCATCGTTCACATAAGTGCTTTAAAAACTGTGCAAAACAGTTTTTCTCAAAGCTATCTCTATTCAAACCCTTATAACTTTTTATCTACAACTTCGAATCGACTTACGTTTGTTTCTACTTGTTCCCTACTCCAAGACCTATCTCTACACCATCCTAAATCTCCATATAAACTCGTGGAGCCATAGCTGTACGAGTTTCTATTCTTGAAATCCCGAATCTACACATGCCCGAATCTTATTTCGCTTTTTAACCCATCTAGACTTTGTTGTTTGCCTTCGGCCAAAAAACGAAAGTTGTAGAACTCGTCGAAATCTTTCAATCCCCCAAACCTCACCTCTTTTCATCCACCACAGTCGGAGAATTTTGCACCGCAATATTTCAGATATGACGGTGTAAATCCAAGATGTACTCGCGCTCGTTTCTTCAAATCCAAATTCCTTTGGTGAGAAGGTAGGACTAATGATTCACCACAACTTTCATGTTATAAGTCTTTCAATTTGACCTACATATTTGTCTCTCTAACACAGATCTGTTTCTTGTCTATTCGGAGTCAAAATCGGGTCAATCTCCTCTCCTAACCACTGGATCTCATCCCAACGGCCAGGATTAGATCGATTCCTCGAAGGGGTACGAGCCAACGGGATCTCGCCATGTGTCAACGTCAGGTCATCATCTAATCCCAGTCAGTATGCAAAGTCAACCTGTCCAGTCAGCGGAATATTCTCTGGAATATTCCGTTCGAATTTAAAATTGCACATTATAGATCTAACTTGTAAAATTCATTAGAAATTCATACCACGTCCAAAAATTGCGTATAATATATCAAATTGAAGATAATTTTACGTAGAATCATCTTATCAGAATAGATACAACTTTTACTGTACGTGGTTACTGCAGTAATTTAATTAGTTTTAATGGTCTTTTAGGTTAATAAATTCATAGGAAATTATCTGTAAATCCGAAAAATATGAACAATATATCAAATTGAAGCTACTGTAATTTAGATTAATAATATCTGGTTGGATCCAGCCTTTGCGGAATATTTACCCCGTAGCCGTTTAATTAGTTTTAATGGCTTTATAAATCATTAAATTCATAGTAAATTATTTGCATATCACAAAAATATAAATAATATACCAATAGAAAGCTGGTTCCATGTAGATCATCAATCTGCAAATGGTTCAGGAAAATACTGTAAGGTTTCGCAACAAATAAATAAATAGTTTAATGGCTTATTTAGAGTATTAAAATCATAGTAATTCGAATACTGCTCAGAAAATTACAAATAATATGTCCCTGGAATCACAATTCCGTGGAGATTACAGATATAATTTTAGTTTGATTTTTAGGCAACAGAAACTATATGAATCATTTAAAACCCATTAAACACTATTTAAATCATACAAAAAGATCTATAACTCCGATTAGGGTGAATCCAACGCCTACTGGTTCATATTAACTTCCTCCATCCAGTAAACCCAAGAAACAAATTTAATTCCATAGTTATAATAGGCGTTACAACAGAACTATCAAAACCCTTATATTGACAAGTAATTATTAATAACAAGTACCCTATTGATTTAATTGATCTCATACATGCATCATATGATCTATTAATGCTCAGAGAACTAAATATAAGCATTGTAACATATTAAACCGTCATGCATGTTTTTGATCATCCTTGTTGTGTTTGCTATGTTTGCAATTGTTTTGATTGGAACTACCTTGTCCTTGTATTAGATTGTTCGGATAGTGCGATTGCTGCGGAGAGATACAATCATCACCCATATTATTAACATAAGGCAAGTTACACCACTTGTTCATAATTTTTGTCCCAGTTTTGATTCTATGCATGTGATCTTCAAAATTCTGTAGTATGCATGTGTAGGATGCTCTAGTAGAATTTTTCCTTAGAATTATTTTGCAAGTGCGATGATTTTGTAGTATGCCATGAGTAGCTCTATACTTAGGATTTACCCTCCTATAGGTTCCCCTGTTTTGCTAAGTGTTGCTTGCTATGCTATATATATGTAAAGTACCGTTGGGGGGTTCGAAAGACAATGAATTTTTCTAAGTATAAAGGCTCTCTTGAGCAAACTTTTCTTCTCAAGTCCACTTCAAAATAAAACTAAGCTTTCTTCTGGGCAGAATGGTTGTCGGGTCAACGAGTGAGATTTTGGTGGAGGACGGCCGCCCAGGAATCAAAGAAGTATGCCATGTTTCAGAATTCAGAAGCTTCCAGTGCAACCACAATACATATGGGCTTTGTCTTGGCCTAGTACTTAGTGGGAAACCTCACCTGGGTACCAAAATTTGGAGGTTCTTGGCACGGTTGGATCCAGACGGTAGAGGGGCTACTAAGGGAAAGCCTCGCCATGGTCTTGTCTGTAAAAGGACTTGATCGTGGATTGTGGGTAAAGTGCACAAACTCTCGAGAGTATTGCAATCTGATCGATCAACCATGTTCACGGAAACAGAACAACATTGAGCATCTGAAGGATGGATCCTCTCAAGGATCTTCCTCTCTCTTTTCTAAACAAGTTTTGAAACCCCATGGCGTGAGTAATATCGCCAATGGGTGGGATTTTGGGAACTTGGTGCGTAATATCCAAGTGTCACTTGGTGAGTAATATCCAAGTGTTTGGTTGTTTGGACACTTGGTGAGTAATATCCTCGTGTGCCATTCGACCCTATTTTATCTAAGCAAATGTTTACAAAGTAGGGTAAAACTCTCTCTCCCTTTTCTCTCCATACTTAGTGAAAATTAGCTTTATGCAAATGAACTCCAAAGCCTAAACTAGCCTTGCATGTAGAGTTAGTCTTTCCTTCCTTGGTGTAATTTGCCAATACATTCAAAGTATTGACCCAACTTGTTGGTTGCACGTTTCATGTGCAGAATTTCGGAGATCGTTAAAAGGTGCGCTAGGATCGCGGGTCTTCACTCAACCTGCCTGTGGCATTGATGGGACTCCAAGTTGTATTTATATCGCTTCTATTGTAATAATGTAAACTCTGGATTATTTGATTCATGTAATAAAGACTTGTGTTTTACATGATATTTCATCGACTGTGAGTGCTATCTATTGATCCAGGGACTAGCATGTTAATCACAAGGACTTAGGATCTTACTTGATCCGAGGTCACTACATCTCAGGTTTGATGCTTGCCATCCTCGGTGATCATGGATCGATGATGAGGAATCAAGAAAGGCGTTCCATCTTGAGAAGGTCAAGTTCGTCTACATCGAGCTCAAGTGGAATGCTCAAGGAAAAGGTATAATCTTGATAGGTTTTCCCTTTTGCCGGTCTCATGTTGTTAGTGGGAGACCGGGTTTAGGATAGATAACCGTACTATCAAGAGGGGCTTTCGAGTGAGTAACTCGATCATATCGTTCGGAGAGAGCTCAAACCTTTGCATACTTGCATCATCGTATTTGGTTGTTATTTGGTCTTATTCATGAGAGGATATAGAGCTTGTGGTAATCTCCATAACAAGCTCTTGGTCATCAAAATCGGATCTTCCATTTGCATCTTGTTGCGATTTTGATCTTGCGGCTTTTTCAGTTTCTCACCAAGTGAGGCATCTCACATTATAATACATGAGACTTTATCACTTGGTGATAACCAATATTTTCAAGCACAAGCGTCCCGTTTCCCAACCTTCATCGTCATGAGTGCGCCGTCCGGAATGATGCACAAGTGCGACCGGCCTGATTCCCAACCAGTGTCGTCACGAGCATGCCGTTTAGGACGATACATCACGAGCGTGCCATTCGGGACGATACACCATGCGACCGAAGGGCTCCTCGCAGGGAGAGGCCGCCATGCGGGCAGACCACCCTGTCTCCGCCATCGATCAAAGGCCTTTGACCACCGGTGTCCTTCGGCGGCAACGAGAAGACTGTGAGGGAGGAGGCGACATCTAGTGATCCAGATGACCAGATTTGCCTGACAACGTACTCTTGGTTCAGAAATAAGAAATCAGTATGACTAAAATTCAGTACTAGTATAAACATGTGGCAAAATTTTACTAATACACATCGCCAAAGCGGGAGAAACCCAGAAACTTGCAGCCATATAACGGATTTCTTTTCTAGAGTCCCACAGAACGCATTAGCGTGTTGTATGATAGTATCGGCAATACAATCCGTGGGGCTTACTACTTTGAGGTCCGAAAGTTGAGAGGCCAAGGCATAGCGGGCCCAAGTTGCTTGTAATCTCGTGGAGGGGTTTTAGTATCGCGCAACTTCTGTGCCAATACATGAGACTTTCTCACTTGGTGATAACCAATATTTTCACTTTTTATAGGGTTGCTCGTGTCGTCCTCTTTCCAATGCAATTGGAATCGGGTCAATCGGAGCTACCAATCAAAAGTTATTCACGTTTGAATATTGACTGCTATTTGCTTTTAAAAAGAAAAAAAAGGATTTTTTTTGGCATGTCCGGTACTACCGGGCCCAGTACCAGACACACCTGATCCGGCCAGTTTCTCCATAGACCCAGGCGGTAGTTGGTGCCGGCACTACCGGACCGGCCCGGTAGTACCGTCTGGGTGGGCCGGTAGTACCGGCCGGCCCATGTTGGCCTAATCCATCTCGCCGGGCCGTCTCCATCTCCTTGTAGCCCCGCCGTGCAGCCTTGACTCATGAAGGCGTCGCGATCCCGCCAGCCGCCGCGTGTGTGCGTTCCCCGCTGGCCCCACGCGATGGGTTCCGCTAGAGCTGCCGCATCTGTTGCTGCCACTTTCCCTCTCGCGCGTCTTGGCGGTTGTCTTTGCTGTGCCGCTCCCTCATGCCTGAACGCACTGCGCCGCATCCCGCTTGCGCTGCTGCCTTGCGCTTGCGCTGCTCGCTCTGTTGGCCCCACGCCGCTGCTTCTGGCTGGCTCCGCTGTTCTTGCTCGCTTTTCATTGCGTGCTTTGCCATCTTGTATCTCTGCTGTCGCCTTGGCCCCATCTGCGTCGTGTTTCTTCTTCTGTTTTCCTGGCGTGGGCTGGTACTACCGGTTAAATCCGGTACTACCGATTTAGACAGAAAAATGCCCCAACCGGTTAGATTTTTGGGGGCCCCTATTTAAGGCTTTGTCCGTTTTCAGTTTAGAAAGCTTCTCTCTTATCTATTAGGCTAAGCTTTGTCCACACTTACTCTAGATCTTAAAGCTTGCCTAATCTTTTCCCTCTGATGATTCTTGCCCATATTTGAGTGGAAGAGAGAGGAGATCTAGACCCACGTTTTGATCTAACCGATTCATCTCTTTGTGAGTGCATCTTTGGGGATCTAAATTTTGGGGGATTTTGTGTCTCTCTTTGATTCCTCCTCTCTTGTTCCCCCAATAGCTTTAGTAGCTTTGTTGGAACTTGAGAGTGAGGGATTTGAGCACTCGTGTGGTGTTCTTGCCATTTGCATTTGGTGCATTGGTTTGAGTTCTCCTCGGAGGATTTGGTTTGAGTTACTCATTGGAGCTTGTCCCTCTTGGGTTCTTGGAACCCTAGACGGTTTTGTGGCCTTGGTGGCATTGTGGCCTTTTGTGGCATTTGTTGGGAGCCTCCAATTAAGTTGTGGAGAAGTTCCCCAACCTTGTGAGAGGTTCCGGTTGCCACCGACAAGTGCACCGATAGTGGAAGCGTGGATCGATCCCGTTGGGGTGAGATTCACCGGAGAATAAGGGAGGCCTTTTGTGGCGTTGGTGGTTTGATACCACCCCCTCTCCAAACGAGACGTACTCCATGTTGGAAGGAACTCGGTAAAATATCGTTGTCCCCGCGTGCCTCGGTTATCTCTATACCCGAGCTCTTTACTTATGCACTTTACATTGTGATAGCCTTCGTGCTTGAAGTAATATATATCTTGCTATCACTTTGTTGCTTGTATTGCTTAGCATAAGTTGTTGGTGCACATAGGTGAACCTTAGTTGTTCTAAGTTGTTCTTAACAAAGTAAACACTAGTTTTATTCCGCCTTTGTTGAGCCACTCTAGGAAAAAATTTAATCGCCTGTTCACCCCCCCTCTAGGCGACATCTGTATCCTTTCACTTTGTCTCACGATAGTTTACTTATCCGAGGTTTTGATCGTCGGTATCTCTGCATACCTAGTTCAACCTCGTTACCGATAAGTACTCTTTTCTCGTTCCCGTGATATGTGATCCCTTGTGAGCCAGTCACATGCTTGCAAGCTAATTGGATGACATTCCACCGAGAGGGCCCAGAGTATATCTATCCGTCATATGGATGGACAAATCCCACTCTTGATCCATGTTCCTCAACCCATACTTTCTGAATACTCAATGCCACCTTTATAGCCACCCAGTTACGGTGTGGTGTTTGATGTCATCAAAGCATCCTTCCGGTGATGGTGATTAGCATGATCTCATGGTCGAAGGAATTAGGTTACTATGTATCAGAAAGCTTATAGCAAACAAACTCTTGAAATGACTTGATCTTAATGCTACGCTTATCTATAGGAGTATGTTCATCATATCATTCTCCTAATGATATGATCCTGTTGTTAATAACATCTCAATGCTTATGATCGGGAAACCATGATCATCTATTAACCAACAAGCTAGTATTTCAAAGAGGCTGTACTAGGGACTCTAATTTAGTTTACAAATCACACAAGTATTAATGTTTCCAGTTTAATACTGTTATAGCATGAATGTAAACATTTATCATAAACACAAAGATATAATAATAAACATTTTTATTATTGCCTCTAGGGCATATCTCCAACAGTCTCCCACTTGCACTAGAGTCAACTAATCTAGATTACATGGTAATATACCGAACACCCATGGCGGTTTGGTGCTGGTCATGTTTTGCCCTCGGGAGAGATTTGGTCAATGGATCCACCACATTCAGATATGTGTGTACTTTGCAAATCTTTATGTCACCATCTTGGACATGCTCTCGAATAGCGTGAAAACGTAGCTTGATGTGCTTCAGCTTCTTGTGTGACCTTGGTTCTTGCGCATTGGCTATGGCGCCCATGTTATCATAGTAGATAGACATTGGGTCCAGCGCACTTGGAACCACACCGAGCTCTGTAATGAACTCTTTCATCCATATCGCCTCTTGTGAAGCCTCCGAAGCAGCTATGTTTTCCGATTCAGTTGAAAATCTTGCCACAACGCTTTGCTTTGCACTCCTCCAGCTAACTGTTTCACCATTCAAAGTAAATACGTATCCAGATTGAGATTTAGAATCATCCGGATCGGTGTTCCAACTAGCATTGGTGTAACCATTAACAACGAGTTGTTCAACACCTCCATAAGAAAGAACCATATCCTTAGTTCTTCTCAAGTACTTAAGGATGTTTTTAACCGCTGCCCAATGATCCACTCCTGGATCACTTTGATATCTGCTAGTCAAACTAACAACATATGCAATGTCGGGTCTAGTACATAGCATGGCATACATAAGAGATCCTATGACTGAGGCATAGGGAGTCTGATGTAGCCCGACCTACGGTCGTTACCACATCATGGTCTCCAACTTACGCCAAGTCGTCATGGACTCCAAAGGTGAATCCGTTCCTCTATGCGAGCCCACTTCCTACCCTATTGACTGTATGCTACTTCATACTCCGTCACATATACATGATAGGTTCACACTGACAAGTAGAGGTGGGCATTCGTTTTTTTTGGTTAATTCGGTTTGGTTTTTCGGGTTTTTCAATAATCCGATTTCTACAAAATAGGCAACAAAATTATTTCGGTTTTATAATTAATCGATAGTTAGGTTAGTGAACAATTCGGTTCGGTGTTCGGTTTTTAACCGAAATTCTGGAAATAACAACATTGTGCCATAATTTATGTCAGATCCATACGAGCTAAACCACTCATCGGCGCACCGGAAGCAAACTCCAGGTCGGCGAGGACCTGAAGCAATACATGGCTAGCTGATGTCTTGAACGCATGTGTATTGTGTAGAAAAATAACATAATAAGCATGATGTCTATCTTGCTCGTTCAAAAAAATATGTCTATCTTCCAAATCGTATACATTCAACAAATTGTATGTGTTTAGAGTTCAGCTAAAATACATGATTATATCCGAAACGGGAAAACAATTGAAATGCTTCCAACAAAATTTATAGACACAATTGACAATTAAACCACGAACATGTACGTGCATGTGGCTAGAGACATACGTACATACATGGGCTGCCTGGCAGCTTTTGCATGCATGTCTTTTGTCGCATGAGCTAGTATCTACGTACAGTAATGGACGCCTAGGACAGAATCACAAATATATTTATCTCTGTCACGTATATTTTTCGGTTTCTACGGTTATTTCGGTTAACAGAGAGTCAAAACCGAATTAATATTTAGAAATTCGGTTAATCATATTTACCAATCGAAATTAGTTTCGGCTAATTCAGGTTCGGTGTATTCGGTTTTGGTTCCGGTTAATTCGGTTTCGGTTTTTTATGCCCACCCCTACCGACAAGTACGGAGGCAAGGGAGGAAGCCCGGAACATCAAGCCCGACAAGACGGAGGCTTGGAAGAGGAGACGGAAGAAGCCACGGCTGAACTACCAGAGTCTCTGGTCTACACCAGAGTCTCCGGTCCTGCTACACCGGAGTCTCCGGACCGACCTCCGGACCGACCCCAGCAACCGACCCGGGGACAGTCAGTACGCCACTCCGGAGACGACACCGGAGACTGACCGGAATCTCCGGCCCCTACACCGGAGTCTCCGGCCTGCGTGATGGGCCTGCGCGCCGCCAGCTGGGCCCTCGGCCCATGTACCCCTCTAGCTCGTCCAAACCCTAGTTTTATCCCTAAACTACCCCTGTTTATGTGGCTGGCCTATAAATAGAGCCCCCACCCCTTCATGTATCCCTTAGGCATAGATGATAGACTAAAGTCAACCCCCTTGTGTGGAATCTCTAGTTTTGCCTCATCCCCTTTACCAAGGGGACCGACTATCGTCACCAACCTCGATTGGACTTTGAATCACGCATCCATCGTTGAACAAGGCCTTGGAGTTCGGTGTCTCGTCTCCAAGTTATCAAGACCCTCCCCAAGGTGTTCTTCCCTCTCCGATGTGGATTTGAGGGAGCACGTTGACCGATCTTTCCTTGCGAGGATTCTATCGGACCGGTGGCCGCCGTTCGGGAGCAATCGTCCTTATATCGTGTGAGTTTTGCGTGTGTTCATCGTGTTCTTTACGAGGTGTGTGTCCGCTTCCGCTACCTTCTCCCTTTCCCCTCGCTTTCCCATCGATTTGACCATGAGATCCGTGAAGATCGGGCCACCCAAGAGGTTAACCCCTCCATCATCTGGTATCAGCAGCTTTTGGTTGCCACAGATTTCTCATCAATTTGGTCTTTTCCCCATAAATTCGAAAATTCCACCCAAAACAGCCCCAATTTGTGTTTTGGATCGATCTGTGATTTGAGTGAGTTTTGTTTGGTTTTGATCCATGGATTACTTGCTAAACTTGTTGATCTAACTTCCCCTGTGTTCCCATGGCCTAATTCCTTGATTTCCCCCATCAATCTGAGGTTTTGGTTCGAGCTTTTCCGCCCAAAACGCGTCCCGTTCGAGTTCTGGACGTCCTGGAATCTCCCGGACCGGAGTCTCCGTCCTAGACCGGAGTTTCCAGACTTTTTGAGCTCCAGACCGTAGTCTCCGGACCTCCAGACCGGAGTCTCCGCCCCTTCCTGCAGACAGAAAAACTGCAGCACGGTTTTGAGCATAACTTTTGCATTTCAACTCGGATTTTTGTGTTATTTAGCTCGTTTCGAAGAGGAGAAGGAGCTCTACATCATCATCCACGTTGTTCATGCTATCTACTCCATCCAAATTCCGTGAGCAAGGCGGAATCCAACAATAAAGGGTGAAGATCATCGACGAAAGGTATAAACATTCCGCGACTTCTCCCCACTTGCATTCCTTTGTGAACCCCACTATATTTGCGAGAAACGAACACATATTGAGACTAGTTCCTCTTATGATTGCTTGGGCTATGCACATTTGATACCTTGTAGATTCCGAGCAAACATTGTGAGCACTATCTCATATAGTTATCTTGTATAGTTGTTGGCACAAGGAAGAGGCAAGTGAAAAGAAAAAGAAGGAAAAAGAGAAAAAATATAGAAAAGGAAAAAGAAAGATAAAAAGAAAGAAATATACTTGTGCCTCATAGAATAGGAAGCGCAAGCTCGATGAACATCACATAGGTGGTACTTATTGTGCATATCTTGTAGCCCACCAATTTTGTGCAATCGAACTAGCGTCTCTCCTTGTACTTGTGTGACACAAGCTTATACTCTTCGCTAGGTAATCATTTGGTTATTATCTCACTTTCTCCGTCGCACAAGTCCCATTTATCCCACCGTGTGTGTTTCCTTGTACATATTTCCTATCTTGTGGATTGACTTGTTTTGCTTTGTGATCATTGTGGTTCTTTACTTGCCATTACAACATCTTGATTTCGGATTGGTTCTTGTGCCACTTTCCATACCTATCCACCATAGGCCTTGTGTGTGTGTGTGTGTTTTTTTTGGTTAGTAGTTGGTTTTGGTGTTCCGCGTGAACTTTACTTTGCTTGGTTTATTGCTCTCAAGTGTGGCCACTTGCACGATACAATCTTCCAAGGTAAAGTAAGGTTCGACGTTGTATCCCTAACACCCTCTACCACTTCCATATACAACACTTGGTCTTGTGAAGCATGTCTAGGGACTCCGGGACCGAGAATGATATCTATGAAGAATCCATGATGAGCCACCATGACTACAACTACACAAGTATAGAGGACATGATGGAGCACAACACCGACAATGGCTCCGCATGCTTTGAGGACCTGGAGCACAACACCTACGACGACTCCACATGCATGGAATACTTGGAGCTCTACATCGACTATGCCTCCTCATGCATGGAGACTATGGAGCACTACACCGACAATGGCTCCACATGCTTGGGTGATATGGAGTACTACACCAACAATTACTCCCCAATCATGGATGACTTCGAGTGCGACATCGACGATGCCTCGCCAAGCATGGAGGACATGGAGAACTTCATCTACTTTGATGGATCCTCCATGAGCCATGAAGAATTCCTCCACCATGTGGAGATGGAAGCCTACTACGCCAAGCAAGCTGAGGCGCATCATCAAGATCCCATGACCTTCAAGGCCAAGCGTGCCACACCAAAGGGCACCACCTACTTCGATGATCCACCTCTAAGGCGACAAGCGCCACCACCTCCAAGGCGTCAAGCTCCACCATCGACAAGGCATCAAGTGCCACCACCTAGATGGCGTCAAGCTCCACCATATCCAAGGCGCCAAGCTCCATCACCTCCAAGGAGCCAAGATCCACCTCCTATCCAAAGAAGAGTGGCGTCCAAACATCATATACATCAAGAAGCGCCAAGAAACAAGAATCTTCATAGACAAACATCCTCTCATGAGCATCGACACCATAAAGAGGATACAAGACATCGTCAAAGGCATCTTCGCCATAAAGACGAAGAATTCATGATGAGCTCCATCCATAATGCTCAATCAAGCTCAAGAAGGCACCACAAACACAAGAAGAGTGCCAAGACAAGTGATCATCGTCGCGAGTGTCATGTGGACGACCAAGTGCACCACCTACATCAACCATCGGCAAGGCACGCCAATGAACTCCGTCGACACCATCATAGGGCACCATCAACTACTCGTGCCACCATCACAATGGCACCAAGAGCAAGCCTTCCTCCACGCCATCAAGCTTCAACGCCTACGCTTGACTTCCGCGACCTCGCGAACGAGGAAAATGAAGACCTCTACTTCGCCAAGTTGGCTGAGTTCGGCAAGAGGATGTCTACACTCCAAGATGGAGGAAGCCAAGGCCACGTATGTGATGAAGTCGATCCAAGCACCTCTCTTGACAACACCATGAGCCTACTTCCACCACTACTACGAGATGGCCACAAGAGGGTCAAGCATGGGATTTTCCCTTCTACCATGGAGGAGAGCGATGATGCCCATCTTATGGCATCCAACCTTGAAGGCGACAAGGTCAAGAATGGTGAGCATGGGATTTTCCCTTCACCAAAGGAGGCGCATGGAGTTGAGGAACCCGAGCCTACCCATATATGCTTGAGTGATGATGTGGTACCAATCCCATGTGAGTATGAGAGCCACTTAGCCCACTTGAGTGAGAACAAGAGTGAGATGAGTGACTCCACCTTATGTGAGATTGAGTGCTTCCACTTTGAGGGCATGAGTGTTACACTTAGTGAGTTGAGAGTGGTAGTTGATAGGTCAAGTGAGACCATTTCTATTTCTAACAACTGCTCTACCTCTAGTGGGTTCTCTTATGTTGTGCTAGGTTCCATGGATGAAGACGCGCCAAGCCATGAAGCAATGATGCCTCGAATGGAGAAGATGTACATGGTGGATGAAGAGGATGCTACGCCATGGCTACATCAAGAAGACGAAGTCGTCCACAAGGAGGCCACTACTACCACAACACCCACTTCATATGAGAGGTATGAACAAGGTAAAAATAAGGGTGTTAATGATGCCATGATCCCACTAGTGGACATGATGAATTGTGAGGATTTGCATGCTATGGATGATACTTGTGACATTACATATGCTTCATTCATATTCCCATGTGATGCTTTGCCTTTGCATAATATTGATCATGTGAAATTGTTTGATTGCGATATCGTTGCCATAAACATGCCATGCTATGCATCTGATGTGTATCCTCCAATTGCTTTGGACATGCGTTGTCATGCTAGTCATTCAAATTATTCTGTTGCTTGCAATAAGATGAATGCTTGCTATTTCACTTGTTTTGCTTGCAACAATATTGACCACATGCGTTATAATGAGATGGGCCCCATAGCTTTCTCAATTTTTGGAGATTTTGAGGATTGCCATGATAAGCATGTTCCCCACTTGCATACTCACCATGCATCTATTTCATACTTGATTGACATTAATGGTGATGTGCACAAGAAGAGATACATCATGATGGATGATGTATATCTCTACCATGCACACACATTCTTCCTTTTGTGTATGATGTTTGTAGGTACCCGCACTATCATGTCAACCTCGGTTGAGCACGAGTTGACAAAAAGAGCTCTTTAGAGCATCCCACAAGTGAGTTCAAGATCGAATCCAACTCTGATACCTTTGGCATGCTTTGCATCTTTCATGTTTACAAATTGTTCTTTCCTATGGTTTATTTGCAAGCATGTTAATGGTATTATCTCTCCTTGTGACATTCATGTTTCTTTGCTATTGGATATTGATGCTTTGTGTGTTGCAATAAAAATGTTGAACAATTTCTCTTTCCGATGTTTTGTGTGCAACCATAATGCCATTAAGAGCATGTATTGTCATGAGAGCTTCCAAGAATTTCGTCTTGTTGTTGCAACAAACATAAGGACCACTTGCTCTTTCATTTGGTTTGTTTGCAAACATGTCATTTTTGTTTCCACTTGGGATACTCATATTCCCATGATACTTGATGTTGATGATATGTGTATGACATCCAACATATTGAACAATTTCTCTTTCCAATGGTTGGTTTGCACACATAATGATGTTGCTTTGGATATTTTTCCTCATGTGTTTTTGCCAAATTCTCCTATTCTTGCATCAAAGATGTTGATTGAAATTTTGATCCAATGCTTTGAGTGCCCCACTACTACATTATATGGAGTTTTTGAGTTCCCACATTTGGAGGATGTTCGAACGATTTCCATGCACTCTGACCTTGCATATGCATCCCTGTTTGCTATACTTGAGTTGTGCTGATAGTGTTGTGAACAAGAATGGACATGCCACAGATGACATGCTCCTATATCACACACAAACATGTGTTGCTTGGTCTTTGTTGTATGAAGGTATAAATGCATACATGTCAACCTATATGGACCATGTGTTGACAAGAAGAATCGAAGAGAGTTACCTATGGCCACCCTTCATCGAGCTATCTCTACAAGATAAGGTGACTTCCTTATACTTGAGGACTCATGCAATAATCTTCATGAATTGGCTACGCTTTGCGTGTTGCTTCGCTTTTGTTGTGAGCTTTGTAGGCTTCATGGAAGGTGAAGGAACATTGAAGTGTTGTCAAGTCAATCTTCTCGAGGACGACTATATGGTGAACCCCAGGATCAAGAAGGTCTCTCGACCTCTTCTACTTTGTGATGAGCATGTAGAGTCGAGGACGACTCTTTTTGAAGGGGGGGAGCTGATGTAGCCCGACCTACGGTCGTTACCACATCATGGTCTCCAACTTACGCCAAGTCTTCATGGACTCCAAAGGTGAATACGTTCCTCTATGCAAGCCCACTTCCTACCCTATTGAATGGTATGCTACTTCATACTCCGTCACATATGCATGATAGGTTCACACCAACAAGTACGGAGGCAAGGGAGTATGCCCGGAACATCAAGCCCGACAAGACGGAGGCTTGGAAGAGGAGACGGAAGAAGCCACGGCTGAACCACCAGATTCTTAGGCCTACACCGGAGTCTCCGGTCCTGCACACCGGAGTCTCCGGACCGACCTCCGGACCAACCCCAGCAACCGACCCGGGGATAGTCAGTACGCCACTCTGGAGATGACACTGGAGACTGACCAGAATCTCCGGCCCTGACCGGAGTCTCCGTCCCCTACACCGGAGTCTCTGGCCAGCGTGATGGGCCTGCGCGCCGCCAGCTAGGCCCTCGGCCCATGTACCCCTCTAGCTCGTCCAAACACTAGTTTTATCCCTAAACTACCCCTGTTTATGTGGCTGGCCTATAAATAGAGCCCCCACCCCTTCATGTATCCCTTAGGCATAGATGATAGACTAAAGACAACCCCCTTGTGCGGAATCTCTAGTTTTGCCTCATCCCCTTTACCAAGGGGACCGACTATCGTCACCAACTTCGATTGGACTTTGCATCACGCATCCATCGTTGAACAAGGCCTTGGAGTTCGGTGTCTCGTCTCCAAGTTGTCAAGACCCTCCCTAAGGTGTTCTTATCTCTCCGATGTGGATTTGAGGGAGCACGTTAACCGATCTTTCCTTGCGAGGATTCTATCGGACCGGTGGCCGCCGTTCGGGAGCAATCAGCCTTGTATCGTGTGAGTTTTGCATGTGTTCTTCGCGAGGTGTGTGTCCGCTTCCGCTACCTTATCCATTTCCCCTCACTTTCCCATCGATTTGACCACGATATCCGTGAAGATCGGGCCACCCAAGAGGTTAACCCCTACATCAGAGTCTTACTCATCCTTTCTCTATCTTCTGCCGTTGCAGGACTTTGAGTTTTACTCAAGGTCGTATTGGGCAACATGGGCAAGAACCCTTTCTTGCTATCTTCCATTCCAAACCTCTTTAGAACTTTGTCCAAATATGTACTCTGTGACAATGATATTAGGCGTCTCGATCTATCTCTATAAATCTTTATGCCTAATATGTAAGCTGCTTCGCGAAGATCTTTCATTGAAAAACTATTATTCAAATAATCCTTGACACTATTAAGAAGGTCTACATCATTCCCAATCAACAATATGTCATCTACATATAGTATTAAGAATGCTACAAAGCTCCCACTCACTTTCATGTAAATACAAGCTTCTCCATCAGTTTGTACAAAACCAAAGCTTTTGATCACCTTATCAAAACATTGATTCCAACTCCGGGATGCTTGCTTCAATCCATATATGGACCGTTGAAGTTTGCATACCTTGTTAGCATCTTTAGGATCGACAAAACCTTTGGGTTGCATCATATACAACTCTTCATCAATGGTATTTTTTTGCCAAATCTAACCTTTTAGCGAAACTAATTCCACGTATGACCCCTCCACGAAACTAATTCGGAATTTGACCCCTGGGTTCGGCGCCATTTTAAATGGCGCCGAAGTTGTGCAGTTCGGCGCCAAGTTGTAGCAGCTGGGATGCAGGCCAGAGGGGTCGACGCCATTTGATATGGCGCTGAGGTGAGTTTGGCGCCGTATCAAATGGCGCCGACCCCTCTGGCTTGCTTCCCAGCCGATACGACTTGGCGCCGAACTGCACAAGTTCGGAGCCATTTTAAATGGCGCCGACCCCAGGGGTCAGATTCCGAATTAGTTTCATGGAGGGGTCAGACTCGGTTAAAGTTATCAGATTTGGGCAGATTTAGCAAAAAATACTCATCAATGTCTCCATTGAGGAACGCCATTTTGACATCCATCTGCCATATCTCATAATCATAATATGCAGCGATTGCTAACATAATCCTCACAGACTTTATCTTTGCTACTGGTGAGAAAGTCTCATCATAGTCAACTCCTTGAATTTGTCGAAACCCTTTTGCGACAAGTCGAGCTTTAGACAGTAACATTACCATCAACATCTGTTTTCTTCTTGAAAATCCATTTATTCTCGATGACCTTCCTACCATCCGTAAGTCCACCAAAGTCCATACTTGGTTTTCGTACATGGATCCAATCTCGGATTTCATGGCTTCTTGTCATTTATTGTAATCTGGGCTCATCATCGCTTCCTCATATGTCACAGGGTCATCGGTGTTGTCCACCAACATGACACTCATAACGGGATCATACCAATTAGGAGTGATACGATTTCTCGTTGACCTGCGAGGTTCTGTAGTAAATTCAACCAAAGTTTTATGATTAACATCATTAGCTTCCTCTCTTATTGGTGCAAACGCCACATGAACTACTTTCGGTGTTGCGTTACTCGCAAGTTCGAGAGAAGGTTCAACAACCTCGTCGAGTTCTACTTTCCTTCCAGTCACTTGTTTCGAGAGAAACTCCTTCTCTAGAAAGGATCCATTCTTGGCAACGAAGATCTTGCCCTCAGATCTATGATAGAAGGTATACCCAATAGTTTCCTTTGGGTATCCTATGAAGACGCATTTTTCTGCTTTGGGTTCAAGCTTGTCCGGCTGTAACTTCTTTACATAAGCTTCGCAACCCCAAACTTTAAGGAACGACAATTTAGGTTTCTTCCCAAACCACAATTCATACGGTGTCGTTTCAACGGATTTAGATGGTGCCCTATTTAAAGTGAATGCGGTTGTTTCTAATGCATAACCCCAAAATGATAGCTTTAATCTGTAAGTGACATCATAGAACGAACCATATCTAAGAGAATTCGATTACGACGTTCGGACACACCATTACGCCGTGGTGTTCCCGGCGGTGTCAATTGTGAAAGTATTCCGCATTTCTTCAAATGCTCGCCAAACTCGTAACTTAGATATTCACCTCCATGATCAGATCATAGAAATTTAATCTTCTTCTTACGTTGATTCTCTACCTCACTTTGAAATTCCTTAAACTTCTCGAAAGTTTCGGACTTATGTTTCATAAAATAGATATACCCATATCTACTCAAGTCATCCGTGAAGGTAAGAACATAACGATAACCACCGCGTGATGCTACACTCATTGTGCTACACACATCGGTATGTATGATTTCCAATAAGTCCGTAGCTCGCTCCATCATATCAGAAAATGGAGTCTTAGTCATTTTACCCATCAGACATGCTTCACATCTTTCAAGTGATTCGAAATCAAGTGATTCAAGAAGTCCATCGAAATGGAGTTTCTTCATACGCTTCACTCCAATATGACCAAGACGACAGTGCCACTTATAGGTCGAGTTATCGCTCAATTTCAAACGTTTAGCTTCAATGTTATTAATGTGTGTATTTCCACAATCGAGATTCAATAAGAATATACCATCTATCAAAGGTGCATGTGCATAAAACATATTACTCATATAAATCGAACAACCATTATTCTCGGACTTAAACAAGTAATTGTCTCGCAATAAACATGATCCAGATATAATGTTCATGCTCAACGCAGGCACCAAATAACAATTATTTAAGTATAAAACTAATCCCGATGGTAGATGAAGAGGTAGCGTGCCGACTGCGATCACATCAACCTTTCATCCATTTCCAACGTGCATCATCACCTCGTTCTTCGCTAGCTTCTGTTTATTCTACAGTACCTGTTTCGAGTTACAAATATGGGCAACCGAACTAGTATCAAATACCCAGGCACTACTACGAGTACTAGTGAGATACACATCAATAACATGTATATTGGCTATACCTTTCTTCTTGATGTTGCCATTCTTCAAATCCGCCAAGTACTTTGGGAAATTCCGCTTCCAGTGACCTTCTCCCTTGCAGTAAAAGCACTCAGTATCAGGCTTAGGCCCAGCCTTGGTCTTCTTCGCCGGTGCGGTAAATTTCTTACCATCCTTCTTGAAGTTTCCCTTTTTCTTAGACTTGCCTTGCTTCTTGAATTTGGTGGTCTTATTGACCAACAACACTTGGTGCTCTTTCTTGATCTCCACTTCTGCATACTTCAACATGGAGAAGAGTTCTGGCAACGACTTGTCCATGTTTTGCATATTGTAGTTCATCACAAAGTTCTTGTAACTTGGTGGTAGTGATTGCAGGACACGGTGAATCCCCAAAGCATTAGGAATCACTAGACCAAAGCTTTGAAGCTTGCTTGCGTGCCCAGACATCTTAAGCACATGCTCACTGACGGAGCTGCCCTCTTCCATCTTGCAGTTAAAGAACTTTTTAGAAGCCTCATAACTCTCAACTGCCGCGTGAGCCTCAAATATCATTTTGTGTTCACGGACAATATCATGTGGGTCATGATTCTCAAACCTTTTCTGAAGCTCCGATTCCAAACCATACAAGATAGCACACTGAACTGTTGAGTACTGATTCTTCCGAGCGAGGAAAACATTCTTTACCTCATCGGTAGCATTAGCTATGAAGGGTCACCCAAATGTGCATCCAAAGACATAGGTCAAATTACCAGCATTGAGGACAATCCTCAAATTACAGAACCAATCCGCGAAGTTGCTTCCATTGTTTTTCAACTTTTATTTCTCTAGGAACGCATTAAAATTGATGGTAGGGGCCGTCATTGATCTACAACATATTTGCAATAGTTTAGACTAAGTTTATGACAAATTGAGTTCTAATTAATAGTTAAATTAATCTAGGTGAACTCCCACTCAAAACAATATCCCTCAATTTTTTTTAGTGATCACACGAACCAAATCCACCACATCAAAACCGATCATCATGAGAGTTGATGTAGCTTCAATGGCGAACAATCAACATGTTCATCATATCTACTATATGACTCATGCTTTACCTTTCGGTGATCCGTGTTCCAAGACCATGTCTGTACATGCTAGGCTCGTCAAGATAAAACCTTAGCTTCCGCATGAGAAAATCTGGCTTGCTCACGTTGTATACACTTGCAGAATCTAACACACCCGATCATCACGTGGTGCTTCGAAACAACGAGCTTTAGGAACGGTGCTTACTAAGGATGAACACTTTAAAACTGAAATCTTGTGCTTGATGGATCATATTATAATGCTACCGTCACAAACTAAGCAATACAAGATGCATAAAGGATTAACATCACATGCAATTCATAATATGTGATATGATATGGCATTTCTTCTTGTGCTTCCGTTCTCCATCTTCAAGCACGAACATGATCTCCATCATCACCGGTATGGCGTCAAGGTCAATGGCGCCGTTTCATGGTTGTCGTCCACCAGCTTCAACTATTACAACTACTTTGAATAGACATGCAGGTCTTAACGGAATTTAAAAGACAACCATATGGATCCTGTCGGTTGCCTACTTACAATAAGGTACATTGCATACATCATATATAATCACAATCATGGCCATATCACATCACAGCACACCCCTGCAAAACAAAGTTAGACGCCTCTAATTTTCTTTGCGTATTTTACGTGGTTTGGGGTTTTCAATAAGTGCCGTTCCAACTTACGAACAAGAACCACAACGTTGATGTTTGAACTATCAAGTGCCCGTTGTAAATTGAATCTATACTATGATGGGAGAGATAGACACCCGCAAAGCCACTTATGCAATACAAGTTGCATGTTGAGCGTGGAGCAAGTCTCATGAACGATGTCATGTAAGGTTAGCACGGGCCGCTTCATCCCATCATACCGCAAGATGCAAAGTACACAAAAAGCAATTGATAATAAAAGCACCACCGCCCACAATGACCATTGTGTTCTACTCGTGCAACAGATCTACATATAGAAACGGATCTGATACCACTTTAGGGCTTCGTAGCATGGAAAACAAAAAATTTCTACCGCATGGACACAAACAAGCCAAGATCTATCTACTATATTGTAGCAACGAGTTGATAGAAGCACTCACCCTCGAAGATTCCAAGGCGGTTAACGAGAGCAGATTCTCATGGGTGATGTAGTCGTACACTTGCCGATCCGGAGATCGCGTAGACGATCCTTCCGGCGCTGCGTTCCGGCAGCGCTTCCGCAGTCGGTCACACGTTCGGTACTCGATGAAGACCTTCCTCTCCCTTGTTCCAGCAGGCAGCGGAGGTTGTAGTTCTCCCCTCGGATTCCGTGACATGACGTGGTGTCGAGTAGAGGAATATCCCGTGAGGCTTCGCTAAGCGGTGCGAGTTATGGTGGATTAGGGTTTCCCGGAGATATAGGGTTTAGCAGTCCGGGAGGAGGAGGTGTCGGCGGCTAGGGCGGCGACGGACAAGGCGGCGAGCGTGGCGATGACGACTGGTGCAAGGCGACGGCGGTGGCATGGTACTGAGTGGCGGGTCGGGCGGCTCGGGTGGAGAAGGGCTAGGGCTTGTAGTGTTGGGGCAGCCTTGGGCGGGGTGGGTTTGAATCCAAACCCAAACCCAAGTTGGATTGAGATAAGGACTTGTTTCTTCTCCCACTAGGAAACCATTGTTCCAGTTTGACTTTTCAAACTTCCCGTTTGACTTTCAATTTAGAGCTTTATTTCTCTCTTGCAAATTCCAACACCAAGTGACCTAGGATATGATCCAATCATTCCACATATCCATGACACATTCATGAACCATTCCCCTTCCGGTCCGGTGAACCTTCTAGACCCTTTTAGAACCTCTCCGATGAAACCATCGGAAACTTTCCCGAACTCCAAAATCGGACTTTTCTTATATGAATCTTATTCTCCGGACCATTCTGGATCTCCTCATGATATCCCGGATCCAATCCAAGACTCCGAACAACATTCGGTATCCCTACTAACATTCCATATCTACTAAACAACATCGAATCCTTAAGTGTGTCTCCCTATGGTTCGTGAATTATGCGGACATGACCGAGACACTTCTCCGATCAATAACCAATAGAGGAATCTGGAAATTCATATGGCTCCCACATATTTCTACGATTACTTTGCGATCGAATGAACCACTTACATACGATACCAATTTCCCTTTGTCTCACGATAGTTTACTTATCCGAGGTTTTGATCGTCGGTATCTCTGCATACCTAGTTCAACCTCGTTACCAATAAGTACTCTCTTCTTGTTCCCGTGATATGTGTGTTGGAGATATTCCCTAGAGGCAATAATAAAAGTGGTTATTATTATATCTTTGTGTTTATGATAAAAGTTTACATTCATGCTATAACAGTATTAAACTCGAAACATTAATACTTGTGTGATTTGTAAACTAAATTAGAGTCCCTAGTCAAGCCTCTTTGTAATACTATCTTGTTGGTTAATAGATGATCGTGGTTTTCCAATCATGAGCATTGAGATGTTGTTAACAACAAGATCATATCATTAGGATAATGGTATGATGGACATACTCATATAGATAAGCGTAGCATTAAGATCAAGTCATTTCAATAGTTCGTTTGCTATAAGCTTTCTGATACATAGTAACCTAATTCCTTCGACCATGAGATCATACTAATCACCATCACCGAAAGGATGCTTTGATACCATCAAACACCACACCGTAACTGGGTGGCTATAAAGGTGGCATTGAGTGTTCGGAAAGTATGGGTTGAGGCACATGGATCAAGCGTGGGATTTTTTCCATCCATATGACGGATAGATATACTCTGGGCCCTCTCGGTGGAATGTCATCCAATTATCTTTCAAGCATGTGACTGGCTCATAAGGGATCACATATCACGTGAACGAGAAAAGAGTACTTATCGGTAACGAGGTTGAACTAGGTATGTAGAGATACCGACGATCAAAACCTCGGATAATTAAACTATCATGAGACAAAGGGAAATTGGTATCGTATGTAAGTGGTTCATTCGATCGCAAAGTAATCGTAGAAATATGTGGGAGCCATATTAATTTCCAGATTCCTCTATTGGTTATTGATCGGCGAAGTGTCTCGGTCATGTCCGCATAATTCACGAACCGTAGGGAGACACACTTAAGGATTCGATGTTGTTTAGTAGATATGAAATGTTAATAGGGATACAGAATGTTGTTCGGAGTCTCGGATGGGATCCGGGATATCACGAGGAGATCCGGAGTGGTTCAGAGAATAAAATTCATATAAGGAATGTAAGGTTCCTAACCTTTAATAAGGTAGAGATCCCTGTGTTTACAATGCTAGTCCCTGGATCAATAGCTAGCATCCACAGTTAAGATGTAATATCAAGAAACAAAGGTCATAATACAACTTTATAACCAGGAATAAAATAATTTATTACATCTTACATAGCTCATTTGGCTATCTCAGTACAATGCAGCAAAATATAACAATAGCATGGGGTCCTTCATCTTCAAAGTGCCACATGCAGACATGTTGGTTGTAAACTTGTAATCCTAATCAATAAACTTCTCTAACATCAAACAAACCTGAAACATAACAAGTAACAGCCACAAGGGTCAATAAATTTGAATTGTATTGGCAAGTGATACTATGGTAGTATAGTGGAGTCTATCATCTATATGCATTTGGCTAAGTGGAGCTTAGGCTTGCTTTGCTCAAAATAGATTTTCCTTATCATTTGCAAACACTAAGTTTTTGTTTGACAAAAATCACCCAAGGTATCTCCCAATAGAAATTGGTGATCCTTCAACCCTTGTTCAACCACAAGATTTTAACTTAGAAATTGGGATGAGGATATTCTTGATAGCTTCCATGTCTTGATGCTCAAGTTGTCCTTTTCCAGGGACATGGCTAAGTACTTAGATTCTTCCATCTGCAGAGGCTGTGCACTTTCCCCACAAGACTTGATTTTCACCAAGACAGGACCTTTCAGAAGCCTTCCCTTAGACCAAATGGACGCGTTCCAACCTATCATCCCACTACCACCAACTGTCCAAATGGCTAAGTTATTGCAACCTATGTGATCCAGGCAGAGCCCATATTGCCAAGTGGCTGCACTAGAAGCTTCTTAACATTTGGCCTCTCAAATCCCTTTGTTCCTGGGTGGCTTTCCACAAGTGAGATACACAAGGTAAACCATAGAAATGGGCCTTGGTCAACCACTCAACATAAACCATTCCTTCCATTCCACCCAGGTGTTTCATTCACTTAGTTGTTTTATTAAGCAAAAACACAAGTACAAAGACTTAGAAATATTTTTCCATAGCATGAATAATTCACCACCCTTGGTTGCTACTAGCTAGGCTAAGCATGGTATAGATAAGCAACTTAACTTAGAAATTTCTAGCAATTCTACAACTACTAGGATTTCCCAAGCATAGCATATAAGCAAAATATAACCATGCAAGACTAGCAAAGTATTTCTAATGCATAGTAGAAAACATAGGGAATAAAACATGAAGCACCACTTGCCTTTTTGGTAGAGAATATAAGTTCACTTCTTGTCTTCGCAATGATCACACTCTTCAAATCACTACAATTCAATCAAGCAAGGGCACAATTTCAATTTACCATTCAAGCAACATCACATAAAATAATAGAAACAAAACAATGCATGCAAGCATGCCAAACTTTGTTTTATTTACAAAAGTGATTTACAATAGGTTATAAACATTTGAAAACACCTAATGACCATTTTATAAAGTGGAAAAATCTTTTGCAAAAGATTTCACTTCATAAACTATTTTTAAACCAAGTCATTATTTTATGTGGTTGAAAATGTCTTTAGCAAAGGTAACAATTTTATATGGTTCACCAAATACATTTTAAAATCATAAAACTTGGTGTTTGGGGTCAGAGAGTTTAAATCAAAGCATTTCCCAAAGGTTTTCCTCAAAAAGCATTTTCAACAAATAAACCATATTTTTATTTGACTAGAAATGGTTTAAATCAAAGATTCATTATTTTGCTTCACCAAATATATTTTTGAAACCACAAAGTGATTCCTATGGTCAGTAGGTTAAAAAAACCATTTGCCAAAGGTTTTATCTCAAAAATCATTTTAGAAAAAAATTTATATTCTAAACATGCATACACAAGTTTCTGCAAAAACAATCAATTTAACAGAAGATTTTTACTAAACAAAGTGCATGGTTAGAAAGTACTTGTTCTGCTGAATCCATTGATATAAAATTTGCAAAATTTGGACGTTTGGTTTGAAAGTTATGAATTTTTCAAATTGGAATATCTAATAGACATTTCTGTTTTTATTTCAAACGGACAGGGCCACGTGGCGTGATACTACTCGTCGGTACCGCTTCAGTTGGATCGACAGACAACAGCTGTTGGATCTAAGTGGGATCGCACGGCTCAGAAGCAAGCGTACCCCTTCGGTTAAAACTATCGTGGCCACGCGATCAAGATCGGACGGCGCACAGTGTGCCTGACAGAGATGGGCGGCGCTGGCGGCGGCAGGTGGCAGCGGAATGGTCAGACGGTGGCGGTGTCGATGCTAAAGGAAGCGATAGAGTGTATGGATATGCTCACCAGAATCGCGTGGTCATGGTGGTGCTCGAGGTACTCGCGAGGAGGCAAGGGGCGCACGAGGATGATCTGAATCGCTCGCCGGAGTTCTTGCTGCCGTCGGGTGCGCACGGTCGTGGTCGAAGACGAGCGCCTGGGATGCAAGCAAGTGAGGAAAGGTATCAGGAGGATGCGCACGGTCTCGGGGGTTGTAGAGGTACTCACCAGAACACGAGGGGCGCACGGGTTTGGCGTCATTAGCTCACCGGAGTGGATGTGGTCGTCTGTGGCGAGACGGTGTTGTCCTTGCCGACGATTTGGAGCGCGCGCGAGCTAGCTAGGGATGCTGGTGGATGCGTATGGGGATGGGAAGCAGGCTAGTGAAGTCTAGGAGTGGCGATGGAGTCTGGCGTCGCCGGAATTTGTCGGGGAGGCTCGTCGGAGCAGTGGGGGTGCGTGGAGAAATTCATCCAGCCTGGGGGCAGAGAGGAGGAGGCGAGTGAGGGGAAATGAGGAGGAGAGGCAGGCTTTTAATCATGCATGGTCACGGCAAGGTTTAAACGTGGCATTATAGAATTGATCGTGAGGAATCAGCGGCAGAAAACGGCCGCGAGGTGAGGGGGAGAAGGAGTCGCGGCGAGGAAGAAGCTTGCGTGGCGGTGGGGTCGTTTCGTCAGCGAAAGAGGGGGAGGGGGAGTCGGTCCAGGCTGTCATCGTCTGTGTGGGTTTCTTTCGCGGTGAAAAACGGTTATCTCGGAGTGAGAGGGAGAGGTGGGCTTCTGCTGGGCTTACTAGGCTAGCTAGGCTGGGTCGACCTCTTCATTTTTTTTTATCTGATTCTTTTTCTTTTTCCATTTCTAATATTCTGTTTTGATTTTTATTAATCAATTCAAACACTCATTTGAATTCAAACCTATGCCAAATTTTGTGTAGATTCAAACACTGATTAGTAATATAATCGGAAGTCAATTTTGGAATAAAATTTTATTCTTTTGGGGGTCTTTTTAATTATTCAAAAAGGCCCTTGTTTTAAATCAAATAAGATTTAATAATATTTTCAAACACCATTTAAATTCTTAAACCTTCCAAATCTTTTCAGTAGGTTTTTATTTGTTTAATAGGGTGTCAAATAATTCATCTTGAATTATTTGGAAAGTATTTGATATGATTCATAAAGCATTTGAATTGGGTATTTGTTTTAATTCCAATGGAATTAAATATAGTTTTATTTCCCTAAATTTTATTTGGAAGATTTATTTTATTTAAATTAATTAAACAACTTTTATTCCACTTGGGTAAATTCCAAAATACTATTTTCTCATGAATTATATAATTATTCTTATTAGAGATTTGTCTTTATTAAAACAGGGATAGAATGGTTAATGCCATTTTATTTTATTTTGGAATTCTTTATCCTTTTATTTGATTTGGATTAGGATTTTATTCATTCTATTTGCTTAATGGATTAGGCCAAGATTTAATTTGGTCCTTAAATATTCCTCATTTAATATTTCTTTCTTCATCTTATAAAATTCATATCTTTTTATTTATAGATCCAAACTTGGTGATTTCAATTTGTAAAATTTTATTTGATATTTATTTATCCTTTTGAATATATTTAGGATTATTTGCTCACCATTTGGTATGGATTTATAGATAGGTTCTTTATTAGCTTTGGAAAATCAATTTCCTCATCTTATTAATTTCATAAGATTTTATCTATGGCTCCAAATTAAGTGAAACCAATTTCTATGGTCTTATAATATTTTCTATTTGTCATTCTTGATCATTTGTAAATGTTTGTTGACAAATTTTTATATGAATCAAATCCATAGGCTTGGGGATAACTTGGAAATGATTTTATTCCATTAGGGTTTAGGGTTTGGATTTATTTTCCAAGTGTTTAAATTTCAAGATACATTCATTTGAGGAATGCATTACTCTTGATTTGGATTTTGTTGAATTTCAAACTTTAATTAAAGTTTGTTCAAGATGGGATTTTAAGTTTCCATTTAGAAACAAAAGTTTCTTTTCACCCTAATTTTCAACAATTATTTATTTTGTTTATTTATTTTTCACATTACAAGATTTGGAAAATCTTGGGATGTGACAGGCTACCTCCCTTAAAATAAATCTCTTCCCGAGATTTGGGGGGGCTAGGGGTTACAAGTTGGCTCAAAGCAACTAGGGTACTGCCACCCTTAAAAATTTTCCAACTAGATTACATCTTGGCTTTCTTGGGATCTTGTTGAAGCTTCTCTGGACACTTGTATGCATAATGGCCTAGCTCTTTGCATTTGAAACACATCACTTGGCTATTATCCTTCTTCTTCTTTGGTATCAATTCTTCTTGTTTATTTCCTTGGTTCTTCTTCTTTTCTGGGCAATCACTAGCATAGTGTCCCATCTCTTTGCAATTGTAACATTGCAACTGGCTTATGTCCTTCTTCTTATTTTTGGGTCTCTCCAAAGCTAGGAGTTCTTCTAGTTCATGCTCTTCATATTTCACCACATAGGTGGGAAATCTTTCTCTCTTCTTGGGGCAGTTACTAGAGATATGACCTTCTTCTCCACAAGAGTAGCAACACTTTGTGGTCACTTTGGATTTGGCCTTATGGTGCATAGTTTTGACTTTGCCTTCATCCTTCTTGGTAGACTTGGCTCTCTCATGGTAGTCTGCAATCAGTTGTTGCACTCCACCTTGTTTCCTTTGTTGAACTATGGAATAGATGGGGCATTGGATAGGGACATGATTATTTCCTTCACATAAGTAACAAGTAGCTTGGGTTGTGGGGCATTGATTAGCTGGATGTTTCTCTTAACAATTGGGGCATTGATCTTCATGCTCTTTGGAAGTGTGATCCTTGTCTCCACAAATATTGCAATCTTGGGTTCCTTCTAGAATATCATCTTTGTCATCCTTGTTGTCACAAACTCCTTTGGAAGAGTTGTTTCCCATGTTGATCATTTGATCTGTCACCTTATGCCACAATTGGGTTTGGGTTTCCAAAAACCTTTGCATGGTTAGATCTACCTCACTGGTGTTGGCTATAAATTGAGCTGTCACTTGGTTCAACTGGTTTTGGGTTACTATGAGTTCTCTCATGTTGATCTCTTGGTTGTTGTTGTTGTCACCATCCTTTATGTTGGAGTTTCTTGGAGTATTCATCTGTTTGGGTTGGATTGGGATTAGAATAGGAAAAATATTTCTAAGGGAATAATTCTAATCACACACATCACAATTCACACAAGCAAGGTGCAAGCAATCACAAACAAACATTCCACTCAAACAACAAGTTTCAAGCTTACTTTTAGGCAACCAAAAATATTTTTGTTACACCATATAAGTTGATGGGTTTGACTTAAACTAAATATGGTGGTCCATCTATATGGTTCACTTGATATTTGTCCATCCTTCTTAGTTGATTCTTCTTGAATGAGATCATGGTTTCCTTGGGAAAATTCTTGTGTATTGGTCACAAAGCTTCAAAGGTGATGATGGTTCCTTCTAAGTTGTGTTTCCTTATTCCTCAAGTCTTGAGTAACATTTCTTGTCTCACTTGTAGTCCTTAGTGATGTCCAAGGTTGAAGTCCTTGTTGAGAATAAGGTTGAAATCACTTGAAGATGTTGAAGTCATTAGAGTTGATGAAGTCCTTTGCACATGGTGAAGTCTTTGGCCATGGGGTAGGCTTTGTCCATCAAGTTTGAAATAGAAGAGATGTAGAATCAAAACCAAAATGGTTGAGGAAAGAGTTTACAAGATTGTTTGTAAATAAGTTTTGGAACAAATACAGATCCTATTTTTCTAAGGGGTTTTGTCCAATCCTAGGGTTACAATTCTACAGGCAACACAATGCTCTGATACCATCTGTAAGGTTCCCAACCTTTAATAAGGTAGATATCCATGTGTTTACAATGCTAGTCCCTGGATAAATAGCTAGCATCCACAGTTAAGATGTAATATCAAGAAACAAAGGTCATAATACAACTTTATAACCAGGAATAAAATAATTTATTACATCTTACATAGCTCATTTGGCTATCTCAGTACAATGCATCAGAATATAACAATAGCATGGGGTCCTTCATCTTGAAAGTGCCACAGGTAGACATGTTGGTTGTAGACTTGTAATCCTAACCAATAAACTTCTCTAACATCAAACAAACCTGCAACATAACAAGTAACAGCCACAAGGGTCAATACATTTGAATTGTATTGGCAAGTGATACTATGGTAGTATAGTGGAGTCTATCATCTATATGCATTTGGCTAAGTGGAGCTTAGGCTTGCTTTGCTCAAAATAGATTTTCCTTATCATTTGCAAACACTAAGTTTTTGTTTGACAAAAATCACCCAAGGTATCTCCCAATAGAAATTGGTGATCCTTCAACCCTTGTTCAACCACAAGATTTTAACTTAGAAATTGGGATGAGGAGATTCTTGATAGCTTCCATGTCTTGATGCTCAAGTTGTCCTTTTCTAGGGACATGGCTAAGTACTTAGATTCTTCCATCTGCAGAGGTTGTGCACTTTCCCCACAAGACTTGATTTTCACCAAGATAGGACCTTTCAGAAGCCTTACCTTAGACCAAAATGGACGCGTTCCAACCTATCATCCCACTACCACCAACTTTCCAAATGGCTAAGTTATTGCAACCTATGTGATCCAGGCAGAGACCATATTGCCAAGTGGCTGCACTAGAAGCTTCTTAACATTTGGCCTCTCAAATCCCTTTGTTCCTGGGTGGCTTTCCACAAGTGAGATACACAACGTAAACCATAGAAATGGGCCTTGTGTAACCACTCAACATAAACCATTCCTTCCATTCCACCCAGGTGTTTCATTCACTTAGTTGTTTTATTAAGCAAAAACACAAGTCCAAAGACTTAGAAATATTTTTCCATAGCATGAATAATTCACCACCCTTGGTTTCTACTAGATAGTCTAAGCATGGTATAGATAAGCATCTTAACTTAGAAATTTCTAGCAATTCTACTACTACTAGGATTTCCCAAGCATAGCATATAAGCAAAATATAACCATGCAAGACTAGCAAATTTCTAATGCATAGTAGAAAACATAGGGAATAAAACATGAAGCACCACTTGCCTTTTTGGTAGAGAATATAAGTTCAATCCTTGTATTTGCAATTATCACACTCTTCAAATCACTACAATTCAATCAAGCAAGGGCACAATTTCAATCTACCATTCAAGCAACATCACATAAAATAACAGAAACAAAACAATGCATGCAAGCATGCCAAACTTTGTTTTATTTACAAAAGTGATTTACAATAGGTTATAAACATTTTAAAACACCTAATGACCATTTTATAAAGTGGCAAAATCATTTGCAAAAGATTTCACTTCATAAACCATTTTTAAACCAAGTCATTATTTTATGTGGTTGACAATGTCTTTAGCAAAGGTAACAATTTTTATATGGTTCACCAAATACATTTTTGTCAACACCCGGATTTTTCAATCCTAGATGCCTGTTATGCCATACATCGCAATCCCAGGATTACCATTTTTGCGAGACATAACAGAATTGGATACCATAGTACATCATCCATTACAAACTATACATACGTTCTTACACAAATAGGGATCTCATGATCCAGTTCTTAATACAACACCAAGCAGCGGAATACGTAATAAAAATGGTAGCGTAGGCGAAGCTCCATCTTCGGGGTCATAGGCAATGCTGACGATGGGAGATGATCCTAGTTGTCGTAACCTTCCTGGGGTCCATCCTCCAGGTACTCCTCTTCATAGTCTGGCCATGGGAATAGCCAGGGACAAAGCCATGAGTACTCTTTAAGTACTCGCAAACTAATACTAACAGTTAAAGGGGTTTTTGGATAATAGGACACTAGGCTCTAGGGTTGTTTTGCAAAAAAAACCAGGTTTATCTTTACTAGGTTCCAAAGCTAGTCACAATTTTATAACTCCTAAATGGGATCTTGTAATCCAGGTCACAACTCTGTTGTGTTCAAGTCCAAGTCTCACTTCATTTCACAAGTCATTTTTGAAAAGTCTGACGGGGGAACAGTATGGCCACTCCAACTGTCCATAACCGCGGACGCGGCTATTCGAATAGTTTGACACTCTGCAGAGATTGTACACTTTCACCACAACATTCGATACATCCGTTAGGAACAAATCCTGAATTCACCATACTCAGTATGCGGATAATCAATCCTAACCTTTCAATTACACTCCCTAGTATAAGCACCTCTCCTGTGAGTTTGGCCTCCCAAACATGACCACTGTCATCTTGGGTATTGCATAGGTGGACAATCTTCACAAGGTAGCCTCAGCTCAGACCTTGGCCGGGAGGGAACTAATACTAAGGGATATAAGATTCCAGTCAAGCCCTACCCAATATTCGGGTATTGTGGTTGTACGATAAAATTGGAATGGTATCGCATCCAGACAACCATCAGTTTTATAAAGGGCTAAGGCTCATGCCTCAACATTTTTATCACCAGAATCATCAAGGGTTTGGAAACACATGTCCAAAACAATTCAATAGAATGATCCATCATTCCAAGGTTTTCATAACCATTTTTCCACCAATTATTTCCATCTAAAATTTGATCAAGTTTTATGCTTAGCACTAGCATCTACAGGTGGGGGTAGTACTAATGAGGGGTGGTAACCGGTGGGGTTTCAACTAAGTACAACCTTGTATCTTAGGCTGATATCAAGGTTTCTAGCTTAGGCAAAATTTTATGCTCTTTATGCAACCTTTAGCACAACGGTCTAGTATCTACCAAACTCTTAGGTAGACTCTAAGTAAGCTTTGATAAAGAAATAAAGTAAGAAGCTTGCCATAAAACTAGGATTGGTTTAACAAGTGGGTAGGATCATAAATATGGGTTTGTGGCATCGGTAGGGATCTTGCAAGGGTTAACTTGCATCAATATCAGTATAAGCTTGAATAGTTACTAGCTTGCACATTCACTAGTAGTATTAGGCTTGCCTTGTGCAAAGCAGTGGTTGAAGTTCTCCTCGGCATCCTCTTCGTAGTATCCTCCTTCCTCCTCGTAGTATCCTTGGTCGGTACTAGCGTCCATGAATAAATACGAGGTACACAATCACCAAACAATACTTAACTACTTGCAATCATCACACACAAGGGTCCTATAGATGATCTAGCATCATCTCTAACATTACAAGGTTAAGGATTGATTTAATTTCTTTTATTTTTAGAAAAGTAATTTCTACTCATTGAAAACTACTTAAGATTTAATATTCTCCAAACCAAATATGGGATCATGTTGACACATGTCATCACCACATATTATAGTCCATGGGAATGTGATTTAAAGTGGTGTCACAATTTAAGAAGGTTTTACCCTTTTATTTTAATTAATTAAAGTGGCTAGAAATGCTTATGTAGCATTCTTTTATTCCTTGAACAATATTTCTTCAAGTAAACCTATATATTTTTATATATTCTGAAAGGTATGGTCAAATGTGATTTTTGAGAGTTGGAATCAACTCAAAAGCTTTTATGGTTTAAATTTGAAAAATGTTTGAATGCAGAAAAGCTTCTGCCTTGTTATTTTTGCTATGGGTGATCTACAGATCCAAATGACTTGAATCCAACGGTCATGGATTAAGCATTCACAGATCTTTCCAACAAAATTGGTTTCATCCAATTTGGTGCAATGAATCGATCTGGGTTTATTTTTGAAGTTGGGTGCTGAAGTGTGTTTGAAAAGAAATAGAAAAAAGTTTAATTTGAATTGCTGGGCTGCGCGGGAAATTCTAACGGCGGCTGCTAAGCGCTTGGTTCCTGCTTAAGTGGGTGTCCCCACTCGCCGTGACACGGGATCGGGCGGTATGGGGCAACGTGGATCGTTCGATCTAGTTCTAATCTAACGGCTAAGGGTCATCGTCGATGCGAGACAGCTCCGGCGAGAATGAAACCTAGCGGCCGGTGAGTCTTTGGGGCCCACCGGTATGGGCGGTCGGCGAGGGCGAGCGAAGTCGACGACGACGAACCTCCTGGTACCGGTGGCTTCTCCTGGGGTGGCTCCAATCGCTGGCTCCTTTCTTCTCCGGCAGCGGCAAGCTCCAGTGAAATTCCGGCGAGGTGGTGCTCGCCTTGCTCTAAGAATGGTGTGGCACGATCAGTGAGGAGAGGGGAGTGAGATGGTGTGAAGAAATCGTGCGGGGGTGGCCTCTATTTATAGTCGAGCGAGGGGACCGTCAGACGCAGTGAGCTCGTCGAAGCGACGTTCTGGTGACTAATGGCATGGGCAAGGGTAGGGGCGGTCTTGTGTCTCTGGCGATGCTCAACGACATGGTCGCGAGGCATGGGGCGGTGTGGTTTGGTCAGGCGGTCGGTGCTCTGCGTAGGCGGGCGTCTTCAACGGCGGCGGTGGTGTATGGCACGGGCGGTACACGGGATGTCTGGCGGTCTCTGGGTCGGTGGTGATCGTGTGCACGATGGCGAGGCGGCCTTCTGTGGATGCTGGTCGAGGTGGCGCTCAGCGCTTCGGCATGGTCTGGCGTGGCTTGCGCATGGTCGAGGCTTGGCAACGCTTCATGGTAGAGACGAGCGATGGCGGTGGGCTGCCTCCTCGACATCTTGGCTAGGCTTCTTGCTCCTAGCTTGCTGTCCACAATGGGGTGACAAGGTTGGCTTTGGTTGTTCACCATTAATGGCAATGGCAAACTCACAGGGGTGCTAGTGTTGGGCTAATCTTTCTAGATGATCTACTGAGGTGTGTGTGAGCTAACTAGGGAACAAGTTAGGCTCAAAACACTGCACACTATAGTGTTTGATGTTTTGTTTGATTTGTGTCTGCAACCTGTTTGATGAAATGGCCGCATGAAATCAAGTTTTGAATTTTGAAATGAATTTTGGTGGGTTTGCTAGATTGGTTCTGGTGAGTCTGCAGATGCTTGGGTTTTGAAAGTTGAGCTTGTTTGAGTGGGTTTTGAGAAAGTGGGATCTTCCCATATGAAGAAGATTCAATTTTGAATTGTCATTTAAACTATGCATTTGAAAGTTTCTGGATGATCACAAGGTGGGCCTTGATACCTTGTTATGAGTACATTCAAGGGGTGCAAAGATCCAGAAAAGTTTCTGTTAGGTTTTGAAAGTTTGAGACAGCCAAAGTAGGCATGGGAGTTAAATTGGTCAAAATGACCATTCCCTTAATATATTTGTTTTGATTTACTTGTCTTTAGGAAAAGTGTGGGAAATGTTTTAGATGATGTTTATTTCACCTAAGAAACATTTTACAAGCAATGGATCACACAAACAAGGTGGTTTTTAAAGAAATTCAAAATTCATGCGTACACATATACATGTATTCATGAGTTGATTTAGAAAAGTTTTTGTTATCCCTAAACTTGATGATTAGTGTTTTGATGATCTAAGTTTGATATTTTTGGGATGTTACAATTTTCAAATCATAAAACTTGGTGTTTGGGGTCAGAGAGTTTAAATCAAAGCATTTCCCAAAGGTTTTCCTCAAAAAGCATTGTTAACAAATAAACCATATTTTTATTTGACTAGAAATGGTTTTAATCAAAGATTCATTCTTTTGCTTCACCAAATATATTTTTCAAACCACAAAGTGATTCCTATGGTCAGTAGGTTCAAAACAAACCATTTTCCAAAGGTTTTATCTCAAAAATCATTTTAGAACAATTTTTATATTCCAAACATGCATACACAAGTTTCTGAAAAAACAATCAATTTAACAGAAGATTTTTACTAAACAAAGTGCATGGTTAGAAAGTACTTGTTCTTCTGAATCCATTGATATAAAATTTGCAAAATTTGGACGTGTGGTTTGAAAGTTATGAATTTTTTAAATTGGAACATCGAATAGACATTTCTGTTTTTATTTCAAACGAACAGGGCCACGTGGCATGATACTACTCGTCGGTACCGCTTCGGTTGGATCGACAGACAACAGTCGTTGGATCTAAGTGGGATCACATGGCTCAGAAGAAAGCGTACCCCTTCGATTAAATTTCTATCGTGGCCACGCGATCAAGATCGGATGGCGCACAGCGTGCCTGCCAGAGATGGGCGGCGCTAGCGGCGGCAGGTGGCGGCGGAACGGTCAGACGGTGGCGGTGCCGACACTACAGGAAGCGAGAGAGTGTATGGAGATGATCACCAGAATCGCGTGGTCGTGGTGGTGCTCGAGGTACTCGCGAGGAGGCAAGGGGCGCACGCGGATGATCTGAATCGCTCGCCGGAGTTCTTGCTGCCGTCAGTGCGCGGTCGTGGTCGACGGCGCACAGGATGCAAGCAAGTGAGGAAAGGTATCAGGAGGATGCGCACGGTCTCGGGGGTTGTAGAGGTACTCACCAGAACACGAGGGGCGCACGGGTTTGGCGTCAGTAGCTCGCCGGAGTGGATGCGGTCGTCGGTGGCGAGACGGTGTTGTCCTTGCCGACAATTTGGAGCGCGCGCGAGCTAGCTAGGGATGCTGGTGGATGCGTACGGGGATGCGAAGCAGGCTAGTGAAGTCTAGGAGTGGCGATGGAGTCTGGCGTCGCCAGAATTTGTCAGGGAGGCTCGTCGGAGCAGTGGGGGTGCGTGGAGAAATTCATCCAGCCTGGGGGCAGAGAGGGGGAGGAGAGTGAGGGGAAATGAGGAGGAGAGGCAGGCATTTAATCATACATGGTCGCGGCGAGGTTTAAACGCGGCATTAAGGAGAATTGATCGCGAGGAATCAGCGGCAGAAAACGGTCGCGAGGTGATGGGAAGAAGCAGTCGCGGCGAGGAAGAAGCTTGCGTGGCGGTGGGGTCATTTCGTCAGCGAAAGAAGGGGAGGGGGAGTGGGTCCAGGCTATCATCGTCTGTGTGGGTTTCTTTCGCGGTGAAAACGGTTAGCTCGGAGTGAGAGGGAGAGGTGGGCTTCTGCTGGGCTTACTGGGCTAGCTGGGCTGGGTCGACCTTTTCATTTTTTTGATCTGATTCTTTTTCTTTTTCCATTTCTAATATTCCGTTTTGATTTTTATTAATCAATTCAAACACTCATTTGAATTCAAACCTATGCCAATTTTTTTGTAGATTAAAACACTGATTAGTAATATAACCGGAAGTCAATTTTGGAATAAAATTTTATTATTTTTGGGGTCTTTTTAATTATTCAAAAAGGCCCTTGTTTTAAATCAAATAAGATTTAATAATATTTTCAAACACCATTTAAATTCTTAAACCTTCCAAGTCTTTTCAGTAGGTTTTTATTTGTTTAATAGGGTGTCAAATAATTCATCTTGAATTATTTGGAAAGTATTTGATATGATTCATAAATCATTTGAATTGGGTATTTGTTTTAATTCCAATGGAATTAAATATAGTTTTATTTCCCTAAATTTTATTTGGAAGATTTATTTTCTTTAAATTATTTTAACAACTTTTATTCCACTTGGGTAAATTCCAAAATACTATTTTCTCATGAATTATATAATTATTCTTATTAGAGATTTGTCTTTATTAAAATAGGGATAGAATGGTTAATGCCATTTTATTTTATTTTGGAAATTCTTTATCCTTTTATTTTATTTGGATTTGGATTCTATTCATTCTATTTGCTTAATGGATTAGGCCAAGATTTAATTTAGTCCTTAAATATTCCTTATTTAATATTTCTTTCTTCATCTTATAAAATTCATATCTTTTTATTTATAGATCCAAACTTGGTGATTTCAATTTGTAAAATTTTATTTGATATTTATTTATCCTTTTGAATATCTTTAGGATTATTTTCTCACCATTTTGTATGGATTTATAGATAGGTTCTTTATTAGCTTTGGAAATTCAATTTCCTCATCTTATTAATTTCATAAGATTTTATCTATGGCTCCAAATTAAGTGAAACCAATTTCTATGGTCTTATAATATTTTCTATTTGTCATTCTTGATCATTTGTAAATGTTTGTTGAAAATTTTTTATATGAATCAAATCCATAGGCTTGGGGATAACTTGGAAATGATTTTATTCCATTAGGGTTTAGGCTTTGGATTTATTTTCCAAGTGTTTAAATTTCAAGATACATTCATTTGAGGAATGCATTACTCTTGATTTGGATTTCGTTGAATTTCAAACTTCAATTAAAGTTTGTTCAAGATGGGATTTTAAGTTTCTATTTAGAAACAAAAGTTTCTTTTCACCCTAATTTTCAACAATTATTTATTTTGTTTATTTATTTTTCACATTACAAGATTTGGAAAATCTTGGGATGTGACAAGGAAAGCCCGATTCCGGAGTTCGGGAAAGTTTCCGATGTTTTTATCGGTGAGGTTCTAGAAGGGTCTTGAAGGTTCACCGGTCCGGAAGGAGAATGGACTATGAATGTGTCATGGGTAAGTGGAATGATTGGATCATATCCTAGGTCTCTTGGTGTGTGCATTTGCAAGAGAGAATTAAAGCTCTAAATTGAAAGTCCAACGGGAGTTTGAAAAGTCAAACTGGAACAATGGTTTCATAGTGGGAGAAGAAACAAGTTTTTCTCTCAATCCAACTTGGGTTTGGGTTTGGGTTTGGATTCAAACCCACCCCTCCCAAGGCTTCCCCCTCTCATAAATAGAGGGGGAGGGCTGCCCCAAAGCACACAAGCCCTAGCCCCTCTCCCCGCACACGAGCCGCCGCCGTAGCCCCACCGCCGCTGCCCTAGCCGCCGCCGACACCTCCTCCTCCTCCTCCTGTTCATCTAAACCCTAGATCTTCGGGAAACCCTAATCCACCATAACTCGCACCGGCTTAGGCGAAGCCCTGCGGGATCTTCCCTCTACTTCCGACACCACGCCGTCGTCCTGCCAGAATCACGAAGGGAGAACTACAACCTCCGCTGCCTGCTGGAACAAGGGAGAGGAAGGTCTTCATCGAGTACCAAACGTGTGACCGACTGCGGAAGCGCTTCCAGAACACAGCGCCGGAAGGATCGTCTACGTGATCTTGAGATCGACAAGTGTACGACTACATCACCCACGAGAATCTGCTCTCGTTAACCGCTTTGGAATCTTCGAGGGTGAGTGCTTCTATCGACTCGTTGCTACAATCTAGTAGATAGATCTTGGCTTGTTTGTGTGCATGCGGTAGAAATTTTTTGTTTTCCATGCTACGAACCCCTACAGTGGTATCAGAGCCGTGTCTATATGTAGATCTGTTGCACGAGTAGAACACAATGGTCATTGTGGGCGGTGGTGCTTTTATTATCAATTGCTTTTTGTGTACTTTGCATCTTGCGGTATGATGGGATGAAGCGGCCCGGGCTAACCTTACATGACATCGTTCATGAGACTTGCTCCACGCTCAACATGCAACTTGTATTGCATAAGTGGCTTTGCGGGTGTCTGTCTCTCCCATCATAGTATAGATTCAATTTACAACGGGCACTTGATAGTTCAAGCATCAACGTTGTGGTTCTTGTTCGTAAGTTAGAACGACACTTATTGAAAGCCCCAAACCACGTAAAATATGCAAAGAAAATTAGAGGCGTCAAACTTTGTTTTGCAGGGGTGTGATGTGATGTGATATGGCCATGATTGTGATTATATATGATGTATGCAATGTTCCTTATTGTAAGTTGGCAACCGGCAGGATCCATATGGTTGTCCTTTAAATTCCGTTAAGCCCTGCGTGTCTATTCAAAGTAGTTGTAATAGTTGAAGCTGGTGGAAGACAACCATAAAACAGCGCCATTGACCTTGACGCCATACCGGTGATGATGGAGATCATGTTCGTTCTTGAAGATGGAGAACTAAAGCACAAGAAGAAAGGCCATGTCATATCACATATTATGAATTGCATGTGATGTTAATCCTTTTATGCATCTTGTATTGCTTAGTTCACGATGATAGCATTATAAGATGATCCCTCAAGCACACAATTTCAAGTTTTAAAGTGTTCATCCTTAGTAAGCACCGTTGCTAAAGCTCGTTGTTTCGAAGCACCACGTGATGATCGGGTGTGTTAGATTCTGCGAGTGTATACAACGTGAGCAAGCCAGATTTTCTCATGCGGAAGCTAAGGTTTGATCTTGATGAACCTAGCATGTACAGACATGGTTTTGGAACACGGATCACCGAAAGGTAAAGCATGAGTCATATAGAAGATATGATGAACATGTTGATTGTTCTCCATTGAAGCTACATCAACTCTCATGATGATCGGTTTTGATGTGGTGGATTTGGTTTGTGTGATCACTAAAACAATTTGAGGGATATTGTTTTGAGTGGGAGTTCACCTAGATTAATTTAATTATTAATTAGAACTCAATTTGTCATAAACTTAGTCTAAACTATTGCAAATATGTTGTAGATCAATGGCGGCCCCTACCATAAATTTTAATGTGTTCCTAGACAAAGAAAAGTTGAAAAACAATGGAAGCAACTTCGCGGATTGGTTCCGCAATTTGAAGATTGTCCTCAATGCTGGTAATTTGACCTATGTGTTGGATGCACCGCTAGGTAACCCGCCTGCAGCTGATGCTACCGATGAGGTAAAGAATGTTTTCCTCACTCGAAAGAATCAATACTCCACAGTTTAGTGTGCTATCTTGTATGGTTTGGAATCGGAGCTTCAGAAAGGTTTGAGAACCATGACCCACATGATATTGTCCGTGAACTCAAAATGATATTTGAGGCTCACGCGGCAGTGAGAGTTATGAGGCTTCTGAAAAGTTCTTTAACTGCAAGATGGAAGAGGGCAGCTCCATCAGTGAGAACGTGCTTAAGATGTCTGGCCACGCAAGTAAACTCCAAAGCTTGGGTATAGTGATTCCTAATGCTTTGGGGATTCACCGTGTCCTCCAATCACTACCACCGAGTTACAAGAACTTTGTGATGAACTACAATATGCAAAACATGGACAAGTCGTTGACAGAACTCTTCTCCATGTTAAAGTCTGCAGAAGTGGAGATCAAGAAAGAGCACCAAGTGTTGTTGGTTAATAAGACCACCAAATTCAAGAAGCAAGGCAAGTCTAAGAAAAAGGGAAACTTCAAGAAGGGCGATAAGAAAGTTACCGCGCCGGCGAAGAAGACCAAGGCTGGGCCTAAGCCTGATACTGAGTGCTTTTACTGCAAGGGAGAGGGTCACTGGAAGCTGAATTGCCTAAAGTACTTGGCCGATTTGAAGAACGGCAACATCAAGAAGAAAGGTATATCCGATATACATGTTATTGATGTGTATCTCACTAGTACTCGTAGTAGTGCCTGGGTATTTGATATTGGTTTGGTTGCTCATATTTGTACCTCGAAACAGGTACTGCAGAATAAAGGGAAGCTAGCGAAGAACGAGATAATGATGCGCATTGGAAATGGATCAAAGGTTGATGTGATCGCGGTCGGCACGCTACCTCTTCATCTACCATCGAGATTAGTTTTATACTTAAATAATTGTTATTTGGTGCCTGCGTTGAGCATGAACATTATATCTGGATCATGTTTATTGCGAGACGGTTACTTGTTTAAGTTCGAGAATAATGGTTGTTCGATTTATATGAGTAATATGTTTTATGCACATGCACCTTTGATAGATGGTCTATTCTTATTAAATCTCGATCGTAGTAATACACACATTAATAACATTGAAGCTAAACGTTTGAAATTGAGCGATAACTCGACCTATAAGTGGCACTATCGTCTTGGTCATATTGGAGTGAAGCGTATGAAGAAACTCCATTCTGATGGACTTCTTGAATCACTTGATTTCGAATCACTTGATTTCGAATCACTTGATTTTGAATCACTTGAAAGATGGAAAGCATGTCTGATGGGTAAAATGACTAAGACTCCATTTCCTGGTATGATGGAGCGAGCTACGGACTTATTTGAAATCATACATACCATGTGTGTGGACCAATGAGTGTAGCATCGTGCGGTGGTTATCGTTATGTTCTTACCTTCACGGATGACTTGAGTAGATATGGGTATATCTATTTTATGAAACATAAGTCCGAAACTTTCGAGAAGTTTAAGGAATTTCAAAGTGAGGTAGAGAATCAACGTAACAAGAAGATTAAATTTCTATGATCTGATCATGGAGGTGAATATCTAAGTTACGAGTTTGGCAAGCATTTGAAGAAATGCAGAATACTTCCACAATTGACACCGCCCGAAATAGCACAGCGTAATGGTGTGTCCGAACATCGTAATCGAACTCTCTTAGATATGGTTCGTTGTATGATGTCACTTACAGATTTACCGCTATCGTTTTGGGTTTATGCATTAGAAACAGCCGCATTCACTTTAAATAGGGCACCATCAAAATCCGTTGAAACGACACCGTATGAATTATGGTTTGGGAAGAAACCTAAATTGTCATTTCTTAAAGTTTGGGGCTGCGAAGCTTATGTAAAGAAGTTACAGCCCGACAAGCTTGAACCCAAAGCGGAAAAATGCATCTTCATAGGATACCCGAAGGAAACTATTGGGTATACCTTCTATCATAGATCCGAGGGCAAAATTTTTGTTGCCAAGAATGGATCCTTTCTAGAGAAGGAATTTCTCTCGAAAGAAGTGACTGGAAGGAAAGTAGAACTCGACGAGGTTGTTGAACCTTCTCTCGAAATTGCGAGTAGCGCAGCACCGGAAGTAGTTCCTGTGGCGCCTACACCAATAAGTAAGGAAGCTAATGATGTTGATCATGAAACTTCGGTTGAAGTTACTACGGAACCTCGCAGGTCGACGAGAACTCGTACCACTCCTGATTGGTATGATCCCGTTATGAGTGTCATGTTGGTGGACAACACCGATGACCCTGCGACATATGAGGAAGCAACGATGAGCCCAGATTCCAATAAATGGCAAGAAGCCATGAAATCCGAGATTGGATCCATGTACGAAAACCAAGTATGGACTTTGGTGGTCTTACCGGATGGCCGGAAGGCTGTCGAGAATCAATGGATTTTCAAGAAGAAAACAGATGCTGATGGTAATGTAACTGTCTATAAAGCTCGACTTTTTGCAAAAGAGTTTCGAAAAAAATCAAGGAGTTTACTACGATGAGACTTTATCACCAGTAGCGAAGCTAAAGTCTGTGAGGATTACGTTAGCAATCGCTGCATATTATGATTATGAGATATGGCAGATGGATGTTAAAACGACGTTCCTCAATGGAGACATTGATGAAGAGTTGTATATGATGCAACCCAAAGGTTTTCTCGATCCTAAAGATGCTAACAAGGTATGCAAACTTCAACGGTCCATATATGGATTGAAGCAAGCATCCCGGAGTTGGAATCAATGTTTTGATAAGGTGATCAAAATCTTTGGTTTTATACAAACTTATGGAGAAGCTTGTATTTACAAGAAAGTGAGTGGGAGCACTGTAGCATTCTTAATACTATATGTAGATGACATATTATTGATTGGGAATGATGTATACCTTCTTAATAGTGTCAAGGATTATTTGAATAATAGTTTTTTAATGAAAGATCTTGGCGAAGCAGCTTACATATTAGGCATAAAGATTTATAGAGATAGATCAAGACGCCTAATATCATTGTCACAGAGTACATATTTGGACAAAGTTCTGAAGAGGTTTGGAATGGAAGATAGCAAGAAAGGGTTCTTGCCCATGTTGCCCAATATGACCTTGAGTAAAACTCAAAGTCCTGCAACGGCAGAAGCTAGAGAAAGGATGAGTAAGACTCCCTATGCCTCAGCCATAGGATCTCTTATGTATGCCATGTTATGTACTAGACACGACATTGCATATGCTGTTAGTTTGACTAGCAGATATCAAAGTGATCCAGGAGTGGATCATTGGACAGCGGTCAAAAACATCCTTAAGTACTTGAGAAGAACTAAGGATATGGTTCTTTCTTATGGAGGTGATGAACAACTTGTTGTTAAGGGTTGCACCGATGCTTGTTGGAACACCGATCCGGATGATTCTAAATCTCAATCTGGATACGTATTTACTTTGAATGGTGCAGCAGTTAGCTGGAGGAGTGCAAAGCAAAGCATTGTGGCGAGATCTTCAACTGAATCGGAATACATAGCTGCTTCAGAGGCTTCACAAGAGACGATATGGATGAAGGATTTCATTATAGATCTCGGTGTGGTTCCAAGTGCGCTGGACCCAATGTCTATCTATTGTGATAGCATGGGCGCCATAGCCAATGCGCAAGAACCAAGGTCACACAAGAAGCTGAAGCACATCAAGCTACGTTTTCACGCTATTCGAGAGCATGTCCAAGATGGTGACATAAATATTTGCAAAGTACACACAGATCTAAATGTGGCGGATCTGTTGACTAAACCTCTCCCGAGGGTAAAACATGACCAGCACCAAACCGCCATGGGTGTTTCGTATATTACCATGTAATCTAGATTAGTTGACTCTAGTGCAAGTGGGAGACTGTTGGAGATATTCCCTAGAGGCAATAATAAAAGTGGTTATTATTATATCTTTGTGTTTATGATAAAAGTTAACATTCATGCTATAACAGTATTAAACTGGAAACATTAATACTTGTGTGATTTGTAAACTAAATTAGAATCCCTAGTAAAGCCTCTTTGTAATACTAGCTTGTTGGTTAATAGATGATCGTGGTTTCCCAATATGAGCATTGAGATGTTGTTAACAACAAGATCATATCATTAGGAGCATGGTATGATGGACATACTCCTATAGATAAGTGTAGCATTAAGATCAAGTCATTTCAATAGTTCGTTTGCTATAAGCTTTCTGATACATAGTAACCTAATTACTTCGACCATGAGATCATGCTAATCACCATCACCGGAAGGATGCTTTGATGACATCAAACACCACACCGTAACTGGGTGTCTATAAAGGTGGCATTGAGTGTTTGGAAAGTATGGGTTGAGGCACATGGATCAAGAGTGGGATTTGTCCATCCATATGACGGATAGATATACTCTGGGCCCTCTCGGTGGAATGTCATCCAATTAGCTTGCAAGCATGTGACTGGCTAACAAGGGATCACATATCACGGGAACGAGAAAAGAGTACTTATCGGTAACAAGGTTGAACTAGGGATGCAGAGATACCGACGATCAAAACCTCGGATAAGTAAACTATCGTGAGACAAAAGAAATTGGTATCATATGTAAGTGGTTCATTCGATCGCAAAGTAATTGTAGAAATATGTGGGAGACATATGAATTTACAGATTCCTCTATTGGTTATTGACCGGAGAAGTGTCTCAGTCATGTCCGCATAATTCACGAACCGTAGGGAGACACACTTAAGGATTCGATGTTGTTTAGTAGATATGGAATGTTAATAGGGATACCGAATGTTGTTCGGAGTCTTGGATGGGATCCGGGATATCACGAGGAGATCCGGAGTGGTCCGGAGAATAAGATTCATATAAGGAAAGTCCGATTCTGGAGTTTGGGAAAGTTTCCGATGTTTTCATCGGAGAGGTTCTAGAAGGGTCTAGAAGGTTCACCGGTCCGGAAGGAGAATGGTCCATGAATGTGTCATGGGTAAGTGGAATGATTGGATCATATCCTAGGGTCACTTGGTGTGTGCATTTTCAAGAGATAATTAAAGCTCTAAATTGAAAGTCAAACGGGAGTTTGAAAAGTCAAACTGGAACAATGATTTCGTAGTGGGAGAAGAAACAAGTCTTTCTTTGGGTTTGGGTTTGGATTCAAACCCACCCCTCCCAAGGCTGCCCCCCTCTCATAAATAGAGGGGAGGGCTGCCCCAAAGCACACAAGCCCTAGCCCCTCTCCCCGCACACGAGCCGCCGCTCTTTGCTGCCTTGGCCCAGCTGCCCAGCCCGCCTCCCCACGCCGCCGCCGCTGGTTCGTCGCCGCCGCCGACACCTCCTCCTCCTCCTGGTCATCTAAACCCTAGATCTCCCGAAAACCCTAATCCACCATAACTCGCACCGGCTTAGGCGAAGCCTGAGATCTTCCTCTACTTAGCACCACGCCGTCGTCTTTGGAATCACGAAGGGAGAACTACAACCTCTGCTGCCTGCTAGAACAAGGGAGAGGAAGGTCTTCATTGAGTACCGAATGTGTGACCAACTGCGGAAGCGCTGCCGGAATGCAGCGCCAGAAGGATCGTCTACGCGATCTTGATATCGGCAAGTGTACGACTACATCACCCACGAGAATCTGCTCTCGTTAACCGCTTTGGAATCTTCGAGGGTGAGTTCTTCTATCGACTCGTTTCTACAATCTAGTAGATAGATCTTGGCATGTTTGTGTGCATGCGGTAGAATTTTTTTGTTTTCCATGCTACAAACCCCTACAATGTGATCCCTTGTGATCCATTCACATGCTTGCAAGTTAATTGGATGACATTCCACCGAGAGGGCCCAGAGTATATCTATCCGTTATATGGATGGACACTTCCCACTCTTGATCCATGTGCCTCAACCCATACTTTCTGAACACTCAATGCCACCTTTATAGCCACCCAGTTACGGTATGGTGTTTGATGTCATCAAAGCATCCTTATGGTGATGGTGATTAGCATGATCTCATGGTCGAAGGAATTAGGTTACTATGTATCAAAAAGCTTATAGCAAACGAACTATTGAAATGACTTGATCTTAATGCTACGCTTATCTATAGGAGTATGTCCATCATATCATTCTCCTAATGATATAATCATGTTGTTAATAACATCTCAATGCTTATGATCGGGAAACCACGATCATCTATTAACCAACAAGCTAGTATTTCAAAGAGGCTTTACTAGGGACTCTAATTTAGTTTACAAATCACACAAGTATTAATGTTTCCAGTTTAATATTGTTATAGCATGAATGTAAACATTTATCATAAACACAAAGATATAATAATAACCATTTTTATTATTGCCTCTAGGGCATATGTACAACATTTGTTGCCACAAAGCAGAACGACCGCCTTGTTTCGGCAAGTATGTGCTCACCTCGAATCATCTGTCGACGTTTTCTTTGCAAATTTATAGAAAAAGTTGTTCTCCCGTAAGTAGGACCAACGTCCACATGTCATCCATGTGAGCTTAATTTCGACTGCAGATCTATTTTAGGACTAAAGTGAATCTAATGACAAGTACACGACTAATATTCTGCAAATTCCGAGTGCAAGGTCTAAATCAAGCCACACAGGCAAGTATATGGGCTTCTATTGTATTTAACTCAAAAACCATTATTATACTAGTCACACAAGTAAAACAAACAAAGCAAAGGGGAAAACAACACAAATAGAAATAAAATATTATAGAATCTCCAACGACCCCCTCCCCCACCGGTGTGCAATGGTTAGAATTTTGCGTCGTATGGGGGTGCTAGCATTGTGTCGTGGCGTAAGGCTGGGCGCGTCTTCGAGCGCCCCCAAATGTTCCCTCCATATCAAATTTTATGAAAAAACTAGCAAAAATAATAAACCATAGATTTGATCAAATATTTCACATATTAATAAATAAAAATTTAAGTTCAACAAAGCAAGCTTGTAATTTAATAAGTTCTGAAAGAAATTTGAACACATAAAACTAGAAGTTTTCTTTGAGCATCTACAGGTGCTCCACCAGATGGTCTTACAATTGGTGATGCACGTTTGGGTGTTGTATTTTATCCCGCATGGTGAGGAAGGCAGAAATGTGACCGGCACCTGGTGATCAACATACGCAAGATTACCCTATAAAAATACGGTTCAATATCAAATACTAGATTTTCCCGCTCAATCTAAATGATCATTTGTGCATGATCACATAGGCATTTATGACCTATGGCATATAATCTTTCGACTAGGTAAGAGCAAGGTACCAGACAATAGCAAATCTAGCTTGGAGCACATGAAACACTCGATCAACATCCTTCCTACAAGGCTTCCCGCACTAAGCAAATCAGGATCTCTTGTACACAGATGGGTTGAGATTGTCTTCACAAATGTTGACAATCTTAGATATATGTCATACGCTAGGTATCCCTTTGTCTACTTGTGGCCATTAATAACATAGTTCACTAGCAGATCATGGCCTTGAACAGATTTGGCAAAGACATTTGAGCAGTGCAACATGTTGATGTCACTTTGATATCCTGCCATACCGAGGAAAGCATGCTAAATCCATAGATTTTTGATCTACCACTGCCTTAAGTACCACACTACAGACTCCTTTTATGAACTTTGTACATTCCTTGCCAAGAAAATGGGCAGTTCTTCCATGGATAATGCATACAATTGATGCTTTCAAGCATCACCGGAAATCGTCTTGCTGAGTTTTGTGTTAGGATCCAAAAAGTGTCTTCTGCATTGGGTGATCTCAAGTATATTGGTCCAAACACAGACACCACTGCTCTGCTAAACATGTATGTGTACTCAATGGTTGTAGACTCAGCCATGCATATAAGTCGTCCTAGGTATTAGCTGGAGAGGCATACGCAATCATCCTTAGATAGTCGTTGAACTCCGTGACGTCCAAGAAAATCTTTATGAAGAGCATTTGGTTCATCCTGAAATGGTGCCAAAATACCAAGTCCTAGTGCAATGGATCATCGACAAAGTACTCAGTGTACATCATGCAATAGCCCTCTATCCTCTGCCTCAGCTTACTCTTGCGGGTCCTGACTTCAAACCACCACGGCACGACTGTGCACCCCGAGCGTGCATACCTATAGGAGATAAGAGAGAATCTTGAAATCCTCATCTTCATAGACGACATCAATGGATACCTCCACCAAAACAACGAACATCTGCTCGTCATCCAAATCCATGGCCTAGGCAAAACATTGAGCACCTCGCGGGCAGGGTGATCGCGAGATGGGCTCAGAACTATAGGTGTTGCCAAAGGACGGTGAAATGGAACCGCTGGCATTTGACATAGGGTAAACTTCACAAATGTGCTTCCATGTTTGAAGGTTCAAGAATAGGCCAACATAGAACATACCAACATGCTAGATAATAGAGAAGTGATACAAAAGAGCATTTTCTTGTTCTGCTTTACTTCGAGCTATAGCAGGAGATTATCGCTATTAGTATTTAGATGGTGCAATAAAGGGCATCGAGAAGGCATGACAAATGACTAAATTAAGGACAACGGAGGCAAGGGAAACTCACCTAACAAATGCATGGAATTCATCTAGTTGGCATACAATAAGTCTTATCTATACTAAACATATCAAGATCTAGAAATGATGTAAACATTTGAAGGTAGTTGTTGCCACGGAAGAACAACAATCTTGGTTTTAGAGACGAGTAGGTTCAGAGTGTGCCTCCTCACCGACGCCGAAGGAGCCTGCAAATCAAACCCGTTCAGCATATAGTAGCGGCGGGGTCCCCCCTACAAGGAGGCCCGGGGTGGCTCATGTCGAGATGGAAGCCTTCGTGGCTGCTTGGGGTGGTGAAGTGGTCTGGATGGTCCTTGTTGGTTCGGCTTCCAGCAGTTGCGTTTAGTGTGTGGTGTGGCTCCGACAACCCTATCTTATGATCCCGATTGGGTTCTTCTCGATCTATTCGTGTGGGAGCAATTAGAATTTCAGGCTTGGCCAGCGACGAGGAGTCTGATGGTGAACAACTCTCAAGAAAGTGTCAGGTGATAGGATCCCTCAGGATCATCTAGCTCAAGATTTGAGCCACACAAGATAGGATCAGGAGTATGTACCTTGATCTGGAGGTCCAGCCATGGCCTCCTCTTGGTTTGCTTCACCTTATCCTTGTTGATGTAGATGTGAGGGTTCTTCCTAGTGCTTTAGGTGCTTGCTTGATCAGTGAGATGGGGAGAATGAGAGAGAGAGAGAATCACAGCTGAATGAGCAGCCTATCTCAGCCCTAACCCTAGGTCCCTTATTTATAACACTTGCACTAGGGGAACCAGCACCTTAGGATGGATGGTCAGGATGCCCCTGATCAGGGCATCCAATGGCTGTTATTAAACAGCCCCTTAATCATCATTAATTTGACTTAGATTGATCACAGCAACCTTTAGATCACTGCAGATCATTTATATCCAACATTCTCCCCCTTGATCGTAAGGATAAACTTATAAACTCATTTCTCAATATAACAGCATATGAGACAACAGAATTACAACGACCATAGAGTACCGCAGAACCCAGTCACTACAATATACCACTTTATTTCAAAACAAAGCTTATTTAACTTAGGAGGTCCAAAAACTTATAGTTATTACAAACTTATGAGCTCAGCTCTTTGTTGAAACTTATACAGAGACAATAAATTACAATGGTCAGTTAAGTACCATTGAACTAATTGACTATGGTACATCATTCCATCGAAGAGAAGAACCCTTCTTAGCTTATGGGGAGATGGTGTCATAGCGGTTCCAATTCCAGGATCAAAAGCTTTCTGCCAATCCCATGTGAGCAACATGCCCTTTAAATACACTGGGTGGCAAGTCTTTCTTAATTGGATCCGCTAACATTGCGTTAGTCCTTATATGCTTAATACTTATTGTCTGATCCTGGATTCTATCTTTCACAACAAGATACTTAATGTCAATGTGTTTGGCAGCACCACTTGACTTGTTGTTACTCGAATAGATCACTGCGGGTTAATTATCGCAGAAAAGAGTGAGTGTCTCAGATATACTGTCAATCACCCTTAAGCCTGGAATGAAATTCTTTAGCCATACTGCCTGCCCGGTTGCCTCGTAACATGCCACGAACTCTGCCTGCATTGTTGACGATGCAGTAACACTTTGCTTGGTGCTTTTCCAAGAAAGAGCACCTTCTGCAAGGGTGAATATGAAACCCAATGTGGATTTCTTAGTATCAACACACCCCGCAAAATCAGCATCTGAATAACCCATCACCTCGAGGTTATCAGTTCTCTTATATGTGAGCATGAGGCCTTTAGTACCTTGCAAATAACGCAAAGCTTTCTTAGCAGCCTTCCAGTGATCCAACCCTAGATTAGACTGATATCTTCCAAGCATCCCGGTTATGAATGCCAAGTCAGGGTGAGTTCACACTTGTGCATACATCATACTTCCAATGATTGATGCATAAGGAACTGACTTCATCTGCGCAGATTCATAATCATTACTTGGGCACTGGAAAGTCCCAAACTTATCGCCCTTGACAATAGGAGCAGGCGAGGCTGAGCACTTATGCATATTGAACTTTTTAAGTACCTTCTCAATATACGCTCTTTGTGATAGCCCCAAGATTCTTCTAGATCCATCTCGGTGAATTTGAATGCCTAAGACATAAGCGTCTTCACCAAGATCTTTCATGTCAAACTTTGAAGAGAGAAACCTTTTAGTTTCCAGCAGCATATTCTTATCGCTACTGGCTAAGAGTATGTCATCAACATACAGTATCAGGAAGACAAAATTGCTCTCCCTGAACTTCACATAAATGCAATTGTCCACTTCATTCTCCTTGAAACCAAATTCTTTATGACTTGATCAAACTTGAAGTACCATTGCCTTGAGGCTTGCTTTAATCCATAAATGGATTTCTTAATACGACATCCTAAATGTTCTTTTCCTTCCATAACAAAACCTTCCGGTTGAGCCATGTAAACATCCTCATGTAAGTCACCATTTAGAAATGCCGTTTTGACATCCATCTGATGCAACTCTAGATCATAATGAGCCACAAGTGCCATTATAATTCTGAATGAGTCCTTAGAAGAGACAGGTGAAAAAGTCTCATTATAATCAATACCTTCTCTTTGAGTGAAGCCCTTAGCCACAAGCCTTGGTTTGAACCTTTCGATATCACCCTTGGATTCAGGTTTGGTCTTATAGACCCATCTGCTGCCCACAATTTTGGCTCCTTTAGGAATCTCTACTAAGTCCCAAACATCATTAACGCTCATGGACTTCATTTCATATTTCATAGCATCAAGCCATTCTGATGAATGATCACTTTGTATGGCTTCCTTAAACGATGCAGGATCATCATCCAACATCGACTCATTTATATCCTCACTCATATAAGTCACATAATCATCAGGAATAGCAGACTTTCTAGCCCGATTTAACCTTCTGAGAGGTGCATTATTTGGTACCTCAATCACAACTTCAGGCCGCTGAGCATCTTCCATAGAAGTATCATTAGATGTGGACCCTGACGGAGCCACTGATATCTCAGTAGGAGTAGAATTAGCAGTCCTCACAACTGGAGATGAAAACTCAGCATGAAGAGGAAACACTGGTTCTTGGATCATAGGTACTGGGACATATTCCCGTTTCTCCTCTAAGGTTATTTCCCTGGGAGTCAAACTCCCCCTCAACATATCACTTTCCAAGAACACAGCTTGTCTTGTTTCAACAAACTTAGTGAATTGCTTTGGACAATAGAAACGATATGCCTTAGATTTGTCAGGATAACCAATGAAATGGCAGCTGACAGTCTTGGGGTCTAACTTTCCCATAATTGGATTGAAAACTCTTGCCTCGGCAGGGCAGCCCCACACATGCAAATAACTCAGGGTAGGTTTTCTCCCAGTCCATAATTCATACGGTGTTTTCGGCACCGATTTACTGGGAACCTTATTAAGAATATGTGCAGCTGTCTTTAGAGCTTCTATCCATAAACCAAGCGGCAAAGTGGAGTGACTTAACATACTCCTTACCATATCCATAAGAGTACGATTCCGCCTTTTAGCGACTCCATTTTGCTGAGGTTCGCCCGGTGCTGAATACTGAGCAACAATACCATTTTCCTGTAGGAACTTAGCAAAAGGTACAGGAATTTGGCCATAAGAAGTGTGTCTTCCGTAGTACTCACCACCACGGTCAGACCTTACAACTTTGATCTTTTGACCAACCTGATTCTCAACTACAGCTTTAAATATCTTGAACTTTTCTAATGCCTCAGATCTTTCTTTGATAGGATAGATGTATCAAAAGCGGGAGAAGTCATCAGTGAATGTTATGAAGGAATCAAAACCATCCACTGATTTCACATTAAACGGACCACAAATATCCGTATGAACAATTTCCAAAACTCCCGTGCTTCGATTTGCACCTTTCTTAATTCTCTTAGCATATTTCCCTTTGATGCAATCAATACAATGATCAAGATCCGCATCTGAGAAATTTAAAGGATGAAGAACTTGCTCCTTAATGAGACGCTCGATTCTCCCCATCGAAATATGGCCCAGACGATAGTGCCATAGTTTCGAAGAGGTCTCATCATCATCACGCTTACGCTTGGTACTAATATTTACATTATAGGAAGCATTAACTTCACTTATGGAATCACATAAGGAAACAAGATAAAGTTTGTCTTGTCGGAAGGCAAGACCAACATCCTTATTGTCAAACATAATTTTACATCTCTTGTTCCCAAAGTCACAGTGAAAACCATCATCATCTAAGCATGAGACGGACACAAGGTTTCGTCTCATAGAGGGTACATAAAGTACAGTACGTAAACGAAGCATAAAGCCACTATGGAGTGTAAGTGTAAACTCTCCAATAGCCTCAGCTTCGGCTTCAACACCATTAGCAACTCTAATGGTTATTTCCCCTCTTCTTAGGGTCCTCTTCGTATCGAATCCCTGTAAGGAGTTTGCAACATGAATTGTTGCACCTGAGTCAACCCACCATGTATTGGTGGCATAATCAACATAAAGGGATTCGTCAACAAAGGTTATAATATTAGTACCTTTCTTATTGATCCATTTCATGAACCCTATACAATCCCTCTGGACGTGTCCGCCTTTTCCACAAAAGCGACATCCATTAGGATCTTTACCATCAGCATTAGGGGTTGCATCTGCATTAGGAGCTCTGTTAGGGTTCTTTTGCTGAAAGAACTTAGAAGATTTCCCTTTATCTTTAAACTGAGTAGGCTTAGGCTTTATAAACTTTTTCTTATTCTGAGGATGCTTGAACTGATTGACATGATCAACTCGTCCAGCTTTAAGCCTTTCCTCCTCTTGTACACATCTAGCCATCATTTCATCCATGCCCCATTTAGAATCTATCGCATTATAATTGATGGTAAACGGAGAGAACTCCATGGGCAAGGATGACATAATAAAATGGACAAGGAAACCTTCAGAGATTTCCATTTCCATTGTCTTAAATTTAGTGGCCATGTTAATTTTCCTCATGATATATTCTCTCAGACTCCCAGTTGGATCATACCTTTCATCAATAAGCCTTCTAATGAGGCTTGTTGCATAAATTTTGGATGATCCCTTAAACTGGTCCTCAATCTTTCCAAGGTAACCCTTGGCAGTCTGAGAGTCTGAAACAGCTCCCCTCATACTTTGAGTAATGGAGCCCTTAATAATCATGAGGCACTTACGATTTGAATCCTCCCACTTAGTTTTCTCATCATCATAAGCCCTTTTCAGGGCATCATAATTCTCATCACCTTCAGTAGGTGCTATAGGAGGATCCTTAAGGAGGGCATAATCTATATTCAGCAAAGCTAAAGTGATCTCAAGCTTCTCCTTCCAAGTACCAAAATTTCTACCAGTCAACTGTTCTATGCCATTTATAATACCGGCAATTTGAGAGGCATTAGATGCTGCAAAACAAAACAAATGCTTTGAATAAGCATCATAATTTTATACTCCTTTCATCAATCTAGTCTACATTAGCTTTGGCCAGAAATAGACATGATCAATAAAATTTTGTGATCAAAATATCTGCTAATCAGCTTTGGCCAGAATGACAGATATAAGCCATACTTAACTAGATCCTCTAATCATATAAAATTCTTTCATCAATCTAGAACACATCAGCTTTGGCCAGAAGTGAACCAGACCAACAAAAAATTTCATGGTCAAAATGTCCATCAATCAACTTTGGCCAGAATAATGGACATAAGCCATGCTTAATTTGAGGATTTACCAACTTTATTTTGCAGCAAAACATTACTATCACAATTTATTTGAATAAAACCACAAAAGAATCAACTTAGCATGAAACTTGCTTAAGTGAGGTACATAACTGCATGACAAAAGAATAATTTGTCACATAATTATGTTCCATAATTGACATAATAAAATATGCCAAAAATTTAGCCCCAAAAACTATTTATATATAAACCCTAGCTCTTATATCTTAGATTTTAAAGAAAAGGAAAAAACATAAGTTTCAAACAGTCAAACTGAGCCCATAAAAGATTTGGCCCAGTCCCCTTTTCTTTATTAATAAGGGAAAACTAAAACAAAACTTTCGGACTGGGCCGAGAATAGCCCAACACGTCTCCCCTTAGTGGCCTGCTCGGCCCGTCAGGCAGCCAACGCTGCGGGCCGTTGGATGAAATCCAACGGTCGAGATGTCGCCCGGTCAGCACGAGGCTGACGCGAGATAGCCCTATAGGTGTTCGTAGCATGGAAAACAAAAAATTTCTACCGCATGAACACACAATCAAGATCTAATCTATGATAAAGCCAAGATCTATCTACTAGATCAGTGCAACAAGTTGATAGAGTACTAACCCTCGAAGATCCAAAGCGGTTAACGAGAGCATATTCTCGTGGGTGATGTAGTCGTTCACTTGCCGATCTCAAGATCGCGTAGACGATCCTTCCGCGCATTCCTAGGCGCTCCCATGATCGATCACGTCGTTACTCGATGAAGACCTTCCTCTCCCTTGTTCCAGCAGGCAGCGGAGGTTGTAGTTCTCCCCTCGCGATTCCGGCAGCACGATGGCGTGGTGTCGGAAGTAGAGGGAAGATCCTGCAGGGCTTTGCCTAAGCCGGAGCGAGTATGGTGGAGTAGAGGGAGCCCCGGCGATCTAGGGTTTAGAGGGCCGAGGTTTAGAGGTATCTAGAAACTAGAGTTTAGCTAGTCGATAGCGGTTTAGAGGAGATCTAGATTGGTCGCAACTAGAGAGGGGGGCGGCCAAACTAGGGTTTCTTGGGCGCCTAGGGCAAGGGGGATACCTTGGGGTGCGCCCCTACCCCTCCTTATATAGGTGGGGGGCATCCAAGGGCGTTCCCAACCCAGGTGGAAACCCTCCCTAACTCAGAAACCCTCCCTAACTCGGAAACCATGTTGGGATTTGACTTTTCAAACTGCCTTTTTGACTTTCAAATTAGAGTTTGATTTCTCTCTTCCAAGTGTCCAGCGAAGTGACCTAGGACATGATGCAACCATTACACTTTGTCATGACACATCCATGTACCCTTCCCCTTCCGGATCGGTGAACCTTCTAGACCCTTCTAGAACATTCCGGTGAAAACACCGGAATCATTCCCGAACTCCGAAATTGGACTTTCCTTATATGAATCTTATTCTCCGGACCATTCCGGATCTCCTCGTGATATCCTGGATCCCATCTGAGATTCCGAACAACATTCGGTCTCTTTACTCACTTTCCATATCTACTAAACAACATCGAATCCTTAAGTGTGTCTCCCTACGGTTCGTGAATTACACAGACATGACCGAGACACTTCTCCGATCAATAACCAATAGAGGAATCTGGAAATTCATATGGCTCCCACATATTTCTACGATTACTTCGTGATCGAATGAACCATTTACATACGATACCAATTTCCCTTTGTCTCACGATACTTTACTTATCCAAGGTTTGATCGTCGGTATCTCTGCATACCCAGTTCAACCTTGTTACCGATAAGTACTCTTTTCTCGTTCCCATGATATGTGATCCCTTGTGAGCCAGTCACATGCTTGCAAGTCAACTGGATGACATTCCACCAAGAAGTCCCAAAGTATATCTATCCGTCATGTGGATGGACAAATCCAACTCTTGATCCATGTGCCTCAACACATACTTTCCGAACACTCAATGCCACCTTTATAGCCACCCAGTTACGGTGTGGTGTTTGATGTCATCAAAGCATCCTTCCGGTGATGGTGATTAGCATGATATCATGGTCAAAGGAATTAGGTTACTATGTATCAGAAAGCTTATAGCAAGTGAACTATTTGGATGACTTGATCTTATGCTACGCTTAACTATAGGAGTATGTCCATCACATCATTCTCCTAATGATATGACCATGTTGTTAATAACATCTCTATGTTCATGATCAGGAAACCATGATCATATATTAACCAACAAGCTAGTTTAACAAGAGGCTTTACTAGGGACTCTTTTATGTTTACAAATCACACGAGTATTAATGTTTCCGGTTAATACAATTATAGCATGGTATGTAAACATTTATCATAAGCATGAAGATATGATAATAACCACTTTATTATTGCCTCTTGGGCATATCTCCAACAAGCCCCCCCTCCCCCAGCCCTAGCCCCCATTTCCCCCTCCCTCCTTTTACTCTCTGCCTCCCGACGCAAGCGGCGCGTGAGAAGCAGCGGCGGCAACGAGCACCAGCGGAGAAGGAGAATCGCGCCAGTGAGCGCCTCTCACCGGATTCGCGTGAAGTCAGTGCGCGGCTCCGTCGAGCGGTGCTTGCCGGTGCCCTTTGCGCCACAACCGCGAGCGTGCGAGCGTCCCCGCGACGACAACGACGATGCAGCGCCGAGTCTGGCACCGCGGTGTGCTCCTGCAACGATAAGAGCACGAGGAGACATCACCACAGACCGGTGTGGTGGACGGCGAGGTCGCGCGAGCACGAGCCCGAGCGTTTTTGTCGGCTTTAGGTCGGCTCCGACGCCGCCGTGGCCAGCGACGGCGACGAGGCCCTTAAGGTACACGTCCACCACATCTTGATCATTAGATTAGGGTTAGAGTTCGTCCAATTTGGGAATTAGGGTTAGGGTTCATCAGTAATTGGGGAATTTAGGGTTAGGGTTCTTCAATTCGATGAACTAGGGTTAGGGTTCTTCAGGAAATTGGGGATTTTTCGATTAGGGTTTGCACCAAAACCTCAATCCCCACGTCAGAATTACATAATTGAAACCCTAGACTCACTGATTCATCTTTTAGAGCTTAAACTTAGTAAAAACAGGGCTAAAGCAGCAACTTTAATCTGTTCTGAAACAACAGAACCTTGATCTTAATCAAAAACAGGAAGAACAAGCTTGCTTGAGCATAAATTAGTGCATAAAAGGGCTCAATCTTAGAGCTAGAAGCTCTGATACCACTGATAGGATCCCTTAGGATCATCTAGCTCAAGATTTGAGCCACACAAGATAGGATCAGGAGTATGTACCTTGATCTAGAGGTCCAGCCATGGCCTCCTCTTGGTTTACTTCACCTTATCCTTGTTGATGTAGATGTGAGGGTTCTTCCTAGTGCTTTAGGTGCTTGCTTGATCAGTGAGCTGGGGAGACAGAGAGAGAGAAGCACAGCTGAATGAGCAGCCTATCTCAGCCCTAACCCTAGGTCCCTTATTTATAGCACTTGCACTAGGGGAACAAGCACCTTAGGATGGATGGTCAGGATGCCCCTGATCAGGGCATCCAATGGTTGTTATTAAACAGCCCCTTAATCATCATTAATTTGACTTAGATTGATCACAGCAACCTTTAGATCACTGCAGATCATTTATATCCAACATCTGGGAGTCAGTGTTGAGCGAAGGTCGCTCCTAGTTTTGGCCGGAGATGGCAACGACGATGTCTACATGCACCTTTCCTTTTTGGGGACTACTTTGTATAGAAATATGTTTGTTTAAACATAATTAAATTTGGCCATTGTTTACTATCTATAATGTTTTTGTCTTTTTTCTAAAATGCGCCTGTGTCACCCATCCTCATCAGTCCGAACAAGTGTATGGACGTCCATCAAACATACATACGTACACAATTTAGGGGTGTGTACACTATTTGAGGGCTTCTGTTGCTGATCCTCTAAGCGAGGAATAGGCGCGTGCGTTTTATGATTTATCAAGTTCGTGACCCCAAGAGCAGTTAATTAAGGGGTTAAGGCTGGAAGATAGCACACTTCATTTCTGACAATACTTCTTCCGATAGATGTATTACCATTAAAACATGTTTAGATACATTTATTTTAGTAACAAGTAATATAAATCGGAGACAGCCATCCTTGCGTAGGCTGTTTTGTATTTCAAATTAGTATGAGCAGGGACACGTACCGTTGGTCTTCTTTGGTGTCTTTAGAAATTTGAAAATGAAAAAATTGGGATTCAAATCCATTGTAATGTTTTTCGCCATTTGAACAAGACAGCGGAGAATTAGTAGGGCTTGACCTCACAATCCAGTTCTTCAAAATGGATTCCCCCCATCACAAAAGAAAAATGCTACTATGACATATATTAGTTACAACAATTTCTTCGAAGACACAGCCAATGTATCCTCGCTCATGCTGTAATCTCAAGCCAAGAACTTCTCCACCTTCTCTACTTCCTCCACGCTGCCAACGTACAGAGGCACTCTCTGATGGACCTGCACGGCGCATACACAATGGTTCAGATCACGAACACCAATTTAACCAACACAAATTTTTAGCGCATTATCAGCGACGATTGTTGCATATAAGCAGGTTTTACCTCTGTGGGCATGATGTCAAGTACCCTCTGGTGGCCATCGGAGCCTTTGCCGCCAGCCTGCTCTGCGATGAAGCTCATGGGCGCGCACTCGTAGAGCAGCCGCAGCTTGCCGTTCTTGCTCTTGGCGTCCCTGGGGTAGCCGTAGATGCCGCCGTAGAGCATGGTGCGGTGGAAGTCTCCAACGAGGCTGCCGATGTAGCGCGCGGAGTAGGGCTTGCCGGAGGCTCCGGGTTCCTTGAGGCTGTCCATGTACTTCTTGAGCTTGTCGTCCCACAGCGCGTAGTTGCCCTCGTTGAAGGAGTAGATCTTGCCGGACTTGGGGATCTGCACCTTCTCCTGCGTCAGCACGAACTCGCCGTACATCGGGTCCAGCGTGAACACGTACACCCCGGTGCCGATGGTGAGCACGAAGATGATGGAGCTCGAGTACATGCAGTAGCCGGCGGCCAGCAGGTTGGTCCCCGGCTGGCACACGTTCACCACGCACATCTGCGTCACCTCGTCAAGCTGCACGCTCGCGCATGAACAAGCTTCTCTGTTAATTAAGCGCAGGAGCGAGCTGTTTGGAAGGAGCTAGAACTATATTAATTCAAGTGGTACGTACGGTTGGGTTGTCGCCGATGCCGGCGAGGCACTCGTCGGCGGGGCTGTAGATGCCGAAGATGGAGCCGGTGGAGACGGCGGCGTCGATGTTGGAGGAGCCGTCGAGCGGGTCGAACACCACGATGTAGTTGCCCGAGTAGCTCTCCTCCACCGCCACCGGCACGTCCTCCTCCTCCGATGCGATCACGCCGGTGCGCCCGCTCGACCTCAGGCAGCTCGAGAACACCTGCGCGCGCGGGTGCGTACAGCAGTAGTACATCGGTTTGAGGTTTCTTGTGCTTAATTTGCTTAGTACTAGTAGTTATTCCATTCTTACGCACATACCTCGTTGGAGATGACGTCGAGCTTCTTCTGGTCCTCACCCTGCACGTTGGTGGCGCCCTGGACGCCGGTGAGGTTGGAGATGGGCGCGCGCTGCACCAGCGAGCCAATCTGCTTGCACGCCGTGGAGATGCTGGACAGCACGATGGTCATCTCGCCGTCGATGACCCCGGCCTGCTCCTGCTTCAGCAGCCACGTCGTCAGGGTGATGATGTCGTAGACGCTCCTTGTTCTAGGCTTCGCTACCGGCGCCGAGGCCGCGTCGACGACCGCCATGCACCGCATGCTCGGGGTCGAAGCTTGGCCGGCCAAGAGGCCGCTGCCGGGCCTCCTGGGGAGGCCGCATTGGAGGAAGCTGGCCGCCGCCTGCTGGCGGGAGAGCAGAAGCGGACGGGAGGTGGCGGTGGTCGCGGCGGCCATTGCTTTGCTGCTGCCGGACTGATTGCTGTTGCTGCGCGTGGTGGCGGCCTCTTGTTTTGTCGATCCATTGGTTCCGGGCTTCGATCGGTTTGTGTGGCTCGAGAGAGGGCGGGAGGCGAGTGTGTGGATTGGGGAAAGAATTGTGAGGATGTCGTCGTTCGCTTCACAAGTTCAGAGTCTTTGTCTTCTGCCTGAGTCACATTCGCATATACCTCGAGAGAATAGATATTTCGCAATAGCATCCGGGGCAGTACTCAACTTTGACACTGCGTTTTTACAATTGTTTTGCCAATTCGCGGTCAACCAACTAAGCTAAAACTCATGTAAAAAATAGTTCAAACTTGTGCCATGATTCGTGCTTTTGTAAACCACTTTTGGATCTCAGTCTCGCACTGCCATGTGGCCCCGCCAGTTTTTCTTTCCCTTAGACATGTCTATTATACGCCGAGTTTAGATTTTTTTTTTGTTAATAAAAAGGTTTCTCTTATAATCAACTTTTTGGTACGGGTTGTACATCGTCTTTGGACGGACGATGCTGAGCGTCCCCCGGATGATACAATGTTTCCCATCGTCATGGTCCGTTGTCTGATATGTGTCTTTTTTTTTCTAAAGATCCCGTTTTTCTCCAAATTATCCCGCTTTTGCTACTTATGTCCCCGTTTTTTCTTTCGAAGCAAAAAAAAAATGTTCGTTTCAGAAATAGAACGTCTCGCCGGAGACCTTACCGGAGATCTCGCCGGAGACCATGCAGCAAAAAAAATTATGCTAATGCGGCAAAACCGACTTCGCCGAAAACATCGTAAAAAAACTCGCCGGTGACTCTCGCTGGAGACCTTGTAGCAAAAAGTTGACACTGTTGTAGCAAAACCACTAGACGGTTGTAGCAACAAAGTTTTTCTAATGTAGCAAAATTCCTATTTCGCGGGAGACATCGCCAGAGAATTTAGCCGGAAAACCTCGTCGATGAACTTGTAGCAAAAATATTATGGTATTGTAGCAAAATAAAAAAAATAGCAAAAAAAATATATCAATGTAGCAAAAATACATCCGGGGCGGTGTATTCAACTTTGACAGTGTGTTTTTACAATTCTTTTGCCAATTTGCGGTCAACCAACTAAGCTAAGAGCATCTCCACTCGTTGGTAACCCGTGCCAAAAACCGCAGATTTTCGAGACGGAACAGTTTTCAGCTGGTACGCCCAGTTTCACCGCTGCACTCCAGGCCGAGTTCCCAAGTTCCGCTAAAATTCATTAAATATGGGCGAATTTTATTAAGTTGGATGAATATAAGCGAATTATATCAAATTTAAACTAAACTAATACATAATAAACTTAAAAAGGCCACCGTCGGTGCCTTTGTCGTCCTATATGCCGAAGTTATCGTAGAACGACGTGTAGCCGGGGTCAGCTCGGCCGTCATCCTCGCCGCCGTCGTCATCGTCGCTCGGCCGATTCTGGCGGAGGAAGCCCACGCCAGATCGCCGTATTCTCCATGGCTGGTAGGACGGGCTGCGTCCTCGCCCTCGTCATCCGGGACGTGAGCGGGCGCCTGGCAAAGAAGCTCACGTCGAGCAGCGCCGACGTCGGGCGGCTCGCTTCCTCGCCCCGCTGCAGGCGAGAATGCGTTGCCGCCCGTCTTCTCCTAGTCCTCCCGACCATTCCAGATATCCGGCGAGGGCTCGACCGCGGCAGCGGCGCGTCGCGGCGCTGCTGGAGCGATCGCTTCCAGCGCCATCTTCAAGCGGCGTCTTGGCGGCCGAGGCTTCGTCTTAGGCGGCGTAGGCGCGAGTGGCTGTTGGCGGCGAAGCGCAGCGGCTCGCCGATGACGATATTGCGCGCGTGCAGCGGCGTAGCGCGAGCAACGGCCGCTTCACGGCCGTCGGCGTCTGGCAGCCTTGTCGGAAGAGTGGGGCCGGGCGAGCGAGGATGAGCTCATGCTCGCCATCCTCCTCGGCGCCCAGTTCGCCGGAGCACACCGACCCGTCCTGGCCGCAGGCGTCGGGTTGCGCGGGAAACCGAGCCGCGGAGTATTCCCGTGGTTGATGTGCTCCAGCACGGCAGCGAGCGTCCGCTCTGGTGCACTCCACCAACGCCGGCGTCCCGCCGCGTTTTTGCGCTTCGGCGGGGACTCGTTCGGCGGCCCCTCGTGGCGGGCGAGCTCCTGTTCGCACCGCTCCGCAAAGAAGTTCCCCCAGTAGACGAGGTCGTCGGCGCTTACCGCTTCGGCGGGGTTGTCCATGCCGGCGATGTACTCTTGTACATCGTACGACAGCTCGTCCGGTGTGGCATCCCGCAAAACCACTACTAGAAAATCGCGTTGAATTTGTGCATTGCATCGTCATCATCATGCATTGTTTGCTTAAAACTATTTCGCAAAGCCCGTTTTGTTTTCTAAACGCCCCATCTTTAATCAAATATCAAACCCCGGGCTCCGAATTATTTTTGTTTGAGTGCTATCGGTTTGCAAACGGTGTTAACCAAACAAATAAAAATTATATTATTTTTTTAGTGGGGGCAGTCGAACGGGCCAGATCGACCCGAACGACCACCCCCAGGATTTTAAATCGGTCCACCCCTTATTTTCTAAACCTACCAACTAACCTACCCACACCCCCTGGCCACCTCACCCCCTCCAATCCATGTTTGACACCTCACCTCTCCCCTCCCTCTACCCTATCCCACGCTGCCACCTCACGGCCCACCCTCCTCTCCTCTCCTCTCTCTCTCCTCACCACACCACCACCCACACACACGCGAGCCACACGCCAGCCCCACCAGCCGACAGCTCCTGTCCCCCTGCCCCTCTCCCTGCCCACTGACCCGTGGCCCCGACCCCTTCCCTGGGCCCACCCCGCGCCATCCCGACCTGTCCCCTGGGTCCCACGCCCGCGCGACCCACGCCTGTCGCCCGCGCCCCCCCTGGCCATCTTCTTCCCCCCGTCGACCCTCCACCCCGCCTCCCACCTCTCCACCGCCTGAGCCGCACCTCGCCACCCCTCCCACCACGCCGCGCCGTGCCGCCGGCCGCCACAAGCCCACCGCCGACCCTCCTCCTCGCCACCCGCCACCGCACCCGCCCGCCGCCCGCCCACTGATCCGCTGCCGCCGACCCTTCCGCCTCCACCACCCCGCTCCCGAGCCGCGCAGCCCCCTCACCGCCCAGCTCGGCCGTTCGCGTCGCGCCGCCGCTCCGCCTCGGCCGCCTGTAACGCCGACCACGGCGCAGCTCCGCCACCGCCTCGACCACCTCCCCGCCCGAGCCTCCTCGCCCTCGACCACCACAGGCCTCGCCTCGGCGCCACGCCTCCATGGAAGCCCCGGCTCCTCCTCCTCGGTCGAACCCCCGCCTGCCCTCCTCTCGCTCCGCGATGCCGCCAAGCTCTGCCCAGCTCGACCCACCCTTGACCGTCTCCGTGACCAAGTCCACCCGCCGTGGTCCTCCGGCTAGAGCACGTCCGCAGGATCGTTCAAGTTTCCCTTTGCCAGTCCCGTCGCCGGTTGACCTCGCGTGTGTGCTCAGTGCCGCTAAGATCTTCGATGCTTGACGACGAGAACGAGTAACCGGTGCCGCTACAAGGCCTTCACCGACACGAAGTCGGAACAAAGATTTTCTACAATGGAACCTGAAGCTCGTCATCACGGAACATCAAGTACTACTACATGGACCAAAGACCGAACCCGTACCCGGTGCCGCGCCAAGATCTTCGAAAAAACCACGGTACCACACAAGTTCACCATCGACCTCGAGAACGCCTACACGAAACGACAAGACCGCCGCACGGACGCCGAGACCCCTGAACCCTGAGTCCCCGAACCGAAGGTCGAGCTGAAGCGCCAGGACCTGAACCTGCAGAATGCCAAGATCGCTGAGAACGCCAAGATCTTCACCCCGGACACCGAGACCCCGGTGCGACAAGTGCTTCCTCCCGGAACGCCAAGATCAACTCCGCTAACCGAGAAGGATCCGTCGAACCCTGAACCTCAGATCTGGACCCTGGACCCCGTCGAACCCCGAACCCCGGAACCCCAAGACCGTCGAGAACCCTAATGTGTGAACCCCTCTCCGAGAACCCTATTTTATAAATGGTCAACTATATGACTTGTTGCCTATTTAATTGTCATCTCGCATGCATATCTGTGGTTTGGGGGCCTTATGCCGAATTCACCTAATGATTAAATATGGGGCCCATATGCGGGCAAATCTAGTCTCATATTGGCCTCATTTAAACTTGTGTAGCGAACCAATACTATAATCTTGCCTTGTTAAAACAACATTTAATTTGCGGGGTAGATAAACAACATGAACCACCTAATTAATTGTCGGGACCCTCGGTTCCGCTTAACATGACCTAATTGCATTGCACCTTCGCCATGCCATACATCATACATGCATCATGCCGATCTTCTGCCGTTGTAATAAATAGTGCATCCGGTGTTTATTCTAGTATTTTGCTCCTTCGCGGATAAGGCCGCTGAGTTGATGCGAGTGTCGACCCGATCTCCGGTTGAACCTTCGACAATGTTTTCAGGCGAGCATCTCCCCCTTTCTACCTATCTTACTTTTATAGTATTTACTTCCCTCTTGTTGATCTATTGCTATCTGTGTTGCGATGCATTAGTTTCCGTACCTGTGATATCCCTTGCAGCCTTATAGTGCCTTGGACACATCCTATTACCTGTTGTTTTGGTAGATAGTTGGACTTGCGCGTCGTATTCGCTTGCTCATGTGCTGTGGTGTGTCGTCAAATGCCACAATTGTTGATGTATTGCCGCATGTTGATGTTGGAGATGATCTTAGTTTTACTTATTGGCCACTTTAATTCCTGTTTAACAACTAAAATTGAAATAAGCAGAGGCATCGGTGGGTGATAGATAATATTTGGTTTCCGAACGCCCACTTGTGTCCCGTAAGACCCCGAGTACTTGATACCTGTTCCTTGATTTATCGCGCTATCCACATCCGGAGGTATATGGGACCCCGAGCGAGCTTGATTCAGTCTTATTTCTTGGGGCCACAAACTAGTTTGAGGTTTTATTTACGATCCTGTACTTATGCCATGCTACTTATGTATTTTAAATTGTGCGACAGATAGCACACTGTACTGTTTAGGGTCGGGACACGATTCCGGTGTCGACAAGCCCAGCTTTTGGGTTCCCGACGTTCACAGACCGTATACCCAAACCTTGAGTCCGTCTCGAGCTTGCTTACTTGCTATGGTCTACTCAATGGGTGGCCTGAAATAATTCTGAATCTGTGATTGTTCACGTGAAAGCCTCGTTGGGTTTTGATTTGGTTTTTCCGAGGTTGATCGGCGTGTGTTGCTATTGGTGCACCCCGCCGGTAAAACTTTCTCAAAGCCGTGTCATGGATATGGACGACTTGGAGCAAGATCTCGATCATAGACAAGAATAACTAAAGTTTATTGCTATAAATTTGACTTTATAATGACTATTAATCAGCTTCACTATAATGGAATGGCTAAATAATACGCCCACAATTGCTTGTTCCGAGTTGTCGCTTGACCATTGTACCACTAGTAAGTACCGCAACTACAACGGAATGGTGAATAAAAGCACCAACAACTGCTGGGTTTAAGGGTTATCTCATGCTATTCATATCGATTAGTAAGTGTTACAACTATCACGGAATGGTTAATTAAAAGGGCCCATCGCTTATTTTATCGGACAAATATCTAAACGACTAGTAATTGCTGCAACGATAATCGAATAAGTAAAGCGCCAACCGTGAGTTCCTCGGTTGACTTCCTCGTTTGGTCTCGGGGAAACACCAGGATGGGTTTGTTTGGTGTTAGCTTCGTGTTGGATCCGGTTAGGTCACTTACCCTCTCGATAACCGCCTTGTATCGAGTCTCTATAGGTTGATCGGTGCATCTCTTCTGCCGCCGATCCACCATACCTATGTAGGCGAGGACCGCCAATTCTAGCCTCGCCGTGTCTTGGCCTCGATCGACGCCTCTTTTTCCTTTGCCCTTTGTCGGCACCCCTTTTGTTTAAGCAGGTTTGAGATCGACGCCGTTAGCGTGGTTACCCTTCCGCTTGGCTCGAGGGTTATGAACGCCATTGGTTATTCTTCAGGGCTCTTAGCCCCATTTGCATCTTGTCCGTAGCTGGACGCTCTATCGTTTTCAAGGTGATTTGGATCTTTGTATATTATATCTGTATTCTTGACTCTTTGAGTCGCTGTTATATATATCTGTTCTGTGGGTCCCATCGAGGACTGTTGTGTAATGTTATTCCTTCGTTTTCCACCCGCACGAAAGTGCCTGGTGGGCACCTTTGAATCGTTTCTATGCGGGTTTGGCGGGTTTCGCTAAAACTTGCATAGGTCCGATTCTTAGGGTGTTACATCCGGCGTGGGCCCCGGCGGGATTGGGATGCCGTCGTCGCTCAGCGTCCACCCCGGAGGCATCCGCGTGTCCGGCGGCGCCATGTACCCGGCCTCGTACAGCATGCGCGCCTCCCAGGTCTGGATGGTGCGCCGGCCGAAGCCATTCACCGCAGCGCCATCGCCGGGGTAGCGTTCGCCCATGGTGAGAGAAGGGGAAGAGGTGAGAGAAGGTTCGCCGGAGTTGGGCTTGTGGGTGAGCGGAGCTGTGAGAGAGTGCGAAGATCTCCGTGGAGCGCTTATAAAGGTCGAGTGGCGAGGGCGGGAAAATTGAAACGGCGGAAGTTAGTGACCGCCGTCCGTCATGGCCGAGGCGGCGGCGTGGCGCCAGACCGGCGACGCGTGGCCGACGCGACGAACAGTTATTGCCCGGTGGTCGCCGTGTGGTTCCGAGGATGACGACGACTCGGCTTCCGTCACTGACTTGGCGGGTCCACGCGCCGCTTTGATTTTTTTCGCCGATTTCGCTGAGTCCGGCGTTCCCAGGGCGTACCCGGAAACCTGGGTTCGGCCTGGGTAGTCTGGACCAAAAATGGTCCAAATCCAGCCAAAAACAGGTCCTTAGGTACGCGATTGGGCTAGTTTTTGGCGTCCGAATCGAAATTCGGCGTCCGAATCGGTCTCCTGGGTAGGCGAGTGGAGATGCTCTAAAACTCGTGTAAAAAATAGCCAAATCCTTAACCGTCGGACTTTTGCCAATTCGTGCTTTTGTAAACCATTTTGCATCTCAGTCTCGCACTGCCATGTGGCCCCGCCAGTTTTCCTTTCCCTTAGACATGTCTGTTATACGCTGAGTTTAGAATTTTTTTGTTACTAAAAAGGTTGCTCTTATAATCAACTTTTTGGTACGGGTTGTACATCATTTTTGTTCTACTGAACGCACTGCAGCCGGGACACATCCCTCAAAAGGCAAATTGTTGAACCACATTTTATTTAAAATTCAAAGTCACATTTGGATTTGCTTCATAAATCTAGATATTTTCCACATCCATTTTCACTTTTAAATCGGATTCGGATACGTCTGTACAGCCATTTTGATTTTTTAGATACGAATATCACATATTTTAGATTTTCATTGGCGCTTTCCACACCCAAAGTCTTGGGCAATTTTTGGTTGTGCTAATAATCCTATGATGCTCTGGCCTAGTAAGGATAGGACAAGCTTTTCAATTGTGTAAATATGATTGTAACCTAATGTACTCCCATGTTTTTTTTTGGGGGGAATTGGAGGTCACCATGTGGCACCCATGGAGGGCAGGCTTCCACACCTCACTTTTTTGCTTTGTTTTTCGTTGAATATGGTCAGTTTTCCTTGCTTTTTTGTTGAATCTGGTCAAATTTTTTTGTTTTTGTTGTATCTAGTCATCTTTTTTGTTTTGTAATTTTTTTGTAAAGGAAGGACAAACAAATGCATGTGCAAAGGAAGAACAACCTAATGCAGAGGCAGCACAAAACATGTTCTCATGACAAAGAAAAAAAAGGTAGGACATACAAACACATTGTAACCCAAAGTAGTACAAAACATGTACTCATGGTAGGACAAAAGACATGACTTCCAAACACAATGCACCTAAACAATGCGAAACAATCTTAAGTAGTGTGAACCATACACTTAGAACAATGCTTTCTTTCTTATCGAGACATAACAACTCGTGATATAATTTTAAAGAGTTTGGCATGAGGAACACAGCCCTTAAATGGATCATAATTTGGATGCTCGGTTAAAAAATATTTTACCTTTATAATAGTCAGGTTAGAAAAGAAGGCCAAAAAACATCCCCAGTCCTCCCACCATGGCACTCTCCAAGATCACTGACATGTGATACCTCATGAAGGACCGGCTCACATGGTGGCACTTGTCGTGGGTGCACGGTAGTGAAAATTTGACATTTTTAAAGGGTGTCCTCTTTTTTTGCGAAACTTACAAGGTGCCTTCTCGTGACCAAATCAAAAAAAAAAATGTTAGAACACATTTCTCCAAATTTCAAAAGTGACTCTTCCCTCTATCCTGAATTAGAAGTCACGGATTTGCCTAGATTCTTTATATATCTAGATATATATTAGTGTATAAGTACATGTGAATCTAAACAAATATATGACATGTAACTCGTCCAGATGGTAAAAAAATAACAATGCAAGACTTAATCGACATTCTCTTTTTATTCAGCAACTAACTGACGGCCCTGGTCAGGTAAAAAAAACTGACGGGCCTGGTCATGAGAACCGTTCTCTCTCGCACGACCAAAGTACTCTAGCCCGCTGCATCGTACTGGATAGATCGCTCCTATTTCACGCACGCCTGAAGCTTTCCCGCTAATGGGCGAATCCGAAGGGGGCCCATTAACATGTATGTTCTCTTTTTTATTTTATTATATTGTTTTTTTTGTTTTTACAGTAATAGATATTTTCAAAAAAGTTCAAAATTGAAAATGATCATATTCAAAAGGTTCATAATAGGAAAGTGATCAAATTCAGAAAAATGTTCAAATTAAAAAATTCTCAAATTTGTAAAATAGTTATGTTTTAAAAAGTTCAATTTTTTTGAAATGAAAAACAAACATAACAAAGGAAAGCCAAAAAATGCTAGCGGAGCGTATTAAGCCTTCGCGTTAGCTGGCAAATATGATTTTCCGTATTAAATGTAGCTATAACAGAAATATGCATTTCTAGCCCATGTAGGCTATTGGACATTCGTCGATTTTAGACTGTGTTGGCCAAAGCTCCCCTGTACAAATTCCTTCATTGATGACCTAACCTAGGCGTGGCCGCCCCCAAAATTATCGCCACCGCTGGTGAGGCCAAGGGCAAAGCCCGTAGCCAAGAAAGGTAGTGGTGGGGACCTTCCTCCCCTTGCTGGCGGCGTGGAGCGGGTCTATGACCGTCGTGAGTGCGGGTAGTCGCCAGAGCGGCAGTCGTAGGTGGGGCTGGTGGCAGGCGTCATGGAGGCCGGTGGTGCTGGGGAGATGACTAGCATGGAGTTCCTGACGGTGGCGCCGTCGTCGATGTCTGTACCTGCAAGATCTCCGACGATCGGATTTCCTCGATATCCACTGGTCGGAGTTTAGTGGGTGCGCGGTCGGTCCTGGCCTTTGTGGCCAGTTGAGTCTGCCCCTGCCATCGATCTCCACAAGTCATCATCCAAGCGACAGGTTGAGGTCATGGCGGCCTAGGATGCCTTCTCCTCTGCCTGGCTTGCCGGTGGGGAATCAGGCAGCCGGTCCCGTTGGGTATCGGCGGGTGGCAGCGTGGGGATTACCGATCTACCTAATAAATGTGGTGGTCCTAAGATCCTTCTCAAGCCATGATGATGTTCTGCTTGTCGCCTGTCGTCAGTGATCTGGCCGGAGTGCCGAGTTCCGGAGTGCTACACAGAGGAACTCCAAATGGATGACATATCTAGTGTTTACCGGATTAGATGGATTTCGGTCGTGTGCATCATGTTTTTTCTATCCGTTTGGTTTCAGAAAAAGCATTGCGAAGCTCTGCATGTCTGTTTCCATCATGGGATATGTCTTTAGTCTCAAGGTGAAGTCAGTCGTGTAGAAGGGCATGGGAGCCGAAGATCTGAGGACAAAAAAGGTGGTTCAAGTCCTGGTGATGACGAGGTTTCGGCTACGTTATTTGTGACTTGAAGCAGTGACAACGCCAAGTGGGAGCGACAACACATGAGATATTCAGAGTCTAATCTTACAGGGTGAAATCCCAAGGTCCGACCTCAGTTGGTTATGCCTGGCAATGATCTTGTTGGAGGCATTGCTTTGTGAGTTCAGCCTTCCTCCTAGGTGAAAATCTATGATCGATGTTTAGGGAAATGACGGCGCTTGTGCACTGTTTTCTTTTGGAGGCGTCGCTTTTGGAGAAGTTGGATTTCTAGTGTTGTCTTTTTTAGGGAAACAACGGGACTCTGTCCCCTGCTAGCTTTATTGGTGATCAAACACACTTACATCGTTGAAAGATCACGGATGTCACCTAGAGGGGGGGTGAATATGTGGTTAAAAACTTTTACGAGACGGGCTTAATAATGGCGAATTAAAACTAGCATTTTCTGTTGACAGGCACAAAGCCTATATATACTATGGTTCACCTATGTGCACCAACAACTTATGCTAAGCAAGGCAAACAACAATGATAGCAAGATAGATTACTTCAAGCAGGAAGGCTATCACAAAGTAAAGAGCATAAGTAAAGAGCTCGGGATAGAGATAACCGAGGCATGCGGGGATGACAATTTTTTTACCGAGTTCCTCCCTACAAGGGAGTACGTCTCATTGGAGGGGTAGGCGGTACTAAGACCACCAATGCCACAAAATTCCTCACCCTATTCTCCCGAGCACCCGCCGCATGACAACTACTTGATCCACTATGAAACACTTCAGGGCGGTCACCAAACCCGTACAAGATTGGGGCAATATCCATAATTTAATTGGAGGCTCCCAATAATCACCACCAAGGCCACAAACTTGAAGATAGCTCCACAACTTAATTGGAGGCCCCAAGATCACACCATAAAGGCCACACAACAGTTTAGGGTTCCAAGAACCCAAGAGAACAAGCTTCTTGATTTCACCAACCAAATCCTCTGAGGAGAAGCCAAACCGATACAACTAATGCAAATGGCAAGAACACAACAAAGATGCTCCAATCCTTCACTCTCAAATTCCAACAAAGATACTAAAGCAATTGGAGGAATAAGAGAGGAAGAACAAAAGGAGAACACCAAATCCTCCAAGATCTAGATCCCAAAGAATCACTCACAAAGAGATGATTTGGTTTGGTCAAAATGTAGGTATAGATCTCCTCAATCTTTCTCTCAAATATATGCAAGAATCATTGGAGGGGGAGAAAGAAATCAAGCTCAAAGAGGTCAAACAAATGGGGCAAAGATTGAGAGGAAAAGGGAGAATAATAAGCAACTAAAAAGGGAAGAGAAGATATGCTTATAAAGGGGGCCAAGGGAATCTGCCCGTTGGGGCCAAATTCCTGACCTGTGCCGGTAGTACCGCTCGTGGGCCGATACTACCGCTTAGGGAGCAATCAGCGAACAGGAAGCAGCAAAGTGGGTGCCGGTGACCTGGTCACATGGGCGGGAATCGAGCACGGGGGAGTGAGGAAAGGGGATCGGGGGTGCAGCAAGCATGCAGCGCAAGCGAGCGAGCAGCGTCGAAGTGGTAGACGTGCGCGCGAGGGAGCAGCCCGCAAGCGAGCGACGCACACTAGGAGAAGTCAGGCAGAGATTGGCTGACCCGGTAGTACCGGCCAGGCCGGTGGTACTACCGCATGGGCCGGTACAATTGGTCCTGGACCAGATCCACAACCGGGCCGCACAGAGGACTAAGCCGCGTGCTCAGTAGCGCCCGACAGTGCATAGCGGTAGTACCATGATGACCCACAAGTATAGGGGGTGTATCGTAGTACTTTCGATAAATAGGAGTGTCGATCCCAACGAGGAACAGAAGGTGCTGAAAAGTGGTATGGAGCAGGAAATCCCTGTGAATACTTAGCAAACAGATTTTTAGTGGTTTTCTGAAAAGGCAACAAAACAAGTAGCAAGTAATAAAGAACAAACGCAGCAAGTGGCCCTTAGCAAAGAACAAGCCGATGGAAATACTTATAAGGACCAAACGTTCTCGAGGACACATGGGAATTCTGTCAAGTGCTTTCGCTTCAAATAGCTGAGTACTCTTCTCTGGTGTTGTAAGTGTTGTGTGGGTGAACCTGTGCTAATGTACCGACCTTATTTGGACTAATACATACTTGTGATTAAACCCCCTGTAAACATCCGTAACTACAGGAAAGTAATTAAGATATAAATCTAACCACAACCTTAAACTCTGAGATCCTACGCTCCCTTGTGCAAAGCTGTCCTAACGGGGGTTCAGGTTTCTGTCACTCCAGCAACCCTCACAATTAGTATCCAAATACACAATGCATTCCCCTAGGCAGATAAATGGTGAAGTATCATGTAGTCGACGTTCACATGACACCACTAGAAGAATAGCACCACAACTTAAATACTAAACCATTGAATAATAACTCAACACAAATCCACTAATTACAACATGACTTCTTCCATGTCCTCAAGAACACAACGAACTACGCACAAGACATCATATGGATCAAGATCAAAGATGATATGGTAATGAATAACAATCTGAACATAAACAATAATCCAATGGTTCCACTCACAAGCATCAACTACAATAGTAATCAACACCGGGAAAGTTTCCCCTAAGAACTAAAGCAATATCCAACACAATTGATACAGCAGGACGGAGTGGTGATGGTGGAGATGATGGTGTGGATGATGATGATGATCCCGATGAAGCCTAGCTTGACGATGGTGTTGATGGAGACGGTCTCCCCTCTCCGAGAAGGAATTCCCCCGGCAGAAATTTGTCTGCCGGAGAGATCTTTCTTGCTCGATGTTTTCCGCCCCCCCCCCCTCCCAGAGGCGGTGGAAATCTATCTATGGTCGCCCCTAGCCTTAGGGTTTCGTAGGGAAGATATAGGCGAAGGGGCGGAGTCCGGAGCCGGGCAGGTGGGCCGCACCTGCCCTAGGCGCGACCCATGGGGGACCCGCGCCTAGGGGGTGTGGGACCCCTGCGGCCCCTCTTCGCTCCTCCTTCTCGTTTCCTCATTCTTCTGGAGAAATCATATTTTCCCATATTTTTTTGGTATTTTTTTGTTCTTCGCGAAATTGCACCGAAACGCCTTCTTTTCCATCAGAATCCTGACTCCGGCAGTCCATCCTCCAAGAATCATCCAACATGCATAAAAGATGAAAAGCCATAAGTAATACCTTATAATAAGACATATATCAATTAATAGAGGTAAATTATTGTAACATCCCTAAATTCATATTCCAAAACTCATTCATATCATCCTTGCATTCATCATCATTTAGGGATTTTCTCAAAATCATTTCAGAAAAACAGAAGCTTTTGATGTTATGATTATATGTGATAGATTTAATTCAAAAGACCAACACCATTTGAAACTTGAATGTTTAGGAACTTGTTTTCTTGCCCCATTGTTGGAAAAGTTTAGGAGAGAAGGGTTAACCAAAGTTCCAAATTTAGAAAGAAATTCAAAATCCCTTTTCCAAACATATTCAAAACAGATGCAAAGCCTCTGTTGTTTGAAATCCAAGTTTGACCAAGCCCTTACAGGGTAACCACATGGTTAAATAACAGATTTTTGAAACCACAGTACCCTGCAAAAATCCCCAGAATTGTTTGAATTCAAAAAGGATTTGAATTCATACCTAAATCATTCCTGAAAACCAAATTAGAAAAGAAAAAGAAATAAACAAAGGAAAAGGGCCAAGCGCCAGATATCTGGCCCAGCAGAGGATCGAGCCCAACTAGCCCACCCGGGAGTTTCCTTTTCTTTTCTCACGCGCGAGCACACGCAGGCTGTCGCTGACAGACGGACCCCACCCTCATTTCGCACACATCGCTGACGAGCGGGCCCTGTCCACGCTGTCATCGTCTTCCCCAAACCGCGCCCGCGACCACGTCGCAGCGGCAGTCACTGCCGGTAATGGCGCGGCTTAAATGGGCATTAAACCTCGGGCGTTTCCTGTCGAGGCACCGGCTATAAGATCCCCACCTCCTCGCAGTCATTTTCCCCCAGCCAATTATGCATTCACGCCAGTCGCCCACGACTCGCTCAAAACGCCGCAGACGAGCTCACTCCGGCGATCGATTCAGTGAGCCCGTGCGCCCCTTCCTCTGGATTGTTCGAGCCACTTTGTAATCTCTGGCGCACCTCCGACCCACTAGCTCATCATGTATTGCCCCGTGTCGCCGCTTGACGCCGTAAGCACCGACGACCACCCCAACTCCGGACCAATCTCGGTAAGTCCGTGCACCCTTGCCTTTTCCTTCACACGGCGTGTTCGCAGCTGTCTTGCGCACCTCTTAAACCCCTGGTTCGTGTTAGGGCGACGCGGATCCTCGGCAACGACTCCGACAACATCCACCCGACGCCAGACGCAACTCCGACGAGATCCAGAGTCCATCTCCGAGCGCCCCTCCACAAACCAGTACCACGTCAAGTTTCAGCACGACCTTGCGGATCTGGTAAGCACCTCCCTGCTTCCTGGGACGATCTAGAATGCCGGCGCCACAGAGTCGACTCGCGCCCATGATCGATGCCGCTAAGCGCCGCCAGAGTGTGGTCAGAATGTTTGGGAGCGTTGGATCTAGATCCTGTGGCGTAGAATAGAAGTAGGACGAAGGGGTACGCGTGTGTCTGAGCCGCCAGATCTCATTTAGATCGTGCGCTCAGCAGAGCTCGATTCGCGCGAACCGGTACGCGCCAGTGAGGTTGCGACGCGTGGCTAGGATGAATTCAAAAACAGAATTTAAACCTGATTTAGATCCAAACTTCAAACTGCTATAACTTTTGAATGCCACGTTAGAATTTTACAAACTTTATACCGTTGGATTCAGTGATTCAAGAACTTTCTGATTATGCAAGGTGTTTAACGAATAGTAACCATTAAAATGACTTTATTTGTGGAATCATGTTTAAAGCTATTTTGAGTATAGATTTATTTTGGTAAGTGGTTTTAGTATCAAATAAGTTTGTTTTGGCAAATTTTGTGTCCTGTTGTGTTTCAGTATCATGCACATGCTTGGTAGAATTTTCAAAATAACCACTTGGTAAATTCTTGCATACATGCATTCATATTATTTTTTATTGTATATAATTGTGTGTAATTGTATGCTATAATTTTTGTGTAGATTTTGCTAGTGATTGTGATTGTGAAGAGTATAGCTCTCCCCACTACCAAGGCAAGTGATATTTTCATGAATATTTCTAACCTATGATTTGTACTAGCATTAGAAATTTTGCTAAGTCTTGCATGCTACTTTTGTCAAATGATATGTTGGGAAATCCTATGTAGTTTAGAATAGTAGAATTGCTAAGGAATTTTCCCTATGATAAGTTGACATGCCTTGCTTAGCCTAGCTATATAGCAAACAAGGGTTGGTGAAAATCTACACTTACCATGATGAAAATATTTCTAAGTCATGTGACTTATACCTTCCTAATAAAACCACTAAGTCAAATGAACCTCCTGGGTGGAATGGAAAGAATGGGTTATGTTGAGTGGTTACACAAGGCCATGGACTTGGGTTGTGTATCTCACTTGTGGTAAGCCACGCAGGCACAAAGGGATTTGGAGGCCAAGTGTTGAGAAAGCTTACAGTGCAACCACTTGGCAATATGGGCTCTGCCTTGATCATATAGGTTGCTAGAACTTAGTCATTTGGACAGTTGGTGGTAGTTGGGATGATAGGTTGGAGCGCGTCCATTTGACTAAGGAAAGGCTTCTGAAAGGTCCTGTCTTGGGAAACCAAGTCTGGTGGGGAAAGTGCACAACCTCTGCAGATGGAAAACCTAAGTACTTAGCCTAGTCCAAGGCAATGGACAATTTGAGCATCAAGACATGGAAGCTACAAGAATCTCATCACTCCAACTTCTAAGTAAAAATGTGTGGGTGAACAAGGGTGAAGGACCCCAATGTCTATTGGTGGTTTCTTGGGATTGTTTTGACAAAGAAAAACTTAGTGATTTCAACTAATAGGTAAAACCTAATTTCAAGCAAAGCAAGCCAAGCTACACTTAGCCAAATGCATATAGTAATATAGTCCACTTAAAATATATTAAGGTATCACTTGCCAATACTATTCCAAAGTATTGACCCTCTGGTCAGTAACTTGTGATGTTGCAGGTTACTCCGATGATGAGTAGGAGTCATGAGTCTACACTCAACATGCTTGCCTGTGGCACATGAAGATGAAGACTTATGTTCATTTACTTATTCCTTAAACTCTTGTATTAGGCCTATGGCCCTGAGTTGTAAAAGACTATGTTTTATCTCTGGAATGAATGTAATAAACGACCTTTGTATCTGTGTACTTCATCTTAAACTGTGGATGCTAGCATTGATCCAGGGACTAGCATTGCAATCACAGGGATCCTTTCCTTTATAAAGGAGGGGTCTAACAATTATGATATAGAATGGTGATGCAAATTGGGCGTACCAACTCCCCCAAGCTTAGACCTTCGCTTGTCCCCAAGCGAAAACTAAGCCCAGTAAACATGTCCACAGGTTTATGGAGTGAAGTGTCGATAAAAGAATACAAACAAGAAGCGTCACACTTACCATTGCACAACTCATAGAAGAAAACAACTCACCATTATATAACTTAGCTTGCAACCAAGTACATCAGTCACAATAGAGATGCATAACGATAAATCATAATTGGAATTGGCAAACTTGTTCTTGGTCATAGAACACCTGGAAAACAGTTTCACAAAAAGCTTTTTTTGTAGAAGTTTTATAGCAGGAGCACTCTTTGCTCAAAAAGGTCTTTCACAAGTGAAGACTTTCAAAGTAATACTCAATAGATAAGAGTTTTGTGCAAACAAGGAAGATAAAGAACATGATTGAATAAATCACTATATGAATGCTTGAAACACAACAACTCAAATGCTTGCTGGAGATAGAGAGGAAGTAGGTTTACTGACTCAACTTGGAAGTGGGAGAAAGGTCCCTTTATAGAGGGAAGCAAGGGTTACAAGTCATAAAGAGCTTCCAAAATATTATGGTACTTACTAGCTTTCAGCCCTCATTGCCCCTTTCATAGGCATCTTGAGATGATTAAGGTTAAAGTGCAGAAAGATGGAGTATATGCTTGACGAAATATAAGTTGGCAGTCTCATGTCCTTTGAATATGAGGGCCACTCCTCATGCTACTCAACTTTGATCACAGGTAAGTTCTTGTCATTGTAAGTACATGCGTATCATAGAGAACTGCCAACAGGGTACCCCTTGCACATGGTACAGTAGCTTTCCCATAACCAAAATGACAAGGCAAGCATACAATGAGCATCTCAGCGATATTTTTATTTACTATGTGGATATCTTTTTATTGAGGATGCTTCATAGATAGCTCACAATGTTGATGTTGCAAGTTTCCACCATGATTAGGCATGGCTTAGGATAGCGGCCCATGCGTTTCTCTAACACAAAATACAGACTCCATGGACTTACAAGTTCCCTCTTTATTTCACACCGTTGACATCCATAGACAAAAGAGCACGATATCAACTGTGTACAGAGTACAAGTGCAATGTTGAAAACGTTCCCCGTGATAACACGGTTATGCTAATTCCAACGTATAGATGCAAGCATATACAACTTCGATGGCACAATGGTTCAAGTCTATTAGGGGCAAGAAAATAAGGTGTGCCATCAAGTTCGTGAGAGCTTTACTAACTAGTTTTCACATAACAAAATACTTTTTATATCGAAAGATAGATGAAGCTTGAGAATTTCCTAGGAATAGCAAAAGCTACTAGGTAGATATGGTGGACACAAGTGGCAAAAGTTTTGGTTCAAAGGGATTGGAAACATGAGAAGTATACCTTCTCAAAACAGGTTTTTGGCTAGCAAGGCTGGGTAGCAAGCAAGAGAGTTGAAAGAAACAAGCAAACATATAAGTAATAAAGCCAAACATGCAATCTTCCTTGAAGACACAAAAGATCTTAAATAAAAAATACTAAGCTTATGATCCAACAAGAAAGAAAACAAATGATACAAAATACCTGTAAGCCTTTTTCTCTTTTTTCTTTCAACCTCAAAAATTGTTGCTACTGACCAGAACTTGGTTTGCCAAAACCAATTTAGAGTTACTTGATGCTCCCAAAGTGATGTCAATACTGATCAACAAGATTCATCATATAATAGAGATTGCAAACTAAAATAGAAGTGCAAAATGTAAAAGATGAGACTTCAATAAAGGCACTCACACCAAGGGATACATAGATAATTAACTGTTGGGCCACGCAGAGATAAAACAAAAACATTTTCCTCTAACGTGGTGATCCCAAGATCTAGCTGAGGTAGAAGGCCACGAGGTTTACCACTAGACGCGTAGTTGCGGATTACTGATGAAGTGCGTCAGTTGATGCAGTGCAGTCCTCACGATCCGATCGTCCTAGTGCTGATCGCACAACACCTCTGCTGGTATCCACACGTACAAGGAGGAGCGCCGGCGGCGAACTGCTAGGTTCGTAACGACGGCTAGACTGCTGTGGAGCTAGGGTTTCCAACACATGGAATAACCTAACCGAACAACGATTAACCTTTCTAGGTTACGGTGCTCCACTATATATAGGGAGTGAATGTGGGCTCTGCTCGCGCGACCCATTCACTAAAGACCATATAACACTATTCACCGTGAGTCCAACTCACTAACTCAGTCCTAATCCGGTTTAGGTCCAACCCAACCAGATTACATGTTCAGATCCAATCTGAACTTGCTCCCGCTCTTAAGTGTGTGACCCCGCAGGATCATGGCTACTTGGACACGATTGGAGTCCGACTCTCAATCGATCAGTCGGTAGCGGCTCCTAGCAGAACATGCCGACTCCCAAGTACCAAAGAGTCTTGATAACTTGCCTTTCCAATGCGACTTACGTCTGATTCCCTTTTGCCTCACGATATACCTTGTCAGACTATAGGCGAATATATGTCATCCCTTAAATAGTCCGACTCTATTCTCGATCCGAGATAAGTGATTCACCCGACTAACTCTTAGTCGATCGCCTCGGTTAACACTTAACCGAGTCGTGCATGGCCATGATTTCTGAATCATATCTCACGAGTGTTGGAGATATGCCCTAGAGGCAATAATAAATGTAGTTATTATCGTATCTTTGTGTTTATGATAAATGTTTACATTCATGCTATAATAGTATTAACAAGGAAACATTAATACTTGTGTGATTTGTAAACTTAAATTGAAGTCCCTAGTAAAGCCTCTATACTTCACTAGCTTGTTGGTTAATAAATGATTGTGGTTTCCCTATCATGAACATTGAGATGTTATTAACAACAATATCATATCGTTAGGAGAATGATATGGTGGACATACTCCTATAGATAAGCATAGCATAAAGATCAAGTCATTTTAATAGTTCAATTGATATATGCTTTCTGATACATAGTAACCTAATTCCTTCGACCATGAGATCATGCATATCACCTTTACCGGATGGATGCTTTGATGACATCAAACACCACACCGTAACTGGGTGGCTATAAAGGTGGCATTGAGTGTTCGGAAAGTATTGGTTGAGACACATGGATCAAGAGTGGGATTTGTCCATCCATATGACGGATAGATATACTCTGGGCCCTCTCGGTGAAATGTCATCCAATTAGCTTGCAAGCATGTGACTGGCTCACAAGGGATCACATATCACCGGAACGAGAAAAGATTACTTATCGGTAACGAGGTTGAACTAGGTATGCAGAGATACCGACGATCATAACCTCGGATAAGTAAACTATCGTGAGACAAAGGGAAATTGGTATCGTATGTAAGTGGTTCATTCGATCGCAAAGTAATTGTAGAAATATGTGGGAGCCATATGAATTTCCAGATTCCTCTATTGGTTATTGTTCGGAGAAGTGTCTCGATCATGTCCGCATAATTCACGAACCGTACGGAGACACACTTAAGGATTCGACGTTGTTTGAGTAGTTATGGAATGATGAGAAAGAGACCGAATGTTGTTCGGAGTCTCGGATGGGATCCGGGATATCACGAGGAGATCCGGAATGGTCCGGAGAATAAGATTCATATAAGGAAAGTCTTGTTTCGGAGTTGGAGAATGGTTCCGGTGTTTTCATCGGAAATGTTCTAGAAGGTTCCAGAATGTCCGGCACTCTGGAGGGGAAGGGTACATAAATGTGTTATATCAAGTTGGTATGATTGCATCATGTACTAGGTGTCATCGCTGAACAAAATAAAGGGTTTAATCAAATCCTAGTTTGAAAAAGTCAAACGCCAATTTGAAAGTCAAACGGCTATTTTGGGAAGTGGAGAGGGAGGTGGAAACCGAGTTGGGGAGGAGTTCCTCCCCTCCACCGCTGGCCCACCTCCAAGCCGAGTTGGGGAGGGAATCCCCTCCCCTTGGCCGCGCCTCCCACCTATAAAGGGAGGGGCAGGGCTGCCCCTCCTAGCACACAAGTTCCCTACCTCTAAACCCTAGCCCCAAGCCGCCGCCGGCCCTAGGGAAAACCGCCACCGCCGCCTAGATAACCCTAGCTGCCGGCCAAGCCTCCTCCTTGGCGTGTCTAAACCCTAGATCGTCGAGGGATCTCTCATAGTCCACCATACTCGCTCTGGCTTAAGGCGAAGCCCTGCGAGATCTCCCCTCTACTTCCGGTACCACGCCGTTGTGCTGCCGGAATCGCGAGGAGAGTGCTACAACCTCCGCTCACTGGAACAAGGAGAGGAAGGTCTTCGCCGAGTACCGAACGCGTGTGACCGACATCGGAGCGCTTAGGAACGCAGGAAGGATCGTCTACGCGATCTTGAGATCGGGAAGAGTACGACTACATCACCCACGAGAATCCGCTCTCGTTAAACACTTTGGAATCTTCGAGGGTGAGTTATTCCATCGACTCGTTGCTACAATCTAGTAGATAGATCTTGGCTTGTTTGTTTGTATGCGGTAGAAATTTTTTGTTTTCCATGCTACGAAACCCTACAGTGGTATCAAAGTCGTGTCTATATGTAGATCTGTTGCACGAGTAGAACACAATGGTCATTGTGGGCGTTGATGCTTTTATTGTTGATTGCTTCTTGTGTACTTTGCATCTTGTGGGATGTTGGGATGAAGCGGCCCGGGCTAACCTTACATTACATCGTTCATGAGACTTGCTCCACGCTTGACATGCAACTTGTATTGCATAAGTGGCTTTGCGGGTGCCTGTTTCTCGTAGCATAGTTGAGATACAATTTACAACGGGTGATTAACAATACTAGTATCAATGATGTGGTTCATGTTCGTAAGTTAGAACGACAATTATTGAAAGCCCCAAACCACGTAAAATATGCAAAGAAAGTAGAGGCGTCTAACTTTGTTTTGCAGGGGTGTGCAGTGATGTGATATGGCCATGATTGTGATTATATTTGATGTATGCAATGTTCCTTATTGTAAGTTGGCAACCGGCAGGAGCCATATGGTTGTCTTTAATTTATGTTAAGACCCGCGTGTCTATTCAAAGTAGTTGTAATAGTTGAAGCCGGTGGACGACAACCATGGAGAAGCGTCATTGACCTTGATGCAATGCCGGTGATGATGGAGATCATGTTCGTGCTTGAAGATGGAGATCGGAAGCACAAAGAAGAAAGGCCATATCATATCATATATTATGAATTGAATGTGATGTTAATCCTTTATGTATCTTGTATTGCTTAGTAGACGACGGTAGCATTATAAGATGATCCCTCATGCACATGAATTTCAAGTCATAAAGTGTTCACCCTTAGTTAGCACCGTTGCTAAAGCTTGTTGTTTCGAAGCACCACGTGATGATAGGGTGTGTTAGATTCCGCAAGTGTATACAACGTTGAAAGAACATTTCTTAATCCCTAGTGTTTTGTGTGTTAGATAACAATACCAAGGATCATTTAATGTGTGTTGAAGTGTTGCAGCTCTATTTGAGAATAAAGGGAAAAGAACTCTGCCTTTGGGGGCGGATAGTCCGGCCCCACCAGAGGCGGATAATCCGCCCCTCCCTTTGCCCAAGCAGGCGCAAGCCCCAGAAGGGGGGCGGAATTTTGGCCGGATTTTCCGGCCCTGCCGGATAATCCGCCCCTCAGGGGGGGGCCGGATAATCCGCCCCCTGCTCATCGCCAAGGTGCAAGCCCTAGAGAGGGGCCGGAGTTTTGGCCAGACTTTCCGGTCTGGCCGGATAATCCGCCCCTCAGGGGGGCCGGATTATCCGCCCCTCAGGGGGGCCGGATTATCCGCCCTCCCAAGAACTTCACCAAGCTTCACCAAGGCGCAAGCCCCAGAGAGGGGGTGGAGTTTCCCCCGGAGAATCCGCCCTTGGGGCGGAGTTTTCCCAGGGGCGGATAATCCGCCCCAAGTGGGGGGCGGATAATCCGCCCCCAAAGTTGTGCAACGGCCAGATCTGGGTAGGGGGTATTTAAGCTAGCCATCCCCCTCCTGTCAGAACACTTGATTCATCTCAAAAAAGACCAGATCTGATCTGAAAGCTTCATCCAAGAGTGCTCCACCTAGATCCACCCAAAGGCCCCATCCCTTGGGGAATCGAAGGAGGAGAACTCGATCTTCATCATCAGCAATCAAGCGCTTCATCTCCTCTCCATTCATTTGGACAACCTCCGATCTAGTATTTCTTGCAAATATATAGATCCTCATTTTTGTTTATATTGATAAACCTTGTTCTTGTGGCAGCTTGTTGTCATCTCGGGAGCCCCCAATTCGGTTGTGGGTGTGTTCCCCGATAGTGTTGTAAAAGGCACCGGTTCCCGCCTCGAAGGGATCCAATAGTGGAGAAGGTGGATCAGGCCTCTCGTGGCGAGATCCATCAGAGAATAGGGTGAGGCCTATTGTGGCGTGGTGGTCTTAGAACCGCCCACCCCTCCAACGCAGATGTACTTCCCTTAACAAGGAAGTAACTGCGGTAAAACAAATCCCTGTGTCTCCGCATGCTCCACTACAGTTTCCTCGCTCCTCTTTTACGTGCTTAGTAGTTAGGGTTACATATAGGGAAATTCTCGTAGTTGCATATCTATAGAATTTACTTTGTGTCAAGCCTAAAATTGAAAAAGTATTAAAAATTGGTTAGCACCTATTCACCCCCCCTCTAGGTGCCCATACTATCCATTTCAATTGGTAATAGAGCCTCGGATCTTATTTCGGGCTTAACCGCCTAAGAGAAGTATGGGTTCCAAGGGAGATGGGAGTGATGCTCCGGAGGTAGTCACCATGAACGATCTCAAGACGTTGGAAACAACCTTGGTGAGTTCAATGGAGGCTAAGATGGAAGAGATGTGTCAATTGATAATGCGTCTCTCCACATCCGCAACATCACCTCCATCTAACTCTGAGGATACCACTCCGCAATCCAAGGAAACGGGTAAAACTGTTTCCAAAGATAACGATGTGGTAGGTGATGATACTAGTAAGAGCTCCTCCTCAAAAAAGGATAGCGGTAAGGATGGATACAATGAGGTTTCTCATGTGTATTCCCCTGATCCGCCTATTCCTCACCCACATATACATAATAGGGGTGATCCACCCAAACTTTCAGCATCTAGTTTCTCTCAATGGCAATTTTTGATGAAATCTCATGTGTGCAGTTCCTCCATAGAGTTGTGGAAGATCATCGAAAATGGTCTTCACGTTGGAAATCCTAACAATCTCACAAGGAGAGAAGTGGTCGATAGCCAACTCAATGCTACAGCTCTACACATGATACAGCTTGGTGTGGGTGACAAAGACATGCCACACATTCAGCATCTTAGCACAACTAAAGAAGCTTGGGATGCTCTCACCGAGCTCTTCATCGTAAATGAAAGTATGAGAAGGAATAGATATGACGCCTTGATCAATGAAGCTGAAGGATTTTATATGCTGGATGGAGAAGACCACGAGGACATGTATAGGAGGCTCAAGGCAATAGCAACAACCTTCAGAAACCACGGTGCAGCTCATGTTGATGATGCTTGGATCAAGTGCAAGTATGTCAGTGCTCTTATGCCATTTGAGCCCACAGATTTGAAAAGTCTCCAAGGTAGGCATAACTATCACCTCATGTCATCCAATGAGGTAATGCAAGAAATGGCCGCCTTCAAAGTGGCTGCCAAGAATGCCGAAGATGCTCGTGCTCGAGCTATGGGGATGCAAAAGGGGGTCAACATGGCCTTGAAGACTAGTGTGATTGATCATGATGAATATGCGGTAGAAGGTCTGGACTGTCCCGAAGATATAAAAAGGATCCACGAACAATACTTGGCTCTTTATGCAAGAAACTTTTGGAAAGATCCAGCCAAGGCTAAAGCTGAACTAGATCGCAAGAGTGGAGCCTATGGAAGAAAAGAAAATGGTCCCAAGCTGAGAACATGCTTTAATTATGGTGACCGGCTGCACTTCGTAGCTGAGTGTCCATATCAAAGTAGAGAGGATAATGGAGGAAGAATCATTTTCAAGGACAAATCAAAAGCTCCACGTAAGAAACAGTTTGTAAAGAAGAATGCTCCTTTCAAGAAGCAACCAAAGATTTTTCTAGTGGCTCAAGAAGAATATTCATCGGGGAGTGAAGATGAGGACGAGGACCATAGCTCTCAAGAGGTGGCTGCTATAGCCACCACATCTACATCAACATCTCTCTTCGACTCTCCGAACGAAAACATCATCAACAAGAATGCTACTTGCCTCATGGCAAGAAGCTCCGAGGTAACTTCTTCTAACTCTTCCTTTCCCAAAGCTATGATAGACATGGATGATCCTGCTAGTCTTAAGGTTAAAGAAGAGATTATTGCTTTGGATTATTTCTATACTAACCTACAAGGTGAGCACAAAGTTCGTTTTGAGGCTCTTATGGATCAGCTGGCCCAAAACGAAGCACTCCTCGAAAAAAGGGCAGAATTGAAAGGGAGGATGCAATGGAAATTGCACCCTAAAAAATGCTCTTGAAGAAGAAGAAGAAGCTCGGGTCTCTCTTGAAGAGAGGCTTGAGTCTATGGAAGAGTCACATGAAGAAATTGTGACTAAACTCGTTAAGGAACGTGATAATGCTGTCACCAAGGCAAAGAAGTTAAAGAAGGAAAGGATTGACTTTGGGGCTGCTCATGATAGACTCTCCGAGGAATTGGAGAAACTTGACAATGCTCACAAGGCGTTGAAAAACGAGTTCTCTATTCTCAATGAGTCACATGATCAGCTTCAAAGTCGATTGGCCGAATATGATACTCCTAGCTTGTCCAACTCAACATATAGTAACAAGAAAAATGCTAGTGTGTAAAAAGGAGTGATCAAGGACATCACTACAAAGGACAAAGGTGTGCTTGATGAAGTCCTTGGCAAGCAAAGGTCAAATCATGGTAAAGAGGGACTTGGGTATGTCACCAAGTCCAAGAAGAAGAAAACCAAGAAGAACAAGACCAATAATGTGCAACTAAAGACACTGCTGAGAAGGTTGTCACAAAAGACAAGACTAATAATATTGGTTTTGCAGGGTCTCACAATCCGAATTATGAACTCTTTTGTAATGACTATGGCGATGTTTATGCTTATTATGTTGGTCCTTTTGATGAATATATTGCTTGGTCTATTTGGGTCCCAAAGACCCTTGTTACTAACATGAAAGGACCCATTGAAAAATGGGTACCTAAAACCAAGAAGTAATTTTCTTGCAGGGCTATGCTTAGGTGGGTCGAAATGGGTCTTTGGATAGTGGCTGCACTAGTCATATGACCGAAGCAAGGAGATCATCACGGAGATGCGTCCAAATCTTGATAATATCACGGTCCTATGGTGATAAGTCTAAATCTCGTATTGGGTATTGGCAGGTTGTGGTTGCCCACGATATCTCTCTCGTGGACGTCATGCTTGTTGAGACCCTTGGCTACAATCTTCTTTACTGTCGTGCCCTTGGCAAGATGGGTTTTGCTGTTTTTATCGATGTTGATTTGGTGGTACTCTTATGGAGCAAGTCTCTAAAGGTCGCTTTCGTTGGATACCGAAAATGACCTGTATGTGGTGGACTTCTGGAAAACCACTTCAGTCCGATGTGTCTATTCGGAAAGGCCGACGTGGCTATGGCATCGCCGTTTAGCCCATGTCAACATGAGAACTTTGCAAAGTCTCCAAAGGGTGGCCACATCCTTGGACTAAAAGACAATGTCTCTTTTGCCAAAGATCGTGTTTGGGGCTTGTGTTGAAGGAAAATGCATGATTCTCCCACAAGAGGAAGACTATTGTGTCATCAAAGAGGATCTTGGAATTACTTCATGTGGATTTATTTGGTCCTCCTTCTCATGCAAGTCTTGGTGGGAAGAAATATTGCTTGGTCATCGTCGATGATTACTCAAGATACACATGGGTATATTTTTCAAGCTGAAAAGTGAGACCCAACAAGCTGTCATCGACTTTGCCAATGAAGTTCAACGTCAACACAATGTTCCGTCTTGGCAATTAGAAGTGACAACGGCTCGTAATTCAAGAACTACACTTTAATCGAGTTTCTTAGCGAAGAGGGATTAGACACCAATATTCCGCACAGACACCCTCAACAAAATGGTGTAGCCGAGAGGAAGAACCGGACTTTGATGGATATGGCAAGATCTATTATAGCTGAATTCAAGTCTCCTTATAATTTTTGGGCTGAAGCCATATCCACTCCTTGTCACTCATCAAACCGGCTCTACCTTCGGAAGATCTTGGACAAGACCCCATATGAAATACTTACCGGTAACAAACCCAACATCTCATACTTGAGGTATTCGTGTAAGTGTTTCTTTCTTATTAAAGGTGTCCGTTTGTCAAAATTTGAATCCAAGGCTTTAGAAGGTATTTTTGTTGGTTACGGTGCCGAATCCCACACTTATAGAGTCTACAACAAGCTCACTGGGATTGTTGTAGAATCTTGTAGTGTGGAGTTCGATGAAAATAACGACTCCTTTGTAGGGCAAGTTGATGTTTGTGATGCAGATGTTGAAATACCCCAAGATGCCATAAGAAGAATGGGCGTGGGATTTTTCCGCCCCATTGAGGAACCCCTTGTGGCGGATCGGGAAGGACAATGCTCCACACATGTGGAGCCCTCATCTACACAAGATCAATAAGCTCCTACTGTTGGAGATAATCATGCACCAACACCACAATCTGCTGAACACCATCATCCTTGGACAAGTGGTAGTCCCAGGACTATCCGCCTCCAAGGCGGCGACAATCCGCTGGCACTCCAACTCGTTCGGGGATCCAAGGAGAAATCAACATCTCGAAGCTCCCGGGCGGATTCTCCGGCCCCTGTGGGCGGAGTATCCGGCCACGGGTCTCGAACTCCGTCGAGATTTCTCGGGAAGATGGTTCTGCATTACCTCCCAGTAGGATAGTCCGTCCCTCCAAGGGGCGGATTATCCGCCTAAAGAAAATGTTCGAGCAATCTTCCGGCGATCGGTGACCAAGATCAAGGGCAAGAATCAAGACAAGGATACAACTATTGAATCCACTCCTCCTAGAAACAATAAGGACATTGAGGCTCGTCGCAAGGCTCGTGCTGATCGGAACCTTGAACTAAGAGGTCACACTCTTGACAAGGTTGTTGGTGATCTACGACGAAGGGTGTCCACTAGAAGAGAGCTTGCAAGCTTCTATGACATCAAGCTCACATTTCCATGGTTGAACCGAAGAAGGTTTTTGATGCTCTTGAAGACCCCGATTGGGTTGTTGCAATGCATGAAGAATTAAACAACTTCGAATGCAACAAAGTTTGGAAGCTCGTAGAAAATCCAAAGGATTGCCGCAATGTTATCGGCACCAAGTGGATATTCAAGAACAAACAGGATGAAAATGGCATTGTTGTGAGGAATAAAGCACGACTCGTGGCTCAAGGATTCTCTCAAGTAGAAGGAATTGATTTTGGCGAGACCTACGCTCCTGTGGCTCGCCTTGAGTCCATCCGTATGCTTCTTGCATATGCAGCCCATCATAATTTTAAATTACAACAAATGGATGTTAAGAGCGCTTTCCTTAATGGTCCTCTACATGAGTTAGTATACGTCAAGCAGCCCCCGGGGTTTGAGGACCCCAAATTTCCGAACCATGTCTACAAACTCGATAAGGCGCTCTATGGCCTTAAACAAGCCCCACGTGCGTGGTATGAGCACCTTAAAGAGCTTTTGCTAGACCGTGGATTCGAAGTTGGGCAAATCGATCCCACTCTTTTTACTAAGAAGGTTAATGGGGAGCTTTTTGTATGCCAACTTTATGTAGATGAAATTATTTTTGGCTCTACTAACCAAGCTTTTAACGATGAATTTTTGAAGCTTATGACTGACAGGTTTGAGATGTCCATGATGGGTGACCTCAGGTTCTTTGTTGGATTTGAGATCAAACAACTTAGTGAGGGAACCTTTATTAATCAAGCTAAGTACATCCAAGACATGCTTAAAAGGTTCAAGATGACGGATCTCAATGGCGTTGCTACCCCAATGCAAACAAAGTGTCATCTTGAGCTCAATCCCAAGGGTAAAGACGTGGATCAAAAGGTATACCGATCCATGATCGGCTCTCTCATTTACCTTTGCGCATCTAGGCCCGATATCGTGTTAAGTGTAGGAGTGTGTGCAAGGTACCAAGCCGCTCCTAAAGAAAGCCACTTAGTGGCAGTCAAGCGAATCTTCCGATATTTGGTTCATTCCCCAAATTTTGGGTTATGGTATCCCAAGGGTTCAAGTTTATCTCTATGTGGTTACACTAATTCATATTGGGCTGGTGACAAAGATGATAGGAAATCAACCTCTGGTGCATGCCAATTCTTGGGCAGGTCTCTAGTGTGTTGGTCATCAAAGAAACAAAATTGTATTTCACTCTCAACCGCCGAAGCTGAATATGTTGTTGCTGCAAGTGCTTGTACTCAATTGTTATGGATGAGGCAAACTTTAAAGGAATATGGTGTCAATTGTGACAAAGTGCCTCTTTTATGCGACAATGAAAGTGCTATCAAAATTGCTTACAATCCTGTGCAGCATACAAGAACAAAACATATAGAGATTCGCAACCACTTTATTCGGGATCATGTTGCTCGTGGACATATTGCTCTATCCTTTGTGAGCACGAAGAACCAACTTGCTGATATTTTCACGAAGCCCCTTGATGAAGCAAGATTTTGTTATTTGAGGAATGAGCTAAATATCATAGATTCAAGGATCTTGGCTTGACTACCCTTGCACACTCACTTGCTCTTATTCATGTATTTGGTTTAGATGCGGGCATAGACATAGGGGGAGTGTGGCCATAATTGATTGGGCCAACCCTCCCCCCATAATGCCGAAAGCAAGTCAAATCATTTCCCTTAATATCATTTTGTGATATGTGGGTCATCGATGAGCATTGGTTTTGAACTCAAGATACATCTTCGCGGTGTCATGCCATGCGCTCCAACATGGTGGCTTCGGCCACCGCCCTCTTCCTTGAGAAGAGTTGGTTTTTTCATGGGTCTCGTTGGATTTTCTTGCATATCTCTTGTTCTTATGGGAAACACACTCAAATTTGGCTTTTGATTGATTTGATTCTTGCAAATTTGGGGTGTGTAGTACCATCTCAGTTTGATGCTCTCCACCCAAGCCTTTCTCTCCCTTCTTGAACCATCTATTCTTTCACACAAGTCCTCTAAAACACCATCGAGAGGTTTGCTAGGTTGCTCTGGCTTGATTCTGCCTGCATGCAATTTGGGGGAGGGCGGATTATCCGCCTTAAGTGGGGGGCGGATTATCCGCCCCAGGCGAAATCTTCCCCTTATAGGATGGGTCGGGGAGGGCAGGCTCAAACAGAGCAGCCAGTCCTCCCCCAACCCTACCTCTGTCCCCCAGCCGCCGCCGGAGCATCCGCCTCTCCCGGAGTCGATTCGACCACCGGATTCTCCGGGCTCTCCCCGGATCTTCTTCACCTCGCCTCCGGGTATCTTCTCCTCCGCGATTTTCCTCCTATGAGTGAGGGTAACTCCCTCATCTCTCTCCTTTTGTATGGGATGTCTTTTATTTGGTGGAAATCTCATTGTAGAAGGTTCTTGGTGTTGTTCCTTACATGCTAGAATCAGTAGACTTGCAACCCTAGTACCCGATCTGTTTTGCCATGGTAGATCTGAGCCAATCCAAAAAAATTCTGCGGGGGGCGGATTATCCGCCCCTGCCAGGGCCGGATAATCCGGCCTGGAGAGCAAAAAAATTTCTGTTTTGGTTTTGCTTCTGCCTATGCACTTCCTTGGTTATGGGCTTGCACTGCTACTCTTTCTTCATGTTCTTTCTCCTGGACTTGTGTGTATACTTATCTCCATGCTATCCCTCTAATGCTATTCACGGGTGGTTCCAAGCCGACCAAGACCTTCGTCCGTCGTCCCCGTCCCCGTTATCTCAAGCCCACTGCAGACGGGAAAATCATTAACGAGACCGAGGTCAGCAGAGAAGCAAGAGAGGCTGAACGGATGGCAGAGGCAAGTAAGAAAACTAAGAGGTCTGCATCTCGCAAGGGCAAACAGTCTCGGCCCAATTACAAGGCTATGGACAGTCTTCAGTACGCCACCATTCGTCAAACTGATTATTATGATGAGGCTGACAGCGATGGTCCTCCCGAGGATGAAATGTTTTGGAATGCTCACTTTCGGGCTATTCATGATGATGTCTATGCTACTCTCAATATTCGTCCCATGCGTCCCATCAATTTGACTGAGGCTCAATCCAAGACAAGGTCTCACTGAGGCACTAGATGTGACCAACAAGATGGGGCTTCACCACCTCATGACCATTCAATGCAATTATGACTCTTCTGTGGTGCGCCAGTTTTTCTCCACACTTGTGATCTGTGGTGATGAGCGCCGCACTATGAAGTGGATGACCGAGACTACAATGCTTCAGTCAGACTTTCGCACTTTTGGGCAGGTTCTTGGGTATGCTTTCCATGGTCGTGACACTCCCGCTGGTCACCGCATCATTACTCCATTGAAGCCATCCAAGGACACTGCACTTTCTCCTTGCCTTTCCTCTGATGGAGTCGCTAGTACTTTTGCTGGTCTCTCTCCCCTGTATGCAGCCCTTGTTGGCATTTTTAGGGACTGCATCACTCCTAGTGGTGGCAACAATGACAGGATCCGTGGTCACCTGGTTCCTCTCCTTGCGTTTGCTCACGAGTGTGCCACCAACACTGGCTCAACCACAGGTTACAAACTAGATGTCATGGACTATATTTTTCATGAGATGACGGATGCTATGATCAACAGGCTCTCTATTCTTTATGCTCCGTTCATAATGATGCTCGTCAAGCATATGTTGCCACATGAGGATTTTGGCACTGCTCTGGATGGTGTTCATAAGCCCAAGAAAATCTACAACAAGGCTCAGAAGACTCATCACCCCTCCACTGCCCCGGAGTCCTTCATGCGTGATGCTCGGGATAGTGGTCGTCGTTCCACGGTGTCCCCAATGGCACGTGAGGTCAAGCGGCTTAATTGGTTCCAGCGGAACATTCTTTGCATGGGTATTGACATTCACAAGGGCCAATATGAGGCGTACCGCAGGGATCATGAGAGGGATCACACGCAGCAGCTTATCCTCCACCATGTCTCAGGTGCCACTGGCAATCCACCTCCTCCCACTGGTCCGGATCCGTATGCTCAGTGGAACACCTCAGGGATCAACTATGGTGAGCTCGAGAGTTGTCTCTTTACTCCTCCACCGAGGGCACCCACTCCTCTAGCTAATGACGATGATGATGAGTATGATGAAGAGGAAGGGGACGGGAATGACTACGACGAGGATGAGGCGGAGTGATCTTTAGGGGCGTTAGCATCACTCTTCTTCCTTTTTGGCGTTTCGATGCCAAAGGGGGAGAAGTAGTTGTATTAGGTCTCGTGGATTTGCAAGGGTCGGGCACAAGCTCTTCGATTTTAGTCGTTTTTATTTGCTTGCTTGTGCCTTTTCTAGTGTGAACTTGTTTGCTATTTGTGATTGTCTATGTAAGACTATGTCGTACTCCACTATGTTTGGTATTCTTGGATTTCTGGATTTATCTATTGTGGACCTCATGGATTTCTGGAATTGTGGAGCATATTTGATGGCATATGGATTCATGGGATTATGTATGTATGCTTTGGCTATATTCTCATCCCGGTGGTATGACCTTAGTTCCCAAACCTTCCCCAAACCTTAAAGTAGTGTTCTCCCTAGTGTGTGTATTTGTATTCAAATGAAAATCTTAAATATGCACACATCTAGGGGGAGCGTCTTTCATTATTTAAGGCGGCATTTGCCGGTTTTATTGCAAATCCTAGTATTGTCATCTAACACCAAAAAGGGGGAGATTGAAAGAACATTTCTTAATCCCTAGTGTTTTGTGTGTTAGATAACAATACCAAGGATCATTTAATGTGTGTTGAAGTGTTGCAGCTCTATTTGAGAATAAAGGGAAAAGAACTCTGTCTTTGGGGGCGGATAGTCCGGCCCCACCAGGGGCGGATAATCCGCCCCTCCCTTTGCCCAAGCAGGCGCAAGACCCAGAAGGGGGGCGGAATTTTGGCCGGATTTTCCGGCCCGGCCGGATAATCCGCCCCTCAGGGGGGGCGGATAATCCGCCCCCTGCTCATCTCCAAGGCGCAAGCCCCAGAGAGGGGGCGGAGTTTTGGCCGGACTTTCCAGTCTGTCCGAATAATCCGCCCCCCCCAAGACCTTCACCAAGCTTCACCAAGGCGCAAGCCCCAGAGAGGGGGCGGAGTTTCCCCCGAAGAATCCGCCCTTGGGGCGGAGTTTTCCCAGGGGGCGGATAATCCGCCCCAAGTGGGGGGCGGATAATCCGCCCCCAAAGTTGTCAACGGCCAGATCTTGGGAGGGGGTATTTAAGCCAGCCATCCCCCTCCTGTCAGAACACTTGATGCATCTCGAAAAAGACCAGATCAGATCTGAAAGCTTCATCCAAGATTGCTCCACCTAGATCCACCCAAAGGCCCCATCCCTTGGGGAATCGAAGGAGGAGAACTCGATCTTCATCATCAGCAATCAAGCGCTTCATCTCCTCTCCATTCATTTGGAGAACCTCCGATCTAGTATTTCTTGCAAATATCTAGATCCTCGTTTTTGTTTATATTGATAAACCTTGTTCTTGTGGCAGCTTGTTGTCATCTCGGAGCCCCAATTCGGTTGTGGGTGTGTGCCCGATAGTGTTGTAAAAGGCACCGGTTCGCCTCGAGGGATCCAATAGTGGAGAAGGTGGATCAGGCCTCTCGTGGCGAGATCCATCAGAGAATAGGGTGAGGCCTATTGTGGCGTGGTGGTCTTAGAACCGCCCACCCCTCCAACGCAGATGTACTTCCCTTAACAAGGAAGGAACTACGGTAAAACAAATCCCTGTGTCTCCGCATGCTCCACTACGGTTTCCTCGCTCCTCTTTTACGTGCTTAGTAGTTAGGGTTACATATAGGGAAATTCTCGTAGTTGCATATCTAGAGAATTTACTTTGTGTCAAGCCTAAAATTGAAAAGGTATTAAAAATTGGTTAGCACCTATTCACCCCCCCCTCTAGGTGCCCATACGATCCATTTCAAACGTGAGCAAGCCAGATTTGCTCATGCGGAAGCTAAGGTTTGATCTTGACGAGACTAGCATGTACAGACATGGTCTCGGAACACGGATCACCGAAAGGTAAAGCATGAATCATATAGTAGATATGATGAACATGTCGATTGTTCGCCATTGAAACTATATCAACTCTCGTGATGATCGGTGTTGATGTGGTGGATTTGGTTCGTGTGATCACTAAAACAATGTGAGGGATATTGTTTTGAGTGGGAGTTCACCTAGATTAATTTAACAATTAATTAGAACTCAATTTGTCATAAACTTAGTCTAAACTATTGCAAATATGTTGTAGATCAATGGCGCCCCTACCATCAATTTTAATGCTCCTAGAGAAAGAAAAGTTGAAAAACAATGGAAGCAACTTGGATTGGTTCTGCAATTTGAGGATTGTCCTCACAATGGTAATTTGACCTATGTCTGGATGCATCATTGGTGACCGCTGCGGTGATCTTTGCCGACGAAATAAAGAATGTTTACCTCGCTCGGAAGACTCAAAGATCTCACGATTCTGTGCTATCTTGTATGGTTTAGAATCGGAGCTTTAGAAAAGGTTTGAGAATTTAGACCCACATGATATTGTCCGTGATCTCAAATTGATCTTTGAGACTCACGCGGCAATTGAGAGCTATGAGGCTTCTGAAAAGTTCTTTAACTGCAAGATGGAAGAGGCGGCAATCGGCTGATCATGTGCTTAAGATGTCCAGGCACGCATAAACAAACTTCAAAGCTTGGGTATAGTGATTCCTAATGCTTTGGGATTTACCGTGTCCTCCAATCACTACCACCAAGTTACAAGAACTTTGTGATGAACTACAATATGCAAAACATGAACAAGCGGTTGCGAACTGTTTGCTATGTTGAAATCTGCGAAGTGGAGATCAAGAAAGAGCACCAAGTGTTGATGGTCAATAAGACCACCAAATTCAAGAAAGGCAAGTCTAAAAGGGACACTTCAAGAAGGGTGGTAAGAAAGTTACCACGCCGAAGAAGACCAAGGCTGGACTCAAGCCACGATCTTGAGTGCTTTACTTCAAGGAGAAGGTCAGGAAGCGGAATTGCCCAAAGTACTTGGCGGATTTGAAGAACGGCAACATCAAGAAGAAAGGTATATCCGATATACATGTTATTGATGTGTATCTCACTAGTACTCGTAGTAGTGCACAGGTATTTAATCTTGGTTCTTGCTCATATTTGTAACTCGAAGCAGGTGTTGCGAAATAAACGGAAGCTAGCGAAGAACGAGGTGACGGCGCTGCGGGAAACGGATCAAAGGTTGATGTGATCGCGGTTGCACGCTACCCATTCATCTACCATCGGGATTAGTTTTATACTTAAATAATTGTTATTTGGTGCCTGCGTTAAGCATGAACATTATATCGGGATCTTGTTTATTGCGAGACGGTTACTTGTTTAAGTCCGAGAATAATGGTTGTTCGATTTATATGAGTAATATGTTTTATGCACATGCACCTTTGATAGATGGTCTATTCTTATTGAATCTCGATAGTAAAAATACACATATTAATAACATTGAGGCTAAACGTTTGAAATCGAGCGATAACTCGACCTATATGTGGCACTGTCGTCTTGGTCACATTGGAGTGAAGCGTATGAAGAAACTCCATTCCGATGGACTTCTCGAATCACTTGATTTCGAATCACTTGATAGATGCGAAGCATGTCTGGTGGGTAAAATGACTAAGACTCCATTTTCTGGTATGATGGAGCGAGCTACGGACTTATTGGAAATCATACATACCGATGTGTGTGGTCCAATGAGTGTAGCATCGCGCGGTGGTTATCGTTATGTTCTTACCTTCACAAATGACTTAAGTATATATGGGTATATCTATTTCATGAAACATAAGTCCGAAACTTTCGAGAAGTTTAAGGAATTTCAAAGTGAGGTAGAGTATCAACGTAACAAGAAGATTAAATTTCTACGTTCTGATCGTGGAGGTGAATATCTAAGTTACGAGTTTGGCGAGCATTTGAAGAAATGCGGAATACTTTCACAATTGACACCGCCGAGAACACCACATCGTATTGGTGTGTCCGAACGTCATAATCGAACTCTCTTAGATATGGTTCGTTCTATGATGTCACTTACAGATTTACCGCTATCATTTTGGGGTTATGCATTAGAAACAGCCGCATTCACTTTAAATAGGGCACCATCTAAATCCGTTGAAACGACACCGTATGGTTTGGGAAGAAACCTAGATTGTCGTTCCTTAAAGTTTGGGGTTGCGAAGCCTATGTAAAGAAGTTACAGCCGGAAAAGCTTGAACCCAAAGCGGAAAAATGCGTCTTCATAGGATACCCGAAGGAAACTATTGGGTATACCTTCTATCATAGATCCGAAGGCAAAATCTTCAAGGTTAAGAATGGATCCTTTCTAGAGAAGGAATTTCTCTCGAAGAAGTGATGGAAGGAAAGTAGAACTTCGGCGAGGTTGTCGAACCTTCTCTCGAAATTGCGGTAGCGCGACCTAAGAAGTTCCTGTGGTGCCTACACCAATAAGAGAGGAAGATAATGATGATGATCATGAAACTTCGGTTGTAGTTGCTACAGAGCCTCGCAGGTCAACAAGAACTCGTACCACTCCAGATTGGTATGATCCCATTATGAGTGTCATGTTGGTGGACAACACAGATGACCCTGCGACATATGAGGAAGCGATGATGAGCCCAGATTCCAATAAATGGCAAGAAGCCATGAAATCCGAGATTGGATCCATGTACGAAAACGAAGTATGGACTTTGGTGGACTTACCGGATGGCCGGAAGGCTGTCGATAACAAATGGATTTTCAAGAAGAAAACAGATGCTGATGGTAATGTTACTGTCTATAAAGCTCGACTTGTCGCAAAAGGGTTTCGACAAATTCAAGGAGTTGACTACGATGAGACTTTCTCACCAGTAGCAAAGCTAAAGTCTGTGAGGATTATGTTAGAAATCGCTGCATATTATGATTATGAGATATGGCAGATGGATGTCAAAACAACATTCTTCAATGGAGACATTGATGAAGAGTTGTATATGATGCAACCCAAAGGTTTTGTCGATCCTAAAGATGCTAACAAGGTATGCAAACTTCAACGGTCCATCTATGGATTGAAGCAAGCATCCCAAAGTTGGAATCAACGTTTTGATAAGGTGATCAAAAGTTTTGGTTTTATACAAACTTATGGAGAAGCTTGTATTTACAAGAAAGTGAGTGGGAGCTCTGTAGCATTCTTAATACTATATGTAGATGACATATTGTTGATTGGGAATGATGTAGACCTTCTTAATAGTGTCAAGGAATATTTGAATAATAGTTTTTCAATGAAGGATCTTGGCGAAGCAGCTTACATATTAGGCATAAAGATTTATAGAGATAGATCGAGACGCCTAATATCATTGTCTAAAGTACATATTTGGACAAAGTTATAAAGAGGTTTGGAATGGAAGATAGCAAGAAAGGGTTTGCCCATGTTGCTAATACGACCTTGAGTAAAACTCAAAGTCCGACATCGGCAGAAGATAGAGAAAGGATGAGTAAGACTCCTATGCCTCGACCATAGGATCTCTAATGTATGCCATGCTATGTACTAGACCCGACATTGCATATGCTATTAGTTTAACTAGCAGATATCAAAGTGATCCAGAGTGGATCATTGACAATGATCAAAAACATCCTTAAGTACTTGAGAAGAACTAAGGATATGGTTCTTTCTTATGGAGGTGATGAACAGCTCGTTGTTAATGGTTACACCGATGCTAGTTGGAACACCGATCCGGATGATTCTAAATCACAATCTGGATACGTATTTATTTTGAATGGTGCAGCAGTTAGCTGGAGGAGTGCAAAGCAAAGCGTTGTGGCGAGATCTTCAACTGAATCGGAATACATGGCTGCTTCGGAGGCTTCACAAGAAGCGATATGGATGAAATAGTTCATTACAGAGCTGGGTGTGGTTCCTAGTGCGCTGGACCCAATGTCTATCTACTGTGATAACATGGGTGCCATAGCCAATGCGCAAGAACCAAGGTCACACAAGAAGCTGAAGCACATCAAGCTACGTTTTCACGCTATTCGAGAACATGTCCAAGATGGGGACATAAAGATTTGCAAAGTACACACAGATCTGAATGTGGCGGATCCGTTGACTAAACCTGTGGCATCCCGCAAAACCACTACTAGAAAATCGCGTTGAATTTGTGCATTGCATCGTCGTCATCATGCATTGTTTGCCAAACTATTTTTTCGCAAACCCGATTTGTTTTCCAAATGCCCCATCTTAATTCAAACATCAAAACCGGGTCTCCGGGTTATTTTGTTTTAGCCGCGAGCGGTTTGCAAACGGTCCAATTAAACAAATAAAAAATATGTATTATTCTTTAGTGGGGCAGTCGAACGGGCCAAATGACCCGAACGACCACCCCATAAACTAAATCGGTCCAGCCATCTAAAACCTATTCTACCTAAAACTCTACCCAACCCAACTCTCCACCTCACCCCCACCTATCCCCATGCGCCACCTCACCTTCCCTCACCCCTCACCCACTCAGAATCTGCCACATGGCCCAACCCACACAGCCTCCCTCCCTCACAGCACGCACACACCCCACCACAGCAGCCACGCCCACGCACGCAACAGGCCGCAGCCAGCCCCCTCCCCTGCCCTGTGGGTCCCGCCACCAGGACGCGCCCCACGCATCCAACCTCCACCCTGGCCAGTTCCCACCTCCCTGCATCGAGCCCCTCCCTCTGTCCCACGCCTGACCCACCCCACTGCCTCCTCCTCCGCCCGCCTCCTCACCGCCCGCCTTTCTCTCCTCCCCGCCTCCCTCCCCACTCAGAACTGTCTCAGCCCATTGCCTCCCCGTCGCGGCCGCCCAGCCTCCACAGTCCCCGGCTCGCTCGGCCTTCCTGTCAGCTGCCGCGTCGCTCCCTCTCCTCCCTCCTCCAAGCCTTTCGCCACCTCGCAAGCGCCCTGGGCCACCTCCAGCGCCGGCCAAGAGCTCCGCCAGCCTGCCGCCCGCCTGCAGCCGCCTGCCTCCGTGCGCCACCCCGACCCCAGCACCGCCTCGCCCAAGGCCAGATTTTCCCTCCGCTGCCCCCGAGCCCTCCGGTCCCAACCCGCGCCCAGACGCCACGACCTCCCCTGCCTCGCCCGCCGCCCACAGCCCTCTCCCGCCTCTCCTCCTCCAGGCCTTGGCGGCCTTCCCCGCCGCGACGCCTGCCCCGAGCCCGCCCGCTCCGGAGCTCCCATGGCTCAGCCACCCGGCCCGCTCGGCCCGCCGCTCGCCAAGACGCTCCGCCTTGGACCCACCTCAGCCGCCGTGCCACGCGTGTTCCTCCGGCCCGCACCTGCTGCCGGGCCCGCCGACCGCTGCGCGTGCCTCAGATCCGCTGGTGAGATGTTGTGGCAGCCTTGATGCGTTGTGGTACCGCCTCCAAGACAAGGTCGACACCGACGATCGAGCCGAGAGACCCCAAGTTCCCTACATGGACAAGAAGATCGCCTACCCGAACCCAGGGTCGACAAGCTCGTCTTCACGGAACCCGAAGCGCGGCACTGGTACCCCCAAGATCTACCACGCGGACGCATCACGGTCTCGGAGAAACCCCTGGGAAACGACAAGTTCGCCATCGACACCGAAGACGGTACGCTAAGACCGTGCCCGGATCCGGAGACCGAACCCGGTACCGCCAAGGTCGCCGATGCGGATACAACAAGTACTCCCTCCTAGACGCCATGACCCGACGCCCCCGGATGCCGAGACCGACGCGATGGCGCGGACCCATCAAGACCCTCGCAACGGCAAGACCGACCCCGTGGAACCCGGCAAGACCTTCGCGATGACGAGAACGGCACCGACCCGGAAGAAGCCGATGCGCCCCGACACCGACCCAAGTTCTGCTCCCCGGACATCGGGACTCCGATGCGACAAGATCTGCCCTGTGACCGAGAACGACCCCGGCAGAACCCTGGACCCCGAGACCGGACCCTGGACCCTATCGAACCCTGAACCCCAGAACCCAAGATCGTCGAGCCCCCTCAATGTGTGGCCCCTTTTCCTCGAACCCTATTATATAACATATCAATTTGTGCATATTAAATTGTCATTCCCGCATGCATAGCATTGGGTTGGGGGCCTTATGCCGACTCACCTAATAATTAAATATGGGGCCCATATGCGGGCAAATCTAGTCTCATATTGGCCTCATTTAAAACTTGTGTAGCGAACCGGTGATATCTCCTGCCATGTTAAACAACATTTAAATTGCGGGGTAGCTAAATAACTTGAACCATTTCATTAATTGTCGGGACCCCGGTTCCGCTTAATTTGACCTAATTGCATCGCATCTTTGCCATGTCATTCATCATACATGCATCATGCCGATATTCTGCCGTTGTATTAAATATTGCATCCGGTGTTTCTTCTAGTGTTTTGGTTCTTCGCGGATAAGGCCGTTGAGTTGATGTGAGCTTCGCCCCGATCTTCGGATGAACCCTTCGACAATGTTTTCAGGCGAGCATCTCCCCCTTTCTACCTATCTTACTTTCTAGTATTTATTCCCTCCTGTTGATCTTTGCTATCTGTGTTGCGATGCTCTAGTTTTCGTACCCGTGATATCCCCTTGCAGCCATATATAGCCCTGGACACATCCTATTACCTGTTGTCTGGTAGATAGTTGGACCCGCGTGTCGTAGTCGCTTGCTCAAGCGTTTTGCTTGTCGTCAAGTACCACCATTGTTGGAGAATTGCCGCATGTTGACGTTGGAGATGATCATGGTTTTATTTATTGTTCACTTTAATTCCTGTTTAACAACTAAAATTGAATTAAGCAGAGGCATCGGTGGGTGATAGGTAAGTTTTGGTTTCCGACCGCCCACTTGTGTCCCGTAGGACCCGAGTTCTTGACACCTGTTCCGAGATCGAGCACGCTAACCACAGGTGGGGAGATATGGGCCCCCCATTGATAATTACCTGATTTCAAAGTATTGTACTGGGGGCCACAACTAGTTTGAGGTTTTATTTACTATCCTGTACTTATGCCATGCTACTTTCTGTATTTAAATTGCGTGCGATAGCACATGCATCGCTTAGGAAGCGGAGTGATTACGCGGTATCGGCAGTCCCGATTGGGGATCTCATTGTCGCCATAGCCATTGGCGCAACCCTAAGTCCGTCTCGAGACCGGCCGACCGTTGCGGGTGTACTTAGTGGGGTGGCCCCGGTGCTTGCTTTGGTGCAGGAACGTCGTGACTTAGGCCCGCCGACATACCGATGGGTGTATGTTAACCGATCCGCAAAAGGGTCGACGTGCTGTGGATACTTTGGTGCACCGCAGGTTAAATCTTTTCGAGAAGCCGTGTCCGCGGTTATGGACGACTTGGAGCACAAAGGTTCGATCATAGACAACTATAACTAAAGTTTATGTTTTAAATTGACTTGTCTCCGATATGATTAGTAATCGACTTCACTACAAATGTAATGGCTAAGTAAAAGTATCAACGACTGCTGGGTTTTGGGTTATCTCATGCTAATTGGATCTGACTAGTAAGTGATGCCACTATAACGGAATGACTAACTAAAAGTGCCCACTGCTTACTTTATCAGGACGATTACCTAAACTTGACTAGTAAAGTGCCACAACTATAACTGAATAATTAAAACTGCCAACGGTGTGAGTTCCTCGGTTGACTTCCTCGTTTGGTCTCGAGGGGGAAACGCCAGGATGGGTTTGATTGATGATAGTCTCAGGTTGGATCCGAATAGGTCTTTCTCACCCCTCTCTGATAGCCGCCAGTTGTATCGAGTCTCTATAGGTTGTTTAGTGCATCTTGCCGCTCGATCCACCATACCTATGTAGGCGAGGACCGCCGAATTCTAGTCTCGCCGTGTACTGGCCTCAGTACTGACGCTCCTTCTTTTTCCTTTGCCTTTGTCGGCACCCCTTTGTTTAAGCAGGTTTTGAGATCGACGTTAGCAGGGTTACCCTTCCGCTTGGCTGGCAGGGTTATGGACGCCATTGGTTATTCTTCGTGGCTCTTAGCCCCATTTGCATCTTGTCCGTAGTCGGACGCCCATCGCTTTCAAGGTGATTTGGGTCTTTGTACCGTATTTTTGAATTCTTGGCTCTTTGAGTCATTGTATATATCTGCTCATGGGTCCCATCGAGGACTGTTGTGTAATGTTATTACTTTGTTTTTCCACCCGCATTTAAAGTGCTGGTGGGCACCTTCAATCGTTTCTATGCGGGTTTGGCGGTTTCGCTAAAACTTGCATAGGGCCGATTCTCGAGGGTGTTACAGAGTGGTATCGAGCTCGGCGATTCGATACCACAAGTCCAAATGAGGATAACCTAGCTAACGGCAAGTAGAGTGTCAAAACTATTTTGAAAATCGGTTGGATAGTTCGATTAGGTCTGATTTTACTCCTTACCCTCTGCTATTCCCTCTCATCTCGACGTGTTTTGAATCTGCTCTCCTTCTTCTTGAGTCCAGGATTTCGTGGTTGGGTTCCGCTGCACCTTTAGGGTTTCGCTTCCTCCTTTGTCAACGGTGTTCTATCATCCGGTCTTCCTGCTTCCTGAGTGATCCTTGTCTGTGGTACCATTCTTTGTTCCTTGGTTGTGCCTTCCGGTGTTTTCTGCCGCGACGGCATCCTCTACGCCAGATCCGAAGCGGAGTCTGCATCACCCTTTGTTTCCGAACCTCGATTGTCGAGATCTTCAGTCTGAATCCTGAGAGTAGGTTGCATAATCTGTCTATTCGTGTGCATAGTAATGCTTTGAGTGCGGGATGGAGTCACGACCATACCACTACTCTTATCATTTGCTTTGTATATAGAATTGTGGATCGATGCGATTTTACTTCTTCCATGGAAGTTAGAGGTGGCCTTACCTTTTAACTTCGTCCGTTGTTTATCCGGAGTGTTCTCTTGACGATCAGGAGCAACGACCTCTTGTTAGTGGTGTCGCGAGGATCTACACGAAGCGAGAAGATGCAGATCGCCGACCTTCCTTCCGGTACCATGAGGCGGATCTCGAGGGCGAGATCCATTGTTAGTGGTGTCGAATTGTGGCATCCCGCAAAACCACTACTAGAAAATCGCGTTGAATTTGTGCATTGCATCGTCGTCATCATGCATTGTTTGCCAAACTATTTTTTCGCAAACCCGATTTGTTTTCCAAATGCCCCATCTTAATTCAAACATCAAAACCAGGTCTCCGGGTTATTTTGTTTTAGCCGCGAGCGGTTTGCAAACGGTCCAATTAAACAAATAAAAAATATGTATTATTCTTTAGTGGGGCAGTCGAACGGGCCAAATGACCCGAACGACCACCCCATAAACTAAATCGGTCCAGCCATCTAAAACCTATTCTACCTAAAACTCTACCCAACCCAACTCTCCACCTCACCCCCACCTATCCCCATGCGCCACCTCACCTTCCCTCACCCCTCACCCACTCAGAATCTGCCACATGGCCCAACCCACACAGCCTCCCTCCCTCACAAAGACACACACCACAAAGAGCCACGCCACGCAACAGCCAGCCAGCCCTCCCCCGCCTGTGGGTCCCGCCACCAGACGCCCCACGATCCAACCTCCACCCGGCCTCCCACCTCCCCACCGAGCCCCTCCCTCCCCACGCCTGACCCACCCCACCTGCCTCCCTCCTCCGCTCGCCTCTCCTCACCGCCTGCCTCTTCTCTCCTCCCCGCCTCGGCCTCCCCACTGCAGAACTGTCTCAGCCTGCCTCCCTCCTCGCGCAGCCTGGGCCCAGCGATTCCCCGACCAGCTCAGCCCGCTCCGCTGCTGCCCTCTCCTCCCTCCTCTCCGGGCGACGCCTCGCCACACTCGCCTGCCAAGGCCACCTCCCACGGCTGACGGCCCGCCGCTCACTGCCTGCGCCCACCCCGACTGCCGCCTCTGCCCGGCCGCCTCCCCTGCCGCCGAGCCCCTCCGTCGCCCCACTCAAGGCCCCCGCCGGGACCTCCCGTCCCTGCGCCTCCGCCTCCTCTCCCGCGCCTCTCTCCTCCTCCCGGCCTCAGCCTTGACGCCGCCCCCGAGCCCGCCTCGCGCTGCTCCCGAGCTCCCATGCCGCCACCCGGTCCGCCTGCCCCGCCTCGCCAGACCGCCTCCGTCGCGACGCTCCGCCGGATCGCTCCACCCTTGGCCGTCGGCCGCGTGTTCCTCCCCGCACCCGCCGACCGGGCCCGCCTCGACCGCGTCCGTGCCCCAGATCCGTCGGTGTGAGATGTTGTGGCAGCCTTGATGCGTTGTGGGTACCGCCCAAGACAAGGTCGACACCGACACGACGATCGGAGCCGCGAGAGACCAAGTTCCCTACATGGACAAGAAGATCGCCACCCGAACCTGTGGTCGACAAGCTCGTCTTCACGGAACCAAGCGCACTGGTACCCAAGATCTACCACGGACGCATCACGGTCTCGAGAAACCCACGGGAAAGCGACAAGTTCGCCATCGACACCAAGACGATGCGCTAAGACCGTGCGGATCCGAGACCGAACCCGACCGCCAAGGTCGCCACGCGATACAACAAGTACTCCCTCCCAGACGCCATGACCCGACGCCCCCGGATGCCGAGACCGACGCGATGGCGCGGACCCATCAAGACCCTCGCAACGGCAAGACCGACCCCGTGGAACCCGGCAAGACCTTCGCGATGACGAGAACGGCACCGACCCGGAAGAAGCCGATGCGCCCCGACACCGACCCAAGTTCTGCTCCCCGGACATCGGGACTCCGATGCGACAAGATCTGCCCTGTGACCGAGAACGACCCCGGCAGAACCCTGGACCCCGAGACCGGACCCTGGACCCTATCGAACCCCGAACCCCGGAACCCAAGATCGTCGAGCCCCCTCAATGTGTGGCCCCTTTTCCTCGAACCCTATTATATAACATATCAATTTGTGCATATTAAATTGTCATTCCCGCATGCATAGCATTGGGTTGGGGGCCTTATGCCGACTCACATAATAATTAAATATGGGGCCCATATGCGGGCAAATCTAGTCTCATATTGGCCTCATTTAAAACTTGTGTAGCGAACCGGTGATATCTCCTGCCATGTTAAACAACATTTAAATTGCGGGGTAGCTAAATAACTTGAACAATTTCATTAATTGTCGGGACCCCGGTTCCGCTTAATTTGACCTAATTGCATCGCATCTTTGCCATGTCATTCATCATACATGCATCATGCCGATCTTCTGCCGTTGTATTAAATATTGCATCCGGTGTTTCTTCTAGTGTTTTGGTTCTTCGCGGATAAGGCCGTTGAGTTGATGTGAGCTTCGCCCCGATCTTCGGATGAACCCTTCGACAATGTTTTCAAAGTAGCATCTCCCTTTCTACCTATCTTACTTTCTAGTATTTATTCCTCCTGTTGATCTTTGCTATCCGTGTTGCGATGCTCTAGTTTTCGCATCGTGATATCCCTTGCAGCCATATATAGCCTGGACACATCCTATTACCCGTTGTGCGGTAGATAGTTGGACCAGCGTGTCGTAGTCGCTTGCTCAGCGTTTTGCTTGTCGTCAAGTACCACCATTGTTGGAGAATTGCCATGTTGACGTTGGAGATGATCATGGTTTTATTTATTGTTCACTTTAATTCTGTTTAACAACTAAAATTGAATTAAGCAGAGGCATCGGTGGGTGATAGGTAAGTTTTGGTTTCCGGCCCACTTGTGTCCTGGGGACCCGAGTTCTTGACACTGCTCCGAGATCGAGCACGCTAACCACGGTGGGGAGATATGGGCCCCATTGATAATTACCGATTTCAAAGTATTGTCTTGGGGGCCACAACTAGTTTGAGGTTTTATTTACTATCCTGTACTTATGCCATGCTACTTTCAGTATTTAAATTGTGCGACGATAGCACCTGTCTTCGTTAGGAAGCGGAGTGATTACGGTATCGGCGTCCCCGATTGGGGATCTGCTGCCATAGCCATTGGCGCAACCCTAAGTCCGTCTCGGAGACCGGCCGACTTCGTTGCGGGTGTACTTAGTGGGGTGGCCCCCCAGTGCTTGCTTTGGGTCTGGGAACGTCGTGACTTAGGCCCCGCCGACATACCGATGGGTGTATGTTAACTGATCTGGCAAAAAGGGTCGACGTGCCTGTGGATACTTTGGTGCACCCCTGCAGGGTTAAATCTTTTCGAGAAGCCGTGTCCGCGGTTATGGACGACTTGGAGCACAGTGTCTGATCATAGGCAACTATAACTAAAGTTTACTGTTTTAAATTGACTTGTCTCCGATATGATTAGTAATCAGCTTCACTACAACAGAATGGCTAAGTAAAAGTATCAACGACTGCTGGGTTTTGGGTTATCTCATGCTAATTGGATCTGACTAGTAAGTGATGCCACTATAACGGAATGACTAACTAAAAGTGCCCACTGCTTACTTTATCAGGACGATTACCTAAACTTGACTAGTAAAGTGCCACAACTATAACTGAATAATTAAAACTGCCAACGGTGTGAGTTCCTCGGTTGACTTCCTCGTTTGGTCTCGAGGGGGAAACGCCAGGATGGGTTTGATTGATGATAGTCTCAGGTTGGATCCGAATAGGTCTTTCTCACCCCTCTCTGATAGCCGCCAGTTGTATCGAGTCTCTATAGGTTGTTTAGTGCATGCTGCCGCTGCCGCTCAGTCCACCATACCTATGTAGGCGAGGACCGCCGAATTCTAGCCTCATGGTAATCGCCTCGATCGACGCTCCTTCTTTTTCCTTTGCCTTTGTCGGCACCCCTTTTGTTTAAGCAGGTTTTGAGATCGACGCCGTTAGCAGGGTTACCCTTCCGGCTTGGCCTGGGCAGGGTTATGGACGCCATTGGTTATTCTTCAGGGCTCTTAGCCCCATTTGCATCTTGTCCGTAGTCGGACGCCCCATCGTTTTCAAGGTGATTTGGGTCTTTGTACCGTATTTTTGAATTCTTGGCTCTTTGAGTCGCTGTTGTATATATCTGTTCTGTGGGTCCCATCGAGGACTGTTGTGTAATGTTATTACTTTGTTTTTCCACCCGCACGAAAGTGCCTGGTGGGCACCTTCGAATCGTTTCTATGCGGGTTTGGCGAGTTTCGCTAAAACTTGCATAGGGCCGATTCTGAGGGTGTTACAAAACCTCTCCCGAGGGCAAAACATGACCAGCACCAAACTGCCATGGGTGTTCGGTATATTACCATGTAATCTAGATTAGATGACTCTAGTGCAAGTGGGAGACTGTTGGAGATATGCCCTAGAGGCAATAATAAATGTAGTTATTATCATATCTTTGTGTTTATGATAAATGTTTACATTCATGCTATAATAGTATTAACAAGGAAACATTAATACTTGTGTGATTTGTAAACTTAAATTGAAGTCCCTAGTAAAGCCTCTATACTTCACTAGCTTGTTGGTTAATAAATGATTGTGGTTTCCCTATCATGAACATTGAGATGTTATTAACAACAAGATCATATCGTTAGGAGAATGATATGGTGGACATACTCCTATAGATAAGCATAGCATAAAGATCAAGTCATTTTAATAGTTCAATTGCTATATGCTTTCTGATACATAGTAACCTAATTCCTTCGACCATGAGATCATGCATATCACCTTTACCGGATGGATGCTTTGATGACATCAAACACCACACCGTAACTGGGTGGCTATAAAGGTGGCATTGAGTGTTCGGAAAGTATTGGTTGAGACACATGGATCAAGAGTGGGATTTGTCCATCCATATGACGGATAGATATACTCTAGGCCCTCTCGGTGAAATGTCATCCAATTAGCTTGCAAGCATGTGACTGGCTCACAAGGGATCACATATCACGGGAACGAGAAAAGAGTATTTATCGGTAACGAGGTTGAACTAGGTATGCAAAGATACCGACGATCATAACCTCGGATAAGTAAATTATCGTGAGACAAAGGGAAATTGGTATCGTATGTAAGTGGTTCATTCGATCGCAAAGTAATCGTAGAAATATGTGGGAGCCATATGAATTTCCAGATTCCTCTATTGGTTATTGTTCGGAGAAGTGTCTCGATCATGTCCGCATAATTCACAAACCGTAGGGAGACACACTTAAGGATTCGACGTTGTTTGAGTAGTTATGGAATGATGAGAAAGAGATCGAATGTTGTTCGGAGTCTCGGATGGGATCCGGGATATCACGAGGAGATCCGGAATGGTCCGGAGAATAAGATTCATATAAGGAAAGTCTTGTTTCGGAGTTGGAGAATGGTTCCGGTGTTTTCATCGGAAATGTTCTAGAAGGTTCCGGAATGTCCGACACTCCGGAAGGGAAGGGTACATAAATGTGTTATATCAAGTTGGTATGATTGAATCATGTACTAGGTGTAATCGCTGAACAAAATAAAGGGTTTAATCAAATCCTAGTTTGAAAAAGTCAAACGCCAATTTGAAAGTCAAACGGCTATTTTGGGAAGTGGAGAGGGAGGTGGAAACCGAGTTGGGGAGGAGTTCCTCCCCTCCACCGCCGTCCCACCTCCAAGCCGAGTTGGGGAGGGACTCCCCTCCCCTTGGACACGCCTCCCACCTATAAAGGGAGGGGCAGGGCTGCCCCTCCTAGCACACAAGTTCCCTACCTCTAAACCCTAGCCCCAAGCCGCCGCCGCCTCCATAGCCGCCGCCGGCCCTAGGGCAAACCGCCGCCGCCTAGCTAACCCTAGCCGCTGGCCAAGCCTCCTCCTCGGCGTGTCTAAACTCTATATCGTCGAGGGCTCTCTCATAGTCCACCATACTCGCTCCGGCTTAAGGCGAAGCCCTGCGAGATCTCCCCTCTACTTCCGGTACCACGCCCGCTTAGGAATCGCGAGGAGAGTGCTACAACCTCCATTTTCTTTGGAACAAGGGAGAGGAAGGTCTTCGAGTACCGAACGGTGACCGATCATGGAGCTCTTGAACGCAGCCGAACGATCGTCTACGCGATCTTGAGATCGGGAAGAGTACGACTACATCACCCACGAGAATCCGCTCTCGTTAAACACTTTGGAATCTTCGAGGGTGAGTTATTCCGTCGACTCGTTGCTACAATCTAGTAGATAGATCTTGGCTTGTTTGTTTGTATGCGGTAGAAAATTTTTGTTTTCCATGCTACGAAACCCTAAAACGAGAGGGCCCAGAGAATATCTCTCCGAGTGGAGGGGCAAAATCCCATCTTGGTTATTCACATCACGCAGCTTGATTCTCACCGAATTCAACCCTACCTTTATAATCGCCCGATTCACGGATCAACGCTTGATGTAACCTAAGTCGGTGATCCTCAACTCGGACTATGCAACAACCTCAGGTCTAAGGATTACATTGATTGAGATATACAAATGACAACTTGTTCGTTGTACCTCAATATGGGTCAATCCGACTCGCTAAACTCTTTAGCCGAATCTGTGTAAGTTGGAATAGCATCTCCATGCTCATGACAAGTGGAACCGAGTCATCAAGCCAACTTTCACATTGGTCTAAGTTGTGTGTCCAGCACAACCTCAATGACCAAGGATATTTAGTACAAACAACATGAATCCATAGTTCCACAACCGAATCACATATTCAATGATACACATCAGATGTTTATACAAGGACTACTTAATATCTTTATGAATATAATGGGAAATCTCATCATACATGATTGCCTCTAGGGCATATTCCCAACATTAACTAAAGGAGAGATACTTCCACATGCAAACCAAACTATAAGATAACCTATCTACCACAGATATGAATCCACAAAAAAGGTAAAAGATAAAAGATAATGGTGGTGATACCGCGACACTCCCCCAAGCTTGGAACAAGCCAAGGGGATGCCAAACCTGATGATGAACTACTCCTTCGGTGGTGGTTGTGTTCTCTTGTCATCATAGAACTTCCAAGGCAATTGTTCCCCATCCAGAAAGGATGTCCTTGTCTCCGCAATCCTAAAACTAGCAGCAGAGATTATGCGATCAAATCTAGCCTCATACTCACAGTTTTGGTTCTGTATGTCATATAGTTGTGCTTGCAATTGGTTGGTGGTCTGACGGAGTGAGAAGATATCTTCTCGAAGCTCAGCAACTCCTCCTCGTGCTTGGTGATGAGATCTGAACTTATCTTGTGAATAACATCCACTTCGCGTTCTGCCATCTTCTTGTACCTGAAAACTTCCTACTCCAATGCTTCCATCATGTCTTCCAAACTGCCATCTCCTTTAGGGCCTTGAACTTCTTTAATTTGTACCTTACCCTCTTTGAGGATCAACTCTTTGGGATGAATCCTCAACTCATACATGTACAGGTTGAGGACGTCCGCGGAGGAATCCTCCGTGGGTGATCCAGAGGAAGACATTGAGGCTCCAAATCTAGGAACTTTCCTGACAGAAACAGATCGAAACGAAAACACGACGAGAACACGATGCAAGAACTTCGGGGAACCCGGGGGGTTATATATTACGAAGTTTCAAAGCATAAGGAAGGTACTGACACGGAAACAAGGCGGAGACGGAGTTCGAGGGTGGCACACCCCCTCCAGGCACGGCCAGGCTGGGCCCGCGCCTGGGTGGGTTTGTCCACCCCGGACTCCGGTTCCTCCTCTGTTCTGTCTCGTAGTCTTCCTTATGTATTAAAAACATAAAAATATCAAAAGATTGGATTTTCACGAACCTTCTATTTTCACCACTTTTACCTATTCAAAAACGAACCCTGCAGATTCCTTTTCTCCTTCTCCTGAAAATTTCCTTCATACAAAATCCTTGCACAAACTCAATGACAACATTAGTATAAGCAAAAACAATAAACCTTTGGGTACACACTTCAACAGAAAACCCATCAAAACAAAAGCTTTTGTAAGAGGCAAATGCAAATGATGGCAGAAATCTGTCAAAACAAACCAGCAGGTAAAGATTGATTTTTTTCAAAAACCTTCTGTTGCTCAAATCAAAAAGTGCAGAACTGATGAAAGTTGGGTAACAACTTGTAAAACAAGCACAGAAAAATGCAGTTCCATTTGAAGTACTGAGCTTCCTCATGAATTCTTACAATGCATCACAAAAAATCTGTCCCAGGACAGCCACTTTTCACAACTCCTCTACTTCACAAAAGTAGTTGGACTTGACACAAAAACCAAAACAAAAAGGATAAGGAGTGGTTATTACTGAGGTAATAACTTCCAAGACTCGACAAAACTCATGGGTTATCTCCCAACAAGTACTTTTCTTTAATGCCTTTAAGTTAGGCTTGAAACTTTCAAAGATGCTCACAAAGGAGATAAATATTTGAAGTGAAAGAGAGCATCAAGAAGCAAATAACCAACACATTTGAGTCTAACCCACTTCCTATGCATGGGAGTATCATGAGAAAACGTATTGTTGAAACAAAAAAGGCACTAGCATAGGAACACAAAACAAATGCAACTTCAAATCTTTCAACATAAAACAAACTTAACATTATTGAGATGCATAAAACCATGTTTCCCTCTCTCATAATAACTTTCAGTAGCACTTTGAATAAAGTTGACACTATAACTATCATTGGCAACAACTTTATCATTAGAATAAGCATACTTACAGTCACCAAAAAGAGGTCCAAGGTCATAGATATGATCAATAGAAGCAAGTTGTTCCATCCTGAAATCTTTATTAGACAAGCTATTTTCACGAGGAGCTTTAGCAAATTTGGAAAAGTTAAACTCATAAGAATCTCCATCAAACTTAGTTAAAACTTTCTCCTTCTTACAATCTATAATAGCTCCACAAGTTTTTAAGAAAGGTCTACCAAAAATGATAGGACAAGTTTTGCTAGCAGCTGAATTAAGCACTAGAAAATCAGCAGGATATTTAATTTTACTGCAGAGAACCTCCACACCTCTTACAATACCAATGGGGCAAATGGTTTCATTATTAGCAAGGTGAATAACCACATCAATGTCCTCAAGCTCACAAGGACCAATCTCATGCATAATTTCCCTTTAAAGCTCATAAGGAATAGCATTAGAACTAGCACCAATATCACACAAACCATAATAGCAATGATCACCAATTTTAACAGAAAGCACATGCACACTAGCTTTTCTAGCCTTACTAGGATGAGAGATACTATTAGAAGCGTCTTCACAGAAGACAATATGCTCATCCTCTATATTTCTAGTGACACCGTCTTTCACAATAGCTACCACATGCTCAACATTCAATTGCTTACCAGGCTCCATAGTTTTCATTGTACCTTTGTTATTTGCACTAATAATCATAGAATACTCCTTTACCTTAGCTGGGAAAGGCATTTTCTCAACATGAGGTTCAGGCACAATATGATTAGTAGTACAAACTTGAGTACTTCTAACAGGAACATGATTAACAACATCTTTATAAGGAGCATGGTACTTATTCCACTTCTTCTTGGAAATTTCGATGTAAGAGGCAAAGGCCTTAAAATAGTTGGCAATACTTTGGGAATCAAGACCAAACTCATTGCTAATATCACGGAATTCATCAGTTCCCATAAAATATTTAATGCATTCATAATCATAGTTTATACCTGACTTTCTTCCTTTATCATTCTCCCAAGCCTCAGTATTATCTTGAATACGGTCTAAGAGATCCCATTTAGCTTATTCCTTTATACGTGTGAATGATCCAGCACAAGAAGCATCTAGTAAATCTTTATCATGAAGAGAAAGCCTAGCATAAAAGTTATTGAGAATAATATTGTTAGAGAGTTCATGAATAAGACATTTAAGCATTAGTAACTTCAATCTCCCCCAAGCTTAAGCTGTACTTTCTCTATCAAGAGGCCAAAAGTTATATATAAGATTTCTATCCTTATGAATCTCACTGGGAGGATAAAATTTAGAGTAAAATAGAGATGCCATCTCCTCCCATTCCATGGATTGTCCATTCTTCAACAGCTTATACCATTCTTCATCTCTCCCTTTCAAGGATATGGAGAGTAACTAATTCTTCACCTGTTCAGTTGTGATACCTGCACACTTAAACAACCTGCATAATTCATGGATAAAAATCAAATGATCACCGAGATGGATAGTTCCATCCCCTAAATAATAATTATCCATAACACGATCAACAATACTTGTAGGTATGTTAAAAGGATCAATCTCAACAGGTGGTGGTTCATCTACTACCTTAACAGTGGTAGTAGTTTTCCCAAATGGAAAACCAAGTGGGTTATCCATATTGGAAACAAAGCAACGGACAGAAACAAAAGCAATACTCACAGTAGAATTTTCCCTTACAAGTTCCACTCTTCAATAGTGATTCACTCCCCGGCAACGGCGCCAAAAAGTAGTCTTAACGACCCACAAGTATAGAGGGTGTATCGCAGTTGACGAGGTTTAATCTCGTCAATGTTGTTCAGGGGCGCTTCGTTGATGACCATCACCTGATGCTCCTAGAAGTAGTGGCTCAGCCGACGAGCCGTCATGAATACACCGTAGGCGAGCTTCTGGTAGTGAGGATACCTCTGCTTTGTTGGTGTCAATACCTCGCTGAGGTAGTAGATTGGGCGTTGTACCCCATGGGTCTTGCCATCTTCGGGTCTTTCGACCACGAGTACGGTGCTCACCACCTGATGTGTAGACGCTATATATAGTAGTAGAGTCTCGCGCTCCCTTAGCATGACCAAGACGGGCGAGGTAGAGAGTAGCCGCTTCAGATCTTCGAATGCGTCGTCCGCTTCAGGCGTCCACTCGAATTTGTATGCCTTGTGTAGCAGCTGATAGAAAGGCAGGGCATTTCGCCCATGCGGCTGATGAACCTGCTCAACGCCGCGATTCGCCCAATAAGTTGCTGGACCCCCTTGAGGTTCTTCGTCTTCTCCATGGCCATTATGGCCCGGATTTTCTTCGGGTTCGCTTCGATTCCTCGCTGGGAGATGAAGTAGCCTAGCATCTGACCAGATGGGACGCCGAAGGCGCACTTTTCTGGGTTTAGCTTGATCTTGTATCGATCAAGGTTGTCGAACGTCTCGCGGAGATCGTCGATGAGTGTCTTGGCCTCCCTTGTTTTGATTACTATGTCGTCGACATAGAGTTGGATGTTGCGGCCGATCTGGTCCTTCAGGCATGCCTGCATGCACCATTGGTACGTGGCGCCTGCGTTCTTCAGCCCGAAGGGCATTGTGTTGTAGCAGAACACTCTGAACGGCGTGATGAACGCCGTTTTCTCCTGATCTTCGACCTTCAGTCGAATCTGTTTGTAGCCTGAGTAGGCGTCGAGGAAGGAGAGATTCTCGCATCCTGCAGTCGAATCGATGATCTGATCGATCCGAGGGAGAGGAAATTGATCCTTCGGGCAGTGCTTGTTCAGCGATGTGAAGTCCATGCACATCCACAGGATGTCCGTGTCCTTTTTGGGGACCATCACGGTGTTGGCGAGCTACTCGCTTTACTTGATCTCCCTGATGAAGTTTGCATCGAGTAGTCTATTGACTTCGACTCCGATGGCTTCGGCCCATGGTTCAGACAGTCGTCGGATGGACTGTTTGACGTGCTTGGCGTCTAGAAAGACGTTGAGTGCATGCTCGGCGAATTCCCTGGGAACTCCTGGCATGTCCGCAGGACACCAGGCGAAGATTTGCTAGCGCTCACGGAGGAATTCGACGAGCGCGCTTTCCTATGCGGAGCTGAGGTCGTTGGCGATCAGCGCCGTCTTGGAGGCATCCGTCGGGTGGACCTGCACCTTATTTGTGTTGACGGTGGAGTTGAAAGACATGTCTGTGCGTTCTGTCTTGCGATTGGGGGTGCCCCGTTGTCCGTCACCTCTCGGAGCCTTATGAGCTCCTCCTGCATGCCGAATGACTGAGAGATTCTGTTGAAGTCCCTGTCGCAGTGGTCCGATCGGGTGAAGCTCCCGTGGACCGTGATGACGCCATTTAGTCCTGGCATCTTGAGTAGAAGGTACGCGAAGTGCGGTACTGCCAGGAACCGTGTGAATGCTACACGCCCGAGGATGGCGTGGTATTGTGATGGCCAGTCCACCACTTCGAACTCGAGTCGCTCGCACCGGAAGTTGTCGGGCTTGCCGAAGATGATGTCGAGCCATATCTTTCCCAGGGGGAAAATACCCTTCCCTGGGACGATGCCGTGGAACGTTGTATCGGATTGTTCCAGGCTGCACAGCGGGATCCGCATTGCTGCTAAGGTGCTGGCGAACATCAGACTGATGCCGCTGTCGCCGTCCATGAAGACGCGGATCATATCGAACCCTCTGATCTACGCCTCGAGCACCAGGGCAGCATGAACTGGGCGAGGGACCTGGCGGGGGTGATCCGAACGGCTGAACGTGATGCAGGACTCCGAACCGCTGAGGTACTCAGGGATGGCGGGTGGAGCGGTCACAGCCAGATTGATATGACGGGTGATTTTCTTCTGCACCTTGTTCGTTGGATGCCCCTTTTGGATCATCAGTGATCCCTTTGGCACGGGGTACCCGTTTCCGCCGTTGTTCTGCACGGGTGCGATTAGGTGGTTCGAAGGTCCCGCAAGTGGTGGTGGAGGAGCTCCGTGTGCGATCTCACCTGGTGCGGGTGCGTTCCCGTATCCAGGGTTCAGGTCTTGTTGCCTCATCTGAGACATGCTCTCACTGAGTTTCTGGAACTCGCGACAGTCCTTGAGCATGTGGCTTGCCTTCTTTCTACCATCATGCTTGTCGATGTAGAAGTGGATGGTGCATGGACCCGACAGTTTGTCGTATACTGAGGGTCCGTCGTCGCGGCCGCGACGTTGCCATGACTGCGTTGGGCGTCCTCCGTCGCGGAAGTTGCTTCCGCGGTATCCTCCGCTGCTGCGGTTGTCGTCGCTACGGCGGTCGGCATAGCCAGCTGCGACCATGTCGGGTCCATCGAGATCGTTGTATACGCGCGATCTTCTCTTGCTATAGCGTTCACGTCGCCGGCCATAGTCATCTTCCTTCTTCGAGTGCGCTCGGTGGACGGAGTCCTCGCCATCTGCCCACCTGTTGGCGATGTCCATGAGGTGGTCGAGTGTCTTGGGCTTGACGCGCCCAAGTTCTTCCTTGAAGTCCTGGCGCTTGATGCCATCCTTGAAGGCATCGATTTCTCTCTCCTCGGAGATGTGCGCCGCGGAGTTCTTGGTGTTGGACCAACGTAATATGTACGAGCGAATGTATTCGCCCGTTAGTTGGGTGCAGGCCCGCAGCTCCTTGATCGAGGCTGGCCTTTTGCTGGTGCCTTTGAAGTTTCGGATGAAACTGTATGCCAGTTCCTCCCAGCTTTGGATGGATCTCGAGGATAGGCTGCTGAGCCAGATCCAGGCTGCGCCTGTCAGCTGCAACTAAAGGCATTGCAGGGCAGTGTCCTTGTTTCCTCCATGTAGTTTGACGGACGACAGGTGGTCGCTGAGCCACGCCTTGGGATCCTGTGTGCCGTCGAACTTCGGAGTGTCCGAAGGAAGCTTGAAGTTCCGCGGCATCCGTGTCCGTCGAACGGATCTGTTGAAGCTTGAAGTACCATAAGGACAAGTGAAAGTAGTTTTCTCTTGGTCTTGTGCTTTCACATCAATTTGAGAAAACCCAGAATAACCATCAAGAAAACAAAAGTGAGTCTTTTTGGACAACCTCTAAAGCATTTGATCAATAAAGTGCAAAGGATAATGATCTTTCTTAGTAAGTTTATTAATCTTTCTAAAATCAATGCACATTCTATACCCAACCACTACTCTTTGGGGTATAAGCTCATTATCTTCATTAGGCACAACAGTTATTCCCCCTTTCTTGAGGACACAATGAACAGGGTCACCCATTTACTATCAGCAATAGGGTAAATAATACTAGCATCAAGGAGTTTTAATACCTCATTTCTTACCACATCCTTCATCTTAGGATTTACACGGCGTTGGTGCTCAACAACTGGTTTTGCATCAGGCTCTATATTAATAGCATGCTGACATATAGTGGGAGAAATTCCTTTTAAATCGTCAAGAGTATAACCCATAGCTCCTCGGTGTTTCTTCAGTATTTCCAATAACCTTTCTTCTTCCTTTCCTAAAAGTTTAGAACTAATAATAATAGGATACACTTTCTTGTCATCAAGATAAGCATATTTAAGATCATCACGTAAAGGTTTTAATTGAAAAACAGGGTCCCCTTTAGGTGGTAATGTGGTACCCAAATCTTCCACAGGTAGATTATGCTTAAGTTGCTCAAGCTGACGAAGAAAAACTCGTCAATCTCATTTCTTTCCTTCATGAAGACATCGCTTTCATGATCTTCCATAAACTATTGCAAGGCATTGTCAAGAGCAAGAGAAATAGCTAAAAGTTGTTCAACCCTGAAATCCTCATTAGGCAGTTCATTTTCATAAGGAGTTTTGGCAACTATGGAAAAATTAAACTCATAAGACTCTCCATCAAACTTAGTCAAGATTATTTCCTTCCTACAATCTATGATAGCCCCACAAGTATTCAAGAAGGGTCTACCAAAGATAATAGGATAGGTTTTACTAGCTTCTTTACCAAGTACTAGAAAATCAGTAGGATATTTAATCTTACCACAAAGAACCTCCACATCTTACGATGCCAAAGGGACAGACTGTCTCTCCTTTAGAAAGGTGAATAACCACATCAATGTCCTCAAGCTCACAAGGACCAATTTCATGCATAATTTCCCTGTAAAGCTCATAAGTAATAGCACTAGAACTAGCACCAATATCACACAAACCATAATAGCTATGGTTACCAATTCTAACAGAAAGCATAGGGACACTAGATTTTCTAGATTTTTTAGGATGAGAAACAATATTAGTAGCATCTTCACTGAATAAAATGTGCTCATCCTCTATATTTCTAGTGACAAGATCTTTCACAATAGCTACCAGATGCTCAATATTAATTTGCTCATCAGGCTCCACGATTTTATTTGCACTTTTGCTAACCACATTAGCTATGATAGAATGTTCCTTTACCTCAGTAGGAAAATGGATTTTCTCGACATAAAGTTCAGGTAAAATAGGATCAACAGTACAAACCTCTATGCTATCTTGAACCTGGGTAACAATGTCTTTATAAGGAGCATGGTATTTGTCCCACTCTTTCTTGGGATTTTCAATATAAGAGGCAAATGCATTAGAACATTTTGCAAGAACTTGAGGATCAAGACCAAACTCATTACTAATATCACGTAAGTCATCAGTTCCCATAAAAGATTTAATGCATTCATAATCATAGTTTATACCTGACTTTCTTCCTTTGTCATTCTCCCAAGCTTTAGTGTTCTCTTGAATACGGTCTAGGAGAACCCATTTAGCTTCTTCCTTCATACGTCTCAATGATCCAGCACAAGAAGCATCTAGCAAATCTTTATCACTGTTCAAAACATCGGCCCATATACCGATTAATCGTATGATTTATCACTACTCGAGGATGTCCGGTATGCCAATTTTATGATTTATTGTTCGATTTTCTGATTTATCACCCGATAAATCGGCCGATACGCTAAAAAATCGCTAATTTTGAGCCGGCCGATAAATTACCGATAAGCGATATCCTTAACATTGATATTTATCATGAAGATAAAGCCTAGCATAAAAATTATTGATAATAATATTGTTAGGGAGTTCATGAATAGGACATTTAAGCATCAGTAACTTAAATATCCCCCAACTTAATAGGACATTTTCATAAGGAGTTTTGGCAACTATGGAAAAATTAAACTCATAAGACTCTCCATCAAACTTAGTCAAGATTATTTCCTTCCTACAATCTATGATAGCCCCACAAGTATTCAAGAAGGGTCTACCAAAGATAATAGGATAGGTTTTACTAGCTTCTTTACCAAGTACTAGAAAATCAGTAGGATATTTAATCTTACCACAAAGAACCTCCACATCTTACGATGCCAATGGGACAGACTGTCTCTCCTTTAGCAAGGTGAATAACCACATCAATGTCCTCAAGCTCACAAGGACCAATTTCATGCATAATTTCCCTGTAAAGCTCATAAGGAATAGCACTAGAACTAGCACCAATATCACACAAACCATAAGAGCTATGGTTACCAATTCTAACAGAAAGCATAGGGACACTATATTTTCTAGATTTTTTAGGATGAGAAACAATATTAGTAGCATCTTCACTGAATAAAATATGCTCATCCTCTATATTTCTAGTGACAAGATCTTTCACAATAGCTACCAGATGCTCAATATTAATTTGCTCATCAGGCTCCACGATTTTATTTGCACTTTTGCTAACCACATTAGCTATGATAGAATGTTCCTTTACCTCAGTAGGAAAATGGATTTTCTCGACATAAAGTTCAGGTAAAATAGGATCAACAGTACAAACCTCTATGCTATCTTGAACCTGGGTAACAATGTCTTTATAAGGAGCATGGTATTTGTCCCACTCTTTCTTGGGATTTTCAATATAAGAGGCAAATGCATTAAAACATTTTGCAAGAACTTGAGGATCAAGACCAAACTCATTACTAATATCACGTAAGTCATCAGTTCCCATAAAAGATTTAATGCATTCATAATCATAGTTTATACCTGACTTTCTTCCTTTGTCATTCTCCCAAGCTTTAGTGTTCTCTTGAATACGGTCTAGGAGAACCCATTTAGCTTCTTCCTTCATACGTCTCAATGATCCAGCACAAGAAGCATCTAGCAAATCTTTATCACTGTTCAAAACATCGGCCCATATACCGATTAATCGTATGATTTATCACTACTCGAGGATGTCCGGTATGCCAATTTTATGATTTATTGTTCGATTTTCTGATTTATCACCCGATAAATCGGCCGATACGCTAAAAAATCGCTAATTTTGAGCCGGCCGATAAATTACCGATAAGCGATATCCTTAACATTGATATTTATCATGAAGATAAAGCCTAGCATAAAAATTATTGATAATAATATTGTTAGGGAGTTCATGAATAGGACATTTAAGCATCAGTAACTTAAATATCCCCCAACTTAATAGGACATTTTCGTAAGGAGTTTTGGCAACTATGGAAAAATTAAACTCATAAGACTCTCCATCAAACTTAGTCAAGATTATTTCCTTCCTACAATCTATGATAGCCCCACAAGTATTCAAGAAGGGTCTACCAAAGATAATAGGATAGGTTTTACTAGCTTCTTTACCAAGTACTAGAAAATCAGTAGGATATTTAATCTTACCACAAAGAACCTCCACATCTTACGATGCCAATGGGACAGACTGTCTCTCCTTTAGCAAGGTGAATAACCACATCAATGTCCTCAAGCTCACAAGGACCAATTTCATGCATAATTTCCCTGTAAAGCTCATAAGGAATAGCACTAGAACTAGCACCAATATCACACAAACCATAATAGCTATGGTTACCAATTCTAACAGAAAGCATAGGGACACTAGATTTTCTAGATTTTTTAGGATGAGAAACAATATTAGTAGCATCTTCACTGAAGAAAATGTGCTCATCCTCTATATTTCTAGTGACAAGATCTTTCACAATAGCTACCAGATGCTCAATATTAATTTGCTCATCAGGCTCCACGATTTTATTTGCACTTTTGCTAACCACATTAGCTATGATAGAATGTTCCTTTTCCTCAGTAGGAAAATGGATTTTCTCGACATAAAGTTCAGGTAAAATAGGATCAAAGACAAACCTCTATGCTATCTTGAACCTGGGTAACAATGTCTTTATAAGGAGCATGGTATTTGTCCCACTCTTTCTTGGGATTTTCAATATAAGAGGCAAAGGCATTAAAACATTTTGCAAGAACTTGAGGATCAAGACCAAACTCATTACTAATATCACGTAAGTCATCAGTTCCCATAAAAGATTTAATGCATTCATAATCATAGTTTATACCTGACTTTCTTCCTTTGTCATTCTCCCAAGCTTTAGTGTTCTCTTGAATACGGTCTAGGAGAACCCATTTAGCTTCTTCCTTCATACGTCTCAATGATCCAGCACAAGAAGCATCTAGCAAATCTTTATCACTGTTCAAAACATCGGCCCATATACCGATTAATCGTATGATTTATCACTACTCGAGGATGTCCGGTATGCCAATTTTATGATTTATTGTTCGATTTTCTGATTTATCACCCGATAAATCGGCCGATACGCTAAAAAATCGCTAATTTTGAGCCGGCCGATAAATTACCGATAAGCGATATCCTTAACATTGATATTTATCATGAAGATAAAGCCTAGCATAAAAATTATTGATAATAATATTGTTAGGGAGTTCATGAATAGGACATTTAAGCATCAGTAACTTAAATATCCCCCAAGCTTGAGATTTCTATCTTTATGAATTTCACTGGGAGGATAAAATTTAGAATAAAAAAGAGATGTCATCTCCTCCCATTCCATGGATTGTCCATTCTTCAGCAGCTTATACCATTCTTCAGCTCTCCCTTTCAAGGATATGGAGAGTAACTTCTTCTTCACCTGTTCAGTTGTGATACCTGCACACTTAAACAACCTGCATAATTCATGGATAAAAAGCAAATGATCACCGAGATGGACAGTTCCATCCCCTAAATAATAATTATCCATAACACGATCAACAATACTTGTAGGTATCTTAAAAGGATCTATCTCAACAGGTGGTGGTTCATCTACTACCCTAATAGTGGTAGTAGTTTTCCTAAATAGAAAACCAAGTGGGTTATCCATATTGGAAACAAAGCAACGAACAGAAACAAAAGCAATACTCATAGTAGAATTTTCCCTTACAAGTTCCACTCTTCAATAGCTCTTCACTCCCCGGCAACGACGCCAAAAAGTAGTCTTGACGACCCACAAGTATAGAGGGTGTATCGAAGTTGACGAGGTTTAATCTCGTCAATGCTGTTCAGGGGCGCTTCATTGACGACCATCACCTGATGCTCCTGGAAGTAGTGGCTCATCTGACGAGCCGTCATGAATACGTCGTAGGCGAGCTTCTGGTAGTGAGGATACCTCTGCTTTGTTGGTGTCAATACCTCGCCGAGGTAGTATATTGGGAGTTGTAACCCATGAGTCTTGCCATCTTTGGGCCTTTCGATCACGAGTACGGTGCTCACCACCTAATGTGTAGCCGCTATATATAGTAGTAACAGCTCGCGCTCCCTTGGCGTGACCAAGACGGGCGAGGTAGAGAGTAGCCGCTTCAGATCTTCGAATGTGTCGTCCGCTTCGGGCGTCCACTCGAATTTGTCGGCCTTGCATAGCAGCTGATATAAAGGCAGGGCTTTTTCGCCCATGCGGCTGATGAACCTGCTCGGCGCCGTGATTCGCCCAAGAAGTTGCTGGACCCCCTTGAGGTTCTTCGGCTTCTCCATGGCCATTATGGCCCAGATTTTCTTTGGGTTCGCTTCGATTCCTCGCTTGGAGATGAAGTAGCCTAGCAGCTGACCAGATGGGACGCCGAAGGCGCACTTTTCTGGGTTTAGCTTGATCTTGTATCGATCAAGGTTGTCGAATGTCTCGAGGAGATCGTCGATGAGTGTCTTGGCCTCCCTTGTTTTGATTACTATGTCGTCGACATAGACTTGGATGTTGCGGCCGATCTGGTCCTTCAGGCATGCCTGTATGCACCGTTGGTACGTGGCGCCTGCGTTCTTCAGCCCGAAGGGCATTTTGTTGTAGCAGAACACTCCGAACGGCGTGATGAACGCCGTTTTCTACTGATCTTCGACCTTCAGTCGAATCTGGTTGTAGCCTGAGTAGGCGTCGAGGAAGGAGAGCTTCTCGAATCCTGCAGTCGAATCGATGATCTGATCGATCCAAGGGAGAGGAAAGTGATCCTTCGGGCAGTGCTTGTTCAGCCATGTGAAGTCCACGCACATCCACAGGATGTCCGTGTCCTTTTTGGGGACCATCACGGTGTTGGAGAGCCACTCTCTTTCCTTGATCTCCCTAATGAAGTTTGCGTCGAGTAGTCTGTTGACTTCGACTCCGATGGCTTCGGCCCGTGGTTCGGACAGTCGTCGGATGGACTGTTTGACGGGCTTGGCGTCTGGAAAGACGTTGAGTGCATGCTCGACGAATTCCCTAGGAACTCCTGGCATGTCCGCAGGACACCAGGCGAAGATTTCCCAGCGCTCACGGAGGAATTCGACGAGCGCGCTTTCCTATGCGGAGCTGAGGTCATTGGTGATCAGCGCCATATTGGAGGCGTCCGTCGGGTGGACCTGCACCTTATTTGTGTTGACGGTGGAGTCGAAAGACATGTCTGGTGCGTTCTGTCTTGTGACTGGGGGTGCCCCATTGTCCGTCACCTCTCGGAGCCTTATGAGCTCCTCCTGCATGCCGAATGACTGCGAGATACTGTTAAAGTCCCTATCGCAGTGGTCCGATCGGGTGAAGCTTCCGTGGACCGTGATGATGCCCTTTGTTCCTGGCATCTTGAGTAGCAGGTACGCGTAGTGCGGTACTGCCAGGAACCGTGCGAATGCTACACGCCTGGGGATGGCGTGGTATTGTGATGGCCAGTCCACCACTTCGAACTTGAGTCGCTCGCACCGGAAGTTGTCGGGCTTGCCGAAGATGACTTCGAGCCATATCTTTCCCAGGGGAAAATACCCTTCCCTGGGACGATGTCGTGGAACGTTGTATCGGATTGTTCCAGGCTGCACAGTGGGATGCACATTGCTGCTAAGGTGCTGGTGAACATCAGATTGATGCCGCTGCCACCGTCCATGAAGACGCGGCTCATATCGAACCCTCTGATCTGCGCCTCGAGCACCAGGGCAACATGACCTGGGCGAGGGACCTGGCGGGGGTGATCCGAACGGTTGAACGTGATGCAGGACTCCGAACTGCTGAGGTACTCAGGGATGGCGGGTGGAGCGGTCACAGCCAGATTGATCTGACGGGTGATTTTCTTCTACACCCTGTTCGTTGGATGCCCCTTTTGGATCATCAGTGATCCATTTGGCACGGGGTACCCGTTTCCGCCGCTGTTCTGCACGGGTGCGATTGGGTGGTTCGAAGGTCCCGTAGGTGGTGGTGGAGGAGCTCCGTGTGCGATCTCACCTGGTGTGGGTGCGTTCCCGTACCCAGGGTTCGGGGCTTGTTGCCTCATCTGAGACATGCTCTCGCTGAGTTTCTGGAACTCGCGGCAGTCCTTGAGCATGTGGCTTGCCTTCTTTTTACCATCCTTCTTGTCGATGTAGAAGTGGATGGTGCATGGACCCGACAGTTTGTCGTATACTGAGGGTCCGTCATCACGGCCGTGATGTTGCCATGACTGCGTTGGGCGTCCTCCATCGCGGAAGTTGCTTCCGCGGTATCTGCCGCTGCTGCGGTTGCCGTTGCTGCGCCGGTTGGCATAGCCAGCCGCGACCATGTCGGGTCCATCGCGATCGTCGTAGACACGCGATCTTCTCTTGCGACGGCGTTCACGTCGCCGGCCGTAGTCATATTCCTCCTCCAAGTGCGCTCGGTGGACGGAGTCCTCGCCATCTGCCCACCTGTTGGCGATGTCCATGAGGTGGTCGAGTGTCTCTGGCTTGACGCGCCCAAGTTCTTCCTTGAAGTCCTGGCGCTTGACCCATCCTTGAAGGCGTCGATTGCTATCTCCTCAGAGATGTGCGCCGTGGAGTTCTTGGTGTTGCACCAACGTAATATGTACGAGCGAATGGATTCGCCCGTTTGTTGGGTGCAGGCCCGCAGCTCCTCGATCGAGGCTGGCCTTTTGCTGGTGCCTTTGAAGTTTCGGATGAAACTGTATGCCAGTTCCTCCCAGCTTCGGACGGATCCCAAGGATAGGCTGTTGAGCCAGATCCGGGCTGCGCCTGTTAGCTGCAGCTGAAGGCATTCTAGGGCGGTGTCCTTGTTTCCGCCATGTAGTTTGACGGATGACAGGTGGTCGCTGAGCCACGCCTTGGGGTCATGTGTGCCGTCGAACTTCGGAGTGTCCGAAGGAAGCTTGAAGTTCCGCGGCATCCATGTCCGCCGAATGGATCTGCTGAAGCATCGGGCTCCGCAGAGTTCTCCTTCGTCGTCGTCCTCCTCGGATTCGGATGAGCAGACGCGCTTGGCGTGCTCTTTGTCGATCTTGCGCTGGGTGAGCTCGCTTCGAGCGTCGTAGTCGCGGTTGCGGTGGCGCGAGCTCTTGTGCCTTCGAGGTAGTTCGTGCTCTTCATCCTCGGATGAAGGCATGGGGCTGCGGTTGAATCTGACCGCAGCCTTCTTCTTTGGCTCCGCGGGAGCTTCTCCGTGGAGCGCAGCTCCAATGAGTCCAAGTCCGGTAAGCGCAGACTTGTGCATGGCCCTTTTCGGGTCCCCCACCGGAGGTGGATGGGACACGAGGTATGTGGTGGCTTCCATGATCGCAACTTGCGGTGTCTTTGGGATGACGTTGCTGTCGGCATCCATCTCCATGAAGGACGTGTTGAGGGTCCGAGTCACCTCGCGATGTGCCTTGGGATCCATGTTCTCCGTGCGAGAATGGTGCTTGTTGCCATGGTTGCCATGCGAGATGGAGCCGCCCATGGCGGAGAGCGCAGCTCGCCGCGCACTGGACTCCGAGGCTGCTTGCTTGCGCTTGTCACGCACTTCTTGCATCTTCACCTGCTTCTTGTGCTCTTCGACTAGGAGCAGGTGGTACGCCATCAGTAGGTCCCGTGAGGCACCCATAGGCAGGATCTTGTTGCCTGCCATGGCTTCGCGTGCTTGAGCCCATCCTTCATCGCTGAGGTGGATGATCCGATTGGGATCGGTATCATCCTCGTTGGACCGGGGGGACTAGTTTCTTCTGTTCTCGCCATTTCTACCCTGTGGGTTGGGTGGCGGGTTGTGCTCCTGATCCACGTCACTCTGGATGACTGCGGCGCATTGGTAGCGCTCGTAGATTGGATCGCTGCTGCCGCAGCTTTTGGATCCAGAACCGTAGGTCCCTTCCTCCGATGGTGGATCGCACAGATCTGAGTTGTAGTTGCTACTGTCATAGGACTCATTTTTCGATGGCGATGTGCGTAGCACGGGGTGTGGAGCCCACGAAGCGGTTCTGATCGATGGCAGGGGCACCCGCTCTAGGAGACGGAGAGTGCCAGTCTGCCCCACCTGGAAGCAGAAGCTCCCGAACGGAATCTCGAGCCCGTCGCCAACGGGCTCGAAGTCCTTCAGGGTGGCTGGCGAGTGGGCGGTGAAGTCGAAAGAGCCAAAGAGGAGATGACTCTCCGTCGCCACGGAGTTATAGATCGCTTTGGTTGGGACCGTCACGATCGCACAATCAGCGTCCCTAGTTCCCACAGACGGCGCCAATTGACGAGGTTTAATCTCGTCAATGCCCATTGTTATGAGCTTGGGTATTGGAGAAGATGGAGATGCTGGAGATCGCGGAACGATTAGCAAACAAGCAAGACGGGGACACGAGGTTTACCCAGGTTCAGTCCCCCGGAGGGAAAACCCTACTCCTGCTTGTCTGCTCTTGATTACGGCGGAACCGAGAAGTACAGGGGTGCGCAGATGCAATCTGGCGTGGAGGTGTGTATGCGGTGGTATGCGAAGTTCCATGGTTTACCCCTTTGAATATTCTATCTACTCTAGTCTTGTTCTCCAAGGATCCGAAGGCGTCATGGGCCCTGGCCACGCGAAAGTCTTCATGGGCTGGCGCATGTTTCTTGTGGGCCTTCCTTGGGCTGGACTAGGTATGCTAAGATCGTGTACCCATAGGGTATAACCATGTCAGCGGTACTTTCAATAAATAGGAGTGTCGATCCCAACGAGGATCAGAAGGTGTTGACTAGTGGTATGGAGCAGGAACTCTCTGTAAATACTTAGCAAACAGATCTTTAGGTTTTTTTTGATAAAGCAACAAAACAAAGTGCAAGTAATAAAGACAACGACAAAACGCAGCAAGTGGCCCAATCCTTTCTTACCAAAGCACAAGCCGGTGGAAATACTTATAAGGACCAAACGTTCTCGAGGACACATGGGAATTCTGTCAAGTGCTTTCGCTTCAAATAGCTGAGTACTCTTCTTTGGTGTTGTAAGTGTTGTGTGGGTGAACCTGTGCTAACATACTGACCTAACTTGGACTAATACATACTTCTGATTAAACCCCCTGCAAGCATCCGCAACTACGGGAAAGTAACTAAGATAAAAACCTAACCACAGCCTTAAACTCTGAGATCCTACGCTCCCTTGTGCAAAGGTGTCCTAACGGGGGTTCAGGTTTCTGTCACCCCGGCAACCCCACAATTAGTAGCCAAATACACAATGCATTCCCCTAGGCCCATAAATGGTGAAGTATCATGTAGTCGACGTTCACATGACACCACTAGAAGAATAGCACCATAACTTAAATATTAAATCATTGAATAATAACTCAACACAAATCCACTACTAACAACATGACTTCTCCCATGTCCTCAAGAAATAAACGAACTAAACATCATATGCATCAAGATCAAAGATGATATGGTAATGGATAACAATATGAACATAAACGATAATACAATGGTTCCACTCACAAGCATCAACTACAATAGTAATCAACACCGAGAAAGTTTCCCCTAATGAACTAAGAAAGTATTCAGCATGATTGTAACAGCGGGATGGAGTAATGATGGTGGTGCTGGTGGAGATGATGGTGTGGATGATGATGATGATCCTGATGAAGCCTAGCTTGACGATGGTGTTGATGGCGAGGATCTCCCCTCTCCGGGAAGGAATTTCCCTGACAGAAATCTGTCTGTCGGAGAGATCTTTCTCTCTCGGTGTTTTCCGCCCTACAGAGGTGGCCGAAATCTATCTGTCGTCGCTCCCCTAGTATTAGGGTTCCATAAGGAAGATATAGGCGAGAGGGCGGAGTCGGGAGCCAAGCAGGTGGGCCACACCTGCCGTAGGCGCGGCCTAGGGGGGACCCGCGCCTAGGGTGTGTGGGCCCCCTACGGCCCTTCTTCGCCTCCCCTTCTGGCTTCCTCTATCTTCTTGAAAAAATAATTTTCCTATATTTTTCTGGTATTTTTCTGATCTTCGCGAAATTGCATCAAAACACCTCCTTTTCCATCAGAATCCAGACTCCGGCAGTCCATCCTCCAAGAATCATCCAACATGCATAAACAAATGAAAAGACATAAGTAACACCTCATAATAAGACATATATCAATGAATAGAGGCAAATTATGATATACAATGGTGATGCAAATTGGACGTATCAGACTACGGGTCCATGTAGTAGCTAGATGGTTGTATCTCCTCCTTTGTGCTACCATGTTTAGATCTTGTGAGCTCCTTTCATGATCAAGATCATCTATTTGTAACCATGCATGTTGTGTTTGCGGGGATCCGATGGATATTGAGATTACTATGTCATATTGATTAATGGTTTTGTCTTATTGATTCTATCATGTTTGTGTTGTTTGAGATCTTGCATGTTCTCCATTTCTAGTAGCTATCTTGGCCAAGTAGATGCTAGTGACTCCAAGAGGGGGTATTTATGCTCGATAGTGAGTTCATGCCTCTATTTAATTTAAGGGAAGTGACAGAAATCTCTAAGGTTGTAGATGTGCTATTGCCACTAGGGAGAAAACAACGGTCTCTTGTTCATGGAACAAGTGGATTGTTTACCTTATACACTTTTCTTAAAGCAGTTATCCGTTGCTTGTAACTTAATACTGGAGGGGGGTCAGATGATAACCTGAAGGTGTATTACTAGTCATAGATGCAGTTGGATGGCGATCTATTTATCTTGTTGTATTGCCCAATCGAATCTCATAGGATCATCAATGTCTAGTATTGCATTGTTATGCCTTGCTTAGTCCTGTAAATTGCCCTGCTGTAATTTGTTTACCCAGCATGCCATGTTTGTTTATCTTAAGGAGAACACCTCTAGTGAACTATGGACCCCGGTCCAATCTTTACCATTGATACATCTTCCACTGTTCCTATTTACTTTCTGCAAACCACTATTACCTTCCACACCATACAGTTAACCCTTTGTTTTCAACAAACCGGTGAGATTGACAACCTCACTGTTCGTTGGGGCAAAGTCTTGAGTTTGTGTTGTGCATGTTTCCAAGTTGCTAGAAACACCTTTGAGTCGTTTCCTTCCTCCTATTGGTTCGATAACCTTGGTTTCTTACTGAGGGAACACTTGCTGATGTGCTCATCACACCTTCCTCTTGGGGTCTCCCAATGAATATCTGTAGTGATCTGAGCGCATCAAAGACTTTTCTGGCGCCGTTGCCGGGGAGGTTAAGGACGTCTTCACAAGGGGAGTCCTTCACAATCTTTCTCTTTACTTTGTTTTTGTTTTTCTTAGTTTCTTTTGCTTGGTTTTGTTTGCCTCTTTTTATCAAAAACTCCAAAAAAAATTAGTTTAGTTTGGTTTGCTTTTCTTATAAAAAACATAAAAAAATAGTTCCTACCCTAGTTTTCATCTTGCTTTACCTCACCATGTTGATCCCCAAGTTCACCCTTAAAGACCTTTCAATAGGTAGTGGCTCTATAATTGGGAAAGAGAATATTGAAGAATTATTTAATCATGTTAGCAAACATGAAGATATTAAGGATATATCCATCGCAAAACTTGATCCTAATTATGAAATTGCTGCAGCTTATTTAGTTCACATGATGGAGGCTAGGTTTGTTAACCTTAACCCCATGATGCAAATTTTGTTTCTTAAACTAAAAGAAGAAGAGGATGCTGAAAAGAGATTTTATCCTAGAAACTTTACTAAAAGAGTTCAATGATGTTGCTAAGGAAGCCAAAAAGGTCTTTGAACATTTTAATATGCTAGGCTCATATGTAGATGTTATGGGTACTTTAGATAAAACCAAACCAAGAGAGGAAATTAAGATACCCATACCTTTTAAACTTGTAGAAATGCATGAATCCTTAGAAAAGAATTTTGATTGGATTGTTCCTGAAAACCCATTTGATGAAAGTAGTGATCCTAAGAGAGATGAGAAAGGATCCTCTAAAACTCATTTGGATGAGATACCTTTCCTAGTTGAAGAGATTGCGAGTATTGATCTTAATGCTTCTTCATTTGAAAATACTTGATCCGTGCTTCTTGTGCCTAACTTAAAGGCGTTAAAGAAAAGTACTTATTGGGAGATAACCCAAAAGTTTTAGTTGAGTCTTGGAAGTTATTACCTATGTAATAACCTCTCCTTCTCCTTTTTATTTTATTTTTGTGCTAAGAATAACCTCTAATGAGAGGGAAGTAAGATTTTGGGAGTTGCTGTCCTGAAACAGATTTTTGTGCTCCACTGTAAAAATTCGTGTAACATCTCTGTAAGTCGGATTGAGCTGTAATTTTATGAATAAATCCCCTAGTATGTTAGCTAACTTTTGTTAGTTCAACACCTTTTGACTTGAGCAACATAAGGTCTTAGAAAAAATTGGTTTCTACCTGCTGGTATGTTTTGACAGATTTCTGCCATTATTTACATTTGCTTCTTATTGATTCCCTTTTGGGTTCTTTTAGGGAAATTGAGATTTTTGAGGGACTTGCTACAGTATCTTGTGCTTTTAGTGAAAGTTTTTCTGTTCTAAAACTAAACCCCAAAGGTCTATTATCTTTTGAATACACTAATGTTGCTAATGAAGATTGTGTGAAGTTTTGTATGAAGGAAAATTTTCAGGTGTAGAGAACGAATGATGTAATGAGATGAAGAATGGAAAAAATCTCAAGCTTGGGGATGCCATCCCGTGTCACCCTAAGAAATATTCAAGAAGTACAAGCGTCAAATCTTGGGGATGCCCAAGGCATCCCCTTCTTCATCAATAAAAACTCAGGTCTTTCTAGACACTTCATTTTTATTGTTTCATGCATTGTTGTGTTGTTCTTGGAGCGTCTTAGTTTTCGTTTTTTGTTTTGTTTGCTTAGTTTGCTTGAATAAATTAGTTTGTACCCCCATTCTTGCTGTGTTGTTTCAAATAAGTTGATTGGTGTTGGAGAGGAGTAGAAAGTTCTTGCTTAGTAGTACAAGAAGGAGCTTGCTTTGACTATGACTTAGACTTTATCATGTCATGCTAGATGTTGTTTTGACCTTACGCTTAGTGATTATTGCTATAGCATGACTTGTTCCAAACAATTAGGATTTCTTAATGTGCCTTGAAGGAATCATGCGTTGTTTTAGCATACAAAAGCATAGTATTGTGGTATTCTCCTTTGATGCTTTGTTTGGGTTGACTTGGCGCATGGTCACACCATGTTATGACTATGAACAAGTCACCATAGCCTATATGATCATTTAGTCCTTGACTTGTGGTACCGATGTATGCTTTGATCAGTAATGTTTTGTCGCTCTACATGATTATGGCCATTATTGCTCTCTTAGTTGGTCGCTCCCAGTCTTTTCTAGCCTCCACTTGTATGAGTAAGATATACTCATGCATCCATCTCCCAAGAAACCAAGTTATTCCGAAGTGTCCACTATAAATTCCTATGCATGGTGTGTTACACCATTCCAAGTATATTCTTGTTTTCATCTATCTTCCAATTAAAAAGTCTCTTTGTTATGTGACAACTTAGTGATTAAAGCTCTCACGAACTTGATGGCACACTTTATTTTTCTTGCCCCTAATAAACTTGAACCATTGTGTCATCTATGTTGTATATGCTTGCACTTATACTTTGAGATTAGCAGAACCGTGCTGTCACCGGGAACGCTTTCAACATTGCACTTGTACATTGTACACAGTTGATATCATGCTCTTTTGTCTATGGATGTCGTCGGTGTGAAATGAAAGGGGAGCTTGTAAGTCCATGGAGTTATGTATGTGTGTTAGAGAAACGCCTGGGCCGCTAGCCTAAGCCATGCCTAATCATGGTGAAAACTTGTAGCATCACCATAGTGAGCAATCTATGAAGCATTCTTCTTATAAAAAAAGAGATAGAAAAAGAGATTGAGAAAGAGAAAAATATATGATAGAATAGGAAAGAGAGAAAAAAGTGCCATTTTCCCATGGTAAATAAGAATATTGCTGAGATGCTCATTGTGTGCTTGCCTTGTCATTTTGATTATGGGATAGCTCATGTATCATGTGCAAGGGGTACCCCGTTGGCGGTTCTCTATGATACACATGTACTTACTATGACAAGAACTTGCAAGTAACTAAACTTGAGTAGAATGAGGAGTGGCCCTCGTATTCAAGGGACATGAGATTGCCAACTTATACTTTGTCAAGCGTATACTCCATAGTTTGTTCACTTTAACCTTAATCACTTCAAGATGCTTATGATAGGGGCAATGAGGGCTGAAAGCTAACAAGTACCATAATTTTTGGAAGCTCTTTTTAAGACTTGAAATCCCTGCTTCCCTTTATGAAGGACCTTTCTTTCACCATTATATTGGGTCTCCACCTTCTATCCTTAGGCACCAATTAAGAGAGCATAGTTGCCATTCTTAGTTCTATGTGCATTGTCCCAAAACTTATTGATTGATGCATATTGTTGATATTACTTGTTCTTGTGCTATGTGTATCTAGTTACTCTTATGAAATTTGAAGGTGTCCTATGCATCTATTTGCTACTCCATGAGGAAAAAGTTGAATGCCCCTATGCTATGTTTTCTATATGTGAAACAAACGTTTTTCAATGCATGTTATTCATGATCTTTGTTTGTAACCTTTCATGTTGCATGCATAGTTACTTTTTCTTACTATTAGAACTCCATATAATGCTCATGTTTAGAGTTCTTTGATCCCAGATTTAAATGGTTGTAAATGGTTTGATCTTGATTTTGTTGGTGCATGTCACCTCAAAACATATTCTTTTTATCACTTACCTACTCAAGAACGAGTAGGAGTTAAGCTTGGGGATGCTTGATACGTCGGAAACATATCTATAATTTTTGATGTTCCATGCTTGTTCAGTATCTACTTTGCTTTGCTTTGTCTATACTTTGAGGTGTTTTTATATGTTTTTTGGACTAACCTATTAACAAGATGCCACAGTGCCAGTTGCCTGTTTTCTTCTGTTTTTGGTTCCAGAAAAGGCAGAAAATCAATATTCTAGGAATTGGATGGGACAAAAGCCAAAGTCAATATTTTACCGTGGGGAACACGGATCCAGAATACAAGACGGAGGGGAGCCACCAGGGGCCACACCCCTGGCCGCGCGGCTAGGCCCAGCCCATGCCTGGGGGGTGCGGCCGCCCTAGCTGCCCCTGCCTCGCCTCTTCGCCTATAAAGACCCCAGATACCAAAACCCTAAGGACCCGATCAATATTCCACGAAACCGTCTGCAGCCGCCACCACCATCGTCCCTAGATCAGGGGGATCTGAAGCTCTTCCCGGCACCCTGCCAGAGGGGATATCATCCCGGAGGCCTTCTTCTTCATCATGTCAGCCTTCGGTATGAAGTGTGAGTAGTTCCACCTTGGACTACGGGTCCATGTAGTAGCTAGATGGTTGTATCTCCTCCTTTGTGCTACCATGTTTAGATCTTGTGAGCTTAGTTCACGATCAAGATCATCTATTTGTAACCATGCATGTTGTGTTTGCGGGGATCCGATGGATATTGAGATTACTATGTCAGATTGATTAATGGTTTTGTCTTATTGATTCTATCATGTTTGTGTTGTTTGAGATCTTGCATGCTCTCCGTTTCTAGTAGCTATCTTGGCCAAGTAGATGCTAGTGACTCCAAGAGGGGGTATTTATGCTCGATAGCGAGTTCATGCCTCTATTTAATCTAAGGGAAGTGACAGAAATCTCTAAGGTTGTAGATGTGTTATTGCCACTAGCGAGAAAACAACGGTCTCTTGTTCATGGAACAAGTGGATTGTTTACCTTACACACTTTGCTTAAAACAGTTATCCGTTGCTTGCAACTTAATACTGGAGGGGGTTAGGATGGTAACCCGAAGGTGGATTACTAGTCATAGATACAGTTGGATGGCGGTCTATGTATCTTGTTGTATTGCCCAATCGAATCTCATTGGATCATGAATGTCTAGTATTGCATTGTTATGACTTGCTCAGTCCTGTCAATTGCCCTGTTGTAATTTGTTTACCCAGCATGCCATGTTTGTTTATCTTAAGGAGAACACCTCTAGTGAAATATGGACCCGGTCCAATCTTTACCATTGATATATCTTCCACTGTTCCTGTTTACTTTCTGCAAACCAATTACCTTCCACACCATACAGTTAACCCTCTGTTTTCAGCAAACCGGTGAGATTGACAACCCTCTGTTTGTGTTGTGCAGGTTTTCAAGTTGCTAGCAACACCTTTGAGTCGTTTCCTTACTTCTACTGGTTCGATAACCTTGGTTTCTTACTGAGGGAAACTTGCTGCTGTGCTCATCACACCTTCCTCTTGCGTTCTCCCAACGAAGCTCTACAGTGATATGAGCTCATCACACACTCACCGCCTCTCACCCTCGGCTCTCTAAACTAGCCATTAGGACCCCTCCCTATGGCGTACTCGTCAACAATACCACGACACTGGTACACCACGCCTCCAATGCCACAAGTCCATCGGAAACGGAACGGACCGGCGACATCGCCGGCTAGGTGGGCAGAACCCTAGAAGGGCTTTACGATTGCCTCCCAATCGTCTCTCTCTCTCCCTCTCTCTCCTGGAGCCTCATGTACCGGTTTGATGCCTCCTCCTCGAAACATACTTTCACGCCACTTTATAAATAAAGTCAAACGACCGAACCGATATAAAGTGATGAGGGAAACCTCTTACAAATCATATCAAACATACCAAAAGAAAGAACAATAAGAACGAAACTTGCCACCGAAGGCATGGGATTACGACCGAGGGATACCGAGGATCCACGATGATGCCCCCAGGAGGGTAATGACGTGTCGCGTCACCACCGTCGAGACCGACGGTCAATGGTTTTCACCCGGATCCCTAGCGTGGCGAAGGTACCCACAACAACGCCCAGATGCCCGTAGGTATCGGCACCATTGGCACCGAAGCGCTGCATCTTTCATCTGGAAAAACCTTCAGAACACTCCCGGTATCTCGGACCGCCCACTGCATCCAAGACAAGTCACCAGAACACGATATGTGCGTTGTTTTCGCCCAAGCTCCACCAACGCCAGGAACCCCCGTCGTCCTCTCCTCGACATCCATATGGCCAAAGAGAGGGCCATCACCACCGCCACATCGCTCCCTATAGATATGCCCGTGCAGTCCACCTTCCAGTGTGTCCGCCCCGACGTCCACGAACTCGAGTCCAAGGAGAAAAAACATCACATGGCGGAACCACCGTGTTAGATGGAGTAGGCCGGCGACATAACCAAACATGTGTGGTCGATAGCCGCAACAAATAAGAGGATATATGTATGATGTCCTCCACCACCAAAGGCGATCACCGACCGGACGCAACAAGAACGGCCGGCCAGGCCCAGATCAGCCTGACCTAAGTCAGGCCAAGATCAGGCTCGACTAGCCTCGTCGCCACGCTGCAGTGCAATGGTCGCCGCAACCATCCTACATACATCTTCCTGAGACCTCGCATTCGCACTTCCTAGGCCCAACAAACCCAGATTTGGGCCGCCACCAGCCGGCATCGCGCCGCGCAGTCCCTCGCATGCGCGGGTAGAAGAAAGCCGCTGCCGCCGGCCACAGCCGGGCTTTGTCCGACGGCTTCCGGCACGGCATCAAAGGAGGCACGGAAGGAGGGAGGGGCTGGGGTCACGAGCAAGGGTCGGCCCTGTGTCGCCCGCGGGGGCGAGCTCAGGACTAAGCGGGTTTTTTCTTCACCGGTTCGGTACCTTGCACGTCACAAGACAGGAGACGGAGCTTTGACACAAATAGAACAGCCCTTCTAAAAAAATGGACATGCCAGAAATACGGCAGCAATCCTGCAGATAAAGAGCTAAAAATTTGACCATAACCAAAACTCCAAAAGGTTTAATTTAATTAGTAGGGTTCACCTTGGACAGCAACCAAACATAGCCTAAACGCTGTCAAACCAAAGAGGCTTTGCTTCATTCTTAACGAGTGCCAGGACCCCGGCCGTCCTCATAAGTGACTCTACTCTTGTGTCTCCATCTGGAGTTGAACTCTTCCCAAACTCTGCACGCTTCGTCATTACCAAGTCACCAACCGAAGGCAAAGCATTAGGCTCCATGCCTAACAGTTGGAACAAGAACATCTTGCTGTGCAGTTTTGAGTTTAGCGAACTCTGTTCTCCCATGCCATCGCATCGCATAGCAGGAAGGCCAAGCAAATCAGAAGACAACACCTGTACATGCGTACAGCAAAGTGGACATTCCAAGGAAGGAAACCCGCACGCGGTAGGCGCACGTCGACGTGCTACGCTTTACATCGACAAAGCCCGGCGACAGATGTGTGCCCTGCTCCGTTCCAAACCCATGGCATTATTTTTCTGTCTACCGCCAATCGGGAAGCACGGACACCTCACCGGAGACACACGGCCGAGCCGTAAGAAAAAACAAAAGCAAAGCAAATACACTTGTCGAAAACTCTGTGCTTGTCCGCTCTCGTACGTCGGTAGCAACGGAATCTTGAGAGAATTAATCACCACCGGCAGAGCATTGTTCGGAATGTTCGGATTCACCCAACAGGTATTGATTCCATCGCGTCATCTTAGGAGACGCCATGCCATGTGGGTCGATGCCAAAACTGTGACAAGCCAATTTGCCAATGCCAGTAATGCAGCCAAAGCCACATTGCTGTCGGCAGCGGGAGAAAATACCAATGTGGAACAGCTAGTCAACCATCAAAGCCCGTTTTGTTTTGTGGGATGTCAACCAGCATTAGCAAAGCCTCGTCTGTCTTTCCCCTCCTAGTCTTGTCTTGTTCGGAGAAGAACAATACACTAACCTACGGTAGACTTTCTCAAAAGTCCTGCAAAATTCAGTCGATATGCACGCCATGTCTAGTTTCTACTACTACTATGTATCTGACCTTTCGCTAAACTATATAGGACGGCACTATATATCCGGTCAAAGAATGTTTGATTCTCGGCCTCGATCACTATACGGAATTCAACTGCCCCCACGATCTCTCGTTTCGTCTCTTAACAAGTTCCAAAGGAACATTTCATGGTTATAAGATCGAGCACTACCCGGTGGCCATCATGCTAGTACATCTAGCAGCAAGTCCTAGATTTCATAATTAAAGCGTTGCAGCTACCGACGTGATCAATTAATTCTGAACAATCAGAAAGACTACTTCACAGAACAAGCTAGTTTGGCCATGCTAATTCCGGTGTCCGGCAACGTACTCATGAGCGACCGGCTCCACCATGCACCATGAAGAAGAAGAAGAGGAGGAGGCTTTTGCCCGACAAGCAAGGACCATGTATACGAACGTGTACGTACGTTACCTTTCCGCCGAATCGGTACTTTCACACGGCAGGGATTAAACCTAACGTGGAGATCAGATCACACTGAAAGACATCTCGCACTACGGCCCGCGCTGTCGACGACGATAATTCCGGACGAATTGAGATCAGGGGACACACCGATAGAAGTGGCGATTTTCGGCACGTTCTGCATTTAATTTCAGACGGGCGTCCCTTTCCGGCGGACTGAATTAATCCCCGGCGCAGATCGTGCAGCCATGGATTGCATACGATAGCTAGGCTAGCAGCCAGCTGAATCATCTCCATCCATATGTCGTAAATTCATACCCTTTGCCTTAGCCGATGACTGCGTGTTGCACGTACGTCAGATGCATGTGACATGTTCCATTCGCTGAGTGCCCAGCTCGATCACGTCGCTAGCATGCAGATGGCGGTGGTCGGAACGACGTCGCCGTCGTCTTCCGAATTCCCCGATCGATCGATCGATCGAGCTCGCGCACTAGCAAGGGCCAAGGTGCGCGGATGTCATCCCTGGCTTTACAACTCAAAAAGGCATCGACCGACCGGCACGCCTCATCTCGTTCTCCATGGCTGAATACAGGGGCTCGGCCGCCGGCCTGCGGCTGCGCGCACCAACCGGGCGAAACTAACGTGCGGGACGATGGTTGCGCGCACCAGGACAGTGCGGCGAAAAACGGGGGGTCGGCCTCCCACCGACGTCTCTGACTCTTCGATCGGCAACTGATGTGGACTAGCACCAATCCGACCCACACACGGTCGCGCGCGTGTGTGTGTATATTGCGCCGTTAGGTACTAGGACTACTAGACCCGCGGCCTACTACTACTACTACGAGGTGCCTACTACTTGCTGTTGCGCAGTGCAAGCTTTGTTGGGACCGATTGATGATGCATGCGGTAGTAGCTAGTAACATGCCAAATTGGAATCGCCGTCGCCGACCCGATCCGATCCGACGACGATCTTCGAAAGGGGTCGAGTCTCAAGTGTTCTTGTTTGCTCGAGTAGACCCGTTTCGTATTTCGTACTACTTTTTTTTTGCCGGGTTTGGACTTTGTTTTCCCCACAAAATAATTGAGGGTTCTCCTTTTCCTTTCTCATTGACCTTTTACAGCTTCTCATGCCATGGATCCAGTCTCGACGACCCTGCCTAACTCGGACTATCCTACTAAAACCATTGCTTTTGACTTTTTTTCCATGAACAAGAAATAAAAATCTAGATCTCAAGTCCCATGAGTACCTTGGCATCTTCCGTTATTACGATCATTGACATGTTTGAATCCAAGTGTGCATTGTCGGTAACGTGCAAAGAGGCTAATTTTCAAGCTAGCGGACGTGATCACCGGAACCACCACACGTACTACACTTAGCTAATATAGCTAGTGTGGGCACGCACAAAACGAGCTAGCAGTAAGAACGTACTACGTGGTACGTGCCCACTGCCGGTGCCGGCCGGTGAAAGTGTCATCCGTCTGACAAGCATAGCGGTGTCGGGCCGTGGCGCCAAATTAGCGAACATGAGCTAAACTGATTAGAACATTCGAGTTATAGCACGAAAGGCGCGGGCCGCTCACCGGATTCCGATCGCCGTGTCAGGTTGTTGGGGATATCACGTCGGACAATCAGTGCCCCCGCCGTCCCTGTAGCAGGCAGCAGCAACCGATGCGCCACCAGCAAACCAGGCTCACCGGTCGCGAAAGCGGCCGGCGCCAGAAGAAAGAGAGAAATCCCGGCCGGGCCGGCCGGCACGTAATTATAGGTGGCAACGTGGATGGGCACTCAGCCTCGCTGCGTAGCGTAGTTAAGCTAAGCTAGATCCACTACTACTACACTGATTACTTCCGGTAATAATGTCGCACGTCCCTTATCCGCTACACCACACAACGTGTGTTGCAATCTAATCTAGACCGATCGTGCTAATCATTCGTGGGATTGCCGATGATGATTGAGCACGACGATCCCGGGATTCGGATTTTAGAAAATCGTATGCGCGCGGCAGGCATGAAGTGCGTGCTTGCGGCGGCCGGATCAAATCGAATCATAAATGATGAGGGGAGATTAATGGCGCTGGGTTTGACCCCCTGATTGATCCGTGGATCTTCTTCCCTCCCCCATGTCGTCCGAGCCGGAGCCGGGCACCTGTCTATCGGCCGACGCGCGCGCGCGCGCAATGATAGGGACAGAGTGGTGCTGGCCATGGCCGTGGCGGAAACAACAACCTGGTTGGCACGTCGAGCGGAGGAAGAGACAAGATCTCCAGCCCACACGAACGCGCGTACAATATTCGGCCCTGCGCGCGCGCGATGGCAGATGGAGATACCACCACTAGTACTAGTACTATACTGGCACTCCGGCACGAATGGACGACGCAAGGGTACAGTAACAGCGCGATAGAAAACAGGTGGGAATCGGAAACCGATCCGTTCCGCTCCTCCGCCCACCCTGGGTCGCCGGAGCAATGACCTGTACCGCGCCGCGAATGGCGCGCGCGGGCGGCCGGCCGTCCCCAGCCCAACCACCGGCGCGGTGGAAACTGCGCCGTCCCATCCGTCCGTCCGTTCGCCCCGTGTGATCTCGCGCGGAACGCCAGCGGCAATCAAGCGCGGATCATTGCGGCACCTAACCTAACTAGCAGGGTCCCCCAGTGCGGCATGCATGCGCGAGTGTCAAAGGGAGTCCTGGTCCTAGTCGTGCTGCTACGCTACTAGTACTACTAGCTCCATTAAACCTTTTTCCGATGGCGGTACCGGTCACGTACGTAGGCTACCAGTTATGGAAAGGGACTCTTGCGGTTTGGTTCGGGGACAGCCTGATTGCGTGGTCGTACGTCGCGGTGGGTGGATGAAACCGGGAAGGAAGAAGAACATCTTGGGCAGTTCAGAGGTCTAGGCCTCGCCTCGTGGTCGTAGCGTACGGGTAGCACAGTGCGCGCGATGGCGAACGGCCGAGAGATCAGGCGGAAGAAACCGTTAGGAATGCTTGCTTGTGGTGAACCCAAATTGAGCCATGCAAGAGTGTATGCTTTGTTGTTCATCATTAGCAGCGTAGAGGCATGATCCGTTTACACGCAAGTTATCATGGATTCATGGCCAGCCAACGGATATACTACTACTTGGTGTGGGTGGTGAACGTTCAACGTTCTGTCTGCTCTGAAATACGGCTCTTGACTCTACACAAGTAGGAATATTTCCAAAGCAGTCTGAGAGTGAAAGACAGTAGGTCGTATTAGGCAAAATCTGGTGTTGGAAGAATCGAACGCACCAGAAAAAAAAAAAAGTCCACTGAAAATCACTCGCACGCTCGGAAAGGAAGTGTCTACTATGTGGGAAACGCGGGGTTGGAACTCGAGAAGGGAAATGTATAATTTCGTTGACACGCGGACGCACAAGGAAAATCTAGAAAAAGAAAATGTTAAACAAGAGATACGCAGGGCGTGCGGTCACGACCAAACTTCCTTTGTGGAAAAGATAATGCAAAAGGAAAATCCACGCCGGGGCCCAGCTGCCAGCTGCCCGCACGACCCACGAAAAACCGGTACAAGACCACCGAGACCAGGAGAGGGGAGGCGCACCATAACCCCCCAACAAAAAGGAGGGACTCGTTGCGCTCTAGCTAATTAAGCACTCGGGAGCGTACAGAGGCATAGCTGCATCGCATCGACGAAGCAGAGGAAGATAGGATTGAGCTGTGGGAGAGCGCCTCCTTGTCACGCGCGCGGGCTCCCATGAGGAAATTGTGCCCCAACCTGGAGCGCGACGACGCGCTGGACACGGTGCTGGAGGTGCCCATCCCCGAGGAGATGTTCTCCGGCGGCGGGGGCGGCGGCTCGCGCGGGTCCAGGTTCGGCTGCACCAGCGTCAAGGCGTGGATGCGGTCGCACGCGCCGGACCGGTCCGGCGCCGGCGATCCCTGCTCCATGAGCCGCGGGGAGCTCCAGCTCATGCTCGGCGTCATCGGCGCGCCGCTCATCCCGCTCCCCGTCAGCCACGCCAAGCAGTCGCCGTCGTCCGTGCTCTGCGAACAGCTCAAGGGCGATCCCATTGTACGTCCACAGCTCATCGATCGTTTTCTCCTTACTGCTGCTCTTGAGGGTTTTGTTGCCAGATTGCTGGTTCTGATAAACAGATTAAATTTGGCAGGAATCGTCGTCGGCCAAGTACATAGTGCAGCAGTACATCGCGGCGTCGGGCGGGGAGTGGGCGCTGAACAAAGTGACGAGCATGTACGCGATGGGGAGGGTGAGGATGTCGGCGGCGGAGCTCAACAGCAACGACGCGGACGCCGGGAATGGCGGCGGCCACAACCGCGGCGGGAAGAAGGGCGGCAAGGGCGGCGGCGGCGCCAGCGGCGAGATCGGCGGGTTCGTGCTGTGGCAGAAGAAGCCGGAGCTGTGGTGCCTTGAGCTGGTGGTGTCTGGATGCAAGATCAGCGCCGGCAGCGACGGCAAGGTCGCCTGGCGGCAGACGCCGTGGCACCAGTCCCACGCCTCCCGTGGCCCGCCGCGCCCGCTCCGACGGTCGCTCCAGGTGCGTACTTTCCAACGTATACGTTATTCCTTAATTGCCGCCCTGTAGTTGTACCGTGAACGTGTTTTTTTGGTCCTACCGTATCGTAATCGTGATCGTAATGCGATAAACTAGGACTTTCAGTGTGCGCGGTCGGTCCCTAGCATGTTTACCCAACACTCTTGCCACATAGCTTAGCTAGGACAGTAGTTAAGCTTAACGCAACAGCCTGCAAGACGAGATTAATAAGATTCTGAAAAGAACAGACGAGCTTATGCCTGGGCTGATGCGTGCCTGACGTTGCTAATGGTCGGACGTACGATGCCATCGGTGGCTCTAATTAGTGGTTGCCTTGTTGGTGCTACCGTATTGTTAACTTAACAAAAATGTACCAATGCTACAGTGTGCAATAGTAGTACAGTATGTGCACGTACTACCTACGTCCAGCGCTATCGGCGTGGTAATAGTATTTGGAGAGACTGGCCAACCGTACGGCGGGTACAACACCATTGTCTGTCATCGGTATGTGGGCCGTGCTGGGCCGACGAGACTGCGCAGCGCTGCGTGCATGCGTTGATCAGGGCGTGTACACCTGCACGCTGTCGGTGAGACAGAAGGACGTTAATTCCCCGTACGGTCCGGTCCGGAGGCATGATTAGCAGGCGCGGAATCATTGAGCGAGCCAACCGCGGTCAAGGTCCAGCCAGGGCAATGTCGGGGATAAGATCGCGTGCTCCATCATGTGGACGAGAGGTAGAGATCCAGGTATCGTACTACGTAGATTTGGGGGACTCATCATGGCCGTGGCGGTAGCGGTATCCTGTCGCGGCGCTTGGCAAGGTAATTAGTGCCGCAAGATGATGACGCACGGCGTGACCGCACGTAGTACTAGTAGATTAAGCGCGGAGACGCGGCGTGATTAGGGGGCCAAGCCAAGCCAACCCAACGTGCGTCCATGTGCGATGGCGCTTCAAACGCGGCCGAGGACGGACACCTCCACATGGACATGGGCCTCACGACTGACGACCCCGGCCGTCATCAAACCCGGTTGGTGCTGCGCAATTTCTCCGTCCAAATCCCAACCCCTCCCCGCTAATCGCGCCGCACCAACCAAAAACTAATCTCGCTTTGCGCTCCCTCCGCGACGTGACCGTCACTGTTAATTTTGACCGTGGAGTCAACTCTGCAGTACTTTTCACACCTGCATGTGAGTGTGTGTGGCTGACGCGGCGCTGACGTCTGATTTGGACGAAATGTGCAGGGCCTGGACCCGATGCTGACGGCGAGCCTGTTCGCGGAGGACTCGGTGTGCATCGGCGAGCGGAGCATCGACGGCGAGGACTGCTTCGTGCTCAAGGTGGAGGCGGAGGCGTCCAGCCTGCGGGCGCGGAACAGCAGCAGCGTCGAGATCATCCGCCACACCGTCTGGGGATACTTCAGCCAGCGCACGGGCCTGCTGGTGCAGCTGGAGGACTCGCACCTGCTGCAGATCAAGTCCAACGGCAGCGGCGGCGGCAGCGTCTTCTGGGAGACCACCATGGAGTCGCGCCTCGACGACTACCGCGCCGTCGACGGGGTCAACATCGCCCACGCGGGACGCACCGCCGTCTCGCTGGTCCGGTTCGGGGACAGCCAGGACGGCAACACCAGGACGCGCATGGAGGAGACGTGGAACATCGAGGAGGTCGACTTCAACATCTGGGGACTCTCCATGGACTGCTTCCTGCCGCCCAGCGACCTCAGGGACGGCAAGGAGGCACATCAAGACACCACCACCGCCGTCGCCGCCGTCGTCAAGGCCCCGAGGCCGCCGCCGCTAAGGATACCGGCCGTCCTGGCCGTCCGCGTTGGCCCCTCGCAGGTGGCCGCTGTCAACCTGGACGAATCGGAACCGCTAATCGCCAGATGATACTACCACAGATAATACAGTGTTATTATTACTCGATAGTGGAGGTGTGTGTACGCGACAGTCAGGCACTCGTCGGCATGAACTATCTAGGTAAGTAGAGATCTGTACATACGTTTCAAGTGAGTATTCTTTTCCGAGGCTGGTGTGCATAAAACCTCAGCTAGAATTGGGGTCAGGAGTGAGCTAGTGGAAATTCGGACTACTAGAATGTATACTTATATCTAATTATAGATGTATTGTAATTGAGCTTAATGACGCTCCGTCAAATGTAAATGTCAAAGAAAACCCCAATTCTGTTGGTAACATAATAGGCATTAACTTGTCTTGCTCAGCTTGGTTTTTCTGAAGAAAATATATGAGGCCACAGGGACTTCCATTCCTGGGAGCTGACTTCTACTAGGAAGTGCTGACACTTGACAGACAAGAACAGAGATAGACGAAAATGCAGCCAACAATATTTGTCTACTAGAGAAATACCATTTCGGTATGGGGTTGACTGAGAATTACCATTTCTGTATGGGGTTAACTGACACAGCATGTACTAGGAAGCTGAGTTGACTGGCACAATCAGTGTTAAGAGAGCAAGATGAAACTGCAGCGAACAACATTTCGCTAGAGGAAAGTGTAGTAAATAAAGTAGTACAGCGTTTTCTGCATGGAATTGGCTGGCACAGAAGAGAGCATATTAAAGGGGTAATAAGCACTGAGATGAGCCTTGCAGCAGCATCACATAGTCATATTTACATGTACAGATACCTATCTACCCCTAAAGCCAGTTTCATACATTCATTACTTAGCGATGTGTGAATCGCACAAGGACCATTATATACTGGCCCAACAGCACTACTCAGTTACAAGAGAAAACACTAAAGAAGAAAACACTCCCTCTGATCCAAATTATCTGTCGCATGTTCTTGAAACTAGCCAGATTTTATGTAACATTTTTCCTCAAACTGCGACAAGTAATATGAATCGGAGGGAGTATATTTGTCACCAGAACAAAATTTGTCAAGAGAAAAATGTAAACAATGTACAACCTGAGAACGGTAACGGCTGGGTTTTTCTGAAGAAAATATGAGGCCACAGGGACTTCCAATCCTAGGGGCTGACAGTACTAAGTGTTGACAGTTGACAGACAAGAACAGAGATAGACGAAACTGCCGCGAAACAACATTTGTCTAGCTAAAAATGTAAACGATGTACTCCTCGTCGCTGATTTAGTACAACTTGTACTAGTAAATCAAACCAGCAACGCTTATTATGGATCAGATTAGTATACAGTACCAGTTATGTATATGTGGTTGACTGACACAGAATTTACTTACTAGGAAGCTGACACAGAATTTACTTACTAGGAAGCTGAGTTGACTGGCACAATCGGTGTTAAAAGAGCTAGTAGATGAACTTGCAGCTAACAATATTTCACTAGACGAAAGTGTAATAGTACAGCGTTTCTGCATGGAATTGGCTGGCACAGAAGAGAGCATAATAAAGGGGTAATAAAGCACTGAGATGAGCCTTGCAGCAGCATCACATAGTCACATTTACATGTACAGATAGCTATCTACCCCTAAAGCCACAGTTCCATAAGATTCATTACCTAGCGATGTGTGAATCGCACAAGGACCATTATTTACTGGCCCAACAGCACTACTCAGTTACAAGAGAAAGGGAAAAAGAAGAAAACATACTCCCTCTGATCCAAATTATTTGTCGCATGTTCGACAAGAAATTCGAATTGGAGGGAGTACATTTTTCGGGAGAAGCTAGGCTCGCCCTACAGGAGATAGAGGCGGCTGGTGTGGCACATAGCTGGGCCGAGCTCTACCTTGGCTGGCTGTCATAGCCTTGAGCTTATGATCTGCAAGGAGTGTATGTTCTTGCGCCGCTGGCATATCAGCCTGCGTCCTGATAGGGCACCTGCCGTGAAGCATCACTATACACATCGCAAAAGCCTGAAGTAAAGCAATGGATGAACTGAATTCAACCGCGTATAACCCTTCTTTAAATGAAACCATACTGAAAGCATGCCGGTCTTCACGTGATCGGCCCTACAAACAAAGGTAACATTACATCAAGCGTCAGTTGTTTGTTCTGTTGCAATTGATAGAAATAAATCCTGGAAGCAAGCAAGAGTAGGGGAGTACAAGCACAAACCTGAGTTACCAAGTCAAATCGATGACTGCCATCCTGCGTCTGGTTCTCCTGAATAGACTTACAACCTTTGTTTTCCTGGGTGTTGTCAGTTAGGACACTCAGCATGCAGCCTTCATCCCACCCACCACAGTCGCATGATCCTCCTGATCTCCACCTCTCCATCAGAGGTAAAGGTTGCCCAGAAGTTGGTGCACCGTGAAAGCCATTAGGTAGTATGGCAATAACACTGGCTGAAGCAGAATTAGTATTTGTCATGTTAGGGTGGAAGTTTCCCAGAGGAGGGCAAGAGCAGCCAATTGGTGCTGAACTACTTTGGCCAGAATTCTGTGAAGATGATTGATAACGAGTTTCTGCTGTCTGAGGAACTGTGCTGATAAAAGCCCCGATCTCCCTGCTAATATGTGAAACACCTGATTCCACAGGTCTTGGTAGAAGTTCAGAACCAACCAGCACAAATTCTCTCTGGACATGAAAATCTTTTGTGTGGAAGCATCTTGATTTTCGGCGTGAGATCCTCAATTCCCCAATAATACTAGATACCAATTGATGTTTCTTGTTCTTATTACCTGCAGTGATCCAAGCTCCACTTTTTTTCTTCGGTTCTTCAACAGTGAATAAAGTATATGCACTTTCTAGATCATCCTTATCCGAGATGCCCTTCCTTCTCACAGTGGCTGCTAGGATATCAGAATCACCAAAAGAAAGCATGAACAGAGGTAAGCCATTTTTCCATGCTAGCTGCAGAAGCGCTTGCCTTGTTGCTCTTGAATCCCTTTCTTGTTGGAGGTACCTCTCACTGTTCAATAACACACGAGGAGACTGGTTTGTGTTTGCTTCAGCATGGTTATTTGAGTCGACTACTGCATCAACTGACCTACGCTGCACATTTAGTGGCCCAGATCCTTCCAAGTTAAGAGATTGCTTATTGGTATTACTCGGCAGATGACACTTTGGAACAAATGAAGGTTGAACTGGAACAGAAGTGGACGTTTGCCTAGACTTTAATAATGGATCTAACATTCTCCTCAATGGGCTGCGCCGGCCTTTGCTGTTTGATCGTTTGTCCTCGTTAATTTTATCCACAGGAGTGTCAGGTTGTCGAGGAGATGGTGCTTCCTTCAGGCTAGAGCATCGGCTCACTCTATTCAGCCCAGAAACAAGATGACGATCAGGCAACACATCCATATCACTAAACTTTGAGCTAATTTTTGGTGGACCCTTAGCAACACTGACGGCAGATTTGTGTTGGTTACAGTTTTCACCTCTTGCTACAGCTGCACTACCAAAATCAACTCCAGTTGCAGTGCTACTGGTGCCAGGTTCTTCCGCTGAATCCATGATGGGGAGTGGACACGAGTGTGGAATTCGAGGAAATTCAGGGTATTGGCCAATATCCTCAAAGAAACCAACAGGTGACCTACTACCATTTCTTTCTGTTTCCACCATACCACTGATCTCATTGCTCTGTTGGGGGTCGTTACAAACGGAATCATTGTTATGGGATGTGAAGAAATTCCGTCCAATGTTGTCATCATCTGTAAAAAGCCTGCGTGAACAGTGATGAACAACCTCCTCTATCTTCCTTGTAGTATCTTCATCATCAACCATTTCATGTGGCGTGCAACTCCCAGAGGCAGCGATCATAGAGTCCAACTTGCTGCGATTTAAGCCACCATAGTTACCATTGTTCTCTGCACACATGTACTTGCCATGCCCTGGCAACAAACTCAGCACTGCAGAATTTGGGCTGGGTGAACTGGACTTCTCATGGTGTTTGTCCACAGGATTACTTTGCTGAGACATCATAGAACAATGCTGGTGGTCATTCAGTGGAGATTGATTGCTATCAAGAGATTTGCTGCTAGGGCTTCCAGAAGAATTCGATGGAGAAGAGAATAGAACAGATCTACTGGTATCAGATGGAGAGGCCCCATGGCTGCTAGAGACCTCATGCTTTTGTTCATGAGACCACCTTGCAAGAAGGCCCCACTCAAGAACCCCGACATTCAGTGCCTTGTCCTGAAGATGGTCAGCTGTCTCTTTACCCTGTAAATATGAAGGAACTTTCGACATATGCTTGACAAGTTCATCAACAGTAGCGGCCTTTCGTGCAGGCCATGGTTTTGAGCTCTTCAAGGCTGCACCCCCTTCTACATTCCGAGGTTCTCGCTGCCTTCGAACCTTATCATTCTTCACAACTCCGATTCTATCTTCAAACTTCCCATCAATGTTTCCACTGGCTGCTGCATCCTTCCCCTTTGGCACTTGTACAAATAGTTCTGGCTGGAAATTCCCCCTTTGCCGTCCTTCACGACTTGCTGTGGTCCTCACGTTCCTTTCTCTACCAAACTGCCCTTTTGTTGCCATATTTGTGATGGTTTAACATAACAAGCACACCTTTTCAAATTACCCCTTGTATGCGCAACAGGGATATATTATCACTTGATTCGGTCAGATATCCTGAAATTTTCAGCAGATAAAGATTCAGTAAATTGCAATATCATAAAGTCTGAAATACAATTCAATACAAGCAGGAAAAAGCTGTGTAATTTTAATATTTCTGTTAGCCAGAGTACAAACTACTTGGATTAGTGATCAGCGCTTACATGGCATGCAACAGCACTGTACACATTTAATACTGTGATATGTTATCTTAATTAAGAGCCATGAACCTGTCGGTGGATGATCATCATTTTGTCTCCCCGGGATCCTGGATTTATGATCTACGGTGTGTCTATGTGTCCTCAGCTGGTCGGAACTGAGCACAGACAATTTTTTACTTTATAATGTTCTCATTCGATATGTCAACAATCTTGCATACGAAAGAGAAAATAAAGAAAAAGGGCCAGCAAAGTGCGGAGGTTGGCCTGAATCTATTCATATCTTAGTGCAGACCGTGCTAGCTTCTAGCTTCTAGCTTCTATATAAAATTAGTGTGCACAAGTACGATGCACGGGGGTCTAGCCAGCCTTCAATAATTCAGTCAAGGTACAAGTATTAAATCAACAACGGAACATCTTTCCCCGTTTCGCTGAAGAAAAAGCGAACAGTTTCTCCATATAATTTTTTGGGTGGTTTTAACGACAGAGAAAACAACATCTAATCCTGTGAGCCTATGGGGACATGTAAGTCTGACTACCGGCAAGACCTCCCAAAAGACCCCAACAAAAAACGTAAAACTGATACACAAGAGAATAACAAAGAGAGATGTCTTGGATGATTGGAGGATCATCCTGTTGAACTCTGAATACCAGAGACAGAAATAAACTGCAGCACAAATTTGCCATGAACTAGGCTCTAATGAGTTTCCCCCTCTTCGCATTAAACCCCAACAGAAACCCACTCGACTATTCCCTCTCAGTAGTCCTACAGAATCGAATCAACCACATTACCCAGAGATTGAAAGGAAAAAAAAAGCACAACCAAGCACATTATTACAGCTAAGGTAAGTGAACATACCAGGCAGAGGGAGGGCAAACAAACAGGCAAGAGCAATCACTTGAAGAACAGCCCCCAAATCATCAAGAATCGAGTTGGGGAATCACACACCCGCAGATCTGCCACCTTCCTGCGACAACAAGAAGAACGCACGCGGATCAGTGCGACTCGAGCCGGCACTGCGCTGCAATGAGAGATAGAAGAAGGTGTCTTACCTTGGTAGAAAGGGGGAGACGAGGCGAGAGAAGAGAAGAGAGTGAAGCGCAGGGAGCGAGAAAGAAAGCCGCAGGTGGAGTGGGTAGATAGAGACCTGCAGGCAGGCAGCAGCGGCGAGGTGGTGGTGGTGGTGGTGGTGGTAGGATGTAGGAACACCGCAGTAGTACTAGGCTACTGCTGCTTATCGGTTAGGTAGGTAGCGATGGTGCGCGGCCTCGTGCTTGCCTTTGCCAAGCTAGGCTACCCGCCGCTGAGTTTCTACTTCTACGGTTCTACTCCTAGCTAGCAGTCACCCTGCAGCTCGGTCTCGCCGGTAATAGCAGCGCTTGTGATTCGGAGGGGACGGTGGGGCTCCGGGGAAAGCGAGCAACTGAGCTGGCCTCGCTTGTCGTCGTCGTCGGGGGGTCACGAGGACTGGGCGGGGGATCACACTGGCGCGGTGGGGAACGGGAATGGGATGGATCGGATCTTGAAGTGGTAGGAACGGGGGAGAGGTAAAGCGCGGGGACGGACGGCCGGGGAGGGTGGCGTGGGTGTGCGGGTGGGGGGTCCGGGCGGTTTTGTCGCGGCAGTGCGGGGGCGCGAGGCGTGTCGTCTGTGTGAGGGCGGGTGAGGTCAGCAGCACCGCTCGGCAGCGCCTGCGAACTGGCACGGCGCCCGGCGCAGGACGGCGACTTCTACCTGTTCACTCACTCACTCTCTCTCCATCCGCATCCCATCCACCCATGCCCCATTATTGCTACCCTTCGCTTCACCCTTCCTGTACTGTGTCATGCTTTTCTCACTCAACAACGCCCTCGTGATCCGTCCCAGTACGTGCAGGCACAGCTTTAGTTTACAGATCTGGTTTTCTGTTTTCACCGGGGAAGCCCGTTGCCGGAAATTCACTTTCGATCTAGGTGCATATTCTTCATTTACTAAGAAATGCATACTCCTAAAAAAATATAAAAAATACTCGTCTGCATCTCAAAAAAAATTAAGGAAAAAGCAATACTAAGCCTCGTTTTAGTTTGGGTGGTGCTACGCGTCCCCCGGATCAAAACTTTCAATCCCCGGGTCCTCCCGTTGACACGTGTCCCTTCAATTCCAGCTTTTGCTACATGGCGAACGAGACAAAATAAAAAAGACTGTAGCAAAAAAGGTTCGTTCACGAGACAAAATAAAAAAGACAGATCTCGCCGGAGACTATGTAGCATAACATTTGTGTTAATGTAGCAAAACCGACATCGCCGGAGACTCATCGGAGACTTCCGTCGGAGACTCACCGAAGACTTTTGCTGGAGACCTCGCCAGATACCAGGTAGCAAGAAATTTGCGCTATTGTAGCAAAATCAGAAAATAGAGATAGCAAAATAATTATGTTAATGTAGCAAAAAGCCGACTTCGCTGAATACATCGACGGAGACGTTGTAGCAAAATAAACATGTCATTGTAGCAGCCCTGCTCGCCTCAGGTAGCAACACTAGAAGCCATGCGTAGCATCGTCGCGTGTAGCGGGACCGCTCGTCACAGGTAGCACCGTTGGTAGTTGTGTGTAGCAAGACCGCTCGCCGCAGGTAGCAGCGCCGGTCGCTGTGCGTAGCATGGTGTCACGGAGAAGTATCTAAGCATGGCGGCTGACAGGTGCTTCGAGGAGCAGCGTCCATGGCGAAGCTTTATCGGTAGGGACGAGGCAAAGGCCAGCCATGGCGCGGGTCGATCTAGGGAAGCGGGCAATGCCTTCGTCATGGTAGTAGCAGCCATGCCGCTTCTCCCATAGGACCACCTCCGTCGTGGACTCCATATCCTTGCCTAGCACCGACAAACGGAGGCGGGGCGGAGACACGCCGGCCTGAGCGGCGAGCAGGGGCAGCACCAAGAGGGGCGAGCGGGGATGCCTTCGTGGTGGGCGACGCCTCCTGGTGGTGGGGCAGAACGACGCCTAGTCAGCCAGTACGGTGTCGTCGTGGTGGTTGAGCAAGGCGACGGCACAACGGCGTGCTGGCGGTGGGATGTGGGGCGAAGCGGCGACGTACAGCCAAACGAATCTACAAGGGAGGCGGGGAGAGGATAAGGTGGAGGAGCAAGGAGACGTGGTCGTAGTGGGGCCAACAGAAACAACGCTGCGCGATGGTTGATGCGACCCGGGGGATAACTGTTAGTTATCCCCCAAGGGTATAGTATCGTTTTCCTTTTAGTTTTAAGGAAAATGATACATCACCCTCGAGAATTGCACGCTTTCATTCGTCGGGTCGCGGTCCGTCGGCTATATTGGAGACTTAGAGTTGTGTTTGAGTTTTATTATGACTCTAGCCTAAATTGGTTTAGACGGCTCCTTCTCTCTCCTATATAATCTTTATACTATTATTTAAATTAATACAAGTTATTATTATTTTAAAATATTATGGTATCAGACGGTTTTTCGCACCTAGATGGCTCCGCCAACTTCGCTGCTGCCGTCGACGCGTCCACTCTGGACGCCGGCCAAAGCTCGCGTCGCCGACGCATCTCTCTCTTCTTACTCCACCTCTACTCTCCACCAAATTCCCCAACAAAATCCACAGCCTCCACAATTTACCCTAGACGACACGATCGCTGATGTCTCCCCCTTCGTCCTGATTGTCCTCGATCTCTCCAAACATAATTTTTATCATTGACGCCACCTCTTCCACGTTCATCTCGGTCACCGCGGCCTCCGCGATCACATCAACCTCGCCTCGACGCCGCGAGCCGCCGATCCACGCTGGTCAAGGACGGCCTCACCTTCATCCAACGGATGTACACCGGGATCTCCACCGAGCTCTTTAACCTGGTCTCCACCGACGACGCTGCAGCAGCACAACTATGGGCTGCCCTACTGTAGCTTTTCTAGGACAACTCCGACTAGTGTGTCACCGCTCTCCATATCGAGCTCCGTACCAGCATTCAAGGCGATTCCCCCGTCACCGTCTTCTGCCAACGCATCAAGGCCATCGGCGACGAACTTCGGGAGCTTGGTGATCCCGTTGACGACTATGCCCTCATCAACGCCCTCCTCGTCGGTCTCGGCGGACAATTTGAGAAGCAGGTTGCCTTCATCCCGCTGCTGAAACCCTATCCAAACTTCCTCGAAGTGCGATCTATTTTGCAACTCGAGGCTCAGAATCAAGCACGCAAGGCCGCTCTCTTCAGGTGTTTCACACCGTAGCTCGTCTCCCACTCATGTCGACTCCTACTGCACCACCAACGGCCCCTCCTGGATGGCGGCCGAGCCCGAACTACCGCGGCAAGAACCAGTTTATCGGCATCTTGCTCCAACGCCGCCTCCTCAGCCTCGGCCACCTTCTCCAGCGACGGCCCCACCAGCCCCTACTCCACCAGCGCCAACACCTCCCTCCGATGTGGCCCCCTGGCAACCGCAACACGATCCATGGACGGGTCTCGTTCAGGCATGGCCCATGCCCTAGTCGCCCCCTCTCCCTACGGCACCCCTCCGGCCTACACCGGGACATGGAGTACCGGTCTTCGTCCATCCATCGGCTCGCTCGGGCCTCTTGTACCCTGGCCTCCGCAGCAGGTCTACACCGCTCAAGCTCCACCGATGGCCTACATGGCACCTCACGCGCCTCAATACTACATGCCCTCCTCGACGCCAATGCCCTACATGTACGGGGCTCCTCTGGCCTTACCGTACATGCCTACGCCATCTCCATCAACCTCTTCATCAACCGCTCCACCGAGCTGGGACCAAGTCGCCTTCATCGCTGCCATGAACAAATTCACGCTCAACAACCACAAAGGTACAGATTGGATTTTCGACTTTGGTGCATCTTCGCACATGTATTCAAATATGGATTTTCTGTCGGCTTGTTCTTCTTCCCTTTTTTCTTATATAACTTTTGGTGATGGTTCTTCAATTCCCATATCTCGTGCCGGTCAATCATACATCAATAATTCCCACACAAAATTTCTTCTCCGCAATATTCTTGTTGCTCCATCTTTAATCAAAAACCTTATCTCTGTTAATCGCTTTACTATCGACAACAATGTATCTTTAGAATTTGACCTGTTTGGTTTATCTGTGAAGGATCTGAAAACGGTGGAGGTCCTCGCTCGCTACAATAGCTCGGGTGATCTTTATCCCCTCCATGGCACGCCAACTTCCACACCTCAAGCCATGCACACCTCCGTCGACATTTGTCACCATCGGCTAGGCCATCCCAATAAAAACGCAATGTCGTCTTTGCTTCAAGAATATATTCTTCCTATAGATAGTTCTAGCTCTCCTTGATACGTCGGAAACGTATCTATAATTTTTGATGTTGCATGCTTGTTTAGTATCTACTTTGCTTTGTCTATACTTTTAGGTATTTTTATATGTTTTCTGGAACTAACCTATTAACAAGTTGCCACAGATGCCGTTACTGTTTTCTTACATTTTGGTTCCAGAAAGGCAGAAAATCAATATTCTCGGAATTGACAGGGACAAAAGCCAAAGTCAATATTTTACCGTGGGCAACACGAAGCCAGAAGACGAGACGGAGAAGGCTCACCAGGGGGGCCACACTCCCTGTCCGCACGGGTGGGCCCACCCCGCGCCTAGGGGTGCAGCCGCCCTGGTGGCCCCCCTATGTAGCGGGAGTGTCCCAACCTTTACACTATATAAAGTGGAGTCCCCTGTGTTTACAATGCTAGTCCCTGGATCAATAGCTAGCACCCACAGTTAAGATGTAATATCAAGAAACAAAGGTCATAATATAACTTTATAACCAGGAATAACATAATTTTATTACGTCATACATAGCTCGTTTGGCTATTACATTACATTGCAGCGGAATAACTATAGTCATGGGGTCCTTCATCTTCAAAGTGCCACAGGAAGATGTTGGTTGTAGACTTTGTAATCCTAATCAATCAATCTTTACTAAAATCAATCAAACCTGCAACATTACAAGTTACAGCCACAAGGGTCAATACTTTGGAATAGTATTGGCAAGCTTCACTACTATGTAGAATATAAGTAGATCCTATCATTACATGCATATTTGGCTAAGTAGGGTTTTAGGCTCATTTGCATAAAGCAAAATTCATCCTATCTTTTCAAATGGTTTTGTTTCCTTTGTCAAATCTCTTTATCAAAATCCCTTGAACTCCTTGGTAACCCCAAGTATTCAAGTCTTTGTCAAAAATCCCTTGAGCTACTTGGTAACCCCAAGTGCATCAAGTTTTATCAAAATCTCATGAGTTCCTTGGTAACCCCAAGTGTTCATGTTTTCATCAAAATCTCTTGAGTTCCTTGGTACCCCCAAGTACATCAAGTCTTTAAAAGTTTTCTTTTAGAAATTAGAATGTCGAGATCTGCCATAGCTTCAAACTTTAGTTGCTCAGTATTGTCCATAACCGGGGACACGGCTAAGTACTTAGATTTTATTATCTTCTGCAGAAGGAGTACACTTTACCCACATGTCACAATCCCATCCTTTTGCCACCAGTGGCCACTGGATTAGTGCTCACCAAGATGGAGTACCGGCAGATTGAGAATGTGACGAAGTCTTTCCAAAGGGTCCTCCCATGCACCATTGCTAGCTTGTCTTCAAGTACCCATGTAGGATTCCAGGTCCTCATGTCCAGTAGCCTGAATACAATGCATGGGTCTTCCCAATGTAGTTGACTAAGCCAGAGCCATAATAACATGTGGTTGCACACGAAAGCCACAATTGGAGAAACATGTTCAATCTTTAAGTTTCCTGGGTGGTTTCCTTTGGAGCACAACACAAAGAGATTGCCATAGACATGGTTCCTTTTGTTGCCACCTTCTCCAAAACTCAAAGTATCCTTGGCCACCCAGGTGGTTCATTGAGTCCTTGTTTTATTATATAAGATCACAAGTCCTTTTCTCAACTTCATAAAATCTCAACATGTATCTCTTTTCAAAATATAGCATGGCTAAGCATGTAACAACTACATTGTTTTCACTAAGGAATGTATAAGGTATCCTATTAGGATTTAGCATAGCATAAGTATAGAAATTCTTTTCATGCATGTTTCAAAATCCACTAAGTATAATGAAAATAGTAGGACTTTAGATGATAGTGTCACTTGCCTTTTTGGTAGGGAATGATGGTTCACTCCTTGATCTTGCTAGTCTCACACTTTTATAACTTCACTACAATCAATCAAGCAAACACAATATCAACTAGCATTCCAAACCAATAATCAATCAAATAATTCACACACACAAAACAATGGGATCTAAGTCATGCATGTAAGCATGCAAGAGGTGGTTCTATTTGCAAAGATGGTCTCCACTAGGCTTCTAAACTTTGTAAGGTTAAAAGTGGTCATTTTCCAAAGTGGCAAAGTCATTTGCAAAAGAGTTTTGTCCATAAACCATTTTTAAATCCTTTCATTATTTTATGTGGTGGAAAGTATTTTTATCAAAGCAACAACTTTAGGTAGTTCACCAAATAAGTTGTTGTTTCTCAAAACTTGGTGTTTTTAGGGTCAGTAGGTTTGATCCAAAACATTTTCCCAAAGTTTTCATTCCAAAACAATTTTCATAACAAAACCATTATTTTTATTTGGCTAGAAATGGGCTAAACCAATTAATCCATCCTAAATTTCACCAAGTCCATTTTCAAAACCAAGGGTTGGTTCCTAGGGTCAGTAAGTTTACCACAAGCCAATTTGCAAAGGTTTTAACCCTAAAAACATTTTTGAACAATTTTTCTAATCTATACAAGCATACAATTGTTTCTGCAAAAACAAGCAATCTAACAGATACTATTTGCTAAACAAATTGCATGGTTGGCTAGGGCTTGTTCCACTGATTCCAACGATATAAAGTTTGCAATTTTTGGACGTGTGGATCAAAAGTTATAGGGATTTCAAAATCATATCCTAAACAGATTCAAACTTCTGTTTTAAACAGAATCTGGCCACGCGTCACAACGTTATTCGCTGGTACCGGTTCGGCTGGATCGGGCTCTGCGGTGCGTTGAATATAGGTAGATCGCACGGCTCAGATGCTTCCATACCGGTTCGCTTAAGTCGTTCTGTCTACGCCACAGGATTAAGATCTAACGGCTCACACGCGTTTCGACCGTGGTGGCGTTAGCGGCGGCGACGGCGGCGGTCGAGCGAGGTGCTAGCGGTGGTTCTAGGAAGCAAAGAAGACAGAGGGGGTGCTCACCGTGTTCGCGAGGACGAGGTGGTGCTCGACGTGTGGTCGACGTGGCAACGGACGCACGGGGTCAGGTGGAATCGCTCACCGGAGTTGGGAACGGCGTCGGGCGGCTCTGGTCCTGGTCGGAGTCGACGTTGCAGATCACAAGGAGGCAAACAGAGGGCGTGGTCAGTTGCAAAAGATCACGGAGATGACGCGAGCGTGAAGGAGAAGGCTTGGGGCGGTCTGGACTTACCAGGAGACGTCGCCGGAGTGGAAGATAGACGCGGCGGCGCTCAGAGCTTGTCGAAGACGGCGTTCTGGGGCGCCCGCAGTTGAACGAAGGGTACTGGGAGGAGCGTCTGGGAGTGGTGAGTGTGCTCGTGTGCTCGGGGAGGCAGTAGGTGGCGAGGCTTGGCCGGAATTTGTCGGAGACGGTGGTCGGAACAGTGGGAGTGCTAGCTCGATTCGTGGCAGCCTGGGGGCGTGCTGGTTATGGTGACAGGGGGAAACGGAGAGGGAGAGTGGGCGCTTAAGAGGGCGAGATTGCTGAGCGGAATCACCGCGGCATTACTGCGAATTAACGCGCGGCATCAACGGCAGGAAACGGCCGGCGTGGTCGTCGAGAGGAAGAAGGAGGTGGTCTGGCTGTGTGGGGTCGGCTGGTCAGTGAGAAAAGGAGTGAGGGGAGGGTCCACTAGTCATTCACTACATGGGTCGTCTGGTGAGTGAGAAAACGTTTCGCTGAGGAAGTGGGAGTGGGCTGGTACTGGGCTTAGTGGCTACCGGTGGGTCATTTGCTTTTTCTTTTTTTCTTTCCTGAAACCTTTTCTTTTTCTATTTCTAAATTCTGTTTTGAATTTCAAACAACACTCAAGCATTCAATTTGATTCAAACAATCACCAAACTTTGTAACTTTGAATTTGGTTATGTTCAGTAACATAAACCAAAATAATAATTTTATTTTAGGGTCCATTATTAATTAAATAAATAGACCATTGTTATTAAAATCAAATAAGATTTGTTTTATTTAAATACTCCTTTTGAAATCTAATTATTTTAAAAACCAAATCAGTAGGTTTTATTTGGGAATATAAAATACTTGGAAAACTTATTTTAAATAAATAAATAAGTTTTGATGGTTAATTAAAATAGTAAAACCTTTATTTATAAAACTTGGATATTAAATCCTTATTAATTTATTTAAGTAAACCTTTACTATTTTTATCAAACAAAATGTTTTATTTCAAAAGCTTGGCCAAGGTTTAATTTGGCTCTATAAAAATAATCCTTATTTATAAACTTCTATTTCTTTTGAAAACCAAATCCTTTTATTTAAAAGATTCAAAATAGTAATTTTAAAATATTTTTATTTTCCTTTATCAAATGTTTACCTTTTAAAATATCTTTAGGATTTTATTTGATCCAAATTGGTTTGAAATTTTCCAATTGGATTCAAAAAGTTTCTTTTCACTCTGAAAATCAAACAAAGTTTTATTTTATTCATTTATTTTCACATTACAAGATTTGGAAAATCTTGGGATGTGACACCCTATCTCGCCCCTTCGCTTATAAGAAGCCCCCGATGCAGAAACCCTAGGCACCCGATAAAAACTCCACGAAACCGTCTGTAGCCGCCGCCACCATCGTCCCTAGATCGGGGGATCTGAAGTTCTTCCCGGCACCCTGCTGGAGGGGAGATCATCCCGGAGGCCTTCTTCTCTAGTATGAAGCGTGAGTAGTTCGACCTTGGACTACGGGTCCATGTAGTAGTTAGATGGTTGTATCTCCTCCTTGTGCTTTCATGTATAGATCTTGTGAGCTCCGTTCATGATCAAGATCTAATCTATTTGTAATCATGCATGTTGTGTTGCGGGGATCCGATGGATATTGAGATTACTATGTCAGATTGATTAATGGTTTTGTCTATATGATTCTATCACATCTATGTTATTTGTGATCTTGCATGCTCTCCGTTGTTAGTAGCTATCTTGGCCAAGTAGTTGCTAGTGACTCCAAGAGGGAGTATTTATGCTCGATAGTGGGTTCATGCCTCTAGTTTCCAAGGGAAGTGACAGAAATCTCTTTGGTTGTAGATGTGTTGTTGCCACTAGGGAGAAAACAACGGTCTCTTGTTCATGGAACAAGTGGATTGTTTACCTTACACACTTTGACTAAAGTTGTTGTCTGTTGCTTGCAACTTAATACTGGAGGGGGTTCGGATGATAACCTAAAGGTGGACTTCTAGTCATAGATGCAGTTGGATGGCGATCTATGTATATTGTTGTATTGCCCAATCGAAACTCATAGGATTTTTTGTCTGATATTTCATTGTTATGCCTTGCTCAGTTCCTGTCAATTGCACTGCTGTAATTTGTTTACCCTTCATGTCATGTTGTTTATCTAAGGAGAGCACCTCTAGTGAACTTTGGACCCTGATCCAATCTTTACCATTGATATATCTTCCAATGTTACTGTTTACTTGCTGCAAACAATCATCACTTTCCACACGATACAGTTAATCATTTGTTATAGTAAATCGGTGAGCTTGACAACCTCACTGATTCGTTGGGGCAAAGTCTTGATTTTGTGTTATGCAGTTTTCCATGTTGCTTGCAACACCTTTGAGACGTTTCCTTCCTCCTACTGGCTCAATAACCTCAGTTTCTTACTGAGGGAAAACTTGTTGATGTGCTGCATCACACCTTGCTCTTGGGGTTTCCCGACGAAGCGCTCCGCGTTGAAGCAACGCCATCACTTCTCATGATGCCTCTATTTGTAATGCTTGTCAATGCGGCAAGCATGTTAGATTATCCTTTGGCACATCAACTACCTATAGTACTTTTCCTTTTGAGTTATTACACTGTGATCTATGGACATCTTCGATTCCTAGTGTTTCTGGTTTCAAATATTATCTCGTTATTCTTGACGATTATTCTCACTACATATGGACCTTTCCTATTCGCGCCAAATCCGATGTGCACTCTATTTTTCTAAAATTTTGGCGATATGTTCTTACACACTCCGTCCTCCCCATACGATTTATCCAATGTGACAATGGCCGAGAGTTTGATAATACTCAAAATAGATTTTTATTTCTCTCTCAAGGTATTCTTCTACATTTTTCTTGTCCATGCACTTCCCCTAAAATAGTAAAACCAAACATTTTTATGATCCATCAATGACATACTATGTACTTTACTCATCCAAGCCTCTCTCCCCCTCCTTTTTAGGCAGAAGCCCTTCGCACGACAACCTATCTTATCAACATCCGAACAACCAAAACTTGTACGCTTTACACTCCCTTTCAATCGCTCTTTCTTCATCATCATGAATATTTAGAATTGCATGTCTTTTGTTGCCTATGTTTTCCCAACACTGCATCCACCGCCTCCAACAAACTTGCCCCTCGCTCCTTGATATGTCGAAAATGTATCTATAATTTTGTATGCTCCATGCTTGTTTTATATCATTTGTCTTATGTTTTGTCTACACTTTGAGATATTTTTATACACTTTCTGGAACTAACCTATTAACAAGATGCCACAGTGTCAATTGCTTGTTTTCTTATGTTTTTGGTTCCAGAAAAGGCAGAAAATCAAAATTCGCGGAATTGAACTGACCCCCTCCTATTTTTCCCGGAGCAACATGGAACCACGAAGCAGACGTGGAGGGGGACACCAGGGTGGCCGCACCCCCTAGGCGCGGACCAGCCCTGGTGGCGCCCACAGGTGGTGTGGGCCCCCTAGCCCTCCACCGACCTTGCCTCCTTCGCCTATAAGAAGCCTCCGACCCAAAAACCCTAAATATTCTGGCGAAAATCCACGAAAACCTCTGCGGCGACGCCACCACCAAAGGAGATATTCGGGGGACAGAAAGTCTCTGTTCCAGCACCCTGCTAGGACGAGGAAGTGCCCCCGGAGCCATCTCCATCGATCTCCACCACCATATTCATCACCGTTGCTGATTCCCATGATGAGGAGGGAGTAGTTCTTCCTCGAGGCTAAGGGCTCTACCGGTAGCTATGTGTTCATATCTCTCTCTATGCATGATCTTGTTGTGGTCATGAGCTTTGTAATCAAGTAGATCTACCTTGCTACTCAAGTGCTTCAATAGATCTCTGCTCTCCCCATGTGTGTGAAAGTGACAACGTGCATGCCATGGTGGCACTTAGGCTTGAGTCTATATAAATACTCATTGTGCTTTAATAGATCTATGTTTTTCCCCACGTGTGTGAAAGTGACAACGTGTGCACCGTGTGTGTGGCTCTTAAGCTAGATTACATATATATATTCATGAGTTATATTTGGAGTTGGATGTCTCTATGAAATTGTGGTGTTTGTTGGAACCATCTAGCGCTCAAGGTGACAGTGTGGGGTTATCTAGATGGGGAAGGCGGACTTTGAGGTGTGCTTTTGTAGGCCTACTGTGGATTAGAGTGTCCAACCGGAGAGTAGTTAAGAGTAGTATCATGAAGAGAGGATATTTATATGAGAGAATGTTCACCAGTGAAAGTATGATCCCTAGGACTTGTTTCTAAGCATTGAAACATCGTTTGCATCTAGATCTGTTGCTTGTTTGCTTGCTTCCATCTTTGTTTCAGCTTGCCTTTAGTTTACCCCACGGCAACAGCAAGCCAGAAGCTATTTTCTGGCACCGTTACCATTTGAATTTCACTATCTCTTCATCGAACTAGTGCACCTATACACCTGAAAATTGTATTGGGTGTGTTGGGGACACAAGAGACTTCTTGTATCTTGATTGCAAGGTTGCTTGAGAGGGAATACCTTTGACCACTTCCTCCCTGAGTTCGATAAACCTTGGGTAGTCCACTTAAAGGAAACTTGCTGCTATTCTACAAACCTCTGCACTTGGAGGCCCAACAACTGTCTATAAGAATAGAAGTGCGTAGACATCATCTGGCCGCAACGGCGCCACCATAGAACCACCTCCCCAGCACCCCCTCGCATAGATAAATAGAGATATCCTAGCCGCCTGAGAACCTCGCCCCCACTATTTATCCCTCCAAGTAGGTTTCTCACTGAGTCCCCCACCCAAGCAAGCCTACCTTCGCCGCCGGTGAGCTCACCCTAGATGCACAGGCCTCATGTCGATTTTTCCTCGAGGAAGCACCCATTCCCTAATTAAAACTACCTAGAGAACCGTAGTAGCCTCAGGAACCCCAAGCCTACCCTAGATACACCGCTCGAGCCCCTCGCCATCGACTCTGATGATGACTGGGACCTTGTTGACGGCGGGCTCAACCTAGTCCACCCTACCGACCCCCAGAAGGCATGACTTAGCTCGTTTGAGCCGCCTCAATATCCTCTTGTCCTAGTGCTCTCAGAACCCATAGTCGTGGACCATAGCTCGCTGGAGAACCACCGGTAAGAGTCGGAGATGAGAACGAACCCTAACGCACAAAATTTAATGCAACGTACCGTTTCATCGGTTAAGTGACTGGTCGAACCGGTTTGACAGGTTCAAATGTTGATTATAAGCTGATTAAAACTATTTTAAATCCAAGGGGGTGTCATGGAAAGTGTTTTATCCCAGTAGGATACTCCAAATAAAGTTATTCTTTTTTTCTATGGACAGATAATTAAAAGATCTAATAAATGGAACTAATTTCACCATTTACTGAGATGCTTTACTGTTTTTAGTAATTATTTGCTCTCAAACAAAGATTTGATCAAGTTTCTAATATTTTCTAGATTTGAACATATCTCAAGGAGAGGATTTCCCCCTTGATACCTAACAACCCACTAAAGGAAAGCCATGTACCAACCTTTCACAAATCAAGAATAATCCCTCTTGAACATAAAACTTGAAAACTAATTTTGTGCATTGCATGCATGTGGACATGGTCAAGGATTTGTTGTTGATGAGAAAGGAACACTCTGCTTTGGTACCCACCTTTGCATACCGGAGAAACCCTCCCTCAAGCAACAAATCCTCCATGAAGCTCGTAGTTCTGCATGCTCCATTCACTGAGGAGGTACCAAGATGTACCAAGATTTGAAGTGGACATTCTGGTGGGGAAACATGAAGAGTTAAATTGCTTACTATGTTGTCTGTCGCAATGTATGCAACCTTGTGAAAGCCAAACACTAGAAGTCGAAAGATACCTTCAGCCACTGCAGATTCCATGGTGGAAGTGGGAATAGAAAACAAAAAAATTCTACCACAAGAACGAATAAAACCAAGATCCAATCTATGAAAAATCCAAGATCTAATCTACAATATAGGTGCAACAAGATAAATGAGAACTAACCCTCGAATATCCAAAGCCTTAACGAGATCTAATCTCGCGGTTGATGACGACGATCCTTCCGACGTTGCGATCCGGCAGTGCTTTCGCACTCGATAACACGTACATAGTCAATGAATACCTTCCTCTCCATGTTCCAGCAGGCAGCGGAGGTAGTATATCCCCTCGGAATACTAGCAGCATGACAGCGTGGTGGTGGTGGTGTAGAAATCCTGTAGGGATTCGCCTAAGCTGGCGCAGAAAGAAGGAGGGAGGAGAGGTCGCGGCTAGGGTTGGGTGAAGGGGCAAGGGGGCGGCCACCCCTCCCCTCTATTTATAAAGGGAGGGTGCGGCTAGGGTTCCCCCCTTTTCCCTTTACCTCCTAGGGCCGGCACAAGGGGAGGGGGAGGGGGAAGAAAACTTCCCCCAAGTCTATCCCCTATTTTCTAGGGATTCTTTCTTAACCATAGGGGTTGACCGGTTGGGCTTCTTGGGCCTGGTGCGGTTGTCCCATGGGGCCCCGCATCATTCCCTCAGCCCATGTGTCCCCTCCCGGGGTGATGGGCCCACTGGTGGCCCTCTAGAACCTTCTATAAGCTTCAGTCAAAATACTGAAAACTTTTCCGAACCCCGGAAGATGACTACCATTATATGAATCTTATTCTTCGGACCATTCCGGACCTCCTCGTGATGTCCTGGATCCCATCTGAGACTCCGAACAACATTCGGTCTCTAACTCACATTCCATATTTACTTTAAACAACATCGAACCTTAAGTGTGTCACCTTACGGTTCACAAACTATGCAGACAAGATCGAGACACCTCTTCGATCAATAACCAATAGCGGGACCTGGAGATCCATAATGGCTCCCACATATTCAACGATGACTTCGTGATCAAAAGAACCATTAACATATGATACCAATTCACTTTGTTGCGCGATACTCTACTTATCCGAGGTTTGATCATCGGTATCTCCATACTGTGGCATCCCGCAAAACCACTACTAGAAAATCGCGTTGATTTTGTGCATTGCATCGTCATCATCATGCATTGTTTGTCAAAACTATTTTCGCAACACCCGTTTTGTTTTCTAAAACGCTCCGACTTTTACTCAAACGCCAAAACCGCATATGTTCCTGATATTTTGTTTGTCTAAAACTAATTACAAAAGATATTTGAAAACAAATAAAATATTAGATTATTTTTAGTGGGCGATCGAGCGGGCGAGTAGACCCGAGACCACCCCTGTTAAATCGGTCCAAACCTGTCCCCTAAATCCTAAAGCTACCCTCTATCCTGACCCATCCCTCCACCTCACCCCAACCAATAGGCATGTGCCACCTCACCCTCTCCCTAACCCTCACCCAATCCCCACCTGCCACGTGGCCCAACCTCTCCCTCACACCCTCCCAGCCCCACGCACACCACACACGCACACGACGCACGCACCCAGCCACCCCACCGCCCCGTCTAACCGACCACCCCGGCCCACGCGGGACCCACCTCCCACGCGCGCCCACCTCCCTCCTCCTTGCGCGCTTTCCGCCTCTCCCTACCTTCTGCTTCCTCTTCCTCCCTGGCAGTTCTCCTCCCTCAGCCCCGCCGTCGTCCCAGCGCCGGCGACCCTCACCTCGAGCCAGCTGGCGACCCTCACCGCGCTCCACCTCAGTCCGCGTGCACCGCCTCCACCATGGCCCGGCAGCCGTGAACCGTCGTCGCCGCGCCAGTCCCCGCCAACCTCGTCGCCGGGCGTCCCCCACCTTGTCTGCGCCGCAGCCTTCACCACGCCAACTCCTTCGCCTGCTGACCCCGCGTCGCGCTTCCGGCCCGGCCCCTACACCCGCCGCCGCTCAGACCCACCTCCTCGCCCAACGCCCAGCCGCCGCCGGCGCCTGCGTCCCAGCTTCGCCTAAACGGCCTCCGCCGTCCCGCAGCTCCGTCTGCTTTCGCCGCCCGCCGTCCGCGCTCGTGCCCCGCGGCCGCGCCTTCCCAGCCGGCTCGAGCTCTCCCTCGCCATGCCGTTCCTCCTCGCCGGGCAAAGCTCGCCCGCCTCCCGAGCTCATTGCGCCTGCCGCCCGCCCGTGTCGCCCATCCATGCTCGTCTCCGCCGCTCCCTCGCCGGCCAGCTGGCCTGCCCGGCTCCTGCCTGCCGTGGCCCCTGCAAACCCTGCGAGCACCCCCCGGAACCTCTAGCGTTGGCGAGGCCTCCGTCGGCCCTACTCGGCCGGTAGCAACGCGAGGTGTTGTGTGGCCATGGCACAAACCAGTGCACAACTCGAGCCGAGACCCCAAGATCTTCACGGATTCAAGACCGAACCCGCCAACGACAAGGACTCCAAGATCGACATCGAGCAGACAGATCCGGTGAACCCGGCGCCATCGAGTTCGACATCATCCTCTCTGACGCCGAGGGCCACCGGAGAGCGAGATCGCCACATGGACATCAAGTTCTCCGACATGGTTCTGAAGCCCCTCGATAAGGAAGCCAATCCTCCTACATGGAAGGAACGTCGGGCGCTTCCCGACGCCATGGCTATCGGCGCGAGCCCGACAAGATCCTCATAGCAGCAAGACCGACCTCGTGGAACCCGATGGCGCGGTAGCACAAGATCTACATCACGGACGCACCACGGACCGAAGATGCCCAGCGCCAAGTGCTTCGCCGACGCCAAGACCGACCCGACACGCGGACCGACAAGTTCTTCCCGCGACAAGATCTTGACGAGAACCGAAGAACACATGTGCGACAAGGACTCCCTCGAGAACGTCAAGTATTTCACCCCGGACACCGAGTCCGCCGAGAACCCGGATGCGACAAGAGCTACCCGTTCGAGAACGTTCCATGAGACCGACCCGTCGAACCACGGACCCTGGACCATGTCGAACCCCGAACCCCGGAACCCAAGATCGTCGAGCCCCCTCTGATGTGTGACCCCTTTTCCTCGAACCCTATTTTATAACATAATAACAACTTGTTGCATATTGAATTGTCATTCATCTCGCATACATATCTGTGGTTTGGGGGCCTTATGCCGATTCACCTAATAATTAAATATGGGGCCCATATGCGGGCAAATCTAGTCTCATATCGGCCTCATTTAAACTTGTGTAGCGAACCGGTATCTTATCTTGCCTTGTTAAAACAACATTTAAATTGCGGGGTAGGTAAATAACTGGAATCATCTAATTAATTGTCGGGACCCCGGTTCCGCTTAATGTGACCTAATTGCATCGCACCCTTTGCCATGTCATACATCATACATGCATCATGCCGATCTTCTGCCGAGTATTAAATATTGCATCCGGTGTTTCTTCTAGTGTTTTGCTTCTTCGCGGATAAGGCCGTTGAGTTGAAGTGAGCTTCGCCCCGATCTTCGGTTGAACCTTCGGCAATGTTTTCAGGCGAGCATCTCCCCCTTTCTTCCTATCTTACTTTTCTAGTATTTATTCCCTCCTGATGATCTTTGCTATCTGTGTTGCGATGCTCTAGTTTTTCGTACCCGTGATATCCCTTGCAGCCATATATAGCCTTGGACACATCCTATTACCGGTTGTTTGGTAGATAGTTGGACCCGCGTGTCGTAGTCGCTTGCTCAAGTGTTTTGTGTGACGTCAAGTACCACCATTGTTGGAGAATTGCCGCATGTTGACGTTGGAGATGATCATGGTTTACTTTTGTTCCCTTTAATTCCTGTTTAACAACTAAAATTGAATTAAGCAGAGGCATCGGTGGGTGATAGGTAAGATTTGGTTTCCGACCGCCCACTTGTGTCCGTGGGACCGAGTTCTTGACACTGTTAGAGATCGAGCGCTAACCACGGTGGGGAGATATGGGCCCCATTGATAATTACCTGATTTCAAAGTATTGTCTTGGGGCCACAACTAGTTTGAGGTTTTATTTACGATCCTGTACTTATGCCATGCTACTTACGTATTTAAATTGTGCGAGGTAACGCATTTGTCTTTATTTTGAAGCGGAATGTTTTGTTGTATCGGCCGATCCCGATTGGGGACTTTCTGTCGTTCTGACCATTGTCAAACCCTAAGTCCGTCTCGGAGACCCCGACTTCGTTGCGGGTGTACTTAGTGGGGTGGCCCCGTGCTTGCTTTGGGTGCAGGAGTCGTGACTTAGGCCCGACATCTGGATGGGTGTATGTTAAGCGATCGGCAAAAGTCGAAGTGCTGTGGATACTTTGGTGCACCCTGCAGGGTTTAATCTTTTCGAGAAGTCGTGTCGCGGTTATGGACGACTTGGAGCACAGATGTGATCATAGACAACTATAACTAAAGTTTCTTGTTTTAAATTGACTGTATCGATATGATTAGTAATCGACTTCACTACAACGGAATGGCTAAGTAAAAGTACCAACAATTGCTGGGTTTTGGGGTTATCTCATGCTAATTGTATCGACTAGTAAGTCTTTGCAAGTCACGGAATGATTAACTAAAAGTGCCCACGCTTACCTTATCGAGCGATTATCTAAACGACTAGTAATTGCCGCAACGATAATCGAATAAGTAAACCGCCAACTGTGTGAGTTCTTGGTTGACTTCCTAAATGCGGTTTCGAGGGTAAACGCCAGATGGGTTTGTTTGGCGATAGTATCGAGTTGGATCCGAATAGGTCTTTCTCACCTCTCGATAGCGCCGGTATCGAGTCTCTATAGGTTGTTCGATTGCATCTTTGCCGACGCTTGATCCACCATACCTATGTGGCGAGGCCTGGAATTCTAGCCTCGCTGTCTTGGCCTCGATCTTGGCGCTCCTTCTTTTCCTTTGCCTTTGTCGGCACCCTTTGGTTTGAGCAGGTTTTGAGATCGACGCCGTTAGCGGGGTTACCCTTCCGGCTTGGCACAGGGGTTATGGGCGCCATTGGTTATTCTTGTGGCTCTTAGCCCCATTTGCTTCTTGTCCGTAGTCGGACGCTCTACCGTTTTCAAGGTGATTTGGATCTTGTACATTATATCGTATTCTTGACTCTTTGAGTCATTATATATATCTCTCTGTGGGTCCCATCGAGGACTGTTGTGTAATGTTATTACTTCGTTTTCCACCCTTGCGAAAGTGCTGGTGAGCACCTTTGAATCGTTTCTATGCGGGTTTGGCGAATTTTGCTCAAACTTGCATAGGCGATTCGAGGGTGAGTGGTATCGAGCTCGTGATTTGCGATACCCCACAAGTCCAGCCTGTAGGATAACCTAGCTAACGGCCGAAGTAGAGTGTACAAAACTATTTTGCAAAGTCGGTTGGATAGTTCTGGTTAGGTCTGATTTTTCTCCTTACCCCTCTGCTATTCCCCTCTTATCTCTACGCGTTTTGAATCCGCTCTCATATCTTTCTTCGAGTCCAGGAATTCTCGTGGTTGGGTTTCCGTCGTACCTTCAGGGTTTCGCTTCCTCCTCCGATAACGGTGTTCTACCATCCGGTGCTCAAGCTGAGGAATCAAATCTGTGTGGTACCATTCTTTGTTCCTTGCTTGTGCCTTCCGTGTTTCCGGCGCGACGACATCATCTCGTCGATCCGATCTGAGTCGCATCACTCCTTTGTTCGAACCTCGCTTGTCGAGATCTTGATCTGAATCAGGGTTGGTTGCATAATCCGTCTATTAGGTATGCAGGTAATGCTTTGAGTGCGGGATGGAGTCGACCATACCACAACTCTTATCATTCGCTCGGTATATTAAATAGTGGATCGATGCAATTTTACTCCTTCCATGGAAGTTAGAGGTGGCCTTACCTTTAACCTCGTCGTTGTTTATCCGAGTGTTCTCTTGTGACAGGAACAACGACCTCTTGTTAGTGGTGTCGCGAAGATCTACGAGCGAAGGCGCGAATCGCCGACCTTTCCTTCCGGTACCATGAGGCGGATCTCGGCGAGATCCTTGTTAGTGGTGTCTAATTGTGGCATCCCATAAAACCACTACTAGAAAATCGCGTTGATTTTGTGCATTGCATCGTCATCATCATGCATTGTTTGTCAAAACTATTTTCAACACCCGTTTTGTTTTCTAACGCTCGACTTTTACTCAAACGCAAACCGCATATGTTCCTGATATTTTGTTTGTCTAAAACTAATTACAAAAGATATTTGAAAACAAATAAAATATTAGATTATTTTTAGTGGGCGAACGGCGGGCCGAGTAGACCCGAACGACCACCCCTGTTTTTAAATCGGTCCAAACCTGTCCCACCCTAAATCCTAAAGCTACCCTCTATCCTACCCAACCCATCCCTCCACCTCACCCCAACCAATAGGCATGTGCCACCTCACCCTCTCCCTAACCCTCACCCAATCCCCACCTGCCACGTGGCCCAACCTCTCCCTCATACCCTCCCAGCCCCACGCACACCACACACGCACACGACGCACGCACCCAGCCACCCCATCGCCCCGTCTAACCGACCACCCCGGCCCACGCGGGACCCACCTCCCACGCGCGCCCACCTCCCTCCTCCCTGCGCACGCGCTCTGCCCGCCTCTCCCCTACCTTCTCTGCTTCCTCTTCCTCCATGACTGTTCTCCTCCTCCCCTGGCCGCCGTCGTCCCATGGCGCGGCGACCCTCCACCTCGAGCTGAGCGACCCTCCGCGCTCCTCACCTCCAGCGTCCGCGTGCCGCCTCCACCAGCGGCCCGGCCAGCTGAACCCCGTCGCCACGCCAGTCCGCCAACCTCGTCGCCGGGCGTCCCACCCAGCGTCTGCCGCAGCCTCCACGCCAACTCCCTTCCCGCCACCAACCCGCGTCAAGCGCTTCCGGCCGGCCCTTTGCTACACCCGCCGCGCCAGACCCACCTCCTCGCCTAACGCCAGCTTGCCCGCCGGGCGCCTCGTCCCAGCGCCGCTCGCTTAGGCCGGCCTCCGTCCAGCTCCCGCCTCGCCGCCCTCGCGCCAAGACGCGCCGCCCAGCGCGCCTTCCAGTGGCTCGAGCTCGCCCTGTGCCGTTCCTCCTCGCCGGAGCCGAGCTCCGCCTCCCGAGCTCCGCTGCGCCTCGCCGCCCCGGCCGTGTCGCCCATCATGGCTCGTCTCCCCGCTCCTCGCCCGGCCCGCTGTGGCCTGCCCTGCTCCACCACCTGGTGCCCCACCGTCGCTGCAGGCACCCCCTCGGAACCTCTAGCGTTGGCGGGCCTCGTCGGCCTTCCTCGGCCCTACAACGCTTGGTAGCAACGAGGTGTTGTGTGGCCATGGCACAAACCAGTGCACAACTCCGAGCCGAGACCCCAAGATCTTCACGGATTCAAGACCGAACCCGCCAACGACAAGGACTCCAAGATCGACATCGAGCAGGCGATCCGGTGAACCCCGGCGCCATCCGGAGTTCGACATCATCCTCTCGACGCCGAGCGCCCCATCGGAGAGGCGAGATCGCCACATGGACATCAAGTTCTCGACATGGTTCTGAAGCCCCTCGATAAGGAAGCCAAGCCTCCTACATGGAACAGAGGAACGTCGGGCCGCTTCCCGACGCCATGGCTATCGGCCGAGCCCGACAAGATCCTCAGCGGCAAGACCGACCTCGTGGAACCCGATGGCGCGCCGTAGCACAAGATCTACATCACGGACGCACCACGGACCAAGATGCCCGAACGCCAAGTGCTTCGCCTCGCCAAGACCGACCCGACGCGGACCCGACAAGTTCTTCCCGGACAAGATCTTGACGGAGAACCCGAAGAACACATGTGCGACAAGGACTCCCTCGAGAACGTCAAGTATTTCACCCCGGACACCGAGTCCGCCGAGAACCCGGATGCGACAAGAGCTACCCCGTTACCGAGAACGTTCCCGCGAGACCGACCCCGTCAGAACCCTGGACCCTGGACCATGTCGAACCCCGAACCCCGGAACCCAAGATCGTCGAGCCCCCTCTGATGTGTGACCCCTTTTCCTCGAACCCTATTTTATAACATAATAACAACTTGTTGCATATTGAATTGTCATTCATCTCGCATACATATCTGTGGTTTGGGGGCCTTATGCCGATTCACCTAATAATTAAATATGGGGCCCATATGCGGGCAAATCTAGTCTCATATCGGCCTCATTTAAACTTGTGTAGCGAACCGGTATCTTATCTTGCCTTGTTAAAACAACATTTAAATTGCGGGGTAGGTAAATAACTGGAATCATCTAATTAATTGTCGGGACCCCGGTTCCGCTTAATGTGACCTAATTGCATCGCACCCTTTGCCATGTCATACATCATACATGCATCATGCCGATCTTCTGCCGAGTATTAAATATTGCATCCGGTGTTTCTTCTAGTGTTTTTCTTCTTCGCGGATAAGGCCGTTGAGTTGAAGTGAGCTTCGCCCCGATCTTCGGTTGAACCTTCGGCAATGTTTTTAGGCGAGCATCTCCCCCTTTCTTCCTATCTTACTTTTCTAGTATTTATTCCCTCCTGATGATCTTTGCTATCTGTGTTGCGATGCTCTAGTTTTTCGTACCCGTGATATCCCTTGCAGCCATATATAGCCTTGGACACATCCTATTACCGGTTGTTTGGTAGATAGTTGGACCCGCGTGTTGTAGTCGCTTGCTCAAGTGTTTTGTGTGACGTCAAGTACCACCATTGTTGGAGAATTGCCGCATGTTGACGTTGGAGATGATCATGGTTTACTTTTGTTCCCTTTAATTCATGTTTAACAACTAAAATTGAATTAAGCAGAGGCATCGGTGGGTGATAGGTAAGATTTGGTTTCCGACCGCCCACTTGTGTCCCGTAGGACCCGAGTTCTTGACACCTGTTCCGAGATCGAGCGCGCTAACCACAAAGTGGGGATATGGGCCCCCATTGATAATTACCGATTTCAAAGTATTGTCTTGGGGGCCACAACTAGTTTGAGGTTTTATTTACGATCCTGTACTTATGCCATGCTACTACGTATTTAAATTGTGCAGTAATCGCTTTGTCTTTATTTGAAGCGGAATGTTTTCATGTATCGGCGATCCCGATTGGGGACTGCATCGTTCTGACCATTGTCGCAAACCCTAAGTCCGTCTCGGAGACCGGCCGACTTCGTTCTTGGTGTACTTAGTGGGGTGGACCCCGTGCTTGCTTTAGTGCAGGAACGCGTCGTGACTTAGGCCCCGCCGACATACCGATGGGTGTATGTTAACCGATCCGGCAAAAGGGTCGAAGTGCTGTGGATACTTTGGTGCACCTCGCAGGTTTAATCTTTTCGAGAAGTCGTGTCCGCGGTTATGGACGACTTGGAGCACAGTGCTTGATCATAGACAACTATAACTAAAGTTTACTGTTTTAAATTGACCTGTATCTGATATGATTAGTAATCAGCTTCACTACAACGGAATGGCTAAGTAAAAGTACCAACAATTGCTGGGTTTTGGGGTTATCTCATGCTAATTGTATCTGACTAGTAAGTGCTGCAACTGTCACGGAATGATTAACTAAAAGTGCCCACTGCTTACCTTATCAGAACGATTATCTAAACCTGACTAGTAATTGCTGCAACGATAACTGAATAAGTAAAACTGCCAACTGTGTGAGTTCCTCGGTTGACTTCCTCGTCTGGTTTCGAGGGGGGAAACGCCATGATGGGTTTGTTTGGCGATAGTATCAGGTTGGATCCGAATAGGTCTTTCTCACCCCTCTCTGATAGCCGCCAGTTGTATCGAGTCTCTATAGGTTGTTCAGTGCATGCTGCCGCTTCAGTCCACCATACCTATGTAGGGCCGCAATTCTAGCCTCGCCGTGTCTTGGCCTCGATCTTGCCTCCTTCTTTTCCTTTGCCTTTGTCGGCACCCTTTGGTTTGAGCAGGTTTTGAGATCGGCCGTTAGCGGGGTTACCCTTCCGCTTGGCGGGCAGGTTATGGACGCCATTGGTTATTCTTCGAGCTCTTAGCCCCATTTGCTTCTTGTCCGTAGTCGGACGCTCTACCGCTTTCAAGGTGATTTGGATCTTGTACATTATATCGTATTCTTGACTCTTTGAGTCATTATATATATTCTGTTCTATGGGTCCCATCGGACCTGTTGTGTAATGTTATTACTTTTCCTTTCCACGAAAGTGCCTGGTGGGCACCTTTGAATCGTTTCTATGCGGGTTTGGCGAATTTTGCTCAAACTTGCATAGGCCCGATTCTGAGGGTGTTACACATACCTAGTTCAACCTCGTTACCGATAAGTACTATTTACTCGTACCATGATATGACATCCCTTGTGACCTAGTCACATGCTTGCAAGCTAATTGGATGACATTCCACCGAGAGGGGCCAGAGTATATCTATCTGTTATTTGGATGGACAAATCCCATTCTTGATCCATGCGCTTCAACACATACTTTCAGAATACCCAATGCCACCTTTATAACCACCCAGTTATGACGTGGCGTTTGATGTCATAAAATTACTCATCCGATGATGGTGATTAATATGATCTCATGGTCGAATGATTAGGTCACTATGTATTCGAAAGCTTGTATCAAAACAAACTTAATGACTTGATCTTATGCTATGCTTACTATGAGTGTGTGTCCATCACATCATTCTCCTAATGATATGATCTTGTTATTAATAACATCCAATGTTCATTATCAGGAAACCATGATCATATCTTAATCAACAGGATGGCTTAACAAGAGGCTTACTAGGGACTCTTTTATGTTTACAAAACATACAAGTATTACTGTTTCCTATTAATACAATTATAGCATGGGATGTAAACATTTATCAAAAATACAAAGAAATAATAATAAACACTTTATTATTGCCTATTGGGTATATCTCCAACAGAAATCAATATGGATTGCATTGTGGGTTTACCCAAGTCCATGAGCGGAAATGACTCCATTAGGGTCATAGTGGATCGTCTCACCAAAGTGTCCCACTTCGTACCAGTGAAGACCACCCTTCGATCTGACCAGCTAGCTCAAATGTACGTTAATATAATAGTCAGACTTCATAGTGTACCCAGGATAATAGTATCAGACAGAGGTACCCAATTTACCTCGAAGTTTTGGATTGACCTACAACATGTCGTGGGGAATCAACTTCAGCACAGCTTACCACCCCCAGACCGATGGTCAGACCGAGCGAGTCAACCAGATACTCGAAGATATGCTCCAAGCTCCCGTATTGGACTACGCAGTCGGATGGGAGGACAACCTTCCATATGCATAATTTTCATACAATAACAGCTACCAAGGGAGTATTAAGATGCCCCTTTTTGAAGCCATGTATGGACAAAAGTGCGGAACCCCGCTAAATTGGATAGAAGCTGGGGATGGGAAACTCTTTGGACCTAAGGTTATTATAACATCCCAGCATTTAGGAACCTAACGAAGGGTAGATTTAGGATTATGTATTGTTGCATGCATCTATTTGTGAAAAGGTGGGTAAATTTTTTGCCAAATAAAACTTTAAGTGATCAATGTTTCTTTCTTACTTTAAGATTAGATTTAGACTTAAAGGAGGATTGTTATAAACTTTGATGTGATCTAAAAGAAGTATGTGTGTTTTGAAATGGGTTTGAATTTAAAAAACTTAAGTGTTTGAATAATAATTTAAAAGATTTAGATATAAGATTTGAATCTTAAATTAATTAAGATATAGGTAGTATAACTTAAATCCCAAAACAATAGAAATTATGAAATTCATTTCCATATTATAAAGACATAAACAAATTACAACAGAATAAAGAATAAGGATATTCTTTATTAATAATAATATAATCTTTATTACAATTGACTAAAATAAAGATTACAAGAACTATAAAAGAAAAATTACAAAGGACTAAGAAAATTACATCTACTAACTATCCTATATCTAAAACCTAAACTACATCTTCATCTTTATCTTTGAACCTGCAAAACAAAGATTAAACAGAAATAAAACAAGATTAGTGTTAGTAGATATTTCTCTCAGATATGTTAGTGAGGTGCACTTGACAATCTCATCATTGAGAAATGTTAAGGAGGGGCAAGTTTCACCAATATGAAAGATTTCATCTTTCATAAATTCCCAGCCAAAATACAAATGATGACCAAAAGGACCAATTCACCACCAAGGTAAAAGTAGATTGGTAATAGTAAGTTCAAATTTTCGAACCTATCCATATGTGCATAAGCACAGCTGCACACACAAGCATGCAAAGGGTGTGCTATCGACTTCACAAGCACAACCAGATCAACCAAAACCAGAGCACAGCCGTGGGGAAGCACCTCAGTGCAACACCACACCACACCACAACACAGCCAGGGTGAACATCAAGTAAACCAAGAACAACAGCCAAACCAACCACCAGATTAACCCAAACATCACCAGGATGGTGACATAAGGAGGGGGATGAACCAGGTGGATAGCAAGGCCAAACCCAGGAGCTAGGAGGAGCAGGCTAGCTCCAGATCAAGCACAGGATTCCAGTAAAACCAGATCAAGATCATCACCAACTTACTCCACAAATATCAACTTTTGTGGTGAGTTTCATAAAACCTTAACATGTACTAATCATCTTATTTAGAGAAAGGCATGTGTTGTTTTACAAAACAAACCCTCAGAAGACACCCAAGTGGGGTGAATCCATCATAGGGATTTCTGAAAATCTAAAGGCAAACAGCAAAGCACCAGAATCCAAACAGAGCTCAGAGCAACATCCTTGCTCTGGTTGTCAAACAATATTCTACAATTCAATCATACATATACATATGATCTATTTCTAGGCACATCCCTAAAAGAAGGGTAGCACCTTAGAAACAAATCTTTGGGATCCATAGATTGATCAAGCTCACTAGCATTTTTCCAAGCTATGATTCAATAAAGAATAGTTGGTACCACTACCAGGACTATCTAGATGAACCAATTAGATAAGATTTGAATCCCTAAGCCTCAGACCAACATCATTGGTCATAGGAAATTCAGATAAGAGAATCTCTATTTATGTTTCAAAGCCAAGATTATTTTAAACATAAACTAACCAAATCCATGGTTTAGAATCAAACTTGTGTGCCATACATGATGGTGTCACAAGAACAATCCATTATGAATCAGGAAAGATAGTAAATCGTCATAGATTCAGACAATCAACTAACTAATCATTTTCCTTTTAACACAGGAATCATAACTAGGATATTTTTATGTTACACTTCACTGTTTGAGATCATGATGATCTCAGACCACATGTTAATTCCCAAACTAACAGCACTAGGACAGTAGCTGTATCCTACCATAATCAGGACCATGAATCCAATAAATAGTAGAAAGCTATCAAATCATTGACTTTACCAAGCATGTTTCCCATACAACCACATCATCTGAATCAGATGCAATCCAAGCATCAAATCATCTAGTAAGCCACCAGAAACATCATATATCATTTTACGCAACAATCCGCAGGCCAATAAGCATTTAGCATGTGTACAGATTATCTAAACATGAATCAATTCATCCAGTACATGAACAAGCACATCACAGGAACCAAAAGGGATAATCATCCTAATCTGAATCAAACAGTAGAAAGAGAGGACACTGCTAACATCTAGCATCAAATTAGCAAACACAGGGAGCACCAGGAGAGGGGAATCAAACTCTCAGTAGGTCCTCGCTGAAAGATATGAGAGGAAGCAGGGGGGGCGACGACCATGGTGGCACGGGGAGCACCCCAGAGGGGCGCTGCAACCCGCACGGCGCCACGACAACGACCCTGATCACGCCTGGAGGTGAGAGCATCACCTCAACGCACGACGACCACGGTCGCACTTGAATCCATGCCAATCCCCAAATCCTAGGGTTCGGGACGACATCGATCCATCGCAGGAGAGCCCTAGGCTCGAATCCGATCGGATAGAACGAACGGACTTCATCGACAACCCCCTAATACACCACGGCGGCGACCCAAACGACCGACGGAGGCAGGAATCGCCGGTGGCGGCATCGCCGGCCACAGGTTCAGGGTCAGAGGAGGAGAAGATGAACTCGAGAGAGAGAGAGAGAGGTAGTGAGGAGTGGGCTGAGCTGGGCCAGACCCTTCGGGGTGCCTCTTTTGTCTAGTACTAGTGGGCCAACAGGGCCCAATAAGAACAACCAGCCCAGAAACAATCTCAGGCATGTTTTAATAAAAAGAAAAAGACCAAAATACCCTTGGATTTAATAAAATTCTAGTAAATAAAATAAAAATCCAAAAATTATAAATAAAAATTTTTTGGATTCAAAAAAATCCAAACTACCCAAATAAATTAAAAGTATAAAATTTTAGACATTTAAATTTTATTAGGAATTTTGTAAATTATATATTCCTTATGGAATTTTACAAAATTATTGAAAGGTGATAAAATTAATTAAAATTCACTTTCATTATGTATTAATATGGTAGTATTTTAAAAAATACTAAATAAATATTTAATCACCATTTTTAATGTATAATTGATAATTCCTAAAAGGATTATTAAATCAATAAAAATCAAATAAAAGGGAAATAAAATAAAATAATTCAATATATGTTATAAAATATTAAAAAGTAATATTTATAAATCCTTTATTACTAAAAAGGGACTTTTGGGGTAAATGCATATAAATATTAAATAATGCATGACATTACTTGCATAATCATTTTGCTTCTCCAAATATTGTCCTTACCGGGCAATAATGATGTTTTTGTAGAACTAGAAGCTCAAGGTCCAGTGCAAGCATCAAACTTCACTACCTTGCCATCACAAGGCAAGTTCATCACTTGCTCATGTCCTTTGAAGTGTCTTTATCAAAGTATTTGCAAATTGTGTGTTATCATATATGCTATAAAGAAAGAAAATATTATTTTCACAGATAAATAAATTATAGATATCATCCTAAGTGGTGATATGATGGAGCAATAGAACTTAGAGTTCTAATTGCAATAATGATGATCAAGTAGGGACTTAATAACCCCTGACATAAGTGATTCTAGCGCCATATATTACGCGTTAGCCATGAGATTTGGAATGGGACAGAGAAGTCAGCTGTTTCTTCTTCCTCTCGCATGAAGCCGGATGTGCATGTCGTGGCTGTTATCCTCGTAGCGTGCATATTAATTGGTAATTCGTAGAGGATATGCAACATATGGGTGGGAACCCTCAACGTCCCACGATAGTTCTGGCATCTAACGGTTTGTACAAGCCATTGCCGTAATTCATTATGTGGGCATGGTGTACACCAAGGAGGCATGCAGGATCGCGAAGGGGGCAGTGATTGGCTTGGACCAACTACTCGTCCCAACATCATGGAATTGTGGACGGGAAAGTACGCTCGGTTGTGCAACAAGGAGTTGATCTCTCATGGGTAAAGTAACGCACCTCTGTAGAGTGTAAGAATTGTAACTTGTTACTCCCTGTTCCGGGAAGGAGCTACGAACGCAGCAGGAAAGGAACTCCATGAAAGTTCTAGTCAACCTGTGAAGGATGATTGTCATAGTATTTCAGAATAAAATCAATCTTTGAAGAAAGATTTACAAAAACTGCATAGTGCCAAGGATTTATAATCCGAGGTGGTAGTTAGAGCTTCAAACTTCCCACCTTGCATATAATGAACTTGTTGGGTAATGCTGTTACTCATTCTTTCCTTTGATCCCTTGCTTAGACTCTGAGGATTCCGAAGACGTGCCAATGTATGCAGCCGAATGCCAAGAAGACGTGTTCTACGAGGAACCTGATCTATCTGGAGGAGTTGAAGGCGTGGACTACGAGATCCGCTACGGTGTCGATGAGAACGAGTCCACTTAAGGGTCTAGTTAGTAGTAACTAACGAGCGACATGAGCTCTATAAAATAAGTGTTGAGCCCCTCCTAGTCGGAGTTGTTACTTTTAAATTTCCATTGAACATATTATATTTTGGTTTGTAAGTTGGATCTTTTGGAAGTCTTGAACTTCCGATTGTAATAATAATAATGTGTGTACCTTTGTAATATGGACCCGCAATGTTTCTGTTGTACCACTCTGAGGGATGTGATATTTACGGAACGGTGTTCTGTGGATGTCATGCCAATGACTATAGTGTACTACACATGCAAAGGTTTCTTTGGTCACCATGATTGGTATCAGAGCAAATTGCTTTGACCTTAGGTTGGAAACCTAGTTAAGGGTATTACCTGTAGGAGATTTGGCAACGATAAAGAATTCTCTAAAAGTATTATAATGGGTATTCAAATGAGAATATTCCGTTATATATTTTAGTGCGATAATTCTTTGTTATGATGCAATATATTATTGGATACTAATCAAAACTATTTTTCTGATATACAGAGATATGGCACCAAAGTTTCCAAAACAGACTTTGGTAAGGAAAGAGGAGACTCTTGATGATTATCAAGGATCATTTACAGACCAACTTCGTCAACTTCTAAAGCTTTTTAATTGTCCAACTAGAATTCCAGTGAACACTATCACTTATCTTGATGGCCGGATGTTATCCAAGTATCGTGTGAGTATCTAAATTCCAGAGAAGCTTGGACTGTACCACGATCTACCCATAGGATAAGGTAGGAGTCATTTAGCAGCCTATCATGTTGCTGTTGTGGAGGCAATAGCTAATATACGGGAGAAGAAAACCAAGGAGCTAGAAGGTAGCACATTTTCTGTGATACCTCATGATTCTATAGACTCGGAGCCTATACCGGATCATCTTAATTTAGTTGAGAAGCATCCTAAGTTAGATTCCAAGTTTATGGACAGATACCGGACACTCGTTGCGTTTTTTTATAAGACTCATCAAGTGATTGTTGAAGACAAAAATGACATGTTAGAGGATCTAACTGATCCGAAAAGGAGGAAGCAGTTAGCATCCCAGTTAGAGAGAAGCAAGTAGTAGTGCAACACCTATCTTTAAGGATATACCTATAGATCCGGAATCTTTTACACCATATCCTTACTCACCAGGACCTGAACCTATCCTACTATAGATATGCGGTATGCAGTACCACAGGGCTCAGAGGATGGTTCTGACTCAGAACTTCCTATTGAGAACTCGGATGGATGGAGAATGGGATCATATAATGGATCTCATGAACACCAGATGTCCACAGATGGTTCTGACAGAAATGTTGGACAATCTAGTTGGATGGGTGCACGGATGAATCCTAATAACAGAAGTAGGAATACCATGTCAATAGATGATCAGGATGAAGAAGAAGATCTTAAGGAAAGAGTGTTTGAATCATCAACATCTTCTCAAGGCCCAGGGAATATACATTATACAGTATTCAATTATCTGGTCCACGAGAGCACATGGGGAGCAGCAGGATCTGCGTATCCTGCTGACAACTCTAGAGATGAAGCTCGGGAGATGCAGGCTGGAGATAATGTTGAATATGTTTCTGAAGACTTTTCAGCTGAGCTGGAGGGAGTCGATGCACTCAGGTTGAGTAATGACTCAAGTCCTGATACTTCAGATACAGAGTATGTTCCTTCTGAAGGCCATTTGTTCCACAAACTGTGCGACGGTCAACACGTCATCACGGTTGGACCTCAGGCATGTATGATGAGCGTAATTACTATTAGAAAGAGACAACTAGACAGTAGTATCAAGTACTGTGTATTGTACTCTAGAAATAAGGTAGTTTTGTAAAATACCAATATGGTATATGTTATAATGACTTTATATCATTATGATATTATATGTAAAATGCATATTTGGATTTCTTTGGATCTTTATTGCGTGACTAGTTCTATGCATAAAGTCGAGCTCATAACACATGTGCATGATGTAATTATGAGTATTCGCTTTATGATGCAGGACTAGGGGGTCATGGATATGAGGGTAGAAATGGAAACTAAGCAGCAGCGGATGGAGCATGAGGCCAAGGAAAAAGCCGATGCCGATACAGTAAATCAAGGAGCATTACCACCACCATCAATGAGGCCGTTAATGGAGCAGAACTTTATGCAATGTATGCAAATGATGCAAGAGACCCAGAACAAGTTCATGGAAGAATTGCTGGGTAGAGCAAATCAGAGGGCACCTGAAGGTGGAGGAGTGAGTTTATATGATTTCCAGAATGCAAGACCGTTACCTTTTGCATCAGCCCCTGAACCAATGGATGCAGAAGACTGGTTAGCAGATACAGAGAGGAAGCTGAAAACTGTAGGTTGCAATGATGAGGAAAATTTGAGGTATGCAACTCATCTGCTGACCGGACCTGCGGCATCATGGTGGGAAAATCAATTAGCTATGCAACCACCAGGAAGGGAGTTTACCTGGGAGGAGTTCAAGCAGAGATTCCGTGAATATCATGTTCCGGAAAGCGTCATGGAGTTGAAGAGGAGAGAATTTGAGGAGCTTCAGCAAGGACATACTAGTGTCATGAAGTACATCCGGGAGTTTAGCCAACTGTCTCGTTATGCCGAGGAGGATGTTAACACCGAAGAGAAGAGGAAGAAACGTTTCTTGCATGTATTAAATCCGTTTGTAAAGATGCAACTAAGGTTAGCCAATAAGCAAACTTATCAGCAGTTGTTGGATGCAACCATTACTTTTGAGGATGATTACAAGAATGTCCAAGAGGACCGGAGGAAGAGAGCCAAGAAGGAAACCAAGAGAATTCAGGCAAGCAAACCTAAACCTAACCTGGAGTTCAAACCCCGAAATAGGAATTATGGCAACAACAACAATAACAATAACAATAACAATAACAAGGGCAGTGGTGGAAATCAATCTAATCCTAGAAGGAATGTTATCTGTAACAACTGTGGAATTCCAGGGCATTTCCAGAGGGAGTGCAAAAAGCCTGTAGTGATCTATTACGGTTGTGGTCAGAAGGGGCATATCAAGCCGGATTGTCCGAGCAAACCACCGGGAGGATGGCCTACCAAGGGAGGAGGACAAGCCAGTGGAGGAAATGGATAGCCCAATAAAGGAGGAAACAATGGTAAGAACAATAATGGCAAGAGAAACCGACCTACCGGAAAACTGAACTGTGCAACCCTCGAGGAGGTGGATAATTCGGAGCATGCAGTAATAGGTACGCTCAATATCCTTACCAATCCCGGCAAAGTTCTATTTGATACTGGTGCAACTACTTCATTCATTTCTAAAGAATTATGTGATAAGTTCGGGATTAGAAGGGCAACGTTAGAACGTCCTATGACCGTAGTTACGGCAGGAGGGAATGTGATTGTACGCCACATAAAACAAGATCAGGTTATCTCGATCTGTGGTTGTACATATTCCACAGACCTTTATGTGATTCCTTTGAAGGGAATTGCAGTAGTGCTGGGGATGGATTGGATGATGGAACACGGAGCTCAGATTAATTGTGAGGAGAAAACTGTCTCAATAAAAACTCCAAGTGGAGCAAGGATAGTTTACCAGGCAGATAAACACGGTCATATCATGGTGGATCTGCAGTTGAACTCAATGAAGGAAGTTAAATTAGAAGAAATTCCTGTAGTTAATGAATTCCAAGATGTTTTCCCAACGGAATTACCAGGAATGCCACCAGACCGGGAGATAGAGTTCACCATTGACCTAATACCTGGTACAACACCAATAGCTCAGGCACCATATAAAATGGGACCCAAGGATTTGAAAGAACTCAAGGAGAAAATTGATGAGTTAGCAAGAAAAGGATTTATTCAGGAAAGTGTATCTCCATGGGGAACACCAGTAATTTGTGTGGATAAGAGAGATGGTGGAAGACGAATGTGTGGCGTTTATAGAAATCTGAACAATGTGACGATCAAGAACAAGTATCCTTTACCAAGAATTCAATATTTGTTTGATCAAGTGAAAGGAGCTGGAGTATTTTCAAAGATCGATTTAAGATCTGGATACCATCAAATAAAAATCAAGCCGGAAGATGTTCCAAAACAGCATTTGTCTCAAGATATGGACACCATGAGTATCTGGTGGTACCATTTGGTTTGACCAATGCACCGGCAATATTCATGAATCTGATGAACAAGATCTTCATGCCATATTTGGATAAGTTTGTCATCGTATTTATTGATGATATTCTGATATATTCCAAGGATAAGGAAGAGCATGCTGACCATTTGAGAATAGCATTGCAGACTTTAAGAGAACATAAGCTTTATGCTAAGTTCAGTAAGTGTGAGTTCTGGTTATATGAGATAGAATTCCTCGGTCATGTGATCAGTAAAGATGGGATTGCTATGAATCCATCTAAAGTTCAGTCAGTACTAGAGTGGACTGCACCAACCAATGTGAACCAAATTCGAGGTTTCCTAGGAATGGCTGGTTATTATCGGAGATTCATTGAAGGTTTCTCCAAAATAGCCGGACCAATGACCAAATTATTAAGGAAAAATACACCATTTAAGTGGTATGAGAAGTGTGAAGCAAGTTTCCAAGAGTTGAAAACAAGATTAACCACAGCTCCAATCTTAGCAGTTCCTGAAACAGGAAAGGATTTCACCATATACTGTGATGCATCTAAAGAAGGTTTGGGTTGTATATTAATGCAAGATCGGAAAGTAATTGCTTATGGTTCAAGACAATTGAAACCACATGAAGTCAACTATCCAACTCATGATTTAGAGTTAGCAGTAGTAGTTTTTGCACTGAAAGGATGGAGGCATCTTCTTTATGGAGCCAGATGTGAGTTATACATTGACCATAAAAGTCTCAAATATTTCTTCACTCAAAAGGAATTGAACATGAGACAGAAGCGTTGGTTGGAATTAATCAAAGATTATGATCTAACAATCAATTACACCCCCGGAAAAGCAAATGTTGTAGCAGATGCTTTAAGCAGAAAGAGTGCAGATATTCAGCCTAGCAACAGAGAGTTACCAAAAGAGTTAGAAATGGACTTGGAAAGATTAGAACTGCAATTCATCAGGACAGAGCTTCTTGGAGGATTAGCGACTATGCAGGTAGTTGCAGAACATGACAGTGATCTTAAGCAAGAAATTTTTAGACGTCAAGAAGAAGACCCTTTTATTGCGGAGGAAATTCGGAGGATATCTCAAGGGCAAAAATCGGTTTTTCGCCTTGGAGATTATGGATATTTATGGTTCCAAGATCGTTTATGTGTTCCAGATGTGACTGAGATTAGAAATGTCATACTCAAAGAAGCACATGCTACCCCATATTCTATACATCCAGGGAGTACTAAGATGTATATGGATTTAAAGGAACTATTCTGGTGGAATAACATGAAAAGAGATATTGCTAAATATGTATTTGAATCCCATACTTGTCAAAGAGTGAAAGCTGAACATCAAAATCCAGCAGGACCATTACAACCCTTAGAAATTACGGAATGGAAATGGGAGGAAATAGGCATGGATTTTATCACAGGATTACCTATGACACCAAAAAAGGACATGATATGGGTAATAGTGGACAGACTCACTAAGAGTGCACATTTTATTCCAGTGAATCAAAAGGATAATGCCGAGAAGTTAGTTGAAGTATATGTTAAAGAGATAGTAATTAAGCATGGAGTACCCAAGAAGATCGTAACTGATAGGGGATCAGTGTTTACTTCAGCATTTTGGAAGCAATTTCATGAAGCACTTGGTTCAAAGTTAGATTTTAGCACGGCATATCATCCTGAGACAGGAGGTCAAACTAAAAGAACAAATCAAATACTAGAAGACATATTGAGGGCTTGTGCACTAGATTTTGGAGGAACATGGGAGGATCACTTACCATTGGCAGAATTTCTTATAACAATAGCTATCAGAGTAGTCTGAAGGAAGCTCCATATGAGGTTATGTATGGAAGGAAGTGTAGATCACCAATATGTTGGTATGAACCTGGAAGCAACAAAGAATTTGCACCAGATTATATCAAGGAGAGACAAGACATCATTGATAAGATCAGGGATAGACTGAAAATAGCCCAGAGCAGGCAGAAAAGTTATGCGAATCAAAGCCAAAGATCATGGCATCCAGAAGTAGGAGATATGGTCTATTTGAAAGTAAGTCCAATGAAAGGAGTAAAAAGGTTCGGAGTAAAAGGGAAATTAAGTCCAAGATATATCGGACCATTCAAGATACTGAGTCAAAACAGAATTATAGCTTATGCTTTAGAGTTACCATCAAGACTGGCTCAAGTGCATAATGTTTTTCATGTGTCACAACTTCGCAAATGTTTGAAAGTTCCAGAGGATGCAATAACACATCAAGAGATAGAACTACAAGCAGACCTGACTTATATTGAAAAGCCCTACAAGATTCTGGAAGAAAATTGGAAAAGATTGAGGAATAGGGCAATCAAATATTGCAAAGTACAATGGGAACATCACCCTGAAAGGGAAGCCACATGGGAGAAGGAAGAGGATTTAAGAAAGACTTATCCAGAACTATTCAGGTACATATCTAACAAACTTCGGGACGAAGTTTCATTTAAGGGGGGGAAGTCTGTAACATCCCAGCATTTAGGAACCTAACGAAGGGTAGATTTAGGATTATGTATTGTTGCATGCATCTATTTGTGAAAAGGTGGGCAAAATTTTCGCCAAATAAAACTTTAAGTGATCAATGTTTCTTTCTTACTTTAAGATTAGATTTAGACTTAAAGGAGGATTGTTATAAACTTTGATGTGATCTTAAAAGAAGTATGTGTGTTTTGAAATGGGTTTGAATTTTAAAAACTTAAGTGTTTGAATAATAATTTAAGAGATTTAGATATAAGATTTGAATCTTAAATTAATTAAGATATAGGTAGTATAACTTAAATCCCAAAACAATACAAATTATGAAATTCATTTCCATATTATAAAGACATAAACAAATTACAACAGAATAAATAATAAGGATATTCTTTATTAATAATAATATAATCTTTATTACAATTGACTAAAATAAAGATTACAAGAACTATAAAAGAAAAATTACAAATGACTAAGAAAATTACATCTACTAACTATCCTATATCTAAAACCTAAACTACATCTTCATCTTTATCTTTGAACCTGCAAAACAAAGATTAAACAGAAATAAAACAAGATTAGTGTTAGTAGATATTTCTCTCAGATATGTTAGTGAGGTGCACTTGACAATCTCATCATTGAGAAATGTTAAGGAGGGGCAAGTTTCACCAATATGAAAGATTTCATCTTTCATAAATTCCCAGCCAGAATACAAATGACAGCCAAAAAGGGACCAATTCACCAGCCAAGGTAAAAGTAGATTGGTAATAGTAAGTTCAAATTTTCTGTATCTATCCATATGTGCATAGCAGGCACACAGGATGCACACACACAAGCATGCAAAGGGTGTGCTGTCGACTTCACGAGCACAGCTAGATCAAACAAAACCAGAGCACAGCCGTGGGGAATCACCTCAGTGCAACACCACACCACACCACAGCGAGGGTGAATAGCAATTAAACCAAGAACAGCAGCCAAACCAACCACCAGATTAACCCAAACATCACCAGGATGGTGAGATAAGGAGGGGGATGAACCAGGTGGACAGCAAGGCCAAGCCCAGGAGCTAGGAGGAGCAGGCTAGCTCCAGATCAAGATCATCACCAACTTACTCCACAAATATCAGCTTTTGTGGTGAGTTTCATAAAACCTTCACATGATCTAATCATCTTATTTAGAGAAAGGCATGTGGTGTTTTACAAAACAAACCCTCAGAAGACACCCAAGTAGGTTGAATCCATCATAGGGATTTCTGAAAATCTAAAGGCAAACAGCAAAGCACCAGAATCCAACCAGAGCTCAGAGTAACATCCTTGCTCTGGTTGTCAAACAATATTCTACAATTTAATCATACATATACCTATGATCTATTTCTAGGCACATCCCTAAAAGAAGGGTAGCACCTTAGAAACAAATCTTTGGGATCCATAGATTGATCAAGTTCACTATCATTTTTATAAGCTATGATTCAATAAATAATAGCTTGTACCACTACCAGGACTATCTAGATGAACCAATTAGATAAGATTTGAATCCCTAAGCCTCAGACCAACATCATTGGTCATAGGGAATTCAGATAAGAGCATCTCTATTTATGTTTCAAATCCAAGATTATTTTAAACATAAACTAACCAAATCCATGGTTTAGAATCAAACTAGTGTGCCATACATGATGGTGTCATAAGAACAATCCATTATGAATCAGTAAAGACAGTAAATCATCATAGATTCAGACAATCAACTAACTAATCATTTTCCTGTTAACACATGAATCATAACTAGGATATTTTTATGTTACACTTCACTGTTTGAGATCATGATGATCTCAGACCACATGTTAATTCCCAAACTAACAGCACTAGGACAGTAGTTGTATCCTACCACAATCAGGACCATGAATCCAATAAATAGTAGAAAGCTATCAAATCATTGACTTTACCAAGCATGTTTCCCATACAACCACATCATATGAATCAGATGCAATCCAAGCATCAAATCATCTAGTAAGCCACCAGAAACATCATATATCATTTTACGCAACAATCCTCATGCCAATAAGCATTTAGCATGTGTATAGATCATCTAAACATGAATCAATTCATCCAGTACATGAACAAGCACATCACAGGAACCCAAAAGGGATAATCATCCTAATCTGAATCAAATAGTAGACAGAGTGGATACTTCTAACATATAGCATCAAATCAGCAAACTCAGAGAGCACCAGGAGAGGGGAATCAAACTCACCGTAGGTCCTCGCTGAAGGATAGGAGAGGAAGCAGGGGGGCGATGACCATGGCGGCACGGGGAGCACCCCAGAGGGGGCGCTGCAACCCGCACGGCGCCACGACAACGACCGTGATCACGCCTGGAGGTGCAGAGCATCACCTCAACGCACGATGACCACAGTCGCACTTGAATCCATGCCAATCCCCAAACCCTAGCGTTTGGGACGGCATCGATCCATCGCAGGAGAGCCCTAGGCTCGAATCCAATTGGATAGAACGAACAGACGTGGTCAACAACCCCCTAATACACCACGGTGGCGACTAAAACGGCCGACGGCGGCAGGAATCGCCGGTGCCGGCATCGCCGGCCATAGGGTCGGGGTCAGAGGAGGAGAAGATGAACTCGAGAGAGAGAGAGGCAGCGAGGAGTGGGCCGAGCTGGGCCGGACCCTTCGGGGGTGGCTCTTTTGTCTAGTACTAGTGGGCCACTAGGGCCCAATAAGAATAACCAGCCCAGAAACAATATCAGGCCTGTTTTAATAAAAAAAAGACCAAAATACCCCTGGACTTAATAAAATTCTAGAAAATAAAATAAAAATCCAAAAATTATAAATAAAATATTTTTGGATTTACAAAAATCCAAACTACCCAAATAAATTAAAAGTATTAAATTTTAGACATTTAAATTTTATTAAGAATTTTGTAAATTATATATTACTTATGGAATTTTACAAAATTATTGAAAGGTGATAAAATTAATTAAAATTCACTTTCCTTATATATTAATATGGTAGTATTTTACAAAAATACTAAACAAATATTTAATCACCATTTTTAATGTATAATTTATAATTCCTAAAAGGATTATTAAATCAATAAAAATCGAATAAAAGGGAAATAAAATAAAATAATTCAATATATGTTATAAAATATTAAAAAGTAATATTTATAAATCCTTTATTACTAAAAAGGGACTTTTTGGGGTAAATGCATATAAAAATTAAATAATGCATGACATTACTTGCATAATCATTTTGCTTCTTTAAATATTGTCCTTACTGGGCAATAATGATGTTTTTGTAGAACTAGAAGCTCAAGGTCCAGTGCAAGCATCATACTTCACTACCTTGCCATCACAAGGCAAGTTCATCACTTGCTCATGTCAAGTATTTATCAAAGTATTTGCAAATTGTGTGTTAGCATATATGCTATAAAGAAAGAAAATATTATTTTCACAAATAAAGAAATTATAGATATCATCCTAAGTGGTGATATGATGGAGCAATAGAACTTAGAGTTCTAATTGCAACAATGATGATCAAGTAGGGACTTAATAACCCCCGACATTAGTGATTCTAGCCCCGTATATTACGCGTTAGCCATGAGATTTGGAATGGGACAGAGAAGTCAGCTGTATCTTCTTCCTCTCGCATGAAGCTGGATGTGCAGGTCGTGGCTGTTATCCTTGTAGCGTGCATATTAATTGGTAATTCGTAGAGGATATGCAGCATATGGGTGGGAACCCTCAACATCCCACGATAGTTCTGGCATCTAACGGTTTGTACAAGCCATTGCCGTAATTCATTATGTGGGCATGGTGTACACCAAGGAGTCATGCAGGGTCGCGAAGGGGGCAGTGATTGGCTTGGACCAACTACTGGGCCCCACATCATGGAATTTTGGACGGGAAAGTACGCCCGGTTGTGCAACAAGGAGTTGATCTCTCATGGGTAAAGTAACGCACCTCTGCAGAGTGTAAGAATTGTAACTTGTTACTCCCTGTTCCGGGAAGGAGCTACGAACGCAGCTGGAAAGGAACTCCATGAAAGTTCTAGTCAACCTGTAAAGGCTGATTGTCATAGTATTTCAGAATAAAATCAATCTTTGAAGAAAGATTTACAAAAACTGCATAGTGCCCAGGATTTATAATCCGAGGTGGTAGTTAGAGCATCAAACTTTCCACCTTGCATATAATGAACTTGTTGGGTAATGATGTTACTCATTCTTTCCTTTGATCCCTAGCTTAGACTCTGAGGATTCCGAAGACGTGCCAATGTATGCAGTCGAATGCCAAGAAGACGTGTTCTACGAGGAACCTGATCTATTCGGAGGAGTTGAAGGCGTGGACTACGAGATCCGCTATGGTGTCGATGAGAACGAGTCCACTTAAGGGTCTAGTTAGTAGTAACTAATGGAGCCGAGCAGCATGAGCTCTATAAAATAAGTTGTTGAGCCCCACTCCTAGTCGGAGTTGTTACTTTTAAATTTCTGCTGAACATCTTATATTTTGGTTTGTAAGTTGGATCTTTTGGAAGTCTTGAACTTCCGGTATTGTAATAATAATAATGTGTGTACCTTTGTAATATGGACCCGCAATGTTTCTGTTGTACCACTCTGTGGGATGTGATATTTACGGAACGGTGTTCTGTGGATGTCATGTCAACGACTATAGTGTACTACACATGCAGTGGTATGCTGGGTCACCGCAGTTATGCTCAAAGCCGAGAAGAAGGTTCACCTTATCCGTGAGCACCTAAAGATGGCCTAGTCTCGTCATAAGAGTTACTATGATGGCAAGCATCATCAAATGGATTTCGAAGTTGGAGATTTTGCTTACCTCAAGGTGACACCCCTGAAAGGTCTCAAGAGGTTTCATGTGAAAGAAAATTAGCACCGAGATTCATTGGACCTGTCAAGGTAATCGACCGCGGGGGGAAATGTTGCATACCAATTGGAACTGTCTGAGCATCTGAGTGAAGTACACGATGTGTTCCATATATCCCAACTAAGGAAATGCATTTCACCTCCAATAAAGCAGGCTGAATATATAGAATTGGAGTCGAGCCAAGAACTTACTTATGAGGAAAAGCCAATAAGGATTCTGGAAGAATTATAAAGGTGTACCCGGAACAAGGTTACCAGGTTTCTCAAAGTTCAATGGGATAAGCACACCGAGGAAGAATCCACTTAGGAAAGATAAGATTCCTCGTGGGAAGAGTACCCATGCCTATTCGAAGGACACCCAAAATCTCAGGATGAAATTTCTGTTAAGGGGGAAGGTTTGTAACAACCCAAGATTTGGCCCTCAAAACTTTTTAGAGTCTTTTTCCCAAAATTGCCTTAAGTTTGAATAATCATTGAATATTTCAGTTCGATCTTATGCTCCTCTCAAATTCTTGCACCTGGGCAAGGAAAGATTGAGAAAAAATTTATTTGGAAAACTTGTTCCTCATAACAAGGCACACCTTCACAAATTTTACCAATCCCTAAATAATTGGATAAGTATTTGTTTTATTTAATTTGAGAAAACCCCTTTTATTTGAGCTTACAAATGAACCACCATTTCTAATGCTCGGAACATTAAACAAAAAATTGTGGATGATTGATGAGTCCAAAATTGAAGCATATTCACCTTTTTTTGTACAAGTAGAGCAAGATTTTTGGTATTTTACTATGCTCGCGTGCACCTTTTTGTCCTTGTTTCAATAGGATCCCGAATTACTAAGTCTCTTATGAACATATCAATTGGGAATGTCATATTATGCAGTAATATGATATTTCTAAGTGTTAAATGTCATTTAATTGATTTTTTTCTCGCACCTAGGGGATTAGCAAACGCAGACGAAGGCTCCAAGGAGCTTAAAGACAACTGGTATGGGTAGGGTTTGCCCGTATAGTTCACCCATACCATGTGGCAGCGCTTTGCCTCGTCAAATACTCTCACCACGCGAAAGACAGATCTGATATCCGACATTCACATAAACTTCCAGCCTCGAAATACCACACCAGAGAGGGATTTGGAAGAGGAACTTGGAGAAGGGAAAATCCTAGCTGCTTCATGGATCATTGGATGACATCACATCATCCCCTTTATCATCAACCGCTGCATCTCCATCACCATTGCTACTCCCATCTTCTATACATTAGATCTTGTTGTAATTCCAAATTCAATTATGGTTTGCATTAGATTCATCCTCGTACTTTTCTCCGTCCATTTTATTATGATGATGTTGTTGATTGCTTCCATGTGTTAGTAGTTCCTTTTATTCTTGGCGAGATGGAGAAACCCTAGCACTATTATGAAATGAATTAAAGCTGATCTATTACTTGTGTCCATGATCTATTGATTTATGGTTTATGATAGTGTGTTTGATCTCTCTCTTTAGATGGTATGTGTAGTCGTCCACATATCATTTTCCTTCGGGACTAAAGAGAGGGTGATGTCCTTGGACGTGTATGGGAGTATGTACAGTGTTACTTTTGTGACTACAAGCATTGGCTTATAACTTGCACGGTCAAACGAGGAATAAAGAGAGATTCACTAAGCTAATCATGATATCCATGGGGAAACCCTTAATTGTGGTGGTCTGTATGAGTTACTGCGCCGAGGCATCGTAGTAGTTATTTAGAGATGACCTCATTACCTGGCTCAAGAAAGCGATTGCCCACGAGCCTTCTAGTGAACATCTTATTATGGAACTCTCTCCAAACATGCCATGACACAAGAAATAGGTTATCTTAATTATGATTAATTACAACATTCTAGTGGTCTATCCTACATCCCCGAGGGGGGATGGATAGGCTTTTTAAAAATATTACGGTTTAGGCTCAAATAAATGCGGAATAAAACTAACGTTTACTTTATTGAGCACAAAACCTAACTACTAGGTTCACCTAAGTGCACCAACAACCTATGCTAAGCAATACAAGAAACAAGGTGATAGCAAGATAAATACTTCAAGCACGATGTCTATCACAAAGTAAAGTGCATAAGTAAAGGGCTCGGTTGAGAGATAACCGATGGACACGGAGACAAAGATTTGTTTCCCGAAGTTCACTTCTAAATAAGCTACGTCTCTGTTGGAGAGGTGCGATGGCGCAATGCGCTTCCGAATGCCACAAATGGCTCACCTCGAGGTGTGGTGGCTTGATGCTCACCCAATGCCACACAAGGCCTCACCCCGGATGCGGAAGCACGCAACTCACCGATGCCACAAAAGGCTCACCCAATTCTCCCGAGTGCGCACCACAAAAGGCGGGCACTCGCTCCACTATGGGACTCTTGAGGGCGGTCACCGAACATGTACAGGATTGGGGCTATCTCCACAACTCAATTGGAGGCTCCCAACAACAAAGCCACAAAAGGCTACAACGCCACAAAAGGCTAACAAAGCTACAAAATGCTACAAGACCACAAAATGTCAACAAGACCACAAAACCACACAACCGTCTAGGGTTCCAAGAACCCAAGAGAAACAAGCCCACAAGCTTGAACTCACTGAATCTCCGAGGAGAACTCAAACCAATGCACCAAATGCAAGGGCAAGTCCTTCTCTCCCAAATTCCAACAAAGCTACAAAATATATTGGGGGAATAAGGGAGGAATAACACAAGAGGATGTAACATCCCAAAAATATTGAACATTGAGCATCAAATTTCCAATCACCAAAATTAGGGTTAACAAAAACTTTTGTTAATCAAATCCATATGAATGCATGTGTGTATGTGATGTTTGTGTGAATGCATGAATGGACTTGTGTTATTGATCTAAATAGCAAGGAATGGTTTAAAGATGAAAACAACATCATCTAAATCAAATCCAAGCAGAAACAAATCAAGAGAAGATAAAAAACAAATCAAATAAGGCAAATGGTCATTTTTGCCTTTCTTGCTCACTAGACCACTTTGAGTGTTTCTAGTCCAAGATTTCAAACAGAAACAATTCTATTTACTTTCACCCCTTGCTAGACCAAGTAAAATTGAATCAAATACCACCTTTCAAACTTACAGAAACATTTGGCAACTTTATTCAAAACACATTTCAAAATTGAATCTAGTTCATATGGGAAGATCACCCAATTCTCAAAAACCAACCAAACCAATTCCACTTGACCTTTCCAACTAACCAGAGACTACTGAGTATGTAACTAGTACACCCACCAAGTTTGAATCAAAAATTCAAATTTGAATCTCTTTCAGCCATTTCATCAAACACCTTGCATACACCAAACCAACAAACATTAAACACTATTGGGAGTAGTAATTTTGGCCTAACTTGTTCCCTATCGATCTCACACTACACCCTCAGTAGATCATCTAACTTGTTTAACCCCTCTATCTCACTATAAAACCGACCACACCATCAATGACAAGCATGCCGAGAGCACCCATGCCACCCCAATGTCGCCAGCCAGCTAGGAGCCTCACTAGCCTCACCAACCTTGTCTAGCAGGCACTCCACCATCCACCGCCACCCCTTGTCCAAGCCCCGAGCCTTGCCAGCCCCTGGACCACACATCCCGAGCATGCCAAGCCTCTCTACGAGCGAGCCGAGAGTGCGCCAGAGCGCCACCCGTGACACATGCCCACAGACCGTGCGCCGCCCTCGCCGCATGAAAGCGTGATCACCACCACCCCAGGAACACCCCAGACATGCCCGTTCGTCGCCACGCGACCAGGACAGCCCGTGCGCCATGAATTTTTCCGTCGGACCCGCCTAGAGCGTCGTGATATTTCGACCGTCTCGAACCGCCCCACGCCTCGTGACCATGTCGTTGAGCTTCACCAGGGAGCACATCACCGCCCCTATCATCTCCCATGCCTTTAGCTTGCTATGCCGACGACCACGACGAGCTCCACCCGCGCCCTTCAGTCCCCTTTTGACACTATAAATAGAGGCAACCCCCGCTCGATTTCTTCACACAATCTCACTCCCCTCTCTCACAGAAGCACCAACCTCACCCCCGGAGCAACACGAGAAGCACCTCGCCGGAATTTGGCCGTAGTCTGCCGCGGAGGAGGAAGAAAGGAGTCGTTGATTGGATCCGCCCAGGAGGAGCTGCCGGTACCAGGAGATTTGCCGTCGTCAACTTTGTCGTTCGCCCCCGTCGCCGACCCTTGCCTGAGCCCCAGTGAGCCCCCGTAGACCCCCACTGGCCGCGCTAGGGTTTTGTCTCGCCGGAGTTGCCCGACATGGACGATGAACCATAGCCCTTCGATTAGAGTTTGATCGCACGGCCTAGACCGCCCCATACCGCTTCTCACCCCGTTGTCTTGCCGACTGGTGGGGTCATTCACTTAAACCCACCCGTGCGTGCGCTGTGCACCGTCGGTCGACCCAGTTAGCATCTCGCGCAACCCAGTTAGTTTGAGTTTATATTTTCCAATTTAGTTTCAAACCTAGTTCTGTACCTAGATTCAAATATCAACCCAGCTCGATTCACTAAACCAAATTACATGAAACCAATTTTGTTAGAAATGTACTGGAATTCTTAATCCAAGCCCGTTGGATTCAAACCAATTGGATTTGTAGATCACCCATGGTAAAAAATAACAAGGCAGAAGCTTTTCTGCATTCAAACATTTTTCAAAATTCAACCACAAAAGCTTTTGAGTTGATTCCAACTCTCAAAAATCACATTTAACAATACCTTTCTGAATATATAAAAATATCTAGGTTTACTTGCAGAAATAATGGTCAAGTAATAAAATAATGCCCCATAGGCATTTCTAGTCACTTTAATTAATTAAAATAAAAGGGTTAAACCTTGTTAAATTGTGACACCACTTTAAATCACATTCCCATGTACTGAAATATGTGGTGATGACATGTGTCAACATGATCCCATGTTTGAGTTGGAGAATATTAAATCTTAAGTAGTTTTTCAATGAGTAGAAATTAATTTTCCAAAATAAAATGAATAAGACAAGTGCTTTAATGAATGTAATGTTTGTGATGATACTAGATCATCTAATGAAAACCTTGGTGTGATAAATAAGAGTAGTTATGTATTGTTTGGTGATTGTGTACCTCGTATTTATTTATAGACGCTAGTACCGACCAAGGATACGCGGAGGAAGGAGGATACTACGAGGAAGAAGCCGAGGAGAACTTCAACCACTGCTCTGCACAAGGCAAACCTAATACTACCAGTTGACTGGGAAAGCTAACACTTGCAACTTAGCAAGCTTACACCACTTGATACCCCATTCTAGTTTTACTTGCAAGCTTAGTATGTTATTTCTTTATCAAAGCTTTCTATTAGAGTTTACTTAGTGATTTGTAGAGTTTAAAGAGATTGTTTTAAGGTAGCATAAAGAGCATAAAACTTGACCCAAGTAAGATAAATCTTGATGTCATACTGAAGCATGAGATTGAACTTAGATAATTCACAGTTGATTACCACCCCTCATTAGTGTTTACCCCCACTTGTAGATGCTAGTGCTAAGCATAAAACTTGATCCACTTTAGATGGGAATACTTGGTGAAAATGGTTATGAAAACCTTAGAATGATGAGTCATTCTACTGAAATGTTTTGACATGTGTTCTTGAACACCAGATGATTTTGATGATGAAAATTTTGAGGCATGAGCCTTAGCCCTTTATAAAACGGATGGTTGTCTGGATGCGATACCATTCCAACTTTACCGTACAACCACAATACCCGAAAATTGGGTATGGCTTGACTGGAAATTTATATACCTTAGTATGGGTTCCCTTGCGGCCAAGGTTTGAGCTGAGGCTACCTTGTGAAGATTGCCCACCTGTGCAATTCCCAAGATGACAGTTGGTCATGGTTGGGAGGACAAACTCACAGGAGAGGTGCCTATACTAGGGCGTGTAATTGAAAGGTTAGGATTCATTATCCGCATACCGAGTATGGTGAATTAAGGATTGTTCCTGACGGATGTATCGAATGTTGTGGTGAAAGTGTACAATCTCTGCAGAGTGTCAAACTATTCGAATAGCCGTGTCCGCGGTTATGGACAGTTGGAGTGGCCATACTATTCCGTCGTCAGATGTTTTCAAAATGACTTGTGAAATGATTTCTGACTTGACTTGACCACAACAGGGTTGTGATATGAAATTCAAGTTCCCACTTAGGTGTTATAAAACTTTCAACTAGCTTTCTTTGCTTCTGAACTCAGTAGAGGTAAATCTGGCTTTTTGCAAAACAACCTAGAGCCTAGAACTTCCCATTCAAAACCACTTCACTTGGTAGTATTAGTTTGCGAGTACTTAAAGAGTACTCATGGCTTTGTCCCTGGCTATTCCCGTGGCCAGACTATGAAGAGGACTATCAGGAAGACGGATAACAGGCGGGTTACGACAACTAGGATCATCACCCATCGTCAGCATTGCATGTGACCATGAAGATGGAGCTTTGCCCACGCTACCGTTATTATTATATTATTCCGTTGTTATTATTGTACTAAGACTGGATCATGAGATCCTTTATTTGTTGTAAGACCTTATGTATGGTTTGTATAGGATGATGTACTATGATATCCAATCTGTTATGTCTCACAAAAATGGTAATCCTAGGATTGCGATGTATGGCATAACAGGCATCTGAGATTAAAAATCCGGGTGTTGACAGAGGAGAACACAAAACTCTCCAAGATCTAGATCCCAATGATTCCTCAAAGAAGGGATTTGACTTGGGGAGATTGTAGATCTAGATCTCCTCTCAACTTTCCCTCAAAAAGATGTAAGAATCATGGAAGGGAGAGGGAGTAAGAAAGCTCAAATAGATCAAAAATAGTGGGCAAAAACGTGCTCAAAAGATGGGGAACCATTGGGGAAGAAGCCCCCCTTAAATAGGACAAGGAAAAACTAACCATTTGGGCCAGATTCACGCACCATCGGAACTTTTGGCCCCCCACCGGAACTTCTGGCAAATAGAAACACAAGTTACTGAACCTGATCGGAACTTGGGCCGGAACTTCCGCTCAAGCAAAAACACAGGATAACATTGCACGAAAACTTCAATAACTTTTGATTCCGGACTTTGTTTTTGATGACCTTGGGCTCGTTTTGAAGAGAAAAAAAAGCTCTACAAGATTATGCAAAGAAACATCATAGTCCAGAATGTAAGGATAAAACCAAATTGAGAAAGTTATGACCTCTCTAGAAGCGATGAACCGGTAAAACCTCCAAAACCCAAAACACAAGAAGTTGAGCTTGGAAACTCTGATTGGGATGAAACCAATTTTGTTGGGAAGATAAAACCAAGTAGAACCCAACAAAATGTTAAATATTGGATATCACTAAGGGAGAAAATATCAAGTATATATATGTGATATATCTCCTAAGGTGTGGATCCGAAAAAACCCGCATGATCAAGAATGCAATAAGATATGCAAGGAAAATCCTTATTTGATGAACTAGAGATTGTTATGATGGTAACCACAATCTCTAGATCCTATCATGGAAAAGAACGAAATAACAACCAAGAAATATGATGCTATGAATGCAAAGGTTTGAGCTCTCTCCAAACAATGCGATCGAGACACCCGCTTGAGAGCCCCTCTTGATAGTACGACTAACTATCCTAAACCCGGTCTCCCAACAACACGAGACTAGCAAAAGAGAAACCCTATCAAGATCATACCTTTGCCTTGAGAAATCCACATGAACTTGATGTAGACCGTCTTGTTCTTCTCAAGTCGGAACACCTTTCTTTATTGCTCTTGTTTGATGAAGATGAGGACTTGCAAATTGCTCCCCCATACTCCATGGGGAAACTTCTTCTTTGAACTTTTGTTCATCACTCCATTATCACGAGGATGGCAAGCTTCAAGCATGAGGTCTTCTAGATATGGCGCATCTTGAGCTTGCCCTTCTTCATCCCTTCTTGAGGTTGATCCATCTTAATGCAACTCTTTGCACTTGTCTTGATCAACCTTCAAGCTCCTCCTTTCTTCATGATTCCAATGGCACAAAGCCCTTGGACATTTCTTCGTATTTCAACCTTGAGACCAACACATGGCCCAAGCGATGCCAATGGACAAACCTACAAGTGAAACTCAATTTACACATTAGTCCATAGATATTGTCATTAATTACCAAAACCATACATGGGGGCATACATGCCCTTTCAATCTCCCCCATTTTGGTAATTGATGACAATCCCTTAGCGAGAGTTTAAATATGACAATTAACAACCAAAGCGGTTGCCCCAACATCAAATACTACACAAGTATGTGATGTTGGTACAACCATAATATATAGAGCAAACTCCCCCACAATCTATGCATGTGTGATGAACTTGAATTTCATTGCATCGATTGCCAACCGTTACAGTTGGTTGAGTTTCCTGTATATATTCAACATGCAAAGCAGCCACAAAGATGCAAGAGCATGAGAGGCAAATGCTTAAGAACACAATCAAAGAAAAATCAAAGAAAAGGCCAACTTCCCTTAAACCCTCCAAAACTTCTCCCCCATCGGCATTGATTGCGAAAATGGGTGAAAAGTTCTGGACGGCCAATATAGTGAGAATTCCTCCAAAGGTGTGCGTATGCACGAGTAAAATGATGAGTCCTTGGGAGGAAGTAAAACTATATTGAGGACCCAAAGATTGCAAAAAGACAATAAAAGTAAATAAACTTCAACTAATGCAGCGAGCAACCAAAAGATCCAAAAGGACCAATTGAGAAACCAACAAATGATATCAAATGGAAACAACAACAAAAAGAGTGTTTAAATGAAAATAGAGAAGCTCCCCAAACTTTGTGCAAAGATTATAATACTTGTATTTGAATACAATATGCACAAATATGGAATCCTCGCTCCCCCATAAGCATTTAAACCACAAGAAATGAGAAAGAAGGAAAATGTGCACTATCAAATGAATTAGAGAAGCTCCCCAAAGATTGTGCACCAATTATAGTAATTGTAATTGGAAAAAACATGCACAACCATGGACTCCTCACTCCTCCAAACTCATCTAACAATGCACTCAAAGTTCAATAAATTTGGAAGACACCAAAGAATCACAAAGGAAAAAGAGGTGGTTCCAAGAAATGCAAAAACAACCAAAAAATGATCTTCTCTTGTGTGTAAATTTCTAGGTGGAAAATATCACAAAGACAAATGTCCACAAATAAATATGCACAAACAAAATAGATACACAAGAAAGCATATGAAAGGCAAAACAAAAGTCATAGAATATACCAATAATATGTTTTGCTTGAAAGCATGCCAAGGGCTTAACTATATCTTATTGTACATCGATGAGCTTCAAACACCAACAAACTCCATAAATTACTACTATAACCAAGGGAAGAAGGGATAGAAGGAATATATGGAGAAAGGCAACAAGTATAAAAAAACAACTTTGTAAAAATACTCACTATTGCACATGAGAGATATTGTGGAAACGATATGCAATAAAATTTCTAGATTGACATATTTGGGATTGGTGAATCATGAGCATGATTTAGTATAGTCCCCATTATATGCACTCATCTCAACATACACACATTTTCAATAGAGAGAAATTCTTCAAATCCAAAGCAAGAAATCCAACATATGCAAGTACACAAATTCATGCCAACAAGCAACCTACAAAAGGTTGGGAACAAGATATGTATTCATGAGAGAGAGATACTTGTTACCGAGATATAATTGGTAGGATGAAGAATATATGAATTTGTTGATCATCCTAGCTTGCATATAATTGACATGTAGACGCCACTTCTTCCTTGTTCAAGATACAAGCACCCAATATATATCCCCAATGTACCTAAAACACAAATAAGTACACTATGGTTCCAAAATAAATTGGGTCCAAAGTAGTTAGTGCAACTACAATACATAGGAGAGCCTCCACACAAATATGTGCATATTGGTATGAAATTGAATTTCATGCACATCTTAGCCCATTAGGATTTGGTGCAGTTTCCCCAATATATTGGATCAAAGAAAGCAAGCATGCCATAATATATACAAGAAGTAAATATGCATGCATAAGACTTTCAAGAACCAAAAGGAGATACAATTTGAACAAAAAACACCAAGTGAACCAATAAGACACACAACAAGGTGTGACTCGACAAAAGGTGTCCAAATTGTATCAAAGAACCAAATCAACACATGAAAGAACACAAGTTCAACAAATGAACTCTAAATAGCAAAAGAGATAAAAGATAGACAAAAATACCAATGCTCAAGGATTTATCTCATCCCAAAAGATCAAAAAAGTGACAAAGAATGAGATAAAACCAACTCCTAAAGAGAGCAAGGTTCCAACAACCAAAACAAACTCTTCACACTTTTCATGATGACACAAAAAGTACCAACACAAAAAGGATCGAGCTTCTAAGCAAAAATGGATCAAAACAAGAAGCGTAAAACAATGTCCTAGATAATATAGGAGAGCTCCCCCATAAGTAGAGCATTATATAACTTTGACTTTGAATGCAAGATGCCCACAAATGAGATCATCACTACTACCTACACTAAATATTATACAAGGGGATACCAAAACAAAGAAGATCCGCAAGATGCAAAGAAAGCTTGGGAGCAAAAAGAAAAACATTTTCTTGGAAAAGGATAGGAAAATAAGAAAAGGCCAAAGTGAATATGATCAATAAAATCTACCATATATGGAGTAACAATTGTCCAAAGACAATAAATATAAGGGAAATTTTCCCGAGGTAGTTTGCAAGGATATCACGATCATATTCACACCAAGAAGCATATAACAAAGTGTAACACCCTCAGAATCGACCCTATGCAAGTTTCAGCGATTCCCGCCAAAACCCGCATAGAAACGATTCAAAGGTGCCCACCAGGCACTTTCGTGCGGGTGGAAAACAAAGTAATAACATTACACAACAGTACTTGATGGGACCCACAGAACAGATATATATACAACAGCGACTCCATGAGTCCAGAATACAGATAAAATATACAAAGATCCAAATCACCTTGAAAACGATAGAGCGTCCGACTACGGACAAGATGCAAATGGGGCTAAGAGCCCTGAAGATTAACCAATGGCGTCCATAACCCTGCCCAGGCCAAGCCGGAAGGAAGCCCTGCTAACGACGTCGATCTCAAAACCTGCTTAAACAAAAGGGGTGCCGACAAAGGGCAAAGGAAAAACAGGAGCGTCAGTACTGAGGCCAGTACACGGCGATGCTAGAATTCGGCGGTCCTCGCCTACATAGGTGTGGTGGACTGTAGCGGCAGTGGCAGCATGCACTAAACAACCTATAGAGACTCGATAAAACAGGCGGCTATCAGAGAGGGGTAAGAAAGACCTATCCGGATCCAACCTGAATCTAACACCAAACAAACCCATCCTGGTATTTCCCCCTCGTTACCAAACGAGGAAGTCCACCGAGGAACTCACACAGTTGGCAGTTTTATTTATTCAGTTATCGTTGCAGCAATTACTAGTCAGGTATAGATAGTCATCCTGATAAAAATAAGAAGTGGGCACTTTTATTTAACCATTCCATTGTAGTTGCAACACTTACTAGTCAGATACAATTAGCATGAGATATCCCAAAACCCAGCAGTTGTTGGTACTTTTATTTAGCCATTCCGTTATAGTTGCAATACTTACTAGTCAGGTACAATGGTCGCAAACGACAAGCCAAGCAAGCAATTGTTGGCAGTTTTATTTAGCCATTCCATTATAGTGAAGCTGATTACTAGTCATTATAAAGTCAAATTTATAGCACTACTTTAGTTATAGTTGTCTATGATCGAGATACTGTGCTCCAAGTCGTCCATAACCGCGGACATGGCTTTCAGAAAGTTTTACCCTGCAGGGGTGCACAAATAGCAACACACACTCGATCAACCTCGGAAAAACCAAATCAAAACCCAACGAGGCCTTCACGACAAAGCAATCACAGGATTCAGAAATATTTCAGGGGTCCACCCCTTAAAGTAGACCCGCAACAAAGCCGGCCGGCTCCGAGACGGCTTCAAGGTTGTGGGGACGGCTGTAAACGACTGGGAACCCAAAACTGGGCTTGTCGATACCGCGGAATCGTGCCACGATCCTAAAGACAGTGCTCGCACAATCGTAAATAAAACAGTAGCATGGCATAAGTACAGGATAGTAAATAAAACCTCAAACTAGTTTGTGGCTCCAAGAAATAAGACTGAATCAAGCTCTGGCTCAGGGGGGTCCCATAAGCCTCCCGGATGTGGATAGAGCAAAAATTCAAGGAACAGGTATCAAGTACTCGGGGTCCTACGGGACATAAGTGGACGGTTAACAACCAAATAACATCTATTGCCCACCTGTGCCTCTTCTTACCTACTTCAATTTTTAGTTGTTAAACAGTAATTAAAATTATGATCATCTCCAACAATAAACACATGGCAATACTCCAACAACTGTGACACATGGCGACACGCAACAGCACTTGAGCAACCGACTACGACGCGCAGGTCCAACTATCTACCAAGCAACAGGTAATAGGAGGTGTCCAAGGCGATATAAGGCTGCAAGGGATATCACGGGTACGAAAACTAGAGCATCGCAACACATATAGCAATAGATCAACAGGAGGGAATAAATACTATAAAAGTAAGATAGGTAGAAAGGGGGATATGCTCGCCTGAAAACATTGTCGAAGGTTCAACCGAAGATCGGGGCGAAGCTCACATCAACTCAACGGCCTTATCCGCGAAGAAGCAAAACACTAGAAGAAACACCGGATGCACTATTTAATACCACGGCAGAAGATCGGGCATGATGCATGTATGATGTATGACATGGCAAGGGTGCAATGCAATTAAGTCATATTAAGCGGAACCGGGGTCCCGACATGTAATTAAACGGTTCAAGTTATTTAGAACCCCCGCAATTTAAATGTTGTTTGAACATGGCAAAAATATAGCACCGGTTCGCTACACCAATTTAAATAGGGCCAATATGAGACTAGATTTGCCCGCATATGGGCCCCATATTTAATTATGAGGTGAATCGGCATAGTGCCCCCAAACCACACAAATATGCATGCGAGATGAATGATGAATATGCAACAATTTATATTTAGCATTTATAAAATAGGGTCTCGGATAAGGGTCACATGTTAGGGTTCGGACGATCTTGGGGTTCCGGGGGTTCGGGGCCGGACTCAGGGTTCAGGGTTCGACGGGATCGGTCTTCGAAGGTCGGTTGCAAGATGAAGAGCTTGGCGTTCCGGGGGGAAGGACTTGGTGTGGCGCCGGGGGTGCATCGGACTCGCCCTGGTTGCTGTCGTTCTTGTCGTCGTGAAGACCTTGTCGGGTCCGTGAATCGGGCCGGTCTTGGCGTCCGGGGTGCAGTGCTTGGCGTTCTGCGTCGAAGTGCTTGTCGTACCGGTGGCGATATTGGCGTTCTTCAGGTTCGGGTGCGGTTCTCGGCGAGCTGGTCGGTTCCCTGTCGGTGGTCTTGGGGTTCGGTCTCCAAACACCGAGGTCGGTCTTCGGGGTTTTCGGAGTTGGGGCCTTCGGGTCCTTGAGGGCGATCTTGGCGTTCCGGGCATCTTAGGTCCTCGGATCCGAGAGGGGGTACTTGTCGTCTGTGACGGAGAGGTTGGAATCCTGCGGAGTCACTTTAGGGTTCCTTGCCGAAGATCTCGTCGGTACTGGATCAGGTGTCGGGTTCATCCCTTGCCATGACCACAATCACAACAACAACCTTGGCGAGCACCGACGCGGCGGTACACGAGCAGGGGGGTGGCGCCATGAGCGCACGCCAGACGGCCGGCCGAGGCGGTGGCCGAGCGAGATAGAGCGGCGAGGTCGGCCGAGAGGAGGGCGATGGGGGCCGCGGCGGAATGAGCTGGCGGGCGAGGCGGTGAAGGCGCGGCTCGGGCTCCCGCGGGCGAGGCAGGGGCGACGTCGGGCAAGGAGGCCGGGAGGTTAGTGGGAGAGAAGGCGCGGTGGCGGCTCATGGAGATCGGCGGGAGGAGGCGCGTGGCGCTGCTCTTGCGGAGAAGGAAGGCCGGGCGGAGGATGCGCTGGGCGAGGCGCGCCTAGGAGGGAGGGGGTCGACGCGAGGGAGAGGCGCTGAGGCGGGCGGAGGATCGCAAGGCCACGGAGAAGAGGTGGGCGGCTACAGGCAGAGGAGGAAGAAGCGGGGAAGAAGGGGCGGCTCGCGTGAGGGCGAGAGGGATGGGCAAGGTCGGTGGGGCCATGGTCGTGGGGGGAACCGGCAGAAGGCTGGGAGGGTTTGACCAGGAGGCAGGTGAGGGAGTGGGCAAGGGTCAAAGGGAGTGGGGCCCGAGGTCGCTGCGGGTGGGGCCCGGTTCCAGGGAGAGGTGAGGGAGTGGGTCAGTTGTGGGGGTAGGTAGGACTGGGGTGAGAGAAGGAGTGGAGGGAAAATAAGAGGATTGGTGAGGTGGCAAGGTGGGTAGGGATTGGGGGAGAGGGTGAGATGGCAAGCTGGGATAGGTGGGTAGGATAGTTTCGGGTAGGAAAAGGTTTTAGAGTTTGGGTGGACCGTTTGTAGGTAGTCTGGACCGATTGGGCCTCTGGCCTATTTGTAAAACATTTTGGAAATACTTTTTAGACAAATAAAAGATCTGACCAGACCGATGTTTTAATTTGAGATAAGGACGGGGGTTATTTAGAAAACAAAACTAGGCGTTTCGAATTGGTTTCAGACAAACAATGCATGATGATGACGATGCAATGCACAAAAACAACGCGATTTTCTAGTAGTGGTTTTGCGGGATGCCACACAAAGCATGAGAAATGAGCTTGATGCTTCGAGAGAGATTCTTGATTGCTTCAAATAGTCACACAATCTCTAGTGATTAGATTAAATAGAAGCAAGTGGTTCCCATGAGGATATATAGATCCAAATATGAGGAAACACATTCCAAGAATCACTCTCACACACAAGATCCAAGAGATGAGCAATAAAACATCCAAGCAAATTGGAACTTGTATGAGCAAATGTGCCACATAGGAGCTAGATAATTCTCAATATCAATTCTAAGTGGCACTACCTCAAATGTCCACATTTTCTAGGTTTGTAATATGCACAAATCATATAACTCCCCCATAATGTGATAAACCAAGAAATATCAACAAGAGACAAAAATACCAAAATAGAGGTATTAATGGACATTATGGAACTTGAGTTTCTCATGAGAGAGACATACCACACAAAGACTAGATAAACATGCAACAAAATTACTAAGTGGTTTTCCTCATGTACACACATTTTAGGATTGTGGAATGCCCAAGCATGACACTCCCCCAAAACGGAATAGCCCATTAATCCCTCACAAGAGCCAAATAAGATACCTACTAGAAGCAATAAATGCTCCAAACCAAGAAACACAAATACATGGTGTGCCAACCAACATACACAAATATACATCATAGGTCAATAAGTAAGTGGGAAGCACAACATGTGCAAACACATGCAAGGTACAAAACCAACACATGGACAAGGGTGCAAGTAACTATAAATGTAAAGGAGTTTAGCACAAGTTACCGAAAGGAGGAACATTGGATAAGTAATAGAAGCATGATAACCAATGACTTGACTTTGATAACAAGAATATGATGAAGATCCCTCAATTATTCATAAGGTATCCAAGTCTTCAATGCCCTCCAAAAACACCTATTGATCAAGTTTTAGCTTGTTGGTCCCCAACCAAGTTGGGTCCTAAGAAGTTAGTCACAATAGGCTTGGCCACCCAAATGGTTCTTTTATTGACACCACTTTGGGCACCAACAAATTTGGTAAACACATTGCCACCCTCATCCTTACTAAGTGAATAATCATCATCAATCAAGATAATATGGGATGAGGAGTTGCCCATGGTGCATGAGGAAGAAAGGTGCCCATTCTCGCAGCATATGTAGCAAGTTCTTCTCTTGCCATCTTTCTTCTTGGGAGGAGATGCACCATGAAGAAGAGCTTGAGGCTTCTTGGGAAGTGGCCCATATTGAGCTTGTGGAGGAGCTTAGGCTGCTTCCCTCGTTGCTTCTTACTAAAAGACTTCTTCTTCAATGAGCAATCCCTCACATGATGCCCTTCTTCCTTGCAATTGAAGCACACAATGTTGGCCGAATTCTTCACTTGTACTTGGACCTTCTTATTGTTTCCCTTGTGCTTCAACACGTTAGTGGGCTTGTTCTTGATGTTGGAGTTGAATCCAAGCCCACTCTTGTCACTTGGGGGTCGTCGCACACTCAACATGTTCTTAAGTGGGGTCTTCCCTTCATAACACCTTTTCAAGTCATTCTTCAAATAAGTGACTTGAGCCTTGAGCTCTTTGATTTCCTCTACATGTTTAGTATCAACAACAATACTAGAGGAAGTAGATGCTTCATTGTTAGAGCAACAAGGCAAGGAATGCAATTCATCACAAGATATAGCATGGTTGTGAGAGGATAAATTACAAGGACTAGCACATGACAATATAACATTTGGAGTAGATATAGTGCTAATGTTCACATGAGGCCCACTAGATGTTACCTTGACACAATGGCCTCATGAGCTAACCTTAGCCTACCATGGGAGACTAGAAGATCCTCATGCGAGCTTGAGAGCTTGGCATGACTTTCTTCTAATTTCCCATAGTTGCTAGTTAGCAAAGCAAGTTGAGCCTTTAGCTCAACATTCTCCATCAAGATAGATGCTTTACAAGAAATAGAGTTAGTAGCACAAGCATCATCATCTAATGCAAGAGGTGAGGGCAACTTGGAAAGCTCTTTAGAATATGAAACTTTAAGTTGCTCATGTGACTCAGTGAGTTTGATGAGCTCCCCTTGATGACCCTAGAGCCATTGTTGAGGTGCTCAAAATCCTCAAGGAGTTTAGCATAAGTAACTTCAAGTTCATCATTTTTAATTTGAAGGGCACTTGCCACCTCAAACTCTCTATCATGAGATTTCTTTACTCTAGATAGTTCTAGAGCAAAGGTGTCCTCAAGAGATTCCTTAGTGGTTTGTTCCTCTTCAAAATCTTCATTTATATTTGCAATTTCATTAGCATACTCACGCTCAAGACTACTTATTTTATCTATTGTGTCCGCATGCTCATATATTAGTTGCTTACTTTCAATAGCACAAGTCAAGATTTCAATGAAAGTAGAGCAAGCATTTTTATTTGGATGAAGAGCACGAAGGACTATCCCCCTTCTCTTTTAAAGAAGCAACATCATCATCTACTTATACATGATCAACATTCACATCATCATGAGATATATTAGAATCCAAAGGAGAGGTTACCTTTGAACCCTTATCCATGAGGCACAAGTGCACATTGGGAGAATGTGATGATGGGGGAACACATGAAGCTCCAATCGCAACCTTGACTTGGCCCACACATTCTTAAATCTCCTCTACATGGTTAGCAACACAAGTACTAGAGGAAATAGAAGAATATTTATCATGGCAACAAGGCAAAGCAAGCATATCATCATGAGACATATTCAAGGAATTTCTACATGATATGCAAGGGCAATCACCCCTAGGATGTGAATCACATATGGTCCTACACGTGTTCATGCCCAAAGATACAATATTGCAATGAGATAGAGACAAAGGATCATGAATGGAAATCTCACTATCTACATTGCAAGTTCTATCACCACTCACCATATCATTACCTTGTGACAACTCACATGTTGGTGTAGTGGAAGAAGATGAGAACTCATCGCAATCGGAGGTGGAGGGAACACAATCATCCTCATTAAGCTTGGACACATCATATTTTGCTTGAAGCTTGGTCCATATATCATGAGCATTCCGGAAAGGCATGGTTGAGGAAAGAACTACAAATCTCACAACATTAACAAGCACATTAGATGCTTGAGCTTCGAGATAAGAGTTTGTCTCCTCCTCCAAAGATAGATTTTGGGGATCCTTAGGAGGATACAAGCCCATATATAGAATTCGCTCAATATTTGGGTCAATGGACCGGAAATGACTAAGCATGCGAGTACGCCAAACATCATAATGAGTACCAACATATGTAAATGTGTGAGGGTGCACTAAACCCCTAGGAGACATCTTTACTCACGAGGCGGTAAAGCCTAAAAGCGAGAGACCTCGCTCTGATACCAATTGAAAGTGAAAAGGACGTCGCCTAGAGGGGGGTGAATAGAATTTTTAAAAATATTATGGTTTAGGCTCAAATAAATGCGGAATAAAACTAACATTTAATTTATTGAGCACAAAACCTAACTAGTAGGTTCACCTAAGTGCACCAACAACCTATTCTAAGCAATACAAGCAACAAGGTGGTAGCAAGATAAATACTTCAAGCACGATGGCTATCACAAAGTAAAGTGCATAAGTAAAGGGCTCGGTTAAGAGATAATCGATGGACGCGGAGATAAAGATTTGTTTCCCGAAGTTCACTTACAAATAAGCTACATCTCTATTGGAGAGGCGCGATGGCGCAATGCGCTCCGAACGCCACAAATGGCTCACCTCGAGGTGTGGTGGATCGATGCTCACCCAACGCCACACAAGGCCTCACCTTGGATGCAGAAGTATGCAACTCACCGACGCCATAAAAGTCTCATCCTATTCTCCCGAGTGCGCACCACAAAAGGCGGGCACTCGCTCCACTATGGGACTCTTGAGGGCGGTCACCGAACCCGTACAAGATTGGGGCTATCTCCACAACTCAATTGGAGGCTCCCAACAACAAAGCCACAAAAGGCTACAACGCCACAAAAGGCCAACAAAGCCACAAAAGGCTACAAGACCACGAAATATCAACAAGACCACAAAAGATCAACAACCCAACCACACAGCCTTCTAGGGTTCCAAGAACCCAAGAGAAACAAGCCCACACGCTTGAACTCACCGAATCTCCGAGGAGAACTCAAACCTATGCACCAAATTCAAGGGAAAATCCTTCTATCATAAATTCCAACAAAGCTACAAAAGCTATTGGGTAAATAATGGAGGAAAAACACAAGAGGAGAACACAAAACTCTCCAAGATCTATATCCCAATGATTCCTTCACAAAGAAGGGATTTGACTTGGGGGGATTGTAGATCTAGATCTCATCTCACTTTTCCCTCAAAAATATGTAAGAATCATGGGAGGGATAGAGAGTAAGAAAGCTCAAATAGGCCAACAATGGTGGGCAAAAATGAGCTCAAGAGATGGAGAACCATTGGGGAAGAAGCCCCCCTTAAATAGGACAAGGAAAAATTGATCGTTTGGGCCAGATTCGCGCACCACCAGAACTTCCTCCCCCCTACCGTAACTTCCGGCAAATAGAAACAAAAGTTACTGAACCTGACCGGAACTTGGGTCGGAACTTGGGCCAGAACTTCCGCTCAAGCAAAAACGCAGGATAGCATTACACGAAAACTTCAATAACTTTTGATTCTGAACTCTGTTTTTGATGATCTTGGGCTCGTTTTGAAGAGAACAAAAAACTCTAAAATATTATTCAAAGAAACACCATAGTACAGCATGGAAGTATAAAACCAAATTTATAAATGTATGACCTCTTTAGAAGCGATGAACCGGTAAAACCTCCAAAACCCAAAACACAAGAAGTTGAGCTTGGAAACTCTGATTGGGATGAAACCAATTTTGTTGGGAAGATAAAACCAAGTAGAACCCAACAAAACGTTAAATATTGGATACCACCGAGGGAGAAAATATCAAGTACATATATGTGAGATATCTCCTAAGGTGTGGAGCTGGAAAAACCCACATGATCAAGAATGCAATAAGATATGCAAGGAAAATCCTTATTTTATGAACCAGAGATTGTTATGATGATAACCACAATCTCTAGATCCTCTCATGGAGAAGAACCAAATAACAACCAAGAAATATGATGTATGAATGCAAAGGTTTGAGCTCTCTCCGAACAATGCGATCGAGACACCCGCTTGAGAGCCCCTCTTAATAGTACGACTATCTATCCTAAACTCGGTCTCCCAACAACACGAGACCGGTAAAAGAGAAACCCTATCAAGATCATACCTTTGCCTTGAGCAATCCACTTGAACTTGATGTAGACAGTCTTGTTCTTCTCAAGTTGGAACACCTTTCTTTATTGCTCTTGCTTGATGAAGATGAGGACTTGCAAATTTCTCTCCCATACTCCATGGGGAAACTTCTTCTTTGAACTTGTCTTCAGCACTCCATGATCACGATGATGGCAAGATTCAAGCATGAGGTCTTCTAGAGATGGCGCATCTTGAGCTTGCCCTTCTTCATCCCTTCTTGAGGTTGATCCATATTGATGCAACTATTTGCACTTGTCTTCATTAGATCTTTAGAAAAATCTATAAATCATAGATCCGACATTCACAGGAACCTCCAGCCACAAAAAACCACACCAGAAAGGGATCTGAAGGAGGAACTTGGAGAAGGGAAAATCCTTGATGCTGCACGTATCATTGGAGGACAACGTAGCATCCCCTACATCATCAACCGCTGCATCACCATCACGATCTCTACCCCCATCTTTCATTCATTAGATCTTGTTGTAATTCCATATTCAATTGTGGTTTGCACTAGATTTATTCCATTACCTTTATCCATCCATTTGATTATGATGATGTTGTTGATTGCTTTCATGTGTGAGTAGTTCCCTTTATTCTTGGGGAGATGGATAAACCCTAACATTATTATGAAATTTAATAAAGATGATCTATTACTTGTGTTTATGATCCATTGATCTATGATGTGTGTTTGATCTCTCCCTTTATATGGTATGTATAGTCGGCCACATATCATTTGCCTTCAGGTCTAAATACGAGGTTGAAACCCTTTGGATGTGTTTGGAAGCGTGCCTGAAGCTATTGTGACTAGAAGCGCGGCTAGCAACCTACACGGTCGAAGGGGAAATAAAGATAGATTCACTAAGCTAATTACGATATCCACGGGGAGACCCTTAATTGCAGTGGTCTGCATGGTGACTGCTCACATACATCGCAGTGGTTATTTAGAGATGACCTCATTTTTGGCTCAACAAGTGGCTTCCTACGAACCTTGTAGTGAACATCTTATTACAAAACTCTCTCCACACATATCATGACATAATAAATAGGTTATCCTAATTATGATTAATTACAACATGCTAGTGGTGTATCCTACATCCCCAAGAACGTCTTGGCACTATTGAGTTCAACCACCATCCCCAACGCCTTGTTACTTGCTTTCTTTTTAATTATTTTATTTACTTTCTTGCATTCAAACAAAAACCTTTCAAATACCCTTTACTTGAAATCAAAGGCAACTTACAAGTATCCTTTGGTAGATAGTGACGAGGGATATAAAGACCCTAACCAACTAGCTCTCTGTGGGTTCGATACTCTTATTTCAAAACTAACTACAATCGATATGTACACTTGCAGTTATCAATAACGAACATTTGTATTAAGCAAAAACCTTAGAAATATAAAAGGTAGGCCATGTCTTTGACACACAACATAGAAAACCCCATCCCATTTTGTGCACCACAGTCGCAAGATCCCCCTCGCCACTGGAATGCGCTACAGAGTGACCATCGAAGGCGGCCGCCTGCTTTTGGCATCCGCGCAGACCTGCCCGACCAAGCCGCACTGCCCACTCCCGAAAGTCCTCGACAACGCCCCAGACCACCCGGCCCCATGCCATCCTAGCAGCAGGCGCCATGCCCTACGCGTGTCCGCTGTGGTCACCACTATCGCTGTGGGACCGCGATGTCGGCAAGCTCCCCCGACCACCTTGTGCTCTCTCTCGGTGAGGCGTAGCCCTTGGACACCCTCTGCGCTGCCCCATCCCCCTCAGCAACAACTCGCACTATCCATCTGGCTCTAACAGCGCCACCGTGGACCCACCTCCCCAGCACCCCCTTGCCTCTATAAATAGAGCTTCCCCATCCATGTGAGAGACTCGCCCTACTCTTTCCCCCTCCAAGTAGGTTTCTCACCGAGTCCCCCGCCCTGGCAAGCCTAGCTTCTCCGTCGGCAAGCTCACCCTAGCCGCACACTCCTTAGATCGATTTTCCTCGAGGAAGCACCCATTCCCCCATTAAAACTACCTAGAGAACCGCATCAGCCTCAAGAACCCCTAGCCTACCCTAGCTCTGCTGCTTGAGACCCTCACCGTCGACTCCGACAATGACTGGGACTTCGAATCCCACGATGAATATTTCACTGATGAAGAAAAAGAAGCTTTAGAACAAATATTATCTCAATAACCTCCTCAATTGCAATTACAAATTCCCCTGATGATCTAGGAGAGTTGCCTCCACCTAAGGAAGATCCTAATTTTGTACTTAAACCTTTAACTAAAGATTCGAAATATGCATACCTTGATAAAAAGAATATATATCCTTTTATTATTAGTCCTAACCTTTCTATTGAGAAAGAATCGAGCTCGAAACAGGCTTTCGCCCTGCTTTATAAATAAAGCCAAATCCAGGTTCATACAACGCCCAGCCAACGGCCTAGGCCAACAGAAAAAGGAAAACAAGAAGTCGGACAGCTGGGGCCACAACACAACAATACCCAAAAGCACTAAAGGAAACGAACGCGCCACCATGACACCCTAAGGTCCACCTGGGGTGGAGGACGTCAGATCCGGAGCCGGAGCCTAGAGGGGGTCCGCCGCCATTCTCAGGGCCCGAAGAGTGTCGTCGAAGGCCGCCCGGTCACGCTGCCGCACCAAAGGGGACCACTGCTGGAGGAAAGCAATAAGAGAAAAAAACTAGTCAAATGCCCAGGAGGGGAAAACATGCTCAAAAAACATCTTGTTCCGAACATTCCAAAGGGACCAGGCAAGCGCAGCAAAGACCATCCAGAAGAGGCGGCAGCCCCTTCCGGCACGATTTGTCGCGCCCTGCAGGAACTCCCCAAGCTCCCGCGCCTGCCAAGACAGTCCCAGAGCATCCCTAACACAACTCCAAAGAAATGGAGCTGCCGAGCAAGAGAACATAATATGCGCACAAGTCTCCGAGGTCCCACATAGGGGACACCGGCCATTGCCCGGCCCATTACGCTTAGCCACCTCCACTCCTGATGGCAGCCTATCCAGGAGTTGCCAGAGGAATATGTGGATACTAAGAGGAAGGGGGCCTTCCAAAGGGGCGAGATTCAGCGCAGCTCCGGGCCCTGGAAGAGGGCTCGGTAAGCCGAGCTCACACATAACTCGCCATCCGGCGTCGAGCGCCAGCTAACCCCGTCCCGACCTGTCGACAACGAGCCAGGGAGGGTCAACTCCAAAAGACGATGTTCCTCGGCCTCAGCCTCGCTAAAAGTTCGCCGGAACAAGATGTTCCAGCTCCCTTCCCGGAAGTCCTCAGCCACGAGCATCGACGAGGACGCGGAGATGGTGAAAAGGGAGGGGAATTTCACACAAAGAGGGGACGGATGAAGCCAGAGGTCTAGCCACAGGCGCATCGCCTGGCCGTCCCCGACGACAAAGGAGACCCCCAGACCAACGAACAACTTAATATCCTGAATAGCGACCCCTCCCTATGCTCACACACTAGCAGAGGTCGGCCCCAAAGATATTTTGCCCTAATCAGTTGGAGCCAAAGGCCTCCATCCTCACGGAGTATACGCCACACCCATTTCAGCATCAGCGCCACATTAAAGCGACGGGACTCCAAGATACCTAAGCCCCCAAGCGATTTGGGGGCGCAGATGTCTACCCATTTAACCATATGGTACTTCTGGTGGCCATCCCTAGCCGCCCAGAAGAACCTAGACAACTCCTTGGCAAAGTCGGCATGGGTTCCTTCTGGGAGCAGGTACAGCCCCATCTGGTACATGGGCAGACTCGAGAGCCAGGAGTTGATAAGGACTGTCTTGCTTCCCTTGGTCGTGAGCCTTTCCCGCCAGGGCTCGGCTTTAGACCTAACTTTCGTCACGAGGGGATCCAGGTCCTTGATCAGAACTCTCGTCTCACGGAAGGGCATCCCTAAATAGGAGGTCGGGAATTGCGCCATTCTGCAGTTAAAGTTATCGGCTATGCGCTGCCTCTCCTCATCAGCGTAGCCGAGCACGAAGACCTCACTCTTATCGAAGTTAATCTTCAACCCAGACATAGCCTCGAAGCACATGAGCAGGAACTTGAGATTAATGATGTCGAGGTCCGAGCCCTGTACCATGATCATAGTGTCATCCTCATACTGGAGGTGAGTCACCCCGCCCCCAGGAATCAGATGACCTACCACACCCGTAATATGGCCGGCCACCTTGGATCTATCCAAGATCTCCGCCAGGGCATCCACTGCGGTGTTAAACATGAGGGGAGAGATGGGATCCCCTTGTCTAAACCCGCATGTCGGACTAAAGTACGGGCCAATCTCCCCATTAATATTGATCGCCGTCCTGCCACTCATCACAAACTGCATAATCTAGCAGATCAACCGGTCATCAAAAACCCTCCTTTCCAGTACTAGACGTAGGAAGGCCCAGTCCAGACGGTCATAGGCCTTCTGGAAGTCTAGCTTAAGGAATACTCCCTTCTGATAGTGTGAATTGACCTCATGAATAATCTCATGGAGGGCAAGAACACCGTCATGAATCAAGCGTCCCTTGAGAAATGCGAACTGGAGAGGATGGGTGAGCCGCTCCATAATAGGAGCGAGGCGCAAGGCATAGACCTTCACGAAGATCCACTGGACGACATTAATGATCGTGATCGGTCTGAACTGGCGAATGTCCATGCCCCCCGCCACCTTGGGGATCAAGGAGATCACCCCAAAGTTCAGGCGTGATATAACCAGAGTCCCAATATAGAACTCATGGAACAATGCCATGATCACCGGCTGCAGCTGAAGCCAAAAGGTCTGGAAGAAGGACACCGGCAGGCCATCGGGTCCGAGGGCCGACCCCGACTTCATGGATTTTAGGGCCGCCACTACCTCCTATGGAGAGAACGGGATGGTAATCTCCAGGTTCTCCCCCCGAGAGACGGTTGCGTCTCCTACCCAGAAGTCACCGGCCAACGAGATCCCGGAACCCGGCGAGCCTGAAAAAAGCTCTATGTAGAAGGAGTAAACATAGGAGGAAAGTTCCGCGGGAGATTCCAACAGGACGTTTCCCTACCAGAGGCAAGGGATCGAGCATCTCCTTCTCCTGCCATTGGCAATGGCATGGAAGTAGGCCGTGTTCGATTCCTCCTGGACAGTCCAATTCTGCTGACTCCGCTGTCGCCAGAATGCCTGCTCTCCCTTGTAGATCTCCACAATGGACGTCTCGAGGGAGTACCTATGGGACCAGGCCTCTTCCGAGAGGCCGCGCTGGTCGGCCTCCAGTTCTAGCGCCTGAATCTCAAGAAGAATGGTCTCCTTTTGGGCCCTAAGGCCCCCCCAGGTTCTCGCCCATCCCCTCATTAACCGCCGAATGCTTTGAGCATAGTGGTGCCAAATATCAATCATGCAGTACGCCCAGGGTGGGGAGGTCACGGCTTCTACCCACTTAGACTGCACCGCTTCCACAAAACCGGCCTTCTGTAACCAGAAAGCCTCGAAGTGGAAACAGTTCAGTCTCGAGTCCGACCCACCCCTCGAGGACAGGAGGAGGGGGTGTGGTCAGAGCCAATCCTGGTAACCGCCTTCAGAGATCAAAGGGGGAATGCAACCTCCCAGTCCATAGAAACGAATACCCGATCAAGGACGCTATGGATCGGGTTAAGATGTTTATTAGTCCACGTATATGTAGCACCCACTCGCGCGATCTCGCGAAGCGCGAGATCCGCGATGCAGTCATTGAACATACGCATCCTAGGGAGGTCAATGTTGGCAGAGCTCTTGTCATTCGAAGAGCGGATCAGATTGAAATCGCTAGCTATCACCACCGGGATCTCAGTCCGTTCCACTTTTGACTTCAGCTCCTGCAGGAACTCCGCCGACCTCCTATGATCCACGGGGCCATAGACAATGATCATCTCCCACTTGAGACGAGACTTTCATGGGTGAGAGCCATGCTCGCAAAAAATTCCCCATGGTCTATATCGTCAACCTCGAAGGTCTCCTCCTTGACGCCAAGGAGGATCCCTCCCGAGTTCCCCAAGGCCGGCAGCCACGTCCAGGCGAACTTGTAGCGACAAAGGCCCTCCAGCTCCACGATAGAAAAGTCTCGGCGAATCATTTCCTGGAGCCCGACAATATCCGGGTCCTCGAGGCGGATGTACTCTTTGATCTAGCGCCGGCGTACTTGATGTACTACGTGATCATAGACCAACTATTGGTTATTCACTTGATGATTTGAAAGTTATAAGCCCTGCTTTATGTATGCATAAATTAATTTGGAGGAAGATGCAGAGCCTTTTGTTGATTATCAACGCTGTCTCCATCCAAGAATGAAAGAAGTGGTAAAGAAAGAGGTAATAAAACTCATTGAAGTAGGTATTATATCCCATACCTGATAGTAAATGGGTTAGTCTTGTTCATTATATACCTAAGAAAGGTGGAATCAGTGTTGTTCCAAATAATGAAAATGATTTTATAGCTCAACGCACTATTTCTGGTTATAGAATGTGCATTGATTTTAGAAAACTAAATAAAGTTACTCGTAAAGGATTACGACTGTAGGGTGGAGATGAACTCTACGAAGTTCGGACAACATGTGAAGACTAACAGCCTTAGAAATTTAAAAATCCAAAACTTACCTTTTATAAAAAAAACATTTTTGAAAACCTGAACGATTCTTGAATCTTTTGATTTTTGACCAATGCTTGAGCATCAGACTCACACCATAGAACTTGTTGACTATGCTCTCACTCAATCTATTCTTTTTAAAACCCTTTCTTTTGTTATCAACGAACCAGAAGATCAACACCGGGGGATAAAAATACAACAAGGTATCAGATAAGCAGAAGTTAATAGAAGTGTAGATATAGCAGAAATAAAGAACCCGGACATAGAATCCATTATAGCACGCATAAATAATGAGCTAGCAATAGGGCATTTTTCAATTTAGTTGCCATCTTCAATGGGTTTAAGCTTATTATTACCATTGATTAGGAAACTATTCCATTTGCATTTCAACCATCACTATGCAGTGAATCCTTATTGAACCAAGGATGATCTCGAAATCTTTGTACACTTTTGGCTCTTGGTATGAAAAAATAGTTCGGACCCATAATTTTTCTGTTGTACTACTTTGAGGGATGTAATATTTACGGATAATGACTTCTATGAGTATGATGTCAACGACTTGTACACTACAACATGAAGTGGTTTACGTGGGTCACCGCATTGCCTCCCTTGGAGTTTTTGCCGTTGCCACCACCGTGACATCCATTGCCGCCACATTGTGGTCGTCCTTGGCCATGGCCGTAGCCACAGATACCTCCACCGCATCCATGAAGTGATCCTCGGCCATGCCGACGTGGTCTGCCACGTCCAATGCGGCAGAGTTTTTGGAGCTCCCACAGTCTCTACAAATGCCAAGGAGCATCCCCTTCCTGTTTTCACAGGCCATCTCTTGAGTCAGCTCACCATGAACTTGGAGGTGGGATTGGCTTCGATGGTTGTGAAGAGCGGGTTATAGGTATCATCGAGCCCTACAAGCAGGTACTCAACAACCTCATCTTCTTCAATATTGTGGCCCTCGCTACGATCTCGTCGATGACGACCTTCACCGCAAGTACTGTGGCCTGGTCTTCCTCCTTCTTGGTATTGGGGAGATGGACATGGCGGCAGACGAGGATGAGCTGCTCGTGAGGCTTTAGATGTGTTTTGGTGGAAGGGTGGCTCTGATACCATTTGATGATTTGGTGTTAATCGGCGCCCTTTATCTCAGGGTCACTTGCATGTTAAATAGGACGGTACACGACAGAGGATTATATTAAAGGAGGATACAACTAAGGGACAGAAAGAGGGTATCGATCTGATCTTTACACATTGAGATCCGGTCGTGTACAATAAGAGAGGAAGTGCCTAACAACCCTTAGCTCTATATCTCTAACACATTTCACTGTCATAGATTGTTGCCCCATTTGAGGAGAGGGCGTAAGTGTTGAGTCTGACTCCCCTCTCTCTTATTTTTCTCCCATTTCTCCTCCCTTATTTCTCCTGTACCTTTGGAATTCGGTTAAGTTCGAGAAGCACAAAGGCTATGTAACAAGAGAGGATACGAGTTGAAGCACATGTATGAACGAGTAAGGAGAGCACATGCAAAGTTGAAGCACAACCGAGCATTACTAGACAACAAATGCAATTTTTTTTATTGCATCACGCACATGACTATGCAATTTTGACGATCCTACATCACTGTTACGCACGATTCTAATTTGACTTGTACTATACGATGACCCTGTATGTCTATATATACTTGTCCAAGAGGCTCAATAATACATTTATCATATTCCGTCAAACTCATACTCTTTCATGGTATCAGCCTAACCGGTCCAAACCCTAGCCACACGCTTCCGCCGCGCCGCCCCGGGGGGAATCGATCTCCATGATCTTCGTCGGGGACCGCGTGTTCTGTTTCAGGGTTCGCCCGCCGATCTGTGATCGGTTGCCCTGGTGAGTCTTTTCTGATCTCTAGATCGTTTTTTCTCTCCACCGGTCGGTTGACCGGTCTTCTTTTTTGGTTTACCGATCATAGATCGGATTGAGTCGTCCACCACCGTCGTCAACGCCACGCATCTACTCCGACCATCGGCATCGACGATCTAGCTCGGCCGGCTGCTACACCCTCCTCGGTAGGCTGCTGTGGCCGCCCCCTCGGACCGTCTTCGTTGTCATCGCTCGGGACTTCACCAACAATGTCGCCATCGTCTCTGATCTAGGCGTCGTCCATGCTATGGAGCATACAGCGCACAGTCGGTCTGATCAACCGATTTCGCGCCCGTCTATGTCAAGCACGTCCCCGAGCACGCGCTTACCACTGATCGAGCTACGGGCTGCCGTTGCGTCGTCCCTTCGGGCTGCAGCGCCGACGCCTTGGTCCTTGCCAACTGGCTGCAAACGTACCTCACAAGCGTATACGCGCCGGTGGCTCCAGCTGCTGCATCAACTCGTGCCATGCAGCTATGACGCCCCCCTCGGGTCATAGCATCGCTGCACGCAGTCTACATCGCCGTTCCGACGCAACGATGTCCCATGCTATCTCCGCGCTACCTACCACGGTGTCACGTATGGTCTTCATCACGCCGGGTTTTTCTTCGCCTACATCGAGTACCGCCGTCGCGCCTCTCTAGGCGTCTAGCATGACCACTCTGCGTCGCCGTTGGTTTATCTGTCTTCTACATCTTCATCCACAACAACCTCGTCGCAATCATCATCCTGTCCCCTACGACATTGGCATACAAGTTCATGATGGTCCGTGCTCTTGCGTGTCTGGTTTTGGCAACACCGGTGCGTGCATTCGTCCCCGACGCGTCCCCGAGCCTGGCAATCCCGGATTGACGCCTCGTCTTTGTTGGCATCGACAAAGTCTTCTTCGACATCGACAACTTCCTCTATGATTGTTTTAACCGCGTCACCAACAAGTTCTTCTTTGCATACTCGGTTCTGGCAAAATCGGAGTGTGCATTCTTTCCCGACGTGCGCCTAGTTATCGCAAAACTATGGCCACACCTCGTCCCTGACGGCTCGGACTACATCGACTTCGTCATTGACACCCCTCGGAAAGCTATCGCGGCCCCTCGGCAAGCCTCCGCAGACCCCCAACAAGCCCCCTTGGCAAGCCTACGCGTACCCTCGGCAAGATGCTGCAGCCCCACGATGACTGCCTCGACGCGTCTCCGTCATCCTCCTCGCGCACTATACGCATGAGCTTCATGTGCGGCTACTTCAACACTGGCATTCCCGGCCCCGACATCGACCATGGCGCCTCCCTCTCAATGGCTACCCTGACATCGGCATTGCCTCAAGCTCTCAGCTCCCTCGACATCGGCACAAGGGCCATCACCTCGCTTGAGCATCTCACCAGCTTCCTCTACAATCCAAACATTCGCGTCGCGACACGCCGTCTATGACACTACCACTACTACTGTGGGGGATATCAGCCTACTGATTCTATTTCGGTTTTTCTCCAGTCTGACCGTCCACGATGTTCCTGTTGTTCACGACGCTACCTCTACGACTGCGGGAGAGTGTTAGAGTATTAGACATATATAGTTGTTATGGTAGTTTAGATAGAATTATGATCTGTTTACGTATAATCTTAAGTTGATTTGTATTCCAAGATGATCAATGATACGCCTATATATACTCGTCCATGAGGCTCAATAATACATCCATCATATTCCGCTAAACTCATACTCTTTCAATCACCATTAACCAATTTTTGAGCAATAAATATCTAGTTCCCTCCCCAAAAGAAAAAAAACGCACAATTATTGAAGAGATAGATAAGGTGGGTGGGGGAAATAAAAAGGCAAGCAACACCACATACAAATGGCTGAAACATTAGATTGTTAGTACGCTTACTAAACATATGTTCATAAACTATAATACATACTGTATACCACGTTGAAAAGATCACCATAACTATACCTAGACTGAATAAAACTGGTAAGTCGCCATAGCCGTAGCACAATAGAAGAGTTTCTTATTAGATGTAATACATTGGTAACGTGTATGGAGTAGTACTCTAACACGTTACACGTCTGTACCTGCCACGTTGGGGGCTGTTCCCGACTATATTAACACGTAACCGAGCCCAATGAGAGGGTATCGTTCCCGTCACAAATTCCACATGGTATCACGGCAACTCTTCTGTTTCATCTAGCTCCTGCCGCCGTCGCCGATGATCTTCTCCACCGCTGCCGCCGCATCTCCTCCACAAAAACCCTACAATCTCTACACAAACAGGATCCTCTTCCTCTCCTCTACCTATTCCACCACAAATCCCACCCAAAACACCCTCTCAAACGCCTGCCGATCTTGGCCTCTCTCTAAAACCCTAGATCGCTTTCTTCAGGACCTATGTCGACGCCATCTTCCTCCTCCTCTACTACGTACTCGATCGGCACTCCTCCGGCCATGAAACTCAACCGAGACAACTTCCTCTCCTGGCAGACTCAAGCTATGCCCACACTCCGTGGTGCCCGTGTCATGGGGCTTCTCGAGGGCACTGACAAGGAACCACCGCACACACTTGAAGTTGAAGATGAGAACAACAAGAAGATCACCGTGCCAATTCCCAATTATGATGTATGGATCACCAGAGATCAGCAAGTCGTCAGTTTCCTTGTGAATTCCCTGTCTGAAGATGTTCTTCCCCATGTCTATGGCCTTCATCATGCTGCTGATGTGTGGAAGGCCTTGGTCTCCCTATTTGCCTCGCAATCCAAATCCAAGGTCTCTAGCCTCCGTGGTGCTCTTACAAATACAAAAAAGCTTGATCTCACCACCCAACAATACATTACCAAGATGAAGGGGTTTACTTCTGAACTTGCTGCTGCAGGCAAGCCTGTTGATGATGATGAGCTCAAGGACTACATCCTCAATGGCTTAGATGGATCCTTCAACCATCTGGTGTCGGCCATCAATGTTGTCCCCTCGAAGACTCTTACTGATATGTGTTCTCAACTTCTGTCTTGTGAAAATCGTGACAATATGCTTCAATCTACAGGACAGGCTTCAGGCTCCTTTATTTCATCTGTTAATGCTGCCTCTCGCCGTCCCCCTGATGTCTATGCCCGCCCAACGCCCCCACCGCCTCCTACACCATACACACCACCAGCGCCCTACCCCAACCCTATGTCGCAGCCATACTATGCCCCATACCACGCACCCTACCCACAACCACAACCCCCTGCCATACACTATCAGCCGCCTTTGTTTCCTTTTTCCCCTGCCCAACAACCCTATATGCCACATCTTCCCCAGCCGTTTTACCGTCCCTCATCACAGCCACCTCGCCCACCCCCTCAACAGCCGCGCCAGGACCCTCCTCGTAATACCAATCAGCGTCGCACCAAAGGGGGGCGCAAGGATAGAGGCCGTGTTGCTACACCCTGGCAGGACGGTGTGTTCTGTTAGATTTGCAAAAAGGAGGGACATGCAGCCGCTGATTGTTGGTGGCGCTATGGCGATGATGATGAGGATGATAACTCCAAGGACGTCAAGGGTGCATATGGTGTCGACTCCAATTGGGTGATTGACACAGGGGCCACAAATCATACCACAGGACAACTCAACAAGCTTCAAATTCATGAGCCATACAATGGTCGCGATCAAGTTCACAATGCTAGTGGACAAGGTATGGACATTGCTAATATTGGTCATTCACTTTTGCAAAGCTCACAATGATCTCTCAAACTTAAAAACATTCTTCATGTTCCTGATGCTTCTATGAACTTGCTTTTTGCTCATAAAATTACTCTAGACAACAATGCTTATATTGAAATTCACCCTTTCTTTTTCTTGATTAAGGACAAGGCCACCCAGCAAATCATGTTTAGAGGTCCGTGTGAAGGTGGTATCTATCCTCTTGTTCCAGTATCCATGAGTTCATCCTCCAAACATGCTCTTGTCACCATCAAGCCTTCATCATCCACGTGGCATCGTCGCTTAGGCCATCTGTCATCTTTTATTTTTCAGCAAGTTCTTAGGAAGCACAGTTTGCCTTACACTCCAGAAATAAATTCTTATATATGTGATCCCTGCCAACAGGCTAAGAGTCACCAGCTACCCTATCCTGTATCCACTAGTGTTTCTACAGTTCCTTTGGAACAAGTTTTTTCTGATGTATGGGGTCCAGCTCCTCTTTCTGTAGGCAAACATGCATATTATGTAAGTTTTATCGATGATTTTAGCAAGTACACTTGGATTTATTTGCTTAAAAAACGTTCTGACGTTTATCAAGTTTTCCTTGACTCTCAACAATATGTTGAAAGACAGTTTGGCACAAAGATTCTCACTATGCAAACTGGTTGGAGTGGTGAGTATGAAAAATTGAATACCTTTTTTCAACGAGTAGGTATTGTTCATCATGTATCATGTCCTTATGCTCATCCACAAAATGGTTCAGCCGAACGAAAACACCGTCATATTGTTGAAGTTGGACTTGCTTTACTTTCCAATGCATCCATGCCTCTAAAGTACTGGATGATGCTTTTATCACAACTACCTTTCTCATAAACTTATTGCCTACAAAAGTTCTTGATCTTGAGTCTCCCACTGAAAAACTTCTTCATGTCAAACCAAATTATGAGTCTCTTCGTGTTTTTGGTTGTGCATGTTGGCCTAATCTTCGTCCTTACAACAAACACAAACTTTCTTTTCGCTCCACGAGATGTGTGTTCCTTGGCTACAGTTTTCGTCATAAATGAGTTAAATATCTATATGTTACAACTGGTCGAGTCTATATTTCCCGGGATGTTGTGTTTTATGAGAACATCTTTCCTTTTGCCGAATTACATCCCAATGCTGGTCGTCGCCTCTGTGACGAAATTCTGCTTCTTCCTTTTGACACACCTATCTCTGAAACACATGATGGGGATGCGCATTCTAATGACCAATATTTGCTAGTTGTCCCTGTTCTTCCTTCTTTTCAGGTCCCCCGTATAGATGCATCAAGATCATCTTTAGGTTCTATACAAAATTCTGCTGAAAACAGTGCAAACTGCACATCAAATAATGCATCAGGCCATGCTACAGCCCCAGGTGCCGACATGACGGATCCCGAGGTTGATTCTTGTAGCCAATCCGCCTCAGATCCAGTGCCTGTCCCGTCTGACGGCGGCTCTTCCGCGTCTTCTGCGTCAGGCGCGTCCCCGCCACCCTCGCCTCGGGCTCCGCACGACCACGACTCCGTGCGCGACACCTGGCAGACGGTCGGCTCCCCCTGCCACGCCCGGTCCCCCGCCTCGTCCTCGCGCCAATCACCACCTGCCACGCTGCCTGTCTCCGCGTCACGCATGCCGTCCCCTCGCTCGCATTCAATGCCTGACCTGGGCGACGGGAGGGACATGCAGAGCAGCAGCTCGGCTGCTACTTCTCCATCTGCTGACATGCATGCGGCCATAGGTGAAGAGGATATTTCGGCCCAGGATCTGCTTTCAGGATCTTCTGCGTCACGCATTTCTGCAGCTCCTCCTGCTGTTGAGGTACAGACATGTCTGAAGAAAGGTATTCGATAGCCTAAAAAATATACTGATGGCACTGTCAGGTATGCTCTGTTGACATCTACTGGAGAACCCCAAAATTTAAAGGATGCACTCTCTGATAAAAATTGGAAGCAAGCAATGCAGGAGGAATATGATGCTCTGCTTGAGAATAAAACTTGGCACCTTGTACCACCAAGCTCCAATAAGAATGTTATTGACTGTAAGTGGGTTTACCGTATTAAAAAACATGCTGATGGTAGTATTGACAGGTATAAGGCAAGGCTGGTTGCCAAAGGTTTCAAACAACGCTATGGTATTGATTATGAAGACACCTTCAGTCCTGTTGTTAAAATTGCAACTATCAGGCTTGTTCTTTCTGTTGCAGTATCAAAAGGTTGGGTTTTAAGGCAGCTAGATGTAAAGAATGTGTTTTTACAAGGTGTTCTGGAAGAGGAGGTCTACATGAAACAACCTCCAGGTTTTCAGTCTTCCGCTGTTCTAAATTACATATGTAAACTTGATAAGGCTCTCTATGGATTAAAACAGGCACCAAGAGCATGGTACTCTCGTCTTAGTTCCAAGCTCTATACTATGGGTTTCACTCCGTCAAAGGCAGATACATCCTTGTTTCTTTTCAACAAAGAAGGTATTACTATGTTTCTTCTCATATATGTTGATGACATTATTGTGGCAAGCTCCTCTGATTCCGCTATATCAGCTTTATTGTGTACTCTTAGTTCTGATTTTGCTCTCAAAGATCTTGGTGACTTGCATTATTTCTTGGGTCTTGAGGTTCACAAGCACTCCAGTGGCATATTGCTGAATCAGGAAAAATATGCTAATGATATCATCCAGCGTGTTGGCATGCAACATTGCTCGCCATGTCCTACACCTCTTGCTGTCAATGATAGGTTGTCTTTAACTGAGGGTTCCTTACTTGGTCCTGAGGATAGTACTTAGTACAGAAGTGTTATTGGAGCTCTTCAATATCTTACTTTAACAAGGCCAGATATATGTTTTTCTGTTAACAAAGTATGTCAATATCTTCATGCTCCTACTACTGCTCACTGGACTGCTGTCAAAAGGATCTTGCGGTATATAAATGGCACTAAACAGCTTGGACTCATTTTTCAGCCATCCCACTCTACTCTTCTCAGTGCATATTCTGATGCTGATTGGGCAGGTGACCTTGATGATAGACGTTCCACAGGTGGTTTTGCTATATTTTATGGTCCTAACCTTGTTTCTTGGAGTGCTAGGAAACAGGCCACAGTTTCACGCTCCAGTACAGAGGCAGAATACAAAGCCATAGCTAATGCAACAGCTGAACTTATTTGGGTTGAGGCTCTTGCTCGTGATCTTGGCATTTCTCTACAAGAAAAACCCTGTCTATGGTGTGATAATATTGGTGCTACTTTTCTGTCTGTCAATCCAGTTTTTCATGCCAGGACAAAGCATATTGAGATTGATTTCTTTTTTGTTCGAGAAAGGGTTGCTGCTAAACAACTTGATGTCAAGTTTATCTCTAGCAAGGATCAGATTGCTGATGGTTTTACCAAGACTTTATGTAATAAGAAACTAGATGAGTTTAAACGTAATCTCAACCTCTCCCAGGTTTCGATTAAGGGGGTATTAAATGTAATACATTGGTAACGTTTATGGAGTAGTACTCCAACACGTTACACGTCTGTACCTGCCACGTTGGGGGTTGATCCCGACTATATTAACATGTAACCGAGCCCAGGGAGAGGGTATCGTCCCTGTTAAATCTTGTATATACCTAGTCATGTACGTCTCCTGTTCCGGTCCTGGTTGGTTGTATCACGTCAGGTTATGAGACGTGTTGGTATACACCAAGGACACGGAAAACATTTGTATGTCAATCGTTATATATACACCACGTAAGGCCCTGTCAAGGGTACGCTTCCAGAAATCCCAATCGTTTTTACATGGTACCAGAGTGAGGGTCTTCCGATCGCATCTGAATTGCTGTCGACGCCAATCGCTAAAGTCGCCAGTTCGCTCGCCCCCAAATCGCTAAGTCGCTAAGTCGCCACCATGTCGCTGGGTTCTTCCTCCTCAACGTCGGCCGACGGTGGCGCCCTGAACGTCACCCTGTCTGATAAATTGACAGGGGACAACTTCCTCCTTTGGCAAATCCAGATCCTCCCTGATGTTCGAGGTGCTCAGCTAGAAGGCTATCTTGACGGATCGGTAAAAGCTCCAGAGAAGGAATTGAAGACTAAGGATAAGGATGGGGTAGAGGTGACGATCCCTAACCCCGAGTATGCGAGGTGGATCTCGCAAGATCAAAAATTACTTGGCTATCTCCTGCGGAACATGTCTAGGGAGGTGTTGACACAGATGGTCGGACAAACCACTTCAGCAGGCGTCTGGAATCATGTGATGGAGATGTTTTCCTCGCAGTCCAAAGCGCGTATAGTTCATCTACGCACAAAACTCAACCAGACCCGCAAGGAGAACAAGACCGGCGCAGTCTATTTTAGTCAGATCAAGAGTTTGGCGGATGAGATGGCGACTGCCGGCAAACCTCTTGATACAGAGGATATCATCTCTTATGTGCTCGCTGGACTTGATGACGAGTACAATGGTTTTGTTGCTGCAATCACGGCCTTGATTAAGGCCCAACAGTCCATCAGTTTGGGTGATCTATATTCCCAATTTCTCTCTTATGAGGCTCGGCTGGAGTCTCAAAATCCTACCAGCGAGTCATTAGTTAATGCTTCTACTCGAGGAGGTGGTGGTCGCGGTGGATATCGTGGTGGCCGAGGAGGTGGTCGCTATGGTGGACGTGGAGATCAACAACGTGACAATTACGATCAACGTGGTGGCTATGAATCACGTGGTAATGATCAGCGGAATAGGGGCAATGGTAATCAAAATTACCAAGGCTATCGTCAACAATACGACGGTGGTAATCATCAAGGAGGCCCAAGACCCATATGTCAGGTGTGCGGCAAAGAGGGACACATTGCACTAAATTGTTGGAAGAGGTTCCAAAAGAGATATCATGGTCCTGAAAAAACTGCAGGAGCAGCTACTGGATCATATGGAGTTGATACAAATTGGTACAGTGACTCTGGAGAAACTGACCATGTCACAGGGAACTTGACAAGCTACATGTGCGGTATCGCTACCATGGAAACGATCAAATTCATACAGCCAATGGTACAGGTATAGATATACGTCATATTGGTCACTCGTTAATTCATACCCCTAATCATGATTTGCATCTTAACAACATCTTGCATGTTCCTAATGCCACTAAAAATCTTGTTTCCACTAGTCGCCTTGCCAAAGATAATCATGCCTTTGTTGAATATTTGCCTAATTCCTTTTTTGTCAAGGATAAGGACACGAGGGAGGTCCTTCTTCAAGGTAGATGTGTGGACGGTCTTTATCCCTTGCCATCGCCACTCTCTATATCATCTGGCCGGCAAGCGCATGGTGTCATCAAGTCTTCGTCTTCACATTGGCATAGGCGTCTCGATCATCCGTCTTTATCAGTAGTCCAACAAGTTCTTAGAGATAATAATATTTCTTTTAGTAAGTCAAATAAAGAGTCTGTTTGTGATGCCTGTCAAAAAGGCAAGAGTCATCAACTCCCATACCCTAAGTCAACTAGTGTGTCTACTTTTCCTCTTGAGCTTGTTTTTTCTGATGTTTGGGGGCCTGCCCCATCATCGTTTGGGAGATATAAATATTATGTTAGTTTTGTTGATGATTACAGCAAGTTTACATGGATATATATGTTGAAAAATAAATCTGAGGTGTTTCAGAAGTTTCATGATTTTCAGCATCACGTTGAGCGACTCTTTGATAAGAAAATAATTGCAATACAAACAGATTGGGGAGGTGAGTATCAAAAACTCAATTCTTTCTTTCATAGGATAGGTATATCCCATCTTGTTTCTTGTCCACATGCACATCAGCAAAACGGACCTGCTGAACGCAAACATAGACACATTGTTGAAGTTGGTCTTTCTCTTCTTGCTTATGCGTCTATGCCTCTTAAATTTTGGGATGAAGCTTTTCTTACGGCCGTATATTTGATTAATTGCCTCCCTAGCAAGGTTATTCAATCTCAAACTCCCATTGAGCGTCTTTTTGGAAATAAGGGTGACTATTCCTTTTTACGGATTTTTGGTTGTGCATGTTGGGAACCTTCGTCCATATAATAATCGCAAATTGCAATTCCGTTCAACACAATGTGCCTTCTTAGGATATAGTGGTCTCCATAAAGGCTACAAGTGTCTTGATATTTCCACCGGTCGTGTCGATATCTCGCGAGACATTGTTTTTGACGAAACGGTGTTTCCCTTTGCTTCACTTCATTCCAATGCTGGAGCCCTTCTCCGTGCTGAAATTAATCTTCTTCCTCTCTCTTTGCAACCTGTTAATTTGCATGATCATGGGGGTTATGAGTTACGTGCTGATCCTGACGCTAATCCTGCTAATAGTAATTTGGCTGAGTCGTTTGTATAGGAAAAAAATCAAGATTCTATGGAGGAAATAAATTCCAGTACTGGTGCTGGACACGAGGACAATCTTCCTGAAAATTCTGCTGGCTCGTCAGTTCAACATGAAAATTCTGGGCAATCTGTTTCTAAATCAGGCCCAAGGTCCTTGTCTGGTGCAGAAACGGACGTTTCCTCCGCCATGCACCCCGTGCCCCACGCGCTTTCTCCTATCGCGCCATGCACAAGAGGATCCTCTGCGACCGCATCTTCCTCTCCTGGAAATCACACCGGATCAGGTGTGGCTGATACATCCGACTTGTCAGATTCCTCTGGACCTTTTACAAATAATGTGCCGGTTACTACTTCTGCGGCTGATCCTCCGCGTGCACGTACACGCCTACAGCATGGTGTTGTTCAACCGAATCCCAGGCTCCAGCTTGATAGCGATGGTCATGTGCATTATGACCGCATTAAATTTGCGAATTTCTGCAGTACCGGCGAACCTGATAGTGTTCATGAAGCTCTGAGTGATTCTAACTGGAAATCTGCAATGGACGAGGAATACACTGCATTAATGAAAAATAAGACTTGGCACTTGGTTCCAGCTAGTCATGAAAAAAATGTCATTGATTGCAAGTGGGTCTATAAAGTCAAAAGAAAGACTGATGGCACAATTGATAGATATAAAGCACGACTGGTTGCTAAGGGGTTTAAGCAGCGTTTTGGAATTGATTATGAGGATACCTTTAGTCCTGTTGTCAAGGCGGCGACTATTCGTTTGGTGTTGGCGCTTGCTATTTCACGAGGATGGCAGCTTCATCAACTCGATGTGAAGAACGCGTTTTTGCATGGTGTTCTGAAAGAAGAGGTCTATATGAGACAACCTTCTGGATATGAGGATGGTGCTCGAATGGGACATATCTATCGATTGGATAAAGCTCTATATGGGTTAAAACAGGCTCCTCGGGCGTGGTATTCTCGACTCAGTTCTAAACTCCAGTCTCTTGGTTTTGCTGCATCCAAGGGTGATACTTCTCTGTTTTTCTACAACAAAGGGAGAGTCTTCATCTTCATGCTTATATATGTAGATGATATTGTTGTTGCTAGCTCCTCAGAGAAGGCTGTTGATGCTCTTCTTCATGATCTTGGACTGGATTTTGCTTTTAAGGATTTGGGGACATTGCATTATTTTCTGGGCATTGAGGTAAAAAGGGTACGTGATGGTATTATTCTATCACAAGAAAAATATGCCAATGATTTGCTTAGCCATGTGAATATGAAGTTATGCAAACCAGTTGATACTCCTTTGTCAGTGTTTGATAAGTTGTCTCTAACTGATGGAGAGGTGTTGAGTAGTGAAGATTCTACTCGCTATAGGAGCATTGTTGGGCTTTGCAGTATATTACACTGACTAGACCGGATATTGCATTTTCTCTAAACAAGGTTTGCCAATTTCTACATGCGCCCACTACAGTTCATTGGACAGCTGTCAAGCGGATCTTGAGATACTTGCGTGGTACAATTTCTCTAGGATTGTGCTTGAGTAGGTCTGATTCTACGTTGGTTAGTGCCTTTTCTGATGCTGATTGGGCTGGTTGTCCAGATGACAGGAGGTCAACAGGTGGGTTTGCAGTGTTCTTGGGGTCAAATTTGATCTCGTGGAGTGCAAGGAAACAAGCTACATTTTCCAGGTCTAGTACAAAGGCTGAATATAAAGCACTAGCTAATGCCACGGCTGAAGTCATATGGATGCAGTCCTTGCTTACTGAGTTGGGAGTACCGCAATCTCGAGCTGCATGTTTGTGGTGTGATAATATTGGAGCTACATACCTCTCTGCTAATCCAGTGTTTCATGCTAGGATAAAACACATTAAAGTGGACTATCACTTTGTTCGTGAGAGGGTGGCTCGAAAGCTTTTAGACATACGATTTATCCCTTCAGGAGATCAACTGGCAGATGGCTTTATAAAGTCACTTGCGACACGACAGTTAGAGGTGTTTCGTCGCAATCTTAACTTAGATAAGTTATGATTGAGGAGGAGTGTTAAATCTTGTATATACCTAGTCATGTACGTCTCCTGTTCCGGTCCTGGTTGGTTGTATCACGTCAGGTTATGAGACGTGTTGGTATACACCAAGGACACGGAAAACACTTGTATGTCAATCGTTATATATACACCACATAAGGCCCTGTTAAGGGTACGCTTCCAGAAATCCCAATCGTTTTTACAGTCCCGTCACAAATTCCACATTTCTCACTGCCGTGTCCACGGTGGATCACAATTGTCATATCATCAAGATATCACACACAGCCTCTTCGTTGGAATTCCAGCAGCTTTGTGTTACACATGCGGCAAACCCCTTCATTCCGGAAGCGGATGTGACTTATGTTTCTAGAATCCCGATTTAGTCTTTACCCAGTACTACTACATCTGTGCAGTGTGCTTTGCCTCTTTTCTGGGTCACATGTGCCGAAGATGCACTCCTGCCAACACTGGCTTTACCAAGAAGAGATCCTGCATACTACTAGTATATCTGGGACGTACGGCATGCAATTGCAATGCTTGTACTAGTGGAGTACATTGCACCAAAGCTACAACGCATCTTTGTGTCATTCGGCACCGATCCTTGTTTGATTCCAAAGTCGCACAACATTCGTCTCTCTCGAAAAAAAATGTCGTTCAAGATTTGAACAGTAAAATACACAGCTGCTTTCTTCGACAGCTAGTGAAGGCGTCGATGATGCTGGTTCGATCTGCAAATATTTTTGCTGAGACGACGCCTGCGCCGCGCACGACCGACGCTACCGCGTCGTCGTCCATGTGGCGCGTATCTTTGCCTGATCGTACTTGCTCTAGCTTCGGCCGGCGACATTGACCGCGTTGTGTAGGCAAGCGGCACATGCATGCATGCCAAATGTCCTTCCGTCCGTCCAGAGAATAAACCATGGAACACGCCACACGGCGGGCGACATATTTTAAAACCCCGAACGGTTGTTTCATCAGCAACGTGATGAGTGACCAGCAGCTAGCAGCTGCTAGGCGATAAAAAGCAAGCTCACGGGATAGAGACGACGATCTCTTTCGCAAGCTAGCGCGGCCGTGACAGCGGCGGAGGGGAGGCGTCGAAATGATTAGGGGCCGGGGGGAATCTTGTCCTGGCCCGATCGTGGATTAAAGAAGCAGCAGCTTTCCGTCGCGTCACGGAGAATCTCATGGGGATGGAATGGAACTCTACTGTTCTCCTTTGGGTAGGAGTAGGCGAGTAGTAGCTCTATTTCATTTCCCTTCTCCCCTGCTAGTACGACCATGATCCAAAAAAGAGCACTGTTGTACACTCACTATACATTTGACAAGAAAGGGTCGGGAAACCCGGCAAAAAAAAGGGACAGCAAACAGACGCTAGAAATAAACAAGGCCTATATGACGTTGCTTTGGATAAAGAGATTGTCCCGGATGTTTTGTCACGGCCCTACCCTACCCATGACGAGTGATTGGCTTTGGAAGAATCCAAAGGCAAGCCGCCCGGCCGCGCGCGGCCGGTGGCGCGAGGAGAATCGGGGCCAGACGGGGTAGCCGCCGGCGGGAAGAGAACGCAGAACGCACCGTCCTCGCGCTGCACGTTGCGTCCCTGCCTAGTTTCGCGCTCGCTTCGTTCGTACTTGCTGTCGGGCAGAATATTTGCCACTAGAGGCATCTTGCTGGTGTGATCGATTGACATTCGCGATCGATCGGGGGAGGCTGCTGCTTTTCACAGCTCCCGACTCGAGGAATCCTGACAGCAGCGGTACATCTTTTTGACGGTGAACCGAGTCGCTCGTTCCCACGTTTCCAGCCGTAGAAAATGTCGGTAGGACGTACGCGCGGATCTTGAATGCAGTGCTACCGAAGTTAACTCCGGCAGTAACTTTGTACACCATGTGAATTAACTGGATAGTACCAAAAGCATCTGCAGGGGCTTTACGCATGCTTAATGCTTGGGTTAGATCCAACCATCCGGGACGGCGTCGCTGTTTAGTGTCCACGCAACACGGTCACATGGATCACGAGATCGGTCGCGCCCCCCGGCCAACAGTAGCCTCACTGATTTTTTTGCGAGTGGTTCGTATTGAGGACAGTAGTGGTAGTACCCGCGATCTCGGGACGAGCCCCCCGGCCAGCAGCCACCGAACCACGTCCACTGGGACGGAGAGCTGTCGGATCGCAGGTCTGCACTGCACGTACGGCCGCCGACGGTACAGGTCGAAGACCACTGCAGTAATCCAGTGCGGTCCTGCACGCCAACGCCAAATGCTAAACGCCGCTAGTCGCCAGCGCCGCGCACCATAAGGCTTTGTTCGGTTAATCCCTACACCAAAGGGATTGGAGAGTATTGGAGTGGATTTGGGAGGATTTTGACTTGTATGGGATTTAATCCACTTCAATCCCATCCAATCTACTTGAAACCTGAGCTAACCGAACGAGCCCTAACAATGCAATGTTTTTTTTTTTGATCTAAAGACCTTGCTGGAGAGGGGGATGACGCGGCTGGCCGTGGCGTTGCCGACGAAGGCGAGGAAGAAACTTAAGAGGAAAGGGGTGGGGAGCTCGCAGGCAAGGAAGAAGGTTGGGAGGACGGAGCTGACGACGGGAGAGGAGGGCCACGTGCATGCGGTGGCTCGGAAGAAGACGACAGTGCTGATGGTGGGCCACAACCCACGATCGGGAGAGGAGGGGGTGCGCGTGCATCGCTTTCTCTGCCTGACGCGGCACTAGGCTCGCTCCACACACAGCTTTCTCTTCGTGGACCGCCCCAAAGCAGCCCAAACTAACAAGTATTCTGCTTCTAGCTTTTCGAATTTGAACAAATTTCAAGTTTAAACAGTTTTGAAATGTGAACAGTTTTCGCAGCTATTTGAAATATTCAAATTCTAAAACTGTTCATATTAAAAAATTGTTCATACTAAGAAGTTGTTTGAATTAAAAAAATATTTAAATTCTAAAGCCGTTCAAATTCAGATAATTTCTAAATTCAAAAAGTATTCAAATTCAAAAATTCTACAAACTAAGAAGTAGTTCAAATTCAAAATCCGTTCAAATTTAGATAATGTCTAAATTCAAAAGCTATTCATACTAAGAAGTTGTTCGAATTAAAAAATGTTCAAATTCAAAAGCCGCTTCAAATTCAGATAATGTCTAAATTCAAAAATTGGTCAAATTTTTAAAAAAATTGATCTGAAAATTATTCATATCTAAAAAATATAGAAAAGCAAAAGAACAGAAAAAAACACACAAAAAAAAGAAACAGAAAAAGGTAAAAGCGTTAAATAGGCTGGCCCAGCGTGCGTGCCCGCGTGAGCGGAGACTATAAACAAGCGCACTGAGTGATAAATAGCATTTGCCACTGCTTTCGAGTTGTGCCGCTTAGAAGTCGCAATTAGCACCTCCCGTCCTGCACCCCGACCATTATTAGTTTATTACCCCAGCAAGCTCGCCCAGTCTACGAGTAGGAGAGCCCAGGTAAAGCCTGCACAGACCTCACTTCAGATTGTAGGAAAAGCCACAGAAAACGACAACAGTTGGGGTGCTACTCGGCCCAAACTCGCTGCTGCCAGCCGCGATGAAACGAGGCCCGAACTCCGGATCCGGAGAAGTCATCTTGGCCAGTGGCCACGTACACGACAGTACGACACAGCGCGGCAGGCAAAGAAGCACATCGCCAGCGATGCCATGGATATTCCGCCACGGTACCGATCTCGGTTCCGCTCTACCGCCGGCCATATGCGTAAAAGCCTCTTGTCCGGTGGAATTTTGTGCGGTCCTTCTTCGTGGAAAAAAGTACTAGTTCCTTTGCACGATGACCAGTCGATTTCTCTTCACAGATTATCTTATACGGTATATACTAGTATATATTTTCTTGAACAAATAAAAATTAAGAATTTTATTGTTTTATGACACATTGTGATATATTCTTGGAAAATTGATAGCAACAAGCCTACAAGATCATGCAGTTATTTTCTCCGAAAAAGAATAGGATACAGTTACTGGCTTCTCTTCCTCTCCAAGTCGGTCTCGGCCTTCACCAGCCTCCCCTGTGTCAGTCTGTCTATATTCGCGCCTGCCGCCCCACACCGTGGAAAAAAGAATTAAGAAAACACCCCCAAACCCTAAGCCCTCTGCTCTGCTCACAATCCGCGCCCCCAAACTCGTCTAGGGTTTAATGTTCGCGTCGTCTCCACGCGATTCTGCTGCGCGCTGATCCGGTCAATCGCACTCGACTCTGCGCTCTAGAGCAGCAAACGGGGGCGGATGCAGACGGAGGCGAGGGTGGGGATGGCCGCCGCAACCGTGGACGGCGCCGCCGCCGTGGCCACGCGGCGCTACTCGACGCAGCAGCAACAGCCGCAGCCGCAGCAGCAGCTCGCCACGCCGCTCCACCTCCTCGCCGGCGGCGTAGCCGGCGCCGTCAGCAAGACCTGCACCGCGCCGCTCGCCCGCCTCACAATCCTCTTCCAGGTGCGTCCCAAAATCAGAAGCAGCCCGTCAGTATTTCTTCCTCTGCTCGTCTGCTCTATGATTTTGTCGTCTTCACCAGACTGCTAGTGCTAACTGTGGCTTTGTATATTATATTAGTAAGTATAAGTAAAGAGTGGGTATCTCCATCGAGCTGCTTTGTAATAGTAGAGAAATGGGAATTTCGATGCATTTTTAAGAGCAACTCTACGGCCAAGGCAAATTTTCTGTTAACTGTTAAGACATATATCCAAATGCAAGTATTCATGGAGTATAATGTTATTGAAGTGTCCTGGCTTAGTGCTATGGGTCTAATGTGCACATATTTTTTCACACTCTGCCTGCTGGTAGTATGTCTGTGCGTGAAATTCACGAATTCTTATTTCGATGAGCAGGTGCAAGGAATGCACTCAGATGTGGCGACAATGCGCAATACTACCATATGGCGCGAGGCATCCCGCATCGTCTATGAAGAAGGTCCCCGGGCGTTCTGGAAAGGAAATCTTGTAACTATTGCACACCGGTTACCTTACTCCTCGATTAGTTTCTACGCCTATGAGAGATATAAATATGTAAGTGTACAGGCGCCTTTGTATAGAAATTGCATTCCTATTCTTTGCCACTTGTGACATGTGCTTAGTTTGGTTAATGTTGATGCGTGCAGTGGCTCCAGATGCTGCCTGGTCTTGACAAGAATAGTGGATTGGGTGCCGATGTTGGTGTCAGAATGCTAGGTGGTGGCTTGTCTGGGATAACAGCAGCTTCTTTGACGTACCCGCTGGACTTGGTACGGACACGTCTGGCTGCTCAGGTAAGCTGCTGTCACCAACTCTGTTGAAATTTGCAGAACTTAGTGTCAAATGTTCCACTCGAACGTCAAAATGTCCAAGTTATTTTCCATGTGGAGAAGATTACAGTTCCAACTCCCAATAACATGATTGATGAATCTGGTTTCTGCTGCTGGAGAGGACTAATTCTTTTGGCACCTATTGCCATGTCTTGCGAAAACCGTGATAAACAAAAACTGTTCGATGTTAGCGTTCTTTATGTACTTACTGCTGGATGTCGACAGATAATTGCCCGCAATAAAACCAATCAATAGAGTTGGACCCATGCCAAGCGCATACAGCAAGAGCTTCTGAACATTTTCTTCATTTGAATGATTGCAGACGAACACAGCTTACTACAGGGGCATATCTCATGCTCTTTTTGCGATCTGCAGAGATGAGGGTCCCAGGGGATTGTACAAGGGTCTTGGTGCCACTTTACTGGTATGGACATTTGGTACTTCTTGATCTTCTAGTTCAAATGCTTCTTTCTTTTGTTATGTCATTTGGTGATTCTTTGTAACACAGGGAGTTGGCCCCAGCATAGCGATAAGCTTCTCTGTTTATGAAACGCTGCGATCGCATTGGCTACTAGAGAGGTAAGTTGTACATGGTACATGTTGGCTCTAAGTCATATGCATGCAACTTCGTGTTAGTTTTTATTGTGTTAACCTTTGATTCAATACAGGCCATGTGATTCCCCTGTCTTGATCAGTTTGGCTTGTGGAAGTCTTTCGGGAATTGCATCATCAACTTGTAAGTGCTCTATTAACAGACCGCTTTTTGTTACCAGAAGCTCTTTGATAATCTAGTAGGCCTGTTAAGATATTCAGAAGCTAGCCCAGCTTCGGAGTTGTAAAGATTTTTTCTACTTTCTTTTCTAATATAAAGCTAAGTAATTCATTTATGAACCAATAAATTGCTTTCTTACTTGACGAGTTTTCATGTAACTGATAGTACTTTTATTTCCCACTCGACATTAGCGTAATCCTTTTTATTTGCTCTCAAAGTGATTTTGCTTGGATCAAGAAGAAAAAGTAGCTTATTATTGTCATTACTGAACTTTCTTATGGTCCTGTCAAACTCAGTGAACTTTTTTTTTTATTATCGGCATTTGTTATATTCCAGTTACATTTCCCTTGGATCTTGTAAGACGCCGCAAGCAGTTGGAAGGTGCAGCTGGGAGGGCCAATGTCTACAAGACAGGGCTGTTTGGAACATTTACTCATATTGTCCGGACAGAAGGTTATAAAGGATTGTATAGAGGGATCTTGCCTGAGTACTGCAAAGTGGTTCCAAGTGTCGGACTTATTTTTATGACATACGAGACACTGAAGTCCATGTTCACAGGAGAGGCATCAGATGAATAGGTTGTCTGATCATGCTCGGCAGTTTTGATACTTGGGCCAGAATATCATTGGAGGCTGATTAGGGAGGAAGGGAAAGAGATGAGTTTGTAGTATATGTTAGAGTTTAGGTGGTGCTAAATTTTGGATTTGATAACATAATATCACCGGAGTATTTCTAGAGATCTTGCTTGTAGTGCACCCAAGAAGATTTAGTAACTGTCGTAGGTCTTCCAAAATTTTCCTGTCCACCCTTGTTTTGGGTATGTTCACGTTTGTTCTGTTTGTAATGGTACATGTGGCTACTGTCTTCAGCCTGATGATCTCCGTACCTCTGGGGTGTGCCCTCTGATATAATTTATGTTCTTAACAGTGAGGTTATGACCTGTGTGACACATGAGTTCGGTTGTATGGTTGTGGATAGTCTTGTTATTCAATCTTCCTGGTATGGACCATGGATCTGTTCGATTTATGCCAAATGTTGCACCCCAATTGTATGGATGCCAAAGATGCATCTTAATCTATATAGGCTGCGCACTTGTGCTATGAATGTAGTCTTCTCCTGTGTTAAACTTTCTAATGTATTGATGTTGAAAAATTGTTGGATCAACACTGTTAATATGTTCCTTGTCCGGTCGGATGGATAGCCCGACTTTTAGGATCTTCTTTACATCAGGTAAATCTGTCGGTCTAGCTTCCGCGGAGGATTTACCTAAGGAACTCTCAACTTCCTCATTCCTCGTTCTCACAGCGGTGACTCTCTTGTATCAAAGTATTGGAAAAAATGCTGGAATCCTTTTGCTGTTCAGGACAGGATTGACTGACATAGATTTATTTCTTATTCAGTATGAGCCAGTTGCTCTTTTAGCACAAAAATTCAACCAAGTGAAGACGGAACTTCACTGAATAGATATGTAAATGTGTTCTTTGCTGCAGGGGCACACTAGCATCGGTGCTGGTGTATCAAATGCAAGAACTGTCCCACAAGGTGACTGTCTCCCAAACTTGGCTGGTTCCATCTCTGACTTGCAATTTTAATTAAGAATTGGCTGTGTGCAGAAAGAATGGAACGGTGCTAATGGATAGGTCAGTGAAGCCTGCTTAAGATGTGTCGGATTTGAGGTCAATGGGTTTCCTGTAAGTCTGCTTAATTAGGATACTTGTCCTTTTATTTTCTTGGCACACCTGAAGAATGCTTATTTTTTGGGCAGATCAATAACAAATAACTTGACTTTGCACACATACATAAACGAATACCTCAATACATTAGCATGGGTAATAGTATGAGTTACATTGGTGTCATGTCATCTTATTACACCAGCCATCCTGTTACTTCGAGCAAATGCAGCCTCTTTTCTGATTCACTCTGACATGACCCCTCTGAAAACGCAAGGTCATGAAATATGAACCCATCTGTTGCACATTCATCTCCTTATGCATGTGCCTATGATCTCTACATTTCTGCATCCATGGACATTTATATGTTTCCTTGTGTTACACAGGAAAACCTCCGGTTAAGCGTATATGGTTCAGTGTCTGGCGGAGGCCATACTTGTTGACAGCTTTGTAGGCAGTTCTGAAACCATCACCATATGCTGCTGATGTGTCATTTGCGATCTGATGCATGAAGAATTCGCCAAGCTTCTTCTCGGTATGAGTTATTCCTCCCTTCTTGGACGACGGTGGTCGATACGAGGATGATGATGAAGAAGAAGCATAAGACGATGAAGGATGAGCGTATCTCGTAGAAGCTGGAAGTATCTCCGCCTCTAGCCACAGGTAAGACATGACTTGGCATATACCTTCCTCAACCTCTGGGCTTAGGTTTCGGTAACCTGAAGGCACCATTATCAAACAGAGCACATTATTGAGGTCAGAGTACAGTGAAATGATCATAGAAGGTTCAGATAAGTACAACGTGTTTGTACTAGTACCTTTGAGGCGCAACCACCCGTGCATCAATTCATGGGCAAGGATGGAGCCAGTTAGTAGCCTGCAATTATGTGGAGAATATTTGATTTAATATGAATGATGCACCGGTCATAGAATGGTCATACAGCATTTGATCTGATCTATGTTTGAAGTGCCCAGTCTGAGTGAAGAATGAACTCACCTGGGGAGTCCATACAAGACAAGAATTGCAGTGACTTCACATCTCCGGGTCAGCTTCTGTGGTTGAGTTCTCATATCTAGTAACCTATGTCCACCTATCCTGGGCCTTCTAAGTATCTGATAACCAAAACCGCAAAGGATCCACTGAATAATTTGACTCCTAAAAGCCGATTTAGGTTGAGATATTGTGCTTACACTGGTCACAGTCTGCTCCTCTGAGAGACACAGGCCTCTTGTTTCAGGCATGTGGTGAGGACCCTGTAGAAGGACAGATGATCATAAGTATTTGCAAAGGTTACGTATCGATTATGTGTCAACGATTAACTGAATTAGAACTCACTTTACACTCTCCTTCCATAGCCTCGTTGAGCGCTTGCCGCTCAACCAGCAGCATGGGTATCTGTTGGTCTAGTTTCATGTTCATCCCTTCATAGTAGTCCCTGATAGAGTGGTACAGGGGTTGGCATTCACCGGTGTCCATGACCGCGGAATCCAGGCATTCCATGCATAAACTGCGGCCGTCTCCCAACGACATATACTTTGTGTTCCTTGGCTGCAAATTGCGAAACAAAACTAAGTAATTAGACACGTTTTAGAAAATAAAAATGCACTGACACCGGTCTATTACACGTTGCAGAAGTTCACAGCACAATCAAATTGTATGTAAATTTAAGCATTGATCTCCAGACCATTTAATCGTCTGGTATATTTAGAAGGCATTGGGCGAGCTTTGAACCATTTATTAAGTGAATTTGCAGGCTTAGACTGAAATGTTCAATTGAAGGAAAGGCGCGAAGGTAATTTTTCTTCACAATTTTCCACAAACATGTACCTCCATTTTCTCACAGCTACAACAACGAGGTGTGCGATCAAGCTCATGTGAAGGGCAATACTTCTGTCCCCAGAATGGATGGGCTCTGTACTCTATCAAGCCTGCCCTGTTCGTCGCGATCTGCAGAAATGCATGCAAACAAAATAATGTTTTATTTGGCACGCTATCGATGCTATCTCTTCTACAAATCCAGTTCAGAGGACAAAAGTCTTACAAATTGAAGGCAGACATCACATTTTGGGTGGTGTAGCTCCTTGTAGCACACCTTGTGGTATGGCTCTGCACCTAGCAAGGTGAACTGGGAAACACAAAGATAAAGAAAAGGTGTGATGGTCACTTCTACAGTTCTATTCTAAGGACCTACGAAAACACGGTTCAAAGGCTTGTTTGAAACATGGAAATTTCATTGGAAACAGTTCAGCTATGTCAAATTCATGAAAAAGTTCCTACATCTCAAACGGGGCATACAGGAAGTGTAGGATGGTTACCTCGGTCTCACGGATAGGGTGAGTACAGGAAGAACAAATAAAGCACTGAGGATGCCAGTACATTCCCATGCAGCTCAAGTAGTGGCCATGTCCTACCTCATGCTTGCAACCACCACAGACCCTGCAGGATGCAGACCGCTTCTTCACAGGAGGTCTTATGATGAATTCATTCGAAGAGAACAAGGTGATGAACAAAGGTAGCTAACCTGTGAGCTCTAGGCAAAGCCTGAGAGGGGGCATAAGGGTTGTGAGGCATGTAAGGATTCATGTTGAGACTGTCTTGCATGGCCTTGGCAAGGTCTTCATCATTCTCTCCCTTATTGTGATTTCGCTCTGCACACAGTTCAACAGAATGGCGCATTGTCAATTTATCATGGGACAAACCAAGGCGTCGCGGACAAGGTTTACGTGGTATATATGTATGTATGGTGTACCTTTAGGATGTTTGTTATCCTCTGCAAGAGAGAGTGCAAGCTGACGGTCCAGTTCTTCATTGTCAGGTCTAGGTGGCTCTTCTCTCTGGAAATAGCCAAGTTAGAAAGGCTTAAGCAACCCCTTTCTCCAAGATAGCACAGCACAGATTAACATTAGGTGCTTGTGTAAATATAGCCGCAAATTGAATGGGAGTCATGAAATGGAATTTACTGAAGACATGCAAAAGCCACATAAGAAAAAATGATAAGATTATGGCAAGGAGAGGGTATCAGCACCTTTGGTCTGATCGGTTCATGTTGCCAGAGCGTGCTCTGTTCTCCCCCCATCACCCGAGGCCGCCGCCGGTTCGACTCCGCAGGTTTCGTCCCCTTTAAGAAATTGCAGAGCCACTTCATGAAGCTAGATCTCCTCTCTGTGTTCAGCAATGCTAACGTCAGTCTTCAGACAGGCCCAAGCGAAATACCAGCAGGTTCTCACGCAAGTGGCTGAAACTGAACAGTGGAGAGCAACCTCCTACCAACCGATCCCTGTCAGGTGAAAGCAGGCACACTATAGGTATGAAACTTTGGAGCAACTATGGTTAGAATACCACAGCACTTTTAGCTTGGCCTTGCACGTGAGATTAGATTACTGCATATGCACGGTGACATTCAGTCATTTTGCAATGCACTGGTTACAGCTGTAATCATAGTAGCTCTGAACCTTCATGAACTGACAGTTAAAATGTATACTGAATTTCAGTCAATATGTGATGCCCAAACTAAAGAACTGTTGTTGTTCAGCACCATGGAAAATCCATCTCTTAAATATTTTTCTGTATTATTATGAGGCATTGATTGAACATCATCATTGGGAAAAGGCCAAATGTCGAATACCTGCGTTGAACAGGATCAAGAAACACAGGTACAGAGCACCACAGGTAATCGCTTGTGTTGCTAACATGATCACCTCTACACCGTTCTAATCACAGGTGATATATCTTCCTTTTTTTTTCAGTTCTAGCACCGATTCATTCGGCGACGAAGGCGCAGTCACTATCTTGGTAGATCTCGGTTTATCCTGGACTGTAAGAGTCACTTTCAGTCTACTTTTCCCTCCTCTGAATTAACATGCATGACTGTTAGAAAATGTTAGTGTGCTGTGAATGCACGGCACGGAGTGGGGTTGTGATTCGATGTTAGGACAAAGAAGCTAATGTTTATCCAGCAAAGGCTTTTCTACATTAATGGAGTGCAACACCATTTGCTCCACGGCATTAGCATGTCATGGGCCATCTCTATTGCAAGGCAAGTCTCTTTCAGAAAATAGGAAGTGATGTGGCCGGTCTGATGGATAACAGCCTCAAATATAATAAGTGCATGCAAAACTGGTTCGTTAGCCGACACATCAGTCCATCGGCAGATCGAAGTTGGCTACGAAAGGGATAGACTAAAGCACCCAATTAATGTGATATTTTTTGTAAATAAAATTCCCTTTTGCCGGAAAAATGTTATCCTTTTACAATTTTGCAGAAAGCTAAAATTTCATCGCGTCTTACTCTTGCTTTGCTTTTTTGTGTATTTATGTTGTTTAATGGATTGCGGACAGTTTGTAGGCCGTTGTGCTTAAAGCCAAACATGGTAGGCAACGATTCATACCGCGAGGCGGCAAGCAAAAGGTAATTCTGGTGAGACAGGACAAGGACAAACTGCTGCAAGCAAAAGGTAATTCTGGGTTGCTAACATGATCACCACCTCTAATAAACCTTCCTATGGAGAAAGAGGGTCAATTCTATATGGAAAGTAGCCTCTTTGTCACTGTTACAGGCTTGTTCTGCCCCAACATAGGTCCGTGAGTTGGAAACTCTACCTGGCGCAAAGGAATGCGAATTGAAAATTGTTAATAAAAAGTGGAATATCTCTCTTTTTTCAGTTCTAGCGCCGGTTTATCCACTAACAGCGATGCAGGTGCGGCTACCTTTCCCTCCTCTGAACTAACATATGCATGACTGTTAGAAAAAATGTTTGTGTGATGTGAATGCACGGCACCGAGTGGGGTTGTGACTCGATGTTAGGACAAAGAAGCTAATGTTTATTCAGCAGAGGCTTTGCTACATTTTGATTGGGTGCAACACCATTCCATTTGCTCCACGCCATTAGCATGTCTATTGCAAGGGAACTCTCTTTCAGTAAATAGGCGGACATGATGTGGGCCGGTCTGATGGATATCAACCTCAAATATAATACTAATTGCATGCAAAAATGGTTTGCTAGCCGGCACATCAATCCTTGGTAGATTGAAGTTTGCTACGAAAGGGATAGACTAAAACATCCAATTAAAGTGAGTTTTTTTGTTAATAAATTTGCCCTTTACTGGAAAAGATATTATTTTACAATTTTGCAGAAAGATAGCTGAAAATTCATATCGTCTTTCCTCAATTTGTTTCGCTTTGCCGTAGTTAAATGGATCGCGGGCAGTTTTTAAGCAGCAGGCTTTGAAGTCCAAACAGGGCAAGGCAAAATTCATATTGCTAGGCGGCAAGCAAAAGGTAAATTCTGGTGAGACAGGACAAGGACAAACTGCTACTGCTACTGCTAGCTAGGGAAACGGCGGCTACTGCTGCAGTATACATGTAAAATCTAGGAGAAACCATACAGACATAAACAGAAGATAGAAGGACGAAGTCGGTCGACGGCAAAGGTAATAGTACATGAAGAGGAGCAGAGAGTTGCGATTATTACCGTGGCTGCACTGATCAGAAGTCCTCGGGTTGTAGCCCATCTACACGGGAACCACCGGTGCTCCCACACGGCATATATTTATACACACGGCGCACAACGGATCGGAGTCGAGGAGGAATAACGTCCGAGAACTTTGCGGTATCAAGAACAACGGCGGCGACCACGATGTTTGCGGGGAAGCAGGCGAGGAGGATGATCGAGGTGAGTTGGAATGGACGGAGGGGGGAGGAGGAGGAGGGGGGGCTTAAGTTCTCGGAGAATAAAGGGTAGCTAGGTGGTGGAGTTGGCCGCGACAGAAAGGAAAGGATTGAGGGTGAAGCGAAGGGCGGCCGGCCGCGCACGCCCACACCTCACGGCATCTCGCCTCCGCGATCCCTCCCTCCCTCTCCTCCGCGCAAAAGCAACGGCGGGGGATTTTGGTTAGCGAGCGCGATCCCGGCCGTGAGCTTTAGAAAATTCTATCGGGCTGCTGGCTGGCTGGCTGGCGCCAGCCAGTTGATGATGGCGCATTAGCGGCGATCGGGAGGGGAGAGAATATGTTTGGTTTTGCTAGGGGGGAGGGGAGGGGAGGGGAAAGGAGAGATTCGTTGTGTCAACGGGAATGTATGCCCCGCGTTGGCTTTTCGACAGATTATAATTTTTCGTGATGCTATGCTCTCCTCTGTACTAGTAGAAACGAGGGAGCGGGAGCAAGGACGGGGGCGATCATGCGGGAAGAGTACGCTTGCTTGCTTGGAATTCTTTCCCCCAGGGAACTCAAAAGGGTCCCCGAAAGCTGCCGCTGCCGTCGTCCTACGTGCAAGTCTGGTGCAAGCGCTCACGGCCTTTTCGCTGCTGGGTTGCGGCGCCTCGTTCTTCCGATTGCAGCGCGTCCTGTCCTGGGGCCTCTGGGCGAGCTTGCATAGCGACGCCGCAGGCTGAGGATGATGGTAGCCACACTCCTTACCGTTAGATTTTTAAGGCGCACACGTCTACACGAATTGCACCACGGCGCCGATCCATTTTTTTTCCCGACTGACCACTGGTAATCCTGCTTTTCTAACTTGCGTGAGACTGGGACCCCCCTTCCCCTTTCCCGCAGGTGCATGGAGACGTGCACGTCTTGGGCCGAGCTGCCTCGCCCGGTTGTGGTTCGGCCCAGCCTCTGCCCCAAAGCCCGTTGGTGCCGGTGGCCCAACATCTGCTCACAAATAACCAATTGGCACGTGTCTCACCCCGATCCAGCAGTGCCCATGTGGCCCAGTTGGTCCATGTAGCCCAGCTAACCTGACCTATCCATCCACCGTCCTATTTAACTGGGAACCATAGAACACTCACTCCGCTTCCTCACCTCTAGCATAGACATCCATCAATAACTCGGCAACCCTAGATTTAAATTCTTCTCCCCTCTTCTCCTTCGATTGGTGTTGCTACGTGTGATTCCGTGGATCGTGGGGGATCTAATCGGCATGCTGCTAGGAAGAGAGCATACGAGGAGGGTCGTCGGCGCGGGATCTATCTTAGACATAAGCTGAAAAGAGAGAAGGAACACCGCCACCAGCGAGAGCATGTGCGTATGCCAGAGTGGCAACGCGTTGAGATGTGTCACCGTGATGACGAGATGCGCATGGCGGCAGGTCCGTCCAACTTCAGTGCCGTGCCTAGAGAGTCTGGTGGTTTTGTCGGTGGAAATGGCCTTTGGCCGTCGAAGACGGTGAGGAAAAAAGCAGCGCTGCGCAAAGTAAAGAAGAAGACCTCGACTTTCTACTCCCTTACGCTCCACGAGTGTCTCTTCTCACTCTGGTGGTCATGCTCCACCAGTGCTAACCAAAAAGTTATATACTTCCTTCATTCTAAAATAAGTGATTTTATAAATATACATATATCTAAACATATTTTAGTGTATATACGAGCGGCAGCGCCTCTCATGACCGGGCTTGGTGCCGCGCGCCTCTAGCGCCAGATTGTTCCCGGCTGAAATTTCCGATCGATCTGGGGTAAAACTCTGCAGCCATGCAGAGCTTCCGTAAAAAAAATGATTTGGTGTTGTGGGCCTTGAAGCATTGGGCCGTGCCTCTCCTCGCACTCGATTCCCGATCGATCAGGAACACTGAAACAAAGCAGGCAAGCAGCGCTGGAACCATAGCTTAGAAAACCGGCCGTATGACCGAACCGGCGAGATTGTTGGTTTAAGTGTTGAAATGTGGTCAGTCTGTTGGCCATTTGCCAATTAGACAAATTCTGAGATTCTTTTTCGTCCACTTGTTTATGACAGTATATGGTTGTGCTAGTGGTGCTAAAGTTTAGTCCCATATTGTTAGTGGAAGAAGAGTTGGACAACCTTATATAGTAGAGTGTTACACCACTCACTAAGGTGTGACAAAGAAAAAAGCACTCGTGCACTCCTCCTCCGACGCCTGTCTCGAGTTGTGGGAATCTCGCCGAGCCGAGCTTTATTTTGCTGGTTGGGAAAAAATAATTATGAGTAGACGCATTAATTATCGCCGTTTCCAGTGTTTATGGACGTGAGCTTTATTTTGCTGGTTGGGAAAAATTAATTATGAGTCATTAACGAACGTGTTAATTACAGCCGTTTCCAGTTTTTATGGATGTGAGCTGTTACCGACTCGGACATGGGCTGTGTCCCACGATCTCCCTAAGCGGCACTATATAAGCGTCTGCGCTAAATCTAATCGGTGATCAATCCACACACGCGCCTACCTCCAGAACCTTGCGTCGTTGCCTTCGTCTTCCCCATCCCGGCTTGTGGCGTGCATCGCAGATCGGGACAGTAGGCCTCCGGAACCCCGTCTCTCGTGAACCTGTAAGGGTGAGGGCGATCAGGTTTTTGGGGAGCGCTCAAGCGTGACTATTGGCAACCACGACGTCGTTCGACGACGAGTTCCCGAACGACTACTTCTTCCCGGACGTCAGGGACCTCTTCGGCAACCTCAATATGGGCAACATCTCTTCTCCTGCTACTGCCGCAACTGCATCATATGTGATCTCAATCTCTCTCTTTCGGATTATACAAGAGTTTCTAGTTCTAGCGTTTGGTGTCAATATGATAGGTTTATCTTGTATAGATATAATCTGTTTATCTACTTTATTGATCTGCATGATTGGTTTTAGTACTGTTTGTATGATCATGCTTTATCAATTTATTATTCGGATTAAATCATATGGATTATTGCTTATATTTTCAACAATCCAAAAACCTGATTATAGGCAACTGAATTCCACTGGTGTAGCCGCGGCTACTAGGCCACCTCCTTTTGATGGCATGCATTATAAAAGATGGCGCAAGAGAGCGGTCCTCTGATTTGAAACCTAAACTGTTATAGCACCACTCTTGGCAAGCCTGAAGGAGATCTTTCTGTTGAGCAGGAAGCGACCTTTAAGAAAGCCGATACCATGTTTATGGCGGCTTTGGTCAGTGTTCTTGGGGACAACATTGTTGACCCGTATATATCATTGATAATGGCAAGGGCGCGTGGGAAGCGCTCGAGGCCAAGTTTGAGGTCTCGGAAGCTGGCACTGAGTTGTATGTCATGGAGCAATTCTATGACTATAAGATGGTTGATGAGCGCTCCGTTGTTGAGCAAGCTCATGAGATACAATCAATTGCCAAAGAACTTGAGCAGTTCAAGTGTTCCTTACCGGACAAATTTGTGGCCGGTGGCATTATTGCCAAGCTTCCTCCCTCGTGGAGGAACTTTGCTACTTCTCTGAAACATAAGAGACAAGAGTTTTCTGTTACGAATCTCATTGGGTCTCTTCATGTGGAAGAGAAGGCGAGAGCAAAGGACAAAACTGCTCAAGTATTTGAGGGAGGTTCTACTGCCAATTTGGTGCAGAATAAAAACTTCCAATCCTACAAGTTCAAGAATAAGAACAAAACTGAAGGAAAAGGGAAGTTTGATGGAAAGAACAAAGCCACACACTCAACCAAATTCAAGAAAAAAAATGATAAGAGGAAAGGCTCTTACCACGTCTGTGGTGATCCTAATTATTGGGCTCCTAGCTGCCCTAATCGCTTTGACAAGCGTCAACATGAGAATAGCGGCAAGACCGCTAATGTTGTTATTAGCGATACTGAGATGAAGAATGATGAGTACGGTATTTTACCTACTATTCTTTCAGTATGTCATTCTCCTGATTGGTGGATAGACATGGGTGCTAATACATATGTATGTTCTGATATTTCTATGTTTTCCTCTTATCAGGTCTCAAGGACTTCTTCCGTGCTGATGGGAAACGGCTCACGTGCTTCTGTTCATGGTGTTGGTATGGTAAATCTGAAGTTTACTTCGGGGAAGACCATACAGCTGAAGAATGTGCATCACGTTCCCTACATCAATAAGAATCTCGTTAGTGAATCCCTTTTATGTCGAGATGGCTTAAATTGATTTTTGAGTCCAATAAAGTTGTAATTTCTAAGTATGTACAATTTGTTGGAAAGGGTTATGAGTGCGGAGGTCTGATCTGCTTGTATTTGTCAGACTCATGTACTAAAGTTATTAATCATGTTTGTAATGATAATGAGTCCAATGTTTGGCATTCACGACTCTGTCATATTAAATTTGGTTGCATGACGCGGCTAGTCAATATGAGTTTAATTTCAAAATTTACCACTATCAAAGGTTCTAAGTGCCAAGTTTGTGTGTAAGCAAAGCAACCCCGTAAGTCTCATACGGCTGCAGAACCGAGAAACTTAGCACCACTAGAACTTATACATTCAGATCTTTGTGAGATGAATGGTGTGTTAACAAAAGGTGAAAAAAGATACTTTATGACGTTGATTGATGACTCCACTAGATACTGCTATGTTTATCTTCTGAAATATAAAGACGAAGCTTTGAACTATTTCAAAATCTATAAAGCTGAGGCAAAAACAAACTTGATCTTAAAATCAAGCGGCTAAGGTCGGATCGTGGTGGAGAGTACTTTTCAAACGAATTTGATTCTGTATGGAACATGGTATTATACATGAGAGGAAGCCTCCCTACTCATCTCATTCAAATGGTGTGGTCGAAAGAAAGAACCACACTCTAACTGATTTGATTAACGCCATGTTAGATACATCGGGTCTTTCCAAGGAATGGTGGGGGAGGCGCTAATGACCGCGTGTCATGTCCTAAACCGTGTTCCCGTAAAGGATAAAACCATGAGTCCATTTGAGGAATGGGAAGCTGTCCGAAGCGAGATGGACTCCATCTTAGCTAATGGTACTTGGGAAGTCACTGATCATCCTTATGCGTGCAAACCTGTAGGATGTAAGTGGGTGTTCAAGAAAAAGCTCAGACCTGATGGTACTATTGAAAAGTACAAGGCGCGTCTTGTGGCCAATGGTTATACCCAAAGAGAAGGTGAGGACTTCTTCAATACCTACTCACCTATAGCCAGATTGACCACTATTCGAATATTACTATCCTTGGCTGCCTCACATGGTCTTCTCGTTCATCAAATGGACGTTAAGACAACTTTTCTAAATGGAGAGCTAGATGAGGAAATTTTTATGGAGCATCCTGATGGATTTGTAGTAGATGGTCAAGAAGGAAAGGTGTGTAAGTTAGTGAAGTCTTTGTATGGTCTTAAGCAAGCCCCTAAGCAATGGCACAAGAAGTTTGAAAGAACTTTAACTGCAGAAGACTTTGTTGTAAATGAAGCTGACAAATGTGTGTACTATCGCCATGGTGGGAGCGAGGGAGTTATTATGTGTCTCTATGTTGATGACATATTGATATTCGGGACCAACCTCGCTGTTATCGAGAAGGTCAAAGAGTTCCTATCTTGCTGCTTTGAGATGAAGGACTTGGGAGTGGCTGATGTAATTTTAAACATCAAGCTACTAAAGGATGACAATGGTGGGATTACACTGCTTCAGTCTCACTATGTGGAAAAGATATTGAGTCTCTTTGGATATAGCGGCTGCAAGTCTTCTCCAATGCCTTATGATCCAAGTGTGATACTTCGAAAGAATCGAAGGATTGCTAAAGATCAATTGAGATATTCTCAAATTATTGGCTCGCTCGTGTATTTATCCAGCGCTACTAGACCTGACATTTCCTTTGCTGTAAGGAAACTGAGTCGATTTGTGTCAAATCCTAGAGATGATCATTGGCATGCTCTTGAAAGAGTTTTGCGCTATTTGAAAGGCACTACGAGTTATGGTATTCACTATACTGGGTATCCATAGGTACTTGAGGGTTATAGTGATTCAAATTGGATATCGGATGCTGATGAGATTAAGGTCACAAGTGGTTATTTGTTTACACTTGGTGGTGGCGCTGTTTCCTGGAAGTCTTGCAAGAAGACCATCTTAACGAGGTCAACAATGGAAGCAGAACTCACAACATTAGACACAACCACTATTAAAGTAGAGTGGCTAATGAGCTCTTGATGGACTTACCTGTGGTTGAAAAACCAATACCCGCCATCCCGATGAACTATGATAATCAAACTGTGATCATCAAAGTAAACAGTTCTAAGGATAATATGAAGTCATCAAGGCATGTGAAGAGGAGATTGAAATATGTTAGGAAACTGGGAAACTCCAGAGTTATTGCATTGGATTATATCCAAACATCTAAAAACCTGGCAGATCCCTTCACAAAGGGTTTATCACGCAATGTGATAGATAATGCATCGAGGGCGATGGGTTTGAAACCCACGCTATGAGTTGATCCCAGTGGAAATCCACTCCATGTGATCGGAGATCCCGTGAATTAGAGATGGGAGACAAACTGTTGGTCAGCTGAGAGGAGAGTATCCCCATACTATATTCACATCTCCATAAAGATGCAATACTCTCTTAATCTGCATGGCAGGTTGATATTTATTTTAATGTGTTCCAAGTGTCTTTTATAAGCAGAGATGTTGTCCTGTAGAACATCTCTTGAGGAATACACCTATATGAGTCTGACTGTTAAACGTCGCAGTCCGTGGGAGTTGGGTGCTCTTTAATAAACTCATGAAAGACCCTGGAGTATGACGCATAAGCTCCAAACCGCGGGGAAGCCAACGACGACCCTGTATCGTTCTAGATTTTGTGTGAAACTAGCGCGTAGAAAACTTGTAGTTCAAGGCATAGTCCACTATTCAAGTTGCTAGCTAGTGTAGCATGAAGTTTAACGTGAAAGTTCAACTTAACAGTCTCCACTACACACTGATATATAAAACAATGTTCTGGAAGAAAAGTGATGTGATGTGTCAATGAGATTTTGTAGGGAATTGTTGGAATTTGGTGAGTTTTGTGCTGTTGTCCCATTAGAAAAATTCTGAGATTCTCTTTGACCCACTTGTTTATAGCAGCATATGACTGTGCTAGTGGTGCTAAAGTTTAGTCTCACATTGCTAGTGAAAGGAGAGTTGGACCATATTATATAGTAGAGTGTTGCACCACTCACTAAGGCGTGACAAAGAGAGAAGCCCTCGCGCACTCCTCCTTCAAACATCACGACGCGCGCGCTGCGGGTTGCGGGAATCTCGCTGAGCCGAGCTTTATTTTGCTGGTTAGGAAAAATTAATTATGAGTCATTAACGGACGCGTTAATTACAGTCGTTTCAAGTTTTTATGGACGTGAGTTGTTACCGACTCGGACGTGGGCTGTGTCCCATGATCTCCCTAACCTGCACTATATAAACGTCTACGCTAAACCTAATCGGTGATCAATCCACACACGCGCCTACCTCCAGAACCTTGCACCGCCGTCTTCGTCTTCCCCATCCCGGCTTGCGGCATGCACCGCAGATTGGGACAATAGGCATCCGAAACCTCCCTCTCGTGAACCTGTACGGGTGAGGGGCGATCAGGTTTTTAGGGAGTGCTCAAGCGCGACTACTGGCAACCACGACGTCGTCCGACGACGAGTTCCCGAACGATGACTTCTTTTCGGACGTCAGCGACCTCTTCGGCAACCTCAACATGGGCGACAGCTCAGCTGCTGCTACTGCCGCAACTGCATCGTATGTGATATCAATCTCTCTCTTTCGAATTATGCTAGAGTTTCTAGTTCTAGCGTTGGGCGTAGATGTAATAGGTTTATCTTATATAGATGTAATCTGTTCATCTACTTTGTTGATCTGCATAATTAGTTTTACTACTGTTTGTATGATCATGCTTTATCAGTTTATTATTCGGATTAAATCATATAAATCATTGCTTATATTTTCAATATTAAGTTTTTACTGACCGAACCACTGGTTCAGAGTATTATATTTTCTTTTATAAATGCTGCAACAAGCAAATAATTATGTATGTAAAAGTATTTTAGACTTACAATTTAACATAATATAGTAATTTAATTAATCACATAACAAAGTAATTAGCATGAGCAACAACTTTCCACGTCTCCATTAACAAGGCAGCAAAAATATATTGCATTTTGCATCCAAAGCAACGCAAACAACAAGACTTTAAGGTGATACGGTGTACGTAGTAGTAGAAAACAGTCCTATCTCTAGTTTGTACACAAGAAGTAGTAGTTACTGTACCGGTCCTGTGCGCTAAAAAGACTGGCAAAGCTGTGGGTTTTAGTTTTTTCTATTTAATCAATAAACCGCTTAGGTTTTGTAAACTATGGCTGGAACTCGATAGATCCCTACCTAGTGCCTTGTTCTGGGGCTTCTGCATGTTCCCAATTCCCGACCACTCTCTACTCTAAGCTGAAACCCTTGCCTACCCCGATTCAGCAATTCCCCAATCCCACATAGCCCCGTGCCTAGCCTCCAATAGCCCCGTCGCAGACGGAGGGGCCGTTGGGCAGGCCATGGACGGGTCTCACCGGTAGATCCTCTGGGCGATGACAACGGCGGGCGTCACACACATCAACGGTGAGGCGACCTAGCATGCCCGTCATGCTCAACTTCAATAAGAAGACGAATGGGTAATTCCATGGCTCAAGTTTATTTAATTTCGGTTTTAGCTCAATTTAGAAACATAGGACATGAGGAGAAAATATTTACATGGTAGGCCTAGGTCTAATTAGCACATTCTTTGTCTTGGTATATTTCTTTGTCTCATGAATAAAGACGAATAAATTTTGAAGGCATGTTCATATGATTTACTAATCCATCTTTCTTCGTTTACCATGTAGATCTTGTTGTGTGTGCTTTTGGACATTTTAACTCTTGTCATGGATCATCGGAGTTTTATTAATTTTCTGGGAGTTCTTGCTAAGTCCTATCATATCTAATGTTAGCGCATACGTGTATTTGAATGTGTTGTAAACTTGTGGACATTCTAATGTGTTGTGAATATTGGAATATGTTGCGAAAGTCTAATATAATGTATTTGTGTTTCCGCACTAATACTATTGTGGCTGAGAAAAAATAGTTGCCTTTCAGGCGCGCCAAAGGTTCGACAAATTCCTGTATCCACCTCCTAAGTGTATAGATACATACATATCTAGACAAAGTGAAGTGAGTTATTTTGGGACAAAGGGAGTACCAAATGTTTTAGCTGCAGTAGAGAAGGACATTTCTAGTCCGTGTGGCATCTTTGGCGAGGATTGCCCCACTGCAGGTATGCCCCATTTGGCTAGGAGTGGGCAAAAAACGATAATCGAAAAACAAAACTAAAAAGTATGAGACCAAAACCGAAAAGACCGATCAAAATATTAGGTAGTAAATTTTGAAGACCGAATTTTGTTATGTTAATTTGTTCGTTAGTTTCCAGTAACCGAATAGAACGAAGAGATCTATGAACTGTGTGATGTGAGTGAATTTTCGTATTGTTAAGTGCTAAATGTTGATTGATCACCTATAGTGTGATAATGGTTTTATTTGGTACCGTTGAATGTTTGTTCCTGCTAATTGATAGGAACATATGCATTAAAAAAGTGTTAAAACTACAGCTGAAATGTTGCCCAAGATCTTACTGAATAGTGCCCAAGTTCTTTGCAGACAATGTCCACTACACAATACGGTCATGACCAAACCCGATACAGAATTATGGGTACCAAAAATGTCGGGTAGTAAAACTAGCGAATTTCTAAAAGACCGAATTTGAAACGGACCAATTAACAAAGAACGAATTAATTTTGGTCTAAACCGAACGCCTATCCCTACCCATGGTTGTTAAACCAGCACCCTTACAGTGGTATGGACATAGAGTCCGATTCTGCAACAGCTGAGACATCTAATATAGTGCGGGTGGTTGTCAATGAGAACACTTTGATCCCGTAGATGTTGGATGTAGATCTGATACAACTTGTGGATAAGCAGTGAGATTTCTGTGTCAGGTAGGTGTGTGACATAGACTTCATCATTGTGTTTGTGCTATCTAAGATTTGGTTGCTGCTTTTTGATGTGTCGGCTGTTTACACAAGGTTGATATGCTATTGGAGGGAACAAAATGATAGTAAGGCTAAGAATGATGAATGAAGACTCGTTAGTGTCGGATGGCCAGGTGTGGGTGTTGTTTCACTCCCACGCGCTAGCTAAGATGCCATTGATGATCGTCTTGTTCGTCAATATGCATTGCTTCACGATTGGTCTTTCAAATATCTATGATTTATTTTACGTGTCTCCCTGTTAAGCAGAGACGCTACCAGTGAACCGGTGAACTACGCTCTAATTTTTCACATAAGGAACCACTCCACATTTACTTTATATACATACACTTTTTTAGTTATTATTTATTACAAAGGTATCAATATACTTTATATATAATCAGTCTCAACAAATTTGGGGCCCACCATTAAAAAAATATTTGGGACCAAAAATAAAAAAGCAAAATGGCATTAACTCATATGGTTAAGTGATACGCCGTAAACGTATTTATAATTTTTGATATTCCATGCTTGTTTAGTATCAACTTTGATTTGCTGTGTCTACACTTTAAGGTATTTTTATACGTTTTCTAGAACTAACATATTAACAAGATGCCACAGTGCCAGTTGCCCTTTTTTACTATTTTTTGGTTCCAGAAAAGCCATAAAATAAATATTCTCGGAATTGGACGGGACGAAAGCCAAAGTCAATATTTCATCGAGGAGAACACGGAGCTAGAAGACGAGATGGAGGAGGGCCACGAGGGGCCCACACCCCCTGGCCGCGCGGGCCAGGCCTAGCCACGCCTGGCGGGTCCGGCCACCTCGGGCACCCCCTCGGTCTCCCCCTTCGCCTATAAGAAGCCCCCGATGCCAAAACCCTAAGTACCCGGTCAGATCTCCACGAAGCCAGAGTCAGCGCCACCATCACCTAGATCGGGGTGGGGATCAAGCTCTTCCCAGACCGTCGAGGAGGAGAGATCATCCCGGAGGCCTTCTTCATCACCATGCCAGCCTCCAGTATGATTCGTGAGTAGTTCCACCTTGGACTATGGGTCCATACAGTAGCTAGATGGTTGTTTCTCCTCCTTTGTGCTACCATGTTTAGATCTTGTGAGCTCCGATCATGATCAAGATCATCTATTTGTAATCATGCATGTTGTGTTTGCGAGGATCCGATGGATATTGAGATTACTATGTCAGATTAATTAATGATTCTATCTTGTTGATTCTATTATGTTTGTGTTGTTTGAGATCTTGCATGCTCTCCGTTTCTAGTAGCTACTTGGCCAAGTAGATGCTAGTGACTCCAAGAGGGAGTATTTATGCTCGATAGTGGGTTCTTGCCTCTATTGAATCTGGGGAAGTGACATAAATCTCTAAGGTTGTAGATGTGATATTGCTACTAGGGAGAAAACAACAATCTCTTGTTCATGGAACAATTGTATTGTTTACTTTACACACATTGCTTAAAGCAGTTATCTGTTGCTTACAACTTAATACTGAAGGGGGTTCGGATGATAACCTGAAGATGGATTACTAGTCATAGATGCAGTTGGATGGCGGTCTATGTATATTGTTGTAATGCTAATCAAATCTCATAGGATCATGAATGTCTAGTATTGCATTGTTATGCCTTGCTCTGTCCTATCAATTGTCCTACTGTAATTTGTTTTATCTTAAGGAGAACACCTCTAGTGAACTATGGACCCCGGTCCAATCTTTATCATTGATACATCTTCCATCGTTACTGTTTACTTTCTGCAAGCAATCATTATCTTCAACACCATACGTTTAATCCTTTGTTTTCAGCAAACTGGCGAGATTGACAACCTCACTGTTCGTTGGGGAAAAGTCTTGAGTTTGTATTGTGCAGTTTTCCAAGTTGCTAGTGATACATCCAAAACGTATCTACTTTACCGAACACTTTTGCTATTGTTTCTCCTCTAAACTTGTGTGATTTGGATACAACTAACACAGACTGACGCTATTTTCAGCAGAATTACCTTGGTGTCTAGTTTTTGTGCAGAAAATGAACTATTAGGAATAATCCAGAAAATATGCCAAAAATCCTATTTCACCAGAAGATCCACGGAGCCAGAAGACAAGACGGAGTGGAGGCCTGGGGGCCCACACCCCTGCCAGGCGCGGGTGGGCCCAGCCCATGCCTAGGGGGATGCGGCCACCCCAGGCACCCCCTCGGGCTCCCTCTTCTCCTATAAGTTACCCCTTGACCTGAAAACTGAGGGAGGTTCGATGGTTTTCTAGAAAGAGTTCCGCTGCGCTGCCGCCACCAGAAGCCACGATTCGGATCCAGAAACTCTGTTCTGGCACCTTGTCGAGATGGGTAATTTGGGGAGGATCATCGCCATCATCATCACCAACGCCTCTCCATCAACCATCAATGTTTCCCGCATCCATGAGTGAGTAATTCCCCGCTGTAGGATATGGGGATGGTAGGGATTGGATGAGTTCTATCATGTAATCGAATAAGATTGTTAGGGCATAGTGCCTAGTATCTCTATTAGTGCTATTTGACTTTGTTGCAACTTGTTGTGCTTAATGCTTGTCACTAGGGCCCGAGTGCCATGATCTCAGATCTGAGCTTATTATTGAATAATTATGATAGTATTGTTTGTGATCTTAAGGCCCTGAAGTGATAGAAATTGGGACAACCGGAGGGGATAGCTGTGGTGTGAGGATCACATGTGTTCATGGAGTGTTAATGCTTTGCTCTGGTGCTCTATTAAAAGGAGCACCTTAATTGCCAGTAGTTCCCTAGAGGCCCACGCCACGGGCCGGTGGATGAAGATGTTGTGCAAGTTCTCATTGCGAGCACGCATGACTATATATGGAGCACATGCCTAGGATTGTTTAGTACTTGGATGCTTGTTCTTATTTATCTGCAATGCCCTAGATCTTGAAGTTACATGTTTAGACTCGTCTATGCAACGCCCGTCCATCCATCCCTATGCCTATCGCGCTCATATCCTACTGTTTGCTACTACTGTTATTGTTGCTCCTGTTTCACTGTTGCTGTTGCTTTGCTGTTGCTACTACAAACTATTGCTACTGATAAGCTTCTATGAGCAAGAACTATTTCCAGGTGCATCTAAATTGACAGCTCAATTGTTAAGGCTTGCAAGTATTCTTTGGCTCTGGGTAATACTACCCGCAAAGACTGTTGCGATCCCCTATACTTGTGAGTCATCAAGACTATTTTCTGGCGCCGTTGCCGGGGAGCATAGCTTTATTTGTAAGTTCACTTGGATATATTATTGTTCACCGCTACTCCTTTCATCACGGGGAAGTCTCGTGATGGAAAGTTTCCTATTTTACCATCCACTACAAGAAGAGGTACAATCCTAAACACCTCTATTGCTCTTGATTCACCGTCTGTTATAAGTAAGCTTGTTACACCACCACCACATACTCATGCTACACAAACTGCTACTATTGCTGAGTCTGAAACTTCTTTTGATGCTCATGATGTTACTTCTACTATGCTTGATTCGAGTGGTTCATTAGGTCCTTTCCTATATGCTACTATGGCTGGTCTAGAAAATACTGAAACTCCTAGTGAAGACACTGTTACACCTGTTATCTCACCTGAGTCTAGAGAGAGTTATGATATTAATGATGGTTACATTGAGTTCACTGATGAATTTTTTGAAGAGTGCCGAAACACACATGGTGCTAGTGCTATTAAGAGTCTCCTTGCTAGACGTACCATTATTCCTAAACTGTCCTCTGATCCTAAGTTTGCCACCTCTCCCATAGATATTAAAGATAAAGATTATGATTTCTCTCTTGATTTATCCTATTTGGACATTGTTGAGAAAGAACCTTTTTGTGGGACTAAAAATGAGAGTGTTGTGGCTCATATGAATGAGCTGTCTGCTATGAGTGCTTTGTTCTCTGATGATTTTAAGATGCGCAAGTATTTTGTTACTAAGATATTCCCTTTTTCACTAAAAGGAGAAGCTAGGGCTTGGTTTAATAGATTACCTCCTGGTTCCATTGATAGCCCTGATTGCTTGATTGCTTCTTTCTTCCAGAAATATTTTCCTCCCGATTTTAACATGTCGCTTGCAGAGACTTTTTGATTTTAAACAGGGAGAAGAAGAGAAATTGCCTGAGTCATGGACAAGGTTCTGTGCCTTGATTCATGCACATCCTGGATGTCCATTGCCTAAGAATGAGCTTTTGATATTTTTTATAATGGACTAACTGATGATTCTAGGACATACCTAGATAGCTTTGCTGATTGTGTTTTTAGGAAAAGGAATCCTACAGATGCTGAAGAACTAATGGCTAAGATAAGCAAGAATTATGATGATTGGACTTCAACTGAGTTAAATACACCTGATCCTATTACTCTTGAACCAGTTGTGCCTAAACCAGAGCCAATACCAACACCAAAGAAGAGGGGAGTTATTGCATTAAATGATGAAGTGATGAAGGAAGCTAAGAAATGTCTAAAGGAGAAAGGTATTAGAGATGAAGATGTGAAGAATCTACCTCCTATAGAAGAATTATGTAAGCCAATTCCCCACTCATCCACTATTGAGGTACACTCTCTCCAACACTTTGATGAAGGTGATATTCCTTATGGTATGCCTCCTGATCAATGTTTAGAGGAACTTGACACATTTATTGTTAAACAAGGTAATTTTAATAAACAAGTTCAGAATCATTTATTGGAAAACTCTAGAGCTATTAAAGAGTTGAAAGATATTGTGGAAAGAACTTCTAATGACATTAAAATGCTTTGTAAACACTTTCAAATGGTTCAAACCCAACTTGATCAACTTGCTAAGGTACAAAAAGATATGCTAGTTAATGCCTCAGGAGATAAACATGCTTATGGAATTAGAACTAGGAGTGGTATAGCTACTCAAGATCCTTTATATCCTAAAGGACACCCTAAAAGAATTGAGCAGGATTCTCAACAAGGTGAAAGTAGTGGTAGTCCTTGTAAGAGAAAGAAAAAGAAACATAAGGGGTAGTTGAGGAACCACTTGAACCTGTTGTAGATCCTAATAGTATATCTATCTCTGATGCTATCACTAAGAGTGGTAATGGTAATAATGATGCTCCTGGTAAGGAGGAAGGTGAGGAAGAACCTGAGAAGCACACTAAGAATACTAGGTACACTAAGGAAGATTTTATTGCTAAGAAACATGGTAGTGAGAGAGAACCTTGGGTGCATAAACCTATGCCTTTTACAGGCAAGAAACACAAGTCAAAGGAGGAAGACCACTACAACAAGTTTTCTGAGTGGATGAAGCCTTTATTTTTGCAAATTCCTTTGACTGATGCTATTAAGTTGCCTCCTTATTCAAAGTATATGAAGGATATTGTCCCTAATAAAAGGAAGATTCCTAATGAGGAGATTTCTACTTTGCTCACTAATTATTCCTTCAATGGTAAGGTTCCAAAGAAACTTGGTGATCTAGGTATACCAACTATTCCTTAATATATTAAGAATAATTATGTTAGAACTGCTTTATGTGATTTGGGAGCTGGATTTAGTGTTATGCCTTTTTATCTCTACAAGAGACTCCAGCTAGAAAAGTTGATACCAACTGATATATCTTTGCAAATGGCTGATAAGTCAACTACTATTCCTATTGGTATATGTGAGGATGTTCCTGATCAAGTAGCTCATAATTGCTTGATTTTGACTGATTTTGTTGTGCTTGAAATTCCTGAAGATGATAATATGTCTATTATTCTTGGGAGACCTTTTCTTAATACTGCAGGTGCTGTCATCAATTGTAATCAAGGAAAAGTAACATTCAATATTAATGACAAAGAGCATACTGTTTATTTCCCCAAGAAGGTTGCTAGAAGCTATTGCCTGAATTCCATTGAAAATATTGAGGGCATCAAGGTTGGAGAAATATATTGTCCCATTCCACAAGAAAATTTTGAAACTATTATGATTGGGACCATTGCTATCAAGTATGAGGTAACATAATCACCTTGTGGAATGAAAAGTTTTATTTCATATAAGATTGTTTTGGTAACAAGAATTGATCAACCTTGTTAACAAAAGTATTTTAATGGACAAAATAATGTTTTCACTATGGTTATACTTGCTTTCTTTTACTCTTCTCCTTCCTAGTCTTTGCCTGTTCTTTTGCTAGCTTTGGTTTTGTTAGTTGTTTGCTTGTTAGAGTGTCTTAGAGCTTCTGTTGTTTGGCTTTTGGTTTGATTTTTCTAAAAAAACTATTTCTGCGAGAAAATCAATTTTCATACCCTGAAAATTGGCCAAAAATAAAGTTTACCAAAAAATCCCAGAAAATTCAAAATAAATTTTTCCTCGAAAAAAGGGGCAGAGGGACACCTGGAGTGACCCAGGGGGCCACCCCAGGCACCCACACCCATGGTGGGCGCGACCTACCTACAGGTGGCGCCTGGGTGGGGTGTGGCCCACCTAGGCCCCTGCAAAGTGTCTCCTCCCAGCCATCTTCTTTCTCTCTCCCGAAAAACACTGGAAAACTTGCTCAAGCTCGAGTTCCTGCTGTTCTTGTTCGTGATTTTCGATCTCCTTGCTCAACCCTTTTTTCTGTTGATTTTTGGAGGATTGCTCCTTGGTATGTGCCTCCTCCACTTGTCCAATTAGATTTGTGATTGATAGATTGTTTCTTGAGTATTTTGCTGCTATAGGTGACAGGTTGTGTGAGCTTGCATGCTTGTTCTATGCTTAGAGTTTTCATTTTGATGCATGTGTATCCCTCTAGCAAGTTCCTACATTAGTTTCTCATCATTTATCAACTTGGAAATCACTTGGTTCGATATTTGTCTAAAAATTTCAGAAAGGAAGATGAGTGCATATCCACTAAATCAATATGACCTGGTGGTGCCTAAGCCAATGAAAGTTCATCGTGAGGAAGGAGTTTTTCCTTCCATATATCCATGTCATGAATTTATGAGAACTGCGGGAATCTCCCAGGATTTCCAAACTATGATTGTCAATGTAGGGTTGGAACACTTTGTTGAAGGTGAACCATTTCAGTATGTTAAGCTAACCATGGGTGTTATGCAGGACTTACGGTTTACTTGGTCTTCATCTAATCCCATGGTCCATTATAAGATATATAATATAGCTGTCGACCTGCCTTTTGCTGATTTCCGTGCAGCAATTAGAGTACCTCAGTGGGGATCTTGTGAGAAGATCAAGGAGAGTCCCAAGTCACTTATGGATTTATATGCTGAGATTTGCCAAGGTTTTGACTTCTCAAAGGAAAGTGGTAAAATTCGGAACATTCAGTTCCCAGCCATTAGATATTTTGCCTATTTCATTACCAAGTGTGTTCTTGCTAGAAAGATTGCTACGAAGTTATCTTCTTTTAATCTAGCTTTTATCGCAACTGCTTTGAATAGAAATAGATCTTATAACCTGGGTGCTTTGATAGCTTACCGTCTAACCACCAACCGCGATAAGGGTGGAATTTGTGGAGGTCTCATTGCTTCTAGGTTGCTATCTTTCCATGGGTTAGAGCCTCACCATTCATATTATTGGTTCTCTATAGAGAGGCTTGATCTTGAATCCATGATTCAACATGGTTTTGTTTCCTTGGGGGCTAATGTGAGAAGTTTACCGTTTGAACTATCTTTTGACCAGCGAGGTTGGAGAGGGGTTAGGACTGAGAAAATAGTTTATTTGCATGCACCTACTTTGTTTAACTTTGATAACAGGTAAGGATGGTCGCTCACAGAGGAGGAGGTTGACACATATGTGGCGGAGCTCTCCCAGCAAGAGGAGAATGTTGGAGAGGATGCCGAAGATGATTCGGTTCATCCCTCCAACTTGGGAAAGTCTTCATACCGGCATCCCTCATTTGATTGGGGCACGTCTTCTTCTTCATCGCAAGCGCCTGACTATGATCATTCCTATGATGACCCACCAGCTTGGGGTTACTACCCGCGCTATTGAGCTCCACTTAGGCCAAAAGCCTAAAATTGGGGGGAGGTATACCGACATCACACTCATTTATTCATCATGTTCAATCGGTTCTTTGTATATCCATTGTTCGCTTTCTTTTTGGTTTTTGTTTCTGCTTTCTCAAAACATAAAAATATTTTTGTTGTTTCTCTTGGTTTATTTATTTGCTTTTTAGCTTTGGCTTGCCTTAAAGAAAAAAATCCAAAAAGATTTTGTTTTTTCTGCTTTCTTGGTTTGTTTTTGCTTTGCTTGTTTTTGCTTGGTTGGCTTGTTTGAAAAAAAATCGAAAACACCAAAAATATTTGTTATTGTTCTTTGGTTTTGTGAGTTCTTTGCAGGGTTCAGCCGTCCTCAGTGGATTTTGGTTTCATGTTATTATTCAAGTCACACAAGTGAAGAGCACTAATGAATATTAAGACAACTTGAGGTGTGGTAAGAGGCTGGTAACAAACTCTATTTGTTTTCATTTTTGTATATATACTCATCATTGTGAGCATGCTTAGTCTGTTCATTGTAAGGAGTATGTTACTGATGGATGCTTAGTAGTTCTTGCTTGTCTATGATTATCTCCAGCTTGCTAATAGTTTGTAGCATGTCATATGAATGTTTGCTTGCATTGTTTTATTCATATTTTGGTATGATATTGTGGTATCCTCCTCTGGATGTTTCATGTGAATCGACTTGGCACATGCTCACGCATGCGTATGACTAAACAATAGTCATTAAGCCTTGATGATTTATTTTGCCTCAGAGTTCTTGTATCACTTTCATGCCATAATTAATCTTGTTTTGTTGCAAGCATGATTATGACAATTTTATCGCTCTCTCATTTGTCGCTCCCTCTCTATTGCTAGCCTTCACTTGCACAGAGTATGAGCTTTACTTGTGCTTCCAAATCCCCGAAACCATTATTGCCAACGGTGTCCACCATACCTACCTATTAGCATCATTTGCTATTTCAGTGCATATTCTATATGCCTTATTTTTTTCCAAATAAAATGTTTGTCTGTTTTGAGAAAGTTAGTTAGTAAAGCTCTCACGAACTTGATGGCACACTTTATTCCTTGCACTTAATAATCTTGAACAATTGTGACCTATCCATGAAAGTTATATGCTTGCAAATTATACGCTGGGAGTTAGCAGAACCGTGCTATCATGGGGAACGCTTTCAACACTTTTTGGATACTTTATTCAGTTGATACCTTACTCTTTTTGTTTGCGGATGTTGATGGTGTGAAATAAAAGGGGAGCTTGTGAGTTCATGGAGTATATATATGTGTTAGAGAAATGCCTGGGCCGCTAGCCTAAGCCATGCCTAATCATAGTGGAAACTTGCAGCATCACCATAATGAGCATTTTATGAAGCATCCTCAATAAAAAGATCGTTGAGATGCTCATTGTCTACTTGCCTTGTTAGTTTGATCACGGGATAACTCCTGTATCATGTGCAAGGGGTACCCCGTTGGCGGTTCTCTATGATATGCATGTATGTACAATGACAAGAACTTGCAGGTAACCAAAGTTGAGTAGCATGCGGAGCGACCCTCGTACTCAAGGGACTTGGGATTTCCAGTTTATGTTCTGTCAAGCATATAACTCATACTAGACCTCACTTTCACCTTAACCATATAAAGATGCCTATGATAGGGGCAATGAGAGCTCAAAGTTAGTGAGTACCTTACTTTCAGCATTTGGAAGCCTTTCAAACTTTTCAAAACCTTTTCACTTCCTTGTTGAGTCACCACTTATTCTATGAGCACCCTCTTGAGAGCATAGTTGTAAATCTTGTGTTTGTCTCAAAACTTGGTTAATTATGTCATGACTTTGATGCTTTTATCTATGATATTTTTACCTCTAGTCTTCACTTGAACTTCAGAGGTGCCTTGGACAAACAAAGGCAAGAGAGATACCACTCTATCATACCTTACTATGAGCATTGCAATGTGATACGTTGGAAACATATCTATAATTTTTGATGCTCCATGCTTGTTTAGTATCTACTTTGCTTTGCTTGTCTACACTTTGAGGTGCTTTTTACATGTTTTCTGCTACTAACCTATTAACTATAAAGGTCCCAACCTTCAATAAGGTAGAGATCCCTGTGTTTACAATGCTAGTCCCTGGATCAATAGCTAGAATCCATAGTTAATATGTAATATCAAGAAACAAAGGTCATATTACAACTTTATAACCAGGAATAAAATAATTTATTACATCTCACGTAGCTCATTTCGCTATCTCATCACAATGCAGCAGAAATATCTATAGCATGGAGTCCTTCCTCTTCAAAGTGCCACAGGCAATCATGTTGGTTGTAGACTTGTAATCCTATTCAACACACTTCACTAACATCAAACAAACCTGCAACATAATAAGTTGCAGCCACAAGGGTCAACACATTTGAATTGTATTGGCAAGTTTCACTATTATGTAGAAGTAAGTGGATCCTATCATTACATGCATATTTGGCTAAGTAGGGTTTAGGCTCTTTTGCAGAAAGCAATATAGTTTTATCCTATCTTTTCAAAATAGTTTTGATCTTTTGTCAAATCTTTCTGAACTTCTTGGAAAACTCCAAGTGCTTCTAATCACTTGTTGTCACCATCAAGTTTTACTTTGAGAAATTGGAATGTCGAGATCTTCCATAGCTTCAGGCCTTAGTTGCTCAGAGTTGTCCATAACCGGGAAACAACTAAGTACTTAGAATTTGATCTTCTGCAGAAGTTGTACACTTTACCCACATGACACAATCTCGTCTTGACGCCACCAGTGGCCGCTGGATAAGTACACACCAAGTGGAGTACCGGCAGATCGAGAATGTGACAAAGTCTTTCCATAGAAGTCCTCCCAATACACAATGCTAGATTGTCTACCAAGCACCAATGTAAGGATATAATTCCAATACATAATTCTAGTTAACCTGAAGATGCCAATGCAAGGGTCTTCCACTATGTAGTTAACTAAGCCAGAGCCCAGTTAGCATGTGGCTGTACACGGAAGCCACTGTACGAGAAACATGTTCAATCTCTAAGTCCCTGGGTGGTTTTCTTCTAGTGCACATACAAAAAGATAGCCATATAAACATGGTTCCCTTTGTTGCCACCTTTTCCAAAATTGAGTATCCTCATTCCACCCAGGTGATTCATTGAGTACTTGTTTTATTATATAAAACATATATTTTTCCAACGCTTCATATAATCATAACATGTATTCCACCCCAAGTCTATAGCAGGGCTAAGCATACTACAACTATGATGTTTTCACTAAGGAAGATATAAAGGATATCCTAATAGGACATAGCATAACATAGTAACATAATAACCCTATCATGCATACTACAAAAATTCCACTAAGTGTAATGAAAATAGTAGGACATGGATAGTGTCACTTGCCTTTTTAGTAGATAATATTGATTCACTTCTTGATCTTGCAAATATCACACTCTTCTAACTTCACTACAATTCAATCAAGCAAACACATATTCAACTAGCATTCAAACCATTTCACCACATAAAATAACAAAAACATGGCCATGCATGCAAGCATGCAAAAGATGGTTTTATTTGGTAAAGTGGTTTCTACTAGGCTCTAACATTTTAAATCTTATATTGGTCATTTACAAAAGTGGTAAAACCATTTGCAAAAGGTTTCACCCCATAAACCAAATATTATATCAAAGTGTTATTTTATGTTGTTGGAAATGTCTTTTTGTAAAGTAATAACTTTATAGGGTTCATCAAATATGTTCTTAAATCTCAAAACTTGGTTTTTAGGGCCAGAAGGTTTGAATCACATCATTTTCCAAAGGTTTTACTCAAAAAGTATTTTTAACACATAAACAATATTTATATTTGACTAGAAATGCTCTTATTCAAAGATTTATTCTTTGGCTTCACAAAATACATTTTTAAAACCACAAGTTGGTTTCTATGGTCAGTAGGTTCAAATTAAACCATTTATCAAAGATTTCACCTTAAAAATATTTCTAGAACAATTTTCATATTCAAATTATGCCTACACATGTTTCTTCAAATTCAACCAATTTACAGAAGCAAAACATTAAACAAAGTGCATGGTTGCAAAGTACTTGTTCTGCTGATTCCATTGATATAAAATTTGCAAAATTTGGACGTGTATATTAAAAGTTATGAATTTTGCAAGTTTGCATATCTAATAGATTTAATTTCTGTTTTAAATCAAACCCTCTCCACGTGGCTCATTTCTATTGGCTGAAAACGGTTCGTGCGGATCGATCAACACTGGACGCAGGATCTCACTTAAATCGCACGGCACAGATGGACGCGTACCCCTTCGTTTAAAATCTAATCTCATTCCTTCGATCTAGATCTGACGGACCACAGCTGCTTGGCCATGGACTAGCGGCGCTGGCGGCAGCGCACGCTCGGACGGAGAAGTTGCCGAGGGACTAGGTCACGCAGGGAAGGGAGAGGATGCTCACCGTGATCGCAGGAGTGCTGCGAAGCTCAAGGTGTGGTCTGCTTGAGGGGCGCTCTGGTTCCCGAGGAATTGCTCACCAGAGCTAGAGGCGGCGTCGGGTTCCTCTGGTTATCGTCGGAGGCGGGGTTTGAGGGCACTCTAAGGCAAACAGAGCATGCGGTTAGATGCGTACGGTGCTGGGGATCACAGGAGCATCATCGGGAGGTACTGGGGCAGTCTATACTCACCGGTGGAGCTTGCCGGAGTGATGGCAGACACGGCATCGCTCAAATGGTGGTCCTTGCCGACGATTTGGAGCGCGCGCTGGCGAGTGAGTGGTACAGGGAGAAGCGCCAGGAGAAGGGGAGCTTGCTCGCGTGCACTGAGAGGCGAGGGGCGGTCGGACGGCGCCGGCATCAGCTGAAGAGGCTTGTCGGGACAGAGGGCTCGATCTTGCAATTGGGGCAGCCTGGAGGCGATCTGGTGCGAGCGAGGGAGGGGAAATGGAGAGGAGTGGCAGGCGATTAAGAGGGCATGGTTACTTGGAAGATTTACTCGCGGTGTTATGCCAATTCATTTGCATTTATCGCCGGCAGAAACAGTAGGGGGAGTGGGCGAGGTCAGCGCGTGGGGAGGACGACGATGAGGTGGCAGTGGGTCCCGTTGACAGCGAGAGAGTGGGAGAGAGAGTGGGGTCCAAGCGTCGGTGACTGAGCGGGTTTGCCTCTGGGTGAAAAACGGTTCACGAGAGGGGAGAGCTGGTGGGCTAGCTGTTGGGCTGGGTTGGGCCTGATGGCTGGGATCCTTCGCTTCTTTTTTTATACAGAATGTTTTTATTTTTCTGGTTTGAATTTCTATTTTGATTTTTATTCAAACAATTCAAACTCCATTTGAATTCAAACCACTACCAAACTTTGTGTAAATTTTAATACTGTTTAATAAAATATTCTAAAGTCAAATTTAGAATAATATTTTTATTCTTTTTTAGGGTATATTAATTATTTAAAGTAGGCCCTTGTTTTAAATCCAATTAAGATCAAATATATTTTCATGCCTTATTTAAATTTCAATTTTTCAAAAAACCTTTTCAGTAGGTTTTATTTATTTATTTGGGTATCAAATAATTCACTTTGAATTATTTGGAATATTTTTAATATGATTTATTAACCATTTAAATTAGGTATTTGTCTTTATTCCAATGAAATTAAGGCTGTGTTTGGTTAGGATTCTACCAGCAGATTCACGTCGTGGCAGTCGGAATCCGAACCAAACGATTTTTCCAAACGCCCAGATTTGGCAACGCAGCAGATTCCAGACGTGTAAAATGGAAGCAGCCAGACACCCAGATTTCAGTGCGTTGCGTTTCTGAGAAGTAGAAAGAAATTACCCGCAATGCCATTTATAAGTGAAAAAAATGCACGGTTCGAGAGATGGTCTGCTTCTCCCCTCCTCCCCCCTACATCCCTACGCGTGCTGCATGGTCCGCTTCTCCCTCCTCTCTTCCCTCCTTCACAACTTCTTCTTCCTCCTCCTTCCGTCCAATGTGAGACATGTTCTTTTTCATTTCTTTCCAGCAATGATTACTTCAGTTGGTCTATGAAATTGGTATATACAATATATCAGTGGTTATTTTATAATTGGTATATGTGCACGTGGTCTCTACTGTATGGAACATGGTTTTCCTTGCTTGCAAGGTGTTTGTGAAAATCCTTGTAGGAACAAATTTCTTGCTATATAATCTAGAGTGCCATGGTTTGCAAGGTGTTTTCCCGCTATATTTCAGCAATCAATTAGCATATAAATAATCTCTTCGGACCCAGAGATATTATGGAAATTTCCAATAAAATTCACAGTTGACAGTTTCCACAACCAAACAGCTTTCCGCTTTCTCACAGTTGTTAGCTCACAGCAGCTTTCCCACAGCAGATTTCACACAGCTGATTTTCAGAAATCTACAGCTGAACCAAACATAGCCTAAATATGGTTTTAATTCCATAAATTTCACTTGGAAGATTCCTTTGATCCCATTATTTTATTTGGATTTGGATTAAACTCAATCCATTTATGGATTTGGCTAAGATTTAATTTGGCCTTTAAATATTCCTCATTTAATATTTCTTTCTTTACCTTATAAAATCCATATCTTTTTATTCATAAATCCAAACTTGGTGATTCCAATTTGTAAAATCTTATTTAAGAATTGTTTATCCTTTTAAATATCTTTAGGATTATTTCCTCTCCATTTGGTATGGATTTCCAGATAGCTGCTTTATTAGCTTTGGAAATTCAATTTCCTTATCTTATTAAGTTCATAAGATTTTATCTGTTGCTCCAAATTAAGTGAAACCAATTCATATGGTTTTATAATATTTCTATTTGTCATTATTGATCATTTATAAATGTTTGTTGACAAAAAAATTATATGGATCAAATATTTAGTCTTTGAGATAACTTGGAATTTTTTTTCTTCCACTAGGGATTTTAGGGTTTTGGTTTATTTTCCAAGTGTTTAAATTTCAAGATGCATTTATGAAGAATGCATTCCACTTGATTTTAATTTAGTTGGATTCAAACATTAACCAAAGTTTGTTCAAGATGGGATTTTAAGTTTCCATTTTAGAAACAAAAGTTTCTTTTCACTCTAAATTTCAACAATTATTTATTTTGTTTATTTATTTTTCACATTTCAAATTTGGAAAATTTTGTGTGACATTAACAAGTTGCCACAGTGCCAGATGCCTGAGTTCGGTTGTTTTTGGTTTTAGAAAAGTTAGTAAAGAAATATTCTTGGAATTGGACGAGACAAAAGCCAAAGTCAATTACTTTCCGTGGGAAACAAGAAGTCCAGAGGGGAGACGGAGAGGTGGGCTAGGGCGCCCAGACCCCCCTAGGTGCTGGTGGGACCTGCCCCACGCCTAGGAGGGGTGTGGGGCCCCTGGCATCTGCCTCGGCCTCCCCCTTCGCCTATAAGAATCCCCCGATGCAGAAACCCTAAGCACCCGCTCAAATCTCCACGAAACCGTCTGTATCCGCCGCCACCATCGTCCCTAGATCGGGAGGGGATCTGAAGTTCTTCCCGGCACCCTGCCGGAGGGGAGATCATCCCAGAGGCCTTCTCTCTGGTATGATGCGTGAGTAGTTCCACCTTGTACTATGGGTCCATGTAGTAGCTAGATGGTTGTATCTCCTCCTTTGTGCTTTCATGTATAGATCTTGTGAGATCCGTTCATGATCAAGATCTAATCTATTTATAATCATGCATGTTGAGTTTGCGGGGATCCAATGGATATTGAGATTATTATGTTGGTTTGATTATTGGTTTTGTCTTTATGATTCTATCATGTATGTGTTGTTTGTGATCTTGCATGCTCTCCGTTGTTAGTAGCTATCTTGGCCAAGTAGTTGCTAGTGACTCCAAGAGGGAGTATTTATGCTCGATAGTGGGTTCATGCCTCTAGTTTCCAAGGGAAGTGACAGAAATCTCTTCGGTTGTAGATGTGTTGTTGCTACTAGGCAGAAAACAATGGTCTCTTGTTCATGGAACATGTGGACTGTTTACCTTACACACTTTGCCTAAAGCAATTATCTGTTGCTTGCAAGTTAATACTGGAGGGGGTTCGGATGATAACCTGAAGGTGGACTTCTAGTCATAGATGCAGTTGGATTACGGTTTATGTATCTTGTTGTATTGCCCAATCGAATCTCATAGAATCTTTCTGACTAGTAATTGCATTGTTATGCCTTGCTCAGTTCCTGTTAATTGCCCTGTTGTAATTTGTTTACCCTTCATGCCATGTTGTTTATCTAAGGTGAGCACCTCTCGTGAACTATGGACCCCGATCCAATCTTTACCATTGATACATCCTCCACTGTTACTTGTTTACTTGCTGCAAACCATTACCTTCCACACCATACGTTTAATCCTTTGTTACAGCAAACTGGTGAGCTTGACAACCTCACTGATTCGTTGGGACAAAGACTTGAGTTTGTGTTGTGCAGGTTTCCACGTTGCTTGCAACACCTTTGAGACGTTTCCTTCCTCCTTCAGGTTCGATAACCTCGGTCTCTACTGAGGGAAGCTTGTTGTTGTGCTCTTCACACCTTTCTCTTGGGGTTCCAACGAAGTGTCCCACATCAACACTGGGTGCACGCATCAAGATTTCTGGCGCCGTTGCCGGGGAGGCTAAGGACGTCTTCACAAGGGGAGTGCTTCACATCCTTTCTCTTTACTTTGTTTTTAGTTTGCTTTGTTTTTTTGCTTGGTTTTGTTTTCCTCTTTCCAAAAAAAACCAAAAAATTAGTCCAGTTTGGTTTGCTTTCTTTATTCAAAAACACAAAAAATTAGTTCCGCTCTAGCTGTTGCTACTGTTTTTGGCTTGCCCACCTTTTCCAAAATGAACCCTGCTGAGAAAACCAAGTTGTGTGACTTCACTAGCACCAAAAATAATGATTTCCTAAGCACTCCTATTGCTCCACCTGCTCCTGATGCTACCTTTTATGAAATTAAGCCTGATTTGTTGAATCTTGTGATGAGAGAGTAATTTTCTGGTGCTGGTTCTAATGATCCTTCTGCCCATCTCAATAGCTTTGTTAAACTTTGTGAGATGCAAAAATATAAGGATGTAGATGGAGATATTATTAAGCTCAAGATTTTTGCTTTCTCCTTAAGAGAAAAAGCTAAAGAATGGTTGCTTTCTTTGCCTAAAAATAGTATTGATTCTTAGAATAAGTGCAAAGATACCTCTATTGGAAAATACTATCCTCCTGCTAAGATTATATCTATGAAAAGTGACATTATGAAATTTAAACAACTTGATAGTGAACATGTTGCTCCAGCTTGGGAAAGAATGAAGTCTTTGGTTAAGAATTGCCCTACTCATGGACTTTCTACTTGGATGATTATCCAGACTTTTTATGCAGGTTTGAACTCCTCCTCAAGAAATCTGTTGGATTCAGCTGCTGGAGGTACCTTCATGAGCCTCACTTTGGGTGCTGCAACAAGGCTCCTTGCTAATATGATGGTTAACTACTATGGATGGCATGTTGAGAGAGCTCCACATGGTAAGAAGGTAAATTCTGTTGAGGAAACTTCCTCTTTGAGTGAAAAGATTGATGTTATTATGGCTATGCTTGTTAATGGAAAAGCTCCTCTAGATCCTAATAGTGTTCCCTTAGCCTCTTTGGTTGCTCAAGAAGAGCAAGTTGAACTTCATTAGAAACAACAATTTCAACAACAATTCCTATAGGAATAATTTTGGTAGCAACAACAATTATAGGCCCTATCCTCCTAGTGGAAATGTTTATCATGGTAGATCTGGAATGCCTAGTGAAGAAAGGATTCTAGAAGTAGAGATATCCACTAAGAATTTTATGCAAATGCAATATGAGCAAAATAAGATTTTCACTAAAACTATGGAGGAACAATCTATTATCTTGAAAAACATTAGTCATCAGGTTGAGAATTTGAATAGAGAAATTCCTAGTTTATAGTCAAAAAAATTGAGTGCTGAGAAAAATATATCCTCTTTGTCTGAAGCTCAGTCCTCCTTGATTAACGAAATGTATGCTAAAACTGAAACTATGGAAAATACTACTGGGGATGTGCTATATGGGTATCCTCATAGCATATTGCCTATCCGGATAACCCGGGTGGCCCATAGTTTGTAGCATGGCCTATGGCCTGTTGGGCGGCCCAGTTAGACGGATCCAGAAGGGAGGCCCATGCCGGATAAAGGAAGTCTACGGTGGAGTCACCAGCGTACTCGAAGCCTTGGAGTGCAAGATACACAAGACTAGTAATAGACGGTGTAGGACTCTGTAACCTGTCCTTCTAGGACTTTTCCCTGTAACCCTAGGACCTGACGACTATATAAGTCGGGCCTATGGGAGACTTTAGGGAACAACCTAGTATCGATTCATACAACCTCGCACAGCGAACCAATCCCTGTAACTCGGCGTATTGCCCTTATAATGATTTATAGCAGGAGTAGGATTCCGCCACCGTCGTGGGATCTGAACCTGGGTAAGCTGTGTTACCTCGTACCCGTCAACCGTCCGCCTTCCCCCACGTCTCTAAACACGCACTGTGAGGACCCCTCCATGGCGTACTCGTCGGCAATACCACGACGGCTACGCCCACCGGGGCAAGAGGCGCTCAGCTCTTCTTCATGAGGACCAAGATCTTCGCAGGAATCGGCGAAACCGTAGCCATCGGTCACGTTCTCTTCTCCGGAAACATTCCGATCGTTCCTCCTGACGAGTTCTGGATCCCGGCGAAGACGAACCCTACGCGGTGTTCGATTGTTCCTATTAGAGACATCCACCTCTTCATCGGCGAAACCGACTCGGGCACTAGTTCCATGGGAGTCGGAGGAGCATCAAGGCCCGCACGGACCGCCTACAGGCAGGATACATTTGCGAAAGGATCAATGTCGCATCTCTCTTCAGAGTTTGCCGGCAAAGATCAGAAAAATTCAAGGCCCACCCAAACCGCCCCTGTGCAGGATATAAAGGTGGAAGATCACTGCAAATACGTCGGCTTCGCCCGTTCGCCTGGAAAGCAGAGATCCAAGTTCGTCGGCGTGGTCACCATCTTCGATCTGGCACACTCTGTTCAGAGAGAAGGCGAAAATCCCCGCGATTACCTGGCCAGGTGGCTCCGTATACGAGCCGATCTAGCCCACTACCCCAATGATAACGCTCTGTATCACTTCGTGGAAGGACTGGACCATGGCACGCTTATCCGACATTCTTTAAGGCGGCAGCAGGCAACAGGATGCCTCACCCTCGAACATATGGTGATCACCGTCAACAACTACACGGAGGCTGACGCGGAGGCCCAGAAAGCACTCGCACTCATCGACGGAGAACCTCCGATTCAGCCACCGCCACCACCACCTCCGGCCGCATTCGCCGCAGCGGCACCACCACCTCCAGTCACCGTCGCGGCCGTTGCACCTCCACTGCCCATCATAGAGGAAGTCCTGGCACCCTCCGACTCTGTTATTGACGCGCTTTATGCTGACTTCAGTGTAGATTCTGAGTAGATAGACTTCAGTCCAAAAGAGGTAGACTCCTCTATGCAGGAGATGGAGGAGGAGTACTCGCGCGACGAGCAAGCCAACAACGCCGTCACGTCTCGAGGGGTGTTCGTCACCATTGGGACAGCGATGGATGAAGATCAACTCGGACAAGCTCCACCTACAGCACTAGAAAAGGGGAAGGGCCCACTTATGGCTGCTGACGATGATCACGCAAAGGTCATGCCTCCTCCGCCTAACCCAGTGCAGCAGCCGCAGGAACTCGGTACCGGCCCAAGCAACAACAACACCGCAAACTTGCTGCCTCCAGCATCCACGTCTGCAGCAGCCCAAGTTACTCCAGCTGATAGAGTGATATACGGCAATCTCCTCGTCGAGCCACTAACCATTGTGAAAGGAATATGCCCTGAGAGGCAATAATAAAATGTTTATTATGTGTATTCCAAGTATATGATAGATGTTTATTTTGCATGCTATAATTGTATTAATATGGAAACGTTAATACATGTGTGTTTAATAAACAAACAGAAAGTTCCTAGTTATGCCTCTCTCATAAACTAGTTTGTTGATTAACAAGATGATCAGCTTTCGATCATAGACATTGGATGTTGTTAATAACGAGATCACAACATTAGTGTAATGGTGTGATGAACATTCATCTGAAGTATAGCATTACGATCAAAGTCATTGAGTTTATATTGCTATAAACAACTTACGAAGTAGTCCTAATCCTTAGACCATGAGATCATTCCAATCACTAACACCGGAAGAGTTTCTTGTTGACATCAAACGTCACACCGTAACTGGGTGATTATAAAGATGGCTTCAAAGCTACTAAAGTGTTATGTTGAGAATCATGGATCAAGAGTGGAATTTTTTCATCCCGATGACGGATAGATATACTCTAGGCCCTCTCGGTGATATCACATTGGTTAGCTTGCAAGCAAGTGATTTGATCACTAGAATGTTATATCACGGGAACGAGAAAAGAGTGCATGTCAGTAACGAGATCAAACTAGGTATGGAGATACCGATGATCGAATCTCGGACATGTAACATATTGTGAAACAAAGGGATTAAGATACAAGCGTAAAAGGTTCCGACGATCACAGGAAAAGTCATCGTTGAATGTGTGGGAGTCAGTATGGATCTCCAGGTCCCGCTACTGATTCTTGATCGGAGAAGGGTCTCGATCATGTCCACATTATTCGCGAACCATAGGGTGACACACTTAAGGGACACTGACATCCAGTTGGAGCAAATGTTTCATGCCGAAAGAATAAACAAGCGCAGGAATTTATTTCACTAGATACCGAAACAGGTTTTCGGGTGAAATTGCATAAAGAGGTTATGCATGTGAAATGGAATTCTAGCAAGGGGTTATTTGTGAATGTTTGTCATTAAAGTAATTGACAAAATTCTGAATAAAATAAAAGAGTTTTATTTAATGAGAGTTTGCATTAAATTTGGTGGAAATTTAATGGGAATTTGAGAGGGTTTTTGAGTGGAGAAAATTGAAGGGCCATTTTGCGAGTGGAGTGTCCACCCACATGAATGAAGGAGGGGAGGGGGCAGCCCCCATTGCTGGTGGCCACCCCCTTGGGTGCCCCCCTCCTCCTATAAAAGGCACCCCCTCTCCTCTCTCTCACTTACACCTCCTCGTGAAGGATCTCTCTCCCCCTCTAGAATTTATCCCCCATGGTCTCGAACTAGCGAGATACATGTTCCCGGTGGATATTCAGCAAGAAAGGGTTGTGCTTCCGCTGCATCGCTGGAGCGAGGAGGCGGAGGTTGCTTGGTGTCTTGTACGTGTGTGCGAGCACGGATGCGCTGCTGCTTTGCGGCGCTAGGACTTCCTCTCGATCTTGAGATCGGCAAGAGATCGTCTACATCAACCACGAGTTGAACTCGTTAAGCTTTGTCGGTCTTCAAGGGTATGTTCTCTATGGATATACATCCGCCCGTTGTTTGTATCTAGTAGATAGATCTTGGTACATAGTTCCCATCGTAGGAAATTTTTTTGTTTTCTATGCTGCGAACCCTACACGTTGCTCATATCCGGAACGTGACCCAGCTTGACGAGAAGCCCAGCAGTTGCTGGAGGAAGTGCAGGCCATCACGGAACAAGGCGCCAAGCTAGATCGAGATCTGGTCAACGCGCAGAAATCTATAGAGAAGGCTAGAGCAATGGAGGCCGAGTACAAGACTTTGCTACAACAGCAGAAGGCTAAGAAAGCTCCGGCTCGCGTCATCAACGATCCTGGTGTACGGCGCAACCTAGGATGGGCTCCCTCGATGCCAGCACAAGCTAAGCCATACATTGACAGTGAAGGCAAGCAGGTGATTCCCACCCCACTCCTTAACCTCGCCGTCGCCAAGACCCTTCTGGAGCAGGATAGATTGCCCGAGGCAGTGGAACAGGTCTATGACCTAGTGGCCAAGGCGGCGAATCAGCAGGAAAAGGCCACCTCTCAGAGGCTCGAGTCCGACCCAACGCTTTGCCGGTCTAGTCAGTACAAACCTCCAAGGGACAGATCTCCTCTTGATGTCGGGTCCCAGACGGGTTCATCAGAACGAAGACGGAGGGACGCGCGCAACAGGAAGGATGCCATCCCCATATCCTCCGACCATAGAGAAAAGGCCCGACCTCGTTGCCCATCACCACCACCCCGATCTCCCCGACATCGCAATGATTACAAGGCTCACCATCGTATGGATATGTCCCCACCAAAGCAGTGCGGCATCGTCATCTGCGACAAAGCGGAGCAGACCCGTCATGACGGAGAGCGCAACCCAGGGCACAGGAGCAGGTCGCACCATGACCCTCCGCGTCCGACAAGCAACCGCGATAGGCGTGAGGAATCGCAGGAAGGTAACAGCAAGAAGGCTAACCCACCGCCACCTCCGCCTCCGTCACCACCAAGCATTCACCATGGCGGAGGGGGCCGCGTCTTTCACGTAGCCCGTCCCCTATTGACAATAAGAAGAAGAACCCGGAGCCATACGATGCACGTTCACGGATCGATAAGATCCACGAAGCCCGGGAAGGACCATACCTGGGACCACGTTGCTTCGGACCTGCGATACGGTCCGCAACTTACCCCAAAGGTTTACGGATTGACAAGACCATCAAACCCTATGATGGCACCGCCAAGCCCGCCACATGGTTGCAGGACTACGCCAACGCGGTGGAGATTGCTGGAGGCAACCCCAACGTCACCGTCAAGTACCTCCCGCTAATGTTGGCAGGCACGACCCGTCAATGGATCGACGACTTGCCAGAGAAATCTATCTACAACTGGTTGGACATGCAAGAAACGTTCACCAAGAACTTTAAGGGTACATACAAGCATCCCTGCACTGTGGGCGATCTACAACGGTGCCTGCAATAGAAAGACGAGACATCTCGCGCTTACCTCTCTCGCTGGCTGGACATGAAGAATTCCTGTGCAGGAGTGCACGCTCAGACCGCCATGGCCGCCTTCATCGACGGATTGAAAGAGGAACGTTGCTCCGGCATAAGCTGAAGCTCTTGCAGGACAATCACCAGCTTGACTTGAACCAGATGATTCAGTTGGCTAGTGAGTTCGCAGCTGCCGACGATGATGCTCGCGGCTCCTTGCCAACAACAGCCGTTCCAACTCAAGCTCAGAGGAACAACAGTACAAAGCGGAAAACCGCTCCAGAAGAAAAGCAATCCACCGACATGGTCGCTATGATTTTTGCAGGATGAGGCGAAGGCGGACAACGTGGCCGAGGAAGAGGAGCTGGTCGTGGGCAGAAACGAGGAAATGAAACCACCTCGGCGCTGTTCCGCGTTCCCCAAACCTACGAGGAGTACCGCGATATGTCGTGCCTCGTACACCTCGATGCCAACGGTAAAGCCACCCATACCAATCGACACTGCAAGTTCGTCAACGACCTCAAGGAAGACCCGGAGTCCGGATACAAGCAAAGTCGGAAGAACAGACCGCGAGGCAAGGTCAAGGGGAAGAAGAAGGAGGAGGAGTCCAAGGATTCAAGTGACATGGACAAAGACGTTGACCCTAAGCACGCCGCCAAGAGCGACGACAAGGGCAAGAACCCCTTCGCAAAACAGGCTCCAGTCTACCACACTTTCCTTGGCACCCCCACCGTCCGACAACAGAACCTCTCTGAGGATCCTGATGGCCACTCTCTCCCCAGTTCCCCAGTACATGCGCTGGTCGGAGGTTCCAATAACTTGGGACAGGACGGACCACCCAGAACTTATACCTACGAATAACCAGTACGCCATGGTCATCAACCCCTTGATTGACGGCGTGGAGTTCACTAAGTGTATGGTGGATAGTGGAAGCAGCATCAACATCATGTACCTGGATACACTGCAGAAGTTGAACTTGACGGAGGCAAACCTAAGGCGGACCAACACCATCTTCCATGGCGTAGTCCCTGGTCGGGAGGTTCGGTCCCTTGGGTGCATTACACTTCAGGTTGCCTTTGGCGATGTTAACAATTACTGCCAAGAGCGCATGACCTTCGAGGTGGTCCCCTTCAAGAGCGTGTACCACGTCATATTCGGCCGCGACATATTCCACACGTTCATGGCCAAGCCATGCTTCGTCTACAACAAGCTCAAGATACCCGGACCAAACGGTGTCATCACCGTATCCGGAAGCTTTACCAAGGCAAGGGACTTCGAGATTAATGAAGCAGCCGTTGGAGAAGCTGTCCTCTACAATGAAGAATTCAAGGAGATCCAGAGCAAGGTCGGTGACTCAGAGATGCCCGCGTCGAAAAAACAGATCTCCGACTCCGCTCCTGCGTTCAAGGCCGCCATCGAGACCAAGCCGGTGGAACTTGTGGTAGGCGATGCCTCCAAGACCATCGCCATTGGAACGAACCTGGATCCCAAATAGGAAAGCGCGCTCATCGAGTTCCTCCGTGAGAATAGGGAAATCTTTGCCTGGCAACCTGCCGACATGAAAGGTGTACCTAGGGAACACGTCGAGCACAGCTTAAACATCGATCCAAAATGCAAACAAGTGAAACAACCTCTACGACGCTTCGGAGATGATAAGAGACGCACCATTGGCAAAGATATAGCTAGGTTACTTAAAGCTGGATTTATGCGAGAAGTCCTTCACACCCGATGGGTGGCCAATCTTGTACTTGTCCCCAAAAAGGGAACCAATGAATTAAGAATGTGCGTTGATTACACCGGCTTGAACAAAGCATGTCCCAAAGATCCGTTTGCTTTGCCTCGCATTGACCAAGTCATTGACTCGACAGCTGGCTCAGAGCTTTTGTGTTTTCTTGATGCATACTCAGGATACCACCAGATCAAGATGAGGAAGTCGGACCAATTATCCACTTCGTTCACTACACCATACGACACGTTTCGCTATGTTACGATGCCCTTTGGGCTGAAAAACGCAGGTGCTACGTACCAGCGGACAATGCAACGCTGCCTCCATGACCAAATTGGTCAGAACGTTCACGCCTATGTGGACGATATCGCGGTGATGTCCAAAAAATCAAATGACTTAATCTCTGACTTAAAATAAACCTTTGATAATCTCCGGAAATACAACATGATGCTTAACCCTAAGAAGTGCGTCTTCGGGGTTCCAGCCGACAAACTGTTGGGTTTCATCGTTCCCCAACACGAAATCGAGGTCAACCCGGAGAAAATCAAGGCCATTTTAAACATAAACCGTCCGACATGTCTAAAGGACATTCAATGACTAACAGATTGTGTTGCAGCAGTTAGTCGGTTCGTCATCCGACTTGGAGAGAAGGCTCTGCCTCTATACAAGTTGCTGAATAAAGCGGACAAATTCACATGGACAGACGAAGCAGATGCAGCATTGAAGCAGCTCAAGGAGATTCTTTCCTCAGCGCCCATCCTTGCAGCACCCGAGCCTGGAGAGCCCCTGTTAATCTACATGGCGGCAACCAACCGGGTAATCAGCATCGTCGTCGTGGTAGAGCGGAAGGAACCAATCTATGAGCACGGAGTTCAACGACCAGTTTACTATGTGAGCGAAGTCTTGACGGAGTCCAAGCAGCATTACCCGCACTACCAAAAGATAGCTTATGGAGTATTCCTTGCTTCCCGGAAGCTGAGGCATTACTTTCAGGAGCACCCAATCACAGTGGTGAGCAAGACTCCACTATCCGACATTATCAACAACAACGACGCTACGGGAAGGGTCGCGAAGTGGGTCATTGAACTTGCCGCCTTCGCGATCACCTACAAGAGGCGTGACGCTATCAAATCACAAGCCTTGGCGGATTTTGTTGCAGATTGGATGGAGATGCCAGATGATGCTACTCTGTTGCCAGAACCAGAGTACTGGGTGATGCACTTTGACGGATCAAAGCTGCTCAATGGCTCGGGGGCTGATGTATTGCTACAGTCACCAATAGGAGACAAGCTACACTACGTTCTGCAGATCCACTTCGAGGCTATAAACAACATGGTGGAGTATGAAGAACTCATTCATAGACTACATGTAGCCAAGGATATTGGCATAAAGTGCATAGTTTGCTGTGGAGATTCTGACTTGGTTGCCCAGCAGGTGGCTGGCACCTGGAATGCGCGGAACCCTATGATGGCAGCATATCGAGACGAAGTGGACGAGATAGCCAAGAGCTTCTTGGGATACAAAGTCAAGTATGTACCTAGGGAGCAAAACGAGGCAGCTGATATGCTGTCTAAACTCGGATCAGGGCGCAAGCTAATTCCACCAGGAGTTTTCCTAGAGCATCTACGCACACTATCTGTGAAGGGAGCCAACATCGACAACCCGGATAGAGCTGACTCTTTCGTCAACATGGTGACTAAGGTCCCTCCGGCTTGGACAAAACCGTTCATGGAATATCTCGAACAAGGAACATTGCCCGACGACAAATTCGAAAGACGGCAAATAGTACGACGAGCAAAGGGTTATACCATAATCAATGGGTAACTCTACAAAAGGAGCACTACTGGTGTATACCTAAAGTGTGTTTCCCAGCTAGAAGGTATGGAAATCCTACGCGAAATCCATCTCGGAGATTGCGGGCATCACGCCGCTCCTCGATCGTTGGTCGCGAAAGCCTTCCTGCAAGGATTCTACTGGTTGACCGCAAAGGTGAACGCCGACAAGCTGGTTGAGACATGCATGGGATGCCAGTATTATGCCGGACAACCACATGTTCCTGCTGAAGAACTGCGAACAATACCAATAACTTGGCCGTTTGCAGTATGGGGGCTAGACATGGTGGGACCGTTACAGACGACACCTTGTGGGTCTACGCATCTGCTTGTAGCAGTTGATAAATTCACTAAATGGATAGAAGCTAAACCCATTAGAAATATTGATGGGCAACTGCCCTCAGGTTTGTCCAGGATCTAGTGGTGAGATTTGGTCTCCCACACAGCATTATCACCGACAACGGCATCAATTTATCACTCGGAGAAGTGGAGGCTTATTGTTGGGAGAAAGGCATCCGACTTGACCTTGCATCTATGGCACACCCACAATCCAACGGTCAGGTTGAGCGAGCCAATGGATTAATTCTACAGGGAATCAAGCCATGTCTTGAGGCACCTCTACATAGATAAGCTAGGGCCTAGGCGGAAGAATTGCAATCTGTGTTGTGGAGTTTACGAACCACACCCAACAGATCCACTGGCTACACTCCTTACTTCATGGTATATGGAGTATGGAGCAGAAGCCATCCTGCCTTCCGACATCCTTCACGATTCACCAAGAGTTGCCGCTTACGACGAGGATGACGCTGAAGAATCCAGACGCCTAGATGTGGACCTTCTCGAGGAGGAGCGCGTTTTGGCATGCCAAAGATCCGCCATCTACCAGCAGAAGCTACGCAGCTACCATAGTTGCCGCGTCCGGCATCGCTCGTTTAAAGAGGGGGATTTGGTGCTCCGACTTAAAGCAGAAGAAGTCACACAAACTATCCCCGCCATGGGAAGGACCGTTCATCATAAGCAAGGCACTACTCAATGGGTCTTACTACCTCGTTGACAATCGTGAACTGAAGGATAGACCTAACGAGGATCATAAGCGTAAGCGACGTGACCCGGATGATGACTACCCGGAGCTTGATCGGCCATGGAACATAGCACAGCTACATCCTTTTTACACTTAGCATTTTTTATCTAATTGTGTACCTCTTATATGATCAATGAAATAAAGCTCTCTGGTTCACTTATATTTCTGAGTCTTTTACCTCCTTTAGTGTTCATTTTTGGATCATGTAAAACCTTTATGCACTTTGCATTTGCACTTGTGAAAATTCCGCCTACGGGCGTTAGCTTAAGTTTTTTGGTCTACACGTTCTTTGTAGTTTTAATGTGGATTCTCGAGTAGTGACTTTCGGCACTTATTGTCGGCGATTTTGTGCCCAGGTTATTGACGGTGCCATTGGGCATCATCACCTAAGCTCATGGTTCCGACAACGAGTCTTCCGACTCATGAAAAGTCAAGCATAAAAACCAAAGTAATGGATAAGCCAGCACTTTCTTAAAATATAGACATGCTGGAAACTAGTTCTTGAGTATCAGGAAGTAACAACCATTGTCTTCCACCTTAAGTTACATAAAGAAAGTTTTTCTTTTCGCATACACACCAAAGGAGAAACGAATATTACAAAGTTGTTCTTTCACTCCTTTGGCGCAGGTGACTTGGAGGCAGCACCATCACCAGCAGGAGAGCCACCCTCGAAGTCGGCTGTATGAAGAGACTCGGAGGAGCTTTAGTCGCCGTCATCGATGACATTCCTGGGAACGAAGACATTGACGTCAACCAACTTGGCGACTCTGGTGTCATAGCCCGCGAGTGACGACAAGATGGAATCATGATTGATAGTCTTGCCATCGTCATCCACGTCGGGGATCCCAGAGGTCACCGTGTCGATGTCGGCATCTTCATAGTGTGCCTTCACCATTGACAGCGCCATCCTTGCACCGACACGTGCAGATGAAGCTTTCCAGCTTGTGATACGCTCGGGGGCTCGGCGCAGGATCTCTGAGTACTTCACCACAGAGTCGGACGCTTTTATGTTGATTTGGAGGGGCTTGGCGATCTCCTTGGCTTGCGTGATGGTGGTGTTGATAAATTTGCCGGCAAGAACCATGCATGTCGTGGGGATTGTCACGGCAGATGCTGCAATCGGCAGCGAGTAGTAGAACGAGGGGCAAGGGCGGCCAGCCATCTGCGGTGCGAGATGAGGGCAAAGACACAGGGTTTTACCCAGGTTCGCCCCCCGGAGGGTAAAGACCTACTCCTGCTAGATTGTATTATGGAGGTGTTACAATGGGCGAGCTCGGCTAGGCGAGTCGCTTGGGTGTATGAGGGAACGTGTCTCTACTCACCCTATAGGGAGGTTTATATAGGCTCACCTCCCTAGGGTTTACATATCTCAACCGATTCGGCATTCAGCTTGAGTCGCTTAACCTAGTCCGACCGGGCCTATCTACTTTGCCTGGCCTTCGCCTTCCAAATGCTCGGTATCTTGGGCTTCAATCCACTGCTCGCAGCCCACTCGCCAACTCACCGCCGGAACGCCTACCGGGTATACCCCAGAGGCATATCCCCATCGCAGTCCCCGAGGCCGCCGTCGATTAGGCGTAAGTGGTCGCAGTACGAGTATTCGGCTCAGTAGGCACCCAATAATCGTCATGGCCTCGTGATAAAGGAGACAACCAATGATCCGTGTCGCAGCCTTGGCCGAGTCGACGAAAACACCGTCTTAGTGATTGGGTCGGCGAGCCGAGTGGTCAGAGTTGACCGTCAGCGTGGTCAAACTAGCCGTTGGGGTAATCCAACGGTAACTTTCGGCGTAATCACCGCGTGGTAACGGCTCCCTGATTTGGCGGGTAACTCCCGCTATATAAGGGGAATGGCAGGCAGTCGTAAAGCCAACTCCTCACCACTTCTTCCGAGTGCGCGCATTTTCTTTCCTTCGCTCCGCGATCCAATCGACCCGAAATCCTCCGATCTCCAACCAATATCTCGGCCATGGCCCTTTCCACCGAGCCGTGGGGTAGGTCCAAGTGTACAAGGGCATAGCTGGCCTCCTTCGAGGAGGCCGGGATCCTGCGAGCCAGCTGTTGGCGTATCCCCGCAGCCGGAGAAACGACCCCAAACCCGCGAGAGAGGGAATTCGTCTGTTTCACCAGTCATCTCGAGCGGGGGCTAGGTTTTCCTACGTCCCTATTCTTCCGGTAACCGCGCTTACCACGGATCCAGCCTTGATTCGGGTCCCCATAGCATCGAGCAGCTCGCCATCTTCGTATGCTCAATGCTACTTGGGCTGCCGGCCCTACTTCCCTTGTGGCAAGATCTGCTCCACGGACGGATCAGCCAGGAGGCAAAGCGGCTTGTCAAGCCGCTGGCGGCTTACGCGTTCAGCTCAAGTCCAAAGCTTCTTTCTTTGATCTGATGCTACCCGCCAAGGCAGCGAGCGACTGGAAGAAGTCGTGGTTCTACGTGGCCGAGGCGACCCCGGAGGGCGAGGTGGCGATCCCGCGGTACTCCGCTAATCGCTCCGAGCCGCGCAATCTCCAAGTCGGCAAGCTTCCCGGCGACCAGCGGATGGTCGTCGACGAGATGCTCCAGACCATCCGTGGTCTGAAAAAGAAGGGCCTTCAAACGATAAACTTGTACAATTGCTGGCTCGGGCGGCGGATCGTTCCACTCGCCCACCGCGATCACTACATGTACCACTACACGGGCCGGGGAGATTCGACGAAGGCCTGTCTCGACGAGTGGAAGCTGGAGTATTATCTCCCAGCGCTGAAGAAGATTACCCAGGTGGTGTACCTGGATGCGCAGGCTGGGGTCGCCCCCTATACCGCGAAGCGTCCGGCTCCAACGGTAATTTAATTACCTTGCTCGCATGCAGAAATGCGCCGCGTAATTCTGATTCCGTTTTGTATTCGTTGCAGCTATTCCAAGTGGTGGAAGGGTGGCTCCCACCCTCGGATGATGAGAGCTCGGGCCCATCCGCCCAGGACATAGGCGAATCGCCGCCTACCAAGGGCAACGAGGACGACGAGGACGAATCCGAAGAGGAGGTCACCCCGCTGGTCCGAAAGACACGCGGGCAATGACAGCGCAAGATCGAGGCAAGCAGAAGCCTCGAACGTCATGAAGATGACGACGAGCTCCCAGAGATCACCTCGCGCCGTCAAGCCACCCCGTCAAAGAAGAAGAGGAAGGAAAGGGAGGCGAGGGCCCCCCCGAAAAAGAAGACGAGGCCGTCGAAGTCGGCCTCGCCGTCGCACTCGGCGAGCAGCTCAGACGCCCGAGCCAGCGACGGCGCCACCACGACAACCGTGCTAGACGCGGCGATCGTGGAAGTGCCGCTGGCTTCAATGCTCCACCATTCGCCCAGCCTCTGGGCCGGAGGCTCCGGCGGCTTCGCCGCAAGGAGGCCCCAGCGGCTTCGCCTGCAAGGAGGCTCGGCGAGGATGTTCCAGAGGCGCCACCGGCCTCAACAACGAGAAGCCGTCCGTGTCTTGGGCACGCGACGCCCTGGAGTTGGGGCTCACTCGCCGCCCGGGCCCCGAGCTGAGAAACCGCCGGCCTCCGCAGACTGCGCTTCATCCTATCGCCAAGTGAGTTCGCCACCTTTCTTTACTTTTCATAACTATTTCGATTGTTTTTGTTGATTCGATTGATGCGCAGGACCGGGTGAAGAGGATGGGCCACCCGACCGCGGGCTAGGTGCCCTCCGCCGCTAGCGAGGAAGATCCTTCCCGAAGAGGAAGGCGACGAGGTCGCCGCCGGGCGGATGGCAGTGAGAAGGCCAAGGGCGACGACACCATCACTATCTCTGACGATACAGCGGTCGCACCAGCCGGGCCCGTGATGGAAGCAGCCGCGTCTACGAAGGAGGGTGCTTCATTGCCTGGAACGGCGGAGGCGACCTCTCTCGGAGCAGGTACCTCTATTGCTACCTTCCCGCGCTTCGTGACCAAGGCGGCCACGACGAGTGGGCCTGCACCCTCGATCCACGCTCCTGGGACCGCCGACGCTGAAGTCGACCAATGCCGCGGGCACACGCCGGCACTTCTCGCATCCGTGGACGCGGTACAACTTCACAGCATGCTTGGCGCGGCTATCCAGGTACATCCAGTCCCCGAGGATCAGGTCGGTGCTTTGCAACGGCCTGATTCTTATAATTTCACATCTTTTTGTTTGTCGCATCCAGTCCCCGAGTGCGCGCGCGCTAAATTTTAGCGGGTGGGCACTTAGGAATTTTTTGATCGCTAGTCCCCGAGTGCGTACTCGCTGAATTTCAGCGGGTGGGCACTTAGGAAAATTTTTTGATCGCCAGTCCCCGAGTGCGCACTCGCTGAATTTCAGCGGGTGGGCACATAGGAATTTTTGATTGTTACCCTCGAGTGCGCATCGCTGAATTTCAGCGGTGGGCACTTAGAAATTTTTGATTGTTGGCCCCCGAGTGCGCACTCGCTGAATTTCAGCGGGTGGGCACTTAGGAATTTTTTGATCGCCAGTCCCCGAGTGCGCACTCGCTGAATTTCAGCGGGTGGGCACTTAGGAATTTTGATTTGACTAACCCTTTTTTGGTGATGTGCAGGGTCTGCAGCTTGAGTCAGCGGACCGATTGGCCGCGAAACAGCGCGCAGAGAAGGAGCTGGCCATCGTCCAGGAGGCAAACAAAGGGCTTCAGGCTGTTGCCGCGAAGGCAGAGGATGCTCGCCAGGGGCTTGTCCCCGCTGGTGAGTTGGTGGCGCGATCTGCCTGGTGTCTGAACAACGGATCGCCGACCGAGCGCGAATCGAGAGGCGAGAGAAGAAGCGAGCTCGGCGGACGGGCGAGCTAAGGCCGCCATTGCGGCCGCTGAAGAGGATCGCAAGGTGTCGGAAGTCCTTATTGCTGGGCTTCAGGACGACCACACGTCGCTTCAGTGCTTCATCACGGGACTCGCCCGCCCGTTGCTTGGTGAGTGCATCTCCCCTTTCTAATATTTGTGGTTTTTGTGGTGTCCGTCGTACTTATCATTGTCTTCTACTCGCAGGTGGCATCATTGATAGCGAAGAAGAGGCGAACTCGCTCGACGCGAGGCAGTGCGTAAGCATGCTCGTCGATTCGGCGACATTGTCGGCGACGTGCATCCTGCCTACCTCCAAGAAATATCGCCCACGGAGGTGATTCCTAGCGACCTCGTTGAGGTGTGGAGGTACTTGGAGAAGGCGCCCGCGGTCGTTGAGTTCATGACGCGGTCGGCGTTTCGCGGAGCGTCGACGACCGAGCCTTGACTCGCCCACTTCAAGATTTCGACATTGACGATGTGACGAGTGGGTATCCATCGCCGACCGGGCGCGGAGCTGTCCGAGGTCCTCAAGTTGCAAGAACGTACCGCCACGTACTCGGAACATGTCTGGGCAATGGGCGACCTCCTGCCGTACCAGGAGACGGTTGTCGCGCCAAACGACCCCGAGACGCCGCATCGTGACTTCAAGGTCGAGCAGCCTTTTCGCGCGGAGATGGCGGGTGAACTGACGACGTATCCATCCAACCCGTACACGGCGTTCATCCGCAGCCGGATGCTGGCGGTCGTCATCGAAGCCTCGCAGTAGGGTAGTTTGCCTTGTGGCGTTAGCAGCTTCGCCACGCGGCATATTTTGTAACATGAAACAATGCAACATGTGATTGAATGAGACGTCGTGTCTATTTTGATATTTGTTTGTGTGCTTTTGATTGATTTTGACGAGTCCCGAGCGTCCGCCTTTTGTGGGGTTTACCTCGATATGATGTGTGTTGTTATCATGTGTTTTGTTGATTTGGTCGACTACCGAGCTCGAGAGCCGCAAGGCGACTCCCTTGAGTGCTCTATACTTTACCGTTTTCCCTTGCGCGAACAAGGTCGGGTGGCCGAGTCCCAGAGCGTGGTACTTGGTTGCTCTAGTCGCGACTCGAGGGTGGTTGAGGATTTAGCGCGTTGGTGTGAGCGTGTCGCCCCGCTCGCCCGTTGGGTCACGGCGTGCAGTCCCGGCATGCTCTCTTACTTGTCGTTTTCCCAGGCCGCTCACGACGAACTGGTCTTCAGTCCCCGAGCGTGGTACTTAGCCGTTCGAGTCGCTATGCCGAGGATGCGGAGGACCAAGGTCGCTGTGAGAAGCGAGGGCAGTTGTCTTGGCTCGTAGAACCAGTTGAGCTAGGCGACTCCAGTGGGGCTCCGGGTCGGTGTTTTTCGTGGACGATGCAAGACCTGAAGTGATTCAGTGCTCTTACACCGCACTACTTAGCCGTGTCGATCGCTGTACCAAAGGTTGACTTCTGCATTTAGCATAACGCTGTTTTTACGAGTGCGAGTGGCACAAGTCATGGAGAGTAGGCGCAATTTGCGGTAACCATTTCTTTTTATTTCATAGCGACTGGAGAGTACATGTGGGGTTCTAGGAGAACTTCCGGAGTAGGTTTACATTCCATGGTCGCTGACGTCGAGTTCGCCGTCCCCGCGGACGCCGATGAGGTAGTAGGCGTCGTTGCAGCACGCTCGATAGCGAATGGGCCTTCCCACGAGGGGAAAGCTTGTGCATGCCCTTCTTGTCCCGGATGAGGCGTAACACCATGTCGCCTTCCCGGAAGGTGCGAAGCCACCCGCCGGTGGTAGCGGCGGAGTCCTTGCCGGTAGATGGCGGTGCGTGACCGAGCGAGGTCGCGCGGCTTCGCCGAGCTGGTCGACCCCATCTTGGCGGGCCAGCTCGCTTGCAGCCTCCAGATAGTGGACGACTCGCGGCGAGTCGTGTTCGAGGTCGGTGGGCATGACTGCTTCGGCGCCGTAGACCATGAAGAAGGGAGTGAATCCCGTCGATCCCCCAGATGACAGAGGGCAACTCCTCGACCCAGCACCCGGCTGTGCGCTCGAGTGGTACTTGGAGTCGCAGCTTCAGGCCGTGGAGGATGCTTTGGTCGGCCCGTTCTGCCTGGCCGTTGGATTCCGGTGGGCGACGCGAGGTCGAGCCGGATATGGTGCTCTTCGCAGAATTCGCCATGGCTCCTTTGGCGGTTGGTGCCGTTGTCCGTGATGATGCTGTTGGGAACCCGTAGCGATATATGAGCTCGCGTAGAATTTAGTGGCGGTCTTCCGTCGCATTTCGGACTGGCTTGGCCTCCACCCACTTCGTGAATTTGTCGACGGCGACTAGCGGTGGGTGTAGCCGAGGGGCCTTCTTGAAGGGGCCTACCATGTCCATGCCCCACACGAATGGCCGTGATGGGGATTGTTTTGAGCGCCGAGCTCGACGCGTCGATTGGCGATTGCACCCGCGCATCGCTGGACGATGTCGACAGTCGGCGCAGCGGTGGGCCAAGAGAAGCCGTGTCGCATAGCCTTGGCGACCAGGGAGAGTGGCGGCGCAGGCCGCAGCCACCGAGTGAATGTCGTGGAGGATTTTGCGCCCTTCACCGTTGGACGCAGCTGGAACACGCCGTGACGCTGCGCTTGTGGAGCTCGCCGTCGATGATGGTGTAGGACTTCCATCGACGAGCGATCATTCGAGCGTGCCCTGCCTCACCGGGCAGGTGCCGCCTGTGTATGCGATGTAGGGCTTGGTCCAGTCGTCTGGCTCGGTGACGAGTGCGACCAAGGCTGCCTCTGGTTGGAGTGGGACTCCGATGTCCATCTCCCTCGGGGGAGAGACTGATGGCTTGGAGATTGTGTCGAGGAACACGCCGGCGGGTGGTGCGAGTCGAGCCGAACCGATGCGAGAGAGGGCGTCGGCCTCCTCGTTTTTCCTCCTGTCGATCCACTCGACAGAGTAGCCGGTGAAGTGGCCGCCCAAATTGTCCACCGCTTGGCGGTATGCCGCCATGGTAGGGGAGACGGCGTCGCAGGTGCCGGCGACTTGCCCCGCGACAAGGTCAGAATCTCCGTAGCAGCAGAGGCGATTGACGTTCATCTCCTTGGCGGCTCACATGCCGTGGAGTAGGGCCTCGTATTCAGCCATGTTGTTGGTGCAGGGCGTGAAGTCGAGGCAGAGGATGTAGCGGAGCTTGTCGCCCTTTGGTGAAGTCAACACTATCCTCGCTGCCGCGTCTGCTTTTGGAGCCGTCAAGGTGCAGGCTCCAGTAGCGGAGGTACGGCAGCTTCTCTGGCTGCTGGGCCTCCTCCCAGTCGGCGATGAAGTCTGCCAGTGCCTGTGACTTGATTGCCTTTCGTGGCTCATATTTTATGTTGTGGACGCCGATCTCGACGGCCCACTTGGTGACTCGCCCGGTCGCCTCGCGATTGCGGATGATGTCTTGCAGTGTTGCTGAGGAGACGACCGTGATCGGGTGCTCCTGGAAGTAGTGCGGCAGGCGCCGCTGAGCCCGGAAGACCGCGTATACTAGCTTTTGGTATCAAGGGTATCGTTGCGCGACTTGAGGACCTCGATGTAGTACACCGCCGCTGAACCGGGCGCCTTTCCTTCCTCCGTCGCCGACGACCATCACGCCGCTGGCGACGCGCTCGGACGCCGCGACGTAAACCAGCATGGGTTCTTTGTCGACGGGGGCGGCGAGTAGTGGTGCAGCGAGTAGCACCTTTTTGAGGTCGTGGAGCGCGTCATCCGCCTCCTTGTCCCACTGGAAGGTGGGGTTCTTGCGCATCAGGCGGTATAGGGGCATCGCCTTTTCACCCAGGCGGGGGATGAAGCGACTGAGAGCCGCCACCGCCCGACCAGCTCGACGCCGCAGCACTCGGGTTTGCCGGGCGATCGTGTCGATCTTTGTGGGTTCGCCGATCCCTCGCTTGGAGACGACGTACCCAAGAGTTGTCCGCGGTACACCAAGGTGCACTTGCCTGGGTTGAGCTTTATCTTGTATCTTCGCAGTTGGCGAAGTTTCCGCTAGGTCGGCGAGTAGGTCGCCTTGGCGGCGGATTTCACGACCACGCCGCCGATGTAGACGTGGATGTTGCGCCAATTTGGCTCGCGAGGCATTCTTGCATGCACCGTTGGTAGGTCGCCCGCATTCTTGAGGCCAAGGTCATGGCGGTGTAGCGTAATTCAATGGCGTGATGAACACCGTCTTCTCCTCGCCTTCGACAGCCATTTTGATCTGGTTGTACCCAGTAGGCGCCGAGGAAACATAGCGACTCGAGCCCGCGGTTGAATCGATTATCTGGTCGATCCGCTGGAGGACGAACTGCCTTTGGGCAGGCACTGTCAGTTTGTGTAGTCGATACACATTCTCAGTCCCGCTTTTCTTCTCGACCGTGACTGGGTTTGCCAGCCACTTGAGTACTTAATTGGCCGGATGAAGCCGACCGAGTAGACGCTGCACTTCCTCGGCGATTGCTCGACGGCGTTCTTCATTGAAGGGCCAGCGATCGCTGTGACAGTCGCACTTTGGGGTCGGCGTTTAGCTTGTGCTCAGCGAGCTCCCTAGGGACACCGGGCATGTCGAGGGTTTCCATGCGAAGATTTCCCTGCTCACGGAGGAACTGGCGAGCGCCTTCCTATGTTGGGCTCATGCCCGTCCCGATCGTCACCGCCCCGCCGGAGTCGCCGGTACCAGCTCGACGGCGCTGCGTCGTGGCCTCAAAGGTTGAGGTGCCCGCGCCCTCGAGTTAGGCTTCTTGAGTATGGTGGGGTCGTTGTTGACCCCGCCGCATTTCTGGCGAGCCTGCCGGCGTGGTTGGTCTCTCGCCGCGATGACGGCGTGGCGAAGCTCGCCTTTGGCCTCGCACTCGTGGCCATGTCGGTCGCCGTTGATGGTGATGACGCCGCACGCCCGGAGCTTCATCGCTGTACGCCAGAGCGGGCTGCCATGAATTTAGCGAACTGGCGCCCAGACGCGTGGTAGGGGCTGTCGAAGGGCACCAGCTCGAAGATGATCCGCCGTGCGGAAGTTTGCCGTGCCGAAGGTGACGGAAGCGTGACTTGCCGATTGGCTACGCCTTCCGACCGGGACGGCGTCGTGGAATGTGTGGGTCGTCTCGATCATCGATCGCGGGAGCCGCAGCTCACCAAGGTGTCGAGGTAGAGGATGTTGATGGAGCCGCCGCCCATCGCTGTCTTGGGGAGCCAGAGTCGCCAACCTTGGGCTTGACCACCAAGGCGACTCGCCCGGTACTCGATCGCGCGCAGTGGTCTTGCCGGCCGTGATGGTTGCTCCGACCAGTTCAGAACCGGGGACGCCTATTTGGGACACCGCATTGACAGCGACGGCGCTGGCGATGACCTTCTTCTCGCGCCGTGTTGAAGCCTGTGAAGGTGTGGAGCAAGCGGCTACTTTGTTAATTTTCCGCCGCGTTTGGCGGAGTCGTTGTCGGGTCCTCCCGCTGCCGTGCCTTCTCGATTTCCGAGGGTGTGGCGGAGCGGTGTGTGCGCTATGGCTTTCCTTCCTGCTATGGAACGCATGTTTGGTTAAGGAGGGCCGGGATCGAACCTTGGCTTGTTCTTGTAGTTGCCGCCGCTGCGGCGTTGCCTCCGTCACGGGCGGTAGCTTTGGCTCAGGCGCTGCTGCGGCGTTGGCGAAGTCGACTCGCCGCGGCGCTTGCTGCTGAGGCGAAAGTGCCAGAAGCGAGGGTCGGCCGGCCCGCCGTCGTTGCCGCCTGCAGCGTTGACCTCGACTCGCCGGTTTCCTGGTTTGGATCTTCCTCGGCGTACCATTTGGCGATCTCGAGGAGGTCGGGATGTTGTCGAGTGCGGGAGTGTCGCTGAGCTTGGCGACTAGAGGCTCGTGGCGGCACGAGGTCTTGAAGCAATGGATCGCGGTGTCCGGTGGATGCCGACCGCGTTGTACCAAAGCTCTTGCCACCGTTGGACCCAGTTGCGGTCGACTCGGGGTCCCCGGACGCACTGCCCAGGTCCTCAATAGTGGTGGTGCGGTGTAGGAGCACTCGGCGTGCGACGGCGTCGCGCATTTCTCCCGTGAGTCGAGCATCGCCCGGGGAGAGCGTTGATCCACCGCCCGCACGCCCCTCCATCATCGTGGAGGTAACGGGCGGCGGTAGGTCAAGGTGACCGCGATCCCCATCGCCATGAGGTATGTGTCGAGCCAGACGGCGGGTCGCATTTGAGTCGTGCTTTTCTATCTCTTTGGCGCCTTGAAGTTTGGCGGTACTTCTCGCCGATCATTGGTCCGGGCACTTGGGTCCGAGTCGATCGAGCGACCCCAGGCTCGCCGTCATGGCGATTAGTTAGGTGTGCCGCAGTCGTCGCTGGCGTGCACGCCAGCTTTGGTTGTTGATGATGTGGGTGCGCGTCGATGGGTTGCCCGCTGGCGGCTAAGGTTGGTTGGCCGGACCGGGTCACAGGGAGAGTGCCGCGCTGGTCGGTGTGGAGTTGCGCCTTCCTCGGTGGCTGCTCGCAGATCGCGCGCCGCCACGCTGGCCGGTCGTTTGCCGAAGTTCGTGGCGCTCGAACGGTGGGGTTCATGCGTGACCGATCCGCTGCTGGTGGTAGCGTGACTCCTCGCGCACACCGATCGAGGCGAAATTTTCGCTGCTTGCTTCTCTTGCACGCCTCCGCCAGTTCCAGCGGAGTTCCTCGACCTCCGTTGCCGTGGCGTTAGGAGGATTGGGGTGGAGAACGGTCCTCCGGATCGGTGCCGGTCGCCATGTAGGTCGCGGTGTGGCGACCGGTTCCGTCGCGGGGGTCGCCGGAGTTCTCCTATCCGGAGTCGAACTCGAAGATCCCGAGGATGGAGGGATCCTCAAAGTCTCCCGCGTTGGAGACCTGGGCGATGGAGCCCGCGGACGAGGCCGCGGTGATGGATCCGGCAAGTGACGACGAGTCGGCGTCGTCGGTGAGGGCCGCATCCTCTGCGGCCGCTGAATTCCCGGCAACGTTGCTGTGGGCCGAGTTGTACTCGGAGGCGAGGCGGTGGATTGTGCGGATCTGGCTCTCGGAGAGCCGATCGCATGGCGGCGACTCGCGGATGAGAGCCGAGTCCTCCGAGACGATGACGTCGGTGAGGCCGATGAAGAGGCTGATCGTGCCGATAGGCAGGATCACGCTGTGCGTGACGGGTCGCGCCGCCGGGACGTAGCTGCTCGGCAAGATCTGGAGCATCTCGCCGATCGCTATCATGCGGCCGGTGGCGACCGTCTCGTTGATGGGCAGATTGGATCTCGCCGCAGAACACCAGCCAAACCGGCCAGGCCCCACGGTGGGCGCCACTGTCGTTGGGATTGTCACGACAGATGCTGCAATCGTCAGCGAGTAGTAGAACGAGGGGCAAGGGCGGCCAGCCATCTGCGGTGCGAGATGAGGGCAAAGACACAGGGTTTTACCCAGGTTCGGCCCCCCGGAGGGTAAAGACCTACTCCTGCTAGATTGTATTATGGAGGTGTTACAATGGGCGAGCTCGGCGGCTAGGCGGCGAGTCGCTTGGGTGTATGAGGGAACGTGTCTCTACTCACCCTATAGGGAGGTTTATATAGGCTCACCTCCCCTAGGGTTTACATATCTCAACCGATTCGGTTACAGCTTCAGTAGTCGTTTAACCTAGTCCGACTGGGCCTATCTACTCGCCTGGGCCTTCAGCTTCCAGTCGTTCGGTATCTTGCTGGGCTTCAATCCACTCGCCGTTCTGCAGGCCCACTCGCCAACTCACGGGCCAGTCGGAAACGCCCTGCTGGGTATACCCCAGTAGGCATATCCCCATCAATGCATTCCTTGGCCGGAGGAGGTGAATTGGTCAAACCCATAGGAGCTGAAAATTCTGACAAGGAGCGCATGAGTTCAACAATTCAAAGTATCCAGACTACAAAAATCCAAGACGGAGAAAACTTACTGAAGATGCTGGCCTCAGCTTGCCAGAGGATGTCCGCCAAGGATTCTTTCTCTTGTTGGAGGAGCTTATACGCCTCGTTATGGCGTTGATTTTGCTCATCAGCAGCTTGCTTCTGATATTTTAAGATCGCAAGCTCCTCCTTCAAGCGATTGATTTCCGCGGTGGCGGAGTCCTACAGGGCTTTCATTGAATCCTCATGCATTTTCAGCATGTCTTTCCTCTCCTCCTTAAGGATCTTGTTCTCGCTGTCCAGCTGCTGGATGTGCTTGGACTGCTCGACAATGTCCTTGGCCTTGGCAACATGTTCTGCAAAGTCGGAGAAAACAAAGTACATAGTGAGTACTCGGAGAATGTAGGCACAAAATCAAGACGGAATGCGCAAAAAGAAACAGACTCTTGTTTTTGATGATCTGTTCCTTCAAGATGGCAGTTTTACCCTTTTCGGCTTCAAGATCTCCACGCATCTTCTGGTACCTGTCATTGGCCATGCCCCTCCGAGCATTATCGTTCTGTGGAAAAAAGGACAAAGTTAAAGCGTTGTTTAGTCTGCTTGGAGCGTCTAGCCGGAAATCCTCCACCTAGACGCTCGGTGGCTACAACGAGAGTTTTTAACTTAGCAACATGCTTAGCTTTTCTTTGAGCATCTAGTCAGAACTAATTCAGTTTTTGATTAGAGTCTTGGGGGCTACAGTATAAAGTTTTTAACTCAGCTATATGCTTAGCTTTCTTTAAGCATCTAGCTGGAACTAATTCAGTTACAACTAGAAGCTTGGGGGCTATAGTACTGAAATTTATATACACTACGTATGCTACTCTTAAAGCATCTAGTCGAAACATTTCATTCCATCTACATGCTTGGGGGCTTCAGTGAGAAGTTTTCTAGCTTAGTCACTCTTAGAGAATCTAGACGCAAAAGCCTATGGTTTTTCATCTACATCCTCGGGGGCTACAGTGGGATACTCATATGAAATGCAAAAAGGCAAATAAAACTTACAAGTGCAATAATCTTGAGATTGGTAGCGCTCTCGGCCAGCAGCTTGCCAAAGGAAATACTGTTTCCTCGTAAGATGTCTTCTTGTCAGAGGAGCTCCTCAAGACCGCACATCGGAGATGTCGGTGCTACTCTAGGAACTACAAATGTGCTACTCGGCTTAAGCGCCGGGTAGACTATCTTTGGGAACTCAAAAGGTTTCTGGGGAGCAAGGGCGCCGCCTTTGGCAGAAGTACCAGCTTCCACCACCGCCTTACCACCACCGATGGCATCCTTAGCCGGAGCTTCAGCCATTTGAGGGGCGGTAATCTCCTGCGTCACCTGCTCGCCGGCAACAACAAGCTCGGTAGAAGCGCCAGAATCCACTTCCATGGCGGAAGGGCCTGATGCATCCTTAGTCTGAGAGATTTTCGGGGCAAACAAGGGCTTGACGACAGGAGTGGCAGGGGCGATGGCGAGAGAGGCATCACGATGCAGCATGTCCTTAATATTCTGAGAATCCCCCGATGTTTTGGAGATCTTCTTGAGGCTGGTCGTGGCTTTCTTCCTAAAACGTGCAAAATGCATAAGTACAGGATCAAGACAGATAAATAGACAATGTCGGAAGAAAAGAAGCTTACAAAAGTGGGGGTGCTTTAGCAAAAGGAATCCCGATGGATTTTCTTTTCTCCGCCTCCAGAGCGGCGGTAGTCTTTTTGGAGGCTCCACCCTCTGTGTTCTTCTTGCCTCCATCGGCAGCGTCAGAGGTGGAGCTCTTCCGTTTTCGCGCCACAGGAGCATCGTCGTCGGACACGACGGTGACCTCCTTCATCTTTGGTCCATAGATTTTGGGAGCCATGCTGTCCGCATCTATGTCACAAAGATGTTAAGTGAAGGACCACCATGTTAGATGAGATGGCAGTTATTAGACGGAAAAAACTGGAGTAAAAGTTGTCCACGGAAAATATACAGTTACCTTTGGGCAGTTGCCGTCTACGGACATGTCGTAGGTGATGGCGAAGCCACGTTGCTTGTCCTTCACCTTGACGATGTCCTTATGTTAAACCCCTCCTTTATAAAGGAAAGGATCCCTGTGATTGCAATGCTAGTCCCTGGATCAATGCTAGCATCCACAGTTTAAGATGAAGTACACAGATACAAAGGTCGTTTATTACATTCATTCCAGAGATAAAACATAGTCTTTTACAACTCAGGGCCAAAGGCCTAATACAAGAGTTTAAGGAATAAGTAAATAAACATAAGTCTTCATCTTCATGTGCCACAGGCAAGCATGTTGAGTGTAGACTCATGACTCCTACTCATCATCGGAGTAACCTACAACATAACAAGTTACAGCCACAGAGGGTCAATACTTTGGAATAGTATTGGCAAGTGATACCTTAGTATATTTTAAGTGGACTATTGTAACTACCTCGGTGAACTACGCTCCTAGATACAAGCCTGGATGAGAGATAGCGGTTGAAATAGTACGGCGGGGCCCCAAAAGCCACTCACTGGTAGTCCTTTCAGACGTCCCAACCGCTAACCTCTCAACGGGACTCAGACGGGTGGCGAGTCGGCGAAGGCATCAACCACGTACAGAAGTGGGTATGTACGCAAGCCACCATACAAGAGTACATCAGAGCCACACCATCTAGAAAGAAAGGAAATATACCAACGCCATACGGCAAGATTCAAATGACCTAGATAGATCTATATTTTAGGATAACTCCTCATACAACACATCGAGTATCATGCGAAGCGGCAAATGTAATCCGAGTACGGATAAGAAGCAAATCGGCATAAGATGCCATAGAAATAAGCACATCCCAACTAGGTCTCACGGATCCCGTTCCGGAATCTCTACACCATACGGTCGTTGCCCACATCTTCGACTTCTTCCACCCAGATCCGTCACGAGAAGGTACTTGTTCATCCGAATCAAGAATTTATCGTGTGAGACCCTAAGGGTACTCAAGAAGACTTAATGCCTCTAAAGGGGACACAACCGGGTGACGAATTGCAGCAAAAATAAACCCTAGCAATTCTACAGATAAGCGCTAACCATCCGCCTAGCCAATGATACGGATGTCCGTGAATTTACACAACAATTATAATGGTAATCTCATCCGATCCATCCTCCTCCTCGCTACCAACAAGGAAGCGGACGAACAACCCCCTTCCGTTGGCAATTTTATTAACCATTCCGTGAGTATTGCACTATTTACTAGTCAAGTTACTTAGTCAAATTAAGGCGGTACTTTAGTTATGCTTGTCTATGATCAAGAAACTGTCCAAGTCGTCCATATCCGCGGACACGGCTTTCGAAAAGTTTTACCCGCCGGGTGCACCAATAGCAACACACACACTCGATCAACCTCGAAAACCAAATCAAAACCCAACGAGGCTTTCACGATCGAACAATCACGAGATTCAGAATTATTTCAGGGGCCACCCTTAAGTAGAATCAACGGAGTAAGCAAGCTCGAGACGGCCTCAAGGTCTGCGTCGGTGGAGCGATCGGGAACCCCAAACGGGCTTGTCGACACCGCGTAAACACTCCTTCAAAAGACAGTGTGCAATGACCGCACAATCGTAAATAAAGCAAGAAACCATGGCATAAGCAGGATCGTAAATAAAACCTCAAACTAGTTTGTGGCCCCAAGAAATAAGACGGAATCAAGCTCGCCTGTGGGGGTCCCATATACCTCCGGATGTGGATAGCGCGATAAATCAAGGAACAGGAATCAAGTACTCGGGTCTTACGGGACACAAGTGAGCGGAAAACCAAATAGCGATATTGCTCACCGTGCCACTTTCTTTAGTTATCCCAACTACTCAAAGTTAAGTTGTTTAGGTACCTCATTATTCATCGACTCACAAACCCTACACATGTTGTTCTCGACTCGCATGGCTCAAACAACTCTGTAGTAGTGGCTCATGGGATGGAGGAAACAAGCTTGGTGGGGTTTAAAAGTAAAGGCTATGCATACTTGGGATTCATTTTATGCAATCGCGACTCAATGATGCAAGAATAAGATAGAGGCAATAGGTACTGTATGTATGCAAGCATGTGGTAGTGCTTGCCTGGTATCTCTGTTGAAGCAAGGGACGGTACTGGGTAGTGCTCCTGGTTCTCTTGATACAACCCCGCCAAAGGTTCATCCGAGAAAACCAAACAAACAAGGACAACATAAATATAGAGCACAAGCATTGGAATTAAATGCGTCAAGCAAACAATCATGCCATGATGAATGATGCACAATTTACATGGCAAGGAAAATAGCATGGCATGGGTGAGGTGTGGAGGACAAGAATATAACAATTGAGTGGGTTTTAGTCATATTTTGTTGTCATAACAGTTGTTGTTCTCAATATATTGACATGATGCATGCTGCAATTGAAGTTAAGGATAGCATAAACAGAAAGGTCTCACGAGCTGATCAATTTAGACTACTTATTTGCTTAATTTGGAATTACAAAACATTAGTTGTGAATTAATGAAAACCAAGGCAATTGATGGTAATTAACATAACTTGCAATTTTACTTGTGCAAAATGCATAATAGAAGGCATATTTGAATTCCCTCATTTTCTGATATCAATACATATATCATTTGTCTAATTTGGATAAAGTATGCAAAAGTTATTAAAACTGAATTAGAAAAGAATTTTGAATTTATTTGAAATAAGTTTGAATTTTCAAAACAATCAAACGTTTTCTACCCAGCCTAACTTATCTCGAGCCAGCAGGTGGGCTGGGTTCCTGGCCCACACGCCAAGATCTGAGCACGATCTGGACCGGGTTGATTGAAACAAACATCGAGCCTAAATGCAAAAGATACACAACATCGACAAGTGGGCTCCTGGACCGCGGTTGACGCAACCAAAAGGGCCAGGGTCATCTGCACGCACACGCTGCCAGGGAGGACTGGGTTCAGTCCGGTCTTGGGAGCCTTTTGAAAAGGCCACCGCCACAGTGGGACCTCGGGGACTGCGGGTTGGGCAAAAGAAACGGCCAGGGGGTTTTGTGCAAGACGACGCCCGTGGACACTGTGGATCTTCCTCAGGCTCGTCGCGCAGCGCGCCTTGGCGTAGTGGGGATCGAACCTGGCGCGGCGTGCGCGACGCGGAGCCGCGCTGGCCTGGCCGGGTGCTAGGAAGAGGCTAGGCGGCTAGGTAGGGTGTGGGCGCGCACGGAGCTTGCAGGCACTCGCTCGCCGCCGGCGCACTGAGGGCGCTCGACGAAACGAACGGAGCAACCAGACGCGATCGAGGACGGGGTTGTCGGGAGGTTCGTGGGCTCACCGCGCGTCCGGGCGTGCTCGAAACGGCAGGGTGGTAGCGATCCACGGCAGGCCGACGCCCGTCGATCTAGGGTTTCCGCGGCGACAGGTTCTGGCGTTCTGGTCCTTCTCCTCCTCGATGCTGGCCTGTGGGACGCCGCAGCCCCAGGAGCTTCTCGACAACTGCAGCAACCCTTCACCGGCTAGGTTAACTGTGGCGGAGGTAGCTGGCGGGGGCGAGGGCGTTGGGGACGGCGGGAGAAGGAGGCGAGAGGGAGAGGCAGGCGACGCTGGGTGGATCTGGGAAGGCTAGGAGGCAGGGAGAGGATAAGAAGGAAGAGGAGGCAGGTGTGGTGGGGGAAAGCTGGCGGGGCACGTCGCCTCCTCCTTTCACGTGCTCAAGATGGGCCGTGGGTGGCGTGGTGGAACTGGGAAGGGAGGGGTGACCGGGTGGGACTGGGGAGGCTCGTGGGCCAGGTTAGGCTAGAGGGGCCCTTGGCCAGGGAGAGAGAAGAGAGGGGAGAAGAGAGGGGGTTCGGTCTAGGCTAGGAGAGAGGGGCATGGTACTGGTCACGTGTGGGGGCAGATCGAGAGAGGGGGTTGGCGAGCTGGGGGTAGCTAGGAGGGTTCCTGGTCGTGTGGCATGTAGGTAGGGAGAGGTGAGAGGGACATAGGGCAAGGGATCATGCTAGATAGGAAAAAGGGGTAGCTAAAAGGTTTTGTTTGAGTTTTGCTTAGAGATAGAAGTAGATGTAGGGATTATTTTAGGATGTATGTAAAATAGGGTTTAGTTTAGGATAGAAAAGAGAGGGAGAGAGAAAAGAGGGTTAGATGGAAGCTAGGTTTTGCTAGAGGAAAAAGATAGTTTAGGTTTTTGTTTAGGTGGATGTAGATTAGGGTTTGTTTTAGGGAAAAGGGGGTAGAAAGGAGAGATGGCTTGGGGGTAGGTTTAGAGTTTGCTAAGAGGTTTAGGAAAAGAGATGGTGGCACTCTAGTTGGTCAAGCAAACTACAAGCAAGCACTAAACAATAAAAACAAGAAAAGAGGGAGAAGGGAGAGAGATGGCCAAAGGTTGGTGATGGGGTTTTTGGGTCCATGCATGATCCAAACATAGGTCAAGCAAGAACAAAGAAAGAGGGTGGTTTATGGTTTAGCATGCTCATTAGCACAAGTGTGTGCATGGAACATGGGGTAGGGTGTTAGCTTAAGGGGGAAAAAGAGAGGGAGAGAGCTAGGGTCTAGTACTAACCCAACAAGATCAAGCAAGGAAGAAGGGATCCATTAGAATTCCAACAAAAACCAAAAGCTAGGAAAAAGGGTACTTGCATGGCCCATGCAAGACAATGAATGCCACAACTATCCTTGTGAGAACAAGGATATTAACATGGCACTATTCATCTCCATTCCAAAAGGTGGACAAGGCCAAGCAAAGATCAAGGTGGATCCAACCAACAACATGGGCTAGGGATAACTCAATAAAAAAGCCAAGCTCATATCATTGGATGGTGGAATTATAAGGTGGTGAAAGATAAGGTGGTGGAGTCAAAAGAGATGCCCCAACTCAACTTGGGCATTTAACAATTTAGTAAGAACCAAATACAATATCAAGAGGCAACTACAATTAATCATGCACATGAGATAAGAACCAACAAGAAAAAGGTTTTATATGATGCTCAAATGCAAGGGGACATGATGACATGAGCATGATGTGATGATGATGCAACATTTATATGTTGGAAGTGGCCCATTTTATTATTAAGACATGTAGCATTACAGGGGTTAGACAACTGGGATGCTACAACTATATTACTATATGTATTTGGCTAAGTGTAGCTTGGCTTGCTTTGCTTGAAAATAGGTTTTTCCTATTAGTTGAAAACACTAAGTTTTTCTTTGTACAAAACATTCCCAAGGAACCACCAATAGACATTGAGGTCCTTCACCCTTGTTCACCCACAAATTTTACTTAGAAGTTGGAGTGATGAGATTCTTGTAGCTTCCATGTCTTGATGCTCAAAGTGTCCATTGCCTTGGACTAGGCTAAGTACTTAGGTTTTCCATCTGCAGAGGTTGTGCACTTTCCCCACCAGACTTGGTTTCCCAAGACAGGACCTTTCAGAAGCCTTTCCTTAGTCAAATGGACGCGCTCCAACCTATCATCCCAACTACCACCAACTGTCCAAATGACTAAGTTCTAGCAACCTATATGATCAAGGCAGAGCCCATATTGCCAAGTGGTTGCACTGTAAGCTTTCTCAACACTTGGCCTCCAAATCCCTTTGTGCCTGGGTGGCTTACCACAAGTGAGATACACAACCCAAGTCCATGGCCTTGTGTAACCACTCAACATAACCCATTCTTCCCATTCCACCCAGGAGGTTCATTTGACTTAGTGGTTTTATTAGGAAAGTATAAGTCTCATGACTTAAGAATATTTTCATAATGGTAAGTGTAGATTTTTACCAACCCTGGTTTGCTATATAGCTAGGCTAAGCATAGTAAGATATCTTAACTTAGGAAAATTCCTTAAAAATTCTACAATTCTACACTACATAGGATTTCCCAACTTAGCATTAGACAAAATAGCATGCAAGACTTAGCAAAATATCTAATGCTAGTACAAAACATAGGATATATATATTCATGAAAATATCACTTGCCTTGGTAGTGGGGAGAGTAGCACTCTTCACAATCACAATCACTAGCAAAATCTACACAAAATTATAGCATACAATTACACACAAATTTATACAATAAAAAATAGTATGAATGCATGTATGCAAGAATTTATCAAGTGGTGATTTTTGAAAGTTCTACCAAGCATGTGCATGATACTGAAACATAACAGGACACAAAATTTGCCAAAACAAACTTATTTAACATTAGAACTAATTACCAAAACAAATCTATACTCAAAATAGCTTTAAACATGATTCCACAAATAAAGTCATTTTAATGGCTACTATTTGTTGAACAAATTGGATATTCAGAAAGGTTTTGTTTCACTGAATCCAACGGTATAAAGTTTGTAAAATTCTAACGTGGCATTCAAAAGTTATAGCAGTTTGAAGTTTGGATCTAAATCAGGTTTTAAATTCTGTTTTTGAATTTAACCTAGCCACGCGTCGCAACCTCACTGGCGCGTACCGGTTCGTGCGGATCGGGTCTTGCGGACCGCACGATCTAAGTGAGATCTGGCGGCTCAGATGCGCGCGTACCTCTTCGATCAAGATCTATCCTAGCCCTACGATGCAGATCCAACAGACTAAACCATCAAGCCACAATCTGGCGGCGCTAGCAGCGTTAACTGGCGGCGGCGCGTATGACTACGGCGGCGCCGGCGTTCTACATCGCTCCAGGAGGCAGGAAGGTGCTTACCAGATTCGCCAAGACGTGCTGAAGCTTGTCGTGGTACTGGTTTGCGGAGGGGCGCTCGGAGATGGGCTCTAGATCTCGTCGGAGTTGCGCCTGGCGTCGGGTGGATGTTGTCGGAGTCGTTGTCGAGGCTCCGCGTCGCCCTAACACAAATCAGAGGGTTCAGGAAGTGCGCAAGACCGAGGCGAACAATCTAGTGTGAGTCAGAAGTGAAGGGGCGCATAGAACTTACGGATTTTGATCGCCGGAGTTGAGGTGGTCGTCGGGTGCTTGCGGTGTCGAGCGGAAACGACGACCTGGGGCAATACAGGATGAACTGGTGGGGTCAGGATGTGTGCAAGGGGATTGCGAGGTGGCTCGAATGAATCAGGGAGGAAGGGGCGTACGGGTCTCACCGGAATCGTTCGCCGGAGCAAGCTCTGTCTGCGGCGGTGTTGGGTGAGTCGTGGGAAGCCTGGTGGCGTGAAGGTAGAATCGACTGGGGGAAAATGATCGTGGGGAGGTGGGGATCTTATAGCCGGTGCCTCGACAGGAAACGCCCGAGTTTTAATGCCCAATTAAGCCGCGCCATTACCGGCAGTGACTGCAGCTGCGACGTGGTCGCGGGCGTGGTTTGGGGAAGACGATGACAGCGTGGACAGGGCCCGCTCGTCAGCGAAAGGTGCGAGGTGGAGGTGGGGTATGGTCGCCGCGATCGAACGTGCTCGCGTGAGAAAAGAAAAGGGAACTCCCGGGTGGGCTAGTTGGGCTCGATCCTTTGCTGGGCCAGAAACCTGGCGCGCGGCCTTTTTATTTTGTTTATTCCTTTTTCTTTTTCTATTTTGGTTTTCAGAAATGATTTAGGTATGAATTCAAATCCTTTTTGAATTCAAACAATTCTGGGGATTTTTGCAGGGTACTGTGGTTTCTAAAATCTGTTATTTAACCATGTGGTTATTCTGTAAGGGCTTGGTCAAACTTGGATTTCAAACAACAGAGGCTTTGCATTTGTTTTGAAAATGTTTGGAAAAGGGATTTTTGAATTTCTTTCTAAATTTGAAACTTTGGTTAACCCTTCTCTCCTAAACTTTTCCAACAATGGGGCAAGAAAACAAGTTCCAAAACATTCAAGTTTCAAATGGTGTAGGTCTTTTGAATTAAATATGTCCACATAAAATCATAACATCAAAAGCTTCTGTTTTTCTGAAATGATTTTGAGAAAAATCTCTAAATGATGATGAATGCAATGATGATATGCATGAGTTTTGGAATATGAATTTAGGGATGTTACACCTTAAGATGGAGCTTGACGGAGTCACTCGAGAAAATGTCCACAGAGATACGAAGGCTATCCCTCCTGTCGCCGGTATACTCGTGCATGAGCTTCGCGCGGTGCTGCAAAGGTTGGATTCGCCTGATGAACCAGCACATGGCCAGGTCCAAGCCGGTCAAACCCGTATCTACGAGCCACTCGATCCGCCTTATGGCACGAGAAGCATCGAGGTCGGAAGGAAGGGAGGCCTGGGATCTCCATGTGGAAACTTCAGTGGCGGCTCCGTCCATGAAGTCTGGGTACGTTACTTCTCGGCTGGCCAGAGGGATATCTAGGCCATAGAAGTAAGTACGCTGCCAATTCTTGCAGGACTCGTGGCCGATGATGTCGGGGAACCGCCGGCCAGGACGAATCTTGAAGCTTATAGTGTCGCAGTTTCTAAGCTCATCTTTGACGGCTCCGGCTTCGCGCTTGACGGTAAAAAAGTATACAAAGAGATCTAGCCTAGGCCTAATCCCTAAGTATCCCTCACAGAGCGCCGCGTAGTTGCTAAGCACTAAGATGCTATTGGGGGAAAGGTTCTGAGGCTGGACCCTATAATGGTTCAAGACGGAGAGGAAGAAGTTGGAGATGGGCAGGGAAACACCGCGTACCAGTTGGGCCTTGAGGTACACCTTTTCTCTGGCTTGGGTAGAAGGTGTCACCTCGCCGAACGGCACCGCCCGCCAGACGAGCCCCTCCGTCGTAGGGAGGTATCCCTCGACGATCAGCTCTTGGATGTCACGGTCAGTAATGTCTGAGCCGCGCCAATCGCCCTTGTGCGAATCCGATTCCTCCTCCAACGGCTCCAGCGCCGCTGGATTATGGTCGCTGCCGGTGGACTCAACCACCGCGGAAACGGGGATGACCAGACCCTCCGGGGGCACAATGACGGAGCTCGCCGGCTTCGTCGCGGCTTCGCTTGACGCTACCAGGGAAGGAGAAGTACTGCTGCTAGCCATGGAGTCAGAATGGAGATGACTGGCGCAGATTGGCGCTAGGGTTTTTTTCGAGAGTTATCGCGGAAAGCTCGAGGAGGCACGCGACTGGAGGAAGAAGATAATGCGAGGAGAATCAGGTAAAAAGTGGAAATTCCCCCAGCGTCAAGATTCGTGCAGCTTGATCGAACGGTTGCCGCATAGACGACGTGGTCGCGAGCGTGCGTGGAAATTTCGCCACGTCTTCAACCGTCGCCGCCAACGGTTCATATTGCTCGCGCGGGAAAATAGGACATGAATGCATTCTCTGCATGTGTGAGTTACGAGGCGTCGCTGACCTAAGCCTACGTCGTCCTAGCTGACATGGGTAGATGAGCCGTCACATCGAAGATTCCAACATAGACGGATCCAATCCGACTACGGAAGAGTACGATGGAAGATTCAGCATTTCTCCGGCTAACAAGTTGAAGACGGAGAAATCTTTGCAGGGTTCTTTGGGAGGACTACAAGATATTTCTTGACGATTTGCCGACATCCAACTATAAGGAACATTCATCTGAAGAGGCAAGATCTCGGAGTTCTCCGGGGGCTACTGTTGGGGATGTGATATATGGGTATCCTCATAGCATATCGCCTATCCGGATAACCCGGGTGGCCCATAGTTGGTAGCATGGCCTATGGCCTGCTGGGCGGCCCAGTTGGATCCAGAAGGGAGGCCCATGCAGGATAAAGTAAGGCTACGGTGGAGTCACCAGCGTACCCGAAGCCTTGGAGTGCAAGATACACACGACTAGTAATAGACGGTGAAGGACTCTATAACCTGTCTGGCTAGGACTTTTCCCTGTAACCCTAGGATCTGGCGACTATATAAGTCGGGCCTATGGGAGCCTTTAGGGCACAACCTAGTATCGATTCATACAACCTCGCATAGCAAACCAATCCCTGTAACTCGGCGTATTGCCCTTATAGTGATTTATAGCAGCAGTAGGATTCCGCCACCGTCGTGGGATCTGAACCTGGGTAAGTTGTGTTACCTCATACCCGTCAACCGTCTGCCTTCCCCCACGTCTCTAAACACGCACCGTGAGGACCCCTCCATGGCGTACTCGTCGGCAATACCACGATAAATACCTTTGCTACTGCTCATGCCATACAAGTTACTATTAATGAAAATGTTAGGCTGTTAGCTCAACTTCATGCTAAGTGGGAAAGGGAAGCTGAAATTGATTGAAACAATAGTGTGTGCACCATCACCACTAAACCACAAGTAGTCCCTATACCTCCTCCTACTATGCCTAAGCCTTTTGAGCCCACTACTAGTGATGCTAGGTTTGACTTTGATATTGATGGTTGCAATATTTTTGAAGTAATTATGTTCTTAAAAAAGCTTGCTAGAAGTCTTGATGCTAGTGATATGCATGTTGCTTTCACTAAACACATTACAGATGCTCTTGTGAAAATCAAGGGAGAGAAGCTAAAACACAAAGCGTCTATTCCTAGGAAAGTAGAAGATAGTTGGGAACCCATTATTAATATGCAAGTGAATGACTTTGATCTCAAAGCTTCATGTGATCTTGGTTCTAGTGTCTCTATTATGCCTAGGAAAATTTATGAAATGCTTGATTTGCCACCATTGGAAGATTGTTATTTAGATGTCCCACTCAATGATAATGCTAAGAAGAAACTCATGGGGACAATTAATGATGTTCTCATTATGGTTAACAATTCTTATGTCCCTGTTGATTTCTATGTTTTGGATGTTGAATACAATGCTTCTTGTCCTATTACTTTGGGAAGGCCTTTTCTTAGAACAGTTGATGCCATCATTGATATGAAAGAAGGCACCATTAAATATCATTTTCCATTCAAGAAAGGTATTGAACACTTCCCTATGAGGAGAGAGAAGTTCCTTTTTGCTCCTCCTTTGAAAGCGAGATTTGATGTTAATGCTTCTTCATTTGAGAATACTTGATTTTTCTTGCTTCTTGTGCCTAACTTAAAGGCGTTAAAGAAAAGTACTTGTTGGGAGATAACCCAAAAGTTTCCTTGAGTCTTGGAAGTTATTACTTTTGTAATGACCTCTCCTTATCCTTTTTGTTTGATTTTTGTGCCAAGAATGACCTCTAATGAGAGGGAAGTAAGATTTGGAGAGTTGTTGTCCCAAAACAGATTTTTGTCCTCCACCAAAAAATTCGTGAGGAGTCTCTGTTGAAGGGATACAGGTAGGCTACACTAGCGCAAATCAAAAAAATTCTACCGCGTATACCAGGATTACTGTTGCCATAGATCACGGGATTACCACTAGACGCGCAATTGCGGAATTGATGAAGCGCGTCGAGGCAATGCAGACGTTCCACGTCTCCTCCTTGTTCTCGTCCCATGAGCAACTCCCCTTGCGCGGCTCGTCCAAGTGCCACAGATGCAGCACCTCCGAGGTATCCACACGTGCGGGGTGGAAGCGTCAGACGCCGGACTGCTAGGTCCGCGCGTGAAACAAAGGCGTGAGGAGTGGCGGCTGGGTGGAATGGTCTAAGGTCTAACCTTGGTCATCTCTCCCCACCCTCTCTTATATAGGCGTCCCTAGTGGGCTTCTACATTAGCAGCCCATTAGTAGCCTAAGCCTGGTCTAATTCGGATCCAATCCTTATTAGGCTTCTAGCCCCTTAAGTGTGTGACCCTATAGGTTCATATGCGTATAGACATGACACGAATACACTTATTCTATCAATAGTTGGTAGCGGCCTCTAGCAAGACGTGCCAACTCCTAAACGTATACAAAGATCATATCGGACGAACCATCACAAGGTTTAGTACATGTCTTTCCCTTTGCCTCACGATATTTGGTCTAGCTCCAAGCTAACCTCCCTTTCTCGATACCGTGATTTGGAATCCCTTTACTAGGTTAACTCTTAACCTTATGTAGCATGGCCATGCATTTCTGGATCCGATCACTCGAGGGGCCTAGAGATATCTCTCTCAAGTAGAGAGGGGCAAATCCCATCTTGATTGACCATGCCTTGCAGCATGCTTCAGGACAAACCCGAAAGCTACATTTATAACTACCCAGTTACGGAGTAGCGTTTGATAGCCCCGAAGCAGGTCGATCCACATCTCAAGTACATGCGACAATCTCAGGTCTAAGGACAAAACATACACGATGTGCAGAGAGAGCTGCAAGTCAAATTGTCAGTCTCATGTTGGGTCAGTCCAACCCCATGTTCATAACATGTGTCCACATCATTGGTTTGACATCTCCATGTCTATGACTTGCGAAACATAGTCATCAACCAATCGATGTGCTAGTGTAATATCCACGTGTGTCCTCACATGAACTCCGACTAGGGACAACTATTAAATAACCATACAAGTAAAGAGTTTCACAAACAATTTACATAATTGCTAATCAATACAAGTTGCCTGATATGGATATTCAAGGAACACTACAATAACTCATGGATACATATGAAATATAATCATCTCTATGATTGCCTCTAGGGCATATTTCCATCATATGTAACTCAGATTGAGCTCAAAATTTACAATTAAATCCCCTAGTATGTTAGCTAACTTTCGTTAGTTCAATACTTTTTGATTTAAGCAATAGAAGGTGTTCGAAAAAATCGGTTTCTACCTGCTGGTCTGTTTTGACAGATTTCTGCCATTATTTGCATTTGCTTCTTATTGATTCCTTTTTGAGTTCTCTTTAGGTGAATTGAGATTTTGAAGGAGTTTCTACAGTATCTTGTGTTTTTAGTGAAAAGCCTTGTTGTTCTAAAGCTTTGCCAGAGATCTAATATCTTTTGAATACACTAATGTTGCTAATGAAGATTGTGTGAAGTTCTGTATGAAGGAAAAAATTTAGGTGTAGAGAGAGAATGTTGCAATGAGATGAAGAATGGACAAAAGCTCAAGCTTGGGGATGCCATCATGGTGTCACCCCAAGAAATATCCAAGAGGTACAAGCGTCAAAGCTTGGGGATGTCCAAGGCATACCCTTCTTCATCAATAAAAAGCTTAGGTATATCTAGACACTTCGTTTTTATTGTTTCATGCATAGTTGTGTTGTTCTTGGAGCATCTTAGTTTTCGTTTGCTTTGCTTAGGTTGTTTAGTTTGCTTGAGTATCTTGGAACCCCGTTCTCGCTGTGTTGTTTTACAAATAAGTTGCTTGGTGTTGGAAAGGAGTAGTAAGTTCTTGCTTGTAAGTGCAAGAGGAGCTAGCATTGACTGTGACTTAGACTCTAGCATGACATGCTAGGTGTTGTTTTGACCTTATGCTTAGTGATTATTGCTATAGCATGTCTTGTTCCAAACAATTGGGATTGCTTAGTGTGCCTTAAAGAAATTATATGTTGTTTTAGCATGCAAAATCATAGTATTGTGGTATTCTCCTTTGATGCTTTGCTTGTGTTGACTTGGCACATGCTTACACCATGTTATGACTCTCACAAGTCACCATTAGCCTCTATGATCATTTAGTCCTTGACTTGTAGTACCACTCTATGCTTTGATTAGTGATTCTTTGTTGCTCTGCATGATTATGGCCATTATTTCTCTCTTAGTTGGTTGCTCCCAGTCAGCCTCCACTTGTATGAGTAAAGTTCTACTCATGCTTCCAACTCCCAAGAAACCAAGTTATTCCAAAGTGTACACTATAAACTCCTATGCATGGTGTGTTACACCATCCCAAGTATATTCTTGTTTTCAGCTATCTTCCAATTAAAAACTATTTTGTTATGTGAAAACTTAGTGATTAAATCCCTCACGAACTTGATGGCACACTTTATATTCTTTGCCCCTAATAAACTTGAACCATTTTTACATCTATGTTGTATATGCTTGCACTTATACGTTGGAATTAACAGAACCGTGCGATCACGTGAAATGTTTTCAACATTGCACTTGTACTTTGTACTCAGTTGATATCATGCTCTTTTGTCTATGGATGTCACCGGTGTGAAATAAAAAAGGAACTTGTAAGTCCATGGAGTTTGTATCCTACGTTAGAGAAATGCCTGGGCCGCTAGCCTAAGCCATGCCTAATCATGGTGGAAACTTCCAGCATCACCATAGTGAGCTATCTATGAAGCATCCTCAATAAAAAGCTATGCATATAGTAAATAAAAAGATCGCTAAGATGCTCATTGTCTGCTTGCCTTGTCATTTTGGTTATGGGAAAGCTCCTGTACCATGTTCAAGGGGTACCCCGTTGGCGGTTCTCAATGATATGCAAATACTTACAATGACAAGAACTTACCTGTGACTGAAGTTGAGTATGCATGAGGTGTGGCCCTCATATTCAAGGGACTTGAGATTGCCAACTTATACTTCATCAAGCATATACTCCATCTTTGTCACTTTAACCTTAATCACTTCAAGATGCTTATGATAGGGGCAATGAGGGCTGAAAGCTAACAAGTACCATAATTTTTGAAAGCTCTTTTTGAAACTTGAAATCCCTTCTTCCTTTACAAAAAGTCCTTTCTTCCACCATTATTGAGTCTCCACGTTCTACCTTTAGGCACCATTAAGAGAGCATAGTTGTCATTCTGTGTGCAGTGTTCCAAAGCTTATTGATTGATGCATATTGTGATATTACTTGTTCTTGTGCTCTTTGTTTCTAGTCACCCTTGTGAACTTTGAAGGTGTCCTATGCATTTATATTGCTACTCTATGAGGGACAAGCTGATTGCCACCATGCCATGTTTTCTGTATGTGAAACAAACAAACGTTTTTCAATGCATGTTATTCATGATCTCTGTTTGTATCCTTTCATGTTGCATGCATAGTTACTATGTCATATTGTCAGAACTCCATCTTTTATGGACATGTTTAGAGTTCTTTGATCCCAGCTTTCAATGCTTGCAAATGGTTGGATCTTTATTGTGATGGTGCATGTCACCTCAAAAATTATTCTTTTATCACTTACCTACTCGAGGACGAGCAGGAGTTAAGCTTGGGGATGTTGATATGTTGGAAACGTATCTATAATTTTTGATGCTCCATGCTTGTTTAGTATCTACTTTGCTTGTCTACACTTTGAGGTGATTTTTACATGTTTTCTGGTACTAACCTATTAACAAGTTGCCACAGTGCCAGATGCCTGTTTTTCTGCTGTTTTTGGTTTCAGAAAAGTTAGTAAAGAAATATTCTCGGAATTGGACGGGACAAAATCCTAAGTCAATTACTTTCCGTGGGGAACAAGAAGTCAAGAGGGGAGACGGAGAGGCGGGCTAGGGCGCCCAGACCCCCTAGGCGTGGGTGCCCCCCCTCCCGCGCCTGGGAGGGGTGTGGGGCCCCTGGATGCCGCCTCGGCCTCCCCCTTCGCCTATAAGAAGCCCCCGATGCAGAAACCCTAAGCACCCGGTCAAATCTCCACAAAACCGTCTGTAGCCGCCGACACCATCGTCCCTAGATCGGGAGGGGGGATCTGAAGTTCTTCCCGGCACCCTGCCGGAGGGGATATCATCCTGGAGGCCTTCTCTCTGGTATGATGCATGATTAGTTCCACCTTGGACTATGGATCCATGTAGTAGCTAGATGGTTGTATCTCCTCCTTTGTGCTTTCATGTATAGATCTTGTGAGCTCCGTTCATGATCAAGATCTAATCTATTTGTAATCATGCATGTTGTGTTTGCAGGGATCCGATGGATATTGAGATTATTATGTTGGTTTGATTAATGGTTTTGTATTTATGATTCTAACATGTCTGTGTTGTTTGTGATCTTGCATGCTCTCCGTTGTTAGTAGCTATCTTGGTCAAGTAGTTGCTAGTGACTCCAAGAGGGAGTATTTATGCTCGATAGTGGGTTCATGCCTCTAGTTTCCAAGGGAAGTGACATAAATCTCTTCGGTTGTAGATGTGTTGTTGCTACTAGGTAGAAAACAATGGTCTCTTGTTCATGGAACATGTGGACTGTTTACCTTACACACTTTGCTTAAAGCAGTTGTCTGTTGCTTGCAACTTAATACTGGAGGGGGTTCGGATGATAACCTGAAGGTGGACTTCTAGTCATATATGCAGTTGGATGGCGGTCTATGTATCTTGTTGTATTTCCCAATCGAATCTCATAGGATCTTTCTGACTAGTAATTGCATTGTTATGCCTTGCTCAGTTCCTGTCAATTGCCCTGTTGTAATTTGTTTACCCTTCATGCCATGTTGTTTATCTAAGGAGAGCACCTCTAGTGAACTATGGATCCCGGTCCAATCTTTGCCATTGATACATCTTCCACTATTACTTGTTTACTTGCTGCAAACCATTACCTTCCACACCATAGGTTTAATCCTTTGTTACAGCAAACCGGTGAGCTTGACAACCTCACTGATTCGTTGGGACAAAGTGAGTTTGTGTTGTGTAGGTTTCCATGTTGCTTGCAACACCTTTGGGACGTTTCCTTCCTCCTTCAGGTTCGATAACCTCGGTCTATACTGAGGGAAACTTGCTGCTGTGCTCATCACACCTTGCTCTTGGGGTTCCAACGAAGTGTCCCACGTTAACACTGGGTGCACGCATCAAGATTTCTGGCGCCGTTGCCGGGGAGGCTAAGGACTTCTTCAGAAGGGGAGTGCTTCACTTCCTTTCTCTTTACTTTGTTTTTAGTTTGCTTTGTTTCTTTTGCTTGGTTTTGTTTGCCTCTTTCCAAAAAAACCCAAAAAAATTAGTCCAGTTTAGTTTGCTTTCTTTATTCAAAAACACAAAAAATTTAGTTCCGCTCTAGCTGCTGCTGCTGTTTTTGGCTTGCACACCTTTTCCAAAATGAACTCTGCTGAGAAAACCAAGTTGTGTGACTTCACTATCACCAACAACAATGATTTCTTAAGAACTCCTATTGCTCCACCTGATCCTGATGCCACCTTTTATGAAATTAAGCCTGCTTTGTTGAATCTTGTGATGAGAGAGCAATTTTCTGGTGCTGGTTCTGATGATCCTGCTGCCCATCTCAATAGCTTTGTTGAACTTTGTGAGATGCAAAAATATAAGGATGTAGATGGAGATATTATTAAGCTCAAGATTTTTTCCTTTCTCCTTGAGAGGAAAAGCTAAAGAATGGTTGCTTTCTTTGCCTAAAAATAGTATTGATTCTTGGACTAAGTGCAAAGATTCCCAGCCTACGCCTAGGGGGGTGCGGCCACCCCAGGCACCCCCTCGGTCTCCCTCTTCGCCTATAAGTTAACCCTTGACCTAAAAATCGAGGGGGGTTCGACGGTTTTCTAGAAAGAGTTCCGTTGCGCCGCCACCACCAGAAGTCGCGATTCGGATCCATAAACTCCGTTCTGGCACCCTGCCGGAACGGGGAATTTGGGGAGGATCATCGCCATCGTCATCACCAACGCCTCTCCATCAACCATCAATGTTTCCCTCATCCATGAGTGAGTAATCCCCCTGTAGGCTATGGGGATGGTAGGGATTGGATGAGTTCTATCATGTAATCATATAAGATTGTTAGGGCATAGTGCCTAGTATCTCTATTAGTGCTATTTGACTTTGTTGCAACTTGTTGTGCTTAATGCTTGTCACTAGGGTCCGAGTGCCATGATCTCAGATCTGAGCTTATTATTGAATCATTATGATAGTATTGTTTGTGATCTTATTTGAAAGTTGTGTACACATATCATTGTCCGGATCCAAAGGCCCCGAAGTGATAGAAATTGGGACAACCGGAGGGGATGGCTGTGGTGTGAGGATCACATGTGTTCACGGAGCGTTAATGCTTTGCTCCGGTGCTCTATTAAAAGGAGCACCTTAATTGCTAGTAGTTCCCTAGAGGCCCCTCTGCCACGGGCTGGCTGGACAGAAGATGTTATGCAAGTTCTCATTGCGAGCACACATGACTATATATGGAGCACATGCCTAGGATTGTTTAGTACTTGGATGCTTGTTCTTATTTATCTGCAATGCCCTAGATCTTGAAGTTACATGTTTAGACTCGTCCATGCAACACCTGTCCATCCATCCCCATGCCTATCCCTATGCCTACCGCGCTCATATCCTACTGTTTGCTACTACTGTTACTGTTGCTCCTGTTTCATTGTTGCCGTTGCTTTGTTGTTGCTACTACAAACTGTTGTTACCGATAAACTTCTGTGAGCAAGAACTATTTACAGGTGCAGCTGAATTGACAACTCAGTTGTTAAGGCTTGCAAGTATTCTTTGGCTCCCCTTGTGTAATCAATAAATTGGGTAATATTACCCGTGAAGACTGTTGCGATCCCCTATACTTGTGGGTCATTAGCTAGCAACACCTTTGAGTCGTTCCCTTCCTCCTACTGGTTTGATAACCTTGGTTTCATACTGAGGGAAAACTTATTGCTGTACTCATCATTCATTTCTCTTGGGGTTTCCCAACGAAGCTCTACAGTGATCTGAGCCATATCATTAAGGAATTTATATACCTAAAAATACTCCCACTTAATTATATGAATTAAAATAAGTGTCATATCATATGGTAATTAGAAATATATCAACAAGTAGACATTATTAAAGCAATGTGTGGCATTCCCTAGAAAAGCAAATTAACTCTTGCCCAATCAATTTGATTGCAGAGCAATATAGCTATACCAATTTATCAATTAGTGATTACGATGGCAGATTCTACTATCACAACACAATTCTTTACAACATCTAGATGAGTTACAATGGCAATCATATACAACTGGTTGAAGAATCGGTCTATGGAGCATGAACCTACCAGTTAAGAGGTTATGGAAAGAATGCATACCCTCAACTAGTTATGCTTATCATTTCCTTACTTTTCAACACACATTAATTACATATTATTTCATTCCTTATTTTGACATGTATTAGGCTGGTCCTAGTGGTAGTATCATACTACTTGTATCATGCATATGATACTAGTGTATGCTACTATCTTTATAGTGCATGGTATCATATGGTAGTATCATACTAGTACTATATTTAATGATTTGTAGAATCTCAATACAAAATTGTGTACAAGATTTATTTGTATGAGAATTTTTTAGTTTTACGTGCTATGATACGGTATCTATCTATGATACTCTAACCATCTATTTCTTCATTAATTGTTGTGCCACATCATATTTTTGCCAACATGGCATGCATGATACTAGCTATGATACTCCCACTAGGACCAGCCTTATTTCATTCCTTAATTGTAAGCGATGGAGGAGAGGAAGTACTGCTCTCATTCCTTATCATCACACATTAATTACGTAGTAATAGTTGTACAATATTAACAGTGCCATTAATTATCCTTGTAATTTACTACTACTTACTCCGCTCACTTTTATGAGAACATTTTGGCAAGCCAATTAAGTCACCAAAAATTCTTACCAGTACTCCCTTATCCTCATATGTTAATAATTTCGTATTATTTCCTCCCTTAATTATACACAAATATCAATAGTTAACCTTATTATTTGCTAACTTATCAGTACACATTAATTACCTATTATTTACTTCCATATTTGAACAATGTGTTTAGAGGAAGACACACCATATAATCAATATCACTAATTATTCACCTAAAAATATCATTAATTATTCTTTATTTATTTACTTATCATCATGTATTTATTACTCCCTCATTGGTATAAAGCGGCAAATAGGAAGACATAGATGATGATGACCACATATGTTATTTTAATAGCAAAGATAAGATACAATAAATTTGGGCTATCTAAAAATATTTTCTTTTAAAAAATATGCTAAAAGCCAATGCAGTATTGGGTTTGGATGGATATGACGTAGCGAAAAACGTAGTATAGTAAAGTAATGACAAACCAACAATTAAACCCAATGTGTTTTTATCCCAAGAAAATGTGTATTTAAATCCCTCATTATCTTATTCCATCAATGAATGTAAGATATTATTTAGTATGATATTTTCTCCATCAATGAATATGCAAGATATTATTTACTATGATCTTTTCTCCATCAATGAACGAAGGAGGAGAAAATAAGGAAGCAATAAATAAAGTACAAAATAAAAAAATCAAGCAAGGCAAGGAAGAAACTCCCTCCGCCGCGTCCATCCAGTTATACGTGTTGGCATCCCTGCCACGTCGCGCCACATGGATCCCGCACCGCGCCGTTCTATCCAACCGTGACGCAAGCAAGGTAAAATAATCCTGTCAAATTCGACCGATCCGAAAGGCATCACATGGGTAGCACACATCTCAAAGCATCAAAAAGTAGATGTAAAACCCTCTTCCCTCCCCGTTTCCTCCTTCAGTTTCTTTCTTGGCCGTATCAGTTTCACTTTCTCTACCTCGCTCCATCTCAAAAAGGTTTCCCTACCTCTACCGCTGTCTCTTCCTAGGAGATGTTCTGCTGCTTCGGGGCCCGTGCACGTCGTTCTCAACCTGCTCCTGCGCGTGATCGATCCGTGGTGATGGCTAGCGCCCGCGTCAACAACGTGCCCGCGGCCGGCGAGGGGGGAGCCGACTCCTCCATGGCCTCACCGCGATCCTCCGGGTATTTCGCATCCTCCGAGCGGTCGCTGGGAGGCGCCGAGGAAGGAGAGCGCTCCGGCGTGGTGGTAGCGCCGCTGCAGCCTGCTGAGGCGGTGGTTTGGCCCGTGGAGTTCGGGTCGTTGTCGGAGCCGGGGCTGCGCCGGAAGAGCACGGAGGACACGGAGGACACCGTGTCGCTGCGCCGGTCCTTCTGCGTCTGGGCCGACGGCTCGCAGATGCACTTCTTCGCCGTCTTCGACGGCCACGGCGGCCCCGAGGTAACCTAATTAACCTCACTTCTTCCCCTCTCTTACTCATTCCTCCACGTGTACGTGGCCGGAGCCGGACTCCAGCACAGCACCTTCCACGCCAACTCCAGCTGGAGTGCTCGACACGTCTACACTACACGTCTGACGTCCTCCTTCCTTGGTACGACGTTGTGGACTGCAGGTGTCGGCGCTGTGCAGGGACCAGATGCACGCGATCCTGGCCGAGGAGCTGGCCCTCGCAGCAGCGACCTACCGCGTGGAGCACCACCCTGCTGAGGACGAAGAGGCGGAGCTTCGCGCGTGGAAGGCGGCGCTGACCCGGAGCTTCACACGGGCGGACGCGCTGGGGGCGTCGGCGGTGCCGAGCGCCTATGTCGTGGGGTCCACGGCGGTGGTGGCGCTCCTGGTCCGTGGCCACCTCCTCGTTGCCAACAGCGGCGACTCCCGCGCCGTGCTGTGCCGCGCCGGCAGAGCCATCCCGCTGTCCCAGGACCACAAGGTGAGCTAGCTGATGCTGGGGATTAAGTACTGCATGCGTCATGCATGCATGCGTACTGTGTTTCTCACGCCTTTGTCCGATTTGATATATCTTGATGCGTACGTGGATGCGCAGCTGGAGCGTCGGCCAGACGAGGTGGCGCGGGTGGAGGCGGCGGGGGACACGGTGTTCTTCCACAACGGGCTGCTGCGTGTGCGGGGGATCCTTGGCATGTCACGGGCGTTAGGTACACTACTACATACACGATTTGCTTGCTTTATTTACCTTGATTATGCATCCTCTGTCTCTTTTCATACAGTATGTTATTAGTTATTGGAGTAATATGCATGTCGATTATCTGCTGAGGACAATTAACATAAACATTGTCGTACATGCATGCATATGAGTGGAAAATGTGTTCCCAGATGGCATGCGCGTTTTATGTTAGCAAACAAGCCTCGGGGCATTGTTAGCTACTGGACAGTGTCTCCGCTGTTTGTCACTAGCCTATGGAGTATATATATATATATATGTTGGCATTCACAATTAAATTGGAACAAAGCTGCTGCTTCTGTCAGGGGGGTTAGTTTCATTCACGCTTTCGAAATTGCTTCATGGCGGTAAATCTGAGATTGGTTTTGAATTAACCGGGTGTGTTGGATTAGTTCCTACGTGTGGTCACGTTCAGTTCAGGTGTTAATGGGCTGACTGACAAGAGTTTGGTTTAGTTTGGTTTTCAACGGCAAATGGTTGGGTCCAGTCGGGTATGGTTATGAACGGGTCTAGTTCTAAACAGTTCTAAACCACAGTTTACACCTGGTTCGTTGTTTTGGTTTCGTTCACGATATACGCAGTCAGCCCGGCGAAGTCGTGCGGGAGGTTGATGAGGTCGAAGCCGCCGTCGCGCCGGTGGAACTGCACGTCTGCAAGGTCCTCGTAGTAGCGCTCCCACCCGAGTGAGCCCTGCCGCCGCTCCAGCGTCGGCATCAACCACATCGTCTCGTTCACCGGCACGTACACGAGCGCCTTGTTGCCCCGGCGCGTCGCCGCCGCGTCTTGCGGCGGCCATGGCTGTGATGTCAGTGCCGCCCGCTCGCACGCAGCTCATCAACCCCACCTTCGTGACAGCTGCCGTCCCCATTGGCGTGTGGCTCGCCGACCGCCCGGCACGGCCTCCGCGGCAACTGCCGTCGCCACTCGCGCTCGTATCGCCGATCGCCCGACCCGACCTCCGCGGCAACTGCCGTCGCCACTCGCGCTTGTACCCAGCCCGGCCTCTGCGGCAACTGCCGTCACCACTCGCGCTCGTATCGCCGACTGCCAGCCCGGCCTCCGCGGCGACTGCTATCACCATTCGCGCTCGTATTGCCGGCCGCCGGCCCTGCCTCCGTGGCAACTGCCGTCGCAGCTCGCGTTTTGCTCGCCGGATGCTAGCGCTGCCTCTCGACTCGTGGCTCACTGCGCAACACACACAGCGACAGCGTGCGACCAGCGGCCGGAAAGGAACAACGGGAGACACTGTGGAATTTCACGATGGCTTGACTTCATCTTTGATAGGATTGCTCTGTTTTTGAGGGAAATAACGATTTGTCACTGAACGGTTCTCAAACCATTTCAGCAACCGGTTTCAACCTACAGATCGGCACTCAGTTTTAGTTCAGTTTGGGTTAAAAATTAAATGGGTTTGGTTATGGTTGGGCCGGCGGAAATGTCAAATGGGTTTAGTTGGTTCAGTTAAGGTTTGGTGCAGTTCAGGATTAGGCGGGTGACCACCTGTGCGGTTGACTCGCCGGGGCTGCGTGACAGTGGCGCCCCGAGCCCACATTATCCCCTCATCATCTCCTCTTCCCTTAGGTCCGCCACACAATCTTTTGTCATGTCTCACCTCGGTCTCCTTCGTTAGTGCCGAGTTGGAGTCAGGGGTACTCCCAAGCCATCGACCACACGGCCTAACATGACCTTTCCCGCATGAACAACCACAATAGATTGAGTGCATGTCGTACTATCTGGTTGGTACAATAGGTTGATAGATACTTTACTTTTAGGATCTGGCACATGCGCCCGACTCGGTCTGCTAGTTTTTTTTGCTCTATGTCTGGCCGTGCATGGAATGTTCGTGATTCATCGCACAAGACGATTGCACATATATATCGAGGTCGGAATGAAATCATGTGTTTTCACGTCTCATCGTAGTGCTCGGTAAGGAAGTGGACGCAAAAATGGATAAATGAGGCTAAGGCTTGGAGCCAAACAAAAGCAATAAAAAGTGCCTCCATCAGAAGGAGGGACCAGCGGATACAAGATCCAGTTTGCATATATCTATCATCTTTTCCCTTCGAGTCAACAAGTCTCAAGAGCAGGCTGGCCACAATGTCGCCAATGATGATGGTGAGCCAAGACCGAGACGAAGATTGGGTCGGCGTGACTGGCTGCGGAGGCCTGGCGAGAATAAATTTAGGATGGGGTGGAGGTGCGTTGGCTCGCTCCAGAGAAGGAATGGGTGTGGGGGGAGAAGGGTGGGTAGAGTGGTGGCCGGCCAGAAACAAGTGCTTAGCCAGCGGAGGAGGAGCGTGTCACGGTGGAGGTTGCCGAAGGGGAGTCAGAGGTGGAGATTGCGTAGGCGGCTAGTTTTGCCAGGTATTGTGTTTGAATCGACCGCGACTGCTTTTCTGGCAGATAAGAAGAAATCTTTATCGGTATCAATCCCCTTGCCCCTCATTCTTTGAGAATCAGAAGGATCCTTTTCGAGTTTCCATTTCTTCATTTGGAATCTAGGCTCTTCTATCTTCGACTTATTTTTTTTTTTGCTTTATTCTTTGACTCGAAGGGTTTGGAGCCAAACAAAAGCAATGAAAAGTGCCTCCAACAGAAGGAGGGACTAGCGGATCCAAGATCCAAGTTTGCATATATCTATCATGTTTTCCCTTCGAGTCAACAAGTCTCAAGAGAAGGCTGGCCACAATGTCGCCAATGATGATGGTGAGCCAAGACCGAGACGAAGATTGGGTCGGCGTGACTGGCTGCGGAGGCCTGGCGAGAATAAATTTAGGATGGGGTGGGGGTGCGGTGGCTCGCTCCAGAGAAGGAGTGGGTGTGGGGAGAAGGGTGGGTAGAGTGGTGGCCAGCTAGAAACAAGTGCTTAGCCAGCGGAGGAGGAGCGTGTCACGGTGGAGGTTGCCGAAGGGGAGTCGGAGGTAGAGATTGCATAGGCGGCTAGTTTTGCCAGGTATTGTGCCTGAATCGACCGCCACTGCTTTTTTTGGCAGTCGACCCCCAATTAGCAATCCTCCACATGTTATGTTCTCATGCATTAAGGTTGGTTGAGTACAAGGAAACAAAAGTAGTAAGTACTAATATATAAAAATTGATAAGCTCCTATGTGTCAAAATTCCACTTCTAAGGCAAGTTCTAGTATTGCTAGTATTATGATCTTTATTTCCTACTAGTAGTATATCTTTTCTCAACGCATATGCCTTTTAGGAATAGCCGATCCAAAATCTATGTAAAGGACGAGGATTGTGATAGGGACGATGTGATGTGCCTCCTGGATTTGGCCTACTTCTCTATGTTGGTGATTCTCTCATAGTGATTCATCGGTCACTATATCGATAAAGAATGTCTCCAGAATCCCTTTTTAATCAGTGATTCACTGACCACTACATTCTTAGATCCCACTTATTCTCAAACTTGGTGGCTCGCTTTATTGGCATCTCTCTAATCAAGAAAGGAGGAATACACACCCAATGTCCCATGCATCTAACCAGCTCGCATGGTTCATGGGCCGAAGTAGAAGGTTGTGGCTCTACGAGGCCTAGGCACTGAGGCACTCCATGGGTGACAGTTGCTCCCGAATATTGTTTCCAAACCTGAAGAGACCCTCTTCTCATGTCTCCTCATTCTCTACTCTTCTCCCTCTCTTGGAATATTTATCTTGACATAAATTATCATGCATCACGGTCGATCTCATTTCATTGAGATTCTGGTAGTATTTTTCTCTACATGGAGGATGCATTGGTTGTTTGTGAAATCCTGAAGACCCATGGTTAGAAAGGATTGATAGACTACTCACACTAACAAGATGAATCTTATTTTCTGCAAGCTCATCTTCCAGAAACCCCTCAATTAAGCATTCTTGGATTTTGGTATGGATGACCATGTGAAGTTCCAATCGATGCATGCGAGTAAGGACAAAGTGCATTTGAAGACACCTGTTGGTATGTGGGCAGTCTAGATTCTAGAGAGTTGCTTGGGGTAACCACCACTAGCTCGTGAGTGGCTAGGGTGTTAGATTTGGTATGAATCTGACCCTCGTGGTTACATTCCCGGGCTTGTGTCCATCAAGGGCATGATCATATGGTGCATGTGCCACACCACAACGCATGGATGTGTGCCAAGAGAAAATTCTCTAGGTTGGTTTAGTCTTCTAAGGAGGTGGGGGTATGTGACATCATGGCCAGACTTAAAATAACGATAGACTTATACTGACAACATGCTTTTCTCTCGAATCTCACCTACAAACAACCTCTCAGTTAGGAATGCTTGGATGAGAGAAATTTGGGAAGGGTGATCTCCTGGAAGTTTCCCATGTTGAGCACGTGTGATCACAAAGTGCGTCAAGAAATACATGTGTTTATTTGTGGATCCATCCTAGATCCTAGAGAGATTCCAGGAGTAACCACCTTCAATCCGTAGTGGTTGTGGTGTTACGCACTCACATAGGAAACAATGCCACTATATCTATATTTTGTGTGTACTGGCCTCATTGATGTTACTGGGATACACGGTTTGCTATAAAACCATATGTTACAGATGTGTATTCATTGTTGTTATAAGTCTTAACGATTGTAGGCTTCCAAAGATTTTAATATGGGAATGCTGATGCGCTTAATAAGACTCTATCTCTCAACCCGAGGTAGAGATTGGCTTATTGCCTTCCATTCACATAGGCCTCTTGGAAGGCTTTAATAATCACTTTCTCATTATGCTACTGATATGCTAGTTGTTTGAACCGGAATTTATCTGATCGGTCCTTCTTTGCACAATATCAACGATGAAGCTATACCCTGGCCATGAAACCATATCTATTTTGTGTCTCACTGGGTGAAGACATCAAGGATAGTACAAGATAAGGTGAGCGCACATGTTAGTGTTTGAATGGAGTTGAGCAGTTGGACCTCTAGGACCAACAAAGAAGAGAGGAAAGAAAATACTAAGAGGATCGGCAAAAGATATGGAGATGGTTCATTGGATGGATATGAATTGTGTGTATGTAACTATATGAGACTCAGAGGAGCCGCTTCCATGTATATCATGGTCGACTACATGTGCATGTTGGGTAGCAACAAAATTTGGAAGTATATATGTGTACTAACTTGGTATATTACCACACAACAAAGACATTCCACTTATTGTCTATGGAGAAGCTGGTTTATTTGGCATATGGGATAGTTTCCCATAGTGGATTGTCTACTTTTCTATTATGATAATGTGAAAATGGCAGGGGATCATAGGCCAACATTACAACCCTCAATATTGTTCTATACTAACTCCAAATTTGTGTGGACAAATGGTGAACAGTTAATCATAACATATGGTGGTAGTATCCCATACATGATGGAATGGAAGGGACCTCATACACAAAATACATATGACTACATTTCAACGTAGAATATTATTTCTGACATACATCGTTGTTGTCATTTCCATTATCTACCTCCTAGGACTATGATGTCAATGTTATTAGGTCATTCATCTCATCGGAGTTCGAATGAGTTGAATCGAGATGCCCTGACTAAAAGGTTACAAGATGCATAAAGGAGAGAAAGACATATTGTGACCACAAATATATCATATTGCGATGAAGAGGAGACATCAAAAGGAGAATTTATTGAGCTTCCAATGAACTTTTGTCATCTATATTTCATTTCATTATAGTCCACATCATCCAAGGGCATTGGGCTTCATTGGAGTTAATACTTCATGGTAAACCTAAATGGTTTTATGCTACAAAGATGGATGACATGGAGAGAATCTTCTTCACGTCTCGATATGGGTCGATTGATCATCTATGTAGTAGTTGAGATTGATTTAGTATGCTCTCATGTAATCTTCTTTTCACACTTTGTGTCCACCCAGTGGACATGAGTGTATGCCTATGTAAACTTGCAACATTTTATGCATTTCTTTGATGGAGATACTAGAAGGGAATGGATCTCTTCTCATACCTATATAAACCTAAGTGGAGGTGAGGTGATCATTCACGTTGAGTCTCACCCCACCTTCATTGGACCCGAGGCCAAGCTTGATTGCCCCGCACATAGTATTTGGTCACATATGCTATATTGCTCCAAATGTACTTCATAACGACATGTAACATGTGGACTAGCTATGTAGAATTTTGTGTCAAGAGGAGATGATAGGCGCAAATATTCAACGCCGCAAAATTAACCACATCCAATGAGAGTCGAACCCGAACCAGTGAAGATGCATCACTGCAGCTCAACCATTATTCTATCTCCAAGTTCTTAGTATGAAATAACCAGATGTGTCTTGTATGGTAACTCTGATAATTGACCATGCGTATATATATAGGGACAACCGATGTGCCATTTTGTGCAAGGATAAAATATAGTCCGAAATTATTGAATTTTGAAATTAAACGACTCCATAGAGATGAACCAAGTTAATAAAGATACACCACCATAGTCCCATGCCACTAAGCTATCTCCAATTCCCTAATATAACTCCCGCATCAAAGCTATAACTCAGCGCTCTAAAACAGAGATGCAGTGCATAGCAACTTAATATAGCGTGCGATGTCTGCATTTCCTCTAGCAGAAATGCTAAAAATCCGCGCACAAAAACTATGCAAGATCGCACCCCATCAGTCGTGCTAAAAAGCAGCGCACGGGCATTGGCGCAAACAAGTTTCATATCAACAATATGATCAATAAGATCAAACAAACCCAAATAATTCAATAATAAATTGTCTGTTTATTATTACAACTATAGCAAATAGTATATGAGTAATACGACAAATACAACAATTTTTTCACCAACAAATACAACAAGTTTTCATCAACATAGAACAAATTGTTTTCCAACAATTCAACAAACATACAAATAAAGTGGCCACTATTATTTTACAAACCATTTCCAATGCTCCTCTATAAGATCTTTTTGAAGCTCATCATGTACCTCATTGGACCGAATGGCATGATATGAGTCAATGAAATGTGCCACCCTATGTTCTCTCATATGCACTTGCATGGAAACCCCATCAAGTCAAAAAAGGAGTAATCTACATCTTTGCCATGATCGTCCTCTATGATCATGCTATGCATGATGACATAAGCGGTCATGATGTACCAAAGGAGATTTTGCTCCCAAAGTCTAGACGGTCCTCTCACAATAGCAAATTGGTCTAGCAAAATCCCAAATTCTCTCTCCATTCCTAGCCACCGCTTGTGCATTGTGAAATTGGGTTTGCTTCTTACTTTTCGGTTTGTGAACCAGCTTTACAAATGTTTGGCACCTTGGGTAGATGTCGTCTACAAGATAGTAGCCACAGTTGTACTTGTGACCATTTGCTTCAAACTCTACTTGTGGCCCTTCACGCAATGCAATCCTTGACATAAGTGGTGACCTTTGAAGAACATCTATATCATTGCACGATCCGAGCATTCCAAAAAATGCATGCCAAATCCAAGTCTCATAATATGCCATGGCTTCAAGGATGACAGTGAAATCCTTTTTGTGTCCTTTGAATTGTCCATGCCATGCCGCGGGACAATTTTCCAACTCTAGTGTATACAATCAATAGAGCCAAGCATTTCTGAAAACCCCTGCGCCTTGTTCTTATCCAAAATCCTAGTCGTTTCTGCAGCATTGGGGGATCTCAAGTATCTGGTGCCAAACACGCGTACAATTGTAACGGCAAAGCGCTTGACACACTCGATGGCTTAACTCTTACTCATAGCCAAGTGGTCATCAACTAGATCCGCCGGTATACCATATGCCAACATACGCAAGGTGGCGGTCACCTTTTGGTAGGTGCTATGCCCAAGTTCTCCCGCAACATTCCTTCTTTGCTCAAAAAAGACCAAACTTGGTCACCTTCTCCGCGATGCGCTTGAGCAAGTAGTTGCTCGTCTGAAAACACCGACAAAAGTAGTGCTCGGGAAATATCGTATTTCCGTTGAAATACATCCGCATCAACCTATTATGTCCCTCGATCCTTTCCCTCCATAACTTGACTCTACCAAAAACCAAGCCACGCCACGCTTCGGCTTTTGGATGGCTCGCCAAGGCAATAGCATCGGCATGTTCTCTTCTTCCTCAATCTCAAGTTCATCGTAGGTCCTCTAAAACATAAACTAAACTCACTTCATCTACCAACTAAAAAAACTAAAAACTAAAAAGAAATATGAGACGGCGGAGGCGAAAACATACCTTGCGGCGATTTCGCCGAGAACCTTGTGTGCGCCATGTTGCATTTCGGCTAGAGGAGGACATGGTCGCCAACGAAAGTCAGCGCGGCGGTATCGAATCGACCAACGCGTGGTGGTCTAGAGAAAGAGGGGCTGCGGTGGCAGCTCGCGACGGCGGCATAGGCGCTCTTGGGAAAGTTCTATGTAGGCATGACAGCGGCGAATCTACTATGCAGGCTCAGAGGGAAGCGCCTTCGGTGGCTACTCGGAGCGGCAGCGGCAAAACTGGGAGAGCCTAAATGGGGAAGGAGAGAGCGCGGGCTGCACGGGTGAACTTTCCGAGTGGTTAGCTTGCACACACGATGTGGAACGATAGCGCGTGCTGGACTAGAGTGCGTCCGTGGTCGCAAATTGCCGCGTGCGGATTTTTTTGGAGCGCGCGCAACTATAGCACGTCTGCTGAAGGACCCAGAATCGGCGCCGCTGTAAATTAACAGTTATTTTAGCGTAGACACATTTTAGCGCGATGGCTGGAGTTGCTCTAATATTACAAACTCCTCAATATTACACAATTGAATTTCTCCATACTATTAATTTCTATATATTAAAGACATTTCGCTAAGTTTTTGTGTACCGGTTCTGATGAAGGTAGTGTCTTGCATCTCGTCCTCGCTAATGGGAAGATAAGTCTCTCTAACCTGGAAAGGTTTTAAGAATTGCGATTCTGAATTGGATCAGAACCCCTATGGTAGGATAAAAAATCATAGGATCATAACCGGTTGTAATATCATAGACTCTAATGGCTAGAATCATAGAATCAATCCACTCAACTTGATTCGTGATCCAGACAATCTTGTAACCTGGTATCCATCGTGGATTCGGACACACATGTTAAAACCGTGTGTTATTCCTCGCCACATATATCTTGCCAAATCAGATTTTTTTATCTAAATTCTATCTTCCAAACTTGATGCTCATGTGTCAATATTTTGAGTTCATGTGGGAAGCTAGGCATGTGCATTGAAATGAAACTGGTGACTTAACCAACACATATGTAGTGAGTTTAGTTGGACCTTAAATAGGTTGGAACGTCTAGTGAAATACATGCTTCTAACCGGTTCACCCAAAAGGTTAAGCCAATGAAGAAGGGTTAATAATAAATTTGGACACTCTCCTCACATGTAGGGTCCATCTATCAGTAGTTTGTTGGAAGGGTGAAATAAAGTCTTGTTTTCTTCATACTGGATGTTAACTAATGCACCTAACTATTCTATTCAAAAGTTTATGCTTATGAAGTAGGGTGACAAATATATTTCAACACCCTCCACGCTTGATTCTCTTATGAGCATACAATGCACTAGATCGACAATAAAAAAAATATGAGGACTAAATTTTAATGGAAGAGTTTGATTGTGTAGAAATCTTTTATGTTAACGAATTTGGCCAGTGAAAAGGACTCAAATGCTATTACATGGGCATGGGGAAATGTAAATGGAATGGCGTACCATATTGGATCAAGCCCACGTGGCCAAATACTCCAAGTTGACCCCTCCCCGCGTGGTTGTGCCATCAAGAATGTCCATATGATGCAGTGAGTGGTACCAATAAAGAACACCACTTATCATATATGTAGTTAACATCCTACATAGTAAAAAAAATGGTCTTTATAAATGATCTCACGATCTTTGATAATTCCACACAAAAGCATTTCTTGGATTTTCTAAACATGTAGGCAGTCTAATATGTTTGTTGATAATTTGATCCAATCAGCTATGGAACCAACTAGCGTTTCTAGTTCTCAAGCGATTTTAGGATTCCTTATTTTATCATTTAGTTTCTCACATGGTTGCGAACTCAATGAATATTTTTTTTTACTTTGTTCTGGTTGCTAATACATTTTTTCACTTTTACATTCACCTAAAATAATGTTTGCACACTGAGTGACATATATTCCTCTGAATTTGCATTTTGGTTTTGGTTGTCCATGCAAATTTGGTTCATTTCTTCGTTTCTATTGGTTGATGATGTGTTTCCCTCCGAGCTTAGGTGCACCACTGTTATTTGCATACCATGTCATGTAAAATACTAAGTTATGTACTTAATTATTGAAATTAAGTTACATGAGCCCTGACTATGAGGAATACATACACATCATGCAGTATTGGAGCTATGTAATTTAGTGTGTTGTTGCACCTCCTTGGTTGGTAGTTACTAATACTTTCTTGTTATAGTAAGTATCCAATAGACTCCAGCAAATTTGATGCATGCCACTGTAACTAGATTTTTTTCAAGCGTATGTTAGCTTCCCTTACAGCTCTATTGTGGCAAGTTCTCTGAACAACTAGCTTGCAGGAATAGTTAATTATGCAGACGTTTATTTGCATGGCATAACAAAGTGAATATTATTTGAATGCACACAGACATAGTTGAAATACATTGTTTCTTTTTTTATCTGATGAAATTAACTAAAATTACTGAAGATATTATTTGTAAACCCCGAGTGTCCGGCGGCAATAATTATAAAAATTGTTGTTTCATTTGTTCAATCATGATTTCTTATCCTTTTAACAATCTTACCTTTAGAAGGGATGTTATTCTGTACTGTTGTGTTATCATTGATGTCATATTGATGGTTCATTACCCTAAAAATACAAATGAAAGTTCATTTGGATATTTTTGTTTGTTTATGAAATATTCCACGAGCAGGACACTTGCTTGGTTTTGATGGATATATGAGTGTTCTTTCCCTGAATGATTTCAAAAGAGAAATAACATAAATTCCAGTTTTTATTTTGTGAAAAGCTCGTTCATTTCCACAATATCTTTTTTATTTAGTATATATTTTTGTTCTGATGCTTCGGGTAGAGTATTTTATTTCATTTGACATTGAACCATACTTGCAGGGCACAGGTTCCTTAAGCCTGGAGTTATATGTGTGCCAGAGATTACCATAACCACCAGGTCGTGGGAGGACGAATGTCTGATCCTCGCGAGCGACGGTATATGGGACGCGATCTCGAACCAGGAGGCCTGCCACATCGCCCGGAAATGCCTTGAAGATATGGGCAAAGATGATGCTCAGTCTCAGTACCTCGGCGCACTGGTAGGCCCAGAGGACAATGTACGGTGTGTCAACGCCGCGCTCGTCCTGACCAGGCTTGCCATAGCCAGGAGCAGCCCGGATGACATCAGCGTGGTCGTTGTTGATCTGAAGGTGAGGGGTTAGCTAGGCAGATCAGATCATCATCTCTTTTTCTGCTTAGACTTTACAGGTAGCCTGCTCTCTTCAGTCTTCACAAAGCAAAAGCTCCGATGTATTTCCTTTGTTCTATGGATTTTTAGCTCCCTGGCTAGTTCTTTTATGGCTGGTTGGTTTTATGTTTGGCAAAAAGACTCCGCGGAACAACTATGTAATATGCATGGATGGATGAAACCTTGCCATGGTAAAAAAAGATATTTATAGCTTGATACAAGCATAATTGGAAATGACAAAAGGTAATGCAGACACTTCTGTTTTTTTTTTCTGATAAAGGCGCTCTAATTGACTCGCATCAAGTCGGTATATATAAGAAAAATGAGGGCATCTGCATGAAAAAGATGCGCACATGCAAGGTTTTGGTTCCCGGTACGAAAAAAATCCCGAGGGTGGTCGGGATTTTCGGTTACCGCGGTTACCAAAAAATCCCGACAGGTTTCCGGACGAATTTAAATTTCAAAATTCGGATTTACGGTCCTTGGTATGACTATTTACATCGGTTTTTTGTTAAAATTTAAAAATTTCATACAATTCAAATAAATTCGGAATTTTTTGTCCGATAAACCGATTTCCCGAGGGTGGTCGAGATATCCGGTTACCGACCGGTAACCGGATTTCCCGACCGGTAACCAAAACGCTGCGCACATGTAAAACAGTCACACCCACAATCTAAAAAAGTGCTGGGAGCAATACTTGGGCGGATACAAGTTAGACAGTGCTACTCCAAGGATTGTCGCTATATACTACTCACTCCGTTTCAAAATATAAGATGTTTTAGGTTTGTGAAGAAAATAAATCTAGACTTGTTTTAGTAGGTAGATTCACTCAACTTTGGGATGAATCTACACACTAAAACAAGTCTAGATTCATTTTCTTCACAAACCTAAAACATCTTAGGGCTTGTTTGATTCAAAGGAATTGTGTAGGATTTTTGTAGGATTTGGATCCTTAGGAATTTTTCCTATAACTGCTGTTTGATTCAAAGGATTACAATCCTTAGGAAATCCTTCAAAGGATTCCTTTGCACTCTATTTTGAAGAAAAATTTCCATCCACTCCAACCTCTTTGTACAATTCCTTTGATTTTCCTGTGCAATCAAACACCACTTGATCTAAAATCCTATAGTTACATGATCCTATAGGATTCAAGTGGACATGCCACTCCAATCCTATGGTTTTCCTATTACTATGTTTTGTGAATCCTATGAATCAAACAAGCCCTTATATTTTGAAACGGAGGGAGTAGTAGTTTCTCAGCCTCTTATTGCAAAAGTTTACAAGAAGTGGTAACTTTCCCCTCAATTGAGAAACAAAGGTCTCAGTCCGTAATTCCGTAGAGATAACACCTCAGTTTCAGTCAAGCAGCAGCAAACCAAATTAAGAACCCACTTGGGCCCCAACTGTTGTAGCGAAGGTTGTCAATCTCGCTAGCTTTCCTAGTTGCAACCAGTTATGAGTGGATAATGTGTTTCAAAGTATTTTTGTATTTTCAATGTAAATAATAATAAATACCAAGTCCGCGGTCTCGTAACTTGGAAAATTAGATGATGACAAACCTCGGACCGGCAGGTAATCATTTTAGGATGTGATAAGACTAATACCTATGATTATAATATCTTAATGATGAGATAAATGGGTAAGGTGGTGGTGGTGGGGGGTGGGGGGGGTGTTAGTGTCACACTCGATGCCGAACTAGGGGTTTATTATCCAGGCAGACAAAGAAGAGGACTGGTTATCAAACGCATACAAACTAAGGGGGTCATCATCAAATCCCACTTTCCCAGCAGACTGCCTGGAAGGTTGGAGCGTTAGGGTATCTCTACCGGACCAACTCATTCGGTTGATCCAAACGGTCCGTTTTGGCTGGACCGCGGATGATTTGGGGAGGGGGTCCGGCCTGTCCGGCCGACCGCGCACAGCGGTGTGACCCATTTGTCCGCTGAAAGTACAAAGGAAGTCGCCTAGAGGGGGGTGAATAGGCTTTTAAAATGATTATGGTTTAGGCTCAAGTAAATGCGGAATAAAACTAACGTTTAATTTATTGAGCACAAAACCTAGCCACTAAGTTCACCTAGGTGCACCAACAACCTATGCTAAGCAATACAAGCAACAAGGTGATAGCAAGGTATAAATACTTCAAGCACGATAGCTATCACAATGTAAAGTGCATAATTAAAGGGGTTCGGTTGAGAGATAACCGATTGACGCGGAGACGAAGATTTGTTTCCCGAAGTTTACTTCCAAAGAAGCTACGTCTCCATTGGAGAGGTGCGATGGCGCAATGCTCTCCGAACGCCACAAATGGCTCACCTCGAGGTGTGGTGGCTCGATGCTCATCCAACGCCACACAAGGCCTCACCCCGGATGCGGAAGCACGCAACTCACCGATGCCACAAAAGGCTCACCCTATTCTCCCAAGTGCGCACCACAAAAGGCGGGCACTTGCTCCACTATGGGACGCTTGAGGGCGGTCACCGAACCCGTACAAGATTGGGGCTAACTCCATAACTCAATTGGAGGCTCCCAACAACAAAGCCACAAAAGGCCAACAATGCCACAAAAGGCCAACAACGCCACAAAAGGCTACAAGACCACAAAAGGTCAACAAGACCAGAAAAGGTCAACAAACCAACCACACAACCGTCTAGGGTTCCAAGGAACCCAAGAGAAACAAGCTCACAAGCTTGAACTCGCCGAATCTCCGAGGAGAACTCAAACCTATGCACCAAATGCAAGGGAAAGTCCTTCTCACCCAAATTCCAACAAAGCTACAAAAGCTATTGGGGGAATAAGGGAGGAAGAACACAAGAGTAGAACTCAAACCTATGCACCAAATGTAAGGGCAAGTCCTTCTCTCCCAAATTCCAACAAAGCTACAAAAGCTATTGGGGGAATAAGGGAGGAAGAACACAAGAGGAGAACACAAAACTCTCCAAGATCTAGATCCCAATGATTCCTTCACAAAGAAGGGATTTGACTTGGGGGGATTGTAGATCTAGATCTCCTCTCTCAAATCCCTCAAAAAGATGCAAGAATCATAGGAGGGGAAAGGGAGAGGGAAAGCTTCTTCAAGGTTGACAATGGAGGAGAGAGAGAAAGCCAAGAACCAAGAAGAAAAGCTAGTGCCCACGAAGGGAAAGAGGAGACCCTTTTAAAGGGCTCCCAGATCTGACCGTTATGCCCATTCGCGATACCTGGCCGGAACTTCCGGTGGGAGGCCGGAAGTTCCGGTGGCACCCAGCCAACGGTCGAAAACTGCGGAGCGAGAAACTGAAAAAACGAATCATGGCCGGAACTTCCGGCTCTAGGCGGAAGTTCCGCCCAGCCTGGCTCCAACGGTCATCAGACCGTTGACGCCCGCTCCAGAAGCGCAACCGGAAGTTCCGGTCAAAACAGACCGGAAGTTCCGGTGAACTTCCGATGCAAGTTCCGACAAAGTTCCGGCAAATAGAACGCTTCAAAACAGAAGGTTACTGAGCGTGAGCGGAAGAAGACCCGGAACTTTCGGCGGCAAAAATGCCCTAGCGGAACTTCCGATGGCAAGCCGAAACTTCCGGTCAGGAAAATTCCAGAAACCAGAAACGCAATAACTTTTACATCCGAACTCCAAATGGGATGAAACCAATTTTGTTGGAAAGATAACAACGAAATATTGGGTATCACCTTGGGAGAAAATATCATGGATATATATGTGAAGTATCCCCCAAGGTATGGAGCCGGAAAACTCGCAAGATCAAAACCGCAATAAGATATGCAAGTGAAATCCTTAGATGATGAGCTAGAGCTTGTTATGATGGTGACCACAAGCTCTAGATCCTCTCATGGACAAGAACCAAATAATAACCAAGAAAGATGATGATATGAATGCAAAGGTTTGAGCTCTCTCCGAACGGTGCAAACGAGACACCCGCTTGAGAGCCCCTCTTGATAGCACGGCTATCTATCCTAAACCCGGTCTCCCAACTAATAATACGAGACCGGCAAAAGAAAAGCCCTATCAAGAACATACCTTTGCCTTGAGCATCCCACTTGAACTTGATGTAGACCGTCTTGTTCTTCTATAGTGGGAACACCTTTCTTGGATGCTCTTGCTTGATGAAGATGAAGACTTGCAAATTGCTCCCCCATACTCCATGGGGAAACCTCTTCATTGAACTTGTCTTCATCATTCCATGAGCACGAGGATGGCAAGCTTCAAGCATGAGATCTTCTAGAGATGGCGCATCTCGAGCTTGCCCTTCTTCATCCCTACTTGAGGTTGATCCATCTTGATGCAATTCTTTGCACATGCCTTGATCGACCTTCAAGCTCCTTCTTTCTTCATGATTCCAATGGGACAAAGCCCTTGGACATTTCTTCATCTTCCAACCTTGAGACCAACACATGGCCCAAGCGATGCCAATGGACAAACCTACAAGTGAAACTCAATTTACACATTAGTCCATAGAGATTGTCATTAATTACCAAAACCACACATGGGGGCATACATGCCCTTTCAATCTCCCCCATTTGAGGTTCCATGCTTATTTAGTATCTACTTTGCTTTGCTTTGTCTACACTTTGAGGTGTTTTTATATGTTTTCTGGTACTAACCTATTAATAAGATGTCATAGTGCCAGTTGCCTATTTTCTTCTGTTTTTGGTTCCAGAAAGGCAGAAAATCAATATTCTCGGAATTGGACGAGACAAAAGCCAAAGTCAATATTTTACCGTGGGGAACACGAAGCTAGAGTATGAGATGGAGGAGAGCCACCAGGCGGCCACACCCCCTAGCCCAGCCCGCTCCTGGGGGTGCGGCGGCCCTGGCTTCCCCCTGCCTCACCTCTTCGCCTATAAAGACCCCCCGATGCAGAAACCCTAAGGACCCGATCAATATTCCACGAAACCGTCTATAGCCGCCGCCACCATCGTCCCTAGATTGGGGGGATCGGAAGCTCTTCCCGGTACCCTGACGGAGGTGAGATCATCCCGGAGGCCTTCTTCTTCATCATGCCAGCCTCTGGTATGAAGTGTGAGTATTTCCACCTTGGACTACGGGTCCATGTAGTAGCTAGATGGTTGTATCTCCTCCTTTGTGATACCATGTTTAGATCTTCTGAGCTCCGTTCATGATCAAGATCATCTATTTGTAATCATGCATGTTGTGTTTGCGGGGATCCGATGGATATTGAGATTACTATGTCACATTGATTAATGGTTTTCTCTTATTAATTCTATCATGTCTGTGTTGTTTGTGATCTTGCATGCTCTCCGTTTCTAGTAGCTATCTTGGCCGAGTAGATGCTAGTGACTCCAAGAGGGGTATTTATGCTCGATAGTGGGTTCATGCCTCTATTTAATCTAAGGGAAGTGACAGAATATATAAGGTTGTAGATGTGTTGTTGCCACTAGGGAGAAAACAACGGTCTCTTGTTCATGAAACAAGTGGATTATTTACCTTACACACTTTGCTTAAAGCAGTTATCCGTTGCTTGTAACTTAATACTGGAGGGGGTTCGGATGATAACCTGAAGGTGGATTACTAGTCATAAATGCAGTTGGATGGCGGTCTATGTATCTTGTTGTATTGCCCAATCGAATCTCATAGGATCATGAATGTCTAGTATTGCAGTGTTATGCCTTGCTCATTCCTGTCAATTGTCCTGTTGTAATTTGTTTACCCAGCATGCCATGTTTGTTTATCTTAAGGGGAACACCTCTAGTGAACTATGGACCCCGGTCCAATCTTTACCATTGATACATCTTCCACTATTATTGTTTACTTTCTGCAAACCACTATTACCTTCCACACCATACAGTTAACCCTTTGTTTTCAGCAAACCGGTGAGATTGACAACCTCACTGTTCATTGGGGCAAAGTCTTGAGTTTGTGTTGTGCAGGTTTCCAAGTTGCTAGCAACACCTTTGAGTTGTTTCCTTCCTCCTACTGGTTCGATAACCTTGGTTTCTTACTGAGGGAAAACTTGATGCTGTGCTCTGATGACCCACAAGTATAGGGTACCGCAATTGTCTTCGCGGGTAGTATTATCCAATTTATTTATTCGACACAAGGGGAGCCAAAGAATAGTTGCAAGCCTTAACAACTGAGTTGTCAATTCAGCTGCACCTGGAAATAGTTCTTGCTCACAGAAGTTTATCAGTAGCAACAGCAAAGCAACAGCAGCAATAAAACAAGAGCAATAGTAACAGCACTAGCAAACAGTGGGATATGAGCGTGGTAGGCATAGGGATGGATGGACGGGTGTTGCATGGACAAGTATAAACATGTAACTTCAAGATCTAGGGCATTGCAGATAAATAAGAACAAGCATCCAAGTACTAAACAATCCTAGGCATGTGCTCCATATATAGTCATGCGTGCTCGCAATGAGAACTTGCACAACATCTTTTGTCCAGCCAGCCCGTGGCAGCAGGGCCTCTAGGGAACTACTGGAAATTAAGGTGCTCCTTTTAATAGAGAACCGGAGCAAAGCATTAACACTCCATGAACACATGTGATCCTCACACCACAGCCATCCCCTCCGGTTGTCCTAATTTCTGTCACTTCGGGGCCTTTGGATCCGGACAATGATATGTGTACACAACTTGCAGATAAGATCACAAACAATACTATCATAATGATTCAATAATAATTTCAGATCTGAGATCATGGCACTCGGGCCCTAGTGAAAAGCATTAAGCACAACAAGCTGCAACAAAGTCAAATAGCACTAATACAGATACTAGGCACTATGCCCTAACAATCTTATTCGATCACATGATAGAACTCATCCAATCCCTACCATCCCATAGCCTACAGTGGTGGATTACTCACTCATGGATGAGGGAAACATTGATGGTTGATGGAGAGGCGTTGGTGATGACGATGGCGATGATCCTCCCCAAATTCCCCGTCCCGGCAGGGTGCCAGAATGGAGTTTCTGGATCCGAATTGCGGCTTCTGGTGGTGGCGGAGCAGCGGAACTCTTTATGGAAAAACGTCGAACCCCCCTCAGTTTTTAGGTCAAGAGGCTTCTTATAGGAGAAGAGGGAGGACGAGGGGGTGCCTGGGGTGGCCGCACCCCCCCTAGGCGCGGACAGGCCTGGCTCGCGCCTGGCAGGGGTGTAGGCCCCCAGGCCTCCACTCCGTCCCTTACTCTGGCTCCGGATCTTCTGGTGAAATAGGATTTTTGGCATATTTTCCGGGATTTTTCCTGATAGTTGATTTTCTGCACAAAAACTAGACACCAAGGTAATTCTGCTGAAAACAGTGTCAGTCCGTGTTAGTTTTATCCAAATCACACAAGTTTAGAGGAGAAACAATACCAAAAGTGTTCGAGAAAGTAGATACGTTTTGGACGTATCAACTCCCCCCAAGCTTAGCTTATTGCTTGTCCTCAAGTAATTCAGTTGAAAACTGAGTGCGATAAAAGAACTTTCACGACCACATTTGCTTCATATGATGTATATATTCTCAGCACAAGAGTAGACACTTAAACACTTCATAATAAGAAGTATGCAACTAAGTATACTCAATAGTCATTGCAAGCTATGAAGAGAAACCAACTCAATAATAATAAGTAGCATGGAACATAAACATAAGAAACATTGCAATGCTCATAAAAAGGTATGATAGAGTGGTATCTCGCTTGCCTTTGTTTGTAGATCACAATATAAATGCCAAGGCACCTCTGAAGTTCAAGTGAAGATTAGAAGTAAAAATATTAGAGATACCAGCATCAAAGTCATGACATAATTAACCAAGTTTTGAGACAAACACAAGAATGACAAGTATGCTCTCAAGAAGGTGCTCATAGAATAAGTGGTGACTCAACAAGGAAGTGAAAAGGTTTTGAAAAGTTTAAAATGCTTCCAAATGCTAAAATTAAGGTACTCACTAGATTTGAGCTCTCATTGCCCCTATCATAGGCATCTTCATATGGTTAAGGTGAAAGTGAGGTCCAATATGAGTTATATGCTTAACAGACCATAAAATGGAAATCCTATGTCCCTTGAGTACGAGGGCCGCTCCGCATGCTACTCAACTTTAGTCATCTGCAAGTTCTTGTCATTGTAAATACATGCATATCATAGAGAACCGCCAATGGGGTACCCCTTGCACATGATATAGGAGCTATCCTGTGATCAGAATGACAAGGCAAGCAGACAATGAGCGTCTCAGCGATCTTTTTATTTACTATGTGCATAGCTTTTTATTGAGGATGCTTCATAGAATGCTTAATATGGTGATGCTACAAGTTTCCACCATGATTAGGCATGACTTAGGCTAGCGGACCATGCGTTTCTCTAACACATATATATACTCCATGAACTCACAAGATCCCCTTTTATTTCACACCAACGACATCCGCAAACAAAAGAGCAAGGTATCAACTGGAGATATATCCATAAGTGTTGAAAGCATTCCCCGTGACAACACGGTTTTGCTAACTCCCATCCTATTATTTGCAAGCATATAAATTTCATGGACAGGTCACAATGGTTCAGGATTATTAAGTGCAAGAAATAAAGTGTGCCATCAAGTTTGTGAGAGCTTTGCTAACTAACTTTCTCAAAGTAGACAAACATTTTATTTGGAAGAAAACAAGGCATATAGAATATGCACTGAAATAGCAAATGATGCTAATAGGTAGGTATGGTGGACACCGTTGGCAATATTGGTTTTGGGGAGTTGGAAACACGAGTAGAGCTCATACTCAGTGCAAGTGAAGGCTAGCAATAGAGAGGAAGCGACAAACAAGAGAGCAATAATTTTCATAATCATGCTTGAAACAAAACAGGACTAATTATGGCATGAAAGTGATACAAGAACTCTAAGGAAAAATAAATCATTGAGGCTTACTGACTATTGTTTAGTCATATGCATGCGTGAGAATTTGCCAAGTCGGTTCACATGAAACTTTTAGAAGAGGATACCATAATATCATACCAAAATATGAATAAAAAAATGCAAGCAAGCATTCATATGACATGCTACAAACTATTAGCAAGCTGGAGCTAATCACAAGCAAGCAAGAACTACTAAGCATCCATCAGTAACACACTCCTTACATGAACAGACTAAGCATGCTCACCATGATGAGTATATGTACAAAAATGAAAACAAATAGAGTTTGTTACCAGCCTCTTACCACACCTCAAGTTGTCTTAATCTTCATTATTGCCCTTCACTTGTGTGACTTAAATAATAACATGAAACCAAAATCCACTAAGGACGACTGAACCCTGCAAAGAACTCACAAAACCAAAGAAGAACAACAAATATTTTTGGTGTTTTCGGTTTTTCAAACAAGCAAACAAAGCAAAAGCAAACAAAGCAAAAACAAACAAACCAAAGCTAAAAAGCAAAGAAACAAACCAAGAGAAACAACGAAAGTATTTTTGGTATTTTTGTGTTTTTGAGAAAGCAGCAGCAAGAACCAAAAAGAAATCAAAATGATGGATATACAAAGAACCGACAAAACATGATATATAGATGAGTGTGATGTCGGTATACCTCCCCCAAGCTTAGGCTTTTGGCCTAAGTGGGGCTCAATAGCGCGGGTAGTAACCCCAAGCTGATGGGTCATCATAGGAATGATCATAGTCAGGCGCTTGCGATGAAGAAGAATATGCGCTCCAATCGTAGGAGGGCTGCTGGTATGAAGACTCTCCCAAATTGGAGGGTTGAACCGAATCATCTTCGGCATCCTCTCCAACATTCTCCTCTTTCTAGGAGAGCTCTGCCATGTAAGTGTCAAACTCCTCCTCCGTGAGCGACCATCCTTGCCTGTTATCACAATTAAACAAAGCAGGTACAGGCAAATAAACTATTTTCTCAGTCCTACCCCCTCTCCAACCACGCTTGGCAAAAGATAGTTCATATGGTAAACTTCTCACAGTAGCCCCTAGAGAAACGAAATTATGTTGAACCATGGATTCAAGATCAAGCCTCTCTATGGGGAACCGAAAATCTGAATGGTGAGGCTCTAAACCATGGAAAGCTAGCAACCTAGAAGCAATGAGACCTCCACAAATTCCACCCTTCTCGCGGTTAGTGGTGAGACGGTAAGCTATCAAAGCACCCAGGTTATAAGATCTATTCCTATTTAAAGCAGCTGCGATAAAAGCTAGATCAAAAGAAGATAACTTTCTAGCAATCTTTCTAGCAATAACACACTTGGTAATGAAATAGGCAAAATATCTAATGGATGGGAAATGAATGTTCCGAATTTTACCACTTTCCTTTGAGAAGTCGAAATCTTGGCAAATCTCAGCATATAAATCCATAAGTTTCTTGGACCTTTCCTTGATCTTCTCACAAGATCCCCACTGAGGTACTCTAATTGCTGCACAAAAATCCGCAAAAGGCAGGTCGACAACTATATTGTATATTTTTTAGTGGACCATGGGATTAGATGAAGACCAAGTAAACCGGAAATCCTGCACAACAACCATGGTTAGCTAAAATATTGAAGTGGTTCCCCTTCAACAAAGTGTTCCAACCCTGCATTGGTAATCATAGTTTGGAAATCTTGGAAGATCCCCATGGCTCTCATAAATTCATGGCATGGATATATGGAGGGGAAGACTCCTTCTTCATGATGAACTTTCATTGGCTCAGGTACCATCAAATAATATTGATTTAGTGGGTATGCACTCATCTTCCTTTCTGAAATTTTTTAGACAAACATCAAACCAAGTGATGAGAAACTACTATAGGTACTTGCTAGAGGACTACACATGCATCAAAATGAAATATCTAAGCATAGAACAAGCATGCAAGCTCACACAACCTGCACCTATAGCAGAAAAATACTCAAGATACAATCTACCAATCACAAATCTAATTGGACAAGCGGAGGAGGCACATACCAAGGAGCAATCCCTCCAAAAATCAGCAACAAAGATGGGCTGAGCAAGGATATCGAAATTCGCGAGCAAGAACAGCAGGAACTTGAGCTTTAGAAAGTTTTCCGGTGTTTTTCGGGAGAGAGAAAGAAGATGGCTGGGAGGAGGCACCTTGGAGGGGCCTAGGTGGGACACACCCTAGCCAGGCGCCACCTGGGGGTGGCCGCGCCCACAGGGGTGTGCTGGCCTGGGGTGGCCCCCTGGGACACTCCAGGTGTCCCTCTGCCCCTTTTTTCGAGGAAAAATTATTTTGAATTTTCTGGGATTTTTCGGGAAACTTTATTTTTGGTCAATTTTCAGGGTACGAAAATTGATTTTCTCGCAGAAACGTTTTTTTAGAAGAAGCAAAAGAAAACCAAAAACCAAACTACAGAAGTTCTAAGACACTCAAACAAACAACTAACAAACCAAAGCTAGCAAAAGAAAAGGCAAGACTAGGAAGGAGAAAAGTAAAAGAAAGCAAGTATAACCAAAGTGAAAACATTATTTTGTTCATTAAAATCCTTTTGTTAACAAGGTTGATCAAGTCTTGTTACCAAAACAATCTTATATGAAACAAAATTTTGCATTCCACAAGGTTATTATGTTACCTCATACTTGATAGCAATGGTCCCAATCATAATAGTTTCAATTTTTGTGTGGAATGGGACAATATATTTCTCCAACCTTGATGCTCTCAATATTTTCAATGGAATTCAGGCAATATATTTTAGCAACCTTCTTGGGTAAATACACAATATGATCTTTGTCATTAATATTGAATGTTACTTTTCCTTGATTACAATTGATGCAGCACCTGCAGTATTAAGAAAAGGTTTCCTAAGAATAATAGACATATTATCATCTTCTGGCATTTCAAGCACAACAAAATCAGTTAAAACCAAGCAATTATGAGCCACTTGAACAAGAACATCCTCACATATACCAACGGGAATAGTAGTTTACTTATCAGCCATTTGCAAAGATATACCAGTTGGTATCAACTTTTCTAACTGAAGTCTCTTGTAGAGCGAAAAAGGCATAACACTAACTCTAGCTCGCAAATCACATAAAGCAGTTCTAACATAATTATTCTTAATAGAGCAAGGAATAGTTGGTATACCTAGATCACCAAGTTTTTTTGGAACCTTACCATTGAAGGAATAATTAGCAAGCAAAGTAGAAATCTCCTCATTAGGAATCTTCCTTTTATTAGAGACAATATCCTTCATATACTTTGAATAAGGAGGCAACTTAATAGCATCAGTCAAAGGAATTTGCAAAAATAAAGGTTTCATCCACTCAAAAAACTTCTTGTAGTGTTCTTCCTCCTTTGACTTATGTTTGTTACCTGGAAAAGGCATAGGCTTCTGCACCCAAGGTTCTCTCTCACTACCATGTTTCTTAGCAATAAAATCTTCCTTAGTGTACCTGGTGTTCTTAGTGTGCTTCTCAGGTTCTTCCTCAACTTCCTCCTTATCAGGAGCATCATTTTTACCATTACCCCTCTCAGTTTCAGCATCAGATACATATATACTATTAGGATCTACAGCAGGTTCAAGTGGTTCCTCAACTATCTTATGTTTCTTTTTCTTTTCTTACGAGGACTACCACTACTCTCACCTTTTTGAGAATCCTGCTCAATTCTTTTAGGGTTTTCTTCAAGATATAAAGGATCTTGAGTAACTATACCACTCCTAGTTCTAATTCCATAAGCATGTTTATATCCTGAGGCATTAACTAGCATATCCTTTTGTACCTTAACAAGTTGATCAAGTTGGGTTTGAACCATTTGAAAGTGTTTACAAAGCATTTTAATATCATTAGAAGTTCTTTATATAATAACTTTCAACTCTTTAATAGCTCTAGAGTTTTCCAATAAATGATTCTGAACTTGTTTATGTTGGGTTCACAACATAGAAAACAAAAAACTTCCTACGATGGGAACAACTAAGTACCAAGATCTATCTACTAGATACAAGCAACAGGTGGATATACATCCATGGAATACATACACTCGAAGACCGAGTAGCGTTAACGAGGTTGTACTCGTGGATGTTGTAGTCGAACGCTTGCCGATCTCAAGATCGTGATGAAGTCCATCTGGTCCAGCCGGTCCAGCACCATCAAGTCCAGCACCGCAAAGCAGTGGTGCATCCGTGATCGCACACACGTCCGGGTACCCCAAAAACCTCCACGCCCTCGCTCCAGCGAAGCAGCGGAAGCAAAAAGGCCTTCTAGGAAAAGCCATCGGGAACATGTATCTCGCTGATCTAAGACCATGGGGAAATTCTGGGGGGAGAGAGATCCTTCACGAGGAGGTGTACTTTGAGAGGAGGAGAGGGGGGCTTTTATAGGGAGAGGGGGCACCCCAAGGGACATGGCGCCCAGCCATGGTGGCTGCCCCCACCTCTTCCACATTCATGTGGGTGGAGCTCCCACTCAAAATGAAAAGCCTCCACTCCCATAAAAGAGCCTCCACTCAAAATCCACTCACATGCATTAAATTTCCACCAAATTTATTGCAAGCTCTCATTTAAATAAAACTCTTTTATTTATTTATTCAGAATTTTGTTAATTACTCTACTTAACAAACATTCACATAAAACCCCTTGCTAGCATTCAATTTCACATGCAGAACCAGTTTCAGCAATTTCAGCCGAAACAGTTTTGGTGTCTAGTGAAATAAATTCCTACGCTTTCCTTTTTCTTTCTCTGGCATATTATTTGCTCCAAATGGTGTCGGTATACCTTAAGTGTGTCACCCTACGGTTCGTGAATAATGTATACATGATCGAGACCCTCTCCGATCAATAATCAGCAGCGGGACTTGGAGATCCATACTGACTCCCACATATTTAACGATGACTTCTGTGATCGTGTGAACCTTATACACATGTAACTCAATCCCTTTGTCTCGCGATATATTACATGTCCGAGATTCGATCATCGGTATCTCCATACCTAGTTTGATCTCGTTACTGACATGTACTCTTTTCTCGTTCCCGTGATATAACATTCTAGTGATCAAATCACTTGCTTACAATCTAACTAATGTGATATCACCGAGAGGGCCCAGAGTATATCTCTCCATCATCAGGATGGAAAAATTCCACTCTTTATCCATGAGACTCAACATAACACCTTCGTAGCACTGAACCCATCTTTATAGTCACCCTATTACGGTGTGATGTTTGATGCTATCAAGATACGCTTCTAGTGTTAGTGATTGATATGATCTCATGGTATAAGGACTAAGATTACTTCATATGATGTTATAAAAATATAAACACAATGACCTTGATCGTAATGCTATACTTCGGATGAATGTTCATCACACCATTCCAATAATGTTGTGACCTCGTTATTAACAACATCCAATGTCCATGATCAGGAAACCTTTGATCATCTTGTTAATCAACGAGCTAGTTTATGAGAGGCATAACTAGGAACTTTCTATTTGTTTATTAAACACACATGTATTAACGTTTCCGTATTAATACAATTATAGCATGCAAAATAAACATTTATCATAAATAAGGACTATGATAATAACCACTTTATTATTGCCTCTCGGGCATATTCCCTTCTGTTTATTAAAATTACCTTGTTTAACAATAAAAATGTCAAGTTCCTCTAAACATTGATCAGGAGGCTTACCATAAGGAATATCACCTTCATCAAAGTGTTGGAGAGAGTGTACCTCAATAGTGGATGAGTGGGAATTGGCTTACATAATTCTTCTATAGGAGGTAGATTCTTCACATCTTCAACTCTAATACCTTTCTCCTTTAGACATTTCTTAGCTTCTTCCATCACTTCATCATTTAATGCAATTACTCCCCGATGACCCACAAGTATAGGGGGTGTATCGTAGTACTTTTGATAAATAGGAGTGTCGATCCCAACGAGGAGCAGAAGGTGTTGAAAAGTGGTATCGAGCAGGAACTCTCTTCAAATACTTAGCAAACGGGTTTTTAGTGGTTTTCTGATAAAGCAACAAAACAAAGTGCAAGTAACAAAGAACAAACGTAGCAAGTGGCCCAATCCTTTCTTAGCAAAGGACAATCCGGTGGAAATACTTATAAAGACCAAACGTTCTCGAGGACACATGGGAATTCTGTCAAGTGCTTTTGCTTCAAATAGCTGAGTACTCTTGTTTGGTGTTGTAAGTGTTGTGTGGGTGAACATGTGCTAATGTACCGACCTTACTTGGACTAATACATACTTGTGATTAAACCCCCCTGCAAACATCTGTAACTACAGGAAAGTAATTAGGATATAAATATAACCATAGCCTTAAACTCTGAGATACTACACTCCCTTGTGCAAAGGTGTCCTAACGGGGGTTCAGGTTTCTATCACTCCGGCAACCCCACAATTAGTAGCCAAATACACAATGCATTCCCCTAGGCCCATAAATGGTGAAGTATCATGTAGTCGACGTTCACATGACACCACTAGAATAATAGCACCACAACTTAAATACTAAACCGTTGAATAATAACTCAACACAAATCCACTAATAACAACATGACTTCTCCCATGTCCTCAAGAACTAGACGAACTACTCTCGAGACATCATATGGATCAAGATCAAAGATGATATCATAATGGATAACAATCTGAACATAAATAATAATCCAATGGTTCCACTCACAAGCATCAACTACAATAGTAATCAACACCAGGAAAGTTTCCCCTAAGAACTAAAGCAATATCCAACACAATTGTTACTGCAGGATGGAGTGGTGATAATGGTGATGGTGGAGATGATGGTGTGGATGATGATGATGATCCCGATGAAGCCTAGCTTGACAATGGTGTTGATGGCGACGATCTCCCCTCTCCGGGAAGGAATTCCCTCGGCAGAAATCTGTCTGCCGGAGAGATCTTTCTCTCTTGGTGTTTTCCGCCCCTAGAGGTGGCGGAAATCTATCTGTGGTGGCTCCCCTAGCCTTAGGGTTCCGTATGGAAGATATAGGCGAAGGAGCGGAGTCGGGAGCCGGGCAGGTGGGCAACACCTGCCCTAGGTGTGGCCCAGGGTGGGCCCGCACCTAGGAGGGTGTGGGCCCCCTGCGGCCCTTCTTCGCTCCTCCTTCTGGCTTTGCGAAATTGCATCAAAACGCCTTCTTTTCCATCAGAATCCAGACTCCGGCAGTCCATCCTCCAATAATCATCCAACATGCAAAAACAGTGGAAAATACGTAAGTAATACCTCGTAATAAGACAAATATCAATGAATATAGGTAGATTACGATATAGAAAGGTGATGCAAATTGGGCGTATCACTCCCCTATTCTTTCGTGTTGGTAATGGATTTGGTTCAGGCACAACTGGTTCAGGAGTAGCAGGCTCTGGTGTATTTAGATCATTTGAAGTCCAATCATCATAATTCTTGCTTATCTTAGCCATTAATTCTTCAGTATCTGTAGGAGTTCTTTTCCTAAAAACACAATCAGCAAAGCTATCTAGGTATGTCCTAGAATCATCAGTTAGTCCATTATAATAAAATATCAAGAAGCTCAATTTTAGGTAATGGACATCCAGGATGTGCATGAATCAAGGCACAGAACCTTGTCAATGACTCAGGCAATTTCTCTTCTTATCCCTGTTTAAAATCAAAAAGTCTTTGCAAAGAAGCATGTCTAGCACTGTGAGGAAAATATTTTTGGAAGAAAGAAGCAATCAAACAATCATGGCTATTAATGGAACCAGGAGGTAATCTATTAAACCAAGCCCTAGCTTCTCCTTTTAGTGAAAAAGGGAAGATCTTTGTAACAAAGTACTTGCGCATTTTAATATCATTAGAGAACAAAGCACTCATAGTGGAAAGCTCATTCATATGAGCCACAACACTCTCATTTTCAGTACCATAGAAAGGTTCTTTCTCAACAATGTCTAAATAGGATAAACCAAGAGAGAAATCATAATCTTTATCTTTAATATCTATGGGAGAGGTGGCAAACTTAGGATCAGAGGAAAACTTAGGAATAATAGTACGTCTTGCAAGGAGACTCTTAATAGCACTAGTACCATGTGTGTTTCGGCACTCTTCAACAAATTCATCAGTAAACTCAATATAACCATCATTAATATCATAACTCTCTCTAGACCCAGGTGAGCTAACAGGTGTAACAGTGTCTTCACTAGGAGTTTCAGTATTTCCTTGAATAGCCATAGTAGCATCTAGGAAAGGACCTAATGAACCACTCGCATCAAGAACAGTAGAAGTAACATCATGAGCATCAAAAGCAGTTTCAGATTCAATAGTAGTAGTGTGTGTAGCATGAGTATGTGGTGGTGGTGTAACAAGCTTACTTATAACAGACGGTGAATCAAGAGCAACATACGTGTTTAGGACTGTACCTCTTCTTGCAGCGGATAGTAAAATAGGAAATTTTTCATCACGAGACTTCCCCATGATGAAAGGATTAGCAGTGAACAATAGTAGATCCAAGTGAACTTACAAATCAAGCTATGCTCCCCGGAAACGGCACCGGAAAATAGTCTTGATGACCCACAAGTATAGGGGATCACAATAGTATTCGCAGGTAGTATTACCCAATTTATTGATTCGACACAAGGGGAGCCAAAGAATACTTGCAAGCCTTAAAAACTGAGTTGTCAATTCAGCTGCACCTGGAAATAGTTCTTGCTCACAGAATTTTATCAGTAGCAATAGTTTGTAGTAGCAACAACAAAGCAACAACAACAGTAAAACAATAGAAATAATAACAGCAGTAGCAAACAGTGGGATATGAGCGCGGTAGGCATAGGGATGGATGGATGGGCATTGAATAGACAAGTCTAAACATGTAAATTCAAGATCTAGGGAATTGTAGATAATTAAGAACAATCATACAAGTACTAAATAATCCTAGGCATGTGCTCCATATATAGTCATGCGTGTTTGCAATGAGAACTTGCACAACAACTGTAAGGTTCCCAACCTTTAATAAGGTAGAGATCACTATGTTTACAATGCTAGTCCCTGGATCAATAGCTAGCATCCACAGTTAAGATGTAATATCAAGAAACAAAGGTCATAAACAACTTTATAACCAGGAATAAAGTAATTTATTACATCTTACATAGCTCATTTTGCTATCTCATTACAATGCAGCATAATATAACAATAGCATGGGGTCCTTCATCTTCAAAGTTCCATAGGCAGACATGTTGGTTGTAGACTTGTAATCCTATTCATTAAACTTCACTAATATCAAACAAACCTGCAACATAACATGTTACAGCCACAAGGGTCAATACATTTGAATTGTATTGGCAAGTGATACTATGGTAGTATAGTGGAGTCTATCATCTATATGCATTTGGCTAAGTGGAGCTTAGGCTTGCTTTGCTCAAAATAAATTTTCCTTATCATTTGAAAACACTAAGTTTTTGCTTGTCAAAATCATTCCCAAGGCATCTCCCAATAGAAATTGGTGATCCTTCAATCCCTTGTTCACCCACAAGTTTTTAACTTAGAAATTGGGATGAGGAGATTCTTGATAGCTTCCATGTCTTGATGCTCAAATTGTCCTTTGCCAGGGACATGGCTAAGTACTTAGATTTTACACTCTGCAGAGGTGGTGCACTTTCCCCACAAGACTTGGTTTCACCAAGACAAGATCTTTCAGAAGCCTTCCCTTAGACCAGAATGGACGCGCTCCAACCTATCAAACCCCTACCACCAACTGTCCATTTGGCTAAGTTATTGCAACCTATATGATCCAGGCAGAGCCCATAATGCCAAGTGGCTGCACTTGAAGCTTCTCAACATTTTACATCTCAAATCTCTTTGTTCCTAGGTGGCCATCCACAAGTGAGACACCAAGTTTTCCCCAGCATACTGGACTTGGTGATGCCCAAGTTTTCCCCAGCATACTGGACTTGCATGACCACTCAACACAAACCATTCCTTCCATTCCACCCAGGTGATTCATTCACTTAGTTGTTTTATTAAACAAAACACAAGTCCTCAGACTTAGAAATTTTTCATAGCATGAATATATATTCCACCCTTGTTTTCTACTAGCTAAGCTAAGCATGATAGTAGTAGGAATCTTAACTTAGGAAATTTTACTAAGGTTTCATCTACTAGGATTTCCCATGGCATAGTTTACACTTAGCAAAATTCCATGCAAGTCCTACTTAGAAATATCACTAATGCATTGTGAAAATAATGGGACAAAAGTATGAAGCATCACTTTCCTTTTTGGTAGAGAGTATAAGTTCACTCCTTGATATTTGCAATGTTCACTCACTTCAAATCACTACTTCAATCAAGCAAACAATATTTCAATCTACCATTCAAGCAATTCATCACATAAAATTATAGAAACAAAACAATGCATGCAAGCAAGCTAAAGATTGTTTTATTTGTAAAAGTGGTTTCTAATGGTTCATAAACATTTGAAAACACCTAATGGTCATTTTATAAAGTGGCCAAATCATTTGCATAAGATTTTACTTCATAAACCATTTTTAAACTTAGTCATTATTTTATGTGGTGAGGAAATGCTTTTAATAAGGCAACATTCTATAGATCTTACAAAATATGTTTTCCAACCATATAACCTTGTGTTTAGGGTCAGAGAGTTTATTTCCAAAACATTTCTCAAAGGTTTCCCTCCAAAATCATTTTCAATAATTAAACCATAATTTCATTTGACTAGAAATGGTTTAAATCCAAGATTCATTCATTTACTTCACCAAATACATTTTTTAAACCACAATTTGTTTCCTATGGTCAGTAGATTCAAAACACACCAATTGCCAAAGATTTTATCCTCAAAAACATTTTGGAATAAATTTTATATCCTAAACATGCATACACAAGTTTCTGTAAAAACAAACAATTTAAGAGAAGCTTTTTACTAAACAAAGTGCATGGTTCGCTAGGGCTTGTTTTTATGAATCCATTGATATAAAGTTTTAAAAATTTGGACGTGTAGATTAAAAGTTATAGATTTTACAAAATCTAGCATCTAATAGATCAATTCTGTTTTAATTCAAACGAGCAGAGCCACGTGGCATGTTCTAATTCGTCGGTACCGGTTCGCGTGGATCAGCAACGTGAGGCGTTGGATGAAGTTACATCGCACGACACAAATTGCATACCCCTTAGGCGTTAAGTGATTCTATCGCATCCATTAGATCATCATCTAACGTCCATCATCACCCTGACCATGTTCTGGTGGCGCTCGGCGGCAACGCTCGGCTAGCGGCGGAGCTGACGATGCAGGAAGCGAAAAGGGAAGAGGGATGGCTCACAGTGATCACTGTGGCGTGGGAAAGCTCAAGGCGGTCCTGGCTGGCGAAGGGGCGCACGAGAATGCCCTTAATCACTCACCGGAGTTGAGCTATGCCTCGGGTGCGGTCAGACGTCGACGGGGGCGACGCTACGTTGCACAAAAAGACAAAGCAAGAACGACATTAGCTGCGCACGAGGTTGGCGATCATGTGTGCATCATCGAGAGGAAGAAGGGCGGTCAGCACTCACCGGGAAAGGCTGACGGAGCGGAGGCAGACGGTGGCGGCGGTGGTCGTCGTCGTTGCCAAAGTTCTAGGGCGCGCGGGGGCGAGCTGGTGCTACTAGGAGGTTCGCCAGGATATGGGGATCACGTCTGTGTGCTCGAGGAGGCAAGGGGCGGAGGAGACTGGCCGGAATCGGCCGGGAAAGCCGTCGGAGACAGTGGGGTTCGGAGGAGAAATTTGTGCAGCCCGGTGGCTCCTGTGGGGTGTGGTCTGGGGGAGAAGGGAGAGGGAAGCCTGGCGTTTATCACTGCGTGGTCACGGCGAGGGATTAACGCGGCATTAAGGCGTATTGACGTCGGCGTTTAATTGGCAGAAACGACGAGGAGGAAAGGGGGCGTGGTCACCGCGGGGAGGAAGAAGGTGAGGTGGCAGTGGGGTCCGCTTGGCAGCGATATAGGGGAAGGGGGAATGGGTCCAGGCTGTCAGTGAGGGCGTGGGTTAAGTCTGCGGTGAGAAAACGTTTCGCTCGTGATAGGGAGAGGTGGGCTGGACTGGGCCAGGTTGGCTGGGCTGTTCCTTTCACTTTTTTTTTGTTCTGTTTGTTTTCTCTTTTTCTCATTTGATTTTTCTGTTTTGATTTTGAATAAGCATTTCAAACATTCATTTGAATTCAATCCTTTGCCAAATTTTTTGTAGATTTAAATATTTATTAGTAGCATATTCTGAAGTCAAATTTGGAATAAAATATTATTCTTTTTGGGGTCTTTTAATTATTCAAAATAGGTTCTAGTTTTAAATCATATAAGATTTAATAATATTTCTAAACACCATTTGATTTCCCAAAACCTTCCAAATCTTTTCAGTAGGTTTTTATTTATTTATTTGGGTTCAAATAATTCATCTTGAATTATTTGGAAGTATTTAATATGATTCATAAATCATTTGGATTGGGTTTTCATTTTAATTCCAATGGAATTAAATATAGTTTTAATTCCCTAAAGTTTAATTGGAAGATTTTTTTAATCTTAATTAAGTTGAATTAAACAACTTTTATTTCACTTGTGTAAATTCCAAAATACTATTTTCTCATGCATTATATAATTATTCTTATTAGAGATTTGTCTTTATTAAAATAGGGATAGAATGGTTAATGCCATTTTATTTTATTTTATTTTGGAAATTCTTTATCCTTTTTTTTATTTGGACTATATTCATTCCATTTGCTTAATGGATTAGGCCAAGGATTGATTTGGTCTTTAATATTCCTTATTTAATATTTCTTTCTTCATCTTATAAATACCATATATTTTTATTTAGAGATCCAAACTTGGTGATTCCAATTTGTGAAATCTTATTTGATATTTGTTTATCCTTTTAAATCCCTTTAAGATTATTTTCTCACCATTTTGTATGGATTTTAGATAAGTGCTTTATTAGCTTGGGAAATTATTTTTCCTTATCTTATTGAAAATCATAAGATTTTATCTATGGTTCCAAATTAAGTGAAACCAATTTCTATGGCTTTATAATATTTCTATTTGTCTTTCTTGGTCATTTGCAAATTTTTGTTGACAAACTTTTATATGGATCAAACCCATGGGCTTAGAGATAATTTGGAAATGATTTTTATTCCATTAGGGTTTTGGGTTTGGTTTTATTTTCCAAGTGTTTAATTTCCAGATACATTTTAAGAGGAATGCATTTCTCTTGATTTGGATTTTTTTGTATTAAAACTTTAATTAAAGTTTGTTCAAGATGGGATTTTAAGTTTCCATTTAGAAACAAAAGTTTCTTTTCACCCTAAAATTCAACAATAATTTATTTTGTTTATTTTATTTTCACATTACAAGATTTGGAAAATCTTGGGATGTGACAACAACTTTTGTCCAGCCAGCCCATGGCAGCGGGGCCTCTAGGGAACTACTAGCAATTAAGGTGCTCCTTTTAATAAAGCACCGGAGCAAAGCATTAACACTCCGTGAACACATGTGATCCTCACACCACAGCCATCCCCTCTGGTTGTCCCAATTTCTGTCACTTCGGGACCTTTGGATCCGGACAATGATATGTGCACACAACTTGCAGATAAGATCACAAACAATACTATCATAATGATTCAATAATAAGTTCAGATCTAAGATCATGGCACTCGGGCCGTAGTGACAGGCATTAAGCACAAAAAGTTGCAACAAAGTAAAATAGCACTAATAGAGATACTAGGCACTATGCCCTAACAATCTTATTTGATTACATGATAGAACTCATCCAATCCCTACCATCCCCATAGCCTACAGCGGGGGATTACTCACTCATGGATGAGGGAAACAATGATGGTTGGTGGAGAGGCGTTGGTGATGACGATGGCCATGATCCTCCCCAAATTCCCCGTCCTGGCAGGGTTCCAGAACGGAGTTTCTCGATCCGAATCGCGGCTTCTGGTGGTGGCGGCGCAGCGGAACTCGTTCTAGAAAAACGTCGAATCCCCCTTGATTTTTAGGTCAAGAGGCTTCTTATAGGTGAAGAGGGAGGCCGAGGGGATGTCTGGGGTGGACGCACCCCCTAGGCGCGGCCAGGCCTGGCCCGCGCCTAACAGGGGTGTGCCCCCCTAGGCCTCCACTCCGTCTCGTACTCTGGCTCCATGGATCTTCTGGTGAAATAGGATTTTTGGCATATTTTCCAGGATTTTTCCTAATAGCTGATTTTCTGCACAAAAACTAGACACCAAGGTAATTCTGCTGAAAACAACACCAGTCCGTGTTAGTTGTATCCAAATCACACAAGTTTAAAGGATAAACAATAGCAAAAGTGTTCGGGAAAGTAGATACATTTTGGACGTATCATGCTCATCACACCTTCCTCTTGGGGTATCCCAACGAAGCTTCCACACACCATCAAGACTTTTCTGGCGCCGTTGCCGTGGAGGCTAAGGGCGTATTCTCAAGGGAGTCCTTCACAACCTTTCTCTTTACTTTGTTTTTGTTTTTCTTAGTTTCTTTTGCTTGGTTTTGTCTGCCTCTTTTTATCAAAAACTCACAAAAATTAGTTCCTGCTTTAGTTGCTACCATGTCTGGTTTTGGTCCAATCCCTGTGTCACCTATAGAAAGTATCTTTACTTTCAAGCAAGAAAGTGAAGAGAGTTTGAAAGAATCTTGGTCTAGAATCTCTGATTTACAAAGAAAAATGGAGCCTAAGATGAGTCTTAGCATGGTTATTAATAGTTTCTACGGTGGCCTTGCTCTTTGTTATAGATATGCTTTGGATGATGTAGCTGGGAAAAATATTTTTCGATGTACTGAGGATGAAGCTTTGGATGCCATAAAGAAGTTTATTATAATTTATAATATGCCTAGCAAGTCTGATTCTTCCTTTATAAACATCTATGCTAGGTTGAACACTCTTGAGACCCGTAGAGTTGCTTTGAAAATTGCTATAACGTGCTTAGAGAGCGCAATGATTATGTTCCAATAAATTCTGAGCCTTCAAAATGGTTTCCTACAATAAAATTTGCTATAAATGTTGAAACTTTTTATGCTCGTTGTGATATCATATCTGAATTTGGCTTTATTCCTAAAGATATATATGAGTCTTTGAATCTTTGGGGACTTTCTGAAGGAGGAGAAGAAATATCTCTTACCAATAATACAACTTTATTACCCATTGGAATAGTTGAAGGTGTGTTTACAAAAATCTCAGGGAAAGTGGTGTCTACTGATTATCTTGTTATTGAATGTGTAGGAAAAGGACAGATTACACTTGGAAGATCCCTGCTGAACCTTGGAGCAATAATAGATGTGGGAAAGGCATTATACATTTTGCTCCTCCAATAAGCAATCATATTTTCCCTAAATAAAAGAAGAGAGGCAAGAAAGGTAGGAGCAAGAAAGTTGGTGTTAATGCTTCTTCATTTGAAAATACTTGATTCTTCCTTCTTGTGCCTAACTTAAAGGCGTTAAAGAAAAGTACTTATTGGGAGATAACCCAAAAGTTTCCTTGAGTCTTGGAAGTTATTACTTCAGTAATGACCTCTACTTATCCTTTTTGTTTGCCTTTTGTGCCAAGAATAACCTCTAATGAGAGGGAAGTAAGATTTTGGGAGTTGCTATCCCGAAACAGATTTTTGTGCTCCACCGTAACAATTCGTGTAAAATCTCTATAAGTAGGATTGAGCTCATATTTTATGAATAAATCCCCCACTATGTTAGCTAAATTTCGTTAGTTCAACACTTTTTGATTTGAGCAACATAACATCTTAGAAAATTTTGGTTTCTACCTGCTAGTCTATTTTGATAGATTTCTGCCATTATTTGCATTTGCTTCTTATTGATTCCTTTTTGGGTTCTTTTTGGAAAATTGAGATTTTTTAGGGAATTGCTACAGTAGCTTGTGTTTTTAGTGAAAGTTTTGCTGTTCTAAAGCTAAACCTAAAGGTCTATTATCTTTTGAATACACTAATGTTGCTAATGAAGATTGTGGAAAGTTTTGTATGAAGGAAATTTTTTAGGTGTAGAGAAAGAATGATATAATGATATTAAGAATGGACAAAATCTCAAGATTGGGTATGCCACCCCATTTCACCCCAAGAAATATTCAATAGGTACACGCGTCAAAGCTTGGGGATGCCCAAGGCATCCTCTTCTTCATCAATAAAAAAGTCCAGGTCTTTCTAGACACTTTGTTTTTATTGTTTCATGCATAGTTGTGTTGTTCTTGGAGCGTCTTAGTTTTCATTTGGTTTGCTTGAATAAAGTAGTTTGTACCCCCATTCTCGCTGTGTTGTTTCAAATAAGTTGATTAGTGTTGGAAAGGAGTAGAAAGTTCTTGCTTGAATAGTACAAGAGGAGCTTGCTTTGACCGTGACTTAGACTTTAGCATGTCATGCTAGATGTAGTTTTGACCTTATGCTTAGTGATTATTGCTATAGCATGACTTGTTCCAAACAATTGAGATTGCTTAATGTGCCTTGAAAGAATCATGCGTTTTTTTAGCATACAAAAGCATAAAATTGTGGTATTATCCTTTGATGCTTTCTTTGGGTTAACTTGGCACATGCTCACACCATGTTATGACTATGAACAAGTCACCATAGCCTCTATGATAATTTAGTCCTTGACTTGTTGTATCACTTTATGCTTTGATTAGTAATGTTTTGTCGCTCTGCATGATTATGTCCATTATTGTTCTCTTAGTTGGTACGGTGACCCAGCATACCACTGCATGTGTAGTACACTATAGTCGTTGACATGACATCCACAGAACACCGTTCCGTAAATATCACATCCCTCAGAGTGGTACAACAAAAACTTTTTTTTTTAGAATGGTACAACAGAAACATTGCGGGTCCATATTAAAAAAGTACACACATTATTATTATTACAATACCAGAAGTTCAAGGCTTCCAAAAGATCCAACTTACAAACCAAAATATAAAGTGTTCAGCAGAAATTTAAAAGTAACAACTCCGACTAGGAGTGGGGCTCAGCAGCTTATTTTATAGAGTTCATGCTGCTCGGATCCGTTAGTTACTACTAACTAGATACTTAATTGGACTCGTTCTCATCGACACCGTAGCGGATCTCGTAATCCACGCCTTCAACTCCTCCGGACAGATCAGGTTCCTTGTAGAACACATATTCTTGGCATTCGACTGCATACATTGGCACGTCTTCGGGATCCTCAGAGTCTAAGCAAGGGATCAAAGGAAAGAATGAGTAACAGCGTTACCCAACAAGTTCAATATATGCAAGGTAGGAAGTTTGATGCTCTAACTACCACCTGGATTATAAATCCTTGGCATTATGCAGTTTTTGTAAATCTTTCTTCAAAGATTGATTTTATTCCAAAAAAACTATGACAATCAGCCTTCACAGGTTGACCAGAACTTTCATGGAGTTCCTTTCCTGCCGCATTCGTAGCTCCTTCCCGAAATAGGGAGTAACAAGTTATAGTTCTTACACTCTACAGAGGTGCGTTACTTTACCCATGAGAGATCAACTCCTTGTTGCACAACCGGGCGTACTTTCCCATCCACAATTCCATGATGTGGGGCCCAGTAGTTGGTCCAAGCCAATCACTGCCCCCTTCGCGACCCCCGCATGCCTCCTTGGTGTACACCATGCCCACATAATGAATTACGGCAATGGTTTGTACAAACCGTTAGATGCCAGAACTATCATGGGACGATGAGGGCTCCCACCCATATGCTGCATATCCTCTACGAATTACCAATTAATATGCACGCTACGAGGATAACAGCCATGACCTACACATCCGGCTTCATGCAAGAGGAAGAAGATACAACTGACTTCTCTGTCCCATTCCAAATCTCATGGCTAACACGTAATATACGGCGCTAGAATCACTAATGTCAGGGGTTATTAAGTCCCTACTTGATCATCATTGTTGCAAATAGAACTCTAAGTTCTATTGCTCCATTATATCACCACTTAGGATGATATCTATGATTCATTTATTTATGAAATATTATTTTCTTTCTTTTATAGCATATATAATAACACACAATTTGCAAATACTTTGATAAAGACTCTTCAAAGGACATGAGCAAGTGATGAACTTGCCTTGTGATGGCAAGGTAGTGAAGTCTGATGCTTGCATTGGACCTTGAGCTTCTAGTTCTACAAAAACATCATTATTGCCCGGTAAGGACAATATTTAAAGAAACAAAGATGATTATGCAAGTAATGTAATGCATTTACCCCAAAAAGTTCCTTTTTAGTAATAAAGGATTTATAAATATTACTCTTTAATATTTATAACATATATTGAGTTATTTTATTTTATTTTCCTTTTATTTAACTTTTATTGATTTAATAATTCTCTTAGGAATTATTAATTATACATTAGAAATTGTGATTAAATATTTATTTAGTATTTTTTTCTAAAATACTACAATATTAATACATAATGAAGGTGAATTTTAATTAATTTTACCACCCTTCAATAATTTTGTAAAATTCAATAAGGAATATATACTTTACAAAATTCTTAATAAAATTTAAATGTCTAAAATTTTATATTTTAATTTATTTGAGTAGTTTGGATTTTTGTGAATCCAAAAATATTTTATTTATAATTTTCGGACTTTTATTTTATTTTCTAGAATTTTATTAAAGTCCAAGGGTATTTTGGTCTTTTCTTTTTATTGAAACAAGCATGGAATTGTTTCTGGGCTGATTATTCTTATTGGGCCCTAGTGGCCCATTAATTATAGACAAAAGAGCCACCCCGAAGGGTCTGGCCTAGCTCGGCCCACTCCTCACTGCCTCTCTCTCCCTCGAGCTTATCCTCTCCTCCTCTAACCCCGACCTCGTGGTCGGCGATGCCACCACCGTTGATTCCCGCCGTTGTCTGCCGCTTCGTCCGCTGCCGTGGTGCATTAGGGGGTTATCGACGATGCTCGTTCGTTCTATCCAATTGGATTTGAGTTCGGGGCTTCACCGTGGCCAGGTTCACCCCGTTCCCGAACCCTAGGGTTAGGGAAAAGTGCTACCGCCGTCGTCGTGGTCCCGTCTATGGTGGTGTGGTGGATTTGTGTGCTGCTGTGGCCGCCGTGGCGGTCAGGCTGGCGCCCCTGGTGCTTCTGTCTTGCCATGGTTCGTCGGCCAATCTGCTTCCTCTTCAATTTCTTCAGCGAGGACCTACGGTGAGTTTGATTCTTCTCCCTTGGTGCTTTCTATGCTTGTTGATTCGATGCTAGAGACTGGCAGTGTCCTTTCTGTCTATGGTCTGATTCCGTTTAGGATGATTATCCATTTTAGGTTTCCTGTTATGTGATTGATCATGTACTGGACGATTGGATTCATGTTTGGATGGTCTATACACATGCTAATTGCTTATTGGCCTGAGGCTTGTTTGCTAAGAATGATCTATGATGTTTCTGGTGACTTACTAGATGATTTGATGCTTGGGATTGCATCTGATTCAGATGATGTAGTTATTAGGAAAGCATGCTTGGTTAAGCTAATGATCTGATAGCTTTCCACTGTTTATTTGATTCATGGTCATAACTATGATAAGGTACAACTACTGTCTTAGTGCTGTTAGCTTGGGAATTAACATGTGGTTTGAGATCATTATGATCTCAAACAGTGAAGTGTATTATAGGAATATCCTAGTTATGATTCCTGTTTTACAGGAAAATGATTAGTTAGTTGATTGTCTGAATCTATGATGATTTACTGTCTTTCCTGATTCATATTGGATGGTTCTTGTGACACCATCAGGTATGGCACACAAGTTTGATTCAAAACCATGGATTTGGTTAGTTTATGCTTAAGGCAATCTTGGCTTTGAAAGATAAATATAGATGCTCTTATCTAAATTTCCTAAGACCAATGAGGTTGGTCTGAGGCATTAGGGATTCAAATCTTATCTAATTGATTCATCTAGATAGTCCTGGTAGTGGTACCAGCTATTCTTTATTGAATCAAAGCTTGGAAAAATGATAGTGAGCTTGATCATGTTATGGATCCTATGGATTTGTTCCTAAGGTGCTACCCTTCCTTTAGGGATGTGCCTAGAAATAGATCATAGGTATTTGCATGATTGATTGGTAAAATATTTTAGGACAACCAGAGCAAGGATGTTGCTCTGAGCTCTGGTTGAACCTTGGTACTTAGTGGTTTGCCTTTAGAGTTTTAGAAATCCCTATGATGGATTCACCCCTCTTGGGTGCTTTCTGAGGTTTTGTTTTATAAAAGAACACATGTTTCTATCGGAATAAGATGATTAGATCATGTGAAGTTTTTATGAAACTCACCAAAAAATCTGATGATTGTGTAGTAAGTTGGTGATGATGATCTTGATCTGGTTTTGCTGGACTACTTTGCTTGCTCTTGAGCTAGCCTGCTCCTCCTAGCTCCTGGGCTTGATCTTGTTGTCCACCTGATCCATTCCCCTCCTTATGTCACCATCCTGGTGATGTTTGGTTGATCCTTGGTTGGTCTGGTTTGGCTGATGTTATTGCTGTCTACCCTGGCTGTTCTTGTGTGATGTGTAGTGGAGAGATGCACTAGTGCTTCCCCCACGGCTGTGCTGTGGTTTTGTGTGATTTGGCTGTGCTTGTGAGGTCGACAACACACCATTTGCATGCTGGTGTGTGTCCAGCTTGTGTGCCTGCTATGCACATGTGGATAGGTTCAGAAATTTTGAACTTACTATTACCAGATTACATTTACCTGGCTGGTGAATTGATCCCTCTTGGCTGTCATTTGCATTCTGGCTTTGAATTTATGAAAGATGAAATCTTTCATATTGGTGAAACTTGCCCCTTTTTATAACATTTCTCAATGATGAGTTTGTCAAGTGCATTTCACTGACATATCTGAGAGAAATAATACTAACACTAATATTATTTTGTTTCTATTTTGTCTTTGTTTTGCAGGTACAAAGATGAAGATGAAGATTTAGTGTAGATTTAGATATAGAATATTTAGTAGATTTTCAAATGTAATTTTCTTATTCTTTTGTAATTTTCCTTTTATTATTCTTGTAATATTTATTTTATTTTATTTTAATAAAGATTATATTATTGTTAATAAAGAGTATTCTTATTCTTTTTAAGTTTGGAATGACTTCAGTAGTTACATTCTTTGCAACTTGTTTATGTATTAATAATATGAAATGAATTTCATATTCATTATTGTTTTTAGATGAGATTTAAGTTATAATACTTATCTCTTAATTAATTTAAGGTTCAAAATTTTTATCTAAATCACTTAAATTATTATTCAAACACTTAAGTTTTAAAGTTCAAACTCATTTCAAAACACACATAATTCCTTTAAGATCTATCAAAGTTTATAGCAATCCTCCTTTAAGACTAAACCTAATCTCAAAGTAAGAAAGAAACATTGATCACTCAAGGTTTTATTTGGCGAAAATTTTACCCACATTTTCACAAATGAATGCATGCAACAATTCATATTCCTAAATATACCCTTCGTTAGGTCCTAAATACTGGGACGTTACATACTTCCCCCCTTAAATTAAACTTCGTCCCGAAGTTTGTGGAGATGTACCTGAATAGTTCTAGATAAGCTTTTCTTAAATCCTCTTCCTTCTCCCATGTGGCTTCCCTCTCAGGGTGATGTTCCCACTGTACCTTGCAATATTTGATTGCTCTGTTCCTCAATCTTTTCCAGTTTTCTTCCAGAATCTTACAGGGCTTTTCAATATAAGTCAGGTCTGCTTGTAGTTCTATCTCTTGATGTGTTATTGCATCATCTGGAACTTTCAAACATTTGCGAAGTTGTGACACATGGAAAACTTTATGCACTTGAACCAATCTTGATGGTAACTCTAAAGCATAAGCTATAGTTCTGTTTTGACTCAGTATCTTGAATGGTCCAATATATCTTGGAGTCAATTTCCCTTTAACTCCGAATCTTTTTACTCCTTTCATTGGACTTACTTTCAAATAGACCATATCTCCCACTTCTGGATGCCATGCTCTTCGGCTTTGATCCACATAACTTTTCTGCCTGCTCTGAGCTATTTTCAGTCTATCCCTAATCTTATCAATGATGTCTTGTCTCTCCCTAATATAATCTGGTGCAAATTCTTTGCTGCTTCCAGGTTCATACCAACATATTGGTGATCTACACTTCCTTCCATACAGAATCTCATATGGAGCTGCCTTCAGACTACTCTGATAGCTATTGTTATAAGAAAATTCTGCCAATGGTAGGTGATCTTTCCATGTTCCTCCAAAATCTAGTGCACAAGCTCTCAACATGTCTTCTAGTATTTGATTTGTTCTTTTAGTTTGACCTCCTATCTCAGGATGATATGACGTACTGAAATCTAACTTTGAACCAAGTGCTTCATGCAACTGCTTCCAAAATGCTGAAGTAAACACTGATCCCCTATCGGTTACGATCTTTTTGGGTACTCCATGCTTACTTACTATCTCTTTGACATATACTTCAACTAACTTCTCGGCATTATCCTTTTGATTCACTGGAATAAAATGTGCACTCTTAGTGAGTCTGTCCACAATTACCCATATCATATCCTTCCTTTTTGGTGTCAGAGGTAATCCTGTAATGAAGTCCATACCTATTTCCTCCCATTTCCATTCAGGAATTGCTAAGGGTTGTAATGGTCCTGCTGGACTTTGATGTTCAGCCTTCACCCTTTGACAAGTATGCATTCAGATACATATTTAGCAATATCTCTTTTCATGTTATTCCACCAGAATAGTTCTTTCAAATCCATATACATCTTAGTACTCCCTGGATGTATAGAATATGGTGTATCATGTGCTTCTTTGAGTATGACATTTCTGATCTCATTCACATCTGGAACACATCAATCTTGGAACCATAAAGACCCATAATCTCCAAGGCAAAAAACTGTTTTTTGCCCTTGAGATATCCTCCGAATTTCCTTAGCAATAAAAGGATCTTCTTCTTGATGTCTAAAAATTTCTTTCTTAAGATCATCATCACCTCGCAACTACCTGCATAGTAGCTAATCCTCCAAGAACCTCTGTTCTGATGAATTGAAGTTCTAATCTTTCCAAGTCCATTTGTAACTCTTTTAGTAGCTCCCTATTGCTGGGCTGAATATCTGCACTCTTCCTACTTAAAGCATCCGCTACAACATTTGCCTTCCCTGGGGTGTAATTGATTGTTAAATCATAATCCTTGATTAATTCCAACCAACGCTTCTGTCTCATATTCAATTCCTTTTGAGTGAAGAAATATTTGAGACTTTTATGGTCAGTGTATAACTCACATCTGGCTCCATAAAGAAAATGCCTCCATCCTTTCAGTGCAAAAACTACTGCTGCTAACTCTAAACCATGAGTTGGATAATTGACTTCATGTGGTTTCAATTGCCTTGAACCATAATCAATCACTTTCCGATCTTGCATTAACACACCCAAACCTTCTTTAGACGCATCACAGTATACGGTGAAGTCCTTCCCTGTTTCAGGAACTGCTAAGATTGGAGCTGTGGTTAATCTAGTCTTCAACTCTTGGAAACTTGCTTCACATTTCTCATCCCACTTAAATGGTGTATTTTACCTTAATAATTTGGTCATTGGTCCGGCTATTTTGGAGAAACCTTCAATGAATCTCCGATAATAACCAGCCATTCCTAAGAAACCTCGAATTTGCTTCACATTGGTCGGTGCAGTCCATTCTAGTACCGACTGAACTTTAGATGGATTCACAGCAATCCCATCCTTACTGATCACATGACCGAGGAATTATACCTCGTCTAGCCAGAACTCACACTTACTAAACTTAGCATAAAGCTTATGTTCTCTTAAAGTCTGCAATGCTATTCTCAAATGGTCAGCATGCTCTTCCTTATCCTTGGAATATATCAGAATATCATCAATAAAGATGATGACAAACTTGTCCAAATATGGCATGAAGATCTTGTTCATCAGATTCATGAATATTGCCGGTGCATTGGTCAAACCAAATGGTACTACCAGATACTCACGGTGTCCACATCTTGAGACAAATGTTGTTTTTGGAACATCTTACGGCTTGATTTTTATTTGATGGTATCCAGATCTTAAATCGATCTTAGAAAATACTCTAGCTCCTTTCACTTGATCAAACAAATCTTGAATCCTTGGTAAAGGATACTTATTCTTGATAGTCACGTTGTTCAGATTTCTATAGTCACCACACATCCGTCTTCCACCGTCTCTCTTATCCACAAATATTACTGGTGTTACCCATGGGGATACACTTTCTTGTATAAATCCTTTTCGCGCTAACTCATCAATTTGCTCCTTAAGTTCTTTCAACTCTTTGGGTCCCATTTTATATGGTGCTTGAGCTATTGGTGTTGTACCAGGTATTAGGTCAATGGTGAACTCTATCTCCCGGTCTGGTGGCATTCCCGGTAATTCCGTTGGAAAAACATCTTGGAATTCATTAACTATAGGAATCTCTTCTAATTTAACTTCTTTCATTGAATTCAACTGCAGATCCACCATGATATGACTGTGTTTATCTGCTTGATAAACTATCCTTGCTCCACTTGGAGTTTTGATTAAGACAGTTTTCTCCTCACAATTTATATGAGCTCCGTGTTCCATCATCCAATCCATCCCCAGTACTACTGCAATTCCCTTCAAAGGAATCACAAAAAGGTCTGCGAAATATGTACAATAACAGATCGAGATAACCTGATCTTGTTTTATGAGGCGTACAATCACATTCCCTCCTGCCATCACTACGGTCATAGGACTTTCTAACGTTGCCCTTCTAATCCCGAACTTATCACAAAATTCTTCAGAAATGAATGAAGTAGTTGCACCAGTATCAAATAGAACTTTGCCGGGATTGGTAAGGATATTGAGCGTACCTATCACTGCATGCTCTGAATTATCCACCTCCTCGAGGGTTACACAGTTCAGTTTTCTGGTAGGTCGGTTTCTCTTGCCATTGTTTCCTCCTTTATTGGGCTGTCAAATTCCTCCACTGGCTTGTCCTCCTCCCTTGGTAGGCCATCCTCCCGGTGGTTTGCTCGGACAATCGGGATTGATATGCCCCTTCTATCCACAACCGTAACAGATCACTACAGGCTTTTTGCATTCCCTCTGGAAATGCTCTGGAATTCCACAATTGTTACAGATAACATTCCTTCTCGGATTAGATTGATTTCCACCACTGCCCTTGTTATTGTTATTGTTGCCATAATTCCTATTCCGAGGTTTGAACTCCAGGTTAGGTTTAGGTTTGCTTGCCTGAATTATCTTGGTTTCCTTCTTGGCTCTCTTCCTCCGATCCTCTTGGACATTCTTGTAGGCATCTTCAAAAGTAATGGCTGCATCCAACAACTCATGATAAGTTTGCTTATTGTTTGCTTATTGGCTAACCTTAGCTGCATCCTCACAAATGGATTTAATCCATGCAAGAAACATTTCTTCCTCTTCTCTTCAGTGTTAACATCCTCCTCAGCATAACGAGACAATTGGCTAAACTCCCGGATGTACTTCATGACACTAGTATATCCTTGCTGAAGCTCCTCAAATTCTCTCCGCTTCAACTCCATGACACTTTCCGGAACATGATATTCACGGAATCTCTGCGTGAACTCCTCCCAGGTAAACTCCCTTCCTGGTTGTTGCATGGCTAACTGATTTTCCCACCATGATGCTGCAGTTCCAGTCAGCAGATGAGTTGCATACCTCAATTTCTCCTCATCATTGCAACCTACAGTTTTCAGATTTCTTTCAGTATCTGCTAGCCAGTCTGCTGCATCCATTGGTTCAGGAGCTGATGCAAAAGGTAACGGCCTTGCATTCTGGAAATCAGATAGACTCACTCCTCCACCTTCAGGTGCTCTCTGATTTGCTCGTCCCAGCAGCTCTTCCATGAACTTGTTCTGGGTCTCTTGCATCATTTGCATGCATTGCATAAAGTTCTGCTCCATTAACGGCCTCATTGGTGGTGGTGGTGGTAATGCTTCTTGATTTGCTGCATCGACATCGGCCTTTTCCTTGGCCTCTCGCTCCATCCGCTGCTGCTCAGTTTCCATTTCTACACCCGTATCCATGACCCCCTAGTCCTGCATCATAAAGCGAATACTCATAATTACATCATGTACATCTGTTCTGAGCTCGACTTTACGCACAGAACTAGTCACACAATGAAGATCCAAAGAAAATCCAAATATGCATTTCACATATTATACATAATATCATAATGATACAAAGTCATTACAACATATACCATATAGGTATAATCACAAAACTACCGTATTCATCTCACTACCTTATTACTTGGAGTACAATACATAGTGCTTGATACTGTTGAATACTTGTCTCCTTCTAGTAGTAACTACGCTCATTATACATGCCTGATGTCCAACCGTGATGACGTGTTGTTCATCGCACAGTTTGTGGAACATATGGCCTTCCAGAAGGAACATACTCTGTATCTAAAGTGTCAGGACTTGAGTCATTACTCAACCTGAGCGCATCGACTCCCTCCAGCTCAGCTGAAAAGTCTTCAGAAACATATTCAACAATATCTCCAACCTGCATCTCCTGAGCTTCATTTCTTGAGTTTTCAACAGGATACACAGATCCTGCTGCTTCCCAGGTGCTCTCGTGGGCAAGATAATTGAACACTGGATAGTGTATATTCCCTGGGTTTTGAGAAGATGTTGATGATTCAAACACTCTCTCTTCAGGATCTTCTTCTTCATCCTGATTATCTATTGACATGGTATTTCTACTTCTATTATTAGGCTTCATTCTTGCACCCATCCAACTAGATTGTCCAACATTTCTGTCAGAACCATCTGTGGACATCTGGTGTTCATGAGATCCATTATATGATCCCATCCTCCAACCATCTGAATTCTCAATAGGAAGTTCTGAGTTAGAACCATCCTCTGAGCTCTGTGGTACTGCATACCACATATCTATAGTAGGATCATGTGTAGGTTCAGGTCTTGGTGAATAAGGATATGGTATAAAATATTCCGGATCTATAGGTATATCCTTAAAGATAGGTATTGCACTACTACTTGCTTCTTTCTCTAGCTGGAATGCTAACTGCTTCCGCCTTTACGGATCAGTTAGATCCTCTAACATGTCATTTTTGTCTTCAACAATCACTTGATGTGTCTTATAAAAAGACGCAACGAGTGTTCGGTATCTATCCATAAAATTGGAAGCTAACTTAGGATGCTTCTTAACCAAAGTAAGATGATCCGGTATAGGATCCGAGTCTATAGAATCATGAGGTATCACAGAGAATGTGCTACCTTCTAATTCCTTGGTTTTTTGCTCCCGGATATTGGCTATCGCCTCCACAATAGCAACATGATAGGCTGCTAAATGACTCCTACCTTATCCTATGGGTAGATCGTGATATAATCCAAGCCTATCTGGAATTTGGATACTCACACGATACTTGGATAACATCCAGCCATCAAGGTAAGTGATAGTGTTCACTGGAATTCTAGTTGGACAATTAAAGAGCTTTAAAAGTTGACGAAGTTGGTTTGTAAATGATCCTTGATAATCATCAAGAGTCTCCTCTTTCCTTACCAAAGTCTGTTTTGGAAAATTTGGTGCCATATCTCTGTATATCAGAAAATTAATTTTGATTAGTATCCAATGCTATATTGCATCATAACAAAGAATTATCGCACTAAAATATATAACAGAATATTCCCATTTGAATACCCATTATATTACTTTTATAGAATTCTTTATCGTTGCTAATTCTCCTACAGGTAATACCCTTTACTAGGTTTCCAACCTAAGGTCAAATCAATTTGCTCTGATACCAACTGCGGTGACCCAGCATACCACTACATGTGTAGTACACTATAGTCGTTGGCATGACATCCACAGAACGCCGTTCCGTAAATATCACATCCCTCAGAGTGGTACAACAGAAACATTGCGGGTCCATATTACAAAAGTACACACATTATTATTATTACAATACCGGAAGTTTAAGGCTTCCAAAGGATCCAACTTACAAACCAAAATATAAAGTTTTTAGCGGAAATTTAAAAGTAACAACTTCGACTAGGAGTGGGGCTCAGTAGCTTATTTTATAGAGTTCATGCTGCTTGGCTCCGTTAGTTACTACTAACTAGATACTTAATTGGACTCGTTCTCATCGACACCGTAGCGGATCTCGTAGTCCATGCCTTCAACTCCTCCGGACATATCAGGTTCCTCGTAGAACACATCTTCTTGGCATTCGACTGCATACATTGGCACGTCTTCGGGATCCTCAGAGTCTAAGCAAGGTATCAAAGGAAAGAATGAGTAACAGCGTTACCCAACAAGTTCAATATATGCAAGGTGGGAAGTTTTATGCTCTAACTACCACCTTGGATTATAAATCCTTGGCATTATGCAGTTTTTGTAAATCTTTCTTCAAAGATTGATTTTATTCCAAAAAAAAACTATGACAATCAGCCTTCACAGGTTGACTAGAACTTTCATGGAGTTCCTTTCCTGCCGTGTTCGTAGCTCCTTCCCGGAACAGGGAGTAACAAGTTACAGTTCTTACACTCTACAGAGGTGCGTTACTTTACCCATGAGAGATCAACTCCTTGTTGCACAACCGGGCGTACTTTCCCGTCCACAATTCCATGATGTGGGGCCCAGTAGTTGGTCCAAGCCAATCATTGCCCCCTTCGCGACCCGCATGCCTCCTTGGTATACACCATGCCCACATAATGAATTACGGCAATGGTTTGTACAAACCGTTAGATGCCAGAACTATCGTGGGACGATGAGGGTTCCCACCCATATGCTGCATATCCTCTACGAATTACCAATTAATATGCACGCTACGAGGATAACAGCCACGACCTACACATTCGGCTTCATGCGAGAGGAAGAAGATACAACTAACTTCTCTGTCCCTTTCCAAATCTCATGGCTAACGTGTAGTATACGACGCTAGAATCACTGATGTCAGGGGTTATTAAGTCCCTACTTGATCATCATTGTTGCAAATAGAACTCTAAGTTCTATTGCTCCATTATATCACCACTTAGGATGATATCTATGATTCATTTATTTATGAAAATATTATTTTCTTTCTTTTATAGCATATATAATAACACACAATTTGCAAATACTTTGATAAAGACTCTTCAAAGGACATGAGAAAGTGATGAACTTGCCTTGTGATGGCAAGGTAGTGAAGTCTGATGCTTGCACTGGACCTTTAGCTTCTAGTTCTACAAAAACATCATTATTGCCCGGTAAGGACAATATTTAAAGAAGCAAAGATGATTATGCAAGTAATGTAATGCATTTACCCCAAAAAGTTCCTTTTTAGTAATAAAGGATTTATAAATATTACTCTTTATATTTATAACATATATTGAGTTATTTTATTTTATTTCCTTTTATTTAACTTTTATTGATTTAATAATTCTTTTAGGAATTATTAATTATACATTAGAAATGGTGATTAAATATTTATTTAGTATTTTTCTAAAATACTAAAATATTAATACATAATGAAAGTGAATTTTAATTAATTTTATCACCCTTCAATAATTTTGTAAAATTAAATAAGTAATATATACTTTACAAAATTCTTAATAAAATTTAAATGTCTAAAATTTTATATTTTAATTTATTTGAGTAGTTTGGATTTTTGTGAATACAAAAATATTTTATTTATAATTTTTGGACTTTTATTTTATTTTCTAGATGTTTATTAAAGTCCAAGGGCCTAGTGGCCCATTAATTCTAGACAAAAGAGCCACCCCGAAGGGTCTGGCCCAGCTCGGCCCACTCCTCACTGCCTCTCTCTCTCCCTCGAGCTTACCCTCTCCTCCTCTGACCCCGACCTCGTGGCCGGCGATGCCGCCACCATTGATTACCGCCGCCGTCGGCCACTTCGGCCGCCGTCGTGGTGCATTAGGGGGTTATCGACGATGCTCGTTCGTTCTATCCAATTGGATTTGAGTTTGGGGCTTCACTGTGGCCAGGTTCACCTCGTTCCCAAACCCTAGGGTTAGGGAAAAGTGTTGCCGCCGTCACCGTGGTCCCGTCTATGGTGGTGTGGTGGATTCATGTGCTATTGTGGCCACCGCCGTGGCCGGTGCAGGTTGCAGCGCCCCCTGGGTGTTCCCTGTGCCGCCGCGGGTTCGTCGGCCAATCTGCTTCCTCTTCAATTTCTTCAACGAGGACCTACGGTGAGTTTTATTCTTCTCCCTTGGTGCTTTCTGTGCTTGTTGATTCGATGCTAGAGACTGGCATTGTCCTTTCTGTCTATGGTCTGATTCCGTTTAGGATGATTATCCATTTTAGGGTTACTGTTATGTGATTGATCATGTACTGGACAATTGGATTCATGTTTGGATGGTCTGTACACATGCTAATTGCTTATTGGCCTGAGGCTTGTTTGCTAAGAATGATCTATGATGTTTCTGGTGACTTACTAGATGATTTGATGCTTGGGATTGCATCTGATTCAGATGATGTAGTTGTTTGGAAAGCATGCTTGGTTAAGCTAATGATCTGATAGCTTTCCACTATTTATTTGATTCATGGTCATAACTATGATAAGATACAGCTACTGTCTTAGTGCTGTTAGCTTGGGAATTAGCATGTGGTTTGAGATCATTATGATCTCAAACAGTGAAGTGTATTATAGGAATATCCTAGTTATGATTCCTGTTTTACAGGAAAATGATTGGTTAGTTGATTGTCTGAATCTATGATGATTTACTGTCTTTCCTGGTTCATATTGGATTGTTCTTGTGACACCATCAGGTATGGCACACAAGTTTGATTCAAAACCATGGATTTGGTTAGTTTATGCTTAAGGCAATCTTGGATTTGAAAGATAAATATAGATGATCTTATCTGAATTTCCTAAGACCAATAATGTTGGTCTGAGGCTTTAGGGATTCAAATCTTATCTAATTGGTTCATCTAGATAGTCCTGGTAGTGGTACCAGCTATTCTTTATTGAATCAAAGCTTGGAAAAATGATAGTGAGCTTGATCATGTTATGAATCCTATGGATTTGTTCCTAAGGTGCTACCCTTCCTTTAGGTATGTGCCTAGAAATAGATCATAGGTATATGCATGATTGATTGGTAAAATATTGTTGGACAACCAGAGCAAGGATGTTGCTCTGAGCTCTGGTTGAACCTTGGTACTTAGTGGTTTTCCTTTAGAGTTTTAGAAATCCCTATGATGGATTCACCCCTCTTGGGTGCTTTCTGAGGTTTTGTTTTATAAAAGAACACATGTTTCTCTCTGAATAAGATGATTAGATCATGTGAAGTTTTTATGAAACTCACCACAAAATATGATGATGGTGTAGTAAGTTGGTGATGATGATCTTGATCTGGTTTTGCTGGACTACTTTGCTTGCTCTTGAGCTAGCCTGCTCCTCCTAGCTCCTAGGCTTGATCTTGTTGTCCACCTGATCCATTCCCCTCCTTATGTCACCATCCTGGTGATGTTTGGTTGATCTGGTTTGGCTGATGTTCTTGCTGTCTGCCCTGGATGTTCTTGTGTGATGTGTAGTGCAGAGATGCACTAGTTCTTCCCCACGGCTGTGCTATGGTTTTGTGTGATTTGGATGTGCTTGTGAGGTCGACAGTACACCATTTGCATGTTGGTGTGTGTCCAGCTTGTGTGCCTGCTATTCACATGTGGATAGGTTCAAAAATTTTGAACTTACTATTACCAGATTACATTTACCTGGCTGGTGAATTGATCCCTCTTGGCTGTCATTTGCATTCTGGCTTTGAATTTATGAAAGATGAAATCTTTCATATTGGTGAAACTTGCCCCTTTTTATAATATTTCTCAATGATGAGTTTGTCAAGTGCATTTCACTTACATATCTGAGAGAAATAATACTAACACTAATCTTATTTTGTTTCTATTTTGTCTTTGTTTTGCAGGTACAAATATGAAGATGAAGATTTAGTGTAGATTTAGATATAGAATAGTTAGTAGATTTTCAAATGTAATTTTCTTATTCTTTTGTAATTTTCCTTTTATTATTCTTGTAATCTTTATTTTATTTAATTTTAATAAAGATTATATTATTGTTAATAAATATTATTCTTTATTATTTTTAAGTTTGGAATGACTTTAGTAGTTACATTCTTTGCAACTTGTTTATGTATTAATAATATGAAATGAATTTCATATTCATTATTGTTTTTAGATGATATTTAAGTTATAATACTTATCTCTTAATTAATTTAAGGTTCAAAATTTATATCTAAATCACTTAAATTATTATTCAAACACTTAAGTTTTAAAATTCAAACTCATTTCAAAACACACATAATTCCTTTAAGATCATATCAAAGTTTATAGCAATCCTCCTTTAAGACTAAACCTAATCTCAAAGTAAGAAAGAAACATTGATCACTCAAGGTTTTATTTGGTGAAAATTTTACCCACATTTTCACAAATGAATGCATGCAACAATTCATATTCCTAAATATACCCTTCGTTAGGTCCTAAATACTGGGATGTTACAGTTGGTCGCTCCTAGTCTTTTGCTAGCCTCCACTTATATGAGTAAGTTCTCATGCATACAACTCCCAAAAAACCAAGGTATTCCAAAGTGTCCACTATAAATTCCTATGCATGGGTGTTACACCATTCCAAGTATATTCTTGTTTTCATCTACCTTCCAATTAAAAAGTATCTTGTTATGTGAAAACTTAGTGATTAAATCTCTCATGAACTTGATGGCACACTTTATTTTTCTTGCCCCTAATAACTTGAACCATTGTGTCATCTATGTTGTATAAGCTTGCACTTATACGTTGGAATTAGCAAAACCATGATGTCATGGGGAATGCTTTCAACATTGCACTTGTACTTTGTATACAGTTGATATCATGCTTTTTTGTCTATGGATGTCGTCGGTGTGAAATGAGAGGGGAGCTTGTAAGTCCATCGAGTTATGTATGTGTGTCAGAGAAACGCCTGGGCCGCTAGCCTAAGCCATGCCTAATCATGGTGGAAACTTGCAGCATCACCATAATGACATCTATGAAGCATTCTTCTTATAAAAAAGAGATTGAGAAAAAGAAAAAATATGAGAAAAAGAGGAAAGGGAGAAAAAAAACACCATATCCCCATGGTAAATAAGAAGATTGCTGAGATGTTCATTGTCTGCTTGTCTTGTCATTTTGATTATGGGATAGCTCCTGTATCATATGCAAGGGGTATGCTGTAACATCCCAATTTCAGCAACCCTTATTTAATGTCAAAAAGGTAAAAATCAGGGGGAACAAAAACTTTTTCTTTCAATGTGTGCTTACTTGTTTGCTTGTGCTCAAGCAACTGCTTGAGTATTAGTTATGTGCTCCTCAACTCAACACTAGTTTACCAAAAACTATTTTACAAAAGAGATGTCTTGGCTCACCTTTCCTATTCTCAAACTATTCTGGCATTTCAAAACCTGAGCCAAGATGATTTTTTATACCACCAAATACTTTACTAGTCTCTATTACTAAAACTATGGAGACCTATAGATATTAGCTCCTTATGTTTTCAAGACAGAACTTCAACTACTCTTATCCCTAGGTTTTTCCAAAACATCTATGAAAACCTTTTTATCTCAATCTTGGTAGAGATACCAAGATGGTACTTATCTTACCTCAAAGAAAAACCCCTTCCAAATACCCCTCCTTACCTCCAAGCTAGGCTTGATGGTAACACTAGTAATAGTTGGATAAGGATAGGATGAATTGCCTTAATCTGTTGTCTGATGATTGCCTTGATCTGCCGATTGCCTTGTTGCTTACGATCTAGATTGAGCTAATCTAGTAACTCATCCTTTAGGACCCAATCCTTGCATGTGATCAACAATCTCAATATAAGCTTCCAAATCTGGATCTATCCTAAGCCCCTACAGCAATCATCTCATCTCATGTTTATCTCAATCTAAGGATAATCCCTCTGGATGGTTTCCAACTCAGTGAAGACCCCATATAATCTTGGATCCCATCTACTTAGTTAATACCTCAACATCATATCCTTGATCACGAGTTTGGAACCTAGCATCCTCTCAAAATCATAAACACTTGCACTCTAGTCTAAAACCCTAAATCTGCCAAAATGGCTAAGTCTGGATTTCTTATCTGGATACCATTTTTGGAGCTCTACCTTTTCCAACCTCTGTGCATTATTGAGAATGTACTTGAACCATCTTGTATTACATCTTTATTACTACCAAGGCCCACTCTTGCCCTTGGATAAGCCATTCTAATCCCCACTCATCCATGATGGTTTTGTAGTCAAGATAATAATCTTCTCTGCAAATCTTCTCATCTTGCCTACTTTGACAGAAGCTCACATCTATATGCTACCTCCCCTTTACCAACTCTTTGACTTATTAGGACCCAATAATCATGGCCTACCAACTCCCACTTCACTTGTTCCCATGGGACTCTTGTGCTTCTTAAGCCCACATGGTTTAGAAGGCTATCTGTTATGGCAGCCTTATTTTCAACAAAGTTTGTCATCTCTCTTAGATCACCTCAAATGCAACCAAGCCCAACTCTTGTCTCCATGATCATCTATATGACTTGGTATATCCATCCATATACCTCTTGTACCAATGTGAGCTCTGAGCTCCCTAATCTAACCCTGTTTAGATGGCATCGGAATAACAAAACCCTAGATCCTCCAGAATCTAGTTTCTATCCTTTTTACCCCCTTTTCTTCAGAACCAAGGTTAACCTTGACGCCTACATAAAGTTTACATCATATACCCTGGATATAAGCATCCCCAAATAATTCCCCCAAATTATTTGGATTATTTAGCTACTTAATTTCCTTCACCTACCAATTTCCCAAAACCCTTGTATTTAAGGACAAGTTGGTTTTTCTCCAAACCCCCTTCCCAACTCAATGTATATTTGAGTTCTCCGTATCATACTCCTGTAGGGTTTCATAGCATGGAAAACAAAAAAATTCTACCACATACAAACAAACAAGCCAAGATCTATCTACTAGATTATAGCAACGAGTCGATGGAATAACTCACCCTCGAAGATTCCAAAGTGTTTAACGAGAGCGGATTCTCATGGGTGATGTAGTCGTACTCCTCCCGATCTCAAGATCGCGTAGACGATCCTTCCGGCGCTGCGTTAAGGCGCTTCCTTGATCGGTCACACGTTCGGTACTCGATGAAGACCTTCCTCTCCCTTGTTCCAGCAGGCAGCGGAGGTTGTAGCACTCTCCTCACGAGGCAGCACAACGGCGTGGTACCGGAAGTAGAGGGGAGATCTCGCAGGGCTTCGCCTTAAGCCGGAGCGAGTATGGTGGACTATGAGAGAGCCCTCGGTGATCTAGGGTTTAGACACACCAAGGAGGGGGCAAGGCCGGCGGCTAGGGTTGACCTAGGCGGCGGCGAGTTGCCCTAGGCAGCGGCGACTATGGTGGGCGGCGGCTAGGGTTAGGGTTTATAGGTGGAGGTGTTGTGTGCTAGGAGGGGCAGCCCTGCCCCTCCTTATATAGGTGGAGGGGGCGCACCAGGGGAGGGGAGTCCCTCCCCAACTCGGTTTCCCAAGTGGGCCGGCAGTGGAGGGGAGGAACTCCTCCCCAAGTAGGTTTCCTACTTCCCATCCACCTTCCAAAATAGTCGTTTGACTTTTCAAATTGGCGTTTGACTTTTCAAACTAGGATTTGATTAAACCCTTTATTTTGTTTAGCGATGACACATAGTACATGATGCAATCATTCCAACTTGGTATGACACATTCATGTACCCTTCCCCTCCGGAGTGCCGGACATTCCGGAACCTTCTAGAACATTCACGATGAAAACACCGGAACCATTCTCCAACCCAGAGACAGGACTTTCCTTATATGAATCTTATTCTCCGGACCATTCCGGATCTCCTCGTGATATCCCGGATCCCATGCGAGACTCCGAACAACATTCGGTTTCTTACTCATCATTCCATAACTACTCAAACAACGTTGAATCCTTAAGTGTGTCTCCCTACGGTTCGTGAATTATGCGGACATGATCGAGACACTTCGCCGAACAATGACCAATAGAGGAATCTGGAAATTCATATGGCTCCCACATATTTCTATGATTACTTTGCGATCGAATGAACCACTTACATACGATACCAATTTCCCTTTGTCTCACGATAGTTTACTTATCCGAGGTTATTATCGTCGGTATCTCTACATACCTAGTTCAACCTCGTTACTGATAAGTACTCTTTTCTTGTTTCCGTGATATGTGATCCCTTGTAAGCCAGTCACATACTTGCAAGCTAATTGGATGACATTCCACCGAGAGGGCCCAGAGTATATCTATCCGTCATATGGATGGACAAATCCCACTCTTGATCCATGTGTCTCAACCAATACTTTCTGAACACTCAATGCCACCTTTATAGCCACCCAGTTACGGTGTGGTGTTTGATGTCATCAAAGCATCCTTCCGGTGAAGGTGATATGCATCATCTCATGGTCGAAGGAATTAGGTTACTATGTATCAGAAAACATATAGCAATTGAACTATTAAAATGACTTGATCTTTATGCTACGCTTATCTATAGGAGTATGTCCACCATATCATTCTCCTAACGATATGATCTTGTTGTTAATAACATCTCAATGTTCATGATAGGGAAACCACAATAATTTATTAACCAACAAGCTAGTATTATGAAGAGGCTTTACTAGGGACTTCAATTTAAGTTTACAAATCACACAAGTATTAATGTTTCCTTATTAATACTATTATAGCATGAATGTAAACATTTATCATAAACACAAAGATATAATAATAACAACATTTATTATTGCCTCTAGGGCATATCTCCAACAACTCCATCTTTCCAACTCAAGAATAAATATTTTTGAGATCCTTTATTATTTCTTTTTGCCCTTTTTCTTAAATGGCAGAAACAAGAAATAATTCTCCAAAAATACTTTCGCACCTCAATAAGTTCCAACAAAATTATCCAATGTGTAATATCGTATTTAGGACCATCCCACATCAAAAAAAATCCCTGGACAAAGTAAAAATATCAAATAAGCTTCTAGAAACTACTTCTGGACTATTTGAATATATGAGTTTAAGTGGACTTTTAATCATTAGAAAAATCCCAAATAAATCTTGGAAGTGTACAAGGACCATACACTCTAACCAGGACCATTTCCCCATCTTGGCCAATGCAAATTTTTGTACTTCATTCATAACCCAAGTTTTGATCAAATATGGCATACTGATCAAAACCTTTATCCAAACCCCATCAAACCTCATCAAAGCTTGACAAGTAAGTCTCCTTAGCAGCACCCACCCCTCTGGTCGACCATCACTGTAGCTTGTCCCCACCACCCCTCTTGTACTTTGTGTTTGTTCATGGGAGAGACAATGGTCATGTCCCTTCAAGCCTTATTAAAATCCTTGCAGCAGCCTCTCTGCCTCTCCCCACCCTCCTGCACGACCAGGGCACACCCACATGACCCACTCCACCACCCAATCCAGCCAATGGATGAGAACCTCCCTCCCTACAAGCTTTCCCCATGGACTATGTCCATCATACACCCTCCTCCCTCACTTTATAAGGTCACAGGCCAGAGAAACGCCCCTACCCTGGCTCATTTGCCCCCCTCTCCAATCCACTCACACCCCAGACCACCCCCTACCTTCCTCTTGCCCTGCCCTGCTCGAGGAATAATAAGAAGAAAGGAGCTTCGGCCTCCCCTCTTCTTGCAAGCACAACCCCCTCTCCTCTTGTTTCCTCCCTTTGCATGCACTCTCTCCGAGCTCCCCCGGCCCTTCGGAAGCTAACCCTATACTGCTCCTCAACATGCAGGCACCCCCAAGCATGGTCCGGCGAGCTCCCGAGCGCAACCTCGCCAGCGCCTCCACTTGAACCTACTCCCGGCCTCGACCCCCACCTTCTTGCCCATCTCCAAGGTCTCCAAAGTGCGCTGTATCCCCTCCACCGCCTCCTGGCCGCTCCCGAGCCCCGATAAGCCTCCCCTCCATCGTTTCTCCTCTCTGCTAGGGTTGCATCCCGGTGGGCATCGCCATAGGAGGGAGACGACCAACCACCGTCGATCCCCTTCTAGATCCAACGTTCGCCGTCGCTCCTTACCGCTTCGATGACACACCCCGGGCCGATGGGCCTCTCCCCGACACCCTATTGCAACGTCCCGTGTGGTCAAGCACCACGAGCTGGGGCGAGATTCACCTCACGCAGCCCATTAGTCCTCAGATCCAGCCCTGCCACCCCCTTCTCCTTTTATATTCTTCTCTAGATCTGGAAAGTAGTAGTTTAGTTTAAATCCAAACGAAAATGCAAAACCACTTAAAATATCCAGATACCATTTTTTTAGGTACATGTATGTCTTCACAAAACTACAGACTTGGTGATGGACCAAATTAGTGTTCAAAATAAAGATGATAAATCTTCTATCAAGATCTGTCCATATCACTAATTAATACCCCCAGAAAGTTTCACATGTCCAAATGGAGTAAACCCAATTGTAAATGAAAGGTACTAACCATACCTTTCCATTCCCACAGGTACCATAGTCACTTGCTTCCTAGATTACCAATAGAAAAAATAACAAAAACAGATACTTTCTGACTTTAGGAATTTCTATAGGTCAAACCAAACGAGGTTTTGACCTACATCCAACTCCCAGCTAACACGCATAACCATATCTTCCAAAACGCAGTAGCTCATATTTTTATGAATCTCTGTTGAATTTTAGTAAATTAAACTCTTCTGTGCATAGTTTAATATCTAACCAAATCACTAAAGTATCTATGTAACTCCAAAAAGGTTTATTACAATTTATAAATAAATGTATTTTCATCACCTAACATTTGTCCTTGGAATCGACTAAAAATCTTCTGTAAAATAGATCTGATGAAAAAGACAAAACCCATCCAGTACTGCCTTTGGGAATTCCTCAAGGGCATTATGGTTATTGTTTTAAGGTGATTCCAAGTCCTCTTGAATCAGTTCATCAAATAATAACTTTTCATCCAAGGAAATAATTTTTGGAACTCCATAGAAGTTCTGGTGAATTATTTCCTAAACCTAGAGTTTTACCCAGTATAAAATCCATGATAAATCAAGGAAAATTGATAAAATAGTGAAACCACTTTTGTTGGCTTCATCTTATCAATACCTATCTAATGGTATCATTTTTAAAATGGTATCATACAGACCAAGCCCTCGGTCAAAATCCCCTCCCTTAGGTAATCCTAAGACTAGAAATACAAAGGGAACCTTTTTCCTAATGCCTCCACATCCTTTGCTAGTCTCATCAAACCATCATCCCACATCCTACTGCCTCCTATATTGTAGTTATACTTTAATTATTACTTGGTTTGATGTTCGTATGCTCGTGTTGATGGTAGTATTGTTTGTTTGCATGTATACTCGGTAACAACGATAGTTGCGATTGTGTGACATCGAGAATAAGGAAGCATCGGGGTTATCTTTATAATTGGTATTCTAGTTATCTAACGCCATCAAGGGACTTCTCGCTGATCATAGGCAATACACCATTCCTAAACCCCTATGTTTACCCATTTTTGTTAATCAACTATTGTATATCTTGTTTATGAATTGCATGATCAAAGACATGGTTTGATTCAAATAAACGGACGTGAGTAACTTGGCTCCTCCAAGTTATGAATGAGTGTCCATTGGACACCTACCCTATTTACAACTATCTCTTATCCCTTAGAACGAGGCTAAGATGGTTAGCATCTTCCCTCTTGGAACCATCAAATTTTCAAAGATAAAACTATTTTGGGGTTTTGCCCTACTACAAAGTTTTCAAAATAAAACCCTTGGAAAAAGGCATCGTTCCGAGTGGATTTTTCACTAAAGGAGATATGAGGAGGATAAAGAGAAAGTAGAATAAGGAAAGGAATAAGGAAAGGGGTACTCAAGTCTTTTTCCAGAAATTTTTTATCAGTGCAACCACATTACCCTGGGTGGGACTCAGGGCTAGCTCGTAGTTTGTCCTCCTTAGTATGGGCTACGCCATAACGCGTAGAAAGGGGTTAGAGTCCCCGAAAGCCGGTTCCTTTCCACTTAGGGGGTCGTAGTGCCCGGAGAGGTTCCATTTAACTCCACGGAGTCGGCTGAAACTATGGAGCTCCCGAGGACGGTACCAGGTTAAGGCAGTACGGCTGGAAGTGGACAAAGGATGCGCAGGAAGGGAGATTCAGACTTGGGAAGTCAGGTACACGTCCCGGGGGAACCAAGCAACCATAGGGAAAGTACCTATACTAGGGACAACAAATGAAAGGTTAGGTTCGATTATCTGGACCCCCGTCTATAGTGTGTAGAGGGACGTGGTTCTATCTCGATGGATGTATTGATTCCTGTGGGTAAAGTGCACAAACTCTGCAGAGTCTAATCTATTCGAATAGCCGTGTCCATGGTCAAGGACGGTTGGAAAGGTGATTACTAGGAGTACCGGGAGAAAATTTGAGATGAATGAAAAGGATGTGATTTGGTCACGAGGAAGGATAAGGAATGAGTTTGGTTTTGACTAGAGATGGTCGATAAAGATTTAAAAAGGGTTTTATTACCAAAACTATTTTTAAATCTTTTAAAAAAGATGTGTAGATGTCCTGGTTTTCTAAAAGGAGGCATATTTTACAAAAACTATTTTCCAACAAAGATATAGAGATGCCAATGTAGGTCTTTCAAAAAGCAACTATAGTATAGAGCTTTCTCGCCACAGCCAAAATTATGCATTATCCTTGTTACCTTGTCTCAGTGGTCTTGCGAGTACATTCAAAGTACTCACCGGCATTGTCCCTGGCTATTTACTTGGCCAGATTGCAGATGTTAAGAAGGAATGAAGGAGTCGACGTCTATGCGATCTAGGCCGTCTTCCCAGTCAGTTTCCTGTAGGATAAGGCACGGGCTCTGCGCTGAAGACTTCCGCTACTTGTGTTGTAATCGCCATAAAGACCTCCTTGTAAGTTGTTGTACTCGTTAATTAAGGATGATGTAATGATACTGGTCGGTTATGCTCATGGCTCATTGATCATGGGAACGTGAATGATATGCATAACAGGTATTCTCAGACCGTAAATTCGTGGTTCCACAGACATGGTATCAGAGCCATCCTGACTGTAGGAGACCTTAGTTAGCATGGACGTTAGACAGGACAACCCCTATTTATGAAAACCCTGGTTTTCGCAAACTATTTCCTCAAAAGCCTTTCAAAAGAATGCTTATCTCATCTTCTCTGAATTAAACAATTTGAAAATGGATTACTATATCTCATCTACTTCAAATGTTCCGCTTTCAAAAATAAAGTCCGACTCGGAGACTATGAAGACGGAGATCCCGAAAGGAATAGACACTGAGACAAGCAAAACAAAGGAGCTACCAACATCGAAAGACACTACAAGATCTCCCTACCAACAGAGTCTGTCATCGCCCCCAACCAAGTACGGCACCAACGACAAAAGACGGCAAGATAGAAGCTAAGACCCCGTGACGTTCGTACTTAGGATTATCATCCCTAAAGTAGGATTCCCTTTTTTGGCGTGTAGTCATCCCCTTAGTACCTATGGTATGCCTTCCTTGCTTGTCATATGTGTGTTTGATGCTTGGAATGTGATTGTTTGTCTGCCATGATCATCTGATCCTAAAACTCTAACCACCTTGCTGACGTGTCCCGACGCTAACCCTCGAAACCTCCTAGCCGGAAAAATTCTCCTCGGCAGGATGGCCACCTAAGAAAACCTCGAAAACCCCAAGCAAAATTCTTAAGGTGGAAAGACGGCGTCTTTCCACTTAACTCAAATAAACCTCTGTTGACCCGCCATTGTCAACCATAGTATTCCACCCAACATCATACCTTACTTTTTCCTCTCCCAAAACTCAGAAGACTAACTCCGTAGCCATTTTCTTCCACAGCTGGAGATTTTATCTCCCCCAGAAAACCCTAAGTATGGCGATGAAGATAGGAGTACTGAATAAAGCCTGCAGCCGTTACGGTGAAGAAGGACATCAAGCTAGCCAGTGCTTAGGCAACTGCCCAAATTGTGGAGCCCTCCACTCTCCTGCAGATTGCCCTACCCAACTAGTCACCTGCTTCCTCTATGAAGGTCAAGACCATGTCCCGGCCAAATGTCCCCTACAACTTCTGATTGGCAAGGCTCGTCAACTCCCCTGCGTCAATATTGGGAAGAAATCAAGAAAAGGACGTTCCAAGAAAGGCACCTGCTTCGCCTGTGATGAACGAGGTCACATCAGCCGAGAGTGCCCCCAGCATGGTCTTGACAACTCTATCAAGGCGAAGGCCAAGACAACCCCCGTCCACATAAAGATCCCAAGACAAACACAAGGGAGATCTGAAGCTAAGAAAAGCGGTTGTTACACCTGTGGAGGTCCGGACCACTTCGCCCACAACTGTCTAGAACAGTACTGGATGAACCAGAAGCAAGCCCCTGCGACACCCAAAAATGGCAAGAAAATACAATCCCCTTCGGCAAAAAGGATCAGGAGGCCGCTATCCCCAGAACCTCCTCTTCCCCTGAGAAAGCACTACCTGCGGGGAAACCTTTCACCTTCGAAAGGCGTCAAGACTCTGGACACTCCCTCAAAGTAATCTCGCATCCGAAAACTCTCCTTCCCAACCTGGGTAGAGCTATGTACCGTCCCAAGACCGGTTTTGTAAAACTCTAAGTGCCTTGCCACCCAGCGGCACAGACCTGTCTCGTAAACCCTTAAGTACCTCCGCAATCGACCGACTTGAATCAGCTAAATGTATGGATGTTATGCAAGTGCAATAACCTTCTTTGCATGTTCTACCCACGATGTTGCATCAAACCAAACCCCAGTAGTTTGGCTCTAAGAGGGAAAGACTGCGTCCTTCCCCTCCAAAACATGATAGACCCCTGGAGTCGACCCCTAGTAGCACTAAGTGAGGACCACTTATCCAAATCTGAATCATCGACCCTACAAGAAGAACAACGTCCGACACCTCTCCCGAACTCAGAAGATACCTCAAGAAAGTCCTTCACTCCAAGGTCAACCACCTAGCCAACATCCCGGTGTATCAAGACCCCGCACAGAGAAAATTCGACCACGAGACGAAGGAATGAAGAAGATTCAACTCGTCGTCCCACCTCAAGAAGGAAGTACCCCCGTCGATGTTAAACTTACCTAGACTTGTCCTAAGGGGAAAATACTGCGTCTTTTCCATTTGTTTAAAGCTAAATCGCCTGACCCAAAGCCACTCAGCTCCGATCTGTAACTAACCACGTAGGGTATTTATTAAACTTGTTATCATCTATTCTCTTCCACCGCTGAAATTGTTAAGCGGGTGTTATTACCCCAACCCTACTCCTCCCTAATCTCGGGACGAGATTATTTTAAGGGGGAAAGGTCTGTAACATCCCAATTTTAGCAACCCAGATTTAATGTCAAAAAGGTAAAAATCAGGGGGAACAAAAACTTTTTCTTTCAATGTGTGCTTACTTCTTTGCTTGTGCTCAAGCAACTGCTTGGGTATTAGTTATGTTCTCCTCATCTCAACACTAGTTTACCAAAAACTATTTTACAAAAGAGATGTCTTGGCTCACCTTTCCTATTCTCAAAATATTCTGGCATTTCAAAACCTGAGCCAAGATGATTTTTGATACCACCAAATACTTTACTAGTCTCTATTACTAAAACTATGGATACCTATAGATATTAGCTCCTTATGTTTTCAAGACAGAACTTCAACTACTCTTATCCCTAGGTTTTTCCAAAACATCTATTAAAACCTTTTTATCTCAATCTTGTTAGAGATACCAAGATGATCCTTATATTACCTCAAAGCAAAACCCCTTCCAAATACCCCTCCTTACCTCCAAGCTAGGATTGATGGTAACACTAGTAATAGTTGGATAAGGATAGGATGAATTGCCTTAATCTGTTGTCTGATGATTGCCTTGATCTGCTGATTGCCTTGTTGCTTAGGATCTAGATTGAGCTAATCTAGTAGCTCATCCTTTAGGACCCAATCCTTGCTTGTGATCAACAATCTCAAGCTAAGCTTCCAAATCTGGATCTATCCTAAGCCCCTACAGCAATCATCTCATCTCATGTTTATCTCAATCTAAGGATAATCCCTCTGGATGGTTTCCAACTCAGTGGAGATCCCATCTAAGCTTGGATCCCATATACTTAGTTAATACCTCAACATCATCTCCTTGATCATGAGTTTGGAACCTAGCATCCTCTCAAAATCATAAACACTTGCACTCTAGTCTAAAAGCCTAAATCTGCCAAAATGGCTAAGTCTGGATTTCTTATCTGGATACCATTTTTGGAGCTCTACCTTTTCCAAATATGTGCATTATTGAGAATGTACTTGAACCATATTGTAGTAAATCTTTAAAACTACCAAGGCCCACTCTTGCCCTTGGATAAGCCATTCTAATCCCCACTCATCCATGATAGTTTTGCAGTCAAGATAATAATCTTATATGCAAATCTTCTCATCTTGCCTACTTTGAAAGAAGCTCACATCTATATGCTACCTCCCCTTGACCAAATCTTTGCCTGATTAGGACCCAATAATCATGGTCCACCAACTCCCACTTCACTTGTTCCCATGGGAGTCTTGTGCTTCTTAAGCCCACATGGTTTAGGAGGCTATCTGATGTATTTGTTATGGCAGCCTTATTTTCAACAAAGTTTGCCATCTCTCCTACTATCAAGCCTTAGCCAGAAAGCACTTACATTTGAGACCGGGCACTTCGTCATCAGGTGGAGAAGAACTAACAATCTGAAGATAGTTTCATCTTTCTAAAACTAGGTGTTGATTTTCTCTCAGTTCGAGGCACCATCCCCTGGGCTTATTAACTCTGTTAATTGCTCCTCATTCATCCATTATAAGCTAAACCTCCTGATCTTTTTGAGAGTCAGGGGCAAGCCCGGCCTAGCGCTTTAAAAAGGGTTGTCTGCATTACGGATTCACTATCAAAACTGGTAGTAAAAACAAGGGGCCACGTAAGGCATAGTTTACAAAATCAGAAAGGGGAGAACGCGTTGTAGAGCCTCTTTTTGGGTCTGTCTGCCGATCAAAAGGATTTAGAGTCCTTTTACCAACCAGTCAGAACCAATATTTCAGAGGAAAGTGGTAAATGGAGAGAATCGACTAAGCAGAGACTTTTAGGATCTTCTTTACATCGCACTTCCGCTCGGGTCGAGGCTGCCACTCGACCCTCACACGGATCAAAGAAGAGTGGGGAACCTCTCGCTGGTTTTTGGAATTCGACATCAGGAAGATCACCTCAAATGCAACCAAGCCCAACTCTTGTCTCCATGATCATCTATATGACTTGGTCTATCCATCCATATACCTCTTGTACCAAGGTGAGCTCTAAGCTCCCTAATCCAACCTTGCTTAGATGGCATCAGAACAACAAAACCCTAGATCCTCCAGAATCTAGTTTCTATCATTTTCACCCCTTTTCTTCAGAACCAAAGTTAACCTTCACGCCTACATAAAGTTTACATCATCTACCCTGGATAGAAACATCCCCAAATAATTCCCCCAAATTATTTGGATTATTTAACTACTTAATTTTCTTCACCTACCAATTTCCCAAAACCCTTGTCTTTAAGGACAAGTTGGTTTTTCTCCAAACCACCTTGCCAACTCAATGTATATTTGAGTTATCCATATCATACTCCATCTTCCCAACTCAAGAATAAATATTTTTGAGGTCCTTTATTATTTCTTTTTGCCCTTTTTCTTAAATGGCAGAAACAAGAAATAATTCTCCAAAAATACTTTCTCACCTCAACAAATCCCAACAAAATTCTCCAATCTGTAATATGGTATTTAGGACCATCCCACATCAAAAAAAAGCCTTGGCCAAAGTAAAAATATCAAATAAGCTTCTAGAAACTACTTCTGGACTATTTGAATATTTGAGGTTAAGTGGACTTTTAATAATTAGAAAAATCCCAAATAAATCTTGGAAGTGGACAAGGACCATGCCCTCCAACCAGGACCATTTCCCCATCTTGGCCAATTCAAATTTTTGGACTTCATTCATTACCCAAGTTTTGATCAAATATGGCATACCAATCAAAACCTTTATCCAAACCTCATCAAAGCTTGACAAGTAAGTCTCCTTAGTAGCACCCACCCCTCTGGTCGACTAGCACTATAGCTTGTCCCCACCATCCCTCTTCTCCTTTTGTTTGTTCATGGGAGAGACAATGGTCATGTCCCTTAAAGCCTTATTAAAATCCTCGCAGCAGACTCTCTGACTCTTCCCACCCTCCTCCACGACCAGGGCACACCCACAGGACCCACTCCACCACCCAAGCCATCCAATGGATGAGCACCTCCCTCCCTCCAAGCTTTCCCCATGGACTATGTCCATCATACACCCTCCTCCCTCACTTTATAAGGTCACAGGCCAGAGCAGCGCCCCTACCCTGGCTCATTTGCCCCCTCTCCTCTCCACTCACACCCCAGACCACCCCCTACCTTCCTATTGCCCTGCCCTGCTCGAGGAAGAAGAAGAAGAAAGGAGCTTCGGCCTCCCCTCTTCTTGCAAGCACAGCCCCCTCTCCTCTTGTTTCCTCCCTCTGCATGCACTCTCTCCGAGCTCCCCTGGCCCTTCGGAAGCTAACCCTATACTGCTCCTCAACATGCAGGCACCACCAAGCATGGTCCGGCGAGCTCCCGAGCGCAACCTCGCCAGCACCTCCGCTTGAACCTACTCCCGGCCTAGACCCCCACCTTTTCGCCCATCTCTGAGGTCTCCGAAGTGCGCCGCGTCCCCTCCACCGCCTCCCGGCCGCTCCCGAGCCCCGGTAAGCCTCCCCTCCGCCGATTCTCCTCTCTACTAGGGTTGCATCCCGCCAGGCATCGCCAGAGGAGGGAGACGACCAACCACCGTCGATCCCCTTCTAGATCCAACGTTCGCCGTCGCTCCTTACCACTTCGATGACACACCCCGGGCCGATGGGCCTCTCCCCGACGCCCTATTGCACCGTCCCGTGTGGTCAAGCACCACGAGCTGGGGCGAGATTCACCTCACGCAGCCCATTAGTCCTCAGATCCAGCCCTGCCACCCCCTTCTCCTTTTATATTCTTCTCCAGATCTGGAAAGTAGTAGTTTAGTTTAAATCCAAACGAAAATGCAAAACCACTTAAAATATCCAGATACCATTTTTTTAGGTACATGTATGTCTTCACAAAACTACAGACTTGGTGCTGGACCAAATTAGTGTTCAAAATAAAGATGATAAATCTTCTATCAAGATCTGTCCATATCACTAATTAATACCCCCAGAAATTTTCACATGTCCAAATGGAGAAAACCCAATTGGAAATTAAAGGTACTAACCATACCTTTCCATTCCCATAGTTCCCATAGTCACTTGCTCCCTAGATTACCAATAGCAAAAATAACAAAATCAGATAATTTCCGCCTTTAGTAATTTCTCTAGGTCATACCAAATGAGGTTTTGACCTACATCCAACTCCCAGCTAACACCCATAACCATATATTCGAAAACCCAGTATCTCATATTTTTATGAATCTCTGTTGAATTTTAGTGAATTAAACTCTTCTGTGCATAGTTTAATCACTAACCAAATCACTACAGTAGCTATGTAACTCCAAAAAGGTTGATTCCAATTTATAAAGAAAGGTATTTTCATCACCTAACATTTGTCCTTGAAATCAACTAAAATCTTCTGTAAAATAAATCTGATGAAAAAGACAAAACCCATCCAGTACTGCCTTTGGGAATTCCTCAAGGGCATTCTAGTAATTGTTTTAAGGTGATTCCAACTCCTCTTGAATAAGTTCATTAAATAATACCTTTTCATCCAAGGAAATAATTTTTGGAACTCCAGTGAAGTTCTGGTGAATTATTTCCTAAAACTAGAGTTTTACCCACTATAAAATCCATGATAAATCAAGGAAAATTGATAAAATAGTGAAACCACTTTTGTTGGCTTCATCTTATCAATACCTATCTAATGGTATCATTTTTACAATGGTATCATACAGACCAAGCCCTCGGTCAAATTCCCCTCCCTTAGGTAATCCTAAGACTAGAAATACAAAGGGACCCTTTTTCCTAATGCCTCCACATCCTTTGCTAGTCTCATCAAACCATCATCCCACATCCTACTGCCTCCTATATTGTAGTTATCCTTTAATTATTACTTGGTTTGATGTTTGTATGCTCGTGTTGATGGTAGTATTGTTTGTTTGCATGTATACTCGGTAACAGCGATAGTTGCGATTGTGTGACACCGAGAAGAAGGAAGCATCAGGGTTATCTTTATAATTGGTATTCTGGTTATCTAACGCCATCAAGGGACTTCTCGCTGGTCACAGTCAAGCCACCATTCCTAAACCCCTATGTTTACCCATTTTTTATCAACTATTTTATATCTTGTTTATGAATTGCATGATCAAAGGCATGGTTTGATTCAAATAAACGGACGTGAGTAGCTTGGCTCCTCCAAGTTATGAATGAGTGTCCATTGGACACCTACCCTATTTACACCTATCTCTTACCCCTTATAATGAGGCTAAGATGGTTAGCATCTTCCCTCTTGGAACCCTCAGAATTTCAAAGATAAAACTATTTTGGGGTTTTACCCTACTACAAAGTTTTCAAAATAAAACCCTTGGAAAAAGGCATCGTTCCGAGTGGAGTTTTTACTAAAGGAGATATGAGGAGGATAAAGAGAAAGTAGAATAAGGAATAAGTAAAGGGGTACTCAAGTCTTTTGACGGAACAATTTTATCAGTGCAACCACATTACCCTGGGTGGGACTCAGGGCTAGCTGGTAGTTTGTCCTCCTTGGTATGGACTACGCCATAACGCGTAGAAAGGGGTTAGAGTCCCCAGAAGCCGGTTCCTTTCCACTTAGGGGGTCTTCGTACCCGGAGAGGTTCCATTCAACTCCACGGAGTTGGCTGAAACTATGGAGCTCCCGAGGACGGTACCAGGTTAAGGCAGTACGGCTATAAGTGGTAAAGGATGCACAGGAAGGGAGATTCGGACTTGGGAAGTCAGGTACACGTCCCGGGGGAACCATTCAACCATAGGGAAAGTACCTATACTAGGGACAACAAATGAAAGGTTAGGTTCGATTATCCAGACCCCCGTCTACAGTGTGTAGAGGGTTGTGGTTCTATCCCGACGGATGTATTGATTCCTGTGGGTAAAGTGCACAAACTCTGAAGAGTCTAATCTATTCGAATAGCCGTGTCCATTGTAAGGTTCCCAACCTTAATAAGGTAGAGATCCCTGTGTTTACAATGCTAGCATCCACAGTTAAGATGTAATATCAAAAAACAAAGGTCATAATACAACTTTATAACCAGGAATAAAATAATTTATTACATCTTACATAGCTCATTTGGCTATCCCATTACAATGCAGCAGAATATAACAATATCATGGGGTCCTTCATCTTCAAAGTGCCACAGGCAGACATGTTGGTTGTAGACTTGTAATCCTAATCATTAAACTTCACTAATATCAAACAAACCTGCAACATAACAAGTTACAGCCACAAGGGTAAATACATTTGAATTGTATTGGCAAGTGATAATATGGTAGTATAGTGGAGTCTATCATCTATATGCATTTGGCTAAGTGGATCTTAGGCTTGCTTTGCTCAAAATAGATTTTCCTTATCATTTGAAAACACTAAGTTTTTGCTTGACAAAAATCTTTCCCAAGGCATCCTCCAATAGAAATTGGTGATCCTTTCAACCCTTGTTCACCCACAAGTTTTTAACTTAGAAATTTGGATGATGAGATTCTTGATAGCTTCCATGTCTTGATGCTCAAATTGTCCTTTGCCAGTGACATGGCTAAGTACTTAGATTTTACACTCTGCAGAGGTGGTGCACTTTCCCCACAAGACTTGGTTTCACCTAGACAAGATCTTTTAGAAGCCTTCCCTTAGACCGGAATGGATGCGCTCCAACCTATCAAACACCTACCACCAACTATCCATTTGTCTAAGTTATTGCAACCTATATGATCCAGGCAGAGCCCATAATGCCAAGTGGCTGCACTTGAAGCTTCTCAACATTTGACATCTCAAATCTCTTTGTTCCTGGGTGGCCATCCACAAGTGAGATACACACAAGGTTCACCAGTCCCCTGGCCTTGTGTAACCACTCAACATAAACCATTCCTTCCATTCCACCCAGGTGATTCATTCACTTAGTTGTTTTATTAAACAAAACACAAGTCCTCAGACTTAGAAATTTTCCTTAGCATGAATATATATTCCACCCTTGTTTTCTACTAGCTAAGCTAAGCATGATAGTAGTAGGAATCTTAACTTAGGAGAATTCTACTAAGGTTTCATCTACTAGGATTTCCCATAGCATGGTTTATACTTAGAAAAAATTCCATGCAAGTCTTACTTAGAAATATCACTAATGCATAGTGAAAATAATGGGACAAAAGTATGAAGCATCACTTGCCTTTTTGTTATAGAGTATAGGTTCACTCCTTGATCTTGCAATATTCACTCACTTCAAATCACTACAATTCAATCAAGCAAACAATATTTCAATTCTACCATTCAAGCAATTCATCACATAAAATGATAGAAACAAAAACAATGCATGGAAGCATGCAAGAGATTGTTTTATTTGTAAAAGTGGTTTCTAATGGTTAATAAACATTTGAAAACACCTAATGGTCATTTTTATAAAGTGGCAAAACCATTTGCAAAAGGTTTTACTTCATAAACCATTTTTAAAACAAGGTATCATTTTATGTGGTGTAGAAATGTTTTTAATAAGGCATCAATCTATAGGTTCATAAAATAAGTTTTCAATCATCAAACTTGGTGTTTGGGTCAGAGAGTTTATTTCAAAAACATTTCTTAAAGATTTCTACCAAAAGCATTTTTAATAAATAAACATTACTTTTGTTTGACTAGAAATGGTTTAAATCCAAAGTTTACTCTTTTGTTTTACCAAACACATTTTTGAAACCAAAATTTGTTTCCTATGGTCATTAGGTTCAAAACACACCATTTGCCAAAGATTTTATCCCCAAAATCTTTTTAGAACAATTTTTATATCCTAAACATGCATACACAAGTTTCTGCAAAAACAGTCAATTGAAAAGACGCTTTTTACTAAACAAAGTGCTTGGTTGGCTAGGGATTGTTTTGATGAATCCATTGATATAAAATTTGCAAAATTTGGACGTGTGGTTTGAAAGTTATGAATTTTACAAAATTGAACATCTAATAGGAAGTTTCTGTTTTTAAAACGAAGTCTGAGCCACGTGTCGTGTTCTTACTCGCTGATACCGTTTCGCGTGGATCAGAAACGTGAGGCATTGGATCTAATGACGATCGTGCGGCACATATCCATCCATACCCTTTCAGTTAAATGAATCTATCGCGTCACTACGATCTGGATCGGACGGCTATCATCGACTTGCCACTAACTGGCGGCGTGACGACGGTGGCGCGCAGCGGCGGTGCTCGGCTAGCGGCGGAGCTGGCGCTAGAGGAAGCAAGGAAGAGTAAGGAGATGCTCACCAGGTTCAGGAGATCACGGCGAAGCTCAAGGTACTCGCGGGAAGGCAAGGGGCGCACAAGGTTGCTCTCAATCTCTCGCCGGAGTTCTCTCTGGTGACGGTTGCTCTTAGTTGAAGACGAAGGTAAGGCTACGGTACATGCCAGAGCAAGTAAAGGATGTAGACAGATGCGCAAGATCGCGGTGAGCACGCGTGTGTGAAAGAGAAGGAGAGGCGCGGTCGGATTTTAACTCGAATGCTCATCGGAGTTATGGCAGACCACGGCGGCACTCAGACGTGGACGAAGTCGAGGTTCTAGGGCACGCGCGGTCATACGGGCGGTACTGGGAGATGAAGTGAACAATGGGGAGCACGCCCATGTGCGCCAGGGAGCAAGGGGAGGCGTGGGCTGGCCGGAATTGCCGCCGGAAAGCGTCGGAAGCAGCGGCGGTGTAGGTGTTAATGGGGACGGCCTGGGGGCTCTTTTGCCGCGGTGTTGGAGGGGAAATGAAGGGTAGAGAGGGGTGATTAGTAGGGCGTAGTTGTAGCAGCGATTACTCGCGGAATTAAGGTGAATTTAATCCGCGGATTTCTAGCAGAAACGGGAGAGAGGGAGAAGAAGAACTAGTCGCGCGTGGTTGAAGACGCTGACGTTTTCGGTGGGTCCACCCGTCGGCGAGGGAGAGACGCGGTGCGTGGGGTCGAGAAATTAGTGACTGCGCGGGTGAGAGTTTGAGTAGAAAACTCTTCGCGCTGCGAGAGAGAGGGAGTGGGCTGCTGTTGGTCTCAATGGGCTAGTTAGGCTGGGCTGGGTCCTTTTCATATTTTTTTTGTTCTGTTTGTTTTTCCTTTTCTCATTTGATTTTTCGTTTTGATTTTGAATAAGCAATTCAAACATTCATTCGAATTCAAACCCTAGCCAAAATTTGTGTAGGTTTAAATACTGATTAATAAAACATTCTGATATCATTTTTAGAATAATTTATTTATTCTTTTTAAGTCTTTTAGTTATTGAAAAATAGGCTCTAGTTTTAATTAGATAATATTTAATAATATTTTTAAATCTCCATTTAAATTCTTAAACTTTCAAAATCCTTTCAGTAGGTTTTTATTTGTTTATTTGGGTTCAAATAATTCATCTTGAATTATTTGGAAAGTATTTAATATGAATCATAATTCATTTGAATTGGGTATTTGTTTTAATTCCAATGGAATTTAATTTAGTTTTAATTCCCTAATTTTTATTTGGAAGTTTTATTTAATCTTATTTAAGTTGAATTAAACCATTTTTATTTCACTTGGGTAAATTCCAAATTACTATTTTCTCAAGAATTAAGTAATTATTCTTATTAGAGATTTGTCTTTATTAAAATAGGGATAGAATGGTTAATGCCATTTTATTTTATTTTGGAAATTCTTTATCATTTTATTTTATTTGGATTTTGGATTATAATTCTTTCCATTTGCTTATGGTCTTAGCCAAGTTTTAATTTGGTCTTTAAATATTCTTTATTTAATATTTCTTTCTTCATCTTATAAAATCCATATCTTTTTATTTAGAGATCCAAACTTGGTGATTCTAATTTTGTAAAATCTTGTTTAATAATTGTTTATCCTTTTAAATCTCTTTAGGATTATTTGCTCTCCATTTGGTATGGATTTATAAATAGATTCTTTATTAGCTTGGAAATTACTTTTCCTTTATCTTATTAAATTCATAAGATTTTATCTATGGCTCCAAATTAAGTGAAACCAATTTATATGGCTTTATAATATTTCTATTTGTCATTCTTGATCATTTGTAAATGTTTGTTGACAAAAAATTTATATGGATCAAATCCATAGGCTTGGAGATAACTTGGAAATGATTTTATTCCATTAGGGTTTAGGGTTTTGGATTTATTTTCTAAGTGTTTAAATTGCCAGATGCATTTTATGAGGAATGCATTTTATTTGATTTGAATTTTAGTTGGATTCAAAATTAACCAAAGTTTGTTCAAGATGGGATTTTAAGTTTCCATTTAGAAACAAAAGTTTCTTCCCACCCTGATTTTCAACAATAATTTATTTTGTTTATTTTATTTTTCACATTACAAGATTTGGAAAATCTTGGGATGTGACAGGCTATCACCCTTAAAATAAATCTCGTCCCGAGATTTGGGGAGGCTAGGGGTTACAAGTTGGCTCAAAGCATCTAGGATACTACCACCCTTAAAAAAAATTCCAACTAGATTACATCTTGGCTTGCTTGGGATCTTGTTGAAATCTCTCTGGACAAACATCTGCATAGTGTCCTTTGTTTCCACATTTGAAACATGTGACAAGGATGAGATCCTTCATAGGCTTCATCTTGTGCTTCATCTTTTCTGGACAGTTGCTTGCATAATGTCCTTGGTTACCACAATTGTAACATGTGATAAGATTGAGTTCATCATGTATCTTCTGTGGACAAGTTGCTACATAATGGCCTATATCTTTGCAGTTGTTGCACCACACTTGGCTAATTTCCTTATACTTCTTCTTCTCTGGACATTCACTGGCATAGTGTCCCATTTCTTTGCAATGGCCACATTGCACATGGCTTTTGTCCTTCTTTTTCTTGGGTTTCTCCAAAGCTAGGAGTGCTTCTAGTTCATGTTCTTCATATGTTATCTCAAAGGTAGGAACAGTTCCTGGTCTCCTTGAACTTCTATTACTCCTTGGATAATACATATGTCTCCTTTTTGGTCCTTTGAATTGAGTCATATTGCTGGGAGGTACAAGCTGAGATTTTCCTTTGTCTTCATCCCTCTTGGTAGACTTGGCTCTCTCATGGTAGTCTGCAATCAGTTGTTGCACTCCACCTTGTTTCCTTTGTTCAACTATGGAATAGATGGGGCATTGGATAGGGACATGATTGTTCCCTTCACATAGGTAACAAGTAGCTTGGGATGTGGGGCATTGGTCAATTGGATGTTTCTCTTCACAATTGGGGCATTGATCTTCATGCTCCTTGGAAGTGTGATCCTTGTCTCCACAAATATTGCCAGCTTGGGTTCCATCTAGAATAACATCTTTGTCATCCTTGTTGTCACAAACTCTTTTGGAAGAGCTGTTTCCCATGTTGATCATTTGATCGGTCACCTTATGCAACAATTGGGTTTGGGTTTCCAAAAACCTTTGCATGGTTGGATCTACCTCACTGGTGTTGGCTATGAATTGAGCTGTCACTTGGTTCAAATGGGTTTGGGTTACTATGAGTTCTCTCATGTTGTCCTCTTGGTTGTTGTTGTTGTTATCACCATCCTTGATGTTGGTGTTTCTTGGAGAAGTCATCTGTTTGGGTTGGATTGGGATTAAAATAGGCAAAATATTTCTAAGGAATCAATTCTAATCACACACATCACAATTCACTCAAGTAATGTGCAAGCAATCACAAACAAACATTCCACTCAAACAACAAGTTTCAAGCATATTTTTAGACAACCAAAAATATTTTTGTTACACCACATAATTTGGTGTGTTTGACTTAAACTAAATATGGTGGTCCATCTATATGGTTCACTTGAGATCTTTCCATCCTTCTTAGTTGATTCTTCACGAACAAGATCTTTGTATCCTTGGAGAAAATTTCTTGTGTCTTGGTCACAAAACTTCAAAGGTGATGATGGTTCCTTCTAAGTTGTGTTTCCTTAGTCCTCAAGTCTTGAGTAACATTTCTTGTCTCACTTGTAGTCCTTAGTGATATCCAAGGTTGAAGTCCTTGGTGAAAATGTTGAAGTCACTAGAGTTGAATATGTTGAAGTCATTAGAGTTGATGAAGTCCTTTGCTCATGGTGAAGTCTTTGGCCATCGGGTAGGCTTGTCCATCAAGTTTGAAATAGAAGAGATGTAGAGTTGAAACCAAAATGGTTGAGGAAACAGTTTTGCAAGATTGTTTGTAAATAAGTTTTTGGAACAAATACAACTCCTATTTTTTTCTAAGGGGTTTGTCCAATCCTAGGTTTACAAATCCTACAGGCAACACAATGCTCTGATACCATCTATAAGGTTCCCAACCTTAATAAGGTAGAGATCCATGTGTTACAATGCTAGTCCCTGGATCAATAGCTAGCATCCACAGTTAAGATGTAATATCAAGAAACAAAGGTCATAATACAACTTTATAACCAGGAATAAAATAATTTATTACATCTTACATAGCTCATTTAGCTATCCCATTACAATGCAGCAGAATATAACAATAGCATGGGGTCCTTCATCTTCAAAGTGCCACAGTGACATATGTTGTAGACTTGTAATCCTAATCATTAAACTTCACTAATATCAAACAAACCTGCAACATAACAAGTTACAGCCACAAGGGTCAATACATTTGAATTGTATTGGCAAGTGATACTATGGTAGTATAGTGGAGTCTATCATCTATATGCATTTGGCTAAGTGGAGCTTAGGCTTGCTTTGCTCAAAATAGATTTTCCTTATCATTTGAAAACACTAAGTTTTTGCTTGACAAAAATCTTTCCCAAGGCATCCCCCAATAGAAATTGGTGATCCTTTCAACCCTTGTTCACCCACAAGTTTTTAACTTAGAAATTTGGATGCTAAGATTATTGATAGCTTCCATGTCTTGATGCTCAAATTGTCCTTTGCCAGGGACATGGCTAAGTACTTAGATTTTACACTCTGCAGAGGTGGTGCACTTTCCCCACAAGACTTGGTTTCACCAAGACAAGATCTTTCAGAAGCCTTCCCTTAGACCAGAATGGACGCGCTCCAACCTATCAAACCCCTACCACCAACTGTCCATTTGGCTAAGTTATTGCAACCTATATGATCCAGGCAGAGCCCATAATGCCAAGTGGCTGGACTTGAAGCTTCTCAACATTTGACATCTCAAATCTCTTTGTTCCTGGGTGGCCATCCACAAGTGAGATACACAAGGTTCACCAGTCCACTGGCCTTGTGTAACCACTCAACATAAACCATTCCTTCCATTCCACCCAGGTGATTCATTCACTTAGTTGTTTTATTAAACAAAACACGTCCTCAGACTTAGAAATTTTCCTTAGCATGAACATATATTCCACCCTTGTTTTCTACTAGCTAAGCTAATCATGATAGTAGTAGGAATCTTAACTTAGGAGAATTCTACTAAGGTTTCATCTACTAGGATTTCCCATAGCATGGTTTATACTTAGCAAAAATTCCATGCAAGTCTTACTTAGAAATATCACTAATGCATAGTGAAAATAATGGGACAAAAGTATGAAGCATCACTTGCCTTTTTGGTAGAGAGTATAGGTTCACTCCTTGATCTTGCAATATTCACTCACTTCAAATCACTACAATTCAATCAAGCAAACAATATTTCAATTCTACCATTCAAGCAATTCATCACATAAAATGATAGAAACAAAAACAATGCATCAAGCATGCAAGAGATTGTTTTATTTGTAAAAGTGGTTTCTAATGATTCATAAACATTTGAAAACACCTAATGGTCATTTTTATAAAGTGGCAAAACCATTTGAAAAAGGTTTTACTTCATAAACCATTTTTAAAACAAGGTATCATTTTATGTGGTGTAGAAATGTTTTTAATAAGGCATCAATCTATAGGTTCATAAAATAAGTTTTCAATCATCAAACTTGGTGTTTGGGTCAGAGAGTTTATTTCAAAAACATTTCTTAAAGATTTCTACCAAAAGCATTTTTAATAAATAAACATTACTTTTGTTTGACTAGAAATGGTTTAAATCCAAAGTTTACTCTTTTGTTTCACCAAACACATTTTTGAAACCACAATTTGTTTCCTATGGTCAGTAGGTTCAAAACACACCATTTGCCAAAGATTTTATCCCCAAAATCTTTTTAGAACAATTTTTATATCCTAAACATGCATACACAAGTTTCTGCAAAAACAATCAATTTAACAGAAGATTTTTACTAAACAAAGTGCATGGTTGGCTAGGGCTTGTTTTGCTGAATCCATTGATATAAAATTTGCAAAATTTGGACGTGTGGTTTGAAAGTTATGAATTTTACAAAATTGAACATCTAATAGGAAGTTTCTGTTTTTAAAACGAAGTCTGAGCCACGTGTCGTGTTCTTACTCGCTGATACCGTTTCGCGTGGATCAGCGACGTGAGGCGTTGGATCTAATGACGATCGTGCGGCACAGATCCATCCATACCCTTTCAGTTAAATGAATCTATCGCGTCACTACGATCTGGATCGGACGGCTATCATCGACTTGACACTAACTGGCGGCGCGACAACGGTGGCGCGCGGTGGCGGTGCTCGGATAGCGGCGGAGCTGGCGCTAGAGGAAGCAAGGAAGAGTAAGGAGATGCTCACCAGGTTCAGGAGATCACGGCGAAGCTCAAGGTACTCGCTGGAAGGCAAGGGGCGCACGAGGTTGCTGTCAATCTCTCGCCGGAGTTCTCTCTGGTGACGGTTGCTCTCGGTTGAAGACCAAGGTGACGCTACGGTACATGCCAGAGCAAGTAAAGGATGCAGTCAGATGCGCAAGATCGCGGTGAGCACGCATGTGTGAAAGAGAAGGAGAGGCGCGGTCGGATTTTACCTCGAATGCTCATCGGAGTTATGGCAGACCATGGCGACGCTCAGACGTGGACGAAGTCGAGGTTCTAGGGCACGCGCGGTCATACGGGCGGGACTGGGAGATGTAGTGAACAATGGGGAGCACGCCTGTGTGCGCCAGGGAGCAAGGGGAGGCGTGGGCTGGCCGGAATTGCCGCCGGAAAGCGTCGGAATCAGCGGCGGTGTAGGTGTTAATGGGGACGGCCTGGGGGCTCTTTTGCCGCGGTGTCGGAGGGGAAATGAAGGGTAGAGAGGGGTGATTATTAGGGCGTAGTTATAGCAGCGATTACTCGCGGAATTAAGGTGAATTTAATCCGTGGATTTCTAGCAGAAACGGGAGAGAGGGAGAAGAAGAACTAGTCGCGTGTGGTTGAAGACGCTGACGTGTTCGGTGGGTCCAGCGGTCAGCGAGAGAGAGAGGGGGTGCATGGGGTCGAGAAATTAGTGACTGCGCGGGTGAGAGTTTGAGTAAACGCCAGCATGCGAGAGAGGGAGTGGGCTGCTGTTGGGCTTAATGGGCTAGTTAGGCTGGGCTGGGTCCTTTTCATATTTTTTTTGTTCTGTTTGTTTTTCCTTTTCTCATTTGATTTTTCTATTTTGATTTTGAATAAGCAATTCAAACATTCATTCGAATTCAAACCCTTGCCAAAATTTGTGTAGGTTTAAATACTGATTAATAAAACATTCTGATATCATTTTTAGAATAATTTATTTATTCGTCTTTTAATTATTCAAAAATAGGCTCTAGTTTTAATTAGATAAGATTTAATAATATTTTTAAATCTCCATTTAAATTCTTAAACTTTCCAAATCCTTTCAGTAGGTTTTTATTTGTTTATTTGGGTTCAAATAATTCATCTTGAATTATTTGGAAAGTATTTAATATGAATCATAATTCATTTGAATTGGGTATTTGTTTTAATTCCAATGGAATTTAATATAGTTTTAATTCCCTAATTTTTATTTGGAAGTTTTCTTTAATCTTATTTAAGTTGAATTAAACCATTTTTATTTCACTTGGGTAAACTTCAAATTACTATTTTCTCAAGAATTAAGTAATTATTCTTATTAGAGATTTGTCTTTATTAAAATAGGGATAGAATGGTTAATGCCATTTTATTTTATTTTGTAAATTCTTTATCATTTTATTTTATTTGGATTTTGGATTATAATTCTTTCCATTTGCTTATGGTCTTGGCCAAGTTTTAATTTGGTCTTTAAATATTCTTTATTTAATATTTCTTTCTTCATCTTATAAAATCCATATCTTTTTATTTAGAGATCCAAACTTGGTGATTCTCATTTTGTAAAATCTTGTTTAATAATTGTTTATCATTTTAAATCTCTTTAGGATTATTTGCTCAGCATTTGGTATGGATTTATAGATAGATTCTTTATTAGCTTTGGAAATTACTTTTCGTTTATCTTATTAAATTCATAAGATTTTATCTATGGCTCCAAATTAAGTGAAACCAATTTATATGGCTTTATAATATTTCTATTTGTCATTCTTGATTATTTGTAAATGTTTGTTGACAAAATTTTATATGGATCAAATCCATAGGCTTGGAGATAACTTGGAAATGATTTTATTCCATTAGGGTTTAGGGTTTTGGATTTATTTTCCAAGTGATTAAATTGCCAGATGCATTTTATGAGGAATGCATTTTATTTGATTTGAATTTTAGTTGGATTCAAAATTAACCAAAGTTTGTTCAATATGGGATTTTAAGTTTCCATTTAGAAACAAAAGTTTCTTCTCACCCTGATTTTCAACAATAATTTATTTTGTTTATTTTATTTTTCACATTACAAGATTTGGAAAATCTTGGGATGTGACATCCATGGTCAAGGACGGTTGGAAAGGTGATTACTAGGAGTACCGGGAGAAAAGTTGAGATGAATGAAAAGGATGTGACTTGGCCACGAGGAAGGATATGGAATGAGTTTGGCTTTGACTAGAGATGGTCGATAAAGATTTAAAAAGGGTTTTATTACCAAAACTGTTTTTAAATCTTTTAACAAAGATGTGGAGATGTCCAGGTTTTCTAAAAGGACGCGTATTTTACAAAAACTCTTTTCCAACAAAGATATAGATATGCCAATGTAGTTCTTTCAAAAAGCAACTATAGTATAGAGCTTTCTCGCCACAGCCAAAAATATGCATTATCCTTGTTACCTTGTCTCAGTGGTCTTGCGAGTACATTCAAAGTACTCACCGGCATTGTCCCTAGCTATTTACTTGGCCAGATTGCAGATGTTAAGAAGGAACGAAGGAGTCGACGTCTATGCGAGCTAGGCCGTCTTCCCAGTCAGTTGCCTATAGGATAAGGCACAGGCTCTGTGCTGAAGACTTCCGCTACTTGTGTTGTAATCGCCATAAACGCCTCCTTGTAAGTTGTTGTACTCGTTAATTAAGGATGATGTAATGATACTGGTCAGTTATTCTCACGGCTCACTGATCATGGGAACGTGAATGATATGCATAACGGGTATTCTCGGACCGTAAATCCAGGGTGCCACATACGCATTGGCGGTTCTCTATGATACACATGTACTTACTATGACAAGAACTTGCAAGTAACTAAACTTGAGTAGCATGAGGAGCGGCCCTCATATTGAAGGGACATGACATTGCCAACTTATACTTTGTCAAGCATATACTCCATAGTTTGTTCACTTTAACCTTAATCACTTAAAGATGCTTATGATAGGGGCAATGAGGGCTGAAAGCTAACAAGTACCATAATTTTTGGAACCACTTTTTGATACTTGAAATCCCTGCTTCCCTTATGAAGGGCCCTTCTTCCACTATTATATTGAGTCTTCACCTTCGATCCTTAGGCACCAATTAAGAGAGCATAGTTGCCATTCTTAGTTCTATGTGCATTGTCCCAAAACTTATTGATTGATGCATATTATTGATAATACTTGTTCTTGTGCTATTTGTATCTAGTCACTCTTATGAACTTAGAAGGTGTCCTATGCATCTATTTGCTACTCCATGAGGGACAAGATGAATGCCACTATGCTATGTTTTCTGTATGTGAAACAAACAAACATTTTTCAATGCATGTTATTCTTGATCTTTGTTTGTAACCTTTCATGTTGCATGCATAGTTACTTTGTCTTACTGTTAGAACTCCATCTTTCATGCTCATGTTTAGAGTTCTTTGATCCCAGCTTTCATTGCTTGCAAATTGTTTGATCTTGATTTTGATGGTGCATGTCACCTTAAAAATTATTATTTTTATCACTTACCTACTCGAGGACGAGCAGGAGTTAAGCTTGGGGATGCTTGATACGTCGGAAACGTATCTATGATTTTTGATGTTCCATGCTTGTTTAGTATCTACTTTGCTTTGTCTACACTTTGAGGTGTTTTTATATGTTTTCTGGTACTAATATATTAACAAGCTGCCACAGTGCCAGTTGCCTATTTTTCTGTTTTTGGTTCCAGAAAGGCAGAAAATCAATATTCTCAGAATTGGACGGGACAAAAGCCAAAGTCAATATTTTACCGTGGGGAACACGAAGCCAGAGTATGAGACAGAGGGGAGGCACCAGGGGGCCAAATCCCCTGGCAGCGCGGGCTAGGGCTAGCAGCGCCTGGGGTGTGACCACCCTGGTCGCCCCCTACCTAGCCTCTTCTCCTATAAAGACCCCCCGATGCATAAACCCTAAGTACCCGATCAATATTCCACGAAACGATCTGTAGCCACCACCACCATCGTCCCTAGATCGGGGGGATCTGAACCTCTTCTCGGCAACCTGCCGGAGGGGAGATCATCCCGGAGGCCTTCTTATTCATCATGCCATCCTCCGGTATGAAGTCTGAGTAGTTCCACTTTAGACTACGGGTCCATGTAGTAGCTAGATGGTTGTATCTTGTGGCATCCCGCAAAACCACTACTAGAAAATCGCGTTGTTTTTGTGCATTGCATCATCATGACCGCATGCTCATGTCATCATGCCACATTGCATTTGAGCATCGTCATCATCTTGCATTTGCTTGCATAAAACTATTGCGGAAAAACCTAATTTGTTTTCTAAACGCCCCGTCTTAATTCAAACGCAAAACCCGGGTCACCGGAATATTTTGTTTTGTTTGCTGTCGGTTTGCAAAAGCCGGTTTGCAACAAATGAAATTATTGAATTATTTTTAGTGGGGCAGTCGAACGGGCCGAATAGACCCGAACGACCACCCCCAGAAATAAAAATCGGTCCGCCCAAATTCCTAAACCTACCCAACCTAGTCTACACAGCCCCCCTCCACCTCACCCCACCCAATCCCCTCTCGCCACCTCACCCCATCTCTCCCCCTCAACCAATCCCCATCTGCCACCTAGACTAAACCCACCCCCACTCACCCACACAACACACACACGCACACAGCACCTGCACCATACCGCCCTGGACCCCACCACGCACACACACGCAGACGCCCGGCCCCACTCACACGCCTGCCCCGTCGTCCCTCCCCCTGGCCCACCTCTTTTCCTCTCTCCTTCCTCCTCTCTTCCCCAACGCCAGCGCCCCGCCTCCGCCTGCAGCCTTCCCTCCGGCTCACCTCCCCGGCCTCGGCCTCCACCCCGGCGCTCACCTGCCCCGCGTGTCCTCTTCCTCTCCCCTTCCGCGCTCGCCCACCTCTCCCGCGACCGCTCCCGCCTCGCCGTCGCCTCACCCTCTCCTGGAGGCGCGCCGGCATCCCGCCTCAGCGCGGCCCCTCCCCTCGCCGAGTTCCTCCTCCGGTCCCGACGCGAGCCTCCCTCCCCGAGCCCCTCGCGCCGACCCCGCCTCCTCTGGCTCCGCCCCGAGCCCGCCCACCTTCCTTCTTCCCTGTCCCTGCTCCCCTTCCCGCGTCGCCGGCCGTCCGCCGCCCCGCACCAGCAGAGCTCCGCCGCCCACTCCCCTCTGCCTCGCTCCCGTTGGCCCCGCTCTCCCCGCCCTTGCTCCTGCTCCCTCTGCCCGGTTCTCCTCCGGCCCCGCCCGGCCTCCTCGCCCTCTGCCGGCCGCGGGATGCGACCCCAAGCCCTCCGGCCGCCTCCTTCCCCCTCGCCGCCGGCCGCACCCCTCGCCTCTCCGGCGCGTCCTCCGCCCTCCACCCTCTCCTCCCTGCCGCGGCCGCCTCGGCCGAGCCCGACCCGACCCTAGCCTCTCCGTCCCTCCGCCGCTTCGAGTCAACCCCGAGTGCGCCGCTGCCTGCGACCCCGGTGGTCCTCTGCTCCTTTTTCCCTCGGTACCGTGCGCCTCCTGGGGTCGATCCAAGCCCAGCCCGGGACGCGGTGCTCGCTCGAGGATACCTTGTTCAGGTTCTGGAACTGTAGTTCGGCTGCAACTGTCATCTTGCAGTGTGTTTTGTGGTGGCGTTGGTGACCAAACAAAGATGTTGCGGTGCCAATGAGGTCTCACGTTCCTGTGCACACTTCGCCATCAAGTTCCACCCCCCGAAGACCAAGACCCGATGACCGAGACCAAGTTTGGCATCGTTGATCAAGATAGGACCTCGAGGCCTTCTACATGGGACGCCCAGATCTCCTTCCCGAAATTCGACGCCTCGATCCTGCGGATCCGAAGACCACAAGTGCGACAAGTACTCCTTCCCGGATGTGATGCTCGAGAACCCAGGCGGTAAGGACACCGACGCATAACGCCAAGTTCTTCAACCCGGACTCCAAGACCGACCCGACCCGCGGACCCGACAAGATCCTCGCAACGACAAAAACGACATCGACCAGGGCGGACCCGATGTGCCCCCGACGCCAACCAAGTCCTTCTTCCCGGGTGCGACAAGATCTACTTCCGTGTACGAGACCGAACCCCAGATCCGGACACTGAGACCGAACCCCCGAACCCCGGAACCCCAAGATCGCCCGAACCCTAATGTGTGACCCCTTTTCTCGAACCCTATATTAAAATGATATTAATTGTTGCATATAAAACTGTCATACTTGCATGCATATTTGTGTGGTTTGGGGGCCTTATGCCGATTCACCTCTAATTAAATATGGGGCCCATATGCGGGCAAATCTAGTCTCATATCGGCCTCACTTAAATTTATGTAGCGAACCCGGTGCTATCTTTTGCCATGCTAATACAACATTTAAATTGCGGGGAAGTTAAACAACATGAACCACCTAATTAATTGTCGGGACCCCGGTTCTGCTTAATATGACCTAATTGCATCGCACCTTTGCTATGTCATGCATCATACATGCATCATGCCCGATCTTCTGCCGATCTTAAATATTGCATCCGGTGTTTCTTCTAGTGTTTTGCTTCTTCGCGGATAAGGCCGTTGAGTTGATGTGAGCTTCGCCCCGATCTTCGGTTGAACCTTCGACAATGTTTTCAGGCGAGCATCTCCCCCCTTTCTACCTATCTTACTTTTATAGTATTTATTCCCTCCTGTTGATCTATTGCTATCTGTGTTGCGTTGCTCTAGTTTCCGTACCCTTGATATCCCTTGCAGCCTTATATTGCCTTGGCCACATCCTATTACTTGTTGTTTGGTAGATAGTTGGACTTGCGCGTCGTAGTCGCTTGCTTAAGTGTTGTTGCGTGTTGTCAAGTGCCACAGTTGTTGGAGTAATGCCGCATGTTGATGTTGGAGATGATCATGGTTTTACTTATCGTTCACTTTAATTCCTGTTTAACAACTAAAATTGAAGTAAGCAGAGGCATCGGTGGGTGATAGATAATATTTGGTTTCCGAATGCCCACTTGTGTCCCGTAGGACCCCGAGTACTTGATACCTGTTCCTTGATTTATCACGCTATCCACATCCGGGAGGATTATGGGACCCCCCTGAGCCAGAGCTTGATTCAGTCTTATTTCTTAGGGCCACAAACTAGTTTGAGGTTTTATTTACTATCATGTACTTATGCCATGCTACTTCTGTATTTACGATTGTGCGAGGAGCACACTGTACTGTTTACGATCGTGGCACGATTCCGCGGTGTCGACAAGCCCAGCCACACTTTCGGGTTCCCATTCGTTCACAGCCGTCCCCACAACCTTAAGTCCGTCTCGGAGCCGGCCGGCTTGCTATGGTCTACTTTAAGGGTGGCCTGAAATATTTCTGAATCCTGTGATTGCTTTGTCGTGAAGGCCTCGTTGGGTTTTGATTTGGTTTTTCCGAGGTTGATCGAGTGTGTGTTGCTATTTGTGCACCCCGGCCGGGTTAAAACTTTCTGAAAGCCATGTCCGCGGTTATGGACGACTTGGAGCACAGTGTCTCGACCATAGACAAGCATAACTAAAGTAGTGCTATAAATTTGACTTTATAATGACTAGTAATCAGCTTCACTATAATGGAATGGCTAAATAATACTGCCAACAATTGCTTGCTTGGGTTGTCGTTTGCGACCATTGTACCTGACTAGTAAGTATTGCAACTACAACGGAATGGCTAAATAAAAGTACCAACAACTGCTGGGTTTTGGATTTATCTCATGCTACTTGTATCTGAATAGTAATTGATGCAACTATAACGGAATGGTTAACTAAAAGTGCCCACTGCTTATTTTATCCGGATGATTATCTAAACCTGACTAGCAATTGCTGCAACGATAACTGAATAAGTAAAACTGCCAACGGTGTGAGTTCCTCGGTTGACTTCCTCGTTTGGTCTCGAGGGGGAAACGCCAGGATGGGTTTGATTGGTGGTAGTATCAGGTTGGTTCCGAATAGGTATTTCTTCCCCCTCTCCGATTGCCGCCAGTTGCATCGAGTCTCTATAGGTTGTTTAGTGCATGCTGCCGCTGCCGCTCAGTCCACCATACCTATGTAGGCGAGGACCGCCGAGTTCTAGTCTCGCCGTCTTGGCCTCGATCTTGCGACTCCTCTTTTCCTTTGCCCTTTGTCGGCACCCTTTTGTTTAAGGGTTTTGAGATGCGGCGTCGTTAGCGGTGGTTACCCTTCCGGCTTGGCACAGGGGTTATGGACGCCATTGGTTATTCTTCAGGGCTCTTAGCCCCATTTGCATCTTGTCCGTAGTCGGACGCTATATCATTTTCAAGGTGATTTGGTTCTTTGTATATTATATCTGTATTCTTGACTCTTTGAGTCGCTGTTGTATATATATATATGTTTTGTGGGCCCCATCGAGGACTGTTGTGTAATGTTATTACTTCGTTTTCCACCTGCACGAAAGTGCCTGGTGGGCACCTTTGAATCGTTTCTATGCGGGTTTGGCGAGTTTCGCTAAAACTTGCATAGGGTCGATTCCGAGGGTGTTACATATCTCCTCCTTTGTGCTACCATGTTTAGATCTTGTGAGCTCCATTCATGATCAAGATCATCTATTTGTAATCATGCATGTTGTGTTTGCGGGGATCCGATGGATATTGATATTAGATGATTAATAGTTTTGTCTTATTGATTCTATCATGTCTGTGTTGTTTATGATCTTGCATGCTCTCTGTTTCTAGTAGCTATCTTGGCCAAGTAGATGCTAGTGACTCCAAGAGGGGTATTTATGCTAGATAGTGGGTTCATGCCTCTATTTAATCTAAGGGAAGTGACAGAAATCTCTAAGGTTGTAGATGTGTTGTTGCCACTAGGGAGAAAACAACGGTCTCTTGTTCATGGAACAAGTGGGTTGTTTACCTTACACACTTTGCTTAAAGCAGTTATCTGTAGCTTGCAACTTAATACTGGAGGGGGTTCAGATGATAACCTGAAGGTGGATTTCTAGTCATAGATGCAGTTGGATGGCGATCTATGTATCTTGTTGTATTACCCAATCGAATCTCATAGGATCATGAATGTCTAGTATTGCATTGTTATGTCTTGCTCGGTCCTGTCAATTGCCTTGCTATAATTTGTTTACCCAGGATATTATGTTTGTTTATCTTAAGGAGAACACATCTAGTGAACTATGGACCCTGGTCCAATCTTTACCATTGATACATCTTCCACTGTTACTGTTTACTTGCTGCAAACTAATATTACCTTCCACACCATACAGTTAATCCTTTGTTACAGCAACCGGTTAGATTGACAACATCATTGTTTGTTGGGGAAAAGTCTTGAGTTTGTGTTGTGCAGGTCTCCAAGTTTCTAGCAACATCTTTGAGACGTTTTCTTCCTCCTACTGGTTCAATAACCTCGGTTTCTTACTGAGGGAAGACTTGCTGCTGTGCTCATCACACCTTGCTATTGGGGTCTCCCAACGAAGCGCTACCACGTGCCATCAATAATCGCCTCATGTCCATTCATACCTTCAATCCGGATTACGGATGCAGCATAGTAGCTTTTTCTAGGTTTAATCAAACCTTGGGAAACTAATAGGAATGAAAATAAGAACACGTCTACAAGACTTTGTTTTTTTTGTTTTACCTTTGTTTACCAACCAATCTAGTTTAATTTATATTGTGGGTTGTATCAATGTATGGAGATAGGCCAGGGTTCAAGATCCACCTGCAGCTGCACATCATATGGGATAAAAGATAATAATAATAAGCATAGTCATGTGTAAGGTTCTAATATAGATAATATTTTGTGGGCAACACATCCTAATATACTAGAGCCCCTAAGAGGCCACATGCATAGAAATAGTATTTTGATCCAACCGAGTGTACCACAAAGCACCAGACTACAAATGATTATTAAGTGTAAAACACAAATCAAAGAATTAAGTGGTGATGTTGTTGTGATCGTGAATAGGTTGCTGAGTGTGGCGTCCCGCAAAACCACTACTAGAAAATCGCGTTGAATTTGTGCATTGCATCGTCATCATCATGCATTGTTTGCCAAAACTATGTTTGCAAAACCCGTCTTTGTTTTCCAAACGCCCCATCTTATTCAAACACCGAACACCGGGTCCCCGGAATATTTTATTTGGCCGCTATCGGTTTGCGCACGGCCCGTTTAAAACAAATAAAAATTATATTAATTTTAGCGATCGAGCAGGCCGTCAGGCGAACGACCACCCCCAGATTTTAAAACGGTCCAACCTGCCGCCCTTCCTAAAACCTAAATCTACCCAGAAACCTACCCACCCTACCTGGCCACATCACCCCAGCCAATAGGCCTGTGCCACCTCAGCTCCCCTCTCCCCTCACCCACTCAAAACCTGCCACTTGGCCAGACCCCACCCCCCTCTCTCTCCTCCCTCACCTCTCTCTCTCAGCTCCCACCAGACCCGCACCCTCCCTGCTACACGCACACGCACACCCCACAGCAGCCACCCTCCCCACTTCCCCCCTGACGCGCGGGCCCCGCGTGGACCCCACCCGGTCCCACCTACCACCTAACCGTGCCCTGTTCATCTCCTTCCTCTCCCCTCACGCGTCTCTCTCACCCCGCGCGCAGCCCCTGCCTCCTCTGCCTCGCGGCCATGTGCCTCCCCTCTTCCAGCCAGCGGCCTCCACCCTCCCGTGCGCCTCCCTTCTCCTCCAGCCCGTCGCCCCATAGCGACCCGCCTCCTCCGTCCCTTCTGCTCATGAGCTCCGCCAGCCAGCGACCGCCCCGCCTCCCTCGAGCCCCACCGCCGGCAGAGGCTCTGAACCGCGTCGCCCAAGCCGTCCACCCATCCATGCGAGCACGCGACCCCATTGCCGTTCACGCCGCCAAGCCGCTCGAGCCTCCACGCCAGCGCGCGCCCTCGCGACAACCAGCTGCGCCGCTCTCTGCGCCAGCAGCCCGCCTCCGCGCTTCGCCGCTAATCGCCTACCTCACCTCCGAGCTCGTCGCTCCTCGGCCCCATCAGCCTCGCGCCCATGCCGCCGTCCGTCTTCTCCAGCGCTGGCGCCCGTGCGCCGCCAGCCGCGTCGCCACGCCACCTGCCAGCGCCCCGCGCCGCTGCTTCCCCAGAGACGGCCCGGCTGCCTCGGGTCCTCCTGGTCGGCCCCACGTGCCCCGCTGCGCCCTGCAGCGAGCCGCTGCCCACGTGCTACGCCCGATGTCGTCTGATCTGAGCCCGACACCAACAATCAAGCCCCGAGCCCGACTCCGACCATCAAGACCGCGAAAAACCGACAAGATCGCCGTCATGGAACCGAACGTCGGTACGCCGATGCGAAATACGCCAAGGACTACCTCGTGGACCCGAAGGCTATGCCACGCAAGAGCTTCTCCTCGGAACCCGAAGACCCTCGACGAGATCTCCTACATGGAAACGGAAACCCGGATGCCAAGGACGTCGAAACGAATACACCGAGCTCTCCCTCGCGGACGCCAAGTACTCCCTCACGGACCGCAAGACCGTTCTCGGCGAACCCCCGGTAACCGACTCACCCAAGTCCGACATCGACAAACGAAGACGGCACCACCAAGACCGGCCCGACAAGTTCTTCCGCTCAGAACCACGGATACCGAGACGCTGGACCACAAGATCCCCTTCACGGACATCGAGTGCCAAGATCGACTCGGGGGCGCGGACCCGACAAGATCCTCACCACGACAAGAACGACAACGACCAGGACGGTACCGATGCCCCGACGCCAGGCCAAGTACTCCGTCATGGTACGCCAAGTACCCCGAAGACCGTTCCGCTGAAACCCCAAGATCATCAACGGCACCCGAGCGCGACACCGGCAACTAAGATGGCCCCACGAGACCGTCGACAAGAAACCGCGAACCCCGGAACCCTGAGTTCTCCATCAAGGACGCCAGGACCGTCGCCATGACCGAAGACCCCGGATGCGACCAGAACTTCCCCGCTACCGAGAACGTTCCCGCCGAGACCAATCCGTCGAACCCTGGACCCTGTCGAACCCCGAACCCCGGAACCCCAAGATCGTCGAGCCCCCTACAATGTGTGACCCCCTTTTCCTCGAACCCTATTTTATAACATAACAACTTGTCGCATATTAAATTGTCATTCCCGCATGCATAGCATTGGTTTGGGGGCCTTATGCCGATTCACCTAACAATTAAACATGGGGCCCATATGCGGGCAAATCTAGCCTTATATAGGCCTCATTTAAACTTGTGTAGCGAACCCGATGATATCTTCTACCATGTTATAACAACATTTAATTGGCGGGGGAATCCAAATAACATGAACCAACTAATTAATTGTCGGGACCCCGGTTCCACTTAATATGACCTACTTGCATCGCACCTTGCCATGTCATCCATCATACATGCATCATGCCGATCTTCTGTCGTTTTATTAAATAGCGCATCCGGTGTTTCTTCTAGTGTTTTGCTTCTTCGCGGATTGGACCGTTGAGTTGATGTGAGCTTCGCCCCGATCTTCGGATGAACCTTTCGACAATGTTTTCAGGCGAGCATCTCCCTCTTTCTACCTATCTTACTTTCATAGTATTTACTTCCCTCCTGTTGATCTATTGCTATCTGTGTTGCGATGCTTTAGTTTCCGTACCCGTGATATACCATGCAGCCCTATATTGCCTTGGACACACCCTATTACCTGTTGTTTGGTAGCTAGTTGGACTTGCGTGTCGTAGTCGCTTGCTCAAGTGTTGTCGCGTGTTGTCAAATGCCACAGTTGCTGATGTATTGCCGCATGTTGATGTTGGAGATGACTCTAGTTTTACTTATTGCTCACTTTAATTTCTGTTTAACAACTAAAATTGAATAAGCAGAGGCATCGGTGGGTGATAGATAATATTTGGTTTCCGAACGCCCACTTGTGTCCCGTAAGACCCCGAGTACTTGATACCTGTTCCTTGATTTATCGCGCTATCCACATCCGGGAGGTATATGGGACCCCCCTGAGCCAGAGCCTGATTCATTCTTATTTCATGGGGCCACAAACTAGTTTGAGGTTTTATTTACGATCCTGTACTTATGCCATGTTTACCGCTTTATTTACGATTGTGCGAGGTACTGCACACTGTACTGTTTAGGAGGCGGAGTGATTACGCGGTATCGACACCCCGAGTTTTCGGGTTCCCAGTCGCTTACAGCCATTGGCGCTAACCTTGAGGCCGTCTCGAAGCTAGCTTACCGTTGCGGGTTCTACTCAAAGGGTGGCCCCCAAATATTTCTGAATCTGTGATTGTTCAATGTGAAAGCCTCGTTGGGTTTTGATTTGGTTTTTCCGAGGTTGATCGAGCGTGTGTTGCTATTGGTGCACCCCGGCCGGGTAAAACTTTCTGAAAGCCGTGTCCGCGGTTATGGACGACTTGGAGCACAGTATCTCGATCATAGACAAGCATAACTAAAGTTTACTGCTATAATTTGACTTATAATGACTAGTAATCAGCTTCACTATAATGGAATGGCTAATTAATACTGCCCACAATTGCTTGTTTTGGTTGTCGTTTGCGACAATTGTATCTGACTAGTAAGTATTGCAACTACAACAAAATGGCTGAATAAAAGTACCAACAACTGCTGGGTTTTGGGTTTATCTCATGCTATCTGTACCTGATTAGTAATTGTTGCAACTATAACGGAATGGTGAATTAAAAGTGCCCACTGCTTACTTTATCAGGACGATTATCTAAACCTGACTAGTAAAGTGCCGCAACTATAACTGAATAAGTAAAGCGCCAGCGGTGTGAGTTCCTCGGTTGACTTCCTCGTTTGGTCTCGAGAAACGCCAGATGGGTTTGTTTGATGATAGTATCAGGTTGGATCCGAATAGGTCTCTCTCACCCTCTCGATTGGCCAGTTGTATCGAGTCTCTATAGGTTGTTTAGTGCATCTTTGCCGCTGCGCTTGATCCACCATACCTATGTAGGCGAGGACCGCCAATTCTAGCCTCGCCGTGTCTTGGCCTCGATCTTCGCTCCTTCTTTGTTTTTACCTTTTGCCTTTGTCGGCACCTTTTGTTAAGCAGGTTTTGAGATCGACGCCGTTAGCAGGGTTACCCTTCCGGCTCGGCCTGGGCAGGGTTATGGACGCCATTGGTTATTCTTCAGGGCTCTTAGCCCCATTTGCATCTTGTCCGTAGCTGGACGCTATATCGTTTCAAGGTGATTTGGATCTTTGTATATTATATCTGTATTCTTGGCTCCTTGAGTCGCCGCTATATATATCTGTTCTGTGGGTCCCATCGAGGACTGTTGTGTAATGTTATTACTTCGTTTTCCACCCGCACGAAAGTGCCTGGTGGGCACCTTTGAATCGTTTCTATGCGGGTTTGGTGAATTTTGCCCAAATTTGCATAGGTCCGATTCTGAGGGTGTTACAGAGTGGTATCAGAGCTCAGCAGTTGCGATACCCCACAAGTCCAGCCCGTAGGATAACCTAGCTAACGGCCGAAGTAGAGTGTCAAAACTATCTTGAAAAAAAAATCGGTTGGATAGTTCTGGCTAGGTCTGATTTTATTCCTTACCCCTCTGCTATTCTCCTCTTACCCCTGCGTGTTTTGAATCCGCTCTCTTCTCTCTCTTCGAGTCCAGGATTTCTCGTGGTTGGGTATCCGTCGTACCTTTAGGGTTTCGCTTCTCCCTTTTGTAACGGAGGTGTTACGATCATCAATCTGCAACTTGTCTGTTGTACCCTTCCTCCAGTCTTTTAATCTTGAGCTCTTTATCCATCTGTGTTCCTTGCTGGATGTCGGTGTCGTTGAAAAACATATGAGGAGGACGAGCGTTGGTGAAATTGGAGTATACCTTGAGCATGTGTTGTTCATGCCAATGGAACCATCGCGGAACCTAATCAGTGTGTCTTTCATACGATTTCTGCTGGCATCATATCTTTGTTAGGATACCGCCTAAGAAGATCTTGATCTAATTCCGAGTAGGTTGCTTAATCCGCCTATTAGGTATGCGAGTAATGGTTTGAGTGTGGGATGGAGTAGCTACCCTACCACTGCTCTTATCATTCACTCTTGTATGTCGAATCAGTGGATCCAGCAATTTACTCCGTCCACGGAAGTTAGGGGTGGCTTGATTTGTGATACCTCGACCTCCGACCTTTTGTTTCCGGAGTGCTCTCTCGACGATCAGGAACAACGAACCTTTGTTGGTGGTGTCGCCGTCTTCAAGATGAGGAGGAACCCTCGTTAGTGGTGTCGCGAGGATCTACACAAAGCTTGAAGACGGAGAACGCCGACCTTCCTTCCGGTACCATGAGGCGGATCTCGAGGGCGAGATCCATTGTTAGTGGTGTCGAATTGTGGCGTCCCGCAAAACCACTACTAGAAAATCGCGTTGAATTTGTGCATTGCATCGTCATCATCATGCATTGTTTGCCAAAACTATGTTTGCAAAACCCGTCTTTGTTTTCCAAACGCCCCATCTTATTCAAACACCGAACACCGGGTCCCCGGAATATTTTATTTGGCCGCTATCGGTTTGCGCACGGCCCGTTTAAAACAAATAAAAATTATATTAATTTTAGCGGGGGGCAGGAGCGGTCCGACCCGAGCGACCACCCCGATTTTAAACGGTCCAACCTGCCCTTCCTAAAACCTAAATCTACCCGAAACCTACCCACCCTACTGCCACATCACCCCAGCCAATAGGCCTGTGCCACCTCAGCTCCCCTCTCCCCTCACCCACCCCAAACCTGCCACTTGGCCAGACCCCACCCCCCTCTCTCTCCTCCCTCACCTCTCTCTCTCAGCTCCCACCAGACCCGCACCCTCCACACGCTACACGCACACCCCACAAGCCACCCTCCCACTTCCCAGCCTTGGGCCCCGCGTGGACCCCACCCGGTCCCACCTACCACCTAACCGTGCCCTGTTCATCTCCTTCCTCTCCCCTCACGCGTCTCTCTCACCCCGCGCGCAGCCCCTGCCTCCTCTGCCTCGCGACCGGCGCGCTGCCTCCCCTCTTCCCGCGCCGCGGCCGGCCTCCACCCTCCGGCGCTGCGCCTCCCCTTCTCCTCCCGTAGCCGTCGCCCCATAGCGACCCGCCTCCTCCGTCCTCTGCTCCATGAGCTCGCCGCCAGACCCAGCAGCCTTCCCGCCTCCCTCGAGCCCCGCAGAGGCTCTGCCCGTCGCCAAGCCGTCCACCCATCCGCGAGCACGCGACCCCGCGCTGCGTTCACGCCGCAAGCCCCGGCCGCGCTCGAGCCTCCACGCCCTCGCAGACAACCAGCTGCGCGCTCTGGCGCCAGCGCCCGCCTCCGTGCGCTCGCCCGCTAGTCGCCTACCTCACCTCCGAGCTCGTCGCGCGCCTCCTCGGCCCCATCAGCCTCGCGCCCATGCCGCCGTCCGTCTTCTCGCTGGCGCCGTCGCCCGCCCCACCGCCGTCGCCACCCTGCAGCCCCGCGCCCGCGCCGCTGCTGCCGCTCCGCCCAGACAGCCCGGCCCGGCTGCCTCGGGTCCTCTGGTCGGCCCACGTGCCCAGCTGCGCCTGCAATGACGCTGCCCGCGTTCGCCCGATGTCGTCGATCGAGCCGACACCAACAATCAAGCCCGAGCCCGACTCGACCATCAAGACCGCGAAAACCGACAAGATCGCCGTCATGGAACGAGCAGCGATGCGCGTCCGAAATACGCCAAGGACTACCTCGTGGACCCGAAGGCTATGCCACGCAAGAGCTTCTCCTCGGAACCCGAAGACCCTCGACGAGATCTCCTACATGGAAACGGAAACCCGGATGCCAAGGACGTCGAAACGAATACACCGAGCTCTCCCTCGCGGACGCCAAGTACTCCCTCACGGACCGCAAGACCGTTCTCGAAGCCGAACCCCCGGTAACCGACTCACCCAAGTCCGACATCGACAAACGAAGACGGCACCACCAAGACCGGCCCGACAAGTTCTTCCGCTCAGAACCACGGATACCGAGACGCTGGACCACAAGATCCCCTTCACGGACATCGAGTGCCAAGATCGACTCGGGGGCGCGGACCCGACAAGAGCCTCGCCACGACAAGAACGACAACGACCAGGACGGTACCGATGCCCCGACGCCAGGCCAAGTACTCCGTCATGGTACGCCAAGTACCCCGAAGACCGTTCCGCTGAAACCCCAAGATCATCAACGGCACCCGAGCGCGACACCGGCAACTAAGATGGCCCCACGAGACCGTCGACAAGAAACCGCGAACCCCGGAACCCTGAGTTCTCCATCAAGGACGCCAGGACCGTCGCCATGACCGAAGACCCCGGATGCGACCAGAACTTCCCGCTTCTGAAACGTTCCCGCCGAGACCAATCCGTCGAACCCTGGACCCTGTCGAACCCCGAACCCCGGAACCCCAAGATCGTCGAGCCCCCTCCAATGTGTGACCCCCTTTTCCTCGAACCCTATTTTATAACATAACAACTTGTCGCATATTAAATTGTCATTCCCGCATGCATAGCATTGGTTTGGGGGCCTTATGCCGATTCACCTAACAATTAAACATGGGGCCCATATGCGGGCAAATCTAGCCTTATATAGGCCTCATTTAAACTTGTGTAGCGAACCCGATGATATCTTCTACCATGTTATAACAACATTTAATTGGCGGGGGAATCCAAATAACATGAACCAACTAATTAATTGTCGGGACCCCGGTTCCACTTAATATGACCTACTTGCATCGCACCTTGCCATGTCATCCATCATACATGCATCATGCCGATCTTCTGTCGTTTTATTAAATAGCGCATCCGGTGTTTCTTCTAGTGTTTTGCTTCTTCGCGGATTGGACCGTTGAGTTGATGTGAGCTTCGCCCCGATCTTCGGATGAACCTTTCGACAATGTTTTCAGGCGAGCATCTCCCTCTTTCTACCTATCTTACTTTCATAGTATTTACTTCCCTCCTGTTGATCTATTGCTATCTGTGTTGCGATGCTTTAGTTTCCGTACCCGTGATATACCATGCAGCCCTATATTGCCTTGGACACACCCTATTACCTGTTGTTTGGTAGCTAGTTGGACTTGCGTGTCGTAGTCGCTTGCTCAAGTGTTGTCGCGTGTTGTCAAATGCCACAGTTGCTGATGTATTGCCGCATGTTGATGTTGGAGATGACTCTAGTTTTACTTATTGCTCACTTTAATTTCTGTTTAACAACTAAAATTGAATAAGCAGAGGCATCGGTGGGTGATAGATAATATTTGGTTTCCGAACGCCCACTTGTGTCCCGTAAGACCCCGAGTACTTGATACCTGTTCCTTGATTTATCGCGCTATCCACATCCGGGAGGTATATGGGACCCCCCTGAGCCAGAGCCTGATTCATTCTTATTTCATGGGGCCACAAACTAGTTTGAGGTTTTATTTACGATCCTGTACTTATGCCATGTTTACCGCTTTATTTACGATTGTGCGGTCTACTTTTGTCTTTGTTAGGAGGCGGAGTGATTACGCGGTATCGACACCCCGAGTTTCGGGTTCCCGATCTTCTGACCATTGGCGCTAACCTTGAGGCCGTCTCGAAGCTAGCTTACGTTGCGGGTTCTACTCAAAGGGTGGCCCCTGAAATATTTCTGAATCTGTGATTGTTCGATCGTGAAAGCCTCGTTGGGTTTTGATTTGGTTTTCGAGGTTGATCGGCGTGTGTTGCTATTGGTGCACCCGGCGGGTAAAACTTTCAAAGCCGTGTCATGGTTATGGACGACTTGGAGCCGATATCTCGATCATAGACAAGCATAACTAAAGTTTCTGCTATAATTTGACTTATAATGACTAGTAATCAGCTTCACTATAATGGAATGGCTAATTAATACTGCCCACAATTGCTTGTTTTGGTTGTCGTTTACAATTGTATCGACTAGTAAGTATTGCAACTACAACAAAATGGCTGAATAAAAGTACCAACAAGCTTTGGGTTTTGGGTTTATCTCATCCTATCTGCACGATTAGTAATTGTTGCAACTATAACGGAATGGTGAATTAAAAGTGCCCATCGCTTACTTTATCGGGCGATTATCTAAACCGACTAGTAAAGTGCGCAACTATAACTGAATAAGTAAAACGCCAGCGGTGTGAGTTCCTCGGTTGACTTCCTCGTTTGGTCTCGAGAAACGCCGAGATGGGTTTGTTTGATGATAGTATCGAGTTGGATCCGAATAGGTCTCTCTCACCCCTCTCGATTGGCCGGTTGTATCGAGTCTCTATAGGTTGTTTAGTGCATCTTTGCCGCTTGATCCACCATACCTATGTGGCGAGGACCGAATTCTAGCCTCGCGTGTCTTGGCCTCGATCTTGGCGCTCCTTCTTTGTTTTCTGCTTTGCCCTTTGTCGGCACCCCTTTTGTTAAGCAGGTTTTGAGATCGACGCCGTTAGCAGGGTTACCCTTCCGGCTCGGCCTTGGCAGGGTTATGGACGCCATTGGTTATTCTTCAGGGCTCTTAGCCCCATTTGCATCTTGTCCGTAGCTGGACGCTATATCGTTTCAAGGTGATTTGGATCTTTGTATATTATATCTGTATTCTTGGCTCCTTGAGTCGCCGCTATATATATCTGTTCTGTGGGTCCCATCGAGGACTGTTGTGTAATGTTATTACTTCGTTTTCCACCCGCACGAAAGTGCCTGGTGGGCACCTTTGAATCGTTTCTATGCGGGTTTGGTGAATTTTGCCCAAATTTGCATAGGTCCGATTCTGAGGGTGTTACACTGAGCGAAGATCGTACAACCCTTTCTGTCACTCGGTTTCCTATGAGATCGCCGCTAACTAAGTATCTCACCTCAAGCCTTGATTCATCTTGGGGGTCTTGGGTACCTACAAGTCCAAAGATCGAGGCAAGAGACAAAGAAACAAAAGATACAAATCTCTCTTTCAAACAATACACAATTCTTCCTTAGATTAGATGCACATAATCGGTGCGAGGTTTCTCCCCAATCCATAGCCCGTGAGTACTACTCACTCATAACTATAAGATCAAGGATAGAAAATATTATGTAAATATTTTGATTGAAATCAAATATTCTTACAATGGTCGCTGAATCACAAGGAAATATCAAATACAAAGTAATGGCTTTGACTAATGGAGAGGATGTGCGATGGAAGGGATGAACTATGGTGTGGATCTCCTTTGGTGGTCTTGTGATACAATCTGAGAATGGCGGCCTTCTGCATGGCGGCTAGAACCTTGAAATATATAGGAGCCTTCACATTCGTTGTAGGATTTGATGAGACGAAGCCACCGCCACCTCATATGGGCAGGTCGTATGGGTGGGATGCTAGTTATGTTGACTGACACCTTTTATTGGCTTCTGGAATACTTGGTCGTCAAAACTTTCTCAAAATCATCATTTATGACTCTAGATCTCGCAATAAAAGTGTGTTTTTCCTGCACAACATAAATCAAAAAAATATTTTGCATATTTTTGCAATAATTAGTTATTAGTGACAAATCAAGAGAGATTAATGTCAATTGCTTGACAAAAACAATGTTTAAATGCGGAAAAAGATGGCGATTTTTTAGAGCCATTAGTCGTTCTTTCCCTTCTTGAGCCATGTTGGCTTCTTCATCATTGGCGGCGGCGGCGACTGCTAGGGTTGCGATGGCGAGGGGTGGGGAGTGCGGCAACAACAGGCGCAGGGTTAAATAGCCACTTCGCCCGTGAACGCGTGTCGTTTTTCGCTTCTTCACCATTAATGCCGGCGCGGGAACGCAGGTGGCGTCCAGTCAGTCAGGGTGTCGATCTGTCGCCATTGATGACGCAGGATGCTGCCAGTCAGCCTTTGATATGTCAGAAACGTATCTATAATTTTTTATGTTCCATGCTTGTTTAGTATCTACTTTGCTTTGCTTTGTCTACACTTTGAGGTGTTTTTATATGTTTTCTGGTACTAACCTATTAACAAGATGCCATGGTGCTAGTTGCCTGTTTTCTTCTGTATTTGGTTCCAGAAAGGCAGAAAATCAATATTCTCGGAATTGGATGGGACAAAAGAAAAGTCAATATTTTAACGTGGGTAACACAGAGCCAGAAGACGAGACGGAGGAGGGCCTAGAGGGGGCCACACCTGGCAGCGGCGGGCTGACCCGCACAGGGTGCAGCCGCCTCGGGCACCCCCTCGGCCTCCCTCTTCGCCTATAAGAAGCCCCCGATGCCTAAACCCTAAGTACCCGATCAATATTCCATGAAATCGTCTTTAGCCGCCGCCACCATCGTCCCTAGATCGGGGGATCTGAAGCTCTTCCTGGCACCCTACCGGAGGGGATATCATCCCGGAGGCCTTCTTCTTCATCATGCCAGCCTCCAGTATGAAGCGTGATTAGTTCCACCTTGGACTACGGGTCCATGTAGTAGCTAGATGGTTGTATCTCCTCCTTTGTGCTTTCATGTCTAGATCTTGTGAGCTCCGTTCATGATCAAGATCTCACCTATTTGTAATCATGCATGTTGTGTTTGCGGGGATCTGATGGATATTGAGATTACTATGTCAGATTGATTAATGGTTTTGTGTTATTGATTATATCATGTCTGTGTTGTTTGTGATCTTGCATGCTCTCCGTTGTTAGTAGCTATCCTGGCCAAGTAGTTGGTAGTGACTCCAAAAGGGGGTATTTATGCTCGATAGTGGGTTAATGCCTCTATTTAATCTAAGGGAAGTGAAAGAAATCTCTAGGGTTGTAGATGTGTTGTTTCCACTAGGGAGAAAACAACGGTCTCTTGTTCATGGAACAAGTGGATTGTTTACCTTACACAATTTTCTTAAGCAGTTGTCTGTTGCTTGCAACTTAATACTGGAGGGGGTTCGGATGATAACCCAAAGGTGAACTTCTAGTCATAGATGCAGTCGGACGGCGGTCTATGTATATTGTTGTATTGCCCAATCAAATCTCATAGGATCTTTTTGTCTGGTATTGCATTTTTATGCCTTGCTCAGTTCCTATCAATTGCACTGCTGTAATTTGTTTACCCTTCATGCCATGTCGTTTATCTAAGGAGAGCACCTCTAGTGAACTATGGACCCTGGTCCAATCTTTAGCATTGATACATCTTCCACTGTTACTGTTTACTTGTCGCAAACCACCATTACCTTCCATACCATACAGTTAATCCTTTGTTACAGCAAACCAGTGAGATTGACAACCTCACTGTTCGTTGGCGTAAAGTCTTGAGTTTGTGTTGTGCAGGTCTCCAAGTTTCTAGAAACACATTTGAGTCATTTCCTTCCTTCTACTGGTTCGATTACCTCGGTTTCTTACTCAGGGAAAACTTGTTGTTGTGCTCATCATACCTTCCTCTTGGGGTCTCCCAACGAAGTGTTCACGCACTCATCAAGCCTTTTTACGGCGTCGTTGCCGGGGAGGCTGAGGACGTCTTCACAAGGAGAGTCCTTATCAACCTTTCTCTTTACTTTGTTTTTTTTTGCTTAGTTTCTTTTGCTTGATTTTTTTGCCTTTTTTATCAAAAACTCCAAAAAAATAGTTTAGTTTGGTTTGCTTTCTCTTATCAAAAACACACAAAAAATTAGTTCTCACTCTAGTTGCCACCTTGTTCTAGCTCACCATGTTGATCCCCAAGTTCACCCTGAAAGACCTTTCATTAGGAAGTGGCTCCATAATTGGGAAATAAAATATTGAAGAATTCTTTAATCATGTTAGCAAACATGAGGATAGATCTATAGCAGAACTTGCTCCTAATTATGAAATTGCTGCAGCTTCTTTACTAGATCTCAAACGATGCCTGCCTCAGGCCCACCAATCCTTATCTTCAGTTAGTTTCCACACGCCGCAGGCCCACCAATCCTTATCTTCAGTTAGTTTTTCTTCCTCCGCCTGAAGCCAACATCTCTAGATCTCAACCGCTGCCTGCCGCAGCTCCCAGCAACGCGAGTCTGCAGGCGCTGCACCACCTGCTCCCGCCTGCATCGCCGTCCCTCCCCATCGCCGCCTTGCTCGCAATGCCTCGATGCTGTTGTCCTGGACTGGCACTCTCACCTCCGGCCACCCTGGCGCTTGTGCAGGGAGGATATCGCTGCTCCTTGCGATGCCTCTGTTTCTCTGTGAGGATTAGCGGTGGCACTATGTGTGGCGCGCGGCGGTGCTCCCTACAACGCCGAGGCGTGTGTGTGTCTCTGCTGCTGCCCTCTCGGTCGAGCACTGCTGTTGGCTCTCTCCACCGTAGCGCCTTCGCCTCTCTTCGGCGAAGCCGCTCAGCCGTGCGGCGGTGTTACTACCCAAGGGAACCGAGGTTGCTACCGAAGATCATCAGGGCTGCTACATACGTCGAGAAATTTTGCTATATGGGGTCGTCAGCGTGCTACATGCGGCGGCGGTGGTGCTACAAGTAGCATCGTGTTTTGCTTCATACGGTTGACGGTTGTCCTACCTACTACCACTACCTCTGCTACCTATAGCATCGAGGTTTGCTACAACCGGATGGGTGGCGGTGCTACAAGTGTATCTTTGTGTTCTGCTACAATGTCTCCAGCGAGGTGTCCGGTGAGGTCAGATTTGCTATAATATGATTTTTTTCTACATACATTTTCTGGGTTTGCTACAATGGCGTAAAGTTTTTGCTACACGGTCTCCGACGAGGTCTACCGGCAGAAGTCTCCGGCGAGTCTCCGACGAGGTCGGATATGCTACATTAGCATAAATTTTTGCTACAAGGTCGCCGACGAGGTTTCCGGCAAACTCTTCGGCAAGGTCTAGTCTGTTCTATTTTCTGGGTTGAACCGTTTTCTGCTACATGTAGCAAAAGCGAGACTAGTTGTAGCAAAAAGGGGACTAGTGGTAGCAAAAGCGGGAAGAACCGCGGGAAGAAGATCTAACCGTAGATCTGAGCTGATCCGATGGCTGGGGACCCGGGGAATGGAAAGCTTTCATCCCCCCGGGGACGCCTGGCACTGCCCAAATATCTTGGTAACGTTCGTCAAGTTGGACATGACTTGTCAGTTTTCACCATTATTTCATTGCTATCTGGGTTACAAACTCACAATATAGACTGCATCATTGGCGCTCACATCCACCATGCCCCATTCTTTTTCTCTTCCTCTTCAAATTAGAACTCGTCATCGCTGTATCGCAGCCATGGCACAAAGCAAGGGCGAGCATTCATGCCCAGGGGAGATCTGTCAATAGGGATTACCTACTCGGCCCCTCTCTCCTCCTCCCAAATCGGAGCTCACCTTCGGTTTGGTCGTAGCCATGTCACGGAGCTAGGAATGAATTCCTTCCCCAAGGAGATCTGTAAACATGATGAACCTACTCTCCTCCTTCCAAATTGGAGCTTGTGGTCGCTGTGGTCACATCCATGCACAGACCGCGACACTTTCCTCCTCTCATCTCTACGCCGCACCTATGGCATTCGGCACAATGGCAACAAGGTGGATTTCCCCCCATTTCTTCTTGTGAATGAAGTAGAAGAACATATACAATGTTTTTTATTTGATATTCCTTTGAAATTCGTAGCTCTATGAGAAAGAAAATAGAGAACCTAAATGGAATAATTTAGCGAAAATAGAATGGACTCATGACGACAGATGTTGCTTTTGCAATCAGCAAATCGAGACTGCAGCACATCTTACGCTGCATTGCCCCTTTGCCAAGGAGGTTTGGACACACTTTCAGGATTCGCACCCACTTGCTATCCAGCTCTTCACAACCTCGAGAACGATCAGCAGCTGGTGGGAAAATGCCAAAAGCAGAAGAAAGAATGATCAGCATCAGCATAGTATATCCTGCTCGGTTTATATCATCTGGCACGTTTGGAAGGAGCAGAGTCGTAGAATTTTTCAGAAGGAGACTGCCACAGCAGCGACGGTAGTGGGCCTTATCAAGGCCGGCCTCGAGTTGCTTAGGATTGCTAGACTGAAACCTTAGACGAGGGGGTAGTTAGTTTTCGCAGAGCAGCCGTGTTGTATTTTTTTCCTTTTCTCTTCTGAGTTTGCTTTTTCACTCCAATCGGAGGTGTAATAGGCGATTTCCCCTCTATAATGCAAAAGCAGAGCACCTGCTAGTTCATGTCAAAAAATGGAATAATTATGAGGGCATTGGTTTGTACTTTGCATGACATCACCAAGGGCTTGTTGATAAAGCATAGTACAAAGAGAGCAGAGTTCATAACCATTTCAACTATTTTAGAAACAAATCCAAGAGCATTTTAATGAAAATACAAGAGGAGAAGCTAGATCCATCTCATAAATCATAAATAACTGGCACATTCTTGTTATGTGTTCTAATGCATAACAATAACACTATTTATCATGTCTGACTAGGTGATATTTATCATGTATAATTAGGCGGTATCACTAGCTATCGGTTTGTATGAGTATGCTATCAGTTTATATGCACTATGCATTTTGTAGTTTGTATTATTTAAGACGGATTTCCTGTCCATGGTGGCTGCGGCACATACGCTATACACCTCCTGATTTGTGGTGCACCTGCTCCCTTGACACAGATGTTGTTCACCGCTGCTATGCGTAATTAACGGAGTTGCCTCTCTAGTCATTGATGGTTATCAGCCTATTCAGCTAGCCATTCACCGTGTGCAGCATTCACCTCTTTGTACTTCAACAAGTGAACTCACGGTCATGGTGCATGCAATATCAGTGCCCACGCGTGAATATGAACAACATATGAAATAGACAGACTCACGCATACATAGTGCACCCGAGTATAATAAATACCGTTGCGCGCGCATATGTCTCACGGAACTTCGTGCACACAAACAAACCATCCACGAACCTGCTTAGCTACTGCCTCCATTCTCACTCATTCGTATAAATCTGCCGGGAAAAAAAACCAAGCAATTACGCCATGGTGGCAGCTGATCCAGCGATAGGTTTGAGGCAGACAAAAATTACCTCTCCCTTGACTTTATTTCCTTCATTGAAGAATTAACAAGAAAAATGTTCAAGGTTTATGTCAGGGGATAAACCCCGATAGTGTCATAAGAGGTGAAAGTTGAGATTGAATCGAGCTCATCTTAGTCGAGTTAGGCTGACTAACCAAAGCCGAGTAACAACGGCAAGAGCAAGCCGACATATATAATGTATGTCAGCATAAACATATGTGTGATTCTTACTTTCAGGTACACCAAGGCCGAGTCATCGAGGCAGGATCCAAATCATGAAGGGAGAGATGCTTCTTCCTGATCATGCCATTGTCTCCGTGCGTCACCAAACAGGCTAGCGCACCGCCCTGACGGCGCTACAGGACCACTATACCAACTGGGACAAAGCTGAACGCTGAGGGAAGCATTGTCGGCTAACATCTAAAGTGACGGGTGACTCCTAAAGGATTGGCGCATGTGCACTGTAGCACCGCTGGCCTGTACCACGTCGTTGACTGGGTCCTGGACTAGAGGCTAGGCCCTGTAGCCCAGCCTGTGGGGCAAACCCAAAGCCCATTATGTATACCCTAGAACCCACATTATAACCTAGCCTCCCCTTATAGTATATAAGGAGGATGGAGCTAGAGTAGAAGGAGGGTTGTACACTTCATCTTCTTCCTCTAGTTCTCAGTAGCAACATGGAAAACAGCTCAAAGAGCATTTGTAGCCATAACATACAGAGAAATAAGAGATCTAGCTAGAAGGAGAAGGGGTTTTCTCTTATCTAGAGAGCCATGAATCTTGGCACATCGATTGTCACTATGTTCTTTCTTTGTTCTTCATGTGCAGATCTACTGTGCTCTCCCTCCCTAGATTCCTCATGCGTCCATACGGCCCCAACTTAAGCCTACCTCTGTCGTCACACCACCACAACAGTTGGCGTCCACCATGGGGCCAGTAGCGGTGCTTGCTGGAGTGTTCATCCGGACGGGAAACATCATCGCTTCCTTAGGCGAGTGTGTCCTCTCTAGCCTAGTCCAGAGGTTCGGCGTGCTCAAATTTGTCAGCGATAACACGGGGTGTTTCGGCACCAGGCCGTTCCCAAGGGGCAGCAGCTTCCTCAACTTTGGCGAGCATCAAGTCTACCATTAGCCATAGCCATTACTTTGTACTTGATATCTCCTTGTGATTCGATGACCATTCTAGGAATATTTGATTTCAATCTAAGTATTTTGCACAATATTTTCTACACTTGATCTTATTGTTATGAGTGAGTAGTCCTCACGGGCTGCGGACTGGGGAGAAACCTCAGAACAATTTTGTGCATCTAATCTATGAGAGTATTGTGTATTGTTTGAATAAGGTATTTGTATCTTTTGTCTCTTGTCTCGATCTTTGGACTTTTAGGTACCCAATACCCTCGAGATCGATAAAGGCTTGAGGTGAGATATTTGTCTACAGGCGATCTCATAGTAAACCCAGTGACGGAAAGGGTTGTACGGTCTTCACTTAGCGACCCATTCAGGAAAAACAACAACATCTCTCCTTAAGGCTTTGATCTATTTTTTTCACTTAATTACTGTTTGTAGCTCAGTGCTTTGCACTACAACTGGTTGGATCAAAATACTATTGCTATGCATGTGGCTCGCAAGGGCTTTAGTATATTAGTATGTGCTTCCCACAAAAGATTATATCTATTAAAACACTACACATGATTGTGCCTATTATTATCTTTCATCCCGTATGATGTGCAGCTCCAGGTGGATCTTCAACCCTAGCCTATCTCCATTCATTGAATCAACCAACGATATAAAGTAAACTAGATTGGTATAGTAAAAAAAGTAAAACAAAAAAAGTCTTGTAGACATGCCCTTTTGAATTCCTTTTAACATTGTTTACCAAGGTTCGATTAAACCTAGGTCTACTAGGGAAAAATACTAGGGATTTCTATTTCCGTGCCCCTGGTTCGTTAGTGAAAGGATACAGATGTCTCCTAGAGGGGGGTGAATAGGAGATTAAAACTTTTCCGAGAGTGGCTCGACAAAGGCGGAATTAAACTAGCATTTACTTTGTCAAGCACAACCTAGAACAACTAGGGTTCACCTACTTATGCTAAGCAATACAAGCAACAATGTCATAGTTGTAGGGTTTGCAGCATAGAAAACAAAAAATTTCCTACGATGGGAACAACTGTATACCAAGATCTATCTACTAGATATAAGCAACGGGCGGATATACATCCATAGAGAACATACCCTTGAAGATATACAAAGCTTAACGAGGTTGAACTCGTGGTTGATGTAGATGATCTCTTGCCAATCTCAAGATTGAGAGGAAGTCCTAGTGCCACAAATCAGTGGCGCATCCGTGCTCGCACGCACGTCCGAGGCACCGAGCAACCTCTGCCTCCTCGCTCCAGCGATGCAGCGGAAGCACAACTCTTTCTTGCCAAAAAGCCACCAGGAACATGTATCTCGCTAGTCTGAGACCATGGGGGATAAATACTAGAGGGGGAGAGAGATCCTTCACGAGGAGGTGTGAGTGAGAAGTGAGAGGAGGGGCTCCTTATATAGGGGAGGGGGCAACCCAAGGGGGCATGGCCGCCGGCCATGGAGGGTGCCCCACCTCTCCCTCATTCATGTGGGTGGACACTTCACTCACAAAAATGCCCTTCAATTTTCTCCACTCAAAAACCCACTCAAATTCCCATTAAATTTCCACCAAATTTAATGCAAACTCTCATTAAATAAAACTCCTTTTATTTATTCAGAATTTTGTCAATTACTTTAATGACAAACATTCACACATAACCCCTTGCTAGTATTTCATTTCACATGCAAAAAAACTTTCTGCAATTCACCCAAAACCCCGTTTTGGTATCTAGTGAAATAAATTCCTGTGCTTGTTATTCATTCTGGCATGAAAATTTTGCTCCAGATGGTGTCGGTGTCTCTTAAGTGTGTCACCCTATGGTTCGTGAATAATGCGTACATGATCGAGACCCCTGTTAGATCAATAATCAGAAGCGGGACCTGGAGATCCATACTGACTCCCACACATTCAACGATGACTTTCTTGTGATTGTGAGAACCTTATATGCTAGTATCTTAATCCTTTTGTTTCGCGATATATTACATGTCTGAGATTTGATCATCGGTATCTCCATACCTAGTTTGATCTCATTACTGACATGTACTCTTTCCTTGTTCCCGTGATATAACATTCTAGTGATCAAATCACTTGCTTGCAAGCTAATCAATGTGATATCACCGAGAGGGCCCAGAGCATATCTATCCGTCATCAGGATGAAAAAATCCACTCTCGATCCATGGGCCTCAACATAACACTTTAGTAGTATTGAACCCATGTTTATAATCACCTTGTTATGGTGTGACGTTTGATACTATCAATATACTCTTCCGGTGTTAGTGATTGACATGATCTCATGGTCTAAGGATTAGGATCACTTCGTATGATGTTATAGCAATATAAACTCAATGACTTTGATCGTAATGCTATACTTCGGATGAATGTTTATCACACCATTCCAATAATGTTCTGACCTCGTTATTAACAACATTCAATGTCCATGATCAGGAAACCTTGATCATCTTGTTAATCAACGAGCTAGTTTATGAGAGATAAATAACTAGGAACTTGCTATTTGTTTATTAAACACACATGTATTAACATTTCCGTATTAATACAATTATAGCATGCAAAATAAACATTTATCATAAATAAGGAATACGATAATATTGGATACCACCAATAGAGAACATTTCATGTATTATAATGTGAGATACCTCTCTTGGTGAGAAACCGGAAAACCTCAAAGATAAAAAACGCAATATGATATAAAAGGGAAATCCGTTTTTGATGAACTAGAGCTTGTTATGAATACTACCACAAGCTCTAGAACCTCACATGGATAAGATCCAAATAACAACCAAGAAAGGATGATGCTCAGTATGCAAAGGTTTGAGCTCTCTCTGAACGATATGATCGAGTTACTCACTTGAGAGCCCCTCTTGATAGTACAGTTATCTATCCTATAAACCGGTCTTCCCAACTAACACCACGAGACCGGTACGAAGAAAACCCTATCAATATCATACCTTTGTCCTGTGCATATTCCACTTGATCTTGATGTAGACAATCTTGTCCTTCTCAAGATGGAACACCTTTCTTGATTGCACTTGCACGCACTTACTTGATGAAGACTCGCAAGTTGCTCCCCCATACGACATGGGGAAACCTTTACTTTGAACTTGTCTTCATCGATCCATGATCACCGAGGATGGCAAGCTTCAATCATGATATCTTCTAGATATGGCACATATTTAGCTTGCACAACATTCCTTCTAACACCATTTGGATTATGTCTTGAAGATACATATGATGAACTCTATCTTCTTCAAGACACCCTTGCAAAAGGCTCAACTCTCACATGACCAATCTGAGGATCACTCTTTGAACACCTTGGTCACCACTTGATCCTATTCACTTTCTTCTTCTACAAACCTTGAAGCCAACATATGGTTCAAGCATTGCCTATGGACAATTCCTACAAGTATAACTTGATACAAGAATTAGTCCATATAGATTGTCATTAATTACCAAAACCACACATGGGGACCCACATGTTCTTTCAATTAGCTATACTCACTTTTCCCCAGCCGCTTAAATTTTCCTCACTTTTTCCCATCTCCTTGTCAGAAACTCTCGCATCGGTCTAAAACTCGCTGTCCACCGGGTCCCGTTAGTGGACCCTCACCGTTACATGGTGACAAGTGGGGCCGCATTCAATCGGGTCCCGTAGTGAACCCTCGCCTTTACGTGCTAACAAGTAGGACCCCCTGTTACATGCTGACAAGTAGGGTCACATACTGTCGGGTCCCATAGTAGTACCCCTCCCATGTTGGACTACGTGGGGCCGGCTTGTTGGGAATGCGTTTTGGGGGATGTGGAGTAGGACCATGTGGGGCACGTTTGGTAATTACGTGCGCCCTGTCTCCTAAATTGGAAGATTTCTTTTTTGTTATTTTTATGATTGGCCTTTTTAAGAGCGCCTTTCTCCTTTATATCGCTAACAGTTGTGTTAATTTTTGCCCAAAAAGGTAGCAAATCTAGAGCAACTTCTCTCTTCATTCATGGTTCCTTTTGGCCATCGTATTTTCCCAATCTTGTAGCAAATCTAGAGCAGCAAATCTAACTAGCACCATAAATACATTAAGTAAATAGAGCAGATGTAGATAAAGCAACTAATATAGGATATATATAGTATGGTACTTAAACGAGGTTTGGCAATTAGGTTGCTCGGCAGAAGCAAAGGACAAGTAAAACACATACAACAAAACAAAAGAAGCTGCTTTACAGCAGTAGCATCGGCACAACATCAGTGGCCTCTCATGGTCTCCGCTGGGAGGGCCTCCGCCTCCTCCCTCTAGTGCTTAATCCACTTCTTGTTGCCCAGTCGTAGAGGGTTATCCGACCATGGGTCGGCTAAGCTGGTATCGTAGAGGGTTCTTCGGCGTGATGTAATCGTTCTTGTCGTAGGGGTCCCAACCGTGCAAGATCTGCCGAAGACCGGTGGGGGCCTCCTCGCCGGCAGCCTTGGAGGCGACGATGGCCACTGCGCCGTTCTTCTCCATCGCCGACGTGGTTGGGGTTTTCTTGGGGTTTGCAGAAGGTGATGGAACAGTGGAGATGGTTGCGTGAGTGAGTGAGTGATGAGTGAGAATGAGGAGGCCTCTATAAAGGTGAAGGGAGGAGACGTTTCGTTTCACTACCTTGCACCACGTACTCTACTGCACCGTGCACGGCCACACGCGTCCGCTACTGCCCCGTGCACCATGGCACGCGTACCATGCATCACGTTTTCCCCCTCATGTATAACCTTGGCCACTTGGTTTTGCTCAGTTATACCCTCGAATGTAACGCTGGCAGTTTGGTTGTAGTCAGTTTTGCCCTCTAGTACTAACACTGTCGTGTGCAATATACTCACTTTTACCCTTCGGTGGCTGGTCAGAGATTCACCGAATGGGTTTTAGCTAGCTAATTTAGTCATTTCATGCACAATAAATTCAAAAAGATCAAAACATAGTGGCATCTATCCAGGGAGTCTTATTATGCGACCTGCCACCATAACAAATGTATATAAATAAAGTTTTAACCTAAATCACCACTTCTCAAATCACCTACTATCTATGAAGGTTCATGGCTTTCTACTCAAGCCTCTTCCCAAAACATCCCTCCCCAAAACATAATTTGTCTAAATGAGGCAATAATTGTCAAACTGATAGATATTTGAATTACAAATAGTTTGATGTATGCCAAGATGTATTCTATTGCATAAAATAAGCATTATCCATTTTTTAAATTACTTTCTGTTTTCTATTTGAACCCTTTTATTAGTTTTGCCCTTGGTTTTTAAGTTCTACTCAGTTTTGCCCTCTCTCTTAGTCATAAACTCTCACACTTGTGCTCATCTTGGCTGCTACGCTCTGATCAATTGAAACAGTTGTCGCGTGGATCGTACCCACCAACCATTGATCCTCTATGATCTAGCGGATAGGATAACCCTTGTATCTGTCGGGGGCACCCTCTATCCATGCAAAATAACGAGTTTGCCACCGATACTTTAACTCCATAAACAAATGATTTTTAATATAATTTGAAGGGAAAGTGTTCAAAGGTGTATAATTTTGTATTATATTTCACTCTATGAAAATGATAAATGATCTGGATTTTATTAGAACAACATTATCATGTCCTAAGTGCGATTTCAAAGAGTTCAAAGGTGTATAATTTTTCCCATATGCAAGTTTATGCATTACATCCTATAAAAATGATAATCTCTCAAGATTTTCTTAGCACATCATTATCATGTATTAAGTGCGATTTCATAGTGTTCAAAGGTTTATAATTTCCATATACGCAATTTTAGGGATCACTTTTCACGCTCTTGTTGGAGATATGCCCTAGAGGCAATAGTAAATGTAGTTATTATTATATCTTTGTGTTTATGATAAATGTTTACATTCATGCTATAATAGTATTAACAAGGAAACATTAATACTTGTGTGATTTGTAAACTTAAATTGAAGTCCCTAGTAAAGCCTCTATATATTACTAGCTTGTTGGTTAATAAATGATTGTGGTTTCCCTATCATGAACATTGAGATGTTATTAACAACAAGATCATATCGTTAGGAGAATGATATGGTGGACATACTCCTATAGATAAGCGTAGCATAAAGATCAAGTCATTTTAATAGTTCAATTGCTATATGCTTTCTGATACATAGTACCCTAATTCCTTCGACCATGAGATCATGCATATCACCTTCACCGGAAGGAGGCTTTGATGAAATCAAACACCACACCATAACTAGGTGGCTATAAAGGTGGCATTGAGTGTTCAGAAAGTATTGGTTGAGACACATGGATCAAGAGTGGGATTTGTCCATCCATATGACGGATAGATATACTCTGGGCCCTCTCGGTGAAATGTCATCCAATTAGCTTGCAAGCATGTGACTGGATCACAAGGGATCACATATCACGGAGCGAGAAAAGAGTACTTATTAGTAACAAGGTTGAACTAGGTATGCGAGATACCAAGCGATCATAACCTCGGATAAGTAAACTATCGTGAGACAAAAGGAAATTGGTATCGTATGTAAGTGGTTCATTCGATCGCAAAGTAATCGTAGAAATATGTGGGAGCCATATGAATTTGCAGATTCCTCTATTGGTTATTGTTCGGAGAAGTGTCTCGATCATGTCCGCATAATTCACAAACCGTAGGGAGACACACTTAAGGATTCGACGTTGTTTGAGTAGTTATGGAATGATGAGTAAGAGACCGAATGTTGTTCGGAGTCTCGGATGGGATCCGGGAAATCACGAGGAGATCCGGAATGGTCCGGAGAATAAGGTTCATATAAGGAAAGTCCTGTTTCGGGGTTGGAGAATGGTTCCGGTGTTTTCATCGGGAATGTTCTAGAAGGTTCCAGAATGTCCGGCACTCCGAAGGGGAAGGGTACATGAATGTGTCATACCAAGTTGGAATGATTGCATCATGTACTAGGTGTCAGCTGAACAAAATAAAGGGTTTAATCAAATCCTAGTTTGAAAAGTCAAACGCCAATTTGAAAAGTCAAACGGTTGTTTTGGGAAGTGGAGGGGAAGTGGGAAACCGAGTTGGGGAGGAGTTCCTCCTCCACCGCCGGCCCACTTGGGATCCGAGTTGGGGAGGGACTCCCCTCCCCTTGGCCGGCGCCTCCCACCTATAAAGGGAGGGGCAGGGCTGCCCCTCCTAACACACATGTCACCTCCACCCGCAAACCCTAGCCCTAAGCCACCGGCCCTCCTACAGCCGCCGCCGCCCTAGGACAAGCCGTCGCCGCCTAGCTAACCCTAGCCGCCGGCCAAGCCTCCTCCTTGGTGTGTCTAAACCATAGATCGCCGAGGAGATCTCTCATAGTCCACCATACTCGCTTCGGCTTAAGGCGAAGCCCTGCGAGATCTCCCTTCTACTTCCGGTACCACGCCATTGTGCTGCCGGAATCGCGAGGAGAGTACTACAACCTCCGCTGCCTGCTGGAACAAGGGATAGGAAGGTCTTCGTCGAGTACCGAACGTGTGACCGACTGCGGGAGCGCTGCCGGAACGCAACGCCGGAAGGATCGTCTACGCGATCTTGAGATCGGGAAGAGTACGACTACATCACCCATGAGAATCCGCTCTCGTTAAACACTTTGGAATATTGGAGGGTGAGTTATTCCATCGACTCGTTGCTACAATCTAGTAGATAGATCTTGGCTTGTTTGTTTGTATGCGGTAGAAATTTTTTGTTTTCCATGCTACGAAACCCTACAGTGGTATCAGAGCCGTGTATATATGTAGATCTGTTGCACGAGTAGAACACAATGGTCATTGTGGGCATTGATGCTTTTATTGTCGATTGCTTCTTGTGTACTTTGCATCTTGCGGGATGTTGGGATGAAGCGGCCCGGGCTAACCTTACATGACATCGTTCATGAGACTTGCTCCACGCTTGACATGCAACTTGTATTGCATAAGTGGCTTTGCGGGTGCCTGTTTCTCCCAGCATAGTTAAGATTCAATTTACAACGGGTGATTAACAATTCTAGTATCAATGATGTGGTTCTTGTTCGTAAGTTAGAATGACACTTATTGAAAGCCCCAAACCACGTAAAACATGCAAAGAAAGTAGAGGCGTCTAACTTTGTTTTGGAGGGGTGTGTAGTGATGTGATATGGCCATGATTGTGATTATATTTGATGTATGCAATGTTCCTTATTGTAAGTTGGCAACCGGCAGGAGCCATATGGTTGTCTTTAAGTTATGTTAAGACCCGCGTGTCTATTCAAAGTAGTTGTAATAGTTGAAGCCGGTGGACGACAACCATGGAGAAGCGTCATTAACCTTGATGCAATGCCAGTAATGATGGAGATCATGTTCGTGCTTGAAGATGGAGATCGGAAGCACAAAGAAGAAAGGTCATATCACATATTATGAATTGCATATGATGTTAATCCTTTATGCATCTTGTATTGCTTAGATAACGACGGTAGCATTATAAGATGATCTCTCATGCACATGAATTTCAAGTTCTAAAGTGTTCACCCTTAGTAAGCACCGTTGCTAAAGCTTGTTGTTTCGAAGCACCACGTCATGATCGGGTGTGTTAGATTCCGCAAGTGTGTACAACGTGAGCAAGCCAGATTTGCTCATGCGGAAGCTAAGGTTTGATCTTGACGAGCCTAGCATGTACAAACATGGTCTCGGAACACGGATCACCGAAAGGTAAAGCATGAATCATATAGTATATATGATGAACATGTCGATTGTTCGCCATGGAAACTATATCAACTCTCGTGATGATCGGTATTGATGTGGTGGATTTGGTTCGTGTGATCACTAAAACAATGTGAGGGATATTGTTTTGAGTGGGAGTTCACCTAGATTAATTTAACTATTAATTAGAACTCAAATTGTCATAAACTTAGTCTAAACTGTTGCAAATATGTTGTAGATCAATGGCGGCCCCTACCATCAATTTTAATGCGTTCCTAGAGAAAGAAAAGTTGAAAAACAAAGGAAGCAACTTCGCGGATTGGTTCCGCAATTTGAGGATTGTCCTCACAGCTGGTAATTTGACCTATGTCTTTGGATGCACATTGGTGACCACTGCAGCATGCTACCGATGAAGTAAAGAATGTTTACCTCGCTCGGAAGACTCAGTAATCCACAGTTCAGTGTGCTATCTTGTATGGTTTAGAATCAGAGCTTCAGAAAAGGTTTGAGAATTCAGACCCACATGATATTGTCCGTGATCTCAAATTGATCTTTGAGACTCACGCGGCGATTGAGAGCTATGAGGCTTCTGAAAAGTTCTTTAACTGCAAGATGGAAGAGGGCAGCTCCGTCAGTGAGCATGTGCTTAAGATGTCTGGGCACGCAAACAAACTTCAAAGCTTGGGTATAGTGATTCCTAATGCTTTGGGGATTTATCGTGTCCTCCAATCACTACCACCAAGTTACAAGAACTTTGTGATGAACTACAATATACAAAACACGAACAAGCAGTTGCCAGAACTCTTTGCCATGCTAAAATCTGCAGAAGTGGAGATCAAGAAAGAGCACCAAGTGTTGATGGTCAATAAGACCACCAAATTCAAGAAAGGCAAGTCTAAGCAAAAGGGACACTTCAAGAAGGGTGGTAAGAAAGTTACCGCGCCGACGAAGAAGACCAAGGCTGGACCTAAGCCTGATACTGAGTGCTTTTACTGCAAGGGAGAAGGTCACTAGAAGCGGAATTGCCCAAAGTACTTGGCGGATTTGAAGAACGGCAACAACAAGAAGAAAGGTATATCTGATATACATGTTATTGATGTGTATATCACTAGTACTCGTAGTAGTGCCTGGGTATTTGATACTGGTTCGGTTGCTCATATTTGTAACTCGAAACAGGTGTTGCAGAATAAACGGAAGCTAGCGAAGAACGAGGTGACGATGCGCGTGGGAAACGGATCAAAGTTTGATGTGATCGCGGTCGCCACGCTACCCCTTCATCTACCATCGGGATTAGTTTTATACTTAAACATTTGTTATTTGGTGCCTGCGTTAAGCATGAACATTATATCGGGATCTTGTTTATTGCGAGACGGTTACTTGTTTAAATCCGAGAATAATGGTTGTTCGATTTATATGAGTAATATGTTTTATGCACATGCACCTTTGATAGATGGTCTATTCTTATTGAATCTCGATAGTGGAAATACACATATTAATAACATTGAGGCTAAACGTTTGAAATCGAGCGATAACTCGACCGATATGTGGCACTGTCGTCTTGGTCACATTGGAGTGAAGCGCATGAAGAAACTCCATTCTGATGGACTTCTTTAATCACTTGATTTCGAATCACTTGAAAGATGCGAAGCATGTCTGATGGGTAAAATGACTAAGACTCCATTTTTTGGTATGATGGAGCGAGCTACGGACTTATTGGAAATCATACATACCGATGTGTGTGGTCCAATGAGTGTAGCATCGCGCGGTGGTTATCGTTATGTTCTTACCTTCACGGATGACTTGAGTAGATACGGGTATATCTATTTCATGAAACATAAGTCCGAAACTTTCGAGAAGTTTAAGGAATTTCAATGTGAGGTTGAGAATCAACATAACAAGAAGATTAAATTTCTACGTTCTGATCGTGGAGGTGAATATCTAAGTTACGAGTTTGGCGAGCATTTGAAGAAATGCGGAATACTTTCACAATTGACACCGCCGGGAACACCACAGCGTAATGGTGTGTCTGAACATCGTAATCGAACTCTCTTAGATATGGTTCGTTCTATGATGTCACTTACAGATTTACCGCTATCATTTTGGGGTTATGCATTAGAAACAGCCGCATTCACTTTAAATAGGGACCATCTAAATCCGTTGAAACGACACCATATGAATTACGGTTTGGGAAGAAACCTAAATTGTCGTTCCTTAAAGTTTGGGGTTGCGAAGCCTATGTAAAGAAGTTACAGCCGGACAAGCTTGAACCCAAAGCGGAAAAATGCGTCTTCATAGGATACCCGAAGGAAACTATTGGGTATACCTTCTATCATAGATCCGAGGGCAAAATCTTCGTTGCCAAGAATGGATCCTTTCTAGAGAAGGAATTTCTCTCGAAAGAAGTGATTGGAAGGAAAGTAGAACTCGACGAGGTTGTCGAACCTTCTCTCGAACTTGCGAGTAGCGCAGCACCGGAAGAAGTTCCTGTGGTGTCTACACCAATAAGAGAGGAAGCTAATGATGATGATCATGAAACTTCGGTTGAAGTTGCTACAGAGCCTCGCAGGTCAACGAGAACTCGTACCACTCCTGATTGGTATGATCCCATTATGAGTGTCATGTTGGTGGACAACACCGATGATCCTGCAACATATGAAGAAGCGATGATGAGCCCAGATTCCAATAAATGGCAAGAAGCCATGAAATCCGAGATTGGATCCATGTACGAAAACCAAGTATGGACTTTGGTGGACTTATAGGATGGCCGGAAGGCTGTCGAGAACAAATGGATTTTCAAGAAGAAAACAGATGATGATGGTAATGTTACTGTCTATAAAGCTCGACTTGTCGCAAAAGGGTTTCGACAAATTCAAGGAGTTGACTACGATGAGACTTTCTCACCAGTAGCAAAGCTAAAGTCTGTGAGGATTATGTTAGCAATCGCTGCATATTATGATTATGAGATATGGCATATGGATGTCAAAACAGCATTCCTCAATGGAGACATTGATGAAGAGTTGTATATGATGCAACCCAAAGGTTTTGTCAATCCTAAAGATGCTAACAAGGTATGCAAACTTCAACGGTCCATCTATGGATTGAAGCAAGCATCCGAAGTTGGAATCAACGTTTTGATAAGGTAATCAAAAGTTTTGGTTTTATACAAACTTATGGAGAACCTTGTATTTACAAGAAAGTGAGTGGGAGCTCTGTAGCATTCTTAATACTATGTGTAGATGACATATTGTTGATTGGGAATGATGTAGACCTTTTTAATAGTGTCAAGGAATATTTGAATAATAGTTTTTCAATGAAGGATCTTGGCGAAGCAGCTTACATATTAGGCATAAAGATTTATAGAGATAGATCGAGACGCCTAATATCATTGTCACAAAGAACATATTTGGACAAAGTTCTAAAGAGGTTTGGAATGGAAGATAGCAAGAAAGGGTTCTTGCCCATGTTGCCCAATACGACGTTGAGTAAAACTCAAAGTCCGACAACGGCAGAAGATAGAGAAAGGATGAGTAAGACTCCCTATGCCTCATCCATATGATCTCTAATGTATGCCATGCTATGTACTAGACCCGACATTGCATATGTTGTTAGTTTAACTAGCAGATATCAAAGTGATCCAGGAGTGGATCATTGGACAGCGGTCAAAAACATCCTTAAGTACTTGAGAAGAACTAAGGATATGGTTCTTTCTTATGGAGGTGATGAACAGTTTGTTTTTAATGGTTACACCGATGCTAGTTGGAACACCGATTTGGATGATTCTAAATCACAATCTGGATACGTATTTACTTTGAATGGTGCAGCAGTTAGCTGGAGGAGTGCAAAGCAAAGCGTTGTGGCGAGATATTCAACTGAATCGGAATACATGGCTGCTTCGGAGGCTTCACAAGAAGCTATATGGATGAAAGAGTTCATTACAGAGATGGGTGTGGTTCCTAGTGCGCTGGACCCAATGTCTATCTACTGTGATAACATGGGCGCCATAGCCAATGCGCAAGAACCAAGGTCACACAAGAAGCTGAAGCACATCTAGCTATGTTTTCACGCTATTCGAGAACATGTCCAAGATGGGGACATAAAGATTTGCAAAGTACACACAGATCTGAATGTGGCGGATCCGTTGACTAAACCTCTCCCGAGGGCAAAACATGACCAGCACCAAACTGCCATGGGTGTTCGGTATATTACCATGTAATCTAGATTAGATGACTCTAGTGCAAGTGGGAGACTGTTGGAGATATGCCCTAGAGGCAATAATAAATGTAGTTATTATTATATCTTTGTGTTTATGATAAATGTTTACATTCATGCTATAATAGTATTAACAAGGAAACATTAATACTTGTGTGATTTGTAAACTTAAATTGAAGTCCCTAGTAAAGCCTCTATATATTACTAGCTTGTTGGTTAATAAATGATTGTGGTTTCCCTATCATGAACATTGAGATGTTATTAACAACAAGATCATATCGTTAGGAGAATGATATGGTGGACATACTCCTATAGATAAGCGTAGCATAAAGATCAAGTCATTTTAATAGTTCAATTGCTATATGCTTTCTGATACATAGTACCCTAATTCCTTCGACCATGAGATCATGCATATCACCTTCACCGGAAGGAGGCTTTGATGAAATCAAACACCACACCATAACTGGGTGGCTATAAAGGTGGCATTGAGTGTTCGGAAAGTATTGGTTGAGACACATGGATCAAGAGTGGGATTTGTCCATCCATATGACGGATAGATATACTCTGGGCCCTCTCGGTGAAATGTCATCCAATTAGCTTGCAAGCATGTGACTGGATCACAAGGGATCACATATCACGGGAACGAGAAAAGAGTACTTATTAGTAACAAGGTTGAACTAGGTATGCAGAGATACCGACGATCATAACCTCGGATAAGTAAACTATCGTGAGACAAAAGGAAATTGGTATCGTATGTAAGTGGTTCATTCGATCGCAAAGTAATCGTAGAAATATGTGGGAGCCATATGAATTTGCAGATTCCTCTATTGGTTATTGTTCGGAGAAGTGTCTCGATCATGTCCGCATAATTCACGAACCGTAGGGAGACACACTTAAGGATTCGACGTTGTTTGAGTAGTTATGGAATGATGAGTAAGAGACCGAATGTTGTTCAGAGTCTCAGATGGGATCCGGGAAATCACGAGGAGATCCGGAATGGTCCGGAGAATAAGGTTCATATAAGGAAAGTCCTGTTTCGGGGTTGGAGAATGGTTCCGGTGTTTTCATCGGGAATGTTCTAGAAGGTTCCGGAATGTCCGGCACTCTGAAGGGGAAGGGTACATGAATGTGTCATACCAAGTTGGAATGATTGCATCATGTACTAGGTGTCAGCTGAACAAAATAAAGGGTGTAATCAAATCCTAGTTTGAAAAGTTAAACGCCAATTTGAAAAGTCAAACGGCTGTTTTGGGAAGTGGAGGGGAAGTGGGAAACCGAGTTGGGGAGGAGTTCCTCCTCCACCGCCGGCCCACTTGGGATCCGAGTTGGGGAGGGACTCCCCTCCCCTTGACCGGCGCCTCCCACCTATAAAGGGAGGGGCAGGGCTGCCCCTCCTAACACACACAACACCTCCACCCGCAAACCCTAGCCCTAAGGCGCCGGCCCTCCTGTAGCCGCCGTCGCCCCAGGGCAAGCCGCCGCCTAGCTAACCCTAGCCGCCGGCCAAGCCTCCTCCTTGGTGTGTCTAAACCCTAGATCGCCGAGGATCTCTCTCATAGTCCACCATACTCGCTCCGGCTTAAGGCGAAGCCCTGCGAGATCTCCCCTCTACTTGCATCACTGTTGTGTTGCCGGAATCGCGAGGAGAGTGCTACAACCTCCATTTTCTTTGGAACAAGGGAGAGGAAGGTCTTCGTCGAGTACCGAACGTGTGACCGACTGCGGGAGCGCTGCCGGAACGCAGCGCGGGAAGGATCGTCTACGCGATCTTGAGATCGGAAAGAGTACGACTACCTCACCCACGAGAATCCGCTCTCGTTAAACACTTTGGAATCTTCGAGGGTGAGTTATTCCATCGACTCGTTTCTACAATCTAGTAGATAGATCTTGGCTTGTTTGTTTGTATGCGGTAGAAATTTTTTGTTTTCCATGCTACGAAACCCTACAGCTCTAAATATGGTAAACACCCTTTTCCTTTACATTAAGAGTTGTATAATTTTTCAATTTGAAAGTGTTCAAGAGTATTGTCAATTATAAACACTCTTTTACATTAAGAGTTATATGATTTTTTCAATTTGAAAGTGTTCAAGAGTTGTATGATTTTTAAAAAAAATTCTGGAGAGGTGGACGCTGCTGGGTAAAGAAGGTGTACGATGCGGGAGGTGCACAAATCTGCAAAAATGTAGCGATATTCATATATAGATAGAGATAGCAGTAACCACAAACTCCAGAAAGGCTGTAAGCAGACTGTCAACTACTCCCATCTTAATTAACCTAGTGTAATTTAAAGTGGCAGTACTATGAGATGTTGAGTACTAGTAAACAAAAGGGGCTTACTAAATTATTAGTGAAATCTACAGCCAGCCACCAAAAGCAACATGAGCATGCTCAATATCTAGATTGCAGACCGTGTTTGGTTAAGAACCTAATGTCCAAGTCTGATTACCCAAATCTAAGAGCATCAATCCTATTCACAATCGAGCGCAGTGAGTTGGGGACATCCGCTAACTCTGTAGCCATATCCTCGGCATGCATCTGCTGGCGCTCCTGCTCCTCCTCTTCGAGCTTATCCCGGATCTCGAGTTGTAACCACAGCACCATCATCGCGCGCTGCAGAAAAAGTGAGTGCGGTAGATGGACCCAGTGGACAAATATGTCGCGCTCGCAGTCGTAGTTGCAACCCAAGAACCTGCGGCCGAAGTTCATTCCCTCGAACATCGTTGGGTGACGGGGCGCGCTAGGGTGCAAGTCACACTGGAGCGGGAGATCCGTATCGGTAAGGATTCTGTACCACTCGGCATCTACCATCCATGCCGGCATCTGAACCCAGGAAACAACATCGATCGAGACGGGCAGAATAGAGAAAAACCCCAAAGCAGGAGAGACCCCATAAGCAAAATTCGACAAAATAAACTGAGACCATGAACTCTGGCGAACTTACCCTAACCCGGCCGCCTTGCGCATCAAGATCCCCAGTCTTTCGCCAGACCGGCATGACTGAATCCGTCGACATTGCTCGGAAAACATGCACGCCTTCAAAGCCTAGCATAGAGGCTTCATGGAGAAGAGGTAGGGGAGCCGATGCTCACATTCGCTCGCTATTAACTAGACCACTAACTGGGGCCCATGGGCAAACATCAGTGACCTTGTTTGATTTGCATTATTTTTTAAAACACAGTAAAACTCAATAAATTAACCAAAGGCCCCTATCTCTCTTTTAGCGAAACCCTGCTACAAAACGGAGACGCTCACAAATGCATACACACACTCACCCCTATGAACGCACGCACACCCTACCCTATGAGCACTCGGAAATATTGTGTCTTGAGACTGATCCAGGGGGGCTTAAGCTTGACGAAATAACCATAGGCACCTCACTATATATATATCGACGGAAACATCGCCTCCCACCTCCATCATAACCATCCTTCAAAGGAAAGGTTCGAGGCTTCGTGGAGAAGAAATGGATAGGGGAGCCTAAGCTCACATTCGGTTGCTGATATAGGATATAATTGGACCACTAAGGGCATCCATGATGTGCTATGGCCAAATTTGTCACAGATCATATGGTTGTGTTTACCAAATTGCTAATTTCTCTACAACGTGATTGCTTTCCAAATTCTAGAGATGGGACCCATTGCATGTAAGAATTAAAGTAAAATATCTCGATTCTTTCTCTTCTCTAGTGCCTTTCACCCTTCCACAACATGCAAAGAACTTGATTATTCATTTTTCTCAATTTAGCATCGGAGAAAGTTCATGCTCCAGTTCCCTCACCTTGTTGGTTTGGAACTACCCTCACAATGGTAGGAACTAGTTCTAAAAGCCAAAAGAGAAATTTGGAACTAGATTTAGCTACACATTGTGGGTGCCCTGATAACATGGCCCCATGGTAGTAAGCCGATAGGCCCTAGACATCACTGACCAAGTTTGACTTGCATTACAGGTACTTTTGGAAAAACGAGCAAAACTTAATAGAAACCAAATCACCCCTATGAACACAAGAACGCACACCCTACCCCTATGAGCACCACCGAAAGATTGTGTCTTGAGACTGATCTGGTGGGGCTTGAGCTTGACGAAGTCACCATATATAGGCACCTCGCTATCGACGAGAACGTCACCTCCTACTACCCTTATAACCATCCTTCAAAGTCGAGCATCGAGGCTTCGTGGATAAGGGAGAGTTAGGGAGTTAGAGATCACATTCGTTGGCTACTATAGGATATAACTAGACCACTAATAACGGTCCCCATGGTAGTTAGCCCATAGGCCCGATACATTAGAGCAAGCACAGCATGAGTTGTTACTAGACGTGGCTAGAAATTTACTAGACACGCTTCTAAGAGAATAAAATAACCTCCACCATTTAGACCAAGCGGGGGATCCACTCATCTCGATAGAAATGCCCAATAATGAAAACCTTTCATTTGATTCCCATAGACATGGGTCTTTTACTAGACCTAGGGTCGAGAAAAACTTAGCTAGACTCACCCTCTCAAGGCATCCACTATGTTGTCCACAAGCTTGTCCATAAGGAAAAAAGTAGTGGTGGCTATCAACGAGCTAAATTCTTAAGGGTCACCACCCTTAGCTTATGGGTAGTCCATAAGCTTTAAAATATTAATATCTAGTACGCATTGCAATACAAAACAAATTATAATCACAAGACTATTAGAGGGTAGCTCTTACGTGTTGGGTCATATCTTATGTACAGGTTTGACTATATACATTGTGGTGCAATCAACAAGCTTATGGTATAGCAAGTGGGTATCATCTTAAATATAGGTTTGGCCATATACATAGGCGATGCCATCAAGTTTTAGACCTAGGTCTAGGAAGAAAAATATTATCTCCTAGACACCCCAAAATTCCAGTGCTGAAACATACTCTCATTTATCTGGTTTGACTTGTTATGTACTTCTGGATATCCGATGAAAACTCAATAGAAACTAAAGGATGGATGCACGCACGCATACCATGCAACCTCTATATATGACCAACTCTGAAATACAGTGTATTGAGATTGATCCGACGGGGCTTGAGCCTGACGAAGTCTGCATACACGCCTTGCTATAGATGGGAACATCGCTTCCCACTAAATAATATTCCGCCTTGTATGCGACACCAAAGTGCCAAACCCGTGGATTGAACTCTAGTGATCTAGGGGTACCACTTCTCACGTGCTTAATAGACATCCAACAATTGGTGAGCTCTCGCTCTCTCTCCATCTCTCTTGTACATGACATGGTACACAATAAATAACTCGTGTACATGAAATTAGGTGAACACTCTGTCGATGTTCGTTATTATGACCGATCTTAACGAGTAGTTCAAGAAACTCTTTAACAATATATTTCAGTTTGTTAACATTAATGGGCAAAAAATGTTGCTTACCTAAGTTTGTTAAGAAAACAAACCAACCTCAAACGAGTCGACTAGACGAGCGCTCATTAGTCTCGGCATGCGAGCTTTGCACTGCCCTATTTTTAGACAAACGTTGACAATGTTTAAGAATAATTCTAAAGATTTATGCAATCTTTCTGGATAGTTTTGACCATCGAAATGACTTTAGGTCGATTAGCGAAAAAACTAGTGAGGATTTGGAAAGATTCAATTTCTTGCTAAGAATTTGCACGTCGACCCTGTTTTGAAAATATTGAAATAAAATAAAAATAAAAATAAAAAATGAAGACCTTTCGCATTCGACGCAGTACATCAACAAGCTCTACCAAATGAAGACCTTTCGCATTCGAGAGCAATCTATCATGATTTTTTTGGACGTAACCATCGGGGGCCATTTAATATAGCACAAACTACCATCGAGAGTTTGGACAACAGGTTCAACATCTCGCTAAGATTTTGCATCTTGACAATTTAACAAAATTAGGTCAAACATGAGCTACCATGGTAAGCGCGATAGATTTCTCTCGAATTAAATGTCATTTTAGAGGTAGATGGGTTCATCTTCTTTTAGTAAACTGTAACACCCCCAGTCACTCCGGACCGACGGCTGTTACTTCAGGCAGCTCAATAGGATCTCTAGACTAACCCCACAGACCAACACTAGTATTTGCTGCACACTTTGTCCTTACTCGTGCGCACCCGGTACCCACTTCCCAGTCAGTCACCCATCCTAGAATTGTTCTAGGACAAACACGCTTAACCTTAGAGTTCTTTTCGAAATGATCTTCCGCAAAAGAAGTTGCAACTTGTTGGTATGGGTTTTCTATCAATCTTATTGAGCCATGCGCTAGGGTCTCACATACACCCACCCTTAGAAGATCGACGTCCTCGTCGATCAACCACAAGCCAGGAACGCCCCCTCTTGGCACGCGTCTATGCGTCCAGTGTCGGCACATTGCCATGTCGTGTCCACTCCGGGCCACACGCGCCATGCTACACATGTCCGCCACTAACCTGCACACGCCCATGTAATCGCGAGGGTCGGCTCTGATACCACTTGTAACACCCTCGGTCACTCCGGACCGACGGTTGTCACTTCTGGCAGCTCAATAGGATCTTTAGACTAACCCACAGACCAACACTAGTCTTTTCTATGCACTTTGTCCTCACTCTTGCGCACCCGGTACCCACTTCCTGGTCGGTCACCCATCCTATAATTGTTCTAGGCCAAGCACGCTTAACCTTAGAGTTCTTTTCGAAATGAGCTTCCGAAAAAGAAGTTGCAACTTGTTGGTATGGGTTTCCTATCAATCCTATTGAGCCATGCGCCAGGGCCTCACATAAACAATGTCGTTGGTGCGAGTTCCCAACTATCGGGAAAGAACATTCTCAATTTTTCAAGTGGTGGGCTAGAGGATGTCTTTTTCATTTTCTGAGGTCCTTGATGCAACTTGTAGTTCCACCGACCGTGTTAACTGAAGCTCACTTCTCCTACGAGGTCCACCCCAGTTAAAAGAAAATGCTGAAGCCCCAAATTTCTTACAAATTGGACCTTGCTTTCTTTTCATACAAATGCCGATTTATCAAAATCAGGTCAAATTTGAACTACAAGTGAATTGTAGGTTGCTTTGAAAGTTCTATGAAAAAGCTTTTCGATGGTTTTCGATATACTAAATTCCTCGTTGGCTTTAAAAGTTTTTTTTTTAAATTAATAGAAAACTTGTAGTAAAAATTCGACATGGTCGGTGGGAGTACGGTTTACATCGAAGACCTCGAAAAACATAAAAATACATAGAGGTCCCTAAATTTCGCACAAAGGGCCCTAAAGTTGGGCAAGGGAAAGCGGTCGGGTCCTTCTCGAGTTAGCAGCTGAGCCATACCCTTCGTACTTCTCAAGCGCGCGCGGAAAGAAAAGCTCCTTACTTTCAAACAAGCGTGCTGCTGGTCGTAGCGTGTGGAATGGAACGACGAGGCAGGTCGACGCACGTGCGCCACCGAGAGTATGGACAAAGGGTTTAAATGATTGCCATAGTAAGATTTTGCATCTTTACAATTTAACGAAATTTTGTCAAACTAGAGCTACACAAGGGAACAAAAGGGAGGCAGCGATCCTTTTCTTTTAAAAAAAGAGGCAGCGCGAGAGAAGCGAAGAGGAGGAGGCGGTTTGGTGTTAGAGCAAAGTTATGATGGATTCCTGACACGAGGTACTCCTCTACTAGTAGTAAATTTTAGGACCTATTGCACGCAAAAAAATGTGTGTTTTCTCTCTCCTTCGGTGCCTCTCATATATCCCTACCCCTCTCCCCTCGCGCACCGGCCCGGCTGATCTCTCCCTCGTTCACAGTGTGGCGCTGCGCAGGTGTGCCTTCGTACGGCGGCTTTTATTTAGAAGGTGGATCTGTTTCTTTGGCGTGTTTGACAGCCGCCTTGGTATGCAGTAGGAGGAGTACATAGGAAGGAAACCGCTTTGTTCCTTGGCAGCAAAAAAATCGAACTTTTCCGGTTTAGAAATTGTCACTTTCTTCCCAAACATCGGGCGGGAAAGGTTATTCAAAATACAAGCCATTCACAGTAGTACTTCTTATCTAATATTTATCTTGTCTTATCCCTTACAATACCATACCACTATAGTATAGTGTACGGATAACTTTGAACGTTGACCGCTCGATCAAGACTGGCAAATCCAAAACATTGGTAGTTGTTGGATCTTCTTTTCCATCCTTAGCATCCAGAAGATTCTATTGTTAGTCTTTAGCATGTATAAAGAACCCTAGTATGCGCAAACTTCAAAACACACTTCACTTCTAAGTTTCAGGCACCTTGTGCAAAATGCATGGACTTGGATGTAATTTTCATTTTTATGAGGTCCTTGATGTAACTCGTACTTCCACCAACCGTGTTAACTGAAGCACCTCGCTCCTACAAGACCTTCCACAGTTAGAAGAAAATGCCACTGCCCCAATTATCACACAGAGCGGACCACAGTTTCTTATAGTTCCATTTTTCAAGCTTCCTAGCTAACTTCGCACGCTTCACTCACTTCTTGTTGATTTAATGAAATTAGGTCAAACTTGAGCTACAAGTAAGCGCGATAGATTGCCCTCAAATTAAATGACTTTTCATAGGTAGATGGGTGCATATTCTTGCAGCAAACAACATCGTCGTTGTGAGTTTCCAACTAATGGGAAATAACATTTGAAATTTTCTCAGTGATGGCGAGATTGTTCCTTTCCGTAAAGTAGGCCTAAATAATATAATATGGATCTGAATGACACAAGCCAAGATTTCCAGTCATATATATAGTGGATCGACATGTTGTGTACCACTTATATGATTCCCATGTTTGAAAAGTTTTCAAACTTTGGCCTAGCTAACTCTGCCCACTTGAATGGCGCTATGTCGATTTATCGAAATTAGGTCAAATTTGAATTACGGGTAAATTGTAGTTTGCATTGACAATTTTGTGATTTGTTTCTTAGGTAACCATTAGGGGTTCATTTCATATATCACAAACCACCATCGAGAGTTTTGAAAATAGGTTCAACTTATTGCTAAGATTTTGCATCTTGCCAACTTAATGAAACTAGGTCAAACTTTTGCTGCAAGTAAGCATGATAGATTCCTCTCAAATTAATTGTCTTTTATTCGAAGGTAGATGTGTGCATCATCTTTTAGTAAACGATGACATAGGTGTGAGTTTCCAACTATCAGGAAACAACATTCTGAAGTTCATGTTTTGCGAATTTTAGAACTTCCTAGCTAACTTTGACGACTTGAATGAGACTCTGTGCCGATTTATCGAAACTATGTCAAATTTGAACTACAAGTAAATCGTAGGTTGCTTTGAAAGTTTTACAAAAAATCTTTTTGGTGGTTTTCGATATACTGAATTCCTGGTTGGCTTCAAAAGATATTTTGAAAATTCTAAGAGCATACTTGTAGTAAAAATTAGACATGGTCGGTGGGAGTACGGTCTACATCGAAGACCTCAAAAAAACAAAATTACATAGAGGTCCCTAAATTTAGCACAAAGGGCCCTAAAGTTAAGCAAGGAAAATCGATCGGGCCCTTCTCGAGTGATCAGCTGAGCCATACCCTTTGTACTACTGTACTTGCTTCACACACACACAATAAAGAAAAGTAGTTTATCCTACTATTCTCGAGTTGTCAATTCAGCTGCACCTGGAAATAGTCTTCCTCACAGTAGCTTATCAGTAGCAACAGTTTTGTAGTAGCAATAGAAAAGTACCAGCGGCAGTAAAACAAAGGCAATAGTAACAATAGTAGAAAATAGTAGGATATGATTGCGGTAGGCATAGGGATGGATGGACAGGAATTGCATGGACGAGACTATTCATGTAACTTCAAGATCTATGGTATTCGCAGATAAATAAGATAAAGCATCTAAGTACTAAACAATCATTGGCATGTGCTCCATATATAGTCATACGTGCTCGCAATGAGAACTTGCACAATATCTTTTGTCCTGCCAGCCCGTTGCAGCGGGGCATCAAGGGAATCTACTGGCAATTAAGGTACTCCTTTTAATAGAGCACCAGAGCAAAGCATTAACACTCCATGAACACATGTGATCCGCACATCACAGTCATTCCCTCTGATACGTTGGAAACGTATCTATAATTTTTGATGCTCCATGCTTGTTTAGTATCTACTTTTCTTTACTTGTGCACACTTTGAGGTGCTTTTTACATGTTTTCTGGTACTAACCTATTAACAAGTTGCAATAGTGCCAGATACCTGTTTTCTGCTGTTTTTGGTTTCAGAAAAGTTAGTAAAGAAATATTCTCGGAATTGGACGGGACAAATGTCAAAGTCAATTACTTTCCGTGGGAACAAGAAGTCCAGAGGAGATCCGGAGGGGCCGGCCAAGGGGGCTAGACCCACCCCAAGCATGGGGGCAAGTGGGCCCGTGCCTGGCTAGGGTTTGGAGGCCCTGGCCGCCTCCTGGTCTCGCCCCTTCGCCTATAAGAAGCCCCTGATGCAGAAACCCTGAGTACCCGATCAGAAATCCACGAAACCGTCTGTAGCCGCCTCCACCATCGTCCCTAGATCGGGGGGATCTGAAGTTCTTCCCGGCACCCTGCCGGAGGGGAGATCATCCCGGAGGCCTTCTCTCTGGTATGATTAGTGAGTAGTTCCACCTTGGACTATGGGTCCATGTAGTAGCTAGACAGTAGTATCTCTTCCTTTGTGCTTTCATGTATAGATCTTGTGAGCTCTGTTCATGATCAAGATCTAGTCTATTTGTAATCATGCATGTTGTGTTTGCGGGGATCCGATGGATATTGAGATTATTATGTTGGTTTGATTAATGGTTTTGTCTTTATGATTCTATCATGTTTGTGTTGTTTGTGATCTTGCATGCTCTCCGTTGCTAGTGGTTATCTTGGCCAAGTAGTTGCTAGTGACTCCAAGAGGGAGTATTTATGCTCGATAGTGGGTTCATGCCTCTAGTTTCCAAGGGAAGTGACAATAATCTCTTCGGTTGTAGATGTGTTGTTTCTACTAGGGAGAAAACAACAGTCTCTTGTTCATGGAACATGTGGACTGTTTACCTTACACACTTTGCTTAAAGCAGTTGTCTATTGCTTGCAACTTAATACTAGAGGGGGTTCGGATGATAACCTGAAGGTGGACTTCTAGTCATAGATGCAGTTGGATGACGGTCTATGTATATTGTTGTATTAGCCAATCAACCTCATAGGATCTTTCTGGCTAGTAATTGCATTTTTATGCCTTGCTCAGTTCCTGTCAATTGCCCCGATGTAATTTGTTTACCCTTCATGCCATGTTGTTTATCTAAGTAGAGCACCTCTAGTGAACTATGGACCCCGGCCCAATCTTTACCATTGATTCATCTTCCAATATTACGTGTTTACTTGCTACAAACCATTGCCTTCCACACCATACGTTTAATCCTTTGTTACAGCAAACCGGTGAGCTTCACAACCTCACTGATTCGTTGGGGCAAAGTCTTGAGTTTGTGTTGTGCAGGTCTCCGCGTTGCTTGCAACACCTGTGTGACATTTCCTTCCTCCTACTGGTTCGATAACCTTGGTTTCTTAACTGAGGGAAAAATTGCTGCCGTGCTGCTTCACACCTTTCTCTTGGGGTTTCCCGACAAAGCGCTCCCACTTGGACTGGCGCTGCATCAAGCTTTTTCTAGCGTCGTTGCCGGGGAGGCTAAGGACGTCTTCACTAGGGGAGTCCTTCACTTACTTTCTATTTACTTTGTTTTTAGTTTGCTTTGTTTCTTTTGTTTGGTTTTGTTTGCCTCTTTTCAAAAAATCCAAAAAAAAATAGTCTAGTTTGGTTTGCTTGCCTTATTCAAAAACACAAAAAAAAAATAGTTCCTACTCTAGTTGCTGGTATGTTGTTGCCTTGTTTGGTCATGCTTTATATCAATGGATGGTTTCTTTGAAACTAGTTCTTATTGGCAAGGTGGGTTCACGGAAGAACAAAAGTATTATTATAAGGAATACCGTTTGTCACAAAAAGGGAAACACTTATGGGAGCAAATTGATAAGTTGAATACTATTGCTAGAGAGGTGTGCTCCACTTATAATGTTACTTATTGATTTGATAAAGCTTGTTGCTGCAGGAGGTATAAACACCTACCCTTCCAATGTGAGTATAATGATAATGTTACCATATCCTCTTATGTTAAAGGAAATTATGACTTTTATGATGTGGAACAAATTGAAGAATTTATTACTTTCAACGGTGCATTTGAACTTGCTAGTTTGCTTGAAAATACTGATGATGCACCTTATGAATGCGAGGTTTATGAGATACTTGAATTTTGCTTTGATAATTACAAGGAAGCAAATGGCTATATTCTTGAATATTTTAATAGGTGTTTTCCACAAACGGAAGAGACTAATGCCTTGCAGGATCCTATGGAAGAAGAAATTGTTGAAACTGGAAGCTCATTAGATGAAAAAGACGAGGAGAGTGATGAACAAAAGGAGGAAGAATGGATCTACCCATGCCTACCTTCTAATGAGAGTAACTCTTTATCTCTTACATTATTTGATTGTCCCCCATGCTTACCAAAGGAGGATGAATGTTATGTTCCTATGGATACTTTTGAAATATCTACTTTGGAGAAAACCTGTGGAGGTTTTAATCCCACTGTTTTTGAGCTTGATAGAAATTATGAGTTTGTAGATCATGAAAAGCATGCTTTATGTGATAGCTATATTGTTAAGTTTATTCATGAGGCTACTGAAAATTATTATGAGAGAGGAAAATATGGTTGTAGAAGTTTTCATGGTACTGAAACACCTCTCTATGTGCTGAAAGTTTTGAAGTTGCTCTTGTTTCATCTTCCTATGACTATCACTTTGTTCTTTGTGATATTATTTGCATACAAGATTCCTATGCATAGGAAGTGGGTTAGACTTAAATGTGTTTTGAATTTGCTTCTTGATGCTCTCTTTGACTTCAATTCATAATTCTTATGTGAGCATCTTCTCAAGCTATCAAGCCTAACTTAAAGGCATTAAAGAAAAGTACTTGTTGGGAGATAACCCAAGAGTTTCCTTGAGTCTTGGAAGTTATTAATTCTGTAATGACCTATCCTTATCCTTTTTGTTTGCTTTTTGTGCCAAGAATGACCTCTAATGAGAGGGAAATAAGATTTGGGGAGTTGCTGTCCCGAAAAAGATTTCTCTCCTCCACCAAAAAAATCATGAGGAGGCTCTGTAACTCGGATTGATCTCAAAATTTACGAATAAATCCCCCAGTATGTTTTCTAACTTTCTTTATTTCAATACTTTTTGATTTGAGCAACATAAGATGTTCGAAAAAATTCGTTTCTATTTGCTGGTCTGTTTTGACAGATTTCTGCCATTATTTGCATTTGCTTCTTATTGATTCCTTTTTGAGCTCTCTTCAGGTAAATTGAATTTCTTTGAAGGAGTTACTACAGTAGATTGTGTTTTTAGTAAAAAGCCTTGTTGTTCCAAAGCTTTGCCAGTGGTCTAATATCTTTTGAATAAGATAATGTTGCTAATGAAGATTGTGTGAAGTTTTGTATGAAGGAAAATTTTAAGGTGTAGAAAGAGAATGATGCAAAGAGATGAAGAAAATACAAAAGCTCAATCTTGGGGATGCCACCATGGTGTCACCCCAAGAAATATCCAAGAGATACAAGCGTCAAAGCTTGGGATCCCATTCTTCATCAATAAAAAGCCCAGGTCTGTCTAGACACTTTGTTTTTATTGTTTCATGCACAGTTGTATTGTTCTTGGAGCGTGTTAGTTTTAGTTTGCTTTGCTTAGTTTGTTTAGTTTTATTTAGTAGTTTGGACCCCCGTTCTCGCTGTGTTGTTTTGCAAATAAGTTTGCTTGGTGTTTGGAAAGGAGTAGTAAGTTCTTGCTTGAAGTGCAAGAGGAGCTTGCATTGACTGTGACTTAGACTTTAGCATGACATGGTAGGTGTTGTTTTAGCATTATGCTTAGTGATTATTGTTGTAGCATGTCTTGTTCCAAACAATTGGGATTGCTTAGTGTTTATTGAAGAAATTATGCGTTGTTTTAGCATGCAAAAGCATATTATTGTGGTATTCTCCTTTGATGTTTTGCTTGGGTTGACTTGGAACATGCTCACACGATGTTATGACAATGACAAGTCACCATTAGCCTCTATGATCATTTAGTCCTTGACTTGTAGTAACACTCTTTGATTTTATTAGTTTGCTTTGTTGCATTGCATAATTATGGCCATTATTGCTCTCTTAGTTGGTTGCTCCCAGTCTTTTGCTAGCCTCCACTTGTATGAGTAAGTCAAGGGACTTGAGATTGCCAAATTATACTTCGTCAAGCATATACTCCACCTTTGCCAAGTTGATTATGCATGAGGTGTGGCCCTCGTATTCAAGGGACTTGAGATTGCCAACTTATACTTCGTTAAGCATATACTCCACCTTTGCCACTTTAACCTTAACCACTTCAAGATGCTTATGATAGGGGCAATGAGGGCTCAAATCTAACAAGTACCATAATTTTTGGAAGCTCTTTTTGAAACTTGTAATCCCTGCTTCCTTTACAAAAAGGCCTTTCTTCCACCATTATTGAGTCTCCACCTTCTACCTTTAGGCACCATTAAGAGAGCATAGTTTTCATTCTGTGTGTAGTGTTCCAAAGCTTATTAATTGATGCATATTGTGATATTACTTGTTCTTGTGCTACCTGTTTCTAGTCACCCTTGTGAACTTTGAAGGTGTTCTATGCATCTATATTGCTACTCCATGAGGGACAAGCTGAATGCCACTATGCTATGTTTTCTATATGTGAAACAAACAAACGTCTTTCAATGCATTGTTATTCATGAATCTTTGTTTGTAGACTTTCATGTTGCATGCTTAGTTACTTTGTCTTACTGTTAGAACTCCATCTTTAATGCACATGTTTAGAGTTCTTTGATCCCAGCTTTCAATGCTTGCAAATGGTTTGATCTTGGTTTTGATGGTGCATGTCACCTCAAAAATTATTCTTTTTATCACTTACCAACTTGAGGATGTGCAGGAGTTAAACTTGGGGATGCTTGATACGTTGGAAATGTATCTATAATTTTTGATGCTTCATGCTTGTTTTATATCATTTGTCTTATGTTTTGTCTATACTTTGAGGTGTTTTTATATCTTTTCTGGAACTAACCTATTAACAAGTTGCCACAGTGCCAGTTGCCTATTTTATTCTGTTATGAAAACCTAAGTAGCGCCGCCGCCATCGAAGGGGAGATTCGGGGGACAAAAAGTCTCTGTTCCGGCACACTGCCAGGACAGGGAAGTGCCTCCGGAGCCATCTCCATCGCCATCTTCATCACCATTGCTGATTCCCATGATGAGGAGGGAGTAGTTCTTCCTCGAGGCTAAGGGATCTACCGATAGCTATGTGTTCATATCTCTCTCTCTATGCATGATCTTGTGGTCATGAGCTTTGTAATCAAGTAGATCGACCTTGCTACTCAAGTGCTTCATTAGATCTCTGCTCTCCCCATGTGTGTGAAAGTGACAGTGTGCACGCCATGGTGGCACTTAGGCTTGAATCTACATAAATACTCTTTGTGCTTTAATAGATCTATGCTTTTCCCCACGTGTGTGAAAGTGACAGCGTGCATACCGTGTGTGGCACTTTGGCTAGATTGAATATTTGTTATGAGTTATATTTGGAGTTGGATGTCTCTATGAAATTGTGGTGTTTGTTGGAACCATCTAGCGCTCAAGGTGACAGTGTGGGGTTACCTAGATTGGCGAAGGCGGACTTTGAGGTGTGCTTTTGTAGCCCTACCATGGATTGGAGTGTCCAACCGAAGAGTAGTTAAGAGTAGTATCATGAAGAGAGGATATTTATATGAGAGAGTGTTCACTAGTGAAAGTATGATCCCTAGGCCTTGTTTCTAAGCATTGAAACACTGTTTGCATCTAGATCTGTTGCATGTTTGCTTGCTTCCTTCTTGTTGCTTTTAGTCTTTGCCTCACCGTCAAGCTCTTTTCTGGCACCGTTACCACTTGTATTTCACTATCTCTTCGTCGAACTAGTGCACCTATATTGGGTATGTTGGGGATACAAGAGACTTCTTGTATCTTGATTGCAGGGTTGCTTGAGAGGGAATACCTTTGACCACTTCCTCCCTGAGTTCGATAAACCTTGGGTAATCCACTTAAGGGAAACTTGTTGCTGTTCTACAAACCTCTGCACTTGGAGGCCCAACAACTGTCTACAAGAATAGAAGTGTGTAGACATCATAAATCAAGAGAGAAATCACAATCTTTATCTTTAATATCTATGGGATAAGTAGCAAATTTAGCATCAGAAGACAGTTTAGGAATAATGGTACGTCTCTGAAGAAGACTCTTAATAGCACTAGAACCATGTGTGTTTCGGCACTCTTCAATAAATTCATCAGTCAACTCAATGTAACCATCATTAATATCATATCTCTCTCTAGACTCAGGTGAGCTAACAAGTGTAATAGTGTCTTCACTAGGAGTTTCAGTGTTTCCCAAAGTAGTTCTAGCAATTTGTAGCATCTAGGAAAGGACCTAATGAACCACTCGCATCAAGCACAGTAGAAGTAACATCATGAGTATCAGAAGCAATTTCAGATTCAGCAGTAGTAGCAGTGTGTGTAGCATGTGTATGTGGTGGTGGTGTAACAAGCTTACTTATAACAGACGGTGAATCAAGAGCAGCGGAGGTGTTTAGGACTATACCTCTTCTTGTAGTGGATGGTAAAATAGGACACTTTCCATCATGAGACTTCCCCATGATGAAAGGAGTAGCAGTGAACAGTAATAGATCAAAGTGAACTTACAAATAAAGCTATGCTCCCCGACAATAGCGCCAGAAAATAGTCTTGATGAACCACAAGTATAGGGGATCGCAACAGTCTTCGAGGGTAGTATTACCCAATTTATTGATTCAACATAAGGGGAGCCAAAGAATACTTATAAGCCTTAACAAATGAGTTGTCAATTCAGCTGCACCTGGAAATAGTCTTGCTCACAGTAGTTTATTAGTAGCAACCGTTTTGTAGTAGCAATAGCAAAGTAACAGCAGCAGTAAAACAAAGGCAATAGTAACAATAGTAGCAAACAGTAGGATATGAGTGCGGTAGGCATAGGGATGGATGGACGGGCGTTGCATGGACGAGACTATTCATGTAACTTCAAGATCTAGGGCATTTGCAGATAAATAAGATAAAGCATCCAAGTACTAAACAATCATAGGCATGTGCTCCATATATAGTCATACGTGCTCGCAGTGAGAACTTGCACAACATCTTTTGTCCTGTCAACCCGTTGCAGCGGGGCCTCAAGGGAATCTATTGGCAATTAAGGTACTCCTTTTAAGTAACAACCCTAGTTTTATTAAATGTAAATTAGGATTTGATTGTGCATTCATGAGCATGGTCATATAAAAATGCATACAAGAAACAGATCAAACCCTAAACCCTAGTCCCCTCTCTCTCCTTGAAAACAATTCAAAAGGTTTTAAATATTTTTGAAAACTTACCAAAATGTGGAGCCCAATTGGTTATGAGGGCCCCATAGTATTTTAAAATCATTATAAAACCCTGTGGCATTTTTGAAATGTCCAAAACATTTTTGTATTTGAAATTACAAAAGAGAAAACATAAATATAAATGGAAAACAATTTTATAGAAAAAATAGGCAAACCAGAGCCTCCGGGCCGGCCCATCTCTCTTTCCCTCTCTCCCTGCCGCTCAGCGCAACACCCCGCGGCCCACCAGAGCCCACTCCCGCCCACCAGAGGCCCAGGCCCACTTACCCCTTCGTTCTCTTCTTCCTCCTCGAGCCAAGCAGGTGCATGGACACGCCGACACCGTCCGTTGCCTCGTCGCTGTGATTCGCGCTGCCGCTGTGGTTCCCTCGCAAGGATAAGATCTCCACGAGAACCGCCGTGATCCACTCTCGCTCCCCATACCCATTTCACCCTTACTCGTGACTTCTCACGGTTTTCCCCTTCCAGCTGAAACCCTAGTTCATAGCCGCCGCTTCGCGCCGCCGATTCAAGCTCCCCCTCGCCCCTCTATGATGGCCATGAGACTCACCGTGGTGTACTCGTCCACCTCCCTAAGTGAATCGAGCCCGTTTTCTCTTCATCGACCTCACTGTTGTTGTCTTCCCCGACGGTCGCTGTAGTCAATCGTCGCCGTTATCGACCGCGTCTCGCCTCGCCGACCCTCTAGTCGCGATCGTGGTGAGCTACTCGACCTCCCGGTGCTATCCGCTATCCTTCTCTGGCTCTAGTTCGAGCTCGCACCATACTCCGCCGTCGGCCACCGCAGATGCATGTTGTTTGTCTAGCTCCGGCGACCATTCGAGGGCGGCGCCACCGCTAGAAGGACCGCCACACTTCCCTCTCTCCAACAAGCCCGCTCGCGCATCCAGGGGCGCTCCCAATCGACGGGTCCGCGTGTGACCTGGGAGCACCTCCATTGCTGGCATCATGCTGACGTCAGCATGAGGTCATAATCCCCTTTTCTTTTATTAAAATGTTTTGAAAATTCATTTCTAGAATTAATATATACCCCTGTGGGCCACCCCTGTCAGGATTTTAATAATTTTGGAAAATGTTTTTTGAAATGATTAAACTTATGACATGTGGGCCCAAGCTGGAAAATAAATTAAATAATCCAAAAATATTTTATAATTTCCTAAAATGATTTAAAATGGATTAAAATTGGGAAAAATCATAACTAATTCATTTTATATCAGAAAAATACAAATAATAAATCAAAATGTTCAGAAAAATAATATCTAAACAATAGCATCAAAATAATGCATTGTTCAACAACTTTCATAACAAGTTTAATTAGAAGAACATAGTAACCCCTCATAGGTGATTTCGGAGTTTCTCTGAGTTAGGGTTTGCACCCCTCGGAACCCCGATTAAACTGCTGAGCATGTTCTAGGGTTTCAATTCAATACAAATTAACTTGTCATATCATCATCCTTGTTTGAGAATTGCATAGATGCCATGTTGATTGTTTCCCCTTCTTTCCGGTATTTGGTTCTTTCCTGGTAGAGTACGATATCGAGATCGAGATCGAAGACCGAGGTCAACACCATCGAAGCTCGAGATCAACACCATCAAAGCTCAAAGACCATTAGTTGACCAACTGTAACCAAGTCAAGTACCAGATGTCCAGAGCTTTGCTTTCTGGATATCAACAGGCAAAGGCAAGCGAAGCCCCATACATGATATAATCCTATGTTTTCAACTATTCCAATTCTTTCCATGCGCATGCGGTTCTAAAGTGTTTTATCGATATACAGAGTAATCCTATTTGATGCATGTTTCCTCTAAAGCCTATACCCCCTGATCCACCGCTCCTAGCATAACTAGTGTTTGGCTTGTGAAGCGTTGCTAGAGCTGCTACATCTGTTGTGCTTAGCCATGCTTAGTTGTTACCACTGGTCCATCCGGTTGATGAATCAGAGCTGTGAATGAAACTAGTATGACAGGATGACGTGGTATGATCAGAGATGGATAATAAACATGTTAAGGCTTGTATGGGAGGCCACGTGGGTTGTGGTTTTTGTAGTCCCATACTTGCCACCCTTGCGACACGATGTTCTTGCCTCTTGAACCAAGACGAGCGTACATCCACACGGGGGCCTGGAAACCCCCTCGACCAACTAACTTGCCGATTAGATTCCATGAGTCACATAGTTCGGGCGTTCCATTCGACATACGCATTCTAGCTATTCTCGAAGGAGGTGAAGGAGGTGCATTCATACAGGTAGGTAAGCGTGACAGGGAATGGGAGATGCCCGACATCCATAATCTCAAACCTTGTTCACATCATTAGGGACCGACTTCGGGACTCGACCCGTTACGGTAGCATCTCCCTAGTGTGTGACTCATGGTCTTGGCGAAAGCAAGGTAAAGGTTGTGTCTAACCACCCTCTGCCGGCCTTCCAAGGAAGAGGGCTATTACTAGTGGCATTAAGAGAAGGTTAGTACGTGTGGGTAAAGTTGTACACCCCTACAGGGTTATTAATATTTTCGAAAAGTCGCGTCCGCAGTTATGGACGACTTGGGAACGGACGTGAAGATCATAGAGAACTTGAACCTAATCGTAAAATTTGGCAAGTTGAGTAATGAGTGCTTAAGGATGCTTCCTCGGGGATCAAGGGGGTGATCCTAGATAGGTTCAGCTAATGATGATTCAGTGGATATCAAAATATGATCAAAGCTAGAGATACAGCTCTCTTATCCCCTTTTAAAATACTCTGATTAGTCGAGATTCTTCTCCCTCTTGTTTTACAAAACAAAGATGGCTTTATGCAAAATAACTCCACCAGCCATAAGTCTTGCGGAGTACACCTTGTACTCACCCTTTCTTTGTTGACACTTTTGCAGCAGAGTAAGTGTTACCATAAAATATGAGTTCCTCACGGCATCGACATCGACGAGTAGTTTGGATTTCCTAGTCGGCAGTCTGGGATCTATGGATTGGACGTCATTGTTATGATTCAGGCCTCTTAGGCCATTTTTTAAGTTTGCTATACTTAATAGCATAATTTGCCTTTCGTTGTTTGATTTTGTGGTCAGTGACCTCTGCTTGTAATATTTTGGTTCTTCGATCAGTTATGAGCTTGCTGTAATAATTTTTGTGTCATAGGGTCATTGTTGTGTTATCAATTCTCTCTCTGTATGCTTTCGAGATTTAGGTTAGGCTTATATCAAACAGAGGTCTGGGATTTGTCTAGCCCTAATCCCGGGGGTGTCGCATGTTAATAGAGCATTGGAGCAAAGCATTAACACTCTGTGAACACATGTGATCCTCACATCATAGCCATCCCCTCCGGCTGTCCCAATTTCTGTCACTTCGGGGCCTTTGGATCCGGACAATGATATGTGTACACAATTTGCAGATAAGATCACAAACAATACTATCATCATGAATCAATAATAAGTTCAGATCTGAGATCATGGCACTCGGGCACTAGTGACAAGCATTAAGCACAACAATTTGCAACAAAGTCAAATAGCACTAATAGAGATACTAGGCACCATGCCCTAACAATCTTATTCGATTACATGATAGAACTCATCCAATCCCTACCATCCCCATAGCCTAAAACAGGGGATTACTCACTCATGGATGAGGGAAACATGGATGGTTGATGGAGAGGCGTTGGTGATGATGATGGTGATGATCCTCTCCAAATTGCTCGTCCCGGCAGGGTGCCAGAACAGAGTTTCTGGTTCTGAATCGCGGTTTTTGGTGGTGGTGGCGCAGCGGAACTCTTTCTGTAAAAACGTCGAACCCTCCTAAGTTTTTAGGTCAAGAGGCAACTTATAGGCGAAGAGGGAGGCCGAGGGGGTGCCTGAGGCGGCCACACCCCCTCCAGGCACGGCCAGGCCCAGCCCGCGCGGTAGGGGGTGGGCACCTCAGAGCCCCACTCCGTCTCATATTCTAGCTCCGTGAGTCTTCTGGTGAAATAGGATTTTTGGCATATTTTTTGGCATTTTTCCTGATAGTTTATTTTCTGCACAAAAACTAGACACCAATGCAATTCTGCTAAAAACAGCGTCAGTCCGTGTTAGTTGTATCCAAATCACACAAGTTTAGAGGAGAAACAATAGCAAAAGTGTTCGGGAAAGTAGATATTGATGGGGATACGCCTACTGGGGTATACTCACGGACGCTTCCGGCCCAAGGGTCGGCGAGTGGGCTGCAGCGGCGAGTGGATCAAAGCCAGAAGGTATCAGGCGACGGAAGTTGAAGGCCCAAAGAGTAGATAGGCCCAATCGGTCCAGGTTAAACGATTCACATCAAGTCAGAATCGGTTGAGATATGTAAACCCTAGGGAGGTGAGCCTATAAACCTCCCTATGGGGTGAGTAGAGACACGTTCACTCATACGCCCAAGCACCCCGCCGCCTAGTCGCCGAGTTCGACCATTGTACACACCTCCATCATACAACCTAGCTGGAGTAGGTCTGTACCCTCCGGGGGTCCGAACCTGGGTAAAACCCTGTGTCTCTGCCCTCATCTCGCACCGCAGATGGCTGGCCTTGCCCCTCGTTCTACTACTCGCCGATTGCATCTGCCGTGGTCATTCCCACGATGGCGCCCACCGTGGGGCCTGGCGGTCTGGCGGTGTTCTGCGGCGAGATCCAATCGCCCATCAACGAGGCAGTGCCACCGGCCGTATGATAGCGATCGGCGAGATGCTCCAGATCTTGCCAAGCAGCTACGTCCGGGCGCGACCCGTCACGCCTGCGTGATCTTGCCGATCGGCACGATCGATCTCTTCGTCGGCCTCACCGACATCATCACCTCGGAGGACTCGGCTCGCATCCGCGAAGTCGCCACGCCGATCGGCTCTCCGAGAGCCAGTTCGCCGATCCATCGCCTCGCCTCCGAGTACAACTCGGCCCACAACAACGTGGCCGGGAACTCAGCCGCAGAAGATGCGGCCCTCACCGACGACGCCGACTCGGCGACCCCGGCGTCACTCGCCGGATCCATCACCGCGGCCTCGTCCGCGGGCTCCATCACCCAAGTCTCCAACGCGGGAGATTTCGAGGACCCCTCCATCCTCGGGATCTTCGAGTTCGACTCCGGGTCGGAAAACTCCGCCGACTTCCACGACGGAACCGGTCGCCACGCCGTCCGCCGGAGGATCCTTTCTCCACCCCAATCCCTCCTAACGCCACGGCAACGGAGGTCGAGGAACTCCGCCTGAAATTGGCGGAGGCGGTACGCAAGGAGCAGGCCGAGCGCGAGAAATTTCGCCTCGAGCAAGTGACAGCGAGGCGCACGCTACCACCAACAGCGGATCAGGTCACGCTGAACCCCACCGTTCGTGGGCGCCTGAACTTCGACGACGCAACGACCGGCTCGCATAGTCGAGCGCGCGATCTGAGCAGCGCCACGGGAGGAAGCGCCGGCCCCGCCAGATCAGCGGCGATGGGTGCCCACCACCACCCAACCGCACTCCTCCCGAGACCAGCGGATAGTCGTCTCCTCACGGAGCGAGACGCGAACGGCCTCCACCGTTCTCCACCCGATGGACAACCTCGTGGCAGGCGAGCGGCCGATAAGCATCGCGCCACCGCGACGCGCCTTACAGATCCAAAGATTCAAGGCCCTGCAAAAGCCGTGGAGCAGCAAAGAGCGGGCGCCGACTCGCAAGGGCGAGTATACTCGCGCTCCTCGGGAAGCAGGGCGGCCTCAAGCGGCCGCCCAGCGGCGGCAAACACCCTCAATTGCCCGCCACCAGAGCCACTGCAGCTCCAACGCCGACCCGCGAACGCGGCACTCTCCACCAACGATCCCAGGCCGGCGACCAACTTCGTCGCCGCTAACGGAGAACCCATCGACGCCCGCACTCACATCATCAACAACCAAAATCGGCGCGACGCCCAGCCCGACGACTGCGGCACACCTAACTACTCGCGCGATGGCGAGCCTATGGGGTCGCCATCGACTAGGGCCTAAGTGCCGGACCAATGATCCGAAAAGTACCCGCCAAACTTCCAGGCGCCAAAGGAGATAGAAAAATACGACTCCTCGTACGACCCCGCAGTCTGGCTTGACACATACCTCATGGCAATGGGGATCGCGGGTCACACTGATCTACTCGCCGCCCGTTACCTCCAATTGATGATGGAGGGGACGTGCAGGCAATGGATCAACACGCTCCCCGTGACGATCGACTCACAGGAGGAAATGCGAGACGCCGTCGAGCACTTCGAGTGCTCTACACTCGCGCCACCACCATCGAGGACCAGAACGATCGTCCGGGGACCCGCGAGTCGACCAAGCTGGGTCCAACGGTGGCAAGAGCTCTGGTACAACGCGGTCGGCATCCACCCGGACACCGCGATCCATTGCTTCAAGACCTCGTGCCTCACGAGCCTCTAGTCGCCAAGCTCAAGCGACGCGCACTCGACAACATCCCCGACCTCCTCGAGATCGCCAAACAGTGCGCCGAGGAGGATCCCAACCAAGACGTCGACGACGAGTCGAGGAGAACGCCGCAGCGGCGGCAACGACGGGACGCCGAACCGACCTACGCTACAGCGGCACCGCCTCACGAGCAAGCGCCGAACAACGGGCGAGTCGACTTGCCGCCAGCTGGGCACGCATAACGCGAGCCCAAGAGCTACCGCGACGGAGGGCAACGACGATGGCGGGAACTACAAGAACAAGCCAAGGTTCGATCTCGGCCCTCCTTAACCAACCATGTGCGTTTCCAGCGGGGAAGGAAAGCCCGCGCACACCACCGCCGACGCCACACCCTCGGGAAATCGAGAAGGCACGCACGCGGGAAGACACCGACAACGACCCGCCAAATGGCGGAAAATTCGCAAAGTAGCGGCTCGCTCCACACCTTCACAGGCTTCAACACGAAGCGAGAAGAAGGTCATCTCCCGCCGTCGCCGTCAACGCGGTGGCCCAAACAGACGTCCCCGGTTCCTCAACCGGTGAACAGCCCATCACCGGAGCCGGCAAGACCACTCGCCACGCGCCAGTACCGGGACGAGTCGCCTTGGTGGTCAAGCCCAAGGTTGGCGACTCACGGCTCCCCAAGACAGCTGATGGACGGCGGCTCCATCAACATCCTCTACCTCGACACCTTCAGCGATTGCGGCTCCGCGATGATGATCGAGACCACCCACACCACGTTCCACGGCATCGTCCCGGTCGGAAGGCGTACCCGATCGGCAAGGTCACGCTACCAGTCACCTTGTACTCGGCAAACTTCCGCACCGGCGGATCGTCTTCGAGCTGGTGCCCTTCGACAGCCCCTTACCTGCGTCCTAGGCGCCAGCGTTCGCCAAATTCATGGCGGCGCCCACTCTGGCGCTGTAGCGATGAAGCTCCGGGCCGTGCGGCGTCATCACCATCAACGGCGACCCCAACATGGCGCCGAATGCGAGGCCAAGGAGCCGAACTCGCCGACGCCGTCATCACGCAGGCTAATCACGCCGAGCTCGCCAAATACGCGGCAGGTCAACAATGACGACCCCACAATACTCAAGAAGCCCAACTCGGAGGGCACAAACACCTCAACCTTTGAGGCCACGACGACACTCGCCGAGCTGGTCCCCGGCGACCCAGCCAGGGCGGTGGCGATCGGGCGAGCATGAGCCCAGCATAGGAAGGCGCGCTCATCGAGTTCCTTCGTGAGAATAGGGACATCTTCTCATGGAAACCCTCCGACATGCCTGGTGTCCCTAGGGAGCTCGCTGAGCACAAACTAAACGCCGACCCCAAAGTGCGACCCGTCAAGCAGTCGCTCTGCCCTTCAACGAAGAACGCCGTCGAGCAATCGCCAAGGTGCGGCCGCTGCCGGCTTCATCCGCCAATCAAATACTCAAGTGGTGGCAAACCCAGTCCTGGTCGAGAAGAAAACGGGACACGGAGAATGTGTATCGACTACACAAACTGAGCGCCGCCCAAAGGAGATTCGTCCTCCGCGGATCGATCGGATAATCGATTCAACGCGGGTTCGAGTCGCTATGTTTCCTCGACGCCTACTCGGGTACAACCAGATCAAAATGGTCGAGGATGAGGAGAAGACGGCGTTCATCACGCCATTCGGAGCCTTCGCTACACCGCCATGACTTTCGCCTCAAGAACGCCGGGCAACCTACCAGCGGTGCATGCAAGAATGCCTCGCGAGCCAAATTGGCGCAACATCCACGTCTACATTGACGACGTGGTCGTGAAATCCGCCGCCAAGGTGACCTACTCGCCGACCTCGGAGACCTTCGCCGCAATCTGCGGAGGTACAAGATAAAGCTCAATCCAGCAAGTGCACCTTCGTGTACCGCCGGCAACTCTTGGGTACGTCGTCTCCAAACGAGGGATCGAGGCAAACCCACGAAGATCGACACGATCGCTCGGCAAACAAACCGAGTGCTGCGCGGCGTCGAGCTGGCGGGCGTGTAGCGGCTCTCGGCCGCTTCATCCCGCTGGCGAAAAGGCGATGCCCCTATACCGCTGATGCGCAAGAAGAACCACCTTCGATGGGACAAGGAGGCGGATGACGCGCTCGCGACCTTAAAAGGTGCTACTCGCGCACCACTACTCGCACCGCGACAAAGAGCCTATGCTGGTTTACGTCGCGGCGTCCGAGCGCGTCGTCGTCAGTGGTAATGGTCGTCGACGAGAGGAAGAAAGGAGCGCCGGTCCAGCGGCGGTGTATTACATCAGCGAGGTTCTCACCGAGTCGCGCCATGATACCCACGATATCAAAAGCTGGTATACGCGGTCTTGAGGCTCGTGGCGCCGCACTACTTCCAGGAGCACCCGATCACGGTCGTCTCCTCGGCACCACTACAAGACATCATCCGAATCGAGAGGCGACGGGCGGAGTCGCCAAGTGGGCGTCAAGATCGGCATCCACAACATTAAATACGAGCCACGAAGGCGATTAAGTCGCAGCAGCGGACTTCATCGCCGATCGAAGAGGCCCAGCGGAAGAAGCCGCCATACCTCCATTACTGGAGCCCGCGCCCGACGGGTCCAAGAACGCGGGCGAGGCGGGCATAGTGCTTGACCTCACCAAAGGCGACAAGCTCCGCTACATCCTCCGCCTCAATTCACGCCTGCACCAACAACATGGCTGAATCGAGGCCCTACTCTGACGGCATGCGAGCCGCAAAGGAGATGAGCGTCAATCGCCTTGATGCTACGGAGACTCCGACCTCGTTGCGGGGCAAGTCGCGGCACTGCGACGCCGTCTCCCCACTCATGGCGGCGTCGCCAAGAGGTGGACAAGGTGGGCGATCACTTCACCGGCTACTCGCCGAGTGGATCGGAGGAGAAAAAGCGAGGCCGGCCCTCTCGCATCGGGTCGGCTCGACTCGCACCACCCGGCGTGTTCCTCGACACAATCTTCAAACCATCAGTCTCTCCCGAGGAGATCGACATCCGAGTCCCGCTTCAACCGAGGCAGCCTTGGTCGCTCGTCATCGAGCCGAACGACCGACCAAGCCCTACGCCTACCCGAAACCGCACCGCCGTGAGACGAGACAAGCGCTGAATGATCGCTCGCCGATGCAAGTCTTACACCATCATCGACGGCGAGCTACACAAGCGGCGTCACCGGCGTGTTCCAACGTTGCGTCCAACCGGTGAAGGGCGCAAAATCCTCCACGACATCCACTCAGCGATTGCGGCCACCACGCCGCCGCTCCCTGGTCGCCAAGGCTATGCGACCACGGCTTCTCTTGGCCCACCGCTGCGCCGACGCTGCCGATATCGTCCAGCGATGCGCGGATGCCGAGGTACGCCACAGACGCCGCGTACCAAGTTCGGGCGCTCAAAACAATCCCCATCACCGCCATTATTGTGTGGGGCATGGACATGGTAGGCCCCTTCAAGAAGGCCCCTCGGCTACACCCACTTGCTAGTCGTCGACAAATTCACGAAGTGGGTGGAGGCCAAGCCGATCCGAAATGCGACGGAAGACCGCCACTAAGTTCTTACGCGAGCTCATATACCGCTCGGGTTCCCCAACAGCATCATCACGGACAACGGCACAAACTTCGCCAAGGAGCAATGGCGAATTCTGCGAAGAGCACCACATCCGGCTCGACCTCGCGTCGCACACCGGAATCCAACGGCGGTGAACGAGCCAACCAAAGCATCCTCCACGGCCTAAAGCGCGACTCCAAAGTACCACTCGGCGCACGCTGGATGCTGGGTCGAAGCTACCCTCCGTCATCGGGAATCCGCACCTCGGTCAACAGGTCGTGGGATTCACTCCTTCTTCATGGTCTGGCGCGAAGCATTCATGCCCACCGACCTCGAACACGACTCGCGCGGTCGTCCACTATCGGAGGCATAAGCGAGCTGGCCCGCCAAGATGGGCTCGACCAACTCGATGAAGCACGCGACCTCGCCCGATCGCGCACCGCCATTTATCAGCAAGGGCTCCGCCGCTACCACAGCCGACGGGTGAAAACCCGCACCTTCCAGGAAGGCGACCTGGTGCTATGCCTCATCCAGGACAAGAAGGGCATGCACAAGCTCTCCCCTCCGTGGGAAGGCCCGTTCGCTATCGGGCGTGCTAAACAGCAGCGCCTACTACCTCATCGACGTCCGGGGACGGCGAACTCGACGTCAGCGGCCATGGAATGTAAATCTCCTCCGGAAGTTCTACTCCTAGAACCCCACACATGTACTCTCCGGTCGCTATGAAATAAAAAGCAGTTCTTGCAAATTCGTCTACTCTCCATGCCTTGTGCCACTCGCTTTCGTAATAAACATCATGCTAAAATGCGAAGTCAACCTTTGGTACAGCGACTGCGGCTAAGTAGTGCGATGTAAGAACCTTGAATCATTTCAGGTCTTGTGTCGTCCACGAAAAACGCCAATCCGGAGCCCCATTGGAGTCGCCTAGCTCGACTGGTTTTGCGAACCAAGACAACTGCCCTCGCTTCTCACAGCGACCTTGGTCCTCCGCATCCTCGGCGTAGCGACTCGAACGGCTAAGTACCACTCTCGGGGGCTGAAAACCAGTTCGTCGCGAGCGGTCAGGGAAAACGCCAAGTAAGAGAGCATGCCCAGGACTCGCCACGCGACTGACCCTCCAGGCCAGGCAGGAGTGACGCGCTCACACCAACGCGCTAAGTCCTCAACCACCCTCGAGTCGCGCCTTGAACTACCAAGTACCACGCTCGGGGACTCGGCCACCCGACCACATTCGGCGTCACGGAAAGCGGTAAAATCTGAGCACTCAAGGGAGTCGCCTGCGGCCTGGCTCTCCGCGCTCGGGCGAGTCGACTAAACTAACAAAACACATGATAACACCAAACATCATATAAAAGATGAACCCCACAAAAGGGCGGACGCGCTCGGGGACTCATCCAAATCAATCCAAACCACACAAGCAAATAGCAAAATGAACACAACATTCCATTCAATCGCATATCGCATTGTCTTACATTACAAATTATGCCCGCTCGCGAGAATCTGCTAACATATCTAGGCACACTACCCTATTCGCGAGGCTTCACGACGACGCACTGTAATCCGGCGCCTACGGATGAACGGTGTACGGGTTTGACGGATCGTCGTCAGCTCACCCGCCATCGCCGCACGGAAAGGCTGCTCGACCTTGAAGTCACGATGCGGCGGCTCGGGGTCGTTTGGCGCGACGACCGTTTCCTGGTAGGGAAGGAGGTCGCCATCGCCCGAACACGCTCCAGTGCAGCGGCGCGTTCTGCAGCTTGAGAACTTCGTACAGATCCACCGCGCCAGTCGACGAAGGATACCCACTCGTCACATCGTCGAGGTTGAAGTCCTCGGGGAAGTGGGCGAGTCCAAGGCTCAGAGCTGTCGACGCTCCGCGCCGAAACGCCGACCGCGTCATGAACTCTACGACCGCGGGCGCCTTCTCCAAGTACTCCCACACCTCAACGAGGTCACTGGGAATAACCTCCGTGGGCGACATCTCTTGAAGGTAGGCGCGGATGCACGACGCCGACAGTGTCGCCAAATCGACAAGCATGCTTACGCACTCCCTTGCGTCAAGAGAGCTCGCTTCTTCTTGGCTACCAATAACACGACCTGCGAGAAGGAGACAGTTATGAGCACCACGGAAACCACAAACAATACAACTGCAAGGAAGGAAAGACGGACTCACCAAGCAACGGGCGGGCGAGTCCCGTGATGAAGCTCTGAAGCGACGTATGATCGTCCTGAAGCCCAACGATGAGGGCTTCCGAAACCTTGCGGTCTTCCTCCGCGGCCGCAATGGCGGCCTTAGCTCGCCCGTTCGCCGAGCTTGCTTCTTCTTTTGCCTCCCGCAGTTCGCGCTCGAGGTCGGCGACCCTACCTTTCGAAGCACTTAACGCAGATCGCCGCCAGCTCACCAGCGAGGACAAGTTCTGGCGAGCCACCTCACTTTCGACAACGGCTGAAGCTCCTTGTTTGCTTCTCGGATAGTGGCGCTCATTTTCAGCCTGTTGTTTTGCAGCCAATCGCTCCGCCGACTCGGTGCAGACCACCGCACATCATCAAAGTCAGCAAACACGAAAATTACTCGGTGCCCACCGCTAAAATTTAGCGAGCGCACTCGAGGACCGCGATCACGAAAATTACTCGGTGCCCACCGCTAAAATTTAGCGAAGCGCGCTCGGGGACGGGCGATCACGAATACTCGGTGCCCACCGCTAAAATTTAGCGAGTGCGCACTCGGGGGACCGGCGATCACAAATTGCTCGATACCACCCGCTAAAATTTAGCGTGTGCGCGGGGGCGGATGCGAAAGTACAAAGCGAAAAACTATAAGAATCACGCCTGCTAAGCCGACCTGATCCTCGGGGTGGAGGTACGGATAGCTGCACCAAGCATGCCATGGAGTTGTATTGCGTCCACGCAGACGCAGCTCCGGCGTGTGCCAGCGGCGTTGGTCGACTTCAGCGTCGGCGGTCCCCGAGCAAGGCTCGGGCGCAGCCCGCTGCCGTGGCCGCCTTGGTTCTGGCGGGAAGGTAGCGATCGAGGCACCGCCCCAAAGGAAGTCGCTTCCTCCGGTCTAAAGGAAGCGCCATCCTTTGTAGATGTGGTTGCTTCTACTACGGGTCCGGCGGTCTGCGCGCGCGTCGTCGGAGATAGTAACGATGACGCCCTTGGCCTTCTTGCCTTGCCTGAGACGGCGACCTCGTCCACTTTCCTCTTGCGGGAAGGATCCGCCTCGTTCGCGGCGGAGGGTACCTTGGCCACGGTCGGGGGGCCCATCTTTTTCACTCCGGTCCTGCATATCAGATCAAATCAATAAAGGACAATCGAGGTATTTATAGAAAATAGAGAAGGCTAATTGCACTCACTTGGCGACTGGAATGAAACGCAGCCCAGTCGAAGGCGGCTGGTTTTTCAGTTCGGGGCCGATTAGCGACTAATCCCGATTCGGGGCGTGGGCCCAAGACACGGGCTTCTTCGTCGTTGAGGTCGCGGTGGCGCCTGGGGCGCTTGCCGGCGCCTCCTCGCGAATTAGAGCTGCGGCGGAGCCTCCGTGCGGGCGAGACCGCCACGCTGGACCTCCTTGCGGCGAAGTCGCCTCGGTGAGCCTTCCCTAACCCGAGACCGGGCGCGAATGGCGGAGGCATTGAGGCCAGCGGCACTTCCAGAGATGGCGCATCTAGCGCGGTTGTCGCTGGGGCCGCGCCTTCGCCAGCCGAGCTGTGAGCATCAGAACTGCTCGTTGAGTGCGGCGGCGAGGCCATCTTCGGCGGCTTTGTTTTCCTCCTCAGGGGGGCCCTCGCCTCCTTCTCCTTCTTCTTCTTCGAAGGAGTGGCCTGGCGGAGCGAGGTCGTCTCTGGGAGCTCGTCGTCGTCGTGGTGCTCGAGGCTCCTGCTCGCTTCGATTTCGCGCTGACGTTGCCCGCGAGTCTTTCGGGCCAATGGGGCGATCTCCTCTTCGGACTCGTCCTCGTCGTCCTTGATTGCCCCTGGCGGGTGGCGATTCGCTTCTATCTTGGGCGGATGGCCCCGGGCTCTCGTCGTCGGCGGGTGGGAGCCACCCTTCCACCACTTGGAACAGCTGCGATGAATACGAAACGGAGTTAGAATTACCGCGACTGCATACGCTGCGACTGCGAACAAGACAAAGAAATTACCGTCGAGCCGGCGCTTGTGTGTGGGGGGACCCGCTGCGCATCCATTATCTTGCTGGTGATCTTCTTGGCGCGAGAGGTAGTCCTCCAGTTTCCACTCGTCGAGGCAGGTTTTCGTCGAGTCTCCCCGGCCCGTGTACTGGTACATGTAATGATTGCGTTGGGCGAGTGGGACGAGCCGCCGCCCAAGCCAACAATTGTACAAGTTTATTGTCTGGAGCCCCTTCTTCTTCAGACCACGGATGGTCTGGAGCATCTCATCGACGACCATCCGCTGGTCGTCGTGAAGCTTGCGATGAGGTGGCGTGGCTCGGAGCGGTTGGCCGAGTACCGCGGGATCGCCACCTCGTCCTCCGGAGTCGCCTCGGTCACGTAGAACCATGACTTTTCGATCGCTGCTTTGGCGGCAACATCGGTCGAAGAAGGAAGCTTTGGATTTGAGTTGGAATGTCGGGCCGCCGCGGCTAGCATTGGGCCGCCCCGCCTCGCGGTTGATCCGTCCATGGAACAGATCTTGCCACAAGGGAAAGTAGGGCGGCAGCCCAAGTAGCACTCATGAGCATACGAAGATGGCGAGCTGCTCGATCTTGTGGGGACCCAGATCGAGCTGGATCCGTAGTAGGCATAAAACGCCGGAAGAACAGAGATGGGAAACCCTAACCCCGCCGAGATGACCGTGAAGCGAACGAACTCTCTCTCGCGGGTTTGGGGTGTCTTGGTGCGGGATACGCCAACAGCTCGCGAGATTCGGCCTCCTCGAGCGAGGCCACCGCGCCCTTGTGCATTTGGATCTGCCCAAGGTTCGGTGGAGAGGGCCATGGTCGAAGAGGATGGTTGGGGATCGAAAGATTTCGGTCGGTTGGATCGCGAGCAAAGGAAGGAGATCTGCTTTTCGGAAGAAATGGTGGGCGTTTGGCTGCGATAGCCTACCATTCCTCTTATATAGCGGAGTTACCCGCCAAATCGAGGCCGTTACCACGCGATGATTACGCCCGGTTACCGTTGAGTTACCTTAACGGCTAGTTTGACCACGCCGACGGTCCAACTCCGACCACTCGGCTCGTTAAGTCACTCGCCGAGACCGCGTCCGTTGGCTCGACTCGCCCAAGACGACTCGGTTCACGGATTTTTCCTTTATCAGAGCCGCCGACGATTCGACCGGATGCCTACTTGAAGCCGTATACTCCATTGCCGGAGCCACTCACGCCTAATCAACGACGGCCTCGGGGACTACGATGGGGATACGCCCTCTTGGGGTATACTCGGGGCGTTCCGGCCCAAGGGTGGCGAGTGGGCCTGCGAGCGAGTGGATCAAAGCCCAGCAAGGTATCGGTATGGAAGTTGAAGGCCCAGCGGTAGATAGGTCGATCAGGTTAAGCGATTCACAAGTCAGAATCGGTTGAGATATGTAAACCCTAGGGAGGTGAGCCTATATAAACCTCCCTATGGGGTGAGTAGAGACATTCCTCATACACCCAAGCAACTCGCCGCCTAGTCGCCGAGTTCGCCCATTGTAAACACCTCCATAATACAATCTAGCAGGAGTAGGTCTTTACCCTCCGGGGGGCCGAACCTGGGTAAAACCCTGTGTCTTTGCCCTCATCTCGCACCGCAGATGGCTGGCCGCCCTTGCCCCTCGTTCTACTACTCGCTGCCGATTGCAGCATCTGCCGTGGTCATTCCCACGACAGATACGTTTTGGACGTATCAAGGAGGAGGCGGTTTGATGTCAGAGCAAAGTTATGATGGATTCCTGACACGAGGTACTCCTCTACTAGTAGTAAATTTCAGGACCTATTACACGCAAAAAAATGTGTGTTTTCTCTCTCCTTCGCTGCCTCTCATATCTCCCCACCCCTCTCCCCTCGCGCACCGGCCCGACTGATCTCTCCCTCGTCCATAGCGTGGCGCTGCGCACATGTGCCTTGGTATGGAGGCTCTTTTTTTAGAGCGCGGCTCTGTTTCTCTAGCGTGGACGGCAGCCGCCTTGGTGTGGAGTAGGATGAGTACATAGGAAGGAAACTGCTTTGTTCCTTGGCGGCAAAAAAATCAAACTTTTCCGGTTTAGAAAATTTCACTTGCTTCCAAACATCAGGAGGGAAAGGTTATTCAAAAGACTAGACATTCGCAATAGTACTTCTTATATAATCTTTATCTTGTCTTACCCCTTACAATACCATACCACTATAGTATAGTGTATGGATAACTTTGAACATTGCCGTTCGATCAAGACTGGCAAATCCAAAACATTGGTGGCCGCTGGATCTTCTTTTCCATCCTTAGCATCCAGAAGATTCTATTGTTAGTCTTTAGCATGTACAATGAACCCTAGTATGCGCAAATCTCCAAACACACTTCACTTGTAAGTTTCAGGCACCTTGTGCAAAATGCATGGACTTGGATGTAATTTTCATTTTTATGAGGTCCTTGATATAACTCGTACTTCCACTAACTGAGTTAACTGAAGCACCTCGCTCCTACAGGACCTTCCATAGTTAGAAGAAAATGCCAATTCCCCAATATCACATAGAGTGGACCACGGTTTCTTATAGTTCCATTTTTCAAGCTTCCTAACTAACTTCGCACGCTTCACTCACTTCTTGCCGATTTAACGAAATTAGGTCAAACTTGAGCTACAAGTAAGCGCGATAGATTTTCCTCGAATTAAATGACTTTTCATAGGTAGATGGGTGCATCTTCTTACAGCAAACAACATCGTCGTTGTGAGTTTCCAACTATCAGAAAATAACATTCTAAATTTTCTCAGTGATGGCGAGATTGTTCCTTTTCGAAAAGAAAGTCTGGATAATATGGGTGTGAATTCCACAAGCCAAACTTTCAGACATATATAGTGGTCCAGCATGTTGTACTTAAGATTCACATGTTTTATGAGTTTTCAAACTTCGTCCTAGCTAACTCTATTCACTTGAATGACTTTATGTCGATTTATCGAAATTAGGTCAAATTTCAACTACAAGTAAATTATAGATTGTGTTGAAAGTTCTACGAATCCTTTTGGAGGTAATCATCGGGAGGGGGTCATTTAATACATCATAACCCACCACCAAGAATTTTGACAACAGGTTCAATTTCTTGCTAAGATTTGCATCTTGACAACTTAATAGAATTAGGTCAAACCGAGAGGTACCAGTAAGCGCAATAGATTGCTCTTGAATTAGTTGTCTTTTTGAAGGTAGAATGGGTGCATCTTATTCTAGTAAACAACGTCGTCGGTGTGAGTTTCCTACTATCAGGAAAGAACATTCTCAATTTTCCGAGTGATGATGAGATTGTTCCTTTATGTAAGGTAGGCCTGAATAATATAATATGGATCTGAATAAAACAAGCCAAGATTTCCAATCATATATAGTGGACCAACATGTTGTGTACCACTTATATGATTCTCATGTTTGAAAAGTTTTCAAACTTCGGCCTATCTAACTCTGCCCACTTGAATGGCGCTATGTTGATTTATCAAAATTAGGTCAAATTTGAACTACGGGTAAATTTTTGTTTGCGTTAACAGTTTTGCGATTTGTTTCTTAGGTAACCATCGGGGGGTCATTTAATATAACACAAACCAACATCGAGAGTTTTGACAATAGGTTCAACTTATTGCTAAGATTTTGCATCTTGCCAACTTAACGAAACTAGATCAAACTTGAGCTGCAAGTAAGCGCGATAGATTCCTCTCGAATTAATTGTCTTTTCTTCGAAGGTAGATGGGTGCATCATCTTTTAGTAAACGATTTGATGAGTGTGAGTTTCCGACTATCAGGAAAGAACAGTCTCAAGTTTCCCATGTTTTGCAAATTTTAAAACTTCCTAGCTAACTTTGCCGACTTGAATGAGACTCTTTGCCGATTTGTCGAAACTAGTTCAAAATTGAACTATAAGTAAATCGTAGGTTGCTTTGAAAGTTTTACGAAAAAGCTTTTCGGTGATTTTCGATATACTGAATTCCTGGTTGGCTTCAAAAGATTTTTTGAAAATTTTAAGAGCATACTGGTAGTAAAAATTAGACATGGTTGCTGGGAGTACGGTCTACATCGAACACCTCAAAAAACACAAAATTACATAGAGGTCCCTAAATTTAGCACAAAAGTCCCTAAAGTTAAGCAAGGAAAATTGTTTGGGCCCTTCTCGAGTGAGAAGCTGAGCCATTACCCTTCGTACTGCTGTAATTTCTTCACACACACGCACAATAAAGAGCATTCTCAATTTCCCGAGTCATGATGAGATTGTTCCTTTTGATAAAGAAAGTATGAAGACTATGAATCCGAACGCCACAAAGAGAGCTTTCAAATATTTATAGTGGACCGACATGTTGTACTTATGGTTCCTATGTTTTATGATTTTTCAAGCTTCGGCCTAGCTAACTTTGCCCACTTGAATGACTTTATGCTGATTTATCGAAATTCGGTCAAGTATGAACTACAAGAAAAATGTAGCATGTTTTGGAAGTTTCACGGATTTGTCCTTCTTAGGTCTGGTCGGTCGTGGGCCACCAACCCTCAACACACTATTACTTTTTTAAGCATGAAGCACACTGAAGAAGTTTCACTAAGGATCCCACGATAATAAGCCCATTTGTTCATAAGATTGGACCCAAGTTATTTTTTATATCGCCCAAAATCTTCTTAATTTAGCATTTTCCGTGTCATTCTGATTAAGTATAGTGCAAGCTTTGCCTATCCAATTTTTATTTATGCTGACCATGTAGCATTTTTAATGGCAATCGTCATCGCTGCCTTTTCATTTTAATTGATATCAACATTTCTAATCCTAATATTTTATGAGTAGTAGCATAGTTGGTTCTAGCACAATGGAAGCGTACACAGTTGCCATTTGTTGAAGTCTTGAGTTTGATTCGAAACCTAGGGTTATCAATATATATAATCTATGTCATACTTGTACATTTGTTCCATTATAAACACGTTTCTTGCACAGAGAAAACTGACATCTGGGACCCAGCAACGTTACCAAGCTCAAACCCGGGGAGGCGTCCGAAAAAAATGTCCAACATACACACGTGTGCTCTACAGAGGAGGCTGACATGTGGGACCCACCAGAGAGACCTAATATAGAGGAGGCATCGAGTAACGTTGCCAAGTTCGAAACAGGGAGGCGCGAGCGAGAAAAAAGTCTAGCATGCACACGTTTCTTCTAATGAAAGGCTGACATGTGGGACCCACTAGCCTATATAAATGGTTGGTGCATCGAGCAACGTTGCCAAGTTCGAAACAGGGAGGTGCAAGCGTGAAAAAAGTTCAGCACGCACACATTTCTTTTAATGAGAGGCTGAAACAGGGACCCACCAGCCTGTATAAATCGCTGATGCATCGAGCAACGTTGCCAAGTTCGAAACACGGAAGTGCGAGCGAGAAAAAAAGTCCAACATGCACACGTTTATTCTAATGAGATGTCGATATATGGGATCCAGCAGCCCGTATAAATGGCTGATGCATCGAGCAACGTTGCCAAGTTCAAAACAGGGAGGCACGAGCAAGAAAAAAAGTCCAACATATGCGCATGTTACTTCTAATGAGATGCTACTATGTGGGACCCAGCAGCCTGTATAAACGTCTGGTTATGCATCGAGCTTGCCAAGTTCAAAACACGGAGTTGCGAGCAAGAAAAAAGTCTCACGCATTCTTCTAACGAAATGCTGATATATGAGACCCAGGTGCATGACCAAACAGTAGATTCGTCGAGCTAGAAAAAAGGTAGCGCTAGAGAATAAAAAGTTAAATTATATACACACGATTGTTCTAGTGTAAGGCTAGCATATGGGACCCACCAGCCTGAATAAACGGCTGATGCAGCGAGCAACGATATCAAGTTAACATGGAGGCGTGATCGAGGGCAAAACTTGCATGATACACACGTTTCTTCTAATGAGAGTATAACACGTGGGGCCCAGCTGCGTGATTATGCATCTGGCAACGTTATCAGTTTCGGAACAGGGTAGCGCGACCGAGGGCAAAAAAATTATTATATACACATTTCTTCTAATGAGAGAATGACATGTGGGGCCCAGCTGTATGATTAAATTGTACATGCATCTAGCAGCGCTATCAAGTTCGGAACATGATAGAGGGAGCGAAGAAAAAATTTCATCATACACACGATTCTTGTAATGAGAGGCTGGCATGTGTAACCCAGCATTATGATTAACGGCAGATAGATCGAGCAGCGTTATCGAGTTCATATCAGGGAGGCACGAGCCAAGGGAAAAAATCCAGCATACACACGTTTCTTCTAGTGTGAGGATGACACATGAGACCCAGCAGCCTGATTAAACGACAGATGCATCGAGCGACGCTATCAAGTTCGGAACAGGAAAGGAAAAAAATTTCATCATACACACGATTCCTCTAATGTAAGACAGACATGCGGGACTCAGCAGCCTGACTAAACAGAAGGGGCATCGAACAACGTTATCGAGTTCAAATCAAGGAGACGCGACCGAAAAGTTTGGTCCGCTAGAGTCACTGATGTCCGGGACCCACATGCAAAATATACTTCGGCGAGTCAACATCTCATGAGGAAGCGGAAATCTTACTTCTGCCACGCGCCCGACGAGCTTCCTCCATGTTTTGAGCGGTTTCGTCGTAGTAGAGGGGCGTGAAATCAGAAAAAAAATGTTTTGCATCGGCCAAGGTTGAGCCGAGATTTTCATCGTGGAAGAGGCGCCTTCTACAACGACTGACGGGCCCAGTCGTTGCGGAAGGAAACATTTCTTATAATGATTAGATCTTGGCTTGTGTGTGTTCATGCGATAGAATTTTTTTATTTCCATTGCTACGAACCCCTACATAACTATCAAAATTTACTCCCACTAGCATAACATCTCAACAATACTACTAACTAGCATAGTCATTTAAAACTTCAAACAAGAGAGATTTACGCATCTATGCAATAATTAGTCATTAGTGACAAGGCTAAAGGCATATTTCATCACTTACTTGACTAATATGAGATTTAAACATAGAGAAACATGGTTATGTTTCATAGCCATCAACACTCTACTTCTATGTATAAAGAATCGACGAATGATTTGAGTAAATCTGAAGAAAGAAATCAAATAGAAAAAATAAGAGATGAAGATGAACTGGCGGCGTACTATCGCTGGAATTGCCCATTGGATATGCCTATTTCAGATTTCCCTCCTCTTATAGATGAGGAGATTTTATAAAATACCCATCTCTAGAGGCCTACTCTTAGAGACGGTCTTTATTCATGTGAGTTTAAGGTGTAGTCGTTGGAATTGCATGTTTGGTTTGCTGGAACCGCACGTTTGAGGCATATTATTAGAGGCAGCTTCTAATAATGACCATCTCTACATGTCTACTATTAGAGACGATTATTATTAATGACCTTCTATGAAATATCTTAGAGTCAATTTATTTTTCTGGCCAGCTCCAGAAGAACAATTGTTAGAGATGGTGCTAAATTTCCATGTGCTCCAACAGTCTTAGAGACAGTTAACTCGATAGAAACCATGGCCATCTCTAATGCTCGAGTTTGCACTAGTGTAAAAAGATCTCTATTTTGGTGGAGCATCATTTTTTGATAAATGACGCTTTACTATTTAAAAGGTTTAAGCACACCTAGTCTCTATAACTAAGATTCACATAGCCACAACATATCCAATACGAAAAAGTAAAAGGGCAAAATATACATGTAATCATCAAGAAACTACAAAACATTTATGGAGATAAAGGATCAATCCATACATCATATGCTGCAATTCATGTTGCGTAAAAATATCTATAAATATATTAAGGCCCACGTCATTAGCATTCTCTCAGCGCACGGTAAGCGTTGGGGTTATTGTAGATGTCTACGGTAATGCACAGTGATCTAAGCCAGCCTCATCCTGTTCGTTTTTTGCTGTTTGGATGCCCGTACTCATATCTCCCTGTGCTTTGCGACTCTTCCACGACTCGAGTCGTTTTGTGTATGTGGTCAGCCGCCGCTTATTTCTCCTCCTCGCTATCTTCTTCCTCCCTCGGCGGCTGCTCCTTTGTTTCCTCCCGCTGATTTGGATGCGTCGTTGCCTTCCTCTCCAATTGGTGCTCCTCCCTCATTGCCCTGCCACGATCCTGGTTAGTTCCTTCTGCTGCTTCGTCTTTACTTTGTTCCCTTCTGTCTAATTTGCTACAGATTTTTGGATTGGCGTTTTCCTCTGACGGTTTTGATGTTGTGGTCGTCGTTTTCTTCACAGGGTTCTCTATGCTTGCCCATGCTGTCGTTGCCCGGAGGCGCCCACGCTCTCCTTCTGCCTCGCCTCCTTTGCCACGAAGGCGGCGCTGCCGCTCGGTGGATGCCCCTGTCCTGCCGACTCCATCTTCGTCTCCTGCACGTTGTCCCCATCCTCCTGCCACATCCCCTACTCCTCCCCAATGTCGGCGTGGTCTAGTGGATGTGTCCTCTGTATCGATTCCTGCTCTCCCGCATTGTCCTCGTGCTCGCGGCCATGTTCTATTCTCGAGGAGGCAAATGTGAATCCATCTAAAGTTCAGTCGGTACTAGAATGGACTGCACTGACCAATGTGAAGCAAATTTGAGGTTTCTTAGGAATGGTTGGTTATTATCGGAGATTCATTGAAGGTCTCCAAAATAGCCGGACCAATTACCAAATTATTAAGGAAAAATACACCATTCAAGTGGGGTGAGAAATGTGAAGCAAGTTTCCAAGAGTTGAAAACTAGATTAACCACAACTCCAATCTTAGCAGTTCCTAAAACAGGGAAGGACTTCACCGTATACTATGATGCGTCTAAAGAAGGTTTGGGTTGTGTGTTAATGCAAGATCGGAAAGTGATTGCTTATGGTTCAAGGCAATTGAAACCACATGAAGTCAATTATCCAACTCATGATTTAGAGTTAGCAGCAGTAGTTTTTGCACTGAAAGGATGGAGGCATTTTCTTTATGGAGCCAGATGTGAGTTATACACTGACCATAAAAGTCTCAAATATTTCTTCACTCAAAAAGAATTGAATATTAGACAAAAGCGTTGGTTGGAATTAATCAAGGATTATGATTTAACAATCAATTACACCCCAGGGAAGGCAAATTTTGTAGCAGATGCTTTAAGCAGGAAGAGTGCAGATATTCAGCCCAGCAATAGGGAGCTACCAAAAGAGTTACAAATGGACTTGGAAAGATTAGAACTTCAATTCATCAGAACAGAGGTTCTTGGAGGATTAGCTACTATGCAGGTAGTTGCAGAGCAGGACAGTGATCTTAAGCAAGAAATTTTTAGACATCAAGAAGAAGATCCTTTTATTGCTGAGGAAATTCGTAGGATATCTAAAGGGCAAAAATCAGTTTTTCGCCTTGGAGATTATGGGTCTTTATGGTTCCAAGATCGTCTATGTGTTCCAGATGTGAATGAGATCAGAAATGTCATACTCAAAGAAGCACATGATACACCATATTCTATACATCCAGGGAGTACTAAGATGTATATGGATTTGAAAGAACTATTCTGATGGAATAACATGAAAAGAGATATTGCTAAATATGTATCTGAATGCCATACTTGTCAAAGGGTGAAGGTTGAACATCAAAGTCCAGCAGGACCATTACAACCCTTAGCAATTCCTGAATGGAAATGGGAGGAAATAGGTATGGACTTCATTACAGGATTACCTCTGACACCAAAAAGGAAGGATATGATATGGGTAATTGTGGACAGACTCACTAAGAGTGCACATTTTATTCCAGTGAATCAAAAGGATAATGCCGAGAAGTTAGTTGAAGTATATATCAAAGAGATAGTAATAAAGCATGGAGTACCCAAAAAGATCGTAACCGATAGGGGATCAGTGTTTACTTCAGCATTTTGGAAGCAGTTGCATGAAGCACTTGGTTCAAAGTTAGATTTCAGTATGGCATATCATCCTAAGACAAGAGGTCAAACTGAAAGAACAAATCAAATACTAGAAAACATGTTGAGAGCTTGTGCACTAGATTTTGGAGGAACATGGGAAGATCACCTACCATTGGCAGAATTTTCTTATAACAATAGCTATCAGAGTAGTCTGAAGGCAGCTCCATATGAGATTCTGTATGGAAGGAAGTGTAGATCACCAATATGTTGGTATGAACCTAGAAGCAGCAAAGAATTTGCACCAGATTATATTAAGGAGAGACAAGACATCATTGATAAGATCAGGGATAGACTGAAAATAGCTCAGAGCAGGCAGATAAGTTATGCGGATCAAAGCCGAGGAGCATGGCATCCAGAAGTGGGAGATATGGTCTATTTGAAAGTAAGTCCAATGAAAGGAGTAAAAAGATTCGGAGTTAAAGGGAAATTGAGTCCAAGATATATCGGACCATTCAAGATACTGAGTCAAAACAGAACTATAGCTTATGCTTTAGAGTTACCATCAAGATTGTCTCAAGTGCATAATGTTTTCCATGTGTCACAACTTCGCAAATGTTTGAAAGTTCTAGATGATGCAATAACACATCAAGAGATAGAACTACAAGCAGACCTAACTTATATTGAAAAGCCCTATAAGATTCTGGAAGAAAACTGGAAAAGATTGAGGAACAGAGCAATCAAATATTGCAAGGTACAGTGGGAACATCACCCTGAGAGGGAAGCCACATGGGAGAAGGAAGAGGATTTAAGAAAAGCTTATCCAAAACTATTCAGGTACATCTCCACAAACTTCGAGACGAAGTTTAATTTAAGGGGGGAAGTGTGTAACATCCCAGTATTTAGGACCTAACGAAGGGTATATTTAGGAATATGAATTGTTACATGCATTCATTTGTGAAAATGTGGGTAAAATTTTCGCCAAATAAAATCTTGAGTGATCAATGTTTCTTTCTTACTTTGAGATTAGGTTTAGTCTTAAAGGAGGATTGCTATAAAGTTTGATATGATCTTAAAGGAATTATGTGTGTTTTCTAATGAGTTTGAATTTTAAAACTTAAGTGTTTGAATAATAATTTAAGTGATTTAGATATAAATTTTGAACCTTAAATTAATTAAGAGATAAGTATTATAACTTAAATCTCATCTAAAAACAATAATGAATATGGAATTCATTTCATATTATTAATACATAAACAAGTTGCAAAGAATGTCACTACTGAAGTCATTCCAAACTTAAAAAGAATAAAGAATAAGAATAATCTTTATTAACAATAATATAATCTTTATTAAAAATAAATAAAATAAAGATTACAAGAATAATAAAAGGAAAATTACAAAAGAATAAGAAAATTACATTTGAAAATCTACTAACTATTATATATCTAAATCTACACTAAATCTTCATCTTCATCTTTGTACCTACAAAACAAAGACAAAATAGAAACAAAATAAGATTAGTGTTAGTATTATTTCTCTCAGATATGTCAGTGAAATGCACTTGACAAACTCATCATTGAGAAATGTTATAAAAAGGGGCAAGTTTCACCAATATGAAAGATTTCATCTTTCATAAATTCAAAGCCAGAATGCAAATGACAACCAAGAGGGATCAATTCACCAGCCAGGTAAATGTAATCTGGTAATAGTAAGTTCGAAATTTCTGAACCTATCCACATGTTCATAGCAGGCACACAAGCTGGACACGCACCAGCATGCAAATGGTGTGCTGTCAACCTCACAAGCACAGCCAAATCACACAAAACCACAGCACAACCATGGGGGAAGCACTAGTGCATCTCTCAACTACACATCACACAAGAACAACCAGGGTAGACAGCAAGAACAGCAGCCAAACCAGACCAACCAAGGATCAACCAAACATCACCAGGATGGTGACATAAGGAGGGGAATGGATCAGGTGGATAGCAAGATCAAGCACAGGAGCTAGGAGGAGCAGGCTAAATCAAGAGCAAGCAAAGTAGTCCAGCAAAACCAGATCAAGATCATCATCACCAACTTACTACACCATCATCATATTTTGTGGTGAGTTTCATAAAAACTTCACATGATCTAATCATCTTATTCAAAGAGAAACATGTGTTGTTTTATAAAACAAAACCTCATAAAGCACCCAAGAGGGGTGAATCCATCATAGGGATTTCTAAAACTCTAAAGGCAAACCACTAAGTACCAAGATTCAACCAGAGCTCAGAGCAACATCCTTGCTCTGGTTGTCCAACAATATTTTACCAATCAATCATGCATATACCAATGATCTATTTCTAGGCACATCCCTAAAAGAAGGGTAACACCTTAGGAACAAATCCATAGGATACATAACATGATCAAGCTCACTATAATTTTTCCAAGATTTGATTCAATAAAGAATAGCTGGTACAACTACCAGGACTATCTAGATGAACCAATTAGATAAGATTTGAATCCCTAAAGCCTCAGACCAACATCATTGGTCTTAGGAAATTCAGATAAGTGCATCTATATTTATCTTTCAAAGCCAAGATTGCCTTAAGCATAAACTAACCAAATCCATGGTTTTGAATCAAACTTGTGTGCCATACCTGATGGTGTCACAAGAACAATCCAATATGAATCAGGAAAGACAGTAAATCATCATAGATTCAGACAATCAACTAACTAATCATTTTCCTGTAAAACAGGAATCATAACTAGGATATTCCTATAATACACTTCACTGTTTGAGATCATAATGATCTCAAACCACATGTTAATTCCCAAGCTAACAACACTAAGATAGTAGCTGTATCTTATCATAGTTATGACCATGAATCAAATAAACAGTGGAAAGCTATCATATCATTAGCTTAACCAAGCATGCTTTCCAAACAACTACATCATCTGAATCAGATGCAATCCCAAGCATCAAATCATCTAGTAAGTCACCAGAAACATCATAGATCACTCTTAGCAAACAATCCTCAGGCCAATAAGCAATTAGCATGTGTACAGACCATCCAAACATGAATCCAATCATCCAGTACATGATCAATCACATAACAGGAACCCTAAAATGGATAATCATCCTAAACGGAATCAGACCATAGATAGAAAGGACACTGCCAGTCTCTAGCATCGAATCAACAAGCACAGAAAGCACCAAGGGAGAAGAATCAAACTCACCGTAGGTCCTCGCTAAAGAAATTGAAGAGGAAGCATATTGGCCGACGAACCCGCGGCGGCACAGGGAGCACCCAGGGGGCGCTACAACCTGCACCGGCCACGGCGGCGGCCACAACATCACATGAATCCACCACACCACCATAGACGGGACCACGACGACGGTGGAAGCACTTTTCCCTAACCCTAGGGCTCGGGAACAAGGTGAACCTGGCCACGGTGAAGCCCCGAACTCAAATCCAATTGAATAGAACGAACGAGCATCGTCGATAACCCCCTAATGCACCATGGCAGCGGCCGAAGCGGCCGACAGCGGTGGGAATCAATGGTGGCGGCATCGCCGGCCACGAGGTCGGGGTCAGAGGAGGAGAGGATAAGCTTGAGGGAGAGAGAGAGGCAGTGAGGAGTGGGCCAAGCTGGGCCAGACCCTTCGGGGTGGCTCTTTTGTCTAGAATTAATGGGCCACTAGGGCCCAATAAGAATAATCAGCCCAGAAACAATTCCAGGCCTGTTTCAATAAAAAGAAAAGACCAAAATACCCTTGGACTTTAATAAAATACTAGAAAATAAAATAAAAGTCCAAAAATTATAAATAAAATATTTTTGGATTCACAAAAATCCAAACTACTCAAATAAATTAAAATATAAAATTTTAGACATTTCAATTTTATTAAGAATTTTGTAAAGTATATATTCCTTATTGAATTTTACAAAATTATTGAAGGGTGATAAAATTAATTAAAATTCACTTTCATTATGTATTAATATTGTATTATTTTATAAAAATACTAAATAAATATTTAATCACCGTTTCTAATGTATAATTAATAATTCCTAAAAGAATTATTAAATCAATAAAAGTTAAATAAAAGGAAAATAAAATAACTCACTATATGTTATAAATATTAAAGAGTAATATTTATAAATCCTTTATTACTAAAAAGGAACTTTTGGGGGTAAATGCATTATATTACTTGCATAATCATCTTTGCTTCTTTAAATATTGTCCTTATCGGGCAATAATGATGTTTTTGTAGAACTAGAAGCTCAAGGTCCAGTGCAAGCATCAGACTTCACTACCTTTCCATCACAAGGCAAGTTCATCACTTGATCATGTCCTTAGAAGAGTATTTATCAAAGTATTTGCAAATTGTGTGTTATTATATATGCTATAAAAGAAAGAAAATAATATTTTCATAAATAAATGAATCATAGATATCATCCTAAGTGGTGATATAATGGAGCAATAGAACTTAGAGTTCTATTTGCAACAATGATGATCAAGTAGGGACTTAATAACCCCTGACATCAGTGATTCTAGCGCCGTATATTACGCGTTAGCCATGAGATTTGGAATGGGACAGAGAAGTAAGTTGTATCTTCTTCTCTCCTCGCATGAATGTGATGTGCTGTCGTGGTATCCTTATCGTGCATATTAATTGGTAATTGTAGAGGATATGCATAGATATGGGAAACCCTCATCGTCCCACGATAGTTCTGGCATCTAACGGTTTGAACAAACCATTGTCGTAATTCATTATGTGGGCATGGTGTACACCAAGGAGGCATGTGGGGTCGCGAAGAGGGCAGTGATTGGCTTGGACCAACTACTGGGCCCCACATCATGGAATTGTGGACGGGAAAGTACGCCCGATTGCGCAACAAGGAGTTGATCTCTCATGGGTAAAGTAACGCACCTCTGTAGAGTGTAAGAACTGTAACTTGTTACTCCCTGTTCCGGGAAGGAGCTACGAACGCGGCAGGAAAGGAACTCCATGAAAGTTCTGGTCAACCTGTGAAGGCTGATTGTCATAGTTTTTTTTTGGAATAAAATCAATCTTTGAAGAAAGATTTACAAAAACGGCATAATGCCAAGGATTTATAATCCGAGGTGGTAGTTAGAGCATCAAACTTCCCACCTTGCATATATTGAACTTGTTGGGTAACGTTGTTACTCATTCTTTCCTTTGATCCCTTGCTTAGACTCTGAGGATCCTGAAGACGTGTCAATGTATGCAGTCGAATGCCAAGAAGATGTGTTCTACGAGGAACCTGATCTGTCCAGAGGAGTTGAAGGAGTGGATTACGAGATCCGCTACGGTGTCGATGAGAACGAGTCCAATTAAGTATCTAGTTAGTAGTAACTAACGGAGCCGAGCAGCATGAACTTTATAAAATAAGCTGCTGAGCCCCACTCCTAGTCGGAGTTGTTACTTTTAAATTTCCGCTGAACACTTTATATTTTGGTTTGTAAGTTGGATATTTTGGAAGCCTTGAACTTCCGATATTATAATAATAATAATAATAATAATAATGTGTGTACTTTTGTAATATGGACCCACAATGTTTCTGTTGTACCACTCTGAGGGATGTGATATTTACGAAACGGTGTTCTGTGAATGTCATGTCAACGACTATAGTATACTACACATGCAGTAGTATGCTGGGTCACCGCACATACAACTTCAGAAATTGTTTTACCCTATTTTTTTAAGTCTTTTCGACAAGAAATCTCCCCATACTCTTTACGAAAATAAGGAACAACCAGCTGCATATTTACAGATATGACGTACATACAAAGGAACAGATTATTGTATTACGCCAATGATTTCTTCACCGTGGAGTCTGTTGGTTTCATGACCCAGCTTCTCATTCTATAGCTTAGTTTTGGTACACTGCTCTAACGTACACACAAAGGAACAAATTATTGTACTGCGCCAATGATTTCTTCAACGTGGAGTCTGTTGGTTTCATGACCCAACTTCTCATTCCATTATCTGATAGCTTAGTTTTGGTACTCTACTTTGTGTTTGAATAGTTTCAGGTTAATTCAGAGTGCTCTTACATGATAGCGCATTACTGCCTCACTAATGCACTATGTTGATGTTTGATGACTCAGTTGATGTGGATCCTGCTGGGAACCCCGGGAGCAAGGTGTGAAGAAGCAAGTCTTCTCTCAGTAGAGACCGAGGTTATCAAACCAAAAGAAGGAAGGAAACGTCACACAGGTGTTGCAAACAACACGGAGACCTGCGCAAAGCAAAATTAAGACTTTGCCCCAATGAACAGTGAGGTTGTCAAGCTCACCGGTTTGTTATAACAAAGGATTAAACGTATGGTGTGAAAGGTAATGGTTTGCAGCAAGTAAACAAGTAACAGTGGAAGATGTATCAATGGTAAAGATTGGACCGGGGTCCATAGTTCACTAGAGGTGCTCTCCTTAGATAACCAACATGGCATGAAGGGTAAACAAATTACAGCAGGACAATTGACAGGAACTGAGCTAGGCATAACAATGCAATTACTAGTCAGAAATATCCTATAAGATTCGATTGGGCAATACAACAAGATACATAGACCACCATCCAACTGCATCTATGACTAGAAGTCCACCTTCAGGTTATCATCCGAACCCCCTCCAGTATTAAGTTGCAAGCAACAGACAACTGCTTTAAGCAAAGTGTATAAGGTAAACAGTCCACATGTTCCATGAACAAGAGACCGTTGTTTTCTCCCTAGTAGCAACAGCACATCTACAACCGAAGATATTTTTGTCACTTCCCTTGGAAACTAGAGGCATGAACCCGATCGAGCATAAATACTCCCTCTTGGAGTCACAAGAAACTACTTGGCCAAGATAGCTACTAACAACAGAGAGCATGCAAGATCACAAACAATACAGACATGATAGAATCATAAAGACAAAACCATTAATCAAACCAACATAATAATCTCAATATCCATCGGATCCCCGCAAACACAACATGCATGATTACAAATAGATTAGATCTTGATCATGAACGGAGCTCACAAGATCTATACATGAAAGCACAAAGGAAGAGATACTACCGTCTAGCTACTACATGGACCCATAGTCCAAGGTGGAACTACTCACGCATCATACCGGAGAGAAGGCCTCCAGGATGATCTCCCCTCCGGCAGGGTGCCAGGAAGAACTTCAGATCCCCCCTGATATAGGGACAATGGTGGTGGCGGCTACAGAAGGTTTCGTGGAGATTTGATCGGGTGCTTAGGGTTTCTTCATCGGGGGCTTCTTATAGGCGACGGGGGAGGCCGAGGAGGCGACCAGGGGGGGCAAACCCTAGCCAGGCGCGGGCCCACCCCTGTCCATGCCTAGGGGGGGTCTGGCTGCCCTGGCCCGCTTCCTTGTCTCCCCTCTGGACTTGTTGTTCCCCACAGAAAGTAATTGACTTTGACGTTTGTCCCGTAGAATTCCGAGAATATTTCTTTACTAACTTTTCTGAAACCAAAAACAGCGAAAAGCAGGCTGCACGTGGCAACTTGTTAATAGGTTAGTACCAGAAAACATGTAAAAAGCACCTCAAAGTGTAGACAAGCAAAGCAAAGTAGATACTAAACAAGCATGGAGCATAAAAAATTATAGGTATGTTTCTGACGTATCAATGTTCAAACTTGCTTACAGTGTCGTATGCGGACTCTTCCGACGATGAGCTTTCTTCTTATCGCTCAGCCCTTGCCGCTGGTTTCTTTCCAAATGGCGAGTCTTCCAATGCTACGACTCATGTGGATGTGCCCTCCAACCCGTCTAATCTGAATGCTTGGGCTCCGTTTTCATCGGCTCATTCTTCGGCTCTGGGTTCATTGGCTCAACCTGGACCTTCTTTGTCTCAAATTGTCGGCTCTGATGATGACTCGCCTATTATGGGTACTATAGGCCTTTATTATTTAGCACGAGGTAAGAAACCTGTTTAAGTTTGTTTCGTACAGTGGTTATTTGTCGTCTTTGTGCTCATGTTTTTTTGGACATATTTAGCTATGCTCTCTTATTGGTTTTGCATTTCAGTGCATCCAACCCCATGTATTCGTGCAACTAGACGCAGCTTGAACCGACGAATGCATGTGGCTGTCCGACGTCACCGTGCCTTCCTTCGGGCAGGGTATCAAGTGGGTTCTGTTCATCTGCCTTTGTCGTCTGATTTTATCAGCATGCTAAAACATAATTTCTTCGATTCCTTCTCCTTTTGTTGATCCATGAAACTTGCATAAACTTGCATTGTGTTGTTTTGTTTTCTTTCATCCTGACGACTCTTAGTTTTCACTTTTAGGTGCATGGCCTGATCGGTCTTACTACAATGGACCTCACCACTTATGTGTGCATTGTGGCGCGTCTTTCTAGTTTTGGGAGCGGTGTAAGCGTTCCAGCAAAGAACGCCACTGGCCCGTCTACAATGGTTGTTTTTGTGGTGGTAGAGTGTCCCTTCCTGTTTATTCTGATTGGACGCCTCCTCTAGATCAGTTACTTAGGTTTGATGGAGGGCCAGAATCGAATCGTTTTATGCGACTGATTCGTGAGTACAACTCTATGTTTGCTTTCACTTCGCTTGGTGTTCATGTTGATAATAGTATTAACATTGGAGGTGGACCTTATGTTTTCAAGATATGTGGGGTTGTTTGTCATCAGATTGGTTCCCTCCTTCCTCCAACTGACAATCCTGTTCCCAAGTTTGCTCAACTTTATATTTATGACACACTGAATGAATTGGATAATAGGATGGGTATACTTTATGTTGATGACGGTGATGTTGATGATTTTGTTCCTTTGAGTGAGCGGTTGCTATCCTTTTCTTGTGGCCGCCGTCGCCGGCGAGATATGCAGCATAGCCGTGAGTTAGATGCTCTTTCTGGTCGTCCAAATCGCCATCGTCGAGCCCGCAGAGAAGAACCTGACCGTGCCATAGTTGATTCGTTGCGGACAATGATTAATGCCCATAATCCTCTGGTGTAGACTTTCCGTATGGCTGAGCAAAGGCTTTTTTCGCCTGATTGTCCGGATGTCGCTATTCGGCAATTTGTTCAAGAAGGGGCGGATCATGGGAACCGTTACTCTCTTCCTGTGGCGCCTGAATTAGCGGCTCTAATAGTTGATGACTTCTCTGTAGAAGCAAATAGATTTGATATTATTGTTCAGAAAGATGCTGGGTTCTTTCAGCGTGTCTCTCCTCTTAATCCATCTCTTATGGATTTGTAGTACCCACTCTTCTATATCTAATCTAATAATAATAAAGGACGAAGTGTTTCTTTCGGTCCAACTCTTTTTTTGACAGATTTGCCCTCCCACCCAACCCCATATTACCACCGATACAACTGGTAAGTAAAAAAAAATCCACCAACCAACGTATGATGTCCTATCTGTGCATCAAACCAATCGCTTGGTAGCCGAACTGGCCCATTTAAATAAAGTCAATAGGCCCATCTAATCGGTATTCTGACAAAAATCCCGTCACAGCCCTTCGATTCCTCGTGTGAGACTCGGCCGAGGCAAATAGTACCACCTTGCGCTCTTAGAACAAAATACACCGGTTTATATACTTTCACAGATGGCCTCTTAACAAGCCAAGCAACATGATTGATGAGATAGAATGGAATCGGGAGATGAAAGGAAATTAATGAGCCAAGAAACAGAAGCGGCAAATCTAGCGGGAGCCGAACAGAACAGCGTTTGTCTGGGAACGTCGGGAACTGAAGGGAAAATTAACTGATGCGCGGCCAAGCTGGGTTGCAAACAACAGCAGCAGCCGGCGGCGAACAAATCAAGCGCAGGGGCACACGCGGGGAGACTGGCGGCTAGCGTGGTTTGTGGTCATTGTGCACGAGCGTTTCCGATGTGCACGAGCGGTGCGAGTGTGTGCGCATTTATATATTTTATTTTATAATCAAGTTACAATTTATAAAATATCAGTCTCTTTATTTTTTACCAATTCACTTTTAAATACTCCTATGACTCAAATTAGTTGACTTAGTTTTATCTAGATTTGGATGTATGTAGCACTAAAATAAGTCTAGATATCGTCTCAATCTAAACAAACTTGAGTCAAGTAATTTGGATTGGAGGGAGTAGTTGATTTGTGTCAAGATGGGCCAAAAAAAGAGACGAAGCAATTTAAGAAAGAATAGCAAAACTATAGCTAGAAAACTTTTGGCTTCATCGATTTTATGACTCGTGGGTTTGTAAAGGCTCAACAACTTAGGATGTCCGTCGCGAGGAACCACGACAATGCACGTGTATTCATCTAAATATTTATCCAAACATTATTAATAAAAATAGACTCGTAACAGCCCTCAAACATATTTGTTAAATTATTGTAATGAAGAATGTTTCCTATGGTTGTCGTTCGTCAAAAAAGATGAGTCATATGTCAACTACCTTGATCGATATGTCAACTAGCCTGATCGAGACTCTCGAAGGCTCGGACTCACATGCCTTCTGCTCACTCGGCCCGACAACCTCCAACCAATCTCATGGAAAAAAGATTGATGATAAAATAAGATTGGATTTATCTAAGAGGCTCTAAGGATATTGTACATTTTATTTCAAGTTACAATTTGTGAAATATTAGTCTCTCTATTCTTTTGCGGTTCTCTTTTAAATAGTTGGATTTGTGTCAATTGAGATGGCACCATTAAAAGAGATGCAACAATTTAAGAAGGAATGGCAAAATTTTAGCAAGAATATTTTGTATTGATCGATTTTGGAAAAAATTAGGCCTATGAACTTTTTTATTCAAAAATTATTATTTTTTCCCGTTGCAACGCACGGGCATTTATGCTAGTATTTCCTCATGGTTCTATGGGGTTTCACCTTGGGATTAAGTATCAGGATGTTGAAGGTGCCCTTGCTGGGGAAGGCAGGACGTATCTATGCTTGAATACTATTGTTACAGGTTTCATTATCGAAAAGGAGAGCCTAACCCTTACACATGTTGTGGTCGGATCATCCAATCAAATTATGGTGGACTCTTTTTCTTGTGTTGAGTCCTGTAGACTTAGTTACTATTTTCTAAATCAAGAAACTCTCCGTTCTGAAACATATCAAGGTCTGTTTGATGCTCTTGGAGAAGGTATTTCCACTGAAAAGAATATTGGAATTGAATATATTCTGCATTCCAGCTATACAGGAGGTCCTCGATATATGATTCAAAATTATCAGGACGGAATGGCAATCTGTCGTGTTCATGGTGCTCCTGATCTTTTTATTACCTTTACATGCAATCCGAAGTGAGATGAGATATCTGAGGCTCTTTTTTTCGAGCCTCGGCAAACTCATGCTGACAGACCGGATATAGTGACACGTGTGTTCAAGATGAAAATCAACCATTTCAGTAAGCATACTAAAAAAGGGAAATTTTTTGGCCCCGTTAAAGCATGTATGTACATCTCATTATTTAGGCTCTTCCTGCCTCTACATCTGTTAGTTTTACGCTGACTGTTAAAAACAAAACATTTCCATTGCTCTACATATATACAAGCTTAAGATTTTTTGGGTTCGCATACCTTATCTCTTTAGGACATATACATTTTCCCTTTTTTTACATACAAGGCGTTTGGCTGAGCCACTTTCTATTTGTTTATTTGCCTCTTAAGTAATACATTCCATGTCTTTTTTTAAACTAAGAGTATCCTAATTTTGCAGATTTGTATGTCGTCGAATTCCAGAAAAGAGGCCTTCCCCACATACATGCGCTTGTGTGGTTGAAAGCTGATACGGAAGATCCTAGACCGGCAACGATTGATTCTTACATTTCCACAGAGATACCTGACTACAGTGTAGATCTGTTTGGTTATGCACTTGTGGAGGAATTTATGGTTCATGGTCCTTGTGGCAAATATAATCCAAACTCGCCGTGCATGAAAGATGGAGTTTGTTCTAAGCATTATCCCAAGAAATTTAATAAGGAAACAACAATTGATGGACTTGGTTTTCCGGTATACCGTCGTCGTGAGAATAACCGTTATGTTACAAAGAACGGCCACCGCCTAAGTAATAAGTGGATTGTACCACATAACATGGCATTGCTCAAAAGATTTCAGGCCCATATCAACGTAGAGTGGTGTAACAAGACAAACCTTCTTAAATATCTCTTCAAGTATCTAGCCAAGGGCCCTGACAAGGCCCGGGCATGTTTACACTCCATGTATGAGTCTTCAGGATCTGAATCAGCAGGGATTAATGAAATTGACGAGTATGTCAGCTGCAGGTGCGAGCCCACTACTTTCTTTTCCTATTATCCTATGTCACTTTGTCGTTGCATAATCACATTACATATTATCAAGCTTTGTTTTCTCATCTGAATTGTTTCCCTTTATGATTATAAAATCCATGCTCATGTATCCGTGGATATCATGCATTTTTCCCGTTTGCCCCTTCGTCTTAAGCTTTGGTTTTTTCTATTACGTTTAAGTTCCCATTCTACTCTGGTGCAGGTATCTGTCCATATGTGAAGCATGTTGGCGGACATTTTATTTTGATATTCATGTTAGAGAGCCCTTTGTTGAGAGGCTGACAGTGCACTTACCCAATATGAACCGAGTTATTTACCGCGAATAGGACCGGCTTGCTGACGTCGTTCACAATCCCAACAAATACAAAACCATGTTGACTGAATGGTTTGTCGCCAATCAACGTTACCCTGATGCTCGGTTCTGTCACATCCCAAGATTTTCCAAATCTTGTTATGTGAAAATAAATGAATAAAATAAAACTTTGTTTGATTTTCAAGGCCATAAGAAACTTTTTGAATTCAATTGGAACTTCAAACCCATTTGAATCAAATAAGATCCTAAAGGGATTTAAAAAGATAAACATTTTAAATAAAGGAAAACAAAATATTTTGGAAATACTATTTTGGATCATTAAAATAAAAGGTTTTGGTTTTCAATTGAAATAAAAGTTTTATAGATAAAGTTTATTTTATAAAGCCAAATTAAACCTTGGCCAAGTTTTGGGAAATAAAACATTTTGTTTGAATAAAAATGGCAAAGGTTTATCTAAATAAAACAATAAGGAATTAATATCCAAACTCTATTTAAATAAAAAGTTTTACCAATTTAATTGAAGCATCAAAACTTATTAAAATTATTTAAAATAAGTTTTCCAAATATTTGATATTCACAAATAAAACCTACTAAAGTGTTTTGGCTTTATTTTAGATTTCAAAATAAATATCTCAATAAAACAAATCCTATTTTAATAATGAAGGTCTATTGTATTTAATTAATAATGGACCCTAAAAATAAAAGGATAGTTTGTTTTAAACAAGTTCCAAGTATTCATTATTTCCAAATAAAACCTACTGCATGGTTTTGGTACTATTTTAGTTTTAAAAAAATAAATATTCTAATAAAACAAATCTTATTTGAAGTAAATGAATAAGGCCCATTTTATTTAATTGTTAATGGACCTAAAATAAAATGTTATTTTGTTTTAAACAAGTATTTCAAGTATATTATATTTTCAAATAGAACCTACTGATTTGGTTTTGAAAATATTTGGATTTCAAATGAAGATTTTATTAAATAAATCAAACCATATTTGATTTAATAACTATGGTCTATTTTATTTTAATTATTAAATAAGATCCTAAAAAGAATAAAATATTATTCTATTTTGGAATTTAGGTTTATGCTGATAAACAGAACCAAGTTCAAATTATGAAGTGTGGTGTTGTTTGAATTGGTTTGGTTGATATTTGTTTGTTTGAAAATTCAAAACAGAAATTAGATTCAGAAAAAGAAAAGGATTACGAAGAGAAAAATAGAGTTTGGGACCAGCCCGATCGAAGCCCAATAGGCCAGCCGGTTCCTCTATTCACAGCGAAACGTTTTCCTACCTAAACACTAACCCACAGACAATGACCGGTGGACCCTCCTCTCAATTCTTTTCCCACCGACGATGGACCCGCTCTCTTGTTTGTCCCACGCACGACCCTTCTCCCCCACCCCTCGCCGGCCGTTGCAGGCGGAATAACTCCGGCGTAATACGCATTAATCACGCAATGAAGCTGCCCCTTGACCACGCAGGATAAATCGCCAGCGTCCCTTCTTCATTTTCCCTTTGACTCCTTCCCCAATCACGCCCCCAGGCCGTCCCAATTTCTCCCCGAGCATCCTCTGCTCCGACGAAGTCCAGAGCCGATTTCGGCGACTCGACACCACCTCCTGCCTCCCCGAGCACACAAGCACGCTCACCACACCCTGGCGCATCTTTCTGTGCCATTCATTCATCCGCGGGTACCCTACAGCGTCGGCAACGTCGACGACCCGCAGCGCCGCCGTCTGCAACCTCTCCGACGACCTCCCCTGGTAAACGCTGACCACCCCGAGCCTCCTCGTTCACGCTCCCTCACTCGCCTCGGTCTTGCGCAACTAACCATGACCTCTGTTTGTCTTTTCGTGATCAGTAGCCTCGTCTTCGACCACGGACAGAGCCGTCCGACGTTGTCTTCAACTCCGGCGAGCAATCCCTGTTGTTCCAGGACGCCCCACGACCAAACGACCACGCCCCGAGCATCACCTCGTCCTCGCGATCACGGTGAGCATTCCCATCTCGATCTTTGCTTCCTAGAACCACCGCGAGCACCTCGCCTGGCCGTGCGCCGCCGCTAAGCCGCCGTCGGCCACTTATGGTCGAGTGAATCGATCAGTAGGATCTAGATTGAGCGGCGAGATTAGATCACTTAAACTCGAAAAGGTATGCGGCCAGCGCGTGTGATGCCACTTGATCTAACGACTGCAGCCCAGCGATCCAACCGGTACCAGCGAATGACGTTATGCCGCGTGTCACCAGATGGATTGAAATTAGAATTTGAAATCTGATTTAGGTATGATTTTGAAACCACTATATCTTTGGATCCACACGTCCAAAAATTGCAAATTTTATGTCGTTGGATTCAGGAGAGCAAGCCCTAGCCAACCATGCCCTTAGTTTAGCAAATAGTATCTGTTAGCTTGTTTGAATTTGCAGAAACATTTGTATGCATGTTAAGGATGTAAAAATTGTTTAAAAATGAATTTGGGGTTAAAATCTTTGGCAATTGGATTGATTTGAACCTACTGACCCTAGGAAACACTTTGTGGACTCAAAAATGTATTTGGTGAAATAAAATAATGATTCTTTGATTTAAAACCATTTCTAGTCAAATAGAAATGTGGTTTGTTTATTAAAAATAATTTTGAAGGAAAACTTTTGGCAAATTGGTTTGTTGTAAACTCACTGACCCTAGGAACCAACCCATAGTTTGGAAAGTGGATTTGGTAAGGTTTAGGATGGAAAACTTGATTTAGTCATTTCTAGCCAAAAGAAAATAATGATTTTTGTTATGAAAATGATTTTGAGTAAAAACTTTGGGAAAATGGTTTAGACCAAACCTACTGAACCAAAACACCAAGTTTTGCAATAGCAACTCATTTGGTGAAAAACTTAAAAGTTTTGTTTTGATAAAAACATTTTTCACTACATAAAATGATGAATGGATTTTAAAATGGTTTTGAGGTAAAACCCTTTTGCAATTGACTTTGCCATTTTGGTGAATGACCAATTTGGAACCTACAAAGTTTAGAAGCCGAGTGGAAACCACCTTTGCAATTATAACCATCTTTTGCATGCTTGCATGCATTACTTTGACCTTGTTATTTTATGTGTTGTTTTGCTTGTTTGGTAGATTGAGTTTGTGCCTTGCTTGATTGAATTGTAGTGACTTGAAGAGTGTGATTGTTGCAAGGACAAGGAGTGAACCTATACCCTCTACCAAAAAGGCAAGTGATGCTTCATACTTTTTGTCCCATTATTTTCTCTATGCATTAGTGAATTTTTGCTAAGTAAAACTTGCATGGATTTTGCTAAGTATGAACCTTACTATAGGAAAACCTAGTAGATGAATCCTTAGTAGGATTTCCTAAGTTAAAGTTTCCTATTACTACCAAGCTTAGCCTAGCTAATAGAAAACATGGGTGGAAAATATATTCACACTATGGAAAAATCTCTAAGTCGAGGACTTAGGTTTTGTTTAATAAAACAACTAAGTTAATGAACCTCCGGGTGGAATGGAAGGATTGGGATATGTTGAGTGGTTACACAAGGCCATGGACTTGGGTTGTGTATCTCACTTGTGGATGGCCACCAGAACAAAGAGATTTGAGATGTCAAATGTTGAGAAGCTTCAAGTGCAACCACTTGGCAATATGGGCTCTGCCATGATCATATAGGTTGCAAGAACTTAGCCATATGGACAGTGGGTGGTAGTGTTTGATAGGTTGGAGCGCGTCCATTTTGGTCTAAGGGAAAGCTTCTGAAAGATCTTGTCTTGGGAAACCAAGTCTTGTGGGGAAAGTGCACCACCTCTGCAGAGTGTAAAATCTAAGTACTTAGCCATGTCCCTGGTAAAGGACAATTTGAGCATCAAGACATGGAAGCAATCAAGAATCTCATCATTCAAATTTCTAAGTTAAAATCTTGTGGATTGAACAAGGGTTGTTTGAAATCTTCAATCTTTGGTTGGTAGATGCCTTGGAAAGGATCTTCAATCTTTGTTTGAGAAAAATGATTTTGACAAGCAAAAACTTAGTATTTTCAAAATGATAAGAAAAATCTATTTTGAGCAATGCAAGCCTCAACTCCACTTAGACAAATGCATATAGATGATAGATTCCACTATACTACCATAGTATCACTTGCCAATACAATTCAAATGTATTGACCCTTTGTGGCTGTAACTTGTATGTTGCAGGTTTGATTGTTTTAGTGAAGATTGATTGATTAGGATTACAAAGTCTACAACCAGCATTTGCCTGTGGCACTTTGAAGATGAAGGACCTATGACTATAGTTATTCCGCTGCAATGTAATGTAATAGCCAAATGAGCTATGTTTGATGTAATAAACTTATGTTATTCCTGGTTATAAAGTTATATTATGACCTTTGTTTCTTGATATTACATCTTAACCGTGGATGCTAGCTATTGATCCAGGGACTAGCATTGTAAACACAGGAGGAATATACCTTATTAGGTTGAGACCTCTACAGGTTCTTAACATATCTTGATTTCTTGACAAAATGGGACTGGGAAGGATATACTAAAAAGTGGAGAAGGAGAATTCGTGTCTGCAAATTTGGTTCACCAATTGGGAGAATTTATAATTGCCATCCTACTACAAATGAACTTTACTTTTTACGGATGTTGCTAACGGTTGTTCCAGGAGCTACAAGCTATGATGACCTCAGAACTTACAATGGAACACTATTTGGTTCATTTAAAGAAGCCTGCCAGATGCGTAGATTGGTAGGTGATGACAGAGAGTGGTATCTTCTCTTTGATGAGGTGATTCAGTGGGCTTATTCTTTCCAACCAAGGCATTTGTTCATGACAGTTCTGCTATTTTGTGGCGTGATTGATGGCCATAAGATTCTTCAAAAGTATTCACGGTACATGACTGATGGTCTGGCGGCTCGGACCCGTCACTCCATGAATGACAATACATTGGTAATCCCTCCTTCTTATTTGCATTCCGAGTTACTGTAGGAACTATCGATTATGTTTGGCAAGAATGGTTATTCCCTGGAGTCTTTCAACATTCCAACTTAGGCTTTGCATGGTGCTAGGCTTCTTAGCAACAGATTAGTACTAGAAGAGACACCGTATGACAGAGACAGTTTGAGGGTGATGGCTTCATCGCTTCATCAGAGGTTAAATGAAGGGCAAATAAACATCTTTGATCAGATCAAGACTGCAACTACCAACTTGATTGGCAAGGTGTTCTTTATTTCTGGTCCCGGGGGTACGGGCAAAACATTTTTATGGAATGCTATTATTACAGCGTTACGGGATGATATCCATATAGTTCTAGCCGTTGCTTCTTCTGGGGTGGCTTCTTTGCTTCTCCCGGGTGGAAGAACAGCCCACTCTCGGTTCAGGATCCCACTTGACATTGGTGATTAGACTATGTGCAACATATCTCGAGGAACAAATTTAGCTGAGCTCGTGGAGAAGGCAAAGTTGATATTGTGGTACGAGGCGCCGATGACACACATGCGATGTTTTGAAGCTGTCGACAAGAGCATGAGAGATGTTCTGTCTGCAAATGACAGTTCCAAGAAATTGCTTCCTTTTGGTGGGAAAATAGCGGTTTTGGGTGGAGACTTCAGGCAAGTGTTACCTGTTGTTGAGGGTGCAAGCAGGAGTGAAATCCTAAATTCATCTCTTATCAAGTCACCTTTATGGCACCACGTCACTCTACTTAGGTTAGAGGAAAACATGAGATTATCTAATCCTGCTCTAACTGAAGACGAGAAGAACAAATTAGATGCATTTGCACATTGGGTTCTTAGTGTAGGGGACAGAACAATGCCTATGGAGATTCAGGAAGGAGAAGCCACTCCTTCATGGATCTCTCTGCCAGCAGATGTTGCATTACTGCCTGATTCTGACTACATTTCTTCTATTGTCAGCGCCATATATGATTCTTTTGAAGATATTTTTCTAGCATATCTTATCTGGCTCAGCGTGCAATAGTTTGCCCAGCTAATAAGATTGTTGATGAAGTTAATGAAATCCTCTTCAACATGGTTCCTGGGGAAGACATAGTTTTTGAAAGCTCTAATAGTATTTGCAAGACACTGGACCATATAGCAGATGCAGATATACTATACCCTCCTGAATTTCTTCATAAAGTAAACCCTCCAAACTTTCCACGCCACAGTCTTACACTCAAAATTGGAGTCCCGGTTATATTATTAAGAAATATCAACCAATTTTTTGGGCTATGTAATGGCACACGTCTTATGGTCACCAGATTACGGCAATGGGTTCTTGAAGATAAAATTATGACTGGAAGTAATATTAGTGATCATGTTTGCATACCTAGGATTATATTGCATATACCAGCTATAAAGTGGCATTTTACTCTACAACGTCGGCAGTATCCGCTTTGGTTATGCTACACAATGACAATCAACAAGAGCCAAGGTCAAACACTTGAAAAGGTTGGTGTCTATTTACCAAAACCTGTATTTTCTCATGGGTAGCTTTATGTAGCTCTATCAAGGGTAACATCTAGGGAGGGTCTCAAAGTGCTCGCCCTTGACGAAGATGGAAAACCGAATGCAGAGACGAGGAATATAGTTTATCGTGAGGTACTTGAAAGACTTTGAGCAATATTGATATGGGTGCTCTATGCTTCATTTTGTAGCACTGTTTTACACTGTTGTATTCTTTTAACTTTGTCATATCTATTTCCAAATAACTTTCCGATGTGCCCTTCACACTATGCTTTAAGACTATTACTTTCTGTCCTTTTCTGAGTGCAGAGTCTGCATTTCTATCTGACTTGATTCAATGTTGTTAGATAAATTTTCTACTTCTTATCTTAGTTTATTTTTTTTGCTATTCATAATATTCACTTTAAGCCTACATAAGATCAACTTAGAATGTCAGTCTGCGACGATATCATCTATTTTACGTCATGCCAGCAAGCTGCTATCATTCCATACACCCGCCCTTAAAAAACTGCTACTTCACTTCGTATGATTAAACCTACTTATATTGATAAAAACAACTAGGTGATCATACACTCATGCAGTGACCGAGATTACAAAGTTCAAAGATAAAGCATACACGAACTGCTTACACCACTACCAAAGAAATACAGATCTACAAACAAAACCTACGTAGGCTTAAATATGAAACTCAACGTCTGGCATTTCATCTTCTAGCAGATCTTCATCATACATTGTGGACTGATACACTTTGGCGTATTGCAGTATCCCATCTTCTATTGGAAACATTTTACCATTGAGATCCCATGCATCACTTTCGAACATAATCCGAGCAAAAACAAAGACGCCATTTGCGCCAACTCTTACACGATGAAAAACAGGGTTGCCAAAATAAGAAAATAAGAACCTGCGCGTGGTCTCCTCCAATGGAGCATCGTTCTCTTTCAACCAGAACTGAACGACATTACTTTCCGGAGGCACAAAATCTGCCTCCCCTCCAAGCAGACGGCCATGCATCTAAATCACGATTCGACGCAGGTACTACACCAAATATGAATGGTTCGGTAGATATGCCTGCTCTTGCGGTGCATCGCTACTTCCGACGCACTGGCCTCCATATAAAGACTCATGGATAGGGTCCTTATCTGCTACCTTCAAGAGGCTTCTAGGACAAACCCTCTAGAAAGAGCCAACACCCGTTCTTTGTGAAAACACTACACGTCACACAGAAAAATTATATGAGTCTTCTCCAACTCAGAACCAACATAGCTCCTTCCCCCTCCAATTCTCCCTTCCGGAACTCCATCTCATAATCAAAATCAGGAGCTTCTTCCATCGATACTGGATCCACAAAGCTAAAACAAGCTAACGGCTGAACCAAGAAACCATCTTCCTAGCACAAGCCCAAGCGCACAACAAGCTGACACGTATCCCTCCACATGTCCACCACATGCCACGCTCCAGCAAACACTGCCTGCACCGCTTCCATATTCCATCCCGAGACCCACCCAAGAGGCATTGGTATTGTAGAGCCAAGGTCTCAAGAGAAACAACTTGCATAGCGTCAGAGAAAATTCTTTAGTTTACTGATGCATTGGCACTGTCCACCCAAAGCCACTATAAGAAATCACATTACCATTTCTTTTTGCTGCATATCACATCAGCCACCCAACTAAATTTGCTATAAAAATCAGAACCACGACCCCTACTTGCAAAATATATTATGCAGCCAAAACAACAAATGGCAACCCAAACGCTAACAACAATTTTTTTTAGCAAAAGGCGCGACCCGCGCCAAAATTCACCTAGTCGTTATGTCCTCCAACCATTGCACGCATGCTACAGAGACGACCAGAAATGGAACATAATGATGCACCGATAGATAACCTGCATAAGAGATTTTTTTATCATTAAAAGCTTTGCCATTTCTACATGTCCATATCAACCAAATAATGCAGACACTCATCCTAATAAGAATTCTAAACCTGTGATGGTAAGAGTTCTGTTCTAAAACATCTAAGGCTCGATGAGTTATACATATATCTATTCTCTAGGATTCTTCATGAACAACTAAGTCTAGATCATTTATGTTTATACATCTAGACTTCTCTTTAGCAACTTTTGTGTTTAGACGTGGGTCTAGATATTTTTTATATGATGACCACTATGCATCAGATAAGCGGGAAAAATGAAATAGGAACACCCTTCCACGTCGTTTGATTTGATTTAAGTCTACAAGCATAGGATGTTTGATTGTCTGAACATACTCTCTGACATGCATCAATGTATTTGTGCACACGCAACATATTTGCAACATTAGCCCTCCACTCCCGTGCGATTCAGTGAGGAACATGCAAAAAAACTTGTAAATTAACAAACACATCAAATATCAAGAAGCCTAGACCAAAATATTTTACTAGCCTACAACATTAAAATAGCTCACTTGCACGATGACAACAAAACACATATACAACACGTCAAAACTCATAATGGCTGCACAGAATTCTTATTTGTTCATATGAACCAAGAATAATGGACACATACAACATGCATGCAAAAAAACAACCAAATGGAACATAAAAAGCAAAATATTAAAATTATTAACCTTTCGTCATCGACTTAGCCTCGACCCCATCCCCATCTGTTCATGAACTTTATAGTCATATTTAGATGCTAGTATTACCCCTATACAATATAACCTCCCAATTTTAAAGGCCCGACAAACAATAATTTCAAGCTCATGGAACATTGTGCTACTATGCCAATGGATGACCACGACCGAAGCTCGTGCGAGCGATGGAGAGCCAAGAAGAATATGTAGCGAAGATTCTTGCCTAGACACATGCCAAATTGTCAATACTTTTAATGGGCTGATTTGTTCTTCTTCAAACAACAAGCTCCCGGCTTGGTGCAAGTAAGGCGGCGCGTCTTCGACTCATGCAATTGTCTGTAGTCATCGTCGTTAGATGGTTCAAGAATCTATTCGTAAGTTTATTACTTTTGAGCCTTTTGTTTCACTATGGATGATTATCGATAGATCGGTGAAATTTTCACAAATAAAAAGCACACCATTTTCCCTATTTTTTTTAGAAACACAGTACAGACGCTCATAATGCGTACACACACTCACCCCTATGAATACACGCACGCACACCCTACCTCTATGAGCACCTCCGAGAGACTGAGTCGGCGTGTCTTGAGATTGACGAAATCACCATAAACGCCTCACTATCGACGGGAACGTCGCCTCCCACTGAAAGAATATTTCGCCTTTATGAGACACCAAAGTGTCAAACCTGAAGTTTGAACTCTTGTGGGCTTGGAGTACCACTGCCCTTCTAACCATCCAACTACGGGTCGGTTCTCCATTTTCCCCAGTTGATATGTTGCATCTTTCAATCTCGAGTTGATTTGTTGTTCCTTTTTAGCCTCTCCACGTGCGCATAGCTTCGACGAGGTCCAAACCATTATTCTGCGTTGCACATGCTACCTGGCCAGGCACGCGGCGTTGAATCTCAAAGGAAAAGTCTAAAACCCATGGTTAGCGACGGTACATGTGTTCGCCATGAGCAAAGTCCGTAGGAGGTCGGGCACGTACTACGGCGTGTCGGGCACATTGGTGCCGAGACCCACCAACCGTGGCAGCCGCGCAACAACATAGTAACATCCACAAGCCAAAGGGAGTTTTATACCAAAGCAAAAACAAAAACAAACATAGAGGAGGTGGCGAGTTTATCTAGCTATCGGCGGCCCACCACCCAATCCCTCTCCTCCTCCTCCGCCTCGGCCACCTGCTCCTCCCGAAGCGCCGAAACCCTAACTCCACCGATCCCTCTCTCCACCTCGGGGGAGGCGATGGCGGCGGCGCCGGCGGCGGGAGGGCAGGGAGGAGGCGGCGCCGGCATGGACGCCGCGCTCCTCGACGACATCATCCGCCGCCTGCTAGAGGTGCGGACGGCGCGCCCAGGGAAGCAGGTGCAGCTCTCCGAGTCGGAGATCCGCCAGCTATGCACCGCCTCCCGCGACATCTTCCTCACCCAGCCCAACCTCCTCGAGCTCGAGGCGCCCATCAAGATCTGCGGTGCGTGCGTCGGACTCTTCTCCTGCACCCCCTTTGACTCTCCCCCACCGCCCTCCGTCCATAGAGTAGATCTGGTTTGGTCGCGACGCCGGTAGTCTTTGGGCGATTCTGGCGATTCCATCTCTATGTCGCGGCGGCGTTAAAGAAAACATTTCTTTTGTGCCATCTCTTCTTGTGTTTAGTGGTTCTGTTTCCGTTTGAAAGGTGGATGTAGGGGCGTTATCATTTTGCTGATCACGCTCTAATTCAGTAGTTGGTACTATTTGTATAAGCGATTTACATTTGATGAGGTATTTGAACAGGAAGAGGCTCCGCAGAAAAGGTGCAATCATCAGAAATGTTTTAGGGTTAATTTGGGTTGACAAGGTTTTCTCGTGCAATTAGCTCTTGAATTTAGCACTTCCTTAAGGCAAACTGAGATTTGCTGTTGATTCTTATAGTCTGTTATTATACTACGTAATAAATTCGTTTTTCAGAACTCTCTGGGAGTATTTTGTTCTTATAACTTGCCTACACCACCTACTATCGTTGAAGTAATTAATATGAATATACAATCCTTGTAAAAAAAGTATGTGCTGACCGTGAAACTTACCTCATCTATCTAGGCATTGCAAATTAGTCACCTGTAGTGTATTTTTCTTTGGTGATGCTGATATTTCATCGTAAATATTCCACTTGCTTTGTATCGGTTGAAATTTGAATATTCTTAGGTTTCTTAGACTTGATTCACAGATTTCAGCAGCTTCCAATTTAACTCTGGGAAATTATGAAACATGCCTGTCATTGTCAGGTCTGAAAAAATGATGTTTTGTACTGTTGTGTGTATGCTTTAGAGTTTCAGTTTATCAGTAGTTCAGTCCTAATTCTGTTGTTACCATATTAGCATCTGATTTTACTCTCCTTTGTAATTCCCCCCTAGGTGACATCCATGGTCAGTATAGTGATCTTTTAAGGCTATTTGAGTATGGAGGTTTTCCCCCAGAAGCCAACTATCTATTCTTAGGTGATTATGTCGATCGAGGCAAACAAAGTCTGGAAACTATATGCCTCCTCCTTGCGTACAAAATCAAGTACCCGGAGAACTTTTTTCTTCTGAGAGGCAATCACGAGTGTGCTTCAATAAACAGAATATATGGATTTTATGATGAATGCAAGCGTAGATTCAATGTGCGGCTATGGAAGGTCTTCACTGACTGTTTTAACTGTCTCCCTGTGGCCGCTCTGATTGATGACAAAATATTATGCATGCATGGTGGCCTTTCTCCTGACCTGCAACACTTGGATGAGATAAAAAACTTGCCTCGTCCTACCGATGTGCCTGATACAGGTCTACTATGCGATCTTCTTTGGTCTGATCCAGGAAAAGATGTCAACGGATGGGGCATAAATGATAGGGGTGTCTCATACACATTTGGCCATGACAAAGTTACAGAGTTCCTTATAAAGCATGATCTTGATCTTATTTGCCGTGCCCATCAGGTAGTACTATAGTGCATCATCTTTTTTTATTACTTTCTAGGGAATTAAGATATTAATATATTTCATCTGATGCCAGGTTGTTGAGGATGGGTATGAATTCTTTGCTGACAGACAACTCGTCACCATATTCTCGGCTCCCAACTATTGTGGTGAATTTGATAATGCTGGTGCAATGATGAGTGTTGATGAAACCTTGATGTGTTCTTTTCAAATTCTGAAACCAGCTGAGAGAAAACCCAAATTTATAGCGTCAAACAAAATGTGAAATGATGAAGCTCTTTCCTCTTCCGGAGGCTACTGAGGTCAGTTGCAATGGTTTGATCATATTCCTGCACATTACTAGAAAATACTGTAGAGACTAGATTTTTCTCTTCAGTTACAAATTGGTTCTCTGTAGTTCTCGTATAACAGTTTCATTATTACCTCGGTGACACCAGCAAAATCGTAGTAGTACCATTGCAGTATGAAACAGACTAGGAACTGAGAAAAGTATTTGAGTATTAGTTAGTGGTTTCAGTGAAGATGTTTGAGGACTAGGAATATGAAACAGACTGCTTGCCTTTTCCTCAGGTGTATTTGTACCATTGCAGTGTTAATAATGTTGTCAAATGAACATTATTCTTGGATCTTCGTCAGTTTTATCATGAATGCTGAATGCATTAGTAATGCGCTTCAAGGAAGTTTGTTTGATGTCTTGTACTGCACAGCAAAAATATTTGTAAATGTTTTGTCTTCACCTTGATTGAGGTTCCGTTACTTTTCATCAAATGTCATGCAAAAAAGACCGTCATTTGCATTGTTCGCATAAATTTTGTTCATAACAATCCATCAGTTTGAGGTGTCCTGCAGACTGTCCTGTGATCTTCCAAATTTTCTTTATGTTCACTGCCTGACCTGTCAGTGAGCATATCTATCATACATTTCGGAACCTTCGAGACTTAGATCACTAATTGTGCAGAAGATTGGCTTAGACAATTATAAACAATGTGATGTGATTTACAAGAATAGTGGACTCATTAGTTAATACTGCAAGCATCATTTATAAATTTTTTGTTTACCCTGTGACACTCATTTATTATGACTAATATAGGCTCTCATGTGGACACAATCGCATCAAGACATCAATTCGCAGGCGCTAGGCTTGAAGGCAGCATCGGGCTAGTCCTACTGGAGAAAACAAATAATATCATATCTAACAGTTGGTCTGAAAGTTACTCTTCATAGCAAGTGCCAGAATTTTCCCTTTTCTGTTACCGCCGTGTGTGAAACTCTCTTGTAGCTGTAGATATATTGATTATGGAGGGCTGAAGTTGCCAATTGACCCGATGAAGTGATTTCCTTTTCCAGCAAGGAAAAATTCTGAATGTGAGAGTTTCTGTTTGGAAGTTCTGCTATTTAAAAAGCACTTGTATCACTTACTGAGGTGAGAACAAAAAAAAAGCAAAGTCTGTTTCCTGTTGCTTGTAAGAAAATATTGGATGAGTTTTATTTTAGTTTCTTAGAGAGGGCCAATGGTAATAATTTTGAGTACTGTGAGCACACAGATTGCTGATGCTTGGTGGGAGCTGAATGGAAAATTGCCTGGGTGGGTTTCACTTTTCCAAGTGCTGGTTGGTTCTGGGAACAATGTGATTGGTGCAGTTCAATATTTACTGCTGTCGTGTTAAGCCAACCCGAATTTGCAACTCTAATGAATTTTGGGATTTTGAGAAGTATTACTAGCTCTGATCCATAGTAAGTGTTGGAGGTTTAGTTTATTTTAGTTGAAATTTGAACTAGAGCTAGAGCTTTGACACTTATTATGGATTGGAGGGAGTATATTTTTCAAGTAAAAGCAAACAATCAGAAAAAATGACACTTCTAAAATAGTGAAAATCTAGAATTCAGAAAGCATCTTCTTTGTGATCATACAAGAGTCGTGCCATTGAGAGCTCGGTGTGCTACTGGCACGAGTCTTCTCTTGAGATCCACCAACTTCCTATTGTCTTCCTTCCCGAGCCCAACTCGTGTCGCCAACATTGTCTAACCCTTTGTTATTTTCTTGTATGGGTATCATCTTTGTATCGTTACAGTTATAAATATAAGTAATGTATGTCCATGGGCGTACTAAATAAAAAAAACATTGTCAAGCCGCATCTAAGAAAAAACATCCATTGTCAAGCCGCACCCAAACCCTGCAACTTGCATATATCCTTACAAAATGGAATTGTAACGTTGGTAACGTGGTTAACTCCTTTTTATTTGTTGACGGAAACGTGGTTAACTCCTTTGTAATGCCGTAGGAGAATGCAAAAACTGAAACAGAATATACAATCAATGCGCCATAAATTGGGCAAATTAAGCCTACAGGTCATTGTGAGCTCATAGCCGTGTGAAATCATGGTGTCAATCTCTTTCCAAAAATGCACCGAACCGTTAAAGATATGCTACATATATTCTCCTTTTTACTGCGTTCGCCGACCAACGATCCTCACGAACAGAGAGAACACCATAGCTAGCGAAAAACCTGTTCGTCTCCGACGGTTTTCTGTGCTGCTGATGTCGAGTTCGGGATTTGCACCCGCTCTGATCAATGGGGCAGGAGCGTCGTCAAACGATAGAGGCGGCGGCGAGGACGTGCTGATGATGGAGCACCTGTTCGACATGGTGCTGACGCCGAGCGACACGGGCGATATGCTCTGGATCCCCCGGCAGCACGTCGCGAAGCTCACCAATGCGGCGGCGGACGACGAGCAGGCGGACATGGTCGTCCTGGAGGACCGCGCGGTGGCCGGAAAGCTGTGGCGCCTGGGCTCCTACTGGAGCAGCGACCGCCTGGGCGTGGCCAAGGACTGGGGCCTGGGCTTCTTCGTCAGGGAGAAGGGCCTCGGCGCCGGCGACACCGTCTCCTTCTTCCGTGGCTCCGCGGACGGACGCCTCTTCATCGACTGCAGGCGCCGCCAACCAGACGCCTGGGTCCCACGCTCCGTGTCTGCCGCCGAGTTGCACTCCGGCGTCTTCCCGTGGCCGCCGGCTGCCATCTACGGCGGCCACGAGGACGTTCCAGCTCCCGTCAACCAGCTGGCAACGCCGGAGGGGCAGCAGCAGCAGCGGCAGGACCCATGCCCGGGCCTCGACGAAATGCCAGCACACCTGCTGCCGAGGCGGCGTCCGCGGCGCAACGGGGTGCAACCGGAGGAACCCGTGGTCATGATAGGAACCCCCACCATTCTTGAATCCGCGCCGCTCGTGCAAAGCCCGCAAGCCAAACGCGTGCGCCTCTTCGGTGTCTACCTAAACTAGAGGTATCTGCAAACTTAGCAAGGAATTTTTTCTAAGGCAGATTAGTTTGCAATAGATCTCGTATGAGTAGTGTGCATCTCCGCTCCTTATCTCTTTATTATTAGGCCATGCAAGAGAATTGTCAGTTACCATTACCAATTTCAGTTAAGGTCATATCTTCATATCGAAGTAACAGCAGTGAGAAAGAATGATATCGGGGATTATTTTTCCCTTTATTTAAGGTACAAATTAGGTACCAGGCAAATTTATTTTCTACAGGAGATTAGTTTACAATAGATCTCGTGTCAGTAGTGTGCACATCTATTTCTTATCTTTGTCATTAGGGCATGCAAAAGAATTGTCAGTTACCATTACCAATTTCAGTTACACTCATATACTCATATACTCCCTCTGTTTTAAAATATAAGATGTTTTAGGTTTGTAAAGAAAATATATCTAAATTTCTTTTAGTGTGTAGATTCACTCTAAAACTAAGTGAATCTATATACAAAAAAAAGTCTAAACATATCTGTTTCACAAAGCTAAAATATCTTATATTTTGAAACAGAGGGAGTATCTTTTAACAGCAATGGGAAAGAATGATATCAGATACCATACCGCATAAGATCTCACCCCGATGATTATTTTTCCTTTATATTTAAGTTACAAAGTAGGTACGAGGCCAATTTATTTTGTAGGTCAAACTGACAAATAAGAACAAGTTGTCAAAAACTGAGAAATGATGAATAACAAGGCTGATTAATTTATAAAATACATCACGATAGATGACTAGAGCTCTGCACAGGCATCAAAAGAGCACTTGCTACAAACCCAAAATGATCCAAAGTACGGGTAAATAAACGTCCACCCCGCTGACGCCCAGTGCAATTCCTTTTGCCATTTCAGTCAATTTACAAAATACATCAGAGTAAACAAAGAATGCATCAGTGCGGCACATGCACAACAATGTTGAAGAGCTGCCTAACGCAGGTCGGCAGACAGTAAAGGGAGCATCGGTACACAGGCAATACAATCTTGAGATCATGCAAGAAACTTGTACATCCAGAGTGATATGAAGTGGTGTCATCGCTAACACTGTGCACTTGTTCCTCAGCAAGATCATTGGATCGTTGCATAAGTTTCTTGTTTCATTTTCATCAGATTACCCTCAATGTCTTTTAGTACGGGTCTATATCTGCAAGAGAGATGCTAGCAGTTTAATTTCACCAACAAAAGATGGAGTGGGCCAAGGAACAGATAAGAAATGGCAGCACACTTACAGGCGTGCGAGATTATTCTGTGTTTGGACTGCCTTTCGAAGTTGGGCTGAAAGTTTCATTATTTCCGCCGATAACCCCTCTGATCTGCTCTGTTCTTTGATAAGTTGATCCTACATGTGGTGTGCAAGCTAGTGTAAATTGCTGATATTGTATTAACTGGATTTCACCACAAGTCGGTTATTACCTAGACAGAAAAAAATATTTTTGACAGTTTCAGATACTAACCTTCAGAGAGAAATTCTCTGTCACCAATTCTGGCGAGTTTGGGATGCTGGTCTCACTTTGCCCATCTAGCTGGACATAAGCATTGCTTGCTCTCAACAGGTTAGCTTGCTCACTTCTTAGCTTCTCCAAGTGGAGACGGAGCTCTTCATTTTGTTTCAGACAATCTTTAACCTGGAAGTTTCAATCAAGCCAATAGGAAAGATGTTGGTTTCATCCACAAAGGTTTCAGCATCTCAATGCACAAATTGATTGAAAATTTCGATAGCACACCTGGTTCTCCCACTGCATTGCAACAGACATAGCTTCTTGGTACGAAGTTGACAAGGTTGAGTTCTCCTCGAACAGATTTTCTATTTCTGATGATTGAGAATCAATCTATGAACACAATAAAAACTTAGTAATAGCTTAGGAAATTATTTGTTTCAAATAAAAGGCGGCATCAAGCACCTCCATCAGCATCTTTTGGCGGCTGCCCTCTAACCTCTCAACCATCAAAGCCATATCGTGCAACTGGTTCTCGAATATTTCCCTATCTTGCTGCTCTAACAAAAGATGCAATCAGTACATATCATATTAAGAGTTGAGTTCAAGCTTGAACAAACAAGAGTGCAGGTGAAACTACAGAGCTTAATTTCTTATATGCTTTACCATTGAGAAAGCCTTGCGTGCAGCAAATTCAGAAGCCTCTTCTGCATGAAGAGAGAACTTATTTCAGCAATTACAAGCATAAGTTTGAAAGCAACAAGATAAGCAAGTAACATTAGTGTCATAGTATGTATCAGCAAACTATGGAACTTAGGAAGCAATGGAAAGCACTACAAACTGATGAGCATGGAAGAAAATACCTATGGCCACATCTAGAAAATATACTTGGGTATTTTTTTTACAACGTCGTGTCATAACCAATCAAAATACGCGTTGTATTTCCAGATGGAGGGAGTAACCACTAAGTAAATTGCTCTACTTCCTAAATTCAGATTTTATAAACATGTGGCATCCAAACCTGAAGATTTCTTTGTTAACGCAGCAATTTTTTCTTCCATCTCTCGCTTTTCAGCCACCAGAGAAGCAGTAAGGGATTGTTCTTCAGCAAGTTTTTGCTGATCTTGTTGCCTCAGTAGGGACTCTTCAGCTAGTTTTTGCTGCTCCTGTTGCCTTAGCAGTGACTCTTGCTGTGTTCATTTTTTAAGATGTCAATTTGTTTTCAGATGGATTAAACAAGAATGTAAGCAAGTAAAGTGATGAAGTACCACGGTATAAAGGCATAAAAAACCTACCTTTAGCTGATCCTGTAAATCTTGTATCTCCTTTTCCATGGCAAGAGTTTGCTCGCTCGATGTTCCCACTGCATATCCACTGTAAGAGTTGCTCATTACTTGCTGCTGCATGGTATTCAGCTGCGCTCTCAAGGATGCAGAGTCTTCTTCTGCCTGTTGACTTACAACATTAGTACACTATCAGTACTGCTAAGAAGTCATAAACTTCAGACATACTCTGTACTGCTCCTCTTCTGCCTCCTTCAGCCGCTTCTTCATGCTTCTGAGTTGCGCTAGAGCATCCTCCTACTTAGTATACCAGGAAGAAGCGATGACGAGGGTTAAGCAAGCATACATATGCAGCAGACCAGAGTGCATAATCATACATAAATACTCCTACAAGGATAAACATGTGTTGACTACCTTAGCAATAACCACAGCATCTTTCTCCAATGAAATGTCATTTAGAGCCTTTTGTAACGAGGGTACTACATTGCTCTCCTGCAAGTCAGGAAAATGCCACAAAAGGTTTTACATGCATGCAGAATCAGATACACTAAGGTGCACCACCAGTACCGGCTAGAAAATATGGAACTCACAAGGTCATTCAGTCGGTTCACCAACGAATCCTTCTCGACTTCCTTCTCAGCAAACTGGGGAGAAGCATGATGTGTGTGTTAGGACCTGTCCATCCTCAAGTAACTACAATATATATCCAATTACAGACACAGATACCTTGGATAGCAGCATTTGGTTTTCCCTCTCCAATTCCATGTTCCCATTTTCAAGTTGCTGAACTCGGGCAAGAAGCTATCATTCAGATTAAAGAAAAACCATAGTTATCGTCTAGAAACAGCAAAGGTGCTACACATTGGCGTCCAAAGCCAGATTTTCCAATGGCTAAAATTTTGTCAAATGGCTCCCAGGTCTTGGATACCAGGGAGGAAACTGGAAAACTAACCTCTGCTCCGGCTCTTTGGTTCCCTACAGATGATCACCGTTTTTACGGCCCAGGGTTAGCACCGAGGCGAAGCGTACATAGCAAAAATTGAAACGAATTGCTCTGGAAGAGAGAGGAAGAGAATGATGGACCAACCGTAAGGGTCGCCGGCGGCCGGCGGGTTGTGCTGCTGCTGCTGCATCCTCTCGGCGGCCCTCTTCTGTCGGATCTCTTCCAGCTGCCAAAAGCGCAACAGAAACCGTAGCCTCGAACATCAGAGGCGGACGTGCGAAGGGAGACACGGATCTGAACCGCTTCCCGTCTCCAAAAGAGAAAATGAAAAAAAAAAACGGAGTCGGATGGAGGCGCACGGTGCGGCGGCCCCTCGAGGCGTGGTGGGATTCCATGGCGGCGCGGAATGATCGACCGAGCTCTGGAGAATTGGGGAGGAACCCAGAAGCGCTGGCACCCCCGGAACTCCTCCGATTCTGCAATTGCCGCGGGGAGGAGAGGTTGGGGAAGCGAGCCGGAGAAGACAGGAGACAACGAGGCGACCGCTAGTCATGGTCATGGGCTGGCCAACGATGGGCTTGTCCGATGCCCAGCCACCGCCCTTAGGCCTCATTTGCTTGTGCTATGCAACTGCCGTGGGCTTGTACAGTTGTACTGGTGATGGCCGGCCCAAAGAACTCAGGTATACAGTTTCTGCTAAAAAAAAATCTTGCTCATGGGACAAAACTCTATCCACGGTCTCTACTCGGACATATATCCCGAGGGGGCTTAGAGCATCTCCACTCGTCTACACATGAAGTCGAATCGGACGCTGAATTTTGGTTCGAATGTTAAATTGGTCCAGTCGCGTACTTAAAGGACCTGTTTTCGGCCGAATTTTGGTCATTTTTGGTCCGGACTACCCAGGCCGAACCCAGGTTTCAGGTACGCCCTAGGGACGCCGGACTCAGCGAAATCAGCGAAAAAAATCAAAGCGGCGTGGACCCGCTGAGTCAGTGACGGAAGCCGAGTCGTCGTCATCCTCGAAACCATGCGGCGACCGCCGGGCAATAACTGACCGTCGCGTCGGCCACGCGTCGCCGATTTACGGCGCCATCGTCGCCGCCTTGGCTCCCGCGACAGACCTTCGGGCACTAACTTTCCGTTGTTTCCCCTTTTCCCGCCCTCGCCGCTACACCCCTCCTGCCCTCGCCGCCCACCTCGGCCTTTATAAGCCGTACCCCTCGTCGGAGATCTCTCACAGCTCACACCCACAAACTCGCAAACCCTCCTTTCCGCTTCCCGGCTATGGCCTCACGGTACCCAGGCGGAGCTGCGGCGGCAACCGGCGCACCCTGCGAGCACAGGAGGCACGCCTCCTGCACGACGCCGGCTATATGGCGTCGCCGGACATGCGGATGCCGCCCGGCTGGAAACTGAGCACCGGCAACATCTCTGTCCCGCCGGTGCCGACGCCGGACGAACCGTCGTATGATGTGCATGAGTACATCAACGACATGACCGACTCCGCCGAAGCCAAGAGCGCCCGCTGCTCCATCGGGCGATTCTTCGCCGGCAGCGAGCTTCGCCACCACAAGGTCGCGAATGAGTCGCCGCCAAGCGCAACTCGGTCGCCGGCGTTAGTGGAAACAGGCCGGACCCTCGAGGCGGTGATGGAGCACATCAACCGCGGGAACACGCCACGGCTCGGCTTCCCGCGCACACCGACGCCAGCGGCCAGGACGGGGTGGCGTCCTTCGTTGAACTGGATGTCGAGGAGGATGGCGAGCATGAGCTCGTCCTCCTCCGCGTGGCGTCCCACTCCTTCGGCTCGGCGCCGCTGCACGCGCCGACGGTAGTCAAGTGCGAGGCGGAGTCACCCGTGCGCTCGCCGCCGCGGACGCGCTCGCGTGGCATCGTCATCCGCGAGCCGCGGACGACGGCGTCGCCAACCGGCCACCTACGCCTCCCCAAGATAGAAGGTTCGGCACCGGCTGAAGACGCCGCGTTGAAGATGGCGCTGGAGCACTCGCTCCGTGAAGCCCCGCAGCAGACGCCGCCGCCTCCGCCGGTGGAGCCCTCCTCGCCGGACATCCTGGAGTGGTCTAGGAAGGACTAGGAGTGGGCGGAGCGGCAGCGCATCCTCGGCCTGCTGCGAGGAAGCCGCCCGTTTCAGGCGTTATGCAGGCGGAGCTTCGCCTACAGGCGCCCGCTCTACGTTCTCGACGATGACGACGAGGACGTAGGCCCATCCTACCAGCCCTGTAGGTGCGGCGACCCAGGCCAGGGGAGCTCCCGCCAGAACCAGCCACCGAGGACGACGACAGCGGCGAGGATGACGGCCGCGCCGACCCCGGCTACACGGCGTTTTACAACAGCTTCGGCATGTAGGACGGCGAAGGCCCGACAACGGCTTTTTTTTTAAGTTTATTATGTGTTAGTTTAGTTTAAATTTGATGTAATCCGCCTATATTCGCCCAACTTAATGAAATTCGTACACCTTTGATGAATTTTAGCCAAACTTGGGGACTCGGCCTGGGTACGCGGGTGGTAAAATGGCCGAAAACTATTTCCGTCTGGCCAAAAAATGGACCAATTTCGGCCTGGGTTCGGCCAACGAGTGGAGATGCTCTTAGATCATCAGTGTCAAATACTTCACATTCATCTATAGCACATTCAATTGTTTTTATCTCGATTTAGTTTACTAGTAACTTTGTATAATTCAGAAGCTGATGTATTAATGGTCTTATCTAAAAGTTGTTGTGGGGAAGCCAACATGTCTAGAACAGTATAACACCTCAGAGGTGTACCGTGGAACTAGCCCTTAGATGTTCTAGATCAGTAGGGAAGTTTTTGTCATGGAAAAAGCAATGTACCCGGTTTTATGGAGGAATTATGCTTGGATTCAGCCCTAAGGGAATGTACAATGCTAGGAAATGCATGTCTTCTTTTAGCTCTTTACATCATTTAGAGAAGACACAATATATAACTTGTATAATGTATTATCTTTTATTGCTATCTCTAGCAATTAATAAGAATTAAATATTTTTAGTAAGAAATTGGTTGGCTGAAAAGGCATATGGTACAATGGAAAAAATAGTTTTATCTTATTTTTAAGATATCATCCTTTAGCTAAGGGAAGACAACCTCCTCTTTCTTATTTCTCTCTCCTCCAACTAAGCAAAAATCCAACGTGGCGACCATAAGAGAAGGTTGACAGTTGGACAAAACTACCAAGACCAGGCCTGGAGTTTTGGGGAAAACTTCATTCGAAAATAAACCTATACTCATGACTTCCTAGATGAGGAAAACACTGACTAGGTGGTTGAAAGGATCGTATGGGCACCTAGAGAGGGGGTGAATAGGTGCTACTTCAAATTTTCTTCTTTTTCAAATTAAGGTTTGACAATAAGGTAAATTCTCTAGATAATGCAACTACGGTGAATTTACCTATATGACAATTATGCAAGAACTACCACAATACAAAGTAGGAACAAGTAAGTAAAGTGCGGTAAAGGATAGAAGTAACCAAAATGGTGGACGCGGAGACACAAAGATTTGTTTCCCGTAGTTCCTTCCTTTTGAGGAGAAGTACGTATACGTTTGGAGAGGGGGTGGTTTCAAACCACCAACGCCACAAAAGGCCTCTCTTGTTCTCCGATGAATCTCACCCCAACAGGATCGATTCACCCTCCACTATATCGGCAACCTTCAAGGTGGAAGCCGACACCTTTACAAGTTTGGGGCACATATCCACAACTTAATCGCAGGCTCCCAAATACAAGCGAGCTGTCAAAGCAATCAAAGACAAGCTTGTAAGAACCAAAACAAGAACTAGGGTTTCCAAGAAACACTAGAGCAAAGGGGCCCTCAATGAAATGAGGGGGAAATGAAGATCTCTTTTGGTAAAGTAGTAGATCGGGGCCTCCTCCTTCGATTCCCCAAAGATCAAAGACTTTGGGTGGTGGAATGAGGAGATCTTGAGATTTGGTGGCTCCAATGGTGGTCTTGACTTTAATGTGTATGAGCATCTTGTCCCAAGGTAGGTGGAGGGGTATTTATACCCCTCCAAGAAATCTGGCCGTTGGAACCTTTAATGCAGCGGTAGTACCGGAAGTTCAAGCGGTACTACCGGAGAACTCCGGTACTATCGGACCTGGTACCGGACGACCATCTTTCAAAATTCATAAGCCCTAGCCACAGCGGTACTACCCTTGATGCTACCGTAAAGCGGTAGTACCGCAAATGGCAACTGGTACTACCGGACGTGCAGTGAAATCAGCAACTTAGTTGGAAAAACTCTCTGTCACGCCAGATAGCAAAATGCGGTACTACCGCATTTTACTACCTAGGCAGAAAGAGGCTTTTTGCCAACATACAAAAAGTCTACTGCCATGCCAGGTACTAAAATGCGGTACTACCGCATTTTAGTACCGAGGTAAGATGGACTTTATAGGTTGAAAAAGTCTGCGCTCGCATACTAAAATGCGGTACTACCGCATTTTAATCTTGAGCAGCGATAACTTTTGACAAGTGGTCAAAAAGCTACTGTCGCGCAAGGTACTAAAATGCGGTACTACCGCTTTTTAGTACCTAGCCCAGCAGAGGCTTTTTGACAGCTAGTCAAAACCTTCTGTCGCATCCGGTAGAAAAAAAGCGCCAGACAGACAGTTTTTTTGAACATTGTAAAACATTTTCAATGCACCTGAGATACACTTGGCAAATAATTAGTCCGATATGTGTGTTGTTATAAAACACCAAAATCACTAGGGATAGGAAATGCTCTTTCAATCTCACCCTTTTTGGTGTTTGATGACAACACACATTTTGCAGGGAAATATAGTGATGACAAGATATAGATGGGGCTCCCCCTAGATATGTAGAAACAAGCCCCATACTCTCTGACAAGTTACCTGAGAGTAGAAGTCGCACATAGAGCACATACCTTTGCTAAATAACATGTGATTACCAATATTGATTAGGAATGGGGAAGGTCGTCACATAGGATGGATCCAAATGAGAATAGCCATATTACACACAAGATGGATCCATACGATAACCACATATTCTCACCATACATAGCACAAATAGTTAGTTCACACATAATAAGTCACACATAATAAGAGGCAAGCAAATAAAGTTCACAAGCGAATAAAAATCAATGGCAAGAACGAGCTTATGACTTTTCCCTCGCAAATCCCGCATACCTAATGTGCAACTTCTCCCCCTTTGGCATCAAGACGCCAAAAAGGGACAAGAGAAACACTAACGTGATGGGTTTCACAGCATAGTAAATCAAAAAAATTCTACGGATGCGAACGGGAAAGCCAAGATCTAATCTAGGAGATGCAAACAACGAGGGGGAATAGATGAAATCTTCATACCCTTGAAGATTCGCAGAGCAGAACGTTCGACGGAACATGGGTGATGTAGTCGTACTCGCTTCTCCTCCTCGCGATCCGTTCCGATCTAACACCGCAAGTGGCGATGCCTCCGAGAGATGCACACGTGTGGCACCTCGATGTCTCCTCCTTCCTCGGTCCAGCAAGTAGGGTGGAGAGATGGATTGAATCTACAACGCGACGGCGCGGTGCAAGCGGTGGAGAGTTTCTGCGGCAGGGCTTCGCCTACGTGTAGTCGGGAGGGAGAGAGAGAGGAGGGGCAGCAGGACGGCTAGGGTTTGAGGAGGAGATGTGTGGAGGGTGCGCCCCCAGACCTCTTTATATAGAGGGGTGGGCGGCTGGCCCTTGCCCCTCCCCCAAGCCCTAGGGCCAGCGGCCAAGGAGGGAGGAGTGGGTGGCAAGTTTCCCCCTTCTAGAAGCTCCCCTAGGGTTTTTCCCTAGGCTTGGCCGGCTGGGCCCTATGGGGCTTGTTACCCTGGACCAATACGGCCAGGGCACTCCCTCATAGGCCCATGCCCCCTCCCGGCAGGTGGGTCCACGTTGGTACCCATCCGGAAGGTTCTAGAAGCTTCTGGTACAATACCGATTAACCCGAAACAATTCCGAACTCCAAAAACTGCATTGCCTTATATGAATCTTATTCTTCGGACCATTTCGGAACCTCTCGGCGTCTGGATCTCATCGAGACTCGAACAAAAACTCATAAACCAATTATCCAATCTATCCTAGCGTCGAGACACGTTAAGTGTGACCCTTGAGTTCGAGAATATGCAGACATGATCTTATATCAATAATCAACGTGAGTGCGAAACCCATATTGACTCCCACACATTCATCTATGATCATATCGGATGAACCACGATGCCAGGATTCAATCAATCCCATATATATATATTCCCTTCATCTCGTGATATTGTACTTGCCCGACATTTGATCGTCGGTACCATCATACCTAGTTCAATCTCGTTCACAGCAAATACTTTACTCGTTCCGTAATCCGATATCACTTTGTGATTAACTCCTTAACCACGTGCTTGCAAGCGGTGTTGATATCGATTATCGAGTGGGCCCGAAGTATATCTCTCCGACTTGGGAGGGACAAATCCCATCTCGAAACATACAACCCAACAGGTACTTTCCGATCACCTGAGAGACACCTTTATGATCACCCTCTCATAGGATGACGTTTGATGACCTCAAAGCTTTCTTCTGATACCAGGGAGTTGTATTATCTCATGGTCTAAGGAATACAATATTTGACATAAGAAAATCTTCGCAAAGATGAACACGATGACATGATCTAATTGCTCCGCTTAGTTTGGGTCTGTCCATCATATTATTCTCCCAATGATATGATCTCATTATTAATCGACAACTCATGTCTATGGTTAGGAAACCTTAACCATCATTAATCAATGAACTAGTCCATAGAGGCGTACTAGGGACACGGTGTTGTTCACAAACCACACAAGTATTAAAATTTCCTCTTAATACAATTCTAGCATGGAATATAAACTTTATCATGAACAAGAATTATAATAATAACATCTTTATTATTGCCTCTAGGGCATAATTCCAACTGTCTCCCACTTGCACTAGAGTCAATAATCTAGTTTACATCTGGCAACAATCTAGCACCCATGGCACTAAGGTTCTAATCATGTTTTGCACGTGGAAGAGGTTTAGTCAATGGATCTATGACATTCAGATCTGTATGTACCTTGCTAATCTTCAGATCTCCATCTGCTATATAATCTCGGATTATATGAAACTTGCGGTTGATATGCTTGGTCTTTGGATGATATCTTGGTTCCTTAGCTAGTGCTATGGCACTAGTGTTGTCACACAATATGTCCAGTGGGTCCAATGCACTTGGAACCACACCAAGCTCAGTGATGAAGTTCCTGATCCAAACTCCTTCACTTGACGCTTCTGCAGCAGCCATGTATTCCGCTTCTACTGTAGATCCCACAATCACGCTTTGCTTGCAGCTTCTCGAGCTCACAGCTCCTCCATTCAAAATATAAACGTATCCTGTCTGAGATTTAGAATCATCCTTTTCGGTGTCAAAACTAGCGTCGACGTAACCTTTTACGACGAGCTGTTCATCACCTCCATAGACTAAGAACATTTCTTTAGTTCTATTTAGGTACTTTAGGATGTTCTTCATGGCTGTCCAGTGTTCCACTCCTGGATCACTTTGGTATCTACTCGTTAAACTAAGAGCATTGGACACATCCGGTCTAGTACACAGCATGGCATACATGATAGAACCTATGGCCGAGGCATAAGGCACTTTGCTCATAGCTTCTCTATCATTTACCGTAGCTGGACACCGAGCCTTGCTCAATATCTTACCTGACAACATAGGCACTGAACCTTTCTTTGCCTTATCCATTCTGAACCTTTTCAGAACTTTGTCTAGGTATGTACTCTGGATTAAAGCTATCAGGCGTCTTTGTCTATCTCTATAGATTTTGATGCCCAATATATAAGCAGCTTCCCCAAGGTCTTTCATTGAAAAACATTTGTTCAAATAACTCTTCACATCGTTAAGCATGTCAATGTCATTTCCAATAATCAATATGTCATCCACATATAGTACCAGAAATGTCACTGAGCTCCCACTCACTTTCTTGTAGATACAAGCTTCATAGCAATTTGGAACAAATCCAAAGCTCTTGATCACTTTATCAAAACAAAGGTTCCAACTCCGAGATGATTGCTTCAGTCCATAAATGGAACACTGAAGTTTGCACACTTTATCAGCATCCTTAGGATCGACAAAACCTTCGGGTTGCATCATATACAACTCTTCATCAATGTTGCCATTGAGGAACGCAATCTTTACATCCATCTGCCATATTTCATAATCATGAAACGCAGCAATTGCTAAAAAAAATCCAAATGGACTTAAACATCGCTACGGGAGAGAAAGTCTCATCGTAGTCAACACCTTTAACTTGTCGAAAACCTTTCGCGACAAGTCGTGCTTTATAGACGGTAACATTACCATCCGCGTCCGTTTTCTTCTTGAAGATCCATTTGCACTCAACGGCCTTTCGGTCGCTAGGAGGGTCCACCAAAGTCCATACTTGGTTTTCGCTCATGGATCCCAATTCGGATTTCATGGCCTCTAGCCATTTCTCAGAGTCTGGGCTCATCATCGCTTCCTCATAGTTCGCAGGTTCCTTTGTCATCTACTAACAAGACGATTAAGACAGGTTGCCGTACCACTCGGAGGGGCACGCGACCTTGTCGACCTGCGACGTTCTCAAGAGTAACATCGTCCAGCTTCATGATCCTTGTCATTAGCTTCCTCTATTGTTGGTGCAAAGACCTTGGAACAATTTCAGGTGCTGCGCTACTCTCCAACTCAAGATAAGGTTCAACAACTTCGTCTAGCTCTACTTTCCTCCCACTCACTTCTTTCGAGAGAAACTCCTTCTCAAGAAAGGATTCGTTCTTTGCGACAAATACTTTGCCTTCGGTTCTATGATAGAAGGTATACCCAATAGTTTCCTTAGGATATCCTATGAAGACGCATTTATCCGCTTTGGGTTCGAGCTTGTCCGGCATCAACTTCTTGACGTAAGCTTCGCATCCCCAAACTTTAAGAAACGACAACTTAGGTTTAGCACCAAACCACAGTTCATACGGTGTCGTCTCAACGGATTTAGATGGTGCCCTATTTAAAGTGAATGCAACGGTTTCTAATGCATAACCCCAAAATGATAACGGCAAATCAGTAAGAGACATCATTGATCAGACCATATCTAATAGAGTTCGATTCCGGCGTCCAGACACACCATTGCGCTGTGGTGTTCCGGGTGGCGTGAGTTGCGAAACGACCCCGCTTGCTTTAAGATGCGTGAGAAAATCATAACTCAAATATTCACCTCCACGATCGGATCGTAGAAACTTAATTTTTCTGTTACGATGGTTCTCCACTTTATTCTGAAATTCTTTGAACTTTTCAAATGTTTTAGATTTATGTTTCATTAAATAGATATACCCATATCTACTTAAGTCATCGGTAAAAGTGAGAAAGTAGCGATATCCACCGCGCGTCGAAACACTCATCGGTCCGCATACATAGGTATGTATGATTTCCAACAAGTCTGTTGCTCGCTCCATCATTCCGGAGAACGGGGTTTTGATCATCTTGCCCATGAGGCATGGTTCACATGTGTCAAATGATTCAAAATCAAGAGACTCCAAAAGTCCATCAGAATGGAGTTTCTTCATGCGTTTTACACCAATATGACCTAGATGACAGTGCCACAAATAAGTAGTATTATCACTATCTACTTTGCATCTCTTAGCCTCAATGTTATGGATGTGTGTTTCATCCCTTTCGAGATTCAGAAGAAATAAACCATTCACCGCAGGTGAATGACCATAAAAGATGTTACTCATATAAATGGAACAACCATTATTCTCAGATTTAAATGAATAACCGCCTTGCAATAAACACGATCCAGATATGATGTTCATGCTCAACGCAGGCACATAATAACACTTATTGAGGTTTAAAATTAATCCCGAAGGTAAAACTAAGGAGAGCGTGTCGACGGCCATCACATCAACTCTTGATCCGTTGCCAACGCGCATCGTCACCTCATCCCTCGCAAGCCGTCGTCTATTAGTAGCTCTGTTTGAGTTACAAATATTAGCAACAAGCAAAGATCAAATACCCGAGCACTAACGAGGGCTAGTAAGGAAAACATCAATAACATGTATATCAAATATACCTTTGATGGTGCCGCCTTCTTGCCGCTAAATACTTGGACGATTCGCTTCCGGGACCCTTGTCCTTGCAATAGAAGCACTCAGTGTTCGTCTTAGGTCCAGACTTGAGCTTCTTCTCAGCAGGGGCAACGCGCTTGCCGCCGCCTTTCTTGAAGGGCTTCTTTGCACCCTTACCTTTCTTAAAGCTGGGGGGCTTGTTGACCATCAACACATGATTATCCTTTTTGATGTCCACCTCCGCAGCTTCGACTTAAGAGCTCGGTGATCGTATCGGTGGAACCAATCGATTATGAGTCACTACAAAACTTTTGTAGCTGGGAGGGAGTGATTGCGAGAACCACTGTCAATATTGAGCTCCTCCGAATCTTGCGATCCGATTGCTCAAGGCGTTGAGTGTAGCCCGACATCTTTATGGCGTGCTCACTAACGTAACTCCCTTCCTCCATCTTGCAGTTAAAGAATTTCTCAGAGATCTCATATCTCTCAGAACGGGCCTGAGTCTGAAACATAGTTTTCAGCTCCTCAAGAATCTCAAAGGGCCCGGGATAATCTTCAAAACGATTTTGAAGGTACGATTCCATAGCAAACAACATGGTGCTCTTAATCACACCATAATCATCTTTGCACGACTGATAAACAACTTTATCATCAGCCGGCGCATCTACAGCAGGGGCGTCACCTAGCGCATCCTCAAGGACATAGTCCTTTTGTCCGCCAGCGAGAATTATTCTCAGATTGCAGAACCAGTTGGTGAAGTTAGACCCATTGTTTCTAAGCTTTTCTTTCTCAGCAAAAACGTTGAAGTTGAAGTTGGACTTAGCCATTTGATCTACAATATTTGCAAGTACAAATTAGACTATGTTCATGATAACTAGTTTAACTTAATCAAATTACTAGATGAACTCCCACTAAATTCAACATCCCTCAAGTTGTTTAGTGAACATGATCCAAATTCACCACACCTAATCCGATCTTCACGAGAAGAGATGTGGTTTCAATGGTGGACAACGAAGTGTCAATCATATCATTCATATGACTCATGCTTAACCTTTCGGTTCATGTGTTCCGAGGCCATGTATGTACCTGCTAGGCTCGTCAAGTCAAACCCAAGTATTTCCGCGTGTGCAAAACTGGCTTGCACCAGTTGTATGTGAACGTAGAGTTTATAGCACCCGATCATCACGTGATTCTTGAACACGACGAACTTTCGCAACGGTGCATACATGGGGAGAACACAGTTTTTATCTTGATCTTTAAGTGAGGAATCATCTTATAATGCTACCGTCGCGATCTAAGCAAAATAAGATACATAAAAGGATAAACATCACATGCATATAACTTTATGTGACATGGTATAGCCAATTTCGCGCAATGATCTCCATCTTGTGCGTGCCGGCATGATCTCCATCACTCCACCATGATTGCCTCCACCACGAATAGCAACTACAACTATTGCTAACTACTTAGCGGTAAAGTAAAGCTATTACATGGCGTATAAGAAGTTGACACACAGGTCATACACAATTATAAATACAACCATATGGCTCCTGTCGGTTGTGTACTCATCGACATGCAAGCCGTGAAACATTACAAAACATGATCATTGCATAAAACATACACATCACATCTTGGGCCATACCATATCACAGAAAACACTCCCTGCAAAAACAAGTTAGACGCCTCTACTTTGTTGTTGCATGTTTTACGTGGCTTATGGGAGTAGCAAGCAAAGAAGGATTCTTACCTACGGAAAGCCACAACGGTGATATTATGGTTTCCAAACTCCGGCGTAAATCCCATGACAACTATAGTGAGAGAAACTGACATCCACTAGCCGCATGTGTGGAACAAGCCACACGTCAAGTGCGGAGCCGGTCTCGCGAACGATGTCGCGTAAGGTTGGCCTGGACCGCTTCGATCTCACCATCCCGCGCCATAAGAAGTACACAAACAAGAGGCTTGCAACAGAAAACATCAACGCCTGCAACAACCATGTTGCGTTCTACTCGTGAAACACATCTACGCATAGATCTAACTCTGATACCACTGATGGGTTTTGCATCATAGTAAATCAAAAAAATTCTACGGATGCGAACGGGAAAGCCAAGATCTAATCTAGGAGATGCAAACAATGAGGGGGAATAGATGAGATCTTCATACCCTTGAAGATTCGAACAGCGGAACGTTCGACGGAACGTGGGTGATGTAGTCGTACTCGCTTCTCCTCCTCGCGATCCGATCCGATCTAACACCGCAAGTGGCGATGCCTCCGAGAGATGCACACATGCGGCACCTCGACGTCTCCTCCTTCCTCGATCCAGCAAGTAGGGTGGAGAGATTGATTGGATCTACAAATGACGACGCGGTGCAAGCGGTGGATAGTTTCTGCGGCAGGGCTTCACCTACGTGCAATCGGGAGGGAGAGAGAGAGGAGGGACAGCAGGGCGGCTAGGGTTTGAGGAGGAGATGTGTGGAGGGTGCGCCCCCAGCCCTATTTATATATAGGGGTGGGTGGCTGGCCCTTGCCCCTCCCCCAAGCCCTAGGGCCGGCGACCAAGGAGGGAGGAGTGGGGGGCAAGTTCCCCCCTTCTAGAAGCTCCCCTAGGGTTTTGCCCTAGGCTTGGCCGGCTGGGCCCTATGGGGCTTGTGCCCCTGGATCAATGCGGACAGGGCACTCCCTCATGGGCCCATGCCCCCTCCTGACAGGTGGGGCCACGCTGGTCCCCCTCCGAAAGGTTCTAGAAGCTTCCAGTACAATACCAATTAACCCGAAACAATTTCGAACTCCAAAAACTGCATTGCCTTATATGAAACCATTATGGAACCTCTCGTGACGTCCTGGATCTCATCCGAGACTCCGAACAAAAACTCATAAACCAATTATCCAATCTATCCTAGCGTCGAGGCACGTTAAGTGTGTGACCCTTCGGGTTCGAGAATATGCAGACATGATCTTATATCAATAATCAACAGCGGGGTCTGGAAACCCATATTGACTCCCACACATTTATCGATGATCATATCGGATGAACCACGATGCCAGGATTCAATCAATCCTATATATATATATATATTCCCTTCGTCTCGCGATACTTTACTTGCCCAAGATTTGATCGTCGGTACCGTCATACCTAGTTCAATCTCGTTCACAGCAAGTACTTTACTCGTTCCGTAATCCGATATCACTTTGTGATTAACTACTTAACCACTGCTTGCAAGCGGTGTTGATATCGATTATCGAGTGGGCCCGAAGTATATCTCTCCGACTTGGGAGGGACAAATCCCATCTCGATACATACAACCCAACAGGTACTTTCCGATCACCTGAGAGACACCTTTATGATCACCCTCTCATAGGATGACGTTTGATGACCTCAAAGCTTTCTTCCGATACCAGGGAGTTGTATTATCTCATGGTCTAAGGAATACAATATTTGACATAAGAAAAGCTTCGCAAAGATGAACACAATGACACGATCTAATTGCTACGCTTAGTTTGGGTTTGTCCATCATATCATTCTCCCAATGATATGATCTCATTATTAATCGACAACTCATGTCTATGGTTAGGAAACCTTAACCATCATTAATCAATGAACTAGTCCATAGAGGCGTACTAGGGACACAGTGTTTTTCACAAACCACACAAGTATTAAAGTTTCCGCTTAATACAATTCTAGCATGGAATATAAACTTTATCATGAACAAGAATTATAATAATAACATCTTTATTATTTCCTCTAGGGCATAATTCCAACATAACGTCCCGGAGATCACTCGTCATCATAATCAACCCAGTCCTCCCATGCATCATCATGAGGTGGCGAGGCACGGAAGGAGGAGGTGGCATCATCTTACCAGTGGCTGTGCTTGGAGATCCATTGGTATTCTGGGGTAATGTTGTTCTCGGAGCCCTTGGAGACGGTCAAGCCTTGAGCCTCTATCATTTCCTTCTGATGAGCACATGACTTCTTGGCATAGACATGGGCCTCGTACATGCGTTTCTGATTGTCCACTTGGAAGCAGAATATCTTCTTGAGTTTGGCCTCAAACCTCTTGGCCCAAGATGGCTGAGCTGACTTGCGACGTGAGACCACAAAGGCAGCATCCTGCTGTGCATCAACAACATCACCGGATTCCTCCACAACAGGGTTCCCATCCTCATCAACAATCTGACCATTGGCATTGCGTGGTTTGAGATGGGTCTTGATCAACAGATTCTTGTGGCGGTGGGTGGCAAGACGATGAGAAGGAAAGTCACGGGCAATCACAGGTCACTTGCTAATAATGAGAGCCATGATGTATGGAGCAAAAGGAGGCACCCTCCTTTGAAAAGTGGCATAGACCATTTCATTCCAAATGACATCCATCACATCCATAGGTAGGCCAGAGTCACGGTGGTGATGGGTGGCCATCATAATATCCACCATGAAGGCATGTATCTCATCAACATTCCCAACATGAGGGGTGACAGTCTCACGAAAGATGCGATGCAAGATGTCATATGTAGGGAGAAGCCCTTTGATATTTCCAGGGATGCCGCACCCCCGGATGTACAGTGGTGCAAGAACATCCTTCTTCATGGGACGATCATTGTCATGGCACCGAAAGCCAACGGGAGTGTCTTTGCCACGGTCTTCGTACCCGAGAATAGCCCCGAACTTAGCCAATGTTGCTTGCTTTACAACACCCTCGGTCATCCAGGTGAGAGTCCGAGTCTGATTCTTGGCAAAGTGAACGGTTGCATAGAACTGAGCAATGAGCATTGGATCATAGTTGCACCGGAACTCCATAATGGGAAGCAAGCCAATGTTGGTGCAAATGTCAAGGGCCTCACCAAAGTAGTTTAGGTTCTTCCTCACATGATTCATCTCGATCCATTTTTGAGGAACCACAATTTTGTCATCTTTCATGAGGATCTCATGGAACACCCACTCCTGGAAATCCTTAAAGAAGATGCTACCTTCCCGAGCACGAGAGCGAGCAGCCCCATATGGATTGACAACCCGCAGGTCATGAAATTCTGTCTCAGACAAATCAGACAGCAGCTTTGGCCCAGATGTCCCGGAACTGTAGCTCTTGTGAGGACCGGAGGGAGGAGGAGGTGGAGGAGCTTTACCACGACCAGCACTTTGCTTGACCCCCCCACTCCGACGACCACGAGTTGTTTGCATTTTCAGACAGGCACTAGGTTGAGGCATGACCTCCTCTTCTGACTCAGTCTCTGATTCTGACTCATAGTCCTCGATCTCATAGTGAGCTTTGGAGCATTTGCGCGATCCCCGGGAACCCCCTGCACCTGTGAAAGAACGAGGGATATAGCATAGGGGTAAGGGCACAAGAACCTGAGACAGACAGAGGGTGGAACTCTTGGTTTTTAAAAAAAATTGCCCGATGCAGGCGGTAGTACGGATCTGCCGTGATACCAAGCGGTAGTACTGGGAAAAAGATTCCGGTACTACCGCGACCATTCTGATGCTGAGACAAAAGTCCATGTACGGGTAGTAAATTTGTTGTAAAACAAGAATCCCATCGGACAGAGTGGTAGATCTGGTAAATAGCACACGATACAACCTCAAGAATACGTGTTTTAGCCAAGAATCAAAGTTACCCTAGATTCAATGGATAAAACAAGTGAGAAGATGAGGAGGGCGGTAGTACCGGTGTCCATGACGGTGGAGAAGAAGGAGGAGCCCGCGGGGAGGCCGAATCCGGTGTGGATCCGGAAAAAGGAGAGAGGGGCGGGGCTCCTGCGGCATCCTCGTGTTCCTGCGGCGGCGCTGGTGAGGAGTGGAGATGAGGGACTAATGAGGCACTGAGAGGTGCCTCTCCCACGTTTCCAATCTTAACTGACACGCACAAGCGGTAGTACCAGAGCCAAGAGCGGTAGTACCGTAAATACCAACCGGTAGTACCGCACCTGGGAAGTTTCCAGACAGGACCCTGGAAACTGAACCAGACGCGGTAGTACCGCTAGCAATTTCCGGTAGTACCGTTTGGCGGTAGTACCGCTTATGAGACCCGGTAGTACCGTAACCATCAGGACAGAGAGACAAGATACATAAAATGGAAGGTTCTTGTGCAGAGTAGATGAGTTTTGTGGGGGATAAGAGTGGTATGGGTTTAGAGAGTCACACTGATATTGGCCAATGCACTAAAAAATTACTAAAAACATATGGAGAGACAAATGTGAGTGCACGACCAAAAGAAAAAAACCAACTAGAGGATGACAAACATGAGTAAGACCCAATTCAAAAGTGACAAACATGAGTAAGCACATCACCCTCTCCATTGAGAGGGGGTGGTGGCCTAGGCCACCATGTTTGAGTATACTCGGCTTGGCACCACGAAGATATATCTTGGGTCCATTACCGAAACTCATCATTAAGCTCACATATCACAAAATGATATTAAGAGGAATGATTTTGTTTTACTTTGCGCATAACGGGGGGAGGGATGGTCCAATCAATTAGGACCGCACTCCCCCTATGTCCATGCCTACACCTAAACCAAATATGGGTCGAGTATTAGGTGAGAGTGCAAGAGAATCAAGTCAAGCTCCTTGAATCTACGATATTTAGTTCATTCCTCAAGTAGCAAAACCTTGCTTCATCAAGTGGCTTCGTGAAGATATCGGCAAGTTGATCTTTGGTTGATACATATGATAGATCAATATCACCTCGAGCAACATGATCTCTAATGAAGTGATGTCGAATCTCAATATGCTTTGTCCTTGTGTGATCCACCGGGTTGTAAGCAATCTTGATGGCACTTTCATTGTCATATAGAAGAGGCACTTTGTCACAATGGACACCGTATTCCTTTAAAGTTTGCCTCATCCATAGCAATTGGGTGCAAGCACTAGCAGCTGCCACATACTCAGCTTCGGCGGTGGAGAGAGATATACAATTTTGCTTCTTGGAAGACCAACATACCAAGGACCTACCAAGGAATTGGCAAGCCCCGGATGTTGATTTTCTATCATCCTTGTCCCCCGCCCAATCTGAATCTGTGTATCTACAAAGAGAAAAAGTTGAGCCTCGAGGATACCAAAGACCATAAAATGGGGTATGAACTAAATATCGAAAGATTCTCTTGACCGCCATTAAATGGTTTTCCTTAGGATACGCTTGATATCTTGCACACACACCTACACTCAACACAATATCGGGTCTAGATGCACAAAGGTAAAGCAAAGAACCAATCATGGATCGGTATACCTTTTGATCCACATCTTTACCATTTGGATTTTGTTCTAGATGAGTCTTTGTGGCCATGGGAGTAGGAGCTCCATTTAAATCTTGAATTTTGAATCTCTTGATCATATCTTGAGTATACTTGGCTTGATTGAAGAATGTCCCTCCTCTAACTTGCTTGATCTCAAAGCCAAGAAATACTCTCAACTCTCCCATCAAAGACATCCAGAACCTACTAGTCATAAGCTTTGAGAATTCATCATTAAAAGCTTTGTTAGATGAGCCAAAGATAATATCATCAACATATATTTGACATACAAAAAGCTCCCCATTGACCCTCTTAGTAAAAAGAGTGGGATCGATTTTCCCAACCTTAAATCCACGGTCAAACAATAATTCTCTAAGGTGCTCATACCACGTAAGTGGGGCTTGCTTGAGCCCATAGAGCACCTTATCAAGTTTGTAGACATGGTTTGGGAGGTTGGGGTCCTCAAAACCCGGGGGTTTCTTAACATATACTAATTCATTTAATGGGCCATAGAGAAATGCACTTTCTACATCCATTTGTTGTAACTTGAAGTTATGATGTGCCGCATAAGCAAGAAGGATATGGATGGACTCAAGGTGAGCCACGGGTGCATAAGTCTCTCCATAATCAATGCCTTCAATTTGAGAATACCCTTGTGCAACCAATCTAGCCTTGTTCCTTAATATAATTCCATGCTCATCTTGCTTGTTCTTGAATATCCACTTTGTTCCAATAACATTGCGGCAATCCTTTGGCTTCTCAACTAACTTCCATACTTTGTTTCTCTCAAAGTTGTTGAGTTCTTTGTGCATAGCTTCTAACCAATCCGAATCTTCAAGGGCTTCCCACACTTTCTTTGGTTCAATCATGGAGATGTGTGCTTGGTGTTCACTGAACCTCTTCAATTGTGCTCTTGTGGAAATACCTTTCCTTAGATCACCAACTACATTTTGTAGAGTGTGATCTCTTAATTCCAACATTCTTTCCTTTCTAGCTTCGCGACGAGCGTGGATCTCCGTGTTGTTCCTTGGAGGACCCTCTTCATCATTTTGATCCTCGTCTTGACCATCATCTTGACCTTGATCATCATTGGAATCATCCTCTACATTGGGAGGCAAAGATTGACCTTGGTCTTGATCAAGTGCTCTTCTAGCATCAATTTGAGCTTGTCTCAAAGCAGCTTGTACGGATCTTCCTTGAGAATTGACTTGGCACCGCTTGACAATCCGTCGAATGGACCAAGCTCCCCTTGACTAGAATTGTCACTTTGATCACCATGTTGAGGGTCCACATCTTGTCTTTGGATTGAGTCAATGTCCTCTTCGGTGGATGGAGCATGTTGAGGTTGTGAAGATGAAGGCTCCACTTGAGTGGAGCATAGTTCTTCTCGATCCGCCATAAGGGGTTCCTCAACGGGGCAGATATATCCCACACCCGTTCTTCCTATGGCATCCTGAGGCATTTCATCATCTGCATCACAAGCATCAACACGCCCCCCTTGGGGACCATCATATTCTTCGAAGGTCACACTACAAGATTCTATGACGGCTCCGGAGAGCTTATCATAGATTCTATAAGTGTGAGATTCGAGACCATAGCCAACAAAAATACCCTCTAATGCTTTAGACTCAAATTTAGTCAAACGAACACCTTTTATGAGATAGAAACACTTACAACCGAACACCTAGAAGTAAGATATGTTGGGCTTGTTACCAGTAAGAATTTCATATGGAGTCTTGTTGATTTCTTTGCGGAGGTAGAGCCGGTTTGAAGCATGGCAAGCAGTGGAAATGGCTTCGGCCCAAAAGTTGTATGGAGATTTAAACTCCGCCAACATGGTCCTAGCCATCTCAATAAGAGTCCGGTTCTTCCTTTCGGCCACACCATTTTGTTGAGCGTTTTATGCAGCGGAATATTGATGTTTAATCCCATCATCACTAAGGAAATCATTCAAGGTGTAGTTCTTGAACTCGGTGCCGTTGTCACTTCTAATGATCAACACGGGAACATTGTATTGCCTTTGGACCAAATTGATGAAGTCGATGAAGGTCTTTTGAGTCTCACTCTTCAATTTGAAGAAATAAACCCAAGAGTATCTTGAAAAGTCATCAACAATCACCAAGCAATATTTCTTCCCACCAAGAATTGCATGAGATGGAGGACCAAAGAGGTCCACGTGGAGGAGCTCCAAGATCTTGGTGGACTTGATGCGGTTCTTAGGCTTGTGAGGAGCATCATGCATCTTCCCTAGAACACATGCCCTGCAAACACGATCTTTGGCAAAGGACATATTTTCTTTTAGTCCAACAATATGGCCCTCCTTGTGGAGACTTTGCAAAGTTCTCATATTGACATGGGCCAGTCGGCGATGCCATAACCAACCCACATCGGCCTTTCCTAATAAGCACATCGCACTTGTAGTGGCTTGCCCCGAAAAGTCCACCACATACAAGTCATGTTCGACATACCCAACGAAAGCGACCTTGAGAGACTTGCTCCACATGAGGACCACAAGATCATTATGTAAAAAGACGGAAAAACCCATATTTCCAAGGGCACAGACTGAAAGTAAATTGTACCCAAGGGTCTCAACAAGCATGACGTTCACGAGTGTAATGTCGTGAGCAACCATAACTTTGCCAAAACCCAATACCTTAGATTTTGACTTGTCGGCATAAGTAACGATGATTTGATCATTATTTGGCTTTAAGTCCTTGACAATAGATGAGCTTACGGTCATATGACTTGTGCAACCACTATCAAGCACCCACTTTGACCCTCCGGAAGCATAAGTCTACAAAAGATCAAGCTAATTTTTAGGTACCCATTTTTCATGGGTCCTCTTTTGTTAGCAACAAGGGTCTTGGGAACCCAAATAGACCAAGCAATATAACCATCAAATGGGCCAACATATTGTGCATACACATCACCATAATAATCACGCATTAGAACATAGTGAGGGTTAGCACTACCCGCAAAGTCATCATGAGACATAGTTTTACCACTTGTGGTCTTACTACCCACAACGGCCTTGTTAGTTTCTTGTGTGGGCTTGACCTTCTTCTTCTTGTTGTTGTTCTTCTTCTTAGAATTGGAGACAAATCCAATGCCCCCTTTATCACCACTAGGCCTTTGCTTACTCAAGAGATCATCAATGGACTTGTTGCCTTGTGGCAATGTGGCCTTAGCAAGCTCCCCCTTCAACCTAGCATTCTCTTCAAGAATAGTTGTACTACTAGATGGAATGAAGTTACTAGGTGAAGGAATATTGGCTAATTGAGTTTGAAGCATGTCATGTGTGGCATCCCGCAAAACCACTACTAGAAAATCGCGTTGTTTTTGTGCATTGCATCATCATGGCCGCATGCTCATGTCATCATGCCACCTTGCATTTGAGCATCGTCATCGTCTTGCATTTGCTTGCATAAAAACTATTTCGGAAAAACCTAATTAGTTTTCTAAACGCCCCGTCCTGCTTTCAAACACAAACCCCGGGTCTCCGGATTATTTTATTTGTCTGCTATCGGTTTGCAAACGGTGCATTTCAAACAAATAAGATATTAAATTATTTTAGTGAGCGGGCGAATGACCGACGACCACCCCAGAAAATACAAACGGCCCACCCATAATTCCTAGTCTACCCTGTCCTATCCTACCCAACCCCCCTCCACCCCACCCCCCCCTATAGCAACTTGCCACCTCCTTTTCCCCCCACCAACCATGTGCTGCCACCTCACCCCATCTCTCTCTCCCTCCAACCACCACACACACCCCTGCCCCCACACTCCCTCACCCACCCAAACACACCCACACACACGCCAGCCCCACCTGGTCCCTGCCCGCGGGACCCACCCCGGTCCCACACCCGCCTCCCCACCGACGCGTTCCCCCACGCTCTGCCCCGTCTTCTTCCTCCTCCCTCCCCTTCGCCTCATCCTGAGCCACCCCTCCCCTCAGGCTGCCTCCCCTTCCCTCGCCTCGGCCTCCTACGCCTTGGCCCGACTCCTCCTCATGCCTGCACTGAGCCACCCTCCCTCGCCGGCCGCGGAGCCCGCCGGGCTCGCCCGAGCCTCTCGCCCAGGCCGCTGCCCTGCCTCCGCTTCATGGCCTCTCTCCTCCGCCTCTGCCCGCACGCGGCTTGCGCCCTTGCGCCGCCAGGTCCTCCCGGCGCCTCCTCTCTCACTGCCTTGGCCCGCGAGCCTCAAGCCTCTCCGCCGCCACCAGGTCGCCCGCCAGCCTCTCCATCGGGCACGCTGCAGGTCGCCTCCTTGCGGCGCCCGCGAGGCTCTGTCGTCGTCGCCCCTCCGTCGGTGCTCGACCACCGCCCGTGGGATCCTCGTTGGCCGCCAAGGTCGTCCCCGCCCGCAACCATCGTCAGCATCATCTGTGTAGATACATGAAGTTGGTGCTATGAGTTATCTGTGGTGTGAGGGGGCTCCGCAACGTCTACCCGATGAATGCTGTTTTGGTTGATCGAGTCCTTCCAGGGGACAATCCCTACCAGAGGTACAGCGACCACCGCCAAGCTCTTCGGGCAAGAACCATCTACAAGGCTTCCCTCACGAAACCCCGAAGATAGACACCACCGAGCCGGAACCCGAACCCTCGGACGCCAAGATCTCCCTCTCGGACCCGAAGGCGCCAAGACCCCGGACCCCAAGATCTCTGCCGTGAGACAACAAGACCGTCGGCACGACCCGACGACCGCGGATGCGACAGGATCGTCCCCAGGATGCCAAGTTTGCCACGAGAACGCTCCCGAACGTTAACACCGACTCGATGGCGCTGTATCGACAAGACCCTCGCAACAGCAAGATCGACCCCGTGGGACCCGACAAGATCGGCACGACGACAAGAACGACACCGTCCAGGGTTAAACCGATGCGCCCCGACGCCACGCCAAGTTCATCTACCCGAACGCCAAGAACTACTTCCGACCGCCGAGACCGACCCGTCGAACCCTGGACCCTGAGGCCGAACCCTGAACCCCGAAACCCCAAGTTCGTCGAGACCCCCTAAAGTGTGAACCCCTTATCCGAGAACCCTATTTTATAAATGTCACCTATATAACTGTTGCATATAAATTGTTCATGCATGCATACTTGTCTGTGGGTTGGGGGCCTTATGCCGATTCACCTAATAATTAAATATGGGGCCATATGCGGGCAAATATAGCCTTATATTGGCCTCATTTAAATTTGTGTAGCGAACCGGTGCTATCTTTTGCCATGCTAAAACAACATTTAATTTGCGGGGTAGATAAACAACTTGAACCATTTAATTAATTGTCGGTACCCCGGTTCCGCTTAATATGGCCTAATTGCATCGCATCTGTGCCATGTCATACATCATTCATGCATCATGCCGATCTTCTGCCGTAGTATTAAATATTGCATCCAGTGTTTATTCTAGTGTTTTGCTTCTTCGCGGATAAGGCCGTTGAGTTGATGTGAGCTTCGCCCCGATCTTCGGTTGAACCTTCGACAATGTTTTCAAAGAGCATCTCCCTTTCTACCTATCTTACTTTTATAGTATTTATTCTCCTCGTTGATCTATTGCTATCTGTGTTATGCGTTGCTCTAGTTTTCGTGCATTCGTGATATCCCTTGCAGCCCTATATTGCCTTGGACACACCCTATTACCGTTGTTTGGTAGATAGTTGGACTTATGCGTCAGAGTCGCTTGCTCAAATGCGCTGCGTGTTGTCAAGTGCCAGTTGTTGATGTATTGCCGCATGTTGATGTTGGAGATGATCATAGTTTTACTTACCGTCCACTTTAATTCCTGTTTAACAACTAAAATTGAAGTAAGCAGAGGCATCGGTGGGTGATAGATAACATTTGGTTTCCGAACGCCCACTTGTGTCCCGTAGGACCCCGAGTACTTGATACTTCCTTGATTTATCGCGCTATCCACATCCGGGAGGTATATGGGACCCCCCTGAGCCAGAGCTTGATTCAGTCTTATTTCTTGGGGCCACAAACTAGTTTGAGGTTTTATTTACTATCCTGTACTTATGCCATGCTACTTCTGTATTTACGTTTGTGCGAGGAGCACCTTTATCTTTGTTAGGATCGTGGCACGATTCCGGTGTCGACAAGCCCAGCCACACTTTCGGGTTCCCGATCGTTCACAAGCGTCCCCACAACCTTAAGTCCGTCTCGAGCCGCTTGCTATGGTTCTACTTTAAGGGTGGCCTCAAATATTTCTGAACTCGTGATTGCTTTGTCGTGAAAGCCTCGTTGGGTTTTGATTTGGTTTTTCCGAGGTTGATCGAGCGTGTGTTGCTATTGGTGCACCCCGGGTAAAACTTTCAAAGCCGTGTCCGGTTATGGACGACTTGGAGCACAAGATTCTACCATAGACAAGCATAACTAAAGTTTATTGCTATAAATTTGACTTTATAATGACTAGTAATCAGCTTCACTATAATGGAATGGCTAATTAATACTGCCCACAATTGCTTGTTTGGAGTGTCGCTTGCGACCATTGCACCTGACTAGTAAGTATTGCAACTACAACGGAATGGCTAAATAAAAGTACCAACAACTACTGGGTTTTGGGTTACCTCATGCTAATTGCATCTGACTAGTAAGTGTCACAACTACAACGGAATGGTTAACTAAAGTGCCCACTGCTTATTTTATCAGGATGATTATCTATACTTGACTAGTAATTGCCGCAACGATAATCGAATAAATAAAGCGCCAACTGTATGCGTTCTCGGTTGACTTCCTCGTTTGGTATCGAGGGGAAACACCAGGATGGGTTTGTCTCGGTGTTAGTTTCGCTGGTTCGAATAGGTTTTCTTACCCCTCTCGATTGCCGCTAGTTGTATCGAGTCTCTATAGGTTGTTTAGTGCATCTTTGCCACGCTTGATCCACCATACCTATGTAGGCGAGGACCGCCGAATTCTAGCCTCGCTGTCTTGGCCTCGATCGACGCTCCTCTTTTTCCTTTGCCCTTTGTCGGCACCCCTTTTGTTTAAGCAGGTTTTGAGATCGACGCCGTTAGCAGGGTTACCCTTCCGGCTTGGCCTGGGCAGGGTTATGGACGCCATCGGTTATTCTTCAGGGCTCTTAGCCCCATTTGTATCTTGTCCGTAGCTGGACGCTATATCGTTCTCAAGGTGATTTGGATCTTTGTACTGTATATCTGTATTCTTGACTCTTGGAGTCGCTGTTATATATATCTGTTCTGTGGGTCCCATCGAGGACTATTGTGTAATGTTATTACTTCGTTTTCCACCCGCACGATAGTGCCTGGTGGGCACCTTTGAATCGTTTCTATGCGGGTTTGGCGGGAATCGCTAAAACTTGCATAGGTCTGATTCTGAGGGTGTTACAGAGTGGTATCAGAGCTCAGCAGTTACGATACCCCACAAGTCCAACCTGTAGGATAACCTAGCTAACGGCCGAAGTAGAGTGTCAAAACTATTTTGCAAATCGGTTGGATAGTTCTGATTAGGTCTGATTTTTAATCCTTACCCCTCTGCTATTCTCCTCTTACCTCCCCGTGTTTTGAATCCGCTCTCTTCTCTCTCTTCGAGTCCAGGATCTCTCGTGGTTGGGTTTCCGTCGTACCTTCAGGGTTTCGCTTCCTCCTTTGGTAACGGTGTTGCTACATCTGGTCTTCATGCTATCCGAGGAATCCGTCTACTGTGGTACCATTCTTTGTTCCTTGTTTGTGCCTTCCGGTGTTTTCCGACACGACGACATCATCTACGACAGATCTGATGCAGAGTCTGCATCACTCCGTTGTTCCGAACCTCGCTTGTCGAGATCTTCAGTCTGGTTCCGAGAGTTGGTTGCATAATCCGCCTATTCGTGTGCAGAGTAATGCTTTGGGTGCGCGATGGACTGATCACCATCCGACTACTCTTATCATTCGCTCTTGTACATCGAATCAGTGGATCCAGCAATTTTACTCCGTCCACGGAAGCTAGAGGTGGCTTTATTGTTGATGCCTCTACCTTCGACCTTTTGTTTCCGGAGTGTTCTCTCAGTGATCACGGACAACGACCTCTTGTTAGTGGTGTCGCAAGGACCTACCTGAAGCGAGAAGATGCAGATCACCGACCTCCTTTCCGGTACCATGAGGCGGATCTCGAGGGCGAGATCCATTGTTAGTGGTGTCGAATTGTGGCATCCCGCAAAACCACTACTAGAAAATCGCGTTGTTTTTGTGCATTGCATCATCATGGCCGCATGCTCATGTCATCATGCCACCTTGCATTTGAGCATCGTCATCGTCTTGCATTTGCTTGCATAAAAACTATTTCGGAAAAACCTAATTAGTTTTCTAAACGCCCCGTCCTGCTTTCAAACACAAACCCCGGGTCTCCGGATTATTTTATTTGTCTGCTATCGGTTTGCAAACGGTGCATTTCAAACAAATAAGATATTAAATTATTTTAGTGGGGCAGTCGAACGGGCCGAATGACCCGAACGACCACCCCAGAAAATACAAACGGCCCACCCATAATTCCTAGTCTACCCTGTCCTATCCTACCCAACCCCTCTCCACCTCACCCCACCCTATAGCAACTTGCCACCTCCCCTTTTCCCTTCCCCCAGCCAACCATGTGCTGCCACCTCACCCATCTCTCTCTCCCTCCAACCACCACACACACCCCTGCCCCCACACTCCCTCACCCACCCAAACACACCCACACACACGCCAGCCCCACCTGGTCCCTGCCATGGGACCCACCGATCCCACACCCGCCTCCCACCGACGCTGCGTTCCCACGCCCGCCCGTCTTCTTCCTCCTCCCTCCCCTTCGCCTCATCCTGAGCCACCCCTCCCCTTCCCTCCGCCGGCCTCCTACCCGCCTTGCGTGGACTCCTCCTCCGCTTATGCCTGAGCCACCCTCCTCGCTGGCCATGGAGCCCGCTGCCGCCCAGCCCTCCTCGCCCGAGCCATTGCGCCGGCCTCCGCTCGCGGCCTCTCTCCTCCGCTGACGCCTGCACTGCCTCAAGACGCCTTCCGCGGCGCCGCCATGCAGTCCTCCCCTGGCGCCTCTCCCCTGACGCCCCACTCGAGCTCCGCCGCCTCGCCGCTGGCGCCTGCCTCCGCTCCACCGGTCGCTGCCGCCTCCCCTCAAGCCTCTCGCCACCAGTGCCCGGCCCGCCTCGCCAGCTCCCTCCATCGCAGGCCGCCGCGGTCCGCCCGGTCCCGCCTCGCCACCGGCGTCCCGCGCCTGCCCCGCCGCCGTCGTGGCTGCGCACGCCGCCGCCTCGGCCGTCCTGCAAGCAGGCCGCCCCGCGAGCTCTGTCCGTCGTCGCCCCTCCGTCGGGTGCTCGACCACCACCGCCCGTGGGCTCGTTGGCCGCCAAGGTCGTCCCGCCGCAACCATCGTCACATCATCGTGTAGATACATGAAGTTGGTGCTATGAGTTATCTGTGGTGTGAGGGGCTCATAGCGTCTACCGATGAATGCTGTTTTGGTTGATCGAGTCCTTCCAGGGACAATCCCTACCGAGGTACAATGACCACCGCCAAGCTCTTGGGCAAGAACCATCTACAAGGCCTCCTCACGAAACCTCAAGATAGACACCACCGAGCGGAACCCGAACCCACGGACGCAAGATCTCCTCTCCGGACCAAGGCGCCAAGACCCCGGACCCCAAGATCTCTGGTGAGACAACAAGACCGTCGGCACACTGGCGACCGCGGATCATGGCGGATCGTCCCAGACGCCAAGTTTGCCACGAGAACGCTCCCGAACGTTAACACCGACTCGATGGCGTGGTATCGACAAGACCCTCGCAACGGCAAGATCGACCCCGTGGGACCCGACAAGATCGGCACGACGACAAGAACGACACCGTCCAGGGTTAAACCGATGCGCCCCGACGCCACGCCAAGTTCATCTACCCGAACGCCAAGAACTACTTCCGACCGACAATTCGAACCACGGACCACGAGGCCGAACCCCGAACCCCGGAACCCCAAGTTCGTCGAGACCCCCTAAAGTGTGAACCCCTTATCCGAGAACCCTATTTTATAAATGTCACCTATATAACTGTTGCATATAAATTGTTCATGCATGCATACTTGTCTGTGGGTTGGGGGCCTTATGCCGATTCACCTAATAATTAAATATGGGGCCATATGCGGGCAAATCTAGCCTTATATTGGCCTCATTTAAATTTGTGTAGCGAACCGGTGCTATCTTTTGCCATGCTAAAACAACATTTAATTTGCGGGGTAGATAAACAACTTGAACCATTTAATTAATTGTCGGGACCCCGGTTCCGCTTAATATGGCCTAATTGCATCGCATCTTTGCCATGTCATACATCATTCATGCATCATGCCGATCTTCTGCCGTAGTATTAAATATTGCATCCAGTGTTTATTCTAGTGTTTTGCTTCTTCGCGGATAAGGCCGTTGAGTTGATGTGAGCTTCGCCCCGATCTTCGGTTGAACCTTCGACAATGTTTTCAGGCGAGCATCTCCCCCTTTCTACCTATCTTACTTTTATAGTATTTATTCCCTCCTGTTGATCTATTGCTATCTGTGTTGCGTTGCTCTAGTTTTCGTACCCGTGATATCCCTTGCAGCCCTATATTGCCTTGGACACACCCTATTACCTGTTGTTTGGTAGATAGTTGGACTTGCGCGTCGTAGTCGCTTGCTCAAATGCCGCTGCGTGTTGTCAAGTGCCACAGTTGTTGATGTATTGCCGCATGTTGATGTTGGAGATGATCATAGTTTTACTTACCGTCCACTTTAATTCCTGTTTAACAACTAAAATTGAAGTAAGCAGAGGCATCGGTGGGTGATAGATAACATTTGGTTTCCGAACGCCCACTTGTGTCCCGTAGGACCCCGAGTACTTGATACCTGTTCCTTGATTTATCGCGCTATCCACATCCGGGAGGTATATGGGACCCCCCTGAGCCAGAGCTTGATTCAGTCTTATTTCTTGGGGCCACAAACTAGTTTGAGGTTTTATTTACTATCCTGTACTTATGCCATGCTACTTTTGTATTTACGTTTGTGCGAGGAGCACACTGTACTGTTTAGGATCGTGGCACGATTCCGCGGTGTCGACAAGCCCAGCCACACTTTCGGGTTCCCGTTCGTTCCACGTCCCCACAACCTTAAGTCCGTCTCGAGCGGCCGTTGCTATGGTTCTACTAAGGGTGGCCCCCTGAAATATTTCTGAATCCCGTGATTGCTTTGTCGTGAAAGCCTCGTTGGGTTTTGATTTGGTTTTTCCGAGGTTGATCGAGCGTGTGTTGCTATTGGTGCACCCCGGCCGGGTAAAACTTTCTGAAAGCCGTGTCCGCGGTTATGGACGACTTGGAGCACAAGATTCTCGACCATAGACAAGCATAACTAAAGTTTATTGCTATAAATTTGACTTTATAATGACTAGTAATCAGCTTCACTATAATGGAATGGCTAATTAATACTGCCCACAATTGCTTGTTTGGAGTGTCGCTTGCGACCATTGCACCTGACTAGTAAGTATTGCAACTACAACGGAATGGCTAAATAAAAGTACCAACAACTACTGGGTTTTGGGTTACCTCATGCTAATTGCATCTGACTAGTAAGTGTCACAACTACAACGGAATGGTTAACTAAAGTGCCCACTGCTTATTTTATCAGGATGATTATCTATACTTGACTAGTAATTGCCGCAACGATAACTGAATAAATAAAACTGCCAACTGTGTGCGTTCCTCGGTTGACTTCCTCGTTTGGTATCGAGGGGGAAACACCAGGATGGGTTTGTCTGGTGTTAGGTTCAGGCTGGTTCCGAATAGGTTTTTCTTACCCCTCTCTGATTGCCGCTAGTTGTATCGAGTCTCTATAGGTTGTTTAGTGCATGCTGCCGCTGCCGCTTCAGTCCACCATACCTATGTAGGCGAGGACCGCCGAATTCTAGCCTCGCTGCATCGGCCTCGATCTTGACGCCTCTTTTTCCTTTGCCCTTTGTCGGCACCCTTTGTTTAAGGGTTTTGAGATCGACGCGTTAGCGAGGTTACCCTTCCTTTGGCTCAGGCAGGGTTATGGACGCCATCGGTTATTCTTCAGGGCTCTTAGCCCCATTTGTATCTTGTCCGTAGCTGGACGCTATATCGTTCTCAAGGTGATTTGGATCTTTGTACTGTATATCTGTATTCTTGACTCTTGGAGTCGCTGTTATATATATCTGTTCTGTGGGTCCCATCGAGGACTGTTGTGTAATGTTATTACTTCGTTTTCCACCCGCACGAAAGTGCCTGGTGGGCACCTTTGAATCGTTTCTATGCGGGTTTGGCGGGAATCACTAAAACTTGCATAGGTCCGATTCTGAGGGTGTTACATCATGGGACTTTGTGAGTGACAAGAGTTCACTCTCCAAAGCCTTGTGGGCCTTGTTAAGCAACCTAAAGTCCTCGACAAGTTTTTCATGAACCACACCAAACTCAATCTTGTCCTTTTTAGCATTTTTGTATTTAGCAATAACATGATCACGCTCTTTGACGAGTTTGTTAACAATAATGTCATTGGCCTCATCAAGCCCTTCAAGTTTTAATTCAAGTGACAACCTAGTTTCTTGTTCTTCTTCTAGAGCATTGTTTAAAGACTCTATCTCAATCATGTGTTCATGTCCAAGTTTACATCTTACATCTAGAAGCTCTTGAGTATGTGAAAGTTGATCTAGGATGTTTCCAAAATGTAACTTAGCATCTCCTTCTAGGTTAGTCATAAACTCATCAAAGGCAATTAATTCCTTTTTAACATCAAGAGACATCTCATCATCAATTTCGTCATTATCTAAGGGAGTAGAGCGGGATGATGAGGATACCTCCGTTCCTCTTGCCATAAGGCAAGTGACGTTCTTGGTGGGAGAGTTCTCATTTGGAGAATCGAAGAGTGAGAATGTCGGAGTAGAGATGGTGGCTAGAGCAGCCACACCATGAGAAGTTTCCTCTTCCTCATCTTCATCATCTTCATTGTCGGAGGAGTATTCTTCATGAGTGATCAAGACAATTTCTCCCGACTTCTTGTTGATGGGATTATTCTTGATGAAAGGTTTCTTGTAAGGTGCCTTGAGAGTCTTCTTCAACACAAGCTTACCCCCATGATCTTCTCTCTTCTCATAGGGACAACTCGCTACAAAGTGATAACGGTCACCACAATTGAAGCAAGTTCTCAATCTCGTTGTATTTTCTCTTTTCCCATTTGGGTTGCTTTTTCTTTGCATTTCCATCTTGGCCTTGGCGGGGTTCTTCCAAAAGTTCTTAGCATAGAAGGCCATATATTGACTATGAGCAATCTTGACTTCATCGGGGTGGTCCATGGAGAGCCCTTCATCACTATCATCTTCATCCCCATGATCCACAACTCTGGCCTTCAAAGCAACATTGACAACATTGCTCATACCAAGGCCACGAGCACGTGCATCTTTGACATTCTTGGTGGCAACCTTGAAAGCGGCCATCTCTTGCATAACTTCATTTTAGGTCATGAGATGGTAGTTGTGTCTTCCTTGTAGGCTCTTCAAGTCGGTGGGCTCAAAAGGCATGAGTGCACTCACATATTTCCTTTTTATCCATGCATCATCCACATGTGAGGCACCCACATTTCTAAAAGCAGTGGCGGTGGTCTTGAGCCTTCGGTACATGTCTTCGTGATCTTCACCTTCTTTCATGTAGAAGCCTTCGGCTTCATTGCTTAGAGCATCATATCGGTTCCTCCTCATACCCTCATTTCCAACAAACAACACAATGAGAGCATCCCAAGCTTCCTTGGCAATGCTAAAGTGCTCAATGTGTGGATAATCCTTTGTCCCCAATCCTTGTTGAATCATATGCAAAGCAGTGGCATTGAGTTGACTATTGACAACCACTCTTCTTGTCAAGTTGTTTGGATCCCCAATAAAGAGTCCATGCTCGATGATGTTCCATAGTTCAATGCAAGAGCTACGCACATGAGTTTGTTGGAGATATGCCCTAGAGGCAATAATAAATATAGTTATTATTATATCTTTGTGTTTATGATAAATGTTTACATTCATGCTATAATAGTATTAACAAGGAAACATTAATACTTGTGTGATTTGTAAACTTAATTTGAAGTCCCTAGTAAAGCCTCTTTATAATACTAGCTTGTTGGTTAATAAATGATTGTGGTTTCCCTATCATGACAATTGAGATGTTATTAACAACAAGATCATATCGTTAGGAGAATGATATGGTGGACATACTCCTATAGATAAGCGTAGCATAAAGATCAAGTCATTCTAAATAGTTCAATTGCTATATGATTTCTGATACGTAGTAACCTAATTCCTTCGACCATGAGATCATGCATATCACCTTCACCGGAAGGATGCTTTGATGACATCAAACACCACACCGTAAATGGGTGGCTATAAAGGTGGCATTGAGTATTCGGAAAGTATTGGTTGAGACACATGGATAAAGAGTGGGATTTGTCCATCCATATGACATATAGATATACTCTGGGCCCTCTCGGTGGAATGTCATCCAATTAGCTTGCAAGCATGTGACTGGCTCACAAGGGATCACATATCACGGGAACGAGAAAAGAGTACTTATCGGTAACGAGGTTGAACTAGGTATGCAGAGATACCGACGATCATAACCTCAGATAAGTAAACTATCGTGAGACAAAGGGAAATTGGTATCGTATGTAAGTGGTTCATTCGATCACAAAGTAATCGTAGAAATATGTGGGAGCCATATAATTTCCAGATTCCTCTATTGGTTATTGTTCGGAGAAGTGTCTCGATCATGTCTGCATAATTCATGAACCGTAGGGAGACACACTTAAGGATTCAACGTTGTTTGAGTAGTTATGGAATGATGAGAAAGAGACCGAATGTTGTTCGGAGTCTCGGATTGGATCCAGGATATCACGAGGAGATCCAGAATGGTCCGGAGAATAAGATTCATATAAGGAAAGTCCTATTTCGGAGTTGGGGAATGGTTCCGGTGTTTTCATCGGGAATGTTCTAGAAGGTTCCTAATGTCAAGACCAAGGGAAGGGTACATGAATGTGTTATATCAAGTTGGTATGATTGCATCATGTACTAGGTGTCATCGCTGAACAAAATAAAGGGTTTAATCAAATCCTAGTTTGAAAAGTCAAACGCCAATTTTAAAAGTCAAACGGCTATTTTGGGAAGTGGAGGGGAAGTGGGAAACCGAGTTGGGGAGGAGTCCCTCCTCCACCGTCGGCCCACTTGGGATCCGAGTTGGGGAGGGATTCCCCTCCCCTTGGCCGACGCCTCCCTCCTATAAGAGGAGGGGCAGGGCTCCCCTCCTAGCACACAAGATCCCCACCTCTAAACCCTAGAAGCCGCCGCCCCCTAGGGTTTCTCCCCTAGCCACCGACTTGGGCAAGACCCAAGCCCTAGCCGCCGGCCCTAGCACCTCCTCCTTGGTGTGTCTAAACCCTAGATCGCCGAGGAGCTCTCTCATCGTCCACCATACTCGCTTCGGCTTAAGGCGAAGCCCTGCGAGATCTCCCCTCTATTTTGGGTACACGCCAGTTGTCGCTGTAATCGCGAGGAGAGTTCTACAACCTCCGCTGCCTGCTGGGACAAGGGAGAGGAAGGTCTTTGTCGAGTACCGAATGTGTGACCGACTGCGGGAGCGCTGCCGGAACGCAGCGCCGGAAGGATCGTCTACACGATCTTGAGATCGGGAAGAGTACGACTACATCACCCACGAGAATCTGCTCTCGTTAAACACTTTGGAATATTCGAGGGTGAGTTATTCCATCGACTCGTTGCTACAATCTAGTAGATAGATCTTGGCTTGTTTGTTTGTATGCGATTAGAAAATTTTGTTTTTCCATGCTACGAAACCCTATAGTGGTATCGGAGCCGTGTCTATATGTAGATCTGTTGCACGAGTAGAACACAATGGTCATTGTGGGCGTTGATGCTTTTATTGTCGATTGCTTCTTGTGTACTTTGCATCTTTCGGGATGTTGGGATGAAGCGGCCCGGGCTAACCTTACATGACATCGTTCATGAGACTTGCTCCACGCTCGACATGCAACTTGTATTGCATAAGTGGCTTTGCGGGTGCCTGTTTCTCCTAGCATAGTTAAGATCCAATTTACAACGGGTGATTAACAATACTAGTATCAATGTTGTGGTTCATGTTCGTAAGTTAGAACGACACTTATTGAAAGCCCCAAACCACGTAAAACATGCAAAGAAAGTAGAGGTGTCTAACTTTGTTTTGCAGGGGTGTGCAGTGATGTGATATGGCCATGATTGTGATTATATTTGATGTATGCAATGTTCCTTATTGTAAGTTGGCAACCGGCAGGAGCCATATGGTTATCTTTAATTTATGTTAAGACCCGCGTGTCTATTCACAGTAGTTGTAATAGTTGAAGCTGGTGGATGACAACAATGCAGAAGAGTCATTGACCTTGATGCTATGCCGGTGATGATGGAGATCATGTTCGTGCTTGAAGATGGAGATCGGAAGCACAAAGAAGAAAGTCCATGTTGGGAATATGCCCTAGAGGCAATCATGTATGATGAGATTTCCCATTGTATTCATAAAGTTATTAAGTAGTCCTTGTATAAACATCTGATGTGTATCATTGAATATGTGATTCAGTTGTGGAACTATGCATTCATGTTGTTTATACTAAATATCCTTGGTCATTGAGGTTGTGCTGGACACACAACTTAGACCAATGTGAAAGTTGGCTTGATGACTCGGTTCCACTTGTCATGGGCATGGAGATGCTATTCCAACTTACATAGACTAGGCTAAAGAGTTTAGCGAGTCGGATTGACCCATATTGAGGTACAACGAACTAAGCTGTCATTTGTATATCTCAATCAATGTAATCCTTAGACCTGAGGTTGTTGCATAGTCCGAGTTGAGGATCATCGACTTAGGTTCTCAACGCTGATCCGTGAATCGGGCGCTTATAAAGCGAGTTCGGTCGACCGAGAATCAAGCTGCGTGATGTGAATAATCAAGATGGGATTTTGCCCTCCACTGGAGAGATATTCTCTGGCCCTCGTGAGATATGATTCGGAAAGCATGGCCATGCACGACTTGGTTAAGTGTTAATCGAGGCGATCGACTAAGAGTTAGTCGGGTGAATCACTTATCTCGGATCGAGAAGAGAGTTGGACTATTTAAGGATGACATATATTCCTATAGTCCGACAAGGTATATCGTGAGGCAAAGGGACTCATCGTAAGTCGCATTGAAAAGGCAAGTCATGACTCTTTGGTACTTGGGAATCGGTATGTTACGCTAGGAGCCAATGCCGATTGATCGATTGTGAGTTGGACTCTAATCGTGTCCAAGTAACCATGAGCTCATGGGTCACACACTTAAGAGCGGAGCATGTTGGATTGGATTCGAACATATAATCTGTTGGGTTGGACCTAAACCAGATTAGGATGAGTTAGTGAGTTGGACTCACGGTGACTAGTTTTATATGGGCTTTAGTGAATGGGTCGCATGAGCGAGCCCACGTTCACTCCCTATATATAGTGGAGCACAAGAACGTAGGGTTAATCGTTGTTCGTTAGGTCATTCCATGTGTTGAAACCCTAGCTCCACATTGATCCGGCCCGTAATCGAACCTAGCGATTCGCCACGGCCCTCCTCATGATGTGGATACCAAAGAGAGGTCTTTGTCAAGACCAGGCCGATCGGATCGTGAGGATCTGCTGCATCAATCGACGCTTCATCAGTAATCCGCAACCGCGCGTCTAGTGGTAAACCTCATGGCCTTCTACCTCAGCTAGATCTTGGGATCACCACGTTAGAGGAAAATTTTATTTTATCTCCGCGTGGCCCAACAGTCCATATCATATCACATATTATGAATTGCATCTGATGTTAATCCTTTATGCATCTTGTATTGCTTAGTAGACGACGGTATCATTATAAGATGATCCCTCATGCACATGAATTTCAAGTCATAAAGTGTTCACCCTTAGTTAGCACCGTTGCTAAAGCTTGTTGTTTCGAAGCACCACGTGATGATCGGGTGTGATAGATTCCGCAAGTGTATACAACGTGAGCAAGCCAGATTTGCTCATGCGGAAGCTAAGGTTTGATCTTGACGAGCCTAGCATGTACAGACATGGTCTCGGAACAAGGATCAGCGAAAGGTAAAGCACGAATCATATAGTAGATATGATGAACATGTCGATTGTTCGCCATTGAAACTATATCAACTCTCGTGATGATCGGTGTTGATGTGGTGGATTTGGTTCGTGTTATCACTAAAACAATGTGAGGGATATTGTTTTGAGTGGGAGTTCACCTAGATTAATTTAACTATTAATTAGAACTCAATTTGTCATAAACTTAGTCTAAACTATTGCAAATATGTTATAGATCAATGGCGGCCCCTACCATCAATTTTAATGCGTTCCTAGAGAAAGAAAAGTTGAAAAACAATGGAAGCAACTTCGCGGATTGGTTCCGCTATTTGAGGATTGTCCTCACAATTGGTAATTTGACCTATGTCTTTGGATGCACCATTGGGTGACCCGCTGCGGTGATCTTGCCGACAAAGTAAAGAATGTTTACCTCGCTCGAAGACTCAAGATCCACATTTCAGTGTGCTATCTTGTATGGTTTAGAATCGGAGCTTCAGAAAAGGTTTGAGAACTCAGACCCACATGATATTGTCCGTGATCTCAAATTGATCTTTGAGACTCACGCGGCAATTGAGAGCTATGAGGCTTCTGAAAAGTTCTTTAACTGCAAGATGGAAGAGGGCAACTCCGTCAGTGAGCATGTGCTTAAGATGTCTGGGCACGCAAACAAACTTCAAAGCTTGGGTATAGTGATTCCTAATGCTTTGGGGATTTACCGTGTCCTCCAATCACTACCACCAAGTTACAAGAACTTTGTGATGAACTACAATATGCAAAACATGAACAAGCAGTTGCCAGAACTGTTTGCTATGTTGAAATCTGCAGAAGTGGAGATCAAGAAAGAGCACCAAGTGTTGATGGTCAATAAGACCACCAAATTCAAGAAAGGCAAGTCTAATCAAAAGGGACACTTCAAGAAGGGTGGTAAGAAAGTTACCGCTACGAAGAAGACCAGGGCTGGACCTAAGCACGATAATCGAGTGCTTTTACGCAAGGGAGAAGGTCATCGAAGCGGAATTGCCCAAAGTACTTGGCGGATTTGAAGAACGGCAACATCAAGAAGAAAGGTATATCCGATATACATGTTATTGATGTGTATCTCACTAGTACTGTAGTAGTGCACGGTATTTGATAATCGGGTTCTTGCTCATATTTGTAACTCAAACAGTCGCAGAATAAACGGAAGCTAGCGAAGAACGAGGTGACGATGCGCGTGGGAAACGGATCAAAGGTTGATGTGATCGCGGTCGGCACGCTACCCCTTCATCTACCATCGGGATTAGTTTTATACTTAAATAATTGTTATTTGGTGCCTGCGTTAAGCATGAATATTATATCGGGATCTTGTTTATTGCGAGACGGTTACTTGTTTAAGTCCGAGAATAATGGTTGTTCGATTTATATGAGTAATATGCTTTATGCACATGCACCTTTGATCGATGGTCTATTCTTATTGAATCTCGATAGTGGAAATACACATATTAATAACATTGAGGCTAAACGTTTGAAATCGAGCGATAACTCGACCTATATGTGGCACTGTCGTCTTGGTCACATTGGAGTGAAGCGTATAAAGAAACTCCATTCCGATGGACTTCTTGAATCACTTGATTTCGAATCACTTGATAGATGCGAAGCATGTCTGATGGGTAAAATGACTAAGACTCCATTTTCTGGTATGATGGAGCGAGCTACGGACTTATTAGAAATCATACATACCGATGTGTGTGGTCCAATGAGTGTAGCATCGCGCGGTGGTTATCGTTATGTTCTTACCTTCACGGATGACTTGAGTAGATATGGGTATATCTATTTCATGAAACATAAGTCCGAAACTTTCGAGAAGTTTAAGGAATTTCAAAGTGAGGTAGAGAATCAACGTAACAAGAAGATTAAATTTCTACGTTCTGATCGTGGAGGTGAATATCTAAGTTACGAGTTTGGCGAGCATTTGAAGAAATGTGGAATACTTTCACAATTGACACCGCCGGGAACACCACAGCGTAATGGTGTGTCCGAACGTCGTAATCGAACTCTCTTAGATATGGTTCGTTCTATGATGTCACTTCCAGATTTACCGCTATCATTTTGGGGTTATGCATTAGAAACAGCCGCATTCACTTTAAATAGGGCACCATCTAAATCCGTTGAAACGACACCGTATGAATTATGGTTTGGGAAGAAACCTAGATTGTCGTTCCTTAAAGTTGGGTGATGCGAAGCCTATGTAAAGAAGTTACAGCCGGACAAGCTTGAACCCAAAGCGGAAAAATGCGTCTTCATAGGATACCCAAAGGAAACTATTGGGTATACCTTCTATCATAGATCCGAGGGCAAAATCTTCGTTGCCAAGACTGGATCCTTTCTAGAGAAGGAATTTCTCTCGGAAGAAGTGACTGGAAGGAAAGTAGAACTCGACGAGGTTGTCGAACCTTCTCTCGAAATTGCGAGTAGCGCAGCACCGAAAGAAGTTCCTGTGATGCCTGCACCAATAAGAGAGGAAGCTAATGCTGATGATCATGAAACTTCGGTTGTAGTTGCTACAGAGCCTCGCAGGTCAACGAGAACTCGTACCACTCCTGATTGGTATGATCCCGTTATGAATGTCATGTTGGTGGACACACCGATGACCCTGCGACATATGAGGAAGCGATGATGAGCCCAGATTCCAACAAATGGCAAGAAGCCATGAAATCCGAGATTGGATCCATGTACGAAAACCAAGTATGGACTTTGGTGGACTTACCGGATGGCCGGAAGGCTGTCGAAAACAAATGGATTTTCAAGAAGAAAACAGATGCTGATGGTAATGTTACTGTCTATAAAGCTCGACTTGTCGCAAAGGGTTTTCGACAAATTCAAGGAGTTGACTACGATGAGACTTTCTCACCTGTAGCGAAGCTAAAGTCTGTGAGGATTATGTTAGCAATCGCTGCATATTATGATTATGAGATATGGCAGATGGATGTCAAAACAGCATTCCTCAATGGAGACATTGATGAAGAGTTGTATATGATGCAACCCAAAGTTTTTGTCGATCCTAAAGATGCTAACAAGGTATGCAAACTTCAACGGTCCATCTATGGATTGAAGCAAGCATCCGGAAGTTGGAATCAACATTTTGATAAGGTGATCAAAAGTTTTGGTTTTATACAAACTTATGGAGAAGCTTGTATTTACAAGAAAGTGAGTGGGAGCTCTGTAGCATTCTTAATACTATATGTAGATGACATATTGTTGATTGGGAATGATGTAGACCTTCTTAATAGTGTCAAGGAATATTTGAATAATAGTTTTTCAGTGAAGGATCTTGGCGAAGCAGCTTACATATTGGGCATAAAGATTTATAGAGATAGATCGAGACACCTAATATCATTATCACAAAGTACATATTTGGAAAAAGTTCTAAAGAGGTTTGGAATGGAAGAAAGCAAGAAAGGGTTCTTGCCCATGTTGCCCAATATGACCTTGAGTAAAACTCAAAGTCCGACATCGGCAGAAGATAGAGAAAGGATGAGTAAGACTCCCTATGCCTCAGCCATAGGATCTCTAATGTATGCCATGCTATGTACTAGACCCGACATTTCATATGCTGTTAGTTTAACTAGCAGATATCAAAGTGATCCAGGAGTGGATCATTGGACAGCGGTCAAAAACATCCTTAAGTACTTGAGAAGAACTATGGATATGGTTCTTTCTTATGGAGGTGATGAACAACTCGTTGTTAATGGTTATACCGATGCTAGTTGGAACACCGATCCGGATGATTCTAAATCACAATCTGGATACGTATTTACTTTGAATGGTGCAGCAGTTAGCTGGAGGAGTGTAAAGCAAAGCGTTGTGGCGAGATCTTCAACTGAATCGGAATACATGGCTGCTTCGGAGGCTTCACAAGAAGCGATATGGATGAAGAAGTTCATTACAGAGCTGGGTGTGGTTCCTAGTGCGCTGGACCCAATGTCTATCTACTGTGATAACATGGGCGCCATAGCCAATGCGCAAGAACCAAGGTCACACAAGAAGCTGAAGCACATCAAGCTGCGTTTTCACGCTATTTGAGAACATGTCCAAGATGGGGACATAAAGATTTACAAAGTACACACAGATCTGAATGTGGCGGATCCGTTGACTAAACCTCTCCCGAGGGCAAAACATGACCAGCACCAAACTGCCATGGGTGTTCGGTATATTACCATGTAATCTAGATTAGATGACTCTAGTGCAAGTGGGAGACTGTTGGAGATATGCCCTAGAGGCAATAATAAATGTAGTTAATATTATATCTTTGTGTTTATGATAAATGTTTACATTCATGCTATAATAGTATTAACAAGGAAACATTAATACTTGTGTGATTTGTAAACTTAATTTGAAGTCCCTAGTAAAGCCTCTTTATAATACTAGCTTGTTGGTTAATAAATGATTGTGGTTTCCCTATCATGACAATTGAGATGTTATTAAAAACAAGATCATATCGTTAGGAGAATGATATGGTGGACATACTCCTATAGATAAGCGTAGCATAAAGATCAAATCATTCTAAATAGTTCAATTGCTATATGCTTTCTGATACATAGTAACCTAATTCCTTCGACCATGAGATCATGCATATCACCTTCACCGGAAGGATGCTTTGATGACATCAAACACCACACCGTAACTGGGTGGCTATAAAGGTGGCATTGAGTATTCAGAAAGTATTGGTTGAGACACATGGATCAAGAGTGGGATTTGTCCATCCATATGACGGATAGATATACTCTGGGCCCTCTCGGTGGAATGTCATCCAATTAGCTTGCAAGCATGTGACTGTCTCACAAGGGATCACATATCACGGGAACGAGAAAAGAGTACTTATCGGTAACGAGGTTGAACTAGGTATGTAGAGATACCGACGATCATAACCTCGGATAAGTAAACTATCGTGAGACAAAGGGAAATTGGTATCGTATGTAAGTGGTTCATTCGATCGCAAAGTAATCGTAGAAATATGTGGGAGCCATATAAATTTCCAGATTCCTCTATTGGTTATTGTTCGGAGAAGTGTCTCGATCATGTCCGCATAATTCACGAACCGTAGGGAGACACACTTAAGGATTCGACGTTGTTTGAGTAGTTATGGAATGATGAGAAAGAGACCGAATGTTGTTCGGAGTCTCGGATGGGATCCGGGATATCACAAGGAGATCCGGAATGGTCCGGAGAATAAGATTCATATAAGGAAAGTCCTATTTCGGAGTTGGGGAATGGTTCCGGTGTTTTCATCGGGAATGTTCTAGAAGGTTCCGAAATGTCCGACACTCCGAAGGGGAAGGGTACATGAATGTGATATATCAAGTTGGTATGATTGCATCATGTACTAGGTGTCATCGCTGAACAAAATAAAGGGTTTAATCAAATCCTAGTTTGAAAAGTCAAACGCCAATTTGAAAAGTCAAACGACTATTTTGGGAAGTGGAGGGGAAGTGGGAAACCGAGTTGGGGAGGAGTCCCTCCTCCACCGCCGTCCCACTTGGGATCCGAGTTGGGGAGGGATTCCCCTCCCCTTGGCCGGCGCCTCCCTCCTATAAGAGGAGGGGCAGGGCTCCCCTCCTAGCACACAAGATCCCCACCTCTAAACCCTAGAAGCCGCCGCCCTCCATAGCCGCCGCCCCCTAGGGTTTCTCCCCTAGCCGCCGACTTGGGCAAGCCCCAAGCCCTAGCCGCCGGGCCTAGCACCTCCTCCTTGGTGTGTCTAAACCCTAGATCGCCGAGGAGCTCTCTCATCGTCCACCATACTCGCTCCGGCTTAAGGCGAATCCCTGCGAGATCTCCCCTCTACTTCCGGTACCACGCCGTTGTGCTGCCGGAATCGCGAGGAGAGTGCTACAACCTCCGCTGCCTGCTGGAACAAGGGAGAGGAAGGTCTTCATCGAGTGACGAACGTGTGACCGATCATGAGCGCCGCCGAACGCAAGGAAGGATCGTCTACACGATCTTGAGATCGGGAAGAGTACGACTACATCACCCACGAGAATCCGCTCTTGTTAAACACTTTGGAATCTTCGAGGGTGAGTTATTCCATCGACTCGTTGCTACAATCTAGTATATAGATCTTGGCTTGTTTGTTTGTATGCGATAGAAAATTTTGTTTTTCCATGCTACGAAACCCTACAGAGTTCTCATTAGTGATTGCCATTGAGCAAAAGTAGCAGACTCTTCAAGCTTAGGTGGGTCACCCCTATTGTACACATGAGGGTGAGGGATGGGAGGATCGGGAGAGTACCAAGAATCACGGTGCTCACCCTTCCCCTCATCAAGTTGTGTGGAGGAATTAGCGTTGTCTAGTTTACCCCCCACCACCATACCCTCGGGGGATACCGAAGTATTCCCTTTAGGTATAATGGATGGTAGATCCTCTTGAAGAGATGGGGTGATGAGACATCTTTGTCTTTAAGAAGTTGCTCAAGCATCTTCTTGACTTTGTTGACCAAGGAAGAGCTCAATCTTGTTTCCATGTTTCTGAGATCTTCCATGGTCACCGGGGTCGGATCACTACCACCATCCCCTTCTTGGATACCCATATTCTCTTAGGCGGTAAAGCCCAAATAAAGAGCCGAGGCTCTGATACCATTTGAAAGGATCGTATGGGCACCTAGAGGGGGGGGGGGTGAATAGGCGCTACTTCAAATTTTCTTCTTTCTTAAATTAAGGTTTGACAATAAGGTAAATTCTCTAGATAATGCAACCACGGTGAATTTACCTATATGACAATTATGCAAGAACTACCACAACACAAAGTAGGAACAAGTAAGTAAAGTGTGGTAAAGGATACAAGTAACCAAAATGGTGGACGCGGAGACACAAGGATTTGTTTCCCATAGTTCCTTCCTTTTGAGGGGAAGTACGTCTACGTTTGGAGAGGGGTGGTTTCAAACCACCAACGCCACGAAAGGCCTCCCTTGTTCTCCGATTCACCTTCCACTATATCGGCAACCTTCAAGGTGGAAGCCGACACCTTTACAAGTTTGGGGCACACATCCACAACTTAATCGGAGGCTCCCAAATACAAGCAAGCTGTCAAATCAATCAAAGACAAGCTTGTAAGAACCAAAACAAGAACTAGGGTTTCCAAGAAACACTAGAGCAAAGGGGCCCTCAATGAAATGAGGGGGAAATGAAGATCTCTTTTGGTGAAGTAGTAGATCGGGGCCTCCTCCTTCGATTCCCCAAATATCAAAGACTTTGAGTGGTGGAATGAGGAGATCTTGAGATTTGGTGGCTCCAATGGTGGTCTTGACTTTAATGTGTATGAGCATCTTGTCCCAAGGTAGGTGGAGGGGTATTTATACCCCTCCAAGAAATCTGGCCGTTGGAGCCTTTAATGCAGCGGTAGTACCGGAAGTTCAAGCGGTACTACGGAGAACTCGAGTACCGGACCGGTACCGCATTGACCATATTTCAAACTTCATAAGCCCTGGCCACAACGGTACTACCCTTGATGCTACCGTAAAGCGGTAGTACCGCAAATGGCAACCGGTACTACCGGACGTGCAGTGGAATCAGCAACTTAGTTAGAAAAACTCTCTGTCACGCCAGGTAGCAAAATGCGGTACTACCGCATTTTACTACCTAGGCAGACAGAGGCTTTTTGCCAACATACAAAAAGTCTACTGCCACGCCAGGTACTAAAATGCGGTACTACACCAGTAGTCCTCCACTCCAATAACAACGCCTTCAAGAAGAAAACAGTGACCAAGTGCCGTCGTTGCCGACCAAAGGTCATAGGTTTTCACCCTGGAGAAAATCCTTACTCACAAAACAATGCTTTCAACAAGGTCATTGCTAGGTACAACCAGCTAAGTCCAGACCTTGGATTTTCACCCTGCAAGATAAGACTGGGAACTCCCCAGTGTTGTCTTCCCGCACCAACAGTCGCTGCAACGAGTACCAGATCACGCAGCCAGATCTCCGTCGCCACAAGAACAAAAATCACCATCGCTACCCTCAAATTTCCGCTTTCCTGATATTCTCCGCATCTGACATCACCATGGCTCAAAGCATGTCACTTGGTGGGAACAAACAACAGAGCTTTGCAACACTCCCGCTGAAACCAAACGGCCAGAAAAACAAGGTGCACGCGACCAAATACCTTCCGATCCAGCAATCTCCAGGCATGATACGCCCATGGGAGTTCGCCGGCGGAGCCTTTCGGAACCCGCCTCTCCAGACCAGATCAAGGAGGGCAGACATCAAGCAGATCTTCGTCTTCGTGCGAGAGAAATCAAAGGACGACCACCTTTATTAGATCCGACATAGCGATCCCCACACCGCCGTCCGGTTCCCGGAGGACGGATCGAGCAGGCAAAAAGAGAGAGAACCAAACCAGGAACCACCGTAGCAGCGCCAGAGCCGCCGCCTAGCAGGATCCTAGCACCACGCCTTGACCGCTGCCTACCACGACGCCCCTGCCGAGGGCCGACCTGGCCTAGATGGCTCCAGATCCAGCCCACGCGGCGCACCCGCAGACGGTCGTCGTCGCAGCGAGGCCCCTCCGTACACCATCCACACCGCCTCCGCCGAGCCACCATGCGCCGCCCCGCGACCTCTAGAGCAGGCCGCGCCGTTGCCCCGACCCGCCAAAACGCCTCCACGGCAGATCCCCCCTCCAGCCTTCGGCGGCGAGGGCGCCCGCCGCCACCGCGTGAGGGATCTGCGGGAGCGACGACGAAGGGAGACTCGCGGGGGGAGCCCGCCGGCGGCGGCGGCTAGGGTTCCCCCGAGTCGCCCCGGGTCAGGAGCGGCGCGGGGTCTGTTTGGGGTCCGCATCGCTCACATGTTACCCCATTTAGTGGAACTTTTACCAAAATGCTTCATCTAGGAGACTTTGACCACGGCTTAACCCCATTTTAGCACCGACAACACTTAGATAAGTGATTTGTTGCTTAATCTCCCAACAACCTATACTTGTTTTTTTTGGATAAATTCTCAAGAATTGAGATATGATAGCCAGTGAGGTCAATGTCTAATTCAGGTTTGCTATTTATCTTCTTCTAACGAGGAAATCACACCGGAACCATTAGAAGTTGTAGTAAGGAAAAAACAAAGAATATATTTTAACACAAAACCCATACACTAGAGAAACTTACTAATGATTAGAGAGCTCGTAGTCATTACAATTACTAATACTCTCTCTGGTCCATATTTGAACTAAAACCATGACAAATGATATGGATCAGAGGAAGTAGTATCGTGTTTCCAAACAAAAACCGAGCTAAGTTAAAGTTGTTGTCTTTAAGGACAAATACAACAAGTCTATAAAGAGAATTTAAGCTTCAGTTGTAGCACAGCAAAACTGTACCCCCAACAATCACTTCAAGTTTGTCGTCTGTCGTCAACGAACACATATCAATAATCATCCACGTGCAACTGGATGACACTGACACACAGGTGCGCACGATCAATAATAAGTTCCTTACCATGGCGCAAAAGGTTGCCCGTCTGTTACACAACAAGGGAATCGATTCAATGTCATTATAATTAACATAGTAATCACTTTCTTATAGTATTCTCCTTGACCTTGTGACCTGGATGAAGCGCCTAAAAAATGGCAAAACACAAACTCCGCATAAAAAAGTGGAGCTTATATGCGGGAGAAAACAAAATGTTCACTTGGATTGGCACGAAACCGAACTAAAATGTTGGCATATATGGCTCCCTCCCAAAAGATTGGGTCTAGTCCGTGGCTGCTAAGCTCTCACGTCTCCAGCCAAACTCATGACCATCACCGGGAGAGAGAGAGATAGACATGGAGAAGGCGATCGAGTTCCGTAGCCGAAGAACGGCCGGTCATGCACGCATCACTTCACTTCAACGGGTCAACGTTCAAACCTCAGTAGTCACGCAGTCATGCCCAACTGGGGTTTAATTAAGTGAGCTATGCGACCGATCTATCCAACAACACGCGAGGCGCACATCCTTTTTCTCTTTATAAAATTAGCATATATTCCCCTGTCGCATTGGCATTCCTCTCTACTTTTTGCGGCAGTACTAGCGCTACTGCGGCAGTCTCATATTCCCCTTTGACCAGCCCACACGTCTTCCTCCACTATATAAACCTTGACTCTCCCCACCTCCTCGTCAACATCAACAATCTGACACCAAGAAAACAGCAACGAACTCCAAGGCTGCAAGCTCGATCAGCTCACTTTGTAGACTGTAGACTCCCAGATCACTTCGACTCCTTCGTGCCGATCGAGAGTAATGGACGCGATTTGGATGGAGCCTTCTTGCGGCAGGGCGGCGGAACTCCGGAGAGGGCCGTGGACGGTGGAGGAGGACGCCCTCCTTGCCGGCTACGTCGCCGCGCACGGCGAGGGCCGGTGGAACGAGCTGGCACTCGCCGCGGGGCTGAGGCGCACGGGCAAGAGCTGCCGGCTCCGGTGGCTCAACTACCTCCGCCCCGACGTCCGGCGCGGCGACTTCACGCCGCGGGAGCAGCTGCTCATCCTGGAGCTCCACTTCCGGTGGGGCAACCGCTGGTCCAAGATCGCGCAGGAGCTGCCGGGGAGGACGGACAACGAGATCAAGAACTACTGGAGGACAAGGGTGCAGAAGCACGCCAAGCAGCTCAACTGCGACGTCAACAGCGACCAGTTCCGTGACGTCATGAGGCACGTCTGGATGCCGCGCCTCCTCGAGAGGATCCAGGCCACCTCCATGGCGCCCAGCGTGGAACACGCGGAGGAGTCCTCGCCCCTGTACCTGACGAAGAGTGTCGCTCCGAACAGTCCCTTGGCAGGCCGCAGCGGCATGTGCCATTCGTCGTCGAGCCGGGCGTGTTCGTCGGTATCTCTAGAGGTGCAGTTCCCGTCCAACCAGCTTGTCATGAACGACGCCGGCGGCGCGGCGGATTGGCCAGGAAGCGAGCGGCGTGGCAACGGGAGCGACGACATGTTCGACGGGAGCTGGTCGGAGCTCCTCGCTCGTGCCTGCGAAGACGGCGCGGACTCTGTGCTGTTCCCTGACTTTGAACTGGGACAAGACACGGCGGACACGACAAGTGGAGTTTGGAGCACATCTGGTTACAACAGCAGTACCGACCTGCAAGTACTGTCAGCTAGTAGCTCTTACTACTACTAATGACCTCATCTAATTGTACGAGTAGTATTATCTGATTGATTGATACCGAATTGCAAATACTGTCAGCTAGCACATATTAAGATGACCCAGACCTCCTGCCCCTCCTCTCATCCTGGCGAGGCGATGGCAGGGAAAAACCTAGCCGGCAGCAGCCACCCCTCCTCCCCTGCCGGCCCAAGGCACAGCCAGGCAAAGCCTGGCCAGGCCACTGGGAGGCCTCCTCGCCCCCTTGGGCGAAGGATAAGCACAAGCCGTCTTCTCCGAGCCGGGGTGTGTTGCAGCTAGGCACTATGGCGTGATTGCTCCTCCGCCACGTCTGCACTAGCTGCGGCGCGGCAGATCAATGTGATGGTCTGCGTTATGGAGGGATGGCGGATTCGTCCCCGATCTCTAGGCGACAAGGAGTTGGACGAATCCGGCTTGGGTGCGGTCCTTGTTCGTCATCAACTACTCCGGCTCAGGTGAATTCATCGATCCTAGGACCTTTCTTCACCGGCTCCAGTTAACTCCACCGTCTTTGCCTAACCTCCGAACGCCTTATATGCAATGCCTCTGCTGGCTCACACATATGCAAGATGTAACAACGATGGGAGATGTGCTAGCCTCGGTTCCGCTGCCATGGGACAAGGTGGGCGTGAGGCCCAAGTTACAACCCTAGTAGAAGGTTCAGACATGTCTTGTTCTTTCCACCGCCTCCCCACCTTCCTTTATATAGGGGCGTAGGTGAGGGCGCACAACACTTTGTGCCCCTCAATCAACAACCCTAATTCTAGTCAAATTGGGTCCAACCCATGGACACTGACATGGTTATACCCCGCGGGTATACGATCTTAGCATACCTAGTCCAGCCCAAGGAAGGCCCACGGCAAATACACGCCGGCCCATGAAGACTTTCGGGTGGACAAGGCCCATGACGCCTTCGGATCCTTGGAGAGCAAGACTAGAGTAGATAGGAAATTCAAAGGGGTGAACCCTAAAACCTGTAACCGACTCGACCTGTGCCCGGGACCTGCCTGTCTCTATATAAAGTCCAGGAGGGCACGGCGAGGAGGCTCTCTGATAACCTCTCGCATACACACCTCCACGCCAGATTACATCTGCGCACCCCTGTAACTTTCGGTTCCGCCGTAATCAAGAGCAGACAAGCAGGAGTAGGGTTTTCCCTACGGGGCCTGAACCTGGGTAAACCTCGTGTCCCCGTGTTGCTTGTTTGTTAACCGTTCCGCGATCTCCAGCATCCCCATCTTCTCCAAAACCCAAGTCCATAACAATGGGTATTGACGAGATTAAACCTCGTCAATTGACGCCGTCTGTGGGAACTTGGGACGCTGATTGTGCGATCGTGACGGTCCCAACCCGAGTGATCTACAACTCTGCGGTGACGGAGAGTCATCTCCTCTTCGGCGCCTTCGACTTCACCGCCCACTCACCGGCCACCCTGAAGGACTTCGAGCCCGTTGGCGACGGACTCGAGATCCCGTTCGGGAGCTTCTGCTTCCAGGTGGGGCAGATCGGCACTCTCCGCCTCCCGGAGCGGGTGCTCCTGCCGTCGATCAGGCCTGCTTCATGGGCTCCACGCCCTGTGCTACGCACCTCATCATCAACAGATGATTTCTACGACAGCAGCAGCTGCAACTCCGATCTGTGTGATCCGCCATCGGACGAAGGGACCTACGGTTCCGGATCCGAAAGTTGCGGCAGCAGCAGATCGATCTACGAGCGCTACCAGTGCGCCGCAGTCATCCAGGATCAGGAACACAATCCGCCACCCAACCCACAGGGTAGAAACGGTGGAAACAGAAGAAGCCAAACCCCCCACCCAACGGGGAAAACAACAATCGGGTCATCCACCTCGACAAGGAGGGATGGACTCAAGCACGCGAGGCCGTGGCAGGCAACAAGATCCTGCCCGCTGATGCCTCACGAGATCTACTGATGGCATACCACATGCTCCTCATCGAGGAGCACAAGAAGCAGATCAAGATGCAGGAAGTGCTTGACAAGTGCAAGCAGGCAGCTTCGGAGTCCAGTGCGCGACGAGCTACGCTCTCCGCCATGGGCATCGGCTCCAGCTCACACGGCAACAATGGGAACAAGCACCGTTCTCGGATGGAGAACATGGACCCCAAAGAGCGTCGCGAGGTGACCCGAGCCCTCAACGCGTCCTTCATGGATATGGACGCCGACGACAACGTCATCCCAAAAACGCCGCAAGCTGCGATCATGGCAGCCACCGCGTACCTCGCGTCCCACCCACCTCCGGAGGGGGACCCGAAGAGGGCCATGCACAAGTCCGCGCTTACCGGGCTCGGACTCGTTGGAGCTGCGCTCCACGGAGAAGCTCCTACGGAGCCAAAAAAGAAGGCTGCGGTCAGATTCAACCGCTGCCCCACACCCTCATCCGAGGACGAAGAGCATGACCTTCCTCGAAGGCATAAGAGCTCACGCCATAGCAGCCGCGACTACGACGCTCGAAACGAGCTAACGCAGCGCAAGATCGACAAAGCACGCGCCAAGCGCGTATGCTCGTCTGAATCTGAGATGGATGAAGACGAAGGAGAACTCTGCGGAGCTCGATGCTTCAGCAGATCTGTCCGACAGACAAGGATGCCATGAAACTTTAAGCCCCCTTCGGACACTCCAAAATTCGACGTCACACAAGACCCCAAGGCGTGGCTCAGAGACCACTTGTCGTCCGTCAAGATGCACGACGGAAGCAGGGAAATCGCCATGCAATTCCTTCAGCTGCAGCTCACGGGCTCAGCCCGGATCTGGCTCAGCAGCCTATCCTCAGGATCCATCCGAAGCTGGGAGGATCTGGCGTACAGTTTCGTCCAAAACTTCAAAGGCACCAGCAAGAGGCCCGCCTCGATCGAGGAATTGCGGGCCTGCACCCAACGAACGGGCGAATCCATTCGCTCGTACATACTATGCTGGTCCAACACCAAGAACTCCACGGCGCATATCTCCGAGGAGAGAGCTATCGACGCCTTCAGGGACGGCGTCAAACGCCAGGACTTCAAGGAAGAGCTTGGGTGCGTCAAGCCCAAGACACTCGACCAGAAAGCATGGCTCAGATGAGGCAGCAAGCCCCAAACCCTGGATTCGGGATCGCACCCGCACCAGGCGAGATCGCGCATGGAGCTCCTCCACCGCCACCTACAGGAGGCCCAAACCACCCCATCGCACCCGCCCAGAATAACAGTGGGCACGGGTATCCCCCGCCAAAAGGAGCGTTGATGATCCAAAAAGGGCGCCCAACGAATAGGGTGCAGAAGAAAATCACCCGCCAGATCAACCTGGCTGTGGCAGCTCCACCCGCCATCCCTGAGTACCTCAGCGGATCGGAGTCCTGCATCATGTTCAGCCATTCGGATCACCCTTGCCAGGTCCCTCGCCCAGGTCATGCTGCCCTGGTGCTTGAGGCATAGATCGGTGGTTTCGAGATGAGCCGCGTCTTCATGGACGGTGGCAGCGGCATCAACCTGATGTTCGCCAGCACCCTAGCAGCAATGCGGATCCCACTATGCAGCCTGGAATAGTCAGACACAATGTTCCATGACATCGTCCCAGGAAAGGGAATATTCCCCCTGGGAAAGATATGGCTCGACATCATCTTCGACAAGCCGTACAACTTCCGATGCGAGCGACTCGAGTTCGAAGTGGTGGACTGGCCATCACAATACCACGCCATTCTCGCCTGTATAGCATTCGCAAGGTTCCTGACAGTACCGCACTATGTGTACCTGCTTCTCAAGATGCCAGGACCGAAGGGCGTCATCACGATCCACGGGAGCTTCACCTGATCGGACCACTGCGACAAGGACTTCAACAGAATCTCCCAGTCATTCGGCGTGCAAGAGGAGCTCGTAAGGATCCGCGAGGTGACCGACAACGGGGCACCCCCAGTCGCACGACAGAACGCACCAGAAATGTCATTCGACTCCACCGTCAACACAAAAAAGGTGCAGGTCCACCCGACGGATGCCTCCAAAACGGCGCTGATCGCCAACGATCTCAGCTCCGCATAGGAAAGCGTGCTCGTCGAATTCCTCCGTGAGCGCTGGGAAATCTTCGCCTGGTGTCCTGCGGACATGCGAGGAGTTCCCAGGGAATTCGCCGAGCACGCACTCAACGTCTTTCCAGACGCCAAGCCTGTCAAGCAGTCCATCCGACGACTGTCCGAACCACGGGCCAAAGCAATCGGAGTTGAAGTCAACAGACTACTCGACGCAAACTTCATCAGGGAGATCAAAGAAAGCGAGTGGCTCTCCAACACCGTAATGGTCCCCAAAAACTGCCCAAAGGACCACTTCCCTCTTCCTCGGATCGACCAAATCATCGATTCAACGGCAGGATGTAGAAGCTCTCCTTCCTCGACGCCTACTCAGGCTACAACCAAATTCAACTGAAGGTCGAAGATCAGGAGAAAACAGTGTTCATCACGCCGTTCGGAGTGTTTTGTTACAACACAATGCCCTTCGGGCTGAAGAACGCAGGTGCCACGTACCAACGGTGCATGCAGGCATGCCTGAAAGATCAGATTGGCCACAACATACAAGTCTATGTCGATGACATAGTCATCAAAACAAGGGAGGTCAAGACGCTCATCGACGATCTCCGCGAGATGTTCGATAACCTTGATCGATACAAGATCAAGTTAAACCCAGAAAAATGCGCCTTCGGCGTCCCATCTGGTCAGCTGCTAGGATACTTCATCTCCCAGCGAGGGATCGAGGCGAACCCGAAGAAAATACGGGCCATCATGGCCATGGAGAAGCCGAAAAACCTCAAGGGCGTCCAGCAGCTTGCAGGACGAATAGAGGCATTAAGTAGGTTCATCAGTCGCATGGGCGAGAAAGCACTGCCATTCTACCAGCTGCTGCGCAAGGCAGACAAATTCGAGTGGACGCCCAAGGCGGATGACGCATTCGAAGATCTAAAGCGGCTACTCTCTACCTCGCCCGTCTTGGTCACGCCAAAGGAGAGCGAGCCCCTACTGTTGTACATAGCAGCTACACACCAGGTGGTGAGCACCGTACTGGTGGTCGAGCGAACCGAAGAGGGCAAGACCCATGGGGTCCAACGCCCAATCTACTACCTCAGCGAGGTATTGACGCCAACAAAGCAGAGGTACCCTCACTACCAAAAACTCGCCTACGACGTGTTCATGACGGCTCGTCGGTTGAGCCACTATTTCCAGGAGCACCAGGTAATGCTCGTCAAAGAGGCACCCCTGAACAACATCCTAAACAACCCAGAGGCCACAAGACGTGTGGCCCTGTGGGGCATCGAGCTGTCACCTCTCGACATCATCTATGAGAAACGCCACGCGATCAAGTCTCAAGTCCTCCCGGACTTCCTTGTACACTGGATGGAGCTGCAGCTGCCACACACTCCAGACATGACGCAGTCATGGACGATGCACTTCGACGACTCCAAGCGTGAAGTCGGAGCGTGAGCCAGAGTTATACTGACCTTCCCGTAGGGCGATAATATGAAGTATGTCCTCCGGATGAAGTTTCGAGCTTCCAACAACAAAGCAGAATACGAGGCCCTCATCCACGGCATGAGGATGGAAAAGATCTGTGGCGCAACGCGCCTAGTCATCTACGGTGACTCCAATCTTGTCGTCCAACAGACGATGAACGAGTGCGACGCGCACTCTACAACGCACTCGAAGGAGATTTTGACGGCTGCGAGCTTCGGCACGTTGGAAGAGAAAGCAACGAGGAGGCCGACAGACTCGCCAACATCGGCTCCACCTACGCACGGGTGCCGCTAGGTGTGTTCCTCGAACAGATCTGCGTGCCAACTATCAAGCGGAAATTCCCCAAGGGATCACCCGAAGAAGCAGAACACTCGGGGGCCGTGCTACCCGACGGCCAGGAAGGACCCGAAAAGATGGACACAAAGGTCGCCGTGGTCAACCTGATGCAGGTCATGGTAGTCGAAGAAACTTGGACACGACCATACCTCCGGTACTTGATAGACGGAGAACTGCCTGATGGCCCGACGGATGCCCGGCGCATATCTCGTCAGTCCAAAGCCTTCACCATCATCAATGGCGAGCTTTACAAGCGCAGCATTTCGGGTGTACTACAAAGGTGCGTCACCATCGGCGACGGAAAAACCATCCTCCAAGACATCCACGAGGGCATCCTCCAAGGTTCACTGACAAACCACATGCACCCGGGTCAGATCTCAGGCCCATACCTTTGGCCTGGCCTTTCGCCCAATGGGGCCTTGACATGATCGGCAAACTGCCAAGGTCCTCGAAAGGGGAACACGTCTACCTCCTGGTAGCAGTTGAAAAATTCACCAAGTGGATTGAGGCCATGCCGTTCACTAACCAAAAGGGCAAGACTGCCGTCAAGTTCTTTGAATCCATTGTCTACAGGTTTGGCGTACCACATAGCATCATCACCGAAAATGGATCGAACTTCATCTCCAAAGAATTCCAGGACTTCTGCGAAGGCCTCGGAATCAATATCACATATGCCTCAGTGGTGCACCGCAAACGAACGGGCAGGTGGAGAAGGCCAACGGCCTAATAGGCGCTGGCATCAAGAAGCGCCTCATGAGCCCACTCGAGCGACTCGCCGGAGCCTGGACGAAAGAGCTACCCTCCGTCCTATGGAGCCTGCGTACAATGCCAAATAGCTCAACTGTCTACACGCCGTTCTTCATGGTGCATGGAGCCGAAGCCGTGCTACCAGCCGAAGTACGCCACCAGGCCCCACGGGTCGTCGCTTATAGCGAAGCCGAATCCACGGCTGCACTCGAAGACACCGTTGACGCACTCGACGAAGCGCGAGACATAGAAGCAGCTAGATCAACGGTGTACCAACAGAGTCTCCGCAACTCCCACAGCCGACGGCTGCGCCCAAGGTCCTTCGTCGAAGGAGACCTAGTCTTGCGACTCAAGCAAGAGCGACCAAAGAAATTCCAGTCACCATGGGAAGGACCCTACATCGTCACCAAAGTCATCCCAGGTGGCGCCTATCGCCTCAAGCACGTAGAGTCTGGAGTCGCATACTCCAACCCATGGAACATCGCACAGTTGCGACGTTTCTACCCCTAGCTACCTCCCTCTTTTACTTTCAATAAGGCTATTCAGCCAAGGCTACTCAGCCGAACAATGTACCTCATCCATTACGATATGAATAAAGCTAAGGGTCTCGCCCCAAATTTTTTTACTATTCGCACTTTACTCCATGCTACAAACGCACTCGGGGGCTCCCCCCACCTCACGACTTCGTCGACTGAGGATAACACGTGTACACTTGAGTAGCTGACCACGTCAGACTAACGAAAAGGACATGTATACGAGAAAAGCACTACGTGCTAAAACAACAACCAAACCTTTATAACAAAGGGAAAAACACGCCCAGTCAAATGTATACAAATTTTACATCTATCTTTTTTTACAAGTACTACCTATTCTGAAGAATAACCTGAGCACGCTGCTCAAACAGATCTACGATCTGTTCGGCATACTGCCTTACAGCCGCATAATGCAGACGCATATCCCACTCGCCACCATCTGGCCGAAGGGGCGGCCCAGCCGTCACAACAGATAGATCTAAATCAGGATGATGTAACCGCACAAGGGAAAGCGCAACCTTCACCCCTGCGACGAGCTGATGCCGTACCAATTCCCTGACATGATGCACATTCCGAAACTTCGACAGCAGACCAGAGAGAGTCGACGACACATCATCCAGCGGAAACATTACATGCAGAACCGACGCGAGCGAAGACTTCACCTGACGAAGCACCCGCGATACCTGATGAGCGCGATCCTGCACCGTCACAAGGACCATGGCACGATCACGGTCCATCCAGAAGAACCCGCCGGCCTCCATGTCCTGCTGAGTCAAGCAATTGATCCGAACAGCAACACGCTCCTTCTCCTCCCTTGGAGCAATGTTATCACCTGCAATACTTGCAAAAGAGTAAGATGAAAGTCCAGCAGGCGCATCCGAAGTAACGAGCAATAGCTCGAAAAACTCACACTGAAGCTGTTCGGACAAGCGAAGCAACTCCGCCATTAAGTACTCCTCTCTGGCAGCGCCTCGATCCGCCTTGGATTTCCAAACGTCAGCGTGGCCACGCACCCCAAGCAACTCTTTCTCGAGGCTACGGATACAGTATCGAATAAACGCAAGCCGCAACGCATCATCCAGGGATGGCCGCAGCTGCGCTGCAGATGAAGTGTCAACGGGATCATCATGCGAAGGACCCTAGATTAACAAAAAGACTAGGACATGAACAAGCAGTTGAAGGAGCATGAAACTCAGCAAATTCATTAAGTGCAGCAAAAGCCACTACGTGGCACAAGGATTGTTCATCAAAATATTTACAACAAAAGAAGCTACAACTATCCTATAACTACAGCGCCTACAAAGCTGCACCCTGAGTAGCCTCGGAGCCGGTTGCCTCGCCTTGGCTTCCCCCTGCTGCCTTAGCGCATACTCGGCCAGCAGATCAATCAGCTTCGGCCCATAACGCTTACAGCGAGCAGCATAGGTGGCGAAGGCTACCTCGGATCCATCAGCAGTCGTCGGCATCCAGGAAGTGACCTGGGGAAGGTCCAGCTCCGCTCCAGCCGCCAAGGCCATTGCCAGCCCGACGGATGCACCGATGCCCTTCTACTTGCGCTTATCAGCGCGGGTGCTTGGTGACAGCCCGCCTGTGGCATCAACATCTTCGAGGGCCACGCCCTTGGGGATAAGCTCCTTGTAGAAGCGCCCAAGGACCTCTTTGGCCTTGGCAAGCGAGTTGACAACGGTACTGCAGCGGTCTTCTACCGCCGCAGTAGCATCATCCAGAGCGCTCCCATGCTCCAGAGCATCGCGATCAAATTCGATGCCCGCGGCATCTAAGACAACAAAGGAAACAGAATGAATAAAAGCACTATAAAAGAAAGACCAGGAAATCAAAAAGAGGAAGGCAGAGATACTCACCCGAAACAGCCTTGGCAGCCGCCATAAGATTGTCGGCCACCTCTCTCTCGTGCGAAGCCGTGGCAGTGGCAAGCTGCTCCTCGCGGTCCGTAGCCTCCTGCTGCAGGCGCTCCTTCGCCTTGGCCGCGTTGGCCAACTCCAGCTCGAGGCGCTCCCTTGCACCAACGGTGACCTCGGCCTTTTTCTCCGCTTGACCAAGGCTCTTTTTGAGAGCATCAATCTCATGAAGAGAGGCGTTGTGATCCTCTGCAGCAAGCAATACAAATGTCGGTCGAAGGACAAAAATGCAAGAAGAAACAAAAGACCAAGGCATAAAAATACCTTGAAGTTGTTTGAGGCTGGCCTCCAACGCCAGGTGCTGCTGCACCAGTTGGTTGGCACCTTGCACAAAAGGCTGCAAAAAATAACTACGAGTCAAAAGAATGGCTCGGGGGCTATGCCCAAAAGAATGAGCAGAAGCAAGTAACACATACGAAAAATGCTCGAGGGCGCCCCCCGAGACTCGAAAAACAACGAACAACAAAATACCCTACAGATGCTCAGGGGCTCCCCCCGGGGTGGGAGGAAAAGAAAAATCAACAGATCATTCGAAAAAGGCTCGGGGGCTTCCCCGTGGCAGAAAACAGAATTACTTACATGATTTGACGGCGACTCCAAAGGTCCGCTCGCAGCCTTCTGAGGCGCAACCACCTGAATCTCCTGCAGAGAAGGGTCTGGAGCAGCGCCTTCAGAGGTGGCCACCGTCTGAGGAGGAGGAAGCACGACCTTCGACTCCCCCATCATCTCCCGAGCACCATCACTGGAGGAGTCGTTGGAGGAGTGGCTACACAAGGAAAAATTATCTAAGCGCAAGGTAAACAGACAATAAAAAGCAACACATGGCCAAGGAAACTTACGAGTCAAGCACGCTCAAGTCAAAGACGGGAGGGGTCTTCCGGACCTTCTTCTCCTCTTTCTTCTCTTCCTTCTTTTCTTCCTTCTTCCGCTTTGCCGGCGGGTGCGGTGCCATAGCCCGCACGGGAACGGCAGGAATTGGAGAGGAAGAGCCCCCATGCCCATCACTATGACGTTCAAGGCACAGCGGGCTCCTGGGGTTCGGTGGAGTTGAAGCATCCGACGACTCGCTGGAGCTCCTCGTGCGCTTGCGAGTGTGATCCTCGCTCGACTCGTTGCCTTCCCCGGGATATCCTCTCCCCCGGATCTACACCTGAGGAACCGGACGAGAAGCGGAGAACGGAGAAGTCAGCGACTTCCCCGGGATATCCTCTCCAGCCTTGAACTTCAGCAGCGGGCGAAGGACTCCGTCGAGATCTCCCTTGGAGAATTGTTCAGCCGAAACCCTAGTCGGGTCACGACGACCAGCATAAAGGAACATCAGGTGCGCCCTAGCCTGGAGCGGCTGCACCCGACGTTTGAGAAAAGTGCGGATGATATCCACACCGTTCGCCTCCTTATCCGGAATCAACTGGAGATCCTCCACTCGACGATAGAGCCCCTCTATCTCCGCCACCTCGCCATCCAAGATCTGGTTTTTCTAGGACCTCTTCGTCTCGATCTTTTGGGAGGGGTCGAAGGAGAAAGACCAAAATCTTGCCCCGCCACCGTGGAGTCGCGGATGTAAAACCATCGCCTCCGCTAGTACTGGACAGATTCGGACATGGAAAAAGAGAAGAAAAGAAGATTGGATCAAAGGGAGATGATGCAACCCCCAATGGGATAAACACCATCAGAACCAGATTGCCTCTTCACGGAATAGAGTTTGTGGAAGAGGTCAAAGTGCGGCTCGATACCGAGCCAGCACTCGCAAAAAGTGATAAAATAGGCGGCGTGAAGAAGAGAGTTGGGGGATAGGTGATGCAGCTGGATTCCGTAAAGAAAAAGCAGTCCACAAAGGAAGTTGTGGACTGGGAAGGAAAAGCCCCAAAGAACAAAAGCGAGGAACATAACCCGAAACCCAGCGGGGGACGGGGAATTACCTCGTTGCCAGGGAGTTTGACAGCCTCCCTATCCTGCGGGATTAAGCCCCGCTCACGAAGCTTGCGGAGATCACTCTCACGCGTCTCCGATCGCCGCCAGCCACCGTCGGTGACGCGGGCAGCGGTAGCAATTTTCTTGCCACCAGCAGCGCTGGTGCCAACCGCAGAAGAAGAATTCTTAGTTTTCCCTATTGCGGTGCGGCGGAGCCGGCGATGAGAACGTAGAATCAAAGAAGGAAATGTCCGAGGATATTCCAGCGCGCAGCAAGAAATATCAGAGAAGATTGGAGCAGTGAAACAAGAATGGCTGCAGTGAAAACAGACTAATTTTTTCTCCAATGATTATAAGGACGAAGACGATGCATGACAACCGTCCATCGAGAAGACCTAACGCCAATGGCAAGATCTAACCATACACGTGTCAGCATTGCAGCGAACCGTCGCTCACACGCCGTCCACTACGCGCGGACATCGAGGCGACACCATAATTATCTCCACGCTGCGCGTGACTGGTCAATTCAAGGTCAGAAGGTGGGACCCATGTTCGTCCAGTCATGTCATCTCTGGCGCAGCAGACGCTTGAGGTCACCAATCATCAGCACTGACGTCATCAAATGCTATACTAGCAAAATCCACAATTCTTCGGCTACACAGCTAAGATTACTCACTCGAATCTACGATTCGCCTAACTACTCGGGGGCTACTCCTATCAGGAGCGCCGTCCGCGCACCCGAAAATGAACAAAAACTACAACACTAAACTTTTTTCTTCGAGTCCTACGTCGAGTCTGCGACTCCACTACGGACTCGGGGGCTACTCCCATAGGGAGCATGGATTCAAGCATCCGAAAAATGTGTGTCCTACGGACCTGAAGCTGAACAACGACTGAATTAAAGTCTCTGCTCTAGTCTACGACTCGAACAAACACTCGGGGGCTACTCCCATAGGGAGCGCTGGTCACGCACCCTATGAATTCTTCGACTGTGATCCTTCGGATCAGTATGCAAAACCTTTTCGGCAACTTTTCCCTAATTAAACGCTAAGTGAGCAACGTCCTCCTTGGCCACCCGAAGCACCTCCGCGGTGATAAACATTCGGATGCTGTGTCTACGCCACAAAGATAAGACCTACATATATCATCTCATGTCCTGGTAACGCACATGACTGCGCTCTGCTAGTAAGAATCCGTGCCAACAGGCGCGATGAAAAATCCCGACGGACGCGTTGGGTATATCATTTAAATTCACTGGAATTCCACTCCTGTAAGTCCTCTGCGGCCTGAGACGAATTACGCCAGCATATGTTCCGGGTTCGAGTCGAGGGACTCGAACCTGAATAAGATCGTGTTGTTTTGTCCTAAGACAATTAACTGACCCTGATCCGTCGGGAGAGTCAGGCACACGCATCAACAATCCCTACACATTCTCTTGAAAGACAGAGTTGCACCCGAAGGATTGAAGAGTCCTTAGCCGAATCTACGATTCGACTGAACACTCGGGGGATAGTGACATGGTTATACCCCGCGGGTACACGATCTCAGCATACCTAGTCCAGCCCAAGGAAGGCCCACGACAAATACACGCCGGCCCATGAAGACTTTCGGGTGGACAAGGCCCATGACGCCTTCGGATCCTTGGAGAGCAAGACTAGAGTAGATAGGAAATTCAAAGGGGTGAACCCTAAAACCTGTAACCGACTCGATCTGTGCCCGAGACCTGCCTGCCTCTATATAAAGGCCAGGAGGGCACGACGAGGAGGCACTCTGATAACCTCTCGCATACATACCTCCACGCCAGATTACATCTGCGCACCCGTGTAACTTTCGGTTCCGCTGTAATCAAGAGCAGACAAGCAGGAGTAGGGTTTTCCCTCCGGGGGCCTGAACCTGGGTAAACCTTGTGTCTCCGTGTTGCTTGTTTGTTAACCGTTCCGCGATCTCCAGCATCCCCATCTTCTCCAAAACCCAAGTCCATAACAATGGGCATTGACGAGATTAAACCTCGTTAGACACGTGTTCTATCCGTCTAAGTCCAAATTTTATGACTTGTGTTAGTCGGATCTCCATCTGCCTAGCTCACCTCTCTTAAGAGTGCAACCCCCACAAGCTGACGGTAAGCTGAACACAGTTCAGTGGGCTTTCACCCAGAACCGATAGTCGGTAGAGCCTTCTAGCGAAACATGCTGACTCCCAGATACCTGTAAGCGCCCTCATTGTGACAATGTGTCCGTGTCCCTTTGCCTCACGATATTTGTCATAATCCGTAGGGGAGAATGTGCCATCCCATTCTGCTTAACTCTCTTTTCTCGTTTCAGTGCTAAGTGAGTCCCTTCCGCCTAGCGGTAGTAGGATCTCCATCCGCCTAGTCTAGTTGGACTACCTCGATCAAGTGTTGGTCGAGTAGTGCATGGTCATGCTTCCTAATCATATCACACAAGTGGGCCCTAAGAATATATCTCCACGAAGGAGGCAAATTTCGTCTTGGCAGAGCCACAACACACGGCTTGTTTCTTAGTTGGCCCAAGACCACCCTTATAGCTACCAGTTACGGATAGCGAAAGACGAACTAAGAGTCGTATAGTCCACAATCCGGATCGTGTGATTCCCTCAGGTCTATGGATTCCATTGTGCTAGTCAGACATATGATGGCTTTCTCACGCTGACTAGCCCTTGGGTTGGTCCGACTAACGTATCTTTTCCATCTATCCAATGCAAGTTATATAGCATCTTCATACACATGACACGTAAAACATTGTCATCTTCCGGCTTACATATTAGTCTCGGCAGTGGGTGTCTAGCCCAACCTCAAACCACTAAGGACAAACTAACAAGAACTAAATATAAGTACATGGTTCCACGACTGTAACAATTACATAGTTCTAGTTGGATTCCGGCTTACAAATACATCAGGGGAAAGTGGAGCCCCTAGGCACCATTAATGACAATCAATTCCCTCAAAACCGTCTATTCCCCCAAAAAGGAAAACAAACTGTCACAATGGTGATCATACTTTTACTGCAAGTCCCTCCAAAATGGAAGTGGCCTTGCATCCAAGTTTGAGGACTCGACTCATTTGGTAGGTGCCTATACTAGAGTGGACAAGCGAAATGTTTTGTTTGATTATCCGAACCCCACATATTTTCGTATGACGATTCGTGGTCTCTCACGACAGATGTATCAAATCTTGTGGGTAAAGTATACAATCTATGCAGAGTGTCAAACTATTCGAATAGTTGTGTCCTCGATTATGGACAATTACTGAGTCCACATTGGACTTAGAAAAGTTTGTAATCATGTTGTTAAAGAGAAGAAATGTTGGGAAATATTTTGACGAGATGTTGATGATGGAAATGAGGGACGGACTGAGTTGGTGATGATTAAGCCTCTCTATTTAGATAGGTTTGAATACTATTACCTTGTTATAAGATGATTTGACAGTATATTTAAATTACTCACATGACAATGTCCCTGGCTATTACTTGGTCAGCATTTAAAGTATTACAACAAGAATATGTTAATGTGATGTTTTTTCGAACTAGGATGTTTCCCTAACCAGCTAGGGTTAAGGCCTGTTGGCTAGGGCTGATGACGCTTGGTGTTCTGTTGCAAGATTTCTATCGGAGTTCATACCTCCGACCAAGATGGTACTATATAAGTATGTTGTGGTATATGTGGACGTTCTTATGATATCAGCCGATTGTGCTCAGCGGATCATGGGATCGCTGATGTATGCACAATGGCATTTCAGACAACTAGTCTCGAGTCCTCACAAAATAAATGACACGACTTTATCTAGATACACATGTATCTAAACATGTTTTAATGACTAGACACATCGTACATGAGGGGATTCACATGCATCCATGAAGGTGCACAGGACCCCGGGTAAAACTGAATTCTCTTGTAGATTAGCTATTTTTAACCATATATGCAATCCCGCTCCGCCAGTGTACACGTATATCTAAATAAAACTGCGGCACTTATTTTGAGATAGAGTGAGACATGGAGTACATCTTACATTCGAATACAAATATGCTATAAACCCTAGGCTACTTTCCCTATTTTTTTGGAAAGGAAGGTCACGTGTCGGGGGGATAACCCCGGGTGGGGAAAGCTTGTCTGGCCGGCTCCAGAAGATGCAGGCCGCCTGGCCTCCAGGAAGGACAACTCTAAGCTAATTGGCGAACATGCCCGGCTGGGCTTATAACCTTCCCGGCTGGCCCGTCTAGCCGGTGGCCACAAGAACCGGCCGGGTGGCCGTTTCCACCCAGCTCACCTCGGATTCGATGGAGAGCACGAAAGGGTTGACGCTCTGTGCGGGGTACGCCTCTGACTCTCCCTCGTTATCGGGCTAGCTGGCATGCCGTCATGGCCAGCGCTACCCGACAAAGATAAAGCAAGGTGGTCGGCTGGACTGGCGAAAGTACTCCGGGTGACCGTTAAAGCAAGGATGACGCCCCAAAGGAAGCCCGAGTGACCACTAAAGAGAAGGATGACGCTAAAATAAGGGCGGACTGGGTCTTGGCCCACCGGCTGGGCCCTGCAGCCGGCCATGTCCTGTAAAGCCATATCCAAACAGTAAACACTAGGACCCGATATGTAATCTGCCCCCTAGACCAGTATATAAGGGAGGTCAGATCTAGGGTTCTAGGTAGGCAACGATAGAAGGATAGAAGTGCTAGCATCAAGTTCCCATCTTCCTCTAGCTCTCAATAGTCGCTAAGGAGACAGCTCAAGGAGCATCTATACTAAGCATCGGCTCCCACATATAGTTCATCTTGCAGGAGTAGGGGTGTTACCTCGCCAAGAGTTCCCCGAACCTAGGTACGTCGCTGTGTTTGCAGTTCACCATGCCCAACCCGTTGCGTGAGCCACCGAATGCATCTATGTGTCCCTTCTTTTCCATCCCCGATGGCACTGCCGTGTTCCACACCACAACAGTTGGCGCCCACCGTGGGGCACAACGCTTCGGCTGGGATCATCTTCCGCATGGGACTTCCGCTCGTCGCCGGCGAACGCGTGGCCTCTGGCCTCGTCCTCACGCTGGGTGCCTTCGACTGCGTCATCGACAACGCGGCGTGCTTTGCCGGTAACTCCTTCCCCGCCGATGGCTCCATCATGCATTTTGGAGACGTCCGCGTCTATGTCGCCACTGTCGCTGAGGTTTTCCCCAGCGTGGTCACCCCCGTCCTCGACGTGCCCCTCACCCGCGGCCCAGCCGTAGGGAGTGGTTGCATTGAAGTCATGATGGTAAACGCTCGTGAAAACCACCCACCACATCAAGAACGTCGGACAGGAGAAGAAAACTCTGCGCCCGAGCAAGAGCAAGACCCGTTCACCGCCTCCATACAACACTTGCATGCTCCGGTCGTCGTCGAGACGGATCCAGCGACTGCAGCGGCGGCACTCGAAGCTACGCGCCAAAAACTCCTGGAGGAAGCCACCAAGGTCGCGGCTAACCAACGTCAGATGAACGCCACCGTGCACGAATACAACGCGGCTCACGGTTTCGCCAGGAAGATCCAGCACCGGGGGCGCGACCTGGCGTCGGAACTGGACCGCGTCGCCGATTCGCATGCAGGTGTGGCGCGGCCCGTCTACAGCACTCCCGCCAAGAACATGAGGGCAGCCGAGGAACTTCGTCGCCAGCATGAGCGCGTGTAGCTCCTCCTGGCCACTGCGAACAAGAAGCAAGCCGAGGGCGTCCCTAGCCAGGTGGGCAACTCCCGTGACATCGTCGTCCGCAAAGGCGCGGACCAGCCGGCGCAAGGAGGAAGCAAGCATCAACAAGCCTCTTCTCCAGGAGGGGTTGGGCAAAATAGCCGCCCGCGTGGCGAATCCGGCAATCGCGGTCGCCACAACCGGGATGCCGCCGCCTCCAGCGTAAGCCGCACTCCGGCAACCGGAGCTTCCCAGGGGAAAAAGATGCGAGCACCGGAGGAGGAAGCAGACGTGAACAAGGACCCGCCCACGTCACACCTGAAGGGCCGGCTCAGTCCCCGAGAACCGGCTGACACGCGGGAACGCATCGACCTCCTGGTGTAGTCACACACTCTGGAGGAGGAAAGTCCGGCTGGCTCGAAGTGTTTCAGCCCGCGCATCCGGAGCGAGCCATTTCCAAAGGGATTTTCGCTCCCAAGGGACACGCCAAAGTATAACGGAACCGTCAAGCCTGAGGATTGGTTGGTCGATTACACCACCGCGGTGGGAATCGCCAATGGCAACCTCCGCCTGGCCGTCCGCTATGTCCCCCTCATGCTCGTCGACTCGGCAAGGCCATGGGTCAATAGCCTCCCCGACAACAGTATCAACGCCTGGCTGGACTTCGAAGAAGCGTTCATCCGTAACTTCACCAGAACATAAAAGCGAACGGGTCGGCCTCGTGAGCTTGACCTTTGCGTACAGGGCAAGGACGAGTCGGATCGTGCCTACCTCACCCTGTGGACTAGCTTGCACAATTCGTGCGAAGGGGTGCGTGAGCACCAAGCGATAGACTTCTTCACCAACGGCTGCCGAGACGGCACCATGCTGAAGCATAATCTCAGCCGGGCAGACCCGCAAACCATGGCCCAGGTCATGGCCATCATGGACAAGTACGCCACCGCTGACGCAACAATGAAGAAACCCATCGTGGTGGACGACCAAGGCCAAATCGTCACAGACGAACATGCGGAGCAACGCCATCCGGGTGAAATTCATCCCAGGCGGCATGGTCACGACAACCGCCAAGGCAAGAGGAAAGACGACCAGCCGGATAGCCGGTACGGCACCAAGCAAGTAGCCGCTATGCATGAAGATCCGGCTGCAGGAGGCAGCCGGAGGCAGAGGCCGGACGATAGGCCGCCTCGGCCTAAGTACACCATGGAGTCCATGCTCGACGAGCCATGCAAGTTCCACAGTGGCGGCAACCAGCCCGCGAATCACACGACGTGCCAATGCAGCTGGACAAAGAAAATGGCCGAAGCCGGTGGACTCCCACCACCACCACCTCCACCACTAGCCGGAGGCCCACCGGATAGCAGGGAACGCCGCAACCGCCGCGAGGATGACGAAGACGGTTACCCGCGGCAGGTGGGTAATTACCACATATTCCCGGCGGAGCCGGAAACGAAGCACGCCAAGCGGAGACGCGAGGCGGAGGTGAACGCAATTTTCCCCTCGTTCCCCGGTACCTACACTGGTCCGACCAGGCGATCACCTGGAGCAAGGAGGGTTAGCCGGCCGTGTTGCCAAGCCCTGGTAGCTACGCGTTGGTCCTTGACCCCATCATCATCTCCAAGAAGCACTTGTGCCGCTTCTCTCGGGTACTGATCGATGGAGGAAGCAGCATCAACCTCCTCTACCGGAGCAGCCTCGAGAGGCTAGGCGTCAGTGAGTCCTTGCTGAAACCCTCGAGCACTTCGTTCCATGGAGCAGTACCAGGACCATCGCACTCCTCAATCGTCAAGATCCGTCTGGACGTCATCTTCGGCAGCGAGAACAACTTCCGCTGCGAGCCAATTTGGTTCGAGGTCGTGAACCTCTCCAGTGCCTACCACGCCATACTAGGGCGCCCAGCTCTGACCAAGTTCATGGGAGTACCGCACTATGCATACCTCAAGATGAAGCTGTCGGGCCCAAAGGGAGTGATCACTGTCGATGGATGCTACAAGCATTCGATCAAGTGCGCTTCAAACGGCTCCAAGCTGGCCAAAGCGATGATCATCGCTGAAGAGAAGCGCGTCATAATGCAGAACGTGGCGGATCTGAAGAAGGATATGCCGGCTGGAGAATCACAGTTCAAGCCCTCGCAAGGAACAAGGAAGATCCAGCTAAACGAGGAAGACCCAAGCAAGTCCGTCCTGGTCAGAGACAACCTGGACAGCAAATAGGAAAGTGCGCTCGTCGATTTCCTCCGTGAGAATCGGGACATTTTTGCATGGTGCCCCAAAGACATGCCAGGTGTCCCGAGGGAACTCGCCGAGCACTCCCTTCATGTTCGAACAGACATGAAGCCGGTCAAGCAATCTTTACGCTGCTTCACAGAAGAAAAAAAGAAGAACCATTAGTGAGGAGATCACACGGCTGCTCGTAGCCGGCTTCATCATGGAAGTTTTCCACCCGGAATGGCTTGCCAACTCGGTGCTGGTGCTGAAGAAGAACAAGACATGGCGCATCTGCGTCGACTATACCAGTCTCAACAAATCTTTCTCCAAAGATCCTTTCGCTCTGTCGCGGATTGATCAAGTCATCGACTCCACTGCCGGGTGCGATTTGTTGTATTTTCTGGATGCTTACTCGGGCTACCATCAGATCAAGATCAATGTAACCGATAAAATAAAGACATCATTCATAACCCGTATGGAGCATACTGCTACACCACCATTCCCTTAGGGTTGAAGAACTCAGGCGCAACCTATCAGCGCTACATGCAGAAATGCCTACAGACGCATATCGGAAAAAACGTGCAATCCTACGTCGACGACGTCGTCATCAAGACCAAGGAGCGGCACACACTCCTTGAGGATCTGAAGGAAATGTTCAACAACCTTCGCCGTTTCCAGATCAAGCTGAACCCGGAGAAGTGCATGTTCGGCGTCCCAGCCGGCAAGCTCCGGAGAAGATCGGAGCCATCGAACGCATGGAGTCGCCACAGAACCTGCGAGACATGCAGAAATTCACCGGATGCCTCGCTTCCCTCAGCCGATTCGTCAGCTGGCTGGGAGAGAAGGCCCTTCCCCTGTACCAGCTGATGAAGAAGACGGACAAATTCATCTGGACAGCTCAGGCGGACGAAGCTTTCCGAGACCTCAAGCGCATGCTCACCTCACCACCCATCCTGGCGGCACCAGCGGCAAAGGATCCCATGCTGATGTATATCACTGCCACAAACAGAGTGGTTAGCATGGTGTTGGTAGTGGAGCGACCAGAGGAAGGAAAGGCTCATATGGTCCAACGCCCCTTATACTACCTAAGCGAGGTGCTCTCACTCTCCAAGCAGAACTACCCCCACTACCAGAAGCTGGTGTACGGCGTGTACATGGCCGCCAAGAAACTCAAGCACTACTTCCAAGAGCACTCCATCCGGGTAGTAGCATTGGCCCCACTCGCGGAAGTCATTGGCAACAAAGACGCCACTAGCCGCATGGAAAAATGGGCCATCGAACTCGCTGCGCATAACATCCAGTACGAGCCGCAAACCGCAATCAAGTCGCAAGCACTGGCTGATTTCATCGTCGATTGGGCGAAGACACAATACATGCCTACAACGTCGGATTCAACTTACTGGAAGCTACACTTCGACGGATCAAAAATGCGTGGAGGACTCGGAGCAGGAATCGTGATAACCTCGCCCAAAGGCGACCGGTTGGAGTACGTCCTCCAGATCCACTTCAAAGCTTCCAACAACGTCGCCGAGTATGAAGCACTCATCCATGGACTCAAGATGGACAAGCAGATAGGCATCCAAAGGGTGCTATGCTTCGGAGATTCGGACTTGGTGGTGCAACAAGTATCTGGCGAGTGCGACGCCAGGGACGCGAACATGGCCCTTTACCGATTCTTCGTCCATTAGTTGTGCGCCTGTTTTGAAGGATGTGAGTTTCACCATGTGCCCAGAGCCAACAACGAGGCTGCTGACGCCTTGGACAGGATCGGGTCAACAAGACAAGCCATACCACCTTGGGTCTCCCTCGAGCACTTGCGCAAGCCCTCCATCACCCCCTCACCAGAGTCCGACTCCATCGTGCTCAGCACGGACCCAGGAACGGTCCATGCCTCGTCGCACCCGGGGACTGCCTCGCCTGACCCGGGCGCTATCGCGACGCGGCCCATGGTCGACATCATCACACTTCCACCCGGCAAGCCTCCCGACGTTCCGGAGCCGGCCGTCCATGAAGAGATCAAGCTCATCATACAGACGGTGCACACCATATGGGAAGCGCCCAACTAGGCAAAGACGTACATGGATTTCCTGGCCAAGGGCGAACTCCCGATAGAAGAGGTGGCAGCACGACAAGTGCGGTGAAGGGCAAGCGCCTACACCATCATCAACAACAAGCTGTACAAGCGCAACGTCGGGGGTATCTATCAACGATGCGTCAATCAGGAGGAAGGATCCAAGCTTCTAATGGACATACACCAGGGCGAGTGTGGCCACCACGCCTCGTCAAGGGCAATAGCAGCCAAGGCCCTTCGGCATGGTTTCTACTGGCCAACGGCGCTGAAGGAAACCGAAGAAATAGTCAAGAAATGCAATGGCTGCCAGCGATTCAGCCAGCTGAAGCACACACCGTCTGCGGCACTGAAGACAATACCAATCACCTAGCCGTTCGCGTTCTGGGGCCTGGACATGGTTGGGCCATTCAAGACAGCCCGAGCTGGTATGACACACCTGCTCGTAGCCGTGGACAAGTTCACCAAGTGGATCGAGGCGAAACCAATCAAGAAGTTGGACGGAGCGACGGTGGTCAAGTTCTTCACGGACATCATCATCCGGTTCGGCAACTCGCATAGCATCATCACTGACAACGGAACCAACTTCGCGAAAGGAGTCTTCGCTCGCTTTTGCGGGGAAAAAGGGATCTGCCTGGACCTGGCGTCAGTCGCACACCCACAGTCCAATGGATAGTGCAAGCGCGCTAACGGTTTGGTTCTAGCCGGAATCAAGCCAAGGCTCATCGAACCGCTCGTCAGATCACCCGGATGCTGGATAGAGGAGATGCCAGTGGTACTTTGGAGCCTGTGCACCACACCCAATCGCTCAACCAGCTTCACACCGTTCTTCCTCGTCTATGGGGCAGAGGCCATTCTCCCCACAGACATCCAGTTCGACGCACCTCGCAAGCAGCTCTACACGGAGCAGGAAGCCAAGGAGGCAAGAGAGGACATCGTGGACTTGCTCGAGGAGGCACGCAAGTTGGCTCTGTCTAGATCAGCAATCTACCAGCAAGACCTACGTCGATACCACGCCAGCCGGATCAGGCCCACCTCCTTCCGCGAGGGAGACCTGGTGTTGCGCCTGGTACAGAGCACCAAAGGAATGCACAAGCTGTACCCACCATGGGAAGGCCCATTCATCGTCAGCCGGGCGCTCCACAATAATTCATACTATCTGATCGACACACAGCAGCCGATGAAGAACAAGGCAGATCGCTCAGACGAGGAGACAGAACGCCCATGGAACGCAAGCCTACTCCGGCCATTTTACACTTAGGCAAAGAAAAGTGTATGTATCTTCCCTTTTCGTGTAACAAGTGAACAATATTGAAAGTCTTGGCACGACGCAGAGGACTTTGTCCCAATTCCGCACACCATCTGCATTTTCGTACCGGCTGGCCTAGGCCCCATGATTTCTATAGGCAGCATAATATTGCACATGGCGCCTAGAGTAACCTCTTCGGTTCCGGCTTTAGTACGCACGCCGACTGTCGACCCGACAAGAGAAAAAACTCAAAGTGCATATCGCAAGAAAATGCCAACGCAGAAAGCAAGGGCGTCCAGGCGAACCGGTCGCGCCCCGCATGAGCTAAGCCAACAACAGCGAACCGAAGTATCGCGAGGCACGCCAGCGTAGCCACTCCTTCGGTTCCGGCTGCCGACCGCAACCCGGCTGCCAGCCGGCAAGGAAAAATGCTCGAAGGGCCAATACTCGCTGAGAAAAGGGAAGCTGCTAACGGCCTAACTCGAAGGGGCGCGCCTCTATTTTCCTTTTACGATAAGTATCAACTAATGAATGAGCATATGCACAAGAAAACTAACCCAAAGCAACGCTATGTCTCGCATGGCCCGAGCCACAACTTGGCAGGAAATGAGGTGGAAAAATAGCTTCGACCCGGCTGGCTACCCCAGCCGGCCCGAACCTCGGGGACTACACCCAGTGGACGCGCTCCCGCGCACCCACAAACTCAAGTCAAAGTAGCCAAAAGAGCTTCGACCAGGCTGGCTACCCCAGCCGACCCGAACCTCGGGGACTACACCCAGTGGACGCGCTCCCGTGCACCAACAAACTCAAGTCAAGGTAGCCAAAAGAGCTTCGACCCGGCTGGCTACCCCAGCCGGCCCGAACCTCGGGGAATACACCTAGTGGACGCGCTCCCGCACACCCACAAACTCAAGTCAAGGTAGCCAAAAGAGCTTCGACCCGGATGGCTACCCCAGCCGTCCCGAACCTCGGGGACTACACCCAGTGGACGCGCTCCCACGCACCCACAAACTCAAGTCAAGGTAGCCAAAAGAGCTTCGACCCGGCTGGATACCCTAGCCGGCCCGAACCTCGAGGACTACACCCAGTATACGCGCTCCCGCGCACCCACAAACTCAATTCAAGGTAGCCAAAAGAGCTTCGACCCTGCTGGCTACCCTAGCCGGCCCGAACCTCGGGGACTACACCCAGTGGACGCGCTCCCGCGCACCCACAAACTCAAGTCAAGGTAGCCAAAAGAGATTCGACCCAGCTGGCTACCCCAGCCGGCCCGAACCTCGGGGACTACACCGAGTGGACGCGCTCCCGCGCACCCACAAACTCAAGTCGGGACGGCAAAAGAGCTTCAACCCGGCTGGCTATCCCAGCCGTCCCGAACATCAAAGACCGCAAATGACAGAGGTGTAAACAAAGAAGCACCAAAGATAAGCAAAAAGGCACCAAGCCATGAAGCGGAGCACGAAGGCTCCGTGCAGATTTAGAATTTGGCAACAAAAGTCAGCCAAAATGTAGCAACAACAAAACAATAAGTTTCACCCAGCATTCCGGGGATCAAGACTCTGGAACTGAAGCAGTAGAAGGAGCAGGACCAGGAGCTGGATCAGCAGGGGCGGAGCCAGCATCAGTTGAAGGAGGTTGGCTGCTGGAGGCGACGTCAATGGGATTCCAAGGCGTCGGGACCCAGTGGAATGGCCGTGGCTCTCCGAGGGCACTGAAGTCACGCTCCAAATCCACATAGGTGCCAATCTTCACCCCACAGGACTGGAGCGCCAGAGTGCTGGAGCGAAGGCCCTCGTAGCTTGTCCCAAGACGGAAGCCACGAGTGAGCACGCTCAGGTCGGCACCCGGATACCACGACTTCACTAGGGCTAGATCCATCTCCACTCCGCCTCGAGAAGCCCACTCCTTATGAGTGTCGAGCACGTCGATGCCTCTGGACAGAGCCATAGCCAGGCTGGCAATGTCGTGCACCTCGCCCGCATCCGGCCAGATGTAGTGGAAGAGATCGTTGCCAATAGTGTGCAGGCCATTGCTCTCCTCCGCCAGCAGCTTGACCAGATCGAGGGCAGTCCGGTCGCGTCCAGCCTCATCCACGGGCAGCTTCTCCACGTCCATCTCGGTCTCCTCAGGATAATGAGATGCAACCAAGCACAAAGCAGAATAATTAGACAAGATCAAGCAAGTCATGACACAACGGAAGAAGGAAACTGAAGAACTTACTGATCACCATCTCCCAGATGTTCTGGAGGTGCTGAGTAAGATCCCCCTCCTGGGCGAGAAGAATCTTGATTGTCTCCTCCTGTTGGGTGGAGATCGTCTCAAAGTTCTTCAGCGCCTCCGCCCGGATGTCAGCTGCCTTCTTGCCCCGCTCCACGCTAACCTCAAGTTGATGCTTGTCCGCGGCAAGTTGATCGAACTGCACCTCTCACGCCTTGTTCGATTCTTCCAGCCGGGCGACCTCAGCTTTGAGGCGCTCCACCTCCCTCTCCTTGTCCTGGATCATGGCTATAGTAATATACCCGATAGTCAACAAAAAACGGGAAAAGGGAGCCAATCGCCAAGACAGATCTGAAGAAGCAATCTTACGGCCAAAATACCGGGTGTTTTTCACAGACTCCTCAAAAGCTCTCTGCAGCAAGAAAACAAATGAGCAACAGAGAAGCAAACCGGCTAGAATAACAAAAAGGAGTGAAGGGCAGCGACCTACCTCCATCAAGATAGACAAATTTTTGGCCTCGCCAAGGCCTTTTTCCATTCCCTCGTAGTCGGCGCAGAAGCACCCGGCTGGCCGCCATCTGCCGCAGCCGCCTGTGCAGCCCCAGCCTCCTCCGTCACCTCCATAATCACGGGCCTGGCGGAGCTGCTTGGAGCATCGCTCTAGGCCGGGTTCATGCCAGCCCCGGGACGAAGGAGGGGGGTCTCCGGGTCCTGCGCAGCCGCAAACAGCTGCCCCAACCGCGAAGACGCAGGCGCCTGGTGTAGCAGGCCCGTGGTCGGGTAGCCCTGAGGGGCCCTGGGCGGAGATGGCGCTGCTGGCACAGCCGGCACGGGCGCAGCCGATAACCTCGCCACCTCTTCAACCGGCGGAGGAGGGGGAGGAGCAACAACGGTGGAACCACCATCACCAAGCAGCATCGCCTCGCTGCGCAGAGTGAAGAGTCAAAGGAGGTACCAGCAGAACCACAGAGCGGCAAGCAAGGCAAGGGAGATACTAACCGAGCGACATACGGTGGAGCAACGACTTGACGCCCTCGACGCGTCTTTTTCGTTTCAACTGGAACGGTAGCGGCAACAGGTGCCGCCCTCTTTCCCCGGGCTCTCTTTGTAGGGGTTCGTAGCATGGAAAACAAAAAATTTCTACCGCATGCAAACAAACAAGCCAAGATCTATCTACTAGATTGTAGCAACGAGTCGATAGAGAAACTCACCCTCGAAGATTCCAAAGCGGTTAACGAGAGCAGATTCTCGTGGGTGATGTAGTCGTACTCTTGCCGATCTCAATATCGCATAGACGATCCTTCCGACGCTGCGTTTCGGCAGTGCTTCCGCAGTCGGTCACACGTTTGGTACTCGATGAAGACCTTCCTCTCCCTTGTTCCAGCAGGCAGCGGAGGTTGTAGTACTCTCCTCGTGATTTCGGCAGCACGACGGCGTGGTACCGTAAGTAGAGGGGAGATCTCGCAGGGCTTCGCCTTAAGCCGGGGCGAGTATGGTGGACTATGAGAGAGGCCTTGGCGATCTAGGGTTTAGAAGGCACCAAGGGGAGAGTGTAGCCGGAGGCTAGGGTTTGGGATCACCCCAACTCCGCGAGTTGGTGGTGCCCTAGGCGGCGGCAGCAGAAGGGGTGGTGGCGCCGGTGGCTTAGGGTTAGTGTTTCGGTGTGTGAGAGGTGTAGGCTAGAGGGGCACCCCATCCCCTTATTTTATAGGTGGGAGGGCGCCAGTTGGGAGGAGGGAGTCCTCCCCCAACTCGGCCTCCTTGGCCGGCGGTGGAGGGAGGAGGACTTCCTCCCCAAGTAGGTTTCCTACTCTCCCTCCACCAAGCAAACTTGTCGTTTGACTTTTCAAATTGGCGTTTGACTTTTCAAACTAGGATTTGATTTCTCCCTTTATTTTGCCCAGCCATGATACCTAGTACATGATGCAACCATTCCACATTGTCATGACACATTCATGTACCCTTCCCCTCTGGAGTGCCGGACCTTCCGGAACCTTCTAGAACATTCCCGATGAAAACACCGGAATCATTCCCTAACTCTGAAACAGGACTTTCCTTATATGAATCTTATTCTCCGGACCATTTCGGATCTCCTCGTGATATCCCGGATCCCATCTGAGACTCCAAACAACATTCGGTCTCTTACTCATCATTCCATAACTACTCAACAACATCGAATCCTTAAGTGTGTCTCCCTATGGTTCGTGAATTATGCGGACATGATCGAGACACTTCTCCGATCAATAACCAATAGAGGAATCTGGAAATTCATATGGCTCCCACATATTTATACGATTACTTTGCGATCGAATGAACCACTTACATACGATACCAATTTCCCTTTGTCTCACGATAGTTTACTTATCCGAGGTTTTTGATCGTCGGTATCTCTGCATACCTAGTTCAACCTCGTTACTGATAAGTACTCTTTTCTCGTTCCCGTGGTATGTGGTCCCTTGTGAGACAGTCACGTGCTTGCAAGCTAATTAAATGACATTCCACCGAGAGGGCCCAGAGTATATCTATCTGTCATATGTATGGACAAATCCCACTCTTGATCCATGTGTCTCAACCCATACTTTCCGAACACTCAATGCCACCTTTATAGCCACCCAGTTACGGTGTGGTGTTTGGTGTCATCAAAGCATCCTTCCGGTGATGGTGATAATCATGGTCTCATGTTAGAAGGAATTAGGTTACTATGTATCAGAAAGCTTATAGCAATTGAACTATTAAAATGACTTGATCTTTATGCTATGCTTATCTATAGGAGTATGTCCATCATATCATTCTCCTAATGATATGACCTTGTTATTAACAACATCTCAAATGTTCATGATCAATAAACCATGATCATCTATTAATCAACAAGCTAGTATTATAAAGAGGCTTTACTAGGGACACTAATTTAGTTTACAAATCACACAAGTATTAATGTTTCTTGTCAATACTATTATAGCATGAATGTAAACATTTATCATAAACACAAAGATATAATAATAACTATATTTATTATTGCCTCTAGGGCATATCTCTAACAGTCTCCCACTTGCACTAGAGTCAACTAATCTAGATTACATGGTAATATACCGAACACCCATGGCAGTTTGGTGTTGGTCATGTTTTGCCCTCGGGAGAGGTTTAGTCAACGGATCCGCCACATTCAGATCTGTGTGTACTTTGAAAATCTTTATGTCACCATCTTGGACATGTTCTCGAATAGCGTGAAAACACAACTTGATGTGATTCATCTTCTTGTGTGACCTTGGTTCTTGCGCATTGGCTATGGCGCCCATGTTATCACAGTAGATAGACATTGGGTCCAGCGCACTTGGAACCACACCGAGCTCTGTAATGAACTCCTTAATCCATATCGCTTCTTGTGAAGCCTCCGAAGTAGCTATGTATTCTGATTCAGTTGAAGACCTCGCCACAACGCTTTGCTTTGCACTCCTCCAGCTAACTGCTGCACTATTCAAAGTAAATACTTATCCAGATTGAGATTTAGAATCATCCGGATCGGTGTTCCAACTAGCATCGGTGTAACCATTAACAATGAGTTGTTCATCACCTCCATAAGAAAGAACCATATCCTTAGTTCTTCTCAAGTACTTAAGGATGTTTTTGACCGCTGTCCAATGGTCCACTCCTGGATCACTTTGATATCTGCTAGTTAAACTAACAGCATATGCAATGTCGGGTGTGGTACATAGCATGGCATACATTAGAGATCCTATGGCTGAGGCATAGGGAGTCTTACTCATCCTTTCTCTATCTTCTGTCGTTGCTGGACTTTGAGTTTTACTCAACGTCAGACAGCAACATGGGCAAGAACCCTTTCTTGCTATCTTCCATTCCAAACCTCTTTAGAACTTTGTCCAAATATGTACTTTGTGACAATGATATTAGGCGTCTCGATCTATCTCTATAAATCTTTATGCCTAATATGTAAGCTGCTTCGCCAAGATCTTTCATTAAAAACTATTATTCAAATATTCCTTGACACTATTAAGAAGGTCTACATCATTCCCAATCAACAATATGTCATCTACATATAGTATTAAGAATGATACAGAGCTCCCACTCACTTTCTTGTAAATACAATCTTCTCCATAAGTTTGTATAAAACCAAAACTTTTGATTACCTTATCAAAACATTGATTCCAACTTCGGGATGCTTGCTTCAACCCATATATAGACCGTTGAAGTTTGCATACCTTGTTAGCATTTTTAGGATCGACAAAACCTTTGGGTTGCATCATATACAACTCTTCATCAATGTCTCCATTGAGGAACGCCGTTTTGACATCCATATGCCATATATCATAATCGTAATATGCAGCGATTGCTAACATAATCCTCACAGACTTTAGCTTTGCTACTGGTGAGAAAGTCTCATCGTAGTCAACTCCTTGAATTTGTCGAAACCCTTTTGCAACAAGTCGAGCTTTATAGATGAACATTACCATCGATCTGTTTCTTCTTGAAAATCCATTTGTTCTCGACAGCCTTCCGGCCATCCGTTAAGTCACCAAAGTCCATACTTGGTTTTCGTACATGGATCCAATTTCGGATTTCATGGCGTCTTGCCATTTATTGGAATATGGGCTCATCATCGCTTCCACATACGTCGCAGGGTCATCGGTGTTGTCCACCAACATGACACTCATAATGGGATCATACCAATCAGGAGTGATACGAGTTCTCGTTGACCTGCGAGGTTCTGTAGCAACTTCAACCGAAGTTTCATGATCATCATCATTAGCTTCCTCTCTTATTGGTGTAGGGACCACAGGAACTTCTTCCGGTGCTGCGCTACTCGCAAGTTCAAGAGAAGGTTCAACAACCTCGTCGAGTTCTACTTTCCTTCTAGTCACTTCTTTCGAGAGAAATTCCTCCTCTAGAAAGGATCCATTCTTGGCAATGAAGATTTTTCCCTCGGATCTATGATAGAAGGTATACCCAATAGTTTCCTTGGGGTATCCTATGAAGACGCATTTTTCCGCTTTGGGTTCAAGCTTTTCCGGTTGTAACTTCTTTACATAGGCTTCACAACCCCAAACTTTAAGGAGCGACAATCTAGGTTTCTTCCCAAACCATAATTCATACGGTGTCATTTCAACGGATTTAGATGGTGCCCTATTTAAAGTGAATGCGGCTGTTTCTAATGCATAACCCCAAAACGATAGCGGTAAATCTGTAAGTGACATCATATAACGAACCATATCTAAGAGAGTTCGATTACGACATTCGGACACACCATTACGCTATGGTGTTCCCGGCGGTGTCAATTGTGAAAGTATTCCACATTTCTTTAAATTCTCGCCAAACTCGTAACTTAGATATTCACCTCCACGATCAGAATGTAGAAATTTAATCTTCTTGTTACGTTGATTCTCTACCTCACTTTGAAATTCCTTAAACTTCTTGAAAGTTTCGGACTTATGTTTCATGAAATAGATATACCCATATCTACTCAAGTCATCCGTTAAGGTAAGAACATAACTCAAACCCCCTTAAGGTGAATCTCGCCCTCGAGATTCGGATTGGCTAGCAAATAGGTGAGGGTGGTCTTTCCGAAGATCATCTTCTCTTTCCCATGTTGCTTCCTCTTCGGAATGATGATTCCACTGCACTTTGCAAAACTTGATAGTCTTTGTCCTTGTGACTCTTTCTGCAGTCTCAAGAATCTTGATAGGTTTATCTTCATAAGTGAGATCACTTTCTAGTTGAACTTCTTCCAAAGGTATAGTATCCTTCAAAGAAGTTGCTTCCATTTCTGGATGACATTTCTTAATCCGACTCACATGAAACACATTATGGACAGCTGACAAGGATTCTGGGAGTTCTATTTCATAGGCAACTTCTCCTTTGCGACTCAGAATCTTGAACGGCCCAACATATCTTGGTGCCAATTTTCCTTTGACTCCGAACCTTTTCACTCCACGAAGTGGTGACACTCTAAGATAGGCTCTATCACCGACTTCGTAAGTGACTTCTCTACGCTTAGGATCTGTGTAGCTTTTCTGTCGGGACTGTGCTATATTCAACCTGTCCTTAACCAACTTGACCTTCTCTTCGGCTTCTTTTATAAGATCTGGCCCGAATAAACTTCTTTCTCCCACACCATTCCATAAAAATGGGGTGGTACACTTTCTTCCGTAGAGAAACTCAAACGGTGCCATCTCAATGCTGGCTTGATAGCTGTTGTTATAAGAAAATTCTGCGTAAGGCAGACTTTCATCCCAACTGGCTCCATAGTCTAGGGCACATGCCCTCAACATGTCTTCAAGAATCTGATTAGTCCTTTCTGTTTGTCCATCGGTTTGAGGATGAAAAGCGATCTTGAATTCCAACCTCGTTCCCAATGACTCATGTAACTGTCTCCAAAAATGGGAAGTGAATTGAGTTCCCCTATCAGACACAATACTCTTGGGCACTCCATGTAGACATACAATTCTACTCATGTAGATTTTTGATAACTTAGCACTTGTATAGGTTGTCTTCACGGGTATGAAATGAGCCACTTTAGTTAGGCGATCCACTACTACCCAAATAGAATCGTATCCTGACCGGGTCCTTGGTAATCCGGTAATGAAATCCATACCAATCTTGTCCCACTTCCAATCAGGAACAGGAAGTGGTTGAAGCAACCCTGCTGGTTTCTGATGCTCCGCTTTCACTCTACTACACACATCACACAAAGCAATATGTTCAGCGATGTCCTTATTGAGATTATTCCACCAAAATCTTTCTTTCATGTCCATGTACATTTTGGTGTTACCCGGATGAATGGAATACATAGAGTTATGTGCTTCTTGCAAAATCAGTTTCCGCAGTTCCGGATCTTATGGAACACAAATACGTTTCCCATGCCATAAAGTACCCTGTTCGTCTTCATGGAACCCTTTGGATTTTCCTTTGCCAATCTTTTCTTTAATCTCTTTGATTTCTTTATCAATCTTCTAGGCTTCTTTGATTTTGTCCAACAAAGTGGGTTGAACATCCAAAGACATGAGATGTCCTTCAGGCACAATCTCCAATCTGAGTTTTCTAAATTGGGTACACAGATCATCTGGCAATTCTCCTTTGGTAAGGCCATTCAAAAATACCTTACGACTTAGAGCAGCTGCTACAACATTCGCTTTACCGGGGTGGTATTGCAAACCTAAGTCATAGTCCTTGATAAGTTCTAGCCATCTCCTTTGTCTCATATTAATTTCCTTCTGAGTGAAGATATACTTCAAACTTTTGTGATCTGTGAACACTTCACAACGCTTTCCCAAAAGATAGTGCCTCCGTGTTTTGAGTGCATGGACAACAGAGGCTAACTCTAAATCATGAGTAGGATAGTTTACTTCATGAGTTTTGAGTTGTCTCGAGGCATAAGCCACAACTTTACCGTCTTGCATTAGTACTGCACCCAAACCTTGATGAGATGCATCACAATATACTTGGAAATCTTTTTCCAAATCTGGCAGACACAAGACCGGTGCTGTCACAAGTCTCTTCTTCAATTCCTGAAAGCTGAGTTCACAACCTTCAGACCAAGAAAACTTCTTATCTTTCTTTAACAATTCAGTCATGGGCTTAGCTACCTTAGAGAAATTCTCAATGAACCTTCTGTAGTAACCTGCTAAGCCAAGGAAACTACGAACTTCTTTCACGGACTTGGGAGATTCCCATTCAGTCACAGCTGAAACCTTAGCAGGATCAACTGCTACACCATCCTTCGTCATAACATGACCAAGAAAACCAACTTCCTCCAACCAGAATTCACACTTGCTGAATTTGGCATAAAGTGTTGGGAATATGCCCTAGAGGCAATCATGTATGATGATATTTCCCATTGTATTCATAAAGTTATTAAGTAGTCCTTGTATAAACATCTGATGTGTATCATTGAATATGTGATTCAGTTGTGGAACTATGCATTCATGTTGTTTGTACTAAATATACTTGGTCATTGAGGTTGTGCTGGACACACAACTTAGACCAATGTGAAAGTTGGCTTGATGACTCGGTTCCACTTGTCATGGGCATGGAGATTCTATTCCAACTTACACAGACTAGGCTAAAGAGTTTAGCGAGTCGGATTGACCCATATTGAGGTACAACGAACTAAGATGTCATTTGTATATCTCAATCAATGTAATCCTTAGACCTGAGGTTGTTGCATAGTCCGAGTTGAGGATCACCGACTTAGGTTACATCAAGCTGATCCGTGGCGGGCGATTATAAAGCGAGTTCGGGTGTTGAGAATCAAGCTGCGTGATGTGAATAACCAAGATGGGATTTTGCCCTCCACTCGGAGAATATTCTCTGGGCCCTCGTGAGATATGATTCGGAAAGCATGGCCATGCACGACTCGGTTAAGTGTTAACCGAGGCGATCGACTAAGAGTTAGTCGGGTGAATCACTTATCTCGGATCGAGAAGAGAGTCGGACTATTTAAGGGATGACATATATTCGCCTATAGTCTGACAAGGTATATCATGAGGCAAAAGGGACTCGGACGTAAGTCGCATTGGAAAGGCAAGTCGTCATGACTCTTTGGTACTTGGGAGTCGGCACGTTCTGCTAGGAGCCGCTGCCGACTGATCGATTGTGAGTCGGACTCTAATCGTGTCCAAGTAACCATGAGCCTTGAGGTCACACACTTAAGAGCGGAGAAAGTTGGATTGGATCCGAATCATGTCTGGTTGGGTTGGACCTAAACCAGATTAGGATCGAGTTAGTGAGTTGGACTCACGGTGACTAGTGTTATATGGGCTTTCTTGAATGGGTCGCGTGGCGAGCCCACGTTCACTCCCTATATATAGTGGAGCACAGTAACCCAGAAAGGTTAATCGTTGTTCGGTTAGGTCATTCCATGTGTTGGAAACCCTAGCTCCACAACAGTCCAGTCGCCGTAACGAACCTAGCAGTTCGCTGCCGGCGCTCCTCCTTGTACGTGTGGATACCAAAGAGAGGTGCTGTCGATCAGCACCGGGCGATCGGATCGTGAGGACTACATCGCATCAATCGACGCTTCATCGGTAATCCGCAACCGTCTAGTGGTAAACCTCGTGGCCTTCTACCTCGGCTAGATCTTGGGATCACCACGTTAGAGGAAAATTTTATTTTATCTGCGTGGCCCCAATGGTATCGAGCGATAGCTTCTGGTTTTAGGCTTGAGATCTCGCATATATGATGCGGTAGGCTATAGATGAGATCTATGTGCTGTTTTGGTGGTCGATCTATGAGATAGATCGGTTTTGTATGAAGTTGATTGGATCAAGCGTACTCGGGAATGGTAGATCTGATTTCCGTGATCATCTCTTTGAGGTGGAACGACATACCCCTACCGGTCGGCTTCCGCCATCGGGGTAGATTGTGACACGTAAATCCAGAAGCGGTGATCGAAGATCAAAGAGTTTGATCGAATCGGAACGATGGTCGGAATCCATGTCCGAATCGGGGCCGCCGGCTTCGCCCTGTCGTAGCGCCTTAGATGTCGTTGCGAGTTTCACAACGTCGGTAGATATTGTATCTATGCATAACTTGTTTTTGCAGGAAGTTGTGAATGGTATGGTTGAAGTGCATGTGATGTATGTGTGTAATCCATACGTGATCTGCGAATCACGGTTTTTGTCAGCCGGCTGGAGCCTAGGTGCTGTCATTTTATTGTATAACGACCTACGTGTCGGATTCTCTATGTAATTTACTTTACTAAGCTAGTGTAGCTGTTTGAGAACCCGGAAGGCATGCAAGGCGTTGTACATGTCGGCGACATGGAGTAAGACGGCAAGTGACAAGAGTTACGAGTCGGATTACGAGCTTTGTGGAGATGGAGATCGCCATGAAGAGAGACATACCATTTCACATTATAATTGCTTTATTTTGTGTTATTATTATGTCTCAGTTTTACCTCTATTAGATAGTCGGTAAAATTTAATCCCTCAAAGAAGGTCTAGTCGGTTTTCCACGGTGTTTGCACCATCACAAGTCGGACATTTTTGGTAGTGGGCTCATAAAATTGAGGTGCTGCCAATTCTTTCCGACTAGGTGGGTTCAGTCGGACTCTTCTGCGAAACACTTGGTAAGCTAGATGGGTCTATCACAGCGGTTGTGGGACTCGGGAAAAGTCGGATGGGGCCGGGGCATGTGATGCCACCCGTCCAGCAGTCGCATGAGATGCGATTGACAAGGAGTTGTCTACCTAGATCACTTGGCGGCTAGCGGTGATGCTAAAGCCCACTAGCCGACTTGCTTATTTACGATCCTGAATCACTAAGTAACCATCTGAGGGTTGTTGGTTCTAGTGGGAGCATAAAATATTAAAATGTTTAATATTCTTGCTCTTTTATGAATACATGTCTTAAGTGTTTTGCATATTTTACATTGTAGATCATGGCACCAAGTAGCGATCACTCTCGGATATCCGGTTTTGCGTTGAGAACCATTCTTGAGAAAGATAAACTGAACGACACTAATTTTACCAACTGGTATCGAAATCGAGAATTGTTCTCAAACAAGAAAAGAAGGACCATGTCCTAGACAACCCACTCCAGATGAGCCGAATGAGAATCATTTGTCAGCCACCAATGCCTACCGTCGGGCTAAAGATGAGTCCACGGATATTAGCTGTCTTATGCTTGCTCACATGGAACCGGACTTGCAAAAGCAGTTCGAGCATGTTGAGCCTACGATATGATCGAAAGCCTCAAAAGTATGTTCGAGCTCGGAAGGCGAGAGGTATCAAGTCTCTCGGGCTTTCTTTGAGTTGCAAGCTTAAGGATGGTGATCCGATGAGTCGCATGTGATCAAAATGGTTGGTTACGTGCGGTCTCGGAGAGCTTGGCTACCCCATAAGCGAAGAGTTCGCTACGGATATAATTCTGAACTCTCTTCCTAGTGCATATGGGCGTTCATTTGAACTACCACATGCATGGTATGGATAAGAAGCTCCTTTGAATTGCATGGGATGCTCAAGCAGAGGCGGATCTCAAGAAGGGCACCGATCAAGTGTTGATGGTGCGAGAATAAGGCTAAGTTCAAGAAGAGTTCTTGGACTAAGAAGAAGGCCAAGTCGGGAGGAAAGCGGGCTCGGGACCCGGTCCCAAGCGCTTCCTCGTGGACTAAACCATCTCCTTCACCCGGATCCACTTGCTTCTCTTGCAAGGCGGATGGCCCTTTGGAAGAGGCGCATCAAGTACTTGGCGACAAAGCCAAGAGTGGAGGTATGACTTCCGACTCAGGTACACTTGTTTGCAATGTTATAGACATATATCTTGCGATGCACCTAATAGTTCTTGGGTATATGATACGGATCGATTATTCACATACGCAACTCGTTGCGAGGGTAGTAAGAACTAGGAGCGTAGCAAGGAGGAGTTGATATTCGAGTCGGCAACAAAGCAAGAGTTGCTACGTTGGAAGTCGGCACGATGCAACTTCATTTACCTTCCGGATTCATTATGGAACTAAATAATTGTTATTATGTTCCAGTGCTCAGTCGAAACATTATTTCTGCTTCATGTTTGATGAGGCAAGGCTATGAGTCAAATATCAAGAATAATGGTTGTTCTTTGTATTTGAATGATATGTTTCACGGCTTTGCACCCGTCCAGGACGGGTTATTTATTTTGAATCTTGATGGTGAGTTGGTTTATAACATAAATGTTAAAAGGTTGAAACCAAATGATCTGAATATGACTTACTTTTGGCATTGTCGGCTTGGTCATATAAGTTGGAAACGCATGAAGAAGCTCCATGATGATGGACTCCTAACTTCGTTCGACTTGGAGTCGTTCGAGACATGCGAATATTGCCTACTCGGCAAAATGACCAAGACACCTTTTGCAAAGAGTTGCAAAAGGACGTCCGACTTGTTGGGACTAGTACATAGTGATGTATGTGGACCAATGAGCACGACAGCCAGGGGTGGTTATGAGTACTTCATTACCTTCACTAATGATTTGAGTAGGTATGGATATATCTACTTGATGAAACATAAGTCGGAAGCCTTTGAAAAGTTTAAAGAATTCCAGAATGAAACGTAATCAACTCGGCAAGAAAATAAAGTTTCTTGATTCGGACCGAGGAGGCGAGTACATGAGCCATGAGTTTGATGACCATCTGAAAAGTTGTGGAATATTTCCTCAACTTACTCCGCCAGGAACGCCACAAAGGAATGGTGTTTCGGAAAGGCGAAATCGGACCTTGTTGGACATGGTACGATCAATGATGAGTCGGACAGATCTGCCTTTATCATTTTGGGGTTATTGTCTAGAAACAGCGGCGTTAACAATAAACAAAGTACCATCAAAATCGGTAGAGAAGACACCATGAGATGTGGACAGGCAAAAGCCGAGTTTGTCTTTTCTTAAGATTTGGGGTTGTGAAGCTTTTGTCAGCGACTTGATCGGACAAGCTTACGCCAAGTCGGATAAATGTATTTTAAGGGGTATCCGAGGGAAACCTTGGGTTACTACTTCTACAACCGAGAAGAGGGCAATGTGTTTGTCGCTCGGAACGGTGTCTTCCTTGAGAAAGAGTTTCTCAGTCGGGGAGTAAGTGGGAGCACGGTGCAACTCGAAAAAATTCGAGAGGAACCGGCTAGTAGCGAGTCGGCAAAAACCTTGGAGGTTGAGCCGGTCGTGGCAGCTGAGCCGGAAGCAGCACCTGTACTACGAAGATCGGCAAGATTACGAAGTGTTCGTGATGTTCTTGTTAGGCGATGATGAGCCAAATTATTCTGAAGCGATGGTGGGATCGATTCGAGTCATGGCTTGGAGCCATGAGATCCGAGATAAAGTCCATGGATGAAAATCAAGTTTGGAACTTGGTTGACCGCCAGACGGTGCAAGACCCGTCGAGTGCAAATGGGTCTTTAAGAAGAAAAGCGATATGGATGGAAATGTTTCAATCTATAAAGCACGCCTTGTCGCGAAGGGGTTCCGACAAGTTCAAGGAGTTGATTACGACGAGACTTTCTCGCCGTAGCGATGCTTAAATCAGTTCGGATCATGTTAGCTATAGCGGCCTATTTCGACTATGAGATATGGCGGATGGATGTCAAAAGCGGCTTTCCTTAACGGAAATTTAACCGAGGGCGTGTATATGATACAGCCCGAGGGTTTTGTCGTTCGCTAATCTTGACAAGGTATGCAAACTTCGTAAATCCATTTATGGGTTGAAGCAAGCATCTCGGAGTTGGAATATTCGCTTTGATGAGGTAGTCAAATCGTTTGGCTTCATCAAGAGTGATCATGATTCTTGTTTGTACAAGAAGTTTAGTGGGAACAAAGTAAATTTTCTAATCTTATATGTGGATGACATATTACTGATTGGAAATGATGTCCAGATGTTGCAAGAAACCAAGGAATCATTGGAAAGGAGTTTCTCAATGAAAGACTTGGGTGAGGCAACATACATCCTCGAAATCTGGATCTATAGAGATAGATCAAGGAGGCTCATTGGATTGAGTCAGTACTTATTTGGACAAAGTGTTGAAAAGTTCAACATGGAATCGTCTAAGAAGGGTTCTTACCGATGTCCCATGGTGTAAAACTTAGCAAGACTCGGTGTCCTTCGACAACCGATGAGCGAAGTCGGATGAGTGCGATTCCATATGCTTCTGATCGGATCCATCATATGCCATGATTTGTACTAGGCGGATGTTTCATATGCTCTAAGTGTTGTGGCGGATACCAGCTGATCTGGAGAGATCCACTGGACAGCGGCTAAAAATATCCTAAAGTACTTGATCAGGCCTAAGGATATGTTCTTGGTTTATGGTGGTGAAGATGAACTCGGTGTAAAGGGTTACACGGATGCGAGTTATCTCACCGACTCTAATGATTCTCGCTTCATAATCCGGATACGTGTTTATTATAAGCGGAGGTCTGTGAGCTGGAAAAGTTCAAGCAAGAGGCGTATGCGTCTACAACAGAGGCTGAGTATATTGCCGCCTCGGAGGCAGCAAAGGAAGCTGTTTGGATGAGGAATTTCCTCATGGATCTTGGTGTGGTTCAGGGCTCGTCCAATCTGTTGGACGTGTATTGTGACAACAATGGTGCTATTGCACAAGCCAAGGAACCTAGACAACACCAGAAGAACAAGCACATACTCATGCGGTACCACCTAATTCGCCAGTTCATGGATCAGGGTGATATCAAGTTATGCAAGGTACACACGGATGCAAATATTTCGGATCCATTGACAAATCCGTTACCCCAGCCTAAGCATGAGGCGCACCTGAGAGCCATGGGCATTAGATGCCTATACATGTGATGTCGGAAGATTGACTCTAGTGCAAGTGGGAGACTGTTGGGAATATGCCCTAGAGGCAATCATGTATGATGATATTTCCCATTGTATTCATAAAGTTATTAAGTAGTCCTTGTATAAACATCTGATGTGTATCATTGAATATGTGATTCAGTTGTGGAACTATGCATTCATGTTGTTTGTACTAAATATCCTTGGTCATTGAGGTTGTGCTGGACACACAACTTAGACCAATGTGAAAGTTGGCTTGATGACTCGGTTCCACTTGTCATGGGCATGGAGATGCTATTCCAACTTACACAGACTAGGCTAAAGAGTTTAGCGATTCGGATTGACCCATATTGAGGTACAACGAACTAAGCTGTCATTTGTATATCTCAATCAATGTAATCCTTAGACTGAGGTTGTTGCATAGTCCGAGTTGAGGATCACCGACTTAGGTTACATCAAGCTGATCCGTGGCGGGCGTTATAAAGGCGAGTTCGGGTCGATCGAGAATCAAGCTGCGTGATGTGAATAACCAAGATGGGATTTTGCCCTCCACTCGGAGATATTCTGGGCCCTCTCGTGAGATATGATTCGAAAGCATGGCCATGCGACTCGGTTAAGTGTTAACCGAGGCGATCGACTAAGGGTTAGTCGGGTGAATCACTTATCTCGGATCGAGAAGAGAGTCGGACTATTTAAGGGATGACATATATTCGCCTATAGTCTGACAAGGTATATCGTGAGGCAAAAGGGACTCGGACGTAAGTCGCATTGGAAAGGCAAGTCGTCGTGACTCTTTGGTACTTGGGAGCTGACGTTACGCTAGGAGCCGCCGATCGATCGATTGTGAGTCGGACTCTAATCGTGTCCAAGTAACCATGAGCTCTGAGGTCACACACTTAAGGCGGGAGCAAGTTCGGATTGGATCCGAATCGTAATCTGGTTGGGTTGGACCTAAACCGATTAGGGAGTTAGTGAGTTGGACTCACGGTGACTAGTATTATATGGGCTTTAGTGAATGGGTCGCGCGGCGAGCCCACGTTCACTCCTATATATAGTGGAGCACAGAACCCGAAAGGTTAATCGTTGTTCGGTTAGGTCATTCCATGTGTTGGAAACCCTAGCTCCACGATCCGGCCGCATGTGAACCTAGCAGTTGCGGCACTCCTCCTTATGCGTGTGGATACCAGCAGAGGTGCTTTGTCGATCGGCACCGACGATCGGATCGTGAGGACTGCCTTGCATCAAGCCAGCGCTTCATCAGTAATCCGCAACGGCGCGTCTAGTGGTAAACCTCGTGGCCTTCTACCTCAGCTAGATCTTGGGATCACCACGTTAGAGGAAAATTTTATTTTATCTCTGCGTGGCCCAACATAAAGTTTATGCTCTCTCAACTTCTCAAGTATCAAACATAAGTGTCCTTCATGTTATTCTTTGCTCTTGGAGTAGACTAAGATGTCATCGATGAAAACGACAACAAACTTGTCAAGAAATTCCATGAACACCTTGTTCATCATATTCATGAAGTATGCTGGAGCATTGGTCAAGCCAAAAGGCATTACGGTATACTCATACAATCCATACCTTTTTGTGAGTGTTGTTTTAGGTATGTCTTGTTCTCTTATCTTGAGTTGAAAATAGCCTGGCCAGATATCAATCTTTGATAACACACATGCTCCTTCTAGCTGATCAAACAAGTCATTGATTCTAGGCAAAGGATATTTGTTCTTGATAGTTACCTCATTGAGTGAACGGTAATCTATGCATAACCTTTGGCTTCTATCTTTCTTCTCCACAAACAAGACTGGGGCTCCCCAAGATGAAGAACTTGGTTGAATGAATCCTTTCTGCAATTGTTCTCCAAGTTCTTTCTTGAGTTCTTTCAGTTCATCCACTGACATTTTATATGGTCTCTTTACTATTGGTCCAGACCCTGGTACCAAATCTATAAGAAATTCCACATCTCTATCTGGTGGCATTCCCGATAATTCTTCCGGAAACACATCCGGATATTCACTCACAATTGGCACACTGTCCATGCTAACCCCCTTAAGAGAATTAAGCATACTCCTTTTTGCTTCAAAATTGGTCTTAAATCTGATCCATTTATTTTCTGGAGTTGTAAGTGAGACAGTATGGTTGGCACAATCTATCACTCCTTTGTACTTAGTCATCCAGTCCATTCCCAGAATGACATCCAATCCTTGGGAGTTTAGAATTATCAAGTTAACGGGAAACTTATACTTCCCAAATTCTATGACTAGATCATGACATCCCGAATTCACTATCATTTCTCCACCAAGAGAACTTACTTTTATAGGACACCCAATAGTTTCTACCGGTAGTTCATTTCTATCAACAAATGCTCTTGATATGAATGAATGAGATGCACCAGTATCAAAGAGTACAAATGCTGGAATAGAATTGAGTCTGAACTTACCAAAGAATGATCGTGCTCCTCATAGACCTCCTCCACATTGATGTGGTTTACCTGTCCCTTCTGAAAAGGGTTGGGCTTGATAGGTCCTTCAACTTTCTTTTCAGGGCACTCATTTTCATAATGCCCCATCTTCTTGCATTCGAAGCATTCAACCTGACTGATGTCTCTCTTAACAGGCTGACTTCCACTTCCACTTCCATTACCACTGTGGTGGCTCTTATGTCCACTCTTGTGGTTCTTGTACTTGTCATTGTCATGACTACGGTGATGCTTGTTGTCATGACGGTTGTGGTTGTGGTGCTTGTTGAATTTCCCATGCTTGTGGGATCCTGAGCTTCCACTGTCATCATAATGAGATCGTTTGTGAGACGATCCCGAGCTGTGCTTGTCGGAGTGCTTCCTCTTTCTACTCTCAACTTGCTTCATTTTGTTCTCCAAAATAGCAGCCTTGTCACAGAGCGACTGATAAGTGGGAACATATGCCACAGCCAACTGCAGATTCAGCTCATCATTCAAGCCTTCCAGAAATTTTTCCTTTCTCTTGGCATCGGTGTCAACTTCATCCTGCATAACGCGCCAGATTGTTGAACTCCTCAATGCATTCAGCCCACGCGGTGTATTGCCGGATCATTGTGGAACTCTTTCTTTTCGACTCATCCCCGATGAGATATGGGCGGTGCGAAAGCCGTCCTCAAAGATAGCCCATGTCACTTCATCTATGGGAGTGGTGATCTGGAAGTTGTCCCACCAAGTGGCGGCTGGCCCTTCCAGCAGATGTGCTGCAAATCTGACTTTTCAAAGATCCGACATTACGGTTACCAAGTCCTTGTTTACTGAGCGTAGCCAATCATTGGCCACCATGGGATCAGACGTTCCTGAGAACTTTGCTGGCCTCAGTCTCAAGAATCTGGTAAGCATATCAAAGCCTGGAGGGTTGTTGTTGTTATTGTTGTTGTTGTTGTTGTTTTGGTTCTGGATGAATGTTGTCATCATCTGCATCAGTTGTGTTTGAGCAGTCATCATTTGCTGCATTTCGGGAGTGATGTTGTTGTTGTTGTTGGGGTTGGGGTTTGCACGACGGGGAGGCATCTGTGGTTTGTTCAAATAGAGGTGAGAATGAGATACATCACATAAGCAAATACAAGCATGCAACATAAGATAAAAGTTCAACAACAGAATAACAGGTTCACAAAGTAAAACACACAAGTAGCAAGCCATCCACATGTCGGATGGTCCAATAACAAGTTCTCAAATAACAAGTATGATAATAAAAGATAAACGAGTGGTCAACTCTACTCATCGGCATCAATCTCCTCCTCGACAAAGGTAAGACCTGCATTCTCCATCGCGGTCTTGTTCTCCTCTATGCTAGTGGTCAAGGATTCTATCTTGGCCTTGAGAGCCCTCTTCTGGGAACGAAGCTTCTCGATCACCGACTGCTGCTGCTCTAGCTCGAAGTCCTTGGACTGCAGTTCTTCAGTCATGTCCCGGATCTTCTTGTTCCTATCCTGGACACGCTTCTCCTGACTCTTGAACTTCCTGTCCTGGGTCTCGAACTTCGCCTCCATTTCCTTGACTATCTCTTCTTGCTGCGCGAAGATCTTGTCCTTCTCGCGAAGATGCACCTGGAGCTCATTGTTGCTGAGCATGACATTGGTCCTGTCCGTGTCCACGTGCCTAATGAGAGACTCTAAGTCCTGGAGGTACAGGCGTATCGGCTCTGCTGCGTCCCTCGAATCGTCCTCGAAGTTAATGGACTCTCCATCCTCATCACGTCTTCCGAAGACGTGGAAGTGGGTACCTCTAACCTTTCGGGAGTGACGTCCTAGCAGACGTCCTATCAGATCCTGCATCACTACCTCAAGGCCTCTCTCCCTGTCATCGTGCATAAGCTTGAAGACGATGGCCTCCATAGTAGGCTCTGTCTGGCGTCTGGGCCGGTTCACCTTGAAGCCCCAGAGGTCCTTCCTCTCAAAATTGGTGAGGGGATGCACCATGATGGTGGGAAGAGGGAGATTGAGCAAAGTGGTAAGCTCAATGATACGAGGACCAAAGCGGGTAACCTGGAACTCCTCAACAGTGCTGATGGTAATAGGCATCTATTTATAAGATAGAAAAGTTAGAACAACACAAATCAAGATAAAACAAAAGACATAACATCACATACACATCCTTGGGAAGCAAAACACACAAGTCATGCATACATGAAACCATTACAACAACCAAGGTTCAATCTTATTTTAAGCAACATTTTGGAAAATAGGGTAATAGGTGGTGGTCCAACTAACGAAGTACGTTTACAATCCTATCTCATTGGATCTGTTGGCTAACACAATGTTTCTAGAAGCAATCAGCCTATCTTTCTCACATGATTCCATCACTAAGTCTATAATATCTCCTCTTAAGGTTTGGTTGGTATCTTCCAACTCTTGAGTATGTTCCTTCTCCTTCCTTAGATCATTTTGTAGGTTGAGCATTCTGCACTTGACTCTATCACCAAGTTCTTTGATGGTCTTCCAAGCTGCATCCCTAGCTGATTCAAAGAATGTAGGGTGCACCACTGAATTGGTGAACATGCAGAATCCTTTTTCCTGATGGTTGTCTTCCTTGTTTTTATACAAGTGAAGTTGCACCCACCAGTATTCCACTCCTTCATCCATCACTGGAAAACCCTTGTACACTGTAACACCCTCAGAATCGGCCCTATGCAAGTTTCAGCGCTTCCCGCCAAACCCGCATAGAAACGATTCAAAGGTGCCCACCAGGCACTTGCGTGTGGGTGGAAAACAAAGTAATATCATTACACAATAGTCCTCGATGGAACCCACAAAACAGATATATACAACGGCGACTCAATGAGTCAAGAATACAGATATGCAGTACAAAGATCCAAATCACCTTGAAAACAATACAGCGTCCGAGTACGGACAAGATACAAATTGAGCTAAGAGCCCTGAAGAATAACCAAAGGCGTCCATAACCCTGCCAAGCCAGGAAGGGTAACCACCTTAACGACGCCGATCTCAAACCTGCTTAAACAAAGGGTGCCGACAAAGGGCAAAGGAAAAGAGAGCGGTCGATCTTGAGGCCAGTACACGGAGAGACTAGAATTCGGCGGTCCTCGCCTACATAGGTATGGTGGACTGAGCGGCAGCGCGACATGCACTAAACAACCTATAGAGACTCGATATAACTGTCGGCTATCAGAGAGGGATAAGAAAGACCTATTCGGATCCAACCTGATGCTACCACCAAACATACCATCCTGGTGTTTCCCCCTCGAGACCAAACGAGGAAGTCAACCGAGGAACTCACACCGTTGGCAGTTTTATTCATTTCGTTATAGTTGCGGCAATTACTAGTCAAATAAAGATGGCATGAGTCATCCTGATATAATAAGCAGTGGGCAGTTTTAGTTAAACATTCCGTTGTAGTTGCAACACTTACTAGTCAGATACGATTAGCATGAGACATCCCAAACCTAGCAGTTGTTGGTACTTTTATTTAGCCATTCCGTTGTAGTGAAGCTTATTACTAGTCATATCGGATACAAGTCAAATTATAACAGTAAACTTTAGTTATAGTTGTCTATGATCGAAGCGTGCTCCAAGTCGTCCATAACCGCGGACACGGCTTTGAAAATATTTAACCTGCAGGGTGCACCAAAGTATCCACACGCACTCGACCCTTTTGCGATCGTTAACATACACCCATCGGTATGTCGGCGGGCCTAAGTCATGACGCTTCCGGACCCAAAGCAAGTACATGGGGCCACCCCACTAAGCTACCCGCAACGGTCACCGTCTCCGAGACGGACTCGGGGTTTGCGTCAATGGTCAGAACGATGGGAACCCGAAGTGTGACTGGCTTGTCGATACCTGGAAAACACTCCGCTTACCTAAGCGATAAAAGTGCGACTTTGCACAATTTTAAATTAAGAAGTAAAGCATGGCATAAGTACAGAATAGTAATAAAGCCCCAAACTACTTGTGTCCCCCGGTACAATACTTTGAAATCAGGTACTAATCGATGGGGGTGCCCATACACCCCACCTGTGGTTAGCGCGCTCGATCTCGGAACAGGTGTCAAGAACTCGGGGTCCTACGGGACACTAGTGGGCAGTTAACAACCAAATAACATCTATTGCCCACCTGTGCCTCTGCATTATTTACCTACTTCAATTTTAGTTATTAAACAATAATTAAAGCCATGATCATCTCCAACATAAAGCATATGGCAGCCTTCCAACCGCTGTGGTACTGGACGACACGCAACCGCACTTGAGCAGGCGACTACGACACGCAAGTCCAACTATCTACCCAAACAACAGGTAATAGGATGTGTCCAGGGCAATATAAGGCTGCAAGGGATATCTCGGGCACGAAAACTAGAGCATCGCAACACAGATAGCAATAGATCAACAGGAGGGAATAAATACTATAAAAGTAAGATAGGTAGAAAGGGGGAGATGCTCATGAAAAACATTGTCGAAGGTTCATCCAAGATCGGGTCGACACTCGCATCAACTCAAACCTTATCCGCCAAGAACCAAAACACTAGAATAAACACGGATGCACTACTTAAAACTAAGGCAAAAGATCGGGCATGATGCATGTATGATTTATGACATGGCAGGCATGAGATGCAATTAGATCATATTAAGCGGAACCGGGGTCCCGACATTTAATTAAACGGTTCAAGTTATTTGTCTACCCCGCAAATTAAATGTTGGAATCCCAGGGCGGAAACTGGCATCGGTTCGCTACACCAATTTAAATGAAGTCCGAATAAGACAAAGATATCCGCATATAGACTCCATATTTAATTATGAGATGAATTGGCATAATGCCCCAAACCACGCATAAGTATGCATGCATGAACAAATTAATATCACGCAGTTTATATCTAGCATTTATAAAATAGGGGCTCGGAAAGGTTCACATCCGGCTCGGAGATCTTGGTTCCGGGGTTCGGGCGGACCTGTGGTTCAACAGGATCGAGGTTCGATTCAAGATGGAGAACTTGTTGTGTCGTGACGGAGAACTTGGGTCCAAGCGGTCGATCTTGCCGTCGCGAAGATCTTGTCGGGTCCGTATCGGGTCGGTCTTGGCGTCGATGCAGAACTTGGCGCCCGCGGCGAAGTGCTTGTCGTACCGGTGGCGATCTTGGCGGTCATCGGGTCCGGGAGCGGTTCTCGGTGAACTGGTCGGTTCCATGTCGGCGTACTTGGCGTTGCGTGAAGAGGATCTCCGAGTTCAGGGTCTCGGCCACCGGATCCGGCGACAGGGCTCCGAGGCACTTGTTACGAATCGGTGAAGAACTTGTCGGTGGATCTTCAGATCGACATCATTGCTCTTCGGTTTATACACGCCCTAGACGTGGACTAGGTAACCCCTGTGGTTCAGTTTCATTGGTTTCGGCTACTAAATGTGTGGACTGATCTTCACTCGATGTCTCACTTGCATTGGCCGAACGTATGCAAGCAGACATGGGAACAGCCGAGGTCGACGGAACAGCTCGGAGGGCAGTGTTGTCCGACAGCGAAGGAAGCGCGGTCGAGCACTACAGAAACTGATGCAGCTGCGCTCGGAGGAGAGACACGGCGGCAGCGACCGCAGTACAGGACGAGGCCGACGCGAAGGCGACGCAGGAGGCCGGAGATACGCAGTCGTGGAGGGGCCGCACGGAGAAAGGGGCAGCGGTGGCCGGCCTTGGCGCAGGCAGCGGAGGAGGTTGCGGCCGGCTCCAGGACGGACGGGCTCGACGGCGAGCTGGGAGGCAGAGGACGGCGGCGTCAGGGTAGGGCGGAGCCGCACGGGTCAGCAGGAGGGCGATAGGGAGGGCCGGCGCCATTGGAGAACAGATGTCATGGTGGAGCTCATCGGCGCGGCGACGAGGGATGAGCCGACGCGAGGAGGCGGCCGGAGGTTGCAGGGGAGGTGGCCGAGAGAGGCGGCGAGGAGGGCGCGTCCGGACAGGGTGGAGGCACCAGCTGGAGAGGAAGACTGGAGGTGGCTCGCGGCGGGGTCCCTGGCGACGTCCACAGCAGATCTTGGCCAGAGCGGTCGAGGGCGCGCGGCCGCGGGCGGAGGTCGGGGTGCTGGTGGAGGAGGTCGCAGCAGGTGCGAGACCACGTGGTCGAGGCAGCTCCGGCGAGGCGGAGAGAAGGCTGGCGGCGGGATGTAGAGCGAGGAGGCGGCGACGGGAGGAGGTGGAGACGGGGGCGCGATGGGGACGAGGCTCGAGGAGCGAGGCGAGAGGCGCGAGGGAGAGACGCGGTCTCGACACGGCGTGAGTGCAGGGTGGGGCCGGGCAAGCGGCGTGTGGTTGGCGGGGTGAGGAGTGCGAGGCGGCCAGGTGGTGGGTGGCTGGCTAGGGTGAGGCGGCGCTGGCGGGTGAGGTGGCGGCTGGTGGTTGGCTGGAGTGAGGTGGAGGGGTGAGGTGGAGGGAGGGGATTGGTCAGGGTGAGGTGGAGGGAGGCTGGGTAGGATAGGATTGGGTAGAAAAAGGTTTAGATAGTTCGGTTTAGTACTGGGGTGGCCGACTGGGTCGGATCGGCCCGGTACGGCTGCCCCTAAAAAATAAAATAAATATTTTAATATTTAAATCGGGGCTTTTGAAAACCGTTGGTAGACAAAGCAAAATATTCCGGAGACCCGGGTTTTAATTTGAAATCAAGACGGGGCGTTTAGAAAACAAAAACAGGCTTTTCGAAAATAGTTTTATGCAAACAAATGCAAGATGACATGACGATGCTCAAATGTAATGTGGCATGATGACATGAGCATGCGGTCATGATGATGCAATGCACAAAAACAACGCGATTTTCTAGTAGTGGTTTTTGCGGGGCGCCACAATTCGACACCACTAACAATGGATCTCGCCCTCGAGATCCGCCTCATGGTACCGGGAACAAGGTCGGCGATCTGAATCTTCTCGCTTCGTGTAGATCCTCGCGACACCACTAACAAGAGGTCGTTGTCCGTGATCGTCAAGAGAACTCTCCGGGAACAAAAGGTCGAAGTTAGAGGTATCAACAAATAAAGCCACCTCTAGCTTCGATGGAAGGAGGGAACCGATGCATTCTCATCCACTTCAATGTACACAAGCGAATAGAGTGAGTAGTCGGCATGGGGGCCAATCCATCACGCACCCAAACTATTACTCTGCACAATCAGTAGAAAAGCGTGCAACCATTCTCGGAATCAGACTGAAGATCTCGACAATCGAGGTTCAGGAACAAAGGAGTGATGCAGACTCTGCATCGGATCTGGCGTAGATGATGTCGTCGCGCCGGAAAACAACGGAACGCACGAGAAGCAACAAAGAGAAGTCCAGCAGACGAAGGATTCCTCGGATAGCATGAAGACCAGATGTAGCAACACCGTTACCAAAGGAGGAAGCGAAATCCTGAAGGTACGATGGAACCCAACCACGAGAAATCCTAGACTCGAAGAGAGAGAAGAGAGCGGATTCAAAACACGCAGAGGCGAGAGGAGAGCAGCAGAGGGGTAAGGAGTAAAATAAGACCTAATCAGAACTATCCAACCGATTTTGCAAAAATAGTTTTGACACTCTACTTCGACTGTTAGCTAGGTTATCCTACAGGCTGGACTTGTGGGGTATCGCAACTGCTGAGCTCTGATACCGCTCTGTAACACCCTCAGAATCGGCCCTATGCAAGTTTCAGCGCTTCCCGCCAAACCCGCATAGAAACGATTCAAAGCTGCCCACCAGGCACTTGCGTGCGGGTGGAAAACAAAGTAATATCATTACACAATAGTCCTCGATGGAACCCACAAAACAGATATATACAACGGCGACTCAATGAGTCAAGAATACAGATATGCAGTACCAAGATCCAAATCACCTTGAAAACAATACAGCGTCCGAGTACGGACAAGATGCAAATTGAGCTAAGAGCCCTGAAGAATAACCAAAGGCGTCCATAACCCTGCCCATGCCAAGCCGGAAGGGTAACCCTGCTAACAACGTCGATCTCGAAACCTGCTTAAACAAAAGGGGTGCCGACAAAGGGCAAAGGAAAAAGAGAGAGCGGTCAGTACTGAGGCCAGTACACGGCGAGACTAGAATTCGGCGGTCCTCGCCTACATAGGTATGGTGGACTGAGCGGCAGCGCGGCATGCACTAAACAACCTATAGAGACTCGATATAACTGTCGGCTATCAGAGAGGGATAAGAAAGACCTATTCGGATCCAACCTGATGCTACCACCAAACATACCCATCCTGGTGTTTCCCCCTCGAGACCAAACGAGGAAGTCAACCGAGGAACTCACACCGTTGGCAGTTTTATTCATTCCGTTATAGTTGCGGCAATTACTAGTCAAATAAAGATGGCATGAGTCATCCTGATATAATAAGCGAGGAAGTTTTAGTTAAACATTCCGTTGTAGTTACAGATTACTAGTCGACACGATTAGCATGAGACATCCCAAACCCAGCAGTTGTTGGTACTTTTATTTAGCCATTCCGTTGTAGTGAAGCTGATTACTAGTCATATCGGATAAAAGTCAAATTATAACAGTAAACTTTAGTTATAGTTGTCTATGATCGAGAACTGTGATCCAAGTCGTCCATAACCGCGGACACGGCTTTTCGAAAAGATTTAACCTGAGGTGCACCAAAGTATCCACACGCACTTGACCCTTTTGCGGATCGGTTAACATACACCCATCGGTATGTCGGCGGGGCCTAAGTCATGACGCTTCGGACCCAAAGCAAGTACATGGGGCCACCCCACTAAGCTACCCAACGAAGTCGGCGGTCTCGAGACGGACTCGGGGTTTGCGTCAATGGCTAAACGACTGGAACCCGAAGTGTGACTGGCTTGTCGATACGAAAACACTCGCTTACCTAAACAAGATGGTGCGATTGCACAATTTTAAATTAAGCAGTAAAGCATGGCATAAGTACAGAATAGTAATAAAGCCCCAAACTACTTGTGGCCCCTGGTACAATACTTTGAAATCAGGTACTAATCGATGGGGGTGCCCATACACCCCACCTGTGGTTAGCGCGCTCGATCTCGGAACAGGTGTCAAGAACTCGGGGTCCTACGGGACACTAGTGGGCGGTTAACAACCAAATAACATCTATTGCCCACCTGTGCCTCTGCATTATTTACCTACTTCAATTTTAGTTATTAAACAATAATTAAAGCCATGATCATCTCCAACATAAAGCATATGGTAGCCTTCCAACCGCTGTGGTACTGGACGACACGCAACCGCACTTGAGCAGGCGACTACGACACGCAAGTCCAACTTTCTACCCAAACAACAGGTAATAGGATGTGTCCAGGGCAATATAAGGCTGCAAGGGATATCTCGGGCACGAAAACTAGAGCATCGCAACACAGATAGCAATAGATCAACAGGAGGGAATAAATACTATAAAAGTAAGATAGGTAGAAAGGGGGAGATGCTCGCCTGAAAAACATTGTCGAAGGTTCATCCGAAGATCGGGTCGACACTCGCATCAACTCAACAGCCTTATCCGCGAAGAACCAAAACACTAGAATAAACACCGGATGCACTACTTAATACTACGGCAAAAGATCGGGCATGATGCATGTATGATGTATGACATGGCAGGCATGAGATGCAATTAGATCATATTAAGCGGAACCGGGGTCCCGACATTTAATTAAACGGTTCAAGTTATTTGTCTACCCCGCAAATTAAATGTTGGAATAACAGGGCGGAACATGGCATCGGTTCGCTACACCAATTTAAATGAAGTCCGGAATAAGACAAAGATATCCCGCATATAGACTCCATATTTAATTATGAGATGAATTGGCATAATGCCCCCAAACCACAGACAAGTATGCATGCATGAACAAATTAATATGCGACAGTTTTATATCTAGCATTTATAAAATAGGGGCTCGGGAAAGGTTCACACATCTGGGCTCGGGAGATCTTGGTTCCGGGGGTTCGGGGCCGGACCCAGGGTTCAACAGGGATCGAGGTTCAGATTCAAGATGGAGAACTTGTTGTGTCGTGACGGAGAACTTGGGTCCAAGCGGTCGATCTTGCCGTCGCGAAGATCTTGTCGGGTCCGTGTATCGGGTCGGTCTTGGCGTTCGGGATGCAGAACTTGGCGTTCCGCGGCGAAGTGCTTGTCGTACCGGTGGCGATCTTGGCGGTCATCGGGTCCGGGAGCGGTTCTCGGTGAACTGGTCGGTTCCATGTCGGCGTACTTGGCGTTGCGTGAAGAGGATCTCCGAGTTCAGGGTCTCGGCCACCGGATCCGGCGACGGGGCTCCGAGGCACTTGTTACGAATCGGTGAAGAACTTGTCGGTGGATCTTCAGATCGACATCATTGCTCTTCGGTTTATACACGCCCTAGACGTGGACTAGGTAACCCCTGTGGTTCAGTTTCATTGGTTTCGGCTACTAAATGTGTGGACTGATCTTCACTCGATGTCGCACTTGCATCGGCCTAACGTATGCAAGCAGACATGGGAACAGCCGAGGTCGATGGAAGAGCTCGGAGGGCAGTGCCGTCCGACAGCGAAGGAAGCGCGGTCGAGCACTACTGAACTGCGGTCAGCGCTCGGAGGAGACACGGCAACACGCGACAGAGGCCGACGCGAAGGCGACGCAGGCGGCCGGAGATACGCAGTCATGGAGGGGCCGCACGGAGAAAGGGGCAGCGGTGGCCGGCCTTGGCGCAAGCAGCGGAGGAGGTTGCGGTCGGCTCCAGGACGGACATGCTCGACGGCGAGCTGGGAGGCAGAGGACGGTGGCGTCGGGGTAGGGCGGAGCCGCACGGGTCAACAGGAGGGCGATAGGGAGGGCCGACGCCGTCGGAGAACAGATGTCATGGCGGAGCTCATCGGCGCGACGACGAGGGATGAGCCGACGCGAGGAGGCGGCCGAAGGTTGCAGGGGAGGTGGCCGAGAGAGGCGGCGAGGAGGGCGTGTTCGGGACAGGGTGGAGGCACCAGCTGGAGAGGAAGACCGGAGGTGGCTCGCGGCGGGGCCCCTGGCGACGTCCACAGCAGAGCTTGGCCAGTCGAGAGCGTGGCAGCAGGCGGAGGTCGGGTGCTCAAGGAGGAGGTCGCAGAAAGGGACCATGCGGTCGAGGCGGCTCCGGCGAGGCGGAGAGAAGGCCGGCGGCGGGATGTAGAGCGAGGAGGCGGAGGCGGGAGGAGGTGGAGACGGGGGCGCGATGGGGACGAGGCTCGAGGCGGCGAGAGGGGCAGGAGAGACGCGTCTCGACACGGGCGTGGTCTTGAGTGGGCGGGCAAGCGGCGTGTGGTTGGCGGGTGAGGAGGCGAGGCGGTGGTGGGTGGCTAGGGTGAGGCGGCCAGGTGAGGTGGCGGCTGGTGGTTGGCTGGAGTGAGGTGGAGGGGTGAGGTGGAGGGAGGGGATTGGTCAGGGTGAGGTGGAGGGAGGCTGGGTAGGATAGGATTGGGTAGAAAAAGGTTTAGATAGTTCGGTTTAGTACTGGGGTGGCCGACTGGGTCGGATCAGCCCGGTACGGCTGCCCCTAAAAAATAAAATAAATATTTTAATATTTAAATCGGGGCTTTTGAAAACCATTGGTAGACAAAGCAAAATATTCCGGAGACCCGGGTTTTAATTTGAAATCAAGACGGGGCGTTTAGAAAACAAAAACAGGCTTTTCGAAAATAGTTTTATGCAAACAAATGCAAGATGACATGACGATGCTCAAATGCAATGTGGCATGATGACATGAGCATGCGGTCATGATGATGCAATGCACAAAAACAACGTGATTTTCTAGTAGTGGTTTTTGCGGGGCGCCACATACACAGCTACACCTTGTATCTCTAATGCAACCATGAGGTCCTTGAGAGCCTTGGGGAATTCTGTCTCACACTCCAAAGTCATTGTCATGAGTGGTCCTTTCCTTACGGCTTTGTTGATGGAGTTCATCTACAAATAGAGATGAGAGAGAAGATTAGACAAGTTTACGAGAAGAATAGACAAGTGTAGAAGTTGAAATTTTTTCCTTAGTGGTTTCCAATCCTAGGGTCATAATCCTATAGGCAACACAGTGCTCTGATACCATCTGTAAGATCCCTCCTTTGTAAAGGAAAAGGATCCCTGTGATTGCAATGCTAGTCCCTGGATCATTGCTAGCATCCACAGTTTAAGATGAAGTACACAGATACAAAGGTCATGTATTACATCCATTCCAGAGATAACATAGTCTTTACAACTCAAGGCCACAGGCCTACTACAAGAGTTTGAATAAGTAAATAAATATAAGTCTTCATCTTCATGTGCCACAGGCAAACATGTTGAGTGTAGACTCATGACACCTAATCCTCATCAGAGTAACCTACAACATCACAAGTTACAGCCATAGTGGGTCAATACTTTGGAATAGTATTGGCAAGTGATACGTTAGTAAATTTTAAGTGTACTATATTACTATATGCAATTTGGCTAAGTGTAGCTTGGCTTGCTTTGCTCAAAATAGGTTTTTCCTATTAGTTGAAATCACTAAGTTTTTCTTTGTCAAAACTTTTCCCAAGGAACCACCAATAGACATTGAGGTCCTTCACCCTTGTTCACCCAAAAGTTTTTACTTAGAAGTTGGAGTGATGAGATTCTTGATAGCTTCCATGTCTTGATGCTCAAGTTGTCCATTGCCATGGACTTGGCTAACTACTTAGATTTTTCCATCTGCAGAGGTTGTGCACTTTCCCCACCAGACTTGGTTTCACCAAGACAGGACCTTTCAGAAGCCTTCCCTTAGACCAAATGGACGCGTTCCAACCTATCATTCCCACTACCACCAACTGTCCAAATGGCTAAGTTCTAGCAACCTATGTGATCCAGGCAGAGCCCATATTGCCAAGTGGCTGCACTAGAAGCTTCTCAACACTTGGCCTCTAAAATCTCTTTGTTCCTGGGTGGCATACCACAAGTGAGATACACAAGGTAAACCATATCCATGGGCCTTGTGTAACCACTCAACCAAAAACCACCAATCAAGTCCCTTTCCACCCAGGTGATTCATTGACTTAGTTGTTTTATTAAGTAAAACATTAGTCCAGAGACTTAGAAATATTTTCACCATAGCATGTATAATTCACTAACCCTTGTTTGCTACTAGCTAGGCTAAGCATGGCATAGATAGTAACTTAACTTAGAAATTTCCTAGCAATTCTACAACTACTTAGGATTTCCCAACATGGCATTTGGCAAAAATAGTAACATGCAAGACTTAGCAAAATATTTCTAATGCTTGTATAAAAATATAGGGATAGACATATTCATGAAGTACCACTTGCCATGGTAGTTGGGAGAGTATCACTCTTCACAATGACAATCACTAGCACCAAAGTCTACACAAAGAATGGTAGCAACAAATTACACACAACATATACAAACAAACAAAAATACATATGCATGAATGCAAATGCTAAGTGATGATTTTTAAAACTCAACCAAGCAAGTGCATAGTACTGAATCATAAACAAGTCAAAAACTTGCTAAACCAAGTTTATTTGACACTAAAACAATTTCCTAAACAATTCATATGCTCAAAATAGTCCTAAACAAGTTTCAGCAAATAAAAACATTTTAACAGAAGCTAAACATTAAACACATTGCATAAACAGAATGGGCTTGTCCTCCTGATTCCAACGGTATAAAATTTGCCAAAATCTAACGTGGGAATCAAAAGTTATAGCTAAATCAAATTTGGATATAAATCTGATTTCAAATTCTGTTTTTAAACCAAACCCTAGCCACGCGTCTGTTTCCTATTGGCCCGTACCGGTTCGGGCGGATCGATCGACGCAGATCGTTGGATTTAAGTGAACGTGCACGGCTCAGATCTAACGTACCGCTTCGTTTAAGTGATTCTATTACACGCGTTGGATCTAGATCCAACGGCGCTTGATCAAACGACCAAGTTCTGGCGGTGGCGCAGCGGCGAGCGCTCGCCGATGGCGGTGTCGGCGTTCTAGGTCGCTCGGGGAGGGGAGAGTGTGCTCACCAGAATCGCAGTGACGAGGCGAAGCTCAACGTGGCGGTGGCTTGGCAAGGGGCGCGCTGTAGTGGCCGTGGGATCTCGTCGGAGTGGATGACAGGGTCGGGCTCCGGTGGACGGCGACGTTGGCGACGTTCTGCTTCGCCCTAACGCAAACGGAGGGCATCAGTGTGTGCGCATAGGTCAGGCGAACAAGTCAGCGTCAAAGAGGAGGCACGGGGCGGTCGGATTTTACCTTAATCACTCGCCGGAGTTGAGTGGCGGCTCGGTCGGTTGCGGGCATGAACGGGGACAGCGTCCTGGGTCACAAGCAGGCAAGCAAGGGGCATCAGAAGATGCACGAGATCATGCTGGACACATTCGTTTGAATCAGAGGCTCTCGGGCGGTCGGAACTCACCGGAATTTGCTGCCGGAGATCGCCGGGACAGCGGCAGCGTCGAGCGAGTTGCGAGCAGCCTGGTGGCGTGGAGAGGAAATTGGGTGAGGGGAAATGGCCGCGAGAGGGAGGTGCTTAAGTAGGCAGAGGCTCGACAAGAAACGCTCAGTGATTCAATGCCAATTACACCGCGGAATCAACGCAGCAACGGCCAGTGTGTTCGTCTTGTGATAATTTGGGAAGACGATGACGACGTGAGGGCCCACTTGTCGTGAATAGAGTAGAGGGCGGGTCCGGCGTGATCATGCGGTGCGCTGCAAGGCGAGAGAGAGGGGGGACCCGGGTGGGCTAGTTGGGTTGCTTCTGTTGATGGCCCAGATTAGTAGCACCGGCCCTTTTCCTTTTCTTTATTCCTTTTCTTTTTCTAATTTGATTTTCTGGAATGATTTTCAAATGAATTCAAACTCTATTTGAATTCAAATCTTTTCTGGATTTTTGCAGTGTGCAACAGTCACAAAACTTGGCATAAAACCATGTGGTCACTTTGAGTTGGCTTGGTCATTTCTGGAAAGAAAAAATAACAGTGACTTAGCACTTGGTTTGCAAAAGATTGAAAATGGTTTTGAAACCATTTTTATTTTGTATAAATTTGTTCAAACTCTACTATAAGATCCCTCCTTTGTAAAGGAAAAGGATCCCTGTGATTGCAATGCTAGTCCCTGGATCATTGCTAGCATCCACAGTTTAAGATGAAGTACACAGATACAATGGTCATTTATTACATCCATTCCAGAGATAACATAGTCTTTACAACTCAAGGCCACATGCCTAATACAAGAGTTTGAATAAGTAAATAAATATAAGTCTTCATCTTCATGTGCCACAGGCAAACATGCTGAGTGTAGACTCATGACACCTAATCCTCATCAGAGTAACCTACAACATCACAAGTTACAGCCATAGTGGGTCAATACTTTGGAATAGTATTGGCAAGTGGTATCTTAGTAAATTTTAAGTGGACTATATTACTATATGCAATTTGTCTAAGTGTAGCTTGGCTTGCTTTGCTCAAAATAGTTTTTTCCTATTAGTTGAAATCACTAAGTTTTTCTTTGTCAAAACTTTTCCCAAGGAACCACCAATAGACATTGAGGTCCTTCACCCTTGTTCACCCAAAAGTTTTTACTTAGAAGTTGGAGTGATGAGATTCTTGATAGCTTCCATGTCTTGATGCTCAAGTTGTCCATTGCCATGGACTTGGCTAAGTACTTAGATTTTTCCATCTGCAGAGGTTGTGCACTTTCCCCACCAGACTTGGTTTCACCAAGACAGGACCTTTCAGAAGCCTTCCCTTAGACCAAATGGACGCGTTCCAACCTATCATTCCCACTACCACCAACTGTCCAAATGGCTAAGTTCTAGCAACCTATGTGATCCAGGCAGAGCCCATATTGCCAAGTGGCTGCACTAGAAGCTTCTCAACACTTGGCCTCTAAAATCTCTTTGTTCCTGGGTGGCATACCACAAGTGAGATACACAAGGTAAACCATATCCATGGGCCTTGTGTAACCACTCAACCAAAAACCACCAATCAAGTCCCTTTCCACCCAGGTGATTCATTGACTTAGTTGTTTTATTAAGTAAAACATTAGTCCAGAGACTTAGAAATATTTTCACCATAGCATGTATAATTCACTAACCCTTGTTTTCTACTAGCTAGGCTAAGCATGGCATAGATAGTAACTTAACTTAGAAATTTCCTAGCAATTCTACAACTACTTAGGATTTCCCAACATGGCATTTGGCAAAAATAGTAACATGCAAGACTTAGCAAAATATTTCTAATGCTTGTATAAAAATATAGGGATAGACATATTCATGAAGTACCACTTGCCATGGTAGTTGGGAGAGTATCACTCTTCACAATGACAATCACTAGCACCAAAGTCTACACAAAGAATGGTAGCAACAAATTACACACAACATATACAAACAAACAAAAATACATATGCATGAATGCAAAATGTTAAGTGATGATTTTTAAAACTCAACCAAGCAAGTGCATAGTACTGAATCATAAACAAGTCAAAAACTTGCTAAACCAAGTTTATTTGACACTAAAACAATTTCCTAAACAATTCATATGCTCAAAATAGTCCTAAACAAGTTTCAGCAAATAAAAACATTTTAACAGAAGCTAAACATTAAACACATTGCATAAACAGAATGGGCTTGTCCTCCTGATTCCAACGGTATAAAATTTGCCAAAATCTAACGTGGGAATCAAAAGTTATAGCTAAATCAAATTTGGATATAAATCTGATTTCAAATTCTGTTTTTAAACCAAACCCTAGCCACGCGTCTGTTTCCTATTGGCCCGTACCGGTTCGGGCGGATCGATCGACGCATATCGTTGGATTTAAGTGAACATGCACGGCTCAGATCTAACGTACCGCTTCGTTTAAGTGATTCTATTATACGCGTTGGATCTAGATCCAACGACGCTTGATCAAACGACCAAGTTCTGGCGGCGCGCGGCGACGGCGAGCGGCGGAGCGCCTTCTGGTGATGCGGCGTTCTAGGTCGCTTCGAGGGGAGAGTGTGCTCACCAGAATCGCGATGGCGAAGCTCAACATGGCGGTGGCTTGGCAAGGCGCTATTAGTGGCCGTGGGATCTCGTCGGAGTGGATGACAGGGTCGGGCTCCGATGGACGGCGACGTTGGCGACGTTCTGCTTCGCCCTAACGCAAACGGAGGGCATCAGTGTGTGCGCATAGGTCAGGCGAACAAGTCAGCGTCAAAGAGGAGGCACGGGGCGGGCGGATTTTACCTTAATCACTCGCCGGAGTTGAGTGGCGGCTCGGTTGGTTGCGGGCACGAACGGGGACGGCGTCCTGGGTCACAAGCAAGCAAGCAAGGGGCATCAGAAGATGCACGAGATCATGCTGGACACATTCGTTTGAATCAGAGGCTCTGGGGCGGTCGGGACTCACCGGAATTTGCTGCCGGAGATTGTCGGGACAGCGGCGGCGTCGAGCGAGTTGCGAGAAGCCTGGTGGCGTGGAGAGGAAATTGGGTGAGGGGAAATGGCCGCGAGAGGGAGGTGCTTAAGTAGGCAGAGGCTCGACAAGAAACGCTCAGTGATTCAATGCCAATTACACTGCGGAATCAACGCAGCAACGGCCAGCGGCGGTGTTCGTGCGCGGTAATTTGGGGAAGACGGTGACGACGTGGACGGGGCCCGCTTGTCAGCGAATAGAGCGGAGAGGGAGTGGGGTCCGAGTGTCAGTGATGGTGTGGGTGTGTCTGCGCGTGCGAGAGAGAGAGAGAGAGGGGACCCGGGTGGGCTAGTTGGCCTGCTTCTGTTGATGGGCCAGATTAGTAGCGCCGGCCCTTTTCCTTTTCTTTATTCCTTTTCTTTTTCTAATTTGATTTTCTGGAATGATTTTCAAATGAATTCAAACTCTATTTGAATTCAAATCTTTTCTGGATTTTTGTAGTGTGCAACAGTCGCAAAACTTGGCATAAAACCATGTGGTCACTTTGAGTTGGCTTGGTCATTTCTGGAAAGACAAAATAACAGTGACTTAGCACTTGGTTTGCAAAAGATTGAAAATGGTTTTGAAACCATTTTATTTTGTATAAATTTGTTCAAACTCTACACTCAAACCAATCAACAAGGAAGCAAACAAACTTGGTTTTTAAAACACTAAGCTCTCAAATGAGGATGGGCATTTGATTTAAGTTTGTTCACATAAAATGATAGCACTATGTGCTTCTGTTTTCTTGAAATGAGTTTGAAATTGATCTCAATTCTATATGCATGCATGAATGATATGCAATCTTTGAAATCATGATTTTTAGGGATGTTACAATAACGATAACCACCGCGCGATGCTACACTCATTGGACCACACACATCGGTATGTATGATTTCCAATAAGTTCGTAGCTCGCTCCATCATACCAGAAAATGGAGTCTTAGTCATTTTACCCATCAGACATGCTTCGCATCTTTCAAGTGATTCGAAATCAAGTGATTCAAGAAGTCCATCGGAATGGAGTTTATTCATACGCTTCACTCCAATATGACCAAGACGACAGTGCCACATATAGGTTGAGTTATCGCTCAATTTCAAACGTTTAGCTTCAATGTTATTAATATGTGTATTTCCACTATCGAGATTCAACAAGAATAGACCATCTATCAAAGGTGCATGTGCATAAAACATATTACTCATATAAATCGAACAACCATTATTCTGGGACTTAAATAAATAACCGTCTCGCAATAAACATGATCCCGATATAATGTTCATGCTCAACGCAGGCACCAAATAACAATTATTTAAGTATAAAACTAATCCCGATGGTAGATGAAGAGGTAGCGTGCCGACCGCGATCACATAAACCTTTGATCCATTTCCAACGCGCATCGTCACCTCGTTCTTTGCTAGCTTCCGTTTATTCTGCAGTACTTGTTTCGAGTTACAAATATGAGCAACCGAACCAGTATCAAATACCTAGGCACTACTACGAGTACTAGTGAGATACACATCAATAACATGTATATCGGATATACCTTTCTTCTTGATGTTGCCGTTCTTCAAATCCGCCAAGTACTTTGGGCAATTCCGCTTCCAGTGACCTTCTCCCTTGCAGTAAAAGCACTCAGTATCAGGCTTTGGTCCAGCCTTGGTCTTCTTCTGTCACATCCCCAAACTTTAGATTTGGTCTTGCATATCATTCATAGCATTGCATCATATCTTTCCATGCAAAACCGTCGAGTAGAAAGGTTCGGCGAAACGTTATATTCAAAACCCTATTTTGTTTCGCTACGAGGTTCCAGCGGGGAGCTTTAGAGGGACTTGCAACAACCACCCCTGTAGGTTCGAGTTTTCACTCAAACTTTGACTGAAGGTTGTTCCCCTCGACGATACGAACCCGTAGGCGCGAGAATCGCTCCAATCGGAGTTCGTAGGCAAAAGACTCGGACGTTTTAGTAAACCGCCGGAAAACGGTCCGAAAATCTGGACCGATTTCCGAGTTCTAGTCTAACTCCGGACCGAATCAGTTTAGATTTCCGCGTGAGGCCCCACAAAAGGACCCACCTGGCCTCGTAACCCGCACCCACCAGCGCCGACCCCGCCGCCTCCACTCCTCCCGCGCAAGACGCCTCCCGAGCCGCCGCCGCCATCGCCCGCCGCCAGGTGCGGCGCCTCTCTCTCCGTTCCGCCACCCGGTGCCCGACCGCCGTCGCCTCCGCGAGCACGCCGCCGCGTCGCCATCCCGCCGCCTGCGGCGCCGCCCGTGGCAGCCCGGCTTCGGCACCAGCGCCCGCCGTCGCCGCCATCGCCGCGCCTCGCGCCTCGGCCGCCAGCGCCCGTGCATCCGCGCCCGCCTCATTGCCACGCTGCAAACACACACGCACGCGATACCGCATGCGATATAGCGTGTCTTCGTGCGCGCGTCTACCTACACGTGCACGCATACACGCACGTACGCGCGCCGCGTTAATTTTCTTGACCCGCTCGTTGATCGTGTACGTCCGTGCAGGAAGAACCCCGTCGCCGGATCCAATCGCCACCGCCGTCCGGAGCTCGCCGGAGTCCGTTTCGCCATCCGTTTCCGGTAAGACAGCAGCCACCGTCAGATCTCAGATCAGCGGCTTAGATCGTTCGTTGACTGGTCAGCATCCCAGGCGTTGACTAGTCAGACGCCCAGTCAGCGCCCAGTCAAACAGACACAGTTGACTGGGTCAATTTCGTTAATCCCTTTAGTTGGCAGATTTCGGTAGAATCTTGTAAATTGCGTAGAAATTCAACCGCTTGGCCAAAAATTGCAAATAAAATATGTACGAGTTCAGTAAGTAGTGTAGAATCTCGCTGTAGCTTTGGTTCAGACTTTTACTGTCAGGTCTAGTACAGTTTAATCAAACTAGTTAATGGCCTTTTCGGAGTAATAAATTCGTAGAAAAAGATCCGTAGCTCCAAAAATCGTGTGTGATATGTCCCTAAACTCGTGTAAACGAGGGGAATCTCATCATGAATTAAAAAGGTAGTCTTACAGTAAAAATTTCTGCAGTATTTTTCTAATGGCTTTCTGCAGTGTTTTTAATTACTCGGGAAGTTCTATAACTCCTTTTTGAGTACTTCCAATTGGTACTGTTTCTATTCAGAGATGCCTATGCGGTAGAATTTTCCCAAGATTTTACGAACAGTATACTACCGGTAGTGGATTATTTAAGTTCTAGCTCTAGTTTGGAGCATTACTTTTGTCTATTAGCTTTCCTAGCGCCAAATCTATTTTTCCATGCATGTATTCGGTAGTATTATGGATTAGAGTGAATTGGTGCATCTGTAGCACCAATTCACTTGCCGTTCTTGCATTCATGCATCATATTTGTTGTATATGTTGTGGATTGTTTGTTTATGAATGCAATTGTGTCGTGTAGATTGTGTTGAGTGCAACGCTTGCTCGTGTGAGGATTGTGCTCCAGACCGCTACAACCAAGGCAAGTAGATGCTACTTTATTCATGATATCGTCCTAATATTTTCAATGCATTGTCGTGTATTTTGTAGATGCATGTGTAGGATGATACTATCGCTATGCTATGTCCTATTATGTGGTAGGATCCTCTTTGTAGATGAATCACCGTTCGTAGATGTGCTTAGCCATGCTTTGTTGAACGAAGGCTGGGTTACATCATTGATACTTATTTTCTCAAAGTATTGGTTTGTGAAAACTAAAACAACTTAATCAATGAACCCCCTGGGTGTGATGGTATTGATAAATTTTGGTGGTTTCATTGCGGAAAGGCATCCAGGTATCCAGAGAGAATGATTGGCTTCTTTATTGTGTAGCTTACGTGTACAACCATGTGCCAATAATGGAATGGGCGGTTGGTTGGACTTAGTAGGTTGTGGTAACTCGAACCCGCGTATCCAGAGATGTAGAATTTTGGTAGGTTGGACCGGTGCGCGTCGGGATTGAGGAGCTACTTCCCGAACAGTCTCTTCTTGGTCTTCTCCCTATCATCACCCAAAATGAGAGTGATGGTACGAGCTGGGCTGGCCAAGTCACATGGGTAAAGTGTACTAACCTCTGCAGAGTGTATAATCTAATCGATTAGCCGTGTCACCGGTTATGGACATCTGAGTTGCTAGATATTGATTCCATGACATGTTTCTCGCTCATTCTAATTTCATAATTGTCTTAATATTGTTGGGTTAACTTAATTGGGATCTTTCCAAATAAAATCAAAACTGTTTATGAAAGTAGGACAAATGTATTTGCAAATGCAAGCCAGACACAGCTCCACTTGCCAAATATGCATGTAGATGTTAGTACTATTGTCTCCTTTACTAGCTCTACTTGCCATACATTCCATGTATTGACCCTTCGGGGCTGCTACGTTTCATGTTGCAGGTTATTCCGATTCTGATTGATCGTTATAGGCCACGGTACTCCACTCGGCACTTGTTCACTTGTGGGCAAATTGAAGATTGGAGGATATATTTGGTTTTGTTGCTACCTGAATAATTTGAGCTAGCTTTATGCTAAGCTTTTATTGTAATAATGGTACTCTGGATCTCTGTAGATCATGATACACGGTTATTTTGCTATGATATTCTATCTTACTCTATTGTGGGCCAATGAACCGATCCAGGGATTGGCATGTCACATAGAGGCCACGGTCTTTTCAGAACCGGGGTGTTACAGGATGGTATCAGAGCCCGTGTGTCGACTGTAGGATCGTGACCTAGGATTGGTTTAGGAAGCCATAGAATTATTAAGCCTATATTAACACTGTCTTTCCTCTTATGCCTTTCACCCTCGTAAATTCTTACCATATGCTATTCTCACACTTTCCTCTTTTACTTGATAGATGGGAGATGTCAGGACTGAGTATGTCACCATGGAGTCACCAAGGCCCTTTGCAAGGCAGTTAGCTCAGCTCTCTCATTCATTGGGATTGCCACTGCCTATGTTCAAGGGAAGAAGGTTGTACACCTATGGATATGGAGAGGATGCATGGGAGATTACTACCTTCATATTCAGAGATGCCGCCTTGCCAAACCCTACGCACTTGGTCTACACCAAGATATACTGCAACTGGGGACTTGTAATCAACTTGGCTGTACATGAAGCCCTGTCGCCAGGCCACTATGTCCGACACTCATCGCAGATTCACCCTACCGTGATTATGGAAGGCGTGATGAAGATGGGAACATTGTGGTTACCCCGAGCGACAGGAACAACATGCCGCCCCGTCGAAGGCACATAGAGGACATGGAGAGGGAGAATGGAGCTCTAGCAGAGAAGGTGAGGATGTTGAATGAGATTGCAGACTTTACTAGCAATGGGATGGTGGTCCAAGGACAGGAGATAGACACTTTGCATGAAGCTGTGGGAGTTCTGGAGACTGCCCTGATAGCCAGAGATGAGACCATAGCCCATCTTCATGGCACTGTGCAAGAGAATACCCAGAGCATACAACAGTTGCAAGGGACCGTCCAGGAAAGGGACCAAACCATTGAAGCTATGACAGCCCAGATTGCCGCTCTCCAAGCACAGCTAAATCCACCCTCTGATGATGACAATGGAGATGATGGCAACAATGATGATGATGATGACAGTAGAGACGACAATGATGATGAGGACGAGGATGATGATGATGGAGACGATGATGGTGGAGGAGATGAAGCTGTTGCTGTAGCAACTGAGGATGAAGAAGAAGAGGAGGATCCAGAAGAGGTGGAGTTTGAAGTCTCAAATGATGGTTCAGGAGAGGTGTACACTCCTCCGCCATGGTTGTACCGCGAGCCGAAGCGCCAACGCATGACCGCAAGGACCTACCTCAATCTCTTCAAGAAGTAGATAGAAGTCCACCAATTAGTCCACGTTTGGAGAACTCGTTAGGATTAGTCTCGATCGTTGTGAAACTTAGTCCGTGTTAGTTTAAAAGTGTTTAGTTGCTTATTTGTGTACTCCAATATCCCAGGATTTATTTGTGCAAATTTTATGAAAGAGTTATGGCAATTTGGTTATCATCTGTGTTATTTTCGCTGCAGTTTTTCTGCTGATACAGCAGTACTGCGCGATTTTTCATATTTTTTTGGTAACTCGGAAAAATCTGAAAAAAATTGGTCTGATGCGAAACTCTCTGTGCCATATGCACAAAAATTGGCTAATTTTTCTGACGAGTTTAAGTCAGGCGGAAAAAATCGTGAACGCTGCTGGACTGTTCTGGCAGATTGCTGTTTTGGTTGTTTAGTTGATCTATTGTTTAGTTAACCATTGCCAACTCTTGCAAAACTATTTCAGTAGTTATATGCTGCTAGGATAACACCTGGGATGTTGCTGGATCACTTGTTTGTTGATGTGTTGCTTGCTTGTGATTGTCTGCTAGTGTTTGTTGTTGATTGATCATATGCATGGGTAGAATCCTATTGTCGTAGTTGATTCTTTCTAAACTTACCTATGCTGAACCGCAGATGCCTCCCTGTCGCCAACCCACTGAGATGGAGCAGCTCATGGCAGCTTAGGCACAGCTGACCCAAGTGATGACTCAGTTCATGGCGAATCAGAACAACAACAATGGAAACAATCAGCCTCAGGGAGATGCTCTCACCAGATTTCTGAGGTTAAGGCCAGCTAGGTTCTCTACTGCAACGGAACCAATGGTTGCTCTTGACTGGTTGCGTTCAGTCAACAAGGATCTAGTAACCGTCGGATGCACTAATGCTGAGAAGGTGAGGTTTGCCGCTCACCTACTGGAGGGACCAGCCGCTTCTTGGTGGGACACATTTCAGATCACCTACCCGCTGGATACCGTGACCTGGGCTATGTTTGAGGAAGGTTTTAGGACCAACCACGTGTCTCCAGGAGTTCTGAGCCTGAAGAGGAAGGAGTTCCGCAACTTGCGCCAAACCAATCGCACCGTGGCCGAGTATATTGAGGAGTTCAACAACCTGTCCCGTTATGCACCTGAGGATGTTGACACCGATGCCAAAAGGAGGGAGAGATTCCTGGATGGCCTCAGTGATGAGCTTTCAGTACAGCTACTTGTGGTTTATTGCCCCACTTTCCAGGAGCTTATGGACAAGGCTAGGATCTTGGAAGGGAAGCACAAGCAAGTGGAGAACCGCAAGAGAAAGAGCAATACTCATCACTCTGGTTCACACCACAAGTCTCTCACTTCATATGATGGATACTCCAAGCATGGAGGAAGTGACCATGGGAGCCATGACCACCGCGATGGACATCGTCATGACAACCATAGGAGCACCCACCACAACCACAAGGGAGGACACCCTCACCACTCTGGAGGACACGGTGGACATGACTGCAACCGTGATCGCAACTTCGTGAAGAAGGATCTGAGTGAGGTGACGTGCTTCAAGTGCAAGCAGAAGGGACACTATGCTGACAACTGTCCGGAGAGTAAAGGACTCAAGCCAACCAACGGCGAGAAGGCCACAGTGAACCACATGAATGTGGAGGAGATTCCAGATGAGCCTGACCTTGTGATTGGTAAGTTCCCAATCAACACTTACCCTGCACTTATACTTTTCGATACTGGTGAATCGCATTCATTCATATCAAGGGCATTTGTGGATAAGTATAAGTTACCTACTGAGTCTATGAAAAGGTCTATTAGAGTGAGTTCACCTGGAGGAGATATGATAGCTAGCGCGGGATGCCGCGATTTAACTGTGATGATTGGAACACACAACTTCATTGCACATCTAGTAGTATTGGATTCACAGGGATTAGATGTCATTCTGGGTATGGATTGGATGTCTATGCATGGGGGACACATAGATTGCGCACAGAGAGCTGTTTCACTCAAAACCCCGGATGGTAAGAGGATTAGATTCAAGTCGGTTGCACGACCGAGAAGGTGTAAGTTGAATTCTCTTAAGGGGGTTAGCATGGATACTGTGCCAGTGATTAGGGATTACCCCGACGTGTTTCCGGAAGAGCTGCCAGGGATGCCACCTGACAGGGATGTAGAGTTTCTTATCAACCTGATGCCGGGAACAGGACCTATAGCAAAGAAACCATATAAGATGGATGTCGATGAGCTGAAGGAATTGAAGAAACAGTTGAAGGAACAGCTGGAAAAGGGATTCATTCAGCCTAGTGCGTCGTCATGGGGAGCACCTGTTCTGTTTGTGGAGAAGAAAGACAGCACCAAGAGATTAGTGGTAGACTATCGCTCGCTGAATGAAGTAACCATTAAGAACAAGTACCCTCTGCCGAACATAAATGACTTGTTTGATCAACTGGAAGGAGCAAAGGTGTTCAGCAAGATTGATCTACGATCAGGCTATTTCCAATTGAAGATCCGGGAGGAGGATGTACCGAAAACCGCCTTCACCACTAGGTATGGTTTATATGAGTATACGGTTATGTCTTTTGGACTAACGAATGCCCCGGCATACTTCATGACCATGATGAACAAGGTATTTATGGAGTATTTGGACAAGTTCGTGGTGGTGTTTATTGATGACATACTGATATATTCCAAGGATGATGCTGAGCATGAGAAGCATCTGCGACTGATTATGGAAAAGCTGAGGGAACACAAGCTGTATGCCAAATTCAGTAAATGTGAATTCTGGCTTAACACTGTTGGATTTCTTGGACACGTAGTGTCGGGATAAGGAATTGTTGTTGATCCAAACGAAGTGACTGCACTAACAGAGTGGGAAGTGCCCAAGAACGCAGGAGAGATTCGAAGCTTTTTGGGACTTGCTGGATATTACAGGAGGTTTATCGAAAACTTTTCCAAGATTGCTAAGCCGATGACTGAACTTCTGAAGAAGGAGAGAAAGTTTGAATGGTCAGACGTATGTGAAGCCAGCTTTCAGGAACTGAAGCGTCGACTAGTGACTGCGCCTGTTCTATGTCTACCAGATCTTCAGAAGGATTTCCAAGTGTACTGTGATGCTTCTCGACAGGGACTTGGTAGTGTGCTGATGCAAGATGGGAGAGTAGTGTCATATGCCTCGTGACAACTCAAGCACCATGAGAGAAATTACCCCACACATGACTTGGAGTTAGCATCAGTGGTTCATGCGCTCAAGGTATGGAGGCATTACTTAATGGGAAAACACTGTGATGTGTACACCGACCACAAGAGCCTGAAATACATATTTACACAGAAGGAACTGAACATGAGGCAAAGGAGATGGTTGGAGCTTATCAAGGATTATGATATGAATCTACACTACCACCCAGGAAAGGCCAATGTAGTAGCAGATGCTCTAAGCCGGAAGGATTATGCCAATGGATTGACAATTGGTGAATTGCCTGAGGACTTGTGCAAGCAATTCAAGGATCTTAGACTGGAGGTAGTGTCTGAAGGATATTTGGATACAATGGAAGTCCAACCGACGCTACAGGACAGGATCATAAAGGCTCAGGTAGGAGACAAGGAAATAGAAGAGATAAAGGAAAAGATGAAGGAGAATCGGGAAAAGGATATTCGCGAGGATGAGCATGGTACCTTGTGGTATGGAGATCGCTTATGTGCCCAATGACCTGGAGATAAGGGAGTTGATTCTGCAGGAGGCTCATAACTCGCCATACTCCATACATCCGGGCAACACAAATATGTATATGGATTTGAAGAGCAGATTTTGGTGGAACAACATGAAGGGAGATATCGCCAAGCATATTTCCCTATGTGATGTATGTAGCCGAGTGAAGGCAGAACACCAGAAGCCAGCAGGATTGCTACAGCCATTGCCCGTGCCGGATTGGAAGTGGGATAGAGTGGGAATGGATTTTATCACAGATCGCCCGGGACCAGGTCAGGATATGACTCTATTTGGGTAGTGGTCGATCATTTGACCAAGGTAGCCCACTTTATACCGGTGAAGATGACCTATACGAGTGCAAAGTTGGCCAAGATTTACATGGACAGGATTGTGTTCCTACACGGAGTTCCCAGGAGTATTGTATCTGATAGAGGCACCCAATTTACCTCACACTTCTGGCGCCAGCTACACGAGTCACTTGGTACTAGATTGGAGTTTAGCACAGCGTTTCACCCACAGACCGATGGACAGACCGAGAGGGTGAATCAGATTTTGGAGGACATGCTGAGAGCTTGCGCCTTGGCTCATGGCTCTAGTTGGGATGAGAATTTGCCGTATGCGGAGTTTTCCTACAACAACAGCTATCAAACCAGCATCAAGACGTCACCGTTCGATGTGCTATATGGGAAACGGTGTCGAACACCATTGCTATGGGATGGAGTAGGAGAACGTCAGCTGTTTGGACCTGATTTGATCAAAGATGCTGAGGAGAAGGTCGCCTTGATTAGAGATAGGCTGAAGGTAGCACAATCAAGGCAGAAGAGCTACGCTGACGCCAAGCACAAGGAAGTGGTGTATGAGATAGGTGATAGAGCATACCTCAGAGTATCGCCGCTTCGTGGAATCAAGAGATTTGGAATTAAGGGTAAGCTGGCACCTCGATTCATTGGACCATATCGGGTCTTAGCACGCAAAGGAGAAGTTGCTTATCAGTTGGAGTTGCCAGAGACTCTGTCCGCTGTTCACAACGTGTTCCACGTATCCCGGCTGAAGAAATGCCATCCGGAGATGGTGGATACACCATTGAGAGACACCGTACCGCTAGAGGAGGTTCAGCTGGAGAATGACTTGACCTACGAGGAGAAACCGGTCAAGATTCTGGAGACAGCAGAAAGGACTACCCGTACCAAGACAATCAAGTTTTGCAAAGTACAGTGGAGCCACCACACCGAAGAGGAAGCCACTTGGGAGCGTGAGGATGACATCCGAGAGGACTACCCACACCTATTTGCTAGCCGCGCCGAATCTCGAGGACGAGATTCATCTTAAGGGGGTTAGTCTTGTCACATCCCCAAACTTTAGATTTGGTCTTGCATATCATTCATAGCATTGCATCATATCTTTCCATGCAAAACCGTCGAGTAGAAAGGTTCGGCGAAATTTTATATTCAAAACCCTATTTTGTTTCGCTACGAGGTTCCAGCGGGGAGCTTTAGAGGGACTTGCAACAACCACCCCTGTAGGTTCGAGTTTTCACTCAAACTTTGACTGAAGGTTGTTCCCCTCGACGATACGAACCCGTAGGCGCGAGAATCGCTCCAATCGGAGTTCGTAGACAAAAGACTCGGACGTTTTAGTAAACCGCCGGAAAACGGTCCGAAAATCTGGACCAATTTCTGAGTTTTAGTCTAACTCCGGACCGAATCAGTTTAAATTTCCGCGTGAGGCCCCACAAAAGGACCCACCTGGCCTCGTAACCCGCACCCACCTGCGCCGACCCCGCCGCCTCCACTCCTCCTCGCGACGCCTCGAGGCTTGCCGCCGCGCCGACGGCCATCGCCGCGCCAGTGCGCCTCTCTCTCTCCGTTCCGCCACCTGCCCCGACCGCCGCCGCCGCCTCCAGCACGCCGCCGCCGCCATCTCGCCGCGCCGCTGCCGCAGCCACCGCGCCGGCCGCCGCCGCCGCCGCGCCATCGCCGCCCGCTCCGCCGCGCCGCTGGCCGCCATTGCGCACACACACACGCGCGCCGCGCACGCGATACCGCATGCGATATAGCGTGTCTTGGCGTCTACCTACACGTGCGCATACACGCACGCACGCTGCCGCCGTTAATTTTCTTGACCCGCTCGATCGTGGTACGTCCGTGCGGGAAGAACCCGTCGCCGGATCCGATCGCCACCGCCGTCCGAGCTCGCCGCACCTTCCGGAGTCCGCCGCCATCCGTTTCGGTAAGACAGCGATCACCGTCGGATCTCGATCAGCGGCTTAGATCGTTTGTTGACTGGTCAGATCCTGGCGTTGACTAGTCGACGCCTTGAGCGCCAGCAACAGACGCTTGACCATCAAATGCAGACAGATTGATGGTCAATTTCGTTAATCCCTTTAGTTCAACCGCTTGGCCAAAAATTGCAAATAAAATATGTACGAGTTCAGTAAGTAGTGTAGAATCTCGCTGTAGCTTTGGTTCAGACTTTTACTGTCAGGTCTAGTACAGTTTAATCAAACTAGTTAATGTCCTTTTCGGAGTAATAAATTCATAGAAAAAGATCCGTAGCTCCAAAAATCGCGTGTGATATGTCCCTGAACTCGTGTGAACGAGGGGAATCTCATCGTGAATTAAAAAGGTAGGCTTACAGTAAAAGCTTCTGCAGTATTTGTCTAATGGCTTTCTGCAGTGTTTTAATTACTCGGGAAGTTCTATAACTCCTTTTTGAGTAATTCCAATTGGTACTGTTTCTATTCAGAGATGCCTATGCGGTAGAATTTTCCCAAGATTTTACGAACAGTATACTACCGGTAGTGGATTATTTAAGTTCTAGCTCTAGTTTGGAGCATTACTTTTGTCTATTAGTTTTCCTAGCGCCAAATCTATTTTTCCATGCATGTATTCGATAGTATTATGGATTAGAATTATGTGGTGCAGCTGTAGGACCAATTCACTTGTCGTTCTTGCATTCATGCATCATATTTGTTGCATATGTTGTGGATTGTTTGTTTATGAATGCAATTGTGTCGTGTAGATTGTGTTGAGTGCAACACTTGCTCGTGTGAGGATTGTGCTCCAGACCGCTACAACCAAGGCAAGTAGATGCTACTTTGTTCATGATATCGTCCTACTATTTTCAATGCATTGTCGTGTATTTTGTAGATGCATGTGTAGGATGATACTATCGCTATGCTATGTCCTATTATGTGGTAGGACCCTCTTTGTAGATGAACCACCGTTGGTAGATGTGCTTAGCCATGCTTTGTTGAACGAAGGCTAGGTTACATCATTGATACTTGTTTTCTCAAAGTATTGGTTTGTGAAAACTAAAACAACTTAATCAATGAACCCCCTGGGTGTGATGGTATTGATAAATTTTGGTGGTTTCATTGCGGAAAGGCACCTAGGTATCCCGAGCGAATGCTTGGCTTCTTTATTGTGTAGCTTACGTGTACAACCATGTGCCAATAATGGAATGGGCGGTTGGTTGGACTTAGTAGGTTGTGGTAACTCGAACCAGCGTATCCGGAGATGTAGAATTTTGGTAGGTTGGACGGTCTGGCGTCGGGATTGAGGAGCTACTTCGAACAGTCTCTTCTTGGTCTTCTCCCTATCATCACCCAAAATGAGAGTGATGGTACGAGCTGGGCTGGCCAAGTCACATGGGTAAAGTGTACTAACCTCTGCGAGTGTATAATCTAATCGATTAGCCGTGTCCCCGGTTATGGACATCTGAGTTGCTAGATATTGATTCCATGACATGTTTCTCGCTCATTCTAATTTCATAATTGTCTTAATATTGTTGGGTTAACTTAATTGGGATCTTTCCAAATAAAATCAAAACTGTTTATGAAAGTAGGACAAATGTATTTGCAAATGCAAGCCAGACACAACTCCACTTGCCAAATATGCATGTAGATGTTAGTACTATTGTCTCCTTTACTAGCTCTACTTGCCATACATTCCATGTATTGACCCTTCGGGGCTGCTACGTTTCATGTTGCAGGTTATTCCGATTCTGATTGATCGTTATAGGCCACGGTACTCCACTCGGCACTTGTTCACTTCTGGGCAAATTGAAGATTGGAGGATATATTTGGTTTTGTTGCTACCTGAATAATTTGAGCTAGCTTTATGCTAAGCTTTTATTGTAATAATGGTACTCTGGATCTCTGTAGATCATGATACACGGTTATTTTGCTATGATATTCTATCTTACTCTATTGTGGGCCAATGAACCGATCCAGGGATTGGCATGTCACATAGAGGCCACGGTCTTTTCAGAACCGGGGTGTTACATCTTCGTCGGTGCGGTAACTTTTTTACCACCCTTCTTGAAGTTTCCCTTTTGCTTAGACTTTCCTTTCTTGAATTTGGTGGTCTTATTGACCAACAACACTTGATGCTCTTTCTTGATCTCCACTTCTGCATATTTCAACATGGAGAAGAGTTCTGGCAACGTCTTGTTCATGTTTTGCATATTGTAATTCATCACAAAGTTCTTGTAACTTGGTGGCAGTGATTGGAGGACACGGTAAATCCCCAAAGCATTAGGAATCACTATACCCAAACTTTGGATTTTGTTTGCGTGCCCATACATCTTAAGCACATGCTCACTGACGGAGTTGCCCTCTTCCATCTTGCAGTTAAAGAACTTTTCAGAAGCCTCATAACTCTCAACTGTCGCGTGAGCCTCAAATATCATTTTGAGTTCACGAACATATCATGTGGGTCATGGTTCTCAAACCTTTTCTGAAGATCTGATTCCAAACCATACAAGATAGCACCGAACTATGGAGATCGATTCTTCCGGTGAGGTAAACGTTCTTTACTTCATCGGTAGCATCACCGCGGAGTCACCCATGTGCATCCAGCACATAGGTCAAATTACCAGCATTGAGGACAATCCTCAAATTGCGGAACCAATCCGCGAAGTTGCTTCCATTGTTTTTCAACTTTTCTTTCTCTAGGAACGCATTAAAATTGATGGTAGGGGCCTCCATTGATCTACAACATATTTGCAATAGTTTAGACTAAGTTTATGACAAATTGAGTTCTAATTAATAGTTAAATTAATCTAGGTGAACTCCCACTCAAAACAATATCTCTCACATTGTTTTAGTGATCACACGAACCAAATCCATCACATCAAAACCGATCATCATGAGAGTTGATGTAGCTTCAATGGCGAACAATCGACATGTTCATCATATCTACTATATGACTCATGCTTTACCTTTCGGTAATCCGTGTTCTGAGACCATGTATGTACATGCTAGGCTCGTCAAGATCAAACCTTAGCTTCCGCATGAGCAAATCTGGCTTGATCACGTTGTATATACTTGCAGAATCTAACACACCCGATCATCACGTGGTGCTTCGAAACAACAAGCTTTAGCAACGGTGCTTACTAAGGATGAACACTTTAAAACTTGAAATTTATGTGCATGAGGGATCATCTTATAATGCTACCGTCGTTAACTAAGCAATACAAGATGCATAAAGGATTAACATCACATGCAATTCATAATATGTGATATGATATGGCCTTTTTTCTTGTGCTTCCGATCTCCATCTTCAAGCACGAACATGATCTCCATCATCACCGGTATGGCGTCAAGTTAATGGCGCCGCTTCATGGTTGTCGTCCACCGGCTTCAACTATTACAACTACTTTGAATAGACATGCGGGTCTTAACAGAATTTAAAGACAACCATATGAATCAAATATAATCACAATCATGGCCATATCACATCACAGCACACCCCTGCAAAACAAAGTTAGACGGCTCTAATTTTCTTTGCATATTTTACGTGGTTTGGGGCTTTCAATAAGTGTCGATCTAACTTACGAACAAGAACCACAACGTTGATGTTTGAACTATCAAGTGCCCGTTGTAAATTGGATTTATACTATAATGGGAGAGAGACACACCCGCAAAGCCACTTATGCAATACAAGTTGCATGTTGAGCGTGGAGCAAGTCTCATGAACGATGTCATGTAAGGTTAGCCCGGCCGCTTCATCCCATCATACCGCAAGATTCAAAGTATACAAGAAGCAATTGATAATAAAATCACCACCGCCCACAATGACCATTGTGTACTACTCGTGCAACAGATCTACATATAGACACGGCTATGATACCACTGTAGGGGTTTGTAGCATGGAAAACAAAAAAATTCTACCACATGCAAACAAACAAGCCAAGATCTATCTACTAGATTGTAGAAAAGAGTCGATAGAGGAACTCACCCTCGAAGATTCCAAAGCGGTTAACGAGAGCAGATTCTCGTGGGTGATGTAGTCGTACTCTTGCCGATCTCAAGATCGCGTAGACGATACTTCCGGCGCTGCGTTCCGGCAGTGCTTCCGCAGTTGGTCACACGTTCGGTACTCGATGAAGACCTTCCTCTCCCTTGTTCCAGCAGGCAGCAGAGGTTGTAGCACTCTCCTCGTGATTCCGGCAGCACGACAACGTGGTACCGGAAGTAGACGGGAGATCTCGCAGGGCTTCGCCTTAAGCTGGAGCGAGTATGGTGGACTATGAGAGAGGCCTTGGCGATCTAGGGTTTAGAAGGCACCAAGGGGAGAGTGTAGCCGGCGGCTAGGGTTTGGGATCACCCCAACTCGGCAAGTTGGTGGTGCCCTAGGCGGCAGCAGCAGCAGCAGGGGTGGTGGCGTCGGCAGCTTAGGGTTAGGGTTTCGGGGTGTGAGAGGTGTAGGCTAGAGGGGCACCCCTGCCCCTTCTTTTATAGGTGGGAGGGTGCCGGTTGGGAGGAGGGAGTCCTCCCCCAACTCGGCCTCCTTGGCCGGCGGTGGAGGGAGGAGGACTTCCTCCCCAAGTAGGTTTCCTACTCTCCCTCCACCAAGCAAACTTGCCGTTTGACTTTTCAAATTGGCGTTTGACTTTTCAAACTAGGATTTGATTTCTCCCTTTATTTTGCCCAGCCATGATACCTAGTACATGATGCAACCATTCCACATTGTCATGACACATTCATGTACCCTTCCCTTGGTCTGGGACCTTCCGGAACCTTCTAGAACATTACCGATGAAAACACTGGAATCATTCCCCAACTCCGAAACAGGACTTTCCTTATATGAATCTTATTCTCCGGACCATTCCGGATCTCCTCGTGATATCTCGGATCCCATCCGAGACTCCGAACAACATTCGGTCTCTTACTCATCATTCCATAACTACTCAACAACATCGAATCCTTAAGTGTGTCTCCCTACGGTTCGTGAATTATGCGGACATGATCGAGACACTTCTCCGATCAATAACCAATAGAGGAATCTGGAAATTCATATGGCTCCCAGTGCGATCGAATGAACCACTTACATACGATACCAATTTCCCTTTGTCTCATGATAGTTTACTTATCCGAGGTTTTGATCGTCGGTATCTCTGCATACCTAGTTCAACCTCGTTACTGATAAGTACTCTTTTCTCGTTCCCGTGGTATGTGATCCCTTGTGAGCCAGTCACATGCTTGCAAGCTAATTAGATGACATTCCACCGAGAGGGCCCAGAGTATATCTATCCGTCATATCGATGGACAAATCCCACTCTTGATCCATGTGTCTCAACCCATACTTTCCGAACACTCAATGCCACCTTTATAGCCACCCAGTTACGGTGTGGTGTTTGATGTCATCAAAGCATCCTTCCGGTGATGGTGATAAGCATGATCTCATGGTCGAAGGAATTAGGTTACTATGTATCAGAAATCTTATAGCAATTGAACTATTAAAATGACTTGATCTTTATGCTACGCTTATCTATAGGAGTATGTCCATCATATCATTCTCCTAATGATATGACCTTGTTATTAACAACATCTCAAATGTTCATGATCAAGAAACCATGATCATCTATTAATCAACAAGCTAGTATTATAAAGAGGCTTTACTAGGGACTCTAATTTAGTTTACAAATCACACAAGTATTAATGTTTCTTGTCAATACTATTATAGCATGAATGTAAACATTTATCATAAACACAAAGATATAATAATAACTACATTTATTATTGCCTCTAGGGCATATCTCCAACACTTGCCGCGGGTTTCTCTCGGCCTCGTCGGTGACATCGACTGCGACACAAGCAAGGAATCAAAACCACAACCTCAAGAACAAATATGAAGGAAAGAGCTGCGGTCAGCAACTTACCATGAGGATCTGAGGGGCCGTCATCTGCCAGGACGGGAAACCCTTCGGGCTCCGTCTAGGGGTAATTCTTCGGCTTCCTGTCCTCCAAGAAGGACGGAAGCGGGAAGTCGCCCATACCGTCCTTGGCTAGCTGCGCCATGAACAACTAATCAAAAAGGGGAGCATAAGGCACCCAAGGAAAGCTACCGGTAACAAGGAGCGAGACGCAAGATACCCAAAGAAAAACTTACCCGAGGCGGCAGGCGGCCATGATGATACGGAGGGCAGGAATACGCCCAGGTGGCCTCCATGCGGAACTTGGAGATCATGGAGACCCAGTTCCACAGGTCCCGGTAGGGCACATCCTTCCGCGACGTCCTCATCGGATCGTTGGCGGTCGATATGTGGCACATCTTGTGCGACCGCTTCTGCAACGGAAGCACGCGACGCACCATCCACGACAAGGTGATGTCCCAGGCGGTGAGCCTCTCCGTCTCCACCATCGTCTCCAGCTGGGTGGCCATCCGGTCGAGGTCCGTCGTCGGGCCCATGCTCTTCGTCGCCCAGCCCTTCTGCGTCGAGGGCAAGTTGGCGAAAGGCGGAAGGCAGATCCAGTCAATCTCTGTGGCATTGCTCACATAAAAATATGAGCGCTGCCATAGCTTGACGGTGTCGGGGAGCTCGAACCGCGGCATCGGTGAGGAGGACCGCGGGTAGATGGGCGCAGCAGCCCGTATGTGTCAGCGAACCACCGTTGGAGGTGTTCTGGGCCTTGAAGTGGAAGAACTTGAGAAAGTTCGCCACCTCGGGCCACACCCCAAGATATGATTCGCAGCAGGCCGCATGATGTGACAGCTGCGCAATGGCGTTGGCGCTCAAGTGATGAAGCTGGAGATCGAAGAAGAGAAAGAGCTGGAGGAGGAAGGGGCTGAGGGAAGGCCGAAGCCTTGGGCAAAATGTGCGAGGAATATGACGCGCTCCCCCAACCGAGGATCCGGCACCAACTCCCCCTCCGGCGCGAGCCGGTGCTTCACGAGCATCAACGAGGGAAGAAACCTCCCCCGCCGGTACTTGTTGACAAGCTCGTCGGTCACAAAGGACCCGCACCAGCCGCCGCGCTGCTCCGGCAGCATCTCGACAGAGGAGGTGGTTGTGGTGGACGGGTAAGAAGTGGCCGACGACGACAAGGAGAAGGCGTACAAGAGCAAAGGGCGCTGGAGTACGAGGGAAATATCAGCCGGGGGATGGATAAGTGTGGGAACTGATCCTTACCAGAGCTCTATTTATCCCCGTAGACGGCACTGTCACCTCTTCGGATTCTGCGCGACGCGTGGCGTCGCGGAACAACAGCCACACGACGCTTCGGTTCCAGATCCTCTGCGCCGTCATAATCGCCACAGAAGATCCGCGGGCGTTACCAGGAGACGAGGCGTGCGTGCTCGCCCCGAGAAACTACTGTGGCAAGTTGCGTACGCAGTTGCCAAAAACTGACGCAGCGAAGCGGAAGTCAAACTGACGCGACGTGCGCTAGAGCCGCAGTCGTGGGTGACGATATCAACGACGTCATCAACCTAAACGTTTCATCTTCAGCTGCGCCAGCCGGTACCTGCATTCGCTGTTTACACCAAGTGGACGGCCATCGATTCCGCAGCCAGTTAAATCCAGCCGGAAAGCAAAAGCAAAAGCCGTAACCAGATGCAACAAAACAACTCTCTCAGTACAAGAAGGAGCACGAAAGATCTTGCCCACTGGCCAAGCCCATACGTGCCCAGGGACTAGTGTCGGGGGGATAACCCCCGGGTGGGGAAAGCCAGGCACAAGTAGGCCGGCTCCAGAAGATGCAGGCCGCCTGGCCTCCAGGAAGGACAAATCTAAGCTAACTGGCGAACACGCCCGGCTGGCCCGTCTAGCCGGTGGCCACAAGAACCGGCCGGGTGGCCATTTCCATCTGGCTCACCTCGGGTTCGATGGAGAGCACGGAAGGGATGACGCTCCGTGCGGGGTACGCCTCTGGCTCTCCCTCGTCATCGGGCTAGCTGGCATGCCGTCATGGCCAGCGCTACCCGACGAAGATAAAGCAAGGTGGTCGGCTGGACTGGCGAAAGCAGTCCGGGTGACCGTTAAAGAAAGTATGACGCCCCAAAGGAATCCTGAGTGACCACTAAAGAGAAGGATGACGCTAAAAGAAGGGCGGACTGGGTCCTGGCCCACCGGCTGGGTCCTGCAGCCGCCCTGTCCTGTAAACCCATATCCAAACAGTAAACCCTAGGACCCGATCTGTAATCTGCCCCTCGGACCAGTATATAAGGGAGGGCAGAGCTAGGGTTCTAGGTAGGCAACGATAGAAGGATATAAGTGCTAGCATCAAGTTCCCATCTTCCTCTAGCTCTCAATAGTCGCTAAGGAAACGGCTCAAGGAGCATCTGTACTAAGCATCAGCTCCCATATATAGTTCATCTTGCAGGAGTAGGGGTGTTACATCGCCAAGAGGGTCCCGATCCTGGATACGTCGCTGTGTTTGCAGTTCACCGTGTCCAACCCGTTGCGTGAGCCACCAAATGCATCCGTGTGTCCCTTTTTTGTTATCCCCGATGATACTGCCGTGTTCCACGCCACGACATCACGTGAATATCCCGTCTGATCTAGATTTAGGGGATACATCTTGCTTGAGATGTGCAGCTTCTGCGTCCGTGTGCTAGTGAATGACCGATGTCAACTCTGGCAGAACCACTCTCGTGCGCACAGGCTTCTTCGAAGGTCACACGCGAGCGGGCGTGTGCCTTGAACTATTGTTTTTTGCAACAACAACAACAACAAAAAAAGCCTCATCCTAATGTATGCTCCATATGAAAATCTCTTTGTATCCTCCTGATAATTGTGCAACCCTAGAAATTATGATAGATGGAACGGTGATCCTTACCTATAGCAAATGAAAGAACAACACAGAATGGGTGTCACGGATTTCGAAACGTGTTTTAATGTATAAATAAATACATCTAAACGTGTTTTAATGTATACATGTATCTAAACGTGTTTTAATGTATCTAAACATGTTTTAATGTATAAATAAATACATGTAAATCTAGATAAGTCTACTTTTCGAGACGGAGAGTATAAAACATCTCGGAAGCAGAAAACAGCCCAAATGAAAAGGAGAGACTAATGTCTTGATCACAGCAACATATGCCTAGATGCAAAACCCGCAGAAATAGGAGACTGTTGTTTTAACCACAGCAACAGAGGAGAGACTGCTGTCTTGCCCAAACTAGTGCAAAGTGACACAAGTAGCAATCTAGCTAATGGAACGTGCAATTTACTCTGGTCTTATTAATCCATGCTCTGTATATAACTAGTTCCATTTAGCATGCATAAGGTAGATCGAACCAGACATCGTAAGAGCTATACAAAGACTGGAAATATGACACTTTTAGTGCTGTGTAAGCCAGTAAATAAATAAAAATGAAGCAGTCTGTTTACATTATGACCATGGCTATCCTTCAGCTGCAGCCTAAATTGGTACAGGGTAAGCCATGCATAAGTAAAGCACACACGCACACACACAGATCACGTTGTGACAGTAATTTGGGGAAGTTACAACGGATTTCCGCTACATTCTCTACTCGTACCATTTCTAGCATGATTATCTTACACGCCCTTGTTTGGGCCAACAAATATATTTACAAATGAAAGAATATTGTACAAGTCGACCCGAAGAAGGCCTACCAGCAGCGGTCAGTGCCTCTGGCATTGCAACTGGCTCAGCCTAGTGTTGAGGGCTTCAATGTATGTGCGCAGTCGGTGTCGGTCAGATCTTGTTAGGGACAAAGGGGGGTTCAGGGCGAGTGATGGCGCCTCAATCAGGAGAAAACGCAGCATGCATATTGCCTTTGTATACCGTGATATGGCAATTGCCACTTTCCCCATCATCTCATCAACCTGCAATTTAAGATCAGAAATAAATAAAAAATCAAGTAGATGGACAAAGATAAAACAATGCCAACAGCTTTTTTCTGGGATGAAAGAGGAAGTGCTTTACTTACACCACCATGCCTTCCTGATTCAAGTGCAGACTGAAATATTATTTCAACCGCGTCAGGCATAGCTGTAGCATCTGCATGCATTAGCTCACTATCAGCATAAAAAAAGAGTCTTGCCAAATAACAGCTCATGGCCCCAAGCAAGGTATAGTACCAGGGATCTGTCCTACAGTGCTGGCAAGTTCTTCAGCATATTCAACAGCAATGAGAAACTGCCTCTCAATCTGCATGAACTCGTCATCAGCCATACTGACATCGTGCGAAGGACTCTCTCTTGCAGCTGAAGCCGCATATGAATTGCATATGTGAATTGCTTGCTTCCAGGTTGCAAGAACAATTAGCTGGATAGAGAATGCCTCTAAGTGCCTGCCACCTTTTATCTTCAGGTGGTTGACCAGAAAAACATAAAGTGAAGTTAGCAGTCTCATCGAAAGTACAAACAAACTTTAGGCAGATCAATGCAATACAAGAAGAGGGTTCGCTGCAGTAAGAAAAGCAGACATTTGAACAGAAAGTTCCAATATCTCAAGAGGTTGATGAATTAAAATAGGAAAGCAAGGAGTATACAAAGACTAGCAAGTCATCAAGCAGATAAATTTACCTCTTCTTTGACAAACTCCACTATAGTAGATGCATACTGCCCCAATAATCTAATCCTTGTCAGATAGTCAGATGGTGGTTGATCCAAGCCATCACTCAGGTATGCAGATCCCTGTGAAGTACCAGATACTGGAGAACAATGGCTGTCCAAGCTACCAGTTCCACCAGACTGTTGCCTGTTTATTGTGGTACCATGTATTGGCATCGGTGCACTCGGAGCAGCTAAGTTTGGTGGCCAAACCGAAGGATTGTCATATTTCAACGGCAAGTTGTGCTGTTGAGAGGCACTTGTTGAAGAAGAGGATCCTTCTTGATGTCCAGACACAAAGACATATTCCTGATCTACAAACTCTAATGAATCAATGATAGGGGAATCTACATTACAAAGTCAAAATAATAAATTCAGTAAGAACTATTCATGATGATAATAAGGAAGCGTGTGATAATCACAAGACTTCAGTACCTTCTCGATAACCACCACCTTTAGGGTCATTTCCTTCACCAGTCTTGGTTTCCTTAGTCCTTTTTCCAGTATGGTCCAGACGTTGACTGCTAGGTACATGATTGTTACCCATAATATATCTGGAGAACAGACTTGGATGCTTCGATGGGCTCTGACCTGAAGTTTTATCCGACTTTTTATTTATGGAAAACACATCAGATTTCAGTGGGCTATTGTTCTCAGGAACAGGACTCTCATCCTGTCCAGTTGACAAATCTAAAGGGAATGGCATACAATCTTCTTGAGAACTTTGGCTCGAAAGCCTCGTTGGACTGCTTTTAATGAAGGGAAAGCCATCTCTTGTGTCTGATGGTGTCCGACTGCCAATGCAATACAGAATATCAAATGCATTGCATGATGTGGTGCAAAGAGCAAAAAGTATCACAAAGATATTACCTCAAAGCTCTCTCTGGAGGATGTTCAAAAAGAAATGGATGTTTCACAAACTCTTCAACTGTAAGGCGTTCCACTGCATCAATTATACAGATTAGTTTAGTACCATTAACACTAGCTCCTATATATATGGTAATCCCTCCGATCCATAATAAGTGTCGTTGATTTAGTGCAACTTTGTACTAAATCAGCAACACTTATTATGGATCGGAGGGAGTAACAGATTGCATAGTGCGCTTTAATCTATTTCTTCTGAAAAAATCACAATGTTTAATGATCTCCTGAATGATAGGTCACTAGTCTTAATTTTCAAATAGGTAAAAGGTACAATTGTGAGGATTCTTAAAACTAATATACTTGCACAGGCAAATATTTGCATCAGTAAACAATGATCTTTCTCTGGTACAACCTAGCTCACAACTTCACATATTATTACAACAGACTTATAATATCTAGAGTCCTTTAGTCTCACAACGATTGATTCTGTGCTACAAAAAAGATTCATCTGAACTGTTAAGGCATACTATGTTCAACACTAAATTCAGGAAAGGTTCAAATGAAGTCAAGAGAAGGAAAAAGGACCAGTTACAATGCCACCTAAATCTACTCTTGAGTGGTACCAATCATTTTCTTCCAAATATCTACTGGGTCACACTAATACTGCTGAATGCATCACCTCACCAGATAGAAATATAAGAAATAATGACGTGACGGAATTCCCTTGAATAAGTTAGTTTTCTATGATACTCCCTCTGTTCCACAATATAAGCATTTTTTATAGCAAGCTAAAACACATTGGTGATTTGTACCTGAATTGATTCGCAGTAACTTTCCGCACAAGTCAATGCAGTCGTGGCTCAACTCACAACCAGGTGGAAATCGTAATTGACCTGATTTTAGTATGTTTCTCATCAACTGATGAAGTAACAAAAATTAGCATTAGCAGTTGTAGGCACATACTATTTCAAGAAAGGTGAAGCAATCATATCATGTTAAAAACATGGAGAGAAACCTGGATTTGACTATCCCCATTAAAAGGTGGAAATCCAGTAACAAGTTGATATAAAATAATACCAACACTCCACAGATCTGCCTGTTCTGTCAGCAATCGAGAACGAAACATAGTCAAGAACACGTAACAGTCGTTCACAGAATCCATCGGGAAACAGGAAAAATGACCTGACCTTTGCATCATACTTCTGAGCTTGCATGACTTCTGGAGCCATGTAAAGTGGTGAACCACAAAGTGTTTCAGCTAGACCATAAGGCTCCAAGAATCTGCTCACACACATACACAAAAATAAATGAATGTAACAGAAACAGACAAGTACCATACCCTGAAAAACAAAAGCTATCCAATAGTTGACGGCTTCATTCGTCCAGTAAACCACTTGATCCAACCATTATGACCGGTGTGAATAGGAATCTGGGGGTGCAAGTTTTGCAAACAGGTGTAATTTTCAAATGTTGCAGAAACCATCTCAAAATGAAGCACGGTCGTTTTTTCCGTCAAAGTATTTGCAGACCAACTCTGTTTATTGTGGAAGTTTTCTTCTGAAATGTGGGACACTTTTTTGGCCACAATGTTCACATATTCACTTCAGATCAGATGTCAACTTTTGAACTTGAGACTGCAGATTTTTGCTAAAACTAGGTAAAATTGATCGACCATTGAAAGATGTAAGCCCATTAAGCGTTAGGACGAGATAGTGTGCATTTTGCAGTTGAAACAGAATAGTAACCTACTAGTGCAGGACACATATCAGTTAAGAAATGGGCAGACCCATTTGGCCATGGCGTGGTGTCAGTTCCAATATTCTGGCTCAGGCCTGGTGTCAAAGCACTAGTAGCTCAGAGAAAATAAAATCATGAATAACAGTGAAAAACTAACAAAAGCTGATTGACTGAACAAAAAAGATGTGTGCCAGCATGAAAAGAAGGTTGGAACTTGGAAAGGGACAGGATAATCGAAAAGCAATACGTATGCCAATGTTTTGATATGTAATGCTACGTTACATGACATCTAACAAGAACATAGATAAAAGTAAGGATTTGTAATTCGGTTCACAAAATGAAGGTCATGTGCGAAGAGATTCTATCTCCGGAAATGAAAGAAACAGAACAGAAGTAACTCACTTTGCAAATCCAAAGTCGGCAATCTTCAAGATGGAATTTTCGCTATTTGCAACAAGAAGAATGTTCTGTTTGGACAACAACAAAATTCATAATTCAAAGCTTGGAAAAAGTCAAAGCAACCATACAAAGTGAAAATATTTATTGCGTAGACTCTAAATCATGAAATACACAGATAAAACTTAACACCGACAAACTGACCTGCGGCTTAAGATCCCGATGAACCACGTTTTTTTCACGAAGCATCTGCAGACCACATGCTGCAGAAACAAGGGATTATGAACAAGGCGCAAAAAAAAAAATCAATCGACCATGCCAACAGACATGGGATTTAGGAAGATGCTTGCCTAGCTGCCGGATGAAATGCTTAGCAACAGTTTCAGGAACCCTTTTGTGCTGTAGAAGGTAAGAGTATAAATCACCACCTCGACAGTACTCCAATATGAGATATATCCTCCCACCATCCTAAAAGCAGTATACAAGACAGAGACTTGTCAGTCAACAGTTCGGTATGATAATAAGAAATTTTTGTTACTCCCTCCATATCACAAATATATGACGTTTTAGACACTGACAACAGTCTTGAGGATTTACATTTGACCACTAATTTTACTATAATATATGTGTATAGAAGACAAAAAGAAATATGGATGTACTTATCGAGACAAACGTAAAATTATGATCTACAAGTTCTGCATCTAAATATTCAAATACTATTTATTCATAGTCAAAGTTTAAAAGTTTGCTTTAGATATATGAGGGCATTACTAATTCTAGGTGTGTAATTTCTTAAAATCATTACACTCTCACAGATACCAGGTTCCGACCCATCCTTTGCTTGGGGTCCACCTAGGAAGCATCCCCAGCCCAAATCGAACTAGAGGTCGCCATCAGAGCTCCCAATTCTTGGCACAAGATGCCAATACGCAGGCTAAGGCCTAAGAGATCGGGGGGCAGGAGGAGAGAGAGGAGAGGGCGGTACCCTGACAGAGTCGTGGAGCGCGATGATGTTGGGGTGTCGGATTTGGCGGAGGATGTCGACCTCGGAGAGGAGGCTGTCGCGGAGCTTGGCGCTGAGCCGGTCCATGGCGATCTCCTTGACGGCCACCTCGGTCCCCTTGACGCGGTGCTTCCCCAGATAGACCTGCGAGTAGGCCCCCGAGCCGATCCGCTGCAGCAGCATGTAGTCCCCGACCCGCCGCCCGCCGCCGCGGTCCTCCATCGTCGGGGGCTACTCCTCAGGTGCTACGGGGCGCCGTCGTGATTACCTTCCCCTCGACTTTTAGCCGGTCGGGCGGCGGGCGGCGGGGGGAGGGAGATTCCGCCGCGGGGAGAAGAGAAGCAACCGTGTTGGTGTTGCTGGGGAGAACGGGAAAACAAACCGGAGGAGGAAGAGGCGAAAAAAAAAAAGTGGAGAAGGGAAGGGAACCAAAGGAAGCCGGGTCTTCTTCACTCGGCGGCGTGCGTGGTTAATGGTTATCCCTATCCTCCTCCTCCTCCTCCTCCTCCTCCTCTGCTCGCGCTGCGAGCGAGATTCCTCCGTCTTTCGCAAGATTCTGACTGGTGGAATATGATATCCCTGCCCGTTTTGGCCACAAGCGGTCAAGCGCAGGATTATATACGTATTTATATTTACGGGTATTGCATCATGATGTTGGTTTCCTTTTTTGCTAAAATAAAATAGGGTACTACATACATGTATTTATGTTGCTACGTGTTCCAACTTATGTGGTTCTAACATGCGACTGTATGGTCATTTTGGTGTACCAATTTATTAAAGGAATTCTGGTCGGAGCCGTGTTAGGTACTCGGAGATTGTATCCGATTATGCGTCCAACGGGGGGTCAATTGCTACCAGAAGCAAACACCACGCCACACGTCATGGCTAGCTGATTGCTGCTCAGCATGTAGGTCCCCCAAAAGCATTCCGAATTTGGACAAGTAGAGCACACAGAAACTGTCAACAAAAAAGTGGCGGCACACAGGAACAGAACAATAAACGACTTTTTCCGAATGGGCGAAGAGCAGCAGCAGCACACAGAATTTTGGGAAACACGAAAGGCTTTACACGGCGGTTAGTTGTCACATGTTATAGAACAACACATGATTTTACATGAGGATCAGAGCAGACCACAACAATCGTCGAGCGTTTCAACTTTGTCATTTACAAGAGCACTTCACCTGCTGCTGTAGTCTGTACAATTTGCCAAGATATGATGCGTTACAGGAGATTGCAGTTCCACGGTACCAGAAGAGAAAACAAAGGACCTGTCAAACTGTGAAATCCTCTTGGAACAACAGACGTTTCTGTTTCTGATGAGTTAGTTCCCTCAGCACCCCAAATGGACTGCAATTAGTTGTGATTCCACCATCGATGTCAGCGGCACGGAGAAAGGGCTATAACCCCTGATACCCGAGCTCCTTGCGCTGCTGTTCATCGGGCTGCAGACTGTTTGGTATCGCGCCGAACACGCAGCGGGCAGCTTCAAACCCAGAAATCGTGTTGTGGACGAACGCCGACGCCTCTTCCATGTTCTTCTTCAGCTCGTCCGGGTTGATGTACATGAAGCGCTGTGAAGAGGAAGGGTGTGGCTTGGTAGGGGTGGCTGGTGCGATATCAGCGACCCTAACAAACCTCTCTGTCGCTGCCTCCCAGGAAAGCTCGTGCCTCATCTCCTCCGACAGCGGAACAGGCTCTTCCGCCAGTGATGTCATCGTTAGTCTCACAAACTCTTTCTCGGTGCTGTACATGTGGCAGTTTGGAAACCTTTTGAAGAACTCGTTCGAAGGATGGTTTGCACAGATCACAATCTTTCCCATCGCCAAAGCTTCTGCGGTTGTGGTGCAAACTACGTCTGTTGTGCTTGGGTTTATGAAAACCTTGTAGCTGAAACAATACATAATGTTACTCGGTTAGGTTAGGAGTAAATTGATGGCATAAAACACTTCTGGTAAAATCTAACTAGCACTAGCAGCTTTGGCCCCTCTGGAGCACAGAAAATGGAAAATCAAGGAATAGGAAGAACACATGATCTTACTCGTGAAATATTGAATCTGCATGGTCACGGCCAGGATAGACTCTCACGTCCAGATTGAGTCTCTCAGCTGATGCTTTAACTTCATCAGAATCTTCTCCACTGCCATATAGCTCCATCTTGAGACCAGACAATTCCTTTTGGTGCTTCTGAAGCAGCTGGAGCAGCTCGGTGTAACCTTTACTCCACACCATCTTTCCAATATAATATGCACCCTTGAAGAATGATTGATCTCCTTGAGAAATCTGCCGATGCTTTAATTTGCCAATTTCAAGAAATTTGGGATTCACTCCATGAACATTACAAATTACAGATCTTGGGACTTCCTGAGTTGCTGCCGATAATCTTATAACCTAGAAAAAATCGTAAAAAAAGGTCAGAAACTGCACACAACAAAGTACAAAGCAAAAAAATACATTGTCCTTAAGAAAAGAAAATGGAGCACATAGTTGCATATCAAATCATGGAAATATGATGTTCTTGCACCCATACAGGTTCATGAATATATTACAGCAGTGCATTATGCCAGCTGTTATTATGGTTTACACTGTGCTTAACAAGTGAGGCAGCCCCTAGCTACACAATAACATTCAAAATAATATGGACAGGTTTTATCCAGTCGCTATACAAAAATGGTAATGCCATGGATGCTATCCATGTTAAATCCAGCTCACTGAAACTGTATAACTAGTGTAGTATGTTGTATACAACCAGCTGGGTGTTAATCAAAAGCTTGAAATAAAATGAGAAGTAAACAGAATAGAGAGTAAAACTGCTAACCTTATGGCAATAGATGTCAGTGACCCAAGAATTGATATATTTCAAGAGAAATGCCTGAAGGTACCCATTTCTCTCCCTTTTCACATATTCCAGATAATTGGTGTGAACAACACCAATAACTTTACGGAATTTGGTTTTCCACCTCCGCCCATGATGGTACCATGTAAGATGTTCTGGCTCTTCTAGAACTGCAATATCTGCTTTCTCATCAGATATGGTCTCGGTTATATCCCCAACAGGTAGAATGCTTCTTTTATCCTTAGAGAACTGTGTGTGGGCATAACTACATTAGTCAACCATGCTACCGAAAGATAAAGAACATTATCAACACCAAATCAATTCATGTTGTCTTTCGATAGATGCGTAGAGGCAAGTCTTACACCATTACATAGTTTCCCTTCCCCTCTCTTTCTATCCTCAGTTTACTGCTCTATCATCAAAGTGGTGAATACAAATTATGTACTCTTCAGTGTTTCTTGGTTTATGTTCTTCCTATGCTCTACCACCACAAGGTTCACTACTAATTATAGCATTGAAAGTACAGGTTACATAAATTCTTAAACAATACATCACCATGTATACTATCTACTACTCTACTTCGCTAATGTTTTTTAGTATCCAAAAAGGAGGCAGAAAATAGCATTCTACTCCATTTTAGTCCCACAACTAAGATAAGCTCACAGAGATGCCCGTGCAGTTGCATGGTTGAGCCCAAACACCAGTAGGCGATGTATTTTTACGTCTCAAATAAAGTAGGAGGCTTCATTTCAACTTTCAAGCAAGCAATAAATTATATGACATACACTTATACAGTAAAGCATACAACATGCACATATACACAATATTTACATCATGATAACATGACACGAAACAAAGATATATTTGGCGATTTGTCCAAATTTACCTTCGCAGGATAGAAATTTATGTTGAATCTCGGCAACGGCCCAATCCGCTCCTCAAGCCACCGCCGCACATAGCCTTCTTGTTCCGCCGGCGAGCCGAATTTCATCTTGTTAGGATACACCAGCAACTGGTCCCCCTTCGATAGCCACGGCACCACCAGTGTAACCTCCCAGTTCCCGGCCTTTGCGAGGTAAGCCGCACGGAACAAGGGGTTGACGGCAGTGCCGGTCATCCATGGCAGGCTCGCCGTGGTGAATATTGTGATGTGCTGCTTCCTCGCCATTGCTACGCAGAACCACCCCACCGCACACGGCTACTGCAATTTCCAATAAATACCGCCATTGGTCCTTAAATGATACGTATCATCGAACAATTGTGGATGACAATAACAGGAGCATCCAATTCCTATCCCCATTTCCCTATTACATTGGAGAACTGATTCATTCGTTGTGGATCAAAAGCTAGCGATTCAGAGGCATCCAATTCGGCGCCCGCAATCGTGACTAGCGCACATGTCGCCATAACGACCCCAGGAACCTAACAGGAGAGATCCGACGACAAAAAACAAGCTCGCTACAGCATTCGATCTGATCTCTAGGCCTCTAATCGAGCAAGCTGCGAGCCCTAATTGCGATTCCGAGACGACCTAAGGGGGATTTTGGGGTGGAGGAGGAGGAACAATTATTACCTGTGCGATGGGTGGCGCCGCGGTTGGAGAGGAAGAGCAGACGGGCGGAGACTGGCAGCCGGGTGCGGATGGTGTTGGAGGCTGGAGGGTATCAGTACAGCTGTCCCTGTCGCCTCGTCCGGAACGGAACGGGGACCCGCCAGAATCTCGGTCCTGGGTCTGGATTCTCATTACAGTGAGGCTTGGGCCAAATCAAGCGTCAGCTACGGGCTTGAGCTCCCGTGCTGTTCTTATTGGGCCGGTCCATGTAACGGCTTCTCTTTCTGTAGTTTTTTCTCTATTTTTTCGTTTTTATTTTATTTTCTCTTTAAAAATATTCATATTTGAGAACTTTTAAATTTCGAAAGAAGTTCAGATTTTTGTTCAAATTTTAACATTCATATATTTAAAATTTTATCAAACTGATAAATGTTTAAAATTTAAAAATATTTAGACTTGAAAAATCTTTACACTTTTAAAATGTTCAAAAAAATAAAAATAAAAGAGGAGTAAACAAGAAAAAATAAAAAGGGAATAAAAAATGAGTGAAAACCAATTGGGAAAGTTCACAAGGAAAAAACCAAGGCACAACAAACTTATTAGGCTTAGCCCACTTAGAGTATGTATAATGGAGAGTGCTTAGAGTGGTGCTTACAAAAATAAACCAGACTTTTTCTTAAGCATCAGTGCTTTTTTCTATAGGAGAGGTGCCTAGTTAAGCATCTTTCTTATACAAATAAGCACTAGTGCTTAAGTCTAAACGGGTTTATTTTCTTAAGCATCTCCTCTGAACGAGATCAAGGGACTACGTGTTGCAACGTGCGTAATATATGGTTTGCCCGCTAACCTGGTATTGTCATGCCGCCTTAGATATAAACGGGGTGGAAAAGTTAGTACGGTCGGTTCGTCAAAAAAGTCAGCAACGGTCGCTCAAAATTTTCTCTACTATGTCGATCTTGTGTTTCCTATTTATTGCTCAATGCGAGTCTTAATAATGCGCGCTTAGAGGAGATGCTCGAGTGCGTCGGCCCACTAACATCTTTTTTCCTTTTTTTGTTTCCTATCTTTTTCTTTTATTCTTTTACCTTTTTATAGTTTGAAAATTGTTCAGAAATAAAAAATATTTAGACTTTTGAAAAAAATTCAAATTTTTAAGAAAAAATATTTTAACTACTGTTCAGATTTGAATAATTGTTCAGATTAAAAAAATAAATTTTTCCTATGATTTTAACCAGTGGTGGAGGATCTAGTTTCTTGGGAAATATTTTTACGTTTGTTGTTGATTCACATGATTGGAATCCTTATGAATTTTTTTATGAAATTTTCCTAAGGATTCACTTGCTCACACTTTTGGAGGGAAAATTTCATCAACTCCAATCTCATGCTAGAAATTTTTTGTTTTTCCTATGAGTTAAGCACATATATGATCCAAGTTACTTTAGTTTTCTAATCATCTAAGATTCAAGAGGACATGTCACTCCATTCACGTGGTTTTCTTGTCCTTGCGTTTTGAGAATCATGCAAATAAAAAAGGCCCTTAATGTAGGTGATGGTACATTTAATCCCGGTTTTCTTAAGTAGTTGGATTCGTAGTATATTTTATATACACGCGAGCATTGGTTGCAATAATTGACACTATACAACGAGTATTTCTACAATATTCCTTCCGTTCTAAAATAGAAGGCTTATAAATTTTGACCTAAGTCAGACACATGTCGCATTTCTATAGAAGTGAGTAGCCAAAGCCCCAGTGTTAAAATTTTGATATTAATGAAGTGGTATTTCGTAATAGCAGCTTGGAGAAGTTAGGATTAGGGTGTGCCTCTTGTTGTTGTCTCGGTTACTTAAATGAGTAGCTTGTAGTGTTGCCACCTCTTCAAGGAACAGAATGATTTATCATATACAGAGAGATCTGCATTCATTCTTGAATGTCGTTGGATACTCTTCACTTTTCTGACATCCTTGTGACTATCATATGTAATCCTCAGAGGTGCACACCTCGTGGAGGGGACGAGAAATACTTTTATTAGGTTTATGGAGAAAAATATTCACATCCACAATATAAAAAATATCCACTATCAACATCAATAATGTCGGATAAATATTATATGACAATGTATTTAAGACGACTCTAATAATATTGATTTTATATTGAAGCTATTCGTATTTTTATACATTTGGTAAAAATAACAAAATTTAACTTTAAATAAATCTAGAATGTAGGGTAATTAAAAATGGTGGGAGTGTTTGTGTTAGAATAAGAGTGTCTCCAAGGGCACATCCAAAATATTGTCCTCCATTTGTCTAATTTGGGGCTAGGGCCCACGCGCGTCCGTCCTTTGTTCACCCCATGAACCCAACAGTGCGCCCTAAATTTTGTGTGCTTTGTTTGCACATTTAAATGAAATTGATAAACTTAAACATGATCTACATAAATAAAATACATATATTCCACATAAATAAAATACATATAGTCCACATATACATGGAGATGAAATGAAGTTTACTTGTTGGCATCCATATGTGGTTGATCAAATCAGTTTGGAGTTGAGCGTGAGTCTCTCGAGAACAAATGTCATGATGAACTTGTAGATATGTTTCAAACTCTTGTGGTGCATGCTCCGGCACAATCAAATGTCCTTGGAAGTCTCACCCTTCAAGTTGATTTGCTCCCTCGCACTCATCCTCCACAATCACATTGTGCATGATCACTCATGTCATCATCTTTCCACATTGTGTTCAAGCTCCATGTTCTTGTCGGGTGACAAGCAATAGCCCAGCAATCTTGAAGAACACCAAATGCCCTCTCAAAATCTTTCCTATATGCTTCTTGTTGTCTTGCAAAGTGGGTGTCTACTTCATTCGTGGGGCTACGAACTGTCTTCATAGATGTGGTACATTCTGGATAAAAATTATCTGCTAGGTAGTACCTTTTTGTGTAGGTGTGAGGACCGATCTGATTGTTGCACTCTAGTTGTAATATCCCAGCATTAGAGCTTAGAAACAAGCTGAACACAGATGTGTGCATTGCATTCATGCATAGAAAATCCGAATAATTTTCGCGCTTTTGAATAAAACTTTTCAAAGTGATTGAAGCTTCTCTTAACTTGATGGAATTGATGTAGATCATCAAGTTGATTGCGATAGGTTTCAATATGACCTTTGCAAAAACCTTGGGTAAAGGAGATTTGATCTAAGGGTAGATCAAATGTAATAAAAGTTAAACCCTAATACATTACTTAATGGTTTATATTTGACCCTTAAGTAGTCATATCCCAGTATTCATTACACAACCCATGAATACCAAGTTATAAATATAACTTAAGTAATAAGAATGTAACAAATAATTCTTGATCTATATTAATCTTATCTACTTATACCATGAGTATCATGGTAATACCTAACCTTAATTCTTTAGTGAGATTGAGTAGGAAGAAAACCAAGTCAAGATCATTCACCATATATCTTTCTTCCCATATCAATCCTTATCATATTTAATGGATTTTATTCTAATATTTTTTGTTCATCAAATGTTGAGTAATCAACTATTGATTCACCAATTCTTAAACTATCAGTTCTTGATCTATCAACTCTTGTCCTTATCTTAGCATTCACCTAAGGCCTATAAAGAAAGAAGTAAGAGGAGGTAAATAGAAATGCTAGATTTAAATATCATTTATAGGATGGGAGTGTTTGAAGATAATCAAACCAATATGATAATTGATGGAGTTAACTCACTCATGAAATGAGAAAAGAGTTATATGGAATATATAATTATATGTGATAAAGAAGACTACAAGGATGAATCCTGAAGATAGTTACCTGGAGTAATCCTATTGGATCAAGTAGGTATAGTCAATGAATAATATCTCTTAGTCCAATAGAGATAAACAGAAGATAATTATAATACAATTGTAATGTCGTATGAATGAAAGACTTGATTATCCAACTGGAAACCTAAACCATAAGGGATCAAAGGATTATAATGATCATGCTTTAGTCATCAAGATTGAATGCTTATATCATGTATAAGTGACATTGGTGGATAGAACATGATTGAACCCTAGTATAAATATTTTATCCTAGGTTAGCCATGACAAGTCACCATGATATGATGTAAAGTTGTATATAAGATATTGGAGTTAAGTAGGTGTAAGACAGTATAATTAAGCTGAAGCTAGAGTAGCATGGATGAAAGGATCGTATGGGCACCTAGAGGGGGGGTGAATAGGTGCTACTTCAAATTTTATTCTTTTTCAAGTTAGGGTTTGACAAGAAAGGTAAATTCTCTAGAATATGCAACTATGGTGAATTTACCTATATGTCAACCATGCACAATCTAGCACAACACAAAGCAAGAAAAAGTAAGTAAAGTGCGGTAAAGGATAGAAGTAACCAAAGGAGTGGACGCGGAGACACAAGGATTTGTTTCCCGTAGTTCTTCCTTTTGAGGGGAAGTACGTCTACGTTTGGAGAGGGGGTGGTTTCGAACCACCAACGCCATGAGAGGCCTCCCTTGTTCTCCGATGAACCTCACCCCAACGGGCTCGATTCACCTTCCATTATATCGGCAACCTTCGAGGTGGAAGCCGGCACCTTTACAACAAGTTTGGGGCACACATCCACAACTGAATTGGAGGCTCCCAAATACAAGCAAGCTGTCAAGACAAATCAAAGACAAGATTGTAAGAACCAAATCAAAGTTAGGGTTTCCAATGAAACACTAGAGCTTGGGGGCCCTCAAGTGAATGAGGGGGAAATGAAGATATCTCTTGGTGAAGATGTAAATCAAGGCCTCCTCCTTCGATTCTCCAAAGATCAATGACTTTGGATGGTTGGATGAAGAGATCTTGTAGATTTGGTGGCTCTAATGGGGTTGGTGTTCTTGAGAAGCTCGAGCAACTGGAGGAAGAAGATAAGGGTCCCTTTTTATAGGCAACCCCCTCCATGAACCGTTTTCTGACCGTTGTAGAAAAGTCAGAGCGGAGACTCCGGCCAATCTATGGACCAGTCTCCGGACTGCCCTTTTGACTGACCCAGACCAATTCTGCACCAGCAACACCGGAGACTTCGGCCTTCCAACATCGGAGACTCTGGACTGACCAAAGTCCGGAGACTCCGGAGTAACCTCCAGTGTAGCCTCCGGACCCCTAGTCAGAATGTCGGCCGGATCAGGAGGCACCATCGAGCAGGCAGGAAACTCCAGACTACACCGGAGACTCCGGTCTTGGCAGACCGGAGACTCCGGTCTAGAGTTTCCTGAACAGTGGCATATGAATGTGGTCTTTTCCCAAGAGTGTGGGTGCTGTTTATCAATGATAATACCAACCTGTGGACAATAACAAACTGTAAAATGATCTACTTGTTGTTAACGAACACCAAAAGTGATTATGACAATAAATGCCCTTTCAATCTCCCCCTTTTTGGTGTTCGATGACAACAAGTGATTTGCATGGAATAACATATAAATGTGGCTCCCCCTGACTATGTGCAGCAAGATAATGAAGTAAATCATGTAAGGAAGATAATATCAATGATAGCACACATAGATCTCACATGAGTTACAATAGTTGGTGCACACAAGCACATAGTCATAGACACACATAAGAACAGCAGATAACACACATAAAGTTCAAGTTCGAATATCCAAATAAAAGGCAAATAAAGGCAGATAGTCGCAAATCCCAAATCCCATGCAAACCGATGAGAATGTCTTCTCCCCCTTTGGCATCGAAACGCCGAAAAAGGGAAAAGACCTACACTAGCGCCCCAACAACTCAGTAGTCATCGTCATCCTCGTCATCCTCGGCATCCTCGTCCTCCTCCTGGTCACCATCATCCTGATCATAGTCATCATCATCGTCTTCAGGGACAGCAGGCCCTTTGCCGTGAGGGAGAGAAGAGGAAGAACCCTGGTATCCAAACCCTGAGGTGACATCAGCAAACGTCTTCCAGTCTACCAGACAATCCTATTGGGAATTCCATGCCCCAAATGAGAGGGTATGATCAGACTCTATGGACGGCTGAGCCCCATGCTCATCATTGTATTCATCCTCACCTTCCTCGCCCCCCTGTTCCTTGATCTCTTTGAGGAGCTTCTCAATGTGGCGGTTGCTTTGATAGGATGCATGATGCTGCTTGCGTATGTCGACATTCATGCAACAAAGGGTCCTCTCCCAAAAACTGGCCTTCTTGACCCTCTCATGCACATAGTCTCGAGTCATAGTAGGCAAAGGGGCATTGGAGGCATTCTTCCTCCAAACTCTAGGTGGAGAGGGAGCCCTCTCCGTATCAATCTCTTCATCATCATCATCATCCCCATAGCGACGCCTTGGAGCAGGCCCCATGCGCCCCTTCTGCTGCAGAGAGACCAAAGTGTGCTCAGTGAGGTGTGGTGGTATGCCAAGTCGAGAATCATGCTCCTGGGAGTTGATGAGCCTCATCACCAAGGGTGCATATGGAAGAGATTTCTTGTACAGAATGGCATGGAACATCTCCTCGAAAATGAAGTCCATCACATCAATAGGTGCAGCCTCAGCCTCAGGTCCAGCATTGAAGGTCCGGTGAGTATGGTACAGGAGGTTGACAGGCCCACCCCTAATAGCATCATCATTGCCTGCACTGGGAGCAATAGTGTGACGGAAGATCCTCAGCATAAGGTTGTAGAGGGTTTTGAGTCCCTTGGAACCCCCCACAACACCTTCATCATACAGAGGTGCCAGCTTCAACTTGTTCTCACCCAAAGCAGCTGAGTGCATGCGCAGTCCCACAGGAGTGGATACTCCATGGAAGGTCTCAAAGATGACATTGGCAAAGTCATGAAAGGTAGCCGTGCTGCGAGTAGTGCCAGTCATCCACACCATGGTCCGGTCAAGATCAGACCCAAACACAACTGTGGCATAAAACTGCTGGACAAGGTGCACACTGTAGTCTTCGCGTAGATCCATCAAGTTGTAGAGACCCAGCTTCTCACAGATCCACAGGCATCATTGAAGTAAGGGCTCTGGCGCATTTGCTCAACACTCATGAACTTCCGGGGCGGGTGATCCGTGAGTACACCATACACATCCTTCATGAACACACTGTTCTTTCCTCCAAAGAATGAGGGTCCTCACAGTGCGAGGCAACATCATAGAAATCTGTCTTCCTTAGCTCACGGTACTCCTATTTGGACATTTTGGCTAAGGACTGCAGGTTATCATACTTGGCCCTCTTGGCACGGTCCTCCCGTTCAGCCCTCTCCTGATCCCTCTTCATGTAAGCTGCATCATGTGCCCGCTGTTTCCGGTTGAACGGTGGCACAATGAACTGACCCTGAGCTTCATCATAGCGAGGATTGCCCCTTTGGGACTTGGCTTTGGTACGACGAGGACGACTAGAACCATCACCTGTGAACAGCAGTGAAGGAGATAGCATGGAGATGAGTATATATGTCCCAATGATGCAGTACAAGAGCTTTGATGCATTTCTGGACTATTTTGATTCACCCAACACCGGAGTATCCGCACCTTATACCGGAGTCTCCGGCTCAGACCGGAGTCTCCGGTCCTGGGGACCGGAGTCTCCGGCTTGGATCTCCGGACTTAAGTCCGGAATCTCCGGTCAGGAGGCTCGGGTATGAGATGGGAAGATGCTGGTGAGGGTAAATCTAGTAGATCGGGCAATGCAGCAAGGCTAAAGTACTAGAGTGCATGCAAACAAGTGATTCCAATGGACAAATCAGCAACAGTCCTCAAAAACACATCCAGGGATGAACCCTAGGAGAAAAAGGAGAGGAGAGGTACCAGATCTGTCCATGGGATCAATTCCTCCGGAGGGAATGACCCAATGGAGGAGAGGGGAAGGTTGGCCGGCAGCACGGTGGATCCCGGGGGCTTATTGACCTCCGGGGAGGATTTTTGGAGGAGGAGGCGACGGGTTTGGAGGTAGGGGACGGGGTGAAGAATGAGGAACTCATGTACCAGTTCACCCCGTGCCCCTTCTTTAAGTGACAGAAACCGTCCAGACCGGAGACTCCGGTCTACACCGGAGACTCCGGCCTACACCGGAGACTCCGGTGTATGTACACCGGAGACTCCGGTCCTCCTCGACCAAAAGTTCCAGGAAAGGTGTGTGGGGACATATATGAGAGATAGATGGTCTTTTAAGATAGGGATAGGGCTTGGGTTGAGACATCAAACTGTGAAGAACCAACAAGAGCCATAGAAGTTCGAAAATAATCAGAAAATCTCCAAGAGACTAAAATCAAGCAAATGACAAACATGAGTAAGTGCCAACCTCTCAAATGAGAGAGGGCGGTGGCCTAGGCCACCATATTTGAGTATACTTGGCTTGGCACCACGAAGATATATCTTGGGTCCATTACCAACACTCATCATTAAGCTCACATATCACTGAATGATATTAAGAGGAATGATTTTGATTGCTTTGGGCATAATGGGGGAAGTGATGATCCAATCAATTAGGACCGCACTCCCCCTATATCCATGCCTGCACCTAAACCAAATATGAGATGAAACATAGGTGAGAATGCAAGAAAATCAAGTCAAGTTCCTTGAATCTACGACATTCAGTTCATTCCTCAAGTAGCAAAACCTTGCTTCATCAAGTGGCTTCGTGAAGATATCGGCAAGTTGATCTTTGGTTGATACATATGATAGATCAATATCACCTCGAGCAACATGATCTCTAATGAAGTGATGGCGAATCTCAATATGCTTTGTCCTTGTGTGATCCACCGGGTTGTAGGCAATCTTGATGGCACTTTCATTGTCACATAGAAGAGGCACTTTGTCACAATGGACACCGTATTCCTTTAAAGTTTTCCTCATCCATAGCAATTGGGTGCAAGCACTAGCAGCTGCCACATACTCGACTTCTGCGGTGGAGAGAGATATGCAATTTTGCTTCTTGGAAGACCAACATACCAAGGACCTACCAAGGAATTAGCAAGCCCCGGATGTTGATTTTCTATCATCCTTGTCCCCCGCCCAATCCGAATCCCTGTATCCACAAAGAGCAAATGTTGAGCCTCGAGGATACCAAAGACCATAAAATGGGGTATGAACTAAATATCGAAAGATTCTCTTGACCGCCATTAAATGGCTTTCCTTAGGAGCCGCTTGATATCTTGCACACACACCTACACTCAACACAATATCGGGTCTAGATGCACAAAGGTAAAGCAGAGAACCAATCATAGACCGGTATACCTTTTGATCCACATCTTTACCATTTGGATTTTGTTCTAGATAAGTCTTTGTAGCCATGGGAGTAGGATCTCCATTCAAATCTTGCATTTTGAATCTCTTGAGCATATCTTGAGTATACTTGGCTTGATTGAAGAATGTCCCTCCTCTAACTTGCTTGATCTCAAAGCCAAGAAATACTCTCAACTCTCCCATCAAAGACATCCGGAACCTACTAGTCATAAGCTTTGAGAATGCATCATTAAAGGCTTTGTTAGATGAGCCAAAGATAATATCATCAACATATATTTGGCATACAAAAATCTCCCCGTCGACCCTCTTAGTAAAAAGAGTGGGACCGATTTTCCCAACCTCAAAGCCACGGTCAAACAATAACTCTCTAAGGTGCTCATACCACGTGCGTGGGGCTTGCTTGAGCCCATAGAGCGCCTTATCAAGTTTGTAGACATGGTTTGGGAAGTTGGGGTCCTCAAATCCCTGGGGTTGCTTAACATATACCAATTAATTTAACGGACCATAAAGAAATGCACTTTCTACATCCATTTGTTGCAACTTAAAGTTATGATGTGCCGCATAAGCAAGAAGGATACGAATGGACTCAAGACGAGCCACGGGTGCATATGTCTCTCCATAGTCAATGCCTTCAATTTGAGAGAACCCTTGTGCAACTAATCTAGCCTTGTTCCTTACTATGATTCCATGCTCATCTTGCTTATTCTTGAATATCCACTTTGTTCCAATAACATTGCGGCAATCCTTTGGCTTCTCTACTAACTTCAACACTTTGTTTCTCTCAAATTTGTTGAGTTCTTTGTGCATAGCTTCTAACCAATCCGAATCTTCAAGAGCTTCCCACACTTTCTTTGGTTCAATCATGGAGATGTGTGCTTGGTGTTCACTGAACCTCTTCAATTGTGCTCTTGTGGAAATACCTTTCCTTAGATCACCAACCACATTTTGTAGAGAGTGGTCTCTTAATTCCAACATTCTTTCCTTTCTAGCTTCGCGACGAGCGTGGATCTCCGTGTTGTTTCTTGGAGGACCCTCTTCATCATTTTGATCCTCGTCTTGACCATCATCTTTACCTTGATCATCATTAGAATCATCCTCTACATTGGGAGGCAAGGATTAACCTTGGTCTTGATCACGTGCTCTTCTAGCGTCAATTTGAGCTTGTCTCAAAACAGTTTGTATGGATCTTCCTTGACAAATTGACTTGGCACCACTTGACAACCCGTCGAATGGACCAAGCACCCTTTGACTAGAGTTGTCACATTGATCATCATGTTGAGGGTCCACATCTTGTCTTTGGCTTGAGTCAATGTCCTCTTCGGTGGATGGAGCATGTTGAGGTTGTGAAGATGAGGGCTCCACTTGAGTGGAGCATAGTTCTTCTCGATCCGCCATAAGGGGTTCCTCAACGAGGCGGATATATCCCACACCCATTCTTCCTATGGCATCCTGAGGCATTTCATCATCTGCATCACAAGCATCAACACGCCCCCCTTGGGGACCATCATATTCTTCGAAGGTCACACTACAAGATTCTATGACGGCTCCGGAGAGCTCATCATAGATTCTATAAGTGTGAGATTCGAGACCATAGCCAACAAAAATACCCTCTAATGCTTTAGACTCGAATTTAGACAAACAAACACCTTTTATGAGATATAAACACTTACAACCGAACACCCGGAAGTAAGATATGTTGGGCTTGTTACCGGTAAGTATTTCATATGGAGTCTTGTTGATTTCTTTGTGGAGGTAGAGCCGGTTTGAAGCATGGCAAGCGGTGGAGATGGCTTTGGCCCAGAAGTTGTATGGAGATTTAAACTCCGCCAACATGGTCCTAGCCATCTCAATAAGAGTCCGGTTCTTCCTTTCGGCCACACCATTTTGTTGAGGGGTGTATGCAGCGGAATATTGATGTTTAATCCCCTCATCACTAAGGAAATCATTCAAGGTGTAGTTCTTGAACTCGGTGCCGTTGTCACTTCTTATAATCAGCACTGGAACATTGTATTGCCGTTGAACCAAGTTGATGAAGTCGATAAAAGTCTTTTGAGTCTCACTCTTCAACTTGAAGAAATAAACCCAAGCGTATCTTGAAAAGTCGTCAACAATCACCAAACAATATTTCTTCCCACCAAGACTTGCATGAGATGGAGGACCAAATAGGTACACATGGAGAAGTTCCAAGATCTTGGTAGACTTGATTCGGTTCTTAGGCTTGTGAGGAGCGTCATGCATCTTCCCTAGAACACATGCCCTGCAAACACGATCTTTGGCAAAGGAAACATTTTCTTTTAGTCCCACAATATGGCCCTCTTTATGGAGACTTTGCAAAGTTCTCATATTGACATGGGCTAGTCGGCGATGCCATAGCCAACCCACATCGGCCTTTCCGAATAAGCACATCAGACCTGTAGTGGTTTGCTCCGAAAAGTCCACCACATACAAGTCATGTTCGACGTACCCAACGAAAGCGACCTTGAGAGACTTGCTCCACAAGAGGACCACAATATCTACATCAATGAAGACGGCAAAGCCCATCTTACCAAGAGCAAGGACAGAAAGTAAATTGTATCCAAGGGTCTCAACAAGCATGACGTTCACGAGTGTAATGTCGTGAGCAACCACAACCTTGCCGAAACCCATTACCTTAGACTTTGATTTGTCGGCATGTGTCACGGTAATTTGATCATCATTTGGCTTTAATTCCTTGACAATAGACGAGCTTCCGGTCATATGACTTGTGCAACCACTATCAAGCACCCACTTTGACCCTCCAGAAGCATAAGTCTACAAAAGATCAAGCTAATTTTTAGGTACCCATTTTTCAATGGGTCCTCTTTTGTTAGCAACGAGGGTCTTGGGAACCCAAATAGACCAAGAAATATAACCATCATAAGGGCCAACATATTGTGCATACACATCACCATAATAATCACGCATTAGAACATAGTGAGGGTTAGCACTTCCCGCAAAGTCATCATGAGACATAGTTTTACCACTTGTGGTCTTACTCTCCACAATGGTCTTGTTGGTCTCTTGTGCGGGCTTGGCCTTCTTCTTCTTATTGTTCTTCTTCTTGGTTTTGGAAACAAAACCAATGCCCCCTTTGTCACCACTACGCCTTTGCTTGCTCAAAATATCATCAATGGACTTGTAGCCTTGTGGAAATGTGGCCTTAGCAAGCTCAGCCTTCAACCTAGCATTCTCTTCAAGAATAGTTGTGCTACTAGATGGTATGAAGTTACTAGGTGAAGGAATATTGGCCAATTGAGTTTGAAGCGTTTCATGGGACTTTGTGAGTGACAAGAGTTCACTCTCCAAGGCCTTGTGAGCCTTGTTAAGAAAACTAAAGTCCTCGGCAAGTTTTTCATGAACCACACCAAACTCAATCTTGTCCTTTTTAGCCTTTTGTATTTAGCAATAGCATGATCACGCTCTTTGATGAGTTTGTTAACAATAATGTCATTGGCCTCATCAAGCCCTTCAAGTTTTAATTCAAGTGACAACCTAGTTTCTTGTTCTTCCTCTAGAGCATTGTTTAAAGCCTCTAGCTCAATCATATGTTCATGCCCAAGTTTACATCTTACATCTAGAAGCTCTTGAGTATGTGAGAGTTGATCTAAGATGTTCCCAAAATGTAGCTTAGCATCACCTTCTAGGTTAGTCATAAACTCATGAAAGGCAATTAATTCCTTTTTAACATCAAGAGACATTTAATCATCAATTTCATCATTATCTAAGTGAGTAGAGCGGGATGATGAAGATACCTCCATTCCTCTTGACATAAGGCAAGTGACGTTCTTGGTGGAAGAGTTCTCATTGGAGAATCGAAGAGTGAGAATGTCGGAGTAGAGGTAGTGGCTAGAGCAGCCACACCATGAGAAGTTTCTTCTTCCTCATCTTCATCATCTTCATTGTCGGAGGAGTATTCTTCATGAGTGATCAAGACAATTTCTCCTGACTTCTTGTTGACGGGATTCTTTTTGATGAAAGGTTTCTTGTAAGGTGCCTTGAGAGTCTTCTTCAACACAAGCTTACCACCATGATCTTCTCTCTTCTCATAGGGGAAGCTTGCCACAAAGTGATAGCGGTCACCGCAATTGAAGCAAGTTCTCAACCTAGTGGTATTCTCTCTTTTCCCATTTGGATTGCTTCTCTGTTGCATTTCCATCTTGGCCTTGGCGGGGTTCTTCCAAAAGTTCTTTGCATAGAAAGCCATATATTGACCATGAGCAATCTTGACTTCACCGGGATGGTCCATGGAGAGTCCTTCATCACTATCATCTTCATCCCCAAGGTCCACAACTTTGGCCTTCAAAGCAACATTGACCACATTGCTCATACCAAGGGAACGAGCACGGGCATCTTTGGCATTCTTGGCGGCAACCTTGAAAGCGGCCATCTCTTGCATAACTTCATTTTAGGTCATGAGATGGTAGTTGTGTCTTCCTTGTAGGCTCTTCAAGTCGGTGGGCTCAAAAGGCATGAGTGCACTCACATATTTCCTTTTTATCCATGCATCATCCACATGTGAGGGACCCACATTTCTAAAAGCGGTGGCGGTGGTCTTGAGCCTTCGATACATGTCTTCGTGATCTTCACCTTCTTTCATGTAGAATCCTTCGGCTTCATTGCTTAGAGCATCATATCGATTCCTCCTCATACTCTCATTCCCAACAAACAACACAGTGAGAGCATCCCAAGCTTCCTTGGCAATGCTAAAGTGCTCAATGTGTGGATAATCCTTTGTCCCCAAACCTTGTTGAATCATATGCAAAGAAGTGGCATTGAGTTGAATATTGACAACCTCTCTTCTTGTCAAGTTGTTTGGATCTCCAATAAAGAGTCCATGCTCGATGATGTTCCATAGTTCAATGCAAGAGCTGCGCACATGAGTTCTCATTAGTGATTGCCATTGAGCAAAAGTAGCTGACTCTTCAAGCTTAGGTGGATCACCCCTATTGTACACATGAGGGTGTGGGATAGGAGGATCGGGAGAGTACCAAGAATCACGGTGCTCACCCTTTCCCCCATCAAGTTGTGTGGAGGAATTAGCGTTGTCTGGTTTACCCCCCACCATCATACCCTCGGGGGATACTGACGTATTCCCCTTAGGTAAAATGGATGGTTGATCCTCTTGAGGAGATGGGGGTGATGAGCCTTCTTTGTCTTTAAGAAGTTGATCAAGCATCTTCTTGACTTCGTTGACCAAGGAAGAGCTCAATCTTGTTTCCAAGTTTTTGAGATCTTCCATGGTCACCGGGGTCTGCTCACTACCACCATCCCCTTCATTGCTACCCATATTCTCTTAGGTGGTAAAGCCCAAATAAAGAGTCGAGGCTCTGATACCAATTGAAAGGATCATATGGGCACCTAGAGGGGGTGAATAGGTGCTACTTCAAATTTTATTCTTTTTCAAGTTAGGGTTTGACAAGAAAGGTAAATTCTCTAGAATATGCAACTATGGTGAATTTACCTATATGTCAACCATGCACAATCTAGAACAACACAAAGCAAGAACAAGTAAGTAAAGTGCGGTAAAGGATAAAAGTAACCAAAGGAGTGGACACGGAGACACAAGGATTTGTTTCCCGTAGTTCCTTCCTTTTGAGGGGAAGTACGTCTACGTTTGGAGACGGGGTGGTTTCAAACCACCAACGCCATGAGAGGCCTCCCTTGTTCTCCGATGAACCTCACCCCAACGGGCTTGATTCACCTTCCATTATATCGGCAACCTTCAAGGTGGAAGCCGACACATTTACAACAAGTTTTGGGCACGCATCCACAACTGAATTGGAGGCTCCCAAATACAAGCAAGCTGTCAAGACAAATCAAAGACAAGCTTGTAAGAACAAAATCAAAGTTAGGGTTTCCAATGAAACACTAGAGCTTGGGGGCCCTCAAGTGAATGAGGGGAAAATGAAGATCTCTCCTGGTGAAGATGTAAATCAAGGCATCCTCCTTCGATTCTCCAAAGATCAATGAGTTTGGATGGTTGGATGAAGAGATCTTGTAGATTTGGTGGCTATAATGGGGTTGGTGTTCTTGAGCAGCTCGAGCAACTGGAGGAAGAAGATAAGGGTCCCTTTTTATAGGCAGCCCCCTCCACGAACCGTTTTCTGACCGTTGTAGAAAAGTCAGACCGGAGACTCCGGTCTACACCGGAGACTCCGGCCAATCTCCGGACCAGTCTCCGGACTTCCCTTCCGGACCTGCACCAATTACGCACAACCTTTGGAGACTCCGACCTTCCAACACCGGAGACTCTGGACTGACCAAAGTCCGGAGACTCCGGAGTAACCTCCGGTGCATCCTCCGGACCCCTAGTCGAATGTCGGCCGGATCACAGGAGGCACCACCGGAGCAGGAAACTCCGGACCACACCGGAGACTCCGATCTTGGCAGACCGGAGACTCCGGTCTGGAGTTTCCAGAACAGTGGCATATGAATGTGGTCTTTTCCCAAGAGTGTGGGTGCTGTTTATCAATGATAATACCAACCTGTGGAAAATAACAAACTGTAAAATGATCTACTTGTTGTTAACGAACACCAAAAGTGATTATGACAATAAATGCCCTTTCAATGGAGTTATTGAAGTAGTGTTATTCCTCTTAAAGAATAGTAATCTTTTGAGGAAAGTAGTTTTATATATACATCTACTAGAGTAATATTAGTGGTGGATGATTAGGGAAGAGTATAAATGGAGTTAGAAGTAACTACTTGTTGGATTAAAGGTTATCAGCAGTAGATTAGTTGATATAACCAAGTATGGATATGAGAAGATTATGAAAGCTTTAGTGTCAAGCTCATTGGATTTATAAATGGATTATGAAGAATAAAAGGTGGATAGAATATTCTTGTGAAGTAAAGCTCATCATGTTAGCACGTGATGATGAATATGAAGGAGTAGTATATCTAGAAAAGGAATTCTTTAAGTAGAAGTCAAGAATTATGAAATAAGGAAGATAGGAATTCTTGGTAAACATGTAACCTTAATTCTATAACCAAACCTAATCTCCATTTCAAATGATTGATTTATCATCTTATTTCCACAATGCTTTATAGGAATATTTTCCTATAGCAAATCACTCAAGCACCTCTTTGTCATTTTCAACCCTCATAACCATATGTGCTTAGGAGTTATCTTTATCTATTCTCTCTCATCTTCATTCTAGAGAATAACTTTCTATTTTAAAGGTTTATATCATTAATGATCACCAACATAAAAACAATATGTCTTAACCAATAATCTTTATTCATATAAATAAAATAAATATGAGAATATTAAACCTCCTGAGAACCTAGGGTAAGCATTTACAATTCAAACCCTAACTCTTATGTTAGTTATAATAAAATATTTATGTTGCTATTTCCTAAATTCATGGGAATAATATTAACCATATTAGTTCCCTAGAACTTTATGTATCAAATAATAATGAAGTATCACTATACATCAAAGTTTCTTTAATATTATAAGTTAACTAGAATTAAGTTTTATAAACAAATAAGGAAATATACTAATATAAATCCATGGTTTATTATGGAGATAAAATTCATCACAAAGCTTATTATATAATATTAAAAGGATCTATATAAAGAAAATAAAGAAATATAACACTATACAATAAAAGCTCCCAAAATGACTTTAAATACCATCCATTATTGCTGCAACTATTTAACAAATAAATTCTATAAAGGAAATTTGAATCAAATGTGTAATACACAAATCTGAAAACAAAACAAAAAAGGGAAAAGGAAACAGTAAGAAAAAAACGCAACCAGGCCGCAACCCATTTCCTTCTCCACCTATCCACCGCCCAGCAGCAACACCCTTCCTCTTCCGCTCCCTTGGCTGCAGCCCAAGTTGGCCCATCCGCAGCCCAACGTCAGCCCATACCATTTTGATGTTTTTCCCTTTCTTCCTCCTCTTGCCAGAAGGACTCGCCAGCGAAGTAGCTGCCTGGCTCGAGCTCCTCCGTCCGTCGTGGTCGCCACGATTTGTGCTGAAGTTGTCGTCATAAAAAGGGGATAAGAAGGACACGCCGCCACCTTGCACATCCTTATCCCCATTTCTTTCCTCTTCCTCCCGAGTTTCCCCTCTGTCCCGAACCCTAGCTTTAAAGGCCGACGAATCGACATCATTCTGCATCACCCCAGGCACCACCGAGTGACATGGTTATACCCTGTGGGTACACGACCTTAGCATACCTGGTCCAATCCAAGGAAGGCCCACGACAAATATGCGCCAGCCCATGAAGACTTTCGGGTGGCCAGGGCCCATGACGCCTTCGGATCCTTGGAAAGCAAGACTAGAGTAGATAGAAAATTCAAAGGGGTAAACCCTAAAACACCTTGTAGACTCGATCATGCTCGAGACCTGTCTATCTCTATATAAAGGCCAGGAGGGCACGACGAGGAGGCTCTCTTACAATCTCTCGCACACCACCGCATACACACCTTCACGCCAGATTGCATCTGCGCACCCCTGTACTTTTCGGTTCCGCCGTAATCAAGAGCAGACAAGCAGGGGTAAGGTTTTCCCTCTAGGGGGCTGAACCTGGGTAAACCTCGTGTCCCCTTGTTGCTTGTTTGCTAACCGTTCCGCGATCTCCAGCATCCCCATCTTCTCTAAAACCCAAGTCCATAACAATGGGCATTGACGAGATTAAACCTCGTCAATTGGTGCCGTCTGTGGGAAACTGGGGACGTTGATTGTGCGATCGTGACGGTCCCATCAGCAACAATCTATAATTTGTCGGCTCCAACCTTGGTTGTCTGCGACTCGCAAATTCTCGGGAAACAAATCTGCAAGGACGACAATCACAACGTACGAGGGCTCAACACCAAGGCAACTCAGGCGCACCAGAAGAATTCTTGGATTGGGTTGTAACATATACGTCTAGATCTGTTCCTCGATGACACACAGGCAAAAATTAATAGTGAATAAATTCCCAGTGATGAAGTTTATTTAATCAGCTAGATCGATCTGATCCGATCGGCCAGCAGCAATCCATTCGGTGCATCATGACAAGGAAGATACCAGAAAAATAAAAAGTCAAGAGGCAGCAACAGTCCAACTCTCGACTCCGTGTCGATTCCAGTTTTCGGGGAGGAAAAGGCAACCTGGAGGGTAACGATCGTTGTACTACTATGCCACATACGACAACTCAAGTTAGTGGTGCTAATCACATGAAGATCAAATCAAGTGCTATACGTGAAGTTACATGCTTTAAAATACATATAGCTGCAAAGATACTCGGCCATAATTCTACGCGCGGGACAAACTCGCCGGCGCATCAACTCCTCCAAACAAAAGTCCGGCGACCCCGCCGTGTCGACTCCGTTCCGTCGACCTCGACTACACGACCGCGTTAAATATACACCCAGGAGCTACGCCGACTCCGCCGTGCGACCCGATGCGGTCTTCAGCTTCGGCGACCCGAGAATCCTTCGACTGCGGTGGTACACTACAATTTTCGGCTGTGGCAACCCTCTACGGTCTTCAGCTGCGCTGACTTTGCTTCAGTGACCCGCCGTGGTCTTCGGCTCCAACGACTCGGGGGCTCAGGGGCTTTCTCCGCTTTGGCGACCCTCCGCGGTCTTCGGTTCTGGTGGCCAGGGGTCTTCTTCGACTTCGACGACCCGCCACGGTCTTCGGATGCGGCGACCCACCATGTCTTCGACTGAGGTGGCCTACCACATCCTTCGACTACGACGACTTGCCATCACGCCGACTCCACCGCGTCGACTACGTCTGTCGCGTGACTCGCTACCGCGTCAACTTCTCCACGAAAACCAACAAAGATAAGTTTCCCTCTACTTAGAGCTGGTTTATTTTTTAACTCGCACTCGAAACACTCGAGGGATGCGCCCTCTTCGAGTAACCTAATGTGCCATCGGCTCCACGCACTCGAGCACCTCGAACGCAACAGCCCGAGTAGCTGATTCTGCCTGATCGTTAAATCCTTGAACTCCGAGTGCCTCGGCAAGGTACTGAGACTAAGGGTAATCAGGCTAATGAAAAGGCCTAGCATACAGTGCAACAGTGTCGACTCGATCGGCACCAGAATCTTACTATACAAGCTAACATGCAAATATTCTTTACAAGATATAAGTACTTCACAATTTTTTATGTTTTCTACAGCTTACAAGGACGTCGACTACGTCGAGCTATTCTATCGGGTCCTTTAACATGAGTCGACAAAACAGCTGGCTACGCCATACACTCAAGACCCGAGTCGAGTCCCTCCTCGGATGGTTGTATTGCTTGATGCTACACAGATGCGACGCTGACTGCTCACCCGACAAAAGCAACGGCATCGACTTCATTCACAACATGGGGTCCTTCCGGTTAAACGCCGCACGACCCCGCCACGTCAAATCCGACTGCATCGTTGATTCTTATGCATGATACGCTGACTCGATGCACTTTCGGGTCAATGGTTTCTCCTCGCATGGGTCTCCACTCGAGTATGCGACTCGACTAGGCACTCGGAGGCTACTCCTATCAGGAGTGCTGGTCGCGCACCCGATGTACTTTCGAGTCAGCGGTACGCCTACGAGATTGTCGACTACAACTTCACAAGACTCGAGTCTCTGCCCGAGTCTATGACTCCGCCAGACACTCGGGGTCTACTCCAAACTGCAGCGCTGGCCGCGCACACAGAAGATCTTCGAGTGGCACGCTTCGATTCCTCACTCGAATCAACGATTCAACTGAGGACTCGAGGGCTACTTCCATAGGGAGGATGGATTCAAGCATCCGAAAAATTTGTGTTCTACGGACCTGAAGCCAAACAATGGTTGTACTAAAGTCTCTGCTCGAGTCTACGACTCGAACAGACACTCGGGGGCTACTCCCATAGGGAGCGCTGGTCGCGCACCCTACGAATTCTTCGAGTGCGATCCTTCGGATCAGCATGCAAAACTTTTCGGCAACTCTGCCCCAATTAACGCTAAGTGAGTAGCATCCTCCTTGGCCACCCGAAACACCTCCGCGGTGATAAACATTCGGATGTTTCGTTTGCGACGCAAATATAAGACCTACAGATACCATCTGATGGCCTGGTAACGCACACGACTGCGCTCTACTAGTCAAAATCCGTGCCAACAGGCGCGATGAAAAATCCCGACGGACGCGTTGGGTACATCATTTGAAATTCACTGGAATTCCACTCCTGTAAGTCCTCTGCGGCCTGAGTCGAATTACGCTAGCATATGTTCCGGGTTCGAGTCGAGGGACTCGAATATGAAGAAGATCGTGTTGTTTTGTCCTAAGACAGTTAACTGACCCTGATCCGCTAGGAGAGTCAGGCACACGCATCAACAATCCCTACAAACTCAATTTTTTCTCTAAACAAGCAGAGATAGCTGCACCCGAAAGATTGAAGAGTCCTCAGCCGAATCTACGATTCAACTGAACACTCAGGGGCTACTGACATGGTTATACCCTGCGGGTACACGACCTTAGCATACCTGGTCCAATCCAAGGAAGGCCCACGACAAATATGCGTCAGCCCATGAAGAATTTCAGGTGGCCAGGGCCCATGAAGCCTTCAGATCCTTGGAAAGCAAGACTAGAGTAGATAGAAAATTCAAAGGGGTAAACCCTAAAATCGGTAACCGACTCGATCTGCGCCTGGGACCTGCCTATCTCTATATAAAGGCCAGGAGGGCACGACGAGGAGGCTCTCTTACAATCTCTCGCACACCACCGCATACACACCTCCACGCCAGATTGCATCTGCGCACCCCTGTACTTTTCGGTTCCGCCATAATCAAGAGCAGACAAGCAGGAGTAGGGTTTTCCCTATGGCCGTTAGCCACTGTCGCAACCACTGTTCCGGCAATGATTTTCTTCACCGACTCCTTGTCGTGGTGGTGGCACGACAGATGCCATGGGTAGGCTAAAGTTTGGGGCCAATGGATGCTAGAGGGATCCGGGGAGGGAAGATGTAGTTGCTTCTACACACGAATGACTAACATGCAGATCTTTATTTCTCCTCTCTCGGGCTACAAGTGCTCCTTGAGCTGTTTGCAGGAAGAAGAGAAGAACTTCACGAGCCTAACAGTGTAGAATGAATCGATCCCCTTCTCAGGAATCCATGCCTCTCCTTATAAAGGGGTGCCTTGGCTCCTCTAGGGCTGACGTGGCGAGCATATTCGAAGAATATGCTTGTCCCAATATAGTAACCCGGCGACCTCCTTTCCGTGTCCCCCTTCTAATGACGGCAAAGTTCCAGAGAACCCCACCCGCATGCCTCGGGCTCCAGGACTGTCACCTCCTTCTCGCCCTTCTGCTCTGCGCCTTGTCCTTTGCGCTTGGCTCTGTTCAGATTCTTCCTAGCCCGTGGCTAGGGTTTGACTATAGGCACCTCCTTCTCCTGCAAGCTTCATGTCATTCGGCCCTGTCTCGCTTAACTCGGCTTGGCCTTCACCTGCATTTAGGTTATTCGGACTTACTCGGCCGACTTAACTCGTATGTCGGCCGGGTAATGTACAGCTCCTCCCATAGGTGTCATGGTCGTGCTTATCTCGGCCGACCTTTACATGATTCGGCCGATATAGACAGTAACTCGGCATATCACATGGGAAACTCCTTTTATCTTCCCCTGTCTTGACCCTACCCGGGGTCACCTCCCCAACACTCCTTCATCCACTTCCTGGTGAGCCTCTATTGCTCGAGCACCATTTATTTTGCTTGTTCTCGTCACGATTGGCTTCCCCGACGAGCATCTGCCACCGCCGCCGTTAGCCACTGTCGCAACCACTGTTCCGGCAACCAAAACCCAGCGGCGCCACCACTAGATTGCTCGCCTCATTGTTCCGGTTTGAACAAGCCCATGCATGCACGCTTTCTCGCCCTCTACTTCCATCCTCGCCGTCGTCTGCCATGTCACCAGCGAGGTGACATCAGGGTGAGGTCACCTTGGCCACGTCATCGTGTTTGACCGAGTCCGTTGACTGGTGCATGCGTGCGTGGCACACCAACGGGGCCATAGACCCACCAGTCAGTGTCTAGGTCTAGGTTTGTCTCAGTATAAAAAGTATTACTCGTTCATAAAAAAGATAAGAAAATATAAATTCAAATATAAACATTCCAGAAATTGAATAAAGTGAATAAATCTTGTTAAATCAATAACTTTTGTTTTATAATTCAGAAAATATGTGTAATATATGAAAATGTTTAGAAAAATAAAATCTACAATTCAACTTTATTATCAAACATTATTATGTTAATTATTTACATAAATATTATTTAATAAAGGTTTCATAAGGAATAACACTTTGATAATTCATAATTAAATAATGGTAAATGATAAAAATATAAATACAATACCAAAAACCTTAGAAAATAAGAATAATAATTTAAAACATTAATCATGCATTATAATTTCACTTAATTAAATATTTATTATTTATTAAGTATTTATATAGTAATAAATTTTATAAAAGTCATATCTTATTATTTATAAATCACAAAAATAAATGTAATATACCAAAATGATCACAAAAATAATATCTATATGTTAAAAATATAATATTCCACTTTTGAGGTAAATAAAAATTTAAAACACTTTAATAACTTGAATTTAAACCTATTTCTTTAGTTGATAATTCATATACGGGTAAATAAAATTTGTTAATATTTCTAAAATTGCCAATATAGATCTAATAAGTAATACTAGTCTTAAATATTTAGAATATAAAGTCAAATTGGTCCAACACATTTTAAATATAATTTTATTGAATTATCCTTCAACCATATGTGTAGTTTATTTTCTAAAAAGATCCTTATCCAATATAAAATATCCAAGAATGAATTATAGTGAAATAAAACCTATTCCATTACTTTAACCACAAGTTTATCAACAGACCAAAACACTATAGTGAATTCATAAAGATTTAAGTAATATTATTACCTTGATTACAAATTATAACCATTCATTCACAAAAAGATAAATGATTCTATTCCATTATAAAATCAAGAACCACTACACCAAATAAAAGTATAACCATTCTTAAGTAACCTTAAGGAAACATTATAAAGTACACAAGGTACAAATAACATAAGCAATATACCTTAAGTCCATCTATGTCTTAAAGTTAACTTTAGTCTACAATACTTTAAATAATATGCTAAAGACTTTGTTATGTGTTTTATAGTTAACTTGGGTCTGTTATAGTTAAGTCGTAAAGCATATCAAGTCCAAACTATTCAAGCAAGCATAAACAACATCAATCACATTCTATCAACCATATTCTAAAAATTATCAGGATTGTTTAAACCTTAATAAAGAAACCTTTTCTTCAAAAGTTATTCATTTTGCCACTTCAGTCAACAGATGACAATTAATCGTAATCACATTACTCTATACTTTACTTGTATACTTAGAATTTTTAACACTTAAGTTCTTTATAAGTGACATTACTTGTAAAGTAAAAATTTGAAGATAAACAATTATTGTATAAGCAATCTTGAGTAGCATTCTACATTTGTGTATCTCATTGTTTTATGATATTATAATTACATGTTGTTTCATAAACAATCACAAACCTTAATAAGAAGCACAAATATGAAACCGATCTAAAAGTACAACACATTCCAAAGAAATTATTTCTAGTATCCAAACCCTAGATCAACGATATCCCCGGGATTCGAGTTTATCAATTGCATTACAGTATTTATGCATAATAGCATCTTGCTTCTTTAAACATTAGTCCTTACCGAACCAATGATGCTGATTTCAGATACTGGATCTTATATTGTCTAGAATACCGTGAGTGCATAATCTTGCAATCACAAAAGTCAAGTTCACACTTGCTCATGTCCTTTGATTATTTTCTATAAAGTATTTTACAAATCCAGTGTTGTCATCACCTACATTTCAAAAAGGTCAGAAAACACTATTTTCATAATAATGTGATTATAGGTTATTTACCATGAGGTAATAACCTACTATGAAAGTTCTGGTGGTAAAGGAACATATTATCTAGGACTTAACAACCAATGTCGCCAGTGATTCTTGCGTCGTATATCACGCGTTAACCATGAGATTTGGAATGGGACAGAGAAGTCAGTTGTATCTTTTCCCTCTCGCATGGAGCCGGATGTGCGGGTCGTGGCTGTTATCACTCGTAGCATGCATATTAATTGGTAATTCGTAGAGGATATGCAGCATATGGGTGGGAACCCTCAACGTCCCATGATAGTTTCGGCATCTGAATGGTATGTACTGCCAATTGCCGTAATTCAATCTGTGGGCTGGCGTACACCAAGGAGACATGCGGGGTCGCGGAGAAGGCAGTGATTGGCTTGGATCTTAGACTGGGCCCCATACCAAGGAAGTGTGGACAAGCTCATGACTTGGTTGTGCAACAAGGCTAAGGTCTCTCACGGGTAAAGTAACGCACCTCTGCAGAGTGTAAGAACTATAACTTGTTACTCCCTATTCCGGGAAGGAGCTACGAACGCGGCGGGAAAGGAACTCCATGAAAGTTCTGGTAAACCCGTGAAGGCTGACGGACATAGCTTTTCAGAATAAAAGCAACCTTTGAATAAATGTTTATGAAAACTTGCATTGTCTACGACCTATGGTTTGTGACTGTAGATATAGTGCATCAAACACTCCTTTTCTAGTGAACTTGCTGAGTACGCTCGTACTCAACGTATATTCTTAACCCTTGCTAGATTCTGAAGCCATTAAGATGACGTCTACATCAAGTTATGCTCCAGGAATCATCACCAAAAACTAAAGTTCTTCAATGAAGTCAAGAAAGTCGACATATACATCAACTGAAGTAAATACGAAGTTACTAATTAGATAGGAATATAATCTCTAGCCATAGAACCTATTTCTGTAGTGTATTGCAATAGCAGCAATGCCAGACCATTAGTTAAGATACTAGTCTTAATAGTATGATAGTTTGAGTTGTTTATTTCTGATTCTTCTTTGTAAGAAGTTTCTTTCTCTCTCTTTAACCTAGAGTGTTCTCTGGATCTTGTGTAAAGAGTTGAGTTGTAACCTATAGTCATGTCTTGGACCTGTTGTGTTTCTGTTGTACCACTCCGAGGGATGTAATACTAGTGAACGGTGTTTCATTGGTGTTATGTCAACAACTATAGTGTACTACATCATGCAGTGGTATGTTGGGTCACCGCACTAGTGCCTGAACCTCGCAAGCCTTGGAAATACTATAGAATGTTTCAACATATTGATATAATTATGTGATGCTGACATGCTGAAGAAAGAGTGCCAATCGAGAGACCTTGAGATGTCACTGTTAGAGATATGCCCTAGAGGCAATAATAAAAGTGGTTATTATTATATCTTTGTGTTTATGATAAATGTTTACATTCATGCTATAATAGTATTAACCGGAAACATTAATACTTGTGTGATTTGTAAACTAAATTAGAGTCCCTGGTAAAGCCTCTTTATAATACTAGATTGTTGGTTAATAGATGATCGTGGTTTCTCGATCATGAACATTGAGATGTTATTAACAACAAGATCATATCATTAGGAGAATGGTATGATGGACATACTCTTATAGATAAGAGTAGCATTAAGATCAAGTCATTTCAATAGTTCATTTGCTATAAGCTTTCTAATACATAGTAACCTAATTCCTTCGACCATGAGATCATGCTAATCACCATCACCGGAAGGATGCTTTGATGATATCAAATACCACACCGTAACTGGGTGGCTATAAAGGTGGCATTGAGTGTTCGGAAAGTATGTGTTGAGGCACATGGATCAAGAGTGGGATTTGTCCATCCATATGACGGATAGATATACTCTGGGCCCTCTCGGTGGAATGTCATCCAATTGGCTTGCAAGCATGTGACTGGCTCACAAGGCATCACATATCACAGGAACGATAAAAGAGTACTTATCGGTAACGAGGTTGAACTAGGTATGCAGAGATACCAACGATCAAACCTCGGATAAGTAAACTATCGCGAGACAAAGGGAAATTGGTATCGTATGTAAGTGGTTCATTCGATCGCAAAGTAATCGTTGAAATATGTGGGAGCCATATAAATTTCCAGATTCCTCTATTGGTTATTGATCGGAGAAGTGTCTCGGTCATGTCCGCATAATTCACGAACCATAGGGAGACACACTTAAGGATTCAATGTTGTTTAGTAGATATGGAATGTAAGTAGGGATACCGAATGTTGTTGGGAGTCTCGGATGGGATCCGGGATATCACGAGGAGATCCGTAATGGTCCAGAGAATAAGATTCATATAAGGAAAGTCCGATTCCGGAGTTCGGGAATGATTTCGATGTTTTCATCGGAGAGGTTCTAGAAGGTTCACCGAACCAGAAGGGGAAGGGTCCATGAATATGTCATGGGTAAGTGGAATGATTGGATCATATACTAGGTCACTTGGTTTGGGCATTTGCAAGAGAGAATTAAAGCTCTAAATTGAAAGTCAAACGGAAGGTTTGAAAAGTCAAACTGGAACAATGGTTTCCTAGTGAAAGAAGGAAAGAGTCCTTCCTTCAATCCAACTTGGGTTTGGGTTTGGATTCAAACTCTCCCCTCCCAAGACTGCCCCCTCTCATAAATAGAGGGGGAGGGCTGCCCCAAACACCACAAGAGCCAGCCCTCTCCATCCCGTGCGTCGCTGCTATCGCGCCGTCGCCACCTCGCGTCGTCGCGCCGCCGCCGCCTCGTCACCATCGCCCTAGCCGCTGCTGACACCTCCTCCTCCCGGCCTTCTAAACCTAGATCACCGGAAAACCCTAGATCCACCATAACTCGCACCGGCTTAGGCGAAGCCCTGCGAGATCTTCCCTCTACTTCCGAAACCACGTCGTCGTGCTGCCGGAATCGCGAGGGGAGAACTACAATCTCCGTTGCCTGCTGGAACAAGGGAGAGGAAGGTCTTCATCGAGTACCGAACGTGTGACCGACTATGGAAGCGCTGCCAGAACGCAGCGCCGGAGGGATCGTCTACGCGATCTTGAGATCGGCAAGTGTACGACTACATCACCCACGAGAATCTGCTCTCGTTAACCGCTTTGGAATCTTCAAGGGTGAGTACTCTAATCAACTCGTTGCTACAATCTAGTAGACAGATCTTGGCTTGTTTGTGTGCATGCGGTAGAATTTTTTTGTCTTCCATGCTATGAACCCCTACAGTCATTGCCTCAAGAATGACTATGCATCCTTCCTGATGACCTTTGTATTGTCCATGCCAAGCAAATGGACAGTTCTTTCATTCCCAATGTATGCAATCTATGCTCTCAAGCATCCCAGGAAAACCCCCTTAACTTCCACTAGCCATGAGCTTAGATGTGTCTTCTTCATTTTCTCCTCTCAAGAACCCCCAACCCCATAAAAAATGCCACTACCGCCTGGCAGAGTCTATACATTTCTTCAAAACATGTGAATCTCCCATGCGAATTGAAGATACTTGTAAACGAGGTCACCCTCCATACGCAAGCATATGCACCGCAACAGTGTATTTCTAAAAGCAAATCCCAGCTTACTGATGACATCTTTCTTTGCTTTGAAGTAATTATCGTAGGCTTTCACTCCTTTCACTATGCGATTGAACAAATCCTTTTGCATGTGGAAGCATCACCGAAACTGAGCTGACATGTAAAGAGTGCCAGCCGGGTTGAAGTAATCATTCTAGAGCCGAACATGAGCCTCAACTCTATCACGGTCGAGGACCTCATGTCATGGGACTAATCCCCAGAACCTTAGGATGCTTCTCTGTTGATTATCATAGAGCACACGAGCAGTTGTGACCAATAGATCATCGTCATCATTGGATGAGTCGTCTGATGACATATCCATGAACTCTAGGAAAAAAAATTGAAGTTCCTCTGCCATTTTATCTATGAAACAAAACATCTCAAAACAAGCAAACGCCCTAGGCTGAATAATTCAAAATTGTGGTTCGTGTTTGTGATTTTATTTTACCTAAATGTTTTTGAGCAAAGGGTCGAACTTTTTGCTAGCGAAAGCACCACGCGGTGGAGCTCGGGGAGATCCTTGACCCTAGAGCTTCAGGAAGTGCCGGCTTGATCAATGTCGCAAAAGGGAAGCTCGCGAAGGCGTCAAGTAGTGGCGTGTACGAGGTTAACTCGGAAGATCGACGACGAGAAGGCTGCCCGCAGCTACGGCATGAACTATCAGCTCTCTAGCCAGTGCGTAACCAGGAAAAGTTGGGGGGCTAGGCCGATGCCCGGCGACACAACTTTTTTGGTGTGTGCGCGTGCCGAATACTAGGAACGGTGATGGTGACACGACGATGCGGTGGACGGGAAGGTTGGGGGCGTCGGGCTAGAGAGGGAAATGACTCGGTATGGCCGACAAGTGGGCCAGATGTGGGCAAGGGCTAACAGCCAAGCATGTCCTCTTGCCCACCCTCCGAGGACCCCACAATACAAGTTTTTAATATACATAGTAACAAATATCTATACTCCTGTATAGTGTATCGATTTTGAATTAGACTTGCAGTATCAATCCTAACCGTTGGTGACCTAAATCTAATGGTCGAGAGCAAGTGGATTCGCCGTGAACAATGGCTTGAGCTGATTCCACTGTGTTCTAGAATCATGTGTCTTTTTACTTGAAAAATCCCATGTCAGCCTTACTTATGTTTTCAGCTGAACCAAAAGTACATATGACCCGCCAATAAGAAGAAATAAAAACTAACTTAACAATTAGATGGGAACAGGTTTGGCTATTTTTTTTAACTTGACATTGCTTAATTTTGTTCTTTATTATAATTTATATTTATCGCCAATAAATGGGATCACCTTGCGTTCGGGTATCCTGTATATTCATTTTCCCTACTAACATTTTGCAAGATGTTCACTCCATGTCTTCTTTTTCTTATGCAAAGTACCCCTATAATAATGTTAATACGTGCATATCACGTGTGTACATATTAGTACTGCCTGGTAGACCACACGAGGTAAAGTACTCACATCACCTCAATGCAGATGATGTTTAAGTAACAACTGAAATGAAATTGAGAAACTGAAATAGTTGTGATGCTCCGAGGGCCCCGCCCGGACTGGAGGTTCGATCGTCTCCTCTCCACCTACGTTCGCCAATTAGAAGCCATCATTGACCCGCTCAGCCCAATCAGTTCAGTTTAGGTGCGATGTCCTCATCACTCGAAACAGGCAATGTCTTGTCAAGCTGTCTCGTGCCCACGAAAACAATGTAGTACTAGTAGACAGGAACTGGGGATGGCTTGCCGATCGCACGTTCGGCTTTAATAATCACATGATTTTGTCCTTGGACGGAATCCACCGCTCTCTAAGACGTCAACTTCTGAATCTATCTGCCCCTTTTAATTGTCATGTACCTTATCAGTATTGAACAGAAACTCTGTGAGGTCTTAGAACACTTGTTGAATGCGCAAATGGGAGTGTTTAGGCCTTATCAGTATTATCACCATCCAGAAACTAAAGTACTGCACGCGACGCAGAGACTGAGTTTGAAAGTTCAGCCTTTTCTGGTACAGGTTTGTGCTTCAAGAGACAGTCTCGCCTTGTTCTGTCAGTTGCTATCGCACAGCTAACGATCGGTATGCACAAACTGTAGCTTACACTGCACCACTACAAGCTGCTTCATTGCCATTTGCTAGCATAAACAAACTCGGGATCAGAAGCTTCTGTATCACAGCCACAACCACAATGCCGCCACCTAAATGAAAACGTGGGCAAGTCCACGGTCCGCACGAGAGGACAGCCTAACAACCTGAAAAGGAAGACATTGTCATCACCAGAAGAGCTCCAGGCTCGGTCAGAGGCCTGGCAAGACGTTTGCAGTACTAGTATGCAGCAGCTGTATATCCATAGAAAAAAATGGTGTTCTGAAGAATGCAGACTCTTTCAGGGTAATGGCAGCACACATCACACGGAGACTGATTTTTTATTCCCATTCATTCATTCATTCATCTGACACCTATCTACAAGCCCGGATTTAAGCTCAACTAAGACACATTCTCTTGCCTTCAAAAAAGAACTGAAAAAAAACTTGTGAATGATACATCTAAACATAGCCTGACAGGAGTTGTGGAGACAACTTGGTTACACTTGCAGACAGCTCAGAGATAAATAAAACAACAAACATATGAAGGAAATTATATGGCCCCCTGTTTTCCATGAAACTTTGGCGCGATCACCATGTAGTACGGGGCACGGCAGCTTGCTCAGACCGTCACATCACATGACGATCTCGGGCTTGAGTATGCTGGACTTGATCTCCTTGTGGGGGAGCACGACGCCTCCGTTGCTGTACACCTCGTCGCAGACGTGCACGTCCTCGCCCAGGATGGTCATGTTCTCCACGCGCGCCCACTTGCCGACGGTGGAGTGCCACCCGACGATGCTGCCGGAGATGCACGCGTGCTTCTTCACCCGGGCGCCACGCATCACCGTGCACCTCGACAGCCTCACCCCGGACTCCACCACGCACCCGGGGCCGATGGCCACGTCCGGCCCGATCAGGCAGCCCTCCCCGATCGTCGCCGTCTCGTGGACCAGCACGTTGCCCAGGACGTGCGTGCCCGACGCCAGCTTCTCGGGCGCCTTCTTCCTCAGGGAGTCCAGGTAGAGCCTCAGCCCCGTGATGTAGTCCCTCGGCTGCCCGATGTCCATCCAGAACCCCGGCAGCACCATGGCGTACAGGCCCTTGTCGTCCGCGATGCGCGGGAACACCTCCTTCTCGATGGACGTCGGCTTCAGCTCGATGCGGTCCAGGACGGACGGGCTCAGCAGGTAGATGCCGGCGTTGATCTTGTTGCCCACGAACACCTTGGGCTTCTCCACGAACCGTTCCACCTTTCCGGTCGCCTCCTCAGTGACCACCACACCGTACTTGGAAGGCTCGTCGACCTATATATCAGGCATTGAAATTTGTCAGTACTATTATAACGTTATGGAAACCAACATTCTTCTCTAATCAGTGTGCCAATCATGCATACCTTGGTGACCATGATGGTAGCCTCACCACCATGGGACTTGTGGAACTCGATGAGCTCGGCAAAGGGGTACTCGCTGATCACGTCACTGTTTAGGACGAAGAAAGGCTCGCCGGAACCGTCGTCGAGCTTGTCGCGGGCAAGGGCCAGCGGGCCAGCAGTTCCCATTGGCTCTGTCTCCTGGGAGCAGGTGATCTTGATGCCAAGCTTGCTCTCGAAGTCCTTGAGGAAGTTGAGCATGACCTGCGATTTGGCCAAAGCAAAACAGAATGCAGCAATGTGAGATCTAGGATTCTGACGAAAAAAAAACATTTTTTCGAAGGCGTGGCATGTCAGTTACCTCTGGCTGGTAATTGATGGCCAGGATAACCTCTGTAACTCCCACATCTTTCAGAGCCTCGATCTGGTGAAGAAAATATTACAAAATAAATTAATACGAAGATTCGCTGAATATAAATAGATTCTACTATACTCAGGACAGGGAAATGGTCAAATTATTGGTTTACTGAATTATCAATCCATCCCTTTTCTTTCTACTATTGTCACAATTATTTGAGACACCGACGGTGATACTGATACATACAGGTAGAGGACTGTTGTTTGTGAGGAATCTATGCACATGGATCCACCTAGCAAATCATGGACCGATGAGTGGGCTTGCATAAACAATCTACACTGCAGATTATGACAGCTAGACTAATAATGAGGTGAGATACTACTATACTGCATTTAATTTACTAGTATTTATTTTACCTAAAACCACATCTCCTTGTTGGCATTATTTAGCGTGAATAAATGAAGCGTATTGAAAGCATTCGTGCTGACCTGGTGCAGGATCATGGGCTTGTTGGCAAAATCGACGAGCGGCTTGGGCACGCTGAGCGTGAGCGGCCGGAGGCGAGTGCCGAAGCCTCCCACGAGAATGAGGGCCTTCATGGTGGCAGTCCTCCTAACTCAACCTCCTCGAGACCCTGTAAAAAATGCAGCAAGAAACATGAGAAGAAGAGTGAGAATGATCTGATCCAGAACTTGTGGTCACGGAGGGTCGGAGGCTACAGTTGAGAAGACTTGAGAACAAGACACTGAACCCTCTCCGCCCTGCCTGCACAGATGCCATGTGTCCCAAAATTGCAAGACAGAGTCACATCCATGGATCGGCATAGGCAGCGCAAGTCTGCACGGCCAATTCAAGGAGCAAGAACGTGGTACACACAGAAAGGAGAACTGCAGCAGCACTGATTTGATGGTATTGAGAGGTTTGGGACAGAAGGACAACCTGATCCTTCAACACCGGTTGCAGTCAGAGGCCTCGTTTGGAACACGGGATGATTGTACAGAGAATTAAGGAAGCAGGCAAGGGTCCTTTATAGTGTCTGGGAGAAGTAGGTGGAGGAGATAGATCAGGTGTCAGCAGAGGTGGCAACTGGGAGGGGGGCGTCTTCTTAAGCCTAATCCGTCGTCCATCTATCTATCTATCTATCTATCTATCTATCTTGCTGTCGTGTTTGTTTCCACCCGGAAACCAACCCAATAATGATGCTAGATCTCCAGCCAGAAGCTAGCTTGGCCAGCAGTACAGAGCACAAAAAGAGCTGACTTTTTCTTTTTGTGATCTTCTTGGTGACTTGGTTCCTTCTGCCTTAATACTTGTGTATTTTTCCCATGTATTTTATCACAGTACTATAGTGGTTACAGGCTGGATCCAAGATGAGATGATGGGATGGTCTCGCGGCCGTCGGAGCACCTACCCAAGAGAACAACACAGGGAAGAGACCAAAACGGGAAGATGATGAGGAAGTAAATGAACAGTGGCGGTTTGCTCGCTGCAGATCTGGCCGGCTGATCCTATCTCCCTCGCTCGCTACCTACGACGCAGTGACCAGACCAAGGCAGTAATAACAGCTCTAATGGCGGACCGTAGGTGGCATGGCAAATTGACAGTATACAAACAGAACATTCAGACGCGGAGCGACGAACAGATGAGAAACCACAGCAAAGGGACGAGATCGATCAGCGTACCTTGACGCGCAGGCAGGCGGCAGGCGGAGCAGCCGACGAGACGATGCGCCTGGCTGAATCCTCCCGAGCCTCGTCAATGGCTCTGGCGCCGAGGAGGAGAATTGGGGAAGGAAGAGAGGAGTCAGAGGGGGGAAAAGCGTCGGCTGAGTCGCAGGATCGCTGCCAACGACGCGGCGTTGGTTTTATACTGACTCTGCCTTGCCTTCCTCCTCCCCCGTGTCCCTCTCCGGCTGCTATGTGCGGTTAACGTACTTGCTAACTTAATCCTGGCTTCGACCCTAATGAATCTCTGCAACCTTTTTCTGTCTTCAGTTTTAATCTGCTTCTTTCGTCCTCCACCTTTTTTTTTCTTGTAGCAATGATTTGCTGTCCCGAGCCGCCGACCCATAGTAGACTGATTAACGGGTCCGGCGGCCGGCGGTTTAACCACGGGGATTCAATGACTTGTGGGCCATGTATGAGTTTCTGCTTTAACAGGGTACAGTTTTCAGTTAGTAAAACTGTGACTGTATTTAGAAGCAGAGCAGGTACGATACACCCATTTTAGTCTGTTAGTTTTTAAGCCAAACCAGTCAGGTAAAAAAAGAGAGGACCAAATCAATCCCGTAAGCATATTTTAAACTCATCGATGTGTGTAAATGTAAGGTTTACAAGTCGTCGAAGGTGACGATCTTAGGGCTTGTTTGATTCATAGGATAGGAAAAGTATAAGAATAGGAAAAACATAGGATTGAGATGTCATGCCAACTTGAATCCTATGGGAATAGGAATTTTGTTTGATGTGAAGAATTTTTCCAATGGCGTGCGATCTAATGTTTCTTTCCTATAGGAATTGCACTACAAGATTCCTATAGGATTAATTCCTATAGAATGTGTTTCTATGAATCAAACAATAACATAGGAAAAATTTCCATAGGATTTAAATCCTACACAATTTCTATACAATTCCTATGAATCAAACAAGCCCTTAGTAGTTAGGCGTCTAGTGGCTGATGGCACATTGTATTGGACGAATAATCATCCCACGACGAGGCGGCGACCAGTCCTAAAATGAAGCGAAGAGGTCGAAAGAGACCGGCTCAAAACCGCGGCTCGTGGTTTAGCGTGTTTAGGTGGGTTCGCTGCGTCGCTGGCTGATGGCCAACTGGACCCTCCTTTCCGTTCCGGCCATGATTGTCGGCGGCACGCCACGCTGCCCCGCTCAGGCACCAGCGTCAGCCTAGGTACCTGCCACATGGATCCTGTGTTCACCTTAGATTCTTCTTCTTCTTCTTTCACTAATGGCACGGGAAGCTCTGATGCATAAATCATGGAGTTAGCCAACGGCCGGACATACAAGATCGCTCTTGCCACGATCTCCCAGGTCAACGAGCGGGGCACCGTAAGACTACGGCAAGATTTCCTAGTGAGTTAGTAATTTTTTCTTTTCTCTGGCCATTGACTCGGCAACGTCTTCCATGTCACGCATCCGATGCATGCCGTCTTCGACATGTGCGTTGGAAGCGATCCTGCACATGAGCCAAAAAGGAACCCCCCTCATTTGTTAAACCCCCAAGTCTGAATAGCGTGTGCCTTTGAGTGGGAGATCGGGAGGAAATTGGCTGTGAATCACACAACCACGGTCACCTTTGGCTTTAAGTGCTACACACAAAACAAATCGAGACATTCGTCTTTTGGCTCATAGGTCTAAGAGCATCTCCACTCGTCTACCCAAGACGTCGAACCCAGGGCGAAAATTAAGTCCGAACACCGAAAAACGGTTCAGTCGCGTTCACATAAACCTCTTTTCGCTCGGATTTGGGCAACTTTGGTCCAGACTTTTTAGGCCATTCCCAGGATCTCAGAAACGCTTTGAGAACGCCGGACGGGTCGCCGAGTGGACCCGATCTGTCGTGGCCGAAGCCGAGTCGTCCTTCCCTTTTCCTTTTCCCCCGCGGCCTTGGCCTATAAAAGCCGTACATCTCGCCCTCTCTCTTCACACTCTCTCACACCACTCCCAACTCCGGTGAACTCCAGGCGCTCGCACTTTTCCACCTCCACAACTCCGCCGAAAAGCCATGGCCAACAGATTCCCCAGCGACATTGCGGAGGAGAATGGCCGCCCCACGCTGCATACGTGGGAGGCTCGGCTCCATCATGTGGGCTATATGGCGCCACCGACTTTTCTTCGATCATTTGGAATCTCGGCCGTGGGATCCTATTCACGGTCTTGACCGACGAGGACATCGCCGCCGAGATCCAGGCGGCTATCGCCGCCATCGAATACCCGGATCTCGCCGAGGATCGTGTCAACCTTGTCTTCTGGGAGCAGTTCTTCGCTGACAGGCGCCTCCAGGAGCTCGCCCGACACGAGGGACCACCGGGCTCACTGCCGATGCGTCACAATGCGGCGTTTCGCCGCCGCTGGTAGAACGTTCCTGGGCGAACACTCTTCGTCGTGCTGGAGCACATCCAGGCCGGAAAACCACCCCGCCTCGGCATGTAGAAGCGATGTCCGGCCACGACGGCGGCCTTTTCCTAGTTTAAATTGAATGTTTTCCTAGTTTAAATTCGATGTAATATATGCGTCCTAGCCTAATTAATGAAATCCGCCTATATTCGCCCTAATTTCGCTGTGTTTAACTGAATTTAGCCGAAAGCGGGAACTCGGCCTCGGAACGCGAGTGGGAAACTCGGCGTTCCCAGGCAGAAAATGAGTTTCGTCTAGCCCAAACTTGGTCCGGATTTTGGCATGTGATCGCCCAACGAGTGGGGATGCTCTAAGTCTAGATCCATTATTTTTTTCCACGCAATCCACCACAAAAAGGGGGATCGAATTCCATTACTCACCAGAATAACGGAATAAAGACCACCTGTAACAACCTCAGAATCGGACCTATGCAAGTTTTAGCGAAACCCGCCAAACCCGCATAGAAACGATTCAAAGGTGCCCACCAGGCACTTTCGTGCGGGTGGAAAACGAAGTAATAACATTACACAACAGTCCTCGATGGGACCCACAGAACAGATATATATATATATATATAAAAGCGACTCCATGAGTCAAGAATACAGATATACAGTGCAAAGATCCAAATCACCTTGGAAACGATAGAGCGTCCGACTACAGACAAGATGCAAATGGGGCTAAGAGCCCTGAAGAATAACCAATGGCGTCCATAACCCTGCCCAGGCCAAGCCGGAAGGGTAACCCTGCTAACGACGTCGATCTCAAAACCTGCTTAAACAAAAGGGGTGCCGACAAAGGGCAAGGGAAAAAGAGGAGCGTCGATCGAGGCCGATACAGCGAGGCTAGAATTGCGGTCCTCGCCTACATAGGTATGGTGGATGGCGGCAAGGCATGCACTAAACAACCTATAGAGACTCGATACAATGGCGGTTATCGGAGAGGGATAAGAGTGACCTATCCGGATCCAACTGAAGCTAACACCAAACAAACCCATCTGGTGTTTCCTCGAGACCAAACGAGGAAGTCAACCGAGGAACTCACACCGCTGGCGCTTTACTTATTCAATTATCGTTGCAGCAATTACTAGTCAGTTTAGATATTCATCCCGATAAAGTAAGCGATGAGGCACTTTTAATTAACCATTCCGTTATAGTTGTAACACTTACTACTCGATATGAATAGCATGAGATAACCCTTAACCCAGCAGTTGTTGGTACTTTTATTCAGCCATTCCGCTAGTTGCAATACTTACTAGTCAGTACAATGGTCGCATGGCGACAATCCAAACAAGCAATTGTGGCGTATTATTTAGGCATTCCGTTATAGTGAAGTGACTACTAGTCATTATAAAGTCAAATTTATAGCAATAAACTTTAGTTATGCTTGTCTATGATCGAGATATCATGCCCCAAGTCGTCCATAACCGCGGACACGGCTTTCGAAAGTTTTACCGGCGGGTGCACCAATAGCAACACACGCCGATCAACCTCGGAAAAACCAAATCCAAAACCCAACGAGGCTTTCACGATCGAACAATCACAGATTCGAAATATTTCAGGGACACCCTTGAAGTCTACCCAACGAAGTAAGCTAGCTCGAGACGGACCCAAGGTTTGTGGGGCGGTGATGGCATGAGATCCCCAAACGGGACTGCCGATACCACGTAAACGGGTCACAATTCCTAAGATGCAGTGCTCCTCGCACAATCGTAAATACTGAAGTAGCATGGCATAAGTACAGATAGTAAATAAAACCTCAAACTAGTTTGTGGCCCCAAGAAATAAGACCGAATCAAGCTCGCTCGGGGTCCCATATACCTCCCGGATGTGGATAGCGCGATAAATCAAGGAACAGGTATCAAGTACTCGGGGTCCTACGGGACACAAGTGGGCGTTCGGAAACCAAATATTTTCTATCACCCACCGATGCCTCTGCTTACTTCAATTTTAGTTGTTAAACAGGAATTAAAATGAACAGTAAGTAAAACTAGAATCATCTCCAACATCAACTTGCGGCAATACATCAACAACTGTGGCACCGAACGACACGCAACAGCACTTGATCAAGCGACTACGACGCGCAAGTCCAACTATCTACCAAACAACAGGTAATAGGATGTGTCCAAGGCAATATAGGGTTGCACGGTATATCACAGGTACGGAAACTAAAGCATCGCAACACAGATAGCAATAGATCAACAGGAGGGAAGTAAATACTATAAAAGTAAGATAGGTAGAAAGGGGGAGATGCTCGCCTGAAAACATTGCCGAAGGTTCAACCGAAGATCGGGGCGGAGCTCACATCAACTCAACGGCCTTATCCGCGAAGAACCAAAACACTAGAAGAAACACCGGATGTAGTATTTAATACAACGGCAGAAGGTCGGCATGATGCATGTATGATGTATGGCATGGCAAGATGCGATGCGATTAGGTCATATTAAGTGGAACCGGGGTCCCGACAATTAATTAAATGGTTCATGTTGTTTAGATACCCCACCATTAAATGTTGTTTTACAAGGCAAAAGATAATACGGGTTCGCTACACAAGTTTAAATGAGGCCGATATGAGACTAGATTTGCCCGCATATGGGCCCCATATTTAATTATTAGGTGAATCGGGATAAGGCCCCCAAACCACATGAATGTATGCATGCAAGACAATTATCATGCGACAAGTTGTATTATGTTATAAAATAGAGTTTTCGGGAAGGGGTTCACACATCTGGGTACGGCAGATCTTGGTTCCGGGGGGTTCGGGGTCGGTCTCAGGGTTCAGAACTGGGGTTCGGACTCCGGGGTTTAGGGTCTTCGGATCTGCGAAGGAGATCATGGCGTTTCGAGGAGAAGATCTTGGCGTTCCGCGGCGAAGTGCTTGTCGCACCGGGATGAAGTCCTTGGGGTGCCATCTCGATCGTCGGTCAACTCGTTGGAAGTAGAACTTGGCATCCGACTCCGGGGCATCGGTGCGGAAGGCGGTCTTGTCATACCGGGTCTTGGTCGGTTCACGGTAGATCTTGGCGGTCTTCGGGTCCCGACGCCCGGATCGGTCTTGAACTTTGAGGATCGAGGTCTTGATTCCGAAGGAGATCTTGTCGGGCCTCATGTCGGTCTTGTCGCGGATGAACTTGACTTGACGGTTCGATGTCGTTGCGCTTGGCGTCGGCTAAACAGGTACATCGGTCGGTGGCGATCTTGGGTCCGGAATAAGGCTTGAGACACCAAGAAGGAGGCTACGGATGTTCGGCTACACTTGCCGATGGCCTTGAGGAACCTTGAATAGAATCACAACATCGCCACAAGGCATCATACCATTCCCAAAACACGTGAGCGTAGTATGCACGCACCACTAGGTGAGTACCCAAGCTTGCAGCGCGAGCTTCACTGAGGAGGAAAAGCGAGCAGGTGGTTCGGGTGGCGGCTGCAGGGTACTCTCGGAGGCCTTAGCGAGAGCGAGGAAGGCGGCGAGCTCCTGCGTCTGGCAGGTGGAGGGTCCGGGCCGGCAGAGACGAGCGAGGAGGACTCGGCCATGAGCTGGCAACGGCGGAGGGCAGCCGGGCAACAGCGAGAGGAGGGCGCCAGCGACGAGGTCGGAGGCGGCCGCGGGCATGGAGTGCACGGGCGGGAGGCCGAGTCGAGGCACGGCGGCCAGGAGCGAGGCTGGCTATGGGAGGTCGAGGCGCCAGACAGGAGGTGGCAGGCGCGGGCGGGGAGTAGGGAAGGGCGGAGGCGGAGGTGAGAGGCAGCTGGCCGCGCGGAGGTCGGAGCACGCAGGCCGGGGCCGCGGCGAGCGTCTTGGCGGTGGGCGGGAGGAGCAGGCGGAGGGACCATGAGGCGGCCGGGAGGCGGAAGGGAAGGAGGTGGAGGAGGCTCGCGTGGGGGAGGTGCCGAGGGAGGCGGCGGCGGAGCGGCGCCGGGGAAGAGAGGAAGCAGGCCGGCGGCGGGGAGCTTGGCGAGGGAGGGGAAGGAGGAAGGCGCGAGCGGGGAGGTTGCGGGGCTTGATGCGTGAGGAGAGAGAGGCAGGAGAGAGGCGTGGGTCCAAGCGGGTGCAGTCGGGTGTGGGTGGGGCCCAGGGGAGAGAGAGAGAGGGTTGGGGAGCGGCCTGCGTGCGGTGTGTGCGTGTGTCCAGGAGAGAGAGAGGGGAGGGAGTTGGGGGTGAGGTGGCAGGGAGTGATTGGTTGGGGAGGAAGGAGAGATGAGGTGGCGGATGGGGATTGGTGGGGGTTGGGGGCAAGGTGACGTGGCGAACACTGATTGGAGAGAGTGAGGTGGAGAGGGGCTGGGGTAGGATAGGATGGGTAGCTGTAGGATTTTTGGGGCGGGTTAGGTGGACCGATTTGAAAATGGGGGTGGTCGTTCGGGTCGATTCGGCCCGTTCGACTGCCCCCGCTAAAACAATTAAACTTTTTATTTGTTTCAAACGGGCCGCATGCAAACCGGTAGCGGTCAAAATAATTAATCCGGAGAACCGGGCTTTGCGTTTGAATTAAGATGGGGCGTTTAGAAAACAAAACCAGGCTTTGCGAAAATAGTTTTAGTCAAACAACACATGATGATGACGATGCAATGCACAAATTCAACGCGATTTTCTAGTAGTGGTTTTGCGGGATGCCACAATTCGACACCACTAACAATGGATCTCGTCCTCGAGATCCGCCTCATGGTACCGGAAGGAAAGGTCGGCGATCTGAATCTTCTCGCTTTGTGTAGATCCTTGCGACACCACTAACGAGGGTTCCTTCTTCATCTGGAATTCGGCGACACCACCAACAAAGGGTCGTTGTCCCTGATCGTCGAGAGAACACTCCGGAGAAACAAAGGACGAAGATAGAGGTATCAAACGATAAGGCCACCTCTAACTTCCATTAGAAGAGGGAAAAGTTACATTGATCCACCGATTCGATGTCTGAGCGAGCTAAGAGTCGGGTAGGGTGATCAGTCCATCCCAGACCCAACTATCAACTCTATACATGGGTAGGAGAATCAGGCAACTCGACTCTCGAGATTTAGACTGAAGATCTTCATAGGTGGTATCCGGAACAAAGGAATGTTGCCAGCAGAAATCGTATGAAAGACACACTGATTAGGTTCCGCGAGGGTTCCATTGGCATGAATAACACATGCTCAAGGTTAACTCCAACTTCACCAAAGCTCGTCCCTCTCATATGTTTTTCAACGACACTGATATCCGGCAAGGAACACATATGGATAAGGAGCTCAAGAACAAAAGATTGGAGGAAGGGTACAACAGACAAGTTGCAGATTGATGATCGTAGCACCTCCGTTAAAAAGGGAGAAAGCGAAACCCTGAAGGTACAACGAAAAACCAACCACGAGAATTCCTGGACTCGAAGAGAGAGAAGAGAGTGGATTCAAAACACGTAGAGGTAAGAGGAGAACAGCAGAGGGGTAAGGAGTAAAATCAGACCTAATCAGAACTATCCAACCGATTTTCAAAAATAGTTTTGACACTTCTACTTCGGCCGTTAGCTAGGTTATCCTCTGATTTGGACTTGTGGGTATCACAACCGCCGAGCTCGATACCACTCAGAACACCCTCGGAATCGGACCTATGCAAGTTTAGCGAAACCCGCCAAACCCGCATAGATAGAAGCGATTCAAAGGTGCCACCAGCACTTTCGTGCGGGTGGAAAAGTAATAACATTACACAACAGTCCTCGATGGGACCCATGGCAGATATATATATATATAACAATGACTCCATGAGTCAAGAATACAGATATACAAAGGCAAAGATCCAAATCACCTTGAAAGCGATAGGCGTCCGACTACGGACAAGATGCAAATGGGGCTAAGAGCCACGAAGAATAACCAATGACGCCCATAACCCTGTGCCAAGCGGAAGGGTAACCGCTAACGACGCCGATCTCAAAACCGCTTAAACAAAGGGGTGCCGACAAAGGGCAAGGGAAAAAGAGGCGTCGATCGAGGCCAAGATGCAGCGAGGCTAGAATTGCGGTCCTCGCCTACATAGGTATGGTGGATCGGCGGCGGCAAAGATGCACTAAACAACCTATAGAGACTCGATACAATGGCGGTTATCGAGAGAGGATAAGAGTGACCTATCCGGATCCAACACAAGCTAACACCAAACAAACCCATCTGGTGTTTCCCCTCGAGACCAAACGAGGAAGTCAACCGAGAACTCACACCGTTGGCGTTTTACTTATTCAATTATCGTTAGCAATTACTAGTCGTGTTTAGATATTCATCCCGATAAAGTAAGCGATGAGGCACTTTTAATTAACCATTCCGTTATAGTTGTAACACTTACTACTCGATATGAATAGCATGAGATAACCCTTAACCCAAGCTTGTTGGTACTTTTATTCAGCCATTCCGCTTGTAGTTGCAATACTTACTAGTCGTACAATGGTCGCATGGCGACAATCCAAACAAGCAATTGTGGGCAGATTATTTAGGCATTCCGTTATAGTGAAGCTGATTACTAGTCATTATAAAGTCAAATTTATAGCAATAAACTTTAGTTATGCTTGTCTATGATCGAGATATCAGGCTCCAAGTCGTCCATAACATGACACGACTTTCGAAAGTTTTACCCGTCCGCGGTGCACCAATAGCAACACACGCTCGATCAACCTCGGAAAAACCAAATCAAAACCCAACGAGGCTTTCACGACTGAACAATCACAGGATTCAGAAATATTTCAGGGGGCCACCCCTTGTAGTCTACCCGCAACGAAGTAAGCTAGCTCCGAGACGGACCCAAGGTTTGTGGGGCCGGCGGTAAACGACAGCAGATCCCCAAACGGGGACTGTCGATACCACGTAAACGGGTCACAATTCCTAAATAGTACAGTGTGCTCCTCGCACAATCGTAAATACAGAAGTAGCATGGCATAAGTACAGGATAGTAAATAAAACCTCAAACTAGTTTGTGGCCCCAAGAAATAAGACTGAATCAAGCTCTGGCTCAGGGGGGTCCCATATACCTCCCGGATGTGGATAGCGCGATAAATCAAGGAACATGTATCAAGTACTCGGGGTCCTACGGGACACAAGTGGGCGTTCGGAAACCAAATATTTTCTATCACCCACCGATGCCTCTGCTTACTTCAATTTTAGTTGTTAAACAGGAATTAAAATGAACGGTAAGTAAAACTAGAATCATCTCCAACATCAACTTGCGGCAATACATCAACAACTGTGGCACCGAACGACACGCAACAGCACTTGAGAAAGCGACTACGACGCGCAAGTCCAACTATCTACCAAACAACAGGTAATAGGATGTGTCCAAGGCAATATAGGGCTGCACGGTATATCACAGGTACGGAAACTAAAGCATCGCAACACAGATAACAATAGATCAACAGGAGGGAAGTAAATACTATAAAAGTAAGATAGGTAGAAAGGGGGAGATGCTCGCCTGAAAACATTGCCGAAGGTTCAACCGAAGATCGGGGCGGAGCTCACATCAACTCAACGGCCTTATCCGCGAAGAACCAAAACACTAGAAGAAACACCGGATGTAGTATTTAATACAACGGCGAAAGATCGGCATGATGCATGTATGATGTATGGCATGGCAAGATGCGATGCGATTAGGTTATATTAAGTGGAACCGGGGTCCCGACAATTAATTAAATGGTTCATGTTGTTTAGATACCCCACCATTAAATGTTGTTTTACAAGGCAAAAGATAATACGGGTTCGCTACACAAGTTTAAATGAGGCTGATATGAGACTAGATTTGCTCGCATATGGGCCCCATATTTAATTATTAGGTGAATCGGCATAAGGCCCCCAAACCACATGAATGTATGCATGCAAGACAATTATCATGCGACAAGTTGTATTATGTTATAAAATAGAGTTTTCGGGAAGGGGTTCACACATCTGGGTACGGCAGATCTTGGTTCCGGGGGGTTCGGGGTCGGTCTCAAGGTTCAGAACTGGGGTTCGGACTCTGGGGTTTAGGGTCTTCGGATCTGCGAAGGAGATCATGGCGTTTCGAGGAGAAGATCTTGGCGTTCCGCGGCGAAGTGCTTGTAGCACCGGGATGAAGTCCTTGGGGTGCCATCTCGATCGTCGTCTCGCGTTGGAAGTAGAACTTGGCATCGACTCCGGGCATCGGTCGAGGCGGTCTTGTCATACCGGGTCTTGGTCGGTTCGCGGTAGATCTTGGCGGTCTTCGGTTCGGGTCCGACGCTCGGATCGGTCTTGAACTTTGAGGATCGAGGTCTTGATTCGTGAAGGAGATCTTGTCGGGGCCTCATGTCGGTCTTGTCCGCGGATGAACTTGACTTGACGGTTCGATGTCGTTGCGGCGCTTGGCGTCGGCTAAACAGGGTTCATCGGTCGGTGGCGATCTTGGGTCCGGGAATAAGGCGCACACCAAGAAGGAGGCTACGGATGTTCGGCTACACTTGCCGATGGCCTTGAGGAACCTTGAATAGAATCACAACATCGCCACAAGGCATCGTACCATTCCCAAAACACGTGAGCGAGTATGCACGCGCACCACTAGGTGAGTACCCAAGCGATTTGCAGCGAAGCTTCACGGAGGAGGAAAAGCGGAAGCAGGTGGTTCGGTGTGGCGCTGCAGGGTACTCTCGGGAGGCGCTTCGCAGCGAGATACTGGCCTTGAAGGCGGCCGGAGACGAGCTCTGCGTCTGGCAGGTGGAGGGGTCATTGGCTGAGGCAGAGACGAGGGAGGACTCGTGGCCGGCTGGCAGCCACGGAGACGGCCGGGCAACGGCAGCGGAGGAGGGCGGCAGCAGGGGCGAGCGCATGGGGCATGGAGTGCACGGGCGGGGAGGCCGAGTCGAGGCAGCCTGGCGAGCGAGGAGGCCGCTTGCGGGGCGTCGAGGCGCCGGACGAGAGGTGGCAGCAGGCGCAGCGGGGTAGGGAAGGTGGAGGAGCGGGCGGAGGTGAGAGGGAGTGGCGGGCGCGCGGTCAGGGAGGGGTGAGCACGCGGGCCGGGCGGCGGCTTGGCGTGGCGTCTTGTGTGGCGAGGAGGCAAGCCGGAGGGAGCACTGCATGGGCCGGGCGTGGGCGGAGAGGAAGGGCGGTGGAGGAGGCTCGCGTGGGAGGTCTTGGGGAGGCGGCGGAGGCGGCCGAGGAAGAGAGGCAGGCCGGGCGGGAGCTTGGCGGGAGGAAGGAGGAGGCGCGGGACAGGGAGGTTGCGGGACGCGGTCTGTGTGAGGGAGAGAGAGAGACGCGGGAGAGAGGGCGTGGGTCAAGCGGGGCAGTGCAGTCGGGTGTGGGGGTGGGGCCCAGGGGAGAGAGAGAGAGGGTTGGGGAGCGGCCGTGTGTGCGTGCGGTGTGTGCGTGTGTCCAGGAGAGAGAGAGGTGAGGGAGTTGGGGGTGAGGTGGCAGGGAGTGATTGGGTGGGGAGGAAGGAGAGATGAGGTGGCGGATGGGGATTGGTGGGGGTTGGGGGCAAGGTGACGTGGCGAACACCGATTGGAGAGTGAGGTGGAGAGGGTGGGGTAGGATAGGATGGGTAGTCAGAGGATTTTTGGGGCGGGTTAGGTGGACCGATTTGAAAATGGGGGTGGTCGTTCGGGTCGATTCGGCCCGTTCGACTGCCCCCGCTAAAACAATTAAACTTTTTATTTGTTTCAAACGGGCCGCATGCAAACCGGTAGCGGTCAAAATAATTAATCCGGAGAACCGGGCTTTGCGTTTGAATTAAGATGGGGAGTTTGGAAAACAAAACCAGGCTTTGCGAAAATAGTTTTAGTCAAACAACACATGATGATGACGATGCAATGCACAAATTCAACGCGATTTTCTAGTAGTGGTTTTGCGGGATGCCACACCACCATCCAGGTTAATATTTAGCGAAAGTTAAAAAGAACTGAGCCAACTGCTAGCAACAATAGCTAGAAAGTCTGTGCCAACTGAGCCACACACAGGGTCGCTCATAGCCAGACCAACAACTAACGAACAACATCCCAAAACTGCTCCAACATTACAAAGTCGCAAAAGAAAAATCACCATCAGGGGCGAGCATCAATCCCTCCCATCGGTGATCATCCTTGTACCAGGGGCACCACTTGTCCTCCTTGAAGCAACATCATCCATCCATCCTACTAGCAACATCCATCAAAGCCTGAGTACCAGCTCGCAAAGCAGCACTATCCTCAGAATCATGATCATCTGCCCAATATTTCATAAACACAGTAGAATAACAAACCAGTTCAACTAGTAAGTTAATCAATTTGCCAACAAAGCAAGCTTTATTACGCAGTTTCCAAATAGCCCATCAGATAGCTGCAATCCCAATAATTTGTACATTCCTGGAAATCCACAGAAACCTGGGAAACCACTAGAAGAATTGTGAAAATGAAGTAGGTCTATGATACGTTGGAAACGTATCTATAATTTTTTATGTCACATGCTTGTTTAGTATCTACTTTGCTTTGTCCACACTTTGAGGTGTTTTTATATGTTTTCTGGTACTAACCTATTAACAAGTTGCCACAGTGCTAGTTGCCTATTTTCTGCTGTTTTTGGTTCCAGAAAAGGTAGTAAGGAAATATTTTCGGAATTAGATGGGACAAAAGCCAAAGTCAATATTTCACCGAGGAGAACACGGAGTCCAGAGGAGAGACGGAGGGGCGCCACAGGGTGGACACACCCGCCCCCCAGGTGCGGCCTAGGGTGGGCCCGCGCCTAGGCAGGGTGTGGCCCCCCTGTCCGCCTCCCAGCCTCGCCTCTTAGCCTATAACAAGCCCCCGATGCCGAAACCCTAAGTATCCAATAAAAAATTCCACGAAACCGTCTGTATCCGCCGCCACCATCGTCCCTAGATTAGGGGGGATCTGAAGCTCTTCCCGGCACCCTTACGGAGGGGAGATCATCCCAGAGGCCTTCTTCTTTATCATGCTAGCCTCCGGTATGAAGCATGAGTAGTTCCACCTTGGACTACGGGTCCATGTAGTAGCTAGATGGTTGTATCTCCTCCTTGTGCTTTCATGTCTAGATCTTGTAAGCTCCGTTCATGATCAAGATCTCATCTATTTGTAATCATGCATGTTGTGTTTGTGGGGATCCGATGGATATTGAGATATACTATGTCAGATTGATTAATGGTTATGTCTTATTAATTCTATCATGTATGTGTTGTTTGTGATCTTGCATGCTCTCCGTAGTTAGTAGCTATCTTGGCCAAGTAGTTGCTAGTGACTCCAAGAGGGGGTATTTATGCTCGATAGTGGGTTCATGTCTCTACTTAATCAAGGGAAGTGACAGAAATCTCTACGGTTGTAGATGTGCTATTGCCACTAGGAAGAAAACAACGGTCTCTTGTTCATGGAACAAGTGGATTGTTTACCTTACACACTTTGCTGAAAGCAGTTGTCTGTGGCTTGCAACTTAATACTGGAGGGGGTTCGGATGATAACCCAAAGGTGGACTTCTAGTCATAGATGCAATTGGATGGCGGTCTATGTATATTGTTGTATTGCTCAATCGAATATCATAGGATCTTTTTGTCTAGTATTGAATTGTTATGCCTTGCTCAGTCCTATCAATTGCCCTACTGTAATTTGTTTATACATCATGCCATGTTTGTTTACCTAAGGAGAGCACCTCTAGTGAACTATGGACCCCGGTCCAATCTTTACCATTGATACATCTTCCATTGTTACTATTTACTTGCTACAAACCATCATCACCTTCCACACCATACAGTTAATCCTTTGTTACAGCAACCGGTGAGATTGATAACCTCACTGTTCGTTGGGGCAAAGTCTTGAGTTTATGTTGAGAAGGTTTCCACGTTGCTTGCAACACCTTTGAGACGTTTCCTTCCTCCTACTGGTTCGATAACCTTGGTTTCTTACTGAGGGAAGACTTGTTGTTATGCTGCATCACACCTTGATCTTGGGGTTTTTCGACGAAGTGCTCCATGTTGACTAGGCGCCATCAACAAGTTTTCTGGCGCTGTTGTCGGGGAGGCTAAGGACGTCTTCACAAGCGGAGTCCTCCTCAACCTTTCTCTTTACTTTGTTTTTAGTTTTCTTAGTTTCTTTTGCTTGGTTTTGTTTGCCTATTTTTATCAAAAACTCCAAAAAATTAGTTTAGTTTGGTTTGCTTTCTCTTATCAAAAACACACAAAAAATAGTTCCTACTCTAGTTGCTGGTCTGTTATTGCCTTGCTTCGTCATGCTTTCTATCAATGGATGGTTTCTTTGAAACTAGTTCTTATTGGCAAGGTGGGTTCATGTAAGAACAAAAGAACTGTTATAAGGAACACCGTTTGTCACAAAAAGGGAAACACTTATGGGCACAAATTAATAAATTGAATACTATTGCTAGAGAGGTGTTCTCTACTTATAATATTACTTATTGCTTAGATAAAGCTTGTTGCTGTAGGAGGTATAAACACCTCCCTTTCCAAGGTGAGTATAATGATAATGTTACCATATCCTCTTATGTTAAAGGAAATTATGGCCTTTATGATGTGGAACAAATTGAATAATTTATTGCTTTCAAGGGTGCATTTGAACTTGCCAGTTTGCTTGAAAATACTGGTGATGCACCTTATGAATATGAAGTTTATGAGATACTTTTTCTTTGATAATTACAAGGAAGAAAATGGCTATATTCTTGAATATTTTAATAGGTGCTTTCCACAAACGGAAGAGACTAATGCCTTGCAGGAGCCTATGGAAGAAGAAATTGCTGAAACAGGAAGCTCATTAGATGAATAAGAGGAGGATGAATGTTATGCTCCTGTGGATTATTTTTAAATATCTACTATGGTAAAACTTGTGATGATGTTCCTATGCCTGCTACATATAGTAGTGATCATGATTGGAAAAAGCACACTACTTTTGATATTGAAAACCTCTTTGATACCAATTCTGAAAATTCTATTGCCTACGATGATACTTTACCTCCAATTTATGATGATTACAATAATGATATTGATATTTTCAGTCCACCTACTATTGAGGAGAAAATGTATTATGATTACAATATTGAAGGGTTTCGCGGCATAGTAAATCAAAATTTTCTACGGATGCGAACAGAGGGAAGCCAAGATCTAATCTAGGAGATGCAAACAACGAGAGAGATTGGATTAGATCTTCATACCCTTGAATATTCGCACAGCAGAACGTTCGTCGGAACGTGGGTGATGTAGTCGTACTCGCTTCTCCTCCTCGCGATCCGATCCGATCTAGCACCACAAGTGGCGGTGCCTCCGTGAGATGCACACGTGCAGCACCTCGACGTCTCCTCCTTCCTCGGTCCAGCAAGTATGGTGGAGAGACGGATTGGATCTACAACACGACGGCGTGGTGTATATGGTGGAGAGTTTCTGCAGTAGGGCTTCGCCTACACGCAGTCGGGAGGGACAGAGAGAGGAGGGCAGCAGGGCGACTGGGCTTGGAGGGGAAGGTGTGGGGGGTGGTGCGCCCCCAGCCCTCTTTATATAGAGGGGTGGGCGGCTGCCCTAGCCCCTCCCCCAAGCCCAAACCGGCGGCCACAAGGAGGAGGAGTGGGGGGCAAGGAAACCCCCCCTTCTAGAAGGTCTAGTTAGGGTTTTACCCTAGCTGGCCGGTTGGGCCCTATGGGGCCTTGTGCCCCTGGACCAATGCGGCTAGGGAACTCCCTCATAGGCCCATGCCCCCTCCCGGAAGGTGGGGCCACGTTGGTCCCCTTCCGGAAGGTTCTAGAAGCTTCCGGTACAATACCGATTAACCCGGAACAATTCCGAACTCCAAAAACTGCACTGCCTTATATGAATCTTATTCTCCGGACCACTCCGGAACCTCTCGTGATGTCCCGGATCCCATCCGAGACTCCGAACAAAAACTCATAAACCAATTATCCAATCTATCCTAGCATCGAGACACGTTAAGTGTGTGACCTGGGTTCGAGAATATGCGAGACATGATCTTCTATCAATAATCAACGGGGTATGGAAACCCATATTGACTCCACATTCATCGATGATCATATCGGATGAACCATGATGCCAGATTCAATCAATACCATATATATATTCCCTTCGTCTCGCGATATTTTACTTGCGAGATTCGATCGTCGCATGCCATACCTAGTTCAATCTCGTTCACAGAAGTACTTTACTGCTCCGTAATCCGATATCACTTTGTGATTAACTCCTTAACCACATGCTTGCAAGCGGTGTTGATATCGATTACCGAGTGGGCCCAAAGTATATCTCTCCGACTTGGGAGGGACAAATCCCATCTCGATACATACAACCCAACAGATACTTTTCGATCACCTGAGAGACACCTTTATGATCACCCTCTCATAGGATGACGTTTGATGACCTCAAAGCTTTCTTACGATACCAGGGAGTTGTATTATCTCATGGTCTAAGGAATACAATATTTGACATAAGAAAAGCTTCGCAAAGACGAACACGATGACACGGTCTAATTGCTTCGCTTAGTTTGGGTCTGTCCATCATATCATTCTCCCAATGATATGATCTCATTATTAATCGACAACTCATGTCCATGGTTAGGAAACCTTAACCATCATTAATCAATGAGCTAGTCCATAGAGGCATACTAGGGACACGGTGTTGTTCACAAACCACACAAGTATTAAAGTCTCCGCTTAATACAATTCTAGCATGGAATATAAACATTATCATGAACAAGAATTATAATAATAACATCTTTATTATTGCCTCTAGGGCATAATTCCAACAGTCTCCCACTTGCACTAGAGTCAATAATCTAGTTTACATTTGGCAACAATCTCACACCCATGGCAATCGGTGTTGATCATGTTTTACACGTGGAAGAGGTTTAGTCAATGGATCTGCGACATTCAGATCTGTATGTACTTTGCTAATCTTCAGATCTCCATCTGCTATATAATCTCGGATTATATGAAACTTGCGATTGATATGCTTGGTCTTTGGATGATATCTTGGTTCCTTAGCGAGTGCTATGGCGCCAGTGTTGTCACACAATATCTCCAGTGGGTCCAATGCACTTGGAACCACGCCAAGCTCAGTGATGAAGTTCCTGATCCAAACTCCTTCACTTGACGAATCTGTAGAAGCCATGTATTCCGCTTCTACTGTAGATCCCGCGATCACGCTTTGCTTGCAGCTTCTCCAGTTCACAGCTCCTCCATTCAAAATATACATATATCCTGTCTGAGATTTAGAATCATCCTTGTCGGTGTCAAAACTAGCGTCGACGTAACCTTTTACGACAAGCTGTTCATCACCCGCATAGACTAAGAACATTTCTTTAGTCCTATTTAGGTACTTTAGGATGTTCTTCACGGCTGTCCAGTGTTCCACTCCTGGATCACTTTGATACCGGCTCGTCAAACTAAGAGCATTGGACACATCCGGTCTAGTACACAGCATGGCATACATGATGGAACCTATGGCCGAGGCATAAGGCACTTTGCTCATAGCTTCCCTATCATTTACCGTAGCTGGACACTGAGCCATGCTCAATATCTTACCTGAGAACATAGGCATTGAACCTTTCTTTGCTTTATCCATTCTGAACCTTTTCAGAACTTTGTCTAGGTATGTACTCTGGCTTAACGCTATCAGGCGTCTTTGTCTATCTCTATAGATTTTGATGCCCAATATATAAGCAGTTTCACCTAGGTCTTTCATTGAAAAACACTTGTTCAAATAACTCTTCACATCGTTAAGCATGTTGATGTCATTTCCAATAATCAATATGTCATCCACATATAGTACCAGAAACGTCACCGAGCTCCCACTCACTTTCTTGTAGATGCAAGCTTCGTAGCAATTTGGAACAAATCCAAAGCTCTTGATCACTTGATCAAAATGAAGGTTCCAACTCCGAGATGCTTGCTTCAGTCCATAAATGGAACGCTGAAGTTTGCATACTTTATCAGCATCCTTAGGATCGACAAAACCTTCGGGTTGCATCATATACAAATCTTCATCAATGTTGCCATTGAGGAAAGCAGTCTTGACATCCATCTGCCATATTTCATAATCAGGAAACGCAGCAATTGCTAATAGAATCCGAATGGACTTAAACATCGCTACGTGTAACACCCTCAGAATCGGACCTATGCAAGTTTGGGCAAAATTCACCAAACCCGCATAGAAACGATTCAAAGGTGCCCACCAGGCACTTTCGTGCGTGTGGAAAACGAAGTAATAGCATTACACAACAGTCCTCGATGGGACCCACGGAACAGATATATATAACAGCGACTCAAAGAGTCAAGAATACAGATATACGGTACAAAGATCCAATCACCTTGAAAGCGATGGGGCGTCCGACTACGGACAAGATGCAAATGGGGCTAAGAGCCCTGAAGAATAACCAATGGCGTCCATAACCCTGCCCAGGCCAAGCCGGAAGGGTAACCCTGCTAACGGCGTCGATCTCAAAACCTGCTTAAACAAAAGGGGTGCCGACAAAGGGCAAAGGAAAAAGAGGAGCGTCGATCGAGGCCAAGACAGCGAGGCTAGAATTGCGGTCCTCGCCTACATAGGTATGGTGGATCGAAGCGTGGCGAGATGCGCTAACAACCTATAGAGACTCGATACAACTGGCGGTTATCAGAGGGGGTAAGAATGACCTATCCGGATCCAACCTGAAACTAACACCAAACAAACCCATCCTGGCGTTTCCCCCTCGAGACCAAACGAGGAAGTCGACCGAGGAACTCACACAGTTGGCAGTTTTATTTATTCAGTTATCGTTGCAGCAATTACTAGTCAGGTATAGATAATCGTCCTGATAAAGTAAGCAGTGGGCCCTTTTAGTTACTCATTCCGTTGTAGTTGCAGCAATTACTAATCAGATACAGATAGCATGATGTAATCCCGAAACCCAGCAGTTGTTGGTACTTTTATTCAGCCATTTCGTTGTAGTTGCAATACTTACTAGTCAGGTACAATGGTCGCAAGCGACAATCAAACAAGCACTGGTGGGCCGTATTAATTAGCCATTCCATTATAGTGAAGCTGATTACTAGTCATTATAAGTCAAATTTATAGCAGTAAACTTTAGTTATGCTTGTCTATGATCGAGATACTGTGCTCCAAGTCGTCCATATCCGCGGACACGGCTTTCAGAAAGTTTTACCCGGCCGGGGTGCACCAATAGCAACACACGCTCGATCAACCTCGGAAAAACCAAATCAAAACCCAACGAGGCTTTCACGACTGAACAATCACAGGATTCAGAATTATTTGGGGCCACCCTTAAGTAGATTCCATAGCGAAGCTAGCCGACTCGAGACGGCCTCAAGGTTTGGGTGGACGGCGTAAACGATCGGGAACCCGAAAGTGTGGCTGGGCTTGTCGATACCGCGTAAACGTGTCCCGATCCTAAACAGTACAGTGTGCTCCTCGCACAAATTAAATACAGAAAGTAGCATGGCATAAGTACAGGATAGTAAAAACACCTCAAACTAGTTTGTGGCCCCAAGAAATAAGACTGAATCAAGCTCTGGCTCAGGGGGGTCCCATATACCTCCCGGATGTGGATAGCGCGCAAAAATCAAGGAACAGGTATCAAGTACTCGGGGTCTTACGGGACACAAGTGGGCGTTCGGAAACCAAATATTTTCTATCACCCACCGATGCCTCTGCTTATTTCAATTTTAGTTGTTAAACAAAAAGTAAAGTGACGATAAGTAAAACTAGAATCATCTCCATCATCAACATGCGGCAATACATCAGCAACCGTGGCATAAGACGACACATATCAGCACTTGAGCAAGCAACTACGACGCGCAAGTCCAACTATCTACCAAACAACAGGCAATAGGATGTGTCCAAGGCAATATAGGGCTGCACGGTTGATCACGGGTACGGAAAATAGAGCATCGCAACACAGATAGCAATAGATCAACAGGAGGGAAGTAAATACTATAAAGTAAGATAGGTAGAAAGGGGGAGATGCTCGCCTGAAAACATTGCCGAAGGCTCAACTGAAGTTTGGGGCGAAGCTCACATCAACTCAACGGCCTTATCCGCGAAGAAGCAAAACACTAGAATAAACACCGGATGCAATATTTAATTACACGGCAGAAGATCGGCATGATGCATGCATGATGCAAGACATGGCAAAGGTGCGATGCAATTAGGTCATATTAAGCGGAACCGGGGTTCCGGCAATTAATTAATAGGTTCATGTTGTTTAGATTCCTCGCAAATTAAATGTTGTTTTAACATGGCAAGATATGGTACCGATTCGATGCACAAATTTAAATGAGGCCAATGTAAGGCTAGATTTGCCCGCATATGGGCCCCATATTTAATTATTAGGTGAATCGGCGTAAGGCCCCCAAACCACATGATTATGCATGAGAGATGAATGGCAATTTAATATGCGACAAGGTTATATTTCATTTATAAAATAGGGTTTGCGGGAAGGGGTTCACACATTAGGGTTCTCGACGATCTTGGTTCCGGGGTTCGGGGTCGGTCTCGGGGTCCAGGGTTCGACGGATCTGGGGTTCGGGGTTCGACGGACGCGTTCTCGGATAGCGGGGTGGATCTTGGCGCATCCGCGGTCTTCGGGACATGTTGACGGTCATGGCGTTCGGGATGAAGCACTTGTCGCAACGGGGTCTCGGCGTCCTCGGATCCGAGAGGAAGAACTTGGCGTGTCTCCCGAAGATCTTGGGGTTCCTCTTGGTGTGCCGATGTCGATCTTGAGGTACCGGCGGGATCGTGGAAGCGGCCTTCGGATCCTCGGATCGAGGGATCGGGGTCTTGATGTTCCATGAAGGAGAGCTCGGGTCGTCGGCTCCGTGAAGGGGAACTTGTCTGTGATGGAGAACTTGGTGTTTCAATTCCATGTCCCGTGGCCAAACTTGTGTTCTCGAGGACGGCCTTGAGTGGGCGAAGTGGATCTTCGCAAGATCCTTCTCATTGGTACTTGCAAAATCAGGTGGCTTCGGGAGGGCACGATGTTTCACCGGGAGCGGCGCCACGAGGTGCTAACGCGCATAGCTGGCGGCTAGACGGAGACCCGCGAGACAAGCAAGCGAGCGCACACTTGATCCCTAAAACCAACGCACACAAACGGTGTGGCGGCAACAGAAGCGGTAGCGGCCTTGCCGCGAGGGTGTAACTGGGAGGACCGCCGGCAGGGCCGGTGGGCCGGGAGGAGCAGGCGGCGGGCCGAGGTGAGGCCAGCGCTGCAGGCGCGGAGAGGGCGAGCGGAGACGGGCGGAGGCGGCCGGGCGGTCACGGGCAGCGCTCTGCTGAGGCGAAGCGTCTGGGGTCGGTGGGAGCGAGGAGAGGTGTGCGGGGGCTGCGGAGAGGCACTGCCGGCGAAGCAGCGACGGAGGCGGCAGCGGTGGCCAGGGAGCGGCGAAGGGAGCAGCGGCGGCTCAGTGAGGCGGTCCAGTGAGCCTGGGGCGGGCGGAGCAACAGGGTGGCAGCACGAGAGGCGAGGGCGAGGCGGGAGGAGGGGTCATGGGAGGCAGGGCCTGGGGCGGAGGTGGCCGGGCGAGGCAGTCGCCGGAGGCGAGGGAGGAGGGAGATGGCAGACGCGTGCGGTGCTTGGGGCTCGCGGGCGGTTGGGTTGAGGCACGCGAGGAGGGAGGAGGAAGAAGGGTGAGGGAGGCGTGGGTTGCGTGCGTGCGCGTGGAGTGCGGTGTGGGGCCCAGAGCGGGACCAGGGGACGGGGCGGGGCCCAGGGCGCAGGCGCGTGTGTGGCGTGTGTGCATGCTGTGTGTGGTGTGTGGAGGGTTGTGTGCTGTGGGTTGGGCAGGGAGTGAGGTGGAGGGATGTGGCAAGGAGGGATTGGGTGGGGGTTAACCAGGGGTGATGTGGCGCGTAGAGATAGGTGGGGGTGAGGTGGCTGGGGAGAGAGGGTAGACTAGCTGGTAGCTATAGGATTTGTCTAGTGGACCGTTGGAAAAATTGGGGGTGGTCGTTCGGGTCGATACGGCCCGTTCGGCTGCCCCCGCTAAAATAAATAAATATTTTATTTACTTTTAATTGCACCGTTTGCAAAACATCGTTGGTCAAACAAAATATTCCGGAGCCCCGGGGTTTGGCGTTTGAATAAAGATGGGGCGTTTTAGAAAACAAAACGGGCTTTGCGAAAATAGTTTTGGCAAACAATGCATGATGATGACGATGCAATGCACAAATTCAACGCGATTTTCTAGTAGTGGTTTTGCGGGATGCCACAATTCGACACCACTAACAATGGATCTCGCCCTCGAGATCCGCCTCATGGTACCGGAAGGAAGGACGGCGATCTGGTCCTTCGCGCTTTGTGTAGATCCTCGCGACACCACTAACGATGGTTCCTCCTTCATATTTGAAAACGACGACACCACCAACAAAGGGTCGTTGCTCCTGATCGTCGAGAGAACACTCCGGGAACAAAAAGTCGAAGGTAGAGGTATCGCAGATAACCCTAACTTCCGTGGACGGAGTAAAATTGCTGGATCCACTGATTCGACATACACGAGCGAATGATAAGAGCAGTGGGAGGGTAGCTACTCCATCCCACACTCAAACCATTACTCTGCACACGAATAAGCGGATTAAGCATCCAACTCTCGGAATTAGACTGAAGATCTCGACAAGCGAGGTTCGGAAACAAGGGAGTGTTGCCAGCAGAAATCGTATGAAAGACACACTGATTAGGTTTCGCGGTGGTTCCATTGGCATGAACAACACATGCTCAAGGTTAACCCCAACTTCACCAAAGCTCGTCCTTCTCATATGTTTTTCATCGACACTGATATCCAGCAAGGGACACACAGGGAAAAAGAGCTCAAGAACAAAAGATTGGATGAAGGGTACAACTGACAAGATGCAGATTGATGATCGTAGCACTCCGTTACAAAAAGGGAGAAAACGAAGGTACGACGGAATCCCACCCACGAGAAATCCTGGACTCGAAGAAAAGAGAAGAGGTAGATTCAAAACACGCAGGGGTAAGAGGAGAATAGCAGAGGGGTAAGGAATAAAATCAGACCTAATCAGAACTATCCAACCGATTTTGCAAAAATAGTTTTGACACTCTACTTCGGCCGTTAGCTAGGTTATCCTACATTTGGACTTGTGGGGTATCGCAACTGAGCTCGATACCACTCTGTAACACCCTCGAGAATCGGACCTATGCAAGTTTGGGCAAAATTCACCAAACCGCATAGAAAGCGATTCAAAGGTGCTCACCAGCACTTTCGTGCGGGTGGAAAAGCAGTAATAACATTACACAACAGTCCTCGATGGGACCCACGGAACAGAGATATATATAATGACTCAAAGAGTCAAGAATACATATCTGTACAAAGATCCAATCACCTTGAAAGCGATGGGGCGTCGACTACGGACAAGATGCAAATGGGGCTAAGAGCCACGAAGAATAACCAATGGCGTCCATAACCTGCCGTGCCAAGCGGAAGGGTAACCACCTAACGGCGTCGATCTCAAAACCTGCTTAAACAAAAGGGGTGCCGACAAAGGGCAAAGGAAAAAGAGGCGTCGATCTTGAGGCCGACACTGCAGCGAGGCTAGAATTCGGGTCCTCGCCTACATAGGTATGGTGGATCGGCGTGGCGAGATGCACTAACAACCTATAGAGACTCGATACAACTGGCGGTTATCAGAGGGGGTAAGAATGACCTGTCCGGATCCAACCTGAAACTAACACCAAACAAACCCATCCTGGCGTTTCCCCCTCGAGACCAAACGAGGAAGTCGACCGAGGAACTCACAGTTGGCGCTTTATTTATTCGATTATCGTTGCAGCAATTACTAGTCGTATAGATAATCGTCACGATAAAGTAAGCGATGGGCCCTTTTAGTTACTCATTCCGTTGTAGTTGCAGCAATTACTAATCGATCTGAGATAGCATGATGTAATCCGAAACCCAAAGCTTGTTGGTACTTTTATTCAGCCATTTCGTTGTAGTTGCAATACTTACTAGTCAGTACAATGGTATGGCGACAATCAAACAAGCACGGTGGGCGTATTAATTAGCCATTCCATTATAGTGAAGCTGATTACTAGTCATTATAAGTCAAATTTATAGCGATAAACTTTAGTTATGCTTGTCTATGATCGAGAATCTTGCTCCAAGTCGTCCATATCCATGACACGGCTTTGAAAGTTTTACCCGGCGGTGCACCAATAGCAACACACGCTCGATCAACCTCGGAAAACCAAATCAAAACCCAACGAGGCTTTCACGTGAACAATCACAGATTCAGAATTATTTGGGGCCACCCTTAAGTAGATTCCATAGCGAAGCTAGCTGACTCAGACGGCCTCAAGGTTTGGGTGGGTGGCGATGGCAATGGGAACCCGAAAGTGTGGCTGGGCTTGTCGATACCGCGTAAACGTGTCCCGATCCTAAACAGTACAGTGTGCTCCTCGCACAAATTAAATACAGAAAGTAGCATGGCATAAGTACAGGATAGTAAAAACACCTCAAACTAGTTTGTGGCCCCAAGAAATAAGACTGAATGAAGCTCTGGCTCAGGGGGGTCCCATATACCTCCCGGATGTGGATAGAGCGCAAAAATCAAGGAACATGTATCAAGTACTCGGGGTCTTACGGGACACAAGTGGGCGTTCGGAAACCAAATATTTTCTATCACCCACCGATGCCTCTGCTTATTTCAATTTTAGTTGTTAAACAAAAAGTAAAGTGACGATAAGTAAAACTAGAATCATCTCCATCATCAACATGCGGCAATACATCAGCAACCGTGGCATAAGACGACACATATCAGCACTTGAGCAAGCAACTACGATGCGCAAGTCCAACTATCTACCAAACAACAGGCAATAGGATGTGTCCAAGGCAATATAGGGCTGCACGGTTGATCACGGTACGAAACTAGAGCATCGCAAATACGTATAGCAATAGATCACAGGAGGAAGTAAATACTATAAATTAAGATAGGTAGAAAGGGGAGATGCTCTTTGAAAACATTGCGAAGGTTCAATCAAGTTCGGCGAAGCTCACATCAACTCAACGGCCTTATCCGCGAAGAAGCAAAACACTAGAATAAACACCGGATGCAATATTTAATTACACGGCAGAAGATCGGCATGATGCATGCATGATGCAAGACATGGCAAAGGTGCGATGCAATTAGGTCATATTAAGCGGAACCGGGGTTCCGGCAATTAATTAATAGGTTCATGTTGTTTAGATTCCCCGCAAATTAAATGTTGTTTTAACATGGCAAGATATGGTACCGATTCGATGCACAAATTTAAATGAGGCCAATGTAAGGCTAGATTTGCCCGCATATGGGCCCCATATTTAATTATTAGGTGAATCGGCGTAAGGCCCCCAAACCACATGATTATGCATGAGAGATGAATGGCAATTTAATATGCGACAAGGTTATATTTCATTTATAAAATAGGGTTTCGGGAAGGGGTTCACACATTAGGGTTCTCGACGATCTTGGTTCCGGGGTTCGGGGTCGGTCTCGGGGTCCAGGGTTCGACGGATCTGGGGTTCGGGGTTCGACGGACGCGTTCTCGGATAGCGGGGTGGATCTTGGCGCATCCGCGGTCTTCGGGACATGTTGACGGTCATGGCGTTCGGGATGAAGCACTTGTCGCAACGGGGTCTCGGCGTCCTCGGATCCGAGAGGAAGAACTTGGCGTGTCTCCCGAAGATCTTGGGGTTCCTCTTGGTTTGCCGATGTCGATCTTGAGGTACCGGCGGGATCGTGGAAGCGGCCTTCGGATCCTCGGATCGAGGGATCGGGGTCTTGATGTTCCATGAAGGAGAGCTCGGGTCGTCGGCTCCGTGAAGGGGAACTTGTCTGTGATGGAGAACTTGGTGTTTCCGAATTCCATGTCCCGTGGCCAAACTTGTGTTCTCAGAGACGGCCTTCGAGTGGACGAAGTGGATCTTCGCAAGATCCTTCTCATTGGTACTTGCAAAAATCAGCTGGCTTCGGGAGGACGACGATGTTTCACCGGAGCGGCGGCCACGAGGTGCTAACGCATAGCTGCTGGCTAGGACCGGAGACCCGCACGAGACAAGCAAGCGAGAGCGCACACTTGATCCCCTAAAACCAACGCACACACAAACGGTGTGACGGCAGCCAACAGGCAGTAGCGGCCTTGCCGCGGAGGGTGGCCACTGGGAGGACCGCCGGCAGTGAGGGGCTGGCGCTGGCGGGAGGGCTCGGCGCCGGTGAGCCGCAGGTGAGGCGCTTGCAGCTTGCGAGGAGGCGCCCGAGGCGGCGGAGCAGAGACGGGAGGCGGCCGAGGCAGTCACGGGCAGCCTGCTGGAGGCGGGCGAGCGTCTGGGGCCGGGGTGGGCAGGCGAGGGAGGTGTGCGGGGCAGGGGCTGCGGAGAGAGGCACCTGGCGAGGCACAACGACGGGCGGCAGCAGTGGCGCAGGGCGGCGAGGCGGCCTGGGCCTTGAGCTCAGCAGTCCTGGGGCGAGCAACAGGTGGCGAGAGGCGAGGGCGAGAGCGGGGAGCGGCGGCGGCGGAGAGAAGGAGGGGTCGCCGGAGCAGGACGCAGCGGCGGCGGAGGGTGGCCGGAGGCGGGGCAGTCGCCGGAGGCGAGGGAGGAGGGAGATGGCAGACGCGTGCGGTGCTTGGGGCTCGCGGGCGGTTGGGTTGAGGCACGCGAGGAGGGAGGAGGAAGAAGGGTGAGGGAGGCATGGGTTGCGTGCGTGCGCGTGGAGTGCGGTGTGGGGCCCAGAGCGGGACCAGGGGACGGGGCGGGGCCCAGGGCGCAGGCGCGTGTGTGGCGTGTGTGCATGCTGTGTGTGGTGTGTGGAGGGTTGTGTGCTGTGGGTTGGGCAGGGAGTGAGGTGGAGGGATGTGGCAAGGAGGGATTGGGTGTGGGTTAACCAGGGGTGATGTGGCGCGTAGAGATAGGTGGGGGTGAGGTGGCTGGGGAGAGAGGGTAGACTAGCTGGTAGCTATAGGATTTGTCTAGTGGACCGTTGGAAAAATTGGGGGTGGTCGTTCGGGTCGATACGGCCCGTTCGGCTGCCCCCGCTAAAATAAATAAATATTTTATTTACTTTTAATTGCACCGTTTGCAAAACATCGTTGGTCAAACAAAATATTCCGGAGCCCCGGGGTTTGGCGTTTGAATAAAGATGGGGCGTTTTAGAAAACAAAACGGGCTTAGCGAAAATAGTTTTGGCAAACAATGCATGATGATGACGATGCAATGCACAAATTCAACGCGATTTTCTAGTAGTGGTTTTGCGGGATGCCACACTACGGGAGAGAAAGTCTCATCGTAGTCAACACCTTGAACTTGTCGAAAACCTTTCGCGACAAGCCGTGATTTATAGACGGTAACATTACCATCCGCGTCCGTTTTATTCTTGAAGATCCATTTGCACTCAACGGCCTTTCGGTCGCTAGGAGGGTCCACCAAAGTCCATACTTGGTTTTCACTCATGGATCCCAATTCGGATTTCATGGCTTCTAGCCATTTCTCAGAGTCTAGGCTCATCATCGCTTCCTCATAGTTCGTAGGTTCATTGTCTTCTACTAACAAGACAGTCAAGACAGGGTTGCCGTACCACTCAGGAGGGGCACGCGACCTTGTCGACCTATGACGTTCGAGCGACATCGTCCAAGCTTCATGATCCTTGTCATTAGCTTCCTCTATTGTTGGTGCAAAGGTGACCTTTGGAACAATTTCAGTCTTTGCGCTATTCTCCAACTCAAGAGAAGGTTCAACAACCTCGTCTAGCTCTACTTTCCTCCCACTCACTTCTTTCGAGAGAAACTCCTTCTCAAGAAAGGAACCGTTCTTTGCGACAAACACTTTGCCTTCGGTTCTGTGATAGAAGGTATACCCAATAATTTCCTTAGGGTATCCTATGAAGACGCATTTCTCCACTTTGGGTTCGAGCTTGTCCGACATCAACTTCTTGACGTAAGCTTCGCATCCCCAAACTTTAAGAAACGACAACTTAGGTTTAGCACCAAACCACAGTTCATACGGTGTCGTCTCAACGGATTTAGATGGAGTCCTATTCAAAGTGAATGCAGCGGTTTCTAATGCATAACCCCAAAATGATAATGACAAATCAGTAAGAGACATCATTGATCGGACCATATCTAATAAGGTTTGATTCCGGCGTTCAGACACACCATTGCGCTGTGGTGTTCCGGGTGGCGTGAGTTGTGAAACGATTCCACTTGATTTAAGATGCGTGAGAAAATCATAACTCAAATATTCACCTCCACGATCGGATCGTAGAAACTTAATCTTTCTGTTACGATGGTTCTCCACTTCATTCTGAAATTCCTTGAACTTTTCAAATGTTTCAGATTTATGTTTCATTAAATAGATATACCCATATCTACTTAAGTCATCGGTAAAAGTGAGAAAATAGCAATATCCACCGCGCGTGGAAACACTCATCGGTCCGCATACATCGGTATGTATGATTTCCAACAAGTCCGTTGCTCGCTCCATCATACCGGAGAACGAGGTTTTGATCATCTTGCCCATGAGGTATGGTTCGCACGTGTCAAATGATTCAAAATCAAGAGACTCCAAAAGTCCATCAGAATGGAGTTTCTTCATGCGTTTTACACCAATATGATGAAGGGAATATGCCCGAGAGGCAATAATAAAGTGGTTATTATCGTATTCCTATTTATGATAAATGTTTATTTTGCATGCTATAATTGTATTAATACGGAAACGTTAATACATGTGTGTTTAATAAACAAAAGAAAGTTCCTAGTTATGCCTCTCTTATAAACTAGCTCGTTGATTAACAAGATGATCATAGGTTTCCTGATCATGGACATTGGATGTTGTTAATAACGAGGTCACAACATTAGTGTAATGGTGTGATGAACATTCATCCGAAGTATAGCATTACGATCAAAGTCATTGAGTTTATATTGCTATAACAACTTACGAAGTGATCATAATCCTTAGACCATGAGATCATGTCAATCACTAACACCGGAAGAGTTTCTTGATAACATCAAATGTCACACCGTAACTGGGTGATTATATAGATGGGTTCGAAACTACTAAAGTGTTATGTTGAGGCCCATGGATCGAGAGTGGAATTTGTTCATCCCGATGACGGATAGATATACTCTGGGCCCTCTCGGTGATATCACATTGATTAGCTTGCAAGCAAGTGATTTGATCACTAGAATGTTATATCACGGGAACGAGAAAAGAGTGCATGTCGGTAACGAGATCAAACTAGGTATGGAGATACCGATGATCGAATCTCGGACATGTAATATATCGCGAAACAAAGGGATTAAGATACTAGCGTAAAGGTTCCGACGATCACAAGAAAGGCATCGGTGAATGTGTGGGAGTCGATGGGTCTCCAGATCCCGCTTCTGATTATTGATCTGAGAGGGGTCTCGATCAAGTCGGCATGATGCGCGAACCGTAGGGTGACACACTTAAGAGACACCGACATCCATTTGGAGCAAAAGTTTCATGCCGAAAAGAAAAGAAAAGCGAGAATTTATTTCACTAGACACCTGCTTTTGGTTGAAATTGCCGAAACTGGTTACGCATGTGAAATGAAATACTAGCAAGGGTTTTATGTGAATGTTTGTTAATTAAAGTAATTAACAAAATTCTGAATAAATAAATAAAGAGTTTTATTTAAATGAGAGCTTGCATTAAATTTGGTGGAAATTTAATGCATGTGAGTGATTTTGAGTGGAGGCTTTTTAATGGGAGTGGAGGCTTTTCATTTTGAGTGGGAGCTCCACCCACATGAATGTGGAAGAGGTGGGGCAGCCCCATGGCTGGGCGCCATGCCCCTTGGGTGCCCCCTCCCCTATAAAAGGCCCCCTCTCCTCCTCTCACAACACACCTCCTCGTGAAGGATCTCTCTCCCCTCTAGAATTTATCCCCATGGTCTCGGACTAGCGAGATACATGTTCCCGGTGGCTTTTCGGCAAGAAAGAGTTGTGCTTCCTGCATCGCTGGGCGAGGAGGCGGAGGTTGCTCGGTGCCTCGAGCGTGTGTGCGAGCACGGATGCTTATTGTTTTCTTGGCGCTAGGACTTCCTCTCGATCTTGAGATCGGCAAGAGATCGTCTACATCAACCACGAGTTTGGACTCGTTAAGCTTTGTCGGTCTTCAAGGGTATGTTCTCTCCGGCTGTACCTCCGCCCGTTGTTTGTATCTAGTCGATAGATCTTGGTACATAGTTGTTCCCATCGTAGGAAATTTTTTGTTTTCTATCTTGAACCCTACGAGGGTATCGAGCGGATCTATGCGTAGATGCTTTGCAGGTAGTACACATATGAGTATGTGGGCGATGATGATCATTTTATTGCTTATTAGTTGTATTTTGGATATTGGTGGCATAGTGGGATGAAGCGGTCCGGACAAACTTTACATGTCCTCGCACATGAGACCTGTTCCACGCTTGACATGCAACTAGTTTTGCATAAGTGGCTAGCGGGTGTCTGTCTCTCCTACTATAGTCAATATCTAATTTGCAACGAGTTGTCAACAATTTGGTTATCCTCGTTGTGGTTCATGTTCGTAGGTAAGAACGGTTCTATCTTCGAAAGCCCTAAGCCACGTAAAATTTGCAATGGATAAATTAGAGGCGTCTAGTTTAGATTGTTGCTGGGCTAGTGATATGATATGGTGATGTTGTAAGTAGAAGTATGATATGATACTCTTACAACGCACATAACGTGTAATCTCCATAGACCTTGGACTTACACATAGAGGTATGATAGTGATCATACCACGGTGCACATGATAGAGATCATCTGCGGGAACCATAACATTTCACTAATAAACATGTGATGTTTGATAGCATCTTATATTGCTTGTTTGGCGTTTTATTAGCAAAATAAGATGATCCCTCATTTAGATATCAAGATAAGAATGTGTTCTTCCTTAAGTATGCACCGACAATGTTTAAATCGCTTCAAGACATCACGTGATGATCGGGTGTACTTGAATCCACGAGCATATCTCGGGTGTAAAACGATTACACACGTGAATACTAAGGTTCTTACTTGGCGAGCCTAGCATGTCTGACATGGCCTCGAACACGGACCGAAAGGTTAAGCATGAGTCATATAGTAGATATGATGCCCATTTGATGCTCGCCTTTGAAGCTACACCGACTCACGTGATGATCGGACTTGGTGTAGTGGATTTGGTTCATGTAATCACCAAAAAGGCACGAGGGATGTCGTTTTTGAGTGGGAGTTCCTTTCTAATTTGGATTAGTAGAACTCAATTTATCATAAATTAAATCAAAGTGAATTTTCATAATTTGTTGTAGTCATTGGCATTCGTTCACCACCTTATGCATAGTTGTAATTGAGATAATAGAACTATAGAATTCGGATATATACTTTACGAACGGTATCGTATTGTGTTGAGTATCAATCTAAAGTTTAAAGTCCTATTGCAAACTTTCAGCAAAATTCTATTTACTCGTGAAATTTAATAATTGGTATTAAATCGAGAGTAAAAATTCCGATGTTAGTATCTTAAGTATCATGTTTGCCTCCATGATTCTTGATTTAAACATCAAGTTTATCTAGGAGCTGAAAGAATTGTTTCAGAAACCATCATGTGTGGCAGATATAACGATATCTGAAACAATGTTTTGGTTGCAATATGATAGAGTATAATATATGTTCTCATATTGGATGAGAATTTACGAAGGTTGGAGATGCTAGACATCCTAATCATCCAAAAGGGTTTTGGAAAGTAATGTTATACTCACGATTCTCCTTTATAAGCTAAATTGGCTTGATCATGAAAGTCGTCATGATAAGGATGAATAGAAGATGTATGTAAAGTGTTTACTACACTAAAAGATTACTAAAGAATGGATTTTGAAAGAATACCGATCATTTTGATGATGGTGATCTACTTCAAAGTGCAAGTCCAAAGGTATTATTATTTGAATATACACGCTTTGGACTATGTGTCATGTATATGGAGCCACTTTTGATGTTGATAAATTCTTTTAAAAGGAAAAGGAAATGCTGAAAGAGAATCTATAAAATATATTTGGTAGAAAAGAAAAGATTGGAAATATCCAATTTAGGTATATATATGATATACATGTTATGGTTGTATTCTTTGCTTGTTAAACAATGTGGTTCTTGGTTATTGGATACCGAATTGTTTGGTATGAAATGTCATATGGAACAACGCAATTCATGAACCACAATGACCTAAGTAACTAGCAAGAGAATATGTGATGATGTTCATCGAAAACAAACAAACCGTTGTTTGTATTTCTCGTTGACATCAAAGCTTGACTTCAAGATTTGTTTTAATAATTGTTATTTAAATCAGGTATTATGAGAACAAAGGTTGTTCAAATAATTACCGTATTCCATATAAGATGGATGATTTACAAATCTAGTTGAAGAAATCACATCCATAAAACCTAATGCTAAAATGTCGCAAGACGAATGATTGAAAGATCACTTATGAAGTGACACCGCTGTTTAAATTATATTGGAAAGAAAACATGAAGAATCTCCATATTCATGGATTTTTGGAGTCTTTGATTTGATCAAGTGGCTTGTGAGACTTTCCACGTGATAATTAAAACTTCGCTCAAAGGCCAAAGAAGAACGAACGACTAAATTATTGGAATTTATACATATCGATGTATGTAGTCCATTATGTGTAGTAAATGGCGATGGTTTCAACTTCATATGCTTTCTCCGGAAATTTGAGTGAATGTTCACTTAATGAGAAAGAAGTATGAAATATTTGAAAATGTTTCAAAGACTTTCAAGATGAAGTGAAAAATCATTGTAACAAGAAAAATAAATGAATTATGATTTGATCATAAAGGGATTTATTTCAGTTACAAGTGTAACAAGAAAATAAATGAATTATGATTTTATCATAAAGGGATTTATTTGAGTTGCAAGTTTAGCAAAATACCTAGATTTACATCTCCCGAAACACCATAGGAGTATGGAGTGTTTGAGATTTGTAATGAAACCTTGTGAGACATGGTTGGATCAAAGGTGTTATTTATAAAACTGCCATTATGTTTTAAAAGATTAAAGCTTTAGAGACTACCGCTTTTACACTGAAAAGAGCTCCATCTAGATCCGTTGAAATGACACCATGGAAGTTATGGTTTGGGGTAAAACCCAAGTTGTCATTTCTTAAAATTTTGGTATACTAAACATAAGTAAGATGTTTACAAGCAAAGTCGGATGAGCATGTCTTTGTAGGTTATTTCGAATAACAATTGGTTATTCCTCCATAACACCGAGGACAAAAGGGTTTGTCGCTTGAAATGTAAAGTTTCTTGAAGAAGGAATTTTTCATAAATGTTAAGTGGGAGGACAATAGAACTTTGATGAGGTTAACGAACCTTAGCTAAATGTCTTTGAGTTGCCTTAGGAAATGGTTACGGAGGCTGCCATAATGCTCATAGCTTATGTGCCTCAAAGGTTGTGGTCACGGAGATCTAAGTTCCTATTGAACCAAGTAGGTCGGTTAAACAATCAAATGCTAAGATTTGAGAGTAAATCATTATTGTTTGACAATGATGAACCGAATACATACAAAGAAGCGATGATGGGCCCTGACTCCGTCAAATGGCTTGAAGCCATAAAATCCGTGATAGTTCCATATACGAGAAATCAAGTTTTGAACTTGGAAGACCCTCGGAAAGGTGTAAAACCTATCGGTCGTATTTGGATCTATAAAGAAATGTACATGGATGTCTCACATCTATGAAATATTCGACATGTCGAAAGTATTTTATGATAATGTTCAAAGAGTTGACTATGACAAGATTTGATCTTTCATAGCGATATTTAGTCTGAGCATTAAAGTAGCAACCACTACATATAATTTGGTATATGGTAGATGAATAAACAAAACAAAGTTCTTCTAATAGAATGGTTACCTAGGGCGTGTACATGACACGGTCCAAAGGGTTTGTTAAATTCAAAGGATGCTAAAAGGGCATGCAAACTTCAATGGTTGAAGTAAGCATCATGAGTTGGAATCTTCACCATGATGAAAATGAGTTTTCATCGAGACGATGAAGATGCTTGCATTTGCAAGAAATTAAGAGGGAGCGCTGAGACATATTTCTAATACATTATGTGAAGGACATCTTGTTGATTAGAAATGATGTATCTTTTATGGACAAAGTGTAAGAATTTCATTTCGATGAGAGACTTAGGCACAAACAGAATATTTAGCATGAATGTCTATAGTGGATAGACTGTATCGCTAATATGTTTATGCCAAACGTACATATATGAGATATTGAAGGAGTTCAATATAGAAACGACAAGAAACAGTTCTTGTTGCATGGAAAGGAATTGAATCAATATTCAAGTGTATCGACACTTGATAAGTGAAACAAGATTCAAGTGCTTTGACACTTGATGAGTGCAATCACGAGAATGTTTTGATCAATCATACCATGATATGTACACATCCAGATATGTCCTATGCTCTAAGTGTTATGAGCATATACCAGAATGAATCATAAAATGATCATTGGATGATAGTGAGGATATTCTTATGATCTTTTGGAAGAACTAAGAATATATTTGTGTAGAGGTGACAAACAATTACGAATAGTTCATTGTAAAGCGTTACATTGATACTAGTTTTGTCACAAGATACAAATTAAGTTTATCTCAATTTAAACTATGGGTGGAACAATGTAATGGAAAGGAGATTCCATGATGGATTTGGAAGAGTTCCAAAATTAAGACATTGTGACGAATACTACAACAAAAGGCTAAGTATATGACTGCTATAGTAGCGACAAGGAGGAATTTGTGTCAAGTAGTTTGTTATCAAACTAAGGTGTGGTTCATAGCGGGCTAACACTAAAGATATATTGTATGACAATAGTATCGATGTGTTTTAACCCCAAGGAACTAAAGGTCTCACCAAAAGACCAAATTTATACAATGCCATCTCATTGGAGAATGAGTGATGCGTGGAGCATAAAGACATGCAAATACACACGGACCTGAAATGTCGATCCGTAGATTATGTTAACCACTTGCAATTGTATTTGGAACACCGAAAAGCCATAGGTGTTCAATACACAAAGTTTTCAAACTAGATTATTGTCTCTAGTGCAAGTGGGAGACTGAAGGGAATATGCCCGAGAGGCAATAATAAAGTGGTTATTATCGTATTCCTATTTATGATAAATGTTTATTTTGCATGCTATAATTGTATTAATATGGAAACGTTAATACATGTGTGTTTAATAAACAAAAGAAAGTTCCTAGTTATGCCTCTCTTATAAACTAGCTCGTTGATTAACAAGATGATCATAGGTTTCCTGATCATGGACATTGGATGTTGTTAATAACGAGGTCACAACATTAGTGTAATGGTGTGATGAACATTCATCCGAAGTATAGCATTACGATCAAAGTCATTGAGTTTATATTGCTATAACAACTTACGAAGTGATCCTAATCCTTAGACCATGAGATCATGTCAATCACTAATACTGGAAGAGTTTCTTGATAACATCAAACGTCACACCGTAACAGGGTGATTATAAAGATGGGTTCAGAACTACTAAAGTGTTATGTTGAGGCCCATGGATCGAGAGTGGAATTTGTTCATCCCGATGACGGATAGATATACTCTGGGCCCTCTCGGTGATATCACATTGATTAGCTTGCAAGCAAGTGATTTGATCACTAGAATGTTATATCACGGGAACGAGAAAAGAGTGCATGTCAGTAACGAGATCAAACTAGGTATGGAGATACCGATGATCGAATCTCAGACATGTAATATATCGCGAAACAAAGGGATTAAGATACTAGCGTAAAAGGTTCCGACGATCACAAGAAAGTCATCGTTGAATGTGTGGGAGTCGATGGGTCTCGGATCCCGCTCGATTATTGATCTGAGAGGGGTCTCGATCATGTCCGCATTATTCGCGAACCGTAGGGTGACACACTTAAGAGACACCGACATCCATTTGGAGCAAAAGTTTCATGCTTAGAAAAGAAAAGCGCAGGAATTTATTTCACTAGACACAAAGCTGCTTTGGTTGAAATTCTTGGCTGGTTACGCATGTGAAATGAAATACTAGCAAGGGGTTTTATGTGAATGTTTGTTAATTAAAGTAATTAACAAAATTCTGAATAAATAAATAAAAGAGTTTTATTTAAATGAGAGCTTGCATTAAATTTGGTGGAAATTTAATGCATGTGAGTGGATTTTTGAGTGGAGGCTTTTTAATGGGAGTGGAGGCTTTTCATTTTGAGTGGGAGCTCCACCCACATGAATGTGGAAGAGGTGGGGGCAGCCCCATGGCTGGGCGCCATGCCCCTTGGGTGCCCCCCCTCTCCCTATAAAAGGCCCCCCTCTCCTCCTCTCACAACACACCTCCTCGTGAAGGATCTCTCTCCCCCTCTAGAATTTATCCCCCATGGTCTCGGACTAGCGAGATACATGTTCCCGGTGGCTTTTCGGCAAGAAAGAGTTGTGCTTCGCTGCATCGCTGGAGTGAGGAGGCGGAGGTTGCTCGGTGCCTCGAACGTGTGTGCGAGCACGGATGCTTGCTGTTTTCTTGGCGCTAGGACTTCCTCTCGATCTTGAGATCGGCAAGAGATCGTCTACATCAACCACGAGTTTGGACTCGTTAAGCTTTGTCGGTCTTCAAGGGTATGTTCTCTACGGATATACATCCGCCCGTTGTTTGTATCTAGTAGATAGATCTTGGTACATAGTTGTTCCCATCGTAGGAAATTTTTTGTTTTCTATGCTGCGAACCCTACATATGACCTAGACGACAGTGCCACAAATAAGTAGTATTATCACTATCTACTTTACATCTCTTAGCCTCAATGTTATGGATGTGTGTTTCATCCCTTTAGAGATTTAGAAGAAACAAACCATTCACAATAGGTGCATGACCATAAAAGATGTTACTCATGTAAATAGAACAACCATTATTGTCCGATTTAAATGAATAACCGTTTTGCAATAAACAAGATCCAGAAATAATGTTCATGCTCAACGCAGGCACATAATAACACTTATTAAGGTTTAAAACTAATCCCGAAGGTAAAACTAAGGAGGCGTGTCGGCCATCACATCAACTCTTGATCCGCTGCCAACACGCATCGTCACCTCATCCCTCGCAAGCCGTCTATTCAGTAGCTCTGTTTGAGTTACAAATATTAGCAGAACCGGTATCAAATACCCGGGCACTACAACGAGGGCTAGTAAGGAAAACATCAATAACATGTATATCAAATATACCTTTGATGGTGCCACCTTCTTGTCGCTAAGTACTTGGACAATTGCGCTTCCATGACCCTTGTCCTTGCAATAGAAGCACTCGATCCGGCTTAGGACCAGACCGAGCTTCTTCTCGGCAAGGGCAGCTTGCCGCCTTTCTTGAAGGGCTTCTTTGCTCCCTTACCTTTATTGAAGGTGGGCTTGTTGACCATCAACACGTGATTATCCTTTTTGATGTCCACCTCCATGACCTTGATTTGCGAAGAGCTCGGTGATCGTATCAGTGGAACCAATCTGATTGTGAGTCACTACAAAACTTTTGTAGCTGGGAGGGAGTGATAGCAGAACCCTGTCAATCTTGAGCTCCTCTGGAATCGTGCATTCTAGTTGCTCAAGGCGTTGAGTGTAGCCCGTCATCTTAATGGCGTGCTCACTAACGGAACTCCCTTCCTCCATCTTGTAGTTAAAGAATTTCTTAGAGATCTCATATCTCTCAGAACGGGCCTGAGTCTGAAACATAGTTTTCAGCTCTTCAAGAATCTCAAAGGGCTCGGCGAACTCCTCAAAACGATTTTGAAGATCCGATTCCATAGCATACAACATGGCGATCTTAATCAAATCATAATCATCCTTGCGCGACTGATAAACAGCTTTCTCACCAGCCGACGCATCTATAGCAGGGGCGTCACCTAGTGCTTTCTCAAGGACATAGTCCTTTTGTCCGCCAGCGAGAATGATTCTCAGAATGCGGAACCAATTGGTGAAGTTAGACCCATTGTTTCTAAGCTTTTCTATCTCAGCAAAAACGTTGAAGTTGAAGTTGGACTTAGCCATGTTATCTACAGTATTTGCAAGTACAAATTAGACTATGTTCATGATAACTAGTTCAACTTAATCAAATTACTAGATGAACTCCCACTAAATTCAACATCCCTCAAGTTGTTTAGTGAACATGATCCAAATTCACCACACCTAATCCGATCTTCACGAGAAGAGATATGGTTTCCATGGTGGACAACGAAGTGTCGATCATATCATTCATATGACTCATGCTTAACCTTTCGGTTCATGTGTTCCGAGGCCATGTCTGTACATGCTAGGCTCGTCAAGTGAGACCCAAGTATTTCCGCGTGTGCAAAACTGGCTTGCACCCGTTGTATGTGAGCGTAGAGTCTATAGCACCCGATCATCACGTGATGCTTGGACACGACGAACTTTCGCAACGGTGCATACTTGGGGAGAACACGGTTTTTATCTTGATCTTTAAGTGAGGAATCATCTTATAATGCTACCGTCACGATCTAAGCATAATAAGATACATAAAAGGATAAACATCACATGCATATAACTTTATGTGACATGGTATAGCCAATCTTTGCGCAATGATCTCCATCTTGTGCGTTCCGGCATGATCTCCATCACTCCACCATGATTGCCTCCACCACGAATAGCAACTACAACTATTGCTAACTACTTAGCGATAAAGTGAAACTATTACATGGCGTATAAGAAGTTGACACACAGGTCATACACAATTATAAAGACAACCATATGGCTCTGCGTTGTGTACTCATCGACATGCAAGTCGTGAAACATTACAAAACATGATCATCGCATACATTATACACATCACATCTTGGGCCATACCATATAACAGAAAACACTCTCTGCAAAAACAAGTTAGACGCCTCTACTTTGTTGTTGCATGTTTTATGTGGCTTATGGGAGTAGATGCTAAGAACGATTCTTACCTACGGAAAGCCACAACGGTGATAGGTTGCCAAACTCCGGTGTTAATCCCATGACAACTATAGTGAGAAACCGACATCCACCACCGCATGTGTGGAACAAGCCACACGTCAAGTGCGGATCCGGTCTCGCGACGTCGCCGTAAGGTTGGCCTGGACCGCTTCAATCTCACTATCCGTCATAAGAAGAACACAAACAAGAGGCTTGCAATAGAAAACATCAACGCCCGCAACAACCATGTTGCGTTCTACTCGTGAAACACATCTACGCATAGATCTAGCTCTGATACCACTGAAGGGTTTCACGGCATAGTAAATCAAAATTTTCTACGGATGCGAACAGAGGGAAGCCAAGATCTAATCTAGGAGATGCAAACAACAAGAGAGATTGGATTAGATCTTCATACCCTTGAAGATTCGCATGAGCGTTAAATCGGAACGTGGGTGATGTAGTCGTATTCGCTTCTCCTCCTCGCGATCCGATCCGATCTAGCACCACAAGTGGCGGTGCCTCCGTGAGATGCACACGTGCAGCACCTAGACGTCTCCTCCTTACTCGGTCCAGCAAGTATGGTGGAGAGACGGATTGGATCTACAACACGACGGCGTGGTGTATATGGTGGAGAGTTTCTGCAGCAGGGCTTCGCCTAAACGTAGTCGGGAGGGAGAGAGAGAGGAGGGCAGCAGGGCGACTGGGCTTGGAGGGAAAGGTGTGGGGGGTGGTGCTCCCCCAGCCCTCTTTATATAGAGGGGTGGGCGGCTGCCCTAGCCCCTCCCCCAAGCCCAAACCGGCGGCCACAAGGAGGAGGAGTGGGGGGCAAGGAAACCCCCTCCCTTCTAGATGGTCTAGTTAGGGTTTTACCCTAGCTGGCCGGTTGGGCCCTATGGGGCCTTGTGCCCCTAGCTCAATGCAGCCAGGGAACTCCCTCATAGGCCCATGCCCCTCCCGGAAGGTGGGGCCACGTTGGTCCCCTTCCGGAAGGTTCTAGAAGCTTCCGGTACAATACCCATTAACCCGGAACAATTCCGAACTCCAAAAACTGCACTGCCTTATATGAATCTTATTCTCCGGACCACTCCGGAACCTCTCGTGATGTCCTGGATCCCATCCGAGACTCCGAACAAAAACTCATAAACCAATTATCCAATATATCCTAGCGTCGAGACACGTTAAGTGTGTGACCCTGCGGGTTCGAGAATATGCAGACATGATCTTCTATCAATAATCAACAACGGGGTCTGGAAACCCATATTGACTCCCACACATTCATCGATGATCATATCGGATGAACCATGATTCCAGGATTCAATCAATCCCATATATATATTCCCTTCGTCTCGCGATATTTTACTTGCCCGAGATTCGATCGTCGCATGCGTCATACCTAGTTCAATCTCGTTCACAGCAAGTACTTTACTCGTAATCCGATATCAATTTGTGATTAACTCCTTAACCACATGCTTGCAAGAGGAGTTGATATCGATTACCGAGTGGGCCAGTATATCTCTCCGACTTGGGAGGACAAATCCCATCTCGATACATACAACCCAAGATACTTTTCGATCACGAGAGACACCTTTATGATCACCCTATCATAGGATGACGTTTGATGACCTCAAAGCTTTCTTCGATACCAGGAGTTGTATTATCTCATGGTCTAAGGAATACAATATTTGACATAAGAAAAGCTTCGCAAAGACGAACACGATGACACGATCTAATTGCTTCGCTTAGTTTGGGTCTGTCCATCATATCATTCTCCCAATGATATGATCTCATTATTAATCGACAACTCATGTCCATGGTTAAGAAACCTTAACCATCATTAATCAATGAGCTAGTCCATAGAGGCGTACTAGGGACACGGTGTTGTTCACAAACCACACAAGTATTAAAGTTTCCGCTTAATACAATTCTAGCATGGAATATAAACATTATCATGGACAAGAATTATAATAATAACATCTTTATTATTGCCTCTAGGGCATAATTCCAACAAATATGCCTCCTATATTTGATGATTATGGTGATGAGAATAATAATGATAGTTATTTTGTTGAATTTGCTCCCACTACTTATGTGGAGAGTAATAATCATTTTATGCATGTGGCTCATGATAAGAATGTTTTATGTGATAGTTATATTGTTGAGTTTATTCATGATGCTACTGAAAGTTATTATGAGAGAGGGAAACATGGTCTTATGTATCTCAACAATATTAAGTTTCCCCTTTTTATGTTGAAAATCTTGAAGTTGCACTTGTTTTGCTTTCCTATGGTTGTTGCTTTGTGTTTCTTTGATTTATTTTCTTACAATATTCTATGCATAGGAAGTGGGTTAGACTTAAATGTGTTTTGAATTTGCTTCTTGATGCTCTCTTTTACTTTAATTCATATTTCCTATGTGAGCATCTTCTAAAACTATCAAGCCTAACTTGAAGGCGTTAAAGAAAAGTACTTGTTGGGAGATAACCCAAGAGTTTTATTGAGTCTTGGAAGTTATTATTTCAGTAATGACCTCTCCTTATCCTTTTTATTTCCTTTTTGTGCCAAGAATGACCTCTAATGAGAGGGAAGTAATATTTGGGGAGTTGCTGTCTAGAAACATATTTCTGTCCTCCACCATAAAAATTCTTGAGGAGTCTCTGTAAGTCGGATTGAGCTGAAAATGTATAATAAATCCCCCAGTATGTTAGATAACTTTCGTTAGTTCAACACTTTTTGATTTGAGCAACAAAAGGTCTTCGAAAAAATCAGTTTCTACCTGCTGGTCTGTTTTGACAGATTTCTACCATTATTTGCATTTGCTTCTTATTGATTCCTTTCTGGGTTCTTTTTGGGAAACTGATCTTTTTGAAGGAGTTGCTTAAGTAGCATATGTCTTTAGTGGAATTTTTGCTGTTCTAAAGCTAAACCCAAGGGTGAAGTTTGTGTATGAAGGAAAAAATTCAGGTGTAGAGAGAGAATAATGTAATGAGATGAAGAATGGAAAAAATCTCAATATTGGGGATGCCACCCCGGTGTCACCCCAAGAAATATGCAAGAGGTACAAGTGTCAAAGCTTGGGGATGCCTTCCCTTCTTCATCAATAAAAAGCTCAGGTCTTTCTAGACACTTCATTTTTATTGTTTCATGCACTGTTGTGTTATTCTTGGAGAGTCTTAGTTTTTGTTTTATTTGCTTAGTTTGTTTATTTTGATTGAATAAAGTAGTTTGGACCCCCGTTCTTTCTGTGTTGTTTCAAATAAGTCAATTGGTTTTGGAAGGAGTAGAAAGTTCTGCTTGAAAGTGCAAGAGGAGCTTGCATTGACTGTGACTTAGACTTTAGCATGACATGCTCGGTGTTGTTTTGACCTTATGCTTAGTGATTATTGTTGTAGCATGTCTTATTCCAAACAATTCGGATTGCTTAGTGTGCCTTGAAATAATCATGCGTTGTTTTAGCATACAAAAGCATAGTATTGTGGTATTCTTCTTTGATGTTTTGTTTGGGTTGGCTTGGCACATGCTCACTGAAGGGTTTCGCGACATAGTAAATCAAAATTTTCTACGGATGCGAACAGAGGGAAAGCCAAGATCTAATCTAGGATATGCAAACAACGAGAGAGATTGGATTAGATCTTCATACCCTTGAAGATTCGCACAGCGGGCGTTAATCGGAACGTGGGTGATGTAGTCGTACTCGCTTCTCCTCCTCGCGATCCGATCCGATCTAGCACCACAAGTGGCGGTGCCTCCGTGAGATGCACACGTGCAGCACCCCGACGTCTCCTCCTTCCTCGGACCAGCAAGTATGGTGGAGAGATAGATTGGATCTACAACACGATGGCGTGGTGTATATGGTGGAGAATTTCTACAGCAGGGCTTCGCCTACAAACAGTCGGGAGGGGGAGAGGAAGGTAGCAAGGCTGCTAGGGCTTGGAGGAAGGTGTGTGGGGGGGAGGGGGCGCACCACCCCTCTATATATAGAGGGGGGAGGCCAGCCCTTGCCCCTCCTCCAAGCCTATCTCTAGTTTAAACAATTTAAACTCTCCCTTATCTAGAAATCCTATCTCTAGTTTAAACGATTTAAACTCTCCCTTATCTAGAAATTCTATCCCGAGATTTAAACGAGTCAAATCTCTCTAGAATCGGCTGGGCCCTATGGGGCCTTGTTCCCCTGGCCCAATGCGGCCAGGACACTCCCTCATAGGCCCATGCCCCCCCGGAAGGTGGGGCCACGTTGGTCCCTTCCGGAAGGTTCTAAAGCTTCCAGGTAATACCGATTAACTTGGAACAATTCAACTCCAAAAATTGCACCTTTGCCTTATATGAATCTTATTCTCGGACCATTCCGGAACCTCTCGTGATATCCGGATCCCATCCGAGACTCGAACAAAAATCATAAACCAATTATCCAATCTATCCTAGCGTCGAGATCGTTAAGTGTGTGACCCTGCGGGTTCGAGAATTTGCGGACATGATCTTCTATCAATAATCAACAGCGAGTGCAGGCACCCATATTGACTCCACACATTCATCAATGATCATATCGGATGAACCACGATGCGGATTCAATCAATCCCATATATATATTCCCTTGTCTCGTGATGTTTTACTTGCCCAAGATTCGATCGTCGATGCGTCATACCTAGTTCAATCCGTTCACGCAAGTACTTTACTGTTCCATAATCCGATATCACTTTGTGATTAACTCCTTAACCACATGCTTGCAAGCGGTGTTGATATCGATTACGAGTGGGCGAAGTATATCTCTCCGACTTGGGAGGACAAATTCCATCTCGATACATACAACCCAATGATACTTTCCGATCACGAGAGACACCTTTATGATCACCCTCTCATAGGATGACGTTTGATGACCTCAAAGCTTTCTTCCGTACAGGAGTTGCATTATCTCATGGTCTAAGGAATACAATATTTGACATAGGAAAAGCTTCGCAAAGATGAACACGATGAAACGATCTAATTTCTTCGCTTAGTTTGGTCATCCATCACATCATTCTCCCAATGATATGATCTCATTATCAATTTACAACTCATGTCTATGGTTAGGAAACCTTAACCATCATTGATCAATGAGCTAGTCCTTAGAGGCGTACAGGGACACGGTGTTGTTCACAAACCACACAAGTATTAATGTTTCCGCTTAATACAATTCTAGCATGGAATATAAACTTTATCATGAACAAGAATTATAATAATAACATCTTTATTATTGCCTCTAGGGCATAATTCCAAGTCTCCCACTTGCACTAGAGTCAATAATCTAGATTACATCGGCAACAATCTCACACCCATGGCAATCGAGGTGTTGATCATGTTTTACGTGGAAGAGGTTTAGTCAATGGATGCGACATTCGGTCCGTATGTACTTTGCTAATCTTCGATCTCCATCGCTATATAATCTCGGATTATATGAAACTTGCGTTGATATGCTTGGTCTTTGGATGATATCTTGGTTCCTTAGCGAGTGCTATGGCGCGGTGTTGTCACACAATATCTCCGATGGGTCCAATGCACTTGGAACCACGCCAAGCTCGATGATGAAGTTTCGATCCAAACTCCTTCACTTGACGCAACCTGCGGAGCCATGTATTCCGCTTCTCATGTAGATCCCGATCACGCTTTGCTTGCACTTCTCCACTCTGACTCCTCCATTCAAAATATACACGTATCCCGCGAGATTTAGAATCATCCTTGTCTGTCGAAACTAGCATCGACGTAACCTTTTACGACAAGCTGTTCATCACCCCATAGACTAAGAACATTTCTTTAGTTCTATTTAGGTACTTTAGGATGTTCTTCACGGTGTCGATGTTCCACTCTGGATCAATTTGATATCTGCTTTCGTCAAACTAAGAGCATTGGACACATCCGGTCTAGTACACAAGATGGCATACATGATGGAACCTATGGCGAGGCATAAGGCACTTTGCTCATAGCTTCCCTATCATTTACCGTAGTGGACAGAGCCTTGCTCAATATCTTACCCGACAACATAGGCCTTTGAACCTTTCTTTGCCTTATCCATTACGAACCTTTTGAACTTTGTCTAGGTATGTACTCGCTTAAAGCTATCAGTCTTTGTCTATATCTATAGATTTTGATGCCCAATATATAAGCATCTTCACCTAGGTCTTTCATTGAAAACACTTGTTCAAATAACTCTTCACATCGTTAAGCATGTTGATGTCATTTCCGATAATCAATATGTCATCCACATATAGTACCGTAAGCGTCCAGAGCTCCCACTCACTTTCTTGTAGATGCAAGCTTCGTAGCAATTTGGAACAAATCCAAAGCTCTTGATCACTTGATCAAAGCGAAGGTTCCAACTCCGAGATGCTTGCTTGATCCATAAATGGAACGCTGAAGTTTGCATACTTTATCGGCATCCTTAGGATCGACAAAACCTTCGGGTTGCATCATATACAACTCTTCATCAATGTTGCCATTGAGGAACGCAGTCTTGACATCCATCGCCATATTTCATAATCATGAAAGCGCAACAATTGCTAATAAAATCCGAATGGACTTAAACATCGCTACGGAGAGAAAGTCTCATCGTAGTCAACACCTTGAACTTGTCGAAAACCTTTTTGCGACAAGCCGTGCTTTATAGACGGTAACATTACCATCGCGTCCGCTTTCTTCTTGAAAATCCATTTGCACTCAACGGCCTTCGGTCGCTAGGAGGATCCACCAAAGTCCATACTTGGTTTTCGCTCATGGATCCCAATTGGTTCATGGCTTCGGCCATTTCTCGAGTCTGGGCTCATCATCGCTTCCTCATAGTTCGTGGGTTCACTGTCTTCTACCAACAAGACAGTCAAGACAGGTTGCCGTACCACTCGGGAGGGCACGCGACCTTGTCGACTGCGACGTTCAAGATGCTTGACATCGTCCAAGCTTCATGATCCTTGTCATTAGCTTCCTCTATTGTTGGTGCAAAGTGACCTGGAACAATTTCAGGTCTTGCGCTACTCTCCAATTCAAGAGAAGGTTCAATAACCTCGTCTAGCTCTACTTTCCTCCCACTCACTTCTTTCGAGAGAAACTCCTTCTCAAGAAAGGAACCGTTCTTCGACAAACACTTTGCCTTGGTTACGTGATAGAAGGTATACCCAATAGTTTCCTTAGGGTATCCTATGAAGACGCATTTCTCGCTTTGGGTTCGAGCTTGTCGGCATCAACTTCTTGACGTAAGCTTTGCATCCCCAAACTTTAAGAAAGCGACAACTTAGGTTTAGCACCAAACCACAGTTCATACGGTGTCGTCTCAGGATTTAGATGGAGCCCTATTTAAAGTGAATGCAGCGGTTTCTAATGCATAACCCCAAAATGATAACGCAAATCAAGAAGAGACATCATTGATCGGACCATATCTAATAGGGTTCGATTAAGCCGGGTTCGGACACACCATTGTTTGTGGTGTTCGTGGCGTGAGTTGTGAAACGATTCCACTTGCTTTAAGATGCGTGAGAAAATCATAACTCAAATATTCGCCCCCACGATCGGATCGTAGAAACTTAATCTTTCTGTTACGATGGTTCTCCACTTCATTCTGAAATTCCTTGAACTTTTCAAATGTTTCAGATTATGTTTCATTAAATAGATATACCCATATCTACTTAAGTCATCGGTAAAAGTGAGAAAATAGAGATATCCACCGCGCGTCGAAACACTCATCGGTCCGCATACATCGGTATGTATGATTTCCAACAAGTCCGTTGCTCGCTCCATCATACCGGAGAACGGGGTTTTGATCATCTTGCCCATGAGGCATGGTTCGCATGTGTCAAATGATTCAAAATCAAGAGACTCCAAAAGTCCATCAGAATGGAGTTTCTTCATGCGCTTTACACCAATATGACCTAGAGCATTGCCACAAATAAGTAGTATTATCACTATCTACTTTGCATCTCTTAGCCTCAATGTTATGGATGTGTGTTTCATCCCTTTCGAGATTTAGAAGAAATAAACCATTCACAAGAGGTGCATGACCATAAAATATGTTACTCATATAAATAGAACAACCATTATTCTCCGATTTAAATGAATAACCGTCTTGCAATAAACATGATCCTGAAATAATGTTCATGCTCAACTCATGCACATAATAACATTTATTAAGTTTTAAAACTAATCCGAAGGTAAAACTAAGGAGGCGTCTTGACGGCCATCACATCAACTCTTGATCCGTTGCCAGCGCATCGTCACCTCATCCCTCGAAGCCGCCGTCATTCCGTAGCTCTGTTTGAGTTACAAATATTAGCAACTGAACCGGTATCAAATACCCAGGCACTACAACGAGGGCTAGTAAGGAAAACATCAATAACATGTATATCAAATATACCTTTGATGGTGCCAGCCTTCTTGTCCGCTAAGTATTTCGGACAGTTGCGCTTCCAGTGACCCTTGTCCTTGCAATAGAAGCACTCCGTGTCCGGCTTGGGACCAGACCTGAGCTTCTTCTCAGCAGGGGCATTGCGCTTGCCGCCACCCTTCTTGAAGGGCTTCTTTGCTCCCTTACCTTTCTTAAAGGAGGGCTTGTTGACCATGAACACATGATTATCCTTCTTGATGTCCACTTCCGCAGCCTTCAGCTTTGCGAAGAGCTCGGTGATCGTATCCGTGGAACCAATCTGATTATGAGTCACTACAAAACTTTTGTAGCTGGGAGGGAGTGATTGCGAACCACAATCTTGAGCTCCTCCGAATCGTGCATTCCAGTTGCTCAAGCGTTGAGTGTAGCCCGACATCTTTATGGCGTGCTCACTAGAACTCCCTTCCTCCATCTTGCGGTTAAAGAACTTCTCGGAGATATCATATCTCTCGAGCGGGCTTGAGTCTGAAACATGGTTTTCAGCTCCTCGAGAATCTCAAAGGGCCGGGATAGGTTTCAAAAGCGATTTTGAAGTTCGGTTCCATAGCAAACAACATGGTGCTCTTAATCACACCATAATCATCTTTACGATCGATAGACAGCTTTCTCATCAGGTAGCGATTCTGACAGGGGGTCACCTAACGCTTTACCAAGGACATAGTCCTTTTGTCATGAACAGAATGATTCTTAGATTGCGGAACCAATTGGTGAAGTTAGACCCATTGTTTCTAAGCTTTTCCTTCTCAGCAAAAAACGTTGAAGTTGAAGTTGGACTTGGCCATGTGATCTACAGTATTTGCAAGTACAATTTAGACTATGTTCATGATAAATAGTTCAACTTAATCAAATTACTAGATGAACTCCCACTAAATTCAACATCCCTCAAGTTGTTTAGTGAACACGATCCAAATTCACCACACCTAATCCGATCATCACGAGAAGAGATGTGGTTTCAATGGTGGACAACAAAGTGTCGATCATATCATTCATATGACTCATGCTTAACCTTTCGGTTCTTGTGTTCCGAGGCCATGTCCATACATGCTAGGCGTCAAGCTAGACCCAAGTATTTCTGCGTGTGTGCTGGCTTGCACCCGTTGTATGTGAGCGTAGAGTCTATAGCACCCGATCATCACGTGATGCTTGGACACGGAACTTTTCGCAACGGTGCATACTTGGGGAGAACAGTTTTATCTTGATCTTTAAGTGAGGAATCATCTTATAATGCTACCGTCGCGATCTAAGCATAATAAGATACATAAAGGATAAGCATCACATGCATATAACTTTATGTGACATGGTATAGCCAATTTTTCGCAATGATCTCCATCTTGTGCGTTCCGCATGATCTCCATCACTCCACCATGATTGCCTCCACCACGAATAGCAACTACAACTATTGCTAACTACTTAGCGATAAAGTGAAACTATTACATGGCGTATAAGAAGTTGACACAGGTCATACACAATTATAAAGACAACCATATGGCTCACTGGTTGTGTACTCATCGACATGCAAGTCGTGAAACATTACAAAACATGATCATCGCATACAATATACACATCACATCTTGGGCCATACCATATCACAGAAAACACTCCCTGCAAAAACAAGTTAGACGCCTCTACTTTGTTGTTGCATGTTTTATGTGGCTTATGGGAGTAGATGCTAAGAACGATTCTTACCTACGGAAAGCCACAACGGTGATATTATGGTTGCCAAACTCCGGTGTTAATCCCATGACAACTATAGTGAGAGAAACTGACATCCACCAGCCGCATGTGTGGAACAAGCCACCGCGTCAAGTGCGAGTCGGTCTCATGACGATGTCGCGTAAGGTTGGCCTAGACCGCTTCAATCTCACTATCCGCGTCATAAGAAGAACACAAACAAGAGGCTTGCAACAGAAAACATCAACGCCGCAACAACCATGTTGCGTTACTCGTGAAACACATCTACGCATAGATCTAGCTCGATACCACCGAAGGGTTTCGTGACATAGTAAATCAAAATTTTCTACGGATGCGAGCGGAGGAAAGCCAAGATCTAATCTAGGAGATGCAAACAACGAGAGAGATTGGATTAGATCTTCATACCCTTGAATATTCGCAGTGAACGTTCGTCGAACGTGGGTGATGTAGTCGTACTCGCTTCTCCTCCTCGCGATCCGATCCGATCTAGCACCACAAGTGGCGGTGCCTCCGTGAGATGCACACGTGCAGCACCTCGTCTCCTCCTTCCTCGGACCAGCAAGTATGATGGAGAGATAGATTGGATCTACAACACGGCGTGGTGTATATGGTGGAGAATTTGCAGCAGGCTTCGCCTACAAACAATCGGGAGGGAGAGGAAGGTAGCAAGGGCTAGGGCTTGGAGGAAGGTGTGGGGGAGGCGCACCACCCTCTATATATAGAGGCGCCCTTGCCCTCCTCCAAGCCTATCTCTAGTTTAAACAATTTAAACTCCCTTATCTAGAAATCCTATCTCTAGTTTAAACGATTTAAACTCTCCCTTATCTAGAAATTCTATCCGAGATTTAAGCAGTCAAATCTCTCTAGAATCGGCTGGGCCCTATGGGGCCTTGTGCCCCTGCCCAATGCGGCCAGGACACTCCCTCATAGGCCCATGCCCCTCCCGGAAGGTGGGGCCACGTTGGTCCCCCGGAAGGTTCTAGAAGCTTCCTGCAATACCGATTAACGGAACAATTCAACTCCAAAACTGCACCGCCTTATATGAATCTTATTCTCCGGACCATTCCGAACCTCTCGTGATATCCGGATCCCATCCGAGACTCGAACAAAATTCATAAACCAATTATCCAATCTATCCTAGCGTCGAGATACGTTAAGTGTGTGACCTCGGGTTCGAGAATATGCGACATGATCTTCTATCAATAATCAGCGGGGTGCAGGCACCCATATTTACTCCCACACATTCATCGATGATCATATCGGATGAACCACGATGCCAGGATTCAATCAATCCCATATATATATTCCCTTCGTCTCGCGATATTTTACTTGCGAGATTCGATCGTCGATCGTCATACCTAGTTCAATCTCGCTCACGCAAGTAATTTACTCATTCCATAATCCGATATCACTTTGTGATTAACTCCTTAACCACATGCTTTCAAGCGGTGTTGATATCGATTACCGAGTGGGCCCGAAGTATATCTCTCCGACTTGGGAGGGACAAATTCCATCTCGATACATACAACCCAGATACTTTCCGATCACCGAGAGACACCTTTATGATCACCCTCTCATAGGATGACGTTTGATGACCTCAAAGCTTTCTTCCGGTGCAGGAGTTGCATTATCTCATGGTCTAAGGAATACAATATTTGACATAGGAAAAGCTTCGCAAAGATGAACACGATGAAACGATCTAATTGCTTCGCTTAGTTTGGGTTTGTCCATCACATCATTCTCCCAATGATATGATCTCATTATCAATTTACAACTCATGTCTATGGTTAGGAAACCTTAACCATCATTGATCAATGAGCTAGTCCTTAGAGGCGTACCAGGGACACGGTGTTGTTCACAAACCACACAAGTATTAATGTTTCCGCTTAATACAATTCTAGCATGGAATATAAACTTTATCATGAACAAGAATTATAATAATAACATCTTTATTATTGCCTCTAGGGCATAATTCCAACACTCACACCATGTTATGACTATGAACAAGTCACCATAGTCTCTATGATTATTTAGTCCTTGACTTGTAGTACCACTCTATTCTTTGATTAGTAATGTTTTGTCGCTCTGTATGATTATGGCCATTATTGCTCTCTTAGTTGGTTGCTCCCAGTATTTTGCTAGTCTCCACTTGTATGAATAAGCTCTATCCATGCTTCCAACTCCCAATAAACCAAGTTATTCCAAAGTGTCCACTATAAATTCCTATGCATGGTGTGTTACACCATTCTAAGTATATTCTTGTTTTCAGTTGTCTTCCAATTAAAAAGTATTTTGTTATGTGAAAACTTAGTGATTAAAGCCCTCACGAACTTGATGGCACACTTTATATTCCTCGCCCCTAGTAAACTTGAACCATTATGTCATCTATGTTGTATATGCTTGCACTTATACGTTGGAATTAGTAGAACCATGCTGTCATGTATAACGTTTTGAACATTGCATTTGTACCTTGTACACAGTTGATATCATGCTCTTTTGTCTATGGATGTCACCGGTGTGAAATAAAAAGGGAGCTTGTAAGTCCATACAGTTATGTATTTTGTGTTAGAAAAACGCCTAGGCCGCTAGTCTAAGCCATGCCTAATCATGGTGGAAACTTGCAGCATCACCATAATGAGAAATCTGTGAAGCATCCTTAATAAAAATCTATGCAAATATAAATAAAAAGATCGCTGAGATGCTCATTGTCTGTTTGCCTTGTCATTTTGGTTATGGGAAAGCTCTTGTACCATGTGCAAGGGGTGCCCCGTTGGCGGTTATCTATGATACACATATACTTACTATGACAAGAACTTACAGGTGACCAAAGTTGGGTAGCATGAGGTGCGGCCCTCGTATTCAAGGGACATGAGATTGCCAACTTATACTTTGTCAAGCATATACTCCATAGTTTTTTCACTTTAACCTTAATCACTTCAAGATGCTTATGATAGGGGCAATGAGGGATGAAAGCTAACAAGTACCATAATTTTTGGAAGCTCTTTTTGAAACTTAAAATCCCTGCTTCCCTTTATGAAGGGCCTTTGTTCCACTATTATATTGAGTCTCCACCTTTTACCTTTAGGCACTAGTTAAGAGAGCATAGTTGCCATTCTTAGTCTATGTGCAGTGTCCCAAAACTTATTAATTGATGCATATTGTTGATATTGCTTATTCTTGTGCTATTTGCATCTATTCACTCTTATGAACTTTGAAGGTGTCCTATGCATCTATTTGCTACTCTATGAGGGACAAGCTGAATGCCACTATGCCATGTTTTCTGTATGTGAAACAAATAAACGTTTTTAATGCATGTTATTCATGATCTTTGTTTGTAGCCTTTCATGTTGCATGCATAGTTACTTTGTCTTATTGTTAGAAATCCATCTTTCATGCACATGTTTAGAGTTCTTTGATCCCAGCTTTCAATGCTTGCAAATGGTTTGATCTTGGTCTTGATGGTGCATGTCACCTCAAAAATTATTGTTTTATCACTTACCTACTCGAGGACGAGCAGGAGTTAAGCTTGTGGATGCTTGATACGTCGGAAACGTATATATAATTTTTGATGTTCCATGCTTGTTTAGTATCTACTTTGCTTTGCTTTGTCCATATCTTGAGGTGTTTTTATATGTTTTCTGGTACTAACCTATTAACAAGTTGCCACAGTGCCAGTTGCCTGTTTTCTGCTGTTTTTGGTTCTAGAAAAGTTAGTAAGGAAATATTCTCGGAACTGGACGATACAAAATCCAAAGTCAATATTTCACCGAGGAGAACACGGAGTCCAGAGGAGAGACGGAGGGGCGCCACAGGGTGGCCACACCCCCCCAGGCGCGGCCTAGGGTGGGCCCGCACCTGGGCAGGGCGTGGGCCCCTTGTCGCCTCCTAGCCTCGCCTCTTCACCTATAAGAAGCCCCCGATGCCGAAACCCTAAGTACCCGATCAAAAATTCCACGAAACCGTCTGTAGCCGCTGCCACCATCGTACCTAGATCGAGGGGATCTGAAGCTCTTCCTGGCACCCTATCGGAGGGGATATCATCCCGGAGGCCTTCTTCTTCATCATGCCTTGCTCAGTCCTGTCAATTGCCCTACTGTAATTTGTTTATCCAGCATGCCATGTTTGTTTATCTAAGAAGAACACCTCTAGTGAACTATGGACCCCGGTCCAATCTTTACCATTGATACATATTCCACTGTTACTGCTTACTTGCTGCAAACCATCGTCATCTTCCACACCATATAGTTAATCCTTTGTTACAACAACCGGTGAGATTGACAACCTCACTGTTCGTTGGGGCAAAGTATTGAGTTTGTGTTGTGCAGGTTTCCACGTTGCTTGCAACACCTTTGAGACGTTTCCTTCCTCCTACTAGTTCGATAACCTTGGTTTCTTACAGAGGGAAGACTTGCTGCTGTGCTGCATCACACCTTGCTCATGGGGTTTCCCAACGAAGCACTCCACGTTGACTAGGCGCCATCAGTCTATCTGGAGCACCAATGGATCTAGCAACAACACTCCACACATATTTAGCTGCAGGGCATAGGAAGAACAAATGATGAATGGATTCAAAATCGTCACAAAACTGGCACCTAGGGTTACCGACCCACTATATCTTAATCATATTGTCTTTTGTTGCAATGGCATCATGCCAGATCAACCAAATCCAAATCTTAATATTTAAAGGAAATTTTGCTTTCCACGGATGTATAAAGGATCTATCCGGCCCAGAACTGCATAGAAACTTGTACAAGGATTTGCCAGTGAAAACACCATTTTTTGAAAACTTCCAAAAAGGTTTGTCTTCCTCCTCAGAAAGATTGGTGTTGGTAAGCAATTTCACAAGCCCACCCATCTGTTCCTGAAGCTCTGCTGACAACCATCTCCTAAAAGTGAATCTCCATCCTAGCCTGGCAGCATCAGCAACTAGAATGAACTATTCATTGCAAAGATCAAACAGCTCAGGAAACTTTTCTTTCAGGGGACCATGGCCACACCATGCATCCCCCATAAGCTGGTTCTTTTACCATTACCAATAGTGGCGGACCTAGAAAATTTCCAAAGTCCGGGCAAACTGTTAATTTAGAGGCTAATTTTACTATTTTTTACCTTTGATGAATAGTAATTAGGTTTGTCGGCCGGGTCCGAAGCCCGGGCGCGTGCCCGGGCTACAGGGACGATGTATCCACCTATGATTACCAACCACCATTCTCCTCCCACACAAATACAATCTCTTCACTTGCAACATATCTGCCCAAAAGGAAGAATTACCAGGTCTATGTCTGGAATCAAACACCCCCTTATTCTTCATATAATTTTTCCTCATAAAATCTTGCCAAGGACCATTGCCATTCTCCAACTTCCACCACCATTTGCACATAAGACTCAAGTTGAATCTAGTCAGATTTTTTTATCCCCAGGCCACCTTTCTCCTTAGGTCTACAAATATATTTCCACTTCACCATGTGATATTTTCTTTTATTAGCACAACCACCCCCCAAAAAAGATATTATTGATTTAGTCATCTCCTCAATATTAGTTTTGTGCATGATACACATTGACATGGGATATACAGCCACTCCAGTGAGACATGCATTAATCTTTGTCACCCTTTCACCAATAGACATAGCTCCACCCATCCAACCTCCTAGCTTTTTAACCAATTTTTCTTTGAGGAAACCCATCTCTGTCATAGTAATTCTTCTAGCATAGACAGGAGCACCCAGATATTTAATAGGCCAAGAACCTTGTTGGCAGTTGAAAAGCTCAGCATAAATGAGAGCCTTATCATCATTAGGAGATACTAACAACAACTCACTTTTTTCAAAGTTAATTTTTAGACCTAACATAGCTTCAAAAATTTACAGCAGGATTTTCAGATTTCTGGCTCCTTCAAGATCATATTTGATCATCAAGATGGTATCATCAGCATACTACAAAATAGCAACCCCATTCGGGACAAAATGATCCACCAACCCCACAAACAACCCATTTTGCAACATAGAGGAAATCATCTTAGAAAGACTGTTGACAACCATATGGAACATGAATGGATCAAAAGGATCTACTTGTCTTACTCCCTTATAACTGCAAAAATAAGGTCCCACAACATCATTGACTTTCACACTCAGAGTGCCTCGAGAGATAACTTGCTTAATCCACTCCAGCCATCTAACACTACGTCCCTGTTGTTTATAGCAATCTAGCACGAAATCCCACTTCACCTTATTGTAGGCTTTTTTCAAAATCAATCTTCAAAATAACACCCTGCTGCTTCCTAACTTTTGTTTCTCTCAACACCTCATGCAACAAAGTGACCTCATCAGCAATGTATCTACCTTTAATAAATGCATTCTGACAAACATCAATCAGCTTGTGCATAACCGACTCAGCTCTGAGAGTGAGAGTTTTTGTAAAAATCTTGAAGAGAACCTGGAGCAGACAGATGGGCCTAAACTTTTGAATAACATCAGCCTCATCACTCTTATGAATCAGATGGATCACCCCATAATTGATATTGGCCAACTCTATCTTGTGATCATAGAAGTGTCCAAACAGCACCAAGATATCATACTTGATTATCCCCCAGCACTGTCTAGATCCATTATGAAAAATGCATTTTAAAATATAAAAAACCCGAAAAACTCTTCGATGTATGTGCTGACATGATGTGTTCTCACACAAAGTTTTGCGGAAAAAGAGACATTTATGTGCCCTATGTAAAAAAAATAAAAAATGTCTTATGAAAAGCTATCTTAAAGAACCAAACATTATATTTTTTACACTAGCGAAAAAAATGTATTTTTTTGCGAAACTTCATGGGCATGGAGAAAGTATCGATGTACACCCACGTATTTTTTCGGATTTTTTAAACATTTTAAAATAATATTTTCTAATGATGAGGACATCTACACCTGTGAGTCGAAGTGGATTTTCGGATTCACCGTCTTCTCTCGATAAAACCATAGCTGACGTGCCCACCTTCTCCTCCCTTGCTCCCATGGGAAAAAGATACGCCATATCGCGATGCTCATTCCATGGTAGTTGGTTACTTCTTTCATGTGGCGGTCCCTCCATGTAAAAATCTTGTTGTGGCACTCATCAGCAGCGAAGTGGTCGGTGCAGGCCGGTGGTACGGCAGGAATTTCAAAGGCTAGTAATAGTAGTGGGCTCTCGGCTCAATGGTCAATCGTGGGCATCACAACATAGATGAGGTGGTTGCAGTCACGAATCGTTCTCCCTCGCTATTACCTCCCTGACGATGGAGGTCCATAGTGTCGCAATAGCGGTTGAATGCGGGCAACGAGGTCCTTAACCTGCATCCTCCTGTCTAGTGGCGCGAGCTGGCCCTGGGCTGTCTCGATGCCAGGATCTGGCTAGATAGACGACACCAACCGGTAGAGAGGTTGCTAGTAGTGATAGTTTTGACAAAGTACATAGATTCTCTGGAACGAAAGTCGTTATCTTGTCTCTGCCTAGATCACGCATTGTTCACGCGTGTGTGCACCGTGACCTTGTTGAAGGTGTTTTCTCGAAGCTTCTGCTTTAGGGATGACCTTCCCAGGTTTAACCTTAGGTTGGATCCATCAATATTGCCCCATGTTAGAGATCCCTTATTGGGGATGTTTCATGAAGTAGCATACCCCTTGTTGGGCCACATGATGTTATTGCCGGTAAGATGTCATTGACGATAGGTAGTGGTAGATGTTTGAGAATAAAATACCTTGTGTTATTTTTATTTTTCTCTTTGTAAACCATTTTTGTGCGGCATTAATGCCTAGATTTTTTTGCAGCTTAATACATAATAGTATATGGATGTGTGTATCAATGAACGCGGATGAAAGGGCATTTCCCTCCCTAAGTGGTGAAGAAGGCCTCCAGGATGATCTCTCCCCTCCGGCAGGGTACCGGTAAGAGATTCAGATCCCCTCGATCTAGGGACAATGGTGGCGATGGCTACAGACTGTTTCGTGGATATATGATCGGGTTTTTAGGGTTTCTGCATCGGGGGGCTTTTATAGGCAAAGAGGAAAGGTCATAGACCGATCAGGGGGAGCACACCATAGGGCGGCGCTCCCTAGGGTGGGCCCGTGTAGCCCTAGAGTGTGGCCACCCTGTGTCCCCCCTTCGGCTACCCTTCGATCTCTGTGTTCGTTCCGGTAAAATATTGACTTTGGCTTTTGTCCCGTCCAATTCCGAGAATATTTCTTTACTAGCTTTTTTGAAACCAAAAACAACGGAAAATAGGCAACTAGCACTATGACATCTTGTTAATAGGTTAGTCCCAGAAAATGTATAAAAATACCTCAAAGTGTAGACAAAGCATAACAAAGTTGATACTAAACAAGCATGGAACATCAAAAATTATAGATACGTTTACGACGTATCAAGCATCCCCAAGCTTAACTCCTGCTCGTCCTCGAGTAGGTAAGTGATAAAAATAATAATTTTTTAGGTGACATGCACCATCACAATCTTGATCAAACCATTGCAAAGCATTGAAAGCTGAGATCAAGGTACTCTAAACATTAGCATGAAAGATGAAGTTCTAACAATAATACATAATAACTATGCTGCAACATGAAAGGATACAAATAAAGGATCATGAATAACAATGCATTGAGAGACGTTTGTTTGTTTCACATATAGAAAACATAGCATAGTGGTATTCATCTTGTCCCTCATGGAGTAGCAAAACATAAATACATAGGACACCTTCAAAGTTCATAAGGGTGATTAGATACAAATAGTTCAAGAACAAGCAATATCAACATTATGAATCAATCAATAAATTTTGGGATAATGCACATAAAACTAAGAATGACAACTATGCTCTATTAATTGGTGGATAAAGATGAAAGATGGAGACTCAATATAAAAGTAGGAAGAAAGACCCTTCATAGGGAAGCAGGGATATAAAGTTTCACAAAGAGCTTCAAAAAATTATGGTACTTATTAGATTTCAGCTCTCATTGCACCTATCATAAGCATCTTGAAGTGATTAAGGTTAAAGTGAACAAAGTATGAAGTATATGCTTGATAAATCATAAGTTGGCAATCTCATGTCCCTTGAATACGAGGACCGTTCCTCATGCTACTCAGCTTTAGTTACCGGTAAGTTCTTGTCATTATAAGTATATGTGTATCATAGATAACCGCCAACGGGGTACCCTTTGCCCCATGACACAGGAGCTATCCCACATCAAAATGACAAGGCAACAGACAATGAGCATCTTAGCAATCATTTTATTTACCATGAGCATGGTGCATATTTTTTTCTCTCTTTTTTATATTTTTTTTTCTAAGGATGATTCATGGATTGCTCAATATGGTGATGCTGCAGGTTTCCATCATGATTAGGCATGGCTTAGGCTAGCGGCCCAGGCGTTTTTCTAACACATATACATAACACCATGAACTTACATGCTTCCCTTTTGACGACTCACAAGTATAGGGGGTGTATCGTAGCACTTATGATAAATAGGAGTGTCGATCCCAACGAGGAGCAGAAGGTGTTGACTAGTGGTTTAGAGCAGGAAATCTCTGTAAATACTTAGCAAACGGATTTTTAGGTTTTTTTTATAAAGCAAGAAAATAAAGTGCAAGTAAATAAAGACAACAAATAATTGCAGCAAGTGGCCCAATCCTTTCTTAGCAAAGGACAAGCCGATTGTAATACTTATAAGGACCAAACGTTCTCGAGGACACATGGGAATACTATCAAGTGCTTTCATTTCATATATTTGATTAATCTTCTTTGGTTTGATAAGTGTTGTGTGGGTGAACATGTGCTAATGTACTGACCTTACTAGGACTAATACATACTTGTAATTAAACCCCTTGCAAGCATCCATAACTACAAGAAAAGTAATTAAGATAAAAACCTAACCAAAGCCTTAAACTATGAGATCCTAAACTCCCTTGTACAAAGGTTTTCTAACGGAGGTTCAGGTTTCTGTCACTCCGGCAACCCCATAATTAGTAGCCAAATACACAATGCATTCCCCTAGGGCCATAAATGGTGAAGTATCATGTACTCGATGTTCACATGACACAACTAGAAGAATAGCACCACAACTTAAATATTAAACCATTGAATAATACCTCAACACAATTCCACTACTAACAACATGACTTCTCCCATGTACTCAAGAACTAAACGAACTACTCACGAGACATCATATGGATCAAGATCAGAGATGATATAATGATGAATAACAATCTGAACATAAACAATAATTTAATGGTCCCACTCACAAGCATCAACTATAAAAGTAATCAACATCGAGAAAGTTTCCCCTAAGAACTATGCAAGATTCAACACAATTGTTACAACAGGATAGAATGGTGATGTTGGTGCTGGTGGAGATGGTGGTGTGGATGATGATGATGATGATGATGATCCCGATGAAGTCTAACTTGATGACGGTGTTGATGGAGACGATCCCCCCTCTTCGGGAAGGAATTTCCCCGGCAGAAATCTGTCTGCTGGAGAGCTCTTTCTCTCTCTGTAGTTTCCGCCCAGTAGAGGCGGCGGAATATTTCTATGTCCGCTCCCCCAAACTTTAGGGTTTTGGGAGGAAGATATAGGCGAAGGGGCGGAGCAGGAGGTGGGCCAGGGTGGCCACACCCCCTGGTGGCGTGGCCCAAGGTGGCCCGCGCCTGGGGTGTGTGGGCCCCTTGTGGCCCAACTCCGCATCCCCTTCTGTCTTCCTTCGTCTTCTGGAAAAATATAATTTTCCATATATTTTCTAGGATTTTTTCTAATCTTCGCAAAAATTGCATCTAGACACCGCTTTTTCCATCAGAATCCTGACTCCGACAGTTCATCCTCCAAGAATCATCCAACATGCAAAAATAGATGAAATAACATAAGCATCACCTCTTAATATTAAATATATCAATGAATAACAACAAATTATGATATAGAATAGTGATGCAAAATGGACATATCACCTTTTATTTCACACCGCCGATATCCATAAATAAAAGAGCATGATATCAACTGGGTAGATATTTACAGGTGTTGAAAGCGTTTCCCGTGACATCACGGTTTTGCTAATTCCTAACTTATAAGTGCAAGCATATAGAACATAGATGACACACTGGTTCAAGTTTATTAGGGGCAATAAAAATAAAGTATGCCATCAAGTTTGTGAGAGCTTTAATCACTAATTTTCATATAACAAGTTTAATTTGGAAGATAGATAAAACAAGAATATACTTGAAATGGTGTAACACACCATGCATAGGAATTTATAGTGGACACTTTGGAATAACTTGGTTTCTTGAGAGTTGGATACATGAGTAGAGCTTACTCAATACAAGTGGAGGCTAGCAAAATACTGGGAGCGACCAACTAAGAGAGCAATAATAGCAATAATCATGCAGAGCGAAAAAACATTATCAACTAAAGCATAAAGTGGTACCACAAGTAAAAAACTAAATGACCATAGAAGCCAAGGTGACTGATTCATAGTCATAACATGGTGTGAGCATGTGCCAAGTTAACCCAAACAAAGCATCAAAGACGAATACCACAATATTATGCTTTTGTATGCTAAAACAACGCATGACGAACATTAAACAATCTCAATTGTTTGGAACAAATCATGCTACAACAATAATCAGTAAGCATAAGGTCAAAACAACATCTAGCATGACATGATAAAGTCTAGGCCACACTCAAAACAAGCTATCTTGTACCACTATAAGCATAAAACTTTCTATTATTTTCCAACACCAATCTTATTTGAAACAACACAGCGAAAGTGGGGCTCCAACTACCAAGCAAACTAAGCAAACGAAAACTAAGATGCTCCAAGAACAACACGATAATGCATAAAACAATAAAAACGAAATGTCTAGAAATTCCTGAGATTTTTATTGATGAAGAAGGGTATGTCTTGGTGGCATGGTTATACCCCGCGGGTACACAACATTGGCATACCTAGTCCAGCCCAAGAAATGCCCACAATAAGATACGCAGCCTGTGGAGATTTCGGGTGGCCCAAGCCCATGACGTCTTCGGATCCTTGGAGAACAAGACTAGAGTAGATAGATTTTCAAAGGATACAAATCCTAATCTGTAACCGACTCGACCGCCTATCTATATAAAGGCTAGGAGGACACGGCGAGGAGGACCTTCAACTCACCTCACGTCAAATTGCATCTGCGCACCCCTGTAACCTTCGGTTCCACCGTAATCTTCACGATCCTTTTGCCCGACCTGTTAAGGAGCATCACGAGATCCTAAATCTTTAGCAATTTGAAACTGTGATGGAAAGAATTGGTCTCTTCCAGATTAAAATTAGGAAGTCCCCGTCTCCTGATAAAAGTAATACCATGTAAACTTACATCCTATCAACGACAAAATCAAGAAACTGAACAGAACTATAACTGGTGTGTCATAGAGAAAAACTAAAAAAATTAAATAAACTATTGAGTATACTACCATCAGCATTAATATCTTCTGTAATGATAATAAAGATTTTATTCTACTAGTTAGTACATGAGCCATTTTTATCCTCCTCGTTATGTGTTTTGCCTAATCGGATATCCTTGAAGTATGTTTAGAACTTTATTAGATCGTCCATTGCGGTGTGTTGGAATAACATAATCCTCACAATGATGCCTGCATCGCACTTGCAAGGAATTTTTAAAGAATCTGAATAACAAAGTTCCAAATTCGTCCGAAAAAAAAGAAAAATCAAAGTGGCCAAAAGTTAAAACTTCCTTGACCAAATTCTCTAGAGTAGATTGGCAAGATGGACAGCTTCAGAAGTCTTGGTAGAGCCGCTCCATGCGCTCAGCAAGAGCATTGCAGGTACCCTCAATTTCTTCGTTCACACAAATTAAGAAGTCAGTAAGTTTAAAGGAAACAATTAACCAGACTCAATCCTTTAATTGTAAATTCTAGAAAGGGTAGGTGGTCAAAATGACTTATACTGACTGGTGTCTTGCTCATTGTACTATTCAAAAGAACCGAAAGACATGATATTTTATAGAATATGCGTTAACAAGCCTTATGCGAACCATATTCATTCCAATTTACAGGTTCTTCAAGACCAGTTCCGTGATGTTGTCCCGGAGTTTATCAGCGACAAACTTTGTATTGATGTCATTTAATCAATAAAGTGTTGAATTCTCAAAAAAAGATCAGTTCAAATTAGCCTTACCAAGATAGATCGTTAGGTGCTCCCCACAGAAAATACGATATGCACACTGACGAAGTTGCATAATCACAAACATATAAGTAGAAGAACCATAGTTGTGGGAAGGAGAGCCAATGAACTGCGTCCGAGCATATCAAGATGGGGCACGATAGGGCGTCAAGCAGGACGGGTTGCGGCACAATTTTTTAATTGAACCTTTATTAATTTTGCTAAATTTTGGAACCTTCTTTTACCTATATTCTTTTTTCGGGTCATTATGCGGGTGCCGCTTGCCATCCTACGCACGATTAAGGCGTTCATATATCGGTGGCATGACCTCGCTCGTAGAATTGCATCGTAGTAGGACCAAATCAATCAGGTACCATGCTAGCTAGATGGATCAGCCTATAGATTAGAAGGCCCGTACGCACCAGGAATAACCGACAAGCTATTGCAAATTTGATCAGCTAGCAAAGAGGGCTCGGAAGAAAATGTCCCAAATCCTCCTTCAAAGTTTCTCCGCTCACCTCAATCTCTGAAAAGAACATGCACCCTGCAAAGAAGAAACAACGATAGCAAACAGTCAGTCCATCGGCGCATCAGATCGAGATGGACCAGTGAGCCAGAATGGATGGATGGTGGGCGCCCGCTAGGTGGAGCGGTTAGGCCCGCAGCCGCCGCACGCGAGGAAGAACAACGGCAGTCGGCCGCCCACCGCCTACCTGCGCCACCCGTTACGGACGCAGAAAGGCTCCCTCTGGCCTACAGGCGCATGTGCGCGGCATATGGCCTCACAACAGCTCTCGACCACCAGGCTTAAGACTATACTAACCTTAGAGAAAGAACGCAGAGCCCCATAGCGAGGCAAACCCGCCTAGCCGGCGGCGGCAGGAAGAGGGAAGAAGTCATAGCAGCACCAAAGCAGAACCCTCCGCCGACGCCAAGGAATGATCCGCCGAGAGAACCAGAGACAAAGAAACAACCATCATGTACGGAGTCAAAGCACAAGAGCTTTCCAGATGAGGCAATCCCCCACCCCACGAAGCAACGGCAAAAAAAAACTAACCAACCGAAAGTACAGACTACAGAGTCAACGACAAACTGGGTTCATACAGAACGGGCCATCCTTCAGGCATGGAGAAAATTCTTAGGAAATGTGTGTCATAAGACAGTAAGCAAAAAGACACTAACCAAACAAAACGGCCCATCCACAGCGACAACCAAATAAAAGGCCTACAAGCAAAGAGCTAACAACATCACAAACACGACAGGAGCGCTGATGCACGACAGGAGCGCTCTCAGCGCTCCCTGCATCTCACGCTTAAGGATTTAAATAACTAAAAGATACCCTGGCGCGTTGCGGCGGGATTTGAAAAAAATCAAATTATTGGATATCTAAACAGTGCAATATATAATACAGTGACACAACATGAATGCACATAAAGGATATTACAAAATATTTTCCTATGATGTACTTGATAAAATATAGTGGTTTGGTAAATTGTTCGAAAATCATGAAGATTTTCGGAACATTGTGTTATTTGGAGAGAATACATTCGATGTGGAACAATGGCGGGTTAGAAAAAGTATATTAGAAGACTAAGTAATAGTGGAGCATGTAGGAACCTTCTAGGTCCTAGTATATAAATACAATGCTATATGGTTTGCATATCTTAAGAAGTCTACATTATAGATGCATCTTTATCTAGTTTTGGAAGGTATTCCAAAAAGACAACAAATTGTTCCTGACATTTATGGAAGATCGGTCGACCTGCCGTTAAACATCATCACTGAAACAAATCATAATGCAATATGTATATATATATCCTGTGCAGTTACATGGTTCTGGGCAACACACTTTGCTATCTGTATCATTTTGGTGACACCAAAATATTAAAAATAATAATTAAGGATGGCTCGGTTCAGTCCAAATCATTGAGTGTATATGGCATATTACATATGAAATGCTTAACATGTAAAAATCTCTTGGAAAATTGACGTAACCCTGCAAAAATTGGGTAAAAAATAATAAGTCCATGAAAATATATATCACCGTAGTTAAAGAGGTATATACACTTTTAGTCTCATAACTTGCACCATAGGAGCGTTTTAGTCCCACATTTTGCAAAGTGAGAAAACCTAGTCCCACAACTTGTATCCTGGGAGCAACTTAGTCCAATTTAATCAAATTTTAGCAAGTTTAACTAAATTTATCCACCTATGACATCACAATTTTTTAAAATTGCCCCCTATGTATTTCTCTGACATTTGTGCCCTCCTTATGAACTGATGGACCTACCTGTCATTTGAGATACAATAAAATAGTTAAAACTCTAATTGTTGACGGGAATTAAACTTGGTACCTCTAGATTGCTGTACAAAAGCACAAGCCACTATGCCAACTGATTCTTTTGTGACATACGAGGACATTATTTTTGATATATAAGACGAGAGTACACACGTAAAAAATGTAATTCAACGTATCAAAAACACCTTTAAAAAATATGTGCATATGAGCAATGATGTAAGCATTTTTATTATGCAAAATTTCAATCCCGATCAATTTGTATTCGGGCTGAAAAAATTGATAAAATTTAAAGGTGCATAATTGCAAACCCAGATCTCTAATTTTGTCCTTTTAGCCTAGAACATAAATTATTTTGAATTGAAATAAGTTGCCATTTTTAGTCTTTTCACAACTTTAGAACACATGTTTTTTATACCTAACTTTTTTTTATATGGTTCGTGCCGGGTGTACGTACGTATAGCCGAGTTAGGATGCATAAGTCCGAACATAATATATAAGAAACTCTCTCAAAAAAAATATAAAAAACGGGCGCTCTTCAAACTACACATATCAACAATTTTGCACAATGAATAAAAATCGGTCCGGTTGAAATTTTGCATAATAAAAATGCTTACAGCATTGCTCATATATAGATATTTTTATTTTTTTTAAAGGTGTTTTTGGGACATTACGTGCGTGTGTGCTCTTCCCTTATATAAAAGAATTACGTCCTTATCATATCTAACAATAGAATTAGTTGGTGTACTGGCTTGTGTCTCTGTGCAGCAATCCGGAGGTGTTGAGTTCAATTCCCTTCATCAACAATTAGGGAGTTTTAACTATTTTATTTGTACTTCTAATGACAGGTGGACCCGTTAGTCCGTATCAAGGGCACAAATGTCACCGAGAAATACATAGGGGGCATTTTTAAAAAATTGTGACGTCATAGGTGAATAAATTTAGTTAAATTTGCTAAAATTCGATCAAATTGGACTAAGTTGCTCCCATGATACAAGTTGTGGGACTATGTTTGCTCACTTTGCAAGATGTGAGACTAAAACGCTCCTATGGTACAAGATGTGGGACTAAAAGTGTATATACCTCGTAGTTAAAAACAAAATTAGCTAAGCAGTGAGGGTCCGAAGCAGCTGACCTCATGGGATTCCTGCTAGCACTACATGAAAAGTTCAGTAATCAGGCAAATTGAAGTAATATGAATAATGTGCCGAAGGAAGCAATGAAAAAAAATATACAGGTCGGCAAAGTGCAGAAAAACAATCAACAGGCTAAGTACAGAATACTAATCTGATAACAACACATTTACACATTAAAGATAGACTGAGAGGGAGAATCGGTAAAAAAAGGTGGAATCCTCACAAAATTTTGGAACCGGCTTCCCTAGGAAGCTGGGGGTAGGACAACTTCTCAGAGAAGCCGCCAAAAGAACTGGGCCTTAGAACGGGGAGCGGGCTGGTAGAGGAAATTGCACAAACCACCAACTATTGTTGTCGTTATTGCGCAAAACGCCAGCTTTACATGCTTTTTGCACAAACCATCAACTATTGGTGTAAATGTTGCACACAAGTCCAAATATCATATTAAGTGAATTAACTATAAACCTAACGACCGGGCCCCATGGTGTGAGGATGTGGCATCCATGTGCCATTATCTAGTATGTTTTTCAAACTTTATACAAGAAATATGAAAAAATTGCAACAATTAAAAGAAAATTCTTTCAAACATTTCTATATTAGTTAGTTTATAGGGTAGTTTATACTGTTTTAATTACTAAAACTTATTCATTTTCTATTTTTTTTGAAACGACACATTGGAGAAAGACATGTTGATCGCCACATCATCACTAACTCATGGACCCCGGTCGTTATATTTGCAATTAATCAATCTAATATGTGATTTGAACCTGCGTGCAACGTATTGCACCAATAGTTGGTGGTTTGTGCAAAAAACATGTAAATTTGGTGTTTTACGCAACGACGATAGCAATAGTTGGTGGTTTGTGCAATTTCCTCCGGGCTGGTACCAGCTAGGAGGCCGCTGGGAGAGGTGGCTGCGCGAGCAGGCTGGGTTGGTTTTTAACCTAGAGGCGGCGACGTCTGATGAGTTCCATCGAGCAGTTTCCAGTTGTTGATTGCTGGGATTTATCAGGTTTTCTTGAGCATTTGTGTCGATAGGGGCGGAGCCAGAATTTATCATTGAGGGGGGCAATTAGAGTGTATTAGTGTTATAAGTTTGATTAGGGGGGCTAAAATAGATAAAACCACTAGTGCAGACCCCCCCCTCTAACACCGGTTGGGAGGGCCCTCTAACAGCGGTTGTAGAACCGCTGTTGAGGGTTCGGTGTTAAAGGGTGGCGCGACGGGCTGCCCGCGGCTCGAGCGACACGAATCGGTGTTAAGGTTCTCTGCATGGCGAAAAAGCGGCCTAAATCTCGCCGGCGAAAACGGCCTAAATCTCTGCCGCGAGTTACCTCTGCCCGTTAGGCGTATTTGCGGGAGGGAGGTATCGATCGGGAGCGGTATACACATACCTCGTCATCGGTACATACGAGTACATGAATAATTAAGCAACTATTTTTATACACAAACATCGTCATCGGCACATACATCGTCATCGGCACATACATCGTCATCGTTCATTTTGGTGGATATCTAAAGAGTTCTCCGCCAGTGTGACCTCATCAAGTATGAACCCCGCCAATTCCTCTTGAATGGCTCGTATGCGGTCAAATGGTAGGAGTTGGTCCCGCATCCGTTCGATCTGAATATATATGAAGAATGGGGTCAATATATATAAGAATAGAACTCAACACAATTGATGGTAATAAAATAATGTTGTGGACTTTGTTTACTTACTCTAAGTTGTTCTAGTGCGGCTTGGCCCGTCGCACATATCGTGTTAAGTAATGAACTCGCAAACATAGTATCCATAAGTTATTCTTTGGGTCCACGATGCGCACTTTACGAGAATAGAGAGTTCAATCAAAATAATAATCAATAAATCATGATATAATGGAATTGGAAGCAGAATCAAAGAGATACGCAGACCTAGCTAGCTAGTATTACTTATATTTTGGTCTACAAATTTTAGTTCTTCTGACCATTCACCCAATGCCCGGCCCGTGAACCTTTTCCAAACCCTGTCCGGCAAAGAAAATGGATAAAGGAGTAATTAATTACTTGTTGTCATGAAAGTTGCCGATCTAGTGCGATAATATGATTGAAATTACCTTTGGAGCATCTCTCTAAAGTCTGCCCATAGCTCTTTTTCTTTTTGTAACGAGTCCATGACAAGGACTTTTCCTGAGTCGGGTTGAATGACTAGCAGAATAAAGTGGAACCTACGCACGCATAACTCATCATCAGTTACACTTAACATCGAGTAAGCCGAAACAGAATGTGTACAAGAGAGAGGGTAACAGTACTCACAAGAATTTGTAAGGCAATAGTATTTCCCTTTTGGTTTGTTGTCTCAGTAAAGACCTTAGCAAGTAATCTTCTGTTTGCCCGGGTTTGGTTCTTACCACTTCTTCATGAACTCTATTTGGGTCAACGAACCCAATGTCAAAAGGGTCTCCTTTCATGCATTCCATAACCTTTTTCCTGCATAATAGTATATACATATATGGTGAGCATATATATACATGCAATTAATGAAGTGAATGAGATGAGATATAAATTACAGAAATAGTACTTACACACAATAAAGGCTGATGGCAGCTTTGTTGAGTTCCTTCTAATTGAATAGAAAATGCAAGTCTTGAATGTTGAAGTCGATCGCGTCGTCTCCGCACAAGAAAATCTGATCTCTTATATGAGCCATGATCCATTCTTCCTTTATCGTCTTGCATAAATCAAGGTACCACTTGTGCAATCTTCGCATCTTTGTTGGTAGATTCTTGAGCTCCTCTTTCTTGACGAGATTCTTCCCATAATTCCATGGCTGTATGGGGTTGGCATCGTATTTGGGCAAGTTATCTCCCATGATGTTCAAGTATGCAATGTAAGTCATCCCCATCTCATTGGTCTTTATTTGTAGCTCTGCCTCGTAATCATTTACGGGAGGAGCGTCCCGTGTGTCGAACACTTGGAGCGGGGCGCATGATTGGTTTTCCTGCTCTCCGAGCATGGGAACTGTTTTCTGGGGTGCCGCATGACTGCTACTTTCAGTCTCCCTACGACGCCTTGCACCCCCCTTCAAAATCTGGCGCTCGTAGTCCGGCACAAGTGGGGTTTCAGGTTTCAAAAGATTATTGTAAACTTCTCCACCACCGCCGAATCTATTTTCTCCTTTGGCTCGGCCCATCTAGGTGCAAATAATTTCTTGACCTCTTCTTCCGAGATCCTATTGGTCTCCTCGTCGCTGCGATTCCACGGTAAAACCGGCAATGGCTTGGCGGAAGGTCTGGGCGTAGTTTTTGAACTCTTTGGCGACGGTTTCTGCGGATTTCTTTGTGGCGATGCTAGTGATGCTCTTCGTGGCGGTGCTCTTCCTCTTACCGAGGAGATGGTCAAGCACCGGAGATGGTGACGGGCAGAGATGGCTACGCCTTGGAGATGGTCGGCCTTGAGATGGCTGCCAGAGAGATGGTCAAGCGCCTTGAGATGGGCTGCCACAGAGATAGCTGAAGCGGCTCAGACTCCTGACGCTGCGGAGATGGCGGGGGTGCCAGTGGCCTCCAATTTGGAAGCACGATGTGTTCCTTCTTCCAAAGAATAGCATAGCCATCTGGAATCGGTCGGCAGTGGTAAGTTCCACCAGCTACAGGAGGTAAGGCATAGCCGACAGACACCTTAATGTATAAGCCCATTAATCTCACATGCAGCTCAGCGTGTTCGCTCTCCGTGATCTCATCCACGGGGTATCGAGGACCCGCCATTTCAAGCGTGGGTTGCACGTTCTCCGTGGAAGCCATGCTGCTTTTCCGTGCAGAGTCTGGGCCACCGGCAGCTTCCAATGCAGGCTCTTCGTGCCGCTGAGATGGACCGGTAGCTTGATGGCTCTGTTGTGCATTCACTTGCGCCTGCAGCGCCACAAGTGCATGTTTTATCTGTGTCATCCGCTCTGTACGCTCTTTTTCTTTTCTGCCGCGTCATCTGTAAGAGTCGCTCCACTCGGCAAACCCATCCTTCCACGTCATACCCCCTGTGCCTCGTGCATGTCCAGGGTGTTCTTTTTTACCGATGGCGCATGTGATCTGGTCATTCTCTCTGTCGGGATGGAAGGTCCTGGCGGATGTTTCCTCGTATGCCCTGATGAGTTCAGTGACGGGTTTGGCAAGGAGGGTTGGGAAGATACACAATCCTGTTTCTGGGTCCAACCTTGCCCCGATTCTGTAGAACCAAGTCTTTGCACGTAGGTCCCACCCATCTGTCTGTGGTTGATCCCTCTAACACACAGGGCCTTCTCAACTTCCTCCCACTTAGGCCTCTGAGATATGTAGCCACCTGACCCAGTCCTCTGGTGATATTCCTTCTTCTGGGAATTAAGCGTATTGGTTTCTGACCTCTTTTTAGCTATAGCACCTTTTTTATATGTCACAAATTCGGGCCAGTGAGGTCTTATCTTCGCAAAATATGCGTCTTCGAAATTTGGAGTCTCGCCAGCTTTGACAAATTTGTTCAATTTTGTCTTCCAGTTGCGGAAAGTTTCAGCCATCTTCTTTAGAGTCCACTCTTTGACCTTTTCCTTTATAACCGGGTTGTTTTCATCCTCCTCTAGCGGAAGGGTGAAATTTGCCAACAACGAATTCCAAAGCGTTTCTTTGGATCTTTCATCGACAAAGGTACCGTCGCCCTTCTTTGGCTTATTCCAATTTTCAATTATGATTGGGATTTGGTCCCTAACAAGAACTCCAGCCTGACGTACAAATTTGTCTGCGGCCTTCTTGGGCTCCATCGGCCTGCCATCAACACGGACTGCTTCGATCGTGAACTTTGCACGATCTTTCAACCGATGGCTCGCGCCTCGCTTGCTCTTTTTCGTAGAAGAAGATGGTTGCTGGCTGGTCGATCCAGAGGGCTAAAAGAAGAAAGAAGCGTTAATTAATACATGTAGAAGAAGATTGTTGGTGGAAGTCGTGAGCTTAATCAATGCATATACCTCATGGGACTTTGTAATCACTAAATTGCGTTCACGAGTCTTCATCTTCTCCATGACTACTTGAGCTGTCATCATGTCCCTCCAAGTTCGATATTGTGAGGTGTCCTCATCAATAATGTTCTCCATTATTTCTTCTTCTTCAAGGTTTCTACTAAGTGGATCCATAGTTTCTAAAACAATAATATTATCTAGAGTAAGAGAGTAAACATTCAAGTGGACTTGGATTCATACACAAATATACATATTATTCATACAAAAATACACAAATAAATAAACAAATGAAATTAAAACCCTAAGGATGCTTGATCATTTTAAACGAGTTCCGAGGGGTCCAAACCCTAATTCGGAGAAATCCCGGATGCATATGAGAGGGGCTAGCTACGATGGTGGCCGAGGCGGCGTTGGAGAGCGACCTAGGGCGCGCGAGGTAGCGTGATGCGGCCTACCTAAAACGGGCGTTGTTCGAAAGAGGAGGCCGAGGCAAACATTATAGCGACGGCGGCCCCAGAGACCTATGGTAAAGGGTTTTCCCCATCTTCTGCCCCGCCCGTTGTCCCCAAGATAGGCCCCAGACCGAGGGGAGAAGCCACAACGCTCGCCAAAGAGCTGCCCGCGCAGTCCACCTTCTAAGGCCGCCACCGACATCCGGAACTCTAGCCACCACTCCGATGACCAACGACACATTGCATCGCCGAAGAGAGGGACGTCGTGCCGTCGTTGCCAGCGGACACACCTGCAACCCGAGAAGGACCATGCATACACCCTGACATCGCTGGCATAACGCGCGAGCTCGCACCCCATGGCCACCACAGGAACTTGCACCCCACCTAGGCCGCCCCCGCAGCCTAGAGGGGAGGCCGTCCCCGTACCGCGCCTGGGCCTCCCCGACGAATCCGCCTCCCTAACCCATCCCCTCCACATCCCTGTCGTTGGCCCCAATCCGTGGACGCGCTCGCGTAGCCGCTCCTGCCCGCCACACCCGATGACGCGAGCTACCACCGACAAAAGATTTTCTCTTGACATGTAGTTGTGCACTGAGATACTTTATTTATTTTTGCTTTGTTTCTTAGGAGCATAATTGCAACTATAGCCACATTTGGTTGAACACCGATACAAGTAGCAACTCCTAATATCCAAATGAAGAATACTAGCTAAAACTCTTAAACTCGTACAATGAACACCGATACATTGTGTGCATCATGATGTGCGGGTGGTCGAGTAGGGGAGAATGAGGAAAAGGACGCGGGTGGCAGCGGCAGCGCCTGCTTACTCGAACGACACAGAGGCGTGGACGGAGTGGCGCCACCGCGCGAGCTCCACCTGCCGGCCGGCGACGCCACCGCGCGAGCTCCACACCGCCGCCAAAGGGAGGAAACAGAGGAAACAGAGCTCCTCACCACGAGCATGACGGCGTCGGTGGGGTTCTTGTAGGCGCCAGCGTCGTCGTCGGCTTCGGTGGCGCGCGCGCGATGGCGGTAGCGGTGGCGGTGTTGGCGCGCGTGATAGCGACGGCGGATCCGGGCGAGGGCGGTGGCGGCCGACACGAGGGCGGCGACGGTGAGGGCGAGGCGGCGGCGGTGAGGCGGCGGGCGGCGGCAGCGAGGGCTGGCGGCACATTGTTCTCTGTTCTTCTCTGCGGCGGTTCGATCGCTCTTGGGAAGAAAGGAAGGAAGGCGCATTTAATACCTTTAACACCGGTTCATGGTGGAACCGGTGTTAAAGGGAATTCGTTCAGCATTTAATACCCCCCCTTTAACACCGGTTCCAGCCACGAACCGGTGTTAAAGGGGGGGGTGCGCGCGCGAAACTAAATAAATGTGCCCCCCCTTTAACACCGGTTCGTGTCTGGAACCGGTTGAAAGAACATTTCTTAATCCCTAGTGTTTTGTGTGTTAGATAACAATACCAAGGATCATTTAATGTGTGTTGAAGTGTTGCAGCTCAGAACTCTGCCTTTGGGGGCGGATAATCCGGCCCACCGAGGCGATAATCCGCCCCTCCTCTAAGGAAGCGCAAGCCCGGAAGGGGCGGAATTTTGGCCGGATTCTCCGTCCCGCGGATAATCCGCCTCCCTCATCGCCAAGGCGCAAGCCCGGAGAAGGCGGAGTTTGGCCGCACTTCGGGCAGGCGGATAATCCGCCTCGGGGCGGATTATCCGCCCCAAGATCTTCTCCAAGTTTCACCAAGGCAAGCTCGGAGAGCGGAGTTTCCCCCGGAGAATCCGCCCTTGGGGCGGAGTTTTCCCAGGGGCGGATAATCCGCCCCAAGTGGGGGGCGGATAATCCGCCCCTAAAGTTGTCTGTGGCCGGATCCGGGAGGTATTTAATCCAGCCATCCCCCTCCTGCCAGAACTCTTGATTCATCTCGAAAAAGAACAGATCATATCTGAAAGCTTCATACAAGAGTGCTCCACCTAGATCCACCCAAAGGCCCCATCCCTTGGGGAATCAAAGGAGGAGAACTCAATCTTCATCATTAGCAATCAAGCGCTTCATCTCCTCTCCATTCATTTGGAGAACCTCCGATCTAGTATTTCTTGCAAATATCTAGATCCTCGTTTTTGTTTATATTGATAAACCTTGTTCTTGTGGCAGCTTGTTGTCATCCCGGGAGCCCCCAATTCGGTTGTGGGTGTGTGCCCCGATAGTGTTGTAAAAGGCACCGGTTCCCGCCTTGAAGGGATCCAATAGTGGAGAAGGTGGATCAGGCCTCTCGTGGCGAGATCCATCGGAGAATAGGGTGAGGCCTATTGTGGCGTGGTGGTCTTAGAACCGCCCACCCCTCCAACGCAGATGTACTTCCCTTAACAAGGAAGGAACCGCGGTAAAACAAATCCATGTGTCTCCGCGTGCTCCACTACGGTTTCCTCTCTCCTCTTTTACGTGCTTAGTAGTTAGGGCTACATATAGGAAAATTCTCGTAGTTGCATATCTAGAGAATTTACTTTGTGTAAAGCCTAAAATTGAAAAAGTATTAAAAATTGGTTAGCACCTATTCACCCCCCCTCTAGGTGACCATACGATCCATTTCAATTGGTATCAGAGCCACGACTCTTATTTCAGGCTTAACCGCCTAAGAGAAGTATGGGTTCCAAGGGAGATGGGAGTGATGCTCCGGAGGTAGTCACCATGAACGATCTCAAGACGTTGGAAACAACCTTGGTGAGTTCAATGGAGGCTAAGATGGAAGAGATGCGTCAATTGATAATGCGTCTCTCCACATCCGCAGCATCACCTCCATCTAACTCTGAGGATACCACTCCGCAATCCAAGGAAACGGGTAAAACTGTTTCTAAAGATAACGAAGTGGTAGGTGATGATACTAGTAAGAGCTCCTCCTCGAAAAAGGATAGCGGTAAGGATGGATACAATGAGGTTTCTCATGTGTATTCCCCTGATCCGCCTATTCCTCACCCACACATACATAATAGGGGTGATCCACCCAAACTGTCATCTTCTACTTTCTCTCAATGGCAATTTTTGATGAAATCTCATGTGTGCAGTTCCTCCATAGAGTTGTGGAAGATCATCGAAAATGGTCTTCACGTTGGAAATCCTAACAATCTCACAAGGAGAGAAGTGGTCGATAGCCAACTCAATGCTACTCTACACATGATACAACTTGGTGTGGGTGATAAAGACATGCCACACATTCAAGATCTTAGAGACTAAAGAAGCTTGGGATGCTCTCACCGAGCTCTTCATCGGAAATGAAAGTATGAGAAGGAATAGATATGATGCCTTGAGCAATGAAGTGAAGGATTTTATATCTTTGGATGGAGAAGACCACGAGGACATGTATAGGAGGCTCAAGGCAATAGCTACAACCTTCAGAAACCACGGTGCAGCTCATGTTGATGATGCTTGGATCAAGCGCAAGTATGTCAGTGCTCTTATGCCATTTGAGCCCACAGATTTGAAAAGTCTCCAAGGTAGGCATAATTATCACCTCATGTCATCCAATGAGGTAATTCAAGAAATGGCCGCCTTCAAAGTGGCTGCCAAGAATGCCGAAGATGCTCGTTCTCGAGCTATGGGGATGCAAAAGGGGGTCAACATGGCTTTGAAGACTAGTGTGATAGATCATGATGAATATGCGGTAGAAGGCCTGGACTGTCCCGAAGATATAAAAAGAATCCACGGACAATACTTGGCTCTTTATGCAAGAAACTTTTGGAAAGATCCAGCCAAGGCTAAAGCTGAACTAGATCGCAAAAGTGGAGCCTATGGAAGAAAAGAAAATGGTCCCAAGCTGAGAACTTGCTTTAATTGTGGTGACCGGCTGCACTTCATAGCTGAGTGTCCATATCAAAGTAGAGAGGATAATGGAGGAAGACTCATTTTCAAGGACAAATCAAAAGCTCCACGTAAGAAACAGTTTGTAAATAAAAATGCTCCTTTGAAGAAGCAACCAAAGATTGTTCTAGTAGCTTAAGAAGAATATTCATCGGGGAGTGAAGATGAGGACGAGGACGATAGCTCTCAAGAGGTGGCTGCTATAGCCACCACATCTACATCAACATCTCTCTTCGACTCTCCAAACGAAAACATCATCAACAAGAATGCTACTTGCCTCATGGCAAGAAGCTCCGAGGTAACTTCTTCTAACTCTTCTTTTCCCAAGGTTATGATAAACATGGATGATCCTGCTAGTCTTAAGGTTAAAGAAGAGATTATTGCTTTGGATTATTTCTATACTAACTTGCAAGGTGAGCACAAAGTTCGTTTTGAGGCTCTTATGGATCAGCTGGCCCAAAACGAAGCACTCCTCGAAGAAAAGGGCAGAATTGAAAGGGAGGATGCAATGGAAATTGCATCCCTAAAAAATGCTCTTGAAGAAGAAGAAGAAGCTCGGGTCTCTCTTGAAGAGAGGCTTGAGTCTATGGAAGAGTCACATGAAGAAATTGTGACTAAACTCATTAAGGAACGTGACAATGCTGTACCAAGGCAAAGAAGTTAAAGAAGGAAAGGATTGACTTTGGGGCTGCTCATGATAGACTCTCCGAGGAATTGGAGAAACTTGACAATGATCACAAGGCGTTGAAAAACGAGTTCTCTATTCTAAATGAGTCACATGATCAGCTTCAAAGTCGATTGGCCGAATATGATACTCCTAGCTCGTCCAACTCAACATATAGTAACAAGAAAAATGCTAGTGTGGAAAAAGGAGTGATCAAGGACATCGCTACAAAGGACAAAGGTGTGCTTGATGATGTTCTTGGCAAGCAAAGGTCAAATCATGGTAAAGAGGGACTTGGGTATGTCACCAAGTCCAAGAAGAAGAAAACCAAGAAGAACAAGACCAAGAATGTGCAATTAAAGACAAGCACTGCTGAGAAGGTTGTCACAAAAGACAAGACTAATAATATTGGTTTTGCAGGGTCTCACAATCCGAATTATGAACTCTTTTGTGATGATTATGGCGATGTTTATGCTTATTATGTTGGTCCTTTTGATGAATATATAGCTTGGTCTATTTGGGTCCCAAAGACCCTTGTTACTAACATGAAAGGACCCATTGAAAAATGGGTACCTAAAACCAAGAAGTAATTTTCTTGCAAGGCTATGCTTCCGGTGGGTCGAAATGGGTGCTGGATAGTGGCTGCACTAGTCATATGACCGAAAGCAAGGAGATCATCACGGAGATGCGTCCAAATCTTGATAATATCATAGTCTCCTATGGTGATAAGTCTAAATCTCACGTATTGGGTCTTGGCAAGGTTGTGGTTGCCCACGATATCTCTCTCGTGGACGTCATGCTTGTTGAGACCCTTGGCTACAATCTTCTTTCTGTTCGTGCCCTTGGCAAGATGGGTTTTGCAGTTTTTATCGATGATGATTTGGTGGTACTATTATGGAGCAAGTCTCTAAAGGTCGCTTTCGTTGGATACGTCGAAAATGACCTGTATGTGGTGGACTTCTCGGGGAAAACCACTTCGGGTCCGATGTGTCTATTCGGGAAGGCCGACGTGGGCTGGCTATGGCATCACCGTTTAGCCCATGTCAACATGAGAACTTTGCAAAGTCTCCAAAAGGGTGGCCACATTCTTGGACTAAAAGACAATGTCTCTTTTGCCAAAGATCGTGTTTGCAGGGCTTGTGTTGAAGGAAAAATGCATGATTCTCCCCACAAGAGGAAGACTATTGTGTCATCGAAGAGGATCTTGGAATTACTCCATGTGGATTTATTTGGTCCTCCTTCTCATGCAAGTCTTGGTGGGAAGAAATATTGCTTGGTCATCGTCGATGATTACTCAAGATATACTTGGGTATACTTCTTCAAGCTGAAAAGTGAGACTCAACAAACTGTCATCGACTTTGCCAATGAAGTTCAATGTCAACACAATGTTCCCATCTTGGCAATTAGAAGTGACAACGGCACAGAATTCAAGAACTACACTTCAAACGAGTTTCTTAGCGAAGAGGGGATTAGACACCAATATTCCGCTGCGTACACCCCTCAACAAAATGGTGTAGCCGAGAGGAAGAACCGGACTTTGATGGATATGGCAAGATCTATGCTAGCTGAATTTAAGTCTCCTTATAATTTTTGGGCTGAAGCCATATCCACTGCTTGTCACTCATCAAACCGGCTCTACCTTCGGAAGATCTTGGACAAGACCCCATATGAAATACTTACCGGCAACAAACCCAACGTATCATACTTCAGGGTATTCGGGTGTAAGTGTTTCTTTCTTATTAAAGGTGTCCGTTTGTCAAAATTTGAATCCAAGGCTTTAGAAGATATTTTTGTTGGTTACGGTGCCGAATCCCACACTTATAGAGTCTACAACAAGCTCACAGGGATTGTTGTAGAATCTTGTAGTGTGGAGTTCGATGAAAATAACGGCTCCTTTGTTGGGAAAGTTGATGTTTGTGATGCAGATGTTGAAATACCCCAAGATGCCATAAGAAGAATGGGTGTGGGATTTTTCCGCCCCATTGAGGAACCCCTTGTGGCGGATCAGGAAGGACAATGCTCCACACATGTGGAGCCCTCATCTACACAAGATCAACAAGCTCCTACTGTTGGAGACAATCCTGCACCAACACCACAATCTGCTGAAGACCATCATCCCTTTGGACAAGCTGGTAGTCCCAGGCCGGACTATCCGTCCCCTCCAAGGGGCGGACAATCCGCCCCTGGCACTCCAACTCGTACCAGGGGATCCGAAGGAGAAATCAACATCTCTGAAGCTCCCAGGCCGGATTCTCCGGCCCCCAGGAGCGGAGTATCCGGCCATGGGTCTCCAACTCCTGTCAGGCTTTCTCAGGAAGATGGCTCTGTTACTTCACCTCCCAGGCCGGATAGTCCGGCCCCTCAAAGGGGCAGATTATCCGGGCCTGAAGAAAATGTTCAGCAACAATCTTCTGGCAGTAACGGTGAACAAGATCAAGGGCAAGGCAGTAATCAAGACAAGGATACAACAATTGAATCCACTCCTCCTAGAAACAATAAGGACATTGAGGCTCGTCGCAAGGCTCGTGCTGATGGCAACCTTGAACTAAGAGGTCACACTCTTGACAAGGTTGTTGGTGATCTACGACGAAGGGTATCCACTCGAAGAGAGCTTGCTAGCTTCTGTGATCATCAAGCTCACATTTCCATGGTTGAACCAAAGAAGGTTTTTGATGCTCTTGAAGACCCCGACTGGGTTGTTGCAATGCATGAAGAATTAAACAATTTCGAACGCAACAAAGTTTGGAAGCTCGTAGAAAATCCAAAGGATTGCCGCAATGTTATCGGCACCAAGTGGATCTTCAAGAACAAACAGGATGAAAATGGCATTGTTGTGAGGAATAAAGCACGACTCGTGGCTCAAGGATTCTCTCAAGTAGTAGGAATTTATTTTGGCGAGACCTACGCTCCTGTGGCTCGCCTTGAGTCCATCCGTATCCTTCTTGCATATGCAGCCCATCATAATTTTAAATTACAACAAATGGATGTTAAGAGCGCTTTCCTTAATGGTCCTCTACATGAGTTAGTATACGTCAAGAAGCCCCCGGGGTTTGAGGACCCCATATTTCTGAACCATGTCTACAAACTCGATAAGGCGCTCTATGGCCTTAAACAAGCCCCACGTGCGTGGTATGAGCACCTTAAAGAGCTTTTGCTAAACCGTGGATTCGAAGTTGGGCAAATCGATACCACTCTTTTTACTAAGAAGGTTAATGGGGAGCTTTTTGTATGCCAACTTTATGTAGATGACATTATTTTTGGCTCTACTAACCAAGATTTTAACGATGAATTTTCAAAGCTTATGGTACCGGGTTTGAGATGTCCATGATGGGTGAGCTCAGGTTCTTTCTTGGATTTGAAATCAAACAACTTAGAGAGGGAACCTTTATTAATCAAGCTAAGTACATCCAAGACATGCTCAAAAGGTTCAAGATGACGGATCTCAATGACGTTGCTACCCCAATGCAAACAAAGTGTCATCTTGAGCTCAATCCCAAGGGTAAAGATGTGGATCAAAAGGTATATCGATCCATGATCGGCTCTCTCCTTTACCTCTGCGCATCTAGGCCCGATATCGTGTTAAGTGTAGGAGTGTGTGCAAGGTACCAAGCCGCTCCTAAAGAAAGCCACTTAGTGGCAGTCAAGCAAATCTTCCGATATTTCGTTCATTCCCCAAATTTTGGGTTATGGTATCCCAAGGGATCAAGTTTCTCTCTATGTGGTTACACCGATTCAGATTGGGCTGGTGACAAAGATGATAGGAAATCAACCTCTGGTGCATGCCAAGTCTTGGGCAGGTCTCTAGTGTGTTGGTCATCAAAGAAACAGAATTGTATTTCACTCTCCACCGCCGTAGCTGAATATGTTGCTGCTGCAAGTGCTTGTACTCAATTGTTATGGATGAGGCAAACTTTAAAGGAATATGGTGTCAATTGTGACAAAGTGCCTCTTTTATGCGACAATGAAAGTGCTATAAAAATTGCTTACAATCCCGTGCAGCATACGAGAACAAAAAATATAGAGATTCGCAACCACTTTATTCGAGATCATGTTGCTCGTGGAGACATTGCTCTATCCTTTGTGAGCACGAAGAACCAACTTGCTAATATTTTCACGAAGCCCCTCAATGAAGCAAGATTTTGTTATTTGCGGAATGAGCTAGATATCATAGATTCAAGGAGCTTGGCTTGACTACCCTTGCACACTCACTTGCTCTTATTCATGTATTTGGTTTAGATGCGAGCATAGACATAGGGGGAGTGTGGTCCTAATTGATTGGGCCAACCCTCCCCCATAATGCCGAAATCAAGTAAAATCATTTCCCTTAATATCATTTTGTGATATGTGGGTCATCGATGAGCATTGGTTTTGAACTCAAGATACATCTTCGCGGTGTCATGCCATGCGCTCCAACATGGTGGCTTCGGCCACCGCCCTCTTCCTCGAGAAGAGTTGTTTTTTCATGGGTCTCGTTGGATTTTCTTGCATACCTTTTGTTCTTATGGAAAACACACTCAAATTTGGCTTTTGGTTGATTTGATTCTTGCAAATTTGGGTCTGTAGCACCATCTCAGTTCGATACTCTCAACCCAAGCCTTTCTCTCCCTCCTTGAACCATCTATTCTTGCACACAAGTCCTCTAAAACACCATCGAGAGATTTCTTAGGTTGCTCTGGACTGATTCTGTTTTCCAGAATTTCTGGGGGGGGGGGCGGATTCTCCCCCCTAAGTGGGGGCGGATTATCGCCCGGTAATCAGCCCCTTATAGGCTGGGTCGGGAGGCGGACTCAAGCAGGCAGCCTCCTCCCAACCCTACCTCTGCCCCGGAGCATCCGCCTCTCCCGGAGTCGATTTGACCACCGGATTCTCCGGGCTCTCCCCGGATCTTCTTCACCTCGCCTCCGGGTATCTTCTCCTCTGCGATTTTCCTCCAATGAGTGAGGGTAACTCCCTCATCTCCCTCCTTTTGTATGGGATGTATTCTATTTGGTGGAAATCTCATTGTAGAAGGTTCTTGGTGTTGTTTCTTACATGCTAGAATCAGTAGCCTTGCAACCCTAGTACTCGATCTGTTTTGCCATGGTAGATCTGAGCCAATCCAGAATTTTTTTGCGGGGGGCGGATTATCCGCCCCTGCCAGGGCCGGATAAGCCGGCCTGGAGAGTTACACTCTGGTCTACTCTCAAGATTCGCCCCATGCGTCCCATTAACTTGACTGAGGCTCAATCCAAGGCTCGGCTCCTTGAGGCATTGGATGTGACCAACAAGATGGGGCTTCACCACCTCATGACCATTCAGTGCAATTATGACTCTTCGGTGGTGCGCCAGTTCTTTTCCACACTTGTGATCTGCGGTGATGAGCGCCGCACTATGAAGTGGATGACCGGGACTACCATGCTTCAGTCAGACTTTCGCACTTTTGGGCAGGTTCTTGGGTATGCTTTCCATGGTCGTGACACTCCCGCTGTGTAACACCCTCAGAATCGGACCTATGCAAGTTTGGGCAAAATTCACCAAACCCGCATAGAAACGATTCAAAGGTGCCCACCAGGCACTTTCGTGCGGGTGGAAAAGAAGTAATAACATTACACAACAGTCCTCGATGGGACCCACAAAACAGATTTATATAACAGCGACTCAAAGAGTCAAGAATACAGATATATTATACAAAGATCCAAATCACCTTGAAAATGATAGAGCGTCCATCTACGGACAAGATGCAAATGGGGCTAAGAGCCCTGAAGAATAACCAATGGCGTCCATAACCCTTGAGCCAAGCGGAAGGGTAACCACGCTAACGGTCGCATCTCAAAACACTGCTTAAACAAAAGGGGTGCCGACAAAGGGCAAAGGAAAAAGAGGAGCGTCGATCTTGAGGCGATGCAGCGAGGCTAGAATTCGGCGGTCCTCGCCTACATAGGTATGGTGGACTGAAGCGGCAGCGGCAGCATGCACTAAACAACCTATAGAGACTCGATACATCTAGCGGATATCAGAGAGGGATGAGAATGACCTAACCGGATCCAACCTGAGGCTAACACCAAACAAACCCATCCTGGTGTTTCCCCCTCGAGACCAAACGAGGAAGTCAACCGAGGAACTCACACCGTGGGCAGTTTTATTTATTCAGTTATCGTTGCAGCAATTACTAGTCAGGTTTAGATAATCATCCTGATAAAGTAAACGGTGGGCACTTTTAGTTAACCATTCCGTGATAGTGGCAACACTTACTAGTCATATACATTTATCATGAGATAACCCAAAAACCCAGCAGTTGTTGGTACTTTTTTTCAGCCATTCCGTTGTAGTTGCAAGATTTACTAGTCAGGTACAATGGTCGCAAGCGACACTCCAAACAAGCAATGGTGGGCAGTATTATTAGCCATTCCGTTATAGTGAAGCTGATTACTAGTCATTATAAAGTCAAATTTATAGCAATAAACTTTAGTTATGCTTGTCTATGATCGAGATACTGTGCTCCAAGTCGTCCATATCCGCGGACACGGCTTTCGAGAAAGTTTTACCCGGGGTGCACCAATAGCAACACACGCTCGATCAACCTCGGAAAAACCAAATCAAATCCCAACGAGGCTTTCACGGTGAACAATCACAGGATTCAGAAATATTTGAGGCCACCCTTAAGTAGATCCCATAGCGGAGATAGCTGACCGAGACGGACTCAAGGTTTGGGTGGGCGGTGGTAAGCATTGGGAACCCGAAAGTGTGGCTGGGCTTGTCGATGCAGCGTGGCGTGTCCCGATCCTAAGCGATGCGATGCAGTACCTCGCACAATTTAAATACAGAAAAGTAGCATGGCATAAGTACAAGATCGTAAATAAAACCTCAAACTAGTTTGTGGCCCCAAGAAATAAGACGGAATCAAGCTCTGGCTCAGGGGGGTCCCATATACCTCCCGGATGTGGATAGCGCGATAAAACAAGGAACAGTATCAAGTACTCGGGGTCTTACGGGACACAAGTGGGCGTTCGGAAACCAAATATTGTCTATCACCCACCGATGCCTCTGCTTATTTCAATTTTAGTTGTTAAACAGAAATTAAAGTGACGATAAGTAAAACTAGAATCATCTCCAACATCAACATGCGGCAATACATCAAGAATCGTGGCATATGGCGACACACATGACTTGAGCAAGCAACTACGACGCAAGTCCATCTATCTACCAAACAACGGTAATAGGATGTGTCCAAGGCAATATAGGCTGCGGTATATCAAGGGTACGAAATCTAGAGCATCGCAACACGTATAGCAATAGATCAACAGGGAGGAAATAAATACTATAAAAGTAAGATAGGTAGAAAGGGAGATGCTGCTTTGAAAACATTGTCGAAGGTTCAACGAAGATCGGCGACTCACATCAACTCAACGGCCTTATCCGCGAAGAAGCAAAACACTAGAATAAACACCGGATGCAATATTTAATACAACGGCAGAAGATCGGCATGATGCATGCATGATGGATGACACGGCAAAGGTGCGATGCAATTAGGTCAAATTAAGTGGAACCGGGGTCCCGACAATTAATTATTAGGGGGTTCATGTTGTTTAGATACCCCGCAAATTTAAATGTTGTTTTAGCATGGCAAAAGATAGCACCGGTTCGCTACACAAATTTAAATGAGGCCAATATAAGGCTAGATTTACCCGCATATGGGCCCCATATTTAAGTAGAGGTGAATCGGCATAAGGCCCCCAAACCAATGATATGCATGCGAGATGAATGATTTAATGCAACAAGACAGGGTGTCGGGAAGGGTTCACACATTTAGGGTTCGGCGATCTTGTTAGGGTTCGACGGGGTTCGGGGTCGGGGTCCAGGGTTCAGGGTTCGACGGCCTTGGCGGGAACGTTCTCGGACTCCGGGGGTTAGGGTCTTGGCGTTCCGGGAAGATGAACTTGGCGTGGCGTCGGGGCGCATCGGTTGCTTTCGGGTCGGTGCCGGTCTCGGGTCTCGGTACTGGAAGATCTTGGTGTTCTATGCGGTCGATCCTTCCGTTCCGGGATGGAGAACTTGTCGTCCAGAGGAGACCTTGGCGGTTTCTGGCCTCAGGTGGCATCTTGGCGTCCTGGGGGACGATTCTGTCGAGCCATCGGGTTTCGTTCGGTCTTCGCACCCATGTAGTAGACCTTGTCAGTTCCATGTCGACGACCTTGGGGTTCGGTAGAGCTTGCCATCGGGTCCAAGACGGAGAGCATGTTGTTCCGTGATGACGAGCTTGGTTCCATTGTAAAGACCTTTGTCCCGACTTGTGTCGATGAAGAACTTGTATGCACGGTTGCTTGTTTCCGTCGACACGCATCGAAGATCTTAGCGTCATTGTGCACACAGCGAGGCTAAAGCGGTGGCCCAGGGGGCTGGCCAAGGGTGCTTGAGCTGGTCCCGCGACCGTCGGCTGGCGGCATGGAGGCGGCGAGGAGGTCAGCATGAGGCGAGGCAGGCCGCGACGGCAGGCGACGCGGCCGGAACGTGTGCGAGCGTCATAGGGCACCGCGGCGAGGGAGGCGACGAGCAGCGAGGGCAGCGGCCGCCGCGAGATGGAGCTGGCGGGTCGGGTCTCGAGGTCACTGGCGGCGGCGCAGCTCGGCTTTAGCGAGCAGCGGCGTGGGCGAGCCAGACGCTGGCCTTGAGGCGGCCGCGGAGGTTAGTGGAGGAGGCCTGGCGGCGGCGGCGGGCGTCGCCGAGCGGCGAGGCGTGCGGCCGGAGGCGGAGGATGGCGGGCGTCGGTGGAGGCCGGTGGCAAGCAGGCGGAGGGAAACAGCCGGGCGTGGAGGCGAGTGGTGGGAGGAGGCCGACGAGAGGAGGTGAGGCGGGTAGCGGCCAAGCCTTGGCGGCGCCGTGGCGAGCGCCATGGGCGAGAGGGAGGAGGAAGAGAGGCGGCTGCGGGATTGCGTGAGAGGGGCCGCGTCGCGGCGCCTGGGCATGGGTGCGTGGGTGGGATTGGGCGGTGGGTCCGCGGGATGGGGCCGGGTGGGAGTGGAGGGAGTGGGTAGCGTGGCGGGGGTGGACCGGTCCGGCGGTCTGGCGTGGGTGGGCGCGTGGCTGCAGCGTGGCTGCTGGCGTGGAGGGCGTCTTTGGGGAGGGCGGCCAGGCTGCTGCGTGTGGGGCCGGGTGGGGCCATGCGGCAGGGAGAGGGGCGCCGCGCGGTGCAGTGTGTGCGTGTGTGTGTGGTGTGAGTTGAGTGTGGGGCTAGGCCACGTGGCAGGTGGGGATTGGGTAGAGGGGAGAGGAAAGTGAGGTGGCATGCTGCTATTGGAGGGAGTGAGGTGGAGGGATGGTTTGGGTAGGATAGTGGGTAGCTCTAGGATTTAGGAGCGGTGTAGTTGGACCGATTCAAAAACCTGGGGGTGGTCGTTCGGGTCGATCTGGCCCGTTCGACTGCCCCCACTAAAAATAATATAATTTTTATTTGTTTTAAACGGGCCGTATGCAATCCGTTAGCGGCCAAAACAAAATAATCCGGAGCCCCGGGTTTGATATTTGATTAAAGCTGGGGCGTTTTAGAAAACAAAACGGGCGTTGCGAAAATAGTTTTAGCAAACAATGCATGATGATGACGATGCAATGCACAATTCAACGCGATTTTCTAGTAGTGGTTTTGCGGGATGCCACACGCTGGTCACCGCATCATTACTCCTTTGAAGCCATCCAAGGACACTACACTGGCTCCCTGTCTTTCTCCTGATGGTGTTGTTGGTACTTTTGCTGGTCTCTCTCCCTTGTATGCCTCTCTTGTTGGCATGTTTCGGGACTGCATCGCGCCTAGTGGTGGCAACAATGACAAGATCCGTGGCCACCTTGTTCCTCTCCTTGCGTTTGCTCACAAGTGTGCCACCAACACTGGATTAGCCACTGGTTACAAACTGGATGTCATGGACTATATTTTTCATGAGATGACGGATGCTATGATCAACCGGCTCTCTATTCCTTATGCTCCGTTCATTATGATGATTGTCAAGCATATGTTACCCCATGAAGAGTTTGGCACTGCTTTGGATGGTGTTCATAAGCCCAAGAAAATCTACAACAAGGCTCATAAGACTCATCACCCCTCCACTGCCCCGGAGTCCTTCATGCGTGATGCTCGGGCTAGTGGTCGTCGTTCCACGGTGTCCCCAATGGCACGTGAGGTCAAGCACCTTAATTGGTTTCAGCGGAACATTCTTTGCATGGGTATTGACATTCACAAGGGCCAATATGAGGCGTATCGCAGGGATCATGAGAGGATCTGCATGACTTATCCTCCACCATGTCTCAGGTGCCACTGGCAATCCACCTCCTCCCACTGCTCCGGATCCGTATGCTCACTGGAACACTTCAGGGATAAACTATGGCGAGCTCGAGAGTTGTCTCTTTCCTCCTCCACCGAGGGCACCCACTCCTCCAGCTGATGACGATGATGATGAGTATGATGAAGAGGAAGGGGACGGGAATGACTATGACGAGGATGAGGAGGAGTGATCTCCAGGGACGTTAGCATCGCTCTTCTTCCTTTTTGGCGTTTCGATGCCAAAGGGGGAGAAGTAGGTCTATTAGGTCTCGTGGATTTGCAAGGGTCGGGCACAAGCTCTTCGATTTTAGTCGTTTTTATTTGCTTCCTTGTGCCTTTTCTAGCATGAACTTGTTTGCTATTTGTGGTTGTTTGTGTAAGACTATGTCGTACTCCACAGTTTGGTACTATGTTTGGTATTCATGGATTTCTGGATTTATCTATCATGGACCCCATGGAATTCTGGAATTATGGAGCATATTTGATGACATATGGATTCATGGGATTATCTATGTATGCCTTGGCTATATATTCCGGTGGTATGATTTTTTTCCAAACCTTAAAGTAGTGTTCTACCTAGTGTGTGTATTTGTATTCAAATGCAAATCTTAAAGATGCACAAATCTAGGGGGAGCGTCTTTCTTTATCTAAGGTGGCATTTACCGGTTTTATTGCAAATCCTAGTATTGTCATCTAACACCAAAAAGGGGGAGATTGAAAGAACATTTATTAATCCCTAGTGTTTTGTGTGTTAGATAACAATACCAAGGATCATTTAATGTGTGTTGAAGTGTTGCAGCTCAGAACTCTGCCTTTGGGGGCGGATAATCCGGCCCCACCAGGGGCGGATAATACGCCCCTCCCTCTGCCCAAGGAAGCGCAAGCCCTAGAAGGGGGGCGGAATTTTGGCCGGATTCTCCGTCCCCGCCGGATAATCCGCCCCTCAGGGGGGCCGGATTATCCGCCCCCAAGATCTTCTCCAAGTTTCACCAAGGCGCAAGCCCCAGAGAGGGGGCGGAGTTTCCCCCGGAGAATCTGCCCTTGGGGCTGAGTTTTCCTAGGGGCCGGATAATCCGCCCCCAAAGTTGTGCAACGGCCAAATCTGGGGAGGGGGTATTTAAGCCAGCCACCCCCCTCCTGCCAGAACTCTTGATTCATCTCGAAAAAGAACAGATCAGATCTGAAAGCTTCATACAAGAGTGCTCTACCTAGATCCACCCAAAGGCCCCATCCCTTGGGGAATCAAAGGAGGAGAACTCGATCTTCATCATCAGCAATCAAGCGCTTCATCTCCTCTCCATTCATTTGGAGAACCTCCGATCTAGTATTTCTTGCAAATATCTAGATCCTCGTTTTTGTTTATATTGATAAACCTTGTTCTTGTGGCAGCTTGTTGTCATCCCGGGAGCCCCCAATTCGGTTGTGGGTGTGTGCCCCGATAGTGTTGTAAAAGGCACCGGTTCCCGCCTTGAAGGGATCCAATAGTGGAGAAGGTGGATCAGGCCTCTCGTGGCGAGATCCATCGGAGAATAGGGTGAGGCCTATTGTGGCGTGGTGGTCTTAGAACCGCCCACCCCTCCAACACAGATGTACTTCCCTTAACAAGGAAGGAACTGCGGTAAAACAAATCCCTGTGTCTCCGCGTGCTCCACTATGGTTTCCTCGCTCCTCTTTTACGTGCTTAGTAGTTAGGGCTACATATAGGAAAATTCTCGTAGTTGCATATCTAGAGAATTTACTTTGTGTCAAGCCTAAAATTGAAAAAGTATTAAAAATTGGTTAGCACCTATTCACCCCCCCCCCCCTCTAGGTGCCCATACGATCCATTTCACCGGTGTTAAAGGGGGGCATTTATTTCATGCATTAAAGGGGCATTTTAATTCAAAAAATAGGATATGAATTTAGAAAATTCATATCTTTTTCATTTCAACTCAGAAAAATATGAATAATATATCATAATTTTCATAAAAATAATATCTATCCATTCATGTAAAAACATTTTATATTTACTTTAGATGAAAATTTTCAAAATGATTAAAACACTTACATATAAATTTTGATTATTCAATTCAAACAAAAATAAATTGTCAAATCCTAAAACTTTGAACATAAGAAATATTAAGCATCTAAAAAGGAATCTAACCCTATTTTATTAGAGCCAATCATATTTTAATGCCGCATCTTTTGTATTAACATTTTTGAATTGATTGGATATTTAAATGCCGCATCTTTTGTATACACTTGAATCTGACCAAGCCTCGCTCAACTTGCATTGGTTTTTTGATAAAATAGCATATTGTGAACCTAAAAATGATTTTTCTAAAAAATCATGAGCATCGTATCATCTACCATAGTTCATATTCGACCACTTCCCGCCGATTCGGCAGAATTTGTCTTTTCACCGGAGGTGGACTAAAGGTTTCAGATCCCCCTGTTGGTACATTGTCCATATAAGGTGGTCTAGTATTTTTGTAAAATGTGTTGGTGGTTTTTTGAATTAGCCATTTGGTGGTTGCTTCACAAAACCGTCCGTTTTTTATTCTCGGAAAATGGAAAATGCCTTTTTGGTGCGATAAAAAGGTAAACTTCCTCTTGCAACATTGTTTGCCATGCCATGATGCACATGTATGCACAATATGTCCATATTATCACAAACTATGCCTTGATTCTAGCCATAACATTGGTCATTTGACCCGAAAGCCAAGAAACCTCGAATGAGATAGGTTATTTTGTGAAGTAGATAGAACTGGAATTAAAATACAGAATGCAGCTAATAGTAATTTACATAAAGCACGACTGAAAATTAAGATACACAAAAGAACTAAAAATTAAGATACATGGCCAGATTAAGTAACAATCGGCCGAACTTGTTTCGGAATGTTGGAGTGATTCAGTCATGCTCCTGCCTACACCTGTAATACTCGCCATCAGAGTCGCTAGCCGCCGTCATCGCTGCCGGGTCGTAATTGAACCTTGAAGACTGAGTATGCGTGGGCTGGACTTGAGGGTAGCGCAGACGGGGGTTAGAGTCGGCGGCAGTGTCATAGGCCATGACGCTCTGAAGAGTTCGACCGCGCCACCATAGCCAACGGCAGGCCTCGTTGAAGTTAGGAGGAGGTGGGCCGTCCTCCTCGTGCCTGGAGAGCGCCCTCTCACGCCGATCCACGAAGAAGGCTTCCCAAGTAGGGAAATAGTCGGGATGCCATCTGGGATTCCTCCGTTGCTCCGGCGTGAGCTTGAAGTAGTAGTGGTTCGTGATGGCCATCCGGCGCGCCATACCTAGAGGGACAGGAGGAACCGGCACGCCTCAAGCGCCAAAGATCCGACGGGGACACGAGTTCGGGCAGGGGTAGTTCGAGGCGCAAAGCGCCTCCGCCTCCCTAGGGGTTAGTGCTACGGTGGAAGCCATGGGAAAGAGTGATGAGGTTGCATATATGAGTCTAGAGATGTGCAATGACAATGGAGGCCAACCCTACATATATATATATAGTGAACTGGCGGGAAGAACTGGAGGGAAGAACTGGCGGGAAAAAATGGCGGGAAGAAAAATGGCAGGAGAAAAATGGCGGGAAAAAATGGTGGGAAGAAAAATGGCGGGACAAAACACGAGTCAGCACTAATAATAGGGGTGAGTGTCGACATTATTTCGTAAGTGTCGACACTATGTCAAGCTGCTTGTACTATAAATAGGCATCTTTGTGAGTCTAGTCCTCCAGCCAGTTTGAGGCATCTCTAAGATGGTTTTCGAGAGCAAGAACACCACTACGACCAGTTTCAGGGAGATGCCGACGGAGCCCAGTCCTCCGGCATCTCCGAGAAACTGGTCATAGAGGCTCCCCTTTATGCTCATCCCACATACGTACACCTGGTTTGGCCCACAGCTGTAAAAGTTCTTCAACTAATGGCCTTAGGTACACATCAATGTCGTTGCTGGGTTGCCTCGGGCCTTGGATGAGCACTGGCATCATAATGAACTTCCTCTTCATACACAACCAAGAAGGAAGGTTATAGATACATAGAGTCACGGGCCAGGTGCTGTGACTGCAGCTCTGCTCACCAAAAGGATTCATGCTGTCTGTACTTAGACCAAACCTTAAGTTCCTTGCGTCACGTGGGAAGTTCGGGTACTCTCGCTCGACTTTTCTCCACTGTGACCCATCAGAGGGGTGTCTCAACATCGCGTCTTTCTTACGGTCTTCCATGTGATATTGCAACAACTTGGCATGCTCTTTATTTCTGAAGAGACGTTTTAACCGTGGTATTATAGGATCATACCACATAACCTTGGCGGGAACCTTCTTCCTAGGGGCCTCGCCCTCAACATCGCCAGGATCGTCTCGTCTGATCTTATACAGCAGATGCATACCGGCATGCATCCAAATTCTCGTATTTCACCACGGTAGAGGATGCGTCATTAATGCAGGCATGTATCTTCCGCACGTCTAATACTTGAGGGACAACCTTCTTTGCTTGGTATGTCTTGTTGGGCAACTCATTATTTCTTGGAAAAAGATTCTTCATTTTACCAAAAACTTTGAAAATGTTTGTCACCACACTGCCTTCCGCACAGCAAATCCAGTGATGGTACCTAGCTTTTGTGGCCATCTTCGCAAGTTGGATACAACAATGTTTTGTGATCCTTTAACATCTGCTCCAACTTCTCCTTCTCCTTTTCGCCACATTCTTCCTTTGCATCAATAATGGCCGACCAAGATCGTCATCGGGCCCATCTCACGCCTCTTGATCTTCATTATCTACCCCGCGGTATCATCATATTCAGGATACATATTATGATAGTTGTCATCATCCTCTTCTTCTTCGTTGTCTTCCATCACAACCCCTTTTTCTCCGTGCTTGGTCCAACAATTATAGCTGGGCATGAAACCGGATTGAAGCAGGTGGGCGTGAATGGTTCTGGTATTTGAGTAATCTTTCTTGTTCTGACAGTGAACACACGGACAACACATAAAACCATTGTGACCACGGTTTGCATTAGCCACAACAATGAAAATTTGGAGGCCCGTAATGTACTCGGAAGTGCGGCGGTCACCGTACATCCATTGCCGGTTCATCTGCATTAATATGTAGTATATATCAAAAATTAATAGGGAGATGACCATTTATATATATAGTACATCAATGACACATGAAAGGATAGTTGTCGACCTCGACCGAGAGGGAAAGAGCAACGAGAAAACTTATTTTGAGCTCTCGGGCATTTCACCAAACACCTCTTGTGCATATGAAAAAAACACAAACTAGCACTCTTCACACCCTCTTGCTAGGCTCCAAAATGAGATAGTGAAAAAATGGAAGAGTGGGGTGTGGGCTGCGGTGTCTTATATAGCCCCCCCTTAAACACCGGTTCAAGCCACGAACCGGTGTTAAGGGGGGGGGGCTGCGCGGACCACTGTTGCAGGGTCCTTTAACACCGGTTCGTGACACGAACCGGTGTTAAAGGGGGGCTCCTTTTTTGCCGCACAGGCCACGCTGGTACCCCCCCCTTTAACACCGGTTCGTAGAAGAACCGATGTTAAAGCCCATTTCCAGGATCAACGAAAAGCCTCGTTTCCACTAGTGAACATCATACAAATAGTACTGTAACACCCTCAGAATCGGCCCTATGCAAGTTTTAGCAAAACTCGCCAAACCCGCATAGAAACGATTCGAAGGTGCCCACCAGACACTTTCGTGCGGGTGGAAAGCAAAGTAATAACATTACACAACAGTCCTCGATGGGACCCACGTAATATATATATATAATGACTCAAAGAGTCAAGAATAGATATAATATACAAAGATCCAAATCACCTTGGGAATGATAGCGTCCGACTACGGACAAGATGCAAATGGGGCTAAGAGCCACGAAGAATAACCAATGGCGCCCATAACCCTTGGGCCAAGCGGAAGGGTAACCCCGCTAACGACGTCGATCTCAAAAAACCTGCTTAAACAAAAGGGTGCCGACAAAGGGCAAAGGAAAAAGAAGGAGCGTCGATCGAGGCCAAGACAGCGAGGCTAGAATTCCGGTCCTCCTACATAGGTATGGTGGATCAAGCGGCAGCAAGATGCACTAAACAACCTATAGGGACTCGATACAACCTGGCGAGTCGGAGAGGGGTAAGATAGACCTATCCGGATCCAACCTGAAGCTAACACCAAACAAACCCATCCTGGTGTTTCCCCCTCGAGACCAAACGAGGAAGTCAACCGAGGAACTCACACAGTTGGCAGTTTTATTTATTCAGTTATAGTTGCGGTACTTTACTAGTCAGGTTTAGATAATCATCCTGATAAAGTAAGCAGTGGGCACTTTTAGTTAATCATTCCGATGTAGTTGCAACAATTACTAATCAGATTCGGATAGCATGAGATAAACCCAAAACCCAGCAGTTGTTGGTACTTTTATTCACCCATTCCGTTGTAGTTGCAAGATTTACTAGTCAGGTACAATTGTCGCAAGCGACAACCAACAAGCAACTGTGGGCAGTATTAATTAGCCATTCCATTATAGTGAAGCTGATTACTAGTCATTATAAGTCAAATTTATAACAGTAAACTTTAGTTATGCTTGTCTATGATCGAGATGCTGTGCTCCAAGTCGTCCATATCCGCGGACACGGCTTTCAGAAAGTTTTACCCGGCCGGGGTGCACCAATAGCAACACACGCTCGATCAACCTCGGAAAAACCAAATCAAAACCCAACGAGGCTTTCACGATGAACAATCACAGATTCAGAAATATTTCAGGGTCCACCCTTGAAGTACACCGAACGGTAAGCAAGCTCGAGACGGACTCAAGGTTGTGGGACGGTGGAACGATCGAGAACCCAAAACTGGGCTTGTCGACACCGCGGAATCGTGCCACAATCCTAAACAGTACAGTGTGCTCCTCGCACAATTTAAATACAGAAGTAGCATGGCATAAGTACAGGATAGTAAATAAAACCTCAAACTAGTTTGTGGCCCCAAGAAATAAGACTGAATCAAGCTCGCTCGGGGGTCCCATATACCTCCCGGATGTGGATAGCGCGATAAATCAAGGAATGTATCAAGTACTCGGGGTCTTACGGGACACAAGTGGGCGTTCGGAAACCAAATATTTTCTATCACCCACCGATGCCTCTGCTTATTTCAATTTTAGTTGTTAAACAGAAATTAAAGTGACGATAAGTAAAACTAGAATCATCTCCAACATCAACATGCGGCAATACATCAAGAATCTGTGGCATATGACGACACACATCAGCACTTGAGCAAGCACTACGCCGCGCAAGTCCAACTAACTACCAAACAACAGGTAATAGGGTGTGTCCAAGGCAATATAGGGCTGCACGGTATATCACAGGTACGGAAGCTAAAGCATCGCGACACAGATAGCAATAGATCAACATGAGGGCATAAAGACTATAAAAGTAATATAGGTAGAAAGGGGGGAGATGCTCGCCTGAAAACATTGTCGAAGGTTCAACCAAAGATCGGGGCGAAGCTCACATCAACTCAACGGCCTTATCCGCGAAGAACCAAAACACTAGAAGAAACACCGGATGCAATATTTAATACACGGCAGAAGATCGGCATGATGCATGTATGATGCATGGCATGGCAAAATGCGATGCAATTAGGTCAAATTAAGCGGAACCGGGGTCCCGACAATTATTTAGGTGGTTCATGTTATTTAGATACCCCGTATTTTAAATGTTGTTTAGCAAGGCAAGATAAGATACCGGTTCGCTACACGAGTTTAAATGAGGCCGATATGAGACTAGATTTGCCTGCATATGGGCCCCATATTTAATTATTAGGTGAATCGGCATAAGGCCCCCAAACCACAGATATGCATGCGAGTATGACAATTCAATATGCAACAAGTTGTATTATGTTATAAAATAGGGTTTCAGGAAGAGGGTCACATTAGAGGGTGCTCGACGGACTTGAGGTTCCGGGGGTTCGGGGTTCGGGGTCGGTCTCGGGGTCCAGGGTTCGACGGGATCGACGAGGTTCGACGGAAGCGTTCTCGGACTCCGGGGTCGTTCTCGGATCGGGGTAGTAGATCTTAGCGTTCCGGGAAGCCGGACTTGTTTCGGCGTCGGGGGCACATCGGGTTCTTCCGGGTCGGTGTCGTTCTTGTCGCCGTGTCGATCTTGTCGGGTCCCACAGGGTCGGTCTTGCCGTTGCGAGGGTCTTGTCGGGTTGGTCGGTCTTGGCGTTCGGGGCGAAGCACTTGGCGTTCTGCGTCGATGTTCTTATCGTCCGGGTTCTCGAGCATCGCATCCGAGAAGGAGTACTTGGCGTCCACCGGTTCCATGTCGACAACCTTGGTCTCCTCGATGGCGAACTCGGCGTATCCATGGCGTGGTCCTTGTCGGGGTTCTCGGCTCCGGGCGCCGGGGTCGGCTTCGGGGTTTCGGAGATCTTGGCGGCTCGGAGGGGGTTTGAGGAATCGGTACGGTCTCCGGCTTCCGAGAGGGAGATCATGGCGTTCCGGGCATCTTCGGTCCTCGGATCCGAGAGGGGTACTTGTCGTATTCGCGGCCTTCGGGTAACTTTTCGATAGAAGTTCTTGTCGCTCTTCTCGCGTTCATACACCCAACTGGTGCCCCTGGTACTGTAGCGGGATGTTGCTGCCTACGGCACGGGAGAGACGGCGCGCGCGAGATGGAGGAGCAGGCGGAACTCGAGGGGGGCCCGGGGCTCGCCGGAGACGGGCGGACGCAGAGGGTCACCGGGCAGCGGGGCAGACTGCAGGGCGGCGCCGACGAGGCGGTTGACGTCCAGGCGGTTGACGGCGAGGCGGCGGCGCTGGTCGGAACGGAGCGACGCCAGACGGGCCCGCCGGCTGCTCGCAGTGGGGCGAGAAGGCGGCCCGGGCCGGCGGTGGCGGGCTGGGCGCGGGCGCAGTGGGAGGTCGCCGGAGCTCATGGCGGTGTGGCGCTGGGGAGGCGGGGCAGTGCAGGCGGGTGAAAGCCGGGTCCGCCTGGCAGGCGGCGGGCGCGGTGAGGCGGACGAGGCGGGACGCGGAGCGGCGTCTGGCGAGCTCGGCCAAGGCGTGAGGCGAGGGGCGCAGGGCAGGGCGAGGCCTTGAGGCGGGTTCGGTTAGTGGCGGGGTGCAGCCGGGAGGAGGAGGAGGCGCAGGCTGGGGCCAGGGCGAGCGCTGGCTCAGGCGAGGCGGAGACGAGGGCGGGAGGTGCTCGCCATGGGAGGCTGACGGCAAGCATTGGTGCTCGGGGCGAGCCGGGAGAAGCGGCGGCGGAGGAGCCGGTGCGAGGCGACGGGGGTAGGCGAGGGAGGGGCGGGCCTGGGGGAGAGGAGGGAGGCCGGGCAAGGCGAACGCTGGAGGAGAGGAGGCTTGGGGAGGTAGGAGACAGGGAGGCAAGCAGTTGGTGGGGCGGTGCGGGGCCGGTGGGACGCGGTCCAGAGGTGGGACAGTGGCCCAGGCGTGGCGGTGTTTAGTGCGTGTGTGCTTGCGTGGCCAGGGGGCTGGGGGGTTGAGAGAGAGAGGTAGTGGGTGATGGGGAGAGAGTTGGGCCACGTGGCGGCCTAGGAGTGGTTAGGGAAGAGGGTTTGAGATGAGGTGGCGAGCAGCCATTGGGTGGGGTGATGTGGCCAAGGGGGTGTGGGTAGATTTCCGGGTAGACTTAGGATTAATAGGGTGTGTTAGGTGGACCGATTGGAAAACCTGGGGGTGGTCGTCCGGGTCGATCTGGCCCGTTCGACTGCCCCCACTAAAACAATTAAACCTTCTTATTTATTTTTAACGGGCCATATGCAAACCGATAGCGGCCAAAACAAAATATTCCGGGGACCCGGTTTTGATGTTTGAATAAAGAGGGGCGTTTAGAAAACAATCACGGGCTTTGCAAACATAGTTTTATGCAAACAATGCATGAAGATGACGATGCAATGCACAAATTCAACGCGATTTTCTAGTAGTGGTTTTACGGGATGCCACAATTCGACACCACTAACAAGGGATCTCGCCCTCGAGATCCGCCTCATGGTACCGGAAGGAAAGGTCGTGATGCCGTCTTCTCGCTGTAGATCTTCGCGACACCACTAACAAGAGCCGTTGATCCCGCTCACAAAAGAACACTCCGGATAACAACGACGGTTAAAGGTAAGGCCACCTCTAACTTCCATGGAAGGAGTAAAATTGCATCGATCCACCATTCGATACAAAGCAAATGATAAGAGTAGTGGTATGGTCGCGACTCCATCCCGCACTCAAAGCATTACTCGTACACGAATAGACAGTTATGCAACCAACTCTCGTGATTCGATCAAGATCTCGACAAGCGAGGTTCGAACAAAGGAGTGATGCGACTACGATCGGATCCGCGTAGAGGATGTCGTCAAGGCCGAAAACACCGGAAGGCACAAACAAAGAACAAAGAATGGTAACACCGTGAGACGATTTATCGGGCAGCTTGAACACCGGATGGTAGAACACCGTTATCAACGGGAAGCGAAACCTCAAGGTACGACGAAACCCAACCACGAGAAATCTGGACTCAAGAAAAGATAAGAGAGATTCAAAACACGCCGAGGTAAGAGGAGAACAGAGAGGGTAAGGAGTAAAATCAGACCTAACCGTAACTATCCAACCGACTTTGTAAAAATAGTTTTGACTCTACTTCGCCGTTAGCTAGGTTATCCTACAGTTGGACTTGTGGGGTATCGCAACCGCCGAGCTCGATACCACTCAGTAACACCTCGAATCGGCCCTATGCAAGTTTAGCAAAACTCGCCAAACCCGCATAGAAACGATTCAAGGTGCTCACCAGCACTTTCAAGGGTGGAAAGCAAAGTAATAACATTACACAGTCCTCGATGGGACCCACGAGCAGATATATATAACAAATGACTCAAAGAGTCAAGAATACGATATAATATACAAAGATCCAAATCACCTTGGGAATGATAGAGCGTCCGACTACGGACAAGATGCAAATGGGGCTAAGAGCCCAAGAATAACCAATGGCATCCATAACCCCGCCTGGCCAAGCGGAAGGGTAACCCCGCTAACGACGCCGATCTCAAAAAACCCGCTTAAACAAAAAGGGGTGCCGACAAAGGGCAAAGGAAAAGAAGGAGCGTCAAGATCGAGGCCAAGACACGGCGAGGCTAGAATTCGCGGTCCTCGCCACATAGGTATGGTGGATCAAGCGGCAGCAAGATGCACTAAACAACCTATAGGGACTCGATACAATGGCGGCAATGGAGAGGGTAAGATAGACCTATCCGGATCCAACCTGAAGCTAACACCAAACAAACCCATCCTGGTGTTTTCCCCTCGAGACCAAACGAGGAAGTCAACCGAGGAACTCACACAGTTGGCAGTTTTATTTATTCAGTTATAGTTGCGGTACTTTACTAGTCAGGTTTAGATAATCATCCTGATAAAGTAAGCAGTGGGCACTTTTAGTTAATCATTCCGATGTAGTTGCAACAATTACTAATCAGATTCGGATAGCATGAGATAAACCCAAAACCCAGCAGTTGTTGGTACTTTTATTCAGCCATTCCGTTGTAGTTGCAAGATTTACTAGTCAGGTACAATTGTCGCAAGCGACAACCAACAAGCAACTGTGGGCAGTATTAATTAGCCATTCCATTATAGTGAAGCTGATTACTAGTCATTATAAGTCAAATTTATAACAGTAAACTTTAGTTATGCTTGTCTATGATCGAGATACTGTGCTCCAAGTCGTCCATATCCGCGGACACGGCTTTCAGAAAGTTTTACCCGGCCGGGGTGCACCAATAGCAACACACGCTCGATCAACCTCGGAAAAACCAAATCAAAACCCAACGAGGCTTTCACGATCGAACAATCACAAATTCAGAAATATTTCAGGGGCCACCTTGAAGTACACCCGCAACGGTAAGCAAGCTCCGAGACGGACTCAAGGTTGTGGGACTACCGAACGATCGGGAACCCAAAACTGGGCTTGTCGACACAGAATCGTGCCACGATCCTAAATAAAGACAAAGTGTGCTCGCACAATTTAAATACGTAAAGTAGCATGGCATAGGTACAGGATAGTAAATAAAACCTCAAACTAGTTTGTGGCCCCAAGAAATAAGATCAATCAAGCTCGCTCGGGGTCCCATATACCTCCCGGATGTGGATAGCGCGATAAATCAAGAAGGAAGTATCAAGTACTCGGGTCTTACGGGACACAAGTATGCTCGAAACCAAATATTTTCTATCACCCACCGATGCCTCTGCTTATTTCAATTTTAGTTGTTAAACAGAAATTAAAGTGACGATAAGTAAAACTAGAATCATCTCCAACATCAACATGCGGCAATACATCAAGAATCGGGCATATGACACACATCAGCACTTGAGCAAGCACTACGCCGCGCAAGTCCAACTAACTACCAAACAACAGGTAATAGGGTGTGTCCAAGGCAATATAGGGCTGCACGGTATATCACAGGTACGGAAGCTAAAGCATCGCGACACAGATAGCAATAGATCAATAGGAGGGAATAAAGACTATAAAAGTAAGATAGGTAGAAAGGGGGGAGATGCTCGCCTGAAAACATTGTCGAAGGTTCAACCGAAGATCGGGGCGAAGCTCACATCAACTCAACGGCCTTATCCGCGAAGAACCAAAACACTAGAAGAAACACCGGATGCAATATTTAATACACGGCAGAAGATCGTCATGATGCATGTATGATGCATGGCATGGCAAAATGCGATGCAATTAGGTCAAATTAAGCGGAACCGGGGTCCCGACAATTATTTAGGTGGTTCATGTTATTTAGATACCCCGTATTTTAAATGTTGTTTAGCAAGGCAAGATAAGATACCGGTTCGCTACACGAGTTTAAATGAGGCCGATATGAGACTAGATTTGCCTGCATATGGGCCCCATATTTAATTATTAGGTGAATCGGCATAAGGCCCCCAAACCACAGATATGCATGCGAGTATGACAATTCAATATGCAACAAGTTGTATTATGTTATAAAATAGGGTTTCAGGAAGAGGGGTCACACATTAGAGGGTTCTCGACGGACTTGAGGTTCCGGGGGTTCGGGGTTCGGGGTCGGTCTCGGGGTCCAGGGTTCGACGGGATCGACGAGGTTCGACGGAAGCGTTCTCGGACTCCGGGGTCGTTCTCGGATCGGGGTAGTAGATCTTAGCGTTCCGGGAAGCCGGACTTGTTTCGGCGTCGGGGGCACATCGGGTTCTTCCGGGTCGGTGTCGTTCTTGTCGCCGTGTCGATCTTGTCGGGTCCCACAGGGTCGGTCTTGCCATTGCGAGGGTCTTGTCGGGTTGGTCGGTCTTGGCGTTCGGGGCGAAGCACTTGGCGTTCTGCGTCGATGTTCTTATCGTCCGGGTTCTCGAGCATCGCATCCGAGAAGGAGTACTTGGCGTCCACCGGTTCCATGTCGACAACCTTGGTCTCCTCGATGGCGAACTCGGCGTATCCATGGCGTGGTCCTTGTCGGGGTTCTCGGCTCCGGGCGCCGGGGTCGGCTTCGGGGTTTCGGAGATCTTGGCGGCTCGGAGGGGGTTTGAGGAATCGGTACGGTCTCCGGCTTCCGAGAGGGAGATCATGGCGTTCCGGGCATCTTCGGTCCTCGGATCCGAGAGGGGTACTTGTCGTATTCGCGGCCTTCGGGTAACTTTTCGATAGAAGTTCTTGTCGCTCTTCTCGCGTTCATACACCCAACCGGTGCCCCTGCATGGCGGGATGTTGCTGCCTACGACACGGGAGAGACGGCGCGCGCGAGATGGAGGAGCAGGCGGAACTCGAGGGGGGCCCGGGGCTCGCCGGAGACGGGCGGACGCAGAGGGTCACCGCAGCAAGGCGATCATAGGCGGCGCCGACGCGGGTTGACGCCGAGGCGGTTGACGGCGAGGCGGCGCGGCGCTGGTCGGAACGGAGCGACGCTGACGGGCCCGGCTGCTCTGCAGGCGAGGGAAGGGCGGGCCGGCCGGGGTGGCGGGGCTCGGCGCAGCGCAGTGGGGGGAGGCCGAGCTCATGGGACGGTGGTCGCTGGGAGGCGGCGGCAGTGGGTGACGGAAAGCGGGTCCGGCCACGGCGGCGGTCGGGGCCGTGAGGCGGACGAGGCGGACGCGAGCGGGCGGCGTCTGGCGAGCTCGCCCAGCGGCGGCGAGGGGCGCAGGGGACGGGGCCGAGGCAGCCGGAGGCGGGGAAGGCGCGGGGTGCAGCCGAGGCGGGAGGCGAGGCCTTGGCTGGGGGCTGCAGCGCGGCTCAGCGGAGGCGGAGACGAGCGGGAGGTGCCATGAGGAGCGGCCGACGGCGGTTGGTGCTGCGGGCGGGGAGAGCGGGAGGAAGGCAGAGCAGGCGACGGGCGTAGGAGGAGGGCACAGGAGAGGCGAGGGCGGCCGGGCGGCGAACGCGGAGGGAGAGGAGGCTTCAGGGAGGTAGGAGACGGGCAGGCAAGGTTGGGCGGTGCGTGGGGTGGGACGCGTCCAGGAGGTGGGGGACAGTGGCTGCCCAGGCGTGTGGGCTGTGCGTGCGTGTGCTTGCGTGGCCCGGGGTTGAGAGAGAGAGGTAGTGGGTGATGGGGAGAGAGTTGGGCCACGTGGCGGGCTAGGAGTGGTTAGGGAAGAGGGGTGAGATGAGGTGGCGAGCAGCCATTGGGTGGGGTGATGTGGCCAAGGGGGTGTGGGTAGATTTCCGGGTAGACTTAGGATTAATAGGGTGTGTTAGGTGGACCGATTGGAAAACCTGGGGGTGGTCGTCCGGGTCGATCTGGCGCGTTCGACTGCCCCCACTAAAACAATTAAACCTTCTTATTTATTTTTAACGGGCCATATGCAAACCATAGCGGCCAAAACAAAATATTCCGGGGACCCGGTTTTGATGTTTGAATAAAGAGGGGCGTTTAGAAAACAATCACGGGCTTTGCAAACATAGTTTTATGCGAACAATGCATGAAGATGACGATGCAATGCACAAATTCAACGCGATTTTCTAGTAGTGGTTTTGCGGGATGCCACAAGTACTTTGATGGATAGTTTTAGTTACAAAATCTTAATCATAAGGGGGGCGCTGCCCCTGCTCGCCCCTCCCTGTCTCCGCCCCTGTGTGTCGACGGGAACCATAGTGGCGAGGAGTCCGAACGGTCGCGGCGGCGAAGGAGTTAGTGCCATGATTACTGACCACCCGGAATATGAATAACGTTTCTTTTCCTAGGAACAACGACGTTGAGCGAGTCGTTCGCGAGTCGGTGAACCGCGGAAGGACTTACAGCCCGTGTCGGTCCAACCCACGATTGCACATACACGATGAAGCGAGGAGAAGCCAGCCGCGAGGACGCCCTGCGCGACCGCAGGGGGTGAGACAAAAGGGGTGATGTGGCTGCATGAGAGACTAGGAAAATCATGTAGCGAGAAGTTTCTATTTAGATATAGAAGATATAGGAAGCTAGCGAGTAAAAGCATACTCGTAGCAGCTGACTAGCTATATAGGAAATGGCAGAATGGACACAAATAACCCATTTTTGAAATTTTTTTACAAACTAAACTCTTGGTGAAAGAATTTTACAGAACTAACCCTTTTAGTAGCGCCTAACACAAAGGCGCTATGGTCAACGGTGTAGCGCCTTTACCAAAGGCGCTATACTCTTTGCCAGCGCAGCACGCGGGTCCCATGGTATGTTTGACTGAGACGTCACTATATATAGAAGAGCGCCTATGTGTAAGGCGCTACACTATCCTACATATATAATGTCTGTATTTAGTTGACAGAGTAGTATGATGACTGAGTTGGTTGAAGTCTTTGTTGCTAACTAGTAGGTTGTGAGTTTAACTTTTTTACTTTTATTTTTTAAAGACTGCGATATTGGTTTATATCGTTGTACGTATGGAAATATGTTAATTCTAGCATCCTTATTTATTTAAAAAATGAAAACCGAGTATAAAATTTTATAATCTCTGTTAAAATTATTTTTCAGAAGCATGAAACCGATTATGTTTTGGAACTCTACTAGTTTTATTATAGTCTATAAAAGCCTATAAAAATATATTTAACAAAAGTCTATAAAAGGCTATAAAACATATTGAATAAAAAAACTCAAAAATAACACACAAAGACTATAAAAACAAAAGTCTACGCGACAAAGGAAAAAAGAGCCAAAAATGACTAGACAAGCCACGGCATCACGCACGAACAGAAAAAACAAACTGTGTGGTCTGCTAGACTGAATGGTTGTACGTATATAGTGCCTCCGGCCAAATCATGCCGTAATAGAAATCTTAAAAGGGTTATATCGGTTTTCAAGGTTGACTATGACATAAGCTACATCTCAACTAGTTAAAAATAAGTACTAATTTCTTTTATTTTATGCTTCAGACAACACGATAGAGTCAAAATAAACTAGAAAAACAAAACCTATTTTGTTTGAATTAACAAAATTTATAATTAGTTAGCGAAGCATTAAATAGTAATGAACAAACAATCGATTAGGTGGTATACACGTTCACCAAAATATGAAGAAAATATACGACGAAACACTTTCTTTGTGACATATATCGGACGAGACAAAAAAGTGAGCGAGCGTGTCATATTAATCTGCCATATACCGACAGCGTAAATCACGGTTTCGCCTGCTTTTAAAAATATTAATAACTCAGTTAAAAACAAAATTGGTTGTCCTGCTCCCCTACCGTAAATCACTATCGATTGAGTTTGTTAAAGCTAGTAAAATTTTAAAAGATACTCACAGTTTCCATTTTTTAAAATAAATAAGGATGCTAGAATTAACATATTTCCATATGAACAACAATATAAACCAATGTCACAGCTTTAAAAAATAAAAATAAAAAGTAGGATTTTGGGGAGTTGAACTCATGACCTACTAAGTTAGCAACAAAGACTTCAACCAACTCAACCACCATACTTCTCTGTTAACTAAATACATACATTATATATATAGGCTAGTGTAGCGCCTTTCGGTTAGGCCTACTAAAAGAGTTACTTTTGTGAAATTCTTTCACCGAGAGTTTAATTTGTGAATTTTTTTAAAAAATAGGTTATTTTGTCCATTCTGCCGAAATAGCATCGATCCTGCGTGGACGTATACGTAGCGTACACGAGTAGTACAAGGTAACTCGATCGATCGGCTAATTGCTGCCTGGCTAGTCGCGATTCCTAAAGTTCCAAAAAAATAAATAGTCGCGATTCCTATCCTAAATATAGCGTAGTAAAAAGAGAAAAAAAAAGGTCGTACTGGCTGGGTCTGGTCTTGGTCGCGATCCCATCTAATTTGTTTCCCGCGAGTCTACGTACGGTGGTTTTCTGGTGCCCCGCCCCGAGCCAGCCTGTAATTATGTTCTTTTCTTTTGGTCCGACACGTTCAAATAAAAAACCGTAACCGTATCGTGACATTGCCAGCTAAGCGCGCTCGTTTTCGGTCAATCCGTTTCCGGAATCCGCCATGGTTTCCAAATTCCAATAACGAAGGCATGCATGCATGCACTTGTTTCCGGAATCCGGCCGGACGGGTGGGCTCCTGGTCTGCATGGAGGAGCTAGATGACGACTATAATTTGGAATTCCACATCCGAGTCCAACTGGAATTCGTGCTAGCTTCTCCGGCCGGCTACATATGGCCATCGCCACGTACGGGCTCCCAGCCAGGGTCATCTTTCTCCCAACTCGACCGCCGCAACAAACAATGGAGACCATGTCGCAGCCGCAGCACGAGCGCCCTTTCACCAAACGAATAGACTCGCAGCTGACCAGACTCGAGATGGAGCACACGCCGCACGGCCGGCCGTGCGCCGTGCGCTTCCGGTGGTGCTTGGTGAACTTCGTCACGGAACACCGCTACATAGGAGGAGCAAAATCGAGGACGCTCGAACACATCGACGAACTGGACAGGCAGCCGTGCACCGTGCGCCACCGGTGCTGCCCCGCCGTGTTCCGGACCGAGAGCGCGTGCCGCGGTGCCATCCGCCGGCTTCTGGCGGAGGCGCTGTCGCCGATTGTCCAACGCTACGATGACTACGACATCGACGACACCGACTGGGACGAGTTCGTGCCCGCCGGTCTCGCGGAACGTATCGTCGCCGGCGCCGCGTCGAGCGGCTGGAGGAGCTTCGCATGCGACGTGTGGATGCACGTGGATGTGACCCGCGTGTACAGCGAGGCGGAGGAGCTGCTGCGCCTGTGCGAGGCCGCCCCTGCCACGGCAACAACGGTCCCTGCTGCTCCAGGCGCCGGCGACGCGTGCCCCATCTGCATGGAGGAGCTGGCTGACGGCGGTGTCACTGTCACGGGCATGCCTGACTGCCCGCACGCCTTCCACAGGGGATGCATCCTCGAGTGGTTCCGCAAGGCGGCGACGTGCCCGTGCTGCCGCCGTGACATGTCGCACTATCTCAGTCCTTGGCAGCGTGGGTTTGTGACATTCGCCGCAATGGAGTCGCCCGCCGCGGCAGCAATCTCGTCGGAGTTTGCCGCGGTCGCGAGAGCAAACTCGTCGGCAGGAGCCATCCGGCGCCACCACCAGCACCATCGCGTGGCTCCATACGGCGCGCAGCACGCCACCAGATAAGACATCAACCGATCAAATAGTAGAGGACATCATCTTCTAGTAGCTGTACGGTCCACGCGAGAAGATTCTCCAGCATGAAAAAGGTCCGCGCACCGGTGTGTGTCCCCTTTTCATCACCTTGGGACTTGTTGCTGTAACCGGCCGGATGGTTCCCTTTGAAACAGACCACTCTTGTTGTGGTTTTGTCTAGTTTGCTCTAATTACTTTACCAAAATACAGTACTTGTTTCTGTTGTTAGATGAAACACTTTTTTTTAAGTAGATGAAACACTATTTCTAGTAGAACGAATGGTAAATAATCAGGTGGGAAAGTTACGTGGAGACAATAAACTGTTAAATCTTCATCATGAGTGTGCTCGAAATGTTGGATCATTTCTTACACATAAAACGATGTTACATAGACGCATACAAAATGTTACGGCGGAAAGTTTAGTATTGCATTTACCGGACGGTCTAGATTTCCCACTTAAGTGAGATCGGATGGTACCAAAGGCGGGTGATTTGCCCCCGTTTCGCTAGCAGACGCAAAGCACGAACCTTAAAAAAGTCACAAGTCATTGATAGGGGATAGGCATCAAGAGAGAGGTGCGTGTTTCCTCATGCAGAATTTCTGCACCCTGATTTTTTTCACACCCTATGCGATCTAACATCTGAACCCCACTTGGAGGGTTGTACAAAATTTAAAATGCATGGATTCCATCAAGACATGAAAAGTATAAAAAACAACAAATCATTGTTGAAACTCCCTAACCGTTTCCCTCCTCTCCTCCCATGCACGCATAGGCGACTAGGGTTCATCAGCTCCGCCGCCGACCTGCCTTGCCTCTGTGGTCTCTGGGCCATGGAGGCGGGATGGATCTAGGCCCCCGTCGGCGGGAGGGCTCCATTCTCCTGTTTTTATTGTTCAATTTTGATGGGGCGGCGCTCAGGAGGTAGTGGTGGCATCTCTTCCAATAAGATCTCCTCGGCTTCAGCCCCATCTTGAGACCATCGCTAGTACTACGGCTACAAGGCCTAAACTAGGGCTACTCACAAAAAAGGCCTAAACCAGGGTTACAAGAAAAAATCCTAAACTCGAGATGTGGCTTTAGTGTATGATGTTGTTTAAATAAATGACAGGAAGTGATTCTCAAAAAAATGTTATGCCAGAAAGTTCGGTGTTCCTTTGACCGTATGGTCTAGATTTCCCACTTAAATCAGATAGGTTGGTACCAAAGGCAGGTGATCTGCCCCCGTTTCTTCTAGCAGACGGAAAGCACTAACCTTAAAATGGTCACAACTCATCAATAGGGAAGAGAGAGAGAGAGAGAGAGAGGGGGCGGTGTCCTAATGCAGAATTTCTACACCCTGATTTTTTGGCAGCCTATGTGATCTATCATCTAAAACCCACTTAGAGGGTTGTAAAGAATTTAAAATGCATGGATTCCATCAAGACCTGAAATGTGCAATTACAAATTTGACCCAAGAGGGAAAGATGTAGCATGCATACGGAAGACCCCATAATTTGGGCAGTGAACGGCATGATGCTCACAATTGCATATGGTGCATTGACCTATATTTCTCACTGATATTCTACCTCGTTGAATTTTTTTGTGCCTTTTGATTTATTTATTTTACAAATCTGGGCGGGAGATATGCACTATATTAATTTATGGAGTAGTCCCGAGTTTTGGAATTTTTCTTGCCGTAGCCCGAGTTTAGAACTTGTAGCCGAAGTACTAGTGACGATCTCGAGACTAAGAGCCCAGTTGACGGCCCATGTGTAGGCGTATCATTTTTTAAAAAAATTGCCTTCTATTATTTTATGAGTATACTTTTCTCTCACTCTCAAGAAATAGGCTTTCGCCCGGCTTTATAAATAAAGCAACCAGGTGAGACCGTTGCTGGGCCAGACAGCACAACGCCCAAAAGAAACAGACACGACCCGATACAAGATACGCGGGCGAACATGCCCCAAAAATAAATAAAAAACACAGATAACAGTGAATCAACTAAACAATGACGCTCCGAGACCGTTGCGCCCACCGGCAATGTCCCACCATGCTCCAAGCCCCCTGATGCGCCCCGTACCAAGGAACACCCTCGCAGAGGGAGGCGCCATTGCACAGCGCAACTACCCGGACCAGAGAACTGGCCCTAGGGTTTCCCGGGTACACGGGGCACATAGGAAGAAGGATCTCCGTGACACCCTCCAAGAAGGAAAGGCGCCACTTGAAAGCGGCACCGCGGTGGTGTCGGCTAAGCCGACAAGGATTTCTCCCGATCCCCTCCCCACCAAAGCGCCCAAAGGCACACCAAAACACCACCACCAACCTTGCCATCCACGAGCATGCGCCACCACACTCTCGGAACCACCATCGTCGTCTCTTCGAGGACCTTGGAGTGTGTCCTGCAAGACGGAGGACTACACCTTCGCTAGACGCGGGACCGCAACATCGAAGCCGAGCGGGAGGGGCCAACCTACACCACCAAGCGGTGGTAGTCGACCAGACATGATATCTAGGGCACACCAAGCCTCGGCGGGCCCGGCCGGGCCTAGAATGGGCCCGTGAAGCCCCAGTCACCCCGCTGCAACAAGAATGGCACAATAACGAGGTCCCAGGTCACATCGGCATCGCCGCCTCCATCTCCAGGAGGTGAAAAACCCGTCAGCAGGGCGGCCCACCCAGACCCAGATGGGGCCTGAGGGGCCTAGATCTAGGCCGGAGAGCCTAGCCCGCATGCAGAAGCTTCCACCTCGCAGCAGAGCTTGCGCCGCCACCCCGCCGCCCTCCCGGCCTCGCGTCGGACCGCCACCTGCGAGGCACCACAGCCGAGGAGGACCACTGTGGTGCCCAATATCAGCAGGGGAAGCGCCGCCCCAGCCGCCATCGCGAGCACGGCCGCGCGCACCCACCTGACACCGCCTCCACCTGTGAGAGCCGCCTAGCCACGGCGCGCCGGCCACCCCGCGCCGGCCACCCCGCGCCATGAACCGCCATGGCTCCGCTGAAGAGCACCGCCATAGAGGAGAGGCCGATCCACACGAGCCTACCAACGGGCGGGGAAAGGAGGGCCCGCCGCCGCCGGCACCCCGTGGGCTTTGCTCGGTGGCGGGGGAAGAGGCAGAGTGTAACACCCTCAGAATCGGCTTCAATGTCGATGACGGACTTGACACGGCCTTCCTCTCGGACAACACCTCGTCTAAAAGGATGAGGGCTTCGCGAAGATCTTGAGTCTTAGACTTCCCTCGAAAGATGTTGGCGATGTAAAAGATAACACGATAGAAACAATCTTGGCGGCAGGGAACAAGGCTTGGTTCACGGGACTGTGGTCACCTCAGTGAATGAGCTTGCACACATAGATATTGGAGTTACAACGAGCAAAGGAAACGGGCCAACAGCGCACCGGGAACACGTCAACAACATATCGACACAATGCCTCACAAGCAAAGGGGTGTCTTGGTCATCGTCCGATCAATGGAGCGCTTGAGGGCGCGCCGAGGATGTGAAGCTTGACGCTGGGCTACCAGACCGAGGCGGTGGCTGGGCGCCCGACACGGGAGGGACCGGCGGCGGAGCTCGCGGTTCGCTAGAGGCGCACAGGAGGCACGGCCAGGACGTGGGCTCGCTTGCAGGCGGGCAGGCCGACGCAGAAAGAACAGAGCGCGGTGGCGCGCGGCTCGACAGGAGGGCGGCTGACGATGCGGTCGCTGCCGGCGGCGGTGAAGGGCTCCGCGGCGGCGGGGAGAGGCAGGCCGATGCGGGACTGGCGGTGCAGAGGAGAGGCGGGGGAGGGCCGGAGGTCGCAGGGGCATGGAGGGGAACCCAGACGGCGGCCGGAACACGGACCCGGGCGCATGGCGAATGGGAGGCGACGGACATCGCGGTAGCAGAGGACGAGCCGGACGAGCTTGCTGAGGAGTAGCAGGCCGGCGAGGTCGAGCCAGGGACGGCCGCGGTGTCGAGCCCGAGCAGGAGGAGGGAGGCGTGCCTGCGGCGGTTACAGGGAGGAAGAAGCAAGCCGAGCAGGGGGAATCACGAGAGGGAGCGCGCTGCGTGAGATGAGGAAGGTGGGGCCAGGGTGGGAGAGAGAGAGGGGTGGTTGGTGGCATGCCTGGCGTGCGTGTGTTGTGTGGCTTGTGTGGGTGGTTCCTGGCGGTGGGGTGTGGGGAGTGGGGGTGAGAGAGGTGTGGGGGGTAAGATGAGGTGGCAGGCGCTGATTGGCTGGAGTGAGGTGGAGGGGTGAGGTGTGGCCAAGGGATTGGAGGGGGTGAGGTGGCTGAAGGGTGGGTAGAATAGGACTGGGTAGTTTTAGGATTAGATATGTTGGTTTTGTACTGGGGGTGGCCGACTGGGTCGGATCGGCCCGGTTTGGCTGCCCCCTAAAAATAAAATAAATATTTTATTAATTAAAACGGGGCGTTTGAAATCCATTGGTAGACGAAACAAAATAATCCGGAGACCCGGGTTTTAATTTGAATAAAGACGGGAATATTTAGAAAACAAAACTAGGCGTTTCGAAAATAGTTTAGACAAAAACCATGCATGATGATGACGATGCTCAAATGCAATGTGGCATGATGACATGAGCATGCGGTCATGACGATGCAATGCACAAAAACAACGCGATTTTCTAGTAGTGGTTTTGCGGGGCGCCACAATTCGACACCACTAACAATGGATCTCGCCCTCGAGATCCGCCTCATGGTACAGGGAAGAAGGCCGACGATCTGATCCTTCGCACTTCATGTAGATCCTCGCGACACCACTAACAAGGGTTCTTTCTCAGCATGAAAATGGCGACACCACCAACAAGGATTGTTCCCCATTCGTCGAGAGAACACTCCAGAGAAACAAAGATGAAGGTAGAGTTATCAAAAGATAAGGCCACCTCTAACTTCCATGGAACGAGTATAATTGCATCGATTCACCGACTCAATGTACAAGAGCGAATGATAAGAGTAGTCGGATGGTGATCAGTCCATCGCGCACCCAAACCATTACTCTGCACATGAATAGGCGGATTATGCAACCAACTCTCGGAATTCAGACTGAAGATCTCGACAAACGAGGTTCAGAAACAAAGGAGTGATGCAGACTCTGCATCGGATCTGACGTAGATGATGTCGTCGCGTAGGAAAACACCGGAAGGCACGAGAAGGAGCAAAGAGAAGTCCACCAGACGAAGGACTCCTCGGATAGCATGAAGACCAGATGTAGCAACTCCGTTACCAAAGGAGGAAGCGAAACCCTAAAGATACGACGGAAAACCCAACCACGAGAAGTCCTGGACTCAAAGAGAGAGAAGAGAGCGGATTCAAAACACGCAGAGGTGAGAGGAGAGCAGCAGAGGGGTAAGGAGTAAAATCAGACCTAATCAGAACTATCCAACCGATTTTGCAAAAATAGTTTTGACACTCTACTTCGGCCGTTAGCTAGGTTATCCTACATTTGGACTTGTGGGTATCGCAATCTGAGCTCGATACCACTCAGAACACCCTCGGAATCGTCCCTATGCAAGTTTCAGCGATTCCCGCCAAACCCGCATAGAAACGATTCAAAGGTGACCACCAGGCACTTGCGTGCGGGTGGAAAACGATTAATATCATTACACAATAGTCCTCGATGGAACCCACAAAACAGATATATACAACAATGACTCAAAGAGTCAAGAATACAGATATACAATACAAAGATCCAAATCACCTTTAAAGCGATATAGCGTCAGTTCGGACAAGATGCAAATTGAGCTAAGAGCCACGAAGAATAACCAATGGCGTCCATAACCTTGCCCAAGCCGGAAGGGTAACCGCTAACGACGCCGATCTCAAAACCTTAAACAAAAGGGGTGCCGACAAAGGGCAAAGGAAAAAGAGAGAGCGGTCGATCGAGGCCAAGACACGGCGAGGCTAGAATTCGCGGTCCTCGCCTACATAGGTATGGTGGATCAAGCGGTAGCATGCACTAAACAACCTATAGAGACTCGATACAACTGGCGGCTATCAGATAGGGATGAGAAAGACCTATTCGGAACCAACCTGATACTAACACCAAACAAACCCATCCTGGTATTTCCCCCTCGAGACCAAACGAGGAAGTCAACCGAGGAACTCACACAGTTGGCAGTTTTATTTATTCAGTTATCGTTGCAGCAATTACTAGTCATGTATAGATAGTCATCCTGATATAATAAGCAGTGGGCAGTTTTAATTAACCATTCCGTTGAGGTTGTAATACTTACTAGTCATATACATATAGCATGAGATATCCCAAAACCCAGCAGTTGTTGGTACTTTTATTTAGTCATTCCGTTGTAGTTGCAATACTTACTAGTCAGATACAATGGTAGCAAGCGACAACCCAAACAAGCAATTGTTGGCAGTTTTATTTAGCCATTCCATTATAGTGAAGCTGATTACTAGTCATTATAAAGTCAAATTTATAGCACTACTTTAGTTATAGTTGTCTATGATCGAGATACTGTGCTCCAAGTCGTCCATAACCGCGACACGGCTTTGAAAGTTTTACCTGCAGGGTGCACAAATAGCAACACACACTCGATCAACCTCGGAAAAACCAAATCAAAACCCAACGAGGCTTTCACGACAAAGCAATCACAGATTCAGAAATATTTGGGGCCACCCCATTAAGCTACCCAAGAAGTTAGCTGACTCCAAACGGACTCAAGGTTTGGGTGGTGGGCCGAAACGATCGGGAACCCGAAAGTGTGATGGGCTTGTCGATACCAAAACGTGTCCCGATCCTAAGCAAAGACAGCAGACATCGCACAATTTAAATAAAGCAGTAAAACATGGCATAGGTACATGATAGTAAATAAAACCTCAAACTAGTTTGTGGCCCCAAGAAATAAGAATGAATCAAGCTCTGGCTCAGGGGGGTCCCATAATCCTCCCGGATGTGGATAGCGCGAATATTCAAGGAACAGGTATCAAGTACTCGGGGTCCTACGGGACACAAGTGGACGGTTAACAACCAAATAACATCTATTGCCCACCTGTGCCTCTGCATTTACCTACTTCAATTTTAGTTGTTAAACAGTAATTAAAGTCTTGATCATCTCCAACAATAAACACACGGCAATACTCCAACAACTGTGGTACTTGACGACACGCAACAGCACTTGAGCAAGCGACTATGACGCGCAGGTCCAACTATCTACCAAATAACAGGTAATAGGAGGTGTCCAAGGCAATATCAGGCTGCAAGGGATATCACGGGTACGAAAACTAGAGCATCGCAACACAGATAGCAATAGATCAACAGGAGGGAATAAATACTATAAAAGTAAGATAGGTAGAAAGGGGGAGGTGCTCGCCTGAAAACATTGCCGAAGGTTAATCCGAAGATCGGATCGACACTCGCATCAACTCATCGGCCTAGTCCACGAAGAAGCAAAACACTAGCACAAACACCGGATGCACTATTTAATACTATGACAGAAGATCGGGCATGATGCATGTATGATGTATGACATGGCAAAAGTGCGATGCAACTAGGCCACATTAAGCGGAACCAGGGCCCCGACATTATTCAGATGGTTCAAGTTATTTAACTACCCCGCAAATTAAATGTTGGATTAGCAAGACAGAACATGGCTTCGGTTCGCTATGCCAATTTAAATGGAGTCCGGGATAAGACAAAGATATCCCGCATAAACACTCCATATTTAATTTAGGTGATTCGCCTAAATGCCCCCAACAACCACATTATGTATGCGAGTATGACAATTAAATATGCAACAGTTTATATAGATGGCATATATAAAATAGGGGCTCGGATCGGGGTCACACATTGGTGTTTGGCGATCTTGGTTCCGGGGGTTCGGGGTTCGACAGGGTTCGGATCTGGGGTTCGGTCTCGGCGGGATCGGTCTCGGACAACGAAAGACGATCTTGTCGCATCCGAGAAGAAGAACTTGGTGCGGCGTCGGGGCGCATCGGATCCGCCTTGGTCGGTGCCGATCTTGTCGTCAAGAAGATCTTGTCGGTTCCTCGGATCGGGTCGGATTTGGCGTTCGGGGTGAAGAACTTGGTGTTCCATGGCGATCTTGGCGGCTTCGGAGGGTTTGAAGATCGGTCTTCGGATCCATGAGGTGGACCTTGGTGTTCCATGATGGCGACCTTTGCATTCCGGCTTCAATTTCGATGACGGACTTGACACGGCCTTCCTCTCGGACAACACCTCGGCCAAAAGGATGAGGGCTTCGCGAAGATCTTGAGTCTTAGACTTCCCTCGAAAGATGTTGGCGATGTAAAAGATAACACGATAGAAACAATCTTGGCGGCAGGGAACAAGGCTTGGTTCACGGACCTGGTCACCTCAGTGAATGAGCTTGCACACATAGATGTTGGAGTTACAACGAGCAAAGGAAACGGGCCAACAGCGCACCGGGAACACGTCAACAACATATCGACACAATGCCTCACAGGCAAAGGGGTGTCTTGGTCATCGTCCGATCAATGGAGCGCTTGAGGGCGCGTCGAGGCGAGGAAGGCTGCTGGGCAGGGCTACCAGACCAATGAGGCGGCCAATCTGAGGGGGAGGGCCGCGGCTCATGTTCGCTAGAGGCGCCACAGAGGCACGCCAGGCGTGGGCTCGCTTGCAAGGCAGCCGACGCAGAAGAAACGAGCGCGGTGGCGCGGCTCAGCAGGGCGGTGGCGATCGCGGCGCGGTGAAGAGCTCCATGGGCGGCGGCCGATGCGGATCAAGGCGGTGCGTGAGGCGGGGAGGTCGCAGGGGCATGGAGGGGAACCCAGACGGCGGCCGGAACACGGACCCGGGCGCATGGCGAGTGGGAGGCGACGGACATCGGGGTAGCAGAGGACGAGCCGATCGAGCTTGCTGAGGAGTAGCAGGACGGCGAGGTCGAGCCAGGGACGGCCGCGGTGTCGAGCCCGAGCAGGAGGAGGGAGGCGTGCCTGCGGCGGTTACAGGGAGGAAGAAGCAAGCCGAGCAGGGGGAATCGCGAGAGGGAGCGCGCTGCGTGAGATGAGGAAGGTGGGGCCCTGGTGGGAGAGAGAGAGAGGGGTGGTTGGTGGCATGCCTGGCGTGCGTGTGTTGTGTGGCTTGTGTGGGTGGTTCCTGGCGGTGGGGTGTGGGGAGTGGGGGTGAGAGAGGTGTGGGGGTAAGATGAGGTGGCAGGCGCTGATTGGCTGGAGTGAGGTGGAGGGGTGAGGTGTCGCCAAGGGATTGGAGGGGGTGAGGTGGCTGAAGGGTAGGTAGAATAGGACCGGGTAGTTTTAGGATAAGATATGCTGGTTTTGTACTGGGGGTGGCCGACTGGGTCGGATCGGCCCGGTTTGGCTGCTCCCTAAAAATAAAATAAATATTTTATTAATTAAAACGGGGCGTTTGAAATCCATTGGTAGACGAAACAAAATAATTCGGAGACCCGGGTTTTAATTTGAATAAAGACGGGAATATTTAGAAAACAAAACTAGGCGTTTCGAAAATAGTTTAGACAAAAACCATGCATGATGATGACGATGCTCAAATGCAATGTGGCATGATGACATGAGCATGCGGTCATAATGATACAATGCACAAAAACAACGCGATTTTCTAGTAGTGGTTTTGTAGGGCGCCACACAGAGGGAGGGGAGGGTGGCGGCGGGGGCAAGAGGGATCGCCTTCGTCGCTTGCGGGAGCGACAGAGACGAGCAATTGACTGTATCTGCACCCGCCGTGAGTATACTTTCCTGGGTCAACATATCTTGTGAACCAAAGATATTCATTTATATGTGCATCTAGGATCTCAGCCGAAGCTGTCAAAATCCGGCACCTGACGTTGCATCCAAAATTATTTTGCTTGAACAAATTTGGCATCAGGACCGGAAGGCTACCTACACACATGCATGCTCTCTGGTCTTGCACAATAATTTTAGTACATAAATGGGTACTAATAACATAGATAAAGTCATTCTTTGTTTGGAAAATTTTAGTACTAGGGTATCCTCTTTTAAAAAAATGCAAGTTGATCCTAAGTAATCGTTGTTGTTCATTGGATTTCGCCGGAATTACTCCGTTAGGATTGAAGAATTGCTGCAATTTTTTCTGAATAGACTCAATTCTCTCGTTGAGAGTATCTTTTAAAGTTGAGATCACCCTCATTTCTTGTTGTCCCGTGATTGCAAAGCGGCACCCGATCCACCCCAGTTCGTAGTCAAAATTGGTTAATCTACTTACAATTTTTCCATAAAAAACAGTCCAGTTAAACTAAATTTTACTTTTACGGGTTAATAGGAACTAGATTTTGTTCTTAAAGGTACTACCTATAGGAATTTTGAATCAACCAGTTGCAATGCAAGATTATTTCTATGCACAAATAGAAATCTCTACTATCTAAAAAAAAATTGAATGTTCCGTTTTCTGCCACTCCGTCAGACGTTTCGTCCAACCATCCTTCACGCGAGTGCATCCCGCACAGAAACCAGCGCAAAAATCACGCCCATAGCCAAATAAAAGATAGCCCAATTGTAAATTTCCCTGTTTCGATCCAAAAATCACGCGCACGTCTCCTACACTCCACCCGTCCTCCGCCCCGACAACACACCACATCTCGGCCGCTGCCGCCTTCCCCCACCTCGCCTCGATCTACCATCCCTGCCTTCGTCCGGCGTTAGGACGGTGGTTGGAGGGCAGTGGTACTGCTTCTTGCCAGACCAGCTTCTGCCCCGCCCCATTGGCCTCTCTTCCCACTAAATTAGCCTCCTCCACTGCTTCGATCCCCCGCGACAGACTATCTGCTGCGCTGTCGGTCTGCATCGTCTGCCTCGAGGCATCGTGCCCAGGCGAGCAGTTGTGAACGTCGCCGCCCCTACGGCCATGCGTTTCATGATGCCTGCATCGACCACTGGTTCCCCATGTCGCCTGTGTGCCCCGTCTGTAGGGCTCTCAAGGGCCTGGGTGTTTGTGGACACTTGCATCTGTTGCGCGTCATGGAGGAAGCACGGAAGATGTTCTCTTCTATGCCGCTAAGAGATTTCATGTTGTGGAATATTCTCTGGACTGCGTGTGAGGTCTGGTGAAGCAGGATTATGTATGCAGAAATTTCTTAGGATGATCAGCAGTGAGGTTCTGCCTTACAAGACCACCTTACCTTTGCCACTGTCCTATGTGGTTTGGCTGGGCGGTTTGCTGCTCTCGGGCAATCCAGGTACACTCCATTATTCTTAAATCTGGATGTCTCAAGGATCCCTTTATATGCAAATTTTTTCTGAATGTGTATGGGAATTTGGAGAAGTGGTGACACTGACTTGGGTAAGAATCTGTTCGATGCTATGACCGAGAAGGATGTTGTCGTATGGACCGCTGAGATTTGTGTGTTTATCCCTCACCGGAACTAATGAGGTACCCGTTGCAAAATAAAAATAGAAATAAAGTACCACTTCATCTATGCAAATTGTGTTGTTTGTGTAGACCCATACATCGCAGCGAGTTTCTTTTTGTTTCTTTTTCTTTCACATTGTTCTATATATGGTTGGACGAAATGTCTGACGGAGTGGCAGAAAACAGAACACCCAAATTCTTTTTAGATAGTAGAGATTTTTTCCATGAGTCGTAAGCTGATATTGTGTCACCTATATAAAATTATAATGGAGGTTCTCATCTTTAGCTATTATTGAGCATCTTTGTCTAATGCAAGCAACTTCAATTTTTGACGATGTGAAGTATATATTAAGTTGTCGTTTTTTACATGAAATGTTTACATATATGTGTATTCGTAAATTTGCATCTTCCCGATGTGGAACTTATGCCAACACAAACTGGTAAATAGCCCTATTCTGACAGTGTTGTTTCTTTTTATAGATGATTGATGTATGTCCGCTCTGGATAGCATGGTCATAACCTTTTATTTTTTGTAATGGCTTTGATACTGTTTATGTTGGAAAACTGATAGCAATATCGCATCAATATGTGAAGGTTTGATACCAGTTGACATCATGTTTAAGTTCCGTCAATCATTGCGCATATGGAATGGCATCATTGCTTGGTTGGGGCTCGAACCATCTCATACCACTTCATGTTCTCCTTTTATTACCGTCGATGAGTGGTAGTTCTTCATAGTATATGGTTATGGGCATTGCCGAAAGGTCATGGTCTATCTTGCCGTTTTCATATCTTGCGAGATTTGAAATGAGCGCAATATTAGTTTTGCAAAGCATGAGCTCCATGCTGATTAATAAGCATAATCAAGGTTGAAGCTGCAAATTGAAGGCTGGGACGAAGCATTTGAGTTATGTCAGGTCGCGAGAGTAGTCCCCGTGTATTTTATTTCCCGTCTTGCTTTTTTTTTGTAAAACTTCACTCAATCAATTAGATGATATTTAAATAGCATTTCTATAGATTCTCAAGGTGATCAGGGATGCGTGCACGTGAAGACATAGTAGCCACTAGCTGCAAGGACCACCAACTAAAGACGATGAAGCCATGTTTCAAAAGGGTTGTACATACTATTTAACGCTCATTTACACCTGCAAACAAATGGGGAGAAAAATATACCAATTTTTAAAAGAGCTATACACACTATATAACGCTGATTTACAAATGCCAAAAAATGGCAAGAAAAATACACTGACTGCTTCATGTGCATTATGAAAATGAGGAAGATAAGAAGACATACTATATAATGTGTACGGGGATCATATAAGAGTATATATTAGAGACAATTGGTGTTAAATAATTAGAATATGTATACCCGTTGCAACGCACGGGCATTTTACTAGTGTGCAATAACAACAGTAGTTTTATAAGGAAAAAGTGTAAAATGCCAAAGTTTCAGTGCCATATACGGTTCAAATGATAAAGTTCCACCTCCGTCTCCCGCCATTCCACCAGTAGAAAAAGGCCTAGTGGCGGAATTTGGAAAAGGCAAGGTTTGTGACGTTGAACGCGCTACTAATCTCCCACTGGTAGAAGTTAGTGGTAGCGTCTGAAGAAAATGCCACCAGTAGTTTATCTAGTGATGGCGTTTGCGCTGAACGCCAGTACTATTTATCATAATATTGGTGTTTCCTCTAAGCGCCATCATTAGATACTTATTTATGGCGTTCCTTTTATTTTGAGCGCCACAATTAAGGTCTCGAAAATACAAAAAAATCTGGTGCATCCAATTAAATATGCACAGTATAACAAGTTATATTCATACAATCAACTACATATAGTAGCACATTATTATAGTCAACTACATATAGTTGAGCTAGATAACTACATAGCACTAACTACTAGTCCTCAAAATGATTATCGGCAACATCTGTGCCATACCTAATGGCAACAGCAGAAATCTTGTCATCTGAAGAATCGTTAAAATTTGTTGATGCTCCGCGGACTCGGTAGTCGAAGTAGCTCATGCGATCTTTACAGAGATGGAAGACCAACTTCCTATGGGTGTCCATCTTATAGGCATCGACCATCTCAATCCACCTCGGACCACCGAAAAAGGTGCGGTTCGTCTCGTTCGTGACTTGGACCATGTAGGTCTATGCAGGTTGCTTTAGAGGCAGTAGATCGACCTGAAACTGTCCCTGCTTCTACAACAACCAATCAAAATGGTCTAGGAATTCAAATCTAAATTTGCAGAGTATGTTCTACAAAAAGCAACAATTAGCACGTAATTTAGTTACAGGATATATATAGTTTGATTGCTTTTGAATAAACATACCATACTAACTTCACAGTTATAAGGGATCACTATGACAACCTTCTTGTTCTTGCACCCTTGGTAACCACAATGCTCACACCCATCATCATTCATTATACTATATATGATCATGCAAACTTAGTTATATAGACCATTTTAGCATCATAAGTAGCACAATATATCAACATAACACATAAGTAAGATTAGCTAGCATCAAGAGTAGCACAATATATCAACATAACACATAAGTAGTACGATAGGTAGTATAATAGTCACATGAGAACATCCTAAACTCGAGTAGACCCAGTATCAGTGGCGTCGTCGTCACCCAAGCTGTCCTAGAAAGAGGATGTCAGGCTGCCAGAGTCATCCTGCTACGTGCCGGAGGGGCAGGTCTCGTCCTGCCCGTGCTAACATAACTGTTGCATGCCAGAGGGGCCAGCCTCGTGATCCTGCCCACGCTGCTTCCGCTGCCGTCTCTCGCTAAGGACCTTGTAGTGGACCGCCATCACCTGGGGATCAAGTAGGAGATCCCTGACCAAGGGGTCATCCTTCTCGCGATGGTGGAGGGCCAACTGTTTCTATGCATGTCAGTGCCCCCCCTCCTCGGCCCTCTGGCGCTAACAGATATGCCATGTGACGGTCCTCCTCAAAGTTGAGGAACACTCTCGCCCCCAAGTGTTGGACCGTGTCACAGTCGTAGGCGCGGGCTGCCTTCCACGAGCACCTGAAGGTACCTAGCTGCATCTTCCCGTTGTCCACTGTGATCTGAGCTAGCCAAGTCGGGGTCCTCGTGGGTTTCTGGTGAACACCACGAAACCTTGGCTCTGGCTCTGACATGATACTAATTAAACAACAACATTTCATACAACAGTTAGTCAACATATAAGAAATGAATATATATATATGTACATTACATCATGTACACTAAAATCATCTACACTAAATCATCTACCCTAAATGATCATCTACACTAAATCATCAAAAATCATCTACATTAAATGATCTAGACTAAATCATCTACAATCATTGATCTACACTAAATCATCTTCACTAAAGCAAATAAAAAGGGGGAAAGAGCGGCTCTCCGGCGGCGACGGCGAGATGGGGACGAGGCAACATAAAAAAAATGGGGATGAGGCGGTGATGGCCTATGCGGTCGAGGTGGGGCGGCGACGGTGGAGACGGGACGAGGCAGCGACAGCGAGATGGGGACGAGGCAGCGATGGCCGATGTGGTCGAGGCAGGGCGTCGAGACGGGCGGTGAGGCGGGGACGTCGCGAGAGGATGGCGAGACGGGGATGAGGCGGGGGCAGTCAAGGCGGCGACGTCGAGATGTGAACGAGGCGGGGGCACGATGGTGGACGATGCGGTTGGGAGAGTGAGTTGGAGAGTGAGAGGGAGAGTGTGGAAGGGGGATTGCAGGGAGAGATGCGGTTCGCGGGGCGGCGCGGGTTAAAAAATATTGTCCATATTGGTGGCATTTGCAGTACACAGAACACCATCGTTAAGCAATAATATTGGCATTCGATTTATTCGAGACGCCACTATAATGGCGTCTAATTTATTATAGACGCCACAAGAAAAATAACTATTATAAGCCTTTTCCTACTAATGTTCGTTGGAGCCTGTGCTATCCTCCATGGAAGCTCTCCTGCTAGTCACAAGTTCTAATCAGAGGCATCACCTAGTAGAGCTCAAGGGAGGACTGATGGCGCCTGAGAGCGCTTCGTCGGGAAACCCCAAGAGCAAGGTGTGATGCAGCATAGCAGCAAGTCTTCCCTCAGTAAGAAACCGAGGTTATCGAACCAGTAGGAGGAAGGAAATGTCTCAAAGGTGTAGCAAGCAACTTAGAAACCTGCACAACACAAACTCAAGACTTTGCCCCAACAAACAGTAAGGTTGTCAATCTCACCGGTTGCTGTAACAAAGGATTAACTGTATGGTGTGGAAGGTGATGGTGGTTTGCAGAAAGTAAATAGTAATAGTGGAAGATGTATCAATGGTAAAGATTGGACCGGGGTTCATAGTTCACTAGAGGTGTTCTCCTTAGATAAACAAACATGGCATGCTGGATAAACAAATTACAGCAGGGCAATTGACAGGAATGAGCATGGCATAACAATGCAATACTAGACATCATGATCCTATGAGATTCGATTAGGCAATACAACAAGATAGATAGACCGCCGTCCAACTGCATCTATGACTAGAAGTCCACCTTTGTGTTATCATCCGAACCCCTTCCAGTATTAAGTTGCAAGCAACAGACAACTGCTTTAAGCAAAGTGTGTAAGGTAAACAATCCACTTGTTCCATGAACAAGAGACCGTTGTTTTGTCCCTAGTAGCAACATCACATCTACAAGTTGCCACAGTGCCAGTTACCTGTTTTCTGCTGCTTTTGGTTTCAGAAAAGTTAGTACAGAAATATTCTCGGAATTGGACGGGACAAATGTCAAAGTCAATAACTTTCTGTGTGGAACAAGAATCCAGAAGACGAGACGGAGACGCATGCCAGGGCGGCCAGACCCCCCTAGGCACGGGTGGGCCCTGTCCCGCACTTGGCTAGGGTTTGACCCCCCCTGGTCGCCTCCTCGGCCTACCCCTTCGCCTATAAGAAGCCTCCGATGTAGAAACCCTAAGCACCCGATCATATCTCCACGAAACCCTTTGTAGCCGCCGCCACAATCGTCCCTAGATCGGGGGGATCTGAAGTTCTTCCCCGCACCCTGCCGAAGGGGAGATCATCCCGGAGGCCTTCTCTCTGGTATGATGCGTGAGTAGTTCCACCTTGGACTATGGGTCCATGTAGTAGCTATATGGTTGTATCTCCTCCTTTGTGCTTTCATGTATAGATCTTTTTAGCTCCGTTCATGATCAAGATCTAATATATTTGTAATCATGCATGTTGTGTTTGCGGGGATCCGATGGATATTGAGATTATTATGTTGGCTTTATTAATGGTTTTGTCTTTATGATTCTATAATGTCTGTGTTGTTTGTGATCTTGCATGCTCTCCATTGTTAGTATTTATCTTGGCCAAGTAGTTGCTAGTGACTCCAAGAGGGAGTATTTATGCTCGATAGTGGGTTCATGCCTCTACTTAATCAAGGGAAGTGACAGAAATCTCTTCGGTTGTAGATGTGTTGTTGCTACTAGGGAGAAAACAACGGTCTCTTCTTCATAGAACATGTGGACTGTCTACCTTACACACTTTGCTTAAAGAAGTTGTCTGTTGCTTGCAACTTAATACTGGAGGGGGGTCAGATGATAACCTGAAGGTGGACTTCTAGTCATAGATGCAGTTAAATGGCGGTCTATGTATATTGTTGTATTGCCCAATCGAATCTCATAGGATCTTTATGACTAGTAATTGCATTATTATGCCTTGCTCAGTTCCTATCAATTTCCCTGCTGTAATTTGTTTATCCTTCATGCCATGTTGTTTATCCAAGGAGAGAATCTCTAGTGAACAATGGACCCAGGTTTAATCTTTACCATTGATACATCTTCCACTGTTACTTGTTTACTTGCTGCAAACCATTATCTTCCACACCATACGTTTAATCCTTTGTTATAGCAAACCGGTGAGCTTGACAACCTCACTGATTTGTAACTTCAAAAAAAACTCACTGATTCGTTGGAGAAAAGTCTTGAGTTTGTGTTGTGCAGGTCTCTGTGTTGCTTGGAACACCTGTGTGACGTTTCCTTCCTCCTCCTGGTTCGATAACCTCGGTTTCTTACTGAGGGAAACTTGCTGTTGTGCTGATTCATACCTTGCTCTTGGGGTTTCCAACGAAGCGTCTCATGACAAGTTTTGGGCGCCATCAAGCTATTTTCTGGCGCCGTTGCCGGGAGGCTAAGGACGTCTTCACTAGGGTAGTCCTCCACTTCCTTTCTCTTTAATTTGTTTTTAGTTTGCTTTGTTTCTTTTGCTTGGTTTTGTTTGCCTCTTTTCAAAAAAAAACCCAAAAAATTAGTTTAGTTTGGTTTGCTTTCTTTATTCAAAAACACAAAAAAATAGTTCCCACTCTGGTTGCTAGTCTATTATTGCCTTGCTTGGTAATGCTTTCTATCAATGGATTATTATAAGGAACACCGTTTGTCACAAAAAGGGAAACACTTATGGGAATAAATTGATAAGTTGAATAATATTGCTAGAGACGTGTGCTCTACTTATAATGCTTATTTCTTTGATAAAGCTTGTTGCTATAGGAGGTATAAACACCTACCCTTTCAATGTGAGTATAATGATAATGTTACCATATCTTCTTATGTTAAAGGAAATTATGATTTTGATGATGTGGAACAAATTGAAGAATTTATTGCTTTCAAGGTTGCATTTGAACTTGCCAGTTTGCTTGAAAATACTGATGATGCACCTTATGAACATGAGGTTTATGAGATACTTAAAGTTTTCTTTGATAATTACAAGGAAGAAAATGGCTATATTCTTGAATATTTTAATAGATGCTTTCCACAAATAGAAGAGACTAATGCCTTGCAGGAGCCTATGAAAGAAGAAATTGCTGAAACAGGAAGCTCATTAGATGAAAAAGAGGAGGATAAATGTTATGCTCCTGTGGATTCTTTTGAAAGATCTATTATAGGTGAAACTTGTGATGATGTTCCTATGCCTATCACCTATAGTAGTGATCATGATTGGGAAAAGCACACTACTTTTGATATTGAAAATATCTTTGGTACCAATTCTGAAAATCCTATTGCCTATGATGATACTTTACCACCAATTTATGATGATTACAATGATGATATTGATATTTTCAGTCCACCTACTATTGAGGAGAAAATTTATTGTGATTACAATATGCCTCCTATATTTGATGATTATGGTGATGAGAATAATAATGAGAGCTATTTTATTGAATTTGCTCCCACTACTTATGAGGAGAGTAATAATCATTATATGCATGTGGCTCATGATAAGAATGTTTTATATGATAGTTATATTGTTAATTTTATGCATGATGCTACTGAAAATTATTATGAGAGAGGGAAACATGGTCTTATACATCTCAAAAATATTAAGTTTCCCCTCTTTATGTTGAAAATTTTGAAGTTGCACCTGTTTTGCTTTCCTATGCTTGTTGCTTTGTGATTTCATGACTTGTTTTCTTACAAGATTACTATGCATAGGAAGTGGGTTAGACTTAAATGTGTTTTTAATTTGCTTCTTGATACTTTCTTTGACTTCAATTCATAATCCTTATGTGAGCATCTCCTCAAGCTATTGTGCCTAACTTAAAGGCGTTAAAGAAAAGTACTTTTTGGGAGATAAGCCCAAGAGTTTTCTTGAGTCTTGGAAGTTATTACTTTAGAAATGAACTCTGCTTATCCTTTTTGGTTTGCTTTTTGTGCCAAGAATGACCTGTAATGAGAGGGAAGTAAGATTTGGGGAGTTGCTGTCCCGAAACAGATTTATGTCCTTCACCAAAAATATTCGTAAGGAGTCTCTGTAACTCGGATTGGTCTCAAAATTTACGAATAAATACCCCCGTATCTTAGCTAACTTCCATTACTTCAACACTTTTTGATTTGAGCAACACAAGATGTTCGAAAAAATCGGTTTCTACCTGCTGGTCTGTTTTGACAGATTTCTGCCATTATTTGCATTTGCTTCTTAATGATTCCTTTTTGAGTTCTATTTAGGTGAATTGAGCTTTTTGAATGAGTTACTACAGTATCTTGTGTTTTTAGTGAAAATCCTTGATGTTTCAAAGCTTTGCCAGAGGTCTAATAACTTTTGAATAAACTAATGTTGCTAATGAAGATTGTGTGAAGTTTTGTGTGAAGGAAAAAATTTCAGGTGTAGAGAGAGAATGATGCAATGAGATGAAAAATAGACAAAATCTCAAGCTTGGGGATGCCACCATGGTGTCACCCCAAGAAATATACAAGAGGTACAAGCGTCAAAGCTTGGGGATGCCCAAGGCATCCCCTTCTTCATCAATAAAAATCTCAGGTCTGTCTAGACACTTCGTTTTTATTGTTTCATGCACAGTTGTGTTGTTCTTGGAGTGTCTTAGTTTTCATTTGCTTTGCTTAGGTTGTTTAGTTCGCTTGAATAAAGTAGTTTGGACCCCCGTTCTCGTTGTGTTGTTTTGCAAATAAGTTGCTTGGTGTTGGAAAGGAGTAGTAAGTTCTTGCTTGAAGTGCAAGAGGAGCTTGAATTGACTATGACTTAGACTTTAGCATGACATGCTAGGTGTTGTTTTGACCTTATGCGTAGTGATTATTGTTGTATCATGTCTTGTTCCAAACAATTGGGATTGCTTAGTGTGCCTTGAAGAAATTATGCGTTGTTTTAGCACACAAAAGCATAGTATTGTGGTATTCTCCTTTGATGCTTTGCTTGGGTTGACTTAGCACATGATCACACCATGTTATGTCTATGACAAGTCACCATTAGCCTCTATGATCATTTAGTCCTTGACTTGTAGTACCACTCTATGTTTTGATTAGTAATGCTTTGTTGCTCTGCATGATTATGGCCATTATGCTCTCTTAGTTGGTTGCTCCCAGTCTTTTGCTAGCCTACACTTGTATGAGTAAGCTCTACTCATGCTTCCATCTTCCAAGAAACCAAGTTATTCCAAAGTGTCCACTATAAACTCCTATGCGAGGTGTGTTACACCATTCCAAGTATATTCTTGTTTTCGGCTATCTTCCAATTAAAAACTATTTTGTTATGTGAAAACTTAGTGATTAAAGCCCTCACAAACTTCATGGCACACTTTATATTCTTTGACCCTAATAAAATTGAACCATTGTGTCTTCTATGTTGTATATTATTGCACTTATACGTTGGAATTAGAAGAACCGTGTTGTCATAGGGAACGTTTTCAACATTGCACTTATACTTTGTACTCAGTTGATATCATGCTCTTTTGTCTATGGATGTCACTGGTGTGAAATAAAGAGGGAACTTGTAATTCCATGGAGTTTGTATCATGTGTTAGAGAAACGCCTAGGCCGCTAGCCTAAGCCATGCCTAATCATGGTGGAAACTTGCAGCATCACCATAGTGACATCTATGAAGCATTCTTATTATAAAAAAAGAGACACATTGAGAAAAGAGGAAAGAGAGAAAAAACACCATATTCCCATGGTAAATAAGAAAATTACTGAGATTCTCATTGTCTTCTTGCCTTGTCATTTTGGTTATGGGATAGCTCCTGTACCATGTGCAAGGGGTACCCCGTTGGCGGTTCTCAATGATATGCAAATACTTACAATGACAAGAACTTACAGGTGACTAAAGTTGAGTAGCATGAGGTGTGTCCCTCGTATTCAAGGGACTTGAGATTGCCAACTTATACTTCCTCAAGCATATACTCCATCTTTGTTCACTTTAACCTCAATCACTTCAATATGCTTATGATAGGGCAATGAGGTTGAAAGCTAACAAGTACCATAATTTTGAGAAGCTCTTTTTGAAACTTGAAATCCCTGCTTCTTATATAAAAGGCCTTTTTTCCACCATTATTGAGTCTCCGCCTTCTACCTTTAGGCACCATTAAGAGATCATAGTTGTCATTCTGTGTGCACTATTCCAAAGCTTATTGATTGATGCATATTGTGATATTACTTGTTCTTGTGCTATTTTTTTCTAGTCACTCTTGTGAACTTTGAAGGTGTCTTATGCATCTATTTGCTACTCTATGAGGGACAAGCTGATTGCCACTATGCTATGCTTTCTGTATGTGAAACAAACAAACATTTTTCAATGCATGTTATTCATGATCTTTATTTGTAGCCTTTCATCTTGCATGCATAGTTACTATGTCCTATTGTTAGAACTCCATCTTTCATGCACATGTTTAGAGTTCTTTGATCCCAGCTTTCAATGCTTGCAAATGGTTGAATATTTATTGTGAGGGTGCATGTCACCTCAAAAATTATTCTTTTTATCACTTACCTACTCGAGGACGAGCAGGAGTTAAGCTTGGGGATGTTGATACGTCGGAAACGTATCTATAATTTTTGATGCTCCATGCTTGTTTAGTATCTACTTTGCTTTGCTTGTCTACACTTTTAGGTGCTTTTTACATGTTTTCTGGTACTAACCTATTAACAAGTTTCCACAGTGCCAGTTACATGTTTTCTACTGTTTTTGGTTTCAGAAAAGTTAGTAAAGAAATATTCTCGAAATTGGACCAGACAAACGTCAAAGTCAATAACTTTCCGTGGGAAAAAAGAATCCAGAAGACAAGATGGAGACGCAAGCCAGGGCAGCCAGAACCCCCCAGGCGCGGGTGGGCCCTGCCCTGCGCCTCGGTAGTTTGACCCTCCTGGTCGCCTCCTTGACCTCCCTCTTCGCCTATAAGAATCCCTTGATGCAGAAACCCTAAGCACCCGATCAAATCTCCATGAAACCGTTTGTAGCCGCCGCCACCATCGTCCCTAGATTGGGGGAGGGAACTTGTAAGTCCATGGAGTTTGTATCATGTGTTAGAGAAACTCCTAGGCCGCTAGCCTAAGCCATGCCTAATCATGGTGGAAACTGGCAGCATCACCATAGTGACATCTATGAAGCATTCTTATTATAAAAAAAGAGACACATTGAGAAAAGAGGAAAGAGAGAAAAAACACCATATTCCCATGGTAAATAAGAAGATTACTGAGATTCTGATTGTCTTCTTGCCTTGTCATTTTGGTTATGAGATAGCTCCTGTACCATGTGCAAGGGGTACCCCGTTGGCGTTTCTCAATGATATGTAAATACTTACAATGACAAGAACTTACAGGTGACTAAAGTTGAGTAGCATGAGGTGTGTCCCTCGTATTCAAGGGACTTGAGATTGCCAACTTATACTTCGTCAAACATATACTCCATCTTTGTTCACTTTAACCTTAATCACTTCAAGATGCTTATGATAGGGGCAATGAGGGTTGAAAGCTAACAAGTACCATAATTTTTGGAAGATCTTTTTGAAACTTGAAATCTCTGCTTCCTTTATAAAAGGCCTTTCTTCCACCATTATTGAGTCTCCACCTTCTACCTTTAGGAACCATTAAGAGAGCATAGTTGTCATTCTGTGTGCACTATTCCAAAGCTTATTTATTGATGCATATTGTGATATTACTTGTTCTTGTGCTATTTTTTTCTAGTCACCCTTGTGAACTTCGAAGGTGTCTTATGCATCTATTTGCTACTCTATGAGGGACAAGCTGATTGCCACTATGCTATGCTTTCTGTATGTGAAACAAACAAACGTTTTTCAATGCATGTTATTCATGATCTTTGTTTATAGCCTTTCATCTTGCATGCATAGTTACTATGTCCTATTGTTAGAACTCCATCTTTCATGCACATGTTTAGAGTTCTTTGATCCCAACTTTCAATGCTTGCAAATGGTTGGATATTTATTGTGAGGGTGCATGTCACCTCAAAAATTATTCTTTTTATCACTTACCTACTCGAGGACGAGTAGGAGTTAAGCTTGGGGATGTTGATACGTCGGAAACGTATCTATAATTTTTGATGCTCCATTCTTGTTTAGTATCTACTTTGCTTTGCATGTACACACTTTTAGGTGCTTTTTACATGTTTTCTGGTACTAACCTATTAACAAGTTGCCACAGTGCCAGTTACCTGTTTTCTGCTGTTTTTGGTTTCAGAAAATTTAGTAAAGAAATATTCTCGGAATTGGACGGGACAAACGTCAAAGTCAACAACTTCCCGTGGGAAACAAGAATCCAGAAGACGAGACGGAGACGCAAGCCAGGGCGGCCAGAACCCCCCTAGGCGCGGGTGGGCCCTGCCCCGCGCCTCGGTAGGGTTTGATCCCCCTGGTCGCCTCCTCGGCCTCCCCCTTCGCCTATAAGAATCCCTCGATGCAGAAACCTTTTTGTGTACATCTTCATCATCAAACGTGAAGCCGGACATAGCAAGGAAGAACTTAGGACATCCCTCTGGCTGGCCGACAAGTTACGTACCCGGACTTCCTTGATAGAGCCGCCGCTGAAGCCTCGTCATGGAGATCCCAGGCCTCCCTTTCCTCCGACCTCGACGCTTCTCGCGCTATAAGGCGGATCGAATGGTTCGTAGAGACAGGTTTGACTGGCTTGGACCTAGACATGTGTTGGTTCATCAGGCGAATCCAACCTTTGCAACACCGCGCGAAGCTCATGCACGAGTATACCCGCGACAAAAGGGATAGTCTTCGCATCTCCGTGGACAACTTCTCGAGCGACTCCGTCAAGCTCCGTCTTAAGGACATCGTCAAGGTGAAGGATAAGAAGCGTGGATTCACCATCACCTACGACATGTTCATAGACGGCAAGTTCCCAAAGGTAGGTATTTATTTTCCGTGTTCGACATATACTCCAGTTCTTCCGTCTTGCATATGTCATCTAACACGGTGATTTCTTACTTAACAGCTTAGCGATCTACAGGAGGGCAACCTGGCTGCCCAAATCTACGATCCAAAGATGAAGGAAGTCATGGTCGTGTCCGACGACGAAGTTCCGTTGGCGCGAAAGCGGAAGAGCTCCACCTCTGACGCTACCGACGAAGGTAAGAAGAAGAAGATGGAGGGTGGAGCCTCCAAAAAGACTACCGCCGCCCTGGAGGCGGAAAAGAGAAGAATTACCGGGATCCCCTTTGCCAAAGCACCCCCACTTGTGTAAGCTTCTCATTCTCCGACATTTCCTATTTATCTGTCTTGCTCATGTACTTATGCATTTTGGACGTTTCAGGAAGAAAGCCACGACTATCCTAAAGAAGACCTCCAAAACTTTGGGGGCTTCTCGAAATATCAAGGACATGCTGCATCGCGACGCCTCCCCCACCATCACCCCTGCCACTCCTGCCGTCAAGCCCTCGTCTGCCCCGACAAGCTCACAAGCTAAGGAGGCATCTAGCCCTTCCTCCATGGAAGTGGACTTAGGTGCTTCTACCGAGGTTGCAGTTGTCGGCGAACAGGCAACACAGGAGAGTACCACTCAACAAATGGTTGAAGCTCCGGCTAAGGATGACATCGGTGGCGGCAAGGCGGTGGTGGAAGCTGGTACTTCTGCAGAAGGCGGCGCCCTTGCTCCCCAGAAACCTTTTGAGTTCCCAAAGATAGTCTACCCGGCACTTACGCCGAGTAGCACAACTCTGGTTCCTGGAGCAGCACCGACATCTCCGACGTGCGGTCTTGAGGAGCTCCTCCGACAAGCAGAAATCTTGCGAGGAAACAACATCTCCTTTGGCAAGATGCTGGTCAAGAGTGCTATAAACCTCAAGATCATTGCACTTGTAAGTTTTATTTGCCTTTTGCATTTCATATGCGTATCCCACTGTAGCCCCCGAGGATGTAGATGGAAAATCATAGGCTTTTGCGTCTAGATGCTCTAAGAGTGACTAAGCTAGAAAACTTCTCACTGTAGCCCCCAAGCATTTAGATGGAATGAATTATTCCGACTAGATGCTTTAAGAGTAGCATGCGTAGTGTTTATAAATTTCATTACTGTAGCCCCCAAGCTTCTAGTTGCAACTGAATTAGTTCCGACTAGATGCTTTAAAGAAAGCTAAGCATATGTCTGAGTTAAAAACTTTATACTGTAGTCCCCAAGCTTCTAGTTGTAACTGAATTAGTTCCGACTAGATGCTTAAAGAAAGCTAAGCATATTGTTAAGTAAAAAACTCTCGTTGTAGCCCCCAAGCATCTAGGTGGAAAATTTCCGGCTAGGTGCTCCAAGCAGACCAAACAACGCTTTAACTTTGTCCTTTTTTCCACAGAACGAGAATGCTCGGAGGGGCATGGCAAATGACAAGTACCAGAAGATGCGCGCAGATCTTGAAGCCGAAAAGGGTAAAACTGCCATCTTGAAGGAACAGATCATCAAAAACAAGAGTCTGTTTTATTTTTGCGCATTACATCTTGGTTTTGTGCCTATATTCTCCGAGTACTCACTGTGTATTTTGCTTTCTCCGACTTGCAGAACATGTTGCCAAGGCCAAGGACATTGTCGAGCAATCCAAGCACATTCAGCAGTTGGATAGCGAGAACAAGATCCTTAAGGAGGAGATAAAAGACATGCTGAAAATGCATGAGGAATCAATGAAGGCCTTGCAGGACTCCGCCACCGAGGAAATCAATCGCTTGAAGGAGGAGATTGCGATCTTAAAAGATCAGAAGCAAGCTGTCGATGAGCAGAATCAACGCCATAGCGAGGCGTATAAGCTCCTCCAACAATAGAAAGATTCTTTGGTGTCGTGGGAATGGCCACGGCAGATGCTGCCATAGGCAGCGAGTAGTAGAACGAGGGGCAAGGGCGGCCAGCCATCTGTGGTGCGAGATGAGGGCAAAGACACAGGGTTTTACCCAGGTTCGGCCCCCCAGAGGGTAAAGACCTACTCCTGCTAGATTGTATTATGGAGGTGTTTACAATGAGCGAACTCGGCGGCTAGGCGGCGAGTTGCTTGGGTGTATGAGGGAACGTCCTCTACTCACCCCATAGGGAGGTTTATATAGGCTCACCTCCCCTAGGGTTTACATATCTCAACCGATTGATTCTGACTTGATGTCGTTTAACCTAGACCGACTGGGCCTATCTACTACTTTGGGCCTTCAACTTCCATGCTGATACCTTCTTTGGGCTTTGATCCACTCGCCGTTCTGCAGCCCACTCAGACCCTTGGGCGGTCGGGAAACGTCCCGAGTATACCCCAATAGGCGTATCCCCATCAGTAGTCCCTGAGGCCGTCGTTGATTAGGCGTGAGTGGCTGCTGGCAGTCGGAGTATACGGCTTCAAGCTGGCATCCAGTCGAATCGTCGGCGGGCTCCTGTATAAAGGAAAAAATCCGGCGAACTGAGTCGCGTCTTGGCGAAGTCGAGCCAGCGAGACCGGTCTCGGCGAGTGACTTAACGAGCCGAGTGGCTGGAGTTGGACCGTCGAGCGTGGTCAAACTAGCCGTTAAGGTAACTCAACGGTAACCGGGCGTAATCATCGCTACGCACGCCCCGATTTGGCGGGCAACTCCGCTATATAAGAGGAATGGTAGGCTATCGCAGAGCCAACCGCCCACCATTTCTTCCGTGCGCGCATCTCCTTCCTTTGCTCCGCGATCCAATCGACCGAAATCTTCGATCCCAACCAACCTCTTCGCCATGGCCTCTCCACCGAACCTTGGGGCGATCCAAATGCACAAGGGCGCAAGCCTGGCCTGCTCGAGGAGGCCGGAATCCTGCGAGCCGGTTGGCGTATCCCGGAGAAACGACCCCAAACCGCGAGAGAGAGTTTGTCCGCTTCACCGATCATCTCGGCGGGGTTAGTTTCCACATCTCTGTTCTTCCGGCGTTTTGCGCCTACTACGAGATCCAGCCCTCGATCTGGGTCCCCCACATCGGCAGCTCGCCATCTTCGTGGCGTTCGTGCTATGCTACGGCCCTACTTTCCCTTGTGGCAAGATCTGTTCCATGGACGGATCAGCGCGAGGCGGCCCAATGCTAGCGGGCGGCCCGACATTCCAACTCAAATCCAAAGCTTCCTTCTTGACGATGTTGCCGGCCAAAGCAATGAGCGGCTGGAAAAAGTCATGGTTCTATGTGACCGAGGCGACTCCGGAGGGCGGCGATCCGCGTACTCGCCAACCGCCCGAGCCACGCCATCTCCGGTCGGCAAGCTTCCGACGACCAGCGGATGGTCGTCGATGAGATGCTCCAGACCATCCGTGGTCCGAAGAAGAAGGGCTCGGACAATAAACTTGTACAATTGTTGGCTTGGCGGCTCGTCCCGCCTAACGCGATCATTACATGTACCAAGACACGGGCGAGACTCGACGAAGCCTGCCTCGAGTGGAAGCGGAGGACTACCTCTCGGCGTTGAAGAAGATCACCAGGCAGCAAGATATCGCGGATGCGCAGGTCCCTCACACCGCTGAGCGTCCGACGGTAATTTCTTTGTCTTGTTCGCAGTCGCAGCGTATGCAGTCGCGGTAATTCTAACTCTGTTTCGTATTCATCGCAGCTGTTCCAAGTGGTGGAAGGGTGGCTCCCACCCGCCGATGACGAGAGCCCCGGGCCATCTGCCCGGGATAGAAGCGAGTCGCCACCCGCCAGGGACAACAAGGACGACGAGGATGAGTCCGAAGAGGAAATTGCCCCACTGGTCCGAAAGACCCGCGGGCAACGTCAGCGCGAAATCGAAGCGAGCAGGAGCCTCGAGCGCCACGACGACGACGAGCTCCCAGAGACGACCTCGCGCCGCCAGGCCACTCCTTCGAAGAAGAAGAAGAAGGAAAAGGAGGCGAGGGCCCCCCCGAGGAGGAAAACGAAGCCGCCGAAGATGGCCTCGCCGTCGCACTCAGCGAGCAGTTCTGATGCTCACACGGCGGCCGGTGAAGGCGGCCCGGCGACAACCGCGCTAGATGCGCCATCTCCGAAGTGCTGGCCTCAATGCCTCCGCCATTCGCCGGTCTGGGTTAGGAAGGCTCGGTGGCGACTTCGCCTCGCAAGGAGGTCCCGAACGTGGCGGTCTCGCCCGCACGGAGGCTCCGGCCGCAGCGTCTCCAATTCGCGAGGAGGCCCCTGCCGAAGGCGTCCCAGAGGCGCCAGCCGCGACCTCAACGACGAAGAAGCCGTCCGTGTATTGGGCCCGACGTCCTGAACTGGGCTTAGTCGCCGGTGGGCCCCGACTGGAAAAAACCGGCCTTACGTGCGGGCTGCGTTTCCATCGCCAAGTGAGTGCATTCGGCCTTCTCTATTTTCTATAAGTACTTCGATTGTCTTTTATTGATTTGATTTGATATACAGGACCGGAGTGAAAAAGATGGGCCACCCGACCGTGGCTAAGGTACCATCCGCCGCTAGCGAGGAGGATCCTTCCCGTAAGAGGAAAGTGGATGAAGTCGCCGTCTCAGCGAAAGGCAGCAAGAAGGCCAAGGGTGACGATATAAATCGCCGTCTCTCGCCGACCCCGGCACCGCCGGACCCGTAGTGGAAGCAACCCGTCTGAAGGCGATGGCGTTTCCTTTAGACCTAGGAGGCGACCTCCTTTGGGGCGGGTGCCTCGATCGCTACCTTCCCCGCTGCCAAAGCGGCCACGGCAAGCGGGCTGCGCCCGAGCCTCGCTCGAGGACCGCCGGCTGAAGTCGACCAACGTCGCGGGCACACGCCGGCGCTGCTTGCGTCTGTCGACGCAATACAACTCCATGGCATGCTTGGTGCAGCCATCCAGGTACCTCCAGTCCCCGAGGATCAGGTCGGTGCTTAGTAGCGGCTTGATTCTTATAGTTTCTCGTTTTGTACTTTCGCATCCAGTCCCCGAGTGCGCGCAGCGCTAAATTTTAGCGGGTGGGTACGAGTAATTCGTGATCGCCGGTCCCGAGTGCGCTCGCTAAATTTTAGCGGGTGGGCCCGAGTAATTTCGTGATTGCGGTCCCGAGTGCTTTTCGCTAAATTTTAGCGGGTGGGCACTGAGTAATTTTCGTGTTCGCTGACTTTGATGACGTGCAGGGTCTGCAGCTGGAGTCGGCGGAGCGATTGGCTGCGAAACAGCGTGCTGAGAAGGAGCTGGCTACTATCCAAGAAGAAAATAAGGAGCTTCAGGCTGTTGCTTGTGAGGTGGCTCGCCAGAGCTTGTCCTCGGGTGATTTGGTGGTGGTGCGATCTGCGTTAAGTCTTCTTGAGCATAGGGTCGCCGACCTCGGCCTTGAATGCGGGAGGCAAAGAAGAAGCAAGCTCGTGAGCAGGCGAGCTAAGGCCGCCATTGCGCGGAGGAAGACCGCAAGGTGTCGGAAGCCCTCATTGTTGGGCTTCGGGCGATCATACGCCGCTTGAGCTTCATCACGGACTCGCCCGCCGCTGCTTGGTGAGTCTGTCTTCCTTTCTTCAGGTTGTATTGTTTGTGGTTTCCGTGGTGCTCATAATTGTCTCCTTCTCGCAGGTCGTGTTATTGGTAGCCAAGAAGAAGCGAGCTCTCTTGACGCGAGGAGTGCGTAAGCATGCTCGTCGACTCGGCGCTGTCGGCGGCGATGCATCGCGCCTACATTCAAGAGATGTCGCCCAGAGGTTATTCGGTGACCTCGTTGAGGTGTGGGAGTATTTGGAGAAGGCGCCCATGATCGTAGAGTTCATGACGCGGTCGGCGTTTGGCGTGGGCGTCGACAATGAGCCTTGGACTCGCCCACTTCCCGAGGATTTCGACCTCGGCGATGACGAGTGGGTATCCTTCGGCCGGCGCGGTGGATCTGTCGAGGTTCTCAAGTTGCGAGAGCGTGCCGCGTACTCGGGCGTTGCGGGCGATGGCGACCTCCTTCCCTACCAGGAAGCGGTCGTCGCGCGAGCGACCTCGAGCCGCCGCATCGTGACTTCAAGGTTGAGCAACCTTTCCGCTCGGCGATGGCGTGTGGTGACGACGTATCCGTCAAATCCGTGACACCGCGTTCATCCGTAGGCGCCGGGATTCTGGCGCGTCGTCGTCGAAGCCTGCAGAATAGGATAGTTTGCCTAGATGTGTTAGCAACAGTTCTGCCATGCGGGCATAATTTGTAATATAAGACAATGCGATATGCGATTGAATGGAACGTTGTGTTCATTTTGCTATTTGTTTGTGTGTTTTGGATTGATTTTGGATGAGTCCCCGAGCGCGTCCGCCCTTTTGTGGGGTTCACCTCGTATATGATGTTTGTTGTTATCATGTGTTTTGTTAGTTTAGTCGGCTCGCCCGAGCTCGGAGAGCCAGTCGCAAGGCGACTCCCTTGAGTGCTCTATACTTTACCGTTTTCCGTCTGTGAGCGGGTCGGGTGGCCGAGTCCCGGCGTGGTACTTGGTAGTTCAAGGCGCGACTCGAGGGTGGTTGAGGACTGGCGTTGGTGTGAGCGTCACTCGCCCGGGGTCGATCGCGTGGCGAGTCTGGGTATGCTCTCTTACTTGGCGTTTTCCGACCGATCGCGATTAACTGGTATTCGATCCCGAGCGTGGTACTTAGTCGCTTCACGCCGAGGATGCGGAGGACCGAGGTCGCCGTGAAGCGAGGGCAGTTGTCTTGGTTCGTAAAACCAGTCGAGCTAGGCGACTCAATGGGGCTCCGGTTGGCGTTTTTAAGTGACGACGAAGACCTGAAATGACTCGGTGCTCTTATATCGCTTTACTTAGCCGTGCGTCGCTGTACCAAAGGTTGACTTCGCATTTTAGCATGACGCTGTTTATTACGAAAAGTAGTGGCACAAGGCATGGAGAGTAGACGCAATTTGCGATGCGTTTCTTTTATTTCATAGCGATCGGAGTACATGTGGGGTTCTAGGAGTAGAACTTCCGGAGGAGATTTACATTCCATGGCCGCTGACGTCGAGTTCGCCGTCCCCGAGACGTCGATGAGGTAGTAGGCGTCGTTGCATCTGGCGCCCGATAGCGAACGGGCCTTCCACGGAGGAGAGCTTGTGCGTGCCCTTCTTGTCTGGATGAGGCGTAACACGTGTCGCCTTCTGGAAGGTGCGGGTTTTCACCGTCGGCTGTGGTAGCGCGGAGCCCTTGCTGATAAATGGCGGTACGCGATCGAAGGGTCGCGTGCTTTCGAGTTGGTCGAGCCCATCTTGGCGGGCCAGCTCGTTTGACCTCCGTATAGTGGACGACCAGCGAGTCGTGTTCGAGGTCGGTGGGCATGGCCTTGGCGCCCGTAGACCATGAAGAAGGAGTGAATCCGTCGACGACTGACCGAGGTGCGGATTCCCGGATGACGGAGGTAGCTCTTGACCCGGCATCCAGGTGCGCTCGAGTGGTACCAGGTCGGACGGGCCGTGGAGGATGCTTTGGTTGGCTCGTTCCTGGCCGTTGGACTCGGGTGTCGACGCGAGGTCGAGCGGATGTGGTGCTCTTCGCAGATTCGGCCATTGCTCCCTTGGCAAAGTTTGTGCCGTTGTCGTGATGATGCTGTTGGGGAACCCGTGGCGGTATATGAGCTCGCGTAGGAACTTAGTGGCGGTCTTCCGTCGCATTTCGGACTGGCTTGGCCTCCACCCACTTCGTGAATTTGTCGACGGCGACTAGCAAGTGGGTGTAGCGGAGGGCCTTCTTGAAGGGCCTACCATGTCCATGCCCACAGCGAATGGCCGGTGATGGGGATTGTTTTGAGCGCGAACTTGATGCGTGCGTCGGTTGGCGTGCCGGCACCCGGCGCATCGCTGGACGATATCGGCGGCGTCTGCGTGTGCGGTGGGCCAGTAGAAGCCGTGTCGCATAGCCTTGGTGACCAGGGCCTTGCGGCGTGGTGGCGCGATCGCTGAGTGGATGTCGTGGATTTTGCGTCCTTGATCGGTTGGGCCAACGTTGGAAGACGCGGTGACGCTGCGCTTGTGTAGCTCGCCGTCGATGATGGTGTAGGACTTGCATCGGCGAGCAATCATTCGACGTTGTCTCGTCTCGCCGGCGGTGCGGTTTCGGTAGGCGATGTAGGGCTTGGTCCAGTCGTCTGGCTCGGTTATGAGTGCGACCAAGGCTGCCTCTGGTTGGAGTGGGGCTCCGATGTCGATCTCCTCGGGGAGAGGCGATGGTTTGAGATTGTGTCGAGGAACACGGCGGTGGTGCGAGTCGACCCGATTCGAGAGAGGGCGTCGGCCTCCTCATTTTTCCGCCTGTCGATCCACTCGACAGAGTAACCGGTGAAGTGGCCGCCCAACTTATCCACCTCTTGGCGATACGCCGCCATGGTGGGGGAGATGGCGTCGCAGGTGCCGGCGACTTGTCCCGCAACGAGGAGTCTCCGTAGCATCGAGGCGATTGACGCTCATCTCCTTGCGGCTCGCGTGCCGTGGAGTAGGGCCTCGTATTCAGCCATGTTGTTGGTGCAGGCGTGAATTGAGGCGGAGGATGTAGCGAGCTTGTCGCCCTTTGGTGAAGTCAGCACTATCCTCGCTCTGCGCGTCCGCGTTCTTGGACCCGTCGAAGTGCAGGCTCGATGGAGAATGCGGCTTCTGGCTTTGGGCCTCTTCCCGATCGGCGATGAAGTGCCGGTGCTGTGACTTAATCGCCCTTGGCTCGTATTTAATGTTGTGGACGCCCGATCTCGGCCCACTTGGCGACTCCGGTCGCCTCGCGATTCGGATGATGTCTTGTAGTGGTGCCGAGGAGGACCGTGATCGGGTGCTCCTGGAAGTAGTCTGCGGCGCCACGAGCCTGAAGACCGCGTATACCAGTTTTTGATATGTGGGTATCGCTGGCGCGACTTCGGTGAGGACCTCGCTGATGTAGTACACGGCTGGACGGCGCTCCTTTCCTTCCTCTGGTCGTTCGACAACCATTACGGCAGACGACGGCGCTTTCCGCCGCGACGTAAACCAGCATAGGCTCTTTGTCGGTGGTGCGGCGGTAGTGGTGCGGCGTAGCACCTTTTAAGGTCGCGGGCCGTCATCCGCCTCCTTGTCCCTTTGGAAGGTGGGGTTCTTCTTGTCGAGCGGTATAGGGCATCGCCTTTACCAGCGGGGATGAAGCGACGAGCCGCTACACGCCGGCCAGCTTCGGCCGCGCAGCACTCGGGTTTGCGACGCAGGCGATCGTGTCGATCTTCGTTGGGTTTGCCTCGATCCCTCGTTTGGAGACGACGTACCCGATGGTTGCCGGTGGTACACCGAAGGTGCACTTGCTGGTTGAGCTTTATCTTGTACCTCCGTAGATTGGCGAAGGTCTCCGCTAGGTCGGCGAGTAGGTCGCCTTGGCGGATTTCACGACCACGTCGTCGATGTAGACGTGGATGTTGCGCCAATTTGGCTCGCGAGGCATTCTTGCATGCACCGCTGGTAGGTTGCCCGGCGTTCTTGAGGCCGAAGGTCATGGCGGTGTAGCGAAGGCTCGAATGGCGTGATGAACGCCGTCTTCTCCTCATCCTCGACAGCCATTTTGATCTGGTTGTACCCGGAGTAGGCGTCGAGGAAACATAGCGACTCGAACCCGCGGTTGAATCGATTATCGATCGATCCGTGGGAGACGAATCGCCTTTAGGCGGTGTTGGTTTGTGTAGTCGATACACATTCTCCGGTCCGTTTTTCTTCTCGACCAGGACTAGGTTTGCCAGCCACTTGAGTATTTGATTGGCGGATGAAGCCGCAGCGAGTAGACGCTGCACTTCCTCGGCGATTGCTCGGCGTTCTTCGTTGAAGGGCCGTAGCGATCGCTGACGGGTCGCACTTTGGGGTCGGCGTTTAATTTGTGCTCGGAGCTCCCTAGGGACACCGGGCATGTCGGAGGGTTTCCATGCGAAGATGTCCTGTTCTCACGGAGGAACTCGATGAGCGCCTTCCTGCTGGGCTCATGCTGTCCCGATCGTCACCGTCTGTGAGTCGCTGGGACCAGCTCGGCGAGTGTGCGTCGTGGCCTCAAAGGTTGAGGTGTTTGCGCCCTCGAGTTTGGCTTCTTGAGTTTCGTGAGATCGTCATTGTTAACCCCGCCGCATTTGGCGAGCTCGTCGGCGTGATTAGTTTCGCCGCGATGACGGCGTCGGCGAGTTCGGCTCCTTTGGCCTCGCATTCGGCCATGTCGGGTCGCCGTGGATGGTGATGACACCGCACGGGGGAGCTTCATTGCGTTATCGCGTAGTGGGGCGCCATGAATTTAAGCGCTGGCGCCCAGCGATGGTAGGGGCTGTCAAGGGCACCAGCTCGAAGACGATCCGCTCGTGCGGAAGTTTGCCGAAAGTGACCGGCGTGACTTTGCCGATCGGGTACGCTTCCGACCGGGACGGCGCCGTGGAACGTAGTGTGGGTTGTCTCGATCGATCGCGGGAGCCGCAGCCATGAAGGTGTCGAGGTAGAGGATGTTGATGGAGCTGCCGCCATCCATCGTGTCTTGGGGAGCCGAGTCGCCAACCTTGGGCTTGACCACCAGGCGACTCGCCCCGGTACTGGCGCGCGTGGCGAGTGGTCTTGCCGGCTCCAGGTGATGGGTTGTTCCGACCAGTTCAGGAACTGGGGGACGTCTGTTTGGGCCACCGCGTTGATGGCGACGGCGCGGGCGATGACCTTCTTCTCACGCTTCGTGTTGAAGCCCGTGAAGGTGTGGAGCGAGCCGGCTACTTTGCCGAATTTGCCGCCATTTGGCGGGTCGTTGTCGGTGTCTTCCGCTGCTGCGTGCCTTCTCGATTTCCCGAGGGTGTGGCGATCGGCGGTGGTGTGCGTTATGGCTTTCCTTCGCCGTGAAACGCACATGGTTGGTTAAGGAGTGCCGCGATCGAACCTTGGCTTGTTCTGTAATTGCCGCCATCGCGCCGTTGCCCTCTGTCATGGCGGTAGCTCTTGGGCTCGCGTTATGCGTGCCCGTTAGCGGCAAGTCGACTTCGCCCGTCGTGCGGCACTTGCTCGTGAGGCGGTGCCGTAGCGTAGTTCGGTTCGGCGTCCGCCGTCGCCGCCTGCGCGGCGTTGCCTCCTGACTCGTTGTCGATTTCTTGGTTGGGGTCCTCCTCGCGTGCTTGGCGATCTCGAGGAGGTCGGGGATGTTGTCGAGTGTGCGGGCGTGTCGCTGAGCTTGGCGACTAGAGGCTCGTGGCGCACGAGGTCTTGAAGCAATGGATCGCGGTGTCCGGTGGATGCCGACCGCTGTACCAGAGCTCTTGCCACCGTTGGACCCGAGCTTGAAGTCGACTCGCGAGGTCCCCGGACGATCGCTCCGTGTCCTCGATGGTGGTGCGCGGTGTAGGAGCACTCGAAGTGCTGGCGAAGGCATCTCGCATTTCTCCCGTGAGTCGACATCGCCCCGGGGAGCGCGTTGATCCATTGCCCGCACGTCCCTCCATCATCGCGGGAGGTAACGGGCGGCGTAGGTCGTGTGACCCGCGATCCCCATTGCCATGAGGTATGTGTCAAGCCGATCATGGGTCGACGAGGAGTCGATTTTTCTATCTCCTTTGGCGCCTTGAAGTTTGGCGGGTACTTTTCGCCTCGGATCATTGGTCCGAAGCACTTAGGCCCTAGTCGATCGAGTGACCCATAGGCTCGCCATCGCGCGATTAGTTAGGTGTGCCGCAAGTCGCTTCGGGCTGGCGTCGCGCCAGTTTTGGTTGTTGATGATGTGAGTGCGCGTCGATGGGTTGTCCGTTAGCGGCGACGGTTGGTCGCCGCCCGGGATCGTTAGGAGAGTGCCGCGTTCACGGTCGGCATTGAGCTGCAGTGGCTCGTGGCGGGCAATTGAGGGTGTTTGCCGGGCGGCCGCTGAGGCCGCTCTTCTGAGGAGCGAGTATACTCGCCTTTGCGGTCGGCGCTCTTTGTTGCTCCACGCTTTGCGAGCAGGGCCTTGACGTCTGGATTTGTAAGGCGCCGCCGGTGGCCGTGATGCTATCGGCGCTGCTCGGCTGCCACGAGGTTGTCCATCGGGTGGAGAATGGGAGGCCGTCGCCTCGCCTCCGTGAGGAGACGACTATATCCGCTGGTCCTCGGAGGTGCGGTTGGGTGGTGGGGCACCCATCGCCGTCGATCTGGCGGGGTCGGTGCTTCCTCCCGTGGCGCGCGTTCTCGCAGATCGCGCCGCTATCGAGCCGGGTCGTTTCGTCGCCGGTTCGTGGCGCGCTGAACGGTGGGGTTCAGCGTGACCTGATCCGCTGGTGGTGGTAGCGTGATGCTTCTGCGCCACTTGCTCGAGGCGAAATTTTTCGCTCCGCCTGCTTTGCATCTTGCCTCCGCCAATTTCAGGCGGAGTTCCTCGACCTCCGTTGCCGTGGCGTTAGGAGGGATTGGGGTGGATAAAGGATCCTCCGGCGGATCGGCGCCGGTGGCCATATAGGTCGCGGCATGGCGACCGGTTCCGTCGTGGAGGTCGGCGGAGTTTTCCGACCCGGAGTCGAATTCGAAGATCCCAAGGATGGAGGGGTCCTCGAAATCTCCCGCGTTGGAGACCTGGGCGATGGAGCCCGCGGACGAGGCCGCGGTGATGGATCCGGCGAGTGACGCCGGGGTCGCCGAGTCGGCGTCGTCCGTGAGGGCCACATCTTCTGCGGCCGCTGAGTTCCCGGCCACGTTGCTGTGGGCCGAGTTGTACTCGGAGGCGAGGCGGTGGATCGTGCGGACCTGGCTCTCAGAGAGCCGATCGCGTGGTGGCGACTCGCGGATGCGAGCCGAGTCCTCCGAGGTGATGACGTCGGTGAGGCCGACGAAGAGGCTGATCGTGCCGATTTAGGTGATTACGCGGCGTGACGTCGCCGCCGGGACGTAGATGCTCGGCAAGATCTGGAGCATCTCGCCGATCGCTATCATACGGCCGGTGGCGACCATCTCGTTGATGGGCAGATTGGATCTCGCCGCAGAACACCGGCCAGACCGGCCAGGCCCCACGGTGGGCGCCACTGTCGTGGGAATGGCCACGGCAGATCTTTGCCGCAATAGGCAAGAGTAGTAGAACGAGGGGCAAGGGAGGCCAGCCATCTGCGGTGCGAGATGAGGGCAAAGACACAGGGTTTTACCCAGGTTCGGCCCCCCAGAGGGTAAAGACCTACTCCTGCTAGATTGTATTATGGAGGTGTTTACAATGAGCGAACTCGACGGCTAGGCGGAGAGTTGCTTGGGTGTATGAGGGAACGTCCTCTACTCACCCCATAGGGAGGTTTATATAGGCTCACCTCCCCTAGGGTTTACATATCTCAACCGATTCGGTTACAGCTTCGGTAATCGTTTAACCTAGACCGACTGGGCCTATCTACTCGCCTGGGCCTTCAACTTCCAGTCGCCTGATACCTTGCTGGGCTTTGATCCACTCGCCGTTCTGCAGGCCCACACGCCAGCCCTTGGGCCAGTCGGAAACGTCCCGCCGAGTATACCCCAGTAGGCGTATCCCCATCATTTGGCGGACACCCTCTAGCAAGCTGAGGCCAGCATTTTCAGTAAGTTTTCTCCATCTTGGATTTCTGTAGTCTGGATACTTTGAATTGTTGAACTCATGCGCTCCTTGTCGGAATTTGCAGCTCCTATGGGTTTAACCCGATCGCCTCCTCCAACCAAGGAATGCATGGTTCTTTCTGGCAACTTTATCAACACCGCCATCACGCAAGCCAAGGAGATTGCCAAGCCCCTCCATATAAACATCAAGGCATTGGACTCCGTGGCAAAGTACTCGGAGATTCTGCATCGAGCCCCCGAGCGTATCACAACCTGGAAAGCTTCATGTGCACGGGCTGGCGCAAGGATGGCGCTGTCAATGGTGAAGGCACACTACGAAGGTGCCGACATCGACACGGTGACCTCTGGCATTCCCGACGTCGACGATGATGGCAAAGAAATTAACCATGAAGCCATCTTGTCGTCACTCGCGGGCTATGACACCAGAGTTGCCGAGTTAGTGGATGTTGACGTCGTCGTGCCCATGAACATCATCGACAGCGGCAACCAAGATTCCTCTGAGTCCCACCACAACGCCAACTTCGAGAGTGGCTCTCCGGCTGGTGATGACGCTGCCTCCAAGTCACCTGCGCCAAAGGAGTGAAAAACAACTTTGTAATATTTGTTTCACCTTTGGTGTATATGCGGAAAAAACTTTGTTTATGTAACTTAAGGCGGAAAACAATGGTTGTTATTTCCTGCTGCTCAAGAACTAATTTCCAGCATGTATATATTTTTTAAGCAAGTGCTGGCTTATCCATTACTTTGGTTCTTATGCTTGACTTTTTCGTGAGTCGGAAGACTCGTTGTCGGAACCATGCGCTTAGGTGATGATTCCCAATGGCACCGTCAATAACCTGAGCACAAAATCGCCGACAATAAGTGCTGAAAGCCACTACTCCAGAATCCACATAAAACGACAAAGAACGTGTAGACCAGAAAACATAAGCTAACGACCGTAGACAGAATTTTCACAAGTGCAATCGCAAAGCTTGTGCATAAAGGTTTTACATGATCAAAAAATGAACACTAAAGGAGGTAAAAGACTCAGAAATATGAGTGAACCACAGAGCTTTATTTCATTGATCATATAAGAGATACACGATTAGATAAAAAATGCTCAGTTTAAAAAGGACGTAGCTGTGCTATGTTCCATGGCCGATCAAGCTCCGGGTAGTCATCATCCGGGTCACGTTGCTTACGCTTATGATCCTCATTGGGTCTATCCTTCAATTCTCGATTGTCAACGAGGTAGTAAGACCCATTGATTAGCGCCTTGCTTATGATGAACGGTCCTTCCCATGGCGGGGATAGTTTGTGTGACTTCTTCTGCTTAAGTCGGAGCACCAAATCCCCCTCTTTAAACGAGCGATGCCAGACGCGGCGACTATGGTAGCTGTGTAGCTTCTGCTGGTAGATGGCGGATATTTGGCATGCCAAAACACACTCCGCCTCGAGAAGGTCCACATCTAGGCGTCTGGATTCTTCAGCGTCATCTTCGTCGTAGGCGGCAACTCTTGGTGAATCGTGAAGAATGTCGGAAGGCAGGATGGCTTCTGCTCCATATACCATGAAGTAAGGGGTGTAGCCGGTAGATCTGTTGGGTGTAGTTCGTAAACTCCATAGTACAGATGGAAATTCTTCCGCCCAGGCTCTAGCTGCTCTATGTAGCGGTGCCTCAAGACGTGGCTTGATTCCCTGCAGAATTAATCCATTGGCTCGCTCAACCTGACCGTTGGACTGTGGGTGTGCCACAGATGCAAGGTTAAGTCGAATGTCTTTCTACCAACAATAAGCCTCCACTTCTCTGAGTGACAAATTGCTGCCATTGTCGGTGATAATGCTATGTGGGAGACCAAATCTCACCACTAGATCCCGGACAAACCTGAGGGCAGTTGCCCCATCAAGCTTTCTAATGGGTTTAGTTTCTATCCATTTAGTGAATTTATCAACTGCTACAAGCAAATGCGTAAACCCACAAGGTGTCATCTGCAACGATCCCACCATGTCTAGCCCCCAGACTGCAAACGGCCAAGTTATTGGTATTGTTCGCAATTCGTCAGCAGGAACATGTGGTTGTCGGGCATAATACTGGCATCCCATGCATGTCTCAACCAGCTTGTTTGCCGGCCTTCATGTCAGCCAGTAGAATCCTTGCCGGAAGGCTTTAGCGACCAATGATCAAGGAGCGGCGTGATGCCCGCAATCTCCGAGATGGATTTCGCGTAGGATTTCCATACCTTCTAGCTGGGAAACACACTTTAGGTATACACCAGTAGTGCTCCTTTTGTAGAGTTTCCCATTGATTATGGTATAACCCTTTGCTCATCGTACTATTTGTCGTCTTTCGACTTTGTCGTCGGGCAAAGTTCCGTGTTCGAGATATTGCATGAACGGTTTTGTCCAAGCCGGATGGACCTTAGTCACCATGTTGACGAAAGAGTCAGCTCTATCCGGGTTGTCGATGTCGGCTCCCCTCACAGATGGTGTGCGCAGATGCTCTAGGAAAACTCCTGGCGGAATTTGCTTGTGCCCTGATCCAAGCTTAGACAGCAGATCAGCCGCCTCATTCTGCTCCCTAGGTACATACTTGACTTCGTAGCCCAAGAAGCTCTTGGCTATCTCGTCCACTTCATCTCGATATGCCGCCATCATAGGGTTCCGCGCATTCCAGGTGCCAGCCACCTGCTAGGCAACCAAGTCGGAATCTCCACAGCAAACTATGCGCTTGATGCCAATATCCTTAGCTACACGTAGTCCGTGAATGAGTGCTTCATACTCCGCCATATTTTTTGTTGCCTCGTAGTGGATCTGTAGAACGTAGTGCAGCTTGTCTCCTGTTGGTGGCTGTAGCAATACACCAGCCCCCGAGCCGTTGAGCAGCTTTGATCCGTCAAAGTGCATCACCGGTACTCTGGTTCCGGCAACGGAGTAGCATTTGGCATATCCGTCCAATCTGCAACAAAATCCGCCAAGGCTTGTGACTTGATAGCGTCGCGTCTCTTGTAGGTGATCTCAAAGGCGGCATGCTCAATGCCCCACTTCGCGACCCTTCCCGTGGCGTCGTTGTTGTTGATAATGTCGGACAGTGGAGTCTTGCTCACCATTGTGATTGGGTGCTCCTGAAAGTAATGCCTCAGCTTCCGAGAAGCAAGGAATACTCCATAAGCTATCTTCTGGTAGTGCGGGTAACGCTGCTTAGACTCCGTCAAGACCTTGCTTACATAGTAAAATGGTCATTGAACTCCATGCTCATAGCCTGGTTCCTTCCGCTCTACCACGACGACGATGCTGATTACCCGGTTGGTTGCCGCCATGTAGATTAACAGGGGCTCTCCAGGCTCGGGTGCTGCAAGGATGGGCGCTGAGGAAAGAATCTCATTGAGATGCTTCAATGCTGCATCTGCTTCGTCTGTCCACATGAATTTTTCTGCCTTCTTCAGCAACTTGTACAACGGCAGAGCCTTCTCTCCAAGTCTGATGACGAACCGACTAACTGCTGCAACACAACCTGTTAGTCGATGAATGTCCTTTAGGCATGTCGGACGGTTTATGTTTAAGATGGCCTTGATTTTCTCCGGGTTGACCTCGATTCCGCTTTGGGAAACGATGAAATCCAACAATTTGCCGGCTGGAACCCCGAAGACGCACTTCTTAGGGTTAAGCATCATGTTGTATTTCCAGAGATTATCAAAGGTTTCTTTTAAGTCGAAGATTAAGTCGTTTGACTTTTTAGACATCACCGCGATATCGTCCACATAGACGTGAACGTTCCGACCAATTTGGTCATGGAGGCAACATTGCATTGTCCACTGGTACGTAGCACTTGCATTTTTCAGCCCAAAAGGCATTGTAACATAGCAAAACGTGTCGTACGGGGTAGTGAACGAAGTGGCCAATTGGTCCGACTTCCTCATCTTGATCTGGTGGTATCCTGAGTATGCATCGAGAAAACACAAAAGCTCCGAGCCATCCGTCGAGTCAATGATTTGGTCAATGCGAGGCAAACGAATCTTTGGGACATGCTTTTGAAAGAGAATTTTCCTATCCCTCTGATTTTGATGTTTGATAACAACACACTTATCGGTTTAATCGTGTGCTAAGTGTATCACAGGGTTGATAAGGGTGTGACACAAACATTGGCATAACTGTTCGCTTTGCGAAAAACCCATGTGTCAAATGGTAGTACCGGAAATACGACCGATACTACCGCTTGATACTGGTACTACCGGTTCAAGTACCGGTTGGAACCGTGCAAAACTGATAAGGGTGGGTCTTAGTCAGTACCATCCGGTACCACGGAGCGGCACTACCGGTCCAACCGGTAGTACCGCTTGAGACAAGTGGTACTACCGCTTGGACACGGCCGCATCTTTCGGCGACTGGACCGCTCAAGAAAAGCCACCTCTGCTTTTGCTCGATCAAGCGGTACTTGGGACCGGTATCACTGCTGGACCGGTAGTACCACATAATGGGTACTACCGCTTGGGGTACTACCGCTTGTGTACTGGTACTACCAGTGCATTAATGGCTCCAACAGCCATATTTCGTGGAGGGGTATAAATACCCCTCCACCTACCTTGGGACAAATTGCTCAGCCACATTAAAGTCAAAGACCACCATTGGAGCCCATTGGAGCCACCAAATCTTCAAGATCTCCTCATTCCACCACCCAAAGTCCTTGATCTTTGGGGAATCGAAGGAGGAGGCCCCGATCTACTACTTCACCAAAAGAGATCTTCATTTCCCCCTCATTTCTTTGAGGGCCCCTTTGCTCTAGTGTTTTCTTGGAAACCCTAGTTCTTATTTTGGTTCTTACAAGCTTTTCTTTGATTGCTTTGACAACTTGCTTGTATTTGGGAGCCTCCGATTAAGTTGTGGATGTGTGCCCCAAACTTGTAATGGTGCTGGCTTCCACCTTGAAAGTTGCCGATATAGTGGAAGGTGAATCGATCCCGTTGGGGTGATATTCATTGGAGAACAAGGGAGGCCTTTCGTGGCGTTGGTGGTTTGAAACCACCCCCTCTCCAAACGTAGACGTACTTCCCCTCAAAAGGAAGGAACTACAAGAAACAAATCCTTGTGTCTCCGCGTCCACTATTTTCGTTACTTCTATCCTTTACCGCACCTTACTTGTTACTACTCTTTGTTAGGGTAGCTCTTGCATAATTATCATATAGGTAAATTCACCGTAGTTTCATTATCTAGAGAATTTACCTTATTGTCAAACCTTAATTTGAAAAAGAAGAAAATTTTAAGTAGCACCTATTCAACCCCCCCCCCTCTAGGTGCCCATATGATCCTTTCAATTGGTATCAGAGCCTCGGCTCTTTATTCGGGCTTTACCGCCTAAGAGACTATGGGAGCAACGAAGGGGATGGTGGTAGTGAGCCGACACCGGTGACCATGGAAGATCTCAAAAACTTGGAAACAAGATTGAGCTCTTCTTTGGTCAACGAAGTCAAGAAGATGCTCGAGCAACTTCTTAAAGACAAAGAAGGCTCATCACCCCCATCTCCTCAAGAGGATCAACCATCCATTTTACCTAAAGGGAATACGTTAGTATCCCCCAAGGGTATGGTGGTGGGGGGTAAACTAGACAATGTTAATTCCTCCACACACAATGATGGTGGGAAGGGTGAGCCCAATCCCTCACCCTCATGTATACAATAGAGGTGACCCACCTAAGCTTGAAGAATCTGCTACTTTTGATCAATGTCAATCACTAATGAGAACTCATATGCGCAGCTCTTGCATTGAACTTTGGAACATCATCGAGCATGGACTCTTTATTGGGGATCCAAACAACTTGACAAGAAGAGAGATTGTTAATAGTCAACTCAATGCCACTGCTTTGCATATGATTCTACAAGGTTTGGGGACAAAGTATTATCCACACATTGATCACTTTAGCATTGGGCAAGGAAGCTTGGGATGCTCTCACTGTGTTGTTTGTTGGAAATGAGAGTATGAGGAGGAACCGATATGATGCTCTAAGCAATGAAGCCGAATGCTTCTACATGAAAGAAGGTGAAGATCACGAAGACATGTACCAAAGGCTCAAGACCACCGCCACCGCTTTAAGGAATGTGGGGGCCTCACATGTGGATGATGCTTGGATAAAAAGGAAATATGTGAGTGCACTCATGCCTTTTGAGCCCACCGACTTGAAGAGCTTACAAGGAAGACACAACTACCATCTCATGACCTCAAATGAAGTTATGCAAGAGACGACCGCTTTCAAGGTTTGCCACCAAAAATGCCAAAGATGCTCATGCTCGTGCCCTAGGTATGAGCAATGTTGTCAATGTTGCTTTGAAGGCCAAAGTTGTGGACCATGGGGATGAAGATAATAGTGATGAAGGGATTTCCATGGACCATCCCGATGAAGTCAAGATTGCTCATGGACAATATATGGCTTTCTATGCAAAGAACTTTTGGAAGAATCCCGCCAAGGCCAAGATGGAAATGCAACGGAGAAGCAATCCAAATGGGAAAAGAGAGAATACCACTAGGTTGAGAACTTGCTTCAATTGTGGTGACCGCTATCACTTTGTAGCAAGTTGCCCCTATGAGAAGAGAGAAGATCATGGTGGCAATATTGTGTTGAAGAAGACTCTCAAGGCACCTTACAAGAAACCCTTCATAAAAAAGAATCCCATCAACAAGAAGTCGGGAGAAATTGTCTTGATCACTCATGAAGAATACTAATCTGACAATGAAGATGATGAAGATGAGGAAGAGGAAACTTCTCATGGTATGGATGCTCTAGCCACCACCTCTACTCCGACATTCTCACTCTTCGATTCTCCTAATGAGAACTCTTCCACCAAGAACATCACTTGCCTTATGGAAAGAGGAACGGAGGTATCCTCATCATCCCGCTCTACTCACTTACATAATGATGAAATTGATGATGATATGTCTCTTGATGTTAAAAAGGAATTAATTTCCTTTGATGAGTTTATGACTAACCTAGAAGGTGATGCTAAGCTACATTTTGGGAACATCTTAGATCAACTCTCACATACTCAAGAGCTTCTAGATGTAAGGTGTAAACTTGGGCATGAACATATGATTGAGCTAGAGGCTTTAAACAATGCTCTAGAAGAAGAACAAGAAACTAGGTTGTCACTTGAATTAAAACTTGAAGGGCTTGATGAGGCCAATGACATTATTATTAACAAACTCATCAAAGAGCGTGATCATGCTATTGCTAAATACAAAAGGGCTAAAAAGGACAAGATTGAGTTTGGTGTGGTTCATGAAAAACTTTCCAAGGACTTTAGTTTGCTTAACAAGGCCCACAAGGTCTTGGAGAGTGAACTCTTGTCACTCACAAAGTCCCATGAAACGCTTCAAACTCAATTGGCCAATATTCCTTCACCTAGTAACTTCATTCCATCTAGTAGCACAACTATTCTTGAAGAGAATGCTAGGTTGAAGGGGGAGCTTGCTAAGGCCACATTTCCACAAGTCAACGAGTCCATTGATGATCTTTTGAGCAAGCAAAGGCGTAGTGGTGATAAAGGGGGCATTGGTTTTGTTTCCAAAACCAAGAAGAAGAACAATAAGAAGAAGAAGGACAAGCCCGCACAAGAGACCAACAATACCATTGTGGAGAGTAAGACCACAAGTGGTAAAACTATGTCTCATGCTGATTTCACGGGAAGTGCTAACCCTCACTATGTTCTAATGCGTGATTATTATGGTGATGTGTATGCACAATATGTTGGTCCTTATGATGGTTATATTGCTTGGTCTATTTGGGTTCCCAAGACCGTTGTTGCTAACAAAAGAGGACCCATTGAAAAATGGGTACCTAAAAATTAGCTTGATCTTTTGTAGACTTATGCTTCCGGAGGGTCAAAGTGGGTGCTTGATAGTGGTTGCACAAGTCATATGGCCGGAAGCTCATCTATTGTCAAGGACTTAAAGCCAAATGATGATCTAATCACCGTGACATATGCCAACAAGTCAAAGTCTAAGGTAATGGGTTTTGGCAAAGTTGTGGTTGCTCACGACATTACACTCGTGAACGTCATGCTTGTCGAGACCCTTGGGTACAATTTACTTTCAGTCTGTGCTCTTGGAAAGATGGGTGTTTCCGTCTTTATACATAATGATCTTGTGGTCCTCATGTGGAGCAAGTCTCTCAAGGTCGCTTTAGTTGGGTATGTCGAAAATGACTTGTATGTGGTGGAATTTTTGGGGAAAGCCACTACAAGTGCGATGTGCTTATTCAGAAAGGCTGATGTGGGTTGGTTATGGCATCGTCGACTGGCCCATGTCAATATGAGAACTTTACAGAGTGTCCACAAGGAGGGCCATATTGTTGGACTAAAAGAAAATGTTTCCTTTGCCAAAGATCGTGTTTGCAGGGCATGTGTTCTAGGGAAGATGCATGATGCTCCTCATAAGCCTAAGAACCGCATCAAGTCCACCAAGATCTTGGATCTCCTACACGTGGACCTCTTTGGTCCTCCATCTCATGCAAGTATTGGTGGGAAGAAATATTGCTTGGTTATTGTTGATGACTTTTCAAGATACTCTTGGGTTTATTTCTTCAAGTTGAAGAGTGAGACTCAAAAGACCTTTATCGACTTCATCAACTTGGTTCAACGGCAATACAATGTTCCCGTGTTGATCATAAGAAGTGACAACGGCACCGAGTTCAATAACTACACCTTGAATGATTTCCTTAGTGATGAGGGGATTAAACATCAATATTCCGCTGCATACACCCCTCAAAAAAATGGTGTGGCCGAAAGGAATAACCGGACTCTTATTGAGATGGCTAGGACCATGTTGGCGGAGTTTAAATCTCCATACAACTTTTGGGCCGAAGCCATCTCCACCGCTTGCCATGCTTCAAACCGGCTCTACCTCCGCAAAGAAATCAACAAGACTCCATATGAAATACTTACCGGTAACAAGCCCAACATATCTTACTTCCGTGTGTTCGGTTGTAAGTGTTTATATCTCATTAAAGGTGTTTGTTTGTAAAAATTCGAGTCTAAAGCATTAGAGGGTATTTTTGTTGGCTATGGTCTCGAATCTCACACTTATAGAATCTATGATAAGCTCTCCGAAGCCATCATAGAATCTTGTAGTGTGACCTTCGAAGAATATGATGGTCCCTAAGGGGGCGTGTTGATGCTTGTGATGCAGATGATGAAATGCCTCAGGATGCCATAGGAAGAATGTGTGTGGGATATATCCGCCCCATTGAGGAACCCCTTATGGCGGATCGAGAAGAACTATGCTCCACTCAAGTGGAGCCCTCATCTTCATAACCTCAACATGCTCCATCCACAGAAGAGGACATTGAATCAAGCCAAAGACAAGATGTGGACCCTCAACATGGTGATCAAAGTGTCAACTCCAGTCAAGGGGAGCTTGGTCCATTCGACGGATTGTCAAGTGATGCCAAGTCAATTTGTCAAGGAAGATCCGTACAAGATGCTTTGAGACAAGCTCAAATTGATGCTAGAAGTGCACTTGATCAAGACCAAGGTCAATCTTTGCCTCCCAATGTAGAGGATGACTCCAATGATGATCAAGGTCAAGTCGATGGTCAAGACGAGGATCAAAATGATGAAGAGGGTCCTCCAAGAAACAACACGGAGATCCACGCTCGTCCCGAAGCTAGAAAGGAAAGAATGTTGGAACTAAGAGATCACACTCTACAAAATGTAGTTGGTGATCTAAGGAAAGGTATTTCCACAAGAGCACAACTGAAGAGGTTCGGTGAACACCAAGCTCACATCTCCATGATTGAACCAAAGAAAGTGTGGGAAGCTCTTGAAGATTCGGATTGGTTAGAGGCTATGCATAAAGAGCTCAACAACTTTGAGAGAAACAAAGTATGGAAATTAGTTGAGAAGCCAAAGGATTGCCGCAATATTATTGGAACAAAGTGGATATTCAAGAACAAGCAAGATGAGCATGGAATTATAGTAAGTAACAAGGCTAGATTGGTTGCACAAGGGTATTCTCAAATTGAAGGCATTGATTATGGAGAGACTTATGCGCCCGTGGCTCGCCTTGAGTCCATCTGTATCCTTCTTGCTTATGTGGCACATCATAAATTTAAGTTGCAACAAATGGATGTAGAAAGTGCATTTCTTTATGGTCCATTAAATGAGTTGATATATGTTAAGCAACCCCCGGGATTTGAGGACCCCAACTTCCCAAACCATGTCTACAAACTCGATAAGGCGATCTATGGGCTCAAGCAAGCCCCACGCACGTGGTATGAGCACCTTAGAGAGTTATTGTTTGACCGTGGCTTTGAGGTTGGGAAAATCGATCCCACTATTTTTACTAAGAGGGTCAATGGGGAGCTTTTTGTATGCCAAATATATGTTGCTGATATTATCTTTGGCTCATCTAACAAAGCTTTTAATGATGAATTCTCAAAGCCTATGACTAGTAGGTTCCGGATGTCTTTGATGGGAGAGTTGAGAGTATTTCTTGGTTTTGAGATCAAGCAAGTTAGAGGAGGGACATTCTTCAATCAAGCCAAGTATACTCAAGACATGCTCAAGAGATTCAAAATGCAAGATTTAAATGGAGCTCCTACTCCCATGGCTACAAAGACTCATCTAGAACAAAATCCAAATGGTAAAGATGTGGATCAAAAGGTATACCGGTCCATGATTGGTTCGTTGCTTTACCTTCGTGCATCTAGACCCGATATTGTGTTGAGTGTAGGTGTGTGTTCAAGATATCAAGCGGTTCCTAAGGAAAGCCATTTAATGGCGGTCAAGAGAATCTTTCGATATTTAGTTCATACCCCATTTTATGGTCTTTGGTATCCTCGAGGCTCAACATTCGCTCTTTGTGGATACACGGATTCGGATTGGGCGGGGGACAAGGATGATAGAAAATCAACATCCGGGGCTTGACAATTCCTTGGTAGGTCCTTGGTATGTTGGTCTTCTAAGAAGCAAAATTGTATATCTCTCTCCACCGCCGAAGCTGAGTATGTTGCTGCCGCTAGTGCCTGCACTCAATTTCTATGGATGAGGCAAACTTTAAAGGAATACGGTGTCCATTGTGACAAAGTTCCTCTTCTATGTGACAATGAAAGTGCCATCAAAATTGCATACAACCGGTGGTTCACACAAGGACAAAGCATATTGAGATTCGTCATCACTTCATTAGAGATCATGTTGCTCGAGGTGATATTGATCTATCCTATGTTTCTACCAAAGATCAACTTGCCGACATCTTCACGAAGCCATTTGATGAAGCAAGGTTTTGCTACTTGAGGAATGAACTAAATATTGTAGATTCAAGGAGCTTGACTTGATTATCTTTCCCTCTCACCTAATACTCGACCCATATTTGGTTTAGGTGTAGGCATGGACATAGGGGGGTGCGGTCCTAATTGATTGGACCATCCCTCCCCCCATTATGCGCAAAATAAAAAAAATCATTCCTCTTAATATCATTTTGTGATATGTGAGCTTAATGATGAGTTTCGGTAATGGACCCAAGATATATCTTCGTGGTGCCAAGCCGAGTATACTCAAATATGGTGGCCTAGGCCACCGCCCCCTCTCAATCGAGAGGTTGAGGTGCTTACTCATGTTTGTCATTTTTGATTTGATTTTTACTCATGATTGTCATCTTGTGAATTTCCCTCACCGTTCTTAGTCTCATGCACTCTAGTTTGGCTTTTAACTTCCTTTTTCTCGATTCTTAGAGTGCATGTGCTTCCCAGCTCACTTGTCTTAACCCAATCCTCCTTACTCCCTCACTAAAACCCTCTCTCTATCCGCATAAGAATCACCTTTGTTTCCCGGCTTTGAAATCAGATGGGACCGGTACTACCGGATGTACGAGCGGTACTACCGGACCTGGCTAGTTCCCAGGTCGTCTCCTGGAAGAACTGCTCCAGGAAAGGTACTACCGCCCACATGTCCGGTACTACCGGTCACCGGTACTACCGGTTGGGGAACCGGGCTTCAGCAACCGGTACTAACGGTCGGCGTTTTCCTGGTATATATTGGGCGCGCGTGGGGGGGCACCCCTTAGTGCCTCATTCATCCCAACGCCCTCCACTCATACCCGCGCCACCGCCGGAGACCTTGAAGCCGCAGGAGCCCTGCCGCGCCCTCCTCTCCCCGGATCCCCCTTGGATTCGGCCTCTTGGCGGTCTCCCACCTCTTTCCACCGCCATGGATCCCGGTACAACCGCCCTTTCTCTCTTCGTTTGATTTTATCCTTAGATCTAGGTTTTGGCTTAGATTTGTGGAGAAATTGACATATTGAAAGGTTGTATTGCCATATGCTTCCCTTGTTACCGAGTAGAATTATCTATTTACAGTTTAATGCCGTCAATTTAGTCTGTTTCCACCAGATCTGACGAACTTGTGCCGCTCAACCGGTAGTACCGGAACTTTTTCCGGTACTACCGCTTGCAAGCGGTACTACTTGTCGTCATGTCCGGTAGTACCGGCCCAAACTGACCGCATTTTTCTGCTTCATATTGGATTCTCTCGTTTGCTCCTTGATTCTTGTGCCCTTACCCCCTTGCTATCCTCCCTTATGCTTTCACAGATTCATGTGGTTCTCAGGGTGCGCGCAAGCGTTCCAAGACTAGCCATGATATTGTTGAGGAAGAGACGGAGTCTGAGGAAGAGGTTATGCCACAGCCAAGACACCGTTCCAAGTTGCCTGCCACTCGAGGTGGTCGTGGGGGTCGTGAGGGGGTTACCAAGCGCTCTGCTGGGCGTGGCAACGCCCCTCCCTCTCGCCCCCCTTCCGCTGGGCGTACCAAAAGTCTCAGCTCAGGGCCATCAGGGCCAAAGAAACTGTCAGACATCTCTGAGTCAGAGTTTAGGGCTCTCCGGATTGAAAATCCATACTCCCGCAACCGGAGCGAGGCCAGGGAAGACAGTCTCTTCTTCGATGATTTCCAAGAGCGTGTTTATCATGAGGTTCTTTTGACCAATATCCATATGGTGGTGCCTCAGCAGTGGATTTACATGGGGCACATTAACAAGAATCTTGACTACTTTGCTGAAGCTAAGGAAATCTGCTCTCACCTTGGCTTGTTCCCCATTATGGAGTTCTAGTATGACTATGATCCACTCCTTATTTGCCAGTTTTATGCCACTACACATTTCCACACTGGCCGTACTCGGAAGATCACCTGGATGACTCAAGGTGCTGTCAAGGAAGCTACACTTGCGGAGTTTGCTGCAATATTGGCGTATGAAGATCGCGGCCGGGACATTCCTTGTGGTTTTCGCTGTCACATGCGGGATCACCCCTCCAAGAAGGATGTCCTTACACCTCTGTATATCCGGGGCCGTGGGATTGCTGGCAAGATCAAGGATCTTCTCCCCACATATGACATTCTCCATCGCATTTTCCGTGAGACTGTTGCTCCTCGTGCGGACAACAAGGATGAGATACATGGGTTCTCTGTTGACTTGCTGTTCAACACCTTCCTCAACCGAGACTCTGGCACTCCTCTTGATGTGTCAAACTTCATATGGAATGAGATGGTTGTTGCTGCACACTTTCGGAGGGTTCCACCATTTGCTCCTTATATTATGGCTCTCATTGTGTCCAAGTGCCCCGTCATTGCTAGGACACTCTCCACTCTCTCTCTCATTGTGCATAGGACAAAGGCACTCAAGATCAAGACACATGCTAAACCTTGCGTTGCAGCGGGTGAGGAGGATGAGGATGACTCTGAGGATGCTGAGTGGACATGACACTGACTATGTTGTCTCTCGTCGCAAAAATGTTAAGCCCTCTTGGGCCAAAAGGATGGAGGTCAAGCTCAAGAAGATCTTTTGCTTCCAGGTTGACAACCAGAAGCGCATGTATGAGGCGCATGTGTATGCCAAGAAAGCCAGTGCTCGGCAGAAGGACATGATGGCTGCCCAGGGTTTGACCGTCTCCGAGGGGTCCGAGAACAACATAACTCCCGAAGATCAGTGGATCTCTCAGCACAGCCGTTGGGACGATGATGTCTCTTACTCGCACCATGCCCCACCCCCTTACGAGGAGGACCTTGAGGATGAGGAGGAGGAGGAGGAGGATGATGATTGACCGTTGGGACGGTAGTCTTGCACTTGTCCCTTTTTGGCGTCTTGATGCCAAAGGGGGAGAAGTTGCACTTTAGGCACGGGTGTTGCATGGGAAGTCACAAGATCGTCCTTATTTTGATCCTTTTATTTCTTGTGAACTTCGATTTCGAATTCCCTCTATTTATGTGTGAGACTATGTGGTTATGTAGTGGTTATATCATGGACCCATCTTATGAGACTACGTGGTTTATTTCATTGGATCCATCTTGTGATGATATGCGTTATCTATTGTCTATATATTTCTCATCACATGCTATTATGCAAAGGTATGATTTCAAATGCTAGTATCAATATCCGTGCATCCATGTTGGGTTGTAAAATAGAGGGGAGATTTGTCTGTACACATCTAGGGGGAGCCCCGTCTCTATTTTACAAATATCATATGCTTCCTATTTAAATCATCTTGCAAAAGTGTATTATCATCAAACACCAAAAAGGGGGAGATTGAAAGAGCATTTTCCTATACCTCTGATTTTGATGTTTGATAACAACACACTTATCGGTTTAATCGTGTGCTAAGTGTATCACAGGGTTGATAAGGGTGTGACAAAAATATTGGCATAACTATTCCCTTTGCGAAAAACCCATGTGTCAAACGGTAGTATCGGAAATACGACCGGTACTACCGCTTGACATCGGTACTACCGGTTCAAGTACCGGTTGGAACCGTGCAAAACTGATAAGGGTGGGTCTTAGTCAGTACCATCCGGTACCACGGAGCGGAACTACCGGTCCAACCGGTAGTACCGCTTGAGACAAGCGGTACTACCGCTTGGACACGATCGCTTCAGCGACTGGGACCGCTCAAGAAAATCCACCCTCTGTTTTGCTCAAGATTGCAGCGGTACTTGGGATCGGTACTACCGCCGATCGGTAGTACTGTCATACGACCGGTACTACCGCTTGGGGTAGTACCGCCAAAGCGATACCGCCAAATCAAGAAGGCTCGACCAATCTGGCAGATCCGGTCGGCTGAGATTGGACCGTAGTACCGCTTGCCACAGTACTACCGCCAGGTACTGCATTACCGGTGCATTAATGGCTCCAACGTCCATATTTCGTGGAGGGGTATAAATACCCCTCCACCTACCTTGGGACAAATTTCTCAGCCACGTTAAAGTCAAAGACCACCATTGTAGCCCATTGGAGCCACCAAATCTTCAAGATCTCCTCATTCCACCACCCAAAGTCCTTGATCTTTGGGGAATCGAAGGAGGAGGCCCCGATCTACTACTTCACCAAAAGAGATCTTCATTTCCCCCTCATTTCTTTGAGGGCCCCTTTGCTCTTGTGTTTTCTTGGAAACCCTAGTTCTTGTTTTGGTTCTTACAAGCTTGTCTTTGATTGCTTTGACAGCTTGCTTGTATTTGGGAGCCTCCGATTAAGTTGTGGATGTGTGCCCCAAACTTGTAATGTCGCTTTCCACCTTGAAGGTTGCCGATATAGTGGAAGGTGAATCGATCCGTTGGGGTGAGATTCATCGGAGAACAAGGAGGCCTTTACGGCGTTGGTGGTTTGAAACCACCCCCTCTCCAAACGTAGACGTACTTCCCCTCAAAAGGAAGGAACTACGGGAAACAAATCCTTGTGTCTCCACGTCCACTATTTTGGTTACTTCTATCCTTTACCGCACCTTACTTACTTGTTACTACTTTGTGTTAGGGTAGCTCTTGCATAATTTTCATATATGTAAATTCACCGTAGTTGCATTATCTAGAGAATTTACCTTATTGTCAAACCTTAATTTGAAAAGGAAGAAAATTTGAAGTAGCACCTATTCACCCCCCCCCCCTCTAGGTGCCCATACGATCCTTTTAGCTTTGTTCAAGCCGGTGTAATCAACGCACATTCTTAATTCATTGGTTCCCTTTTTGGGGACAAGTACAGGATTGGCCACCCATCGGATGTGAAGGAATTCTCGGATAAATCTAGCTTTAAGTAACCTAGCTATCTCTTTGCCAATGGCGCGTCTCTTCTCATCTCCGAAGCGTCGTATAGGTTGTTTCACTGGTTTGCATTTTGGATCAATGTGTAAGCTGTGCTCAGCAAGTTCCCTAGGTACACCTTTCATGTCGGCAGGTTTCCAGGCAAAGATGTCCCTATTCTCACGGAGGAACTCGAAGAGCGCGCTTTCCTATTTGGGATCCAGGTTCGTCCCAATGGCGGTGACCTTGGAGGCATCGCCTACCACAAGTTCCATCGGCTTGGTCTCGATGGAGGCCTTGAACGCAGGAGCGTAGTCGGAGATCTGCTTCTTCGACGCGGGCATCTCTAAGTCATCGACCTTGCTCTGGATCTCTTTGAATTCTTCGCTATAGAGGACAGCTTCTGCAACGGTTTCTTCATTGATCTCGCAGTCCCTTGCCTTGGTAAAGCTTCCGGATATGGTGATGAAACCGTTTGGTCCGGGTATCTTGAAATTTTTGTAGACGAAGCATGGCTTGGCCATGAACGTGTGGAATATGTCGCGGCCAAATATGACGTGGTACACGCTCTTGAAGGGGACCACCTCGAAGGTCATGCGCTCTTGGCGGTAATTGTTAACATCGTCAGAGGCAACCTGAAGTGTAATGCACCCAAGGGACCGAGCCTCCCGACCAGGAACTACGCCGTGGAAGATGGTGTTGGTCCGCCTTAGGTTTGCCTCCGTCAAGTTCATCTTTTGTAGTGTATCCAGGTACATGATGTTGATGCTGCTTCCACTATCCACCATACACTTGGTGAACTCCACGCCGTCAATCAATGGGTTGATGACCATGGCGTACTGGTTCTCCGTAGGTATAAGGTCTGGGTGGTCCATCCTGTCCCAAGTTATTGGAACCTCCAACCAGCGCATGTACTGGGGAACTGGGGAGAGAGTGGCCATCAGGATCCTCAGAGAGGTCTTCTGTTGTCGGACGGTGGGGGTGCCAACGAAGTGTGGTAGACTGGAGCCTTCTTCGCGAAGGGGTTCTTGCCCTTGTCGTCGCTCTTGGCGGCGTGCTTGGGGTCAATGTATTCGTCCATATCACTTGAATCCTTGGACTCCTCCTCCTTCTTATTACCCTTGCCCTTGCCTCACGGTCTATTCTTCAGACTTTGCTTGCAGCCGGACTCCGGGTCTTCCTTGAGGTCGTTGACGAACTTTCAGTGTCGATTGGTATGGGTGGCTTTGCCGTTAACGTCAACGTGTACGAGGCAAGGCATGTCGCGGTACTCCTCGTAGGTTTGGGGAACGCGGAGTGGCGCCGAGGTTGTTTCACTGCCTCGTTGCTGCCCACGGCCAGCTCCCCTTCCTCGGCCACGTTGTCCGCCATCACCTCGTCCTACAAAAGTCATAGCGACCATGTCGGTAGATTTCATTTCTTCTGGGGCAGTTTTCCGCTTTGTACTGTTGTTCATCCGAGCTTGAGTTGGAATGGCCGTTGCCGGCAAGGAGCCGCGAGCATCGTCGTCGACAGCTGTGAACTCACTAGCCAGCTGAATCATCTGATTCAAGTCAAGCTGGTGATTGTCCTGCAAGCGCTTCAGCTTATGTCGGAGCAATGTGCCCCTTTCCAACCCGTCGATGAAGGCGGCCATGGCGGTCTGGGCATGCACTCCTGCGCAGGAATTCTTCATGTCCAGCCAGCGAGAGAGGTAGGCGCGAGATGTCTCGTCTTTCTCTTTCACGCACCGATGTAGATCGCCCATAGTGCAGGGACGCTTGTAAGTACCCTCAAAGTTCTTGGTGAACGCTTCTTGCATGCCCAACCAGTTGTAGATAGATTTCTCCGGCAATTCGTCGATCCATTGACGGGCCATGCCTGCCAACTTTTACGGGAGGTACTTGACGGCGACGTTGGGGTTGCCTCCGACAATCTCCACCGCGTTGTTGTAGTCCTGCAACCATGTGGCTGGCTTGGCGGTGCCGTCATAGGGTTTGATGGTCTTGTCAATCCGGAAACCTTTGGGGTAAGTTACGGACCGTATTGCAAGTACAAAGCAGCGTGGTCCCAGGTATGGTCCTTCCCGGGCCTCGTGGATCTTATCGATCCGCCAACGTGCATCGTACGGCTCCGGGTTTTTCTTCTTGTCAACAGGGGATGGGCTGCGTGAACGATGTGGGCCTCCTCCGCCATGGTGACTGCTTGGTGGTGATGGAGGCGGAGGTGGCGGTGGGTTAGCCTTCTTGTTGTTACCCTCCTGCGACGCCTCACGCCTGTCACAGTTGCTTGTCGGACGCAGTGGGTCGTGGCGTGACCTGCTTTTGTGTCCTTGGTTGCGCTCTCCGTCATGACGGGTCTGCTCCGTGTTGTCGCGGATGACGATGCCGCACTGCTTTGGTGGGGGCATATCCGTACGATGGTGAGTCTTGTAATCTTCGCGATGTTAGGGGGACCGGGGCGGTGGCGATGGGCGACGAGGCCGGGCCTTTTCTCCGTGGTTGGAGGATATTGGGATAGCATCCTTCCTATTGTGCGCATCCCTCCGTCTTCGTTCTGATGAACCCGTCTGGGACCCGACATCAAGAGGAGATATGTCCCTTGGCGGCTTGTACTGGCTAGATTGGCAGAGCGCTGGGTCAGACTCAAGCCTCTGAGAGGTGGCCTTCTCCTGCTGCTTCACCGCCTTGGCCACTAGGTCATAGACCTGTTCCACTGCCTCGGGCGATCTATCCTGCTCCAGAAGGGTCTTGGCGACGGCGAGGTTAAGGAGTGGGGTGGGCATCACCTGCTTGCCTTCACTGTCGATGTATGGCTTGGCTTGTGCTGGCTTTGAGTGAGCCCATCCTAGGTTGCGCCGTACACCAGGATCGTTGATGACACGAGACGGAGCTTTCTTAGCCTTCTGCTGCTACAGTAAAGTCTTGTACTCGGCCTCCATTGCTCTAACTTTCTTTATAGACTTCTGCACATTGACCAGATCTCGATCTAGCTTAGCGCTTTGCTCCGTGATGGCCGGCTTCCTCCAGCAGCTGTTGGCGCTTCTCGTCAAGCTAGGTCACGTTCCGGATATGAGCAACGGTTAGAGGCTCGATGAGGAGATTGCCGTACATCACTCTATCAGCTGGAGTAACTTGGGTTGTTGCAGACGTAGATGCTGGAGGCGGCAAGTTTGCGGTGTTGTTGTTGTTGCTCGGGCCGGTGCCGAGTTCCTGCGGCTGCTGCACTGGGTTAGGAGGAGGAGGCATGACCTTTGAGCGATCATCGTCAGCAGCAATAAGTGACCCCTTCCCCTTTTCCAGCGCTGTAGGAGGAGCTCGTCTGGGTTGATCTTCATCCATCGCCGTCCCAATGGTGATGAACACCCCTCGAGACGTGAAAGCATTGTTGGCTTGATCGTCGCGCGAGTACTCCTCCTCCATCTCCTGCATGGCAGAGTCTATCTCTTCTGGACTGAAATCTATCTCCTCTGAATTTGCACTGAAATCAGCATAAAGCGCGTCAATGACAGAGTCAGAGGGTGCTAGGACTTCCTCGATGACAGGCGGTGGAGGTGCAATGACCGCGACGACGACTGGAGGTGGTGGTGCTGCTGCGACGATGGCGGCAGGAGGCGGTGGTGGCGGTTGCTGAATCGGAGGTTCTTCGTCCCTGAGCGCAAGCGCCATTTGGGCTGCTGCGTCAGCTTCTGCGTAGTTGTTGACGGTGCTCACCATCTCTTCGAGGGTAAGGCGTCCTGTTCCCTGATGCCGTCTTAAAGAATGTCGGAGAAGCATGCCACGGTCCAGTCCTTCCACGAAGTGATACAAAGCGTTATCATCGGGGTAGTGGGCCACATCGGCTCGTATACGGAGCCACCTGGCCAGGTAATCGCGGGGGTTTTCGCCTTCTCTCTGAATGCAGCGCTCCAGATCGAAGATGGTAACCACGCCGACGAACTTGGATCTCTGTTGTCCAGACGCACGGGCGAAGCCGGCGGATTTGCAGTGATCTTCCACCTTTATATCCTGCACAGGGGCGGTTTGGGTGGGCCTCGAATTTTTCCGATCTTTGCCGGCAAACTCCGAAGAGAGATCCGACATCGATCCTTCCGCGAACGTATACTGCCTGTAGGCGGTCCATGCGAGCCTTGAATTTTTCCGATCTTTGCCGGCAAACTCCAAAGAGAGATCCGACATCGATCCTTCCGCGAACGTATCCTACCCGTAGGCGTTCCGTGCGGGCCTTGATGCTCCTCCGACTCCCAGGGAACTAGTGCCCGAGTCGGTTTCGCCGATGAAGAGGTGGATGTCTCTGATAGGAACGATCGAACACCGCGTAGGGTTCGTCTTCGCCGGGATCCAGAACTCGTCAGGAGGGACGATCGGAACGTTGCCGGAGAAGAGAACACGACCGATGGCTACGGTTTTGCCGATTCCCGCGAAGATCTTGGTCCTCGCCCGCTGAAGAGCCTGAAGCGCCTCTTGCCCCACGGTGGGCGCCAACTGTCGTGGTATTGCCGACGAGTACGCCATGGAGGGGTCCTCACAGTGCGTGTTTAGAGACGTGGGGTAAGGCGGACGGTTGACGGGTACGAGGTAACACATCTTACCCAGGTTCAGATCCCACAATGGTGGCGGAATCCTACTCCTGCTATAAATCACTATAAGGGCAATACGCCGAGTTATAGAGATAGGTTTCGCTGTGCGAGGTGACTAGAAAGTCTAAGTTATCATGCCCTAAAAGCTCCCATAGGTCCGACTTATATAGTCGCCAGGTCCTAGGGTTACAGGGAAAATTCCTAGCCGGACAGGTTACAAAGTCCTACACCGTCTATTACTAGTCTTGTGTATCTTGCACTCCAAGGCTCCGGGTACGCTGGTGACTCCACCGTAGCCTTCCTTTATCCGGCATGGGCCTCCCTTCTGGATCCATCTAATTGGGCCGCCCAGCAGGCCATAGGCCATGCTACCAACTGTGGGCCACCCGGGTTATCCGGATAGGTGACATGCTATGAGGATACCCATATAGCATATCCCCAACACCAGAGGCTGGCATGATGAAGAAGAAGGCCTCCGGGATGATCTCCCTTCCAACAGGGTGTCAGGAAGAGCTTTAGATCCCCCTGATCTTGGGATGATGGTGGCGGCGGCTACAGACGGTTTCGTGGAATATTGATCGGGTACTTAGGGTTTAGGCATCGGGGGCTTCTTATAGGCAAAGAGGCAAGGCAGGAGAGCGACCAGGGGGCCCACACCCTGCCCAGGCGCGGCCTAGGGTGGGCCTGCGCCTGGGGGTGCGGCCGTCCTGTGGCTCCCCTTCGTCTCTCCTCTAGACTCCGTGTTCTCCTCGGTGAAATATAGACTTTGGCTTTTGTCCCATCCAATTCCGAGAATATTTCCTTACTAGATTTTCTGGAACCAAAAACATCAGAAAACATGCAACTGGCACTGTGGCAACTTGTTAATAGGTTAGTACCAGAAAACATATAAAAACAACTCAAAAGTGTGGACAAAGCAAAGTAGATACTAAACAAGCATGGAACATCAAAAATTATAGATATGTTTCCGACATATCAAGCATCCCCAAGCTTAACTCATGCTCGTCCTCGAGTAGGTAAGTGATAAATGGATAATTTTTTAGGTGACATGCACCATCAAAACCAAGATCAAACCATTTGTAAGCAATGAACGTTGGGATCAAAGAACTTTTAAACATGAGCATGAAAGATGGAGTTCTAACATTAAGACAAAGTAACTATGCATGCAACATGAAAGGCTATAAACAAAGATCATGAATAACATGCATTGAAAAAGTTTGTTTGTTTCACATACAGAAAACATAGCATAGTGGCATTTAGCTTGTCCCTCATAGAGTAGAAAATAGATGCATAGGACACCTTCAAGGTTCATAAGAGTGATTAGATACAAATAGCACAAGAACAAGTTATATCAACAATATGCATCAATCAATAAGTTTTGGGACAATGCACATAGAACTAAGAATGGTAACTATGCTCTCTTAACTAGTGCCTGAAGGTAGAAGCTGGAGACTCAATATAATGGTGGAAGAAAGGCCCTTCATAAAGGGAAGCAGGGATTTCAAGTTTCAAAAAGAGCTTCCAAAAATTATGGTACTTGTTAGCTTTCATCCCTCATTCCCCCTATCATAAGAATCTTCAAGTGATTAAGGTTAAAGTGAACAAACTATGGAGTATATGCTTGACAAATTATAAGTAGGCAATCTCATGTCCCTTGAATACGAGGGCCGCTCCTCATTCTACTCAACTTTAGTCACCTATTAGTTCTTGTCATAGTAAGTACATGTGTATCATAGAGAACTGCCAACGGGGTACCCCTTGCACTGTTGGAATTATGCCCTAGAGGCAATAATAAAGATGTTATTATTATAATTCTTGTTCATGATAATGTTTATATTCCATGCTAGAATTGTATTAAGCGGAAACTTTAATACTTGTGTGGTTTGTGAACAACACCGTGTCCCTAGTACGCCTCTATGGACTAGCTCATTGATTAATGATGGTTAAGGTTTCCTAACCATGGACATGAGTTGTCAATTAATAATGAGATCATATCATTGGGAGAATGATATGGTGGAATGACCAAACTAAGCGAAGCAATTAGATCGTGTCATCGTGTTCGTCTTTGCGAAGCTTTTCTTATGTCAAATATTGTATTCCTTAGACCATGAGATAATACAACTCCCTGGTATCGGAAGAAAGCTTTGAGGTCATCAGACGTCATCCTATGAGAGGGTGATCATAAAGGTGTCTCTTAGGTGATCGGAAAGTATCTGTTGGGTTGTATGTATCGAGATGGGATTTGTCCCTCCCAAGACGGAGAGATATACTTCGGGCCCACTCGGTAATCGATATCAACACCGTTTGCAAGCATGTGGTTAAGGAGTTAATCACAAAGTGATATCGGATTACGGAACGAGTAAAGTACTTGCTGTGAACGAGATTGAACTAGGTATGACGGTACCGACGATCAAATCTCGGGCAAGTAAAATATCGCGAGACGAAGGGAATATATATATGGGATTGATTGAATCCTGGCATCATGGTTCATCCGATATAATCGTCGATGAATGTGTGGGATTCAATATGGGTGTCCAGACCCCGCTGTTGATTATTGATAGAAGATCATGTCTGCATATTCTCGAACCCGCAGGGTCACACACTTAATGTGTCCCGACGCTAGGATAGATTGGATAATTGGTTTATGAGTTTTTGTTCAGAGTCTCGGATGGGATCCGAGACATCACGAGAGGTTCCGGAGTGGTCCGGAGAATAAGATTCATATAAGCAGTGCAGTTTTTGGAGTTCGGAATTGTTCCGGGTTAATCGGTATTGTACCAGAAGCTTCTAGAACCTTCTGGAAGGGGAGCAACGTGGCCCCACCTTCCGGGAGGGGGCATGGGCCTATGAGGGAGTGCCCTAGCCGCATTGGGCCAGGGGCACAAGGCCCCAATAGGGCCCAGCCGGCCAAGAGAGGTTTAAACTCGAGATAGACCTTCTAGAAGGGGGGGTTTCCTTGCCCCCCACTCCTTATCCTTTGGGGCCGCCGGTTTGGGCTTGGGGGAGGGGCTAGGGCTGCGCCCCCCCTCTATATAAAGAGGTGGGGCGCACCAACCCCTCACCTTCCTCCAACCCTAGCCGCCCTTCCTCTCTCCCTCCCGACTGTTTGTAGGCGAAGCCCTGCTGCAGAAATTCTCCACCATATACACCACGCCGTAGTGTTGTAGATCCAATCCATCTATCCACCATACTTGCTGGTCCGAGGAAGGAGGATACGTCGAGGTGCTGCACATGTGCATCTCATGGAGGCACCGCCACTTGTGGTGCTAGATCGGATCGGATCGCGAGGAGGAGAAGCGAGTACGACTACATCACCCACGTTCCGACGAAGGTTCCGCTGTGCGAATCTTCAAGGGTATGAAGATCTAATCCAATCTCTCTCGTTGTTTGCATCTCCTAGATTAGATCTTGGCTTTCCCTCTGTTCGCATCCGTAGAAAATTTTGATTTACTATGCCGCGAAACCCTTCAGTGGTATCAGAGCTAGATCTATGCGTAGATGTGTTTCACGAGTAGAACGCAACATGGTTGTTGCGGGCGTTGATGTTTTCTGTTGCAAGCCTCTTGTTTGTGTTCTTCTTATGACGCGGGATAGTGAGATTGAAGCGGTCCAGGCCAACCTTACGCGACGTCGTTCGCGAGACCGGATCCGCACTTGACATGTGGCTTGTTCCACACATGCGGCTGGTGGATGTCAGTTTCTCTCACTATAGTTGTCATGGGATTAACACCGGAGTTTGGCAACCATAATATCACCGTTGTGGCTTTCCGTAGGTAAGAATCGTTCTTAGCATCTACTCCCATAAGCCACGTAAAACATGCAACAACAAAGTAGAGGCGTCTAACTTGTTTTTGCAGGGAGTGTTTTCTGTGATATGGTATGGTCCAAGATGTGATGTGTATATTGTATGCGATGATCATGTTTTGTAATGTTTCATGACTTGCATGTCGATGAGTACATAACCGGCAGGAGCCATATGGTTGTCTTTATAATTGTGTATGACCTGTGTGTCAACTTCTTATACGCCATGTAATAGTTCCACTTTATCGCTAAGTAGTTAGCAATAGTTGTAGTCACTATTCGTGGTGGAGGCAATCATGGTGGAGTGATGGAGATCATGCCGGCATGCACAAGATGGAGATCATTGCGCGAAGATTGGCTATACTATGTCACATAAAGTTATATGCATGTGATGTTTATCCTTTTATGTATCTTATCATGCTTAGATCGCGACGGTAGCATTATAAGATGATTCCTCACTTAAAGATCAAGATAAAACTGTGTTCTCCCCAAGTATGCACCGTTGCGAAAGTTCGTCGTGTCCAAGCATCACGTGATGATCGGGTGCTATAGACTCTACGCTCACATACAACGGGTGCAAGCAAGTTTTGCACACGCGGAAATACTTGGGTCTAACTTGACGAGCCTAGCATGTACAGACATGGCCTCGGAACACATGAACCGAAAGGTTAAGCATGAGTCATATGAATGATATGATCGACACTTCGTTGTCCACCATTGAAACCACATCTCTTCTCGTGAAGATCGGATTAGGTGTGGTGAATTTGGATCGTGTTCACTAAGAAACTTGAGGGATGTTGAATTTAGTGGGAGTTCATCTAGTAATTTGATTAAAAGTTGAACTAGTTATCATGAACATAGTCTAATTTGTACTTGCAAATATTGTAGATCACATGGCTAAGTCCAACTTCAATTTCAACCTTTTTGCTGAGAAAGAAAAGCTTAAGAACAATGGGTCTAACTTCACCAATTGGTTCCGCAATCTGAGAATCATTCTCTCTGGCGGACAAAAGTACTATGTCCTTGGGAAAGCGTTAGGTGACCCCCCTGCTGCAACTGCGCCGGCTGATGAGAAAGTTGTCTATCAGTCGCGCAAGGATGATTATGGTGTGATTAAGAGCACCATGTTGTTTGCTATGGAACCGGAACTTCAAAATCGTTTTGAAGACTATCCCGGGCCCTTTGAGATTCTCGAAGAGCTGAAAACCATGTTTCGGACTCAGGCCCATTCTGAGAGATATGAGATCTCTGAGAAGTTCTTTAACTGCAAGATGGAGGAAGGGAGTTCTGTTAGTGAGCACGCCATTAAGATGACGGGCTACACTCAACGCCTTGAGCAAATGGAATGCATGATTCCAGAGGAGCTCAAGATTGACAGGGTTCTGCAATCACTCCCTCCCAGCTACAAAAGTTTTGTAATGACTCATAATCAGATTGGTTCCACTGATACGATCACCGAGCTCTTCAAAGTCAAGGATGCGAGGTGGACATCAAGAAGGATAATCATGTGTTGATGGTCAACAAGCCTCCTTTAAGAAAGGTAAGGAGCAAAGAAGCCCTTCAAGAAGGCGGCGACAAGCATTGCCCTATGAGAAGAAGCTCAAGTCTGGTCCTAAGCGGACCTTTGGTGCTTCTATTGCAAGGACAAGGGTCACTTTGGGCATCGTCCGAATTACTTAGCGGACAAGAAGGCTGGCACCATCAAAGGTATATTTGATATACATGTTATTGATGTTTTCCTTACTAGCCCTCGTTGTAATGTCTGGGTATTTGATACTGGTTCGGTTGATAATATTTGTAACTCGAAACAGGAGCTACGGAATAGACGGCGGCTTGCGAGGGATGAGGTGACAATGCGCGTTGGCAACGGATCAAGAGTTGATGTGATGGCCGTCGGCACGCTCTCCTTAGTTTTACCTTCGGGATTAGTTTTAAACCTTAATAAATGTTATTATGTGCCTGCGTTGAGCATGAACATTATTTCTGGATCGTGTTTATTGCAAGACGGTTATTCATTTAAATCGGAGAATAATGGTTGTTCTATTTATATGAGTAACATCTTTTATGGTCATGCACCTATTGTGAATGGTTTATTTCTTCTAAATCTCGAAAGGGATGAAACACACATCCATAACATTGAGGCTAAGAGATGCAAAGTAGATAGTGATAATACTACTTATTTGTGGCACTGTCGTCTAGGTCATATTGGTGTAAAGCGCATGAAGAAACTCCATTCTGATGGACTTTTGGGGTCTCTTGATTTTGAATCATGTGACACATGCGAACCATGCCTCATGGGCAAGATGATCAAAACCCCGTTCTCCGGTATGATGGAGCGAGCAACGGACTTGTTGGAAATCATACATACCGATGTATGCGGACCGATGAGTGTTTCGACGCGCGGTGGATATCGCTATTTTCTCACTTTTACCAATGACTTAAGTAGATATGGGTATATCTATTTAATGAAACATAAATCTAACATTTGAAAAGTTCAAAAATTTCAGAATGAAGTGGAGAACCATCGTAACAGAAAGATTAAGTTTCTACGATCCGATCGTGGAGGTGAATATTTGAGTTATGATTTTCTCACGCATCTTAAAGCAAGTGGAATCGTTTCACAACTCACATGCGGAACACCACAGTAGCAATGGTGTGTCGAGCAGCGGAATCGAACCCTATTAGATATGATCCGATCAATGATGTCTCTTACTGATTTGCCGTTATCATTTTGGGGTTATGCATTAGAAACCGCTGCATTCACTTTAAATAGGGCTCCATCTAAATCCGTTGAGACGACACCGTATGAACTGTGGTTTGGTGCTAAACCTAAGTTGTCGTTTCTTAAAGTTTGGGGATGCAAAGCTTACGTCAAGAAGTTGATACCGGACAAGCTCGAACCCAAAGCGGAGAAATGCGTCTTCATAGGATACCGTAAGGAAACTATTAGGTATACCTTCTATCACAGAACCGAAGGCAAAGTGTTTGTCGCAAAGAACGGTTCCTTTCTTGAGAAGGAGTTTCTCTCGAAAGAAGTGAGTGGGAGGAAAGTAGAGCTAGACGAGGTTATTGAACCTTCTCTTGAATTGGAGAGTAGCGCAGCACCAGAAATTGTTCCAGTGCCGCCTGCACCAACAATAGAGGAAGCTAATGACAAGGATCATGAAGCTTAGGACGATGCTGCTACTGAACGTCGCAGGTCGACAAGGTCGCGTGCCCCTCCTGAGTGGTACGGCAACCCTGTCTTGACTGTCTTGTTAGTAGAAGACAGTGAACCTACGAACTATGAGGAAGCGATGATGAGCCCAGACTCTGAGAAATGGCTAGAAGCCATGAAATCCGAATTGGGATCCATGAGCGAAAACCAAGTATGGACTTTGGTGGACCCTCCTAGCGACCGAAAGGCCGTTGAGTGCAAATGGATCTTCAAGAAGAAAAGCGGACGGATGGTAATGTTACCGTCTATAAAGCACGGCTTGTCACGAAAGGTTTTCGACAAGTTCAAGGTGTTGACTACGATGAGACTTTCTCTCCTGTAGCGATGTTTAAGTCCATTCGGATTTTATTAGCAATTGCTGTGTTTCATGATTATGAAATATGGCAGATGGATGTCAAGACTGCGTTCCTCAATGGCAACATTGATGAAGAGTTGTATATGATGCAACCCGAAGGTTTTGTCGATCCTAAGGATGCTGATAAAGTATGCAAACTTCAGCGTTCCATTTATGGACTGAAGCAAGCATCTCGGAGTTGGAACCTTCGTTTTGATCAAGTGATCAAGAGATTTGGATTTGTTCCAAATTGCTACGAAGCTTGCATCTACAAGAAAGTGAGTGGGAGCTCGGTGACATTTATGGTACTATATTGTAGGGTTCGCAGCATAGAAAACAAAAATTTTCCTACGATGTGAACTATATACCAAGATCTATATACTAGATACAAACAACGGGCGGATGTATATCCGTAGAGAACATACCCTTGAAGACCGACAAAGCTTAATGAGTTCAACTCGTGGTTGATGTATACGATCTCTTGCCGATCTCAAGATCGAGAGGAAGTCCTAGCGCCAAGAAATCGGCGCATCCGTGCTCGCACACACGTTCGAGGCACCGAGCAACCTCCGCCTCCTCTCTCCAGCGATGCAGCGGAAGCACAACTCTTTCTTGCCGAATAGACACCGGGAACATGTATCTCGCTAGTCCGAGACCATGGGGGATAAATTCTAGAGGGGGAGAGAGATCCTTCACGAGGAGGTGTGAGAGACAAGTGAGGAGGGGGGCTCCTTTTATAGGAGGAGGGGGGCACCCAAGGGGGTGGCCGCCGGCCATGGGGGCTTCCCCCTCCCCTCCTTCATTCATGTGGGTGGACACTCCACTCACAAAATGCCCTTTAAATTTCCTCCACTCAAAAGTCCACTCAAATTCTCATTAAATTTCCACCAAATTTAATGCAAACTCTCATTAAAAAAACTCTTTTATTTTATTCAGAATTTTGTCAATTACTTTAATGACAAACATTCACAAATAACCCCTTGCTAGAATTCTATTTCACATGCATAACCACTTTATGCAATTTCACCCGAAAACCTGTTTCGGTATCTATTGAAATAAATTCATGCGCTTGTTCATTCTTTCGGCATGAAACATTTGCTCCAATTGGATGTCGGTGTCTCTTAAGTGTGTCACCCTACGGTTCGTGAATAATGCGGACATGATCGAGACCCCTCTCGGATCAATAATCAGAAGCGGGATCTGGAGACCCATACTGACTCCCACACATTCAACGATGACTTTCTTGTGATCGTTAGAACCTTTTACGCTAGTATCTTAATCCCTTTGTTTCACGATATATTACATGTCCGAGATTCGATCATCGGTATCTCCATACCTAGTTTGATCTCGTTACCGACATGCACTCTTTTCTCGTTCCTGTGATATAACATTCTAGTGATCAAATCACTTGCTTGCAAGCTAATCAATGTGATATCACCGAGAGGGCCCAGAGTATATCTATCCGTCATCGGGATGAACAAATTCCACTCTCGATCCATGAGCCTCAACATAACACTTTATTAGTTACGAATCCATCTTTATAATCACCACATTACGGTGTGACGTTTGATGTTATCAAGAAACTCTTCCGTGTTAGTGATTGACATGATCTCATGGTCTAAGGATTAGGATCACTTCGTAAGTTGTTATAGCAATATAAACTCAATGGCTTTGATCGTAATGCTATACTTGGATGAATGTTCATCACACCATTACACTAATGTTGTGATCCGTTATTAACAACATCCAATGTCCATGATCGAAACCTTGATCATCTTGTTAATCAACGAGCTAGTTTATGAGAGAGGCATAACTAGGAACTTTCTTTGTTTATTAAACACACATGTATTAACGTTTCCGTATTAATACAATTATAGCATGCAAAATAAACATCTATCATATACTTGGAATACACATAATAAACACTTTATTATTGCCTCTCGGGCATATTCCTTGATCTCCCACTTGCACTAGAGACAATAATCTAGTTACATAGTGATAAATCTAACACCCATTGAGTTACTGGTGTTGATCATGTTTTGCTCTAGGGAGAGTTTTAGTCAACGGATCTGCTACATTGAGATCCGTATGTACTTTCTAAATCTTTATATCTGCATCCTTGACATGCTCATGGATGGAGTGAAACGCGCTTAATATGCTTGGAATGCTTGTGAGACCTTGGCTCTTTGGCATTGGCAATGGCACCATTGTTGTCACAATAGATCACCATTGGGTCCAACGCGTTTGCCACAACTCCTAGTTCGGATATGAACTCCTTCATCCAAATCGCTTCTGAGCCGCTCAAGCGGCAACATATTCGCCTCGTTGTTGATCCCGCTACCACAGGTTGTTTGGAGCTCCTCCAACTAACCGCTCCGCCATTCATGAGAAATACGATCCGGATTGAGACTTAGAGTCATCCGGATCGGTGTCAACTAGCATCGACATAACACTTAGCGAGCTCTTCTTCACCTCCGTATACAAGAAACATATCCTTAGTTCTTCGTAAGTACTTAAGGATATTCTTGACCGCTATCCAGGTTACAACCTGGATCCGATTGGTACCTACTAGTCAAACTAATAGCATGTGCCACATCCGGTCTTGTACATAGCATGGTACATTATAGAGCCTATGGTCAAGCATAGGGACTTTGTCCATTATCTCTCTTTCTTCATGAAGCGGACTTTGAGTCTTACTCAATGTCTTGCCTTGCAACATAGGTAAGAACCCTTCTTACTTCGTCCATTTTAAACTTCTTTAAAATCTTATCAAGGTATGTACTGCGATAGCCCTATTAGGCGCCTAGATCTATCTCTATAGATCTTTATGCCTAATATGTATGACGCTCACCTAGGTCCTTCATTGAAAATTTCTTTGTTTAGATAACTTTTAACACTTTTTAAAAGATCTATATCATTTCCGATCAATAATATGTCATCCACATATAATATCGAAATGCCACATTGCTCCCACTCACTTTCTTGTAAATACAAGCCTCTCCATAAGTTTGGACAAATCCAAACTCTTTGATCACCTCATCAAAGCGGAGATTCCAACCGTGATGCTTGCTTCAATCCATAGATGGATCGCTGAAGCTTGCACACCTTGTTAGCATCCTTAGGATCGACAAAACCCTTTGGTTGTATCATATACAACTCTTCTTCAATATTACCATTGAGAAAGCGGTTTGACATCCATCGCCATATCTCATAATCGAAATATGCGGAATTGCTAACATAATCCTAATCGACTTTAGCATCGCTACGGAGAGGTCTCATCGTAGTCAACTCCTTGAATTTGTCGAAACCCCTTTGCGACAAGTCGAGCTTTATGACGGTCACATTACCATCAGCATCAGTTTTCCTTTTGAAAATCCATTTGTTCTCCACGGTCTTTCGGTCGTGAGGTAATTCCACCAAGTTCCAAACTTGATTTTCATACATGGATTCCATCTCGGATTTCATGGCTTCTAACCATTTGTTGGAATCCGGGCTCATCGCTTCTTCATACGTCGCAGGTCATCATTTTCATCAACCATGAAATTCATGACAGATTTCCGTCTGGAGTCGCACGCGTCTGTTTGACTGCGAGGTTGTAGTACTCTCTTCGGAGTTTCATGATCATTATCATTAGTTCCCTCTTCAACAGGTGGAGCCAACTCCGGAACAACTTACGGCGCTGCGCTACTCGCCATACTTTGAAGAGAAGGTTCCACAACCTCTTCGAGTTCTACCTTCCGACTACTCACACCTTTCGCGAGAAACTCTTTCTCTAGAAAGGATCCATTCTTGCAACAAAAACCTTGCCCTCGGATCATGATAGAAGGAATACCCAATAGTTTCTTTAGGGTATCCTATGAAGACGCATTTTTCCGCTTTGGGTTCGAGTTTATCGGTTGAAGTTTCTTCACATAAACATCGCATCCCCAAACTTTAAGAAATGATGACTTAGGTTTGTTTCCAAACCACAATTCATACGGTGTCTTTTCAGCGGATTTAGATGGTGCACGATTTAAAGTGAATGCAGCAGTTTCTAGTGCATAACCCCAAAATGACAATGGCAAGTCCGTCGGAGACATCATAGATCGAACCATATCTAATAAAATGCGATTACGTTCCGACACACCATTTCATTTGTGGTGTTCCCAGGTGTGAGTTGTGAAACAATTCCACACTCTTTCATGTGAGTGCTAAACTCGTAACTTAGATACTCACCTCCACGGTCGGAGTAGAAATTTGATCTTTCTATTACGATGATTTTCCACTTCATTCAAATTCCTTGAACTTTTCAAAGGTTTCGGACTTGTGTTTCATCAAGTAGATATAACCGTATCTACTCAAATCATCCGTGAAAGTAACAAAATAACGATATCCACCTCGGCGACACACTCATTGGACCACATACATCGAATGTATGATTTCCAATAAATCATGCCTGCTCCATTGAACCGAAAACGGCGTTCTAGTCATCTTGCCCATAAGGCATGGCTCACATGTATCAAATGATTCATAATCAAGTGATTCCAAAAGTCCATCCGAATGGAGCTTCTTCATCGTTTAACGCCAATATGACCTAGCGGCGATTGCCACATATATGCGGATGTATCATCATTAAGTTTAATCCTTTTAGCATCAACATTATGAATATGTGTAACATTATCATCGAGATCTAATAGAAATAAACCATTCATCATCGGTGCATGACCATAAAAGATTTCATTCATATAAATGGAACAACCATTGTTCTCGGATTTAAATGAATAACCACTTCATCAAACACGATCCGGATACAATGTTCATGCTCGGTGCGGGCACCAGATAACATTTATTCAAGTTTATAACTAATCCCGACGGTAAGTGGAGAGGCGGTGTTAAATGGCGATCACATCAACGCTTGATCCATTGCCGACACGCATCTTGACCTCACCCTTGCTAGCGGTCGCTTGTTCCGACCCACGATTCGAGTTACAAATATTAGCAACCGAACGGTATCAAATACCCGGTGCTCTGCGAGCACTAGTCAAGTACACATCAATAACATGTATATCATATATACCTTTGTTTGCCTTGCGGCCTTCTTGTGCGCTAGATACTTGGGGCGATTATGCTTCGATGGCGATCCCCTTACAATAGTAGCACACGGAATCGCACTTAGGTCCAACTCGGGGTTTCTTTTTGGTAGCGCACAGGCTTGCCGCCCTTACTTCCTTCCGTTTTCCTTATTGTCTTTCTTGAAACCAGTGTTCCTATTGATCATCAACACTTGATGTTCCTTTTGATCTCCACTTCTCCGGTTTTAAGCATTGTGAGCTCGGGAGACTTCTTCATGCCTTGCATATTATAGTTCATCACGAAGCTCTTATAGCTAGGTGGCGTAGACTGAGAACACGATGGATGCCTAAGTCAATGGGAATCGATATTCCCAAGGACACAAGCTTATCGGCGTAACGACATCTTGAGTACATGCTCACTAACGGAGCTGTGCTCTTCCATCATGCAACTAAAGAACTTTTACAAGCGTTGTAGCTCTCTGACGACATGTGTGTCGAAAATCATTTTCAACTCACCCATTGTATCAAATGCATTGCCGTTTGAAACGCTTTGAAGTTCCGGCTCTAGCCCATACAATATGCCGCAATGAACTAAGTTGTGGTCCTCCTGACGAGTCTGATAGACATTCTTCTCCTCGTCAGGGGCATCATCAAAAGGTGGGGGGCCTAATGGCGCTTCTAGCACATATTGCTTTTGTGCAGCAGAGAGGAGAATCCTCAAATTCATGGCACATTCGGTAAAGTTGCTATCGTTCGTTGCTAGTTTCTCTTTCTCCATGAACACATAGAAATTAAAAGCAGGTGGTGCCATCTACAACAGAATTTGTAAAGTTTAGACTAAGTGTATGATAGATTGAGTTCAACTAATCTATATTACGAATGAACTCCCACTCAAAAACGACATCCCTCATGCCCTTTTGGTGATTACATGAACCAAATCCACTACACCAAGTCCGATCATCACGTGAGTCGGTATAGCTTCAAAGGCGAGCATCAAATGGGCATCATATCAACTATATGACTCATGCTTAACCTTTCGGTCCGTGTTCCGAGGCCATGTCTGTACATGCTAGGCTCTCCAAGTTAGAACCTTAGTATTCGCGTGTGTAACTGTTTTACACCCGAAATATGGTCGTGGATCCAATAACACCCGATCATCACGTGATGTCTTGGAGCGACGAAAACATAATCGGTGCATATTAAAGGAAGAACACATTCTTATCTTGATACTTAAATGAGGGATCACCTTATTATGCTAACAAAGCGCTAAACAAGCAATATAAGATGCAATCAAAACATCATATGTTTATTAGTGAAATGATATGGTTCCCGCAGATGATCTCTATCATGTGCATCGTGGTATGATCACTATCATACCTATATGTGTAAATCCAAGGTCTATGGATTTTACACGCTATGTGTGTTGTAAGAGTATCATCTCATACTTCTACTTACAACACTACCATATCATAACACTAGCCCAAAGAACAATCTAAACTAGACGCCTCTAATTTATCCATTGCAAGTTTACGTGGCTTAGGGCTTTCGAGATAGAACCGTTCTTACCTACGAACATGAACCACAACGAGGATAATCAAATTGTTGACAACTCGCTTGCAAAATAGATATTGACTATAGTAGGAGAGCAGACACCGCTAGCCACTTATGCAAACTAGTTGCATGTCAAGCGTGGAACAGGTCTCATGTGCGAGGACATGTAAAGTTTGTCCGGCCGCTTCATCCCACTATGCCACCAATATCCAAAATTACAACAAAGGAGCAACAACATGATCATCGCCCACATACTCATATGTGTACTACCCGTAAAGTATCTACGCATAGATCCTCTCGATACCCAGTAGGGTTCAGCGAAAACAAAAATTTTCCTACGATGTGAACTATATACCAAGATCTATATACTAGATACAAACAAGGCGGATGTATATCCGTAGAGAACATACCCTTTAAGACCGACAAAGCTTAATGAGTTCAACTCGTGGTTGATGTAGACGATCTCATTACGATCTCAAGATCGAGAGGAAGTCCTAGCGCCGCAAATCAGCAGCGCATCCTTGCTCGCACACGTTCGAGGCACCGAGCAACCTCCGCCTCCTCGCTCCAGCGATGCAGGGGAAGCACAACTCTTTCCTGCCGAATAGCCACCGGGAACATGTATCTCGCTAGTCCGAGACCATGGGGATAAATTCTAGAGGGGAGAGATCCTTCACGAGGAGGTGTGAGAGACAAGTGAGGAGGGGCTCCTTTTATAGGAGGAGGGCACCCAAGGGGGTGGACGCCGGCCATGGGGGCTGCCCCCTCCCCTCCTTCATTCATGTGGGTGGACACTCCACTCACAAAATGCCCTTTAAATTTCCTCCACTCAAAAGTCCACTCAAATTCTCATTAAATTTCCACCAAATTTAATGCAAACTCTCATTAAAAAAACTCTTTTATTTTATTCAGAATTTTGTCAATTACTTTAATGACAAAAATTCACAAATAGACCCTTGCTAGAATTCTATTTCACAAGCATAACCACTTTATGCAATTTCACCCGAAAACTTTGTTTCGGTATCTAGTGAAATAAATTCCTCGCTTGTTCATTCTTCGGCATGAAACATTTGCTCCAATTGGATGTCGGTGTCTCTTAAGTGTGTCACCCTACGGTTCGTGAATAATGCGGACATGATCGAGACCCCTCTCGGATCAATAATCGAAGCGGGATCTAGAGACCCATCGACTCCACACATTCAACGATGACTTTCTTGTGATCGTCGGAACCTTTACGCTAGTATCTTAATCCCTTTGTTTCACGATATATTACATGTCCGAGATTCGATCATCGGTATCTCCATACCTAGTTTGATCTCGTTCACGACATGCACTCTTTTCTCGTTCTGTGATATAACATTCTAGTGATCAAATCACTTGCTTGCAAGCTAATCAATGTGATATCACCGAGAGGGCCTGTAGTATATCTATCCGTCATCGGGATGAACAAATTCCACTCTCGATCCATGAGCCTCAACATAACACTTTATTAGTTGAATCCATCTTTATAATCACCCTTACGGTGTGACGTTTGATGTTATCAAGAAACTCTTAGGTGTTAGTGATTGACATGATCTCATGGTCTAAGGATTAGGATCACTTCGTAAGTTGTTATAGAAATATAAACTCAATGACTTTGATCGTAATGCTATACTTCGGATGAATGTTCATCACACCATTACACTAATGTTGTGATCCCGTTATTAACAACATCCAATGTCCATGATCAGTAAACCTTGATCATCTTGTTAATCAACGAGCTAGTTTATGAGAGAGGCATAACTAGGAACTTTCTGTTTGTTTATTAAACACACATGTATTAACGTTTCCGTATTAATACAATTATAGCATGCAAAATAAACATCTATCATATACTTGGAATACACATAATAAACACTTTATTATTGCCTCTCAGGGCATATTCCCTTCATATATGTGGATGACATATTGATTACTGGAAATGACATCAACATGCTTGCATCTACGAAGCTTGCATCTACAAGAAAGTGAGTTATTTGAACAAGTGTTTTTCAATGAAAGACCTAGGTGAAGCTGCTTATATATTGGGCATCAAAATCTATAGAGATAGACAAAGACGCCTGATAGCTTTAAGCCAGAGTACATACCTAGACAAAGTTCTGAAAAGGTTCAGAATGGATAAGGCAAAGAAAGGTTCAGTGCCTATGTTGTCAGGTAAGATATTGAGCAAGGCTCAGTGTCCACTCTGATGAAATGATAGGAAGCTATGAGCAAAGTGCCTTATGCCTCGCCATAGGTTCTATCATGTATGCCATGTTGTGTACTATACCGGATGTATCCAATGCTCTTAGTTTGTGACGAGATATCAAAGTGATCCAGAGTGGAACCTTTGGACAGCCGTGAAGAACATCCTAAAGTACCGAATAGGACTAAATAAATTTTCTTAGTCTATGGGGTGATGAAATGTCGTAAAAGGTTACGTCGACGCTAGTTTTGACAATCGACAAGGATGATTCTAAATCTCAGACGTGATACGTGTATATTTTGAATGGAGGAGCTGTGGAGAAGCTGCAAGCAAAGCGTGATCGCGGGATCTACTGAGAAGCGGAATACATGGCGGTAGAAGCGTCAAGTGAAGGAGTTTGGATCAGAAACTTCATCACTGAGCTTGGCGTGGTTCCAAGTGCATTGGACCCACTGGAGATATTGTGTGACAACACTGGCGCCATAGCACTCGCTAAGGAACCAAGATATCATCCAAAGACCAAGCATATCAACCGCAAGTTTCATATAATCCGAGATTATATAGCAGATGGAGATCTGAAGATTAGCAAAGTACATACAGATCTGAATGTCGCAGATCCATTGACTAAACCTCTTCCACGTGTAAAACATGATCAGCACCTCAGTGCCATGGGTGTGAGATTGTTGTCAAATGTAAACTAGATTATTGACTCTAGTGCAAGTGGGAGACTGTTGGAATTATAACCTAGAGGCAATAATAAAGATGTTATTATTATAATTATTGTTCATGATAATGTTTATATTCCATGCTATAATTGTATTAAGCGGAAACTTTAATACTTGTGTGGTTTGTGAACAACACCGTGTCCCTAGTACGCCTCTATGGACTAGCTCATTGATTAATGATGGTTAAGGTTTCCTAACCATGGACATGAGTTGTCAATTAATAATGAGATCATATCATTGGGAGAATGATATGGTGGGAGACAAACTAAGCGAAGCAATTAGATCGTGTCATCGTATTCGTCTTTGAAGCTTTTCTTATGTCAAATATTGTATTCCTTAGACCATGAGATAATACAACTCCACGGTATCGGAAAGCTTTGAGGTCATCAAACGTCATCCTATGAGAGGGTGATCATAAAGGTGTCTCTCAGGTGATCGGAAAGTATCTGTTGGGTTGTATGTATCGAGATGGGATTTGTCCCTCCCAAGTCGGAGAGATATACTTCGGGCCCACTATCAGCACCGCTTGCAAGCATGTGGTTAAGGAGTTAATCACAAAGTGATATCGGATTACGGAACGAGTAAAGTACTTGCTGTGAACGAGATTGAACTAGGTATGACGGTAACGACGATCAAATCTCGGGCAAGTAAAATATCGCGAGACGAAGGGAATATATATATGGGATTGATTGAATCCTGGCATCGTGGTTCATCCGATATGATCATCGATGAATGTGGGAGTCAATATGGGTGTCGGACCCGCTGTTGATTATTGATAGAAGACCATGTGCGCATATTCTCGAACCCGCAGGTCACACATAACGTGTCTCGGCTAGGATAGATTGGATAATTGGTTTATGAGTTTTTGTTCGAGTCTCGGATGGGATCCGGGACATCACGAGAGGTTCCGGAGTGGTCCTGAGAATAAGATTCATATAAGGCGGTGCAGTTTTGGAGTTGAATTGTTTTTGGTTAATCGGTATTCTACCCGGCTTCTAGAACCTTCCGGAAGGGACCAACGTGGCCCCACCTTCCGGAGGGGCATGGGCCTATGAGGAGTGCCCTGGACGCATTGGGCCAGGGCACAAGGTCCCAATAGGGCCCACCGCCGCCAAGAGAGGTTTAAACTCGAGATAGACCTTCTAGGGGGTTTCTTGCCCCCTCCTTATCCTTTGGGGCCGCGGTTTGGGCTTGGGGGAGGCTGCTGCTCCCTCTATATAAAGAGGGTGGGGCGCACCAACCCCTCACCTTCCCTCAACCCTAGCCTGCCCTTCCTCTCTCCTCCCGATCGTTTGTGGCGAAGCCTGCAGAAATTCTCCACCATATACACCACGCCGTCGTGTTGTAGATCCAATCATCTCTCCACCATACTTGCTGGTCCGAGGAAGGAAGAGACGTCGAGGTGCTGCACGTGTGCATCTCACGGAGGCACCGCCACTTTTGGTGCTAGATCGGATCGGATCGCGAGGAGGAGAAGCGAGTACGACTACATCACCCACGTTCGTGAGCGTTCACATCTTGAATCTTCAAGGGTATGAAGATCTAATCCAATCTCTCTTGTTGTTTGCATCTCCTAGATTAGATCTTGGCTTTCCCTCTGTTCGCATCCGTAGAAAATGGATTTACTATGTCGTGAAACCCTTCATGCACATGATACAGGAGCTATCCCATAATCAAAATGACAAGACAAGCAGGCAATGAGCATCTCAGCAATCTTTTTATTTGCTATTTGCATAGATTTTTATTGAGGATGCTTCACAGATTGTTGATTATGGTGATGCTGCAAGTTTCCACCATGATTAGGCATGGATTAGGCTAGCGGCCTAGGCGTTTCTCTAACACAAAATACATAACTCCATAGACTTACAAGCTCCCCTTTTATTTCACATCGGCGACATCCATAGACAAAAGAGCATGATATCAACTGTGTACAAAGTATAAATGCAATGTTGAAAGCATTCCCCGTGACAGCACGGTTCTGATAATTCCAACATATAAGTGCAAGCATATACAACATATATGACACAATGGTTCAAGTTTATTAGGGGCAAGAAAAATAAAGTGTGCCATCAAATTTGTGAGACCTTTAATCACTAAGTTTTCACATAACATAATACTTTTTAATTGGAAGATAGCTGAAAACAAGAATATACTTAGAATGGTGTAACACAACATGCATAGGAATTTATAGTGGACACTTTGGAATAACTTTGTTTCTTGGGAGTTGGATGCATGAGTAGAACTTACTGATACAAGTGGAGGCTAGCAAAAGACTAGGAGCGACCAACTAAGAGAGCAATAATATCCATTATCATGCAGAGCACAAAACATTACTAATCAAAGCATAGAGTGGTACTAGAAGTCAAGTACTAAATGATCATAGAGGCTACGGTGACTTGTTCATAGTCATAACATGGTGTGATCATGTGTCAATCTAAACAAAGCGTCAAAGGAGAATACCACAATATTATGCTTTTGCATGCTAAAACAACGCATGATTTTTTAAGGCACACTAAGCAATCCCAAATGTTTGGAACAAGTCATTATACAGCAATAATCACTAAGCATAAGGTTAAAACAACACCTAGCATGACATGCTAAAGTCTAAGTCATAGTCAAAGCAAGCTCCTCTTGCACTATTCAAGCAAGAACTTTCTACTCCTTTCCAACACCAATCCACTTATTTGAAACAACACAGCGAGAACGGGGGTCCAAACTACTTTATTCAAGCAAAATAAACAAACTAAGCAAAGCAAACGAAAACTAAGACGCTCCAAGAACAACACAACAGTGCATGAAACAATAAAAACGAATTGTCTAGAAAGACCTGAGCTTTTTATTGATGAAGATGGATATGCCTTGGGCATCCCCAAGCTTTAACGCTTGTACATCTTGGATATTTATTGGAGCGACACCGGGGTGGCATCCCCAAGCTTGACCTTTTGTCCATTCTTCTTCTCATTACATCATTCTTTCCTTACACCTGCAAATTTTCCTTCATACAAAACTTCACACAATCTTCATTAGCAACATTAGTGTATTCAAAAGATAATAGACCCTTGGGATTAACTTTAAACAACAAAACTTTCACTAAAAACAGAAGCTATTGTACAATTCCCTCAAAAATCTCAATTTCCCAAAAAGAACCCAAAAAGGAATCAATAAGAATCAAATGCAAATAATGGCAGAAATCTGAGACCAGCAGGTAGAAACCAATTTTTTCGAGAACTTTCTGTTGCTCAAATCACAAATTGTTGAACTAAAAAAAGTTAGCTAACATACTGGGGGATTTATTCGTAAATTTTCAGCTCAATCCGACTTACATACGTTTCTCACGAATTTTAATGGTGGAGCACAATAATCTGTTTCGGGACAGCAACTTCCCAAATATTACTTCCCTCTCATTAGAGGTCATTCTTCGCACAAAAAGCAAACAAAAAGGATAAGGAGAGGTCATTACTGAAGTAATAACTTCCAAGACTCAAGAAAACTCTTGGGTTATCCCCCAACAAGTAATTTTCTTTAACGCCTTTAAGTTAGGCATAAGAAGCAAGAAACCAAGTATTTTCAAATGAAGAAGCATTAACATCAAACCTTGATTTTCAAAGGAGGAGCAAAAGCAACTTCTCTCTCCTCGTAGGGAAGTGTTCAATACCTTTCTTGAATGGAAATTGATATTTAATGGTGCCTTCTTTCATATCAATGATGGCACCAATAGTTCTAAGAAAAGGTCTTCCCAAAGTAATAGGACAAGAAGCATTGTATTCAACATCCAAAACATATAAATCAACAGGGACATAAGCATTGCTAACCATAATGAGAACATCATTAACACTCCCCATGAGTTTCTTCTTAGCATTATCATTAAGTGGGACATCCAAATAACAATCTTCCAAAGGTGGTAAATTAAGCATTTCATAAATCTTTCTCGGCATAATAGAGACACTAGACCAAGGTCACATGAAGCTTTGAGATAAAAGTCATTCACTTGCATATTAATAATGGGTTTCCAACTATCTTCTACTTTCCTAGGAATATAAGCTTTGTATTTTAACTTCTCTTCCTTAATTTTAACCAGATCATCTATAATGTGTTTCCTAGGCCGCGCCTGCGGGGGGTGTGGCCCACCTGGCCCATCTCCGCCTCCCCTTCTGGCTTTCTTCGTCTTATGGGAAAATATGATTTTCCATAATTTCTCTGGTATTTTTCTGGTCTTCACGAAATTGCATCAAAACACCTCTTTTTCCACCAGAATCCTGACTCCGACAGTCCATCATTCAAGAATCAACCAACATGCAAAAACATATGAAAAGACATAAGTAACACAACTTAATAAGAAATATATCAATGAATAGAGGCAAATTATGATATAGAATGGTGATGCAAATTGGATGTATCACAAGAAACGGATAATTGCATTAAAAAATATGTGTAAAGTAAACAATACAATTGTTTCATGAACAAAAGATTGTTGTTTTCTCCCTAATAGCAACAACACAACTATAACCTTAGAGATTCATGTTACTTCCCCAGATTACTAGAGGCATGAACCCATTATCGAGCATAAATACTCCCTCTTGGAGTCACTAGCATCTACTTGGCCATGATAGCTACTAGCAACGGAGAACATGCAAGATCACAAACAACACAGGCATGATAGAATCAATAATCAATATGACATGATAGAATCAATAATCAGTCTGACATAGTATCTCAATATTCATCGGATCCCCGCAAATACAACATGTATGATTACAAATAGATGATCTTGATCATAAAAGGAGCTCACAAGATCTAAACATGGTAGCACAAAGGAGGATAAACAACCATCTAGCTACTGTATGGAACCATAGTTCAAGGGTGAACTACTCACGCATCATACCGGAGGCTGGCATGGTGATGAAGAACGCCTCCGGGATGATCTCTCCCCTGCGGCAGGTAGGGTGCCGGGAAGATTTTCAGATCCCCCTAGATCTAGGGATGATGATGGCGGCGTCTACGGACTGTTTCGTGGATATCTGATCGGGTTTTTAGGGTTTCTGCATCGGGGGCTTTTATAGGTGAAGAGGCGAGGCCGAAGGCCAGCCAGGGGGCGCAAACCATAGGGCGGCGTGCCCTAGGGTGGGACAGTGTGGCCCTAGGGTGTGGCCACCCTGTGGTCTCCCTTCGGCTGCCCTTCTATCTCTGTGTTCGTTCCGATAAAATATTGATTTTGGCTTTTGTCCCGTCCAATTCCGAAAATATTTTTTACTAGCTTTTCTGAAACCAAAGACAGTAGAAAACAGGCAACTAGCACCGCGGCATCTTGTTATTAGGTTAGTCCTATAAAATATATAAAAATACCTCAAAGTGTAGACAAAGCATAACAAAGTTGATACTAAACAAGCATAGGACATTAAAAATTATAGATACGTTTACGACGTATCAGGTTCCCGGTCTCAAAATAGTAGTTGGCGAAATTGTCTTGCGTACCACGCTTTCAGTCGGTCTCCCACGACGCTTGGGGATGCGCACAGTCGGCATTGAGGGTATATTGTGACATGTTCGTGTGTGAACACCTAGTTTAACTTGAACTTAGGGTTTTACATTCCAATCATACCACTTCAATAGTTTGATCCGTCATCATTTTTATATGCAAGTTTGTGACCCGTCTTGACACCTAATCTCAGGCATCCTTTAAGTCATCTTAAGCTTGTGGGCAGCATATCTAACAATGTAATAGTCGCTTTGATAGCTTGCCCCGTCCCCTTAAGTTTGGAAGTTCATAATAGTCTCTTGTTTATGAATCGTAGGGTTTAGTTGCCCCTCTGAGGTTTCTCGACGGAAAGGAGTTTATAATAGAATAAACCTTAAGGACAAAAGTGGGACAAGTGGAATCCTAATTTTAGATTCTAGACTAACTCTAAAGAAATTTCACTTGTACCACTAATCTCATTTAGTTTAGAGTTAGTATAGGAGGGCTAGAAGTGACATATCATTTGGCCCCTTCTGCATCCCTAAATACACCAGATAGACGGGTACACACAACTAGGCTTGTGGAAAACGCCCAACCCTTCCAGAGCCCTTGAGAGTCACCTCCTTCTCTTTGTCGCCGCCCCTCTCCTTTTTCCTCTCCGGAGGCTCAGGCGAATGGCGAGGGGATGTATCTGGTGGTTGCCTTCTACTATACATACTAGTTGTAGGATTAGTTTTTGTGTTTGCCTTGATGTCGTTTTCCTATATGGAGTCTAAGGGTACGTAGGTTGGTGGATCTCAGCGCCCAGATCCTCCACGCCTCGAACTCTCTCCTCCTCCTCGTCGCGGGTGGCAGACGGCGGTGGGATTCCGGCATCCCTAGCCTCTCAATAAGGTGCACATCTGGGAGTTGATTTGGCCTTCTAACCAGGCTTGGTCCTATGCGGGGTTGTTCTTATCCAAGCCAGAGATTCCATGGAGGAACCCAGCGCTGGCGATGAGCTCTTCCACAACTCCTCTGCTGAATAAGGTCAGTGTCTTGGTCTTCGGTGACTGCAATTCCTCTCTTGGTCTGCCTCCTCCAGCTCGTGGCGGGGCCTTGGAGTTTGATGACAGGCTCGCAATCAAGGCGCAGTGGCCACAGGCTCGTGTCCGTCGCTGGTGGTGATCTTTTGCCATGCTCTCCTCTTCTTCTCTCCTCGGTGGAGTTGGCGATAGTAGGAGGGTTGTTGAGCGCCGCCGGCAAGGGAGAAGTGAAGCCTCTAATTTCCCGAGCACCCTTTTGGTCCAAGGTGACCTGAATCTGCTGGTTAGCTCCAGCCTTTGTTCAACCTCCATTGGGAGGCCCTTCTTGAAGCCTGCTGTTGCTACGGTTCTTGTCGGCATTGGCGCAAGGGGCGAAGTCCCCGCGGCGGTGTATGGCGAGGGCAAGTTTGGCTTCTGGCTCGACAGTGGGGAAAGAGAAGGACTTGATTGTAATTGCTCTTTCTTTTGCAAGGTCCTTTCTACATTTGCTTTTATGGGGCTCTTTGTAAAAAAACTGTACACCCACCGGTGAAATAATATATTGGCTTCCTGTCCCTTGGGGGCCCGTGTGCTTAAGAAAACCGATAGAGATACATCCTGATCGAGATCGTAGACAGAAGAAAATATATGGTGAGCCGAGCAGCCGGCGACGGCTAAACAAGAGCCGAAACTGGTTTACAAATTTTACCCGTGCCGCAGAACTCCAGTTGACGTTTTATCTGGCCAACGAGGACGTGGACCTTCAAGGTGTCCACCATGCCAAAACGAGATTTTGTTGGAAATGAGTCATATCATTACTGGGCCAAACAGTAACCTAGTAGAGCTTCATGACGATTAACAGGAACTACTATATGACGCATGTAGCGTCAAATATGGTGCACGCGTACCCCTTAGGCCTTTGTTGACCAGGCCCATTTAATCCGTTTTCACTGTTTCTCGATCCTGCGGTGTTCTTAAAATTGAGAAGGACAAAGAGATTGAGAAACAACATTAATCTGTCTGTTTGCTTACTGGTGTTGGATACTCCCTCCGTTTCAAAATAAATATAGCAGGATTGTTAATATTTAGATAAATTTATATATTAAATAGTGTCTAAATTTATTTAATTTTTAAAAAATTATAACATTTATTTTAAGATGGATGGGGTACAAGATTTAAAAATCTCATCGGTACATATTTGACACATTTTAGAATTAGACAAAAGTTATGCGTACATGATTTGACAAAAAAATGTATTGGACATTACCTTCTTCCGAAAGGATAATTTATAAATTGCTTCGTACTCCTTTCGTTTTAAAACATAAAATGTTTTAGCTTTGTGAAACAAATGTATTTAGACTACTTTAGCACGTAGGTTCACTCAGGTTTAGAGTGAATCTAGACACCAAAAATAGTCTAGATACATTTTCTTTACAAACCTAAAATATCTTATATTTTGAAACGGAGGGAGTACAATCAAACCCAGACGTTGAGAACGGAGTTGGGAACTACTTTTTGTATATCTCAAAATTATACTTATCTTGCTAATTCGTAAAATAGTAGAAACAGACATGACGATTTACAGACATGACTATTTCTCTCATATGAATACTTTTTTTACCTCGTGAACCAAATTCTTGAATAACAGCCAACAGCATGAAAAAATGTTTTAAACCTCGTCAATAATTATTTTGAACCTCATCAACATTTGCTTTGTACTGCATGGAAATTTTTCTCTCGTATGAATATTTGTTAACCTCACAAACAATTGTTTGAGCTGCAAGAATATTGTTTCTCATATGGATAATTCCGGAACACAGTATAGAGATAAACCAATCTCGTATAGTTCTGAAATTACAAATTCCTAGAGAAAAATGTTTATTCCACGTCTTATATAGTAAATGTTTACATGTTTGAACTTTTTTTTTCAAAAATATGTAGCAACATAAGAAAATAAATAATCATGTATCATAGAGGTAATGTGAACGTATCATAAAATTAGTGTTGATGTTTGTTAAAAAGTATGAATATATATAAATATAAATATTCAAGTACCATATAAGATATGGTCATGTAATAATAATATACTTATGTAAAAATAATGCATATAAAGCATAAATATTTGTTTAGATAATTCCATGTGTTGTTATGAAAAATTGAAGAAATATAAATAAAAAAGGATAAAGGAAACCAAAACATAAAATTACAAGAAAATCGTAGAAAATGTATAGAAATAAAAAATAAAAAATAAAAAATAGAAGCAAAGATGGTAAAACATAAAAATCCAAGAGGAAAACGACATGTAAAAAGTGTAAAAAGATTAAAATAAAACTAGCCATACGTTCAAAACAGACCGGATGGGTAAGAATTCGAGTCCTTTGCTTGCTCGCGGGAGGTCTTCGTCCTGTCCCACACCATATGTAAAGCACCCCATAGGCAGAACCATCCATAACACTCGAATCGACCTTTTCGTTGAGCCATACCCCAAAGCTACAAAATGGGGATGTGCGTGTGGCATCTGTGGCCGCGTAGGTGGGAAACAAGAGATTTCTGCTCCTGTTTCAAGCCAAGAGTAGCCTCATCTGCGCTAGTCGCTCATTTATCTGCATCCGCCCTTCCTCAAAAAAATCCCAATCTTCCTCTAGCGACACCCTGGTAGCGGCGGCGACAGGGTGCTGGTGGCTGAGACACGGATCTACTAGACCAGCCGCTTCCTCTGACTCCAATAGCTGAGCGACAACAAGGAGAATCGGCCCGCATATTCCTCCTTCTCCCATGTTGCGTATTCCCTAGGCTGCCATGAAGGAGGCAAATCACCGTCAATCCCTCTACCTTACTATTTCGAGTCGTCCTGCAATCTCGATTTAGGAAGAACTCATGGTAGAACCGCCTCATTAGGTTGATAGGATGACACTTATCCACCAGGTAGCTGCGCTTATAGTTCTCATTTAGGCATGGATCTTGTTGTTTCACAAGAGAGATGTTAAGCGTGATACATTTTCTCGACTAATGCACGGTCCTATGCTGATCCGAGATAAGGAGAGGATGGCATATTTAAACTACATCTTCAACTTCAACGATGTAGAGTCTCTCCAGATGCTCCAGATGGAAAGAGCCCCATCCTCTCCACTTGTTAGAAGGTCATAGAAGTCTAAGATCACACATGGAGAGAAGAGTTGAGCACAAACCTATGCTGGAGGAAACCAAACACACATGTTTGCTTCACCATACACATTCCTAAGTTACCAAGCAAACTGCAAATTGCTCAAGTGATGCGACTTAGGGCTACCAAATGGACTGCAGAACATGGCCTAGAGGTTGTTTTCGGCTAGCTCTGTTGTCCTTGGCACAACCATACCAGGTCAAAATTCGTCTGCAGGCTACCAAACGTGCCCTAGGTGTTTTTGTGCAAAGGTATCTCGGTGAACGTAGTTTCGATTGTAAGAAATTGGATATTACAAAGTGACGTGACCACAAACCCTCCTCTATCCCACCCCTGTGTCCCTCCCGCGGGCTGGCTCTAAGCTTGTCCAAGTGTTGTTCCTATAGACCACGTGGATTATTCGGGCGATGACACGATGAAGGTTTTACAAGTCCGATCCAGGCCCGGTCTGGCCTATTTGGGCCTCGTGTGCCCCTGTAGTTCCACCCAGTCAGCTACCGCCACGAAGACGGTGGAGGTCGGTCCCTCCCGCGAAGCTACCATGCTACCCTTCGTATCTTGCGTCCCCTCTTATCCGTCTTTTAGGCCTCGTATTGATGTCGACGGTGAGATGACGATGATGGAGGCAAGACTGTGTTGGCGCGTGTTGGTGGGCTACAAGTTTGGTGAAGCGCGGTGGATTGATTGGGGTGGTGGTTTTTGGGGGATCGAGAAAAATCACTATCAGCTCGACCGACACCGATGCAATGACATCTGCGGGTGCAACCTTCCTTCCTGAAGGGCGTCAAGTGTATCCCTTCCCCACTCCTCTCGACGTATCAGTGAAATCTTAGGACAAGTCCGGGCAACAACATCATCACTTTTGCTTCCTTCTTGAAGGTGTTACTATAGTAATTCAGAGCGCTAGGAGTAGGGTGGTACAACTCCGGAGGGTGGAACCATTGAGGGTTATCTTCATTTTGTTGATCTTCCCGATGACGGCTTTTGTTTATCTTTAATTTCTCTCTCTTTTCATTTGGGCTAGATTGTGTTGTTGACCCCGCAATATCAATGGTTGTACTATGGTTGCTATATTAATATAGGGGGCAAAATCCTTTTTTAAGGAAGAAATTGAATCTTACACGAATAAACAAGCTAGATCTAGAAATGCAGAGGGGTACCCACGCATAGAGGTTGAGCAGGATTTTCTAGGACTAATCGATGATGACAGAATAAGCATGTCCATGAAAGACCCAACAATCCAGTTGTTGGCCTGAAGAGAAAATGCCTTTCAATGCCGCAAACGAATTTTCCGGACAATCTAAACGGAACGACAAAAAAAGTTCTTTCTAGAAGGAAAACCATCATTTACATTCTCGCATGATACAACAATAATTCATTATTGATGTACTATTGAAAATATAGAAAAAGTCCGGCCTCGCCGAAGATCATGCTCACGCATTTTCATCTCTCCATGTGTCTCTCCTTATATGTATCAAGTTTGTTTTCCCTCTAGGATTGAAATTCCATGGCATGATCAAAGTGAAGAATTTAGCGACAAAGGGAACTTCCTTGAAATTTTGAGTTTCTTGTAGGAAATAGTGAATGAGTATGTTTTGAACATTTTCATTAACTAACCCAAAGATACTAAATCAAGTTATCAATGGTGTGCCATAGGAACTAGAAAGAAAATAAGTTCAAGAACTTGATGATGATTCCTATGCAATTTTAGCCAATGAGTCTAGTGATATATCACATAAAAATAATGGGCGCTTTTCTTGAGTTATGTTTTCAGAAGATACTGTAGCTTTACTTGCTAGTGATGGTTTGATTATGACTAAAATCCATGGTCAAGGTTATGATGGGGCTAAAAACATGAAAAGAGATACTATGAAGGACTAAAAATGTTGATCATTCAAGTGTCACCTTCTACTTCTTGTATTCATTGGTTTGCACATCAACTCCAACTAGATCTTATTGTTGTTGCCAAGGGCAATACTGATCATATGAGTTTTTTTATCAAGTATTTATATTTCTAAACATTATTGGAGTTTCTTATAAGCACCATGGCATGAAATGCTAGGCTTGAGTGTGTCAAGAAAGCACTTTATTGTGGCGAACTTGAATCTAGGAGTGGGTTAAATCAAGAGATGGGTTTTCCATGGCCTAGTGACACTCGTTGGGGCTCTTTATGTTTTCCATAGTTCACGATATAGTCACCGATCTTGGATATGATACATCATATAAGAATTATTGGATGATAATACATTATGTGCTTATAGAGTTTGAGACCATTGAGTGTGTTTTCTTTGCACACTTAATGGTTGTTATTTCTTGGGTATACAAATGATTTATCCGATTGTTTGCAAAGAAGGGAGTAAATATTCTTAATGCAATCTTACTTCTTAACGGGGCAAAGGAAAAAATGCAACAATTGAGGTCTAATGGCTGGATTGAATTCCTTGAGAATTTTTTATGTGACAAACATGGTGTTGAATTCCTGCTGCAAATGGTAATTATGTGCCTTATTGGAAATCGGCAAGGTATGATCTTGCCATAAACAAAACAAATGTTGACCCACTTGAGAAGATGAGTATATATTGGTGGCATTGATCAAATTACTCAAGATCTTGATAATCAGTTAGATGATGTCAATATGGAGTTATTGCCATGTAGGCCTTCAACCCTTCAAACTCATTTGCTTATTTTGATGCATAGAAGGTACGCATATTGGTTGAGTTCTACCTTTATGGTATACCAATCAATTATTTTCTATCACTTGAATTGCAACTTGATAATTACACTTAAGACATGTGACAAGATGATATCTTCCAAAGTGTAGAGAATCTTGTTAAACACTTAGTTAATCTTGAAGAACATGGGAAAAAATTGTGATATGATTTACTTGCTTCTCAATTTGGTAATGGTTCTACTTGTGGGGCAACAAGTGTCGAAACTTGAAAAGGGTGTTTTCTGCGATGACTTCGGCGAAAGCAAAGTTAAGAAATAAGATGGGTGATAGTCTCTTGTTATATTCTCAAGTCACATACATTAAGTAGGGTAATTTCTTTGAATTGGAAGAAAATGATATAAGCTACGTTTTTCATGTTCTTAAGGAAGCGTAGGCCAGACAAGTCAAACAAGTAGTATTTATAAGTTTCTTATGCATATACCATTCTTATGGCGTTTGAACTACTGGATGATAATGTATGCAACTTTTAAACCTAGTCTTTCAATTACATATTACTTATTGTATTTAAATGTATTTTTGTGAAATCCTAGTCAAATTATTGGTATGGCACACTATTGATAAAATCCTAGGTATGGTACTTTTTATGAAAAGGATTTATAGCCCTGGCCCCTGCATATACATAAAACTATATTTTATTACAAAGTTCAATAGTCATAGTACAATAGTTCATGGATCACACACAAAATCGATACGTGAATAAGCCTACTGAACAGAGTTAGCATAAAACGTCTACCCATTATGTAATTTGCTAGTATTCCGCCAACCAGCGGTCCCAGTGACCGATTGCATCTAATAACCATAAATTCCCGCAAACATACATTCCCGTCGATACGACAAGCAAGACCAAAGCTGAATTCATTGAGAAGTCAAAGGTAACCTGCAAATAATTAGCCGCTATAGTCTTGTTAAACACAACAATTGTTCCTGGTCCGCCACTGCCAACGCGTTAAGATTTTTCATCACTTTTGCACTTACAAATTCTGGTGGGACAATTTCTAGTGGTGGCTTAGAAATAGTTTTTTTTTTGGAGAGAAATTGTTGTTTTTTAAGTCTAACGAGAAATAACAAAACCTCAAGAAATACATGCAACGGAGGCAAAACTTCAATCCTTTTGTCATGGAACTGGCTATCAACGTAGTGCATATGGACATAAATAGGACAGCAAATGCCAATTTCCATAATCTGTGCAGCTGTATCGACTGCGATGGTATACGCACCGATAAACTTTGTGCCCTTTCTGGTGAGATAGCCAACTTTCGAGTTATTCTTATTCCCAACCACAGTCGTGGCTGCTCAGACGACATGCACCGGCCGTGTCAACCAAGTCTTCCATCCATGGTATCGCAAGGCTTTGCCTCTCCGTCTCCTCTCTCGTGGAGTGGTATTCCGTTCCTCTTTTCCCCTCGTCCTTTTTTCTCCCTGTCAGACTGCGAGTGAAATAGAAATCAGAATACTGGAACTTTTCAAGTCGTGCACGGAAAGCTCCGTGTTTGGCATCCGCCCGCCGTAGTGCGGTGTCACTGTAATGCAATGCAAGGGTAGCTCGTTTCTTCTGTTGCTCATTCTAGATGTACGAGCAAGGCAAACGGAACGCAACCGGCCAGGTTTTGCAGTATTATATACTTCCTCGTTTCATAATATAAAATGTTTTGTTTTCTATAAAACGAATGTAAGTAGACGTCTTTTAGCGAGTAGGTTCACTTGAAATCTATAAACTAAAAAACATCTAAAACGGAGGGAGTAGCCACTAAAAGCATCTCCACTCGTTGGATGTACCTAGTCCGAAAATTGGATTTTTTTAGGTTGGACGAAACGAGTTTTTAGCCTGGGTACGTCCAGTTTTCCACTCGCGTACCTAGGCCGAGTTTTCAAGTTTGGCTAAAATTCATTAAAGATTGATGAATTTTATTAAGTTGGGCTAATATAGGTGGATTCCATCAAATTTAAACTAAATCAGTACATAATAAACTTAAAAAAGGCTGCCGCCGTGGCCTTCGCCGGTGCCCTCGCTGTTCTACATGTCGAAGTTGCTGTAGAACGCCGTGTAGCCGGGATCGGCGCGGCCGTCATCCTCGCCGTCGTCGTCGTCGTCGCTCGGCGGCTGGTTCTGGCGGGAGCTCCCCTGGCCTGGGTCGCCGAACCTCCACGGTAGACGGGCAGACGCCGTCCTCGTCGTCGAGGACGTAGAGCGGGGCGCCCTGGTAGGCGAGCTCCCGCCCGGACAATGCCCGCCATCAGCCGCTGCTCGCCGGCTCGCCTGCTGCGGGCGAGATGCGCTGTCGCTTCGCCTTCTCCGATCCTTCTGGACCACTCCAGATGTCCGGAGAGGCTCCACCGCAGCGGCAGCGCCGAATCACGCGACGCCTCCGTAGCCATCCTCAAGCGCCGTCTTGATCTTGTGTGGTGAAAGCGCGTGGCTTGATGCCGATGCGTCTGCGAGCGTGTCGCGGCGAACGCGCAGCGAAACCGCCTCGCGCTTGACTGTTGTCGGCGTGCGCAGCGGCGCCGAGCCGGAGGAGTGGGATGCCGAGGCGGAGGAGGACGAGCTCATGCTGGCCATCCTCCTCGGCATCCACTTGGCCGGAGGACGCCACCCAGACCTCGCCGCCGGCATGGGAATTCGCGGGAAGCCCAGACGGGGCGTGTTGCCGGCATTGATGTGCTCCAGTACCGCCCTTAGCGTGCGTCCTGGCGCACTCCACCAACGTCGGCGGCCCGCCGAGTTGTTGCGCTTCGGCGGCGACTCGTTGGGTGGCCCTTCGTGACGGGCGAGCTCCTAGGCGCGGCGATCCGCGAAGAACTCCTCCCAGTACAGGAGGTTGTCCGGCGACTCGGCGGCGGAGGGGTCGTCCATGGCCGCGATGTACTCCGCCACCTTGTACGGCAGCTCCTCTGGCATCGGCGGTATAGGGATGCCGCCGGCGCTGAGCTTCCACCCCGGAGGGTTCCGCGTGTTCGGCGGCACCATGTAGTCGGCCTCGTACAGCAGGCGTGCCTCCCAGGCCTGCAGCGTGCGCCGGCCGAAGCCGTTCGCCCGCCGTCGCGGGTATCTCGCCATGGTCAGTGGGGAGGAGAGTGAGTGAGACAGAAAGTTCACGAGTTTGGGTGGTGGTCAGAGGCTGTGAGAGTGAGGAACTCCGAGGGTACGACTTTATATAGGCGGGGTGGACGGGCGGGAAAAGCAGCGGAAGTTAGTGCCTGGTCCGTCATGCGGAGGCGTCTGGCGTGATGGCGCCAGAATCGGCGCGTGGCCGACGCGACGGGCAGTTAATGTCCGGCGGTCGCCGCGTGGTTCCAAGGATGACGACGACTCGGCTTCCATCGCGGACTCGGCGGGTCCACGTGCCGGGTTTTTTTTCGCCGTTTTCGCTGCGTCCGGCGTTACCAGAGCGTACCCGAAAACCTGGGTTCGGCCTGGGTAGTCCAGACCATGGGCCGATTTTCGCATCCGGACCTAATTTCGGCGTCCTAGGTAGACGAGTGAAAGATGCTCTAAACTTTGTGAACGTTTCCACGAACTCGTGTTTTGCCGGGAAGGAATCGCCCAGTCCAAACAGCGAAGCAAAGTAGCGCAAAAGTCTGACAAAAGGGGTTTTATAGGATGCGCTTTTGCTAATTGCTTTCTACTACATCGTCCCTAAAGCTGCCACTTGTTTGTGCCTTTCAGTGACAGGTGGAATTTCCAGTTCTTTTTGTCCTTCGTAGCAAGCTAACAGATACTAGTTCATCATAACAGTTTTCTATAGAAGAGAGATGAGCCAGATAGCTCATCATAACAGTTTTCTAGCTCTTCGATATACTCCTTCCGCACGCACGATTTATTTAGATGGGCTAGTACTCTCTTATTTTTCATCCAAAAATTCTTTTAATTTTTGGAATACTTAGTACACACTATATACTATCTATTTCAAAAATTCTAGGATTTTTTGAATAAAAAATAAGGGAGTACTAGTCCACCTAGATAAGCGTGCGTGCAAATTAATTTGAAACAGAGGGAGTATAAGAGATTATAGTATGTCGTCGGACACTCAACAAGGATATACTCTCGCAAAAAAAAAATACTACCTTCATATTGGTTTATTGGGCTAATACGGAGTTTAAGAAAAAAATTGACCATAAAATTTATCAATAAATATAAGTTATATGTCATAAAAATTATACCATTGAATTGATATTTAAAAGCTCGTTTCAACAATATAATGTTTTATGATTCATATTTTATTGATCAAATTTATATTTAACCATATTTTTTGGGCTCCCTATTAGGCCAATAAACCGGTATGGAGGGGAGTAAAACGACAGGGATGTGTACGGTTCAATGGCTTTGCGACACTGTCTAAAGTATTATGATGAGCTTCGATTAGCATACACCAAAAACAATTGCCATGAGCAAGATATAATCAGGAATTCACCATAGCCGTGTAACAAAACTGAAGTACATAAATATAATGCCCATGCTGATCCACCGGAGCGCAGCCAGGTGTACGTTGCCGCTGAATAATACAGCTACATTCCACTAGGTCGAGCAGAGTATTATCACCATCACCATCAAAATCAAAGGAGACCGGAAAAGGCCCTGACGTGGCGAGAGCGTGATAAACGCCGTCCCGATCAGCCGAGACAATCCAAAAATCCCAGAAAGAATCTCCGATGCGGCCACAACGCCCCCCATCGACCAAACCCGGGACAGCGCAACAGGTGGCATTCACCACCTCCCCAGAAAACGTGATTTCAGCGGTCTCCTCTTTCTTTTTCTCATCGTCGTCGTCGTCGTCCCCCACCCCCACCCCCGGCCACCCGTCGTCAAATCGCGGCCTACTACGCGCTGCCTCGTGTCGGCTATAATTAGGCTCTCGATAGGAGTAGTGTACTTTGCCCGCGGATCTGTTGACTCACCACTGCACGGCTCACCCACCGGCGGCAGCAGAGGACTTTTCAGCGACCGCGAAATCAGACACGACAGCAGCAAGGCTACGAGCGAGCGAGTGCCGTTTGCGTGGGAAGGTTCTGGAGTAGTACTTCTTCCACCGGAAGCTGAATTAATAATGTGAGCTTTTTGAACCCGGCACGACGAGAACATCCCGTTGCCGGATCATATCATATTGTATTTTGCATTGGAGGTTCCTCAACAAATTCTCGTTGCCGGACGCGTCCAAGCAATCGCGCAATCAATCAGGCCGACCGGATTGAACCACCATGCATGGACGCATATTATATAGATAAACAAAGAACATCCCGATCTAGTCAGAGGAGGAGGCGAGAAGAACGCATGGAAGCTTTGATCGTTTCCACCGGATTATATTACAGTTTCTCTTGACTGACGCTTGAGAAAGTTTTTTGCCACGCCGGGAGCACCACCACCGGCTTTTGAAATGAAAATGGCGGGGGGCGGTGTGGGTTGGATCCGTCTGATCTCAACACCTCTCTACGATCCCCGAGAAAAATAAATGAAAATGTTCTATAGAGTAGTATAATCATGAATCCCGCTACGGTCGCCACGTTCCGCTCGATCGCCCCGCCGCTGAGTCAGGGATGCATGGTCATGGACGGGCGGCTACTTCGATGGATCCGTCCATGGATCCAGCGGTCGGTCCGTCAGAATCTCGGGCGGCGCCTCAGGTTAACGACGACGACGCTGACGTTGTCCGAGCTCTGCCGCGCTATCGCCAGCTTCGTCAGCAGGATGGACGCCTCCGCGCACGCCCTGTCCACCTCGCCGCTATCCTCCTCTTCGCTGCTCTCCGAGCCGGCGCCAGCACCCCCTCTGTCGTTCACTGCTGCTTCGTCGCCGCTACTGCTGCCACTGCCGCTGCCGCTGCTCTGCCTAGGGCTCAGGTTGGACGTCGGGCTGGCCCGGCCGCCGCGGCGCTTCCGGCTGCCACGCACACAGGCCCGCACCACGTTGCACGCCACCTCGTTGCTCACCACGTCCCACAGCCCGTCGCTGGCGAGGATCAGGAACTCGTCCTCCCCGTCCTTCCTCTCCAGCACCCGCACCTCCGGGTCGGAGATCACGTACGGCTTCAGGTAGCTGTCCCCGATGGCGCGCGACATGGCCAGCACCCCGAACACGCGGGCGCCGTCCCAGAAGATCACGCGTCCTCCCGCCGCTTGGATCCGTTCTAGCTCGTCTGGCCGATCCGGCTGAAAAAACCCAGATACGATCCGTTAGCACAAACACGGCTGAAACTTTGGCATGCCGTGCGTATACAGAAAGTACGCGTACACATACCTTGTGGTCGGACGAGAGTGGGATGGCGGCGCCTCGGCGGCAGAGCACCGCGCGGCTGTCGCCGCAGTTGGAGACGACGAGGTGGCGAGGACCCACCACGGCGACGACCGCCGTGGAGCCGACGTGGTCGCACTTGGGCAGCTGCAGCTCGCACCGGCAGGTGGGCGCTGGGTCGGCGCCGCTGGCCCTCGAGCCCACGGCCTCGGCGTCCATCCGCGCGAAGCTCCTCTCCATGACGCCCTTCCACCGCTCCGCGTCGTCGGAGTCGGACCCCGTCGAGCGGGCCTCCTCGACCACGATCTCGTGCATCCGCTCTCCGCACGACGTTGCCACCTACACGCACATGCAATCAATCCATAAATACAAGTGCGAGCTGCACATGCCCCCGAGCGCGCCGCCAGTCGGCATAACCGCATACTTAGATAACATAGATCAATGATTGTTTGAAGGAAGCAGGGGCAGGTACTCACATGCGAGCAGCCGTGGCCGTCGAAGACCCCGAAGAAGTGGTGGCCGGGGATGAACTCCGGCTGGACGGACACCGCGTCCTCCATGTCCCTGCGGCGCCCGCACACCGACGTCACGCCGTACCTCGCGGGCTCAATCTCCACGCTGCTCTCCTCGTCCGTAGAGGCCTCCTCCTCGAGCTTGCGCCTCTTCCTGGACGTCTCCTCGGCCACCAGCCTATGGCGCCGGATCTCCATCCGCCGGCGCCGCGCCGCTCGGCTCCCGGCGTCGCACACGACGCCCTTCTTCCCCTCGGCCGCGGCCGCCGCCGGCACGTCGCAGGAAACCTCCGACATGAATCAATCACAGACCAAACAACAGAGCGAGCGAGCTCTTCAAAGCAAACAGCAGCTGAATGTTTCTCTCCTCTTCTCTCTCTCTCTCCCGGACGTTTGGCAAATGGCAAGGCGTGAGAGCGATTTTGAAGGGGCAGCGAGCAAGTGGCGCCTCCATATAAATGCGGTGGCGGGGGTGGGAGGGGAGAGAGAGGAGGGCCACGCGCCACGCGCCCCCGGCCCCGTACAGTTGTGCGATGGCGCGGAGGCCGTCGGATGCGGCACCACGTGACGCGCGAGCGTGGCCGGTACGTGCCCCGGGGACGCGTGTCGAGGCGTGGGCGCCTCCACTGGGCGGTAGGAGCTGGGGTACGCGGCCGCGCGACACGAGTTGGGCGGGCGGGCGGGCGGGAATTGCGTCCGTGCCTGGTGGTGTTCGGCGCGAGCCGTGGGCGGGGTGGGAAGAGCGGCGGCGGGGACACGTGTACGTGGCTCCGTGGCTGCGTGCAGGGGTCGGGGACCAGGTCTACGTGGACGATGCGCGCATCCGCGGATGGATAGGACGGAAAGGGCCGGCAGGGTATGGGGAGTACACGTGGAGGTGGAGCTGGGAGGCAAGGGGTGGTGAACGAACGTACGGGCTACGCACTTCCTGCCCGTGTCTGGTCGCCGTCGTCGTGCGCCACTGCCCCTACCTAAAGCGCTCTTCATGGCACTGGGCCACACCATGCACGTACTACGTGGATCCACGTTTTTTTGCTTGAAAGAGATGATCCATGCCGTGGTGGGTGTGTAATCTGATTCGACTTCCTTGACAGTTTTTATGCCTTGTGTAGTTCGTCAGATTCATCCATATCTCTGCTCCTCTACCACCTTCTCTGGTTCCTAGTTTACACGGTTTTGGAAATCCTTTGTCTTCTCTTTTGCAGCTTCATTCGTTCTCTGCTATACAAAGCAGGGACTCTTATCGTTCGCGTCTTCGCGAGTGGGAAATAAAACCTATACCATATGCAAATGCTCAAAGAATATGGGAAGTTCTTATCCCTCCATCTCCATGGGAATCATGTGAAATCGCATCGTACCACGTCGTTGCTCTGTGTCAATCCATTTCTGGTGACAATGGCCTGCACTGAACTCCAGACACCTACGTGCGTGCACAGCACAAAGGAGCCATCAGCGGAAAGGGAGGTCGTACTCGTACGTGCCCATTGGGATCTAGAGCAACGTCTCAGTCACATACTCAAGCCACGCGTCAAGTACGACAAGTATGGGCACACGCATAGTTTAATACTAGCACGTACGGCCAGATCGACCCTCCGCCTAATCTCATTGTGCACCAAACTGAAAAAGAGTGTGGCACGTTCCTGCATTGAAGCTTAATCGGCATATATAGCGCGAGAGACCGTCCACGTATCTCTTGGCGAGTTGGGTTGTGCTAACACGAAACTAATCGATCAACTGGCGTGAGAAACCAGGGAAAGTACGTCCCAAGCTTTTTCTTCTTCTCACGGACGAAAAGAATCTGGAATGAATCTGCACGGCAAGCCGCGTCATGACCGTATGGGCAACCGGCAAGTACGAAGCAACGTTGGGGAAGAAGAGAACCACACAGGTGTGCCGCGTGTGCGTGCCCGAGATCTTTTCAATCGCAGGCAGGTCGATCGAGAGGACGTTGATAAATCCGGAACATTGCTTGGAAATTGTGGCCGGACGCATCGACACGTAAACGCGCGGGCGTGCATCGGGTTCAATGGCTCGGTGCCTTGTGCAATGGGCCAGACTCTAGAATAGTAGCCAACTGGGCATCTAGTCCATATTCTCCAGCGTGATGTTTTTTTTATCATGTGTGACTGGCTACATGCAGAGATTAGACGTATTATTTTTTGCAAAAAGATCTTTTTTTACACTACTGGCTTTATCAACGTTGTGGTTTGAGTATATATATCTGCCTGGGAACGCGCAAGTGAGTTCTCAATACACATCAATTTACCTTATTATCAAGCATGAACTGTTACACTTAAGGAGGTGTTGACTCCTCTAACCTTTCCTTTAGAAGTGACTTGATAAGAAATAAACTCACTACATGGAATTATCGGTTAGGACGCATTACCAATCCAGTCTTAACGCATGGAAATGATTTGTTTCATTAGAATTTGCATGGCAGTGACATCTTTTTAGTCAAATCTATGTATCATGAGTTAGTATGTTAATGCAACTAATAATAAGAAAATTTTAAATAAGAAGTTCATGTTAAGATTGTTGTAGTTCAATGGTATCAAAGGTGGGGAGTCATTTTAAGAAAACATAATCTTTCAAAAAGGAATTGGCATAAGTGTAAAGAATGTTTTAGTTGTCATCAAGATGGGATAGTCAGACATGTGTTCCTTGAGTGCAAATTGGCTAGTGTTGTAGTATGATCTCTCATTAATGTGCCATCAAATTTGTATAAACCCAAAAGTGTGGCTAATACCTTCAAAAACTAAAAAGCATGTCATTTTTAGGGCGGAAACCTTGTGTTGTGGTTTCTTGCTATGGATGAATAAAGTTGTGGTTGACAAAAGGAAAATTCCATCTCTGAGGCGAGTTATTTAGGGTGTGTTTGTTAGGTCAGTCCAACCCAGATAATCCCACCTTTTGTTGTTTGTTAGGCAGGACCAGTCCTGTCCGGCACTGTCCACCTCACCCCGAAAACGCCTCTCAGCCCTGCCGAGTAGAGAAACTCAAATCGAACTTCGCTACTCAGACCGGCTGGCTTCGCACGAAAACTGACCGCGTCGGTACGCGCCCCACCCGCCCCGTCTCTCTCTCTCTCTCTCTCTCTCTCTCTCTCTCTCTCTCTCTCTCTCTCTCCCATTTTTTCCCCAGCGCTTTCATCTCCTCCCGGCCATTTGCCGCCTCCTCTCCGTCGGCCCCTCCTCCCCGCCCTCCTCCGCCCACATGTGCCGGTCTCTGGCGTAGGCGAGGCCGTCCACCTGGCTCGTCACCATGTGAGCTCATGACGAGCACCTCACGAGATCTAGGCGGCGGATTTTGGCGGGGTTCGGCGCATGGCCTCCTGGCGGCGGCAGGGCTTGGCGGCAGGGCTTGGCGCGTGGTGGCGGGGCTCGGTGCATGGCGGCTCCCTCGCCGACCGGAGCCCAGCCAGACCACACATGGACCCGAATGCTTTTTTTCTTTTTGTCCAGGGACCTGGTTGCTATTCATTTTTGTGTGGCAGGGCTGAGGCCAGATAAACGCACCAAACACCATCTCAACTGAGGTGGCAGTGCTAGAGTCAGCTTGCATATGGTGAGATTTCACAACCGGGCTAACAAACACACCCTTACTCATGTATGCATTGACTCATGTATGCATTGATTTCAGACATGGTTTCATATCAGTGATCAGAGCATAAAGGGATCTTCATGAAAGCTTCCAAGTAGAAGTAGGGTTTTGTCAAGCATGGATGAAGGCGGGCCGATCTTCTGACCCCTTAGGTTGTTTCCTTTTTCATTTTTTTCTCATGAATAAGAGAATTGTTTGACCTCTTCATTGTTCTAGGTTTTGTGTATCTTGTTATGCAGAGCTCGGATGTATACTCTTTTGTTTGTATTGTATTGGTATAAACTCTTAATATAATAATAGCTCCCTTTATCATAAAAGACGCTCATTTTCTTTTCTTCCCATTTTTTCGGCCGGTTCAGCTACTCGATTTACTATGCTTGTTATAAAATATGGGTTTGTGTGTATCTGTAGTAGATATCGAGTTGGAGAGGACGGAACTTCGGGACTCTTTCCCTTTCCTCTGCTCTCCCACCACCGCCATCCCTTGAGAGTCGATAAGGTTCTCCCGGCTCGCTTCCCTCTCCTCTCCGGCGGCGTCGCCGGCCGGCGTGGACAAGGATGCGCAGCGCGGGCTGTACAGAGTAGTAGTAGGACTAGTATGAGTTTACCCCTAGTGGAGTCTGGCGCCATGCCATGTCTGAGCTTGTCCCGGGTGCTCACGAGCGGTGCCTGGGGCGTTAGCCTTGTCCTCCTCCTGCTTCAAGTGCTCTGGTGGCCGGAGATCGAAGCGGCCGGAGGTCCCAAAGCTACTGCTCTCCCAAATAAGCTCGTTTTGTGGTCAGATCCGTGGGATTTGGCCTCTCCTTTTCATGCCTCTACAGATCTTCGTGGTGGAGAAGGTGGAGTGGGTGAAGAGGAGATCGACACTGCAATCTGGAGCTCATCATCGACGGCGCATTGTCGGCCTTGGGTCGCTATTCCGTGGATTCAGATAGCGGATCGCCCGAACTCTGCGCCGCTTCAAGGCGTCATCTACATCAACCTCCTGCCGGCGTGCTAGAAGGAGGCCTCTTGCGACTTGTGGCGCCTCGTCGATTCCATCCCAAGTGGTACAGTCCCCGGTGATGGAGAAGATGGCCGCGTTTCGATGCTAAAATCCGATCTTGGTGGAGAAGGACCTGATGCCATTTTTCTTTTCAGATCTAGGGTCCTGTATGCATTTTCAGAGGACTTGACTGTATTCTTTCTTTTCTTTGAGGTCCTCTGTTTAATCTGTATCCCCACCAACGAAAATTAATGCAGTGTCTCTCGGTCCTTCGGGGCCTTTCCTTGTTCAAAAAAAAAATGAGTTGGAGAGATATGGATTTCTTTCTTTTTTGAAAAATCAAATTAACACTTGCTTTCACTTGTGTAGCTAACCTAGTGATCTTAGTGCTAAAGGTGAGACATCTTGGTCGTCTTGTTCAGCTCACGATCTCTTTGGTCTCTGGTAGTTCCGAGTCTCCTTTCGTCGAAGATTTGTGGCCGGGTAAAAAAGATCGGCAGTGACTCCTGCTCCTATCGGTTACTCAATGTATGTCAAAAAAGGCAAAACGAATAGTTCACATCGTAGAACGAAAGTAGAACACTCGACAACGACGACCCGAGTTACTACAAATCAACGAAATCATCATGGGCGCCGCAGAAAAACCATGGCAAACCGTGGTCTCGCGTACCATGGACTGCTCACATCATGATCGCCACGGGTAGGAGCACGACACGACTTCCCCGAGAGAGAGAGAGAAAAAATCTGCACAGTAGATCGGCTCCGATCTACTACTACCGGTCAGTTCAGAGTTCAGACACAATCCACGGTCGGATCCTCCTCCAAAAGGCGTGAATCATTACGGTCGATCAATCACAGAGACGATATTTTTGAGATTTCTGGTGGTGCGTGTGGCGGTGTGATCGGGAAGCAAAGATATTGGACGAGGCGACACGCGACCCATCGGTTAATTTGGAACTGGAGCGCGGCAGCAGTGCATTGCGTTGGGACGGCGACATCACGCGTGACGCGCGGGCGGCCCAGGCCCAGGCCAGGCTCGCCACGTAAAGGCGGCACCGACAGCGACGGAGCTGCGCGGCGACGGACGGCGTGGCCGCGCGAGACGATCGACGACGGATCGAGGAGGAGACGTCGCGGGTCCCCCCTGCCGGACCACGACGCCGGGCAGCAACAGCGCGACGCGTCCCTCCCCGGATCCGTGCGGCGGTTGCGTGAGGGAGGGGAGGTGCCCCCCCGAGCCGCGCGCGACGTGTTCGGCGTACGGGGCCGAGACCTCGCTGTCGCGGGGGATCGCCCTGCCGGCCTCTCGGATTCGAGCACGAGATTTTTCGCTCTCCTCCTTCTGGATCGCCTCGCGCGAACAGGAGATACCTTTTTCCCGTTTAATGGATGGATGGCCCATCGCGTCGCGTCGCGATGAGCTTGCACGTCTGCTGCTGCTCTCGCTTTCCGGGATGCCATTGTGTGCTGGCCAGTGGCGCGACGGCAACGCCTCGCGGTGGGCACACCCGTCCTTGCTGTGTCGGAGCTGCAGCTGTTCCCAGCTCCTGTCCAGTACCGACAGTTCTTGGTAGCGTTGGGCGCCAAGTGTTCGCCTCTGCGTTTACCTCACATGGCAAGCCGCTCAAGACAGTTCACCTAAATAAATAGCCGAGGTCAAGAGTCGAAAAATATCGCGCAGATCTAATCACAACCCCATCCACATTGTTCATCCGATTTAATTGTCACGGGTTGAGAATTCAGTGAAAACGTGGACTGTAAAACATGTTTACAGACTGTAGGAAACGTACTTTACTGTCTCATTTTGTCTCGCCGTGGAATAAAGTGCACCCGTAAAATGAGACGGTACAACATATTTTCAGATTTCATCAATTTACAGAAACATAGTTCACATGACAGCAACATATATAAAATTTATGAATATTTAAACATCACACAAGACAATAATGATCCAAATCGTAATAACTGTTCAAACCAGATAACAATAATTGTTCAAATAAAATAATTAAACAAATAATAAATGGTTCTGAGGAAAATAAATAGTTTGACTCACATGAAATGAAATGAATAAAGAGGGGGAAAATCATCGTCCATGCAGCTGCCAATGGTGTTCGATGGGGTCGTTTTAAAGTTGGGTATGCGTGGATGAGTTTCTCTTGGTACGTTTTAAGAAAAGCTCGAATATGCGACCAGATTCCGTTGTGACCACACTCGGCTATCAACATTGTCAAAGAAGAACTCCAAATTCATGTCCTTCTCATCCTCGATAATCACGTTGTGGCGAATCACAAAATATGTCATGATGTTGTTGAGGGATTTCTTGTCCCAAAAATAAACATGACCTCGGGCATGCCTCTTGAGCTATGGCAATGTCCTTGCGGTATGCCTCTTGAGCTATGGCAATGTCCTTGCGGCATGCCTCTTGAGCTATGGCAAAAACAAGCGCTTTCCTTGTTTTTGGCTCCGGAATGGTCCTTCATGGCGAGGATGACTATCAACTGCTCAATGTCATCGTTGAAGAGCAAGTCTTCAATGTCCGAGTCATCGGATGATGACGAGTCTTCAAGAAAAACTCCTCGCTCGGGCTCATCGAACTCATCCAAAACTTTCCAAGATCAAAAACTACTTGCGGGGGCAAAACGTACCGACGACACGAGAGAAATCGAATATGAACCTCATCCATGACCGTCGCGACCTCGGCGATCCGCGTCGGTCGATTCAGAGTGACACCCTTGGAGTTGCCGAAGAGGAGGAAGTTGCGATTGCTGACGGCCGAAACACACCGCCTAGATCAATCGTGCTACCGAATCGAACCTCCACGACACATCCAAGGCGGTGACCCGCGTCGGTGAAGCGGACCTGGTCAAATCACGAGATCTAACCACCCAATGGTGCGAGAATCGAAGAGGCGGGTGGCAGAGCGCTCAGCTAAGGTGGGGTGTGGTAGGTGGCGGCCAAAAGCGATGACGGGAGGCGGCGACGATAGCAAGGGCAGAGCGCACGTGGGGAAAATTTCAGCACGCCAAGGCTTTCGCACGGAGAGGCACACTCTCGGTTCGGCCACGAAAACTAGGCATATAGCAGTGCGGGGAGGGAATTTTCGGTGCGCGGTTAATTTTTTTAAGGAAAATGATACAACTACTCCAGGGGATCAAACGAAACAATCCCCCTGGGGATCAAACGAAACGACCCCCTAGGTCGATGTAGCTTTGTGTGCTTTGGAGGCCCACACCTGCACGTCTCCTTCCTCAACCTCCACCCACGATGCCGCCCGTGCATCTACTCCCGCTAGAGAAACACTTCCACCGTCGCACCGGATCAAGCCCGCCGGAGCAGGCAACCCCCGCCGCCGGACCGGATCCCCGCTTCTCCCTGCCCCACTCCTTCCTTGCGCCCGCCCGCCATGGGATCCTCTCCCTCGACCTCGTTCTCACCCTCAGCCATGGCCACCGGTGAGTTTCCGCTGAAGGAGTCTGCTACAAGGCCACTGCCGGACAAGGGGTGGACAAGGGTGCCGCCACTGCCGTCCTCAAAGCGTGGTCGTGCTGGACACTCTTCATGGATGCGCCGTCGCCCGTACTGATGGTGGACTGCCAAGCTCACCAGAAGTCATCGATGGGACAGATGGGTTAGGTCGCGGTCGTCGTCGACCTCCCCGAGCCGTGACCATTTGAAAAGTCATGTGGTTCCGTCGTCCGCGCCAGTGGCGCTGCCCACACTCCTGCAAGAGAACGGCGGCCTTCCTCATAGCGGCATCGGCGTTGCTCCCCACGGAAGCTGGCTGTGCTACCCACGGCGTACAGAGTTGCTACCCGCGGAGGCCGGCGCTGCTCCCCGTGGCTTTTGGCACTGCTACCTACGACGTCCATAATTGCTACATATGTTGACCGGGAATGCTACCTTGGATCGACGACGTTGCTACCGACTACAACGGCTTTTGCTAGCTTTAGGCGAAGCAGGGAGCTGAACATACTCGTTTATGATTTGCTATGTACTCATTTCGTGTTTGTTACATTGACGTTCTTCGAATGCTATAATGTTTTTATAAATTCTGGCTATAAATTTTGGCGGTTGTCCCGGCGATGCTCCGGCAAAGTTGACATTTTGCTATATTAATATAATTTTTTTGCTACAATTGTTTTCTGATTATGCTACATTAGCACAAGTTTTTTGTATGAAGTATCCGGCGAGTCTCAGGCGAAATAGGTTTTCTTACATTTGTATAATGATTTTGCTACGGTGTCTTCCGACGAGGTCTTCAGCGAAGGGTTGTCCGTCTGTTCTATTTTTATGCAAATCGCTTTTTACTACAGTTTAGAAAATCAGGATATTATGTAGAAAAATAGGATTTAGTGTAACAAAAGCAGGATTTGTGAGGAGCGGGGATCGAAAGTTTTTATCATGAGTACGCGTTGCACCTTTTTTAAGGGCCGGACGATTTTATGGAATCCGTTCGGGGCAGTTTTTCGTCTAAAACCGATCGAAAGAAGTTATTTCACTGTTCAAGGCATTTTGCTAGATCTGTCTTTTACGGAATCTGTTCTGCTAGAGGTACGTACCATGTTAGTAAAAAAATACCAAATTTAATAAATTGATTATGTCTTAAAAAAATCTTTATAAATGATTTATCATATTCGAGATTTTCTGACTGTCGGTCAAATGAACCAAATGTTATGACTAGAATTAGGGCATAGTTTGAGATTGTACGCATGTACATCATGAGATGGCGTATATATTGTAGCAGCAAGTTTTTCTTTTCGTCACACGAAAAAGCTATTTTATATTTTTTTGAGTGCCAAAAACAGAGCGTTTTGTGAAGCAACCACCATAATGCTCATTCAAAATGCTGTCACCCCAATTTTCAAAAATACTAGACCACATTATAAGGACAATGTCTCAATTGAGAGATCTCAAACCTTTTCATCCACCACTGATAAAAAGACAAATATCAGCCGAACCGGTAGGAAGTGTGTCCGTTTTGAATTACAGGTACATGGTCTAATGCTCATGTTTTTTGAAAATATATATTTTTAGACTCACAATATGATGTTTCTTCAGAAATACGATGCAAGTTTAGTGAGTCTCATCACATATCTTCATGCCCGCCGTTTTGGCCATATTTTGAAACATATTCTTTTTAAAACGGGCATAGGAAATTTAAAAACGGTCCGAACAATATGAATCCTTCACGTGATGTTATATTATGTGACATAGTTGCAAGGAAAAATACCAAACTGGTAAATTAATTATGTCTCAAGAAAACGTTTACAAAACGACCTATCACATTCAAGGTTTCTTGACTTTCGGGTAAAATAACCAATGTTATGGCTATAATCAGAGCATAGTTTATGATATCGTGCCCATATTATGTACGCATGTGCATTATGGACTAGCGAACAATATTACAAGAGGAAGTTTTTCTTTTTGTCGCACGGAAAATCTATTTTCTATTTTCTGAGTGTAAAAAATGAGGTGTTTTATGAAGCAACCACCAAAATGCTCATTCAAAATGCTGCCATCCTATTTTTAAAAAACTACTAGACCACCTTACATGGACAATATCATAACCGAGGTATATCAAACCTTTTCGTCCACCCCTAGTAAAAAAGACAAATGTCTGCCGAACCGGTAGAAAGTGGGTCCGGTTTGAACTACAAGTATATGATCTAATGCTTATGAATTTTTAAAAATAACATTTTTAGACTCATAATATGATATTTTCTTCAAAGATCCAATGCAACTTTTAATGAGGCTCATCACATATACTCATGTCCGTCATTTTGGCCATATTTTGAAACGAGAAAATTTGAAAATGGGTATAAGAAATTCAAAATGGTCCGAACAATGTAAATGTACGGTTCGCAGCATATAAAACAAAAAATTTCCTACGATGTGAACTATGTACCAAGATCTATCTATTAGATACAAACAACGGGCGAATGTATATCCGTAGAGAACATACCCTTAAAGACCGACAAAGCTTAACGATTTCAACTCGTGGTTGATGTAGACGATCTCTTGCAGATCTCAAGATCGAGAGGAAGTTCTAGCGCCGCAAATCAGCAGCGCATCCGTCCTCGCACACACATTCGAGGCACCGAGCAACCTCCGCCTCCTCGCTCCAGCAATGCAGCGGAAGCACAACTCTTTCTTGCCGAATAACCACCGGAAACATGTATCTCGCTAGTCCAAGACCATGGGGGATAAATTCTAGAGGGGGGAGAAATCCTTCACGAGGAGGTGTGAGTGAGAGAGAGGGAGGGGGCTCCTTTTATAGGGAGAGGGGGCCACCAAAGGGGCCATGCGCCCAGCCATGGGGCTGCCCCCACCTCTTCCACATTCATGTGGGTGGACACTCCACTCACTCAAATGCCTTTCAATTCCCTCCACTCAAAAACCCACTCAAAATCCCATTAAATTTCCACCAATTTTAATGCAAACTCTCATTAAATAAAACTCTTTTTATTTATTCAGAATTTTGTCAATTACTTTAATGACAAACATTCACATATAACCCCTTGCTATTTCATTTCACATGGAGAAACATTTTCTGCAATTTCACCCGAAAACCCGTTTCGGTATCTAGTGAAATAAATTCCTGCGCTTGTTATTCTTTTCGGCATGAAACTTTTGCTCCAAATGGATGTCGGTGTCTCTTAAGTGTGTCACCCTATGGTTCGCGAATAATGCGGACATGATCGAGACCCCTCTCAGATCAATAATCATAAGCGGGATCTGGAGACCCATACTGACTCCCACACATTCAACGATGACTTTCTTGTGATCGTCGGAACCTTTTTACGCTAGTATCTTAATCCCTTTGTTTCGCGATATATTACATGTCCGAGATTCGATCATCGGTATCTTCATACCTAGTTTGATCTCTTTACTGACATGCACTCTTATCTCGTTTCCGTGATATAACATTCTAGTGATCAAATCACTTGCTTGCAAGCTAATCAATGTGATATCACCGAGAGGTCCCGGAGCATATCTATCCGTCATCGGGATGAACAAATTCCACTCTCGTCCAATGGGCCTCAACATAACACTTTAGTAGTTCTGAACCCATCTTTATAATCACCCTGTTACGGTGTGACGTTTGATGTTATCAAGAAACTCTTCCGGTGTTAGTGATTGACATGATCTCATGGTCTAAGGATTAGGATCACTTCGTAAGTTGTTATATCAATATAAACTCAATGACTTTAATCGTAATGCTATACTTCGGATGAATGTTCATCACACCATTACACTAATGTTGTGACCTCGTTATTAACAACATCCAATGTCCATGATCAGGAAACCTATGATCATCTTGTTAATCAACGAGCTAGTTTATAAGAGAGGCATAACTAGGAACTACCTTTTGTTTATTAAACACATATGTATTAATGTTTCCGTATTAATACAATTATAGCATGTAAAATAAACATTTATCATAAACAAGGAATACGATAATAACCACTTTATTATTGCCTCTCGGGCATATTCCCTTCAGTCTCCCACTTGCACTAGAGACAATAATCTAGTTTGAAAACTTTGCGTATTGAACACTTATGGCTTTCCGGAGTTCCATATACGCGATTGCAAGTGGTTAACATAATCTACGGATCTGACGCTTTCAGGTCCGTGTGTATTTGCAAGTCTTTGCGTCTTCACGCATCACTCATTCTCCAATGAGATGGCATTGTATAAATTTGGTCTTTCGGTGAGACCTTTAGTTCCTTGGGGTTAAAACACGTCGATACTATTGTCATACAATATATCTTTAGTGTTAGCCCGTTGAGAACCACACCTTAGTTTGATAACAAACTACTTGACATAAATTCCCTCCTTTGCTGCTACTATAGCAGTCATATACTTAGCCCTTTTCTTGTAGTATTCGTCACAATGTCTTAACTATGGATTTCATCCAAATCCATCATGGAATCTCCTTTCCATTGCATTGTGCCACCCATAGTTTAAATTGAGATAAACTTAATTTGTATCTTGTGACAAAACTAGTATCAATGTAACGCTTTACAATAAACTATTTGTAATTGTTTGTCACTTCTACATAAATATATTCTTAGTTCTTCCAAAAGATCATTAGAATTTCGTTACTATTGTCCAATGATCATTTTATGATTCATTCTGGTATATACTCATAACACTTAGAGCATAGGACATATCTGGATGTGTACATATCATGGTATGATTGATCAAATCATTCTTGTGATTTTACTCATCAAGTGTCAAAGCACTTGAATCTTGTTTCACTTATCAAGTGTCGATACACTTGAATCTTGATTCAATTCCTTTCCATGCAACAAGAACTGTTTCTTGTCGTTTCTATATTGAACTCCTTCAATATCTCATATATGTACGTTTGTCACAACCATATTGGCGTCACAGTCTATCCACTATAGACATTCACGCTAAATTTTCAGGTTTTTCCTAAGTATTTCATCGAAATAAAATTCTTAACCTTTGTCAATAAAAGATACATCATTTATAATCAAGATGTCCTCCACATAATGTATTAGAAATATGTCTTAGCGCTCCCACTTAATTTCTTGCAAATGCAAGCATCTTTGTCGTCTCCTGATGAAAACTCCTTTTTCATCATGGTGAAGATTCCAACTTCGCGATGCTTACTTCAACCATTGAAGTTTGCATGCCCTTTTTAGCATCCTTTGAATTAACAAAACCCTTTGGATCGTGTCATGTACACGACCTAGGTAATCATTCTATTAGAAAAACTTTGTTTTGTTTATTCATCTACCATATACCAAATTATATGTAGTGGTTGCTACTTTAATCCATCTAGACTAAATATCGCTATGAAAGATCAAATCTTGTCATAGTCAACTCCTTGAACATTGTCGTAAAATACTTTACGACATGTCGACTATTTCATAGATGTGAAACATCCATGTCTATTTCTTTATAGATCCAAGTACGACCGATAGGTTTTTACACCTTTCCAGAGGGTCTTCCAAGTTCAAAACTTGATTTCTCATGTATGGAACTATCACGGATTTTATGGCTTCAAGCCATTTGACGGAGTCAAGGCCCATCATCGCTTCTTTGCGTATAGTCGGTTCATAATTGTCAAACAATAATGATTTACTCTCAAATCTTAGTATTTGATTGTTTATTCGACCGACTTGGTTCAATAAGAACTTAGATCTCCGTGACCACAACCTTTGAGGCACATAAGCTATGAGCATTATGGCAGCCTCCGGAACGATTTCCGGCGCTGCGCAACTCAGCACATTTAGCTAAGGTCCGTTAACCTTATCAAAGTTCTATTGTCCTCCCACTTAACTTTTGTGAAAAATTCATTTTCAAGAAACTTCACATTTCAAGCTGAAGGGTTCGCAGCATAGAAAACAAAAATTTTCCTATGATGTGAACTATATACCAAGATCTATTTATACTAGATACAAACAACGGGCGGATGTATATCCGTAGAGAACATACCCTTGAAGACCGACAAAGTTTAACGAGTCCCACTCGTGGTTGATGTAGACGATCTCTTGCCGATCTCAAGATCGAGAGGAAGTCCTAGCGCCAAAAAACAGCCAGTGCATCCGCACACACGCGTTCGAGGCACTGAGCAACCTCCGCCTCCTCGCTCCAGCGATGCAGGTGAGCACAACTCTTTCTTGCCGAATAGCCACCGGGAACATGTATCTCTAGTCCGAGACCATGGGGATAAATTCTAGAGGAGAGAGATCCTTCACGAGGAGGTGTGAGTGAGAAGTGAGAGGAGGGCTCCTTTATAGGAGGAGGGGGACCCCAAGGGGTGGCAGCGCATGGGGTCTGCCTTGCCCTCCCTCTTCATGTGGGTGGACACTCCACTCACAAAACTCCTCCAAATTCCTCCACTCAAAATCCCACTCAAAGATCCCATTAAATTTCCACCAAATTTAATGCAAACTCTCATTAAATAAAACTCTTTTATTTTTATTCAGAATTTTGTCAATTACTTTAATGACAAACATTCACAAATAACCCATTGCTAGAATTCTATTTCACATGCATAACCACTTTACAATTTCACCCGAAAACTTTGTTTGTATCTAGTGAAATAAATTCCTGCGCTTGTTTATTCTTTCGGCATGAAACTCTTGCTCCAATTGGATGTCGGTGTCTCTTAAGTGTGTCACCCTACGGTTCGTGAATAATGCGGACATGATCGAGACCCCTCTCAGATCAATAATCGAAGCGGCATCTGAGACCCATCTTGACTCCCACACATTCAACGATGACTTTCTTGTGATCGTGGAACCTTTTACGCTAGTATCTTAATCCCTTTGTTTCACGATATATTACATGTCCGAGATTCGATCATCGGTATCTCCATACCTAGTTTTATCTCGTTACCGACATGCACTCTTTTCTCGTTCCTGTGATATAAAATTCTAGTGATCAAATCACTTGCTTGCAAGCTAATCAATGTGATATCACCGAGAGGGCCCAGAGTATATCTATCCGTCATCGGGATGAACACATTCCACTCTTTATCCATTAGCCTCAACATAACACTTTATTAGTTCTGAATCCATCTTTATAATCACCCTGTTACGGTGTGACGTTTGATGTTATCAAGAAACTCTTCCGGTGTTAGTGATTGACATGATCTCATGGTCTAAGGATTAGGATCACTTCGTAAGTTGTTATAGCAATATAAACTCAATGACTTTGATTGTAATGCTATACTTAGGATGAATGTTCATCACATCATTACACTAATGTTGTGATCCGTTATTAACAACATCCAATGTCCATGATCGGAAACCTTGATCATCTTGTTAATCAACGAGCTAGTTTATGAGAGAGGCTTAACTAGGAACTTTTCTTTGTTTATTAAACACACATGTATTAACGTTCCGTATTAATACAATTATAGCATGCAAAATAAACATCTATCATATACTTGGAATACACATAATAAACAATTTATTATTGCCTCTCGGGGCATATTCCTTGATCTCCCACTTGCACTAGAGACAATAATCTAGTTACATAGTGATATATCTAACACCCATTGAGTTACGTGTTGATCATGTTTTGCTCTAGGAAGAGTTTTAGTCAACGGATCTATATTGAGATCCGTATGTACTTTTACAAATCTTTATATCTCCATCCTTGACATGCTCATGGATGGAGTGAAACCGGCTTAATATGCTTGGAATGCTTGTGAGACCTTGGCTCTTTGGCATTGGCAATGGCACCATTGTTGTCACAATAGATCACCATTGGGTCCAACGCTTGCCACAACTCCTAGTTCGGATATGAACTCCTTCATCCAAAGCGCTTCTGAGCCGCCTCAAGCAACATATTCGGCCTCCGTTGTTGATCCCGCTACCACAGGTTGTTTGGAGCTCCTCCAACTAACGCTCCGCCATTCATGAGAAATACGATCCGGATTGAGACTTAGAGTCATCCGGGTCGGTGTCAAAGCTAAGCGTCGACATAACACTTAGCGACGAGCTCTTCTTCACCTCCAGATACAAGAAACATATCCTTAGTTCTTCGTAAGTACTTAAGGATATTCTTGACCGCTATCCGATGTTCGAACCGGATCCGATTGGTACCTACTAGTCAAACTAATAGCGTGTGCCACATCCGGTCTTGTACATAGCATGGCGTACATAATAGAGCCTATGGTGAAGCATAGGGATTTTGTCCATTATCTCTCTTTCTTCCATGAAGTTGACTTTGAGTCTTACTCAATGTCTTGCCTTGCAACATAGGTAAGAACCCTTCTTACTTCCGTCCATTTTAAACTTCTTTAAAATCTTATCAAGGTATGTACTTTGCGATAGCCCTATTAGGCGCCTAGATCTATCTCTATAGATCTTTATGCCTAATATGTATGACGCTTCACCTAGGTCCTTCATTGAAAATTTCGCTTAGATAACTTTTAACACTGTTTAAAGTTCTATATCATTCCGATCAATAATATGTCATCCACATATAATATCGAAATGCCACATTGCTCCCACTCACTTTCTTGTAAATACAAGCTTCTCCATAAGTTTGGACAAATCCAAACTCTTTGATCACCTCATCAAAGCGGAGATTCCAACTGTGATGCTTGCTTCAATCCATAGATGGATCGTTGAAGCTTGCACCTTGTTAGCATCCTTAGGATCGACAAAACCCTTTGGTTGTATCATATACAACTCTTCTTCAATATTACCATTGAAAGCGGTTTTGACATCCATCGCCATATTTCGTAATCGAAAAATGCAGCAATTGCTAACATAATCCTAACTGATTTTAGCATCGCTACGGAGAGAAAGTCTCATCGTAGTCAACTCCTTGAATTTGTCGAAACCCCTTTGCGACAAGTCGAGCTTTATAGATGGTCACATTACCATCGACAGTTTTCCTTTTGAAAATCCATTTGTTCTCTCACGGCCTTTCGGTCGTGAGGTAATTCTACCAAGTTCCAAACTTGATTTTCATACATGGATTCTATCTCGGATTTCATGGCTTCTAACCATTTGTTGGAATCCGGGCTCATCATCGCTTCTTCATACGTCGCAGGGTCATTATATTCATCAACCATGAAATTTATGACAGATTTCCGTCTGACGGGGCTGCAGCGTCTGTTTGACCTGCGAGGTTGGTAGTACTCTCTTCAAGTTTCATGATCATTATCATTAGTTCCCTCTTCAACGTGGAGCCAACTCCGGAACGACTTCCAAGCGCTACTCGCCATACTTTGAAGAGAAGGTTCCACAACCTCTTGAGTTCTACCTTCCGACTACTCACACCTTTCGCGAAACTCTTTCTCTAGAAAGGATCCATTCTTGGCAACAAAAACCTTGCCCTCGGATCTGATAGAAGGAATACCCAATAGTTTCTTTAGGGTATCCTATGAAGACGCATTTTTCCGCTTTGGGTTCGAGTTTATCCGGTTGAAGTTTCTTCACATAAACATCGCAACCCCAAACTTTAAGAAATGACACTTAGGTTTGTTTCCAAACCACAATTCATACGGTGTCGTTTCAACGGATTTAGATGGTGCCCGATTTAAAGTGAATGCAGCTTTCTAGTGCATAACCCCAAAATGACAACGGCAAGTCCGCAGAGACATCATAGATCGAACCATATCTAATAAAATGCGATTCTGACGTTCCGACACACCATTTTATTTGTGGTGTTCGCAGTGTGAGTTGTGAAACAATTCCACACTCTTTCATGTGAGTGCTAAACTCGTAACTTAGATACTCACCTCCACGGTCGCATCGTAGAAATTTGATCTTTCTATTACGATGATTTTCCACTTCATTCAAATTCCTTGAACTTTTCAAAGGTTTCAGACTTGTGTTTCATTAGGTAGATATAACCGTATCTACTCAAATCATCCGTGAAAGTAACAAAATAACAATATCCACCTCGGCAACACACTCATTGGACCACATACATCGAATGTATGATTTCCAATAAATCATCGCCTGCTCCATTGAACCGAAAGCGGCGTTCTAGTCATCTTGCCCATAAGGCATGGCTCACATGTATCAAATGATTCATAATCAAGTGATTCCAAAAGTCCATCCGAATGGAGCTTCTTCATGCGTTTAATGCCAATATGACCTGACGGCGATTACACATATATGCGGATATATCATCATCAAGTTTAATTCTTTTAGCATCAACATTACGAATATGTGTAACATTATCATCGAGATCCAACAGAAATAAACCATTCAACATTGGTGCATGACCATAAAAGATTTCATTCATATAAATGGAACAACCATTGTTCTCGATTTGAATGAAAACCACTTTGCATCAAACATGATCCGGATACAATGTTCATGCTCAAGCGAGCACCAAATAATGATTATTTAAGTTTATAACTAATCCCGACGGTAAGTGGAGAGGCAGCGTTAAACGGCGATCACATCAACACTTGATCCATTGCCGACGCATCTTGACCTCACCCTTGCTAGCGGTCACTGCTCATGACCTCGATTCGAGTTACAAATATTAGCAACCGAACGGTATCAAATACCCGGTGCTACTCTGAAGCACTAGTCAAGTACACATCAATAACATGTATATCATATATACCTTTGTTTGCCTTGCCGGCCTTCTTGTGCGCCGGATACTTGGGGCGATTGCGCTTCGATGGCGATCCTCTTACAATAGTAGCACTCGGTATCGGACTTAGGTCCAACTCGGGGTTTCTTTTCAGCGCAACAATGGCTTGCCGCCTTACTTCCTTCCGCTTTTCCTTCTTGTCTTTCTTGAAACCGGTGTTCCTATTGATCATCAACACTTGATGTTCCTTTTGATCTCCACTGCAGTTTTAAGCATTGTGAAGCTCGGGGAGACTTCTTCATGCCTTGCATATTATAGTTCATCACGAAGATCTTATAGCTAGGTGGCGAGACCAGAACACGATGGATGCCTAAGTCAATGGGAATCGTTATTCCCAAGGACACAAGCTTATCGGCGTAACGACATCTTGAGTACATGCTCACTAACTGAGTTGTTCTCTTCCATCATGCAACTAAAGAACTTTTACGAAGCATTGTAGCTCTCTCTGACGACATGTGTGTCGAAATCATTTTCAACTCACCCATTGTATCAAAAGCATTGCCGTTTTGAACGCTTTGAAGTTCGGCTCTAGCCCATACAATATGCCGCAATGAACTAAGTTGTGGTCCTCCTGAGTCGATAGACATTCTTCTCCTCGTCGGGGCATCGTCAAAAGGTGGGGCCTAAGGCGCTTCTAGCACATATTGCTTTTGTGCGTGAGAGGAGAATCCTCAAATTCATGGCCCATTCAAAAGTTGCTACCGTTCGTTGCTAGTTTCTCTTTCTCCATGAACGCATTGAAATTAAAAGCGGTGGTGCCATCTACAACAGAATTTGTAAAGTTTAGACTAAGTGTATGATAGATTGAGTTCAACTAATCTATATTACGAATGAACTCCCACTCAAAAGCGACATCCTCGTGTCCTTTTGGTGATTACATGAACCAAATCCACTACACCAAGTCCGATCATCACGTGAGTCGGTATAGCTTCAAAGCGAGCATCAAATGGGCATCATATCAACTATATGACTCATGCTTAACCTTTCTACGTGTTCGAGGCCATGTCTGCATATGCTAGGCTCGCCAAGTTAGAACCTTAGTATTTTTTTGCGTGTGTAAGCTGTCTTACACCAAGTATGGTCGAGGATCCAAGTACACCGATCATCACGTGATGTCTTGGAGCGAAAACATAATCGGTGCATACTAAAGGAAGAACACATTCTTATCTTGATATTTAAATGAGGATCATCTTATTATGCTTAACAAAGCGCTAAATAAGCAATATAAGATGCAATCAAAACATCATATGTTTATTAGTGAAATTATATGGTTCCCGGATGATCTCTATCATGTGCATCGTGGTATGATCACTATCATACCTATATGTGTAAATCCACGGTCTATGGATTTTACGCTATGTGTTGTAAGAGTATCATCTCATACTTCTACTTACAACACTACCATATCATAACACTAGCCCAAAGAACAATCTAAACTAGACGCCTCTAATTTATCCATTGCAAGTTTTACGTGGTGAGGGCTTTCGAGATAGAACCGTTCTTACCTACGAACATGAACCACAACGAGGATAATCAAATTTTGACAACTCGCTTGCAAAATAGATATTGACTATAGTAGGAGAGGCAGACACCCGCTAGCCACTTATGCAAACTAGTTGCATGTCAAGCGTGGAACAGGTCTCATGTGCGAGGACATGTAAAGTTTGTCCGGCCGCTTCATCCCACTATGCCACCAATATCCAAAATCACAAGAAAGGAGCAACAACATGATCATCATCGCCCACATACTCATATGTGTACTACCCGTGTAAAGCATCTACGCATAGATCCGATACCCTTTGAAGGGTTCGCAGATAGAAAACAAAATTTTCCTACGATGTGAACTATATACCAAGATCTATTTATACTAGATACAAACACGGCGGATGTATATCCGTAGAGAACATACCCTTGAAGACCGACAAAGTTTAACGAGTCCCACTCGTGGTTGATGTAGCGATCTCTTGCCGATCTCAAGATCGAGAGGAAGTCCTAGCGCCGCCAAACAATGAAGCATCCGTGCTCGCACACACGTTCGAGGCACGAGCAACCTCCGCCTCCTCGCTCCCGATGCAGTGAAGCACAACTCTTTCTTGCCGAATAGCCACCGAACATGTATCTCGCTAGTCCGAGACCATGGGTGATAAATTCTAGAGGGAGAGATCCTTCACGAGGAGGTGTGAGTGAGAAGTGAGAGGAGGGCTCCTTTATAGGAGGAGGGGGCCCAAGGGGTGGCGGCGCATGGGGGCTGCCCCTTGCCTCCCTCTTCATGTGGGTGGACACTCCACTCACAAAACTCCTCCAAATTCCTCCACTCAAAATCCCACTCAAAGATCCCATTAAATTTCCACCAAATTTAATGCAAACTCTCATTAAATAAAACTCTTTTATTTTTATTCAGAATTTTGTCAATTACTTTAATGACAAACATTCACAAATAACCCCTTGCTAGAATTCTATTTCACATGCATAACCACTTTACGCAATTTCACCCGAAAACCTGTTTCGGTATCTAGTGAAATAAATTCCTGCGCTTGTTTATTCTTTCGGCATGAAACTTTTGCTCCAATTGGATGTCGGTGTCTCTTAAGTGTGTCACCCTACGGTTCGTGAATAATGCGGACATGATCGAGACCCCTCGGATCAATAATCGAAGCGGGATCGGAGACCCATCGACTCCACACATTCAACGATGACTTTCTTGTGATCGTCGGAACCTTTTACGCTAGTATCTTAATCCCTTTGTTTCACGATATATTACATGTCCGAGATTCGATCATCGGTATCTCCATACCTAGTTTGATCTCGTTACTGACATGCACTCTTTTCTCGTTCCCGTGATATAACATTCTAGTGATCAAATCACTTGCTTGCAAGCTAATCAATGTGATATCACCGAGAGGGCCCAGAGTATATCTATCCGTCATCGGGATGAACAAATTCCACTCTTGATCCATGAGCCTCTACATAACACTTTATTAGTTCTGAACCCATCTTTATAATCACCCTGTTACGGTGTGACGTTTGATGTTATCAAGAAACTCTTCCGGTGTTAGTGATTGACATGATCTCATGGTCTAAGGATTAGGATCACTTCGTAAGTTGTTATAGCAATATAAACTCAATGACTTTGATTGTAATGCTATACTTCGGATGAATGTTCATCACATCATTACACTAATGTTGTGATCCCGTTATTAACAACATCCAATGTCCATGATCAGGAAACCTTGATCATCTTGTTAATCAACGAGCTAGTTTATGAGAGAGGCTTAACTAGGAACTTTTCTGTTTGTTTATTAAACACACATGTATTAACGTTTCCGTATTAATACAATTATAGCATGCAAAATAAACATCTATCATATACTTGGAATACACATAATAAACAATTTATTATTACCTCTCAGGGCATATTCCCTTCACAAGCGACAAACCCTTTTGTCCTCGGTGTTATGGAGGTATAACCAATTGTTATTCAAAATAACCTACAAAGACATGTTCATCCGACTTTGGTTGTAAACATCTTACTTATGTTTAGCATACCAAAATTTAAGAAATGACAACTTGGGTTTTACCCCAAACCATAACTTCCATGGTGTCATTTCAATGGATCAATATGGAGCTCTTTTCAGTGTAAAAGCGATAGTCTCTAAAGCTTTAATCTTTTAAAACATAATGGCAGTTTTATAAATAACACCTTTGATCCAACCATGTCAAATAAGGTTTCATTACAAATCTCAAACACTCCATACTCCTATGGTGTTTCGGGAGATGTAAATCTAGGTGTTTTGCTAAACTTGAAACTCAAATAAATCCCTTTATGATAAAATCATAATTCATTTATTTTCTTATTACACTTATAACTCAAATAAATCCCTTATGATAAAATCATAAACCATTTATTTTCTTGTCACAATGATTTTCACTTCATCTTGAAAGTCTTTGAACGTTTTCAAATATTTCACACTTCTTTCTCATTAAGTGAACATTCACTCAAATTTCCGGAGAAAGCATATGAAGTTGAAACCCATTGCTTACGACTACACATAATGGACTACATACATCGATATGTATAAATTCTAATATTTTAGTCGTTCGTTCTACTTTGGCCTTTGAATGAAGTTTTAATTATCACGTGGAAAGTCTCACAAGCGTCACTTGATCAAATCAAAGACTCCAAAAATCCATGAATATGGAGATTCTTCATGTTTTCTTTCCAATATAATTTAAACAGCGATGTCACTTCGTAAGTGATCTTTCAATCATTTGTCTTGCGACATTTTAGCATTAGGTTTTATGGATGTGATTTCTCCAACTAGATTTGTAAATCATCCATCTTATATGGAATATGGTAATTATTTGAACAACCTTTGTTCTCATAATACCTGATTCAAATAACAATTATTAAAACAAATCTTGAAGTCAAGCTTTGATGTCAACAAGAAATACAAACAACGGTTTGATTGTTTTCGATGAACATCATCACATATTCTCTTGCTAGTTACTTAGGCCATTATGGTTCATGAATTGCATTGTTCCGTATGAAATTTCATACCAACCAATTCGGTATCCAATACCCAAGAACCACATTATTTAACAAGCAAAGAATACAACCATAACATGTATATCATCCATATACCAAAATTGGATATTTCTAATCTTTTATTTTCTGCCAAATATATTTTATAGATTCTCTTTTAGCATTTCCTTTTCCGTTTTAAAAGAATCTATCAACATCAAAAGTGGCGCCATATATATGACACATAGTCCAAAGCGTGTATATTCAAATAATAATACCTTTGGACTTGCAATTTGAAGTAGATCACCATCATCAAAATGATCGATATTCTTTCAAAATCCATTCTTTAGTAATCTTTTAGTGTAGTAAACTCTTTACATACATCTTCTATTCATCCTTATCATGACGACTTTCATGATCAAGCTACTGTAGCTTATAAAGGCGAATCGTGAGTATAACATTACTTTCCAAAACCCTTTTGGATGATTAGGATGTCTAGCATCTCCAACCTTCGTAAATTCTCATCCAATATGAGAACATATATTTTACTCTATCATATTGCAACCAAAACATTGTTTCAGATATCGTTATATCTGCCACACATGATGGTTTCTGAAACAATTCTTTCAGCTCCTAGATAAACTTGATATTAAAACAATCAAGAATCATGGAGGCAAACATGATACTTAAGATACTAACACTGGAATTGTTACTCTGAATTTAATACCAACTATTAAATTTCACGGAGTAAATAGAGTTTGCTAAAAGTTTGCAATAGGAATTTAAACTTTGATTGACACTCAACACAATACGATACCAGTTCGTAAATTATATATCCAGAATTCTATAGTTCTATTATCTCAATTACAACTATGCATAAGGTGGTGAACGAATTCCAATGACTACAACAAATTATGCAAATTCACTTTGATTTAATTTATGATAAATTGATTTCTACTAATCCAAATTAGAAATAAACTCCCACTCAAAAACGACATCCCTCGTGTATTTTTGGTGATTACATGAACCAAATCCACTACACCAAGTCCGATCATCACGTGAGTCGGTGTAGCTTCAAAGGCGAGCATCCATATGGTCATCATATCAAAACATATGACTCATGCTTAACCTTTCGGTCCGTGTTCCGAAGCCATGTCTGTACATGCTAGGCTCGCCAAGTAAGAACCTTAGTATTCGCGTGTGTAACTGTCTTACACCCGAGATATGCTCATGGATTCAAGTACACCCGATCATCACGTGATGTCTTGAAGCGACGAAACATTGTCGGTGCATACTTAAGAAAGAACACATTCTTATCTTGATATGTAAATGAGGGATCGTCTTATTATGCTAATAAAATGCCAAACAATCAATATAAGATGCAATCAAACATCACATGTTAATAAGTGAAATGATATCGTTCCCGCATATGATCTCCATCATGTGCACCGTGGTATGATCTCTATCATACCTCTATGTGTAAGGCCAAGTTCTATGAAACTTACACGCTATGTGTGTTGTAAGAGTATCATCTCATACTTCTACTTACAACATCACCATATCATAACACTAGCCCAGCAACAATCTAAACTAGACGTCTCTAATTTATTCATTGCAAGTTTTATGTGGCTTAGGGCTTTCGAAGATAGAACCGTTCTTACCTACGAACATGAACCACAACGAGGATAACCATATTGTTGACAACTCGTTGCAAATTAGATATTGACTATAGTAGGAAAGACAGACACCCGCTAGCCACTTATGCAAAACTAGTTGCATGTCAAGCGTGGAACATGTCTCATGTGTGAGGACATGTAAAGTTTGTGCGGGCCGCTTTATCCCACTATGCCACCAATATCCAAAGTACAACTAAGAAGCAATAAAATGATCATCATCGCCCACATACTCATATGTGTACTACCCGTGCAAAGTATCTACACATAGATCCGGCTCTGATACCACTGTAGGGTTCGCAGCATAGAAAACAAAAAATTTCCTACGATGTGAACTATGTACCAAGATCTATCTATTAGATACAAACAACGGGCGGATGTATATCCGTAGAGAACATACTCTTAAAGACCGACAAAGCTTAACGAGTTCAACTCGTGGTTGATGTAGACGATCTCTTGCCGATCTCAAGATCGAGAGGAAGCCCTAGCGCCGCAAATCAGCAGCGTATCCGTGCTCGCACACACATTCGAGGCACCGAGCAACCTCCGCCTCCTCGCTCCAGCGATGCAGCGGAAGCACAACTCTTTCTTGCCGAATAGCCACCGGGAACATGTATCTCGCTAGTCCGAGACCATGGGGGATAAATTCTAGAGGGGGGAGAGATCCTTCACGAGAAGGTGTGAGTGAGAGAGAGGGAGGGGGCTCCTTTTATAGGGAGAGGGGGGGGAACCCAAAGGGCCATGCGCCCAGCCATGGGGCTGCCCCCACCTCTTCCACATTCATGTGGGTGGACACTCCACTCACTCAAATGCCTTTCAATTCCCTCCACTCAAAAACCCACTCAAAATCCCATTAAATTTCCACCAAATTTAATGCAAACTCTCATTAAATAAAACTCCTTTTATTTATTCAGAATTTTGTCAATTACTTTAATGACAAACATTTAGATATAACCCCTTACTAGTATTTCATTTCACATGGAGAAACACTTTCTGCAATTTCACCCGAAAACCCGTTTCGGTATCTAGTGAAATAAATTCCTGCGCTTGTTATTCTTTTCGGCATGAAACTTTTGCTCCAAATGGATGTCGGTGTCTCTTAAGTGTGTCACCCTACGGTTCGCGAATAATGCGGACATGATCGAGACCCCTCTCGGATCAATAATCAGAAGCGGGATCTGGAGACCCATACTGACTCCCACACATTCAACGATGACTTTCTTGTGATCGTCGGAACCTTTTACGCTAGTATCTTAATCCCTTTGTTTCGCGATATATTACATGTCCGAGATTCGATCATCGGTATCTCCATACCTAGTTTGATCTCGTTACTGACATGCACTCTTTTCTCGTTCCCGTGATATAACATTCTAGTGATCAAATCACTTGCTTGCAAGCTAATCAATGTGATATCACCGAGAGGGCCTAGAGCATATCTATCCGTCATCGGGATGAAAAAATTCCACTCTCGATCCATGGGCCTCAACATAACACTTTAGTAGTTCTGAACCCATCTTTAAAATCACCCTGTTACGGTGTGACGTTTGATGTTATCAAGAAACTCTTCCAGTGTTAGTGATTGACATGATCTCATGGTCTAAGGATTAGGATCACTTCGTAAGTTGTTATAGCAATATAAACCTAATGACTTTGATCGTAATGCTATACTTCGGATGAATGTTCATCACACCATTACACTAATGTTGTGACCTCGTTATTAACAACATCCAATGTCCATGATCAGGAAACCTATGATCATCTTGTTAATCAACGAGCTAGTTTATAAGAGAGGCATAACTAGGAACTACCTTTTGTTTATTAAACACACATGTATTAATGTTTTCGTATTAATACAATTATAGCATGTAAAATAAACATTTATCATAAATAAGAAATACGATAATAACCACTTTATTATTGCCTCTCGGGTATATTCCCTTCAGTAAATCCTTCGCGTGGTGTCATATTATGTGACATAGTTACAAGGAAAAATACCAAACTTGATAAATTGATTACGTCTCAAAAACCTTCACAAAATGACCTATCATATTCGAGGTTTCCTGAATTTCGGGTCAAATGACCAATGTTATGGCTAGAATGATGGCATAGTTTGTGATACTATGAACATATTGTGCACGCATACGTATCATGGGATGACGAATAATGTTGCAGAAGAAAGTTTTCCTTGTCATCGCAAGGAAAAGCTATTTTCTATTTTTCGAATGCTAAAAAAGGACATATTGAAAGCAACCCTCAAAATGCTGCCACCCAATTAAAAAAATATCAGACCACCTTACATGAACAATTTCCCAACCGGGTATCTCAAACCTTTTCGTTCACCCCTGGTGAAAATGATAAATGTCTGCTGAACCGTTAGGAAGTGAGGCCGATTTGAACTATATGTACATGATCTAATCCTCATGATTTTTTGAAAAAAATCATTTTTGGACTCACAGCATGATATTTCTTCATAGATCCAATGCAAAATTAGCGAGTATCATTTTTACCAAAAATCATATTGTGAGTCTAATATTATACATAAATTATAGGTAAGAATCTTCATACCTGCCGTTTTGACCATTTCTAGACTCACAATATGACTTTTTGAAGATCTAAACACTATTAAATAAATTTTATTTAAAAATACATTATACATGATTAAAAATATGATATGGATGTCATTTTTAGATTCTTCTCATTTTTCTGATCGATTTAGACATATTATTTGTCAGATTCCGATTTACAGATTTAAAAATATGAATTATTCCATATTAAATTGAAAAAGGCAAAAAAATATTTATTTTATTGTCATTTGAATTCAAGATTATTATTACTTATTTATTTTTGTTTACTTAAATAATTGTTTAAAATTTTAAAATAAAAACGCGTGACACTGTGATCCATGGGTTAATGGGATTGATATGGTAGTATTATCAAGAAGTTAAGCGTGCTAGGGCAAGAATAATGTTAGAATAGGTGACCGATAGGAAAGTTTGATCATTAGTATAATTTAACCGAAGATTAAATATACTTAGAGTTAAAAAAATCCCTTATAAGATTAACAAGTCAAAACGATTCAAAAAATTGGAGAAAAATTCTAAAAACATATTTGTATTTTTTTTTGAAAAAAATAAAAAAACTAGGCAAACGCCCGTTAGCCATCTAGGTGGGGCCTCCTAAACTAGCCGTCGGCATAGGCCTATGCCGACGGTATATTAGTCTAGGCCGATGATGTATTACGCCGACGGGACTACGCTGACGGCCGCCGTCGGCATAGACCTAAGTCGATGGCAATTTGGCCTACGCCGACGGCTTTTGGCCGTCACGTAGACATGTTGTGCCCTTAGACAAGGTTTAGAAATCTGCGGCAATTAAACAGGTTGTACAAGGTTTTATTATACGATGGGCAACAATCACGGATTCGTGGTGACTGACAAACTCACAGCACATGCACGTTTATTCTAACAACGAACAACACCAGATCACTCTCCAGATATGTCTGTTTTCTTGGCAACAAAAGCATACAAGCATCTTCCTAACAGCCCCTGCTCCTCAATCTATCGTCGGATAAAGGCCATTGACACTCATACCTCCATCAACGCAGATCGTCTGACCGGTAATGTAAGTCGAGCCTGGCATACAAAGAAAGGCAACCAGCGACGACACTTCTTCTGGTTCTCCAATGCGCCTGAGAGGAGTTCGACTCTTAACAGCGCCCTCTAACATTTTATTTGCTGCCAAAGGCTGCACACAAAAAGACAAGAAATATGAGAGGAAAGTTCAGGGTTGTTTTGACTCAAAGAGCATTTGCACATGGGCTTAAAAAGAAGTATGGATAATAATCTGTTACTGTAAAACCGAAGACTGTACATGTAGATGGGCTGCAGCTTTTCCAGACAAGATGCAGACTCGTAGGACCCAATAAACTATATTTACGATTAGCCTTAATATTTTCTATTCATGATACAGATGGACACAATCACACAAATGGTTAAGTAGCTACTCTTAATACTTCCTCTATTACTTCTTTTACAAAGCTAAAACATCTTATATTTTAAAACGGAGGGAGTTCATTTTAATGTAAAGGAGACTGCAAGTGTAGCTCGGGCTACATGTAATCTCTTTTTTTTGAAAATTCTGGAAACGACATTTTGAAGTTCCAAAAAGTTCTGAAAAAAATCCTTAATGTTGATAATGTTGTACTCTACCAACGTGCAAAACTTCAACTCGAAACATCTTGTATTTTGGGCCACACAAAAATAACAAATCAGACAAATTGTGGAGGTTTCAAAATTTGCACCGTTCACTACTTCAGATCTTGAATTTCGTCATTTTTGCACAGCCTGGAATATAAGGAATTCCGAGTTGAGATTTTGTAGTTGATACCATACATCCTTGCCTACATCCAGGATTTTTTTCATAAATTTTTGAAACTTTAAAATGCCGCTTTCAATTTTATTCAAAAAAGAGCATGTAGCTCGGGCTACAAAAATTTGCACTTGTATAGTACGGAGATGTAATTCCAGTTTCAGTCTGAGACAGAATCTCAGTTCGGTAGCTGGCTATAAATTTGTGCACAAAATAATTATGAGATGCATCTATAAGTTGGAAGAACAACACTATAAAGGCAGGCACCTCCTTTCCGCTATACTCAGTGTGCAGGACTATAAAACATACTCAGAGGGTGCCCAACAATCTTCAGCTTCGCATGAACTTACAGTTCCTCAACCGGTCAACCCAAAACCTCATCTCATTAACTAAAATGTTCTAGATAGGCCGAAGCTGACACTATGATTTTATTACCCTGTACTTTTTTCGAACTGAGTTATCCCATTTTCTATTATACGTTCGTAACTTAAACACATGTTGATAAACCTGTATAGATTAGCAATAACACCAAATGGAACTACCTCTGTTCCTGTAAGGAAGACGTATAATTTTTTAATGAAGTCTAAACAATGTAAAGTATATAGAAAAAACTATCAATAACTACTCCCTCCGTGTCAAAATATAAGATGTTTTAGCTTTGTGAAGCAAATGTATCTAGACTTCTTTTAGTATGTAGGTTCATTAAGATTTGGAGTGAATCTACACACTAAAAAAAGTCTAGATTCATTTTTCTCATAAACCTAAAACATCTTATATTTTGAAACCGAGGGAGTATAACACTATAAAAATATAATATGAAAATATATTTCATGATATATGTAATGATATTGACTTGGAATTATATAAGGTGATAGTTTTTCTAAAACTGGTCACATTGTTTGACCTCTGAAAAAAATTATGTCTTCTTTTTTTAGGGACGGAGGGAGTTGCAATTATACGTTAGCTAGGTTCTAAGAAAATTCTAATACATGTATTACAACTACTTTTTGTATGAAGATACAGAATAGACGAACAGAAGTAAGATCCTTACCCCTTCAATAAGTGAAGTGAAGATGTATCCCGGGGCAACAGAGTTGGTTCTTATGTTGTCTTCTGCCCATTCACATGCTAAGTTCTTGGTCAACTGGTTCATGGCACCTAAGCAACAGTTATCAATGGTTATACATGATAGACGCCCACTTGGTATTGTGCTGTAGATGTTACCTTTAGTCATGGCATAGACAGTTCCGCTATATAGTGCTACCATTCCAGCAATAGACGATACGAGAATAATGCTGCCCGATCCAGATGCTTTAAGAAGAGGATGTGCAAGTTGACACAAATGATATGCAGATTCAAGATTAGTGGACATCACAAACGAGTAATCCTCTGCAGAATACTCAGTTGTTGGCTTCCTTATGTTTGTCCCCACATTGTTTACCTAAAAGAACAAATGAAGAAGTCAACGTAAATCAACATTAATTAAGATTTAGCACCATGGAATGAGCAAACTGTAGCACGTGCACTAAAAATGTAGATACAATGTTAATCAGCACAAGTGAAATGCATAGAGTTGCATTGTGAGTCCGTGAAAAAGCCATATGCACAGCATGGAAACCATTTGTTCCAGGCAGTTGTATACTAGTTCCCACATATATTTGCAGTATCGAGCTATATTTGGTGAAAGGAACCAAAGAATTTGGGTCCCAAATGAAAGCTTTGATTAGCGAGCTCTGAACTTCTGAATTCAGAATTGCAAAATAGGTTTTAGCTTTTGTTGCAACTAATATTAACTATGTGTCATTTGTCAGTTTAATCTCATTTCCCCATCTGCTACTATATACAGTAACATTTTAGGGCCTCTTTGACTCGCAGGATTCTCAAAATGCAGGAAATACAAAATACTTAGAATTGAAATGTGATGCCATCTTGAACTCTACATGACCGAAAGGATGTTTGTTTTTAAGCAGAATAGGCGTATGAATCTTTTCAAGAGGTCAGAGTCAACAACTTTTTCCCTACGAAGCACAACTTAGTGAAATCCTTACGAAACAATATTACAGATTACAATCCTACACATCGAACAACCCACATGGAAAACATTCAATAAATCGACGTCCTGTTCAGCCCCATGGGAACTCTGATTATTATCATCACTGAAACTCTTTCGGAAGTATAGCATAATTCCAGATGATAATCCCAGAACCTGGGTCTACAACTACGGATACTGCGTTGTAACTGAAGCAGCGTGAACAGCATCGTATTTTTATCTGACAGATCGACACACGAAAACGATGACACCGAGTGGATGGGGGGGATCGGTTCCGACTCACGAGGATGTCGAGCTTGCCGCCGAACCGGTGGCCGACGTCGCGGAGCAGGTGCTCCCGCTGCTCCCGGACGGAGAGGTCGCAGACGGAGACGGTGACGCGGAAGCCCTTTGCCTCCCACTCCCTGAGACGCTCGGCCAGCTCCGCCTCCTTCCGGGAGCAGGTGTGCACGGCCGCCCCCAGCGACGCAAGCTCCTCCACCACAGCGCGCCTGCTCACAGCGCCAGCTCCTCACGCTAACCGTTCGACGGAATCGCGCAGTGTTAGTAACGGGGGTTGGATTACCCGATTCCGCGTGTGCCGCCGGTGACGAGGGCCGTCTTGCCGTGGAGAGACCACCTCCCTGACGCTCCCGCTTTGGCCGAGGTCTCCGCCGCAGCCATCTCGCTGGTTCTTGCCGGTGTGTAGAGCGTCTTGACTGCGGATCCGTGTTCACGAACCAAGACGAGCAAAGTTGTGCACGACTGGAGCTGCAGGTGCAGATGCTGGAATAGTGTACTCAATGATCTCGCAAAGTGTGTCGTTGTCAGGTTGTTTGCATGTCCGGGTTTGATACCAACTATTTTTTCCAAGTCGCAAAAAAAAAAACTATTTTTTCTACGATCAATACCACATATTTATCGTATCGGAGTAAATAGTATAGTGTATTCTTCTTCCTTTAGGTCTTGTTTGTTTCAGGTGTTTTGTTAAATATTGTGATGCCGGGATTGGGTGAAAACACTTGATTCACCTAATACTCTTCTCCAGCCTAATCCCCTTGCTCATCTATCGAATTTGGTTGTTTTGTATATGGATTTGATTCAGCAGGGCTTTCTCTGTCCATGAGATGACAGCAGAGCTTGACGTGCTCTGTACGGGAGATGGACGAGGTGCCAGATAGGGATTCTAGACAGCCTTTCGCCGCCAGAGACGGAACAGCCAAAAACGCGAAGGGAAACTTGTGTCTCTGATCCACGTCAACCCGGCGAGTTTTCAAGGGATTCCTGGGGCTTGGCCGTCAGAGCCTGGCCTTCAAAACGCTATGTGGAGAGTTTTTGAGAGTATAAGGTTGGTTGGGGAAATACACTACAAACCCACAAACGAGGCCTTACGCAATCTTATATATTTTCAAAGACAGCCCCACAAAATAGACATATGTACCAAATCATAGACATGTAAATACCAACGAGGATTCTTATATAATTTTAATTTAAACCGTAATACCAAGATTACATACACAAGCGCAGCTATTAGAGTAATCAATCAAATCGGCGAGAGTACACAATACCGGTATTTCAGGGAGACGGACCAAACAGTCTGGTTGATGTCGTTGGGGAGCCGAGAGTACGAATCACCGTTGTCGAGGACGTAGCTGCTAGGCTAAATATTGCAAGGACAAACCTCCTTGCGATAACCATAAAAAACTATCCAAATAGATCCAACGAAGCAAAATCCGAATCTAAAAGATATTTAATCTTCCAACATCACCATTGACGTCGAAAAGGAACTCACGTCTAGGGGTGGGCGTTCGGTCATGACCGACAATTCAGTCTTTCTATTTTAACTATATTTTAAATATTTTAATACATATGTTATCATTTAGTGGAAGAAATAAACGTGCAACAATCCTAATAAAATGTAGCAACTCTACAATAGCACTTTGATGACCATTCAACAATGCCATAATTCATGCACATCACACAAATTTGGAGTTTCAGATAGTCTCATGTAAAATTCGGTCAGTTTGGTCTATTCGGTTACTTAGGAACTAAAGACCGAATAAACCAAACTAAATTCGGTCTATAAAATTCACTACCCAATTTTCTTGTCGGTCTTTTCGGTTTCGGCCTATTTGGGTTCGGTCTCGGTCTTCGGTTATCGGTTTTTATGCCCACCCCTACTCACGTCATTAAACAAAGGGTCAAAAAAACTTATTAAAGAAGTTGTCCTCTCCATCGACACAGAGGCCAACAAGAAAACAACCACAAAATCCGACACTAAACATTTGAAGAACTATTTTTTTATTGACAAACTTCACTCATATATTTGGTTCCCCACCCCTCTTGACGCGGCAAGGCCGGCCAGAGGAGGGGAACCAATTGACGAGGGAGAATGAGTTGGTGTGGCTAGGGTTTCTTGAGGCAGCAGCGGCTGAGTTTCACAAAAAGATGGATTCTGATGAGCCATTCCTAGCGTCTGATACCAGATAAACTGTCTCAAACGGTGTCAAATTTGACCAAGATTATTGAAAAATCTATTAACATTTATTTATAATATCGAATATATGTCATTAGAACCATTATGAAATTTGTGTTCATATTCTATCTACATAGTATTATAATTATTGATAGTAGTTTTATAAGCTTGATCAAACTTCACACTATTTGACTTTTTAAGAAAAAATACACATCTTATTTCAGAGGAATGACCAATCAGAGAAATCCTAGGGTCCAGAGATTTGCTACACGTGGCCTTTAAACCGGGATGAAGGGAGTAGTAGTACATTACTCTACTAGCACAACAGCGTTCGAGTTGCAGTCAAAAATTCAAAACACATGAGGTTTCAGAATGCAATGCCGGTCAAATCCAGACGCCTTTGTCACACCACAGTTTGCACTTGCGGATGATAACAGTTTGGCACTGCTTTTTGGAGTTGGAACATTTCCCAATTTATGTCTACGACATTTTGCCCAAAGTGTTCGCCGTGTGATCTCTATCCGGCTTAGGTGAAAATCACATCATACAGGTCAGTGCACCCTTTTGCCCGCAGTGACTGAGCACGATGCTGGCTGCACTAATGCATTTAAACACCACCCACATGCCACAGCTACAAAGATAATTAACTGGAAGAACAAGGCGAGCGTCCAAACCGCAAGAGTTCACGACGAACTTTTCACATGGCTAACTTGAGCAATGTCCAGTAAATGTGGATTCTGGATTCATGATGTGCTCAGTTTTACATGAGTTTATTCTGGTTGCCAAGAACACAGGATATGACTGGCCACCTGGGCACCAACGAAATATAGCCTCTTCCTTGACAGGCTTTAAGCTGGATAGAACCCATTGACAGACATACCTCCATCCACTGAGATCGTCTGGCCGGTTATATAAGTGGAACCAGGCATGCAAAGAAAAGCAACCAGTGATGATACTTCTCCTGGTTCTCCGACACGCCTAAGTGGAGTTCGACTCACGACGGAGGCCTCAAATTCCTTATTCGCCAAAAGCTGCACAAAAGATAATAAGAGGGGTAAGGGTTCAGGAACAAGAGTTACCATTTTCCCAGAGATAACATACTCCCTATCGCAAGGAGCATAGGCAGATACGCTAACTAAAAGAGTTTAGGAAGAGTTCTTGAGGGGGGGAAATTCAACGAAAGTGTAATACTCCCTCCGATCCAAAATAAGTGCCAGAGACTTAGTACAAACTTTGTACTAAATCAGTATTAAATCACCGACACTTATTATGGATCGGAGGGAGTACAAATTTTTGCTCTGTTTACTATTTCTAGAAGCAGAGATGGGAGTAATAAAGTTTACTCATGATATGCCTCTATACTACTCCCTCCGTTCCAAAATATAAGATGTTTTAGCCTTTTCCTAAAACACATTTACCTATACGACTTTTAGTGTGTAGGTTCACTCATTTTGCTCCGAACCTACACATTAAAAGGCATCTAGATACATGCGTTTCAGAAAAAGGCTAAAATATCTTATATTTTGGAACGAAGGGAGTATTAAAGATAAAATGAATATGAACAGGAAGCAGTCCTAATAAACTTCAGAGCATATTCAAGGTGTGAAGGACTGGAGCTGCTGAAGGAAAACACTGAGTAAGGCTTAGCTAGTTTCAGTAGGAAACTACTGCTATCCAAAAATTATCAATATGTGGACACCTTCATCTTGTGTGTACCACAGTTAGCTAAAACAACTACCTACGCAACATTAGGAATCTCACTACCGAGGCACCCACATTAGTGGACCTATTCATGGTGCTAAGAATTCAGCTCAAAAATTCGTGAACCAAAATTCAAACTCTTGTTATCTGAATTGCAACAGGCACAGCTGTAAATTGGTGTGCATTGTTATTAAGTACTTATTGGGGATTTGTGGAATGTGCATACATCTACTGCTGGCTTCATAAGGTGTGTATCTAATACATGAAGATTTAATGTATACACATTATAGCCCTTGTGAAAAAGACATCATGGATAACCAAACGGCCTGCACAAACAGCCTGCACTTTGTTCGTTCGGTGATGATAAATGAACGTAAGGGCTTAAATCAACATGATTCTATTGGCTACCATACATGTACTTTGAATATAATTACAAAAATGATTTGCACGGAAATTTCCGCAACTACTAAAACAAGTTTAATATCATAAATAAGTTAACTAGCTCTGTTTAGATATTACACAGTCTACCAATATCACTAAGAATTAGCACAAACTATGAAACAATGCCCTCAAGAAAACAATGCAGTTAAATACATATATGGTAGAAACTAGTAGAATAATGGTCAATTAGTTCTTGAGGCAAGCAGGTAAGAATCATAATGACGACACAAGCATAATTAGTGCAGTCTGCATACTTCAGAACCATGGGTTCAATAATAGTTTCTAGATTACTGAATAGACTCCAGAAGAATAATCAAAGTGAGAGCCTTACTCCTTCTGTAAGTGAAGTCGTTATGTACCATGGAGCAACAGAGTTGCTTCTTATGCCATCTTTTGCCCATTCACATGCCAGATTCTTGGTTAATTGGTTGATGGCACCTAAACAAAACCCATAGCTGGTTACACACAGGATATGTCTGAAACACATAATGTTTACGGATGCTCATGAAATTTAAATCATATGTGGGTAGTGGGTTACAACATTTACCTTTAGTCATAGCATATATAGTGCCGCTACATACGGCTACTACTCCACAGACAGATGATATGAAAACAATGCTGGCCGAACCAGATGCTTTTAGAAGAGGATGTGTGAGTTGGCACAGATGATATGCAGATTCAAGATTAGTGGCCATCACAAAGGAGTAATCTTCTGCAGAATATCCAGTAGTTGGTTTCCTTATGTTTGTGCCCACGTTGTTTACCTTAAGGAGCAAACGAAGAAAGTCAGAGCCAGGTAGCATAAATGATTAGTGACCATGAAGTGAGTAAACTTTTCTCACAAAATATAAAGTGAGTAAGCTTGTGCAGAACATTCAGTAGTTGGTTTCTTTATGTTTGTCACTACATTTTTACATTAAAGAGCAAGTGAAAGAAAGTCAGGAAAAATCAACAGAAGCATTCAGGGTAGAGGAATCAGCACTAAAATACACGTGAAAAAATCAAGGGAGATCCAACAAACAGTTCATGTTGGAAGGTCATCTTTACTCTGTCAAAGTCCACATTTTGGTGCATTGAGATAAGTATGAACAGAATGCAGATCTCAAAGGAAAATATTGACCTAGGCGGCTATGCCATTTAACAGACTTAATGAACACAAACATCAGCTATCACATCAGTGCTTCCCACTCAACCTTGTATCTACAAATTTTCATATCCTGAATTCAACTAAGTTGTGCAGCATTGACATGACAAAGAAATTTTTCATTGGAAATGTCTTGCTGTACATGTACCTTTCCTCCGTGAGATTAAAATGATATATGTGACCAGCTGAAGCACGAGGCGCTGACAGCGAAGAAAGCTCAAAAATAAACACACCAACATGACTGAAAGTGGCAAGTAGGAATCTATGTAGCACACAAGACTAACATCGCACAATTCCCCTGGCCAGTGGATTTAGCACCTTGCCTTCTGAAGGGCTCAGTATTTTGTTTCCATGTTATCTTTGTACCTTCGGCAATCTCAATTAGGACTGTTTATTTCGTAGGATGGGGCAGTACGGTTTAGGGAATGAACTTCTCCTAAGCGTGTCTGAATAACTCCAGAAGTCGTGCACATAACTATGCTAGTACTGCATTTCGAACAGATAGGCTGGTTCTAACTCACGAGGATGTCGAGTTTGCCACCAAAGCGTCCGGCGGCTTCGGCGACCAGTCGCTCCCGCTGGTCCCGCACGGAGAGGTCGCAGACGGAGGTAGTGACGCGGAAGCCCTTGGCCTCCCACTCTTTTAGGCGCTCTCCCAGTTCCGCCTCCTTCCGGGAGCAGGTGTGCACGGCCGCCCCCAGCGCCGCAAGCTCCTCCACCACCGCACGCCTGCGCATCACAAGAGCTCCTCAAGTTGACCGTCGAGGGAATCTCGCAGAGGCGCTAAGGTATGGGCTTGCTACTTGCTAGTGAAGAGAAAGAGGTGGTCGAGCGATACCCAATCCCCCGGGTGCCGCCGGTGACGAGGGCCGTCTTTCCCTGAAGGGACCACCTCGCCGGCGCGCCCGGCGTGCCCGACGTCTCCGGCGCAGCCATCTGCTAACCTCCGGCGGCTCTCTTCAGCTCCTCTGCTTTATCTGTTCCACAAAACGATGTGCGGAACTGTACCGTGCACAAACAGTACAGATGAAACTGGACATGGTGAACTCGTCTGGCTATTAAAAAACGGAACGGCAATTTCCGGCGAAACGCGACTAATACAGAATTTCCATTTGACGGTTGTTTTGTACGATCAAACTGAAATGACAAAACGCACCCGCGGTTACTATTTTTTCGTCTGCACGATTCAGTTTAGTCCTAATTCTATAAAACCACACAGTCAAATCCTAATTGTTTCGAAAATGAGTTACGGGAGGTCTTAATTTGATTTCACCACCGTTGACTGCTGCCACGTAGGATGCAGGGCCAGCAGCAGCAACTGCCGGTGCTATATTTTTACAAAAAGGCCCCGTGCCTTTTTTATTTCTCGTCATAACCTCCACTCCCGATCGTTTCCACTTCTCCTCGGAGTTTCGCGACAGAGGAGGCGGCGATTTGGAGGCGGTGGTCTAGGGAAGTTGACGACACCGACAGCGATCTCGCGGCGGGCGGGCGCCGCCGCGGGAAAGGAAGAGTCGACGATGGCGCCCGCGAGCAAAAGCCCGAAGCTGCGGCGGCCTGGCGATGCTCCACCGCGCTACGGTTAGTTCTCTCAACCCTAAATCCCCAATTCGAGCAGCTCCTAGTTCCTCTCTATTCTAGCCACAAAAAGTGATGATTTTTCTGCTTCATATGCACGTTACACTTACACTCATATCACGTTTTGTACAATCCCTGTGGAGAATACTACATTGTACTTGTCATGTCAAACAGCTCAGAATATTTAAAATACTAGTATTTTTAGAAACGCACGTTACACTTACACTCTCAACGTGAGTTCTGCTTCATATGCACGTTACACTTACACTCATATCACGTTTTAGTCTGAAGTCTGAAAGCTACATGACTCCTGCTAGTCCTGAGTTGGATACAAGCCATTTATGGTCATGCCGCCATCAACCGAGATCGTTTGGCCAGTGATGTAAGACGAACCAGGCATACAGAGAAATGCCACCAGTGAAGATACTTCTTCCGGTTCTCCTACACGCCTCATTGGAGTTCGTCGTGCGATACCATCTACAAATTCCTCTTTCGCCAAATCCTGCAGAGCAGCACGGGAAAAGGCAAAGGATTACAGAAGAAATTTCAGGTAGTTTTGAGTTCCTTCATCCCTTGGTGCATCTATGATGATATACCGCACTCAGGTTTGGATCTACAAGGTGTAAGCTATAAACAGAGGATATATAACCCCTATGTCTGTCTGTTCACTGTTTACACTATGATGCTGTTTAAAACCAAGAATCGGAATAATGGATTGAACAATCGATTCCGTCATTTAACGATGTAGCCAATAGATGAACAAAATATTGCTGATGAAAAATCCAAATAGTATAACCCTTACTTCTTCCACAAGCGAAGTCTTGATGTACCATGGAGCAACGGAGTTGGTTCTAATGTTGTCTTTGGCCCACTCACATGCCAAGTTCTTGGCTAACTGGTTCATGGCACCTAAAAAGCACCGGTGGGAAGAACAAACAAGGATCGATCCACCATATTATCATCTCCACTTAGCGGCCTATAGTCACAACACAACATATTGACAAATATTGCAGCAGTTACCTTTTGTCATACCATAAATAGAGCCACTGGATATGCCTACCACTCCAGAGACCGACGATATAAAAACAATGCTGGCTGATCCGGACGCTTTGAGAAGAGGATGTGCAAGTTGGCACAGATGATATGCAGATTCAAGATTTGTGACCATTATGAACGAGTATTCGTCAGCTGAATATTCGGTGGTTCGTTTTGTACGATTTGTGCCGACATTGTTTACCTGCATAAGCAAATGTGGGAGAGTAAGACAGAGATCACCTACAACAATCAGGCCGTGGAGCTTTCGAACTGCATCATATATCTCAAGTGATGCAACGTTAATAAAACTGCAAAGTCATTCTGCTACACTTTCATGGCAATTAGCTGCGTTTATGAACTTTGAAAGGTTACCAAAAAGACTACGGCCTGTAAAACATGCTCAGAGCGATTGAAACGCATTACTAAAGCGAAAACCACAACGATGTGTTACTGCTACTAAAGTTGTGCCTGAAAACGACCAAGCAATGTTCCAAGTTAATTATCTAATCAGTGAACTCGTTCGTCCATTAAGCACTAAGTCACATATGACAAGGCACGAGCAGAAATTCTAAACCAACAGTAATAAAACGGTGACACCCATGAGTCACAGCTTAGAGAGTGTGTGCACTTATTTTCTCTCACACGAATTTTGATCACTGAACACTGTAAGGAGTTTTTCCAAGGCCATAAACCATATACTTATAATGGAAGAGAACATGCAGAATTTTTCGTAAAACTGATGCAAGAGATAAAAAGTAGAGCTAAATACACCACTAGTCCCAATAGTTGTTCATTAAGTGTATTTTAGTCCCACTAGTTGCAAATTAGGGTGAAGTAGTCCCAATAATTGTTAATTAGGTGAAAACTTAGTCCCAGTCTCTGAAAGTAAGTGTGACATGTGGCGACCACGTTGGCTCCTGGCTGGGTCGGTTAATACGTAGCAAACCCCCTAAACTTAGCCTCTCCAGCAAAAAACAGAGGAGAGGAAATAAATCCCCAATTCGCTAGCTATGGCAACAGAGCGGCCTGCGGTTAGGTTCCCAGTCCGGCGATGGTACGGTCAAGTTCTCAGTCCCGCGGCGGCGCGGTCGTATCAAGCGCTGGCGCAGACTGCTCCATCAGTCGACGACCGTGGAGGGACCGTGGCGAGTCCTCCACGACGGACATGTGTTCTCCTCCACCGGTGCTACGAGGGCAAGAGGGAAAATGAAGGTCTGTGCACAGGATGTTCTACGAGACGAGTATGGCCGAGGCCGAAGAGATGAGGCGGCGCACGTACCAGCAGTGTGTAGTGCTCTTCGGCTGCACCAGGCTCGACAACGTAGATACGGCACCATCGTCCATGACTCAACACCTGGTCAGTACTCAATGCCACACCATCCTCAGGCCACTCCATCCTCAGGAAGAAGGCTTGGATTTCTCCATCTGAATTTTAGTTGGTTTTCTACATATCCTGAAGTTTACACACAATTTTTGTGTAATATAGGAGAGTGCAGGAAGACGCCACAACTCAGATGATCGGTCTTTACCATCGACATCAAATTTACAAGGGGTTGTTTGCATATTAGCTAGACCGACTAGGAGCAAACATGGCTTCCACGTGTCACGCTGGGATCAATTGGGACTAAGTTTGCACCTAATAGACAACTATTGGGATTACTCCATCCCAATTTGCAACTTTCTTTTTTTGAGATAACAACTAATGGCATTCAATCATGACGAAACCGATTACAAATGACACAACAAAAAAAGAAAAATACAATATAGACCCAGAAGACCCGACACCGTACTCCCAAATCGCAATCAAGCCCTTCGTCCTCATCGTCACCACCCAGATACAGGGACCGGATCCGGAGGCCGCCCATCTTCAGACACCATCGAGTCACCGCCGCTACCTTCGCCGCATTGGGCTTTGAACACCGCAGGAGTGCCCACCCCGAGGGATGAGAGCTAATAATCTTTTCCGCACCATCTAGGCAAAGGGAGATGGTGGAGACCAAGCGATTCCTCCAATCCAAGGTCCCGGCAAGGTAGGTCCCAACCATCGACGCCACACCTAGCCTCCTCCTCCTCACCACCATGGCCGTAGGAGAAATTGCAAGACACGACAACGCATCTCAAAAAAAGACCCAAAACAACCCTAACGAGGAAGGCGGTTGTACCATCCTCTTCCCTCCTCGCCACCACTACCGAGGGAAGACAACAACAGAAGATCCTTCCGACTCAAGTTCCACTACGAGTCGAAAACGACCACGCCCGGAGAGACCACCCTCCCTAGATCCGTCGATATGAGAGGAAAGCTGGCCAGCAGCTCGCCGGCTCCGCCACAAGTGGCCTTGCCGAGATGGGGATCGAGCTCCGACACCCTTATTCTGACGCGACGCCGCCTCCGCCATCCTGACGACGACTCCTAGCACCCTAGCAGATCTCCAGCCCTCACCACCGGCGGTCCACCGAAGCTCCGTCTCCATGGAACCACCGCCGTCAGGGACCACAACCGCCAGACCGGAGAATGACTCAGCCGCCAGCGGCGTGCGCCGCCACGCCGCCGCCATGGCCTCTCGGCCCGCGCCGTCATGTCCATGGGGCGGGAAGGCCCCGCCAGCCGGGCTTTTCTGGCGGCGCCATCCCGTGGCGGGGAGGAGGAGGGAGGGTGATAGGGGGACTGGCGGCGGCGATTAGGGTTTGTCCCCGTCACCCGCGCGGGGGGCGACGTGGGACGTGGGCTCCCGAGGCATCTGTGTCACTATATGTTTTTTGGTTTGGCCCCCCAATTTGCAACTAGTGGAACTAAAATGCACGTAATGAACAACTATTAGGACTAGTGGTGTATTTAGCTCTAAAAAGTAACCTCCAAATACTTTTCAGTAGGTTCCAAGCCTAAACAACATACAGTAATAATTAAGGAGGAGGAAAAGTCTGCAGTTAGTAACAGATCAACGAGAGAGAATAAGGACCGGGGAGAGGACATGAGGAGAGATTTACGAGGATGTCGAGCTTGCCGGCGAAGCGGTCGGCGACATCGCGGAGCAGGAGGTCGCGCTGGTCGCGCAAGGAGACGTCGCAGACAGAGCCGGTGACACGGAATCCCTTGGCCTCCCACTCCTTCAAGCGCTCGCCGAGCTCGGCTTCCTTCCGGGAGCAGGTGTGCACGGCCGCCCCCAGCGCCGCCAGCTCCTTCACCACCGCGTGCCTGCACGGCACGGCACCGCAAATTCGCCACCAAGAACATAAGAAAATTATGCACCACAGAGGCTCCGGTGGTGGCGGCAGAAGTCGGCGTGAAATCGGAGAAAAAAGGGAGGCGTGGAGGGGTTCGTACCCGATGCCGCGGGTGCCGCCGGTGACGAGCGCCGTCTTCCCGTGGAGAGACCACCTCCCCGCACTGGCGCCGAGGTTTTCTACCGCGGCCATCTCCTAAGCTAGCGTCGAAGTTGGAAGGCACAGTTCGTACTTCACGAACGGGTTGCTGGATGACATTTGCGCCCCACATTTTGATGTGGTTGCGCCATGTGACACGGTCGCGTGGCACAGATCGAACGACCGGACTTCGACAGAGCGGTGGACGGTTAGCATTGCGGTGCGGCATCAGCGACCAGAGTTTGACTTCCGCCAGAAGCTAATCTCTAGCATTTTCGCGAAGCAGTTCATACAATGAGAATCGGAAAATCACTTCGGAGCCCATTCACACTGGAGCTCCTTTTTAAATGTTTTTAAAGGATCAAATATAGCCAAAATATGAAATACATGTTTGAATATTTTAAATGGAAAATATCTTATATTTCGAATCCGTAGCAAAAAAAGATAGATATGACAAATTTTAAAAAACGGAGGCCAAGCCCATTAAATATTATAAGGAAAATGATACCGTATCCCCGGGTGATCACGTCGTTCCGATCCTCCGGGTCGTTTCGTTCGCGTGCGTGGGTCCTGCTACGGAACTGCTAGCTGCTAACTGCGTTTTCTCATTGACTTCTCTCGTTCTTATCTTCTTCCAGTCATGAACTGCTAGCTGCATCGCCCCAAAACACGTTGCCCGCCCAGTCTGCTCTGTTGCGTGCGTGCCGCCGCGCCATTTGCCGCTAGCAGGTCGCGTCGCCGCCGGTCTCGCAGTCTCGCCGCCGCCGCCTCGTAGGTCGTTGCCGTAGCGTCGCCTCCCTACCTCGAGCTCGCCCTACCACGCGAACCGCCGACCCGCCCTACCGCCAGCCCTCACCGCCGCCGTTGGTCGTGGAATCGAGCTCTACCTTCGTCCGGCTGCTCGCTCCACCTCACCATAGACCATGTCCTCGAGGAAGCCTCACGAGCTCGCCCGTCGCCGGCTCCACTCCTGCAAGCATGACCACGCCGCCACATGAGGAGGTCTCGCCGGTGAGGTCGCCTGCCGTGCCACTGGCTTACTGCCCTACGTGCTCGCCTGCCGTCCTGCCTTGCCGGTTTCCTGCTAGGATGTCTTCGTGAGGTCTCCGGTGAGAGTTGCTACAAGCCTAGGAGTCGTTTTCTACCACTGTTCTATAGTTTCGCTACAACCGATCTGTAGTTCTGCTACACTGTCTTCGGTGGGTCTCCGGCGATGTCGCCATCGAATTGCTATATTATGATAATATTTTTGCTATAAATATTCCATGTTTTTGCTACAATAGTCCAATGTTTTTACTACGAGGTGTTCGGCAAAGTCTGCCGGCGATTTCTCCGGCGAGGTCGTTCTTTTTGCTACATTAGCAAAAAAATTGCTACCATCGTTTTGCTACAATGGTGTAACATTTTTGCTACACGGTCTCCAGCGAAAGTCTCCGGTGAGATCTTCAGCGAGGTCAGGTTTGCTATATTAGCACAACTTTTTTTGCTACACGGTCGTCGGCGATGTCTCCGACGAGGTCCAGTCTATTTTTCTATTTTATGGGTCAAACCGTCTTTTGCTACGTGTAGCAAAAGAGAGACTATTTGTAGCAAAAACGAGTATGTCTGTAGCAAAAACGGGATTTTGACCCAAAAAAGAGGACACGTGGTTGGCTGGGGACCCGGGGGATAAAAAACACAAATTCCCTGGGGGACGCGTAGTACTGCCCATATTATAATGGAATCTCGTGATGCAACATTTTTTGAGAATATGTTTCCTATGAAAGATATGCATAGCATTGGTATGATTTTTTCTAAAATACTTCCTGAATCTAGCGCATCTATTAATAATTCTGAACAACCACATGAGGAATTCCTTGAGAAGGATGATGATGAACCTCTCACCAGGAGTAAGAGACAGAGGGTTGCAAAATCCTTTAGTAATGACTTTATCGTGTACCTTGTGGATGATACTCATAGATTTATTGCTGAGGCATATGCATTCCATGATGCAGATGATTGGAAAAAAGCTGTCCAAAATGAGACGGACTTGATTTTTTCTAATGGAACTTGAAAATTATCAGAACGACCATATGGTTGTAAACCTGTGGGTTGTAAGTGGGTGTTTAAGAAGAAGCTAAGGCCTGATGGTACTATTGAGAAGTACAAGGTGCGTCTGGTAGCTAAGGGCTACACACAGAAAGAAGGCGAAGATTACTTTGACACCTATTCACCTATGCTAGACTGACCACCATTCGAGTACTACTATCCCTGACTGTCTCTTATGGTCTTCTCGTTCACCAAATGGACGTGAAAACAGCTTTCCTTAATGGAGAGTTGGAAGAGGATATCTATATGGACCAACCGGATGGGTTTATGGTAAAAGGTGAAGAGACAAAGGTGCGCAAGTTATTTAAATCTTTATATGGCCTGAAACAAGCACCTAAGCAATGGCATGAGAAGTTTGACAGAACTCTACTTTCTACTGGATTTGTCATTAATGAGGCTAATAGGTGTGTTTACTATCGCCATGGTGAGGGCGATAGCGTTATAATATGTTTATACGTGGATGACATTCTGATCTTTGGTACAAACATGAAAGTGATAAATGAAGTTAAGTCTTTCCTGTCAAAGAGTTTTATATGAAAGATCTGGGAGAGGCTGATGTGATTCTGAATATCAAGTTATTAAGAACGAGAATGGGATTGCTTTAATGCAGTCTCATTATGTTGAGAAGGTCTTGAGCCGATTTGGCTTTATTGATGACAAGACTTCTCCAACACCTTATAATTCTAGTTTGACATTATGAAAGAATAAGAAGGAACCAACAGATCAGTTGAAATATTCACAAGTTGTTGGTTCTCTCACGTACTTAGCAAGCGCTACAAGACCCGATATCTCTTTTGCTATGAGCAAGTTGGGTAGGTTCATGTCTAACCCGGGTATTAATCATTGGAGTGCACTTGAAATGGTCATGCACTATCTATGTGGCACAATGAGCTATGTGATTTACTATTCATGGAACCCTGCTGTGCTTGAAGGATATAGTGATACGAACTGGATCTCTGACGTTGATGAACTCTATGCCACGAGCGGGTATGTGTTTATCCTTGGAGGTGGCGTAGTGTCATGGAGGTCTCATAGACAAACCATATTGACGAGGTCAACTATGGAAGAAGAACTTACTGCTTTAGACACAACCACTTTTTGAGTCAGAATGACTGCGTGAGATCTTGATGGACTTGCATGTGGTTGAGAAACCTGTGTCAACAATCCTTTTGAATCGTGACAACCAAACTGTTATTGTCAAAGTGAACAATTCTAAGGATAACACGAAGTCATCAAGATGCGTGAAGAGACATTTGAAATCTGTCAGGAAATTGAGAAACTCTAGAGTAATGACTATTACATATATTCAAACAGACAAAAACCTAGCAGATCCCTTTATAAAGAGATTATCACGAAATGTGATAGATAGTGCATCGATGGAGATGGGATTAAGACCCATGGATGTCACACCTGAGTGGTAACCCAACCTATGTGATCAGAGATCCCGTGAATTAGGACCTGGGAAGAACAAGCTAGTGGATTTGACTAAGGAGAGTATTTTGTAGCCCTCTCTATATGAAGATGCATAACTCTCATAATCTGTAAGGCAGGTTGGCAACATGTCTTAATGCATTTCTGTTGTCTTTAATTAGCAAAGATGTCGTCCTACAGGGCATTCTTGAAAGAACACACCTATATGAGCTCGACTGTAAACGTCGCGGTCTATGAGACTTGGGTGATCTCTAGTAAACTCATGAAGAGACCAGGGAGTATGACGCATATGCTCCACCCCTTGGGTAGGCTCTTGGCCAGATACTAGTTATCATTTTGAGTGAAATCTATTGGCACCAAACTTGCAATTCAAGGTTCGTCCATTGTTCAAGTTGTTGATAGACGTAGTTCAAGATTCTAGACGGAAGCTCAACTTAACAGTCTCTACTAAAACACTGGTATATAAACAAGTAGCAAGGATTGACAAATCTTCAAATGTTCATTTGAGATCCGGTTGGGATTGTTAGAAATAATGGGCTAGTCCTATTGTTTTGACAGACGTGTCAAACTGACCAGAACATGTACAACATGGACTCATCCCATGTTCGCCTCTGTTAGGGTTTTCTGAGTCGCTCTATATAAAGTCCTGTGTGGCTACCGCCACAACACACTGAAAACCAATCTAGGGTTTTGCCACCTCTCCGCTTGTGCCGCCACCGTAGTCTACTTCATCCCGCTTGCCGGCGTGCACCGGCGGACGGGAGAGCAGGTCTCCGGAACCACTCGCCTTTGTAATCCTGTACGGAAGAGGGCGAATAAGGTTTTTGGGAAACGCTCCGCGTGACTGCTCGAGTTCTCCATCACGGGTCGTCTTTCGTCCAAGTCGGGACGTGCTGCCTATCACCGTCTGCTTCGATCAGTCTTCCCCAAAGTTACTGATGCGACAAGCGAATGCTACGTGTTGTGTGCTCCTGTTTGGTTATTCATCATGTTCTGCGAGTATATGTTTGGCTGCTACTTGTTTTCGTTCATCCTGTTGTTTAGTACATCTAGTATGTTTGATTTATATGAGCTAGTAGATGGTTTTGTCATGATTTATATTCTGGAATTAAGCATGGTAATTATACCTAATATTCCAACATAAGTTAACGTACAGATAAAAAAAGTCTTTTTTCCTAGGCCAAGAATACAAAATATTTTCTCATGATATTTTTTACGCATGTATTATAAATTATTATCTTCCTGGCCGAAAGTTTTTTTAGAATTTTTTGAATCTTTAAATTTATCTTTTTTTAGAAAAAATCCTCCAAAACGGGCTCCAAAATTGACCTTCTTCAATAGGAGTATGCTATGTTAAATTTATATAGGCCGTGGATCACATAAATACCCCGTGTAGACTAATAAATCCTATAATTTTAAGTCTCATCTACTATGGAGGCTTGGGAGCCGTGTGGAATACAAAGTTTAGTCTCATGTTGTTAGTTGGGAGAGAGTTAGACCAGCTTATAAGGTGAGTTGTTTTACTCCCACTAAGGACTCGTTTGATTCAAAGGATTTGTGAAACATAGGAATAGGGAAAACGCAGGAATAGAATGGCAGGACACTTAGAATTATATAGGAATGAAAAATACAGGAATCAGTAAGATAAGATGTTTGGTTGCACCGCAGAAAAATTTATAAAATTTAGGTACATGTCATAGTTGTCATAGACACATAGGAATTTTTTTCAAGAGGTCTCACCTCTTGTTAGATTCTATAGGATTGTAGTGTAGGAAATAAACACATAGGAATTGTTTAGGATCTATTCCTTTAAACAAACATACTGTATTGGAAAATTCCCTATGGATTGGAATCCTATAGAATTCTTTTGAAAATCCTTTGAATCAAACATGCCCTCTATGAGTGAGAAGAGAATGAGCCCACGCACACTCCTCCTCCGCGCACTCTTTCTATGCCTGCCTCGCCCACATGCGTGAGGCGTTTTCTGAATCGAGTTCGAGTTAGAAACTCGTTTTTTGGAAAACTAAAATTTTGAGCGGTGCACCAAATGTTGGCATCCGTGTGCATGTTTAACGCGTGTCCTTGTTTTCATCTGCGTGGCGGCTTTGGCAGCTCACCTCCGAGGCTATATATAGAGAGAGAGACAAAACAAATCTAGAGGTGACATGTTATTTCTTTGTCTCTCTCGCCTTGTTACTTCTGTTGCGCTGCTCTCCAGGCTTCCTCATCCCGACGACTGCATGCATGGCCGTTCGGGGGAGTAGTCCTCTGAAGCCCCATCCGTCGAGATCCTACACCGGGAGACGAGCGATAAGATTTTTGGGAAACGTCTCGGCGCGACTGCTCGCCTCTGTTTGTGTTTTTCTTCCTCAATGGATTTGGCAATCGACGACCTCAACAACACCATTGATGACAATACCAATGATCATGTTGTTGCTATAGTGAACCTTCCCGGTCAACGTGTATGTGCTATTTCTCTTTTTGTTTTCACTAGTTATTGCTAGATTTATATATCTAGTAGATGTGCTTGTTTGGTTGCATGTGTTTAGTTCTGCTAGTGCTTACATGATATTGATTTCGGTAATTAATCTCATGCGGAAATTGCTTAATAATCTAACAATCCAAAAACCTTATTTGGTATCCACATGTACGGCTTGAGGTCGTATCCTCCTCCTTGATCCCGCAAGGGAGAGAGAAGATCTTTGAGAGATTCTAGCAGCACGATGGCGTTGCTTCGTATTGTGTATTGGAGATCAGCAAAACTTTGCTAAGCGTTCTACGGAGTAGAGGCCGGAGAGAGGGGAGCGGTGGCCAGGAGTTGGAGGGTGTGGTGTCTCCACCCCTCCCTACCTTTATATAGGCATGGAATTGGGCTGGACAACCCTGACCCCTCCTCCAGGAGAGGGCAATAGTGGCCAAGAGAGAGGTTTCCCTCCCTCCACCTTGGGTTGCCCCTAGCGGCCTGTGTAGGGTTTCGTAGCATGGAAAACAAAAAATTTCTATCGCATACAAACAAACAAGCCAAGATCTATCTACTAGATTGTAGCAACGAGTCGATGGAATAACTCACCCTCGAAGATTCCAAAGTGTTTAGCGAGCGGATTCGTGGGTGATGTAGTCGTACTCTTCCCGATCTCAAGATCGCAGACGATCCTTCCCAAGGCGTTCGGTGGCGCCCCGCAGTCACACGTTCGGTACTCGACGAAGACCTTCCTCTCCCTTCCAGCAGGCAGCGGAGGTTGTAGCACTCCCCTCGCGATTCCGGCAGCACAACGGCGTGGTACCAGAAGTTGAGGGGAGATCTCGCAGGGCTTCGCCTTAAGCCGGAGCGAGTATGGTGGACTATGAGAGAGAGCCTCGGTGATCTAGGGTTTAGACGCACCAAGGAAGGGGGCAAGCCGGCGGCTAGGGTTTAGCCTAGGCGGCGGCAAGTTGGCCCTAGGCAGCGGCTATGGAGGGCGGCGGCGACTAGGATTAGGTTTTAGAGGGGGGCAACTTGTGTGCTAGGAGGGGCAGCCTTGCCCCTCCTTATATAGGTGGGAGGCGCCGGCCAAGGGAAGGGGAGTCCCTTCCCAACTCGGATCCCAAGTGGTCCGGCGGTGGAGGGGTGGAACTCCTCCCCAAGTAGGTTTCCTACTTCCCCTCCACCTTCCAAAATAGCCGTTTGACTTTTCAAATTGGCGTTTGACTTTTCAAACTAGGATTTGATTAAACCCTTTATTTTGTTCAGCGATGACACCTAGTGCATGATGCAACCATTCCAACTTGGTATGACACATTCATGTACCCTTCCTCCGAGTCTTGGGACATTCGAACCTTCTAGAACATTCCCGATGAAAACACCGGAACCATTCTCCAACCCCGAAACAGGACTTTCCTTATATGAATCTTATTCTCCGGACCATTCCGGATCTCCTCGTGATATCCCGGATCCCATCCGAGACTCCGAACAACATTCGGTCTCTTACTCATCATTCCATAACTACTCAAACAACGTCGAATCCTTAAGTGTGTCTCCCTACGGTTCATGAATTATGCGGACATGATCGAGACACTTCTCCGAACAATAACCAATAGAGGAATCTAGAAATTCATATGGCTCCCACATATTTCTACGATAACTTTGCGATCGAATGAACCACTTACATACGATACCAATTTCCCTTTGTCTCACGATAGTTTACTTATCCGAGGTTATGATCGTCGGTATCTCTACATACCTAGTTCAACCTCGTTACTGATAAGTACTCTTTTATCGTTCCCGTGATATGTGATCCCTTGTGAGCCAGTCACATGCTTGCAAGCTAATTGTATGACATTCCACCGAGAGGGCCCAGAGTATATCTATCCGTCATATGGATGGACAAATCCCACTCTTAATCCATGTGTCTCAACCAATACTTTCTGAACACTCAATGCCACCTTTATAGCCACCCAGTTACGGTGTGGTGTTTGATGTCATCAAAGCATCCTTCCGGTGAAGGTGATATGCATGATCTCATGGTCGAAGGAATTAGGTTACTATGTATAAGAAAGCATATAGCAATTGAACTATTAAAATGACTTGATCTTTATGCTACGCTTATCTATAGGAGTATGTCCACCATATCATTCTCCTAACGATATGATCTTGTTGTTAATAACATCTCAATGTTCATGATAGGGAAACCACAATCATTTATTAACCAACAAGCTAGTATTATAAAGAGGCTTTAGTAGGGACTCTATTTTAGTTTACAAATCACACAAGTATTAATGTTTCCTTGTTAATACTATTATAGCATGAATGTAAACATTTATCATAAACACAAAGATATAATAATAACTACATTTATTATTGCCTCTAGGGCATATATCCAACAACCTGGGTTTGGGAAGTGGGGGCACGAATGGGCCTCTAGGAAGTGGATCCCTGACCCATGTAGGCCGGAGTGCCCTACTTGGCCCATGTAGCCCTCCAGATAGGTGGCCCCCATTCGAAACCTTCTAGACTCTTCTAGAACCTTGCCGAAACAATTTCGATAATATCTCGATGCGTAAAACCAGCACCATATACATTTTATCTATCTCTAGACCACTCCAAAGCTCCTCCTAATATTTACAATCTCATTCGAGACCCCAAATCACCATTTAATTACATCATATATTATCTAAGTGAAACCTAGCGATAAGCGTTAAGTGTGTGATCCTACGGGTTCATGAACATGTAGACATGATCGAGACATGTAACATCCCAGGATTAGCACCTCTAAATAGACAAAACACATTTGTGTGCATTGCATTCATGCATCCGAAAATTCGGGGAATTTTTGCGCAAAACTAAAGTTGTAGAGGGATCAAGATATCTCTCTTGTTCTGATGAAAACGTTAGGACAAGAGAGTCAGATTTCGACATGACTTATTGTGTTTCTGTGTTTGAGGGAAGGACAATCAAATTTGAATATTCAATTAATAAATTTGAATTCAAAAAGAATTTGAAATGAAATAATAAATGGAAATTTAATAAGAGTAATACATTATCTTTACAAAGATCTACTTGCAAATATAATATTACAATCAAGAGATAATTTTTAAGAAAGAAATTTTACAAATATGAAAAGAATTAAAACATTTAATAATTAATCAATCTAAGCATCAAGTAAAAATAAAGAGAACTAGAAAAGAATAAGTCTATTCCAGTAATACAAATATTACATTGTTTCACAAATGTTTTAGTAATAAGAAAGTTTAAAGCAAATAAGTAAAAATAAATAACTTTATTATATGAGATATACAATATTACATTGAATTTACATTTTACAAATAGAAAATAAATTACAAATGAGTAAAATAAAAACTAAACTAATTTCTAAGTTGTCTCCTTATCCTCATTAGTCTTGTTCCCTCCAAGCACAAACAACAAACAAAAGAAATGGAAAACAATTGGTTATGGGGGTTATGGTACTCTCAGGTTTTAGCAATGTAATGCATTGCTTTGCCTCATCATTGAGTAGTATTAAATAAAGAGGGGCCAATGTAAAATATGTTCTTATCTAGAATTTTTGCCTTAGGCTTATGCATCATAAGCAGGGGCAAGTTTCACCAAATTAGTAAAAGATAAAAGTCAAAACAGAAATAGCCAACAAAAGATCAAACTTCACTTGATCTTATCCACAAGTCATAGCAAACAAGCTAGGATCTTAGTCATTTCATGCAAGTGTGTTGTCAAACACCAGAGGCATCACGGGGGTACAAAGGGAAGAACACAGCCATAGCTGATAAGCTAGAAGCTAATCAGAATTTCTCCATACACCACACAGCCCAGAACTACACTCAGACCACTATTTCATCACCAAGAACAACACATGTTCTTGCTCATCACCACAAGATCGCCAATCTAGATCAACACCATATCCCTAACTCGGGTTGCTTAGTAAAGCCATCCAAGAGTGTGGGGAAGAGAAGATATTAGCTCCAGAAGTAGAAGAAGATAATCAGGAGCACAAGGGGGAGGCCTAGGTGCCAAGGAGAGCAGCAGCAATAGCTACATCAGAAGAAGGGAGGAAAGCAGGACACCAAATTAACAGTGGTTGATCAAGATTAGTAGCATCACAAGGAGGAGCAGACCAGAATCACAAGAAGAAGAGCAAGAGAAGATTAAGGAGGAGATGTAACTAGAACCAGAAGGGAAAATTGTAGTATATCAAGATCCCAAATAGGCCACCAACAACAGGTACAAGTCCATGAGAAATATAAATTATATCATGCAACACCTGTTCTTATTAGCTTGCACCATCAGATTCAAGTGAAATAATGGCTATGTTACAAATCATCCAAATCCAGCTACCCTTCAACTAGAGGATGTCTAGGAGGATTAGAAGGAGATATTTCTCTCAGTTTGCATAGGGATGCTATGCAAGTTCATCACAAAGAATGAAATCCACCAAAATAAATATTTGTTCTTTTCAACCAACTATATGTCTCAGTCTTTGCATCATTGATAGGGGCAGGGATAGTAGATCATGTAACCATGGATTTCTACTGTGCACACTCAACTGAGGCACCACAATAGCAAATTCCAAGCCACAAATATCAATAAAAATTTACACTAGCAACATTAGCAAATACACATGCTTGTATATCATTTATAATCAAACAAACTAAATCCTTACATCATCTTCCTAACAGAATAGTCAGGAATCAACTAAATATCTACTGTCATGTTAACAACATATGCATATGGCAACCTCATCCCAATTGTGACTGATACCAAAGTAATTCCAAATTCTTCCATAGTAAATAATCTAGGAATCATATCTTACATATGTGTTGTTGTAAAAAATATACACTTCATTTCATCAAGTGATAAACCATAGAAACCAGGAGTACAACAAGTTAAAGAAACCAACACAACTAACCTGACACTATAATAAATTCTAGGAGGCTAGGAGGGGTCACTATAACTATATCCTTCCCATATTCCCAAATTGATGATCATGGGATCATTCCATTATTACTTTTTATAAACATAAGCTCAAGCATATGAATGCTTAAGTCAACCTCCAGTACTAAGGTCAATAGTTTAATTAAAATACCACCAGCAAGGATCATATGCTATCATCTGTTCCAAAAAATCATGAAACATAGCTTCAGTTCAGCAATGCATTGGACAAGAATTCAGATAAACAACAGTACCAATAATCAACATATCCCTGATGCTGGGATGGGAAATTCATCCAAACTGAAGCATGATACTTAGTAGTATCTCACATATTCCAGGAAAATCCTAAGTATATTAATGACAGCATCACTGAACCATCACGAACATATATCTGCACCCAACATCGTGTGTGGGCTTAGAAGCAACACCACAGACCATTAAGCAAAGTCATCGACTCGATGGCCGGTCGCAAGAAAGAACTCGCCGAGGGTGCCGAGCAACTGGAGCATAGGCGTGACGAAGCCAGGGCACAACACACTAGCGAGGTTGCGGTAATGGAACCATCGCCGACCCATCGACTGCAGCACTAACATAGTACCATCACTCCAATACCACATTATCAACCACACCTCCCCAATAAGCAGTCCAATAGAAACAGATCGAGGTCGCTGGGGTTGGAGGTATCCTGCGGTCCCACCAACACCTAGGTCAAAATTAGACAACACGAACAAACCAAGCATCAACAAATGCTACTAGGATTCTAGGGTTCCCAGTAGAAAGGAGAAAATCTATAATAAGTAGAGAGGGAAGGAGAGATACATGCCTGAGACGAGCCCAAGCTCGCCGAAGAGGGGACAGAGAGAACGAGGGTAGCGACACAGCGGCACGATGGGCACCGAGGCGCCTGCACCGTGCCAAGCCATCCCAACAAAGGCAATAGCATGCGGAGAATGTTGCGGCAGAGCAACAACAACACCAGAAGTCATCGGAGGTGCAATGGCGCCAGAATCGACAGTGGCCATAGCAACGAAGAGCTAGGGTTTCGGCCGGGTGCGCGCGAGGGCGCGCGCAAGCCAAATCGACGAGGGAAGAGAAAGAGGAAGAGGTGGTGAGGCAGTACCGGCGTGCATCAGAAGCGGAGGTAGCTGGCGGCGGCCGGAGTAGCGGCAGGCGGCGGCGTCCGCATTGCGAGCAGAAGGGGAATGAGGAAGAGAGGTGTGTATGTGAGTTCGATATGTGCATGCGTGGGGTGAGAGAGGAAAGGGCTCGGCCCGGGGTGAGGTGCCCCGAGCCTGCTCTAGCTAGGCCAGGCCAGCCCATGTGCCCAACCAAATGGCCTAGATTAAATAGGATAAGAAATAAAACAAAATAAAACAAATGAATTACCAAAATACCCTATAAATATTTTTAGCTCTATAAAATTATAGAAAATCCTAACAATATATATAATATATTTAAATCATCAAGAAAATATGATCTACCTAATAAAAATATAACTTTACTTGTTAAAAGATAAATATAAAGCAAATAAAGATGAACACCATTAAATCCTAAGTGAAATTTCATAAAATAAGAAAAACTCCTAAAAATAAATAAATAAATCATTTTTGTGTATAAGAATAAATCTACTATTTTATAAAATACTAACCTAATTTTTATATAAAATTTGAAATAAGTATTCAAAAACATTTAATCCTTTATGGAATTATATAAATATAATAATACTTAAAAGTAAATAAAAATCATTTTTAAGGTCTTGTATAAATATATTACACTAGAAAAATATTAAATATATTATTAGTAAAGTTTTAATGGTTTAAATTAATAAATCCTTATCTATTACCTACTTTTGAAAATTCTTTAAGAACATTTTTTAAGTAAGAAATAATTATATTTCTTTAGAAATATTAAAACCTTACCATCTAATTACTAAAATTCTAAACCATAACTAGGTTTATAATAAAACTTAAGTTTAAATTATTAACTTTATAATATATTTTGAAACCTTAAATCAAAATTTCAAACCCACAACCTTCAAGATAACTTTGTACATCACTCACTGATATTAAGGGGGAATAATCCTAATATCTAAATAATACTTAACGTCACTTTAATCTAACTCATCAATAATATCATCCAAATTATACTTCCATAGAATAGTTGCATATTATTTTCATAATAGCAAAACAAATTTAATCCAATCATTCACTTAAATATAAAGTGAATAACCCCACACCTTAGTCATACTTATCATAAATTTAGAACTTGGGAATAATTAAAACAGATTACACCTTAAGTTTATTTACCCTTTTCAAGTTAACTTTAGTCTCAAAAGCTTATAAACATCATGTCTAATAAACTACTTATATTTTTATAGTTAACTTTGGTCTATTTCAATTAAGACATAAAGTATCTCAAGACCAAACTAATCGAACACACGCCAAGAAACATCGACCACATTATATTAACCATAAAGATTGTTTAAACCATATCAAAGAAACCTTTTCTTTGAAGGTTATTCTTTTTTTTTCACTTCAAACAATAACTCTATAATAGTTCCTCCAACTCTTAAATAACCCAATACATAGACTTTCATCATAATCACCAAATAGCAACTAATCTCAATCTTAGATTACTATTGCACTCTACTTTTATATCTTGTATATCAAGACTTAAGTTCCTTATAAATGCATTTCCTGTGTAGTAAAATTTAAAGATGAACTCTTAAAGGAATCACCTAAGTTCACTTCACTTAAAGTATCGGGGATACACTTTGGAAGTTTTACAATGTAACATCCCAGCATTAGAGTCTAGAAATAAGCTGAACCCAGATGTGTGCATTGCATTCATGCATAGAAAATCCGAATAATTTTCGCGCTTTTTAACAACACCTGTCAAAGTGATTGAAGCTTCTCTTAACTTGATGGAATAAGAAGTAGATCATCAAGTTGACTGCGATAAGTTTCAATATGACCTTTGTTAAAACCTTATTTTGGGTAAGGGAGATTTGATCTAAGGGTAGATCAAATGAAATAAAAGTTAAAACCTAATACATTATGATTTATAGTTGATCCTTAGGTGATCATATCATAGTATCCATTATAATCACTCATGAGTACCAATTTAAGGATATAACACAAATAACCAGAGTGTAACAACTATATCTTAATCTCATATGCATATACCATGAGCATCATGGTAAATACCTAACCCTACTTCTTAAGTAAGATTGAGTAGGAAAGAAACTAAGTTTAGATCATTCACCATATATCTTTCTTTCCATATCAATTCTTATCATCTCTGTTGAGTTAGATTCCCATATCTGATGTTCATCAATGTTGGGAAATCAACTATTGATTCACCAATCCTCAACCTATCAAGCTCTTGATCATAACACATCTTACAAATAAGTGTCTACAAAGAAACAATTAAGAAGAAGTGAATAGAGATGTTAGTTTCAAATGTTATCTATTTGATAGGAATGGTTGAAAAGAATCCAATAAATAAAATAGGTTATGGAGTTAAATATTTCCTTGATATAAAAGAAGATTACAGGAATGAAGTTTGAAGATAGTTACCAAGAGTAGTCATATTGGATCAAGTAGGTATAGTTAATGAATTATATCTCTTAATCCAATAGAGCTAAATAAAAGACAACTATAATACAACTATAATGTTGTATTGATAAAGCCTTGATTAGCCAACTGGAAACCTAAACCATAAAGGATCAAAGGATTATAATGAACATGCTTTACTCACCAAGATTGAATGCTTATATCATGTATAACTGACATTGGTGGATAAAACATGATTGAAACTTAGTATAGATATGTAATCCTAGGTTAGCCATGACAAGTCATAATACTACAATGTTAAGTTAAGTATAAGATATTGGAGTCAAGAAGATATAAGATAGTATGATTAAATTAAAGCTAGAGCAGCATGGAGTTATTAAAGTAGTGTTATTTCTCTTAAAGGACCGTAAATCTTAGAGAAAGGTAGTTGGATATATTCATCAGATGAAGAAATATTAGTGAGGGGTGAATTAAGGAAGATTATGAGTGGAGTTTGTAGGAACTATTTGCTAAATGGAAGGCTATCAACAGTAGAGTAGTAGGTGCAATCAAGCATGGATATATGGAAGTTATAAAAGATTTTAGTATCAAACTCATTTGATTCATCCATGTGTTTAGAAAGTTAATCGGTGAATGAGAATAGTATTATGAAATAAACCCCATCATATTAATCATGATTATAGATAGAAAAAGGAAGTATATCTAAGAAAGGAATTCTTTAATAAGAAGTCTAGAATTGTCAACACCCGGATTTTTCAATCCTAGATGCCTGTTATGCCATACATCGCAATCCCAGGATTACCATTTTTGTGAGACATAACAGAATTGGATACCATAGTACTTCATCCATTACAAATGATACATAAGTTCTTACACAAATAGGGATCTCATGATCCAGTTCTTAATACAACATCAAGCAGCGGAATACGTAATAATAACGGTAGGGTAGGCGAAGCTCCATCTTCGGGGTCACAGGCAATGCTGACGATGGGAGATGATCCGAATGACTTGAATCCAATGGGCTTGGATTAAGCAGTCACAGACCTTTCCAACAAAATTGGTTTCATCCAATTTGGTGCACTGATATCGATTTGGGTTGATTTTTGAATTTGGGTGCTGAAGTGTGTTTGAAATGAAACAGAAAAAGGTTTAATTTGAATTGTTGGGCTGCGCGGGAAATTCTAACGGGCCGGCCTGCTGAGCGCAGTGCTCCCGCGGGCTGCTTAAGTGGGTGTCCCCACTCGTCAGTGACACGGGGCTGGGCAAAGCGGTATGGGGCAACGTGGATCGTTTGATCTAGTTCTAATCCAACGGCTGAGGGTCATCGTCGACGCGAGACAACTTCGGCGAGAACGAAACCTAGCGCGGCCAGTGAGGGGTGCTGGGGGCTCACCGGCAGGCGGGCGAGGGTCATGAGGGCGAACGAAGTCGACGACGGCGAACCTCCTGGTACCGGTGGCTTCTCCCGAGGCGGCTCAATCGGCTCCTTTCTTCTCCGGCAGTGGCGGGCTCGGGTGAAATTCGGCGGTGGTGCTCGGATTTCTAAGAATGGTGTGGCACGGTGAGGAGGGAGTGAGAGTGTGAAGAAATCGTGCGGGTGGCCTCTATTTATAGTCGGCGAGGGACCGTCGGGCGACGTGAGCTCGTCGGGGGCGACGTTACAGGCGGCTAATGGCATGGGCAAGGGTAGGGGACGGTGCTGTGTCTCCTGGCGATGCTCAACGACATGGTCGCGAGGCATGGGGCGGTGTGGTTTGGTCTGGAACGGCCGGTGCTCTGCCCGGCAGAGGCGGCATCTTCGACGGCGGGCGGTGGCTGTATGGCACGGGGCGGCAAACGGGGATGTCTGGCGGTCTCCTGGGTCGGTGGTGATCGTGTGTGCACACGGTGAGGGCGGCACGCGGTCTGTGGGTGATGGTCGAGGGTGGCGCTCTGGCGCACGCTCGGCATGGTCTGGGCGTGTCTTGTGCGTGTGGTCCAGGGCTTGGCAACGCTAGCGGCCTGGACAGGCAGTGGCGGTGGACGGTGGGATGCCTCCCATACATGCTGGATAGGCTTGCTGCTGCTCCTAGCTTGCTGTCCACAATGGGGTGGCATTGAGGTGCTCGGTTGTTCACCATTAATGGCAATAGCAAGCTCACAAGGGTGCTAGTGTTGGGCTAATCTTTCTAGATGATCTACTGAGGTGTGTGTGAGCTAACTAGGGAACAAGTTAGGCAAGAATCACTGCACACTATAGTGTTTGATGTTTTGTTTGATATGTGTCTGCAACCTGTTTGATGAAATGGCCGCATGAAATCAAGTTTTGAATTTTGAAATGATTTTTGGTGGGTTTGCTAGATTGGTGCTGGTGAGTCTGCAGATGCTTGGGTTTTGAAAGTTGAGCTTGTTTGAGTGGGTTTTGGAAAAGTGGGATCTTCCCATATGAAGAAGATTCAATTTTGAATTGTCATTTAAACTATGCATTTGAAAGTTTCTGGATGATCACAAAGTGGGCCTTGATACTTTGTTATGAGTACATTCAAGGGGTGCAAAGATCCAGAAAAGTTTCTGTTAGGTTTTGAAAGTTTGAGATAGCCAAAATAGGCATGGGAGTTAAATTGGTCAAAATGACCATTCACTTCATATATTTGTTTTGATTTACTTGTCTTTAGGAAAAGTGTGGGAAATGTTTTATATGATGTTCATTTCACCTAAGAAAAATTTTACAAGCAATGGATCACACAAACAAGGTGGTTTTTAAAGAAATTCAAAATCCATGCATACACATATACATGCATTCATGGGTTTACTTAGAAAAGTTTTTGTTAACCCTAATCTTGATGATTAGTGTTGTGATGATCTAAGTTTGGTATTTTTGGGATGTTACAAACCTTCCCCCCTTAAACAAAATCTCGTCCCGAGATTTGAAAAAGGACGAAAAGATTACCTAGGATTTGAAGAGATCTGGAAACTCCGTCCTGATGTGATCTTCGCGTTCCCAGGTAGCTTCCTCTTCTGTGTGGTTGCTCCACTGAATCTTGAGAAACTTGATGCTTCGGGTTCTGGTAGTTCGAAAGGCTTCTTCCAATATATGGATGGGTACTTCGGGATAGGTTAGGTCATCGTTGATCTCTATGGTCTGGTGATCGATATTTTTGAACACTTCGGTCTTCTCGGGGACTTCGAGACACTTGCGAAGTAACGAGATATGGAACACATTGTGCACAGCTGACATCTCTCCAGGTAGTTCCAATTGATATGATACTTCTCCTCGACGGTTCAGAATTTTGAAAGGTCCGATATATCTGGGGGCTAACTTTCCTTTGAGTTGGAAACGCTGCATTCCCTTCAATGGCGACACTTTCAGATAAACAAAATCTCCGATGTTGAAGGCGAGGTCTCGACGTCTCTTGTCGGCGTAACTCTTCTGTCGGGATTGGGCGGTCTTGAGGTGCTCACGAATCTTGTGAACCTTCTCTTCTGCTTCTCGTAGGATGTCGGGTCCGAAGATCTGACTCTCTCCTACTTCCGACCAGTTCAAAGGGGTGCGGCACTTTCTTCCGTACATGAATTCAAATGGGGCCATTTGCAAACTGGCTTGGTAACTGTTGTTGTAGGAAAATTCTGCAAACGGCAGACAGTCTTCCCACTTGGATCCATATTCTAGCACACATGCTCTAAGCATATCTTCGAGTATTTGGTTTACTCGCTCCGTTTGTCCATCGGTCTGAGGGTGATCTGATCTTTGAAATCTAAGCGGGTTCCTAAACCTTCTTCGACTTTCTTCCAGAATCTCGAGGTAAACTGAGTTCCTCGATCCGATACTATGTTCTTGGGGACTCCGTGCAAACTAACGATTCTAGCGATGTACAACTCTGCTAGCTTCAACTCGATAGGTAGTTTTAACGGGCAAGAAATGGGCTACTTTGGACAATCATCCACTATGACCCAATTAGAGTCATTTCCCTATTAGAAGTAGGTAGTCCGTTGATAAAGTCCATTCCTCTGAATCCCATTTCCATTCGAATTTGCAAAGGTTGCAACAATCCAAATGGTCTTTGATGTCCCGCTTGACTCGTGACATATATCACACTTGGCGATATAGCTTCCGATTTCTCTCTTCATCTTATGCCACCAAAATTGCTCTTTCAAATCTTGATACATCTTAGTTCCTCCGGGATGGATAGAATAAAGAGTATCGTGAGCCTCCTTCAAGATAACTTCTTTTAACTCGAATCGATGGTACACAAAGGCGTCCTTTGTACCAAAACTCCTTCTTCGTCCTCGGTGAATCCGGTACTTGCTTTGCTGTCGATACGACGCTTGATTCCGTCGATACTAGCATTTCCTTTCTGCGCCTCTCTAATCTGACTGATCAAAGTGGGCTGAAGTTCTATGCTAGCCAAAAATCCTTCACTTACTAATTCCATTCAAAAATCTTCCATCTCTTTGTGCAAACTTGGTTGCTCCTTCAAAATCGTGGAGTTCAAGCGGCACGGCAATCTGCTAAGGGCATTGGCTACCACATTGGCTTTATCAGGGTGATAGTGAATGTCCAGGTCGTAATCCCTGATGAGCTCAATCCATCTTCTCTGCCTCATATTCAGCTCCTTCTGAGTGAATATATACTTTAGGCTTTTGTGATCCGAATAAATCTCACAACGATTTCCCATTAGGTAATGTCTCCATGTCTTAAGGGCTAGAACTACGGCTGCGAGTTCGAGGTCATGGGTTGGGTAATTTTGTTCATGTTGCTTCAATTGTCGCGATAGATAAGATATAACTTTGCCTTCTTGCATTAGCACACATCCGAGACCAATATTGGATGCGTCACAATACACATCGAAGGGCTTTGTGATATCCGGCATGATTAATATTGGGGCTGAGATCAATCTCCTTTTGAGTTATTGAAAACTCGCTTCACATTTATCGGTCCATTCAAACTTCTTGTCCTTGTTCAACAATTGGGTCATGGGTTGGGCGATACTATAGAATCCTTCTACAAATTTGCGGTAATATCCCGCCAATCCGAGAAAAGCACGAACTTGGGTTTGAGTGGTTGGGGCTTGCCAATCTGCTACATCTTTCACCTTGGCAGGGTCAACGGCAATTCCTACGGCTGATACAATGTGACCGAGGAAGGCTTGTCCTTAGCTGCGACAGTCATAACAGGTCGCTTGTGACTTGTCCTTAGCTGCGACAGGCACAACATTGCTTCTAGTCCTCGGGGCAGTGTTGGGGTTGGTGGTAGCATTGTTGGTGTTGAACTTGGGTGGGGCACGGGTGAAATTGCTAGAGTTGCCGGGGTTGTTGTGATTTCCTACAGTTCTAGGGTTTCCACAGTTGGGATAGGTTGGACGGGTCATAGGGGGTCTGTTGGTTCTTGGGGCAAATCCTGAAGATGGGTTGGGGCGATACTTTGGGGTCTGATGGGTTCCTGGTTGATGCATCATGCGACGCTTGCGGTTCTCATTGGCCTGGTTGATCTTTCCTTCCATCTGGATAGCGGAGTCGACAAGGGCTTCAATATCCATAAAGGGAATATTGACTAGCACTGTCTGCATCTCTTCATGCAGACCATTCAGGAATCTTTCTTTCTTCTTGGCTTCGGTGTCTATCTCGTCCGGGGCATACCTAGCTAATGACAAAAATTTGTCACGGTATTCTACTACAGTCATCCTTCCTTGCTTTAGCTCTCTGAACTCGTCTCTCATTCTCTTGATCAGACCTGGTGGCACATGGGTTCTGCTAAACTTGACTTTGAATTCCTCCTAGGTCATCATCTGGCCTCCGGTCATTGCACGAACACTGTTCCACCATGCCTTGGCATCTCCGGCTAGCTAATGGGTGGAGAATAGGACTTTCTCGTTGGCTTCGACTCCGGCTACTTCTAAGTTATTTTCCATGGTTTGCAGCCAATCATCGGCGTCTAGGGTTTCTTCTGACTTGGTGAAAACGGGTGGGTTGGTATTCTGGAAATTCTTGAGCTTAGATCCATGGTTGTCCTGATTTTCATGGCCTTGGTTGTTGTGGGCTAGCTGGGCTATCTATTGCAGAGTGGCTAGGTTGGCTTGACGTTCCGCTCTTTCAGCTTCGCGGTCAGAAGTCAACATTTGCAGGATCTGCAACATCGGGTCCGGGGCTGAACCACTTCCTCCACGTGGCATCTAAAGATTGATATAGATTATGAGAAAAGAGGGAAATTGCTAAGGTTTTGGGTTTTTGAAAAGTTTTTAGAGTTTGACTCGGGTTTTTCTAGCAACTTGCTTTTTCATTCAATCACTCATAGCACACAGTACAACACACACCACAACAAAGAAAAACAGATGGTTTTGAGAACCATTCTGGAACTACGATACAGTGGGACCGACTACTACTCACTACGCTAGTGCTCAGTGCTACTACTCCTCGGAGTCTGTGGCTTCATCATCTTCCGCATCATCGATGAAGGCGAAATCATCCTCATCGGTGAAGAAGTCCGTGGCCTGATCCTCCAGAAAATCATCGTCATCGCTGAGATAGGAGTAAGGGTCTCCACGAAGATCCTCTCCGGCATTCTCCCTTTCCTCTAACTGCATGTCTCTCTCGTGGATGGTCTCTTCCAGAGAGGATATGCGATGGCGAAGACGGGCAATAATGCGCTTCTTCTTGTCGAGCTGATGGCGGCGAGACTTGCGATCCTTTGCTAGCATGGCGATGGTCTGGTCCTTCGTCTTGATGATGGCAGACTTGTGGTTGCAATAGTCACGGCAGTTGTCCAACTCCTGCTGACGATCATACATCATGAATCTAAGGTGGTCCAATTGAGTCTTCAGCTCGGGGTGGTATGGGGCTTCCAGTGGTTGGCCATTTGCATCACGCCTTGGGCAAAACTCAAAGCGAGTACCCTTGATGTAACAACCTCAGAATCGGACCTATGCAAGTTTTAGCGAAAACCCGCCAAACCCGCATAGAAACGATTCAAAGGTGCCCACCAGGCACTTTCGTGCGGGTGGAAAACGAAGTAATAACATTACACAACAGTCCTCGATGGGACCCACAGAACAGATATATATACAGCACGACTCCAAGTGTCAAGAATACAGATATAATATACAAAGATCCAAAACACCTTGAAAACGATAGAGCGTCCTGCTACGGACAAGATGCAAATGGGGCTAAGAGCCCTGAAGAATAACCAATGGCGTCCATAACCTGCCGCCCAAGCGGAAGGTAACCACCGCTAACGCGTCGATCTCAACACCGCTTAAACAAAAGGTGCCGACAAAGGGCAAAGGAAAAGAGGAGCGTCGATCGAGGCCGATACACAGCGAGGCTAGAATTCGGTCCTCACCTACATAGGTATGGTGGATCAAGCGGCGGCAGCATGCACTAAACAACCTATAGAGACTCGATACAACTAACGGTTATCAGAGAGGGGGTAAGAAATACCTATTCGGAACCAACCTGATACTACCATCAAACAAACCCATCCTGGTGTTTCCCCCTCGAGACCATACGAGGAAGGCAACCGAGGAACTCACACGGTTGGCAGTTTTATCTATTCAGTTGTTGTTGCAGCAATTACTAGTCAGGTTTAGATAATCATCCTGATAAAATAAGCAGTGGGCACTTTTAGTTAACCATTCCGTTGTAGTTGCGACACTTACTAATCAGATACAGATAGCATGAGATAACCCAAAACCCAGCAGTTGTTGGTACTTTTATTCAGCCATTTCGTTGTGGTTGCAAGATTTACTAGTCAGGTACAATGGTCGCAAGCGACAATTCAAACAAGCAATTGTGGGCAGTATTATTAGTCATTCCATTATAGTGAAGCTGATTACTAGTCATTATAAAGTCAAATTTACAGCAATAAACTTTATTATGCTTGTCTATGGTCAAGATACTGTGCTCCAAGTCGTCCATATCCGCGGACACGGCTTTCAGAAAGTTTTACCCGGCCGGGGTGCACCAATAGCAACACACGCTCGATCAACCTCGGAAAAACCAAATCAAAACCCAACGAGGCTTTCACGACTGAACAATCACAGGATTCAGAAATATTTGGGGCCACCTTGGAGTACACCAACGGTAAGCAAGCTCGAGACGGACTCAAGGTTTGGGTAGACGGTTGTGAGCATCGAACCGAAAGTGTGGCTTATTGTCGACACATGAATCGTGTCCCGATCCTAAACAGTACAGTGTGCTCCTCGCACAATCGTAAATACATAAGTAGCATGTCATAAGTACGGGATAGTAAAATAAAACCTCAAACTAGTTTGTGGCCCCAAGAAATAAGACTGAATCAAGCTCTCGCTCAGGGGGGTCCCATATACCTCCCGGATGTGGATAGCGCGATAAATCAAGGAACAGGTATCAAGTACTCGGGGTCCTACGGGACACAAGTGGGCGTTCGGAAACCAAATGTTATCTATCACCCACCGATGCCTCTGCTTACTTCAATTTTAGTTGTTAAACAGGAATGAAAGTGAACGATAAGTAAAACTAGGATCATCTCCAACATCAACATGCGACAATACATCAACAACTGTGGAACTGGACGACTCGCAACAGCACTTGAGCAAGCGACTACGACGCGCAAGTCCAACTATCTATCAAACAACAGGTAATAGGATGTGTCCAAGGCAATATACGGCTGCAGGGAATATCACGGTTACGGAAACTAGAGCAACGCAACACAGATAGCAATAGATCAACAGGAGGGAATAAATACTATAAAAGTAAGATAGGTAGAAAGGGGGAGATGCTCGCCTGAAAACATTGTCGAAGGTTCAACCGAAGATCGGATCGACACTCGCATCAACTCAACGGCCTTATCCGCGAAGAAGCAAAACACTAGAATAAACACCGGATGCAATATTTAATACTACGACAAAAGATCGGCATGATGCATGTAGGATGCATGGCATGGCAAAGGTGCGATGCAATTAGGTCATATTAAGCGGAACCGGGGTCCCGACAATTAATTAGGTGGTTCATGTTATTTAGCTACCCTGCATTTTAAATGTTGTCTTAACATGGCACGATAAGTTACCGGTTCGCTACACAACTTTAAATGAGGCCAATATGAGGCTAGATTTGCCCGCATATGGGCCCCATATTTAATTAAGGTGAATCGGCATAAGGCCCCCAAACCACAGATATGCATGCGAGATGGCAATTAAATATGCAACAATTCATATATTTGACCATTTATAAAATAGGGTTCTTGGAAAAGGGGTTCACACATTAGGGTTCTCGACGATCTTGGGGTTCCGGGGTTCGGGGTCGGTCTCGGGGTTCGGATCTGGGGTTCGACGGGTTCGTTCTCGGGTAACGGGGTAGATCTTGGCGCATCCGTGGTCTTCGGGTCATGTTGACGGTCATGTCGTTCGGGAAGAAGGACTTGGCGTGCGACGGCGAAGTGCTTGTCGTTCCGGTAGCGATCTTGGCGTCAGGGTTCTCGGTCATCGGTAGATCTTGTCATCGCTTTGGTGTTGGCTCGATACATACGATGGAGATCTTGGGGCACCATCTTGATTATCGGAGACGAACTTGGGGCTCGTCACCGAGGTCTTCAGGGTTCCCTGTCGGAGTACTTGATGTTCCGGGATGGAGTTCTTGTCGGGGATTATCTGGACACCTTCGGCTCGGTACGGTCTTGGAGTCGCGCGCCCGTGGTCTTGCGCGGTTCTTCGGGGTCTCGTATCCGTGATGGGGGTCTTGACGCTTCACGGTCTTCGGACGTCGGGACGGAGAGCTTGGAGTGTCGCGGTTCCATTGTCGGTGGCGATCTTGTCGACGACATTGATGCGCTTGTCCAACATCTCGTTCCCACCCGCCGGAAGGTCTTGGTTTTGCGGCCGCACATCAACACCATCTCATCGACTTCGTAGCCACATTGGTATTTGCCAAGATACAACACCACTTCATCATACCATTGCCACACTATCCCGTCGCTTCTAGGGCACACCCCAGGAAAACAAAACCACAGAGCACATGTCGGCGACGGTGGCTCGAGCTTGAGCGACAGCAGGGTGAGGCGGAGCTGGGCGAGGCAGAGGTGGAAAAAGCGGTGCCGGCGGAGAGGCGGTGAGCTGGGCGGCGACGCGCGGGAGCAGAGGCCGCCGGAGAGGGGCGGGCCGCGCGGGCGGAGGGGAAAGGCGAGGAAGGGCGCTGGGAGAGAGAGAGCCAGGGGAGGAAGAAGAACAGGGGGGGGGGACACGCGGACTGCGTCGGGGTCCGGCGAGGGTGGGTCCCGCGGGGGGTGGGGCGTGTCGGTCGGTCAGGGGGGGGCTGCAGGCGCGCGTTGTGTGCTGAGTGTGCTGGGGCCGGTTGGTGGGGGTAATGAGAGAGGGAGAGAGAGAGGTTTGCTGATGTGGCAGCGCGGGATTGGGTGGGGGAGAGAGGAGAGGTGAGGTGGCGAGAGCTGATTGGCCCGGGTGATGTGGCTGGGGTGTGTGAGTAGTTTAACAGGTAGCTGTAGGATTTTCAGGTGGACCGATTTAAATCCTGGGGTGGTCGTTCGGGTCGATTCGGCCCGTTCGACTGCCCCCACTAAAATAATATAAGATTTTATTTGTTTTTAAAACACCGTTTGCAAACCGATAGCACACAACAAAATAATCCGGAGACCCGGGGTTTGATATTGTTTAAAGATGGGGCGTTTTAGAAAACGAAAACATGCTTTGTGAAATTAGTTTTATGCAAACAATGCATGATGATGACGATGCAATGCACAAATTCAACGCGATTTTCTAGTAGTGGTTTTGCGGGATGCCACACTTGATCTGATTGATGCTCTGCCCACACAGACGGGAAAGAGCTTCCTGCATTGCTCTGGCAAGTCCATCGAGCCAGTTGTTTTCCCTCAAGGTAAACTGAATTCCCTCCGCAGTGGGAGGTTCAATCTTTCCTCGGAGACTTGCAACAATTAGCCACTGCAGATCTTCTCCTCCTTGATCATTGAGCTGAGCTCCGAATAACTCGAGTGCGACGCTCCAAGTTCCGAAGCTGATCCAGATCCTCTCAAAGATAAGGTCTCCTCCATTCTGAGTTGATAAAACTTGTTTGCTTCGTCCATCTATAAAAATAGAGGATGAGTAGATTAGCAGAGTGATCAAGTGTGTCAAAATTTTATCTATTTTGCAAGAGTTTTTGAGGAACATGAAGTTTTATTAAAGAATTAAAGAGGTAAGAATGAGGATAAGTTTTCGTAAATATTTTTGTTCTTTGGTTTTGAAAGTAAGTTTTTGGTTCAACGTCCCATCTAACTAGGGTCTCCTATGGTCAGGATGGCTCTGATACCAACTTGTCAACACCCGGATTTTTCAATCCTAGATGCCTGTTATGCCATACATCGCAATCCCATGATTACCATTTTGCGAGACATAATGAATTGGATACCATAGTACTTCATCCATTACAAACGATACATAAGTTCTTACACAAATAGGGATCTCATGATCCAGTTCTTAATACAACATCAAGCAGCGGAATACGTAATAATAACGGTAGGGTAGGCGAAGCTCCATCTTCGGGGTCACAGGCAATGCTGACGATGGGAGATGATCCTAGTTGTTGTAACCTTCCTGGGTTCCATCTTCCAGGTACTCCTCTTCATAGTCTGGCCATGGGAATAGCCAGGGACAAAGCCATGAGTACTCTTTAAGTACTCGCAAACTAATACTAACAGGTAAGGGGGTTTTTGGATAATAGGACACTAGGCTCTAGGGTTGTTTTGCAAAAAGCCAGGTTTATCTCTACTAGGTTCCAAAGCTAGTCACAATTTTATAACTCCTAAGTGGGATCTTGTAATCCAGGTCACAACTCTGTTGTGGTCAAGTCAAAGTCGCAATTCATTTCACAAGTCATTTTAAAAGGTCTGACGGGGGAATAGTATGGCCACTCCAACTGTCCATAACCGCGGACGCGGCTATTCGAATAGTTTGACACTCTGCAGAGATTGTACACTTTCACCACAACATTCGATACATCCGTCAGGAACAAATCCTGAATTCACCATACTCGATGTATGAATAATCAATCCTAACCTTTCAATTACACTCCTAGTATCGGCACCTCTCCTGTGAGTTTGGCCTCCCAACCATGACCACCGTCATCTTGGGTCTTGCAGTGGACAATCTTCACAAGGTAGCCTCAGCTCAGACCTTGGCCGGGAGGGAACTAATACTAAGGTATATAAGTTTCCAGTCAAGCCCTACCCAATATTCGGGTATTGTGGTTGTGCGCTAAAATTGGAATGGTATCGCATCCAGACAACCATCAGTTTTATAAACGGCTAAGGCTCAGGCCTCAACATTTTCATCACCAAAATCATCAAGTGTTCGGAAACACATGTCCAAAACATTTCAATAGAATGATCCATCATTCCAAGGTTTTCATAACCATTTTTCCACCAAGTAATCCCATCTAAAAGTTGATCAAGTTTTAAGTTTAGCACTAGCATCTACAGGTGGAGGTAGTAATAATGAGGGGTAGTAACTAGTGGAGTTTCACTAAGTCCAACCTTATATCTTAGGCTGATATCAAGGTTTCTAGCTTAGGCCAAATTTTATGCTCTTTATGCAACCTTCAGCACAACGGTCTGGTATCTACCAAACTCTTAGGTAGACTCTAAGTAAGCTTTGGTAAATAAATAAAGTAAGAAGCTTGCCATAAAACTAGGATTGGTTTAACCAGTAGGTAGGATCACAGGTATGGGTTTGTGGCATCAGTAGGGTATCTTGCAAGGGTTAGCTTGCACAATATCAGTATAAGCTGGCATAGTTACTAGCTTGATAAAGTAGAGTGTCTTGCAAGTTTTAGCTTGCCTTGAGCAGAGCAGTGGTTGAAGTTCTCCTCGGCTTCCTCTTTGTAGTATCCTCCTTCCTCCTCGTAGTATCCTTGGTCGGTACTAGCGTCTATGAATAAATACGAGGTACACAATCACCAAACAATACTTAACTACTTGCAATCACCACACACAAGGGTCCTATGGATGATCTAGCATCATCCATAACATTACAAGGTTAAGGCTTGATTTAATTCCTTTTATTTTTAGAAAAGTAATTTCTACTCATTGAAAAACTACTTAAGATTTAATATTCTCCAAACCAAATATGGGATCATGTTGACACATGTCATCACCACATATTGTAGTCCATGGGAATGTGAATTAAAGTGGTGTCACAATTTAATAAGGTTTTACCCTTTTATTTTAATTAATTAAAGTGGCTAGAAATGCTTATGTAGCATTCTTTTATTCCTTGAACAATATTTCTGCAAGTAAACCTATATATTTTTATATATTCTGAAAGGTATGGTTAAATGTGATTTTTGAGAGTTGGAATCAACTCAAAAGCTTTTATGGTTGAAATTTGAAAAATGTTTGAATGCAGAAAAGCTTCTGCCTTGTTATTTTTACTATGGCTGATCTACAGATCCAAATGACTTGAATCCAACGGTCCTGGATTAAGCAGTCACAGACCTTTCCAACAAAATTGGTTTCATCCAATTTGGTGCACTGAATCGATCTGGGTTGACTTTTGAAGTTGGGTGCTGAAGTGTGTTTGAAATGAAATAGAAAAAGGTTTAATTTGAATTGCTGGGCTGCGCGGGAAATTCTAACGGGCCAGCCTGCTAAGCGCAGTGCTCCCGCGGTCTGCTTAAGTGCGTGTCCCCACTCGCCAGTGACATGGGGCTGGGCGAAGCGGTATGGGGCAACGTGGATCGTTCGATCTAGTTCTAATATAACGGCTGAGGGTCATCATCGACGCGAGACAACTCCGCGAGAACGAAACCTAGTGCGGCTGAGTGAGGTCGGTGACCGGCGAGCAGAAGTCGGCGGCGTGACGAAGTCGACGACAGCGAAGTCGACGAACCTCTGCCGGTGGCTTCTCCTGTGGCGGCTCCAATCGCTGGCTCCTTTCTTCTCCGGCAGCGGCAGGCTCAGGTGAAATTCCGGCGAGGTGGTGCTCGGCTTGCTCTAAGAATGGTGTGGCACAGTCAGTGAGGAGAGGGTAGTGAGATGGTGTGAAGAAATCGTGCGGGGGTGGCCTCTATTTATAGTCGAGCGAGGGGACCGTCCAGACGCGCCGAGCTCGGCTGGCGGCGACAGCGGCTAATGGCATGGGCAAGGGTAGGGGCGGTGCTATGTCTCTGGCGATGCTCAACGACATGGTCGCGAGGCATGGGCGGTGTGGTTTGATGCAGGCGGCCGGTGCTCTGCTGTGGCGGGCGTCATCGGCGGTGGGTGTATGTACCAGGCGGACAGCGGGGATGTCTGGCGGTCTCTGGGTCGGTGGTGATCATGTGTGTGCACGTGGTGATGCATGGGTGATGGTCGAGGGTGGTGCTCTGGCGCACGCTCGGCATGTTCTGGGTGTGTCTTGTGCGCGTGGTCCAGCGCTGGGACAGGCAGTGGCGGTGGACGGTGGGATGCCTCCCAGACATGCTGGCTAGGCTTGCTGCTGCTCCTAGCTTGCTGTCCATAATGGGGTGGCATTGAGGTGCTCGGTTGTTCACCATTAATGGCAATGGCAAGCTCACAGGGGTGCTAGTGTTGGGCTAATCTTTCTAGATGATCTACTGAGGTGTTTGTGAGCTAACTAGGGAACAAGTTAGGCAAGAATCACTCCACACTATAGTGTTTGATGTTTTGTTTGATTTGTGTCTGCAACCTGTTTGATGAAATGGCCGCATGAAATCAAGTTTTGAATTTTGAAATGATTTTTGCTGGGTTTGCTAGATTGGTGCTAGTGAGTCTGCAGATGCTTGGGTTTTGAAAGTTGAGCTTGTTTGAGTGGGTTTTGGAAAAGTGGGATCTTCCCATATGAAGAAGATTCAATTTTGAATTGTCATTTAAACTATGCATTTGAAAGTTTCTGGATGATCACAAAGTGGGCCTTGATACTTTCTTATGAGTACATTCAAGGGGTGCAAAGATCCAGAAAAGTTTCTGTTAGGTTTTGAAAGTTTGAGATAGCCAAAGTAGGCATGGGAGTTAAATTGGTCAAAATGACCATTCACTTCATATATTTGTTTTGATTTACTTGTCTTTAGGAAAAGTGTGGGAAATGTTTTAGATGATGTTCATTTCACCTAAGAAACATTTTACAAGCAATGGATCACACAAACAAGGTGGTTTTTAAAGAAATTCAAAATCCATGCATACACATATACATGCATTCATGGGTTTACTTAGAAAAGTTTTTGTTAACCCTAATCTTGATGATTAGTGTTGTGATGATCTAAGTTTGGTATTTTTGGGATGTTACAAGAATTATGAATTATGGAAGATAGTAATTATTGGTATACAACCAACTTTAAATCTTAAGCCAAATATAATATCCATCTCATGTGATTGATCTATCATCTTATATTCATATCACTTTAAAGAAATATTTTTCAAAGAGTAAATCACATAAACACATCTCTGTTAATTCCAACCATCATAACCATATGTGCTTAAGTATATCCTTATCAATTCCTTTCTATAAAACATTCAAGATATAAATTTCAAGCACTAAAGGTGTTGTCAACAAATATCCCAAACAAAAAACCATATGTTTTGTGGTTGAATCTTTAACCACATCCATAAAGGAGTCTAAGTATTTTAAGAAAAGAAAACCCTAAACCCAAAGGTAAATAATCATAAATTAAAATCCTAATCTTCCTTGTTTATCATAAAAGAATAGATGCAATTACCATTTTCCAAATCAATGGAAGTAGTAATGAACATATTTATTTCTTTTATATTTCATGCATCAAATAATGATCCAGGATCATTATAAATATAAAATTTATATTCAAATTATAAGCCAATTAGACTTAAGTTTATAAAGAAATAAGAATATATCACTCAAGAAATACCTGACTAAAATGGGAGAGAAAGATAATAAGAAAAATTTATATAAAATGTTAACAAGGAGGTTCATATTAAGTAAATAAAAGAAATACAAAAAGATGATATAATAAAAAAATTCACAAATGAGACTAAGTGTCACATCCCAAGATTTTCCAAGTCTTGTAATGTGATAATAAATGAATAAAATAAAAACTTTGTTTGATTTTCAGAGCCAGAAGAAACTTTTTGAATTCAATTGGAACTTCAAACCTATTTGAATTAAATAAAACCTAAAGGCATTTAAAAAGATAAACATTTAATAAAAGGAAAAATAAAAACATTTGGAAATACTATTTTGAAACTCTTAAATGAAAAGTTTTGTTTTCAAATGAAATAGAAGTTTCAAAAATAAAGAATATTTTATAAAACCAAATTAAACCTTGGCCAAACATTTGAACTAAAACATTTTTGTTTTGGATAAAAATAGCAAAGGTTTATTTAAATAAATTAATAAGGATTTAATATCCAACTTTATTTAAATAAAAGGTTTTACCATTTTAATTAAAACATCAAAACTTATTAAATTATTTTAAATAAGTTTTCTAAGTATATTATTTTCTTAATTAAAACCTACTGAAGTGTTTTGGTTTTATTTTAGATTTCAAAATAAATATTTTAATAAAACAAGTCCTATTTGATTTAATAATGAAAGTCTATTATATTTAATTAATAATGGACTCTAAATAAAATGTTATTTGTTTTAAAACAAGTTTCCAAGTATTCTATATTTCCCAAATAAAACCTACTGATTTGGTTTTGAAAATATTTAGGTTTCAAATAAAGATTTTATTAATAAAATCAAACTCTATTTGATTTAATAACTAAGGCCCATTTTATTTAATTATTAATGGACCCTAAAATAAAAGGTTATTTTGTTTTAAACAAGTTTTCCAAATATTCTTTATTTCCAAATAAAAACTTCTGTTTAGTTTTGAAAGTATTTGGATTTCAAATGAAGATTCTATTAAATAAACCAAACCCTATTTTATTAATAAACCATGGACCATTTTACTTAATTAATAAATGGAACCTAAAAAGATTTAAATTATTAATTTGAATTTGGATTTTGGTTCATGTTACTGATCAGAAATAATTTCAATATTACAAAGTTTGGGTGTTGTTCTAATTGATTTGAACCATGTTTGTTTGATAGAAATTTCAAAACAGAAATTGAAATTGGAAAAAGAAAAAGGTTTTCAAACAGAAAAAAATAGAGCAAACGACCCAGCCCAGCTAAAAGCCCAACTCAGCCCAGCAAGCCACCTCCTTCCCCAGCGAAACGTTATTTTTCTCACTCAGTCTCGCACCCGCTTCATGCCGGTAGTGGACCCAACCCCTTTCCTTCTCTCTATCGACAAGACGACCCTACTCTCCTGTTCATCTTTCCCACCCGCACGACCTCTTCTTCCCCCTCGCCGGCCGTTGCAGACTTTGATTTCGCGGCTTAATTCGCCTTAATGCCGCGAGTAAAACCTGCAGTGATCACGCACCTTAAAGCGCTCGCCCCTCCTCTCTGTTTTCCCCTGTCACCCCGCATTAGCACGCCCCCAGGCCGTCCCAATTCCTTCCCGAGCTCCTCTGACTCCGACGAACCTCCTTGTCGATTCCGGCCAAGTATCGCCGCCCCTTGCCTCCCTATGCAACCTAGCAGCTTCACCACTCCCAGACGCACCTCCCAGCACTTTTAGTTCGACCGCGGACGCCCTGGAGCATCGACTACGACAAGCTCCCGACGCCGCCGCGTTTGTCTTCTTCTCCGACGACGCCCACAGGTTGTATCCGACCGCCCCTCTTCTTATCTTTCATGCACGCGTCACCGCCTCGACCTTGCGCAACTAACCTTGCCTTCTGCTTGCCTCGGCGTGATCTGTAGCGTCGTCCTCGACCTCGACCACGCGCGTCCGTCGCCAGAACCAACTCCGGCGAAGAATCCGCGTCCCGTCGCCTCCACCAACCAAGAGCACGTTGAGTATCGGCTGCATTGCGAACCTGGTGAGCATCCTCCTCTTCCTCGCTTCAGATCGTCGGCGCCGCCATGGCAATCGCCGCCGCCAGTCGCCGCCGCCAGCGCCGCTGTCAAATGGTCAAGTCAATATGGTTCACAGGATCTAGATCTGACGGATGATATTAGAATAAGAGCGAAGGGGTATCAAGCGATCTGTGCCGCACGTTTTCAGTTAGATCCAACGCACCCCAGTATCCGATCCGAGCGAACCGTTATTGCCCAATCAGAAGCAGCCACGTGTACAGGATTCGATTTAAAACAGAATTTTGATCTGATTAGAATACAAATTTGTAATTGCTATAACTTTCAAACCACACGTCCAAATTTTGCAAATTTTATATCAATGGATTCAGGAGAACAAGCCCTAGCCAACCATACCCTTTGTTTAGCAAATAGTATCTGTTAGATTGGTTGATTATGCAGAAACATTTGATTGCTTATTTAGTTTAGAAAAATGATTCAAAAAGGATTTTGAGTTTGAAACCTTGGAAAAATGGTTTTTGGTGAACTTACTAACCCTAGGAACCAACCCATGGTGTTAAAAATGAATTTGGTAAAATTAGGATTGATTAATTGAATTAGTCCATTTATAGCCAAATGAAAATAAAGATTTTGGTTATGAAAATGTTTTTATAAAGAAAACTTTGAGAAAATGTTTTGATCATAACTAATGACCCTAAACACCAAGTTTTGGGAAACAACAACTTATTTGGTTAACAACTTAAAGTGGTTGCTTTGATAAAAATATTTTTCACCACATAAAATGATGAATGGATTTTAAAATGGTTTTGAGATAAAACCGTTTTGCAATAGACTTTGCCACTTTGGTAAATGACCAATTTGGACCTTACAAAGTTTAGAAGCCTAGTGGAGACCATCCTTGCAATAGAACCAACCTTTGCATGCTTATGCATGACTTAGATTCCATTACTTGTGTGTGAAAAATTGTTTGTTTGACTTTGGTTTGGAATGTGAATTGAATTTGTGTTTGCTTGATTGACTTGTAATGAAGTGTGAGACTAGCAAGATCAAGGAGTGAACCACCATTCCCTACCAAAAAGGCAAGTGATGCTTCATACTTTTTGTCCCATTATTTTCTCTATGCATTAGTGAATTTTGCTAAGTAAAACTTGCATGGATTTTGCTAAGTATGAACCTTGCTATAGGAAAACCTAGTAGATGAATCCTTAGTAGGATTTCCTAAGTTAAAGTTTCCTATTACTACCAAGCTTAGCCTAGCTAATAGAAAACATGGGTGGAAAATATATTCACACTATGGAAAAATCTCTAAGTCTGAGGACTTATGTTTTGTTTAATAAAACAACTAAGTTAATGAATCACCTGGGTGGAATGAAAGGATTGGGTTATGTTGAGTGGTTCACAAGGCCCATGTTTATGGTTGACCTTGTGTATCTCACTTGTGGATGGCCACCCAGGAACAAAGGGATTTGAGATGTCAAATGTTGAGAAGCTTCAAGTGCAACCACTTGGCAATATGGGCTCTGCCATGATCATATAAGTTGCAAGAACATAGACATATGGACAGTGGGTGGTAGTGTTTGATAGGTTGGAGCGCGTCCATTTTGGTCTAAGGGAAGGCTTCTGAAAGATCTTGTCTTGGGAAACCAAGTCTTGTGGGGAAAGTGCACCACCTCTGCAGAGTGTAAAATCTAAGTACTTAGCCATGTCCCTGGTAAAGGACAATTTGAGCATCAAGACATGGAAGCAATCAAGAATCTCATCATTCAAATTTCTAAGTTAAAAATTGTGGATTTGAACAAGGGTTGTTTGAAATCTTCAATATTTGATTGGGAGATGCCTTGTAAAGGATCTTCAATCTTTGATTGAGGAAAATGATTTTATCAAAGCAAAAACTTAGTATTTTCAAAGTTTAGGGAAAATCTATTTTGAGCAATGCAAGCCTCAACTCCACTTAGCCAAATGCATATAAATGATAGACTCCACTATACTACCATAGTATCACTTGCCAATACAATTCAAATGTATTGACCCTTTGTGGCTGTAACTTGTATGTTGCAGGTTTGATTGTTTTTAGTGAAGATTGATTGATTAGGATTACAAAGTCTACAACCAACATCTGCCTGTGGCACTTTGAAGATGAAGGACCCATGACTATAGTTATTCCGCTGCAATGTAATGTAATAGCCAAATGAGCTATGTTTGATGTAATAAACTTATGTTATTCCTGGTTATAAAGTTATATTATGACCTTTGTTTCTTGATATTACATCTTAACTGTGGATGCTAGCTATTGATCCAGGGACTAGCATTGTAAACACAGGAGGAATCTACCTTATTAGGTTGAGACCCCTACACTAAGTATATTTTAGTATTGTTGTAAATATCCAGCAAACAAATCATACAAAGAAAGGTTCAAAATGTAAATCAAATTCAAATCTAAATAAGAAAACAAAAAGTAGAAAAAGGATAAAACAAATAAAAATACTACCTGGCCGTGGCCCAACAACCCTACACCTATCTGACGCCCCTGAGCAGCCCCCAACAGCCCAGTAACCAGCCCAGATTCTTTTCTGTCTATGACTGACAAGTGGGGCTAGGAGAGGACCGCGGGTTGAGCTAAAGAAATTTCCAGGGGGTTATCCGCAAAAGTTGCATCGTCGTCATCGTCACGCACACAGGCAGCTCGCTGGCGGAGCTCGCCGCCGCTCGATGCCGTCATCATCGTCAACCTTGCGCCAAGATACTCGCCGTCATTGTAGGAGGGGATAAGAAGGCCACCGTGACGCCCTGCCTCAAATCTTATCCCCAATTCCTCCTTATCCTCGCAGATTCAAACATAACAGAAACCCTAGCTCACCGGAGCCACTCCTCGCCGTCGAACCACGTCTCCCCACACCATTCTAAGCAGCCATGGAGAAGCGCCATCCTCCATAGATCCTCTGGGTAGAACCTTGCGTCAAGGGAAGCACTAGAGCTGGTGAATTTAGTCGTTCCCCTTCACAACAGTTCGTCGGAATCCTCATCGGGGAGCTCGTTTCCGACCACGCATGTCCTCGCCGACCACTCAATCATCATCAGGGTGAGTTCCTGAACCTCCTAGTAACATTCAATCGCCGAATATCATTGTAAATCGCCGATTCACCATATGCCACCATCAGCCACCGTCGGAGCTCATCGGAGCTGAAGCTCCGATGACTATTTCCAAGCGGTGCTACCACTATTAGGTTCAGTAGGTTGCGCTTATTTGAACTAGGCTTATCTCGCTTTCTAGGGCGCAGTAGATCGTCGTCGGCGACCAACCTCTGGCGGCGGTGGTGATGCTGACGCCATCGTTACATCATGATCGCACCACGCCAGCTAGTTTGACTGGTCGTTGTCCTGCGCGGAGAGTTACGTGGCCCAGAGCCCATGTGTCATTGACTGGGAGTAGAAAGAAGGTCAGTAATAAATGAATTTTCTTCACACAGCATGCTGAGGTGGTCACTGGCCCACTGGTCAGTAACTGGGGTTAACTTAGAGTGCAGCGTAAAAAGGTATTTCCTATTTAAGAAATAAACCGAATATTATAAACCTCATTATTAATATTTCAGAAATCAAATAAATAATTAAACCTTGTTTAATTAATAACTTTTGATTTACAATTCAGAAAATATGTATAATATAAGAAAATTTGTAGAACAATAAAATCTACCACTTAAACTTATTATCAAATATTATTATGATAATTATTTAAATAAATATTATTCAATAAAGGTTTTATAAGTCATAAAACTTTGATAATTCATATTTTTATAATAATGAATATTAATAATACAAATAAATTACCAAAAATCTTAGAAAAACAAGGATTCTAATTTAAAACTATAATCATGTATTATTAGTTCACTTAATTAAGTATTTATTATTTATAAGGTAATTATAAAGTAATAAGAAGTATAAAATCATATCTTATTATTTATAAATCAGAAAAATAAATGTAGTATACCAAAATGATCACAAAAATAATGTCTACATGTTAAAAATCTAATATTCCACTTTTGAGTTAAATAAAAAATTCATCTATTTTAACAACTTAAATTTAAAACTTATTTACTTCATTAATAATTCATATACGGATAAATAAAATTTATTAATATTCCTGAAATGAGTAAATTAAGTTTAATAAAAAGTATTAATCTTAAATATTATGAAGCTTTAATGGTTTAAAACCTTATAAAATTTATTAATATTCCTGAAATGAGTAAATTAAGTTTAATAAAAAGTATTAATCTTAAATATTATGAAGCTTTAATGGTTTAAAACCTTATAAAGATCTTTTTATTAAATTATCTTCAACATTAAATTAAGATTTTATTATAAAAGATTTCCATTTATAATAAAACATTAAAGGGCAACTTATGAATACACCAAACCTTTTCTAAAACCATGTTAACCCCAACTTACAAAAACTACCGCAACATTATATAAATCCTTAAGTAGTTAAGTAATAGTATGTTTTTGGATTATAAACTATACTCACTCATCTATAAAAAAATAAATGATATTACTCCATTATAGAATTAAGCAACCATTACACCAAGTAAAAGGATAACCAATCTTAAGTAACCTAAGGAAACATTTCAGATACACAAAATACAAATGTTATAAGTATGATTGTCACATCCCAAAATTTTCCAAATTTTGAAATGTGAAAAATTAAATAAACAAAATAAAACTTTGTTGAAATTCAGGGTGAGAAGAAACTTTTTGATTCCAATTGGAAATATCAAAACCTATTTTGATCAAATAAAATCCTAAAAGGATTTAAAAAGATAAACAATTAATAAATAAAATTATGATAGTTGGAATTACTATTTTTAGATCTTTTAATAAAAAGATTTGGTTTTCAAAAGAAAAGGTAGAATAATAAATAAGGATTATTTTATAGAGCCAAATTAAATCTTAGCCAAGCTTTTGAAATAAAATATTACTATTTGATAAAATGAGTAAAGGTTTATTTAAATAAAATAATGAGGATTTATTAATATCCAACTTTATTAAAGTAAAGGCTTTTCCATTTTAAATAAACACAAAAACTTATTAATTTATTTTAAATAAGTTTTCCAAGTGTTTTATTTATTCAAATAAAACCTACTGAAATGATTTTGGTATTATTTTAGATTTCAATTAGAATTTTAAAATAAAATCAAATCATATTTGAATTAATAACTAAGGACTATTTATTTAATTATTAAATGGATCCTAAAAAGAATAAAAATTATTTTGTTTGACTTTGGTTTGTGTTGTTAAACAGACTTAAAACTTACACAAAGTTTGGCAAGGTTTTGAATTCATTTGAATGTTTGAATTGCTTGAATAAAATCAAATCAGAAATTCAAAAAGGAAAAGGAAAAAGATTTAGTAAAAAAAATGAAACAAACAACAGCCCAACCCATCTGGCCCAACAGCCCAGCAACACAGCCCACCAGCTCAACCCACTGCGAATCGTTTTCCCCTGAGAAATCAACCCGCAGAGACTCTGACGAGTGGCCCCATCCTTCCCTCTCTTTTCCTCACTGTCAGATGGACCCCACTGCCACGTGATCTTCTTTAATCTCGCGACCTCGTCGCCCTGCCGTTGCCGCCGAGTTATTGCCGGCATCAATACGCGTAAATGGCCGAATAATTCCTTGCTGTGATCACGCGTACTTACTCGCCCCTCTCCCCTCTCTCTTTCCCCCCAAGCCACGCTCCCTCTCGGCCACCAGGCTGCACGAATTGCACGCCCAAGCAACCACTGCTTCGACGAGCTCCTCCGTCGATTCCGGCGACGCCTGACCGTACCCTGCCCCCTTGTGCACACGAGACTACTCCCCAGACCAGTGCACATATACCGGTGGTTCTATCTTAGCCGCGCTTGCCCTAGAGCGTCGGCAAGGACGAACTCTGAACGCCGCCGACGCCTGCCACCTCTCCGGCGACCCCTCACCGTAAGAACAGATCGCCCCTTTCTCTCTGCTTGTAAGCCGCATGTTCAGCGTCTTCACGCACACCTAACCGTGTCATTCTTTTGCTTTGGCATGGCCTATAACCTCGCCTCTGACAACGACCAGACGGACCCTACGGTGAACCCAACTCCGGTGAGCAATCCCTCTAGAATCCGTGCGCCCCTTGACGAACAACCGCTATGTTGAGCTTCAGCACCTCTCTGCGAGCACGGTGAGCACCCCCGTTACCTCCTTTGCTTCCCGTATCGCCGGAACCGCCGTTAGCCGAGCGTCGCCGCCGCGCGTTGGTGTCGAGCGCCGCCCAACCATGGTCAGAGGCACCGTGGCCGTTAGATTTTGATCCGTTGGCTGAGAATAGACCTGAGGAAGAGGTATGAGTGAACCAGAACCGCACGATCTTATTTAGATCCAACAGCCCACAGAGGCTGATCCGCACGAAGCGGTACCGGCCAATTAGATTACGCCGCGTGGCACTGGTTTTGTTTAAAACAGAATTTTAAATCTGATTGATATGCAAACTTGTAAAATTCATAACTTTAAATCTACACGTCCAAATTTTGCAAATTTTATATCAGTAGAACAAGTACTTTGCAACCATGCAATTTGTTTAATGTTTTGCCTCTGTAAAATTGGTTAAAATTGCAGAAACATGTGTAGGCTTAATTTGAATATAAAAATTGTTCTAGATATAATTTTAATGTGAAATCTTTGCAAAATGGTTTTTTGTGAACCTACTGACCTTAGGAACCAACTCATGGATTTAAAAATTAATTTGGTGAAGTTTAGGAATAAATACTTGAATTAGCTCATTTCTAGTCAAATAAAAATATTGATTTTGATATGGAAATGATTTTTGAGTAAAACCTTTGGGAAATGATTTGATTCAAACCTTCTGACCCTAAACACCAAGTTTTGTGAATTAACAACATATTCGATGAACAATATAAAATTATTGCTTTGATAAAAGCATTTTCAACCACATAGAATAATGATTTGATTTAAAAATGGTTTATAGATAAAACCTTTTGCAAATGGTTTTACCACTTTAGTAAATGACCACTTTGAACTTTAATAATGTTTAGAGCCTAGTAGAAACCATTTTTGCAAATAAAACTATCTTTTGCATGCTTGCATGCATGACCTTGTTTTTTTATTTTATGTGTGTTAAGTTGTTTGAATATTGGTTGGAATGCTAGTTGAATTGTGTTTGCTTGATTTAATTGTAGTGGAATTAGAAGAGTGTGATACTTGCAAGATCAAGAAGTGAACCAACATTCTCTACTAAAAAGGCAAGTGACACTATCATCCAAGTCCTATTATTTTCATTACACTTAGTGGATTTTTTGAAACATGCATGATAAGGATTTATATATTTTATGCTATGCTAAATCCTAATAGGATACCCCTATATATTCCTTAGTGGAAACATTGTAGTTGTAGTATTCTTAGCCCTGCTATATATTGGGATGGGATACATGTTATGAATATATGAAGTATTGAAAAGACTTATGTTTTATATAATAAAACAAGTACTCAATGAACCACCTGGGTGGACAAGGATACTCAAGGTTGGACAAGGTGGAAACAAAAGGAACCATGTTTATATGGCTATATCTTTTGTTGTGCACTAGAAGAAAACCACCCAGGGACTTAGAGATTGAACATGTTTCTCGTACAGTGGCTTCCGTGTACAGCCACATGCTAAATGGGCTCTGGCTTAGTCAACTACATAGTGGAAGAACCATGTATTGGAATCTTCAGGTTAACTAGATTTGTGCTAGGGAACTTGAAACCCTACATTGGTGCCTGGATGACAAGCTAGCATTGTGTATTGGGAGGACTCCTATGGAAAGACTTTGTCACATTCTCAATCTGCCAGTACTCCATCTTGGTGAGTACTTATCCAGCGGCCACTGGTGGGCATCAAGATGAGATTGTGTCTTGTGGGTAAAGTGTACAACTTCTGCAGAAGATCAAAATTCTAAGTACTTAGTCGTGTCCCCGGTTATGGACAACACTGAGCAACTAAGGCCTGAAGCTATGGAAGATCTCGACATTCCAATTTCTCAAAGTTAAAACTTGAGGGTGACAACAAGGGATTTGAAGCACTTGGAATTTTCCAAGGAGTTCAGAAAGATTTGACAAAAGATCAAAACTATTTTTGAAAAGATAGGATAAAACTATATTGCTTTCTGCAAAAGAGCCTAAACCCTACTTAGCCAAATATGCATGTAATGATAGGATCCACTTACTTTTACATAAAAGTGAAACTTGCCAATACAATTCAAATGTATTGACCCTTGTGGCTGCAACTTATTATGTTGCAGGTTTGTTTGATGTTAAGTGTGTTGATTAGGATTACAAGTCTACAACCAACATGTTTGCCTGTGGCACTTTGAAGATGAAGGACCCCATGCTTATAGATTTTCTGCTGCAATGTAATGTGATAGCCCAATGAGCTATGTAAGATGTAATGATTTATTTTATTCCTGGTTATAAAGTTGTATTATGACCTTTGTTTCTTGATATTACATCTTAACTGTGGATGCTAGCTATTGATCCAGGGAGTAGCATTGTAAACACAGGGATCTCTACCTTATTAAGGGTTGGGAACCTTACAACGATACTTTCAAAGCTATCTATATTTTAAGTTAACTTTAGTCTCCCAGAATCTAAATATAATACAATAAACATTACTATATGTTTTATAGTTAACTTTGGTCTGAAGTAGTTAAATTATAAAGCAACTCAAGCCAAACCATTTGAGCAAACAAATAACATCAACCACCACTAACCCAACCACGAAGCTTGTTTAGACGTTAGAAGAGAAACCTTTTATTCAAGGTTATTCTTTTTGCCACTTCAAACAAGAACTCTTGTATAAGCAATCTTAACTAATATGTCATAAGTATATATACTTCACTACTACATATGTGTTGCTAATAACCACTTATAAGATCTAATAGAAGCACAAATATGGAACTTATCTAAAAGAACCACACATCCCAAGGTAACCATTTCCGGAATCCAAACCCTAGGACAACGTTATCCCCGGGATTTGCGTTTAGAACGTGCATCACATTACTTATGCATAAAAGCATATTGCGTCTTTAAACATTAGTCCTTACCGGACCAATGATGCTGATTTCAGATTTTGGATCTTATACTGACTCGAACCGTGAGTGCATAATCTTGCAATCACAAAAGGCAAGTTCACACTTGCTCATGTCCTTTGTTTATTTTCTGTAAAGTATTTTACAAATCCAGTGTTGTCCTCACCTGCATTTGAAAAAGGTCAGAAAACAATATTTTCAATAATAATGTGAACCATTGATTACTGATCCAGGGTGATCAGTTAATCTATTAATTCTGACATTTGAAATAACACTGTTCAGAACTATATCACCTAGGACTTAACAACCAATGTCGCCAGTGATTCTTGCGCCGTATATTACGCGTTGACCATGAGATTTGGAATGGGACGGAGAAGTCAGTTGTATCTTCTTCCTCTCACATGAAGCCGGATGTGCAGGTCGTGGCTGTTATCCTCGTAGCGTGCATATTAGTTGGTAATTCGTAGAGGATATGCAGCATATGGGTGGGAACCCTCATCGTCCCACGATAGTTCTGGCATCTAACGGTTTGTACAAACCATTGTCGTAATTCGTTATGTGGGCATGGTGTACACCAAGGAGGCATGCGTCGCGAAGGCGCATGATTGGCTTGGATCATCTTCTGGGCCCCACATCATGGAATTGTGGACGGGAATAAGCTGCCCGGTTGTGCAACAAAGAGTTGATCTCTCATGGGTAAAGTAACGCACCACTGCAGAGTGTAAGAACTATAACTTGTTACTCCCTGTTCCAGGAAGGAGCTGCGAATGCGGCGGGAAAGGAACTCCATGAAAGTTCTGGTAAACCCGTGAAGGCTGACGGACATAGATTTTCAGAATAAAAGCAACCTTTGAAGAAATATTTATGAAAACTTGCATTGCCTACGACCTATGGTATGTGGCTATAGTTATAGTGCATCAAACACTCCTTTTCTAGTGAATTTGCTGAGTACGCTCATACTCAAAGTATCTTCTTAACCCTTGCTAGATTCTGAAGCCGGAATAGACAACAACCACATCAAGTTATGCTCCAGGATTTATCCTGCAAAGCTAAAATCTCTTCAATAAAGTCAAGGAAGTCAACATATACATCAACTCAAGTGAAGACGAAGTTACTGATTAGATAGGAATATAATTTCTAGCCAAAGAACCTAATTCTGTAGTGTATTGCAATAGAAGCAATGCCGATTCCTTAGTTATATACTAGGCTTAATAGTATACTAGTTCTTGCGTTGTTTATCTTTGATTCTTCTCAGTAAAAAGTTATTTATCTCTCTTTAACCTAGAGTGTTCACTGGATCTTATGTAACGAGTGAGTTGTAATGTTAGACTCCTCCTTTATAAAGGAAAGGATCCCTGTGATTGCAATGCTAGTCCCTGGATCAATGCTAGCATCCACAGTTTAAGATGAAGTACACAGATACAAAGGTCGTTTATTACATTCATTCCAGAGTTAAAACATAGTCTTTTACAACTCAGGGCCATAGGCCTAATACAAGAGTTTAAGGAATAAGTAAATAAACACAATTCTTCATCTTCATGTGCCACAGGCAAGCATGTTGAGTGTAGACTCATGACTCCTATTCATCATCGGAGTAACCTGTAACATCACAAGTTACAGCCACAGAGGGTCAATACTTTGGAATAGTATTGGCAAGTGATACCTTAGTATATTTTAAGTGGACTATATTACTATATGCATTTTGGCTAAGTGTAGCTTGGCTTGCTTTGCTTGAAAATAAGTTTTTCCTATTAGTTGAAATCACTAGGTTTTCTTTGTCAAAACATTCCCAAGGAACCACCAATAGACATTGGGGACCTTCACCCTTGTTCACCCATAAATTTTACTTAGAAGTTAGAGTGATGAGATTCTTGTAGCTTCCATGTCTTGATGCTCAAAAGTGTCCATTGCCTTGGACTAGGCTAAGTACTTAGGTTTTCCATCTGCAGAGGTTGTGCACTTTCCCACTGCACTTGGTTTCCCAAGACAGACCTTTCGTAAGCCTTTCCTTAGTCAAATGGACGCTCCAACCTAACATCCCATCTACCACCAACTGTCCAAATGACTAAGTTCTAGCAACCTATATGATCAAGGCAGAGCCCATATTGCCAAGTGGTTGCCTGTAAGCTTTCTCAACACTTGGCCTCCAAATCCCTTTGTGCTGGGTGGCTTACCACAAGTGAGATACACAACCCAAGTCCATGGCCTTGTGTAACCACTCAACATAACCCATTCTTCCATTCCACCAGGAGGTTCATTTGACTTAGTGGTTTTATTAGGAAAGTATAAGTCTCATGACTTAGAAATATTTTCTTCATAGTGAGTGTAGTTTTTCACCAACCCTTGTTTGCTATATAGCTAGGCTAAGCAAGGCATGGCAACTTATCTTAGGGAAAATTCCTTAGCAATTCTACTAAACTACATAGGATTTCCCAATTTTAGCATTAGACAAAATAACATGCAAACAAAATATCTAATGCTAGTTCAAAAACATAGGTTAGAAATATTCATGAAAATATTGTAGGGTTCGCAGCATAGAAAACAAAAAATTTCCTACGATGGGAACAACTATGTACCAAGATCTATCTACTAGATACAAACAACAGGCGGATGTATATCCGTAGAGAACATACCCTTGAAGACCGACAAAGCTTAACGAGTCCAAACTCGTGGTTGATGTAGACGATCTCTTGCCGATCTCAAGATCGAGAGGAAGTCCTAGCGCCATAAAGCAATAAGCGCATCCGTGCTCGCACACGTTCGAGGCACCGAACAACCTCCGCCTCCTCGCTCCAGCGATGCAGCGGAAGCACAACTCTTTCTTGCCGAATAGCCACCGGAACATGTATCTCGCTAGTCCGAGACCATGGGGATAAATTCTAGAGGGGAGAGAGATCCTTCACGAGGAGGTGTGGTGTGAGAGGAGGAGAGGGGCCTTTTATAGGGAGAGGGGCACCCAAGGGGCATGGCGCCCAGCCATGGGGCTGCCCCACCTCTTCCACATTCATGTGGGTGGAGCTCCCACTCAAAATGAAAAGCCTCCACTCCCATTAAAAGCCTCCACTCAAAAATCCACTCACATGCATTAAATTTCCACCAAATTTAATGCAAGCTCTCATTAAATAAAACTCTTTTATTTATGTATTCAGAATTTTGTTAATTACTTTAATTAACAAACATTCACATAAAACCCTTGCTAGTATTCCATTTCACATGCAGAACCAGTTTCAGCAATTTCAACCAAAACAGTTTGGTGTCTAGTGAAATAAATTCCTGCGCTTTCCTTTTCTTTTCGGCGTGAAACTTTTGCTCCAATTGGATGTCGGTGTCTCTTAAGTGTGTCACCCTACGGTTCGCGAATACTGTGGACATGATCGAGACCCCTCTCGGATCAATAATCGTAATCGGATCTGGAGACCCATCGACTCACACATTCAACGATGACTTTCTTGTGATCGTTTAACCTTTTACGCTAGTATCTTAATCCTTTTGTTTCACGATATATTACATGTCCGAGATTCGATCATCGGTATCTCCATACCTAGTTTGATCTCGTTACTTACATGCACTCTTTTCTCGTTCCCGTGATATAACATTCTAGTGATCAAATCACTTGCTTGCAAGCTAACCAATGTGATATCACCGAGAGGGCCCAGAGTATATCTATCCGTCATCGGGATGAACAAATTCCACTCTCGATCCATGGGCCTCAACATAACACTTTAGTAGTTCTGAATCCATCTTTATAGTCACCCTGTTACGGTGTGACGTTTGATGTTATCAAGAAACTCTTCCGGTGTTAGTGATTGACATGATCTCATGGTCTAAGGATTAGGATCACTTCGTAAGATGTTATAACAATATAAACTCAATGACTTTGATCGTAATGCTATACTTCGGATGAATGTTCATCACACCATTACACTAATGTTGTGACCTCGTTATTAACAACATCCAATGTCCATGATCAGGAAACCTATGATCATCTTGTTAATCAACGAACTAGTTTATAAGAGAGGCATAACTAGGAACTACCTTTTGTTTATTAAACACACATGTATTATCGTTTCCGTATTAATACAATTATAGCATGCAAAATAAACATTTATCATAAATAAGGAATACGATAATAACCACTTTATTATTGCCTCTCGGGCATATTCCCTTTAGTCTCCCACTTGCACTAGAGACAATAATCTAGTTTGAAAACTTTGTGTATTGAACACCTATGGCTTTCTGGTGTTCCAAATACGCAATTGCAAGTGGTTAACATAATCTACGGAGATGACGCTTCAGGTCCGTGTGTATTTGCATGTCTTTGTGTCTCCACGCATCACTCATTCTCCAATGAGATGGCATTGTATAAATTCGGTCTTTTGGTGAGACCTTTAGTTCCTTGGGGTTAAAACACATCGATACTATTGTCATACAATATATCTTTAGTGTTAGCCCGTTGCAAACCACACCTTAGTTTGATAACAAACTACTTGACACAAATTCCCTCCTTTGCTGCTACTATAGCAGTCATATACTTAGCCTTTTGTTGTAGTATTCGTCACAATGTCTTAACTTTGGAACTCTTCCAAATCCATCATGGAATCTCCTTTCCATTACATTGTGCCACCCATAGTTTAAATTGAGATAAACTTAATTTGTATCTTGTGACAAAACTAGTATCAATGTAACGCTTTACAATGAACTATTTGTAATTGTTTGTCACCTCTACACAAATATATTCTTAGTTCTTCCAAAAGATCATAAGAATATCCTCACTATCGTCTAATGATCATTTTATGATTCATTCTGGTATATGCTCATAACACTTAGAGCATAGGACATATCTGGATGTGTACATATCATGGTATGATTGATCAAAACATTCTCGTGATTTCACTCATCAAGTGTCAAAGCACTTGAATCTTGTTTCACTTATCAAGTGTCGATACACTTGAATCTTGATTCAATTCCTTTCCATGCAACAAGAACTTTCTTGTCATTTCTATATTGAACTCCTTCAATATCTCATATATATCGTTTGGCATAAACATATTAGCGTTCGATCATCCACTATAGACATTCATGCTAAATATTCGGGTTTTGCCTAAGTCTTTCATCGAAATGAAATTCTTAACCTTTGTCAATAAAAGATACATCATTTCTAATCAACAAGATGTCCTTCACATAATGTATTAGAAATATGTCTCAGCGCTCCCACTTAATTTCTTGAAAATGCAAGCATCTTCATCGTCTCCAGATGAAAAACTCATTTTTCATCATGGTGAAGATTCCAACTCCGCGATGCTTACTTCAACCATTGATGTTTGCATGCCCTTTTAGCATCCTTTGAATTTAACAAAACCCTTTGGACCGGGTCATGTACACGTACTAGGTAACCATTCTATTAGAAGAATTTTGTTTTGTTTATTCATCTACCAAATTATATGTAGTGGTTGCTACTTTAATCCGTTCAGACTAAATATCGCTATGAAAGATCAAATCTTGTCATAGTCAACTCTTTGAACATTGTCATAAAATACTTTACGACATGTCGAATATTTAATAGATGTGAGACATCCATGTCTGTTTCTTTATAGATCCAAATACGACCGATAGGTTTTTACACCTTTCCGGAGGGTCTTCCAAGTTCAAAACTTGATTTCTCGTATATGGAACTATCACGGATTTTATGGCTTCAAGCCATTTGACGGAGTCAGGGCCCATCATCGCTTCTTTGTATGTATTCGGTTCATCATTGTCAAACAATAATGATTTACTCTCAAATCTTAGCATTTGATTATTTAACCGACCTTCTTTGTTCAATAGGAACTTTAGACCTCCGTGACCACAACCTTTGAGGCACATAAGCTATGAGCATTATGGCAGCCTCCAGAACGATTTCCAGCGCTGCGCAACTCAGCACATTTAGCTAAGGTTCGTTAACCTTATCAAAGTTCTATTGTCCTCCCACTTAACTTTTGCGAAAAATTCCTTTTTCAAGAAACTTCACATTTCAAGCGACAAACCCTTTTGTCCTCGGTGTTATGGAGGAATAACCAATTGTTATTCGGAATAACCTACAAAGACATGCTCATCCGAATTCGGTTGTAAACATCTTACTTATGTTTAGCATACCAAAATTTAAGAAATGACAACTTGGGTTTTACCCCAAACCATAACTTCCATGGTGTCATTTCAACGAATCTAGATGGAGCTCTTTTCAGTGTAAAAGCGGTAGTCTCTAAAGCTTTAATCTTTTAAAACATAATGGTAGTTTTATAAATAACACCTTTGATCTAACCATGTCTCACAAGGTTTCATTACAAATCTCAAACACTCCATACTCCTATGGTGTTTCGGGAGATGTAAATCTAGGTGTTTTGCTAAACTTGCAACTCAAATAAATCCCTTTATGATAAAATCATAATTCATTTATTTTCTTGTTACACTTGTAACTCAAATAAATCCCTTTATGATCAAATCATAATTCATTTATTTTTCTTGTTACAATGATTTCCCACTTCATCTTGAAAGTCTTTGAAACATTTTCAAATATTTCATACTTCTTTCTCATTAAGTGAACATTCATCAAAATTCGAGAAAGCATATGAAGTTGAAACCCATCGCCATTTACTACACATAATGGACTACATACAACGATATGTATAAATTCCAATAATTTAGTCGTCGTTCTTCTTGGCCTTTGAACGAAGTTTTAATTATCACGTGGAAAGTCTCACAAGCCACTTGATCAAATCAAAGACTCCAAAAATCCATGAATATGGAGATTCTTCATGTTTTATTTCCAATATAATTTAAACATGATGTCACTTCATAAGTGATCTTTCAATCATTTGTCTTCGACATTTTAGCATTAGGTTTTATGGATGTGCTTTCTTCAACTAGATTTGTAAATCATCCATCTTATATGGAATACGGTAATTATTTGAACAACCTTTGTTCTCATAATACCGATTCAAATAACAATTATTAAAACAAATCTTGAAGTCAAGCTTTGATGTCAACGAAATACAAACAACGGTTTGTTTGTTTTCGATGAACATCATCACATATTCTCTTGCTAGTTACTTAGGCCATTGTGGTTCATGAATTGCGCCGTTCTGTATGAAATTTCATACCAACCAATTCGGTATCCAATACCCAAGAACCACATTGTTTAACAAGCAAAGAATACAACCATAACATGTATATCATATATATACCTAAATTGGATATTTCCAATCTTTTCTTTTCTGCCAAATATATTTTATAGATTCTCTTTCAGCATTTCCTTTTCCTTTTTAAAAGAATCTATCAACATCAAAAGTGGCGCCATATACATGACACATAGTCCAAAGCGTGTCTATTCAAATAATAATACCTTTGGACTTGCACATTGAAGTAGATCACCATCATCAAAATGATCGGTATTCTTTCAAAATCCATTCATTAGTAATCTTTTAGTGTAGTAAACACTTTACATACATCTTCTATTCACCCTTATCATGACGACTTTCATGATCAAGCTACTTTAGCTTATAAAGGCGAATCGTGAGTATAACATTACTTTCCAAAACCCTTTTGGATGATTAGGATGTCTAGCATCTCCAACCTTCATAAATTCTCATCCAATATGAGAACATATATTATACTCTATCATATTGCAACAAACATTGTTTCAGATATCGTTATATCTGCCACACATGATGGTTTCTGAAACAATTCTTTCAGCTCCTAGATAAACTTGATATTAAAACAATCAAGAATCGTGGAGGCAAACATGATACTTAAGATACTAACACTGGAATTGTTACTCTCGATTTAATACCAATTATTAAATTTCACGGAGTAAATAGAGTTTGCTAAAAGTTTGCAATAGGACTTTAAACTTTGATTGACACTCAACACAATACGATACCAGTTCGTAAAGTATATATCCATAATTCTATAGTTCTATTATCTCAATTATAACTATGCATATGGTGGTGAACGAATGCCAATGACTACAAAAAATTATGCAAATTAACTTTGATTTAATTTATGATAAATTGAGTTCTACTAATCCAAATTAGAAATGAACTCCCACTCAAAAATGACATCCCTCGTGCCTTTTTGGTGATTACATGAACCAAATCCACTACACCAAGTCCGATCATCACGTGAGTCGGTGTAGCTTCAAAGACGAGCATCAAATGGGCATCATATCTACTATATGACTCATGCTTAACCTTTCGGTCCGTGTTCCGAGGCCATGTCTGTACATGCTAGGCTCGCCAAGTAAGAACCTTAGTATTCAAGGTGTAATCGTCTTACACCAAATATGGTCGGATCCAAAAACACCATCATCACGTGATGTCTTGGAGTGACGAGAACATAATCGGTGCATACTAAAGGAAGAACACATTCTTATCTTGATATTTAAATGAGGGATCATCTTATTATGCTAATAAAACGCCAAACAAGCAATATAAGATGCTATCAAACATCACATGTTTATTAGTGGAATGATATGGTTCCCGCATATGATCTCTATCATGTGCACCGTGGTATGATCACTATCATACCTATATGTGTAAGTCCAAGGTCTATGGATATTACACGTTATGTGTGTTGTAAGAGTATCATTGTCACATCCCAAGATTTTCCAAAATCTTGTAATGTGAAATAAATGAATAAAATAAAACTTTGTTTAAATTTCAGAGCTAGAAGAAACTTTTGAATTCAATTGGAACTTCAAACCCATTTGAATTAAATAAAACCTAAAGGGATTTAAGATGATAAACTTTTATTAAAGGAAAATAAAAATAATTAAAATACTATTTTGAAACTCTTAAATGAAAAGATTTGTTTTCAAATGAAATAGAAGTTTTACAAATAAGGATTATTTAATAAAGCCAAATTAAACTATGACCAAGCCTTGGAAATTAAAACATTTAGTTTTGAATAAAAATAAACAAAGGTTTATTTGAAATAAAATAATAAAGAATTAATATCAAAAAATTATTCAAATAAAAGGTTTTACCTTTTTAATTAAAACATCAAAACTTATTAAATTGTTTTAAAAATAGGTTTTCCAAGTACTTTATATCCTCTAATAAAACCTACTAAATTGTTTTTTGAGAATATTTAGGTTTCAAATAAAGATTTTATTAATAAAATAAAACCCTATTTGATAATATAACTAAGGCCCCTTTATTTTATTATTAATGGACCTCAATGTAAAAGGACTATTTTGTTTTAAACAAGGTTTCCAAATAATCTTTGTTTCCAAACAAAACCTACTGATTGGATTATGAAAGTGTTGGGAATTCAAATGAAGATTTTATCAAACTATATTAATAAGTAAGGGACCCTTTTATTTAAATAATGAAGGGCTATTAAAACATTAATTTATTTGATAATTAGATTATGTTAATAAACAGAACTATTTACAATATCACAAAGTTTGGATGTCACTTGATTTGATTTAAGCATTGTTTGACTTGAGTGAAGGATTGAATAATTGGTTTGAAATTCAAAACAGGAAAATAGAAACATAAAAAGAAAAGAGTTCAGAAACAGAAAAAAATATAAACACAGGTCGACCCAACCCATCAACCCACTAAGGCCTGTAATCCAGCCTAATCTTTTCCCGAGAAAACGATTCACACCATCAAACAACCCAAGAAGCCCCGACAAGTGGACCTCCCTCGCTTTTCCCCACCGATCGAGGACCCCACACCACACCCTTCTTCCCACCCGCGAACCACGCCTCTTCCCCCGCTGCAGGTGCCTTGATTCTCAAGGCTCAATCCCTTAAAGCCGTTAATTCCTCGTCATGCCACGCCCATTTAACCGCCTCCTCCTCCTCATTTTTCCTCGCACACTCCTCCTCTCGCCTCCAGCCGCCAATTTATCTCTGCACCGCCCTGCCTCCGAGCTCCGCCTCAATTCCAGCCACACCGCCTCCTTGCTTCCTCGACCAAGCACGACGCTCCCCATCCTCCGCGCTCGTCGTGCCCTCCGCTCAACCGCGGGCGCCCCAGAGCGTCGGTTACGACAAGCTTCCGAACGCCGCCGCGTCTGCAACTTCTCCGACGATGACTCCCCGGTAAACCAGACCGCCCCAACCCCTCTTGTTCACGCACACAACATCGCCATACTCATGCACATCAGAATATGCTCCTGTTATGCTTTAGGGCGATCTGCAGCGACGACTACTACCACCACCACCGTCTGGCTTAACTCCGACGAGCATTATTGGTATGCATCTGACCACCCCGCGCCTCCTCGTTCACACTCCCGCACTCGCCACACCTTTCTGCAACTGACCGCATCATTGTTTTGCTTCGGGATAATCTACAGCGTCGCCCTCGTACGCTGACAGAACCACTCGACGCCGACCTTCACTCCGGCGAGCAATTGCCACAGTACCCGAGCTCCCCTTGTCAAGCCAATAGAACGACGAGCGTCACCACGACCCTACGATCTCGGTGAGCCATCTCCTCTTCTTCCTTGCGTCCTGAATCACTGACGACCACCCCGCCTGAGCGCCGCCGCCAAAGCACCGCCGTCAGCGCCGCCCACTTTAGGTCAAATACGCCAGTACCGTTCGATCCAGATTTAGCGGCCACGATTAGATCACTTATCATCGAAGGGGTATGTCCTCTGAGCCACTCGATCTGACTAGATCCAACGCCCCACAGCCGTGATCCAACCGAAACGGTATGGACCAGTAGGAACACAACGCGTGGCTAGGTTTTAAACTAAAAACAGAATTGAATCTGATTTAAATTGCAAACTTCAAACCCTTGTAACTTTCAAACCACACGTCCAAAATTTATAAAATTTATATCAATGGATTCAGGAGAGCAAGACCTAAACAACCATGGCCTTAGTATGGAAAATAGTAACTGTTTGTTTGCTTGTTTCTACAGATTCTTTTGTGAGCTAGTTTAGAGTATAAAAATTGTTTAAAATAGAATTTAAGTATAAAACCTTTGCAAAATGATTTGTAGTGACCATACTGACCCTAGGAACCAACCCATAGTGCTAAAAATGATTTTTGTGAAATTAAGTTGAATTATTTAACTTGGTCATTTTCTAGCCAAATAAACTCATTAAATTATGGAAAAGTTTTTGCAAGGAAAGCTTTGGGAAAATGTTATGGACCAAACCTACTGACCCAAAAACACCAAGTTTTGTCAAGAGCAACTCACTGGATGAAAAACATAAAGTTTTACTTTGATAAAAATAATTTCACCACATGAAATAAGGGTTGGATTTTAAAATGGTTTATGAACTAAAAGCTTTTAACAAATAACTTTACCATCTTGGTAAATGACCAATGTGGACCTTACAAAGTTAAAAGCCTAGTGGATACCTTCCTTGTGAATAAAACCATCTTAAGCATGTTCCCATGCATGACTTAGAATACATTGCTTTGTGTGTGTGAAATATTGATTGAATATTGGTTTGGAATGCTACTTGATTCTATGCTTGTTTGTATGATTGTAGTGGAAGTAGCAAAGTGTGAGACTAGCAAGATCAAGGAGTAAATCCTCATTCCTTACCAAAAAGGCAAGTTACACTATCATACAAAAGACCTACTATTTTCATTATACTTAGTGGATTTTGTAAAACATGCATGAAAATGATATATACTTATGCTATGCTAATCCTAATAGGATTCCCTATACACTCCTTAGTAAAATATTGAAGTTGTACATGCTTAGCCATGCTTTGTTTTGAAAAAAAGATACATGTTGAGATTTTACAAAGGTTGAGAAAAAGACTTGTGTTTTATATAATAAAACAAGGACTCAATGAACCACCTAGGTGGTGGACACTTTATGTTTTGGAGAAAGTGACAACAAAAGGGAACCATGTCTATGGCAATCACTTTGTGTTGTGCTCCAAATGAAAACCACCTAGGAAACTTAGAGATTGAACATGTTTCTCCAATTGTGGCTTTCGTGTACAACCACATGCTATTATGGCTCTGGCTTAGTCAACTACATTAGGAAGACCCATACATTGTCTTTAGTTACCGGACATGGGGATCTGGAATGCTTCATGGGGGCTGAAGACAAGCTAGCAATGATGTATGGGAGGACCTCTTGGAAAGACTTCGTCACATTCTCGGTCACAAGATTCCATCTTGGTGAGCACTAATCCAGTAGGCCACTGGTGGCAACAAGATGGGATTGTGTCATGTGGGTAAAGTGTACTCCTTCTGCAGAAGTTAATAAAATCTAAGTACTTAGCCGTGTCCCCGGTTATGGACAATAATGAGCAACTAAAGTTTGAACTATGGGAGATCTCGACATTCCAACTTCTAATATAAAAACTTGATGCACTTGGGGGTACCAAGGAATTCAAAGAGATTTGTTAAGCTTGATGCACTTGGGGAGTTACCAAGGTGCTCAAGAGTATGTTGTACTTGGGGTTACCAAGGAACTCATGAGGTTTTGATAAAACTTGTTGCACTTGCGGTTACCAAGTAGCTCAAGGGATTTTGATAAGGACTTGAACACTTGAGTTTCTACCAAGGAGTTCAAGGAATTGGAAAAGAAATTTGACAAAGGACTTAAAAACCCCTTTTTGAAAAAAATAGGATAAAAACAATGCTTTGTGCAAATAAGCCTTAAACTCTACTTAGCCAAATATGCATGTATTGGTAGAATCCACACAAAATATACATAGTAGTGAAACTTGCCAATACAATTCAAATGTATTGACCCTTGTGGCTGTAACTTGTAATGTTGCAGGTTTGATTGATTTTAGTGAAGATTGTTTGATTAGGATTACAAAGTCTACAACATCTACTGTGGCACTTTGAAGATGAAGGACCCCATGACTATATTTATTCCGCTGCAATGTAATGTAATAGCCAAATGAGCTATGTATGATGTAATAAAATTATGTTATTCCTGGTTATAAAGTTATGTTATGACCTTTGTATCTTGATATTACATCTTAACTGTGGATGCTAGCTATTGATCCAGGGACTAGCATTGTAAAACACAGGAGGAACCTACCTTATCAGGCTGGGACCCCCTACAATCATCTCATACTTCTACTTACAACATCACCATATCATATCACTAGCCTAGCAACAATCTAAACTAGACGCCTCTAATTTATCCATTGCAAATTTTACGTGGCTTAGGGCTTTCGAAGATAGAACCGTTCTTACCTACGAATATGAACCACAACGAGGATAACCAAATTGTTGACAACTCGTTGCAAATTAGATATTGACTATAGTAGGAGAGACAGACACCCGCTAGCCACTTATGCAAAACTAGTTGCATGTCAAGCGTGGAACAGGTCTCATGTGCGAGGACATGTAAAGTTTGTCCGGGCCGCTTCATCCCACTATGCCACCAATATCCAAAGTACAACTAAGAAGCAATAAAATGATCATCATCGCCCACATACTCATATGTGTACTACCTGCAAAGTATCTATGCATAGATCCGGCTCGATACTTGTAGGGTTCGCAGATAGAAAACAAAAATTTTCCTACGATGGGAACAACTATGTACCAAGATCTATCTACTAGATACAAACAACGGGCGATGTATATCCGTAGATAACATACCCTTGAAGACCGACAAAGCTTAACGAGTCCAAACTCGTGGTTGATGTAGACGATCTCTTGCCGATCTCAAGATCGAGGAAGTCCTAGCGCCGCAAAATAAGCGCATCCGTGCCGCACACACGCTCGAGGCACTCAACCTCCGCCTCGCCCAGCGATGCAGCGGAAGGACAACTCTTTCTTGCCGAATAGCCACGGGAACATGTATCTCGCTAGTCCGAGACCATGGGGATAAATTCTAGAGGGGAGAGAGATCCTTCACGAGGAGGTGTGGTGAGAGGAGGAGAGGGGCCTTTATAGGGGAGAGGGGCACCCAGGCATGGCGCCCAGCCATGGGCTGTCCCCACCTCTAACACATTCATGTGGGTGGAGCTCCCACTCAAAATGAAAAGCCTCCACTCCCATTAAAAGCCTCCACTCAAAATCCACTCACATGCATTAAATTTCCACCAAATTTAATGCAAGCTCTCATTTAAATAAAACTCTTTATTTATTTATTCAGAATTTTGTTAATTACTTTAATTAACAAACATTCACATAAAACCCTTGCTAGTATTCCATTTCACATGCGTAACCAGTTTCGGCAATTTCAACCAAACAGCTTTGTTCTAGTGAAATAAATTCCGCGCTTTCCTTTTCTTTTCGCATGAAACTTTTGCTCCAATTGGATGTCGGTATCTCTTAAGTGTGTCACCCTATGGTTCGCTAATAATGTGGACATGATCGAGACCCTCTCGGATCAATAATCGAAGCGGATCCTGAGACCCATACTGACTCCCACACATTCAACGATGACTTTCTTGTGATCGTCGGAACCTTTTACGCTAGTATCTTAATCCTTTTGTTTCACGATATATTACATGTCCGAGATTCGATCATCGGTATCTCCATACCTAGTTTGATCTTGTTACTGACATGCACTCTTTTCTCGTTCCCGTGATATAACATTCTAGTGATCAAATCACTTGCTTGCAAGCTAACCAATGTGATATCACCGAGAGGGCCCAGAGTATATTTGTCCGTCATTGGGATGAAAAAATTCCACTCTCGATCCATGGGCCTCAACATAACACTTTAGTAGTTCTGAATCCATCTTTATAATCACCCTGTTACGGTGTGACGTTTGATGTTATCAAGAAACTCTTCCGGTGTTAGTGATTGACATGATCTCATGGTCTAAGGATTAGGATCACTTCATAAGATGTTATAGCAATATAAACTCAATGACTTTGATCGTATTGCTATACTTCGGATGAATGTTCATCACACCATTACACTAATGTTGTGACCTCGTTATTAACAACATCCAATGTCCATGATAAGGAAACCTATGATCATCTTGTTAATCAACGAGCTGGTTTATAAGAGAGGCATAACTAGGAACTACCTTTTGTTTATTAAACACACATGTATTATCGTTTCCGTATTAATACAATTATAGCATGCAAAATAAACATTTATCATAAATAAGGAATACCATAATAACCACTCTATTATTACCTCTCGGGCATATTCCCTTCAAATATCACTTGCCTTGGTAGTGGGGAGAGTAGCACTCTTCACAATCACAATCACTAGCAAAATCTACAAGAAAAATTATAGCATTCAATTTCACACAATATATTCAATCAAAAATAATATGAATGCATGCATGCAAGAATTTTACTAAGTGGTGATTTTTGGAAATTTTCCAAGCATGTGCATGATACTGAAACATAACAGGACACAAAATTTTCCCTATCAAAACTTATTTAACATTAAAACTAATTACCAAAATAAAACTATACTCAAAATAGCTTTAAACAAGATTCCACAAATAAAGTCATTTTAATGGTTACTATTTGTTAAACAAATTGGACATTCAGAAAGGTCTTGTTTCACTGAATCCAACGGTATAAAATTTGTAAAAATCTAACGTGGCATTCAAAAGTTATAGCAGTTTAAAGTTTGGATCAAAATCTGGTTTTAAATTCATTTTTGAATTAAATCGCCACGCGTCACAACCTCATCGGGCGCATCGTTTCAGCGGATCAAGCTCTACAGCCGTTGGATCTAACTAACGTTCGCTGCTCAGATCTGTCCATACCTCTTCGTTAAGTGAACTGTTTACGCGTGAGATCAAGATCGGCGGCTACGATCTATCAACCAGAAACGGGCGGCGCTGGCGGTGTTGACCGGCGGCGGCGCGTCTGACTACGGTGGCGCTGGCGCTCTAGATCGTCCGGGGAAACAAGAAGGTGCTTACCAGATCCGCGGTGGAGTGCTGAAGCTCGAGGTGGTGTTGGTTGGCGAAGGGGCGTGCTGGTACGGTTTCAGAAGCTCGTTGGAGTGACGGGCGGCGCTTGCCGCTGCACATGGTGCTTGCCGAGGTTTGGCGTCGCCTAACACGAGCCGAGGCATCGAGTTGCGCAAAACGCAGCGAACAAACTCGCGTGGAAGAGGGCAAGGCGCTCGGTTTTACTCAATTGGTCGCCGAGTCAAGCGGCGGCGCAGTGGTTTCGGCCGTGGACGGAGACGACGACTGGTCACGAAAGGCAAAAAATTGTGTCGGCAGTGCATAAGAACGTCTTGAGCATCCTTGTTTGATCGAGAGAGAGGCCAAGGCTCACCGGAATCGCCGAGTCGCTCGCATCGCGCGGTTCGGCGAAGTCGTGGCAGCCTGGTGGCGTGATTGTAGAATTGACTGGGGAAAAATGACTGCGAGGAGGTGGGGATCTTATAGCCGGTGCCTCGACAGGAAACGCCTGTGTTTAATTGCCCAATTAAACCGCGCCATCACCGGTAGTCACTGCAGCTGCGACGTGGTCGCGGGCGTGGTTTGAGGAAGACGATGATAGCGTGATGTGGCCCGCCGCCGTCGATGTGTGCAAAATGGGGTCCGTTCCGCTGATCGGGTCAGGTGCGTCATGTGAGAGAAGGAAGAAATTCCCGGAAATTCTGTGGGCTTGGTTGGGTTCGTTGGGGCCAGTTATTGCGCGGCCCTTTTCCTTTGTTTATTTCTTTTCTTTTTCTATTTTGATTTTCTGGTTAGATTTAGATATGAATTCAAAAAAAAATTGAATTCGAATGGTTCTGGGGATTTTTGCAGGGTACTGTGGTTTCAAAATCAGTTATTTGACCATGTGGTTAATCTATAAGGGCTTTGGTCAAGTTTGGACTTAAATCAATCAGAGACATTGCCTCTGGTTTGCAATGTTTTTGAAACTAGGGTTTTGAATTCATTTTCCAAATTGAAAACTTTGATCAAACTTTTACTCCTAAACTTTCCAATAATGGAGGTAAGCAAACAAGTTCCTAATCATTCAAGTTTTCAAAATGGTGTTGGTCTTTTGAGTTAAATCTGTCCACATAAAATCATAACACCAAAGCTTATGTTTTTCTGAAGTGATTTTGAGAAAAATCCCTAAATGATGATGCATGCAAGGATGATATGAATGAGTTTTGGAATTTGAATTTAGGGATGTTACAAATCTAACCCCCTTAAGGTGAATCTCGCCCTCGAGATTCGGATTGTCTAGAAAATAGGTGAGGGTGGTCTTTGAGAAGATCATCTTCTCTTTCCCATGTTGCTTCCTCTTCGGAGTGATGGTTCCATTGCACCTTGCAAAACTTGATAGTTTTTGTCCTTGTGACTCTTTCTGCGGTCTCAAGAATCTTGACAGGCTTTTCTTCATAGGTGAGGTCACTTTCTTGTTGAACCTCTTCCAACGGTATGGTATCCTTCAGAGAAGTTTCTTCCATTTTGGGTGGCATTTCTTAAGCTGACTCACGTGAAACACATTATGGACAGCTGACAGAGATTCTGGCAATTCAACTTCATATGCAACTTCTCCCTTGCGACTTAGAATCTTGAATGGCCCAACATATCTTGGTGCCAACTTTCCTTTGACTCCAAATCTTTTCACTCCACGGAGTGGTGATACCCTGAGATAAGCTCTATCCCCAACTTCGTAGGTGACTTCTCTACGCTTAGAATCTGCGTAGCTTTTCTGTCGGGACTGTGCTACCTTCAACCTGTCCTTAACCAATTTGACCTTCTCTTCGGCGTCTTTGATAAGATCAGGTCCAAATAAACTTCTCTCTCCCACACCATTCCATAGTAATGGGGTGGTACATTTCCTTCCGTAGAGTAACTCAAATGGTGCCATTCCAATACTAACTTGATGACTATTGTTGTAAGAGAACTCTGCGTAAGGCAAGCTTTCATCCCAACTTGCTCCATAGTCCAAAGCACAGGCTCTCAACATGTCTTCAAGAATTTGATTAGTCCTTTCCGTTTGTCCATCAGTTTGGGGATGAAAGGCAAGATCTTGAATTCCAACCTCGTTCCCAAAGATTCATGAAGTCTCCAAAAGTGAGAAGTGAACTGTTCCTCTATCGACACAATACTCTTAGGCACACCGTGAAGGCATACAATTCTGCTCATGTAGATTTTTGCTAACTTGGCACTTGTATAAGTTGTCTTCACGGGTATAAAATGAGCCACTTTAGTTAGGCGATCCACTACCACCCATATGGAATCATACCCTGACCTGGTCCTTGGTAATCCGGTAATGAAATCCATACCAATATTTTCCCACTTCCATTTAGGAATAGGCAGTGGTTGAAGCAAACCTGCTGGTTTCTGATGCTCCTCTTTTACTCTGCTACACACATCACACAAAGCAATATGTTCGGCGATGTCCCTTTTGAGATTGTTCCACCAAAATCTTTCTTTCATGTCCATGTACATCTTGGTGTTTCCCGGGTGAATAGAATACGGAGAGTTGTGGGCTTCTTGTAAAATTAGTTTCCGCAACTCCGGGTCTTGTGGAGAACATATCGTTTCCGTGCCATAAGGTACCTTGTTCGCCTATATGGAAACTCTTAGCTTTCCCTAGACTTATATTTTCCTTAATCTTTTCAATTTCCTTATCGTCTTCCGAACTTCTCGGATCTTGTCCAATAAAGTGGGTTGAACATCTAAGGACATGAGATGTCCTTCCGCACAATCTCAATCGAGTTCTTTGAATTGCTTACACAAGTCATCCGCAATTCTCCTTTGGTAAGGCCATTCACAAAAGTCTTACGACTTAGAGCATCTGCTACTACGTTAAGCTTCTGGGGTGATATTGCAAACTTAAGTCGTAATCCTTAATAAGTTCTAGCCATCTCCTTTGTCTCATGTTGATTTCTTTCTGGGTGAAGATATACTTCAAGCTCTTATGATCGGTGAACACTTCACACCGCTTACCCAAAAGGTAATGTCTCCATGTTTTGAGTGCATGGACGACAGAGGCTAACTCTAAATCATGAGTAGGATAGTTTACTTCATGGGTTTTGAGTTGTCTCGAAGCATAGGCTACGACTTTACCATATTGCATAAGTACGGAACCCAAACCTTGATGAGACGCATCACAATATACTTGGAAATCCTTTTCCAAATCTGGCAGACATAGAACTGGTGCTGTCACAAGTCTCTTATTCAACTCTTGGAAGCTGACTTCGCAACCTTCAGTCCAAGCAAATTTCTTGTCCTTCTTTAGCAATTCCGTCATTGGCTTAGCAACTTTCGAAAAAATTTCAATGAACCTTCTGTAGTAACCTACTAAGCCGAGGAAACTACGAACTTCTTTCACATTCTTGGGAGATTCCCATTCGGTCACTGCTGAAACTTTGGCAGGATCCACTGCCACACCATCCTTTGTCTAACGTGACCAAGAAAACCAACTTCCTCTAACCAAAACTCACACTTGCTGAATTTGGCATAAAGTTTATGCTCTCTTAACTTTTCAAGTATCAAGCGTAAGTGTCTTTCATGTTCTTCCTTACTCTTGGAGTAGACTAAGATGTCATCGATAAAAACGACCACAAACTTGTCAAGGAATTCCATGAATACCTTGTTCATCATATTCATGAAGTATGCTGGAGCGTTGGTTAAACCAAAAGGCATCACAGTGTACTCATACAATCCATACCTTGTGGTGAATGCGGTCTTAGGTATATCTTGCTCTCTTATCTTGAGCTGAAAATAACCTGACCTGAGATCAATCTTCGAGAACACACATGCTCCTTCTAGCTGATCAAACAAATCGTTGATTCTTGGTAAGGGATATTTGTTCTTGATGGTTACCTCGTTGAGAGAACGATATTCAATACATAATTTTTGCGTTCTATCCTTTTTCTCCACAAACAATACTGGGGCTCCCCAAGATGAAGAACTTGGTTGAATAAACCCTTTCTGCAACTGTTCCCCTAGCTGTTTCTTGAGTTCTTTCAGTTCATCAACTGACATTTTGTACGGTCTCTTAGCTATTGGTCCAGAACCTGGTACCAAATCTATCAGAAACTCCACATCTCTATCTGGTGGCATTCCTGGTAACTCTTCCGGAAATACATCCGGATACTCACACACAATTGGCACACTGTCCATGCTAACCCCCTTAAGAGAATTCAGCTTGCTTCCTTTGGGTTCAAAGTTTGACTTGAATTTTATTCTTTTTCCTTCTGGGGTTGTGAGTGAAACTGTACGATTGGCACAATCTAATATTCCCTCATACTTAGCCATCCAATCCATTCCCAAAATCACATCCAATCCTTGGGAATTCAGAATTATTAGGTTCACTGGAAACTTATGTTTCCCAAACTCTATGACTAAGTCATGACATCCTGAGTTTACTATCATTTCTCCACCCGGAGAACTTACTCTTATAGGACACCCAATGGTCTCTACCGGTAGTTCATTTCTTTCAACGAATGCTTTTGATATGAATGAATGAGATGCACCGGTATCAAAGAGTACAAATGCTGAAATTGAATTGAGTCTGAACTTACCAGCAACGGCATCAGGCTCCTCATAGACCTCCTCCACATTGATGTGGTTAACATCCTTCTCGGAAAGGATTGGGCTTGACAGTCCTTCAACTTTCTTTTCGGGCACTCATTTGCATAGTGTCCCATCTTCTTGCATTTGAAGCATTCGACCGTTGATGTCCTTTTAGCGGTGACTTCCACTTCCACTACCATTTCCACTGTGGTGGTTCTTATGTCCACTCTTGTGGTTCTTGTACTTGTCATTGTCATGGCTCGGTGATGCTTGTTGTCATGACGGTTGTGGTTGTGGTGCTTGTTGAATTTCCCATGCTTATGGGATCCCGTTGCCATCGTCATCATAGTGAGATCGTTTGTGAGGCGATCCTTAGCTGCTTGTCGGAGTGTTTCCTCTTCCTACTCTCGACTTGCTTCATTTTACTCTCCAAAATAGCAGCCTTGTCACACAAAAGGCGATAAGTTGGAACATATGCCTGAACAACTGTAGGTTCAGCTCATCATTCAAACCCTCCAAGAACTTTTCTTTTCTTTTGGCATCTGTCAACTTCATCCGTGCATATCGCGCATTGTTGAACTCTTCTATGTACTCACCACGCTGCGGTGGCTTGCCGAGTTGTGAAACTCCTTCTTTTTCGGCTCATCATTCTGATGAGATATGAGCGATCGAAAGCCATCTTCAAAGATAGCCCAAGTCACCTCATCAATAGGAGTGGTGATTTGGAAGTTGTCCACCATGTGGCGGCTGGTCCTTCCAACAGATGTGTTGCGAACCTGACTTTTTCAGCATCCGTGCAGCCCACGGTCACTAAGTCCTTGTTCACCGAACGTAGCCAGTCATTGGCTACCATGGGATCAGTTGTTCCCGAAAACTTTGCTGGCCTTAGCCGCAGAAATCTGGTGAGAATATCAAAACCCGGAGGGTTGTTGTTGTTGTTGTTGTTGGGGTTGTTGTTGTTGTTATTCTGGTTTTGGATGAATGTTGTCATCATTTGCATAAGCTGTGTTTGCGCATTCATCATTTGTTGCATTTCCGGGGTGATGTTGTTGGGGTTGGGGTTTGCGCGACGGGGAGGCATCTATGGTTTGTTCAAATAGATAAGAATGAGATACCCATAGATGTTTCATGCACAATACATCATAAGCAAACACATAACAAGTAACATAAGAATAAAAGTTCAACAACCACATAACAAGTAACATAAAGTAAAACACACAAGTGGCAAGCCATCCACATGTCGGATGGTCCAATAATAAGTTCACAATAACAAGTATGAATATGAAAGGTAAACGAGTAGTCAAGTCTACTCATCAGCATCAATCTCCTCCTCGACGAAGGTAAGACCTGCATTCTCCATCGCGGTCTTGTTCTCCTCAATCGTAGTGGTCAAGGAATCGACCTTGGCCTTGAGAGCCCTCTTCTGGGAGCGAAGTCTCTCAATAACCATCTGCTGCTGCTCAAGCTCGAAGTCCTTGGACTTCAGTTCCTCGGTCATGTCCCGGATTTTCTTGTTCCTATCACGGGCCGTTTCTCCTGACTCTTGAACTTGCGGTCCTGGGCCTCGAATTTTGTCTCCATTTCTTTGATCATCTCATCCTGCTGTGCGAAAAGCTTGTCCTTCTCGCGTAGCTGTACCTGGAGCTCGTCATTGCCAAGCATGGCGTTCTTCCTATCCGTGTCCACGTGCCTGAGGAGAGTCTCTAAGTCCTGGAGATAGAGACGTATCGGCTCTGCCGTGTCCCTCGAGTCGTCCTCAAAGTCGATGGAATCTCCATCAACATCACGCCTTCCGAAGACGTGGAAGTGAGTGCCCCTAACCTATCGGGAGTGACGGCCCAACAAGCGTCCTATCAGGTCCTGCATGACTACCTCCATGCCTCTCTCCCTGTCGGCGTGCATCAACTTGAAGACGATGGCCTCTGTAGTAGGCTCAGTCTGGCGTCCTGGCTGGTTCACCTTGAAGCCCCAGAGGTCCTTCCTCTCGAACTTGGTGAGTGGGTACACCGTGATGGTGGGAAGACGGAGATCGAGCAAAGTGGTAAGCTCAATGATACGGGGTCCGAAACGAGTAACCTGGAACTCCTCAACAGTGCTGATGGCAATAGGCATCTATTTATAAAATTGAAAAGTTAGAACAACACTATTTAAGATGAATACAAAACAACCATCTCATACATAACCATGGAACACAAATTTCTCACAAGTCATGCTTACATCAAACAAGGTCCAATTTATTTAAGGTATCATTTTGGAAAAATAAGGTGATAGATGGTGGTCCACTAACAAAGTGTGCTTATAGGCCTATCTCACTGGATCTTGTGGCTATCACAATGTTCCTAGAGGCAACCCACCTATCTTGCTCACATGATTCCATCACTAAGTCTATTATATCTCCCCTTAACTCTTGGTTGGTGGTTTCCAACTCTTGGGTAAGTTCCTTCTCTTTCTCTAAGTCTTTTTGGAGGTTGAGCATTATGCACTTGACTCTAGCACTTAGTTCTTTGATAGTCCTCCAAGCTGCATCTCTGGCTGACTCAAAGAATGTGGTGTGCATTTTAGTGTTGGTGTACATGCAGAATCCCCTTTCCTTGTGGTTGTCTTCCTTGTTTTTGTACAAGTGAAGTTGTACCCACCAATACCCCACTCCTTCATCCATCACTGGAAAGCCCTTGTACACAGCTGCACCATGTGCTTCCATTGCCACCATGAGGTCCTTGAGTATATTGGGAAACTCAGTTTCACACTCCAAGGTCATGGTCATGAGTGGTCATTTCTTCACGGCTTCGTTGATGGAGTTCATCTACAAATGGAGTTGAGAATGAAAAGATTAGAAAAGTTTTACGAGAAGAACAGACAAGTGTAGAAGTATTTGAAAAATTTTCCTTAATGGTTTTCAATACTAGGGTCATAATCCTATAGGCAACACAGTGCTCTAATACCATCTGTTAGACCCCTCCTTTATAAAGGAAAGGATCCCTGTGATTGCAATGCTAGTCCCTGGATCAATGCTAGCATCCACAGTTTAAGATGAAGTACACAGATACAAAGGTCGTTTATTACATTCATTCCAGAGTTAAAACATAGTCTTTTACAACTCAGGGCCATAGGCCTAATACAAGAGTTTAAGGAATAAGTAAATAAACACAAGTCTTCATCTTCATGTGCCACAGGCAAGCATGTTGAGTGTAGACTCATGACTCCTATTCATCATCGGAGTAACCTGCAACATCACAAGTTACAGCCACAGAGGGTCAATACTTTGGAATAGTATTGGCAAGTGATACCTTAGTATATTTTAAGTGGACTATATTACTATATGCATTTTGGCTAAGTGTAGCTTGGCTTGCTTTGCTTGAAAATAAGTTTTTCCTATTAGTTGAAATCACTAGGTTTTCTTTGTCAAAACATTCCCAAGGAACCACCAATAGACATTGGGGACCTTCACCCTTGTTCACCCATAAATTTTACTTAGAAGTTGGAGTGATGAGATTCTTGTAGCTTCCATGTCTTGATGCTCAAAAGTGTCCATTGCCTTGGACTAGGCTAAGTACTTAGGTTTTCCATCTGCAGAGGTTGTGCACTTTCCCCACTGCACTTGGTTTCCCAAGACAGACCTTTCGAAGCCTTTCCTTAGTCAAATGGACGTTCCAACCTAACATCCCATCTACCACCAACTGTCCAAATGACTAAGTTCTAGCAACCTATATGATCAAGGCAGCCCATATTGCCAAGTGGTTGCCGTAAGCTTTCTCAACACTTGGCCTCCAAATCCCTTTGTGCCTGGGTGGCTTACCACAAGTGAGATACACAACCCAAGTCCATGGCCTTGTGTAACCACTCAACATAACCCATTCTTCCATTCCACCCAGGAGGTTCATTTGACTTAGTGGTTTTATTAGGAAAGTATAAGTCTCATGACTTAGAAATATTTTCTTCATAGTGAGTGTAGTTTTTCACCAACCCTTGTTTGCTATATAGCTAGGCTAAGCAAGGCATGGCAACTTATCTTAGGGAAAATTCCTTAGCAATTCTACTAAACTACATAGGATTTCCCAATTTTAGCATTAGACAAAATAACATGCAAACAAAATATCTAATGCTAGTTCAAAAACATAGGTTAGAAATATTCATGAAAATATTGTAGGGTTCGCAGCATAGAAAACAAAAAATTTCCTACGATGGGAACAACTATGTACCAAGATCTATCTACTAGATACAAACAACAGGCGGATGTATATCCGTAGAGAACATACCCTTGAAGACCGAAAGCTTAACGAGTCCAAACTCGTGGTTGATGTAGACGATCTCTTGCCGATCTCAAGATCGAGAGGAAGTCCTAAGCGCAAAAACAGCCAGCATCCGTGCTTTACACACGTTCGAGGCACCGAACAACCTCCGCCTCCTCGCTCCAGCGATGCGGAAGCACAACTCTTTCTTGCGAATAGCCACCGGGAACATGTATCTCGCTAGTCCGAGACCATGGGGATAAATTCTAGGGGAGAGAGATCCTTCACGAGGAGGTGTGGTGTGAGAGGAGGAGAGGGGCCTTTATAGGGAGAGGGGGCACCCAAGGGCATGGCGCCCAGCCATGGGGCTGCCCCACCTCTTCCACATTCATGTGGGTGGAGCTCCCACTCAAAATGAAAAGCCTCCACTCCCATTAAAAAGCCTCCACTCAAAAATCCACTCACATGCATTAAATTTCCACCAAATTTAATGCAAGCTCTCATTTAAATAAAACTCTTTTATTTATGTATTCAGAATTTTGTTAATTACTTTAATTAACAAACATTCACATAAAACCCCTTGCTAGTATTCCATTTCACATGCAGAACCAGTTTCAGCAATTTCAACCGAAACAGTTTCGGTGTCTAGTGAAATAAATTCCTGTGCTTTCCTTTTCTTTTAGGCATGAAACTTTTGCTCCAATTGGATGTCGGTGTCTCTTAAGTGTGTCACCCTACGGTTCGCGAATAATGTGTACATGATCGAGACCCCTCTCGGATCAATAATCAGAATCGGGATCTGGAGACCCGTACTGACTCCCACACATTCAACGATGACTTTCTTGTGATCGTCGGAACCTTTTACGCTAGTATCTTAATCCTTTTGTTTCACGATATATTACATGTCCGAGATTCGATCATCGGTATCTCCATACCTAGTTTGATCTCGTTACTGACATGCACTCTTTTCTCGTTCCCGTGATATAACATTCTAGTGATCAAATCACTTGCTTGCAAGCTAACCAATGTGATATCACCGAGAGGGCCCAGAGTATATCTATCCGTCATCGGGATGAACAAATTCCACTCTCGATCCATGGGCCTCAACATAACACTTTAGTAGTTCTGAATCCATCTTTATAATCACCCTGTTACGGTGTGACGTTTGATGTTATCAAGAAACTCTTAGGTGTTAGTGATTGACATGATCTCATGGTCTAAGGATTAGGATCACTTCGTAAGATGTTATAGCAATATAAACTCAATGACTTTGATCGTAATGCTATACTTCGGATGAATGTTCATCACACCATTACACTAATGTTGTGACCTCGTTATTAACAACATCCAATGTCCATGATCAGGAAACCTATGATCATCTTGTTAATCAACGAGCTAGTTTATAAGAGAGGCATAACTAGGAACTACCTTTTGTTTATTAAACACACATGTATTATCGTTTCCGTATTAATACAATTATAGCATGCAAAATAAACATTTATCATAAATAAGGAATACGATAATATTCCATCTACCACCAACTGTCCAAATGACTAAGTTCTAGCAACCTATATGATCAAGGCAGAGCCCATATTGCCAAGTGGTTGCACTGTAAGCTTTCTCAACACTTGGCCTCCAAATCCCTTTGTGCCTGGGTGGCTTACCACAAGTGAGATACACAACCCAAGTCCATGGCCTTGTGTAACCACTCAACATAACCCATTCTTCCATTCCACCCAGGAGGTTCATTTGACTTAGTGGTTTTATTAGGAAAGTATAAGTCTCGTGACTTAGAAATATTTTCTTCATAGTGAGTGTAGTTTTCCACCAACCCTTGTTTTCTATATAGCTAGGCTAAGCAAGGCATGGCAACTTATCTTAGGTAAAATTCCTTAGCAATTCTACTAAACTACATAGGATTTCCCAATTCTAGCATTAGACAAAATAACATGCAAACAAAATATCTAATGCTAGTTCAAAAACATAGGTTAGAAATATTCATGAAAATATCACTTGCCTTGGTAGTGGGGAGAGTAGCACTCTTCACAATCACAATCACTAGCAAAATCTACAAGAAAAATTATAGCATTCAATTTCACACAATATATTCAATCAAAAATAATATGAATGCATGCATGCAAGAATTTTACTAAGTGGTGATTTTTGGAAATTTTCCAAGCATGTGCATGATACTGAAACATAACAGGACACAAAATTTGCCCTATCAAAACTTATTTAACATTAAAACTAATTACCAAAATAAAACTATACTCAAAATAGCTTTAAACAAGATTCCACAAATAAAGTCATTTTAATGGTTACTATTTGTTAAACAAATTGGACATTCAAAAAGGTCTTGTTTCACTGAATCCAACGGTATAAAATTTGTAAAAATCTAACGTGGCATTCAAAAGTTATAGCAGTTTAAAGTTTGGATCAAAATCTGGTTTTAAATTACTTTTGAATTAAATCACGCCACGTCACAACCTCACCGGCGCTGCACCGTTTAGCGGATCAAGCTCTGCAGCCATTGGATCTAACTAACGCTATGCGCTCGATCTGTCCATACCTCTTCGTTAAGTGAACTGCTTTACGCCAGAGGATCAAGATCCGACGGCCACGATCTATCAACCGAAGCAATGGCGGTGGCGGTGGCGCGGCGTCGACTCTGATGGTGGCGCTCTAGATCGTCCGGGAAACAAGAAGGTGCTTACCAGATCCGCGGTGGCGTCTTTAAGCTCGAGGTGGTGTTGGTTGGCGAAGGCGTCTTGATGCAGTTTCAGAGCTCGTCGGAGTGACGGCGGCGATCGCCGCTTGACATGGTGCTTGCCGAGGTTTGGCGTCGCCTAACACGAGCCGAGGCATCGGAGTTGTGCAAAACACAGTAACAAACTCACGTGGAAGAGGGGCAAGGCGCTGGGTTTTACTGAATTGGTCGCCGGAGTCAAGCGCGCGGTGGTTTCGTGGCCGGACGGAGACGACACTGGTCACGAGCCGCAAAAAATGTGTCAAGTGCGTAGAACGTCTTGAGCATCTTTGTTTGATCGAGAGAGAAGGCGGTCAAGGCTCATCGGAATCGGTCGCCGGAGTCGCCGGCATCGGGCGATTCTGAAGCGAAGTCGGGCAGCCTGGTGGCGTGATTGTAGAATTGACTGGGGAAAAATGACTGCGAGGAGGTGGGGATCTTATAGCCGGTGCCTCGACAGGAAACGCCTGTGTTTAATTGCCCAATTAAGCCGCGCCATCACCGGCAGTCACTGCAGCTGCGACGTGGTCGCGGGCGTGGTTTGAGGAAGACGATGACAGCGTGGACAGGGCCCGCATGTGTGCAAAATGGGTGTGGGGTCCGTTCGTTAGTGACTGGCTGTGTGCGTTCGCGCGTGAGAGAAGGAAAGAAATTCCCCGGGTGGGCTTGCTGGGCTGGGTTCGTTGCTGGGCCAGATTTCTGGCGCGCGGCCCTTTACCTTTGTTTATTTCTTTTCTTTTTCTATTTTGATTTTCTGGTTAGATTTAGATATGAATTCAAAAAAAAATTTGAATTCAAATGATTCTGGGGATTTTTGCAGGGTACTGTGGTTTCAAAATCAGTTATTTGACCATGTGGTTAATCTATAAGGGCTTTGGTCAAGTTTGGACTTAAATCAATCAGATACATTGCCTCTGGTTTGCAATGTTTTTGAAATTAGGGTTTTGAATTCATTTTCCAAATTGAAAACTTTGATCAAACTTTTACTCCTAAACTTTCCAATAATGGAGGTAAGCAAACAAGTTCCTAATCATTCAAGTTTTCAAAATGGTGTTGGTCTTTTGAGTTAAATCTGTCCACATAAAATCATAACACCAAAGCTTATGTTTTTCTGAAGTGATTTTGAGAGAAATCCCTAAATGATGATGCATGCAAGGATGATATGAATGAGTTTTGGAATTTGAATTTATGGATGTTACATGTAACCTTTAGCCATGTATTGGACCCGATGTGTTTCTGTTGTGCCATTCTGAGGGATATAATAATAGTGAACGGTGTTTCATTGGTGTTATGTCAACGACTATAGTATACTACATCATGCAGTGGTATGCTGGGTCACCGCAGTTGGTATCAGAGCATATGCTTTGACCTTAGGTTGGAAACCTATTAAATGGGTAGAACCTGTAGGACACATCCTAGCAATAATAAAGAGTTCTATAGTGATATGAGCGATATTCACTTGAGAATAATCTTATTATGTTACTGGTGCAATAACTCTTTTATATGATTGCAATATCTAATCATTACCCAAGAGTTTTAACTCTATGTGACTGGTGATAATTTCTTATCCACAGTTCCACATGGCACCTCGATATCCACCCCGGAATGTTCAAGTGATGAACAGGACGTTGGATGACTACGGAGGGGATTGGACAGACAATCTCCGACAACTTCTATGGAGTTTGGAATCTGAATCAAGACTTTTGGTCAAGATTTACAGTTACTATGATGGGAAGGTATTAGCTAAATACCGTGTCATGATCATGTTACCCAAGAAGTTAGGAATTAAGGGAGAAATGCCATCAGGAGAGGCAAGGTGCATGGCATCTGCATATCAGATTGCCGTAGCAGCAGCCCTAACCATGATGCGAGAACATAAATCCCAAGCTCTAGAAGGTAGTACTCATACCATTATACCACATGAAACCTCAAATCCAGAGCATGAGTTAGATCACTCTATCTTAGTCCAAGATGAACCTACTCTAGTTGTAGAGTATATAGATCGTTATCGGTTTTTGCTAAACACTTATCATAACACTCAGCAAGTCTTAGTTCAGGAACTGGATACGGTCATTGAGGATTTTACTGATCCTGCTAAAGCAATGGCACGTAGGAAGAAGTTAGATCAAGAAGCTAGGCATCCCAAATACATACCTTTAGGAGAAGTGTTTGAGGAAACTGAGTTTGATGACCCAAACTCAGAAAATTATGCCTATTACCAAAATGACTTCAAGCCACCTGAAGACCTATGGGCAAAGTATAACTCCGAACAACAGGAATGGAATAAAGTTATTCCAAATAACCCTGGGCCTAACCAGTATAAATGGGGAGTAGAATCTCAAGGTGGAACCATAGGAAATCCTATACCTTGTGATACAGGTATCAGAGAAGAGACCAATTATAACCATAGAGAGCCTTATGGGCCATATGGGGGTGATACCAATCCAATCAACTTAGAAGAGTCTTCCAATAGCTACTATACCAATTTGTACGACTGGATCTAGGAAAAATCTAAGGAACCAACTTACTATGAGGAAGCGTTGCCAGAAAACCCGAACTATTCGGTGGAAGATTACGCCAACTCCAGTCATTTTTCAATGACTAATCTCAGTCTCGGTACTTCTAATCAAGAATACGCACCTCCTGGATGCTCTTACGCTCCAGAAGGCAGTCGTGGGACTTCACGTCATCATGGACGGAACTCCAGGAAGCACTAGAGGAAAAAGAAAGTAAGAAAGGAATGGCATCCCCAGGGATGAGGGCTTTAATAATGTATATAGAGGGTAATGCGTATTGTAGTTTGAAAGGTTTACCGGAATAAGTGAGGATATATCCACAGGAACAAGAATTTCTTGTAAGATAGTTGTGTAAATAGGTATGGAGCAAACCGTAGGAACATCTAGTATATTTGTAAATTATCTAAAACCTATGTGTAATAGATGGTATATTTTTGGTTGTTTATCGACTTTTGGATCTTATTGATTTTTCTTGATTGACTAGATTTGTACATGAAGTTTAATTAGGTGTGCAAATGCATGATGTAACACCTAGTTATTACTTGATGTTATAGACCTAGATAGGAATGGGAAATCCGTGTAAGGGAGTGACGAATTTCAAAGATCAAAAAGGAAGACTTACTGGAAGGAAGAAACAAGATATAAGGAGTGTTAACACCACTTAGAGGATAGATAAAGCATAAATTATTCCTAGCCAGACCCAAGAAAGAAGTTTGGTATAGAAGATGTATGGAACCATAAGATATAATAAACTTAAAGTTCAATCAAAGTAGGTAATATTACTAAGAAGTAATGGAATAGTTGTACCAAGATCATGGAGGTATCATGAATAAGTACAAATAGTTATCTTTGGAACCAAAATGGTATTCAAGCTCTGACAATTCCGAGTGAATGCGAGAAGTATGTGGGAAACCATAGGGTAATACACACACCCTAGGATGGTTCGCAGCTGGTAATAATCCGCAACTTGTATTTGATCCATAGCTAGTAACTAATCCACAGTTGGTATTTTGTCCGCAGCTGGTATTTGGTTGAGATAGTTAACCAAATCATCTTAACAGTTGCATAAAGAGCATTAAATTTGGCCTAAGTTAAGTAAGACCTAAGGAAGTTTAACAGATTTAAAGACGATCGCCTGGCAAGATGCTTCGCAAGGTCAAGCTTATATAGCGAAAATGCCCAATAGTAAGTACGACATTAAGTGTTGAAATATTTGCTTCAGAGATCCACAACTATGTGGATGCACCGTATAATCTTTCATTGGACCTTAAACCGGTAAAATATAAACTGAACAGGAACCAACATTTTAGTTCAAGAATCAATGGTTTCTATGTATGGAGTTTCAAAACTATTAGTAAAACCTAAGGGGGAGAGTAGACATTAGGAATGAAAGTTGAAGAAAATACTATAGGTAATAAAGAAAAGTTATTTGAAAACCTTAAGAAGGTATAAACTTGGGGGTGATAAATACATTTAACAATCAATTATAAACGAAACAACTTTTAAGTAACCATTAATAAGCAATATAGAACACCTAATTGTGAAATTATCGAGAATAAAAAAAATTCCATTGGGTATGGACAAATTGAGTTCAAATCCCATCTGGGAAGAGTACCAGTATTAACCATACTATGACAGGAATAGTAAGATAGTATTTTGACTACAAACATGAGTATATAGAAACTTAAAACTCATGGTAGGGAGAACCTCCAAACTGTACTTAAAATAGTAATGAAGTTTGATGATTCAATAAGAAGAATTGGATTAGGATATCTAATCAGGTTATGGAATACTCCAATTAATTCCATTGAAGGTCATCATGGAGTGGAGAATGTAGCAACCGCTACAAGTCAATTCCTTACTCTGAAACATGAGAGTTTGCGAACTTCGAGGACAAATTTTATTTTAAGGGGGAGAGTCTGTAACATCCCAGCATTAGAGCCTAGAAATAAGATGAACCCAGATGTGTGCATTGCATTCATGCATAGAAAATCTGAATAATTTTCGCGCTTTTGAACAACACCTGTCAAAGTGATTGAAGCTTCTCTTAACTTGATGGAATAAGAAGTAGATCATCAAGTTGACTGCGATAAGTTTAAATATGACCTTTGTTAAAACCTTATTTTGGGTAAGGGAGATTTGATCTAAGGGTAGATCAAATGAAATAAAAGTTAAAACCTAATACATTATGATTTATAGTTGATCCTTAGGTGATCATATCATAGTATTCATTATAATCACTCATGAGTACCAATTTAAGGATATAACACAAATAACTAGAGTGTAACAACTATATCTTAATCTCATATGCATATACCATGAGCATCATGGTAAATACCTAACCCTACTTCTTAAGTAAGATTGAGTAGGAAAGAAACTAAGTTTAGATCATTCACCATATATCTTTCTTTCCATATCAATCCTTATCATCTCTGTTGAGTTAGATTCCCATATCTGATGTTCATCAATGTTGGGAAATCAACTATTGATTCACCAATCCTCAACCTATCAAGCTCTTGATCATAACACATCTTACAAGTAAGTGTCTACAAAGAAACAATTAAGAAGAAGTGAATAGAGATGTTAGTTTCAAATGTTATCTATTTGATAGGAATGGTTGAAAAGAATCCAATAAATAGAATAGGTGATGGAGTTAAATCTTTCCTTGATATAAAAGAAGATTACAGGAATGAAGTTTGAAGATAGTTACCAAGAGTAGTCATATTGGATCAAGTAGGTATAGTTAATGAATTATATCTCTTGATCCAATAGAGCTAAATAAAAGACAACTATAATGTTGTATTGATAAAGCCTTGATTAGCCAACTGGAAACCTAAACCATAAAGGATCAAAGGATTATAATGAACATGCCTTACTCACCAAGATTGAATGCTTATATCATGTATAAGTGACATTGGTGGATAAAACATGATTGAAACTTAGTATAGATATGTAATCCTAGGTTAGCCATGACAAGTCATACTACTACAATGTTAAGTTAAGTATAAGATATTGGAGTCAAGAAGAGATAAGATAGTATGATTAAATTAAAGCTAGAGAAGCATGGAGTTATTAAAGTAGTGTTATTTCTCTTAAAGGATAGTAAATCTTAGAGAAAGGTAGTTGGATATATTCATCTGATGAAGAAATATTAGTGAGGGATGAATTAAGGAAGATTATGAGTGGAGTTTGAAGGAACTATTTGCTAAATGGAAGGCTATCAACAGTAGAGTAGTAGGTGCAATCAAGCATGGATATATGGAAGTTATAAAAGATTTTAGTATCAAACTCATTTGATTCATCCATGTGTTTAGAAGGTTAATCAGTGAATGATAATAGTATTATGAAATAAACCCCATCATATTAATCATGATTATAGATAGAAAAAGGAAGTATATCTAAGAAAGGAATTCTTTAATAAGAAGTCTAGAATTATGAATTATGGAAGATAGTAATTATTGGTAAACAACCAACTTTAAATCTTAAGCCAAATATAATATCCATCTCATGTGATTGATCTATCATCTTATATTCATATCACTTTAAAGAAATATTTTTCAAAGAGTAAATCACATAAACGAATCTCTGTTAATTCCAACCATCATAACCATATGTGCTTAAATATATCCTTCAAGATATAACTTTCAAGCACTAAAGGTGTTGTCAAAAAATATCCCAAACAGAAAACCATATGTTTTGTGGTTGAATCTTTAACCACATCCATAAAGGAGTCTAAGTATTTTAAGAAGAGAAAACCCTAAACCCAAAGGTATATAATCATAAATTAAAATCCTAAGCTTCCTTGTTTATCATAAAAGAATAGATGCAATTACCATTTTCCAAATCAATGGAATTAGTAATGAACATATTTATTTCTTTTATATTTCATGCATCAAATAATGATCCAGGATCATTATAAATATAAATTTTATATTAAAACTATAAGCCAATTAGAGTTAAGTTTATAAACAAATAAGAATATATCACTCAAGAAATCCCTGACTAAAATGGGAGAGAAAAATAATAAGAAAAGTTTATATAAAATGTTAACAAGGAGGTTCATATTAAGTAAATAAAAGAAATACAAAAAGATGATATAATAAAAAATTCACAACTGAGACTAAGTATATTTTAGTATTGTTGTAAATATCCAGTAAACAAATCATACAAAGAAAGGTTCAAAATATAAATCAAATTCAAATCTGAATAAGAAAACAGAAAATAGAAAAAGGATAAAACAAATAAAAATACTACCTAGCCGTGGCCCAACAACCCTACACCTATCTCGACGCCTGAAAGACCCCAATGTAAAGAATCAGATTATTTTCTATCTATGACTGACAAGTGGGGCTAGGAGAGGACCGCGGGTTGAGCTAAAGAAATTGCTAGGGGGTTATTTGCAAAAGTTGCATCGTCGTTATCGTCACGCACACATACAGCTCGTTGGCGGAGCTCGCTGCCGCTCGATGCCGTCGTCGTCGTCAGCCTTGCGCCAAGATACTCGTCGTCGTTCCAGGAGGGGATAAGAAGGCCACCATGACGCCCTGCCTCAAACCTTATCCCCAATTCCTCCTTATCCTCATAGATGTAAACGGAACCGAAACCCTAGCTCACCGGAGCCACTCCTCGCCGTCGAACCACGTCTCCCCACACCATTTTGAGCAGCCATGGAGAAGCGCCATCCTCCGTAGATCCTCTGGGTAGAACCTTGCATCAAGGGGAGCACTGGAGCTGGTGAATTTGGCCGTTCCCCTTCGCAGCAGTTCGTCGGAATCCTCATCGGGGAGTTCGTTTCCGACCACGCCTGTCCTCGCCGACCACTCAATCATCATCAGGGTGAGTTCCTGAACCTCCTAGTAACATTCAATCGCCGGATCTCGTTGTAAATCGCCGATTCACCATATGCCACCATCGGCCACCGTCGGAGCTCGTCGGAGATGAAGCTCCGATGACTATTTCCAAGCGGCGCTGCCACTATTAGGTTCAGTAGGTTGCGCTTATTCAAACTAGGCTTATCTCGCTTGCTAGGGCGTAGTAGATCGTCGCCGGCGACCAACGTCTGTCGGCCGTGGTGATGCTGACGCTATCGTTACGTAATGATCGCACCACGTCAACTAGTTTGACTCGTCGTTGTCCTGCGTGGAGAGTGACGTAGCCTAGGGCCCATGTGTCATCGACTGAGAGTAGAAAGAAGGTCAGTAATAAATGAATTTTCTTCACACAGCGTGCTAAGGTGGTCACTGGCCCACTGGTTAGTGACTGGGGTTAAGTCAGGGTGCGGTGTAAAAAGGTATTTCCTATTTAAGAAATAAACCAAATATTATAAACCTCATTATTAATATTTCAAAAATCAAATAAATAATTAAACCTTGTTTAATTAATAACTTTTGATTTACAATTCAGAAAAATATGCATAATATATGAAAAATTCTAGAAAAATAAAATCTACCACTTAAACTTATTATCAAATATTATTATGATAATTATTTAAATAAATATTATTCAATAAAGGTTTTATAAGTGATAAAACTTTGATAATTCATATTTTTATAATAAATGAATATTAATAATATTAATAAATTACCAAAAATCTTAGAAAAACAAGGATTCTAATTTAAAACTATAATCATGTATTATTATTTCACTTAATTAAATATTTATTATTTATTAGGTAATTATAAAGTAATAAGAAGTATAAAAATCATATCTTATTATTTATAAATCACAAAAATAAATGTAGTATATCAAAATGATCACAAAAATAATGTGATATGGGGTGGCTCGATCTTCTCAGCAAGCACTTCTCGATGATGATGGTGGATGATAGATAACTAGCCTATAGCTATGAACTCCCTCGAACCACGATGCCAATGCAATGACTCTAACCTGTGGGATATTCACAACACCACGCTCTTGCGCACGTAGCCGTCGACCACGAACGGTAGTTTGCAATCTACTAATTCCCAATGGAACAACCGATCACACTCAATTGCAGTAGATAATTCGATCATAGGGTAATTTCAGAGGTTCTAAAAAGAATCAACTCCAAAATATTTTAACGTGGTCTACCTCGAAAGAAACGGTACCCCCATCTATTTAAGAGAGAGGGGGCGGCTAGGCTTAGAGTCCAAGATACAAACGACTACAACTAAGATACATGCCGACCCAAGTGGGATAGCTTTCTAGGCGCACAGGCCTGTTCCTGCCGTGGCAACATATTGGGCCTAAAGCGTGCCGCGGGAGGACTCTTCTGCCGTGGCAGGATTTCAGCCACTTACGTCAGCAGAGCCTACTGGCGAGGATTTGGCATCGTTTCTCTGCCGCGGCACAGACTCTGCCAGGTGTTAATCCCTTCCTTTGTAGCTCCTTGCGCTTCCTCCCTCGCGCTTGCCCTATTGATCAACACACCTTGATCCATGTGCTTCGCCTCCTCGCTACGTGTTATACCTTCTTTTCCAACGTACCTGATCATACAATAACACATAGACTTAGGCAGTATAAAATTCTCATTAAGTAAAATATCAGGCTCATTAAGAAACAAATTCACATGTTGTTCTAGTAGCTTAGCATGAGCTCTTGTAATTGGTCCAATCCTAATCTCATTGGACTTATCCTTGTTAGTAGCAGCTGGAACATCATCAGTAGTAACTGGGGTAGGTGTAAGTGTATGGATGTCCTCATCATCTCTCCCCCTTCAAAAGGCGTCGACCTCGACGCTCCAAGGTCTTCTCCATCATATGGTGATAAATCAGCAACATTGAAACTGTTGCTAGCTGCACCGAATTCAACAATAGGTATATCAATCGAGTAGGCATTATCATTAATCTTGGCTAACACCTTGTAAGAACCAGCAATGCGCGGCTTCAACTTGGATTGGCGCAGCAAAGGGAACCTATCCTTGCGCAGATGTACCCAAACCATATCACCAGGTTTGAACAACACTTCCTTTCTTGCTTGATTTCTTGCAGCAGCAATGTTCTTGCCTTTCTTATCAATAGCCTCTCGAGTCTTCTCATGAATCTTCTTCACATAGTCTGCACGTTTTCATGCCTCCATATCAACTCTCTCATGTAATGGTAGAGGCAATAAATCCAGTGGTGTCAATGGCTTGAAACCATACACCACCTCAAAAGGACAAAGTTGAGTGGTTGAATGCACTGCCCTACTGTAAGCAAACTCGACAGGCAAACACTATTCCCACTCCCTCAGATTCTTCTTTATCATAGTCCTTAAGAGTTGTGATTCACCACCTCTCTCTAACCATCTGTCTGGGGATGACAAGTAGTACTTAATAGTAGCTTCGTTCCCAGCTTCCCCCATAAAGTCTTCCAAAAGTAGCTCATAAACTTCACATCCCGATCAGAAACAATTGTTCTTGGTACTCCATGTAATCTCACAATGTCCCTGAAAAACAGGTTAGCAACACGTCATCGCTTTTGTGGCAGGCAATAAAATGAGCCATCTTAGAGAATCTATCTACTACCACAAATATAGAATCATGCCCTCTCTGGGTTTTAGGTAGACCTAGCACAAAATCCATACTAATGTCTTCCCATGGTGCAGTTGGCGCAGAGAGAGGGGTATAGAAACCATGAGGCTTCAATTTGGATTTCGACCTGTGACATGTAATGCATCGACTCACAACTCTGTACACATCACGCCTCATCTTGTCCCAATAAAAATGATCAGCAAGCATGAGTAATGTCTTCTCACGCCCAAAGTGACCCATCAAACCACCAGCATGTGATTCCTGCACTAAGAACAAACGCAACGACGATTCTGGAATAAATAGTTTGTTAGCTCGAAACAAATACCCATCATGTATATGATACTTATCCCATGCGTTTCTAAGAGCACACAAACGATATGGTTCATAAAAATCATTGTCAGTTGCATAAAGTGCACAAATACTCTCTAATCCAGGAATTTTAACATCAAGATTCGTTAATAGCATGTTTTTCCTAGACAAAGCATCAGCAACGATATTCTCTTTTCCTTTCTTATATTAAATGATGTACGGAAAAGATTCAATAAACTCAACCCATTTAGCTAATCTCCTATCCAAGTTTGATTGAGCTTTTAGATACTTTAAAGCTTCATGATCAGAATGTATGATAAACTCTTTTGGCCACAAATAATGTTGCCAAACTTCTAGTACACGAACAAGTGCATACAATTCTTTATCATATATAGGATAGTTCAATCTAGCACCAGTAAGTTTCTCAGAAAAATATGCTATAGGGCGACCCTCTTGCATCAAAACGCCACCAATACCTATACCACTAGCATCACATTCAACTTCAAATTGCTTTGAAAAATCAGGCAATGCAAGTAATGTTGCAGAAGAAGCAAACATTTCAATGTATCAAATGCAATATCTTGGGTTGCGCCCCACACAAATGGCACACCTTTCTTAGTCAAATCATTCAATGGTGCAGCAACAGTGCTAAAATCCTTCACAAATCGTCTATAGAATCCAGCTAATCCATGGAAACTACGCACTTGACTAACATTCATGGGAATAGGCCAATTCTGAATTGACTCAATTTTAGATTGATCTACTTCTACCCCATGCTTAGATACAACATAACCCAAAAATATGACCTTACCTTTTGCAAATGTGCATTTCTCAAGATTAGCATACAATTGATTATCACGCAACACTTGCAAAACTTGTCGGATATGATTACAATGTTCGGTTTCGTTGTGGCTATAGATAAGAATATCATCAAAATAAGCAACCACAAAACGACCAATGAATTCTCTCAAAACATGATTCATTAATCTCATGAATGTACTAGGTGCATTAGTAAGCCCAAAAGGCATGACTAGCCATTCATATAAACCAAATTTAGTTTTGAAAGCAGTTTTCCACTCATCCCCTTCTTTCATCCTAATTTGATGATAACCACTACGCAAATCAATCTTAGAGAAAATAGCAGCACCACTCAATTCGTCAAGCATATCTTCTAAGCGTGGAATAGGATTGTAGGGGTTTGTAGCATGGAAAACAAAAATTTCTATCGCATACAAACAAACAAGCCAATATCTATCTACTAGATTGTAGCAACGAGTCGATGGAATAACTTACCCTCGAAGATTCCAAAGTGTTTAACGAGAGCGGATTCTCGTGGGTGATGTAGTCGTACTCTTTCCGATCTCAAGATCGTGTAGACGATCCTTCCGCGTTGCTACGGCAGCTTCAATGGGTCACATCGCTCGGTACTCGAAGACCTTCCTCTCCCTTGTTCCAAAGAAGCGGAGGTTGTAGCACTCTCGCGATTCAAGAAGACAACGTGGTACCTAAGTAGAGGAATCCCATAGGCTTCGCCTTAAGCCGGAGCGAGTATGGTGGAGTATGAGAGGGCTATTAGTGGTCTAGAGATTAGACACACCAATTAGAAGGCTCTAAACCAGGCTAAAGCAATTAGAAGCTCTAAACCAAAACGGCTCTAAACCGGAGATTAGAGGATAGGAACTTGTGTGTCTAGAGGAGGAGGCCCCGCCTCCTTTTATAGGTGGAGGCTGGCGGCCAGGAGGAGGAGTCCTCCCCAACTCGGCCTAGGCTGGCCGGCTTGGAGGAGAGGGACTCCTCCTCCAAGTTGGTTTCAACCTCCTCTTGCTTGTTTCCCACAGTTTCTGCTTCCCACGGTTTCTGTTTTCCACGCTTCCTGTTTAGCCGTTTGACTTTCAAACTGGCAGTTTGAATTTTCAGTTTTGGAACAGCAAGAACACTTAGTAAATGATGCAATCATTCAATGACACATTCATGTACCCTCCCCCCCCCGGAGTGCCGGACAATCCGGAACCTTCTAGAACATTCCCGATGAAAACACCGAAACCATTCCCAAACTCCGAAACGGGACTTTCCTTATATGAATCTTATTCTCCGGACCATTCCGGATCACCTCGTGATATCCCGGATCCCATCCGAGACTCCGAACAACATTCGGTCTCTTTCTCATAATACCATAACTACTCAAAACAACGTCGAATCCTTAAGTGTGTCTCCCTACGGTTCGTGCATTATGCGGACATGATCGAGACACTTCTCCGAACAATAACCAATAGAGGAATCTGGAAATTCATATGGCTCCCACATATTTCTACGATTACTTTGCGATCGAATGAACCACTTACATATGATACCAATTTCCCTTTATCTCACGATAGTTTACTTATCCGAGGTTATGATCGCTTGATCTCTGCATACCTAGTTCAACCTCGTTAGATAAGTACTCTTTTCTCGCTCCCATGATATGTGATCCCTTGTGACCCGTCACATGCTTGCAAGCTAATTGGATGACATTCCACCGAGAGGGCCAGAGTATATCTATCCGTCATATGGATGGACAAATCCCACTCTTGATCCATGTGTTTCAACCAATACTTTCCGAACACTCAATGCCACCTTTATAGCCACCCGATTCACGGTGTGGTGTTTGATGTCATCAAAGCATCCATCCGTAAAGGTGATATGCATGATCTCATGGTCGAAGGAATTAGGTTACTATGTATCAGAAAGCATATAGCAATTGAACTATTGAAATGACTTGATCTTTATGCTATGCTTATCTATAGGAGTATGTCCACCATATCATTCTCCTAACGATATGATCTTGTTGTCGATAACATCTCAATGTTCATGATAGGGAAACCACAATCATTAATCAACCAACAAGCTAGTGAAGTATAGAGGCTATACTAGGGACTTCAAATTAAGTTTACAAATCACACAAGTATTAATGTTTCCTTGTTAATACTATTATAGCATGAATGTAAACATTTATCATAAACACAAAGATATAATAATAACTATATTTATTATTGCCTCTAGGGCATATCTCCAACAAGGATGACGATATCGAATAGTGATGTTATTAATAGCTCGACAATCTACACACATGCGCCATGTACCATCTTTCTTAGGAACTAAAATAACAGGAACAACACAAGGGCTAAGATAAACACGAATGTACCCTTTGTCGAGTAGTGCTTGTACTTGTTTCTGTATCTCCTTAGTTTCGTCGGGGTTGGTCCGGTAGGGTGCACGGTTAGGTAATGTGGCTCCTGGAATAAGATCAATATGATGCTCTATGCCGCGCATGGGAGGAAGTCCAGCGGGCACCTCCTCTGGAAACACATCACCAAAGTCCTGCAAAACAGTAGAGACACCAAGAGAAATAGGGGTCATGTCGTTAGAAACTAAAACCTCGCCCTTATACATGAGCACAAGCGGCATGGCACTAGGATCCTCTCGAAACTCTCTCATATCTTCCTTGGTGGCTAGCATTACTAGGTTAGGCACACTCTCTCTTTTCTTTATATCACTCTTTGTAGGCTCTATAACATCATGTACAGCTGCAACACTTTCACGGCATCCAACAGAAGCATCTTTCAAAGTCACCTCTATTTTATGTCTAGACTCATTGACAATCTGTTGTGGTGTCATTGGTTGCAGGTTAATCTTCTTGCATGTAAACTCCAAGTGATAAGTATTGGCACGGCCATTGTGTTGCACATGGCGATCATATAACCAAGGACGACCCAATAACAAATGGAAAACAGTCATAGGAACCACATCAAAATCAATAGAATCTTTGTATGGTCCTATTTCAAAATTCACTCTCACCATATGGTTTAATTTCGTCTCACCACTGTCACTTAACCACTGAATGTAGTATGGCTTAGGATGAGGCAAATAAGATAAATTCAGCTTGGCACATAACTCCTTGCTTGCAAGATTCCTGCAGCTACCTCCATCAATAATTACTTTGCAAGCTTTGTTAGGCCCAACGAGAGCTTTTGTTTGGAACAAATTGCAGCGCTGAGAGTCAACAATGGGATGCACACTAAGAATGCGTGGAGATACCACGATAGTAGGTGCATGCGCAGGAAAGGCATCCAGACCTTCCTCTTCATAATCAGCACTATGATCATCAGGATCAACATCATCTCCACTCTCATAATCTCCTTGGCCATTGACAAACATCACCTTGCGGTTTGGACAATCTCTCTGATAGTGCCCTCGACCTCCGCAAGTGTGGCACTCCACATCGCGAGTGCGTGCAGTTGACATATTCAAACCCGTACTAGTAGCAGGAGCAGCTGGTTTCTTAGCATTAGAACCAAAAGAGGGCGAGGGGACAGGCTTGGCCGCCGATGTAGTAGGGTAGCTGGTCGCTGCAGGAGGATCCATAGGAGATGGCGTGGCCCTGGGGAACCGGCTAGTGGCTGGAAAACGACATGCTTTAGCTTCCTCCATGAGCTGTGACTCGGCCTCTCTAGCATGATGCAACAGTTCGTTCATGTTCTCATACTTGTGATGACGCACTATGCTCTTTATGGGTAACCTCAAATTGTTGAGAAATCGCTGCATGGTCATCTCAAGTGATTCTCGGATTCGAGCACGTTGCATAAGCATCTCCATCTCCATGTAGTACTCATCAACTGTCAAGTTCCCTTGCTTCAATTGTGTCAACTTGTCAAAAACAGAGCGCAAGTAATTGGTGGGTATAAAACGTTCCTTCATGATACGCTTCATCTCTCGCCAAGTCATCACCGGGAGGTCATTGTCATCCCTTCTATGCTGAACAAGAGCATCCCACCAACGCAAAGCATAACCATCAAATTTTGACGCTGCAAGCTTGACCTTCTTTTCTTCAGTATACTCATACAAGCGCCAGAGCTTCTCTATCTTTAACTCCCATGTCAAATAATCTTCAGGATCAATGGAACCATCAAACTTGGGAATTGAAAATTTAGGCTTGCCCAAACCATCATCAACCGGCTGTATAGGTACACGTTGAGCACGACCTATAGGGGCAAAACCACGACCATGTAATGGTGCAGGTGCAGGATCATTAGGGCGTCCCCTGCCTAGTGGCGCAGCACCAGCAACACTGCCATCAGCTTCATCCTCGAGCTCCTCATGCATTGGTTGCTGTTGCCGTTGCTCAATAGCAAGTGTCAAGGCCTCTACGGAACGCTGCAAAGCTGTCACGTTCGTGTTGAGGTCTGTCACTTGTTTCTTGATAGTAGCCACGTCCCGAACGTTTGCTTCCAAAGTCACTTGCACGTCCTGAAGACTCTTGTCAATGGCATCTATTGTGTTGTTAAACACTAGTGTCAAATAGGATCTCAATGCTTCATATTCCCGCCAATTGACACACTCATCATCCTTCTTTTTCTGTGCTACAACATCATAAGCACTAGTAGACATGATTAGTAGATTAGTGCAATAAATAAAATCTATTTGGTGGAACACTCAATTCACTCACACTGATAAGAAAGTAGATCTTACCGTTCCAAAGTGAATAGAGATGCGTAACCAAAACAAGATCAAGACTGATGCACTGATGTGATGAAGTGAATATCAAGGGTATAGAGACGATCACAGGGCACACAGGTTATTCATGGTGGAGCTGTAGGTATGGAATCCTAACTACACCGCAGACAAGTCCTAGTGCTGATCGTTATGATAACCCAAGAAACACACACGGTGGAGATAAACGTGGCAAAGCAATTTATGAACGGGAATATTGCAATGCACAAGAGAGACGCTAGTAATAGCTAAAAATAAACAGGCACAAGATTGCTCAATCTATAACTGCTATGATCAACTAGGCCTCCAATAAAGCACACTTTGATATCTTTTTTTTGTCACGCTTGTAGCTCTATTCTCTCTTTTTTTATACTGAATCTCTTTTCCTTTTCTTTTTTTAACTATGTGACTCAATGCAAAACGAATGCAAACTAGGGGGGGGGCGGATAATCCGGTTTGTCGGGGCGAAAATTGAGCACTTTCAAAACCCTAATGAGCAGCCTGTCAGAGCAAAGCAACTAGTCTCGTGGGTTCCTAGGCACGGATGCGGTAGATAGGCTATAGCTAGGTTTGAAACACCAAAGTACGCTATGTGGACTCGGAAAAGCAGATGGAAACTTGCGGAAAACGGCGATGGTGGAGTCGGTGGAAAACAAAATCAAAACCCTAAACTTTAAACACAAACTAAAACTAGACTCCTATGAGAAAAACCTACAGATCGGATCTACGAGAAGACACGACCAGTAACTAAAACTTTGAAAATGATGCAATCTAGGCTAGGGCAAATATTTTTGTATGGCTTTTTCTGTATAGGACGAAAACAAGAAATAATCTATGGATGAATTTGTGGATGCTCACCGAGTAAACGAGGAAATCTGATACCAAGATGATATGGGGTGGCCCGATCTTCTCAACAAGCACTTGTGCATGATAGATAACTAGCCTGTATCTATGAACTCTCCCGCTTGAACCCTGATGCCAATGCAATAGCTCTCGAACCCTGCGGGATATTCACAACACCACGCTCTTAGACGCATGCCGACCATTTAACGGTAGTTTGCAATCTACTAATTCCAATGGAACAACAGATCACACTCAATTGCAGTAGATAATTCGATCACTGGGTAATTTCAGAGGTTCTAAAAAGAATCAACTCCAAAATATTTTAACGTGGTCTACCTCGAAAGAAACGCTACCCCCATCTATTTAAGAGAGATGGGGCGGCTAGGCTAAGAGTCCAAGACACAAACGACTACAACTAAGATACATGCCGACCCAAGTGGGACAGCTTTCTAGGCGCACAGGCCTGTTCCTGTCGTGGCAACATATTGGGCCTAAAGCGTGCCTCGGCATGACTCTTCTGTCGTGGCAGGATTTCAGCCACTGCGCCGCCAGAGCCTACCGTGGCGAGATTTGGCATCGTTTCTGCCGCGGAGACTCGCAGTGTTGATCCCTTCCTTTGTAGCTCCTTGCGCTTCCTCCCTCTCCTACCTCGCGCTTGCCCTATTGATCAACACACATTGATCCATGTGCTTCGCCTCCTCGCTACGTGCTATACCTTCTTTTCCAACGTACCTGATCATACAATAACACATAGACTTAGGCAGTATAAAATTCTCATTAAGTAAAACATCAGGATCATTAAGAAACAAATTCACCTGTTGTTCTAGTAGCTTAGCACGAGCTCTTGTAATTGGTCCAATCCTAATCTTATTGGACTTATCTTCGTTAGTAGCAGCTGGAACATCATCAGTAGTAACTAGGGTAGGTGTAAGTATATGGATGTCCTCATCATAATGTCTACATGTTAAAAATCTAATATTCCACTTTTGAGTTAAATAAAAACTTAAATAAAAAATTCAAATATTTTAACAACTTAAATTTAAAACTTATTTACTTCATTAATAATTCATATAAGGATAAATAAAATTTATTAATATTACTGAAATGAGTAAATTAAGTTTAATAAAAAGTATTAATCTTAAATATTATGAAGTTTTAAGGTTTAAAACCTTATAAAAATCTTTTTATTAAATTATCTTCAACATTAAATGAAGATTTTATTCTAAAAGATTTCCATTTATAATAAAACATTAAAGGGCAACTTATGAATACACCAAACCTTTTCTAAAACCATGTTAACCCCAACTTACAAAAACTGCCGCAACATTATATAAATCCATAAGTAGTTAAGTAATAGTATGTTTTTGGATTATAAACTATACTCACTCATCTATAAAAAAATAAATGATATTACTCCATTATAGAATTAAGCAACCATTACACCAAGTAAAAGGATAACCAATCTTAAGTAACCTAAAGGAAACATTTCAGATACACAAAGTACAAATGTTATAAGTATGATACTTTCAAAGCTATCTATATTTTAAGTTAACTTTAGTCTCCCAGAATCTAAATATAATACAATAAAAATTACTATATATTTTATAGTTAACTTTGGTCTGAAGTAGTTAAATTATAAAGCAACTCAATCCAAACCATTTGAGCAAACAAATAACATCAACCACCACTAACCCAACCACGAAGCTTGTTTAGACCTTAGAAGAGAAACCTTTTCTTCGAAGGTTATTCTTTTTGCCACTTCAAACAAGAACTCTTGTATAAGCAATCTTAACTAATATGTCTTAAGTATATATACTTTACTACTACATTGCTCATAACCACTTATAAGTTCTAATAGAAGCACAAATATGAAACTTAACTAAAAGAACCACACATCCCAAGGTAACCATTTCCGGAATCCAAACCCTAGGACAACGTTATCCCCGGGATTTTCGTTTAGAACGTGCATCACATTACTTATGCATAAAAGCATATTGCTTCTTTAAACATTAGTCCTTACCGGACCAATGATGCTAATTTCAGATTTTGGATCTTATACTGACTCGAAGACCGTGAGTGCATAATCTTGCAATCACAAAAGGCAAGTTCACACTTGCTCATGTCCTTTGTTTATTTTCTGTAAAGTATTTTACAAACTAGTGTTATCCTCACCTGCATTTGAAAAAGGTCAGAAAACACTATTTTCAATAATAATGTGAACCATTGATTACTGATCCAGGGTGATCAGTTAATCTATTAAATCTGACAGTTGAAATAACACTGTTCAGAACTATATCACCTAGGACTTAACAATCAATGTCGCCGGTGATTCTTGCGCCGTATATTACGTGTTGACCATGAGATTTGGAATGGGATGGAGAAGTCAGTTGTAGTTTCTTCCTCTCGCATGAAGCCGGATGTGCAGGTCGTGGCTGTTATCCTCGTAGCGTGCATATTAATTGGTAATTCGTAGAGGATATGCAGCATATGGGTGGGAACCCTCATCGTCCCATGATAGTTCTGGCATCTAACGGTTTGTACAAACCATTGTCGTAATTCGTTATGTGGCCATGGTGTACACCAAGGAGGCATGCGAGGTCACGAAGGGGGCAGTGATTGGCTTGGATCATCTTCTGGGCCCCACAGCATGGAATTGTGGATGGGAATAAGCTGCCCGGTTGTGCAACAAAGAGTTGATCTCTCATGGGTAAAGTAACGCACCTCTGCAGAGTGTAAGAACTGTAACTTGTTACTCCCTGTTCCGGGAAGGAGCTGCAAACGCAGCGGGAAAGGAACTCCATGAAAGTTCTGGTAAACCCGTGAAGGCTGACGGACATAGCTTTTCAGAATAAAAGCAACATTTGAAGAAATGTTTATGAAAACTTGCATTGCCTACGACCTACGGTCTGTGGCTGTAGTTATAGTGCATCAAACCCTCCTTTTCTAGTGAATTTGCTGAGTACGCTCGTACTCAAAGTATCTTCTTAACCCTTGCTAGATTATGAAGCCGTAATAGACAACAACCACATCAAGTTATGCTCCAGGATTTATCCTGCAAAGCTAAAAGCTCTTCAATAAAGTCAAGGAAGTCAACATATACATCAACTCAAGTGAAGAAAAAGTTACTGATTAGATAGGAATATAATTTCTTGCCAAAAAACCTAATTCTGTAGTGTATTGCAATAGCAGCAATGCCAATTCCTTAGTTATATACTAGACTTAATAGTATACTAGTTCTTGCGTTGTTTATCTTTGATTCTTCTCAGTAAGAAGTTATTTCTCTCTCTTTAACCTAGAGTGTTCTCTGGATCTTATGTAAAGATTGAGTTGTAACCTTTAGCCATGTATTGGACCCGCTGTGTTTCTGTTGTGCCATTCTAAGGGATATAATACTAGTGAACGGTGTTTCATTGGTGTTATGTCAATGACTATAGTATACTACATCATGCAGTGGTATGCTGGGTCACCGCATACAAAATGCATAGCATTACTTATGCATACCTACATATTGCTTCTTTAAACATTAGTCCTTACCGGACCAATGATGTTGTCTTTAGATATTGGATTTTCTATTGTCTCGAAGACCGTGAGTGCATAATCTTGCAATCACAAAAGGCAAGTTCACACTTGCTCATGTCCTGTGATTATTTTCTGTAAAGTATTTTGCAAATCTAGTGTTGTCATTCAAAAAGGTTATAAAACACTATTTTCCTAATAATATGATTATAGGTTATTTACCATGAGGTGATAACCTACTATGAAAGTTATAGTGGTAAAGGAACATATTATCTAGGACTTAACAACCAATGTCGCCAGTGATTCCTGCGCCGTATATCACGCGTTAACCATGAGATTTGGAATGAGACGGAGAAGTCAGTTGTATCCTTTTCCTTCCGTATGTAGGCAAGACGACCTTAATGTGATGCTGTGTTTCCTTGCGAGGATCCAGCATATGGGTGGGCACTCTTAGGCCCCACGGTTTTGGTGTTTAGATTATCTATGAGTGGCTGCCAGAGGTATAGTCATCCCTATATGGAACTTTCCAGGGGCATCACCAGCTCATAGAGTCTTCGGGAACTCATCATGGTTATAGCTTACCCGGGAGGGGACTTAACGGATGTGTAGTCAGCCCTGGAGGATCGTGCAGACATGCAGGGTCGCGGAGAGGGCAGTGATTGGCTTGGATCTTAGTCTGGGCCTCATACCAAGGAAGTATAAACGGGTTGGCCGCTCGGATGTGCAACAAAGCTAAGATCTCTCAAGGGTAAAGTAACGCACCTCTGCAGAGTGTAAGAACTGTAAATTGTTACTCCCTGTTCCGGGAAGAAGCTACGAACGCGGCAGGAAAGGAACTCCATGAAAGTTCTGGTAAACCTGTGAAGGCTGACGGACATAGTTTTTCAGAATAAAATCAACCTTTGAAGAAATGTTTTCGAAAACCTGCATTGCCTACGACCTATGCATGGTCTGTGGCTGTAGCTAGTGCATCAGATACTCCTTTCTAGTGAACTTTCTGAGTACGCTCGTACTCAACGTATCTTCTTAACCCTTGCTAGATTATGAAGCCAATAAGACGACGTCTACATCAACTTATGCTCTAGGGAATCATCATCAACAGCTCAAGTTCTTCAATAAAGTCAAGGAAGTCAACATACACATCAACTAAAGTGAAGACAAAGTTGCTAATTAGATAGGAATATAACCTCTAGCCATAGAATCTACTTCTGTAGAGTATTGCAATAGCATCAATGCAACCAAATAGTTAGATGCTAATTTTATTAGCATGATATTTATGAGTTGATTATTTATGATACTTCTTTGTTAGAAGTTTCTTTCTTTATTTTTAACCTAGAGTGTTCTCTGGATCTTTTGTAAAGAGTCGAGTTGTAACCTATAGTCATGTCTTGGACCTGCTATGTTTCTGTTGTACCACTCTGAGGGATATAATACTAGTGAATGATGTTTCATTGGTGTTATGTCCTGTAGTATACTACATCATGCAGTGGTATGCTGGGTCACCGCAAGACACCTCTCTGATCAATAACCAGCAGTGGAAAAGGGTATGTCCATATTGGTTCCCACACATTCAACGAATTTCTTTTAGCGGTTGAACCACGATGTTGAGGATTCAATTAATTCGGTATCTGATTCCCTTTTTTCGCTATATATTACTTATCCCATATTCAATCATCGGTATTACCATATATACCTAGTTTAATCTTGTTACTGGCAAGTTCCATTTTACTCGTTCTGTGGTGTAGGATCCCCTTGATTAACGCATTATTCACATGCTTGCTAGCTTTAGGATCAGGAGCGAAGCCAGGATTTGAACTTGGGGGGGGGCGATGAAAACCTATGAGCTAGGTAACTCCCGTCGGTGGAAGGGCACCCCCAAAATAGATAGCACGAAAGCGACCACAAAGCCTCAAGGTGGTTGAGACTCTTATCGTCGAATATACCCTATTCATTTGTTTTTAGGAATGGTTTACAAAATAATGGTGTATACCGGTAGACCACTATGGCACTGCTAGGGTAAAGTATCCTAAGGTACTGAGTCGAACAAAATTGGATATCATCATCTGTTCGATTGTAAGCTAATATGCATATATATTAAAATATATAATATCAAGAACGTTGTAACTCGTAAGAAAATCGTCATATGTTGGCAACAATATAGCTATTTTTTTAGAATGTTAAAATATACCTAGAAAGTTACCATCGCCTGAACCCAAATTTACATCACTTGGCCAGATCCGAGAGCAATCTAACATATTGTTTCTCATGGTTTCGGAACTAACAAAGTACAACTAAACTGAAGGCACCAAGCAAAATAAATTTGATTAGATCAGATTAGGCTATTAGAGTACTATGTACAAAAAAGAGTACAATTGTGAAAATGCTCTTCCAACGCTCCCGCACGCCCGTGCCACCTCCGCCCCAGATCTAGCCTCTCCGGCCCCCCTCCTCCCCTCCGTCTGGCGGCCTTTCTAACCGAGAGAGGAGTGGGGACCCGTCTTTTTCATCGTTTGCTTTTGTAGGTATATTTTCTCTTGGTTTTGTCTTCCTAGCGCCATCGGAGAGATGGTGGCGATGATGACGTGTTGGAATAAGGTCTCTCCGGCCTATCCCTACATCGTAGGCGCCTATTTTGGAGTCAACGAAGGGCCCGTGAGCGTTAGCATCGCCAGATCTGTTGATTCTTTTCGGATCTTGGCAATTGGTGTGTCTATCAAGGGGACTTATTCTGGCTATGGGGATCTACGGATCGCCAATGAGCTTCATTGACAGTTACTTCTTCCTCTTTATCTCTGGGACGGATGTGGTTTTCTAGACCTCCTCGGCGATTTCTCGTCCGCAATCAACAACGTCAGGCCAGCTCAGGGAGGAGCGACAGCGACGGCGCGCCGTCGACACGGTCTGGAGGTTGACGAAGGGCATCTCGAGGATTTTGTTGTAATTTTAATTTTTCTTGTGATGCTTTGTATTGCCGTACGTTTATTTTAATGTCGGGGTTCTTTTCGCGAAAAAAGAGTACTATGTACAATAGAGTGTACCGTGACTAATCTAGTGGTGAATTAACATGGTGTTGATGTTGGCGCACGGTAAGAGGGCAGAAGATTAGATGCCGCAGCCATACTACCTGGTAGCCTGGACAAGTTGGCAATGAAGGCCCCGCATCGTTGCCAGTAGGTTTCCTCGCACCTTGGCAAACAAGATTGATCGATGGAGGATATGATTAGGCGAGAGCGGAAGGGGGTAAAATGACCAGGCTTCCACGCCACGATCGGTCATTACTTGTACATGGGTTCTAGTACTCCCTTCCTTTAAAAATATAAGATGTTTTAGGTTTGTGAAGTAAATGTATCTAGACATCTTTTAGCTTGTAGATGCATTTGAACTTATACACTAAAAGGTGTCTAAATATATTTGCTTCATTAACCTAAAACATCTTATATTTCCAAACAGAGGAAGTAGATGGGTTATTCTTTTTACCTGGTGGGCTTCAATTCATTCAAAATTAATAGAATTTGAGCTTAAGTACTGTATGATAGTTAGCAACGGCCATTAGTACATACGCACAAGCTCTAATACGACTAATGCCATATGTAAATTCTTGAGGAGGGCCAAAGGTTAATGGGGGTCCGACCCCTGCTAGCCCCCTTGTCTCTATCCATGTTTAGGATGCTACACTACTTAGATGGTCTAGAGATATCTCTCGGTCACTTGGAGGGACAAATTCCAATCTTGATTCATGCAACTCATAAAGTACTATCGGCTGAAAACCATTTTATAATCACTCAACTACGAAGTGACGTTTGATGTCCACAAAGTATCCCTCTGGTTCTAGGGAGTAACACAATCTCATGGTTTAAGAAAATGATACTTGACATATACAAAAGCGATAGCAATCAAACTAAGTGACACGATCAAATGATATGCTTATTATTGGGTTTGTCTATCATATCATTGTCCTAATAAAATGATCCCATTATCAAGTGACATTACATGTCCACTTAGTAAACCCTAACCATCACTTCACTAACGAACTAGTCCATAAGAGGCTTACAAGGAACACGATGTTATTTATAATCCACACATGTATTTAGTTTCTGGTACATACAATTATAGCATGGATAATAAATACTTATCATGAACATTGTATATAATAATAACAACTTTATTATTGTCTCTTGGGCATATTCCCAACAACACCTACCAAATCAAATCCCTTCTTTGTGAAGGAAATCTTGGGATATAGACCTTGGAGACTTTTATGGTTTTCCTCTTTTATTCTTTATCTCTTATTTCCCCAATAGTTTCTAAAGATTTTGCGGAATTTGCGAGTGGACGACTTGCCATTGCATTATGTGCATCGTTTTGAGCTCTCTATGAAGAATCAGTTTGTGAAAGCATGTGAGCTTTTTACTCTTGGGTTCTTGGAACCTAGAACTTGTTCCCCAAGATTGTTCCTCTCAGGTTCTTGGAAACCTAGATGGTGTTATGTCCTTGGTAGTGTTCCTTGGGAGCCTCCAATTGAGTTGTGGAGATTGCCCAAAGCTTGCACGGGTTTGGTGACTGCCCTCAAGTGACCCATAGTGTATTGGGGTTCCACCCTAGGTGGTGCGCATTCAGGGTAATAAGGTGAGCCTTGGTAACTTCAGTGAGTGGTGCGCATTTGCATCTTGAGGTAAGGCCTTGTGTGGCGTTTGGTGTGCATCGAGCCACCACACCTCAAGATGAGTCTTTTCTGGTGTTCAGAGAGCATTACGTTGTTGCACCTCTCCAACAGAGATTAACGTCTTTAGAAGTGAACTTTAGGATAAAAGCATTGTCTCTACGTGATTACTTTTATACCTAAGATATTTACTTATGTACTTCATTTTTTTCTTGATTACACTCTATAAGGTGTATTAGTCATATAGAAGAAGCGTCAGACGACACACAATGCTGCAAAGCGGCATGTTTGCTGCCAACAAGTGGTGGCAGCTCCTCAAAATATCAAACACTATTTTTTTTCCATTCATGCCTAAAGCAACGACTGTGGGAAGCTAAAGCTATCGGTCTTGAAGATACCCGCTAAGCGCCACCTATCATACTCCTCTAATATCTTTGCTCTGATTGTCAACACCGTCGAGATGGCTCCGCTGAATACCCCATCATTCGAGTGCCTCTAGATGCATTGACTTATGCACTTCACTATGCGATAGCCTTCGTGGTTGAAGTTATGTATCTTGCTATCACTCAGTTGCTCATCCTACAAGCATAAGTTGTTGGTGCACTTAGTTGAACCTATCATATTTAGATTTTATGCTTGATAAATTGAATGTTATTTTTATTCCACAATTATTAGAGCTAAATTTGCAATTGGTTTAACTCACCTATTCACCCCCTCTAGGCGTATTTTCACATACCAATGGCCAATTAAGTGGAGGTAAAGCTTTGAGCGGAAACCATATTGAAAAGACCCCACTCCATCATACTACTCTCCTAGTGTTTTTATTTTTTCACTCTTTGGTACCTTGATGCCAACAGGTAGAAAAAATAGTGTTCAAGGGATGGTCAGTTAAAAAGGCTTTGCAAGGGGAATATCAAACTTTCAGGGTTACATGTCTTGCATAGATATTATTGTATCTTAATGTTGCTTGTAAACTCTATCATTTTGTATTTGCTACTCTATACTACATTTTTCATGCATTTTGTTTACTATATCATAGAGCATGCAATCATTTTGGTTCACCACACTTGTGTGTGTATCCTTACTTTCTTTATCATGTAAAGAGTAAAATCACATGTCCTAATCATGTACACTGAGATTTCATTCTTATTGCATGTCGCCTATTTGCATTTCGAAAGCAAATTAAATAGCCCTACAGTTCAGGTTAAAAAAAGCAAATTAAATTATGCATATATTTATGGGAGCTCATTATCTAGGACCCCCAAAGAGATTTAGGATGATTATTCATGACAAGACAATTGAGTAGTTAACCATTATTGCAAATGTCACAGGTTTTAGTTCAAAATATTTATATCATAACATGTGGATCATTTCAATGATATGTGGATCTTTCAAAATGCAAAGTGGATCAATGCCTTTGATGACCCTTAAAAAGTTAGAAAATTGTATTCGCTACCCTTTAATGTAATTTATGTTTTCTTGAGTCATGGGTAGATCGTCCTATCAAGAGGGGAACTTTGAAAAGCAGGGAGACATAATCCCTTGCAAGTTTCCACAAAGATATCCATTCAAATCGACCATAAAGTTTCCAAACTCCAACTTTTCCAAATACCCGAAGGGACAAATCGGTGATCCCTAGAGAAATATGTGTGAAATGGAGATGGCGTGTCCCTAGGGATCAATACAAATCCTACCCGTTTTAGTATTCTTTTCATAGATTGGTTTGCAACTTTCACTAGTTGAGGTAGAATGCTAAGAATGGTTGGCAGTACTTCTGTTATTCGGGCTATTTTGGAAGACATAAAATAAATTGTGCTTTCAAGGTATTAGACCAGGAGTTCCTTCTAACGTTGTTTTTACACCATTTTCTTTTTCAGAAAATTTGTGCTTCAAATACTACTACTTCTTCCGACCCATATTAATTGATTCAACTTTGTCTAGATTAAGTTGAGTCAACTAATATGGATCGGAGAGAGTACTACATGGTGCTAGCAAAATAGCTAGGGTGGCGCAGGAAATCTATGGCTAGAATCCCTTGAGAAGGAGACCGACAAATATGACAAGAACCCTTGAGAAGGAGTGTGCATTGCTTTCATAACTAGAATACATTTGTGTTCTTACTACTAGTGTCTCGTGCTTTGGCTGTTTGGCATGAGGCAGGGTTTCCCCAGCCTCAAGTCCTGGAAATATGGTGGCTTGGGAAGCACTAAGGTCATTCCAATTTCGTAATGAAAACGGCAACCTGTGGGTTTCCCTTTATCTAAACAGAATATATGTAAAATCCATGTCTATGTTTACTAAAAAGAATATACGGACGATACTATAGTGATACTGGTTTTTATGGAGGCATTACAACATGATTTCCCCCGGATGTCGACAATTATAAGCCCCCTCGATGGTACAATTTGCTTAAAATAGAAATCTCTCGACACCAACCACCACATGCCAAAGCGTCGATCAAACGAGTCCGGTGAAAGCTGAATCACATCCTCGGATCCTCCCAATGTAGGAGGAGTATGAAATCAGATCACATCTGCCAACTAGTAGGTCATCCTCTCTCTCCTCTTTTCTGGAGTGTCATGTCCTAGCCAGTCCGCGTGGATCTGCTCTCCTCCACGTATTTCGTTTGCCGCATGATACACAGTCGGAATTTGTTTCCAACTTTTTGTGTATAGAATCGGAGTTTGTTCACCTGAACCTACGCAATCTCTTCTTTGTCGTCGTTCCTCTTTCAGACCGTGAGCGTCGCAAGTCTGGACTTCCGAGATTGTATCTTCGGCTTCTAGCAGTCTAGTCATCCTTGTTGTTCTGGGATGCACATGTCACCGTTCGAATGGGCAGCTTGTAACAGGACGGCAAATGAAAAGCACCCGATGGCTCCACGCGTCCTGGGAATTATTGCCTGGCGCCGAAGCAAAGCCGCATCCATCCATCCTCCGGCACCAAACTGTTTTGATGCAGCCGAGCGAACAAAACAGAAACTCATCCTCCCAGGCCGTTACCCTCACGACACGACTCGCCGTGGTGTGCGCGCTGCTCGTTGCCCGGCCGAGTTTTTATCGCAGGATTCTGGTAACAAAAGCCAAGAAGGATATGGGAAAACAATAGCCACGTCCCGCCCCGCCCCGCCCCGCCCGTCCCAGCCTAATACCGACGGGCGAGCGTAAGGGGGAGTCCTTGGTCCTTGCGGAACTTGTCGCGTAAGGGGGCGTCGGGATCGCCTCGTACGGCGTCGACATCCCCTTCACATTCACAAGGCCGAGCGAGAGCGGCCGGCCGGCGCCCGGCGGGGGAGGCCGACAGCCAGCCAGCCAGGGAATACAAATACGCCCACGATACTACTCCGATTCCCCCCGAGCTAGCAGCATCAGCCTAGGCGCGTAGCGTAACGTACCAATCGTGCGCGCATAAGTTCCTCTTCCTCCGATTCCCCCGAGTCGATAGAGAAATCATTCCTCCGTCTCTCCGAGGCGGAGCCCCGACTAAAAGGTGCGCGCCTCCCTGGCGCCATCGCCACCCGCCTGCTTCTCTCTCATAATTGCTCTCCGTCGGGAAGCCTCGCCGTACGTTCTGCCCTGCCCCCCGCGCCACCAGATCCCCGCGACGCGAAAACACCCGTCCTCCTAGGGGAAAGGAAAAGGTGGTGCCGGTGATCTCGGCAACAATAACGGTCGATGCAGCCACCCAAATGGAAGATCGTGGAGGGCGGGATCGGCGGCGGCGACCAGCGCCGGCGGTGCGTGGCCGCGTCGCTGTCCATGCTGATCGCGGCCACCCTGGCCTTTCTCGCCTACGTCGCCTTCTTCCCGGACGACGGCGCCGGCGGGGTCTACCGGTGGTGGACTTGCCAGGATTGCGGGGGCGCGCTGGGAGAGTTCCCGGCCGACGAGCCCGCGGCGGCCGCTGGGCCTACCGCCGCCGGCGGCGGCAGCCGTCGCCACACGCCGACGACGCTGTCGCACATCGTGTTCGGCATCGGCGCCTCGGCGCGGACGTGGGACCAGCGCCGCGGGTACGCGGAGCTCTGGTGGCGGCCGGACGAGATGCGCGGCCACGTCTGGCTGGACGAGCAGCCCGTCAGCCCCTGGCCGGCCAAGACGTGCCCACCCTACCGCATCTCCGCCGACGCCTCCCGGTTCGGGGACCGGGCGTCCGCTTCCCGGATGGCTAGGATCGTGGCGGACTCGTTCCTCGCCATCGCCGCGGAGCTGGCAACAAACGACACTACCGCAACCGCAACCGCAACGGAGGAGGCGAGGTGGTTCGTGATGGGCGACGACGACACGGTGTTCTTCCCGGACAACCTGGTGTCCGTGCTGCGCAAGTACGACCACGAGGAGATGTACTACGTCGGGGCGCCGTCGGAGAGCGTGGAGCAGAACGTGATGCACTCGTACGGCATGGCCTTCGGCGGCGGCGGCTTCGCCGTGAGCTACCCGGCCGCCGCGGAGCTCGCCAGGTCCATCGACGGCTGCCTCGACCGCTACCCGCTCTTCTACGGCAGCGACCAGCGCGTGCAGGCCTGCCTCAGCGAGCTCGGCATTCCGCTCACCCGCGAGCCAGGATTCCACCAGGTCAGTGACCATCATATCCTTCCCTCCGCAGTTCAACTTAAAGTTCGTTCATTCTTTTTTTTATTTTTACTCAAGAAAATGTTCCGCGTTCAATCGAAACCTTTACTGTATTTTTTAAAATTATAAATCCTCATGCTACAAGGTAAAGACCTACGTACCCAAAACCTGATTTCTTTTCCTCATTTCCTGTGCCTCCACCGATCTTTCTGAAAACAGCTTGCGAACAAAAAACAAACACTAGTGGAGCTTGTGTTGCCGATGCAAATTCAGCTCGGCTAGTTCCACTCATAGGGGGCAGGCAGCTATGGTTAGGTTTCTCTGCACATCGGCCTGAACCAAAACTTTTTAGACCGTCTCTTCGCCAATAGGACTTCGATTTGTACTGCCAAAAACAGAACACAGCAGCCGAAGAAGATCTTGTAGTACTAGCTTTTACTAGAATCTTTCCGTTTTCTCAATGGCAAGCACAAAAGCATCTACCAGTTGATGGAATGGAACCTTTCACTGGATCGAAGCCGACTGGCTGTGTGGACGACAATACGAAGGTACATGGCCAGCGCGGAAGCACGGACAAGACGAAGGACCCAGGGCTGGTCCTTGGAGCGGCACAGCTCTGCCGCACACCATGTGGCGCGGGTATCTAGCAGGACAAGTGTCCACAGGACAGAGGGCGACTCGACCTAGCTAACCACCACCAGATCACCTCAACCAAAACGACAGCCACATACTAGGAGTAGCCTTTTTTCTTTGCCGGGCACCACACTGCACCACCACCTTTTCAACCTCCTTTGCCTGCCTCACGGTCCACACGGGGCAGCGCCCGTAGAAGATGAAGCCGGAGGAAGGAAAGATGCCGTAGATATTATTTTTGCTTAGGGTGCTCATCACCACATAGTGGTAGAAGAACCCAGTTGCCTATTAGAACATCTCCATCAGCGTCCCCAAACGGTCAGCAGTGGCTTTGGCGAATTCTGTCTAAACTGCCGATGGTTTGGAGAGGTTTGTCCACATCGACTACCCCTAATGATTCGCGTCCGAACCATTTTGTGCTAAAACTTGATTTTTATAGATATTTTCCCTAGGACACATCTTTTATTCTAGGAAATAAAAACTACATGGACTTTCCGGTGTCAAAGTCGGCTTGATCCCTCGCTGCCGCCCTTGCCTCCACGGCCTCGCAGCGCACATGTGCCACTGCCTAACGGCGCTGGAGTCTTACCATGGACATGTGCTCTTTGTTCAGGGACGACACCGCGTTACAGAGGTTGCTCTCCGCCCTATGCACTCCTTCCGTCGCTGTCGATGAGGACTCTGCCTCGCCTCTTTCCTTTGTTCCCATTGCCCGCAGCTCCACCAGCACGTCTCCATGCTCGATGTAAGGCCGTTGGACGTGGTTCTCTAGCCTTGCTGCTTCGCGGAAGCGCGCCTGTGTCCGCCTCATCTCATTAGTGCGGCAAAAGGCATGTACCCCCTCCGAGCGTGATGACTAGATGTTGGCGAGGAGCACCCACTGGTCGATTGGCTCCTCGGCCTACGCGTAGTAGTCGACAAAGTCAAAGTTCTCGTCTCCACCCACCTCATCGGTGGCGTCAACCTCCCATGCCTCTTTTCCACGAACTTCTCTGGTAGTGGCTCCGGCGATGGGGGCAGCGAACGTGAGCGGTTGCTGAGATCTAAGCCCAATCGGTGGGATGGCGACGAGGCATGGTGAGTGGTGTGGTGAGCCTTCTACTCGGCTGCCTCCTTTTATAGCCGATGATAAGAAGAGGACGGGAACTTGATAGAAGCAGTGGCAACTTGCTGGAAACGAAATGAGCAACGGGAAGGCGGGTGGCGAAGGCGAGGTGACGCCGGCGTCTCGAGATGAGCCGTCGTGAGCGTGTGCCTTCCGTTGCTGCCAAGGGAGCCCATGCGGCCAATCCAACATGGCGCGCGTTGCCAGCAGCCTCAACCCATTCCTACCGTGCCAGAGGCAGCAAGGGACTATGGGACAGATTGACAGATGGTCTAATCTGCCCAGCAGTGATTGAGGCATTGGTGCGGACTTTTTTTAGCCGCAACTCTCAAAGCCCGTTGGCGGACGGGCTTGGTAGCGCCCATGGAGATGCTTTTGGTCCCATATATGTGGATCTGTTCTGCTTGGTCGCCTAAATTGTCAGAGTCCGGAGAGAGGAAGGGATATGAGAATTAGGGATGTACTTCCTCCGTTTAGAAATATAAGACATTTTAAATTTATGAAATAAATGTATCTAGACGTCTTTTAGTGTATAGGTTTACTTCAAACCTTTACCAATCTATACACTAAAAAAATGTCTAAATACATTTGATTCATAAAGTTAAAACGTCTTATGTTTCTGAACAGAAGGAATAGCTCGTTCAGGACTTCAGGCCGTAGGTGTGGCGGCTTTAGTTTTACATGGAGCCACCGAGCGCATTACGCGCGTATACATCGTGGTAATTACCTCCATCGTAGGTCAGAGAGTGCCGATGTTTGTGTGCGCACGATCGACGGCGCCAAGGGAAAGCTGATTCGCAGCACCACCATTTGTGACCCCAAGTCGTTGATGCTGCGAAAGGCCACCGGCAGGGGGAGTGGTGGTCCAAGGCCGTCCACTTTCCCTAGCGCACAGACAAAGCCAACGGTGTACGTTCTCGCCGAGCCAGGTGTCCCGCCGTCGTTTTCTCGTGACGCGTTTACGCCGCCACGGTAACACCAACGTAGGAGTAGTTTACTTCCTTTTATTGCACGGTGAGTAGTAGTTTATAATTCCTGTAGACCACTTTCCGTTTCACCTTTCCGAACCTTGCGCCGTTGCTCCCAGATCTAACCGATGCCGCTTTTGTCGCGTGTCGCGCTCCCTTCCGCCTTTTGTCCCCTGCCCTTTTTTAAATCTCTGATGAAGCTCCACCTGGCAACTGGAGTCTACCGGCTCCCGTTTGAATACATGAGGATAGAAAGATAAGCACATGCATTTTATCTCAGGGTAACATGGATTAGTACCTTTCTAATAACACGACGTTTTTTAACTGATGATGATTTGGTGCAGGTGGACGTCCGGGGCGACGCGTACGGGATGCTGGCGGCGCACCCGGTGGCGCCGCTGGTCTCGCTGCACCACCTGGACCACATCGAACCCATCAGCCCCTCCGGCCGCACCCCTCTAGACGCCGTCCGGCCGCTGGTGCGCGCGTCCCGGCTCGACCCGGCCCGGCTGCTGCAGCAGGCCTTCTGCTACCAGCACGGGCCGGGGTACGTCTGGTCCGTCTCCGTCGCGTGGGGGTACACGGTGCAGATCTACCCGTGGGCCGTGGCGCCGCACGAGCTGGAGGTGCCGCTGCAGACCTTCAAGACCTGGCGGACCTGGGCCAACGGGCCGTTCGTGTTCAACACCCGGCCCCTCATGCCCCTCGACAGGCCCTGCTCCCGCCCCACCGTCTTCTTCCTCAGCCGTGCCCGGAACGACACCGGCCGGGGAACCGTGAGCGAGTACGCCAGGCACGCCGGCAAGTCGGAGAAGGATTGCGACCAGGCCAGCTTCCGCGCCGCCTCCACCGTTCATACCGTCAAGGTGTTCGCTCCCAAGATGAGCCTGAACGCGTGGAAACGGGTAATGACATCGGGTTTTTCGTTGTTCTCTTATGCTGCCTTGTACGCAGATATCCATGTTAATCTTGAGATTGTACCGTGACTTGTTTCAGGCACCAAGGCGGCATTGCTGCAAGACGAAGAGGACGCGGCTGGGCACGGTGCTGGAGGTACGGATACGCTACTGCGGCCGAGGAGAGCTCACCACGCCGTAACTAAGCAGCTCTGCTTTGCCTTCGCCGAGACACCCGCCCACACGACGGAGAGTAGGATGCTACTGATAATAATTTGGATTGCAATGGGTGAATCATGCTCTCCGTGATCGTAGGGACGCAGAAACTAGCATCGTAGGGACGCAGAAACTAGTTTCTGCTCCCCAACCAGCAGTGCTTAGTAACGTAGACTGTACATATTCCTGCTGCCTGCTAGTGCTGGACGAGATCGTCTTCAGTGATATCAGATGGCTCTATATGACTCACCCGGACACATGTATGTACGAAAGAGAGAGGTGCGCTATTTATGGTTCGGGCATATGATGATCTCGTGTATACTTGCTATTGTACAGAGCTAGTTCTTCTGGTTAGATGGAGGCGATTGGCTGATTCTGATATGTAAATGTGGGTGAAGCCGTGCAGGCAATAGCAATGAATAGGATCCGGCTGTTTTCCAGGTGTTTGCCTCTTTCCTTTATGTTTTTTAGCAGAACGAACAGAGACTTCACTACTCAATTGGCATAATGTTTACATGAATACTACCCATCTCGGTAGGAGGGTCTACGAAACAGCTAAAGAAGTTTGCTGTTCGAGCCATGTGATGCGCCTCCTTACTTGCTTCTCATCGTTCGTGGAAAAATTCCACTTGATGAAAAGATTTCTTCCTAGTTTTTTTTTAACGAAGGCAAAAGCTTTGTCTTATCCATTAATTAAGAAGAAGGTGCCTAGTTAATTAGCGGAAAACCGGGCGAAAACCATACAACAAACACCAACACCACAAAGCAACCCCACTCAAGACCCACAATCAAAGAAACAAACGAACAACGCACCAACGCACTCGCCGAGATAGTCGACTTCCCATCCATGCCGGAGAGTAGACGCCGTAGCCACTATGAGAGGAGTAGACACGGGGCACTCCAATGTAGTTGAAGAAGACAAAACCCTAGAAAAACTGCGCCAGGTCGACCTTGTCGCCCACACGACCCAAGATCCATGTCCACTGCCAAAGCTTCGGGGCCGCCGCCCCGACATCCATCTGCTCTGCAACACCGATCGGACCACCAACACCACCTTCCGGGACCGCCATCGCGACATACCACGCTCGTACTCGAGCCACGACGCCGCACGACCCAGCCACCCGCGGTCCAAACCGCACGAAGTAAACCGCTCGCAGACCACGGCCGCCATACCAACATCCGGAGCGGCCGCCCCGACGTAACAGTCAACCGTCTCCTCTGAGGCGCGTCAACCGAGCCGATAACCTCGTCGCGCTAGCGACACAAGATCGTCACCCAAACCATGGGAGAAATCGCTCTGCCACATGAAGCTTTTGTTCGCCATGGATACCGAGGCCGCCGCCTCTACTTGCAAAAAACATCCACTCGAGGTCGCCGCCCCGACATCCACCAACCTGACGACAAGAGAAGCAAATGCCAACAATAAAATAGGCCCTCCAAGACGACGCCTTCAAGAAGGTAGCACGACGTAGCCGTCGCCCCCGCCCGTCCGGAAACCAGAGCTAGGGATTTCTCCCGGAGATGCCAAAGTCCCACAAGGGCGTAGAAGGAGCTCCACGGCAAGCGCCTCCAAGAAGGGAAACGACGCAGGAGCGCCATCGCTGTCGGCACCGACAATTTGGTACTAAGCTTTCGCCCGGGACTCCTTCACGACCTCAAAAACATGGTGCTAGCACAACTTCTCCAGGTCGACATTCACCAAGCACCACCTCGTGACGAATCCTGTTGGAGATATGCCCTAGAGGCAATAATAAATGTAGTTATTATTACATCTTTGTGTTTATGATAAATGTTTACATTCATGCTATAACAGTATTAACCAGAACACTAATACTTGTGTGATTTGTAAACTAAATTAGAGTCCCTGGTAAAGCCTCTTCATAATACTAGCTTGTTGATTAATAGATGATCATGGTTTCTTAATCATGAACATTTGAGATGTTGTTAATAACAAGGTCATATCATTAGGAGAATGATATGATGGACATACTCCTATAGATAAGCGTAGCATAAAGATCAAGTCATTTTAATAGTTCAATTGCTATAAGCTTTCTGATACATAGTAACCTAATTCCTTCGACCATGAGAGCAAGCTAATCACCATCACCGGAAGGATGCTCTGATGACATCAAACACCACACCGTAACTGGGTGTCTATAAAAGTGGCATTGAGTATTCGGAAAGTATGGGTTGAGGCACATGGATCAAGAGTGGGATTTGTCCATCCATATGACAGATAGATATACTCTGGGCCCTCTCGGTGGAATGTCATCCAATTAGCTTGCAAACATGTGACTGGCTCACAAGGGATCACATATCACGGGAACTAGAAAAGAGTACTTATAGGTAGCGAGGTTGAACTAGGTATGCAGAGATACCGACGATCAAAACCTCGGATAAGTAAACTATTGTGAGACAAAGTGAAATTGGTATCATATGTAAGTGGTTCATTCGATCGCAAAGTAATCGTAGAAATATGTGGGAGCCATATGAATTTCCAGATTCCTCTATTGGTTATGGATCAAAGAAGTGTCTCGATCATGACCGCATAATTCACGAACCGTAGGGAGACACACTTAAGGATTCGATCTTGTTGAGTAGTTATGGAATGATGAGTAAGAGACCGAATGTTGTTCGGAGTCTCGGATGGGATCCGGGATATCACGAGGAGATCCGGAATGGTCCAGAGAATAAGTTTCATATAAGGAAAGTCCTGTTTCGGAGTTGGGGAATGATTCCGGTGTTTTCACCGGGAATGTTCTAGAAGGGTCCGGAAGGTCCGGCACTCCGGAGGGGAAGGGTACATGAATGTGTCATGACAATGTGTAATGGTTGCATCATGTACTAGGTAACATGGCTGGGAAAAATAAAGGGAGAAATAAAATCCTAGTTTGAAAGTCAAACGCCAATTTGAAAAAGTCAAACGACAAGTTTGCTTGGTGGAGGGAGAGTAGGAAACCTACTTGGGAAGGAGTTCCTCTCCCTCCACCCGCCGGCCAAGGAGGCCGACTTGGGGGAGGACTCCCTCCTCCCAAGCCGCGCCCTCCCACCTATATAAGGAGGGGCAGGGTTGCCCCTCTTCCCTACACCTAACTCACCCAAAACCCTCACCTTAGCCGCCGGCCACCTCCAAGTCGTCGCCGCCCCTAGGGTTTCTCCAAGTCGCCAACTTGGGGCTTCCCCAAGCCCTAGCCGCCGGCCAAGCTCCCCCCTTGGTGCCCTCTAAACCCTAGATCACCAAGGCCTCTCTCATAGTCCACCATACTCACTCCGGCTTAAGGCGAAGCCCTGCGAGATCTCCCCTCTACTTTCGGTACCACGCCGTCGTGCTGCCGGAATCGCGAGGAGAGTGCTACAACCTCTGCTGCCTACTGGAACAAGGGAGAGGAAGGTCTTCATCGATTACCGAACGTGTGATCGACTGCAGAAGAGCTGCCAGAACGCAGCGCCGGAAGGATCGTCTACGCGATCTTGAGATCGGCAAGAGTACGACTACATCACCCACGAGAATCTGCTCTCGTTAACCGCTTTGGAATCTTCGAGGGTGAGTTCCTCTATCGACTTATTGCTACAATCTAGTAGATAGATCTTGGCTTGTTTGTTTGCATGCGGTAGAATTTTTTTGTTTTCCATGCTACGAACCCCTACAGTGGTATCAGAGCCGTGTCTATATGTAGATCTGTTGCACGAGTAGAACACAATGGTTATTGTGGTCGGTGGTGCTTTTATTATCAATTGCTTTGTGTACTTTGCATCTTGCGGTATGATGGGATGAAGCGGCCTGGCTAACCTTACATGACATCGTTCATGAGACTTGCTCCACGCTCAACATGCAACTGGTATTGCATAAGTGGCTTTGCGGGTGTCTGTCTCTCCCATTATAGTATAGATCCAATTTACAACGGGCACTTGATAGTTCAAACATCAATGTTGTGGTTTTTGTTCGTAAGTTAGATCGACACTTATTGAAAGCCCCAAACCACGTAAAATATGCAAAGAAAATTAGAGGCGTCTAACTTTGTTTTGTAGGGGTGTGTTGTGATGTGATATGGCCATGATCGTGATTATATTTGATGTATGCAATGTCCCTTATTGTAAGTTGGCAACCGGCAGGAGCCATATGGTTGTCTTTAAATTCCGTTAAGACCCGCGTGTCTATTCAAAGTAGTTGTAATAGTTGAAACCGGTGGACGACAACCATGAAACGGCGCCATTGACCTTTACGCTACACCGGTGATGATGGAGATCATGTTCGTGTTTGAAGATGGAGATCGGAAACACAAGAAGAAAGGCCATATCATATCACATATTATGAATTGCATGTGATGTTAATCCTTTATGCATCATGTATTGCTTAGTTAACGACTGTAGCATTATAAGATGATCCCTCATGCACACAAATTTCAAGTTCCAAAGTGTTCATCCTTAGTAAGCACCGTTGCTAAAGCTCGTTGTTTCGAAGCACCACATGATGATCGGGTGTGTTAGATTCTGCGGGTGTATACAACGTGATCAAGCCAGATTTGCTCATGCGGAAGCTATTTGATCTTGACGAGCCTAGCATGTACAGACATGGTCTCGGAACACGGATCACCGAAACGGGAAAGCATGAGTCATATAGTAGATATGATGAACATGTTGATTGTTCGCCATTGAAGCTACATCAACTCTCGTGATGATCGGTTTTGATGTGGTGGATTTGGTTCGTGTGATCACTAAAACAATGTGAGGGATATTGTTTTGAGTGGGAGTTCACCTAGATTAATTTAACTATTAATTAGAACTCAATTTGTCATAAACTTAGTCTAAACTATTGCAAATATGTTGTAGATCAATGGCGGCCCCTACCATCAATTTTAATGCGTTCCTAGAGAAAGAAAAGTTGAAAAACAATGGAAGCAACTTCGCGGATTGGTTCCGCAATTTGAGGATTGTCATCAATGCCGGTAATTTGACCTATGTCTTTGGATGCACATGGTGAACCACCTGCCTACCGCTACCGATGAAGTAAAGAATGTTTACCTTACTCTAAGAATCAAGATCTACGCTCAGTGCTATCTTGTATAGTTTGGAATCGGATCTTCAGAAAAGGTTTGAGAACCAAGACCCATATGATATTGTCCGTGAACTCAAAATTATTTTTGAGACTCACGCGGTAGTTGAGAGTTATGAGGCTTCTGAAAAGTTCTTCAACTGCAAGATGGAAGAGGGCAGTCCACAAGAGCATGTGCTTAAGATGTCTGGGCACGCAAACAAACTCCAAAGTTTGGGTATAGTGATTCCTAATGCTTTGGGGATTTACCGTGTCCTCCAATCACTGCCACCAAGTTACAAGAACTTTGTGAACTACAATATGCAAAACATGAACAAGACGTTGCCAGAACTCTTCTCCATGTTGAAATCTGCAGAAGTGGAGATCAAGAAAGAGCATCAAGTGTTGTTGGTCAACAAGACCACCAAATTCAAGAAAGGAAAGTCTAAGCAAAAGGGAAACTTCAAGAAGGGTGGTAAGAAAGTTAAAGCACCGACGAAGAAGACCAAGGCTGGGCCAAAGCCTGATACTGAGTGCTTTTACTTCAAGGGAGAATGTCACTCGAAGCGGAATTACCCAAAGTACTTGGCGGATTTGAAGAACGGCAACATCAAGAAGAAAGGTATATCTGATATACATGTTATTGATATGTATCTCACTAGTACTAGTAGTAGTGCCTGGGTATTTGATACTGGTTCGGTTGCTCATATTTGTAACTCGAAACAGGTACTGCAGAATAAACGGAAGCTAGCGAAGAACGAGGTGACGATGCGCGTTGGAAATGGATCAAAGGTTGATGTGATCGCGGTCGGCACGCTACCTCTTCATCTACCATCGGGATTAGTTTTATACTTAAATAATTGTTATTTGGTGCCTGCGTTGAGCATGAACATTATATCTGGATCATGTTTGTTGCGAGACGGTTACTTGTTTAAGTCCAAGAATAATGCTTGTTCGATTTATATGAGTAATATGTTTTATGCACATGCACCTTTGATAGATGGTCTATTTTTATTGAATCTCGATAGTGGAAATACACATATTAATAGCATTGAAGCTAAACGTTTGAAATTGAGCGATAACTCAACCTATATGTGGCACTATCGTCTTGGTCATATTGGAGTGAAGCGTATGAAGAAACTCCATTCCGATGGACTTCTTGAATCACTTGATTTTGAATCACTTGAAAGATGTGAAGTATGTCTGATGGGTAAAATGACTAAGACTCCATTTTCTGGGATGATGGAGCGAGCTACGGACTTATTGGAAATCATACATACCGATGTGTGTGGACCAATGAGTGTAGCATCGCGCGGTGGTTATCGTTATGTTCTTACCTTCACGGATGACTTGAGTAGATATGGGTATATCTATTTCATGAAACATAAGTCCGAAACTTTCGAGAAGTTTAAGGAATTTCAAGGTGAGGTAGAGAATCAACGTAACAAGAAGATTAAATTTCTACGTTCTGATCGTGGAGGTGAATATATAGGTTACGAGTTTGGCGAGCATTTAAAGAAATGCGGAATACTTTCACAATTGACACCGCCGGGAACACCACAGCGTAATGATGTGTCCGAACGTCGTAATCGAACTCTCTTAGATATGGTTCGTTCTATGATGTCACTTACAGATTTACCGCTATCATTTTGGCATTATGCATTAGAAACATACGTATTCACTTTAAATAGGGCACCATCTAAATCCGTTGAAACGACACCGTATGAATTATGGTTTGGGAACAAACCTAAATTGTCATTCCTTAAAGTTTGGGGTTGCGAAGCCTATGTAGAGAAGTTACAGCCGAACAAGCTTGAACCCAAAGCGGAAAAATGCGTCTTCATAGGATACCCGAAGGAAACTATTGGGTATACCTTCTATCATAGATCCGAAGGCAAAATCTTCGTTGCTAAGAATGGATCCTTTCTAGAGAAGGAATTTCTCTAGAAAGAAGTGACTGGAAGGAAAGTAGAAGTCGACGAGGTTGTTGAACCTTCTCTCGAACTTGCGAGTAGCGCAACACCGGAAGTAGTTCATGTGGCGCCTACACCAATAAGAGAGGAAGCTAATGATGATGATCATGAAACTTCGGTTGAAGTTGCTCTGAGAACCTCAGTCAACGAGAACTCGTACCACTCCTGATTGGTATGATCCCGTTATGAATGTGATGTTGGTGGATAACACCGATGACCCTGCGACATATGAGGAAGCGATGATGAGCCCAGATTCCAATAAATGGCAAGATGCCATGAAATCCGATATTGGATCCATGTACGAAAACCAAGTATGGACTTTGGTGGACTTACTAGGATGGTAGGAAGTCGTCGAGAACAAATGAATTTTCAAGAAGAAAACATATGTTGATGGTAATGTTACTGTCTATAAAGCTCGACTTGTCGCAAAAGGGTTTCGACAAATTCAAAGAGTTGACTACGATGAGACTTTCTCACCAGTAGCGAATCTAAAGTCTGTGAGGATTATGTTAGCAATCATTGCATATTACGATTATGAGATATGGCAGATGGATGTCAAAACGGCGTTCCTCAATGGAGACATTGATGAAGAGTTGTATATGATGCAACCCAAAGGTTTTGTCGATCCTAAAGATGCTAACAAGGTATGCAAACTTCAACGGTCCATATATGGATTGAAGCAAGCGTTCCGAAGTTGGAATCAACGTTTTGATAAGGGAATCAAAAGTTTTGGTTTTATACAAACTTATGGAGAAGCTTATATTTACAAGAAAGTGAGTGGGAGCTCTGTAGCATTCTTAATACTATATGTAGATGACATATTGTTGATTGGGAATGATGTAGACCTTCTTAATAGTGTCAAAGAATATTTGAATAATAGTTTTTCAATGAAAGATCTTGGCGAAGCAGCTTACATATTAGGCATAAAGATTTATAGAGATAGATCGAGATGCCTAATATCATTGTCACAAAGTACATATTTGGACAAAGTTCTAAAGAGGTTTGGAATGGAAGATAGCAAGAAAGGGTTCTTGCCCATGTTGCCCAATACGACCTTGAGTAAAACTCAAAGTCCAGCAACGGCAGAAGATAGAGAAAGGATGAGTAAGACTCCCTATGCCTCAGCCATAGGATCTCTAATGTATGTCATGCTATGTACGAGACCTGGCATTGCGTATGCTGTTAGTTTGACTTGCAGATATCAAAGTGATCCAGGAGTGGATCATTGGACAGTGGTCAAAAACATCCTTAAGTACTTGAGAAGAACTAAGGATATTGTTCTTTCTTATGGAGGTGATGAACAACTCGTTGTTAATGGTTACACCGATGCTAGTTGGAACACCGATCCGGATGATTCTAAATCTCAATCTGGATACGTATTTACTTTGAATGGTGCAGCAGTTAGCTGGAGGAGTGCAAAGCAAAGCGTTGTGGCGAGATCTTCAACTGAATCGGAATACATAGCTGCTTCGGAGGCTTCACAAGAAGCGATATGGATGAAGGAGTTCATTACAGAGCTCGGTGTGGTTCCAAGTGCGATGGACCCAATGTATATCTACTGTGATAACATGGGCGCCATAGCCAATGCGCAAGAACCAAGGTCACACAAGAAGCTGAAGCACATCAAGCTACGTTTTCATGCTATTCGAGAACATGTACAAGATGGTGACATAAAGATTTGCAAAGTACACACAGATCTGAATGTGGTGGATCCGTTGACTAAACCTCTCCCGAGGGCAAAACATGACCAGCACCAAACCGCCATGGGTGTTCGGTATATTACCATGTAATCTAGATTAGTTGACTCTAGTGCAAGTGGGAGACTGTTGGAGATATGCCCTAGAGGCAATAATAAATATAGTTATTATTATATCTTTGTGTTTATGATAAATGTTTACATTCATGCTATAACAATATTAACCAGAAACACTAATACTTGTGTGATTTGTAAACTAAATTAGAGTCCCTGGTAAAGCCTCTTCATAATACTAGGTTGTTGATTAATAGATGATCATGGTTTCTTGATCATGAACATGTGAGATGTTGTTAATAACAAGGTCATATCATTAGGAGAATGATATGATGGACATACTACTATAGATAAGCGTAGCATAAAGATCAAGTCATTTTAATAGTTCAATTGCTATAAGCTTTCTGATACATAGTAACCTAATTCCTTCGACCATGAGATCATGCTAATCACCATCACCGGAAGGATGCTTTTATGACATCAAACACCACACCGTAACTGGGTGGCTATAAAGGTGGCATTGAGTATTTGGAAAGTATGGGTTGAGGCACATGGATCAAGAGTGGGATTTGTCCATCCATATGATGGATAGATATACTCTGGGCCCTCTCGGTGGAATGTCATCCAATTAGCTTGCAAGCATGTGAATGGCTCACAAGGGATCACATATCACGGGAACGATAAAAGAGTACTTATCGGTAACAAGGTTGAACTAGGTATGCAGAGATACCGACGATCAAAACATCGGATAAGTAAACTATCGTGAGACAAAGGGAAATTGCTATCGTATGTAAGTGGTTCATTCGATCGCAAAGTAATCGTAGAAATATGTGGGAGCCATATGAATTTCCAGATTCCTCTATTGGTTATTGATCGAAGAAGTGTCTCGATCATGTCCGCATAATTCACGAACCGTAGGGAGACGCACTTAAGGATTCAATGTTGTTGAGTAGTTATGGAATGATGAGTAAGAGACCGAATGTTGTTCGGAGTCTCAGATGGGATCCGGTATATCACGAGGAGATCTGGAATGGTCCGGAGAATAAGATTCATATAAGGAAAGTCCTGTTTCGGAGTTGGGGAATGATTACGGTGTTTTCACCGGAAATGTTCTAGAAGGGTCCGGAAGGTCCGGCACTCCGGAGGGGAAGGGTACATGAATGTGTCATGACAATGTGGAATGGTTGCATCATGTACTAGGTAACATGGCTGGGCAAAATAAAGGGAGAAATCAAATCCTAGTTTGAAAGTCAAACGCCAATTTGAAAAAGTTAAACAGCAAGTTTGCTTGGTGGAGGGAGAGTAGGAAACCTACTTGGGGAGGAGTTCCTCTCCCTCCACCCGCCGGCCAAGGAGGCCGACTTGGGGGAGGACTCCCTCCTCCCAAGCCGCGCCCTCCCACCTATATAAGGAGGGGCAGGGCTGCCCCTCTTCCCTACACCCAACTCACCCAAAACCCTAACCTTAGCCGCCGGCCACCTCCAAGTCGCCGCCGCCCCTAGGGTTTCTCCAAGTCACCGACTTGGGGCTTCCCCAATCCCTAGCCGCCGGCCAAGCTCCTACCTTGGTGCCCTCTAAACCCTAGATCACCAAGGCCTCTTTCATAGTCCACCATACTCGCTCCGGCTTAAGGCGAAGCCCTGTGATATCTCCCCTCTACTTCCGGTACCATGCCGTCGTGCTGCCAGAATCGCGAGGAGAGTGCTACAACCTCTGCTGCCTGCTAGAACAAGGGAGAGGAAGGTCTTCATCGAGTACCGAACGTGTGATCGACTGCGGAAGCGCTGCCGGAACGCAGCGCCAGAAGGATCGTCTACGCGATCTTGAGATCGGCAAGAGTACGACTACATCACCCACGAGAATCTATTCTCGTTAACCGCTTTGGAATCTTTGAGGGTGAGTTCCTCTATCGACTCGTTGCTACAATCTAGTAGATAGATCTTGGCTTGTTTGTTTGCACGCGGTAGAATTTTTTTGTTTTCCATGCTACGAACCCCTACAAATCCGCACAGCACCTCATGCTCCAACGGCCAACATCACGACAAACGAACCTTGCCGGGCACAACCGACAGCCCGAGGCCGCCGTCCCGGCATCCCCACACCGAAACACCCCACTAGAGCTGCTGCACATGGCCCCGAGGGCCGAGGTGGCCTGAACTTGGTGACGCACCCCCCAACCTGCATCAACACGCGCATGCGTCAAGCAGGGCCTCCAACGCCACCACTCCGAACTGCTGTTGCCTGGACAACAGCCACCGTGACCTCGTCACTGCGCCTAGACGCGACCCTCGAAGCCTAGATCTGGCCCCAACAGGCCTGCATGGCCGCCACCGCCTCGCCAAGAACACCTCCGTCACGGCAGACGCCGCCTTGCACTCCGCCAGGATCCGGCAGCACATCACCCCTGCAGCTCCGCCGGCACCACATCCAGTGGCGGACCCAGGATTTAGGAAAGATCAGGGCTAATTTCTAACGCCTAGGAACTATGAAAAAAATATTGTACTATGAAAAAAATATTGTACTACCTTCTTATCCCTTCGCAATAACATATTATATTAGCCAAAGCACGATAAAAATGCATAAATGATGCTTTGACATGAAAGAAGTTCAATGTTTAACCAAATGACAATAAGAAAAGGCACAAACGATATGGTGGCATAATCACATAACCATGACACATTTTAGTACCTAAACCGTGATTTGTATGATTCTAGCATATCATTTCCTCACCAACCATAGAAACAGAACCAAAACCTACAAAGGTAATAAAAAATCTCTACTATCTAAAAAGTAGGAGGGTGTTCCGTTTTCTGCCGCAGCTGCGCTACGTCGCTCCCTTCGTCCGAGCTCGGGATGTCCCGCAAAACCAACACCAAAAAAAAACGTGTGAGGAAATAACTCCCGGTGATCCCGTCGCTCGCCTCGCCCGTTCGCTCCACTCCGTCGTCCCACCCCTATCCCGGCCCACCAATCCTTAGCACATCCGCAGCTCCAGCAGTCGGCGTTGTGGATGAGTGGAGGTATACTGCCGGCAGGCACGGAGCTGCATCAGATATCCGGAGCTCGGCGAGGGCGTCCACAAGGGGCGAAGCTGTAGAGGCCTCCTGACCCCGTCGTGTCGTCGCCGCTGCCCTCTTGGTCAAGCAGGCCTACAATCTGGACAACGACGAGATCTGCATCCTTGAGGCCTGGATCGACCCCGGCAAGCCCCTCCCGAGAACCAAGCCCCAATCCCCTCTCCCGAGTACTCCGCCACGGATGCACGAAGATCCGGTGCCGCCTTCCCCCACCATGCGCTCTGCGGCCGCGATATCCGGCAAGACCCTTCGCCTTCGTCACCCCGGTAAGCTCGTGCGTTTAATTTACTGTCTAAATTCTCCTTATAGGGAACGCAGAGGAAAACCTATGATGTCTCCTATTTCATTGAAAACTGCCTAAATTCTCCTCATTCGTTTTTAGCTCTGAACTTATGATGTCTGCTATTTCATTGAAAATTGCATCTAATCAGATGATAAGATGATGCGGCTGACCAAAGATCTTTTTATTCTTCTGATTTTCAGTTGGTCTTGCATGTTCTGATTGCCCATAGAATACCAGGAGACACACAGGGGACGTTACATTGTATGCTATGGCATTTTCTCCCGTTAGTTCTAAGTAGCATCCACGGCTTTTGACTGCTAACATAAACATGACACTAGAGGTCCAAGATCTATGCAGAGGCAGGGATTTCATGGAACATCGATGATGGCCATCCATGAGCGCCACACTAGATCATGAGCTGATATTGGCCTGTTTTGCAACAACATATGCCTCTAACCTATTATGATTCTACTAATGATTGTCCCTGCTACTCCTTTTCATTACGCCTATCGAGTTCATGGTGGACATGCCTCCGGTTCTTTAATGTCGTACCTTTCACTCCGTGAGGTCTAATCAAGTTCCTTCTTTGTGTGTCTTTATTGTTTGTTTCTTGCATGTTGCAATAGCTACTTTATGGTCTTAAGCGTAAGCTCATTCAAAAATAGTGTGCTTACCTGAAAACAGTCCGCTTCGTATGTCCATTTTATTTCTCTCCAACCATACTTATTTTCTGCCTTTTTAGGTTCTCATGGGGATCCTTTGGGCGTTCTGGATTTTTCTGCTTAGTTGATGGGTATGGTTCATCGATTCCCAAAGATATTTGCAGTGTGGGCCTTTCCTTGTATTATACATTCCATGTGATCGCATCGTGTAGCTAAAGGGAGACAGAGATGTTACTTGCCTGCAATTTCTTGGTATGCTGAAAGATATGTTCACTTGCGCAAACGCTTGGTGCCATTTTAATTTGTTGATTTTAAGACCTGGGAAGCGATTTTATGGTCTTCTGCTCCAGTAGCAAGTACATGTACACTATGTTAAAGCAATTTGTTGTCATCGAGTAGTGAGATGAGACAATTTCATAGAAAGGGATTGTTGTGAAGATTTTTGTTAACTCTGACCACAAGAGAAGGTGAACACTACATGATCAGTTGAATAGTAATTATAATATATGTCAGTTTTCCTCTTCAGCATCATCATATGAGTTTGGCCTATATTAATGTGTTAATTTTCCTATAGTTTTGAATAATTTAAACCCATTGTCGATTATTTGAGCAGGATAGATGTGAATGCTCTCATCTCAGGATGCCGTCCCACTTTTGGATCGTCGGGTACAAAGATGGCACATGTAACACAACATAATGCATACTAAAGTGGATATTTCTGTGCATGTTGCCATGTACGAATTAGTACTTGCGAGTTTACCAGCTTGTAGAATGATTTTTATTTGCTAGCGTGATGTTTTCCTTCCTAAGGAAACATGCATCTACAGCAAGTGCTTATAGTGAATTGGTGTGCATATACTACAGAAGGTTCTATACCTATGAGCACTCTTCATTTTGCAAGGGGTCCTTAATCTAAGCAACAAGTTGTTCAGGAAAATCCTCATTTTAGTTTGAGCAAACTTATGGCACCTTGTTGTTTCTAACTTCTTTTAGTGCATGACTTCCAATGATCAAAACTCCAAATGTCGTTGGCACTAGAACATCATTTGTGTGATTTTAAAAAATAGTTAAATCGACATACCCTATTATGCATTTTATTGCAGATTTAAATTTTCTCTAGAATCTAAATATGTGATGTATTCAATATTGGTTGTAATCCTTCTAACAGGTTCCAAGCACTTGCCACATGATACATGGAATGGACGACAATTTTGGGTTTCTTCTTTGTGAGAACAGGTATCATTTGGGGAGACTAAAACAGTTTTTTTATTGCATGTAGTATATGTGTCTTCCTTTGGAATAGTCAATTTGGGTGTTAATATGATTTGTCTGATGCATTTTTTGCCACCTCAATTCGAAATAGTGTGTTCGGTATTGTGAGTTTATAGTTGTTTGTTAGGAAAATGATAACTTCATATTTAAGTTGCACATATTTTTTGTTCCAGAGTTATCGTTGTATAATTTTTCTATTTGGCATATATATATATATATATATATATATATATATATATAGCATTTATATCGAGGCCAGTATACTTGGGTTTTATCACATCCACCGTAAGGATCATCAGAATTGGTTGTTCAATTGCTTGGTAATTAACATTGAAGAGGTTAGTAGTAGGTCTGCTTCAAAATGCTTGTTGTATGTTCTGCTGCCACTGTCAACTTTTGTGGTTGATAGTTTTTTAGTACAATAATATAGGAATGAATAAAAATGATTAAATTGTGAACCCGATTTGCAAAGATTTTTTATCATTAAGGTTTGCAACTTTGAACCTGATAAAGATATTGGAGTGATGACCACCACACGAAGTACTCTGATATTGAGCGAACCTGAAGATTTTAATTGTCAAGTTTGCCTCTATTCTATTATATTGTTAACTTCTTAAAATTTTCCATCACATGACAATTTTAGTGTCTCCTCTACTTAATAATCTCGGAATGACAAAATTGTGGAGTGAAAATAAATGGAAGCCAGTTGTGGAAGCAAAGAGTTAGTCAAAGTGTCAAGGTCTAGACATGAGTTGAGATCTTGCAACCAATTTTAAGTTTGTTCACAAAGAAGCCATTTACATTAGAAATTCCCAATAACATATGACCAATGAACTATGAGTTAGTAATGCCATGTCATTTCCATGGCGACTATTTTCTTGGATGATGTTTTAGAAGATAACCGAACCAGAGGTTGCGGGTTTTAGTATGTCGTGCTATAACAGTATACTTTTTCTATTCTTCAGGCTATAGGGCAAGTTCAATGCTTATAAAACTACTCCCTCCGTTTCAAAATAGATGTCTTAGGTTTTTTAGAATTTGGATGAATGTATATAGTAAATAGTGTCTAGATTAATCCAAATTTTCACAAATTTGAGACATCTACTTTAAGACGAAGGGAGTAAGCTTTAGGTCCATCTCGAATTTTTTTTCAAGTCACATTCCTGTCACTGCTTCATTCTTACAGTTTTTGTATCTCTTACCACTCTAGCAGGTCCTGAAGGATTCCCCGAACATTGTATTGAACATTGTATTGACGTCAAGCCAGGTTGAAACACCAAGCTAGCTGTATATATTATATGATGTATTGATTCAAGCGGATTAATTAAATATGTACCATTTATTTAGTTTTTGTAATACATAGTTGGTTTTTGGTGCTCAAAATGTGTACATGCAAACTCAGCTATGAAATAAAATTCACCTGGCATACTCATAATGCAATACGACTGTTGATCGAAGCATTTTGTACTCACAGATTATAGTTGGCACACTTATTCAAGGGTATAGAGAGCACAATTTCCCAATAGCTTGCGAAGGTGGATATCACCTCACGGGGTTGGCGTGTCACGCGCCCAACTTTTCTAACAACATTTTATTTTTTTCAAAACTTAAGTGTAGAAGCTAGCGTGGATGAGGCTATAGCCTGCAAGCATGGATTAGAGCAAGCCAGGGTGAGCTAGCGATACCCCCGTGAGCTCCAAGCCACTCTTGTTATAAGAGCATATCAAGTAATACGAGGTTTCTTGTGTTGCTTAATTAGTTAATACACCATAATGTATCGCATTTTTTTTGCTCTGACCATGGTGTTAAAACAAGATTTTATATAATCAATTTCAAGTATAGAAGCTAGCAAGGCAGAGGTTGCAGCATGCACACATGGATTGCGGCGAGCTTCCTTGCCATGGGTGTGTTCATGTTGTACATGCTAATAATTTGAAGCTAGCAAGGCAGAGGTTGCAGCATGCACACATGGGTGTGTTCATGATGTACATGCTAATAATTTTAAGTGATGGCTTTTTGAGTAATGTCATTTTCGTGCTAAAAATTTTAAGTGATGGCTTTTTGACTAATGTCATTTTCGTGCTAATAATTTGAAATGATGGCTTTTTGACTAATGTCACTTCCGCCTGCATTGACTGCTAATGAATGCTTTCTCCTTAGTGTTTAACTTAACCTATAACATGACAACTCAATTGGCAAATGATTTCTATCATCGCTAGAATCACCTTATAGTTTCAAGTTAGATTGGTAGGATTATATGATTTAATGCATCTCTCATGATAATGATGATTATGACACTGATACCCAGTTTACACTCCTTCAGAAATCAGCCCCTCGACATGTGTTCATGAAGTAAGTTCTATCGGCACTTGTTCATGAAGTTCTTATTGATGTGTGTCTGTTCATAGGTTCTTTTCTTTACTGCATAATTTTTATTTCCCGTTGCAACGCACGGGCATGTTTCCTAGTTATCAAAAAAATAGTATGGATGAATACATACAACTCACTCCGTCCAGAAATAAGTGACTCGGGTTGTCTAGATTCGCCTGTCTAGACATATTTTAATATATAGATATATACTGATCTCGACAAATCCAAGTCACTTGTTACCGGGATGGAGGAAATACGTAAGTCGGTAAGAAAGTAAACTTCCACTAGCTAAACGTTGTTTCTTACGTGGCTTTGTACTTTGGAAACCCTCTGAAATCTCATAATCTTCGATACTTGTGAATATTTCTCCTCGGTATAGCATAAACATACTATGATTCATTTAATCATCGTTCATTCGCATTAATATCGGACTCCTAAGCCGCAGGAGATTAGTTTAAATTAGCATGTCTTGGCTGCTGGGCGCTTTCGTCCAAGGCTGGAGGCAACGATGGAAAGGCTTTCGTCCAAGGCTGGAGGCAGCGATGGAAAGGAACAGGTAATCCAGTCCACGTGCAGGCGTGTGGTGATGGATCCTTTCTATGTCTCCTGGTTGCCGTCTTAGTGGGCTCTTTAGACAGCCCTGGTCATTCTGGTCCAAAGACACGGGCTGGATACTTCCATTTATGATTTTTAGTGAAATTATAAGGGATGTACGTATACTATGCCGGCCACGACCAGGGCTGTAGCCCGGGCAGCCCGGGGCGCAGGTCTGCCCCTGACCACATCCGTGCCGCCAACAGCAAGAAGTTGAGCCGCCCCTTCCGCGTCCACCGCGAGCTCCCCCCGCGCCGTCTTTGGAGGCCGGGGCCGCCGCCATCGCGGCAAGGCCGGCGGTAGCGGCGGAGGAGGCCGGCCGGCGGTGTGGTTTCCCGTCTGCCGAGAGGAGCGACGGGGTCGATACTCAGATCTTGTGTCTGTCCTCTCAAGTTCCGACCCCCATAAATCTTCCTAGTGATGATCTCGTTAACGATCATGCAGGATAGGCCCTTTGCTGATCCTGCATGTATCTCCTTTGTTACATTCAAACCAAAAGTTTCCTGACATATGCAAATCTTCAGCTAAGGACAGCGCCTTTGACTAACACGCCCAAGCTTCCGGCACCTCAGGATTCGTTATTCCATCGAAGACAACTGCCAATGCTCACAGGTATAAACCCGAGAAAATTCCAAAAAACCACCACATTTCAGCGTGAAATACGAAAACCACCGTTTTTGCGCGGAATTACAAAAATCCACCGGTTTTGAGGAGATTCGTTCCAATGTGTAGTGATTGTGGAATTGAGGCCGCTTAACACGATTTCTGACCGGTCGGGCTCACTGTTAGAACTAGGGGAGACGGACGACTTGTGCTGCCGTTGCCCAGCCGTTAACTGAGAAGTGGGTCCCACCCTCCACACGTGTAAGTATCGGTCTGCCCCGTCCTCACTCTTCCTCCTCCTCACTCTCTGTCTCTCTCCCGAGCGCTATCGCCGCAGCTCTGGAGCGCCGCCTCCTAGGGATCTGTCGTCGCGTTCCTTGCGGGCCGCCGTCGAGGAAAGGGATGCCCAGCTGGGGTGAGGGCTCGAACTCGAGCATCTCCATTCTCGGGGTAAGGTCGCCTTCCTCTGTTTCTAGGGTTTCATATTTCTGAGATTTGGGGGATTCATTCGATTTCTTGTCCATGTGCTTAGATTTAAGGACTTCCGTTGACTACTAGGACCTAACCCCTATGGACTACTGCAGTGACCCAGCATACCACTGCATGATGTAGTATACTATAGTCATAAACATAACACCGGTGAAACACCGTTCACTAGTATTACATCCCTCAGAGTGGTATAACAGAAACACAGCAGATCCAATACATGGCTAATGTTACAACTCACTTTGTACACAAGATCCAAAGAACACTCTAAATTAAAGAAAGAAAAAGAAACTTCTTACAAAGAAGAATCAGAAATAAACAACTCAAAAACTATCATACTATTAAGACTAGTATTTTAACTAATGGTCTGGTATTGCTGCTATTGCAATACGCTATATAAATAGGTTCTATGGCTAGAGATTATATTTATATCTAATCAGTAACTTCGTCTTCACTTAAGTTGATGTAAATGTTGACTTCCTGGACTTCATTGAAGAGCTTTAGCTTTTGATGATGATTCCTGGAGCATATCTTGATGTAGATGCCGTCTTAATGGCTTCATGATCTAGCAAGGGTTAAGAAGATACGTTGAGTACGAGCGTACTCAGCAAGTTTACTAGAAAATGAGTGTTTGATGCATACAGCCACAGACCATAAGTCGTAGGCAATACAAGTTTTCATAAAAATTTCTTTAAAGGTTGCTTTTATTTTGAAAAGCTATATCCGTCGGCCTTCACGGGTTTACCAGAACTTTTATGGAGTTCCTTTCCCACCGCGTTCGTAGCTCCTTCCCGGAACAGGGAGTAACAAGTTATAGTTCTTATATTCTGCAGAGGTGCGTTACTTTACCCATAAGAGATCTTAGCTTTGTTGCACATCCGAGTTATAGGCTCGTTCACACTTCCTTGGTGTGAGGCCCAGACTAAAATCCAAGTCAATCACTGTCTTCTTCGCGACCCGTATGTATCCTTGGTGTACGTCAGCCCACCTATTGAATTATGGTTCAGGCATATGATCTCGTGTAATTGCTATTGTACAGAGCTAGTTCTTCTGGTTAGATGGAGACGATTTGGTTGATTCTGATATGTAAATGTGGGTGAACCCGTGCAGGCAATAGCAATGAATAGGATCCGGCTGTTTTCTAGGTGTTGCCTCTTTCCTTTATTTTCTGAGCAGAACGACGGAGGCTTCACTACTCAATTGGCATAATGTTTACATGAATACTACCCATCTCGGTAGGAGGGTCTACGAAACAGCTAAAGAAGTTTGCTGTTCGAGCCATGTGATGCGCCTCCTTACTTGCTTCTCATCGTTCGTGGAAAAATTCCACTTGATGAAAAGAACTCTTCCTGGTGACACTACAGGACGCGCGCGCTACGCCGAGGGCAAAAAGCCGTCGGCGTAGGCTAAAATGCCCTCGGCGTATGATACGCCGACGGCTGCCCTCGGCGTAGCCTCCTCGGCAAAGGTCTCCCTCGGCGGAGCACATAGAGGCCGTCGGCGTATCAAAATGCCGTCGGCGTAGCGGCCGTCGGCATAGCCTGTCGACAGGTTGCAAAACATTTTTTTTTAAAATAATTTTTTATTTTATTTTTTTTCTCAATTTTTGAATCTTTGAATTGTTTGACTCGTTAATCTCTCATTTTGAAATTTTTAACACCAATTACACTTAATATTTAATTAAATTACAGTCTTTGTCAAACTTCCCGTCCGGTCACCCATCCTAATACTACTCCAGCTCCAGCACGCTTAACTTCCTCGTTCCTTCAGAATTTGTTTCCGCAAAGTAATTCATACATTATTGTCAATACTATAATATCAATCCTATTAACCCTTATATCAACATGTCACATGTTTGTATTTTTTGAAATTACAAACAATTATCTAAGTAAACATTAATAAATAAGTAAAAATATTGTTGAATTCAAATAAAAATATAATAATTTTACTTTTTCTATTTTTCTATTTAATATGGAATAATTAATATCTTTAAATCTATAAATCGTAATTTAACAAATAATATGTCTAAATTGATCAGAAAAATGAGAGGAATCCAAATATAATATCCATATCAACTAATCACAGACCCTCCGTTTTTTGAATTATCTATTTGGTGGTTGCTTTAGAAAATTCCCTTTTTGCGCTCGGATAATGAAAAATGGCTTTTTGGTGCGATGAAAAAAAAACTTGCATTGAATCTTTAATAAAATAGCATATTGTGAACCTAAAAATGATTTTTGTGAAAAAACATGAGCATCGGATCATGTACATGTAGTTCATATCTGACCTACTTTCTACCTATTCGGCAGGAATTTGTCTTTTTCATCAGAGGTGGACGGAAAGGTTTCGGATACCCCAGTTGGGACATTGTCCATATAAGGTGGTATACTATTTTTGTAAAATGTGGTGGTAGCATTTTGAATTCGCCATTTGGTGGTTGCTTCACAAAATCGTCCATTTTTTGTGCTCGGAAAATGGGAAATGGTTTTTTGGTGTGACGAAAAGGAAAACTTCCTCCTGCAACATTGTTAGCCATCCCATGATGCATGTGTATGCACAATATGGGCACATTATCATAAACTATGCCTTGATTCTAGTCATAACATTGGTCATTCGACCCGAAAGCCAAGAAACCTCGAATGAGATAGGTCATTTTGTGAAGGTTTTTTGAGACATAATCAATATATCAAGTTTAATATTTTTACTTATAACTATGTTACATAATATGACACCACGCGAAGGTTTCGCATTGTTTCGATCGTTTTTGAATTTTTTATGCCCGTTTTAAACTATTGTCAAACTTTGTCGAACGCCGGGCATGAAGATTCTTAGCTCGGGACCGAGCCTCGCTAAAATTGCATTGGATTTTTGATAAAATAGCATATTGTGAACCTAAAAATGATTTTTGTAAAAAAACATGAGCATCGGATCTTGTACCTGTAGTTCATATTTGACCCACTTCCTATCGATTCGGCAGGAATTTGTGTTTTTCACCAGAGGTGGACGGAAAGGTTTCGGATCCCCCTGTTGGGACATTGTGCATATAAGGTGGTATAGTATTTTTGTAAAATGTGGTGGTAGCATTTTGAATTAGCTATTTGGTGGTTGCTTCACAAAACAGTCAATTTTTTGTGCTCGGAAAATGGGAAATGGCTTTTTGGTGCGACGAAAAGGAAAACTTCCTCATGCAACATTGTTCGCCATCCCATGATGCATGTGTATGCACAATATGGGCACATTATCACAAACTATGCCTTGATTATAGCCATAACATTGGTCATTTGAACCGAAAGCCAAGAAACCTCGAATGAGATAGGTCATTTTGTGAAGGTTTTTTTGAGACATAATCAATATATAAAGTTTTATATTTTTCCTTCTAACTATGTCACACAATATGACACCACGCGAAGGTTTCGCATTGTTTCGATCGTTTTTGAATTTTTTATGCCCGTTTTAAACTATCGTCAAACTTTGTCGAACGCCGGGCATGAAGATTCTTAGCTCGGGACCGAGCCTCGCAAAACTTGCATTGGATTTTTGATAAAATAGCATATTGTGAACCTAAAAATGATTTTTGTAAAAAAACATGAGCATCGGATCATGTATCTGTAGTTCATATCTGACCCACTTCCTGCCGATTCGGCAGGAATTTGTCTTTTTCACCAGAGGTGGACGGAAAGGTTTCGGATACCCTTATTGGGACATTGTACATATAAGGTGGTATAGTATTTTTGTAAAATGTGGTGGTACCATTTTGAATTAGCCATTTGGTGGTTGCTTCACAAAACCGTCTGTTTTTTATGCTCAGAAAATGGAAAATGCCTTTTTGGTGCGACAAAAAGGAAAGCTTCCTTGTAGCATCCCATTTGTCTAACAACTGTAATGCTACTTGGTTTAGTAATAAAATGGCCACTTCCTACATATAATTGTTGCATCATCAGCATACCATGCTCATGTCATCATGCCACCTTGCATTTGGGCATCATACAAACCCTTTTGTTTTGGTTCTTATCTCATATGCATTATTATTTGTATCTGCCTCTTGATATTGTATTTGGTTCTTGAAATATTGTTAAATGCCCAAGTTGAGTTGGGGGCATATCTTTTATTGACTCCACCACCCTTTCTTTCACCACTTTACAATTCCACCATCCCATTATCCAGGAGCTTGTAATTATTTTTCTTTTGGTGTTTAATCAAGCTCATGAGAGATACGGTGGGTCCTATGCTACCAATCCTTTTGCTTGGCCCTTACTCCAACTTTGGAGGGTGCAAATAAATAGTGCCATGATAATATAATTGCTTTTGCAATATTTTAATCATGGTAAATCTCATCTTGCATGGGCCATGCAACCTTTGCCACCTTTGGTTTCCCTTGTTTTTAGTTGCATATTTTAATTGGATCATCTCCCTCTATATCTATTTTCCTCACCTTCCTCTCTTTTCACCTCCCCATGCATGCTCCATTGCTTGCCTACATGCATTATGGATGCATTGCATGGCACATGCAATATGGGCACCATCTACCCCTTTACCTCTAATTTTGTTTTGGTGTTGTTTGGGTTTTAACTAAAGGGGTGAGATCAATTGTTTGGCCAACAAAAATAATCAAACCTAGCTAACCCTAATTCCAATCCACATCACACCAACCCTCACCTACCCCCTCTCTCATAACCTTCTCCCTAAACCCTACCCCCCTCTAATCACCATACCCTCTCCTATCTAAACCCTAATCCTCCCTCTCTCTCTCTATCGGCCTCTTCCCCCTCTAACCTAGCTGGCCCCACCATGCCACCTAGCTACCATCCCTAAGCAAACCCTAGCCGAGCCATACCTCTCTCCCCTCCAACCCTAAGCCCTAACCGACCCTAGCTAGCCCGAGCCTAGCTCCACCCTCTCTCCTCCCTCTCCCTTGCTCTATATGCCATAGGGGCCCCCTAGCCGAGTGTGGCATCCCGCAAAAACCACTACTAGAAAATCGCGTTGAATTTGTGCATTGCATCGTCATCATCATGCATTGTTTGCTTAAAACTATTTTTCGCAAAACCCGATTTGTTTTCCAAACGCCCCATCTTTATTCAAACACCAAAACCGGGTCCCCGGAATATTTTGTTTTGGCCGCTATCGGTTTGCAGACGGCCCGTTTAAAACAAATAAAAAGTTTAATTGTTTTAGCGGGGGCAGTCGAACGGGCCGTATCGACCCGAACGACCACCCCCATTTTTCAAATCGGTTCGCTTCTAATCCTAAACCTACCAGATAATCTACCCACACCCTTTGGCCACATCACCCCGGCCAACCCCGTCGTGACACATCACCCTCTCCCTCCCCCTAGCCAACCAGAGCCCGCCACTTGGCCCAGCCACTCCCTCTCTCTCCACCTCTCTCTCCACTGAACCACTCCCTCACCCTCCCATCCAAACACAGACTCACGCGCCAACACACCACGCCACCCTCAACCACGGACCCCACCACCCCTGGCCCACCCAGGCCAGTTCCCACCGCGCCTTCGCCTCTCCTGTTCTCTTCTTCCTTGACCTCCCTACCACAACCTCCCTACCCGACGCCCGCACCGCCCCCTCCCTGGCAGCCGCCTCCCACTCACGTCCTCGAACCGCGCCCGCATCTCCCCCCCGACCCCCGCAGCTCCTCCACCTCGCCGGACCCCAGCCTTGACGCCCGTCGCCGCCCGTTCACGCTCCTCCGCCGCGACGCCTGACCAGCGCATGCAGACCGCCTTCGCTCTGGCTCGCCTCCTCCCGTGCAGCCCTCTCCTTCGCCTCTCCCCTCTCTTCCCCAGCTCCCATGCGCTCGAGCTTGCGCCCTCGGCCTCCTCAAGCCCCAGCCTCACTCGCCTCGCCTGTAGCACAACCCCGCCCGTGCTCGTCTGCCTCCGCGGCCCCCGCCTCGCCGGACCTCTCCCCCTCACCGACCCTCCCCGCGGCTGCCCTCCTGCGCCATGGCCGTCGTCTCCCCGGCAAGCTCCTAGACACCGACCTCCATGCCGACCCTGCTTTCCTCTTCCGCGCGTCTCGTCGGCCGCCTCTTGAAGCCTCGAGCGCGTCGGCCTGCGTGTACGTCCTCGCGGGAGGGTGCTGCCCTGCAGCCTCTGTCTCACACGCGCACGGCCGTTTTTCTCCTAGTGGAGTTGATGTGTGGTGGCTTGAATACGTCTACATCCGCTATTTTTGCCTCAGCGATGCTCCAAGTACACCACAAGATCTACACTCATGCCATCAAGACCGATCCGAAGACCGCAGACGCCAAGTCCCCGGATCTAAAGGCGTCGAGACCCTGAACCCTGAAGATCCCCGTTGTGGAGCCCCAAGTTTGCCACCGATGATCAGGATGATACCCCAAGATCGTCTCCCCGGAATTTGACGCCTCGATCCTGCGGGCCCGAAGCCCACGGACGCGACAAGGTCCACCTCACGGAACCCCGAGAACTTCCCCCTGAACGCCAAGTTCGCCGACACGGGTGCGACGAGTATTTCTTCGAGGACGCCGAGTGCTTCACCCCGGACGACAAGTTCTCCTTCCCGAAAGCTTTGACGCTCGTGCGACAAGAACGACTTCCGTTGTCCGAGAACGTTTCCGTCGAACCCTGAGCCCTGCGACCTACCCCAAACCCCGGAACCCCAAGACCGTCGAGACTCTAATGTGTGAACCTCTTATCCGAGAACCCTATTTTATAATATAATAACAACTTGTTGCATATTAAATTGTCATACTCGCATGCATCTTATCATGTGGTTTGGGGGCCTTATGCCGATTCACTGCATAATTAAATATGGGGCCCATATGCGGGCAAATCTAGCCTTATATTGGCCTCATTTAAACATGTGTAGCGAACCGGTTCCATCTGTCGTTTTGCTAAAGAACATTTAAATTGCGGGGTATCTAAACAACTTGAACCGTTTAAATAATTGTCGGGACCCCGGTTCCGCTTAATATTGACCTAATTGCATCGCACCTTTGCCATGTCATCCATCATGCATGCATCATGCCGATCTTCTGCCGTTGTATTAAATATTGCATCCGGTGTTTATTCTAGTGTTTTGCTTCTTCGCGGATAAGGCCGTTGAGTTGATGTGAGCTTCGCCCCGATCTTCGGATGAACCTTCGACAATGTTTTCAGGCGAGCATCTCCCCCTTTCTACCTATCTTACTTTTATAGTATTTATTTCCTCCTGTTGATCTATTGCTATCTGTGTTGCGATGCTTTAGTTTTCCGTACCTGTGATATCCCTTGCAGCCTTATATTGCCTTGGACACATCCTATTACCGGTTGTTTGGTAGATAGTTGGACTTGCGCGTCGTAGTCGCTTGCTCAAGTGCTGTTGCGTGTCGTTCGGTGCCACAGTTGTTGATGTATTGCCGCAAGTTGATGTTGGAGATGATTCTAGTTTTACTTATCGTTCACCTCAATTCCTGTTTAACAACTAAAATTGAAATAAGCAGAGGCATCGGTGGGTGATAGATAATATTTGGTTTCCGAACGCCCACTTGTGTCCCGTAAGACCCCGAGTACTTGATACCTGTTCCTTGTTTTATCGCGTTATCCACATCCGGGAGGTATATGGGACCCCCCTGAGCCAGAGCTTGATTCCGTCTTATTTCTTGGGGCCACAAACTAGTTTGAGGTTTTATTTACTATCCTGTACTTATGCCATGCTACTTATGTATTTAAATTGTGCGACAGATAGCACTGTTGTGCTTAGGATCGTGCACGATTCATGTGTCGACAAGCCCGCTTTGGGTTCCCGATCGTTCCTGACACGTCGCCACAACCTTGAGTCCGTCTCGGAGCTTGCTTACCGTTGCTATGGTCTACTTTAAGGGTGGCCCCGAAATATTTCTGAATCCTGTGATTGTTCACCATGAAAGCCTCGTTGGGTTTTGAGTTGGTTTTTCGAGGTTGATCGGCGTGTGTTGCTATTGGTGCACCCGGCCGGGTAAAACTTTTCAAAGCCGTGTCCATGGATATGGACGACTTGGAGCACAGTATCTCGATCATAGACAAGCATAACTAAAGTTTATTGCTATAAATTTGACTTTATAATGACTAGTAATCAGCTTCACTATAATGGAATGGCTAATTAATACTGCCACCCTTGCTTGTTTGGAGTGTCGCTTGCGACCATTGTACCTGACTAGTAAGTAATGCAACTACAACGGAATGGCTGAATAAAAGTACCAACAACTGCTGGGTTTTGGGTTATCTCATGCTATCTGTATCTGATTAGTAAGTGTTGCAACTATAACGGAATGGTTAACTAAAAGTGGCCACTGCTTACTTTATCAGGATGATTATCTAAACCTGACTAGTAATTGCTACAACAATAACTGAATAAGTAAAACTGCCAACGGTGTGAGTTCCTCGGTTGACTTCCTCGTTTGGTCTCGAGGGGGAAACACCAGGATGGGTTGTTTGGTGTTAGTTTCAGGTTGGATCCGGATAGGTTATTCTCACCCCTCTCTGATAACCGCTAGTTGTATCGAGACTCTATAGGTTGTTGAGTGCATGCTGCCGCTTCAGTCCACCATACCTATGTAGGCGAGGACCGCCGAATTCTAGCCTCGCTGTCTTGGCCTCGATCGACGCTCCTCTTTTCCTTTGTCCTTTTCGCACCCCTTTTGTTTAAGCAGGTTTGAGATCGGCGTCGTTAGGGGTTACCCTTCCGCTTGGCACAGGCGGGGTTATGGGCCATCGGTTATTCTTCGAGGCTCTTAGCCCCATTTGCATCTTGTCCGTAGTCGGACGCTGTATCGTTCTGGTGATATGGATCTTTGTATTGTATATCGTATTCTTGACTCGTGAGTCATTGTATATCTCTGTGGGTCCCATCGAGGACTGTTGTGTAATGTTATTACTTCGTTTTCCACCCGCACGAAAGTGCCTGGTGGGCACCTTTGAATCGTTTCTATGCGGGTTTGGCGAGTTTTGCTAAAACTTGCATAGGGCCGATTCTGAGGGTGTTACAGAGTGGTATCAGAGCTCAGCAGTTGCGATACCCCACAAGTCCAGCCTGTAGGATAACCTAGCTAACGGCCGAAGTAGAAGTGTCAAAACTAATTTTTGAAAATCGGTTGGATAGTTCTGGATAGGTCTGATTTTACTCCTTACCCCTTTGCTATTCTTCTCTTACCTCTACGTGTTTTGAATCCGCCCTCTTCTCTTTCTTCGAGTCCAGGAATTCTCGTGGTTGGGTTTCCGTCGTACCTTCAGGGTTTCGCTTTCTCCTTTTTGTAATGGAGGTTCTTCGATCATCAATCTGCAATTTGTCTGTTGTACCCTTCCTCCAATCTTTTGTTCTTGAGCTCTTTATCCATATGTGTTCCTTGTTGGATATCCGTGTCGTTGAAAAACATATGAGAAGGACGAGCAATGGTGAAGTTGGAGTATACCTTGAGCATGTGTTGTTCATGCCAATGGAACCATCGCGGAACCTAATCATTGTGTCTTTCATACGATTTTATGCTGGCATCATCCCTATGTTCCGGATACCTCCTATGAAGATCTTCAGTCTAAATCTCGAGAGTTGAGTTGCCTGATTCTCCTACCCATGTATAGAGTTGATAGTTTGGGTCCGGGATGGACTGATCACCCTACCCGCCTCTTACTATTCGCTCTGTACATCGAACTGGTGGATCAATGTAACTTTTCCCTCTTCTAATGGAAGTTAGAGGTGGCCTTATCGCTTGATACCTCTACCTTCGTACTTTGTTTCTCCGGAGTTTTCTCTCGACGATCAGGAACAACAAACCTTTGTTGGTGGTGTCGCCGACTTCCAGATGAAGAAGGAACCCCTTGTTAGTGGTGTCGCGAGGATCTACACGAAGCGAGAAGACGCAGATCGCCGACCTTCCTTTCGGTACCATGAGGCGGATCTCGAGGGCGAGATCCTTTGTTAGTGGTGTCGAATTGTGGCATCCCGCAAAAACCACTACTAGAAAATCGCGTTGAATTTGTGCATTGCATCGTCATCATCATGCATTGTTTGCTTAAAACTATTTTTCGCAAAACCCGATTTGTTTTCCAAACGCCCCATCTTTATTCAAACACCAAAACCGGGTCCCCGGAATATTTTGTTTTGGCCGCTATCGGTTTGCAGACGGCCCGTTTAAAACAAATAAAAAGTTTAATTGTTTTAGCGGGGGCAGTCGAACGGGCCGTATCGACCCGAACGACCACCCCCACTTTTCAAATCGGTTCGCTTCTAATCCTAAACCTACCAGATAATCTACCCACACCCTTTGGCCACATCACCCCGGCCAACCCCGTCGTGACACATCACCCTCTCCCTCCCCCTAGCCAACCAGAGCCCGCCACTTGGCCCAGCCACTCCCTCTCTCTCCCCCTCTCTCTCCCTGGAACCACTCCCCCTGCCCTCACCCATCCAAACACAGCACTCACGCACGCGCCAACACACCACGCCACCCCCTCAACCACCTGGACCCACCACCCCCTGGCAGGCCCACCCGACCCCAGTTCCCACGCGCCCCACCCGCACCGCTCGCCCTCTCCCTGTTTCTCTTCTTCCTTCAGCCTCCCTACCCCGACAACCTCCCTACCCCGACGCCCCCGCACCGCTCGCCCCACCCCTGAGCAGCCGCCGCCTCCCACTCACGTCCTCGAACCGCGCCCGCATCTCCCCCCCGACCCCCGCAGCTCCTCCACCTCGCCGGACCCGCCGCCCAGGGCCGTCCGCCGCCCGTTCACGCTCTCCTCCCCAGCGCCCATGACGCCTGACCCAGCGCAGCCCGCCAAGCGCTGGCTCGCCTCCTCCCGCCGGAAGCCCTCTCCAGCTTTCGCCTCTCCCGTCTCTCTTCCCCAGCTCCCGACGGCGCTCGAGCTCGCCGCCTCGGCCTCCTCAAGCCCGTGACCGGGCTCACGCCTCGCCTCGCCTGTGGCCCCACGCCGCCGCCGCCCGTGCTCGTCTGCCTCATGCCCCGCTCGCCCGGACCTCTCCTCACCGACCTCCGCATGGCTGCCTCCTGCGCCATGGCCGTCGTCTCCCCGGCAAGCTCCTAGACACCGACCTCCATGCCGACCCTGCTCTCCTCTTCCGCGCGTCTCGTCGGCCGCCTCTTGAAGCCTCGAGCGCGTCGGCCTGCGTATACGTCCTCGCGGGAGGGTGCTGCCCTGCAGCCTCTGTCTCACACGCGCACGGCCGTTTTTCTCCTAGTGGAGTTGATGTGTGGTGGCTTGAATACGTCTACATCCGCTATTTTTGCCTCAGCGATGCTCCAAGTACACCACAAGATCTACACTCATGCCATCAAGACCGATCCGAAGACCGCAGACGCCAAGTCCCTGGATCTAAAGGCGTCGAGACCCTGAACCCTGAAGATCCCCGTTGTGGAGCCCCAAGTTTGCCACCGATGATCAGGATGATACCCCAAGATCGTCTCCCCGGAATTTGACGCCTCGATCCTGCGGGCCCGAAGCCCACGGACGCGACAAGGTCCACCTCACGGAACCCCGAGAACTTCCCCCTGAACGCCAAGTTCGCCGACACGGGTGCGACGAGTATTTCTTCGAGGACGCCGAGTGCTTCACCCCGGACGACAAGTTCTCCTTCCCGGAGGCTTTGACGCTCGTGCGACAAGAACGACTTCAGTTGTCCGAGAACGTTTCCGTCGAACCCTGAGCCCTGCGACCTACCCCGAACCCCGGAACCCCAAGACCGTCGAGACTCTAATGTGTGAACCTCTTATCCGAGAACCCTATTTTATAATATAATAACAACTTGTTGCATATTAAATTGTCATACTCGCATGCATCTTATCATGTGGTTTGGGGGCCTTATGCCGATTCACTGCATAATTAAATATGGGGCCCATATGCTGGCAAATCTAGCCTTATATTGGCCTCATTTAAACATGTGTAGCGAACCGGTTCCATCTGTCGTTTTGCTAAAGAACATTTAAATTGCGGGGTATCTAAACAACTTGAACCGTTTAAATAATTGTCGGGACCCCGGTTCCGCTTAATATTGACCTAATTGCATCGCACCTTTGCCATGTCATCCATCATGCATGCATCATGCCGATCTTCTGCCGTTGTATTAAATATTGCATCCGGTGTTTATTCTAGTGTTTTGCTTCTTCGCGGATAAGGCCGTTGAGTTGATGTGAGCTTCGTCCCGATCTTCGGATGAACCTTCGACAATGTTTTCAGGCGAGCATCTCCCCCTTTCTACCTATCTTACTTTTATAGTATTTATTTCCTCCTGTTGATCTATTGCTATCTGTGTTGCGATGCTTTAGTTTTCCGTTACTGTGATATCCCTTGCAGCCTTATATTGCCTTGGACACATCCTATTACCGGTTGTTTGGTAGATAGTTGGACTTGCGGCGTCGTGATCGCTTGCTCAAGTCTTCATGCGTGTCGTTGCCACGATTGTTGATGTATTGCCGCAAGTTGATGTTGGAGATGATTCTAGTTTTACTTATCGTTCACCTCAATTCCTGTTTAACAACTAAAATTGAAATAAGCAGAGGCATCGGTGGGTGATAGATAATATTTGGTTTCCGAACGCCCACTTGTGTCCCGTAAGACCCCGAGTACTTGATACTTGTTCCTTGTTTTATCGCGCTATCCACATCCGGGAGGTATATGGGACCCCCCTGAGCCAGAGCTTGATTCCGTCTTATTTCTTGGGGCCACAAACTAGTTTGAGGTTTTATTTACTATCCTGTACTTATGCCATGCTACTTCTGTATTTAAATTGTGCGACAGATAGCACACTGTACTGTTTAGGATCGTGGCACGATTCCGCGGTGTCGACAAGCCCAGTTTTGGGTTCCCAGTCGTTCACAGCCGTCCCCACAACCTTGAGTCCGTCTCGGAGCTTGCTTACTTCGTTGCGGGTCTACTTTAAGGGGTGGCCCCCTGAAATATTTCTGAATCCTGTGATTGTTCAGTCGTGAAAGCCTCGTTGGGTTTTGATTTGGTTTTTCCGAGGTTGATCGAGCGTGTGTTGCTATTGGTGCACCCCGGCCGGGTAAAACTTTCTGAAAGCCGTGTCCGCGGATATGGACGACTTGGAGCACAGTATCTCGATCATAGACAAGCATAACTAAAGTTTATTGCTATAAATTTGACTTTATAATGACTAGTAATCAGCTTCACTATAATGGAATGGCTAATTAATACTGCCACCCTTGCTTGTTTGGAGTGTCGCTTGCGACCATTGTACCTGACTAGTAAGTAATGCAACTACAACGGAATGGTTGAATAAAAGTACCAACAACTGCTGGGTTTTGGGTTATCTCATGCTATCTGTATCTGATTAGTAAGTGTTGCAACTATAACGGAATGGTTAACTAAAAGTGGCCACTGCTTACTTTATCAGGATGATTATCTAAACCTGACTAGTAATTGCTACAACAATAACTGAATAAGTAAAGCGCCAGCAGTGTGAGTTCCTCGGTTGACTTCCTCGTTTGGTCTCGAGGGAAACACTAGGATGGGTTGTTTGGTGTTAGTTTGAGTTGGATCCGGATAGGTTATTCTCACCCTCTCGATAACCGCTAGTTGTATCGAGACTCTATAGGTTGTTGAGTGCATCTTTGCCGCCTTGATCCACCATACCTATGTGGCGAGGACGCCAATTCTAGCCTCGCTGTCTTGGCCTCGATCGACGCTCCTCTTTTCCTTTGTCCTTTGTCGGCACCCCTTTTGTTTACGCAGGATTGAGATCGACGTTGTTAGCAGGGTTACCCTTCGGCTTGGCGGCAGGGTTATGGGCGCCATCGGTTATTCTTGAGGCTCTTAGCCCCATTTGCATCTTGTCCGTAGTCGGACGACTATCGTTCTGGTGATATGGATCTTTGTATTGTATATCATATTCTTGACTCCGTGAGTCATTGTATATATCTGCTGGGTCCCATCGAGGACTGTTGTGTAATGTTATTACTTCGTTTTCCACCCGCACGAAAGTGCCTGGTGGGCACCTTTGAATCGTTTCTATGCGGGTTTGGCGAGTTTTGCTAAAACTTGCATAGGGCCGATTCTGAGGGTGTTACACCGAGCCTGCCCCTTCCTCCTTGCCTCACGACGACCCCACCTGGCAGCCCCTTCCGCCTGCCCATGCCTGATCCCGCGCGAGCACGTGAGGAAGGTGGCAAAAGGTGGCCGACGCCACCTTCCCCTCCCCCACGCCATACACCCCCTCTCCCCATCCTTATCTACCCCCACGGCCCCCTCTGGCCTCTCCCAGATCTCCCAGAGGCCCTGCCTCGCTTGCCCTCTTCCCTCTCTCTCCCTCGCCACCATCTACCACCGACGACGTCCACCGTCGGCCTCCATCTCCCCTAGTCACACCAGCCGGAGGCGTGGCGTTTAAAGTTGTCGGGGAAGACCACGAGGATCCCCTGCTTCGCCCTGGACACACCAACGCGGAGGAGAAGGCCCAGGAATGCGGGACACCGACACGAGCCGACGCAAACCCTAGCTTGGCCGGCGTCTGCCTCGCCGCCGATCCTCTGCTCGCCGACCCGATCCAACCACACCAACGCCCTCACGGTGAGCCCACAAACCCCCTAGACACGCCCCTGCCCTGCGTCGTTTCCTGTCGGCGACGAGCGTTCCGTCGAGCACACTCTGTGCACCGGCGTCCGCGCGCGCCCACTCGCTCCCGCGTCGTCTAGGGCTTTATCTAGCCGCTCCCCCCTTACCAGACAACCACCCCATCCCACCGCAGCTCTGCCGCCACGCAGCGGTGTCGGGTTCGAGCCTCGCCAGCCTGCGCTCATTGTCAAGCGTCGTCGTCGATTCAGGAAGAAAAACAGTAGTGTGGCCATCTTGCAGATACCCCCCCCCACCACCTTTTTGTTCCTCAACCCGCGAACCTTAGGACCCACCTGTCTGTGCCTCTGCCATTTTGCAAAAAGGCTCCCGATTTATATTTCATTCAACCCGCAGTCCCTCCTTTTCTTGTGCGCGCGTGTGGCGCTGAGTCAGCCTGGCCCCACCTGTCACTGGCAGTGGCTAGGTCCAGGCTGAGTAGAAAAAGTTTCTATTTCTGTTTAATTTAAAACCTTTTCAAAATTTGTTTAAAATTCAAATTAAAAATCTGTTTTCAAATAACTTTTGAATTATAAATCCAAAATTAACAAATGATATATGTTTTTGAATCAGAAAAATATGAGGATTACAAATGTGCCATCCAAAATGTCAATTGGGCACTTTATTTTCTAAGTTGAATAAAATTACAATAAATGCCCCTTGACTTAAATAATTAATAACTTTAGTTCTATAACTCCAAATTAAACAAATGATATGTCTAAAATGATCAGCTCGACGAGACCTTTCTGTTTATGCTATCCATGGCTTAAATTGCAGCATGCATCATATAAATATATAGTATACAGCAACTACTATGACAATAAAATGTGGCCAAATCTCAATAAAATGACTTATTCTTGTATTCCACACCTCACCCATGCCATGCTACTTTATTGCCATGTAAATTGTGCATCATTCATCATGGCATGATTGTTTGCTTGTCGCATTTTATTCATATGCTTGTGCACTTTATTTATGTTGGCCTTGTTTGTTTGGTTCTTCTTCGAATAGACACTGAGCAGGGGATATATCAAGAGAACCAGGAGCACTACCCAGATCCATCCCTTGCTTCAACTGAGCTGCCAGGCAAGCACTACCACATGCTTGCATACATACAGTACCTATTGCCTCTATCTTATTCTTGCATCATCGAGTCGCGATTGCATTAAACTGAATCCCAAGTATTGCATAGCCTTTACTTTTAAACCCCACCAAGCTTGTTCCTCCATCCCATGAGCCATTACTACAAGAGTTGTTTGAGCCATGCGAGTCGTAGAACAGCATGTGTAGGGTATGTGAGCGTCTGATGGATAACGAGGTACCTAAACAACTTAACCTGAGTAGTAATGGGATAACTAATGAAAGTGGCACCGGTGAGCAACATCTGCTATTTGGTTTTTCCTGCTCACTTGTGTCCCGTAGGACCCCGAGTACTTGATTCCTGTTCCTTGATTATTCGCGCTATCCACATCCGGGAGGCTTATGGGACCCCCCTGAGCCAGAGCTTGATTCAGTCTTATTCCTTGGGGCCACAAACTAGTTTGAGGTTTTATTTACTATCATGTACTTATGCCATGCTTTACTGCTTTATTTACGATTGTGCGAGGCACCTTTGCTTAGGTAAGCGGAGTGTTTTCGCGGTATCGACAAGCCCATCACATTTTGGGTTCCCGATCGTTTCTGACCATTGACGCAAACCTTGAGTCCGTCTCAGAGTCAGCTAACTTCGTTGCGGGTAGCTTAATGGGGTGGCCCCCTGAAATATTTCTGAATCCTGTGATTGCTTTGTCGTGAAAGCCTCGTTGGGTTTTGATTTGGTTTTTCCGAGGTTAATCGAGTGTGTGTTGCTATTTGTGCACCCCTGCAGGGTAAAACTTTCTGAAAGCCGTGTCCGCGGTTATGGACGACTTGGAGCACAGTTTCTTGATCATAGACAAGCATAACTAAAGTACCGCTTTTAATTTGACTAAGTAATTGACTAGTAAGTAGTGCAACACTCATGGAATGGTTAATAAAATTGCCAACGGATGGGGGTTGTTCGTCCGCTTCCTCGTTGGTAAGCGAGGAGGAGGATGGAGTATTACTGTTATAACTGTTGTCATTAATTCACGGACATCCGTCTATCTTTGGTTAGGCGGATGGTTAGTGAGTATCTATAGAACTGCTAGGGTTTATCTTTTGCTGCAATTGCGTCACCCCAGGTTGTGTCCCCTTTAGAGGCATAAAGACTTGCTGAGTACCCCTAGGGTCTCACACGATAAATTATTGGTTCAGATGAACAGGTACACTCGCAAGACGGATACTGGGTGGAGGAGGCTGATGATGTGGGCAACGATCGTTCGGTGTAGAGATTCCGGGAACGGGGATCCATGAGATCTGTGGGCGGGATGTGCTTATGTCTGGGGATCTTATGCCGATTTGCTTCTTATCCGTACTCGGATCTTGTTTGCCGCTTCCGCCTGATACTCTGATGTGTGATGTATGAGGAAATATCCTAAATTATTATATCTATCTAGGTCATTTGAATCTTGCCGTATGGTGTTGCTATATTTCCTTTCTTTTTAGATGGAATGGCTCTAATGTACTCTTGTATGGTGGCTTGCATACATACTCATTTGTGTATGTAGTTGATCCCTTCGCCTGCCGATTACGCCGACCGTACTTGTCCCGATGATTGGAAATGGTTGGGACGGCCGAAAGGTCTACCTGTGAGTGGCATTTGGGCCCCACCGTACTATTTCAACTATTTCCGATCATCCAGGCTTGTATCTAGGAGCGTAATTCACCATGGTAGTTACAATTGGTATCAGAGCCATCCCGCCCTTCAGGGTCTCAGCCAAATGGTCGTTGTCAGTCTAGCAAATATTTTGGTAGTTATGTATACTAGGGAAAAACAAAACGTGAGAGTAGGACTGCTTCCACTTTTCTTCTTACCCACCCACCCATCCTTTGTTGGTAAGGAAGTGTAACGTTTTCAATCCTCTTCTTAAAATTCAAACTAGGATTCACGTGTTCTGGGTTTCCGTAGTACCATAGGTTGTGTGTGTGTGTGTATGTGTGTGTAATTCTTTGTCTATTTGTTGCATCCAAGTTGTTTATCTAATCAGCCTTTGGTTATCAACTGTTGGTACATTCCATACCGACAGGCTTTGCAATCCGACGCGATCTATCTGATTCGTTGTATACCGACGCGATCTGTCTTACTCTTTGTTATCCGACGTTATCTTGTTTGGGGTGTTCGTTTCCGTAGTTACCAATCTTTAGGTTCAACGTGAGAAGAAGGGGTTAGGATATGTGTTCCACTTATTCATGTGCGGAGTAATGATTTGAGTGCGGGATGGAGTCGCGACCATACCACTACTCTTATCATTCGCTTTCGTATATTGGATTGGTAGTCACTAATCTTGATTCGTTAAGTAATTTTGCGCATCTATTGGTATTTTAATGCCGAAATTTGTGGAAAATTTTTCTTTGATATATTTGTGTACCACACTCCTTTTCAGTCGTGTGCGACATGCTTAATATCTTCTAGGTGCTTTGAACTTTGTTGATATTTTAATATCATCTTAGTAAATTGTATCCTTTAATCTTGGTTAATTCCATCTTGGTACTATTTTGGATTATTATTATTCTCCATTATAATCTTGACTTGTGTTTTATATCAATTACAGGATGGCTCCACCACGCCGTTACGATGAGGACATACCACAGGGGGCTCGCGTTGTCAAACATCGCCAATGCCTTGGCAAGAATGCAATGTAACCAGCGCTTTGAGGAAAGTGTTCGGAGGAATGAGTTTGCTCCACTTCCTCCACCTCCCAAGCGAGGAGACATCAAAAGCTTCCTGAAGTTCAACCCTCGCCAATTTTATGTTTTTGATCGACCACTGGATGCGGATGATTGGTTGCGTGAGATGTCAAGGCTACTCGAGACTGCTGATGTTCCTGAGCAAGAGTGGGTAAAGTGTGCTACTCACCTTCTGAAGGGGGATGCAGCTCTCTGGTGGGAGAATTACACAGGCAAGCCAGCGGTTTTGACCTACTTGGGAACGGTTCACGGGAGCGTTCAAAGAGCAGTATCTGTCAGAAATTGTCATGGAGAGGATGAAGGAAGTGTTTCTCAACCTCAAGCAAGGAAATGATAATGTCAACACCTACATCAGGAACTTCATGAATCTTTCTCGTTATGGTGGCGATGAGATCTCCGATGACAAGAAGAAGCAAAAGAGGTTCAGGCAAGGGCTCAATGCATCGATTAAATATGCAATCACACATGCAAGGTCGGCATCTTTTCTGGAACTTCAGACATCTGACTCTACAGGGAAGCAAGTAGACAAGTGTTTGAGGAGTCAAAGAAACAACTGTGATGCACCAAGCTCTTGACTATGTCGGCTCCTTCTAAGCGGGCGTGTGGGTTCCTAACACCCCGTCGCTCCGGCTCCACCAAGACACGCAAGCTACGCGTCAAGGCCAACAAACTTCCTCACTGCTTCTCCCAGGCTACAACCACCACTACTGGGCGCTGGCGGAGTCCACAGCTACGTTGCTCCACGTCCACAGTGCTTGTTTCACGTGTGGAGACTCGGACATCTAAACTGGGCTGTCGTTGAAAACAAAGCTCTTCCTTCACCCTCCAAGATCTGCGGCAAGCTCTCCTTTGGTTCGTGCACCACCACCTCGGGCTCTCAACATCAACACCAAGCCGGGTCTCGTTGCTTTCGTGCCAGCTGTGTCAACGCCGCTCAAGTGAGCATGCACACGGAGTTGTGATGGGTATGCTTTTCTGCTCGATCCTGCACGAGTTTTGTTTGATTCTGGTGCATCGCATTCATTTGTTTCTCACAAGTTTGCAAATGAGAATGAGTTAGCAATGGATCCTCTCCTTAAGCGGTTAATGGTCCTTTCTCCTGGAGCAACAATGGCAGCTGCTAAAATCAGCCATGGCAATCAAATTGAGATTGGTGGCTCTTCGTTCTCGGCATCCTTAATTGTTCTGGGAAATTCTGACATTGATGTCATCTTGGGCATGGATTGGTTGACAACAAATGCAGCTGTGATTGATTGTGCTGAACGCTCGGTTTCTCTAAAGATTCCTGAAGGCCATATAGTCTTTTCTCCAAGTCTGACTCCTGCTGTCCAGCTTTTCTCTTTGGCGGCTCTGAATGATGATGCTATGGAAGCTATTCAGAGTGTTACGGTGGTCTGTGAGTTCCCAGATGTCTTTCCTGAAGAGTTACCGGGTATGCCTCCGGATCGCGAGGTTGAGTTTGTAATTGAGCTTGAACCTGGAATGGCTCCTATCTCCAAGCGGCCTTATAAAATGGGTCCTGCTGAGTTGGCTGAACTCAAACGTCAGCTTGATGAACAAGAGAAGTTGGGTTTCATTCAACACAGTACTTCTTCATGGGGTAGCCCAACAATCTTTGTGAAAAAGCGTGACAAGACTGATAGACTTTGTGTTGACTATCGGGCTCTCAATGCTAAAACCATCAAGAACAAATATCCCCTTCCGCGGATTAATGATCTCTTCGATCAGCTAGCTGGAGCTGTGGTGTTCTCTAAGCTTGACTTGAGAAGTGGTTATCACCAAATCAAGATTCGCAAGGAAGATGTGCCCAAGACAGCTTTCACCACCCGCTATGGCCTGTATGAGTACACGGTCATGTCTTTCGGTCTCACCAACGCACCTGCTACCTTATCGAGGCTTATGAACTCGGTTTTCATGGAGTATCTCGATAAGTTCGTTGTGGTCTATCTGGATGACATCCTAGTCTATTCTAAGTCAAAGGAAGAGCATGAAGAACACCTTCGGTGTGTCCTAAACAAGCTTCGTGAGAACCGCTTGTCTGCAAAGTTCTCAAAGTGTGAGTTTTGGCTGCCTCAAGTAACCTATCTTGGTCATGTCATCTCTGCCAAGGGCATTGCAGTCAACCCGAAAACTGTGAAGACAATTGTTGAATGGCTTCCTCTTGTTAATGTCAAAGAAGTGTGGAGTTTCCTTGGTTTGGCTAGTTATTGCCGTCGCTTCGTTTAGAATTTTTCGAAGATAGCGAAGCCTCTTACCGATCTACTCAAGAAAGGCAAGAAATACCTTTGGACTCCTGCATGTCAAGCAAGCTTTGAGACACTCAAAGAGAAGCTCACTTCCACACCAGTCTTGGTTCCTCCGGATACATCTAAGCCTTTCCAGATATTCTGTGACGCCTCTTTGCAAGGATTGGGTGCGGTCCTTATGCAAGAGAAACAAGTGGTTTCTTATGCCTCTCGACAGTTGAAGACGCATGAGATCAACTATCCCACACATGACCTCGAGCTCGCAACAGTTGTCTTTGCTTTGAAGCTATGTAGGCACTACTTGCTTGGCAACCGTTGTGAGATCTTTTCTGACCACAAGAGTTTGAAGTATATCTTCACTCAGCCTGATCTCAACCTTCGGCAGAGGAGATGGATTGAAGCAATCAATGATTTTGATTTGACCATCCACTACACGCCGGGCAAAGCTAATGTCATGGCTGATGCTCTCAGCCGCAAAGCTTATGCCAACAACCTCATGATGGAAGAACAACAGCCTCTCTTGTGCGAGGAATTCCGGCAGCTCAACCTTGAAATTGTGGAACAAGGGCATCTCCTGAACCTTCTGGCTACTCCTCTCTTGGAAGAAAAGATTCGCTCTCGTCAGCTTGGTGATCCACACACCAAAAAGATCATTTCCAAACTTCAGCTCCCGAAGTATGAGTCCTTCCACGTTGATGATCAAGGCACGCTTTTCTTTGAACACCGGATGTTTGTTCCAAACTACCCGGGTTTGAGAGAGCAAGTTCTCAAGGAGGCGCACGATTCTGTTCTATCTATCCACCCTGGCAGCACAAAGATGTATATGGACTTGAAAACACAATATTGGTGGCCGGGTCTAAAACGATATTGTGCCAAGTATGTCTCGGAATGTGATGTCTGCCGCAGAGTGAAAGTTGTCCATCAGAAACCTTTCGGTCTTCTACAGCCATTGAAACCCCCGGAATGGAAATGGGAGAAAGTAGAGATGGACTTCATCACTGGTTTTCCAAGGTCGCAAAAGGGCAACAATGCAATCTTTGTTGTCATTGACAGGCTCTCTAAAGTGGCTCACTTCTTCCCCGTCAAGGAAACAATTTCTGGAATTCAGTTGGCTGAGCTCTATATCAACAGAATTATCTCTCTGTATGGGGTTCCGCTTGAGATCAGTTCAGACCGTGGGAGCATCTTCACTTCCAAGTTCTGGGAAAGTTTCCAAAATGCTTTGGGAACATAGTTGAACTTCAGCACAGCTTACCACCCTCAGTCGCAAGGACAAGTTGAAAGGATCAATCAGATTCTGGAGGATATGCTTCGTGCTTGCGTCATCTCTTTTCGCATGAAGTGGGAGGAATGTCTTCCTTATGCTGAATTCTCTTACAACAACAGCTTCCAGAAAAGTCTGAAGATGGCACCATTTGAGGCTCTCTATGGTCGCCAGTGCAGAACTCCGATTGATTGGTCAGGTGCAGGAGAAAGAATATGGCTTGGCCCTGACATTGTAACTCAAGCGGAGGAGAAGGTGCATATCATCCTTGAGAATCTGAAGATTGCTCAAAGTCGCCAGAAGAGCAATTATGACAGGAAGCACACGGACATGGTGTATGCCCCTGGTGATCTCGTTTACCTTCGTGTCACTCCCATGAAAGGAACACACCGCTTTGGTATCAAAGGAAAGCTGGATCCTAGATACATCGGTCCTTTCAAAATTCGTGGTAGAAGAGGAGAAGTTGCTTATGCTCTTGAGCCCCCGGAAAAACTAAAAGTTCATGATGTTTTCCACATCTCTCAACTCAAGAAGTGCTTCAAAGATCCCGGCAGGACCGTGGATCATGAGCTAATCGATCTCCAAGAAGACCTGTCTTATCAAGAACACCCAACAAAAATCCTTGAGACCGCAGAAAGAAGGACTCGCAACAAGTCCATCAAGTTCTGCAAGGTGCAGTGGTCGCACCATTCTGTTGATGAAGCCACTTGGGAGCGTGAAGATGAGCTCCGTGCCAACTATCCTACCCTCTTTGTGTCTTCTTCTTCTTCCTAGAATCTCGGGGCGAGATTCCTGTTTAGTGGGGGAGAGTTGTAGCATCCCATTTGTCTAACAACTGTAATGCTACTTGGTTTAGTAATAAAATGGCCACTTCCTACATATAATTGTTGCATCATCATAATATCATGCTCATGTCATCATGACACCTTGCATTTGGGCATCATACAAACCCTTTTGTTTTGGTTCTTATCTCATATGCATTATTATTTGTATCTGCCTGTTGATATTGTATTTGGTTCTTGAAATATTGTTAAATGCCCAAGTTGAGTTGGGGGCATATCTTTTATTGACTCCACCACCCTTTCTTTCACCACTTTACAATTCCACCATCCCATTATCCAGGAGCTTGTAATTATTTTTCTTTTGGTGTTTAATCAAGCTCATGAGAGATAGGGTGGGTCCTATGCTACCAATCCTTTTGCTTGGCCCTTACTCCAACTTTGGAGGATGCAAATAAATAGTGCCATGATAATATAATTGCTTCTGCAATATTTTAATCATGGTAAATCTCATCTTGCATGGGCCATGCAACCTTTGCCACCTTTGGTTTCCCTTGTTTTTAGTTGCATATTTTAATTGGATCATCTCCCTCTATATCTCTTTTCCTCACCTTCCTCTCTTTTCACCTCCCCATGCATGCTCCATTGCTTGCCTACATGCATTATGGATGCATTGCATGGCACATGCAATATGGGCACCATCTACCCCTTTACCTCTATTTTTGTTTTGGTGTTGTTTGGGTTTTAACTAAAGGGGTGAGATCAATTGTTTGGCCAACAAAAATAATCAAACCTAGCTAACCCTAATTCCAATCCACATCACACCAACCCTCACCTACCCCCTCTCTCATAACCTTCTCCCTAAACCCTACCCCCCTCTAATCACCATACCCTCTCCTATCTAAACCCTAATCCTCCCCCTCTCTCTCTATCGGCCTCTTCCCCCTCTCACCGAGCTGGCCCCACCATGCCACCTAGCTACCATCCCTAAGCAAACCCTAGCCGAGCCATACCTCTCTCCCCTCCAACCCTAAGCCCTAACCGAACCTAGCTAGCCCGAGCCTAGCTCCACCCTCTCTCCTCCCTCTCCCTTGCTCTCTATGCCATAGGGGCCCCCTAGCCGAGCCTGCCCCTGCCTCCTTGCCTCACGACGACCCCACCTGGAAGCTCCTTCCCCCTGCCCATACCTGGCCCCGCGCGAGCACGTGAGGAAGGTGGCAAAAGGTGGCCGACGCCACTTTCCCCTCCCCCACGCCATACACCCCCTCTCCCCATCCTTATCTACCCCCACGACCCCCTCTGGCCTCTCCCAGATCTCCCCAGAGGCCCTGCCTCGCCTGCCCTCTTCCCTCTCTCTCCCTCGCCACCGTCTACCACCGACGACGTCCACCGTCGGCCTCCATCTCCCCTAGTCACACCAGCCGGAGGCGTGGCGTTTAAAGTTGTCGGGGAAGACCACGAGGATCCCCTGCTTCGCCCTGGACACACCAACGCGGAGGAGAAGGCCTAGGAACACGGGACACCGACGCGAGCCGACGCAAACCCTAGCTTCGCTGGCGTCTGCCTCGCCGCCGATCCTCTGCTCGCCGACCCGATCCAACCACACCAACGCCCTCACTGTGAGCCCACAAACCCCCTAGACATGCCCCTGCCCTCGTCGTTTCCTGTCGGCGACGAGCGTTCCGTCGAGCACACTCTGTGCACCGGCGGCCGCGCGCGCCCGCTCGCTCCCGCGCCGTCTAGGGCTTTATCTAGCCGCGCCCCCCTTACCAGACAACCACCCCATCCCACCGGCTCAGCCTCTGCGCTTAGCAAGCAGTCGCGGGTTCGAGCCTCGCCAAGGCCATGGCCACGTCGTCGTCGGTTCGTCCACAAGAAGAAAAACAGTAGTGTGGCCATCTTGCAGATACCCCCCCACCTTTTTGCTCCTCAACCCGCGAACCTTAGGACCCACCTGTCTGTGCCTCTGCCATTTTGCAAAAAGGCTCCCGGTTTATATTTCATTCAACCCGCGGTCCCTCCTTTTCCTGTGCGCGCGTGTGGCACTGAGTCAGCCTGGCCCCACCTGTCACTAGCAATGGCTAGGTCCAGGCTGAGTAGAAAAAGTCTCTATTTCTGTTTAATTTAAAACCTTTTCAAAATTTGTTTAAAATTCAAATTTAAATCTGTTTTCAAATAACTTTTGAATTATAAATCCAAAATTAACAAATGATATATGTTTTTGAATCAGAAAAATATGAGGATTACAAATATTCCATCCAAAATGTCAATTGAGCACTTTATTTTCTAAGTTGAATAAAATTACAATAAATGCCCCTTGACTTAAATAATTAATAACTTTAGTTCTATAACTCCAAATTAAACAAATGATATGTCTAAAATGATCAGCTCGACGAGACCTTTCTGTTTATGATATCCATGGCTTAAATTGCAGCATGCATCATATAAATATATAGTATACAGCAACTACTATGACAATAAAATGTGGCCAAATCTCAATAAAATGACTTATTCTTGTATTCCACACCTCACCCATGCCATGCTACTTTATTGCCATGTAAATTGTGCATCATTCATCATGGCATGATTGTTTGCTTGTCGCATTTTATTCATATGCTTGTGCACTTTATTTATGTTGGCCTTGTTTGTTTGGTTCTTCTTCGAATAGACACTGAGCAGGGGATATATCAAGAGAACCAGGAGCACTACCCAGATCCATCCCTTGCTTCAACTGAGCTTCCAGGCAAGCACTACCACATGCTTGCATACATAGACCTATTGCCTCTATCTTATTCTTGCATCATTGAGTCGCGATTGCATTAAACTGAATCCCAAGTATTGCATAGCCTTTACTTTTAAACCCCACCAAGCTTGTTCCTCCATCCCATGAGCCATTACTACAGGAGTTGTTTGAGCCATGCGAGTCGTAGAACAGCATGTGTAGGGTATGTGAGCGTCTGATGGATAACGAGGTACCTAAACAACTTAACCTGAGTAGTAATGGGATAACTAATGAAAGTGGCACCGGTGAGAAACATCTGCTATTTGGTTTTTCCTGCTCACTTGTGTCCCGTAGGACCCCGAGTACTTGATTCATGTTCCTTGATTATTCGCGCTATCCACATCCGGGAGGCTTATGGGACCCCCCTGAGCCAGAGCTTGATTCAGTCTTATTCCTTGGGGCCACAAACTAGTTTGAGGTTTTATTTACTATCCTGTACTTATGCCATGCTTTACTGCTTTATTTACGATTGTGCGAGGAGCACCTGTACTGTTTAGGTAAGCGGTGTGTTTTCGCGGTATCAACAAGCCCAGTCACATTTTCGGGTTCCCGATGCTTTCTGACCATTGACGCAAACCTTGAGTCCGTCGAGTCGGCTAACCGTTCGCTATGGTAGCTTAATGGGGTGGCCTCAAATATTTCTGAATCGTGATTGCTTTGTCGTGAAAGCCTCGTTGGGTTTTGATTTGGTTTTTCCGAGGTTGATCGAGTGTGTGTTGCTATTTGTGCACCCCTGCAGGGTAAAACTTTCTGAAAGCCGTGTCCGCGGTTATGGACGACTTGGAGCACAGTTTCTTGATCATAGACAAGCATAACTAAAGTACCGCTTTTAATTTGACTAAGTAACTGACTAGTAAATAGTGCAACACTCATGGAATGGTTAATAAAATTGCCAACGGATGGGGGTTGTCCGCTTCCTCGTTTAGCGAGGAGGAGGATGGATCTGTGGGTATTACTTATAAGCTGTCATTAATTCACGGACATCCGTCTATCTTTGGTTAGGCGGATGGTTAGCAGTATTTATAGAACTGCTAGGGTTTATCTTTTGCGCAATTGCGTCACCCTGTGTTGTGTCCCTTTAGAGGCATAAAGACTTGCCGAAAATTTCTAGGGTCTCACACGATAAATTATTGGTTCAGATGAACAGGTACGCTCGCAAGACGGATACTGGGTGGAGGAGGCTGATGATGTGGGCAACGATCGTTCGGTGTAGAGATTTCGGGAACGGGGATCCATGAGATCTGTGGGCGGGATGTGCTTATGTCTAGGCATCTTATGCCGATTTGCTTCTTATCCGTACTCGGATCTTGTTTGCCGCTTCCGCCTGATACTCTGATGTGTGATGTATGAGGAAATATCCTAAATTATTATATCTATCTAGGTCATTTGAATCTTGCCGTATGGCGTTGCTATATTTCCTTTCTTTTTAGATGGAATGGCTCTGATGTACTCTTGTATGGTGGCTTGCATACATACTCATTTGTGTATGTAGTTGATCCCTTCGCCTGCCGATTACGCCGCCCGTACTTGTCCCGATGATTGGAAATGGTTGGGACGGCCGAAAGGTCTACCTATGAGTGGCATTTGGGCCCCACCGTACTATTTCAACCATTTCCGATCATCCAGGCTTGTATCTAGGAGCGTAATTCACCGAGGTAGTTACATTCCTCCTGCAACATTGTTCGCTATCCCATGATGCATGTGTATGCACAATATGGGCACATTATCACAAACTATGCCTTGATTCTAGCCATAACATTGGTCATTTGACCAAAAAGCCAAGAATAAACCTCGAATGTGATAGGTCATTTTGTGAAGGTTTCTTTGAGACATAATCAATATACCAAGTTTTATATTTTTCTTTCTAACTATGTCACATAATATAACACCACGCGAAGATTTCGCATTGTTTCGATCATTTTTGAATTTTTTATGCCTGTTTTAAACTATATATAATGTTTTATGTTTTACTCAATTTTTATTTACAAATGTGTAATATTTTAGGGTAGATAGATAGGTCTTATTTTTCTGCAAATTTTGATATATTATTTGTATTTTTCCGAATTAGAATGATTTAGTTATGATTTTTCAAAGTTTAATGAGATAAAATAAAAAATAGCTACGCCGAGGGCAGCCGTCGGCGTAGCATAGGATATGCCGAGGGCAATTCTACGCCGACGGCTGCTTGGCGGAGCTGGCCTAGACGATTGCTACGCCGACGGCCCCGACGTTTGGCTGTCGGCGTATCGACCGGCCGTCGGCGTAGCTTCCCATTCCTGTATGATGATCTCTTTGACGATCATGCAGGGTTGGCCCTTTGCTCATCATGCATGTATCCCCTTTGTAACATTGAAGCCAAAAGTTTGCTGACCTGCAAATCTTCAGCTAAGGACAGCGCCTTTGAAAAGGCCTAGGCTTTCGGCACCTCAGGGTTCGTTATTCCATCGAAGCCCGACGCGCAATCCATTGGCGACTTTCGGCCGATCAGTTTAGTACACAGCTTCGCTAACTGTTTTTTAAGTTATCGGCTAATCGCCTGAGAGGGAGGCTGGTGAGCCCTAATCAGAGCGTGCTCATCAAAAGTCGTAGCCTGCACGACAACTTCGTGTTAGTTAGGCAAGTGGATAGAAAGATCAACGCTAGGAGGAAGAAAGGAGTGCTCTTAAAGCTTGATCTCTCGAGAGCCTTTGACTCGATCGCTTGGACGTTCCTTTTTGATGTGCTACGATAGATGGGGTTTGGGAGGAGGTTCCTCCAATGGATCGCGATACTACTGAACACCGCCAACACAAAAGTCATGGTAAATGGAGTCCCTGGCGAGCGGATTCAACATATGCGAGGGCTGAGACAGGGAGACCCCACATCCCCTCTCTTGTTCGTCGCAAGCATGGAGGCCCTCGCGGCCATAGTTGTTAAGGTGGTGGAGGAGCAAGTCCTAGAGAACTTGGATCGGATATCGCCAATGCAAAGTATATCTGTTTACGCCAACTATGTTGTGCTCTTCTTTAGACCCACGGAGATGGAGACAACTGTGATCAAGGAAATCCTGAGAATTTTTGGCATGGCCTCAGGTCTCAAAGTGAACTACGCCAAGACCACAGCTACCCTGATCCGGGGAAGTGACGAGGAGAAGGAGATGCTGGAGGAGAGGCTGGGATGCGCAATGGCACAGTTCTCAATTAGGTACCTAGGATTAAAGCTTGCACTCCGACCGCTCACCCGAGCCTAGTGGCAGCCCATGCTGGATAGAGTTATACAGTCGGTTCCGGCCTGGTATCGAGGTCTAATTGCGAGGTCTGGGAGGCTAATGTTGATCAAGGCAGTGGTGATGGCGCGGCCTATCCACCACCTTCATGTGGAGGACGCGCCCGAGTGGCTCATCGATGAAGTGATAAAATGGCTGAGAGCATTCTTCTGGGTGGGAAAGAACATGGTTTGATACGATCAGTGTCTTGTGTCCTGGGAGAGTATAAGTAAGCCTACGTGTCACGGAGGCCTTGGCGTGAAGGACATGCACCTTCAAGACCTAGCTCTAAGGCTGTGGTGGGAGTGGCTGAACCGCACTGATCCCTCCTGTCCCTGGAAGGGACTACCCCAGAGAAGAGATAAGGAGTTACTGGATGTGTTCCAGAGATTAACGCGCATTGAGGTGGGTGATGGTAAAAACATATGGTTTTGGAAATACCATTGGATTGGAGGCAGATCGGCGGAGCAAATTGCTCACGAGGTGTTTGCAACGGTGCCCACTCGACGGAAAAACATATGAACAATTGATCAGGATCTGCGAGAGAACAAATGGATCGAAGATGCTGATAACCTTTCAGTGAAGGGTTGCATCCAATGCAGTAAACTCTAGGAGGAGATTAAGAAAATCCAACGTGATGCGCAGGTGCCTGATAAATTTGTGTGGAAGGGAGAAGCGTCTGGTATATACTCGACGAAATCGTCTTATAAAATGATGTGTCATGGCAACATAACCTTAAGTATGCACAAGCCCATTTGGAGGTCATGGGTCCCACTCAAATGCAAAATATTCAGTTGGCTTGCTCTAAGGTATAGGTTATGAACGTCGGACCGGAGATTCAGACATGGTTTTAAGGAGCAGACGCATACTTGCTTCGTTTGTCTTCAGGAGGAAGACACAGTTGATCATATCCTGATGCAATGTCCTTATGCCCGGCAAGTTTGGCACGACCGCATGCAAGATTTCGGGTTGCAAATACAAGGGCCCCACCACAACTCTTCATGGGAATGATGGTGGAAGGGCACGAGGAGAAGCTTCCACGCCACAGAGAGAGAGAAAATTGACACACTCGTAATTCGGATGGCCTGGACGGTGTGGAAACACCAGAACGCCTGGGTTTTTGATAATAGGCAACACCAACACAGCGCTGGAGAAGATCAGGAGCGAGTGGAACCTCTGGGAGATAGCTAGGAGAGGAGGGAGTGCAACCGTGCCGCGAGAGTAGGCGTAGGGACTGGGAGGGGTGTTAGGAGTGGTGTGTGTGTTGGGTTCCCCGTACTCACTGTTCGCGGTGTTGTTACGGGGTCTTGTAAATATTTTTTCTGTCTTCTATAAAAATAAGACACGATCTTTGGTGTGCTCTAAAAAAAAAGTTATTCCGTCGAAGACAGCTGCCAATGCTCAGAGGTATAAACCCTGACTATCTCTCCAGACAACCCCTACAGTTCCCCCGTTCAGCGTTTTGGCCATAGCCCCGCCGCGGTTCAGTTTTGCTATTCCAGCTGGTGGGTGGGGGAATCCACCGTGGTTCTGCTCTCACCAGTGTTCTTGCTCCGGTCGTCTGCTCCTTGTGATTCACCGTGTTGCCCCTTTCATGGTGTCCATGGATTCGGGCATAGAGAAATGGGTGATGGAAAAGAATGCAAGAAGTAGAGAAGAGTTGCTAGCAATGGAAGTGACCAGGAATGGCCCGTGGGTCTATTGGGCCAATATGCATGCGCAGACTATAAGGCTGGAATGTTGAGCGGGCCATGCATGTACAAAGAAGGCCGAAGTTGGCTCAAGTGAAAATAAAAAAGGACAGGCAATTCTCTTGCTAAAAAAGTACAGGCAATCCTCAAAACAGAACGAAAAATCAATAGGTAGGGCAGGCAATGTAATGTAAGGAGGAAAATTTGCCAACAGGAACTAGTAACTACGAAGAGACTGCACCAGGTAACGTTAAAAGGATTATTGATCTGTTGAGAGGGTAGTTATTTTTTAGTGGGTTCAGAGGGTAGTTGACAAAGATCCACCTCATCCGTTTCAATAGGCCACCTTCATTTCCTAGAAAGCAAAGCATCCGACGACTCAAAAACTTTTCTCGACAGTACAACGCATCTGTCTGTCTGCGTACTTCCATTTCTACTCGATGGAGAACGCAAAAACTGTCCCACCTTTTGACCATGTGTTGCCCGTATATAGCTAGCCAATAGCCACTTCTCTTTGTCCCTGACAGGCAAATCCTGAACACGCACCGGAAGTGCAAAAGCCACCTCGACCATCGACAGGCAAGTGCAGGAAAGGAACAAGGAGCGCATCTCAACGTACGTCTCGATCCCTGTCATGGAGCCATCCAAACTGCAAGTGGGGAGCAGCGGCGAAGAAGGTCAAAGACACCAACTTCCATCCGTCGCGTGGCTCACATTGCTCCTGGAATTATCCCACGAGTTCCCTGTCTGACATGGATAATTGTCTCATTTCCGTGTCTATCCGAAGAAAGTCAACCGAGGAATGAGCCGATCCTAGCCACAAGCTCTTCGGCGATGCCAGTAGTCTATCTATATATGTCCGGGCATATGGACTGTAGTAGACGCTCCAAATTCGACGCCTGGAGACGTGATGAGGCTGCGCGCTGCGTTCAGTTCTTCAGATATTTCCTCCATCTGATTGGTGCGTCCGCTACAAATATCAGACTATCTGAAACTAGGGCTGCAACTGGACTGCCAGTTTCAATTATCACTACTACTGTAAGTTTGTACTTGTCATATTTTCTCGAGGGTACGTGAATCATCGTTAAATTTTCTCGAGAAATATGGGAAATGTGAGTCTTCATTTTTTTTGGGTAAGAGGAAGCAGCGACTCCACAAATCCAAACAGACATCACGCTGCTTGTCATTTATCAGGCGAAGTCAGACGCCACGATGCATGGCTACCCGAAGTCAGGCTCCACGCTGTTCCTTGGTAGTATGAAGATCTGGTCAAACCCTTTTAAATGAAATGGTCCATGAATATATGCAATGCAGCCTGGATGGAATGCATGTGGACAGACAGCCGGACAGTGACAGTATTTACGTACCGGACTTGAGTTCCTTGTGTGAGTTGATAGGCTGCCCGCCGGTTGCAGTGGTCGCGTTCACGGTTGGGGCCGGCCGGTGGGTGTAACTTGAGAAGATATAATCATTCGTCTTGTTCTGCACAAAGATATGCTGAAATCAACGCACATTTAGACGGCGGTACACAAGCTAGGACGAGACCGTGGCAAACTGGAAGCTCGAAGGCAAGCTTTCTGTGCAGGTTCTAATTGATACATACACCCGTGCCGACGTTGGCAACGTGCTGGTCAAACCCCTCGTGCTATGGCCATGGCCGGAAAGGTTTACTTACTTTACAAGACAAGTAAATCACGAACAAGCCACACCCTTTCGGCGTACTATAGATTTGTAGGGTTTGAGATGTGTCTGGTCATTGCGGGTAGTTTAAAAAAAAAAACAATAAAGGCCCCAAAGGGCCTGGAAGCTGTATTAAAAAACATGTAGGTGCAAGATTACAAGGAGGCCCCTAACTTCTATTGTCCTGAAAAACCTAGAAATTATGGATAAAGCCACAAAATTTATAGAAAACACAGTAGGACAGAAAAAGGAAATTCGATCAGGTCCCCTGCACTCTCCACCTCTAGTTGACCTCGAACGCAGTCGTCGCAGCCTCCACCGGGGACAGAACCACTTGGAGAAGACGCTCTGGTAGGTGCCTCGTTGAGATCGGAGAGAAGCCTCCAGCAAAGGAGGTAGAAGAAGCTCGATTTGGAATGGAGAGAAGCGTGACTTCCCTTACGGCCGATAATAGCGGCTATCGTTGAGCTCTGCTTGGAATCCGCTGCCAGGGTTGCAGCTTTCGACGACCACCATTGGCGCCCCAACCACCACCACCAGACGGACTAAGCTGCCATGGTGGGAGCAGGAAACAAGCCACTATCCACGTGGTGTCGCGAAGGGCGCAGCGCTTCGCTCCTCCTCCTCGCCGCCACGGCCGGCCTGGAAGAGATACGTATCATGCACAACTCGGCAACACCTCTCTCCCGGCTTCCACAACGGTCTAGGAGAGGCACTCCAGAGGGATGGTGACCACCAACTTCTCCCCAATACAGGAGAACCTCGAGAAACCGCCACATACCTCTCTTAGACTCCCCTTAGAGAATGTCTAGCGGCACGACCCATTTGGTCATGGTCCATCCGGACAGAAGGGCAAGCCGCGCACGCTCCAACGGCGCGAACCAAACAAACCGACTCACACAGACGGACTCATCCGTCCACCAAATTTGCGCCACGGGTGAGTTGTCTCGAACAGCGTGCACGACCTACCCCCTGGCAACCCCGGGCCCTCCTTCCAGTGGCACACAAGGCACACAAACAAGCCACCCCTATCTAGACCCTTGCCTGCCATCTCCTCCGCCGCCCAGGAAGCCCCGCCGTCTTCTCTTTCGGTCACATGAGCTATCGCCACTCCCCACTACATCCAGCTGTCCATCCCGACATCGGTCGCATCCTTCCCTTGGCCTACTCGTCGCCGGCCACACGACCAGGCACGTCGCTAGCCAGTGCGCCCACAACCTGCTCGTCTAGTTGCCCGGCCTCGTTTGAGGTATTTTGACCGCCCAATATACTTTGGACATTGCGTTGACCAATGGCAATCAACTATACAGATGGACACTAAGGTAATCGGGTTTTTTTATAAGAATGTCATCAAATCATTGTCGGACGAGGATTCTGACGGTGAGATCGAACTTTTGTTTGTTGTTTCTACCATGATGCATGACCACTACCTACTGCCTCCGCATAGGGGTGGCTCGTCGAAGAAGCGCAAGGACAACATCGATTTTGATCGAGTAGGTGGCCATGGGTGCCTTATGAGGGACTACTTCCAGCAAGCTGATTCAGTGTACAATGAGAAGGTATTTCGTCACCGCTATCGGATGTCAAGAAAGTTTTTCATGCAGATTCTCGAGGGCATGAGGGAATATGATGACTACTTCAAGGCTAAGCTCGATTGTACCGGTAAGGTTGACTTATCCTGTTTTGAAAAATGCTACATGGCCGTTTGGCAGCTTCCACATGGAGTACCAGGTCATATCGTTGATGAGTACTTGTGCATGAGCGAGTCCACATGCCTTCGGGCCATGTACAAGTTTTGTAGCGCATTCATTGCGGTGTTCTGTAAAGTTTATATGAGAGAGGCAAACACCAAAAACACTGTCCATTTTTTATCCGTCAACCAAAACAGGTTTTTTGGATGCTGGACAACATAGACTTCATGCATTGAGAGTGAAAGAACTATCCTTTTGGTTGGCAAGGCCAGTTCAAGGGCATGCAGATGGATTTGGCACTTGTATCACATGATCTATGGATTTGGCACTCCTTCGGCATGATAGGATTTAACAATGATACCAATGTGCTCTAGCGCTCACCTGTATTTGCTAGGCTTGCAGAAGGAAATGCTCCCCAGGTTAACTATGTGATAAATGACAGTCCTTACAACAAGGGTTAATATGTAGTTGATGTAAGTTATCCTTCCTGGTCCATCTTTGCCAAGACTGTGCAACCCTGAAGATGAGAAATGTAAAAGTTTCATGTAAGATCAAGAGGCCGCTAGAAAGAATTGGAGCATGCATTTGGTATGCTTCAATCACGATGGTCTATTGTTCGACACCATGCTAGAACCTAGAGCACAAAGAGGATGCGAGAGGATATAACCTTTTGTGTGATCACACACAACATGATCATTGAGGACGAGCGTCATGACCTATTTGATCAAGGTTAGGAAATTGAGGGTACCTTGGTTGAGACACAACCCGGTCCAACGTCTTGGGAATAGTTATTGCATGTGCATCATACTTTGCGTGATCGGACCACTCATGACCAGCTTCAGGCTAATTTGATTGGACATATGTGGACTCATGTGGGAAGCCAACAAGGCAAGTCAAATTCTCTTGTTAGTTCTATGTAATTTGCGAATTATGTTTGATTATTTGTGTGAAACTATGTGGTTGTGAACTATTTGTATTTATGTACTACATTTATTTTATTTATTGCTCTATTTTTTTATTAATATGATGGTGAAATTTATATGCTAAAAGTCAAATTGATTATCGCCAAACTAGCGAGCACGGACAAAATGGGTTGTGCCGCTGCGGGAACTACCCTAGCCTGGCAGGCCGGACCGCAACGGCGACCCAATTTTTGTCAATGTCCAGATCCAAACAGATCAAACTGAATAGTTAGGTGTCCAGAATGGGTCGTGCTATTGGAGATGCCATTAGGAATGTTCTCGCCACCCTTCTTATTATTTGTTGTCCCTTGTCATCCCTCATGGCTACTATCCACTGCCTTTGCGTGCTCAAACGTGAGGAAGGAAGACTGTGAGCCCGGGTCGTTGGTTGCATGCCTATGATAGTGGATGTGAAGTGAATATGTCTATGGACAAAGTTAGAGAGCACATAGATAGATCCTGCAAGGCTGAAAAGCACGGTAAACCGATGCAAGGGTAGAGAATGCGGGAAGCAAAGTGTTACAACTCTAGAACTTGATGAACGTGTCGTTTATGCCCCCTCAAGGATAATAATTGAAATTACTTCTCTGATTTGTTTAGTTAGTAATGTGAATCCCATGGTAATCGCGGGGATATGTGTTTATAACCATAGGATGACCTCCGCATCCATATTTTTACTAAAATTCGGCATAGGTGTCGAACTGAAATATTGCCCGACAGTAAAATTGCAGTTAGTGTTAGTTTTGATTATCGATTGACAGTAGACGCTGTAGACCTAACTCTGTGTGATTTGTACATATTGACAAGTTCTCTATTAGGCAGAACGATGAATTTGTGGCCATGCGATATGACACAAATTCTCAGAAATTGTGCAGCGTTAGGACTGATAAGGCATTGACCACAATGTGGAATAAACATATGGGCACATGAGGAATGTGTTGATATATGTCCATATTGTTAACAATGAGACTAGAGAAGAGATTGTCATCAATGATTTCGAACCGTCTGCTTCGCAAATAACTGAACCTGCCATGAAGGGGCAACCACTCCTCGCGCAACCGACTGTAACCCTTCAGCTTGTCTTCGAGCATGATGCTTTTTCTAGCGAGCGGAACGACACGAAAATTGGACGGCATATGGTGATTTTGTTTTTGGAGATGATGATGGGAAAACATATCCAGAGGTGGCTGGTCACCCTAATAGGATGAAAACTAGCAAATATTTGGTCGATCCAAACTTTAAGCATGACTATGGGCTGATGAGGATGAGGATGCTGAAGGTTTGGAAATTAGGTGCAAATATGATGATGAAGATAAGGACATATCAGTATACTTTGACAAGGACATCGCTACAATTGATAAGGGGTTGTCTTTTAGAATATGGTGTACCACAGATATGATGTTGCTACATTTGAGAAAAAAAGGGTTTGGCTATATCATGAAAGGGATCCCATCAGGAAAAGAGTGACAAAAAACTAAGGGTGCATTATAAGAAAAATGATGTTTGTAAACAGAGAATGGATGCAATCCTAATAAGAGGTTGGCACCAATTTTAAGTTACATTAACTAAATTATACTCCCTCTGTTTTAACACACTAAAAATGATCTAGATATACTCCTTCCACAAAGCTAAAACATTTTATATTTTGAAATAGAGGGAGTACTTCTTTATATCTAAATCCTAAAACTTAAATCGCAAAACCAACCAACTGATAGATGGAGCCCTCCGCGTGCAGTGACCATGGTGACAAGGGTTGTACTGCCTCTACCACCGGCCTGATCTTCCTCCTCAGTCGTCCTCTGCTATCCCCGCATCAAGATCCGGCCTCCATCGACGCCGTCTTCCCTCCCACCCACCTGGCATGTAGCGGTTGGGCCTATTGTCCCCGCGGCTGCTCCTCGAGCTTTCGCCCCTGCACCCATGGCGGTGACGGCACCCTCCCTGGCCTCACATCCTATCGTTGTTGTAGCTGCTCTGGTCTCCTGGAGGTCAGACCCTGTGATCCGTGGCAGGGTGAGCTCTCCTGCGGCATCGAAGGCGGAAGCTCTGGCCTCACCACCCTCTGTGCGTGCTCCCCCGCTACCTTCTCCAGCTCCTCCACCGGCAGGCAAGGACGTATTCACGCTGGAGATGGTGCTGCTCTCGTGCCAGATTATGGCGCCGCGCCAGGATAGCCTGGCTCCTTTGTCCCCATGCTAGCTTCATCTGGGCAAGCTACCATGGCGGTTGGCGTGGTGCACCATGCGCCTGACGATCCCTTCGTCAAGGTAGTGCCTATGCCCCTGCTTACTGACGGGACCGGCAGCGATGCGCCCCTCGAGGTCGATGGACAGGTTTATGAGTGGCTCTCTAATGACGAGGCCGATAGCGGGCACGAGGCTTGCACCAGGGATAGGCCCGTCCACCTCACAACCATTGTCAACACACGGATTTTTAATCACAGATGCCTGTTATGCCATACATCGCAATCCCAGTATTACCATTTTTGCGAGACATAACAGATTTGGATACCACAGTACATCATCCATTACAAACCATACATAAGGTATTACACAAATAAGGATCTCATGATCCAGTTTTTAATACAACTCAAGCAGCGGAAATACGTAATAATAATGGTAGCGTAGGCGAAGCTCCATCTTAGGGGTCACAGGCAATGCTGATGATGGGAGATGATCCTAGTTGTCGTAACCTTCCTGGGGTCCATCTTCCAAGTACTCCTCTTCATATTCTGGCCATGGGAATAGCCAGGGACAAAGCCATGAGTACTCTTTAAGTACTCGCAAACTAATACTAACAGGTAAGGAGTTTTTGGATAATAGGACACTAGGCTCTAGGGTTGTTTTGCAAAAAGCCAGGTTTATCTCTACTCAGTTCCAAAACTAGTCACAATTTTATAACTCCTAAGTGGGATCTTGTAATTCAGGTCACAACTCTGTTGTGGTCAAGTCAAAGTCTCAATTCGTTTCACAAGTCATTTTGAAAAGTCTGACGGGGGAACAGTATGGCCACTCCAACTGTCCATAACCGCGGACGCGGCTATTCGAATAGTTTGACACTCTGCAGAGATTGTACACTTTCACCACAACATTCGATACATCCGTCAGGAACAAATCCTGAATTCGCCATACTCAGTATGCGGATAATCAATCCTAACCTTTCAATTACACGCCCTAGTATAAGCACCTCTCCTGTGAGTTTGGCCTCCCAACCATGACCAACTGTCATCTTGGGTACTGCACAGGTGGACAATCTTCACAAGGTAGCCTCAGCTCAGACCTTGGCCGTGAGGGAACTAATACTAAGGAATATAAGTTTCCAGTCAAGCCCTACCCAATCTTCGGGTATTGTGGTTGTACGATAAAATTGGAATGGTATCGCATCCAGACAACCATCAGTTTTATAAAGGGCTAAGGCTCATGCCTCAACATTTTCATCACCAAAATCATCAAGTGTTTGGAAACACATGTCCAAAACATTTCAATAGAATGATCCATCATTCCAAGGTTTTCATAACCAGTTTTCCACCAAGTATTCCCATCTAAAGTTGATGAAGTTTTATGCTTAGCACTAGAATCTACAGGTGGGGGTAAGCACTGATGAGGGGTGGTAAACTAGTGGGGTTTTAACTAAGTTCAAACTCATGCCTTAGGATGATATCAAGGTTATCTAGCTTAGGCCAAATTTTATGCTCTTGATGCAACCTTTAGCGCAACTGTCTAGTATCTACCAAAATCTTAGGTAGACTCTAAGTAAGCTTTGATAAAGAAATAAAGTAAGAAGCTTGCACATAAAACTAGGATTTGGTTTATCAAGTGGGTATGATCACATATGCTTAAGGCATATAGTAGTCATAGAACAAGTATGGGTTTGTTGCATCAGTAGGGTATCTTGCAAGGGTTAGCTTGCATCAATATCAGTGTAAGCTTGCATAGTTACTAGCTTGCTCAATCAACTAGTAGTATTAGGCTTGCATCAGTGTCAATATAAGCTTGCCTTGTGCAGAGCAGTGGTTGAAGTTCTCCTCGGCTTCCTCTTCGTAGTATCCTCCTTCCTCCTCGTATCCTTGGTCGGTACTAGCGTCTATGAATAAATACGAGCTACACAATCACCAAAAAATACTTAACTACTTGCAATCATCACACACAAGGGTCCTATAGATGATCTAGCATCATCTCTAACATTCCAAGGTTAAGGCTTGGTTTAAATCTTTTTATTTTTAGAAAAGTAATTTCTACTCATTGAAAAATTACTTAAGATTTAATATTCTCCAAACTAAACATGGGATCATGTTGACACATGTCATCACCACATATTGTATTCCATGGGAATGTGATTTAAAGTGGTGTCACAATTTAATAAGGTTTTACCCTTTTATTTTAATTAATTAAAGTGGCTAGAAATGCTTATGAAGCATTCTTTTATTGCTTGAACAATATTTCTGCAAGTAAACCTATATATTTTTATATATTCTGAAAGGTATGGTTAAATGTGATTTTTGAGAGTTGGAAACAACTCAAAAGCTATTATGGTTTAAATTTGAAAAAAATTTGAATGCAGAAAAGCTTCTGCCTTGTTATTTTTACCAGGGGTGATCTATAGATCCAAATGACTTGAATCCAACGGGCTTGGATTCAGCATTCACAGACCTTTCCAACAAAATTGGTTTTATTCAAATTGGTGCACTGAATCGATCTGGGTTGATTTTTGAAGTTGAGTACAGAAGTGTGTTTGAATTGAAAAAGAAAAAGATTTAATTTGAATAACTAGGCTGCGCGGGAAATTCTAACGGGCCGGCCTGCTAAGCGCAGTGCTCCCGCGGGCTGCTTAAGTGGGTGTCCCCACTCGTCAGTGACACGGGGATGGGCGAAGCGGTATGGGGCAACGTGGATCATTCGATCTAGTTCTAATCTAACGGCTGGGAGTCATCGTCGACGCGAGACAACTCCGGCGAGAACGAAACCTAGCGCGGCCAGTGAGGGTTGCTGGGGGCTCACCGGCATCTTGAGGTCGGCGAGGCGAACAGCAAGTCGACGGCGAACTCAGGTGGTCGCGGCTCTGGGGTGGCTCCAATCGCTGGCTCCTTTCTTCTCCGGCAGCTCGGCTCAGTGAAATTCGGCGAGGTGGTGCTCGCCTTGCTCGAGAATGGTGTGGCACGATCGGAGGAGAGGGAGTGAGATGGTGTGAAGAAATCGAGCGGGTGGCCTCTATTTATAGTCGGCGAGGGATCGTCGCACGACGTGAGCTCGTCGGGGGCGACATTACAGGCGGCTATTGGCATGGGAAAGGGTAGGGGACGATGCTGTGTCTCCTGGCGATGCTCAAAGACATGGTCGCGAGGCATGGGGCGGTGTGGTTTGGTCTGGAACGGCCGGAGCTCTGCGCGGCAGAGGCGGCGTCTTCGACGGCGGGCGCGGCGTATGACGCAGGCGGCAAATGGGGATGTCTGGCGGTCTCCTGGGTTGATGGCGATCGTGTATGCACGTGGCGAGGGCGGCGCGCGGTCTGTGGATGTTGGTCGAGAGTGGCGCTCTGGCGCACGCTCGACATGGTCTGGGCGCGGCTTGTGCGCGTGGTCCAGGGCTTGGCAACGCTTGCGGCTGGGACAGTGAGTGGCGGTGGACGGTGGGCTGCCTCCTAGACAAGGTTGCCATGGCTAGTTCTTCCTCTAGCTTGCTGTCCACAATGGGGTGACATTGGGGTGCTCGGCTGTTCACCATTAATGGCAATGGCAAGCTCACAGGGGTGCTAGTGTTGGGCTAATCTTTCTAGATGATCTACTGAGCTGTGTGTGAGCTAACTAGGGAACAAGTTAGGCAAGAATCACTGCACACTATAGTGTTTGATGTTTTGTTTGATTTGTATCTGCAACCTGTTTGATGAAATGGCCGCATAAAATAGCCTGGGGTCCATCCTAGTTGTTGTAACCTTCCTGGGGTCCATCCTCCTGGTACTCCTCTTCATAGCCTGACCATGGGAATAGCCAGGGACAAAGCCATGAGTACTCTTTAAGTACTCGCAAACTAATACTAACAAGTGAAGGGGTTTTTGTAGTAGGACACTAAGCTCTAGGGTTATTTTGCAAAAAGTCAGATTTACCTCTACTAAGTTTAGAAACGAATAAAGATAGTTGAAGTTTTATAACACCTAAGTGGGAGCTTGTATTTCATCTCACAACTCTGTTGTGGTCAAGTCAAAGTCTCAATTCATTTCACAAGTCATTTTGAAAACATCTGACGGGGGAATAGTATGGCCACTCCAACTGTCCATAACCGCGGACGCGGTTTTTCGAATAATTTGACACTCTGCGGAGATTGTACACTTTCACCACAACATTTGATACATCCGTTAGGAACAAATCCTGAATTCACCATACTCAGTATGCGGATAATCAATCCTAACCTTTCGATTACACGCCCTAGTATAGGCACCTCTCCTGTGAGTTTGGCCTCCCAACCATGACCAACTATCATCTTGGGTATTGCACAGGTGGACAATCTTCACAAGGTAGCCTCAGCTCAGACCTTGGCCGTGAGGGAACCAATACTAAGGTATATAAGTTTCTAGTCAAGCCCTACCCAATTCTCGGGTATTGTGGTTGTACGGTAAAATTGGAATGGTATCGCATCTAGACAACCATCAGTTTTATAAAGGGCTAAGGCTCATGCCTCATCATTTTCATCATCCAAATCATCTGGTGTTCGGAAACACATGTCAAAACATCTCAATAGAATGATCCATCATTCCAAAATTTTCATAACCATTTTTCCACAAAGTATTCCCATCTAAGTTTGATCAAGTTTTATGCTTAGCACTAGCATCTACCAGTGGGGGTAAGTACTAATGAGGGGTGGTAAACTAGTGGAGTTTTACTAAGTTCAATCTCATGCCTGAGGATGACATAAAGATTATCTAGCTTAGGCTAAGTTTTATGCTCTTTATGCAACCTTCAATTATCTTCTAATATCTACAATTTACTTAAGTAATCTCTAAGTAATAGCTTTGATAAAGAAATAAATTATAAAGCTTGTAAGTAAAGCTAGGAATGGGGCTATCAAGTGGGTATGATCACATATGCTTAAAGCATATAGTTGGCATGGTAACAAGCAAGTATTTGCTTGCATAAGTATCAGTATAGGCTTGCATAAGTAGAATATCTTGCAAGTGTTAGCTTGCACTGGTCCACTTGGTTAGTAAGGCTTGCCTTGTGCAGAGCAGTGGTTGAAGTTCTCCTCGGCTTCTTCTTCGTAGTATCCTCCTTCCCCTCGTATCCTTGGTCGGTACTAGCGTCTATAAATAAATACGAGGTACACAATCACCAAACAATAATTAACTACTTTCAATCATCACACAAAAGGGTTCTATAGATGATATAGCATCATCACTAATATTACAAGATTAAAGCATTTTTCTTATTGATTTTATTTTTTTAGAAAAATAATTTCTACTCGTTGAAAAACTACTTAAGATTTAATATTCTCCAATCCAAACATGGGATCATGTTGACACATGTCATCACCACATATTTCAGTACATGGGAATGTGATTTAAAGTGGTGTCACAATTTAATAAGATTTAACCTTTTATTTTAAATAAAAATAAATGACTAGAAATGCCTATGTGGCATTCTGTTATTACTTGAACATTATTTCTGTAAGTAAACCCATATATTTTTATATATTCTGAAAGGTATGATCAAATATGATTTTTGAGAGTTGGAATCAACTCAAAATCTATTATGGTTTAAATTTGAAAAATGTTTGAATGCAGAAAATCTTCTGTCTTGTTATTTTTACCAAGGTTGATCTATAGATCCAAATGATTTGAATCCAACGGGCTTGGATTAAGCATTTCAAAACCTTTCTAAAAAAATTGGTTTCATTCAATTTGGTTCCGTGAATCGAGATGAGTTGATTTTTGAAACTAGGTACAGAACTATGTTTGAACTAAAATGGAAAAAAGCTAAATTCAAACGACTGGGCTGCGCGGGAAAGGTTATTGGGCCGGCCCATTGTCACTCCGCGGCGCGGGGCGCGACTGACAGGGCGGGTCTAGTGGTCAGTGACTCTTTAAAAGCAAAGCGGTACGGGGCGATGTGGTGCGTTGGATTAGAAGTAAGATCAACGACTGAGGGTCATCATCGACGATGAACTAGTCATCGGCGAGTTCGAACCCTAGCGGCTCAGTGGGGGTCGTCGGGGGCTCACCGGGGCTCAGGCGAAGGTCGGCGATGCGGGCGAACGACGAAGTCGACGACGGCGAACCTCCTGGTACCGGCAGCTCCTCCTGGGGTGGACGAAATCGACGGCGCCCTTCTTCTCCAGAGGCGGCCTCCTCCGGTGCAATTTCGGTGATGTGCTGCTCGCCTTGCTCCGAGAATGGGGTGGAACGATCAGTGAGGTGATGAGAGTGAGGTGGTGTGAAGAATTCGAGCTGGGGAGGCCTCTATTTATAGTGGCGAGAGGGGGCCGATGGGCGCGGGCTGAGCTCGTCGTGGTCGACGACACAGAGGGCTATCGGCTTGGGCGACGATAGGGGCGGTGATGTGCTTCCTGGCGAAGCTCAACAACGTGGGGGCGAGGCGTGGGGCGGTGATGTACTGATCGGTCGGAATGCTGCGGTTTCGAAAGGCGTGCGACGGGAGTTTTAATTTCGTGACAACATGGCGAATGGGCGTGTCTGCGAGGTTTCTGGGACGGTGGTGATCACACGTGCACGTGGCGAGGGCGGCGCGCGGTCTGTGGTCGTCTGTCGAGCGTGGCGCACGGGGCGCGCTCTCAGCATGGTTGCAGAGCGGCTTGGCATGGTCGGTGCGTGTGGTCCAGGGGCTGGCATCGCTTGCGGCTGGGACAGGGAGTGGCGGTGGGGTGCTAGCTTGATCCTAGACAAGGTTAGCGAGGCTAGTGTTTCTCATAGCTTGTTGTCGACTATGGGGTGGCAATGCTGCACTCGGCCTGCTCACCATTGATGACAATGGCCAGCCTACAATGGTGCTAGAGATTAATTAAGGTTGTTAGATGATCTACTAAGGCTAGTGGTGTCCAGAGAGGGAACAAGTTAGGCCAGAATCACTGCACACTATAGTGTTTAGGATTTGTTTGATTTGCATCTGCAAGGTGTTTGATGAAATGGCCGCATGAACTCAGGTTTTGAATTTTGAAATTATTTTTGGTGGGTGTGCTAGGCATGTGCTGGTGAGTCTGTAGATGCTTGGGTTTTGAAAGTTAAGTTGGTTTGAGTTTTTTTTGCAAAAGTGGGATCTTCCCATATGAAATAGATTCAATTTTAAACTGTCATTTAAACTATGCATTTGAATGTTTCTGGATGATCACAAGGTGGGCCTTGGTACTTTGTTATGAGTACTATCAAGGGGTGCAAAGATCCAAACATGTTTCTGTTAAGTTCTGAAAGTTAGAGATAGCCAAAGTAGGCATGGGAGTTAATTTGGCCAAAGTGTCCATTCACTTAATTTGTTTGTTTTGATTTATTTGTCTTTGGGAAAAGTGTGGGGATTGTTTAGATGATGTTTATTTCACCTAAGAATCATTTTAGAAGCAAGGAAACACATAATCATGGCAATTAAAAAGAATCCAAATTTTAATGCACTCATATGAATACTTTCATATTTTAATTGGAAAAGTTTTTGTTAACCCTAAATTTGGTGATTAGAGTTTGATGATTCTAGTTTAATATTTTTGGGATGTTACAACCATCTCGTCCTCGCCTCCTCCGCGGGTGACCCTCTCGGGCATGCCTTCTTCGGCTATGGTTGCGCCAGCCCCATCCGTCGCGAAACAACGCTCTTTGTGGGCTTCTATAGCTGGGGAGGACGAGGATAGTGACGATGAAGAGTTGTCCCCTCGGATGCCGCCGGCTGCCAAACTTTGTGTTGCTACTGTTGTTGACGAGGTTGAGAGCAATGTGGTGAAGTTTACTTGTGCTGCATCTTCCACTGATGGAGATGGGCAAGGTTGGGTGCAGGTGGGTCGGGCGGTCGCCTTGGTCGTGAGCCATCGTCGTTGATTTGCAAGGAAGGTTCTGAGCATAGCCTCGCCTTCAAGTGATGGGCTCATGGAAGATGCTTCTAGTGCCTTGAGCGTGGCCACCAGGTCAACCCATGTCGTGAGCCCTTCAAATGAATTCGCTTTCGTCGTCTTGGTCATTGAGAGTGTTTCTGTCGTGCGCATTTTTCGGCTGATCGTTCTTGCTCTCTGGACACCTGTGCGTGTTCTCCGGATGTTCATGGTCCTTGCCAGTGGATTCCCTCTCCTTCCGGCTAGTCTCGGTGTCCCTCGCCTTCCCGGAGTTGGGATAAGGTCGTATACCACTTGTATTTTCATGCAGTAGTGCCACCAATAACCTCTCCTACGTGTTGCGAGGAGTTCAAGGTCAACGCCAGCTTGGACTCCCTATTGCAGTCCTAGGTTGCGTTGATGCGCTTGGAACTCATTCAGTTGGTTGATGTCTGCATCGAGGAGGCGACTTGCCCCCTTCATGAGGAGGTGGCAATGCTCAAGCGGTTGTTGTCGCGTGATGGTGTTTGTTTAGAGCCGATGGAGGTGCATGAATTGGCTCCGCTTGACTCTACCGAGCAGAAGTCGTCTATGGTGGAGTAAGAACATCTCTTCAGTTTTTTCTCTCCTCGTGGCAGTCCCTACTCTTTGCCATAGCATGATGTGTCGATTTCCTCTGAGGTTGAGGACTTGAGCGGGCATATGGCTCCGGTGCTGCAGATCGCACCAATGCCTCATGAGTTGTGTGGGGAGTCTATTTTGGTGCTTCCTGTGGAGTTGGGCTCTTTGGAGGCCATGGCGGTAGCCACGACGACTTCGCCACCGCAGTTTCCTGCCTCTATAGTCGATGGAAGAGTGCTCGCGCATAGCTCTTAGACTCTTTTTGCTAGAGAGCTTTGCGGCTTGCTCTCCAGTTTAGAGGAGGTGAGCCCCAGATATGGCAAGGACATTGATTGCGTGTTAGCAGGGAAGGTGTCAGAGGACTTAATCACGAAGGTAGAAAAGTCTCTAAGAAAGGTGTCTCTCAATGGCAGAAGAAGAAAGAGAGGTGTAGCAAGGAAGGATTTGGTTTATGATTGATCATTGGAGCTTCTTTTGGGTCATCCATTAGGTGGGTCTTATTTGTGGCGGCGTGCTCTAGGTGTCTTTAGTTTGCGATTGTAGTAGGTTGTGGGTGCTAGTTGGTTCTAGAAGTGTTCTTTAGATGTTTCTCCATGATACGTACAAAACGTATCTACTTTCCCGAACACTTTTGCTATTGTTTCTCCTCTAATTTGTGTGATTTGGATACAACTAACACGAACTGACGCTGTTTTCAGTAGAATTGCTTTGGTGTCTAGTTTTTTTTTGCAGGAAATCAACTTTCAGGAAAAATCCCGGAAAATATCGCAAAACTCCTATTCGGCCAGAAGACTCACGGAGCCAGAAGACGAGACGGAGAAGGGCCAGAGGGGCCCACACCACCTGGTGGCGCAGGCCAGGCCGGGCCAGGGGGTGATGTGGCCACCTTGGGCACCCCCTCGACCTCTCCTTCCGCCTACATAAGCCCTCTATCCTAAAAACACCAGGGGTATGATGTTTTTCCAGATAGAGTTCCGCTGCGCCGCCACCACCAGAAACCGCAATTTGGAACCAGAAACTCCGTTCTGGCACCCTGCCAGGACGAGATTTGGAGGAGATCATCGCCATCATCATCACCAATGCCTCATCATCAACCATCCATGTTTCCCCCATCCATGAGTGAGTAATCCCCCGCGGTATGCTATGTGGATGGTAGGGATTGGATGAGATCTATCATGTAATTGCAACAGATTGTTAGGGCATGGTGCCCAGTATCTTTGTTAGTGCGTTTTGACATTGCTGCAACTTGTTATGCTTAATGCTTGTTACTAGGGCCCGAGTGCCATGATCTCAGATTTGAACATGTTATTGATTCATGATGATAGTATTGTTTGTGATCTTACCTGCAAGTTGTTTACACATATTATTATCCGGAAACCGAGGCCCCGAAGTGACATAAATTGGGATAACTAGAGGGGATGGCTGTGATATGAGGATCACATGTGTTCACGGAGTGTTAATGCTTTGCTCCGGTACTCTATTAAAAGAAGTACCTTAATTGCCAGTAGATTCCCTTGAGGCCCCGCTGCAACGGGCTGGTAGGACAAAAGATGTTGTGCAAGTTTTCATTGCGAGCACGTATGAATATATATGGAACACATGTCTATGATTGTTTAGTACTTGGATGCTTTATCTTCTTTATCTCCAAATTCCATAGATCTTGATATTACATGAATAGTCTTGTCCATGCAACGCCCGTCCATCCATCCCTATGCCTACCACACTCAAATCCTGTTGTTTGCTACTATTGTTACTACTGCTTTTATTTTACTACTGTTGTTACTTTGCTATTGCTACTACAAAACTGTTGCTACTGATAAACTACTGTGAACAAGACTATTTCCAGGTGCAGCTAAATTGACAACTCAGTTGTTAGGGCTTATAAATATTCTTTGACTCCCCTTATATCGAATCAAAATATTGGGCTTTACTACCCTCGAAGACTATTGCGATCCCCTATACTTGTGGGTCATCTAGACTATTTTCTGGTGCCGTTGTCGGGAAGCATAGCTTTATTTGTAAGTTCACTTGGGATTATTATTGTTCGCTGCTATCCATTCATCATGGGTAAAACTCGTGATGGAAAAGTTCCTATTTTACCATCCACTACAAGAAGAGGTAAAGTTCTGAACACCTCTGCTGCTCTTGATTCACCGTCTGTTATGAGTAAGCTCCTTACACCACCACCACATACACATGCTACACACACTGCTACTATTGTTGAATCTGAAATTGCTTCTACTATTCTTGATGAGAGTGGTTCCATAGGACCTTTCCTAGATGCTACAATTGCTAGAACTATAATGGGAGAGCTATGATATTAATGATGGTTATATTCAAACTCCTAGTGAAGATACTACTACACCTGTTAGTTCACCTGAGTCTAGAGAGATCTATGATATTAATGATGGTTATATTGAAATGACTGATGAATTTATTGAAAATGTTGAAACACACATGGTGCAAGTGCTATTAAGAGTCTTCTTGAAAGACGTACTATTAGATCCAAACTATTTCCTGATGCTAAGTTTGCCACATCTCAAATAAACATTAAAGATAAAGATTATGATTTCTCTCTTGATTTATCCTATATAAACATTGTTGAGAAAGAACCTTTTTGTGGGACTGAGAATGAAAGAGTTGTGGCACATATGACTGAGCTTTCTACTATGATTGGCTTATTTTCTGATGATATTAAGATGCGCAAATACTTTGTTGCTAAAAATTTCCCTTTTAAATTGAAAGGAGAGGCTAAAGCTTGGTTTAATAATTTACCTCCTGGATCCATTGATAGCTCTGATTGCTTGATTGCTACTTTCTTTCAGAAAAATTTCCCTCCTAGTGCTCGACATGCTGTTTTGTAGAAACTTTTTGATTTTAAACAAGGAGAAAGGGAGAAATTGCTTGAATCATGGGAAAGGTTATGTGCTTTGATTCATGCACATCTTGGATGTCCATTACCTAAAAATGAGCTTCTTGATATATATTATAATGGACTAATTGATGAATCTAGGACATACCTAGATAGTTGTGCTGATTGTGTTTTCAGGAAAAGAACTCCTGCAGAAGCTGAGGAATTAATGGCTAAAATAAGCAAGAATTATGAGGATTGGACTGCACCTGAGTCAACTACACCTGAACCAACTGTTCCTGAACCAACCCCAACACAAACACCCAAGAAGAGGGGAGTCCAATTGTTCCTGAACCAACCCCAACACCAACACCCAAGAAGAGGGGAGTGATTGAACTAAATGATGAAGTGATGAAAGAAGCTAAGAAATGACTTAAGGAGAAGGGTATTAAATCTGAAGATGTGAAGAATTCACCTCCTATAGAAGAATTATGTAAGCCAATTTCCACTCATCCACTATTGAGGTACACTCTCTCCAACATTTTGATGACGGTGATATTCCTTATTCTAAACCTCCCGATCAATGCTTAGAAGAATTTGATACTTTTATTATTAAACAAGATAATTTTAATAAGCAAGTGCAGAATCATTTAATGGAAAACTCTAAAACTATTAATGAGTTGAAATATATTGTGGGAAGAACCTCCAATTGTGTTAAAATGCTTATTAAACATTTCCAAATGGTTCAAACTCAAATTGATCAACTTGCTAAAGTACAAAAATATTTGTTAGTTAATGCTTCTGGAGAAAAACATGCTTATGAAATTAGAACTAGGAGTGGTGTTGCCACTTAGGATCTTTTATATCCTGAGGGACATCCTAAAAGAATTGAGCAGGATTCTCAACCAACTAAAAATACTGGTACTTCTTCTAAGAGAAAGAAAAAGAAACATAAAACAGTTGTATAATCTTCTGAACCTGCTATAGATCCTAATAGTATATTTGTCTCTGATGCTGAAACTAAAAGTGGTAATGATAAAAATGATGCTCCTGATAAGGAATATATTGCAGAGGAACCTGAAAGGCACACTAAGAACACTAAGGAATATTTTGTTACTAAAAATCATGGTAGTGAAAGAGAGCCTTGGGTTCAAAAACCAATGCCTTTCCCTGATAAGAAACACAAGTCAAAGGAAGAAGAAGACTATAACAAGTTTTGTGAGTGGATGAAATCTTTATTTTTGCAAATTCCTTTGACTGATGCTATTAAATTGCCTCCTTATTCAAAGTATATGAAGGATATTGTTTCTAATAAAAGGAAGATTCCTAATGAGGAAATTTCTACTTTGCTTGCTAATTATTCCTTCAATGGTAAGGTTCCAAAGAAACTTGGGGATCCAGGGATTCCAACTATTCCTTGCTCTATTAAAAATAATTATGTTAGAACTTTGTGTGATTTGGGAGGAGGAGTTAGTGTTATGCTTTTTTATCTCTACAAGAGACTTCAACTAGAAAAATTGATACCAACTGATATATCTCTGCAAATGGTTGATAATTCTACTATTATCCCTGTTGGTATATGTGAGGATGTTCCTGTTCAAGTATCTCATAATTGTTTGATATTAACTGATTTTGTTGTGCTTGAAATGCCTGAAGATGATAATATGTCTATTATTCTTGGGAGACCTTTTCTTAACATTGCAGGTGCTATCATCAATTGTAATCAAGGAAAAGTAACTTTTAATATTAATGAGAAGGAGCATACAGTTTATTTCCCCAAGAAGATTGATAAGAGTTATGGCCTGAATTCAATTGAAAATATTGAGGGCGTCAAAGTTGGAGAATATATTGTCCCATACCGCAAGAAAATTATGAAAAACTATTATGATTGGGTCTATTGCTATCAAGATTGAGGTAACATAATCATTTAGTGAAATGTAAAGTTTTGTTTCATATAAAATTGTTTTGGTAACAAGACTTGATCAACCTTGTTAACAAAGGGATTTCAATGAACAAAACAATGTTTTCACCATGATTATCCTTGCTCACCTTTATTTTCTCTACTCTAATCTTTGCTCTCCGTCTTGTTCGTGTTTGTTTTGCTAGTTGCTTGCTAGAGTGTCTTAGAACTTCTATAGTTTTAGTTTTGGTTTGCTTTTGCATCTTTCCAAAATCTTTTTCTGTGAGAAAATTAATTTTCATTATCTGAAAATTGCCCAAAAATAAAGTTTCCCGAAAAATTCCAGAAAATTCATATTAAATTTTTACGCAAAAAAAGAGGCAGAGTGGTACCTGGAGTGACCCAGGGGGACCCACCAGGCAGGCACACCCCCTGGTGTCTCATCTAGACCAGGGGCGCGCCTGGCCCTGGTGTGGGCCACCCTTGGCCATCCACTTACTCTCCTTCATGGCACTTCTTTCTCTCTCCCGAAAAACACCGGAAATTTCTCAGAGCTCGAGTTCTTGCTGTTCTTGATCCTGATTTTCGATCTCCTTGCTCAACCCATCTTAGCTGCTAAATTTTGGAGGGATTGCACTCCGGTATGTGCCTCCTCCGCTTGTCCAATTAGATTTTTGATTGGTGGATTATATCTTGAGTATTTTGCTACTATAGGTGATAGATTATGTGAGTTTTCATGCTTGTTATATGCTTAGAAAATTCATTTTGATGCATGTTTAGCCCTCTTGCAAGTCCCTATTGTAGTTCCCCGTCATTTATTAACTTGGAAATCACTTGGTTTAATGTTTGTCTAAAAATTTCAGAAAAAGGGAGATGGACAATCATATATTTGGAGAAGTGTTTGAAAGAGATACACCTAGGAGGGCAAGGCCTTCGAGATCAGCCTCTCAATTTAGGCCATCATATAATGAAGATCTTATTGCGCCGCACTTTGGCAATGAGAGAGACGATGGAGATGCACACCCATCTACCTTCTCTTGTTTTGCCTTTTTGCAAGCTGTAGGGATCCTTGATGATTTATTAATTCTTGTTCAAAGGGTTGGTCTAACCGCTTATATGCAGGATGATAGTGAGCAATATGCTTTGCTCACCAAAACTTTTGTGGAAAGCTTCACTTTTACTAATACCCCTTTCAGTTCAAAATTTTCATTTAAAATCTATGATAGGCCTATCACCATGCCATTGGAAAGATTTTGCAGCATTATAGGTATTGGCATGTCTGAAATGGTGAAGAAGATTCAAGGTCGACCCGCTGATTTGTCAGAGCTCTACCGTGGGGTAACAAATGATGATAACCGCACAACACAACGCGGGAAGATAAGAAACATTCAACTCCCAGCTCTCAGATATTTTGCTTATTATCTTGCCACTAGCATTCTTGGTCGGGAGAATACTAGTAATATTTCCAACTATCATTTGGCTTTTCTTGCTGATGCGCTTAATAATGAAACCAGGTATAATCTTGGTTCTCCCATTGCTCGCAGCCTAGCTGCTAGAGGACCCATTTATGGGGGCATTGTTGTTGCATGCGTGGTTGCTGCCTTGGACCTTTTTGTTGATCCGACAGAGGCTTGATCTAGCTGCCATGAAAGAACATCACTTTGTTACTGCTAGCTCTAGTATTGAGATTTTAGTTTACATGATGATGTTTACTGACGGGGATGAGAGGAAAATTCCCTTGCCACGGTCTACTTTGTTCAGTATTTGCAGGAAACCATGGTCACGCTCCAAGAAGGAGATGGACGACCAGCTCCGCTTGCTTGGTTTCCACGGGCACTACCACGGGGATGCGCCCTCTTATGACTACTCTGCGCGCTACATAGGGGCTTCCTCGAGTACGTACCAGGACGAAGGCACCTCTGCGTCACATTACGGAGGCGCTCCTTCTTGGCCAGGTTGGGAATGATCTCTACTTAGGCCAAAAGCCTAAGCTTGGGGGGAGGTACACCGACATCACACTCATCTACATATCATGTTCTGTCGGTACTTTGCATATCCATGTTTCGCTTTCTTTTTAGTTTTAGTTTCTGCTTTCCAAAACACAAAAATAGCAAAAATATTTTCGTTATTTCTCTTTGTTTGTTTCTTTTGTCTTTTAGCTTTGGTTTGTTATAAAAAAATGCAAAAAGATTTTGCTTTGTTTGCTTTTGCCTTCAGTGCTTGCTTTAAAAATCAAAAACCCAAAAATATTTGTTGTTCTTCTCTAGTTTTGTAAAGTTCGTTGCAGGGTTCAGCGGTCCTCAGTGACTCCTTGGAGTTTGGTTTTATATTATTATTCAAGCCACATAAGTGAAAGGCAATGATGATTTCTGACAACTCGAGGTGTGGTAAGAGGCTAGTAATGAACTCTATTTGTTTTCTTTTTTGTACATATACTCATCATTGTGGGCATGCTTTGTCTGTTCATGTAGGGTGTATGTTATTTAATGGATGCTTAGTAGTTTTTGCTCTCTTATAATTAGCTCCAACTTGCTAATAGTTTGTATCATGTCATATATATATTTGCTTGCATTGCTCTATTCATAACTTGGTATGACATTGTGGTATCCTCCTCGGAATGCTTCATTCGAATCAACTTGGCACATGTCCACGCATGCAAATGACTAAACAAAAAGTCAGTTAAGCCTTGATGATTTATTTTGCCTCAGAGTTCTTGTATCACTTTTATGCCATAATTATTTTTGTTTTGTTGCAAGCATGATTATGACAGTTACTGCTCTCTCGTTTGTCGCTCCATTTCTATTGCTAGCCTTCACTTGCACTGAGTATGAGCTCTACTTGTGCATCCAACTCGTCAAAACCAAAATTGTCAAAAAGTGTCCACCATATCTACCTATTAGCATAATTGCTATTCCGTGCATATTTATTATTCCTTGTTTTCTTCCAAATAAAATGTTTGCTTGTTATGAGAAAGTTAGTTAGTAAAGCTCTCACGAACTTGATGGCACACGTTATTTTCTTGCACTTAATAAACTTGAACCATTGTGCGGTGACCCAACATACCACTGCATGTGTAGTATACTATAGTCGTTGATATGACATTCACAGAACAACGTTTCGTAAATATCACATCCCTTAGAGTGGTACAACAGAAATATTGCGGGTCCATATTACAAACATACACACATTATTATTACAATACCATAAGTTCAAGACTTCATAAGATTCAAATTACAAACCAAATATAAAGTGTTTCAGCGGAAGTTTTAGAGTGACAACTTCAACTCCAAATTGAGATCAACAACTTATTATTATTTATTGTTCATGTTACTCGTCTCAATTGGTTACTACTACTAAGGCAACTAATCTGACTCGTTTCCGCCCACACCATATCTGATCTCGTAGTCCACCCCTTCCACACCGCCCGACAGGTCAGGCTCCTCATAGAAGACATCTTTTTGAAATTCTGCTGCATACATTAGAGTATCTTCTGGATCCTCAGAGTCTAAGCAGGGGATCAAAGGAAAGGGTGAGTAACAATGTTACCCAGCAAGTTCATTATATGCAAGGTGTGAAGTTTGATGCTCTATCTACCACCTCGGACTATAAGTCCTTGGCACTATGCAATTTTCGTAAATCTTTCTTCAAAGATTGATTTTATTGTTAAAAACTATGTCCATCAGCCTTCGCAGGTTTACCATAACTTTCATGGAGTTCCTTTCCTGCCACGTTCGTAGCTCCGTTTCGGAACATGGAGTAACAAGTTACAATTTTTTTTACACTCTCCAGAGGTGCGTCACTTTACCCATGAGAGATCAACTCTTTGTTGCACAACCAGGCGTACTTTCCCGTCCACAATTCCATGATGTGGGGCCTAGAAGATGATCCAAGCCAATCACTGCCGCATTCGTGACCCCGCATGTCTCCTTGGTGTACACCATGCCTACCCATTGAATTACGGCAATGGTTAGTACAGACCGTTAGATGCCAGAACTATCGTGGGACGTTGAGGGTTCCCACCCATATGATGCATATCATCTATGAATTACCAATTTATGCACACTATGAGGATAACATCCATGACCTGCACATCCGGCTACATGCGAGAGGAAGAAGATACATTTGACTTCTCTGTCCCATTCCAAATCTCATGGTTAACGCGTGATATACGGCGCTAGAATCACTGATGTCATGGGTTGTTAAATTCCTAGGTGATTATCATTGTTGCCAATAGAAACCTAAGTTCTATTGCTCCTCTATATCATCACTTAGGATGATATCATCAATTTATTTATTTGAGAAAATGATATTTTCTTTCCTTGAAACATAGATGATAACACACAATTAATAAATACTTTGGTAAAGACTCTTCAAAGGACATGAGCAAGTGATGAACTTACCTTGTGATTGCAAGGTAGTGAAGTTGGATGCTTGCACTGGACCTTGAGCTTCTATGTCTACAAAACATCATTATTGCCCGGTAAGGACAATATTTAAAGAAGCAAAATGAATATGCATAGTAATGTAATGCATTATTTATTATTTACCTTCTTTGTGTGTTTTACCTAATATTTTAGTTTCTGGAATTTCTTTAAGTAATAAAGGAATTCAATTTAAGGAATAACCTTTAATATTTTGTAAATATTACATTCACTATTTTTACAATGTAATATATTATTAATAGAGTTAAAAACTAATTTTTTATTTAATTTTAACTCCTATAATTATTTTCTTAATATACTTTTTAAGAATAAGTATTTTACTTTAGAAGATTTTATTTCGATATCTTAAATATCCCTTTAGTATTTTTATAAAATACTATAAAAATTAAGGATGATAAAAGTTATTTTTATTTATTTTTAGGCATTTTATTGGTTTTTATAAAATTCTGTAAGGAATATATATTATAAACATCTTTAACCTAAGTTTAGGCTATTAAAAATATAATTCTTATTTTAATAAAGTAGCTTGAATTATTATAAACCTAAAAATATATTATTTGTATTTTAGAGTGTTTCTTTTATTTACTAGAATTTATTAAATCCTAGGGGTATTTTGGTCTTTAGCTAAATTACTAAATTCTTGCTCTTTTAATATTTAGGCCAACCCCATTGTCTATTTGGGCCAAACTTGGCCCAATTGGCCAGGTCAAAACAACTCCCCGAAATGGTATTGGCCCTATTGGCCCAGTACACTTCTCTCTCTCTCTCTCTCTCTCTCTCTCTCTCTCTCTCGTTCACTCTTCTCATTCTTCCTCGACCCCGTGGTGCTGCTGGCACTGCTGTCGTGCGATTCACGCTGCCTTGGGTCTCTCTGGTCATCGTCGTGGTGTATGGCGAGGTTTCTGACCCCGCCCCTTCGTCTTGTCCATTTCGATTTGGCTCTGGGGCTCTCCTTCAGCCAGGCTGGCTCCGTCCCGAACCCTAGGGTTTGGGGTGCTGTCGGTGATGCCTTCGTCGCTGCTGTGACCGCCGCCTCGGCTCGGTGTGAGTTGCAGCGCCCTTTGGGTACTCCCCGTGTCGTCATGCGCTCGTCGGCCCTCTGCTTCCTCTTCTAATCTACAACAAGGACCACTGGTGAGTTTGGTCTTGATCACCTCTCGTGCCTTCTGTCCTGTATCTCCTTTGATTTCATATGTGTGCCTCTAGTGGCCATCCCTGATTAGGGTTCATCCCTCTGTTTTGGTTATATATGATGGATTTAAATTAGTAGTAATGGTAATTGAGGATGGTGAATGGTTATTTGATGTGGATTACTGTCTACAATTGGTTTTTGGTGATGCTAGTGGCTCATCAGACTAATTCCAAATGGTAATTGGATATGGTTTAAATGATAGTGCTACTGTGGAATTATTACTTGTGGATCCTAGTGATTTGGAAGTTCACTACTATCATGATCTTGTTATTGACAGTGGTTTTGTTAGTGATTTATTCACTGCATCTTTAATGTTGGCTTATGTATTCATATGCAGATTGAGGTTAATCAATTTCTTACAGTGATGCTCTGTATACATAAACTTCGAAATGATTCCTGGTGATTGATTCCAGGAAAATGATGATTCGTTGCTTGTTAGTTTATCTATAAAAGCTGGATACTTAATCTGCTTGGTTTAGAATCTGTTCTTGTGACACCATCTTAAAATGGCACACAAGTCTAGGTTCTACTACTAGGCTTGATTCTATTAGTGCTTAAGATTGGATTACTGCCAAAGATAAGTTGAAAGCTTCTTTATTTAAACATCAGTGCCTATGATGTTGGTTTGAGGCTTAGGAACTAGGTTCCTATCTTGCTGTCCCTCATAGATATGTTCTAGTAGTGATACCAGTTACTTATTATGAAATCCCTTTGATAAAGTGATTGGTGTGCTCATGGTTTTGTATGGATCCATAAGATTTATGGATGCTGGGGTGCTACTCTTTTAAGAGATGTGCCCAGAATTCATGATCTTGGCTATGGTCATATTGGAATATAGGATTTGGCCTTAATATCTAGGATCAATGATGTTGGTCTGAGATCCTGGTTTTTACTTGTATGGTTTTCTTATGACTATGACTTTACATTCAAAATCCTCTATGATGGATTCACCCCCACTTGGGTGATTGCTGAGAGATTTAATATAAAACAACACATGAATTCTTATCTAAATTAGATAGACAGATCATGTGAAGGTTTTATACTACTCACCACAACAATTGAGTTGTTGGTGTTGTTGTTGGTTGACCTGGTGACTTGATCTTGCTGGTTGTGTTGCTGGCCTGACCTTGTCCTTCACCTCCTGGTGCTGCTCCTGCTACTTATGGTTCCTGTAGGCTTGGCCTTGATCTGCTCTTCACCTCCTAGCTCCTGCAATTTGACCTTGCTATCCACCTGATCCACCCCCTCCTTATGTCACCATCTGGTGATACTAGGATGAACTTGTGTGTGTGTTTTGGTTGGTGATTTGGCTAGGCTTTGACAGGCTTGGTGTGTTCCTGGTGTGCTGTTTGAGATGAAAGAGTGAGCTGCTGGAAGTTGTCCACAGTTGTGCTACTCCTTTTTCTTGTGTGAGCTGCTGCTGTGTTGATAGCACACACCATGCATTTAGGTGATTGTGCTGCCTATGTGCTTGGTACACAGTTTGGATCAGATCAGTGAGGTGTCTCACCTTTTGATCTTTTAACTTTTAACTCTCCTGGTGAAACTTGCCCCTCTTACTTGCTGTGAATACCTGACTTGTGGCTTATTTATTATGGAAGAACAAATTCTTTCATATTGGTGAAACTTGCCCCTCTAATAATTACTGAATGATGTAATCTTGAGCAGTGCACTTTACTGCTCTCCACTGAGAGTAAATCTAACAATTAAGGTTTTACTTTCATTTTGTTTGTTTTGTATTTTACAGGTACAAGATCTGGATACTCAAGATTTAGTATAAGATTACCTAGATAGATAGATTCTTTTTGTAATCTTTATTTTATTCTTTTGTAAGAATATTGTAATATTTTATTCATATTTGAATTTTCCCTTCTTGTAATTTCTTTACTGTAATGAATCTCTTCATTGCTTGAATGAGTCCATCTTTGTAAATTGTTTATGGAATAAAGATAAGGAATAAAGATTCATTCCTCATTTGAATTTCTTTTATCTCTTTATTAAAACAAATAATATTACTAAATCATTTTGGAATTCATGCTAAAAGACCAAATCCTAACTTTTAAATATAGGTTCAAATTCCAAATTTGAATTCAAATTCTTTCCCCACAAACACACTAATTCATAAAGATCATGTCAAAATTTATAACGATCACTCTCCAGAGTTATTCCTACACCTAGAGAGTGAAAGAAACTCTGATCACTTTAGGTTCTTATTTGTCAAAAGATTTACCCAAATTTTACAGATGAATGCATGCATATGCACAAATTCCTATTTATACCCTTCGTTAGTTTCTAAATGCTGGGATGTTACACATTGTGACTGTCCATGAAAGTTATCTGCTTACAAATTATAGGCTGGGAGTTAGCAGAACCGTATTATCACGGGGAACGCTTTCAATGCCTATAAATATTGTCCAGTTGATATCATGCTATTTTCTTTACGAATGTCGGCGGTGTGAAATAAAAGGGATCTTGTAAGTCCATGGAGTTATGTATATGCTTATGCTTATGTTTTATGCTGCTTATTATTATTGTGTTGAAATCTCTTCATAGCTTGCATGACTATTGAGTAGACTTAGTCCCATACTCCTTATTATGAATTGCCTAAGTATTTGATCATATGCTAAGAATATATACATCTTATGAAGCAAATGTGTTCGTGAAAGTTTCTTTTATCGCACTCAGTTTTCAACTGAATTACTTGAGGACAAGCAATAAGCTAATCTTGGGGGGAGTTGATACGTCCAAAACGTATCTACTTTGCCGAACACTTTTGATATTGTTTCTCCTCTAATTTGTGTGATTTGGATACAAATTACACGGACTGACGCTGTTTTCAGCAGAATTGCTTTGGTGTCTAGTTTTTGTGCAGGAAATCAACTTTCAGGAAAAATTCCGGAAAATATCGCAAAACTCCTATTTTACCAGAAGACTCACGGAGTTAGAAGACGAGACGGAGAAGGGCCACGAGGGGCCCACACCACCTGGTGGCGCGGGCCAGGCTAGGCCGGGCCAAGGGGTGGTGTGTCCACGTCGGGTACCCCCTCGACCTCTCCTTCCACCCACATAAGCCCTTTGTCCTAAAAACACCAGTGGGTTCGATGTTTCTCCAGATAAAGTTCCGTTGCGCCGCCACCACAAGAAACCGCGATTTGGAACCAAAAACTCCGTTCTGACACCTGCCGGGACGGAGATTTGGAGGAGATCATCGCCATCATCATCACCAACGCCTCTCCATCAATCATCCATGTTTCCCCCATCCATGAGTGAGTAATCCCCCACAATAGGCTATGGGGATGGTAGGGATTGGATGAGATCTATCATGTAATTGCATCAGATTGTTAGGGCATGGTGCCTAGTATCTTTGTTAGTGTTTTTTGATATTGTTGCAACTTGTTATGCTTAATGCTTGTCACTAGGGCCCGAGTGGCATGATCTCAGATCTGAACATGTTATTGATTTATGATGATAGTATTGTTTGTGATCTTACCTGCAAGTTGTTTACACATATATTGTCCGGAAACCGAGGCTCCGAAGTGACAGAAATTGGGATAACCGGAGGGGATGGCTGTGATATGAGGATCATGTGTGTTCACGCAGTGTTAATGTTGCTCCGGTACTCTATTAAAAGGAGTACCTTAATTTCCAGTAGATTCCCTTGAGGCCCCGTTACAACGGGCTGGCGGGACAAAAGATGTTATGCAAGTTCTCATTGCGAGCACGTATGACTATATACGGAACACATAACTATGATTGTTTAGTACTTGAATGCTTTATCTTCTTTATCTGCAAATGGCCTAGATCTTGATATTACATGAATAGTCTTGTTCATGCAACGCCCGTCCATCCATTCCTATGCCTACCGCACTCAAATCATGCTATTTGCTACTATTGTTACTACTGATTTTATTTTACTACTGCTGTTACTTTGCTATTGCTACTACAAAACTGTTGCTACTGATAAACTACTGTGAGCAAGACTATTTCCAGGTGCAGCTGAATTGACAACTCAGTTGTTAAGGCTTATAAATATTCTTTGGCTCCCTATGTGTCGAATCAATAAATTGGGCTTTACTATCCTCGAAGACTGTTGTCATCCCTATACTTGTGGGTCATCCCTCCATTGTGGTTGGTGTTTATTGTATGGATTTCACCGGGTATTCCGTTAATTAACTAGATAATTCTCTTTCTTCTTAATGAATAGATTGGAGAAATCTTTTGCCCTGTTAAAAAAATCACAAAACCCTAAGACCCTAAACCTTTCGTGTTATGTTTCTTACATAAAAAATCCGTCTTACAAATTTTGTATTCTTATGCATATTAGATATCACACTAAACTTTATACTACTAGTTAAACTTGTGTATTAGAGAAGCTGTAAAAAATCAAACACGCAACATACATTTAACTTAAGTAGGGGGATTCTTTTTTTTGCACAGAAGTAGGGGGATTCAGAGAGTGGTTGAAATACAACATGGTTCGTGCTCTAATGGAGCACAACACGCAATCAAACGGATCCATGAGTGTCTAGCTAGCTCTGCTGGTTAAGAAAATAAGAGCTAGCAGCCCGTGGGCGCTCTGGGACGATGTGGACGTAGCTGGCCGCGATTCTTACCACCCAAAATCAAAACCCTTGATTAGGGAGAAGCGAGTCAGTGTCGAGACGTCACGTCGATGGGTGCCAATTTCTAAAGGGGAGAACACGGATGGGATCGGGAGGGAGGTGGATGGGGGACGGGGGGTTTCGCATGCAATGCACTTGGGCGTGTGCGGGGGCCATTACTTCCGACTGCGGCCACACCGGTCGCTCCCCCCCTGCCGTCGCTGTCGCCGATCGCAACGCTCCAACCATCGAGTTTGGCCATGCCATGTACGTGCGACACCAACACCAACACGAAAGCTAGCTGCCCTATTACCATCGACTTATCACACCAACCCTACGCGGTAGGGTCACAGCGTTCTTCCATCGGTATCGGTAGATGGCCGCCTGCCTGCAGAGCCTCTCGCTGCTACCTCTGCAGGGAAAATGGCGTGGGCGCACGTCCGTGCGAGAACAACTCCAGGACCAGGAGATTATATACTCCCAAAACGAGGAGATTATAATCCGGTGTTTGATGTTATCGGCCGGCGTCCTTGTCTATATTTAAGTAATCGGATCGAATGTTCGGTCCAATTAAACTGACTGGCCAAGTTTAATCAAATCCAAATGGAAGGCTGAAACGGAGAGTGGAACGATGGGTCAGTGTGTAACCTAGACTGTCTCTCACCAGTCGTTTTATCTATAGCTTATAAGCTGGTCTTTAAATATGAAGAACGACAAGAACAGGTGCGGCTAGCAAAACATGATAACACCAAGGCAAACATGCACGTATGGCAGACTACTCTGTGCATGATGTGTGTGTCCATAGCAAGCACGCACGCATCAGTCCCTATCTCGCGCATTATTTTAGGCATTATCCTCTTCGAGAACGATCTTTTAGAACTGTTCTTGATTAAATGTCACCGGAAAATAACCAAGACGTCGAGGTCCAATTCCTTGCGTCAAGAGGACATCCGTACAATTTGCAAGATATTTTCCTTTTCGGATAGAAAGTGGTATGGTCTCTATATATCTCGATTATTACTTTTATATTATGATCTTTGTTAGCTACCTAATGCGTGTAATCACATATACACAACCATTTCGAGGAGAATGTATCCAGGAAAAACCTTCTTTCAGCTCAAACACGAAACCTATTCTATGGATGATATGATCAATAATGTGTACAAATCATCCTTTCTCGTACACTTTTGCATTTAGAACCATGTGCTTTGATGAAATCGACCCTCGTCCACTTGGCTCCCTCCTACTTTGAATAAACCAATGTGTTTATTGTTTATGCAAAATAATAGAGGGCCATACATTTTTACCCATGTCCCACTTAGGATCCTGCATTTATATTGACGAAATCCTTCAAACAAGATCGATGTTGAATATGATTTTGAAACAAAAAATTAGGTTTAAAAGGTCGACTGAAACATTGATGAATTTTTTTGAAACCAAAAAGTAGGTCGACTGAAACATTGATGAAACTTTTTTAAATCAGTTGCATTATTAATGCAAGCTTCATAAGATATAAGTGATTTTTCTCGTGGCTTCATAAAAGTATAGTACATTGTTTAGTGGATTCATAGTGGTTAAGTTTCACTCGAATTATTAATGTATGATTCATGGGGCCTTGAGTGGGTTTTGAATAGGGTTACACTATTCCATATTGATTTTGTTTCAATGGAGAGTTTTATATGGGTTCTAATTCCACTCGGGTTATGTCAAATCTCCCTAATTTTTAAAAAATAAAAGAAAGCTCAATGAGACCTTATAAAGCATCAACTAAAAGTTATGCAACGGAGGTGGTGTGATCCAGACCAAACATTGTCAGTATGGTTTCTATATCTTGGTTTTCATGTGTCCTTTGTAAAGTGGATTCCAGGAGTAGAAATTTCGTGCACGTGGGCAACGTTGATCCCAGTATTTTTTTTAAAAAAATCAAAAATCATATTTATGAGTTCTAAAAATAAATCAGGATATGGTCAAAGATGTATACCACAGACGTGCAAAATCTTAATTAGAAATAATGGGTATTTTGAGCTACAAAAAATGATAAAATTATAGATCTGAGCATATCGTGATTTCAAATTAAAAACAATGAAACTTTGTCATTTTTGTGTAGCTCGGAATACAAAATATTTTGAATTGAGATTTTACACGTTTGTTTGATACATTATTGGCTACTTTTATAATTTTATTTCGAGTTTTTTAAAACTTATAAAAACAGTTTTGAAATTTTTTTAATATGCATGGAGGATTGGAGCTTGGAAGTCAAAAGGACTTTCCGGTATTCCTTGCAACCTGATCGGCCACTCCAAAAAATACATGCGCTCGCAAATTAGTACAATTACTGATTTATTTTTCAAGAAAAACAGAAAATGGATTTTTTTGTTGTTGGTTTAAGGTAGCTTATCATGTGTACCACTCGATAAGACAAAGTGGGTCTTGAAGCCAAAATTCTTTACCGATGGCCTTCCTTTAGAAAATCCGAGTCTAAAGAAGAGCATGGGCGTTGAATGGAGCGAGGAACCTTGCGACAAGTTATGGTGCCAGTAACGTACCCCGTTTTCATCCGCTTGGCCATTTCTATGTTTGCTCCTGCTGCCATATCATCAGTATGAAAGAAAAACATTTTGCCTCTATTAATAAGTAAATAGAAAGAGCTGGAGGTGGACATCCAATCTTGATTACTGAATTTATAATCAGGCACACGGAAGTTACTAAAAAGTGCAAAATATCACAGATATACGCAATGTGGAATTATTCAAACACATGTACTCGTCCATTTTGTGTTGAATGTACAACCAGGAATGATTTTGAAAAACCGCGGCAGTATAGTTGAATTCCCAACCTATCCGCCAGGAACCTCTCATGCGACTAGACAGACACCTCTTCCCCGATCTTTGCCGGCGAGGCTGCTGGTCCTCTCTCCCTCCGCTTGCCGCTTCGGCGGAAGGAGGGAAGGGGGATCTCATTCCTCCGTTCTGGCTCGGTAGTTAGGGTTAGGGCAAGTTTTCCATGGGACATCGTTTGGGTGGTGGGAGCAGCGTTCGGGCAAAAAACTTGCATAATCTCCACTCCCACATCGGCAGTGTCCTTCATGGCGGCGTCTTGGAGGTGATGACATCGTGTGCTTGTTGATCTTTTAGATCGACGGCGGTCGATTTTGTGGATGGTGTCTGCGAGGCGACAGCGGTGACTCCATCAGATGTGTTCGCCCTCCTGCTTTGTCCTCGTTGTTGTGGCACTGTCTCCAGTGTCATGGTGGAGCAGGGAGGGTTTGTTCAGGAGTTGTCCGGCAGCTGCGACCTATTGTCGTGGTAGCACCGGCGTGCGGTTGAAGATGACGACTCTGGATCTTGGAAGGTGATCCATGGATGACGGATCTGGCGTGATCTCTCGACCATGTCGACGGGAGACGGTGGATCTAGGGGCGGGATGGCATGGGAAAGATCACCATTCGACATACCATAGTGATATGTGCCTTGTCGTGCGCGACATGCCTAGTCTTCGGCTCAAAACGCCTTGATGGCGATGGTGCTTCCTCGGTTATGGCAATGATGGAGGCATTTCTCTTCTTCTATCGATGGACATCTCAGCGGCGCTCATGGTTGGCGTTGGCCCTTTGTGTCGGTATGTGCAAGATTCTTCATACATAGTTTCAAAGGTAGTTGTCTTCACACGGTGTCTTTGGTAGTTTCCGTGAGGAGCTTTTGTAATCTCAATTTACAATAATGAAATACATGGTTGCTTCAAAAAAAGGTATGATTTTGAAGACCTGACTGGGGCACCTTGACTAGTCTGTTTTTAGCGTCTTCTTTGGAATGTTGAGGCAACGCCTACATATTGAAGTCATAATAAGGTATTCTCACTCTATCCTCGCTCTGGTGATACATCTAGTGTCGACGAAGGGCGGATGTGTAGTAGTTTGTCCGACGGATCTATTGGGATTCTGTAACATCCCAAAAATACTAAACTTGGATTATCAAACTCTAATCATCAAAATTAGGGTTAACAAAAACTTTTCTAAATAAAATTATGGAAGCATGCATGTGAGTATGCATTTCATTTTGAATTCTTTTGAACCAACTTGTTTGTGTGTTTCTTTGCTTGTAAAATGTTTCTTAGGTGAAATAAACATCATCTAAACAATTCCCAAACTTTTCTCAAAGACAAATAAATCAAAACAAAGCTAAATGAGTGAATGGTCATTTTGACCAATTTAACTCCCATGCCTACTTTGGCTGTCTCAAACTTTTAGAACCTAACAGAAACTTTTCTGGATCTTTGCACCCCTTGATTGTACTCATAACAAAGCATCAAGGCCCACTTTGTGATCATCCAGAAACTTTCAAATGCATAGTTTAAATGACAATTCAAAATTGAATCTTTATCATATGGGAAGATCCCACTTTTTCAAAAACCACTCAAACAAGCTCAACTTTCAAAACCCAAGAATCTGCAGACTCACCAGCACCAACCTAGCTACACACACCAAAAATCTTTTCAAAATTCAAAACTTGAATTCTTGCGGCCATTTCATCAAACACTTGGCAGACACAAATCAAACAAAATCCAAACACTATTGTGAGCAGTGATTGAAGCCTAACTTGTTCCCTCTCTAGCTCACAAGCATCTCAGTAGATCATCTAGCAAGTTAAACCAAGCACTAGCCTCACTGTAATCTGGGCAATGACATCAATGGTGAACAGCCGAAGCTCACCATGCCACCCCAGTGGAGACAGCAAGCTAGGAAGGAAACTAGTCGTGCCAACCTTGTCTGGGAGATCACCCATGCTTCACCGCCCCCTCTCGACCAGCGCTGCCTCGAAGACGTCGAACACAGACGTGAACGCCATACGCGTTTCGCCAACCGTGCCGAGCATGCGCCAGAGCGCCACGCTCGACCGAAGCCCACAGACCGCGCGTCGCCCTCGCCGCGTGCATACACGATCGCCACCAGCCTAGGAACACGCCAGACATCCCCATTCGCCGCCCCATGCCGCACAGCCACTGCTCGTCGTCGAAGACGCCGTCTCTGCCGCGCAGAGCGTCGCGTATTCCAGACCAAACCGCACCGCCCCTACAAGCGCATTAAAGCCGTAGAGCATCGCCAGGAGACCACCAATCGATCGCCACCGCCGGCCATGCCTCTAGCATCCCGTAACCGTGTCGCCACCGTCGCCTGCCCATGTCGTTCGGTCTCACCGTCGCGACTATAAATAGAGGCCTCCCCCGCTCTAATTCTTCACACCATTACACTCCTCTATCACCCAGAACCACCCCACCTCAGTCCCGGAGCAAGGCGAGCAGCGCATCGCCAGAATTGCGCCGGAGCAGGCCGCCTCTGGAGAAGAAGGGCGCCGTCGATTTCGTCCACCCCAGGAGCTGCCGCGACCACCCCTGAGTTCGCCGTCGTCGACTTCGTCGTTCGCCCGCCTCGCCGACCCTCGCCTGAGCCCCGGTGAGCCCCCAACGACCCTCACCTGCCGCGTTAGGTTTCAGTCTCGCCGGAGTTGCCCGACGTGGACGACGACCCTCAGCCATTGGATTAGACTTAGATCGTGTGGCCGATATTGCCTGCATCGCTTGGCGTTTAAGGAGCCACCGACGGTGGAACCCCGTCACCGAGCTCGGTCATGGAGTGTTACTGGGCCGGCCCGTTAACAGTTCCCGCGTAGCCCACTCGTTTGAATTTAGATTTTTCTATTTAGATTCAAACTCAATTCTGTACCCAGTATCAAAAATCAACCCAGGTTGATTCAGTGAACCAAATGGAATGAAACCAATTTTGTTAGAAAGGGCTGGAAGTGCTGAATCCAAGACCGTTGGATTAAAGTCATTTGGATCTATAGATCATACATGGTAAAAATAACAAGGCAGAAGATTTTCTGCATTCAAATTTTTTTCAAATTTAAACCATAATAGCTTTTGAGTTCATTCCAACTCTCAAAAATCACATTTAACCATACCTTTCAGAATATATAAAAATATATAGGTTTACTTACAAAAATAATGTTCAAGTAATAAAAGAATGCCCCATAGGCATTTCTAACCACTTTAATTAATTAAAATAAAAGGGTAAAACCTTATTAAATTGTGACACCACTTTAAATCACATTCCCTTGGAGTAAAATGTGTGGTGATGACATGTGTCAACATGATCCCATATTTGGTTTGGGAATATTAAATCTTAAGTAGTTTTTCAATGAGTAGAAATTACTTTTCTAAAAATAAAAGGAATTAAACCAAACTTTAATCTTGTAATGTTAGTGATGATGCTAGATCATATATAGGACCCTTTTTTCTGTGATGATTGCAAGTAGTTAAGTATTGTTTGGTGATTGTGTACCTCGTATTTATTTATAGACGCTAGTACCGACCAAGGATACGAGGAGGAAGGAGGATACTACGAAGAAGAAGCCGAGGAAAACTTCAACCACTGCTCTGCACAAGGCAAGCTAACACTTGCAATTTAGCAAGCTTATACTGATATTGATGCAAGCCAATACTTGTTTGTTACCATGCCAACTATATGCCTTAAAGCATATATGATCATAACCACTTGATAAACACATCCTAGTTTTATTTGCCAGTTTATTACTTCATTTCTTTATCAAAGCTCTTACTTAGAGTTTACTGGAATAAATGGATACTATAAGGATACTTGAAGGTTGCATAAAGAGCATAAAATTTGGCCTAAGCTAGATAATATTTATGTCCTCCTAAGGCATGAGATTAAACTTAGTCACACTCCACTAGTTTACCACCCCTTATTAGTACTTACCCCCACTTGTAGATGCTAGTGCTAAGCATAAAACTTGATCAACTTTAGATGGGAATACTTGGTGGAAAATGGTTATGAAAACCTTGGAATGATGGATCATTCTATTGAAATGTTTTGGACATGTGTTTCCGAACACCTGATGATTTTGGTGATGAAAATGTTGAGGCAGGAGCCTTAGCCCTTTATAAAACTGATGGTTGTCTGGATGCGATACCATTCCAATTTTATCGTACAACCACAATACCCGAGAATTGGATAGGGCTTGACTGGAAACTTATATACCTTAGTATTAGTTCCCTCACGGCCAAGGTCTGAGCTGAGGCTACCTTGTGAAGATTGTCCACCTATGCAGTACCCAAGATGACAGTTGGTCATGGTTGGGAGGCCAAACTCACAGGAGAGGTGCTTATACTAGGGCGTGTAATTGAAAGGTTAGGATTGATTATCCGCATACTGAGTATGGTGAATTCAGGATTTGTTCCTGACGGATGTATCGAATGTTGTGGTGAAAGTGTACAATCTCTGCAGAGTGTCAAACTATTCGAATAGCCGCGTCCGCGGTTATGGACAGTTGGAGTGGCCATAATGTTCCTCTGTCAGAATTTTCAAAAGACTTGTGAAATGAATTGAGACTTTGACTTGACCACAACAGGGTTGTGATATGAGATACAAGTTCCCACTTAGGTGTTATAAAACCTTAACTAGCATTAGTTGCTTCCAAACTTAGTAGAGGTAAATCTGGCTTTTGCAAAACAACCCTAGAGCCTAGTGTCCTATTATCCAAAAACCCTTTTACTTGTTAGTATTAGTTTGCGAGTACTTAAAGAGTACTCATGGCTTTGTCCCTGGCTATTACCATGGTCAGACTATGAAGAGGAGTACCTGGAGGATGGACCCCAGGAAGGTTACGATAACTAGGATCATCTCCCATCGTCGATTATGTGACCTCAAGATGGAGCTTCGCCACGCCACCGTTATTATTATTACGTATTCACGCTTGAAGTTGTATTAAGAACTGGATCATGAGATCCCTATTTGTGTAAGAACTTATGTATGGTTTGTAATGGATGATGTACTATGGTATCCAATTCTGTTATGTCTCGCAAAAATGGTAATCCTGGGATTGCGATGTACGGCATAACAGGCATCTGGGATTAAAAATCCGGGTGTTGACAAGTTGGTATCAGAGCCATCCTGACCATAGGAGACCCTAGTTAGACTGGACGTTTGAATCAAAAAATTAGTTTCAAAACCAAAGAAAACATATATTTACAAAAACTTATTCTCATTCTTATCTCTTTGATTCTTTCATGAAAATTCATGTTCATCCAAAAATTCTTGCAAAATACATAAAATCTGACACACTTGATCACTCTACTAACTTACTCATCCTATATTCTTATAGATGGACGTGAAGTACAACAAGTTTTATCAGTTGGGTAATGGAGGAGACCTTATCATTGAGAGGGATTTGGACCAGCTTTCGGAACTTCTGGAGCGTCCGCACCCCGAGTTCTTCGGAGCTCAGCTCAATGATCAAGGAGGAGAAGATCTGGAGTGGCTAATTGTTGCAAGTCTCCGAGGAAAGATTGAACCTCCCACTGCTGAGGGAATTCAGTTTACCTTAAGAGAGAACAACTGGCTCGATGGACTTGCCAGGGCCATGCAGGAAGCTCTTTCCCGTCTGTGTGGGCAGAGCATCAACCAGATCAAGGGAACTCGCTTTGAGTTTTGCCCGAGGCGTGATGCAAATGGACAACCACTGGAAGCACCATACCACCCCGAGCTGAAGACTCAATTGGACCACCTCAGCTTCATGATGTACGATCGTCAGCAGGAGTTGGACAACTGTCGTGACTACTCCAACCACAAGTCTGCCATCATCAAGACGAAGGATCAAACCATCGCCATGCTAGCAAAGGATCGCAAGTCTCGCCGCCGTCAGCTCGACAAGAAGGAGCGCATTATTGCCCGTCTTCGCCATCGTATCTCATCTTTGGAGGAGACCATCCACGAGAGAGACATGCAGTTGGAGGAAAGGGAGAATGCCGGAGAGGATCTTCATGGAGACCCTTACTCCTATCTTAGCGATGATGATGATTTTCTGGAGGATCGGGCTATGGATTTCTTCACCGATGAGGATGATTTCGCCTTCATTGATGATGATGAGGATGATGAAGCCACAGATTCCGAGGAGTAGTACCACTTGAGCACTAGCGTAGTGAGTAGTATTCGGTCCCACTGTATCGTAGTTTTCAGAATGGTTCTTAAAACCATCTGCTTTTCTTTGTTTTGGTGTGTGTTGTATCGTGTGATATGAATGAATGAATGAAAAAGCAAGTTGCTAGAAAAATCTGAGTCAAACTTTAAAAAATTTTCAAAGACCCAAAACCTTAGAAATTTCCCTCTTTTCTCATGATCTATCTCAATCTTCAGATGCCACGCGGAGGAAGTGGTTCATCCCCGGACCTAATGTTGCAGATTCTGCAAATGTTGACTTCTGACCGCGAAGCTGAAACAGCCGAACGTCAAGCCAGCCTAGCCACCCTGCAGCAGATAGCCCAGCTAGCCCACAAGAACCAAGGCCACGGAAATCAGGACAACCATGGATCTAAGCTCAAGAATTTCCAGAATACCAACCTACCTGTTTTCACTAAGTCAGAAGAACCCCTAGACGCTGATGATTGGTTGCAAACCATGGAAAATAACCTAGAAGTCTCTGGAGTGGAAGCCAACGAGAAAGTTCTGTTCGCCACCCACTATCTAGCCGGAGATGTCAGGGCACGGTGGAACAATGTTCGCGCAATGAACGGAGGCCATATGATGACCTGGGAGGAATTCAAGGTCAAGTTCAGCAGAACCCATGTGCCACCGGGTTTGATCAAGAGAATGAGAGACGAGTTCAGAGAGCTGAAGCAAGTAAGGATGACTGTAGTCGAATACCGTGACAAATTCTTGTCATTAGCTAGGTATGCCCCGGATGAGATTGACACCGAAGCCAAGAAGAAAGAACGGTTCTTGAATGGTCTGCATGATGAGATGCAGACGGTGTTAGTTAATATCCCCTTTGCAGATATTGAAGCCCTTGTAGACTCTGCCATCCAGATGGAAGGAAAGATCAACCAAGCCAATGAGAACCGCAAGCGTCGCATGATGCATCAAACAGGAACCCATCAGACCCCAAAGTATCGCCCTAACCCATCTCCCGGATTTGCCCCAAGAACTAACAGACCCCCAATGAACCGTTCGACCTACCCCAACCGTGGAAACCCTAGGCCCGGAGGAAATCACAACAACCCCGGCAACGCTAGCAATTTCAACCATGCCCCACCCAAGTTCAACAAAAACAATGCTACCACCAACACCAACACTGCCCCTAGGACTGGAAGCAATGCGGTGCCTGTAGCAGCAAAGGACAAGTCGCAAGTGACCTGTTATGACTGTGGAAATAAAGGCCACTACTCCAACGAGTGCCCCAACAAGAAGAATACCGCAACACCCAATGCCAATGCCCCAGCTCAGCAGCAGCGTCGTGTTCAGCGCAGAAGAAGGTTTGCCCCAGGGAATTCGCTCAACCGCAATGGCCGTCTTTTTCTCATGCATGCTGAAGAAGCTCAGGAAGCGCCAGACGTCATGCTGGGTATGTTTTCTGTTAATTCAGTACTTGCAAGAGTGTTGTTTGATTATGGTGCATCGCATTCATTTGTCACCGAAGAATTTGCATGCACTAGTAAAATTCAACCAACCAAACTGAAGCATGTTATGATTGTTCAAATTCCCGGATCAACCACCAAGGCTAGGCTAATTTGCAAAGCCGTCCCTATCTGAATCCATGGCATAGATTTTTATGCTAATCTGATAGTACTCGGAACTAAAGGTTTGGAAGTAGTACTAGGAATGGATTGGATGTCCAAACATAAAGTATTGATTGACTATGCCAAGAAAGCCATCACCATGACAAGTACAGCCGGAATATCAGTCGAGCATATATCTGAAACCTTACCTCGTCAATTCAAGTGCAACAAGAGTATAGCCCAACCTACCATTGACCAAGTCCGGATAGTCTGTGAATACCCCGATGTATTTCCAGATGTTTTGCCCGGTATGCCCCCAGATCGGGATATCGAGTTTATCATTGAACTAATCCCCAGAACAGGACCCATAGCCCAGATACCCTATAGTATGAACCCGTCAGAGCAAGCAGAACTGAAGAAGCAACTGGATGCCATGTTGGAAATTGGATTGATTCAACCAAGTGCGTCACCTTGGAGATCACCTGTCTTGTTTGTGGACAAGAAGGATGGAGGTAACCGTTTGTGTACGAATTACCGGAAGTTGAATGATGTCACCATCAAGAACAAGTACCCCTTGCCCAAGATAGAAGATTTGTTTGATCAGTTGACCGGTGCCAAAGTGTTTTCTAAGATTGATCTTAGGACTGGCTATCATCAACTCAAAATTAAATGCAGAGGATATTCCAAAGACGCATTTACCACCGGATATTGATTGTGCGAGTATCTGATCATGTCTTTTGGATTAACCAATGCCCCCGCTTATTTCATGAATCTCATGAATAAGATTTTTATGGACTTCCTGGATAAGTTTGTCGTTGTTTTCATCGATGACATTCTTATTTATTCCAAATCAGAAGAAGACAATGAGCTACACCTAAGGACCATTCTTGGAACCCTTAGAGAGCATCAGCTGTATGCAAAGTTTAGCAAATGTGAATTCTGGTTACAGGAGGTAGGATTCCTCGGTCACATTGTATCAGCCGGAGGAATTGCCGTTGACCCTGCCAAAGTGAAAGATGTAGAAAATTGGCAAGCCCCAACCACTCAAAACCAAGTTCGTGCATTTCTCGGATTGGCGGGATATTACCGCAAATTCATAGAAGGGTTCTCGAGTATCGCCAGACCCATGACCCAATTGCTGAAGAAGGACAAGAAGTTTGAATGGACCGACAAATGTGAAGCGAGTTTTCAAGAACTCAAGAGAAGATTGATTTCAGCCCCAGTCTTGATCATGCCGGATATCACGAAGCCCTTCGATGCGTATTGTGATGCATCCAAGATCGGTCTCGGATGTGTGCTAATGCAAGAAGGCAAAGTTATATCTTATCTATCTCGACAACTGAAGCAACATGAGCAAAATTACCCAACCCATGACCTCGAACTCGCAGCCGTAGTTCTAGCCCTGAAGACGTGGAGACATTACCTGATGGGAAACCGTTGTGAGATCTATACGGATCACAAGAGTCTGAAGTATATATTCACTCAGAAGGAGCTGAATATGAGACAGAGGAGATGGATTGAGCTAATCAAGGATTACGACCTCGACATTCACTATCACCCTGGTAAAGCCAATGTGGTAGCCGATGCCCTTAGCAGATTGCCATGCCGCTTGAACTCCATGATTTTGAAGGAGCAACCAAGCTTGCACAAAGAGATGGAAGATTTTCGAATGGAATTAGTGAGTGAAGGATTTTTGGCTAGCATAGAACTTCAACCCACTTTGATCACCTAGATCAGAGAGGCACAAAAAGGAAATGCTAGTATCGACGGAATCAAGCGTCGTATCGGTACAGGCAAAGTACCCGGATTCACCGAAGACGAAGAAGGAGTTCTGTGGTACAAAGGACGCCTTTGTGTACCGGCAGATTCTGAGTTGAAAGAAGTGATTCTGAAGGAGGCTCATGATACTCTTTATTCTATCCATCCCGGAGGAACTAAGATGTATCAAGATTTGAAGTAGCAATTTTGGTGGCATAAGATGAAGAGAGAAATCGGAAGCTATATCGCCAAGTGTGATATATGTCAGCGAGTCAAGGTAGGACATCAAAGACCCGCTGTATTGTTGCAACCCTTGCAGATTCCGGAATGGAAATGGGATTCCGTTGGAATGGATTTTATCACCGGACTGCCTACTTCTAGTAGGGGAAATGACTCTATCTGGGTCATAGTGGACCGATTGTCCAAAGTCGCCCATTTCTTGCCCGTCAAGACCACATATCAGAGTTCGAAGCTAGCGGAGTTGTACATCGCTAGAATAGTTAGTTTGCATGGAGTCCCCAAGAACATCGTGTCAGATCGAGGAACTCAGTTTACCTCGAGATTCTGGAAGAAAGTCCAAGAAGGTTTAGGAACCCGCCTAGATTTCAGTACCGTGTATCACCCTCAGACCAATGGACAAACAGAGCGAGTAAACCAAATACTCGAAGATATGCTGAGAGCATGTGTGTTAGAATATGGATCCAAGTGGGAAGACTGTCTGCCGTTTGCAGAATTTTCTTACAATAATAGTTATCAAGCCAGTCTGCAAATGGCCCCCTTTGAATTCATGTACGGAAGGAAGTGTCGCACCCCTTTGAACTGGTCGGAAGTAGGAGAGAGTCAGATTTTTGGACCCGATATCCTACGAGAAGCAGAAGAGAAGTTTCACAGGATTCGTGAGCACCTTAAGACTGCCCAATCCATACAGAAGAGTTACGCCAACAAGAGACGTAGAGACCTCGCCTTCAACATAGGATATTTTGTTTATCTGAAAGTGTCTCCATTGAAGGGAATGCAGCGTTTCCAACTCAAAGGAAAGTTAGCCCCCAGATATATCGGACCTTTCAAAATTCTGAACCGTCGAGGAGAAGTATCATATCAATTGGAACTACCCGAAGAGATGTCCGTTGTGCACAATGTGTTCCATATCTTATTACTTCGCAAGTGTCTCGAAGTCCCAGAGAAGACCGAAGTGTTCAAGAACATCCACCACCGGACCATAGAGATCAACGATGACCTGACCTATCCCGAAGTACCCATCCGTATTTTGGAAGAAGCTTTCAGAACTACCCGAACCCGAAGCATCAAGTTTCTCAAGATTCAGTGGAGCAACCACACAGAAGAGGAAGCTACCTGGGAGCGCGAAGATCACATCAGGACAGAGTTTCCCGATCTCTTCAAATCCTAGGTAATCTTTTTCGTCCTTTTTCAAATCTCGGGGCGAGATTTAGTTTAACGGGGGAAGGTTTGTAACATCCCAAAAATACTAAACTTGGATTATCAAACTCTAATCATCCAAATTAAGGTTAACAAAAACTTTTCTAAATAAAATTATGGAAGCATGCATGTGAGTATGCATTTCATTTTGAATTCTTTTGAACCAACTTGTTTGTGTGTTTCTTTGCTTGTAAAATGTTTCTTAGATTAAATAAACATCATCTAAACAATTCCCAAACTTTTCTCAAAGACAAATAAATCAAAACAAAGCTAAATGAGTGAATGGTCATTTTGACCAATTTAACTCCCATGCCTACTTTGGCTGTCTCAAACATTCAGAACCTAACATAAACTTTTCTGGATCTTTGCACCCCTTGATTGTACTCATAACAAAGTATCAAGTCCCACTTTGTGATCATCCAGAAACTTTCAAATGCATAGTTTAAATGACAATTCAAAATTGAATCTTTGTCATATGGGAAGATCCCACTTTTTCAAAACCCACTCAAACAAGCTCAACTTTCAAAACCCAAGCATCTGCAGACTCACCAGCACCAACCTAGCACACACACCAAAAATCTTTTCAAAATTCAAAACTTGAATTCTTGCGACCATTTCATCAAACACTTGGCAGACACAAATCAAACAAAATCCAAACACTATTATGAGCAGTGATTGAAGCCTAACTTGTTCCCTCTCTAGCTCACAAGCATCTCAGTAGATCATCTAGCAAGTTAAACCAAGCACTAGCCTCACTGTAATCTGGGCAATGACATCAATGGTGAGCAGTAGAGCTCACCATGCCACCCAGGAGACAAAGAAGCTAGGAAGGAAACTAGTCGTGCCAACCTTGTCTGGGAGATCACCCATGCTTCACCGCCCCCTCTCGACCAGCGCTGCCTCGAAGACGTCGAACACGACCAGAACGTCGCGCCTGCGTTTCGCCAACCGTGCCGAGCATGCGCCAGAGCGCCACGCTCGACCGAAGCCCACAGACCACGTGCCGCCCTCGCCGCGTGCATACACGATCGCCACCGTCCCAGGAACACGCCAGACATCCCCATTCGCCGCCCCATGCCGCACAGCCACCGCTCGCCGTCGAAGACGCCGCCTCTGCCGCGCAGAGCGTCGCATGTTCCAGACCAAACCGCACCGCACCTACAAGCGCATTAAAGCCGTAGAGCATCGCCAGGAGACCACCAATCGATCGCCACCGCCGGCCATGCCTCTAGTAGCTCGTAGCCGTGTCGCCACCGTCGCCTGCCCATGCCGTTCGGTCTCACCGTCGCGACTATAAATAGAGGCCTCCCCCGCTCGAATTCTTCACACCATTCCACTCCTCTATCACCCAGAACCACCCCACCTCATCCCGGAGCAAGGCGAACAGCGCATCGCCGGAATTGCGCCGGAGCAGGCCACCTCTGGAGAAGAAGGGCGTCATCGATTTCGTCCACCCCAGGAGCTGCCGCGACCACCCCTGAGTTCGTCGTCGTCGACTTCGTCGTTCGCCCGTCTCGCCGACCCACGCCTGAGCCCCAGTGAGCCCCCAACGACCCTCACCTGCCGCGTTAGGTTTCAGTCTCGCCGAAGTTGCCCGACGTGGACGACGACCCTCAGCCATTGGATTAGACTTAGATCGTGTGGCCGATACTGCCCCGTACCGCTTCGCGTTTAAAGAGCCACTGACTGGTGGAACCCCCCTGTCAGCTGAGCCCCGTGTCGCGGAGTGTTACTGGGCCGGCCCGTTAACAGTTCCCGCGTAGCCCACTCGTTTGAATTTAGATTTTTCTATTTAGATTCAAACTCAATTCTGTACCAAGTTTCAAAAATCAACCCAGGTCGATTCAGTGAACCAAATGGAATGAAACCAATTTTGTTAGAAAGGGCTGGAAGTGCTGAATCCAAGACCGTTGGATTAAAGTCATTTGGATCTATAGATCATACATGGTAAAAATAACAAGGCAGAAGCTTTTTTGCATTCAATTTTTTTTCAAATTTAAACCATAATAGCTTTTGAGTTCATTCCAACTCTCAAAAATCACATTTAACCATACCTTTCAGAATATATAAAAATATATAGGTTTACTTACAGAAATAATGTTCAAGTAGTAAAAGAATGCCCCATAGGCATTTCTAACCACTTTAATTAATTAAAATAAATGGGTAAAACCTTATTAAATTGTGACACCACTTTAAATCACATTCCCTTGGAGTAAAATGTGTGGTGATGACATGTGTCAACATGATCCCATATTTGGTTTGGGAATATTAAATCTTAAGTAGTTTTTCAATGAGTAGAAATTACTTTTCTAAAAATAAAAGGAATTAAACCAAACTTTAATCTTGTAATATTAGTGATGATGTTAGATCATATATAGGACCCTTTTTTGTGTGATGATTGCAAGTAGTTAAGTATTGTTTGGTGATTGTGTACCTCGTATTTATTTATAGACGCTAGTACCGACCAAGGATACGAGGAGGAAGGAGGATACTACGAAGAAGAAACCGAGGAAAACTTCAACCACTGCTCTGCACAAGGCAAGCTAACACTTGCAATTTAGCAATCTTATACTGACATTGATGCAAGCCAATACTTGTTTGTTACCATGCCAACTATATGCCTTAAAGCATATATGATCATAACCACTTGATAAACCCATCCTAGTTTTATTTGCCAGTTTATTACTTCATTTCTTTATCAAATCTCTTACTTAGAGTTTACTGGAATAAATGGATACTATAAGGATACTTGAAGGTTGCATAAAGAGCATAAAATTTGGCCTAAGCTAGATAATCTTTATGTCCTCCTAAGGCATGAGATTAAACTTAGTCACACTCCACTAGTTTACCATCCCTCATTAGTACTTACCCCCACTTGTAGATGCTAGTGCTAAGCATAAAACTTGATCAACTTTAGATGGGAATACTTGGTGGAAAAATGGTTATGGAAACCTTGGAATGATGGATCATTCTATTGAAATGTTTTGGACATGTGTTTCCGAACACCTGATGATTTTGGTGATGAAAATGTTGAGGTAGGAGCCTTAGCCCTTTATAAAACTGATGGTTGTCTGGATGTGATACCATTCCAATTTTATCGTACAACCACAATACCCGAGAATTGGATAGGGCTTGACTGGAAACTTATATACCTTAGTATTAGTTCCCTCACGGCCAAGGTCTGAGCTGAGGCTACCTTGTGAATATTGTCCACCTATGCAGTACCCAAGATGACAGTTGGTCATGGTTGGGAGGCCAAACTCATAGGAGAGGTGCTTATACTAGGGCATGTAATTGAAAGGTTAGGATTGATTATCCGCATACTGAGTATGGTGAATTCAGGATTTGTTCCTGACGGATGTATCGAATGTTGTGGTGAAAGTGTACAATCTCTGCCGAGTGTTAAACTATTCGAATAGCCGCGTCCGCGGTTATGGACAGTTGGAGTGGTCGTACTGTTCCCCTATCAGAATTTTCAAAAGACTTGTGAAATGAATTGAGACTTTGACTTGACCACAACAGGGTTGTGATATGAGATACAAGTTCCCACTTAGGTGTTATAAAACCTTAACTAGCATTAGTTGCTTCCAAACTTAGTAGAGGTAAATCTGGCTTTTGCAAAACAACCCTAGAGCCTAGTGTCCTATTATCCAAAAACCCTTTTACTTGTTAGTATTAGTTTGCGAGTACTTAAAGAGTACTCATGGCTTTGTCCCTGGCTATTCCCATGGTCAGACTATGAAGAGGAGTACCTGGAGGATGGACCCCAGGAAGGTTACGATAACTAGGATCATCTCCCATCGTCAGCATTGCGTGTGACCCCGAAGATGGAGCTTCGCCTACGCTACCGTTATTATTATTACGTATTCCGCTGCTTGAAGTTGTATTAAGAACTGGATCATGAGATCCCTATTTGTGTAAGAACTTATGTATGGTTTGTAATGGATGATGTACTATGGTATCCAATTCTGTTATGTCTCGCAAAAATGGTAATCCTGGGATTGCGATGTATGGCATAACAGGCATCTGGGATTAAAAATCCGGGTGTTGACAGATTCTATCCGTTTTCGTGTTTGTTGTCTTGTTTTAAGGTCAGTCTCTTCCGATCTATGGTTGTCATCAGTGTCGATGATTGCTGCTATGTTGCTCTGGTCCTTTGTGACCTTAGCACGATGACTTCTTGTCTTTCTACTACAACAAGCTCTACTACGATAAGTTTTGTCCGACTTCGCTGATGTGTTTATAGTCGTTGCTAGGTGATCCAATAATCTATTTGTAGTTTTTATTACTTTTGGTCATCTTTGTATGTTGTTGATGATGATTAATAGATTTGTGAAATTTCAACAGAAAAAAAGATACCGACACAAGAAAAAGTTATAAAAGGTGCAAAAATAAGTCACAAGCATACACATTGTGGAAAAGAAAAATGTACTCATAGTACATGTAGTACATTTTGCGTTGAATGCACAACCAGGTATGATTTATTTTTTTAGAATAACCAGGTATGATTTTGAACACCCAACTTGCGCACCCTGACTAGCCAGAGGTGGTGGTTTTCAATTTGTTGTTTGTCACAGCCGATAGATAGTCGTATCGGTTGAACACGTCCGAATTAAAGCAGTACAATTGACCGTGCGCGGGGAGGGCGACAAGAGGGAACGGCTCATCATCCTGATGCATGGATCCCTAAACGCGCACGTGTTTGAACAGCTCCGTGCACCCCCGAATGCGCGTACGTACGTAGCTGCTCCGTTCGCACGACATTTTTTCAAAGCCCACCTGACCCGATCAGAAAGGCCATGCTGCCTAGCTTCCCTCTCCTCCTAACACTGCTTAACGTGCGTTACACATGTGGCCGCTGCCCGCTGGGTCACACTCACACCACCTAGCTATAGCTAATTAACCTCCATCCACGCTGCTGCTGCTGCTGCTGCTGCTGCTGCCGTAGTCCGTAGCGGCTAGCTAGCCAAGAGGAGGGAGCGTGAGCCATATTTAGGCCGCCGCGTAGGTTTTGATTGGGAAAAAAAGGCCGAGTACGTGCTCCCAGCCTCCGACTAGGACTGCTACCGCGCGCTACACGCCGATCAGAGAAAAGCGAAGCGAATTCTAGAAAGATGTGTACTAATAAATAGCTGATGAGAGCAACGCCCATAGTTCCGTTCCACACCATACTCCATCCATCCACAGTCTAGCTAGCTTGCGGCGAGAGACTGACTGCTACCCGCTGCTGCCGCCTTGCACCGCGGTGTCTTTGACTATACGTGCGGCGGCGAAGATAGTAGGGCTGGCAGACTGGTGGCCGGCCGGCGCGGCGGCCGGGGAGATGGGGAGCATGGACGGGCACTCGCTGCAGGGCGGCTACGCCCACGTCGGCGCGGGCCCCGCCGGCAGCAACAACGACGAGGACGACACGTCACCGCCGCCCTCGGCCGGCGGCGGGGGCGGCTCCTCGGGGGGGTCGGGGCGCCGCCCGCGCGGGAGGCCGCCGGGGTCCAAGAACAAGCCCAAGCCGCCCGTCGTGGTGACGCGGGAGAGCCCCAACGCGATGCGCTCCCACGTGCTGGAGATCGCCAGCGGGGCCGACATCGTCGAGGCCATCGCGGCCTTCTCCCGCCGCAGGCAGCGCGGCGTCTCCGTGCTCAGCGGCAGCGGCGCCGTCACCAACGTCACGCTGCGGCAGCCCGCGGGGACCGGGGCGGCCGCGGTCGCCCTCAGGGGGCGGTTCGAGATACTCTCCCTCTCCGGCGCCTTCCTCCCTGCCCCGGCCCCGCCGGGGGCCACGGGCCTCGCCGTGTACCTCGCCGGCGGGCAGGGGCAGGTGGTGGGCGGGAGCGTCATGGGGGAGCTGATCGCGTCCGGCCCCGTCATGGTGATCGCGGCCACCTTCGGGAACGCCACCTACGAGAGGCTGCCGCTGGACCAGGACGCCGAGGAGGGCGCCGTGCTGTCCGGGTCCGAGGGCGCCGCCGCACAGCTGGAGCAGCAGGGCAGCGGAGGCGCCGCCGTGCCACCACCGATGTACGCCGCCGTGCCGCAGACACCGCCGCCGCACGACATGTTCGGCCAGTGGGGGCAGGCTGCCGTGGCGCGCCCGCCGCCCACCTCCTTCTAGAACTGCACCGGCGAATCGCGCGCGTCATTATTCCTCTACCTAGCTAGTTTTTAGCTTTCTGCTTTCCCCCTTCTACTTGTTTGTCTAGCTTTGATTTTCCTGTTAATTAATGTGCTATGTCATGCATGACTACTTGCAGTAGTATGATGTTTTTCGTTTTTGTTCCTCTTTCATGTTTGGATCTTGGGAATGTACAATGGGTCCTCCTACACGTATCAAGAACCCCAACGAACAATTGTTGCTCGCTCTTCATTTATTTTTGCAATGATCATTTGGCGTTAATTATTAATTAACTACTCCTAGGTAGAATATACTATCCAGAAACAATGATCCTTCTCGAGATTCGAGTTTTTGTACGGCCATGCATGCTTTGTATGGTTGTATGCTTGGTTTGGGGTAAGCTTTTGGTTCTTCTTTCATTTTTTGAAGAAAAGCCGGTCACTCTTCCATTCACATAGAAAGAGGTAAAAAAAAGGTCCAAATATTGTAGTCAACAGAAAGAAAGAAAGTAAACATAAGGCATTTTCTACTTCGTTTTTTTCAAGAAACTCGGGCAATTTCTTCCTTTCCATCCCCTTTCTTCCAACTTCCCCCTCCGCGGTGCACATGGTATAGGTATGCATCCAGTGAGATTTCTGCAGCGGTTCTTTGAACAATGCATAAGGAGGGATTGTATGGAGAATTCAATGTGTTCGATTTGGAACTGTTCCACGAGCACACAACGTTACAAAAACTCGAGTTCATAAAAAAACGTAGCAAAACTTCCAAAATGAAAGAACGGTCGGCAGCAAAGGTGAAACGGTTCTACCGAGACACAATGCTCCACGTTCTTGGTGACTCTCTTTGATTCCTCAGCTCAGTTCATCTGTTTACATTATATTCGTTCAAAATGTTTTGAATAAATTTTAGAAGTTCTGGAGCAATGTTTTACAACAACAAAAAACTTATTATTGTACTTTAGCTCAATTTCAGTTAATTTATTAGTCTGTGCAACTTTTTAGACTTGTTTTCCCATATATTTTCTCTCTATTGGGGCCGTTTATGTCCGCTGAGATATTTTATGCCTTATTAGTTGATTCTGAAAACACAACTTGTCCAAACTGGTGCAACTATTTAGTTGGAATTCTCGGTCAATTGAGAATCAACAAAACCATTAGCTAAATACTACGAAACTCGAATGTAATCCTTGCACTTTTGCTTGAGTACAGATTGCATGGCTATTACTCTAGACATAGTAGCAATCAGACAAAAGGTGTAGCTAGCTAATGCACACACACATCCCCCCAAAAAGGCACCACACATACATAAAAGCCTGAACGGTGGACCTGGGCCATAAACGGTACAGTACCATGATCAACGGATCGACCAGTACAACCCAATTTTGCCATATTCGGTATTTTTCCTGGAAGCAAGTACGTTTTGTGGGCATATATATATATGTGGTGCATGACGGACAGGAGCACTATAGCAGGAAAGATGGCGGGTCAGCAGCAATATGCCGCTCGTCCCTAGGGGAATCTATCTAACTTTGCATCCTTCCTTGTCTGCCTCCTCTCCAAACATGCATATTTCTGATCCGTCAAGAACAAACCCCCACTACCGCAAATGCTCACTCGTATTTTCCCTTTTCTCCTTTTTCCCAAATCAGCTCAGGTTGGGCAGGAAAAGGCTCGGCACAGCCACAGGGGGTAGCAGTGCAGGCTATAGCTGGAGCTTGTCAGTGCAGATTTAAAGTAGCATGGAGACGGCGACTGTGAGCGGCCCTACCGGACCGGACCGGACCGGACGGACACCGCCGGGCCGAAAGAAATGATAGGTGCGTGTACATGTTCCAACGCCCTCGCCAAACGGAAGGGATCTTTGCTCGCTTGGTCACTGTCCATCTTGGGATGCCTCGGGCCATCGATCTTTTCACCCTCGCCTCGGGACGCTGTGGAAACGAACCTTGGTGTCAAAAAAACGTATTCGATCGCCGCCCCACCCTGCTGTGTGGTGGTGGTGCGGTAAATTTATTCAAGAATAGGATCAGTTTATCCCAATACCCAATCCTTCTTCCACTCTCTCGCCGCGCGACAGAGAGGAGGACGTGATGGGTTGTGCTGATCCGAGCTGGCGATGCCTGTGTCCGTCGCCGCTGACGCTGAGCTGAGCAGCGGCAGCAAGCGGTGGGTGAGCAGCGCTTTGGAATGCAAGGGGTTCACATCGGAGTTGACGTTCTTCTGCACGGCAACGTGGATCGTGCTGCTTAATTTGCCTTTTTCTGCCTTGGCCCGTTAAGGGAAGCAATCAATCAGCCTCGTTTTCACCCTACCTCGCGTCGGTCGGGAGGGGGATTAGGTTCCACCACATTTCCGCCGATTTGACCTCACCCACTGCCTGCTACTCCTACGTAGGAGTAGGATTCGTTTCCGACGCATCCGGTCGCCGCCCGTGCGCTCTCTCCGGCAGGATACCTACGTGTATACCCAGGATCGCAGGCTGCGCGTTTGCTTTGATCCCGGTGCGGTCCCGTGCGTGCACGCCGCCAATGATTGTTGCGGACTGGTGGCCGGGCGAGGCGAGGCGACGGAGAGGAGCCATTCCGGCCGTTGCTTGTGCCGCCCACCTGTCGGGCAGACGGCATGGGGTTGATGGGTGGACGCTGGGGCCGTGAGGAGGGTCGACGCCGCACGTGGACATGACCGTGCACAGCCCAACCTTCCCACGTGGAACCAGTCGCCGCATTCAAGCACCGGACTGTCGCGCCAAAGATAGTGTGGGGCACGGGGCCCATGCACGCGCCGCGCATGCATGTACACTTTGCAGAAGTAAATGCTTCTTATGCTTACCAGCGACCATTTTTTTTCCCTCATCAGTTCGGCCCGTCCAAGACCAGGTCCTCCAAGTTTTCCGACCGGCGAACTATTTGTTCTGACTATCATCACAGATGAAGTGTTCCAATACGACGACGATCCAAGCAGATCCCCCAAGCCATATAGGTTAGATGATGATCCGTGCCCCTGCACACGCAAACGGCTAGGATTGTGGTAGTGGCGAGGAATTTCTTGCTCGCCTCCCACCCCCGTCCTGCGTTTTGTCTTTGTCTTGATACCAAAGTCTAACCTGCTCTCATAATAACTTCTAAAACAAGCAAATTCAAGGCACTGCTCTGGCCTCTGGGTCTCTAACCAACTTGCCCAAACTTGCTGCAAGGAAGACGAGGACAGCGATTGCAGGTGACCCTCATACTCGCAGGCTCAAGGTTACGTGAGCTACCGGAGCGGCAGCAAGTTGCACGACTTACGGGGATGCGCGACAGTAGCCATGAGAAGGACCGATCAGAGCAGAGCGCACAGTGGGTTTTGAGCTTTTATTTACGACCTTTTCCAGGATCGCCCACCAACCGACGATCTAGTTCCCAGCTTTCGAATTGACAACGTGGCCACCCCGTCGGTCTAATTTGGGTGGCAGTCATAACAGTGCGGAGAACAAGTTGAAGAAGAATTCGATCAAGAGTTCAGGAACTGCAGGCAACTGGCGACTGGTGCTGGAATTGGCGGATACGAGCTAACTGACCAATGGAAGCAAATAGTAGGCTGCACTAACCAGTATACTTGGAAGGGGTACGATCAAGAGAGAGCTAAAAAAGTTCCTCAGACAAAAAACGAAGGAAAAATATGAGAAGAAACATGTATAAAAGCAAGTCATGGGTGAAGACTAAATCTAAGCGTGCACCGTGCACTGTAAAAGCTGTGTTTCTTCACTCGTTGGCCGAACCCAAGCCGAAATCCGGACCAAATTTCGACCGGACGGCGCAAGTTTCCTGGGTACGCCCAGTTTTCCACTCGCGTACCCAGGCCGAGTTTCCGGGTCGCCCGTTTCGCTAGAATTCGGCTAAAGTTTGTCCAAATTTCGGCATAGTTCGTCATACGATGAATACAGAATACTATAAGACCAATATTCGGCGAAATTTTAGACAGAGTTCGGCATACTGTAAACATAGTTCGGCCTGCAATAAAATTACAACATATTTCGGCCAAATTCGGCCAGTTCATGCTCAGCATCTACGTCGTGTTGCCCCTGCGTGTCCATAGGTGTTCGACAAGATCATCCTGCAGCTGTTGATGCATCGCCGGATCTCGGATCTCCTGACGCATTGCGATGAAGGCAGCCCATGTTGGAGGCACCTGATGATCAGGTTCGGCAAGAGGACCCTGTAGATGGTATGGCTCGTCCTCCTCGAGCAAACTTATTGGATCCTTCTTCTGATCCTCAATGATCATGTTGTGCAAGGTCACACAACAGTTCATCACTTCCCACATCTGATCTTTCGACCAGGTCATAACAGGGAACCGAACAATTGCAAACCTCTACTGGAGCACACCAAATGCCCGCTCCACGTCTTTCCTGCAAGCTTCATGTTCCTTGGCAAAGTGAGAATGCTTGGGGAGCATTGGGTCTGAGATAGTCTTCACAAATGTTGGCCATCTTGGATAGATGCCATCTACTAGATGGTATCCCTTGTTGTAGTGATGCCCGTTGATCTCAAATTCCAAAGGGGGGCCCGTTGATCTTAGTGGACAGTACCTCGTCGCCGTCGGAGTCCATGGCCGAATCCAGCCAAATGTCGAACACCTGGCGGGCATGATGGTGGGCGCACCGAGCCAAAGCACAGCTACGGCAAGGGTAGGTCGGCGAAAGCGGCGGCGGCTGAGGCGTGGGACTGGGCGGCAACAACGGCGAGCGTAGCTAGAGGCGTGGACATGTCTCGACGCGAGGGAGCTCCGCCGGTGAAGTTATGGCGACAGAGCTCTCACGGCAATCTGGACGAGTGGAGTGGGTGGAAATGGGACTGTCTCGCCGACAGAGCTAGCCCACGCCCTTTTTTGCGGCGTCCCAGGGTGTATCCGGAAACTTGGGTTCGGCCTGGATAGGCCGGACCAAAACACGCATAAATCCGGACGAAAACAGGTCCCTGGGTATGCGACTGGACCGATTTTCGGCCCCGGACCGGCGAGTGGAGATGCTCTTAGCCCTCCAAACTCACCGGCCGTGCTAGTCAAGGTTGTTTGGACATTACACTGCCACTAAAAGAAGTGACTTGGTCGTTAACAGCAATCATATGAAGGATCCTAGATAGCGTAATGACCTCACACGGTTCTACTCGTAAGCAAAACATTGGACAAATTAAAAAGTGTGGCGATGTCGCTGTGTCAAATGAGAACTGCACCAGAAAAAAGTACAGCTTGCCACTGATGACATTACAAATAGTGATGATGCACAATGAATGGAGATCTAGTACCAAAAAACTGGCAATATGGTCACAAATGAGAACACATGATAGTATTGCCCATAAAAACAAGACTGAAAAGCATGAAAAAACGAAAATCTGCTATAGAAGATTCAAAAAGAATACTCAAAAACATTTTTCCAAAGCAAGCAGAACACATTATAGAACACTAACGATAGGGTAAATTTCTACCTGAGGAAATGAAAATTAATGCAAAGAAAGCAAATTCAGCATCACATAAAGCGGAGTAGGGCGAGAAATGGAAGCTCACATGCTGTCATTATAAACTACAACGTTGCACCTGAATACTATCAACTGCCCTCAGGCTAGCACCATGCGTTATCTTTTTCACAGATAAAGCGTGACATGCCAATCTATTATTTGAACTCGAATATAACAGGTTCCTTGTAGGAACCACAATATATAAAAGGACAACTCATGTTCACTGAATAGTTAAAGGTAGCTTCTCAGCATTCGGTGACATTTAGCAGAATGGCAAACAACCTAACAAGCATCAAATACTTACAAGAATTCTCATCTGCTTTACCAGAACCTAGCAAAAAAATAAGTATCATGCAAACCTCATTATAATCAGCAGCAACCAAACGAAACAGGAGCACTTTGTGAAAGTTTCACAATATCATCAAAGGAGTTACCAACTTGGATGGTGCTGAGGTGTGGGTTATATCTCTGGTACACAAAAAAGCTTGTTCGCATGGTGCTAATCTGCCAACAATCCAAACTTAAATCAACAAAATGACGCAGTTCACATTAATGAAGTGTGGTGCCACTGCTAAATAAGCATGCTACCATCACAAATCTACAGCTTTTTGTTGATATTTTTGGAACATATCAGATACCAGGTATTTGATAGGACAAAATCATCTATCAGGCGACACAATTTAGCTGATACAACATTCTCATCTAGTAAGATATAAGTAGCATGTAGTACATTATTGTCTAGGAATAATTAGCATCTTTTTAATAAATTGTCTAACAGAAATAGTTGACTAATGGTGAATTATTCAGTTGATGAAAATCTAATGGAATGGCGCAAAAGGAGCACAACATCACAAAATATAAATATTTCCTTCTCAGAGTTATGGTTCTTACAAACATGTAAAAGCAAACATTACCAGATAAAAGCAGCTAAGCCTGAAAGCAGCTGCAACAAGGAAACAGCTCAGGAATCGTCAATTACTCAGAGCAACTGCCACATAAACACACAAAACATTAAACATGTATCATATAAGCACACTTCAATAACATAAGGTATGCACTTCAAAAAATGGAAACATGCAAACGCATTGCGAGAGTCCTCAGCCTAGTGATTGACAGCCTTCTTTGATCCAAAGAGATTCAAGAGCCTTCTTCTGAAGCTCATCTTCAAGTTGGTTTTGATCAGATCCTTCCCAGCCAGCCTATGAAATTCTCTTCCTAACATCAGCATCCGAGTTAGATTCAGTATCCTTCTCAACATCTGAAGACGGAATAACCACAAGCTTTGACTTCTTTGCACTAAAAGATTCAAGGGCCCTCTGTCGAAGCTCAACTTCAAGTTTGTTCGGATCAGGTTCTTCTCTGTGAGTGTATAAACCTTTCTTCTTAACATCAGCATCTGAGCCAGATTGATCCTTCTCAAGATCTGAAGGTGGAGTACCAGCATACTTCGATTTTTGTTTACTGGCATGACGGTCTGCCCTTCTGCGGTGTCGTTCTTCACGCCTATGGCGCCTTTCCTCTTTCCGCAGCCTTTTCTCTTCTCTCCTCCTCTTCTTGGACTCCTTCCCATCTGAGTCGGAATCAGACTCGGAACTATCATCATGACGCCTTTTATGCTTGTGACCCTTCTTATGCCTTTGCTTCTCAGAATGGGATCTGTGTTTCTCAGATTCTTCTGAGCCTGAACTGTGATGCTCAATGTGATTACTGTCATATGTTGTTTTTTTAGCTTTTTGAAGAGGACTTCCAACATCCGATTGGGAAGCTTCATCAACTTTACCAGAATATTTCTTTGCTAAATTAGCATAATGTGAATCTGTCTTGGCACGCTCATTGTTAATCTCGTCCCTTGCAGGGGACCGCCGTTTCACAGGAGAACCATCAGGAGAATAAAACAGCCGTTTCATTCCACTACCATCACGTGCATCATCTGATGAATCTGATGGTTCATTGTCATATTTCTTGGACATATCCTTGCTGCTGCTAGAATAGAAAGAAACTGTCAAGGGTTTTACCAAAAGAAAATACTCCCTCCATCCAGAAATAACTGACTTGAGATTATCTAGATTCAAATATATCTAGACGCATTTTAGTGTATAGATACATTCGAATCTAGACAAACCCAAGTCAGTTATTCTTGGACAGAGGGAGTATGTAAGTTGTGCTGACGAGGTGCTTCAGAAAATCATCGTTAATACTGATTATTACTAGAAGAAAGTTTTATGACTTTGGAGCATGCCTTGTCAGAATCTGCCAAATACCATGCAGGAAAAACTTTTATTGTGAAATTTATCCTGAATTATAACTAAGTACACAACACTAGTCTATGAGGTGGTGGCAGTTGTTGCACATTTGTGATTTAATATTCTATTTTTTTTAAGCAACCGGCAGGAGCTCTGCCTTTTCAAATAGAAAGAAGGGAAAACCAAACGTTCAGTACAGGTCGGGCATGTTTTGATTATAGTGTAAACATGCCAAAAAAAACACCGTCCACGACACACAAAAAGGAAAATGCTAGTCTGGCTCTGCCGGAATAGCAGGCCCGAAGGCCGTGAAAGCACGCGCACGTTGGAGCATGTCCTCCCTGGCGATCTCGGCAACCTCCACAACGGTAAGGTGTTGATTAGTGAAAATTCTTCTGTTTCTTTCCTTCCAAGCGTTCCATAGGACGTAGATCAGTCAGCCCCTGATTCTCCTTTGCTCGTTTGTGGGCCTTCCGGCAATGAGGTTATCCCACCAATCCGATATGGAGGGGAACCCACTCCCCGGTGGTCCATTCCCGGCATCATTCCAGAGTTGAGTTTGGTCTTTGCATAAGTGGCCAGCCGTCTCAGGGGCTCCGCGACAAAGTGCGCAGATGGGGTCATGCGTCCATCCCCTCGTGGCAAGATTGTCAGCCGTCAGCAGCTTGTCGTGCATGGCAAGCCAGGCGAAAAGCTTGCATTTTGGCTCGGTGTGGGCAGTCCAAATTTTCTTGGAAGTGAATTTGGGGTGGCTGCCATGAAATTGCACATGGTAGGCTGAGCTGGCATGAAATTGTAGGTTCCGTCCGCAGTCAGAGTCCAGGCAATGGCGTCGGCTTGTCCAGGAACTAGTTGCGTGCTTTCCACCACGTCCCAGACCAGGAGGTATTGAGATAGTTGCGCAGGCATGCTCAAACAGGCGATTGAACGCATCCAGTTGCCGTTGGATAGCTCTTTAGCCACACTCCGGTTCTTTCTCGTGGCAATTTCGAAGAGATCCGGGGAAAAGAGGCGAATAGGCACTGAGGAGACCAGTTGTCGTGCCAGAAAGAAGGCTCTTTAATATTTTATATTAGAATAAGAAATAAGTAAAAGATGCAGTGAACCGTAATCTAGCAAAAGAACAAAAGTGCACAAAAAATACACAATGGAGAGTATACGGAGATACCCAACCGAGCGTCATGGGGCATCATGACCTGAGCCTCGAGAACAAACTGATGGAAACTACAAGCAATCTTCAGGAGTAGTCCTTTTTCCTCTCTCGCCCCCGCGTCGTCCCGCTCGGGCGACACGGGCGGCCGCCCAAATCTTCCTCTCCCCAGCCGCCGCCAGTGGGTGCTGCCCGGGCAAAGCCCGTGTGGCTTCCAACGCCGGCAGGACTTTACTGGTTGCGTGCTGCGGGCATGGACGCTGCAGATCTAGCGGTTGGGCATCGGCGGCGGCTCTAGGCCAGGGGGATGGCGGATGGCAAGGCGCGGGCGGCGGTGAACCTTGCGCACCTGGATGCAGGTTCGGCGCGTGGGTCTGCGGCCTTGCTTCGCGCGGTCGAGAGCGGGCCCGATCTGGGCTTCTGCGGGCCTAAGGCCTGGAGTCATCGCGGACCAGATTCTCGGTGCTGCGGTGGCTGATGGCCGGAGGGGCCATGGCTCCTGCATCGGGTGGGTGTGTATGGTGGTCGGCGACAAGGTTCCTGCTTTGTTGGTTGCGCCCTGCTGCCCACGCTTCCAGGTGGGTCCCGACGGCTGAGATGAGATGCCAGGCGAAAGCTTTGCACCAACTCCATGTCGTTGCCGATGACGGCGGTGCCATTGGGAGCCATTCCCCTTCTTGAAGGCGTCATCGTATGCGGAGTCTCCTGCCGTCGCGGGTGTCGAGAGGTCTCCGGGTGAAAACATGAGCTCCTTCAGAGCGGGCGACAGCGACAACTATGCCGCTACCTTCTTGAAGGCGTTGCCTTGGAGTCCTCTACACTCGTGGCGTGGCAAGTGTGTGAGAGCTAGGCATGGTTACCTTGTGGCCAAGGATGGTGGACGCTACCTTGTGGCCAAGGATGGTGGACGCCGGGGCAACGGACACAGATGATGGATGTGTGCCAAGGCGGCGGCCTCAGACGACTTTGCAGCGATGGCTTCAAGGGGTGTTGGCCTAGGAAGGCAAGGGTGGTGTGCTGGTGCTATGTGGGTAGCAAGTCCGTCGGCCCGGTCGACGCGATCGGTGGGTCGGTCTGGCTGGCATGTCGGGGCGGCGGCCCCGGATCCCATTGGCGTGACGTTTGTGGTCTGCGGGTGGTCGTCTTGTGTATTTTGGGCTACAAGGCGTTTCGCCTGTGCTGTGTTGCGGCTCGTGACCGAGCGGAGGATGTCGGAGCAGCGGCTCCGGATACAGTTGTGTGTTAGGTGCGACGGTGGTCTTGTGTCGCGTGGGCGGCGAAACTCCGTTGTTTGTGCGGTTTTATTGACCCGGTAATCCTCATAAACGGGGTCGATCTGTATGGTTGGGCCCGGTTTTCCTTATAAATTGGGTCAATGGTCGTCTTGACCTCTCCTGATACGCGATAACATAACAGTTCTGTTGTTATTAAAAAAAAAGCAATCTTCAAGCAAGGAATAGGTAGAGAAACTTACTCCTTTTGTAATCTAGATGGGGATTTTTCTCCAGGGCTTGACTTATCAACGTCCACTTCCTTTAGTTGTAGATCAGCTGGAAAATCCTTAGATTTCATGCGTGATGAATTGGCCTTCCGTGCATTCTCTCTGAGTGTAAAAGAGAAGAAATTTATATACATCGACAGCGAGCCAGATATTTTGAAATAACACAAAGTACATGCAAGAATGGAGTCCAACCTTGCACGACTCCCTTCTTCCTCATCGCTGTTATCTGTGCTGTCTTGACTGGGTAACTGTTTCCCAGTGTTCTTCAAAGGACTGTCAAAATATGGTGAGGAACTTGAGTACTTGACATTTCAGTTTGGACAGTGTTATGTATAAAATAAAACTGACAGAGTACAGATCAATATAAACAATTACACACCTATCACGTGTGGAGACTCTTTCTGCATTTGTACGAGACCTCAAGGAATTTGTGAGCTTATGTTGTTCAGACCCAGGTGAACGATGACCACCCATTTCTCTATCATTGCTGCCATCGACATATGATTTCCTTCCTTGGTTCCTGCGGCAATACTGGAAGTAAGACAATGACTTCCAGAATAACAATAGCAAAATATGCCTGCATTATGGTATTACCTTTGAGCCACATCCCTTTCTTTGGTGGAGGGATTACCATTTGTTCCATTTTCGGTGTCTCTACTCTGACTCCTACGGGAACGATCTGGGCTCCTGCTGTATGGACTGATACTCCTGTAAGCATCGGCGCAAATATATTCAAAACAAAAGAGTATTTAATGCAGAAAGACAACATCAGGTGCAAAGAAAATCAGAGAGCAGCATACCTTCTCCGCTGGGGAGAGACTCGACGATTTGCGGAAAGTGTTCTACTAGAAATTGGGGATTTTCTCAGGCGTTTTGGTGACCTCAGTTGGGGTGAGCGATGAGGTGACGGTGACTGCCCTTTTACTGGAGACCGTGCCCTATTTCTTCTTGGAGATGGAGATCGTAGCCTGCGTCTTCCAGGTGATGGGGACCGTGGCCTACGCCTTCCTGGAGACGGGGACCAGTGTCTGTCGGCTGGCAATCTGCGCCGAGCAGGTGATCTGCGGCGTGCAGGAGATGGTGATCTCCTAGGTGGACGAGCTGGGGACCGGCGGCGATAGGGAGATGGTGATCTACGTCGCCCTGAAGGTGGAGATCTTCTCCGAATATGAAATCTCCCCCGAGGTGATGGGGATCTCGGTACTGAAGGTGATCTCCTGGCGTACGGTGACCTCCGCCTAAATACTGAAGGAGCGACTCTTGGAGAATGCCTTCGTGGAGAAACAGAACGTCTAGGTGAAACTGAACGTCGTGATGATCTTTGCCTAGAAGGGGATGGAGAACGCCTCCTCGGAGAAATAGACCGTTGCCTACCACGGGGTGACATAGATGTGCTCCTAGGTCTGCGATGTTCCCTGGAATGAAAAGTCAAATAGTACTGCAAGTGAGCAATTGTTACTGTTGAGACTGGCAGAACCTGTACTTGGCATGTCTAGTATAACTAGTAATAGAGAGGACAGCTGACAATACAAACACCATGACAAGGTAAAAAGAACTCGAGGTTAAACCACTACAGATAGTGTTGCACAAGACATCATGTTTATTCTTCACTAATTAGGTCACTCAGCTTATCAGAAAGGTTGAATGTCACACCGGTGCATATTCTCTTATCAAGGGTTTGGGGCATCACAGGGCCTTACTGTTTAACTAATTGAAAGGTGTCAGTAAAAGGCAACTGCCTACAAAGAACTGTCCTTTGAGTAAATTAAAAAGCTAACGTTGGACCAAGATAAGGATACTCAAAAGAAGATACAAATGTGAAAGAATTATGCATGAAACAGTTCAACAATTAATCACATTAGGAAGTGAGCTCAGTTAGGTTGGGAGTGGATGTACAATCCCACCACCTGGGTTCAAGTCCTCGCAGACTCAAATCACATTATCTTTCAAAAATAGTTATCAACACAAACATGACAAAACTACAAGGTTTTGGAAACACCCCTTATTAATGAGCTTGCTGGAAAGTTGTAAATACAAAGAAATACCCCTTCATCTTTACAGCTATGCTTGTGTATAAGGTACAAATGGAGACTACAATTATTCCAGAGTATTACTGGTGTTGTTCAGACACAGAAATAAAAAGAGAAAATTCCTTATTTGACACTATTTTTCAATATGTTTCCTTATTTGACACCAAAAAAATTTCACTTCCTTATTTGACCAATTGTGTAGTTTTTTTGCCTCATATAACACTGCCGTCCGTTCCGTCAAACTTTTCCGTCAATTTGTTTCTGGCTTGACGCAAATGCCCCTGGTTGACTCACAAGCACACGCAGTGAGCAATTCCCTGGACCAGACTTCTACAGCGACCCATCCTCCCTGTCTCTTTCCCTTACCTTCTCTATCCCTGTCCCGTGTCTCACCCCATCAAACCCTAGTGCGGCGGCGCGACGCTGGGGACCAAGGGGCCATGGACCAAGGGGCTTGTTCTGCCGGTGGCGCACCAAGCTCGGCTGTAGACACGGGCGCCGCTGAGGGCGACCAAGCTGGGGACGGGAAGGGGAGTGACGGCTCGGCAGCGGACGGGCATGGCGTCGCGGTGGTTGGGCTTGGCGTGGAGGCAGGCGCGGGCGCCACGGAGAGCGACCAAGGCGAGGACGGCAAGGGGAGCGACGGCCAGGCAGCGGACGGGCATGGCGCTACGGTGGGTGGGCTTGGCGTGGAGGCGAGCGCGGGTGTGTGCTCTGCTGCAGGTTCAGGAACCGGCTCGGTTGCAGGTTCAGCAAGGATGGATTGGCAAGAAGGGTTAGTAATTCGACTAATTACTCTTCAATTGCAGTGTAGTTTGGTGAAAAGTAGTAGCAATGTTTATGTATTCCTCTGCCATTTGCAGGATGGATCCAAATTCTAGTTATTTACTCAAAATTAGATTATTTGGAAACCGAAAAAAGGCTAGAAAGGAGATCAGATGTTTTTGTTTTGATAAGGTCATTGATTCTGATTCAACAAATTATAAGGATTTGGTTGAATCGATCGTCGAGCAGTACACACCACGTTATTTAGAAGTTGCACATGATTCTGATTTAACAAATTATAAGGAAGCCAAACCAGCTGCAACTGCATATATAAGAAAGTGGCACAATAGGATTGTAAGAAGGGTAACCCGGATGACCTTGCTGCAATGATGGCTATTAGGTAACATAGATTAACTTGGCTTTTCCATTATTATGTTTGTAAGCAACTAAACATATTAACTACTTTTCTGATTGCTCATGTAGAGAACCACCAAAGAAGAGGACAAAAACCACCAAAACAGTCCAGTCATCCATTGTGCCTTGCGAGGATGGAGCACCAAGAAGGATGTGTTTTCCACCAAGGTTAGCACATTTCTACTTATACTACTGGTTATATGGAAACCCAGTTTATGTTCTAAGTAGCTTTTATTTCTCACCATAGCCAAACCTTGGAAACTACAACTAAGAAAAAGAGAAAAAATGCCAAGTCTAAATCTGGAGAAACAAAGAGGTAATCTTTCACCATAGCCAAACCTTGGAAATTTTGTGTCTATTTCTGTATTTAATTACTTCAAACTTACTACTGTTGTATACATGTATGTGCAGATCAAAAGCTGGCTCAAGTCAGCTATCCATTGAGAGTTCTATGCCTAGCGAGCAAACAAATGTTCTTGTGAAGGTAAAGCCTAAGAAGAAAAAGAAAGAGATTGTTGAGAAGATCCCTATGGTGCCACTGGACAGCCCAGCAATGGGTACAAGGAGCAGAAAATTTACCCCTCCTAGCCCTGCAATGAGCACAAGAAGCAAAAGAAGGCTTAGCTTGTGATTTGCATATGTTTGTGTGCTCTTCCTGTGATGTTATGGTTCCTTTTGGAGAGGTTTTTTTACCTCTCATATGTGATGTATATGAACTAGTGGTGACTGATATTATGGTTCCATTTGGAAGGGTCCTTTTGCCTGGCATATGTCATGTATGTGAACTGGTGGTGACTTATGGGTGAATTTGGATGCTTATGGTAGTTGTTGGACTTGTTTGTGATATATATATGAATTGTATATCTCTATGAATTGTGTGCACGGATATAGCTTCGAAATACAGGGGAGGTTCTGTCCAATTTTCAAATTTTTGGAACTAACATTCAAGTTATCATTCTTAGCCTAAATGGAGGACGATTCTTTGTTATATACTCGCAAATGACGACATGCATGGTCTAATTCTCAAGTGCACATGTCTTAATTAACTGTTTCTATCACACGTACAACAATATTTGGCTTAATTTTGTCACATTCTGTACCAAGGGCAAAAACGTCTTTGTAGCTACCAACTTAACCCCGTTAGCTATAAAAATGCACTAAAGTGTCATATAAGGCAGAAGTTTTACAGAAGTGGTCAAATAAGGAAGTAAAAAGTTTTTGGTGTCAAATAAGGAATCATATTGGGAAATAGTGTCAAATAAGGATTTTTCTCAAATAAAAACCTTATTAAAGAGTGCAAACAAATAGCTAACTATATGAAGGAACAGAATTGAGTTTGTCAATTTGGCAATGCCCATTTGTGACGTGACATTTCTTTTCCTGGACAGCTGTTCAGGTCATCGCCAGAACATAACAATAAATAATTGGAGGAAGAGAAGAATTATTGTACAAGCTGAATAAAAGCAAAGAAAAACACACAAAGATGATAATATCATTGGGCAAGAAAATACAAGTTTGATTCATGCATGGTCTGAGAAAAAATTAATGAACTCCATCTCAAGGGCATGCATTATAGGGTTCTCCTGGTAAGAAAATAATCAAGGGGTCTCGAAGGTGGGATTCTATAAATATTATCCAATCTGGTGGCATGCATTAAAGAGTAGTACAAGCTAATGAAAGAAGTTAATAACTAACCGGCTCTTTGTTCTTGAGCTATGCTTCGAGTCCAATCCCTTTTCTCTCTCGGCATTGACATCAGGATTATTTAAAGCAGAGCCAAGTGAATCACCATAAGCTCTCGAATTACCGGTATCCCCGTCCTACAGTAGTTGAGGTAAAGAACGATATGAACCGATATAATCGGGGAAGCTATCTGAGTGTCATCAGAAACACAAGAGGTCACAAGATAACCATAGAACAAGTTATTCAAGGAAACTGTTCAGAAGGAATTAACTCACCATCATTTTGCGTTTATCCAGTTCTGTGTCCCTTCCATCTTTCTCTCGTTTCTTCTGGATTTCCTGGGCAATTCTAGCCTCTTCCACCTGAACAGAAGATGGATGGATTAAGAAATATCTCTTTCTGTAGTTTAAGCCCCGCATGCAACTCCATGAGTTGTAAAATACCAAGTTCACTGAACAAGACAGAAATACCAAATGCCAAAATAAAGTACAGTCGTTTTCCAGAAATCACATCGCAGAGAAATGTAATAAGTCCACAAATTTTAATTGCAGAATATTTTACCAGTAAGAATACAAAAACAAAATTTTACTGAACAATATTGACATATTTGACATTTTATTGTTCTATGTGCAATGTCCAAGAAAAAATAAGGTTGTCCACGGCTTCAACCATAATGACAGATTGCTTTCTTCTGTCAAGACAAAATAACAAAAATTACAATACTATAATGTAGGTGCCTAGCTGAATATCTCTGACGGTTGTATTCTAACTTATTAATTACTCCATGTGTTACAAAGTACAAGGCAATTTTTGTTAGTTGGATGAATCAGCAAGTCATAAAACCAAGAGAATGGGGGGAAATGACATTGCTATACATGGCATCAATGTGTTGGAAATAAGAGAGTGAAAAATTAGTGAGGATGTTTATCCATAACTGTGTATAAAGGGAGCATAAATGAGGGCAAAAGAGAGAAAATGATGTCAGATTTGGATGCAGGCCTTATATTGTTAGACATAGAAGTAATCCTTGAACATGGAGGGTTAGCCAGCAGGCCGGACATACTGAGGACTGAAAATGTACACATACCATAAGAGGAATCCAGACTTTGCACATACATGGGAGCAAGGAAGCATACATACATGTCGAGGCAGGAATTAGGTAGTGTCTAAAAAATCCAGGATTTGGGTACAGACATTAACCTCCGCAATAAAAAGTGGAGACACTAGGAAATGGGTTATTTCTAATTAAGATTTGAGAGTCCTCAGTTTAGGAGCTTAATCCATATAAAAAAGAAATGTTTTAGTTTGTCAATACTTGAATTCGATTCAAGTCAAACTTGTGGAACCAGTCAGTTGTCCTATATAGAACAAATGTGTAATGTTTCAATCAAGCAATAGAATAATCACAAGTTCTATAAGCCTTAGAACCTACCTTCCACGTCAAGGATGAGCTCTGTCACCTGTCGTTGAAGGTCGGTGCCCTATCCCCGGTTTTCCAACACGCACACTACTAACTAATCTGTTGTGAACAAAGGTTCATAACACTATACGCTTTATATTTTCAAAGGATTACTGATAACATATCTAACATACATCACAGGAATATAGTTATAATACAGTTGAACAAAAGGAGGTGACTCAAATGCAAGGAATTTCAAAGTGATCGAATCTAGCTTCCTCTCAGTCGACACAGATGTTAGTTAACATCGTAGTCAATTGAATTATTCGAGTCAAAAAGACAGTTGAGTCCTTGGGTTACCAATTCATTGACTACTAGGCTAGTCATATGACTAATTGATGTTTCCTGATGGAAGCAAAGTACGATAAGGCAAGCAAATCTAGTTGAATTTCTTATGTGTGAATTCTAGCTTATGAGTTAACTGAAAACAACATGCCCGAAGTATGCCCTATAAATATAGTGGTAATACAGTGATGTGTTTAATGCAAACCTTTCTCTGCTGAATCTCAGCCTCCTTTGCATCCAAAAATTGCTGGGGAACACCACTGGCATTCTGCTGAGCACTGAGGAGGAGGCTCCAGAGCTCCCTCATGAACTTCACTGTGTTCTTCTCCATGAACCCTGTCAACTGGATCTGTATGTGCTTCCCGTCCACCTCCTTGTAAAACAAACAAAAAAAGCAACGAAAACCATATAAACCTCGTGAGCTCATACTATATCAGGTCACAAAGCAATTAACTGAACCATTACATAGGCAGAATTAATAGCACTTAGTTCAGGTTAGCTAACCCAACAGAATTATATCCAAGTAACAAATAACCCGACGAAATGGCCAGAAACAAATCTAACCTACGAATGATCTACTGTTATAGATACAACCCAGACATTGTTTTGCCAATGCATGACAAGTAGATGAGCTAATCCGGTTGGAATATTGGAAATGAGAAACTGATGTCGTTTAGGGGTTTAGCTCCACAAGATGGCGACGAGTACCTGCCTTACACTATCCAAACAAACACATGCAAGATTCTGAACTTAATTCCTGAGTTACACATTCAGTTTAAACTCCAGAATAACACATGTATGATTTCAGTTTTAATTTCTGAGCTAAATCATGACATAGTTTGGTTTGTAGGGTAAAATCTTGGAGCTGATTGGGCCAGCTCTAATGTATCTATCCCAGGATGATTTATATTAACTGAGTACACAGTTTGGATTTTACTGGGTGCACACAATTCAATGAGGGCACAAGAAATATCTCTTATAAAATATCACCTTGACGTCGAGCAGGCCGTAGATGAAGTTGATAAGCACTTCATCCTCGAACCCAAGAAGCTCAGTGACCCTTGTCGCAATCCACGGCTTCATAACGTCCATCTTCACCTTTGACATGTCCACCTAAATCCAACAAAAAAATAATTATAGTTTCCGCTGAACCAACAGCAGATAGTTCCCCTCTGGACTCTCGTCGGCCAGAACCCAATGAAGGCATAGGGCACGAACGGACAAATTAACCTGGTGGTCAAGCTCGGACGCAAACTTCTGCGTCTTGAGCAGCTTGGCATGCTTGTTGGAGAAACGGGTATCCTGGTCGGCCGACGTCCCCTGCGAAACCACGGCGAATCAGCGCACCTCTCACAGATCCGACGAACCAGAAATACAAAGCGAGGTTGCCAAGCTAGATCGATACGTCGATTGGTAACCGCTTACCCGGAAGAAGCCTCCCGACATCTTCACAGACGGAACGGCCGCCGGAGCAGCCGCCGCTTGTGGAGAGGATACCGATGAAGGGTTGCTAGGGTTGGAGGCGTGCGTGGGAAGACGACGACGAGTTGCGGGTGCAGGGGGGAGAAGAGACGGCAGGAAGGTCCAAGACAAATAGCCCGATCCAAAACAGTCGCCCACGTGGGCTCAGCCCACCCGTTTGTGGGCTTTCAAGTCAATTCACTCCGAGTGCGTGTGGATCGCGATTCATCTTTGCACTCTACAACCTAAAAAAAACTTTGCTCTCTTTTTACAATCAAGTGATATACTCCCTCCTACTTAAAATAGACGTTGTATATTTATCAAAATTTTGATAAATCTATTTAGTATATAAATTTATCTAAAAAAAATTAAACATGTGATATCTATTCATCTAAATTTTGCCAAACCCGCGACATCTATTTTGAGACGAAGGGAGTACTTGAGTAGTACACATGGAACATATGAATAAGCTGTATCCAACGGTTACAAAATAAAGTCTAAAAGAACGAGTAAATCTGTGATTTTAAAACTCTTTCTTCTTTCAAAACATGATCTTATACTTTTGTGAAAGCAACTAACAAAAACTAATATAGATGTCAAACCATATATATGTAAATACCAACGAGAATTCTCGTATAATTTTAATGTGAACTGCAGTGTCAAGGCTACATGTAGCCATTAAAGTAATCACACAACATCGCCAAGAGTCCGAGGGTCAACGGCGGCAAGCGGCGCATGAGAAAGAGGAGAGGAAGAGGAATCGAACGGGCCTCATTGTGCTCATCGAGGGTGACGGGGCACCAGCGGCAAGGTCGGGGCGGCGGAGTGGTTAGGCCATCCGTAGGCAGCAGCTTCACGTGGTCGTCGAGGTCGTCTTCGTAGCCGACGAGGTCCTCGCCGTCCTCCTAAATCTCAAGGTGTGATCAACACGGCTCAGAGGCTCCTCCCCCGATAGTCGTGGCTCGCCGGATAACGGCTACGGAGGAGCTCGAGTCGAGCTCTACAGCTCGGGCGAAAAAGGATAAAGTGGAGGAGGTGGTGCAGCGAGATGAGGGTGGGGCTCCTTTATAGATTAAGGGAGGGACGGTGGTTTGTGAAAGTGGCGGCGTCAACGACGGAACAACCGCGAGATCTACAAGGTCGTATGCAGGATAAGGAGAGAGGATAGGGGCGTAGAGAGGATAAGGAGGGGTGTAGAGCTTATCCTCCACTGGTGCAACGCACCTTGAATGAGAGGGGCATGAGGGGCGGGGGGGTGACCACTAGCGGTTTCGGGAGGCCGGCGGGAGAAGGAAACGAATCTGACGATCGGGGGGCCCTTGCCACTGAGTGAGAGGGGAGAGAGGAAAACGGGAGGGTGTCGTCTTGGCGTCCAATTTTTATCGGACGGCCGAGGGATAGTTGTACCCTTTCGGTGGTTAGTTGGGCCATTGGGCCGAGCCGGTGCGATGTGCGACACTCGCGCGGGAGGGAGTGGCTGGGCCGGACCAGGTTGGTTCGGTCCGAGCTGATAATACATTTTCCCAACATGTTTATTGTGTTATAAACATGGTTAGAAAAATATTATTAATATTCCAAAAATACAAATAACTAGAATAAGGTCCAAATTAGACTTATAGAGAATTCTCCAACCAAAATTCATTTTATTAAACAAGGTTGAGAAAAAAATCAAATAATCCCTCGAAAAGTTTCAATTGCTTCATAATAATTCAACACAATTAAACAACTAATTTAATAATATGTCTATTTACTAAATGTTACAAAATGGTAAATTTTAGGATGTTACAATAGGCCACCACAGGACAATACCAATGAAGCGATCCAACCCATTAAGAATTGGATCCTGTGTTTACAGTGCTAGTCCCTTGGATCGATTAGCTAGCACACACAGTTTCGATGAATAAAAGAGTATCAATGCGTCACATTATTACAACGATTGATCCAAGAAAATAAATATTACAAGTTGCTTAGCTCACAGCTAGCTCAAATAACACAGTTCAACAAATAAACAATAGATAAAGGCTCCATCACGCCACAGGCAACTCGCTGAGTGGAGATTCGCAACCTAAACGATAATCTTACTTGTCGTCGAAATTACCTGCAACATGAAAAGTTGCAGCCACAGATGGTCAATACATTTGAATTGTATTGGCATGATGTCACTGTTATGTGGACACAATTGGCAACCTGTCATATACATGCACACTTTGGCTAGTGGAGTTTAGACTATTTGCATAAAGCAACATTTTATCCTACATTTTAAATAAAGTTTTAGTTCTTCAAAATAGCTAAGAACAACTCGAGTCACTCGAGAGCTCCTAAATCTATGGACACATTGAGTCACTCAAGTGCTCCTATAACCCATTAAGTTCACCCATCAAGTTTTATTAGAGAAATTAGAATGAATGAGACTTTTCAACTGCGTCAAGAGAAGTTACTCATAATTGTCCATTACCGGGGACACGGCTAAATACTTAGTTCATAAACCATCTGTAGAGGCTAGTACACTTTACCCACAAGACCCGATCAACCCCTTTTGAGAGAAGATCTGGACGAGACCTTTGGGAAACAGAATCATGAGCCTAACTCCGGACCGTACCATCCTATCAACACCTACATCTGCTAGTCATGTTAGGACATGATCCCATAACTTACTCAGTCAAGTCAGAGCCCATATGACATGTGGTTGTACATGAAAGTTACTAATCAAGACCGTCTATTATCCCTCTGAAGCTTGGGTGGCAATCCCCACCAAAATCCACACTCGATGACCCAATCAATGCCATTCCACCCGGATGATTTATTGATTAAGTGGTTTTCATTTAAGCAAAACATAATCCTTCTCATACACATATGTATCATAAAAACCACCCACACAACTAATAGCATGGCTAAGCATCTACAATACGATGGCTATCAAGGAATCAACTGGGGGCTATGACAATTCTATTGGGTACTCACACCATAGCATAGCATATATAATATAAAACATTTTCTTCAATGCTAGCTACTTAAAACTAAATGCATAATAAAACAATAGGAGATTCATGATAGTGACACTTGTCTCAGTTGTAGTAATCGTTCACACAGTCGTCGCAATCACAATAATCGCTCTCTGGGCAATCTATCCTGCAAAACAATATTTGCAATCAATCATACAGTAGCACAACACAACAAAATAGTATGCATGTATTTTATAAAAGAGAAACAAGTTTAAAAGCATTTCATAAACATTTTCCATTAAACAAATAGGCTTTTAATAGGCATTAACGAATTTCTAAATACTTTCAATACAAAATAGTTTCATAAAATTATGGGAACCATTCTACTGGATAGGTGATGTTCATAGCTTTCATTTGCCACTGGTTTCACCTTAAAGTGATTTACAGATTAAAAGTTATAGCCAAAATACTCAATTAAGTGATTTAATTATAGGTAATTATTTTGTACTGTAACAAAATCAAGTAATGCTACAATGACATAGATTACAATTTTCTGAATCCATAGACAGTAAATTTGCCAATTTTGGAGTTGTAGATATTTTTCTATGAATTATTTACCATTAAAAAGAATTAAATAATCCAGGAAATATGTATTGGTCAAATTACGAATTTTATTGCTTGATAATATTCTTCACATTATTCTGAATCCAGGCATATCTTATTTGTATTTTTCTGAGCTATATTCAATTTTATACGAATTTTACAAGATTAATACAATTTTTTGTCTATTTTCTATTTTTCTGAAATCCGAGAGAATATACTAGGGAATATTCCCGCTGACCAGTCTACGTCGACATGGTGCTGACTGGACCTTTTGATTGGTCAGCAGCCTTCTATCTGGTCAATAGAAGATCTGGTCATTGTATGAGCTAAGAGCTCACCGGAGTAGGACCACGCCTTGCAAGCAGTGGCGATGGGAGGCAATCCGGCAGTCTTCGTTGGTGTATAGATGGTCGACAGGGTGCGGGAGGTTTTTGCGGATGTCCAGGTGAAGGGAATATGCCCTGAGAGGCAATAATAAAGTGTTTATTATGTGTATTCCAAGTATATGATAGATGTTTATTTTGCATGCTATAATTGTATTGATACGGAAATGTTAATACATGTGTGTTTAATAAATAAACAGAAAGTTTTTAGTTATGCCTCTCTCATAAACTAGCTCGTTGATTAACAAGATGATCAAGGTTTCCTGATCATGGACATTGGATGTTGTTAATAACGGGATCACAATATTAGTGTAATGGTGTGATGAACATTCATCCGAAGTATAGCATTACGATCAAAGTCATTGAGTTTATATTGCTATAACAACTTACGAAATGATCCTAATCCTCAGACCATGAGATCATGTCAATCACTAACACCGGAAGAGTTTCTTGATAACATCAAACGTCACACCGTAACAGGTTGATTATAAAGATGGATTCAGAACTAATAAAGTGTTATGTTGAGGCTCATGGATCGAGAGTGGAATTTGTTCATCCCGATGACGGATAGATATACTCTGGGCCCTCTCGGTGATATCACATTGATTAGCTTGCAAGCAAGTGATTTGATCACTAGAATGTTATATCACAGGAACGAGAAAAGAGTGCATGTCGGTAACGAGATCAAACTAGGTATGGAGATACCGATGATCGAATCTCGGACATGTAATATATCGTGAAACAAAGGGATTAAGATACTAGCGTAAAAGGTTCCGACGATCACAAGAAAGTCATCGTTGAATGTGTGGAGTCGATGGGTCTCCAGATCCCGCTTTTGATTATTGATCCGAGAGGGGTCTCGATCATGTCCGCATTATTCACGAACCGTAGGGTGATACACTTAAGAGACACCAACATCCAATTGGAGCAAATGTTTCATGCCGAAAGAATGAACAAGCGCAGGAATTTATTTCACTAGATACCGAAACAGGTTTTCGGGTGAAATTGCATAAAGTGGTTATGCATGTGAAATAGAATTCTAGCAAGGGGTTATTTGTGAATGTTTGTCATTAAAGTAATTGACAAAATTCTGAATAAAATAAAAGAGTTTTATTTAATGAGAGTTTGCATTAAATTTGGTGGAAATTTAATGGGAATTTGAGTGGACTTTTGAGTGGAGGGATTTTAAAGGCCATTTTGTGAGTGGAGTGTCCACCCACATGAATGAAGGAGGGGAGGGGGCAGCCCCCATGGCCGGCGGACACCCCCTTGGGTGCCCCCCCTCCTCCTATAAAAGGAGCCCCCCTCCTCACTTGTCTCTCACACCTCCTCGTGAAGGATCTCTCTCCCCCTCTAGAATTTATTCCCCATGGTCTCGGACTAGCGAGATACATGTTCCCGGTGGCTATTCGGCAAGAAAGAGTTGTGCTTCATTGCATCACCGGAGCGAGGAGGCGGAGGTTGCTCGGTGCCTCGAGCGTGTGTGCGAGCGGATGCGCTGGCGATTTGCGGCGCTAGGACTTCCTCTCGATCTTGAGATCGGCAAGAGATCGTCTACATCAACCACGAGTTGAACTCGTTAAGCTTTGTCGGTCTTCAAGGGTATGTTCTCTACGGATATAGATCCGCCCGTTGTTTGTATCTAGTAGATAGATCTTGGTACATAGTGCACATCGAGGAAAATTTTTGTTTTCTATGCGCGAACCCTACAAAGGGTATCGAGCCGGATCTATGCGTAGATACTTTACACGGGTAGTACACATATGAGTATGTGGGCGATGATGATCATGTTGTTGCTCCTTTGTTGTAATTTTGGATATTGGTGGCATAGTGGGATGAAGCGGCCCGGACAAACTTTACATGTCCTCGCACATGAGACCTGTTCCACGCTTGACATGCAACTAGTTTGCATAAGTGGCTAGCGGGTGTCTGTCTCTCCTACTATAGCCAATATCTATTTTGCAAGCGAGTTGTCAACAATTTGATTATCCTCATTGTGGTTCATGTTCGTAGGTCAGAACGGTTCTATCTCGAAAGCCCTAAGCCACGTAAAACTTGCAATGGATAAATTAGAGGCGTCTAGTTTAGATTGTTGCTGGGCTAGTGTTATGATATGGTAGTGTTGTAAGTAGAAGTATGAGATGATACTCTTACAACACACATAGCGTGTAAAATCCATAGACCTTGGATTTACACATATAGGTATGATAGTGATCATACCACGATGCACATGATAGAGATCATCTGCGGGAACCATATCATTTCACTAATAAACATATGATGTTTTGATAGCATCTTATATTGCTTGTTTAGCGCTTTGTTAGCATAATAAGATGATCCCTCATTTAAATATCAAGATAAGAATGTGTTCTTCCTTTAGTATGCACCGATTATGTTTTCGCCGCCCAAGACATCACGTGATGATCGGGTGTTCTTGGATCCACGACCATATTTCGGGTGTAAAACAGTTACACACGCGAATACTAAGGTTCTAACTTGGCGAGCCTAGCATGTACAGACATGGCCTCGGAACACGGACCGAAAGGTTAAGCATGAGTCATATAGTTGATATGATGCCCATTTGATGCTCGCCTTTGAAGTTATACCGACTCACGTGATGATCGGACTTGGTGTAGTGGATTTGGTTCATGTAATCACCAAAAAGGCACGAGGGATGTCGTTTTTGAGTGGGAGTTCATTCATAATATGGATTATTTGAACTCAATCTATCATACACTTAGTCTAAACTTTACAAATTCTGTTATAGATGGCACCACCTGCTTTTAATTTTAATGTGTTCATGGAGAAAGAGAAACTAGCAACAAACGGTAGCAACTTTAACGAATGGGCCATGAATTTGAGGATTCTCCTCTTTGCTGCACAAAAGCAATATGTTCTAGAAGCGTCGTTAGGCCCCCCACCTTTTGATGATGCCCTTGACGAGGAGAAGAATGTCTATCAGACTCGTCAGGAGGACCACAACTTAGTTCATTCCGGCATATTGTATGGGCTAGAGCCGGAACTTCGAAAGCGTTTCGAAAACGGCAATGCATTTGATACAATGGGTGAGTTGAAAATGATTTTCGACACACATCTTGCTTTGAGAGCTACAACGCCGTAAAAGTTCTTTAGTTGCATGATGGAAGAGCACAACTCCGTTAGTGAGCATGTACTCAAGATGTCGGGTTACGCCGATAAGCTTGTGTCCTTGGGAATATCGATTCCCATTGACTTAGGCATCCATCTTGTTCTGCAGTCTCTGCCACCTAGCTATAAGAGCTTCATGATGAACTATAATATGCAAGGCATGAAGAAGTCTCTCCCGAGCTTACATCAATGCTTAAACCGCTAAGTGGAGATCAAAAGGAACATCAAGTGTTGATGATCAATAGGAACACCGGTTTCAAGAAAGACAAGAAGGAAAACGGAAGGAAGTAAGGAGGTAAGCTTTGCTGTCGCTGAAAAGAAACCCCGAGTTGGACCTAAGTCCGATTCCGAGTGCTACTATTGTAAGGATGCCATCGAAGCGAATCGCCCCAAGTATCCGCGCATAAGAAGGCCGAAGGCAAACAAAGGTATATATGATATACATGTTATTGATGTGTACTTGACTATTGCTCAGAGCACTGGTATTTGATACCGATTCGGTTGCTAATATTTGTAACTCGAATCGTGGGTCATGAACAAGCGACCGCTAGCAAGGGGTGAGGTCAAGATGCGTGTCGGCAATGGATCAAGTGTTGATGTGATCGCAGTCGGAACGCTGCCTCTCCACTTGCCGTCGGGATTAGTTATAAACTTGAATAAATGTTATCTGGTGCATGCACTAAGCATGAACATTGTATCTGGATCGTGTTTGATGCGAAGTGGTTATTCATTTAAATCCGAGAACAATGGTTGTTCCATTTATATGAATGAAATCTTTTATGGTCATGCACCGATGATGAATGGTTTATTTCTATTAGATCTCGATGATAATGTTACACATATTCATAATGTTGATGCTAAAAGGATTAAACTTAATGATGATATATCCGCATATACGCATTAATCGCTGCCTAGGTCATATTGGCGTTAAACGCATGAAGAAGCTCCATTCGGATGGACTTTTGGAATCACTTGATTATGAATCGTTTGATACATGTGAGCCATGCCTTATGGGCAAGATGACTAGAACGCCGTTTTCCGGTTCAATGGAACAGCATGATTTATTGGAAATCATACATTCGATGTATATGGTCCAATGAGTGTGTCGGCGAGGTGGATATCGTTATTTTGTTACTTTCACGGATGATTTGAGTAGATCTTTATATCTACTTGATGAAACACAAGTCTGAAACCTTTGAAAAGTTCAAGGAATTTCGTAATGAAGTGGAAAATCATCGTAATAGAAAGATCAAATTTCTACTATCCGACCGTGGAGGTGAGTATCTAAGTTACGAGTTTAGCACTCACATGAAAGAGTGTGGAATTGTTTCACAACTCACACCGCCGAACACCACAAATGAAATGGTGTGTCGAACGTCGTAATCGTACTTTATTAGATATGGTTCGATCTATGATGTCTCCGACGGACTTGTCGTTATCATTTTGGGGTTATGCACTAGAAACTGCATTCACTTTAAATCGGGCACCATCTAAATCCGTTGAAAAGACACCGTATGAATTGTGGTTTGGAAACAAACCTAAGCATCATTTCTTAAAGTTTGGGGATGCGATGTTTATGTGAAGAAACTTCAACCGGATAAACTCGAACCCAAAGCGGAAAATGCGTCTTCATAGGATACCCTAAAGAAACTATTGGGTATTCCTTCTATCACGATCCGAGGGCAAGGTTTTTGTTGCCAAGAATGGATCCTTTCTAGAGAAAGAGTTTCATGAAAGGTGTGAGTAGTCGGAAGGTATAACTCAAGAGGTTGTGGAACCTTCTCTTCAAAGTATGGCGAGTAGCGCAATGGAAGTTGTTCCGGAGTTGGCTCCACTGTTGAAGAGGGAACTAATGATAATGATTATGAAACTCCGAAAGAGAGTACTACTGAACCTCGCAGGTCAAACAGACGCTGCAGCCCCGAACAGACGGAAATCTGTCATGAATTTCATGGTTGATGAAAATGATGACCTGCGACGTATGAAGAAGCGATGATGAGCCCGGATTCCAACAAATGGTTAGAAGCCATGAAATCCGAGATGGAATCCATGTATGAAAATCAAGTTTGGAACTTGGTGGAATTACCTCACGACCGAAAGGCCGTGGAGAACAAATGGATTTTCAAAAGGAAAACTGATGCTGATGGTAATGTGACCGTCTATAAATCTCGACTTGTCGCAAAGGGGTTTCGACAAATTCAAGGAGTTGACTACGATGAGACTTTCTCTCCCGTAGCGATGCTAAAGTCAGTTAGGATTATGTTAGCAATTGCTGCAAATTTCGATTATGAGATATGGCAGATGGATGTCAAAACCGCGTTTCTCAATGGTAATATTGAATAAGAGTTGTATATGATACAACCAAAGGGTTTTGCCGATCCTAAGGATGCTAACAAGGTGTGAAAGCTTCAACGATCCATCTATGGATTGAAGCAAGCATCACGAAGTTGGAATCTCCGCTTTGATGAGGTGATCAAAGAGTTTGGATTTGTCCAAACTTATGGAGAAGCTTGTATTTACAAGAAAGTGAGTGAGCGCAATGTGGCATTTCTGATATTATATGTGGATGACATATTATTGATCGGAAATGATATAGATCTTTTAAACAGTGTTAAAAGTTATCTAAACAGCAAATTTTCAATGAAGGACCTAGGTGAAGCGTCATACATATTAGGCATAAATATCTATAGAGATAGATCTAGGCGCCTAATAGGACTATTGCAAAGTACATACCTTGATAAGATTTTAAAGAAGTTTAAAATGGACGGAAGTAAGAAGGGGTTCTTACCTATGTTGCAAGGCAAGACATTGAGTAAGACTCAAAGTCCGGCTTCGGCGGAAGAAAGAGAGATAATGGACAAAGTCCCCTATGCTTCAGCCATAGGCTCTATAATGTACGCCATGCTATGTACAAGACCGAATGTGGCACATGCTATTAGTTTGACTAGTAGGTACCAATCGGATCCAGGTTCGGAACACTAGATAGCGGTCAAGAATATCCTTAAGTACTTACGAAGAACTAAGGATATGTTTCTTGTATACGGAGGTGAAGAAGAGCTCGTCGCTAAGTGTTATGTCGACGCTAGCTTTGACACCGATCCGGATGACTCTAAGTCTCAATCCGGATACGTATTTCTCATGAATGGCGGTTAGTTGGAGGAGCTCCAAACAACCTGTGGTAGCGGGATCAACAACGGAGGAAATATGTTCTTTGCCGCGGCTCGAGAAGCGCTTTTGGATGAAGGAGTTCATATCCGAACTAGGAGTGGTGGCAAACGCGTTGGACCCAATGATGATATATTGTGACAACAATGGTGCCATTGCCAATGCCAAAGAGCCAAGGTCTCACAAGCATTCCAAGCATATTAAGCGGTTTCACTCCATCCGAGCATGTCAAGGATGGAGATATAAAGATTTAGAAGTACATACGGATCTCAATGTAGCGATCCGCTGACTAAAACTCTCCTAGAGCAAAACATGATCAACACCAGAACTCAATGGGTGTTAGATTTATCACTATGTAACTAGATTATTGTCTCTAGTGCAAGTGGGAGACTGAAGGGAATATGCCCTGAGAGGCAATAATAAAGTGTTTATTATGTGTATTCCAAGTATATGATAGATGTTTATTTTGCATGCTATAATTGTATTGATATGGAAATGTTAATACATGTGTGTTTAATAAACAAACAGAAAGTTCCTAGTTATGCCTCTCTCATAAACTAGCTCGTTGATTAACAAGATGATCAAGGTTTCCTGATCATGGACATTGGATGTTGTTAATAACGGGATCACAACATTAGTGTAATGGTGTGATGAACATTCATCCGAAGTATAGCATTACGATCAAAGTCATTGAGTTTATATTGCTATAACAACTTACGAAGTGATCCTAATCCTTAGACCATGAGATCATGTCAATCACTAACACCTAAGAGTTTCTTGATAACATCAAACGTCACACCGTAATGTGGTGATTATAAAGATGGATTCGTAACTAATAAAGTGTTATGTTGAGGCTCATGGATCGAGAGTGGAATTTGTTCATCCCGATGACGGATAGATATACTCTGGGCCCTCTCGGTGATATCACATTGATTAGCTTGCAAGCAAGTGATTTGATCACTAGAATGTTATATCACAGGAACGAGAAAAGAGTGCATGTCGGTAACGAGATCAAACTAGGTATGGAGATACCGATGATCGAATCTCGGACATGTAATATATCGTGAAACAAAGGGATTAAGATACTAGCGTAAAAGGTTCCGATGATCACAAGAAAGTCATCGTTGAATGTGTGGGAGTCAGTATGGGTCTCTAGATCCCGCTTCTGATTATTGATCCGAGAGGGGTCTCGATCATGTCCGCATTATTCACGAACCGTAGGGTGACGCACTTAAGAGACACCGACATCCAATTGGATCAAATGTTTCATGCCGAAAGAATGAACAAGCGCAGGAATTTATTTCACTAGATACCGAAACAGGTTTTCGGGTGAAATTGCATAAAGTGGTTATGCATGTGAAATAGAATTCTAGCAAGGGGTTATTTGTGAATGTTTTTCATTAAATTAATTGACAAAATTCTGAATAAAATAAAAGAGTTTTATTTAATGAGAGTTTGCATTAAATTTGGTGGAAATTTAATGGGAATTTGAGTGGACTTTTGAGTGGAGGGATTTTAAAGGCCATTTTGTGAGTGGAGTGTCCACCCACATGAATGAAGGAGGGGAGGGGGCAGCCCCCATGGCCGGCGGCCACCCCCTTGGGTGCCCCCCCTCCTATAAAAGGAGCACCCCTCCTCACTTGTCTCTCACACCTCCTCGTGAAGGATCTCTCTCCCCCTCTAGAATTTATTCCCCATGGTATCGGACTAGCGAGATACATGTTCCCGGTGGCTATTCGGCAAGAAAGAGTTGTGCTTCCGCTGCATCGCTGGAGTGAGGAGGCGGAGGTTGCTCGGTGCCTCGAACGTGTGTGCGAGCACGGATGCGCTGCTGATTTGCGGCGCTAGGACTTCCTCTCGATCTTGAGATCGGCAAGAGATCGTCTACATCAACCACGAGTTGAACTCATTAAGCTTTGTCGGTCTTCAAGGGTATGTTCTCTACGGATATACATCCGCCCGTTGTTTGTATCTAGTAGATAGACCTTGGTATATAGTTCACATCGTAGGAAAAAAATTGTTTTCTATGCTGCGAACCCTACACCAGGTGACCTCGACGCGTCGCGTTGCTTCCCCGGGCGACGGCAGCGGGCGGCTGGAGGCGTGCGACGGCGGTAGTTCTCCAGCGATGATTTTCCGGTGCTGTGGTGCTCCTGCGACGAGGGGAGATGGTCAGCGAGAACCAGTGAATATTGGGGAGGCGTTAAGGGGGGGGAAGGAGGACGCGGGCGTGCGGAGGAGTCGCTCCATCTCAGTTATAGATACAAGGGACTAGAGAAGGTAGTACTACCCATAACTATATGAAGCAATTGGTGACACAAACAAGCAAACAATCATAAGCAATCAACACACAAGCAAATACTTGCATAACAACATTACAGGTTCAAATATTAGCAGTATATAACCACAAAATAGTTTGAATAGGTTGGGGACAATACTAGAGCAAAACAAAGCAACATATAAGCAATACACAAAATCTGTCAAAACGGTACAACAGGTTTCACGAATTTTTCTGACCGACTTAAATACGTCGGTAATTTTAGCCAATATTTTTGCATATAGTATAGTAAGTTTTGCACCAAACCCTATTTTTTTAGATATTTCCCAGTTACCAAGCAAATATGAAAAATCGCGCGGTACAACAGGTTCAGCAGAAAACTACAGCAGCAATGACACGAATTTTAATCAGTTCACACCAATAAACTAATCTAAAAACCTCACACCAATTTCAAAAACTTCGGAGTTCAAAACTAACTGACCCTAACAAGGCATCACACAAAATAGCTTAATAAAAACAAGCAAGCAATCTATATTGTCATACCACATAAGTTGGTAAGATCAATATGCTAACACGATAGCGATGATCTCCTAAAGAGATAAAACATGGTGGTCTAATCCTAACCAAACTTGACGAGACATTCCTTTCTGTCATTCTATTTCTTATTCTACTTGTAAGACAACTCTCATATAGGTACCAAATGAATGGACAACTACAAATTTTGAACAAGAAGAGGTTCTAGAAAAGATAAACAAGGAATATAAGAACTCTAATAAGTAGAAAATATGATAGTTCTCCAAATAGAGGTATCCTATTTCTAATCCAGTTCTAAGGTCACGAACCTATAGTCAACGCAATGCTCTAATACCATCTGAAGCGATCCAACCCATTAAGAATTGGATCCTGTGTTTACAGTGTTATTCCCTTGGATCGATTAGCTAGCACACACAGTTTCGATGAATAAAAGAGTATCAATGCATCACATTATTACAATGATTGATCCAAGAAAATAAATATTACAAGTTGCTTAGCTCACAGCTAGCTCAAATAACATAGTTCAACAAATAAACAATAGATAAAGGCTCCATCACGCCACAGGCAACTCGCTGAGTGGAGATTCGCAACCTAAACGATAATCTTACTTGTCGTCAAAATTACCTGCAACATGAAAAGTTGCAGCCATGAATGGTCAATACATTTGAATTGTATTGGCAAGATGTCACTGTTGTGCGGACACAATTAGCAACCTGTCATATACATGCACACTTTGGCTAGTGGAGTTTAGGCTATTTTCATAAAGCAGCATTTTCTCCTACATTTTAAATAAAGTTTTAGTTCTTCAAAATATCTAAGAACAACTCGAGTCACTCGAGAGCTCCTAAATCTATGGACACATTGAGTCACTCAAGTGCTCCTATAACCCATTAAGTTCACCCATCAAGTTTTATTAGAGAAATTGGAATGAATGAGACTTTTCAACTGCGTCAAGAGAAGTTACTCATAATTGTCCATTACCGGGGACACGGCTAAGTACTTAGTTCATAAACCATCTGTAGAGGCTAGTACACTTTACCCACAAGACCCAATCAACCCCTTTTGAGAGAAGACCAGGACGAGACCTTTGGGAAACAGAATCATGAGCGTAACTCCGAACCGTACCATCCTATCAACACCTACATCTGCTAGTCACAGTAGGACATGATCCCATAACTTACTCAGTCAAGTCAGAGACCATATGACATGTGGTTGTACATGGAAGTTACTAATCAAGATTGTATATTATCCCTCTGAAGCCTGGGCAATCCCCACCAAAATCCACACTCGATGACCCAATCAATGCCATTCCACCCAGGTGATTCATTGATTAAGTGGTTTTCATTTAAGCAAAACATAATCCTTCTCATACACATACGTATCATGAAAACCACCCACGCAACTAATAGCATGGCTAAGCATCTACAATACGATGGCCATCAAGGAATCTACTGGGGTCTATGACAATTCTATTGGGTACTCACACCATAGCATAGCATATATAATACAAAACATTTTCTTCAATGCTAGCTACTGAAAACTAAATGCATAATAAAACAATAGGAGATTTATGATAGTGACACTTGCCTCAGTTGTAGTAATCGTTCACACAGTCGTCGCAATCATAATAATCGCTCTCTGGGCAATCTATCGCGCAAAACAATAATTGCAATCAATCATACAGTAGCACAACACAACAAAACAGTATGCATGTATTTTATAAAAGAGAAACAAGTTTAAAAGCATTTCATAAACATTTTCCATTAAACAAATAGGCTTTTAATAGGCATTAACGAATTTCTAAATACTTTCAGTACAAAATAGTTTCATAAAATTATGGGAACCATTCTACTGGATAGGTGATGTTCATAGCTTTCATTTGCCACTGGTTTCACCTTAAAATGATTTACAGATTAAAAGTTATAGCCAAAATACTAAATTAAGTGATTTAGTTATAGGTAATTATTTTGTACTATAACAAAATCAACTAATGCTACAATGACATAGATTACAATTTTCTGAATCCATAGACACTAAATTTGCCAATTTTGGAGTTGTAGATATTTTTCTATGAATTATTTACCATTAAAGAGAACTAAATAATCCTGGAAATATGCATTGGTCAAATTACGAATTTTATTGCTTGATAATATTCTTCACATTATTCTGAATCCAGGCATATTTTATTTGTATTTTTCTGAGCTATATTCAATTTTATACGAATTTTACAAGATTGATACAATTTTTTGTCTATTTTCTATTTTTCTGAAATCCGAGGGAATATACTGGGGAATATTCACGACCACGCGACCGGCGCATGACCGACCTTTTGATTGGTCAGCAGCCTTCTATCTGGTCAATAGAAGATCTGAGCCGTTGGCTGCAGATCCAGCGGCTGTGGCGAGTCGAGCTAAGAGCTCACCGGAGAGAACAGCCACGCGGCGGCGGGCGGGGTAGACGGTGGCGATGGGAGGCAATCCGGCAGTCTTCGTTGGTGTATAGATGGTCGACAGGGTGCGGGAGGTTTTTGCGGATGTCCAGGTGACCTCGACGCGTCGTGTTGCTTCCCCGGCGGCAGAAAGCCGGAGGCGTCGGCGGTGGTAGTTCTCGGCGACGATTTCCGTGACTGCGGTGCTCTGACGAGGAGATGGTCAGCGAGAACCAGTGCAGAGAGGGGAGGTGTTAAGGGGGGAAAGGAGGACGCGGGCGTGCGGAGGAGTCGCTCCCGACCTTGACTGGGCTCCAATGGCGGCGGCAGATCGGAGCTTCGGCTCTAGGCGCTAGGGTTTGGGGATTTCGGAAAAAAAATAACAAATCGGAGGGAAGGGGTTTATATGGGGTGGATTAGGTGTGATAGGGGAAAAGGGCGAACGAAATCGGCCTGATTTCGCGGGGTTCAGATCGGGGTCGAGGGCGTGTCCCGTGCGGTTGAGTTCCTGCTTAGGGAAGAAGATGAGCGGTGGGGCCCACGCGTCAGCCGCAGAGGGGAGGGGAGTGGGATGCGGCGGCTTGCTTGCTGGGTTGGCTCGGCTAGGTGGCCGCCGCCGCTGCTTGCGCGCGCGGTGGGCGGCAGAGAGGGGAGAGGAGAGGCAGGTCGGGTTGGGCCGGCAGTAGGTTAGGATAGTTAGTTCGCTTGCTCTTTTTTTTCGTTTTATTCTTTTCCTTTCTCTAGTTTCCTATATATCTTTTTCATAATAAGTCCAATTGACTTCAAACCAGTTTTTGAAATTTTCTAAAATTCAGAACATCTTTTTAGGACTACTAGGGAACTTATTCCTGTCCATTCAAAATATTCAAACAATAGGTTTGTTTAGAAACCCTAATTGATGCGTAAAGGATTTTCAAATAGGGTTTTTTCACCAAAGGTTTTGAATTTGGTCTTTTGAAACTTTGCAAAGATGTAATGCAATGCACATCAGATCTATAAACTTTCCCATTCTAAAATTCTGGGATGTTACAACCAAGGATCTGTTTACAAAATGGTTTATAGCATGATGGTACTTGATATCTCATGGTCTTAAGGATAACAATATGAATCCATCTTATAGTAAATCATCTGGTGGATATGTTTCATACCCTTGTCTCTCTGAGACAATGTACTCTCATTGTTGGTGGCATACCGTATAGGTAAACCATGACTTAAAAAATATGATCATCACACAACACATGAACTAGTTCTAGAGGCTATACTAGGAACAACTTGGTGTGTTCATCTTTACTACACTTGCGTGTGATGCTTATTTTGATTCTCACAATTAAGGTTCACAACAGTTCTAGCATATTTCGATGAACTCATATATTGAACAAGAGATTATATACTAATCATTAGTATTATTGCTTCTAGAGCATTAATCCAAACAATAAAGTCTTAGTTATATAACTATAAAAAAACTCTTTGCGGGAGGCAACCTAGTTATTTTTTAGATTTTTCTTTTAAGTTTTTGCTGTAGTAAGAATGTTTTATTTTTTATTTACTAGAGTTTCAAATAAAGTGCTAAGTTTTATCCATGTTAGATGTTTAAGTTGTAATACATATGCAGAGTTGTATATTTCTATATGTTGTTGCTCATGAAACGATTTGTGTAATTTTCTTGGTATCTCTTATTGGGCTAATTTTTTATGAGATGTACAACTTTTCATTCTCTGTATGTAAAAAATTAACAAAAAATACTGACATATATTCCTAAGTGGTCAAAAAATTACGTTTTCCAAGTTGTTTTTCTAGACGGGTTTTGTCTTTTGATGCAATAATGGTTTTTTTAGTTTCTATTTAATTATTTTTAGTACTTTTAAATATTTAAATAAATGTTGGCCACTTAAGCAGTTAAGATGCAATATCAGTTAAGATGCAATATCAGGAAACAAAGGTCATAATAATACTTTATAACCAGGAATAACATAATTTTATTACATCTTACATAGCTCATTTGGCTATTACATTACATTGTAGCAGAATATCTAAAAGCATGGGGTCCTTCGTCTTCAAAGTGCCACAGGCAAACATGTTGGTTGTAGACTTTGTAATCCTAATCAATCAATCTTCACTAAAATCAATCAAACCTGCAACATTATAAGTTACAGCCACAAGGGTCAATACATTTGAATTGTATTGGCAAGTTTCACCACTATGTAGAATATAAGTGGGTCCTATCATTACATGCATATTTGGCTAAGTAGGGTTTTAAGGCTCATTTGCAGAAAGCAAAACTTTATCCTATCTTTTCAAAATAGTTTTGATCTTTTGTCAAATCTTTTTGAACTCCTTAGTAAATCCCCAAGTGTCATTGTCAAAATCTGTTGAATTCCTTGGTACACCCCAAGTACTTCAAGTTTTTATCAAAAACCTCTTGAGCCTCTTGGTAAATCCTCAAGTGCAACAAGTTTTTATCCAAATCTCTTGAGCTCCTTGGTACCCCCAAGTGCTTCAAGTCTTTTGTTGTCACTTTAAAGTTTTTCTTTTTGAAATTAGAATGTCGAGATTTCCCATAGCTTCAAGCTTTAGTTGCTCAGTATTGTCCATAACAGGGGACACGGCTAAGTACTTAGATTTTATTATCTTCTGCAGAAGTTGTACACTTTACCCACATGACACACTCTCATCTTGTTTCCACCAGTGGCCGCTGGATAGGTACTCACCAAGATGGAGTACTGGCAAATTGAGAATGTGACGAAGTCTTTCCAGAGGGTCCTCCCATACACCATTGCTAGCTTGTCTTCAGGCACCCATGTAGGGTTTCGAGTTCCCTCATTTTCAGTACATGAAGACAATGCATGGGTCTTCCCAATGTAGTTGACTAAGCCAGAGCCATATGTAGCATGTGGCTGTACACGAAAGCCACAATTGGAGAAACATGTTCAATCTCTAAGTCTGTGGCATCCCGCAAAACCACTACTAGAAAATCGCGTTGTTTTTGTGCATTGCATCATCATGACCGCAGGCTCATGTCATCATGCCACATTGCATTTGAGCATCGTCATCATCTTGCATTTGCTTGCATAAAATTATTTGCGGAAAAGCCTGGTTTTGTTTTCTAAACGCCCCGTCTTTTATTCAAACGCCAAACCCGGGTCTCCGGATTATTTTGTTTTGGCTGCTATCGGTTTGCAAACGGCCCGTTTAAAACAAATAAAATGTTTAATTATTTTCAGTAGGGGCAGTCGAACGGGCCGGTTCGACCCGAACGACCACCCCTAGAATAAACGGTCCATTTAAATCGGTCCGCCTAAATTCCTAAACATACCCAACCTAGTCTAACCACACACCCTCCACATCACCCCACCCAATCCCCACCTGACACCTCACCTCTCCCCTCCCTCTACCCTATCCCACGCTGCCACTTGGCCATAGCCCTCTCTCCCTTCCCTCTCTCTCAAAGACACTCACCCCCAGCCACAACACCCACGCCACACCCTTGCGCCTGCCACCGACCCACCTCCTGCCGGCCCCCACCAGATGCCCACCAGACACCCCAGCGGCCCAGCCGCTCTCTCCTCGCCTTCTTCCTCTCCCAAGCCCCGCTCCACCTACCCTTCGCCTGCCACAGCTTCCCGGAGCCTCTCTCGGCGCCGCCCTCCGGCGCCGCTTCCCCTCTTCTCGTGCCGCGACGCTCCTTTCTCACACCTCATGGCCCGCCCTCGTCGGCCCGCTCGTCCTCTCGAGCTCCTCACGACGCCTCTGCCAGCTCCTCCATCCAGCGTTGCCTGTCCCCGCCATGAGCCAACCGCTGCCTCCTTCGCCTTATGGCCGCTCCCCTTCCCGGCGCTCCTGCCGCCCGCGCCTCCTCGGCGCCCGCCTCTGCCTCCGCCCCTCTGCGTCTGCCCGGCCGCCAAGTAGCGCCGCCCGCCTCGGCGCCGTCTCCCGAGCACCTCTCCCGTGCCACTGGGCGTCGTGACCGCCAAGCTCGCCGAGCTTCGCGCCTCCGGCTCTCCGCGCGCCTGGCCTGCGTCGCCGCTGAGGCCGCCCTAAGCCGCCGTCGGCCTGCAGCCGCTCTCCCGACAGCGCCTCCTCGCCCACGTGCAGGAGCTCCTCTGCGAGCGCCTCCACCTGCGGGGCATGGCCCTGCTGGCCTGGGTAGAGCATGCGTGCACCAGGAGGGTGAGCCGCGCTGCTCGACTTGTGTCGGTATAGTGTTGTGTCAATTCATGTGTGGGGTCTGACGTCCGAAGAACAGGTTCCTCAACATGAATTTGACACTTCGAGATCGACCCCACGAACCCTTGTGCTCGCTCCCGGAACTCGAAGACCGAACACGATGTTCTTCTCCCCGGACCGAAGACCGATCCCGTACCCGACGCAACGCCAAGCAGTTCCCTCGGACGCCAAGACCCGAACCCTGTCGAATCCCTCGCAGTGAACGCCAATATCGCCTCACGGACGCCATGACCTCCTTCAAGGATCCGATGGCCGAGACCCTGAAGACCGATCTAGAGCGCCAAGGCCTTCGCATGGAGTCGGCAAGATCATCCGGTAACACCAAGATCAACTGCGCGGGCCGACAAGAACGACACCGACCCGGAAGAACCCGATGCGCCCCGACACCGAACCAAGTACTTCATCCCGAACGCCTGGACCGTCGACATGACCCGAAGACCACGGATGCGCCAAGATCTCCCCAGTAATCCGAGAACGATCCCGGAGCCCGAGAACGATTCCGTCGAACCCCGGACCCTGAGACCGACCCCGAACCCCGAACCCTGGAACCCCAAGACCATCGAACCCTAATGTGTGAACCTTTTTCCCGAGCCCCTATTTTATAAATACTAAATATAAAACCTGTTGCATATGAATCATTCATCTCGCATGCATATTTGTCTGTGGTTTGGGGGCCTTATGCCGATTCACCTCATAATTAAATATGGGGCCCATATGCGGGCAAATCTAGTCTCATATTGGCCTCATTTAAATTTGTGAAGCGAACCGGTAACTTATCTTGCCCTGATGTTACAACATTTAATTTGCGGGGTAGATAAACAACTTGAACCATCTAATTGATTGCCGGGACCCCGGTTCCACTTAATATTGACCTAATTGCATCGCATCTTTGCCATGCCATACATCATGCATGCATCATGCCGATCTTCTGCCGTTGTATTAAATACTGCATCCGGTGTTTATACTAGTGTTTTGCTTCTTCGCGGATTGGGCCGTTGAGTTGATGTGAGCTTCGCCCCGATCTTCGGTTAAACCTTCGACAATGTTTTCAGGCGAGCATCTTCCCCTTTCTACCTATCTTACTTTATAGTATTTATTCCCTCCTGTTGATCTATTGCTATCTGTGTTGCGATGCTCTAGCTTCGTTCCCTGGATATTCCCTGTAGCCTCATATTGCCTTGGACACATCCTATTACCTGTTGTTTGGTAGATAGTTGGACTTGCGCGTCGTAGTCGCTTGCTCAAGTCTTTGTGCGTCGCTCGATTACACGATTGTTGATGTATTGCCGCATGTGGATGTTGGAGATGATCATAGTTTTACTTATCGTTCACTTTAATTCCTGTTTAACAACTAAAATTGAAGTAAGCAGAGGCATCGGTGGGTGATAGATAATATTTGGTTTTACGCCCACTTGTGTCCGTAGGACCCCGAGTACTTGATACATGTTCCTTGTTTTATCGCGCTATCCACATCCGGAGGTATATGGGACCCCCAGAGCGAGCTTGATTCATCTTATTTCTTGGGGCCACAAACTAGTTTGAGGTTTTATTTACGATCCTGTACTTATGCCATGCTTTAGTGCTTTATTTAAATTGTGCGATGATAGCACTGTCTTGTTTAGGATCGGGACACGATTCCGGTGTCGACAAGCCCAGTTTGGGTTCCCATCGTTCACGAAATCTACCCAAACCTTGAGTCCGTCTCAGAGTCAGCTGGCTTCGTTGCGGGTCTACTCAATGGGGTGGCCCCCTGAAATACTTCTGAATCCTGTGATTGCATTGTCGTGAAAGCCTTGTTGGGTTTTGATTTGGTTTTTCCGAGGTTAATCGAGCGTGTGTTGCTATTGGTGCACCCCGGCCGGGTAAAACTTTCTGAAAGCCGTGTCCGCGGTTATGGACGACTTGGAGCACAGTATCTCGATCATAGACAAGCATAACTAAAGTAGTGCTATAAATTTGACTTTATAATGACTAGTAATCAGCTTCACTATAATGGAATGGCTAAATAATCACCACAATTGCTTGTTTGGGTGTCGCTTGCGACCATTGTACCTGACTAGTAAGTATTGCAACTACATCGGAATGGCTAAATAAAAGTAACAACAACTGCTGGGTTTTGGGTTATCTCATGCTATCTATACCTGATTAGTAAGTGTTGTAACTATAACGAATGGTTAACTAAAATTGCCCACCGCTTATTTTATCGGATGATTATCTAAACCTGACTAGTAATTGCTGCAACGATAATCGAATAACTAAAGCGCCAACGGTGTGAGTTCCTCGGTTGACTTCCTCGTTTGGTTTCGAGAAACACCAGATGGGTTTGTTTGATGGTAGCATCAGTTGGTTCGAATAGGTCTTTCTTACCCCTCTCTCGATAGCCGCCATTGTATCGAGTCTCTATAGGTTGTTTAGTGCATCTCACGCCGCTCGATCCACCATACCTATGTAGGCGAGGACCGCCAATTCTAGTCTCGCTGCAGTGTCTTGGCCTCGATCGACGCCTCCTCTTTTCCTTTGCCCTTTGTCGGCACCCTTTTTTTTGTTTAAGGGTTTTGAGATCGACATCATTAGGGGTTACCCTTCCGCTTGGCTCAGGGTTATGGACGCCATTGGTTATTCTTCAGGGCTCTTAGCCCCATTTGCTTCTTGTCCGTAGTCGGACGCCCTATCATTTTCAAGGTGATTTGGATCTTTGTATATTATATCTGTATTCTTGACTCATGGATTCGTGTTGTATGTAAATCTGTTCTGTGGGTCCCATCGAGGACTGTTGTGTAATGTTATTACTTCGTTTTCCACCCGCACGAAAGTGCCTGGTGGGCACCTTTGAATCGTTTCTATGCGGGTTTGGCGGGTGTCGCTAAAACTTGCATAGGTACGATTCTGAGGGTGTTACAAAGTCCCTGGGTGGTTTTCTTTTGGTGCACAACACAAAGAGATTGCCATCGACATGGTTCCTTTTGTTTCCACCTTGTCCAAAAACTTGAGTAACCTTGTCCACCCAGGTGGTTCATTGAGTCCTTGTTTTATTATATAAATCACAAGTCTTTTCTCAACTTCATAAAATCTCAACATGTCTCTCTTCTCAAAATATGTTGCATGGCTAAGCATTTTACAACTACATTGTTTTCACTAAGGAATATATAGGGTATCCTATTAGGATTTATCATAGCATAAGTATAGAAATTCTTTTCATGCATGTTTCAAAATCCACTAAGTATAATGAAAATAGTAGGACTTTAGATGATAGTGTCACTTGCCTTTTTGGTAGGGAATGTTGGTTCACTTCTTGATCTTGCTAGTTTCACACTTTTCTAACTTCACTACAAATCAATCAAGCAAACACAATATCAACTAGCATTCCAACCAATAATCAATCAAACAATTCACACACATAAAACAATAGAAACTAAGTCATGCATGCAAGCATGCAAAAGGTAGTTTTATTTGCAAAGGTGGTTTCTACTAGGCTCTAAACTTTGTAAGGTTCAAAGTGGTCACTTTCTAAAGTGGCAAAGTCATTTGCAAAAGGGTTTTATCCATAAATCATTTTAAATCCAAACATTATTTCATGTGGTGAAAATGGTTTTTAGCAAAGTAACAACTTTATGTTGTTCACCAAATAGGTTGTTAATTCCCAAAACTTGGTGTTTAGGGTCAGTAGCTTTGAATCAAAACATTTTCCAAAGGTTTTGTTCAAAAATCATTTTCATAACAAAACCAATATTTTTATTTGACTAGAAATGGGCTAAATCAAGTTTTTGTTCCTAAACTCCACAAAATTCATTTTTAAATCCACAAGTTGGTTCCTAGGGTTAGTAGGTTCACAATAAACCAATTTGCAAAGATTTCAACCTCAAAATCATTTTGGAATAATTTTTATAGTCTAAACAAGCATACAAATGTTTCTGCAAAAACGATCAATCTAACAGAAACTTTTTACTAAACACATTTCATGGTTTTCTAGGGCTTGTTCCACTGATTCCATTGATATAAAGTTTGCAAATTTTGGACGTGTGGATCAAAAGTTACAAGGTTTTCAAATCTGCATCTAAATCAGATTTCAAATTCTGTTTTAAATCGTGTGGTGCCACGCAGCGTGATGCTACTGGTCGATACCGGTTCGCACGGATCACGCAACTACAGCCGTTGGATCTAAACAGATCGCGCAGCTCAGACGTGCTCATACCCTTTCGCTCAGGTTCTATTCCTAACCACATGATCAAAATCTAACGGCGTACATCTAATCGACCATAGTCGGGCGGCGCTGACGGCGGCTGGCGGCGGCGGTGAGTCTGCCTACGGCGGAGCCGGCGATGCAGGAAGCAAGGAGGCTAACGAGGATGCTTACCGTGTTCGCAGTAGCGTGGGGAAGCTCAACGTGTTGTCGGCTTGGCAAGGGGCGCTCAGGGACAACAGCGATTCCTCGCCGGAGTGGGGGACGGCGTCGGGCAGCTCTGGTGGTCGTCGAGGTCAACGCTAGGGATCACGAGAAGGCAAACATAGGGCATGGTTAGACGCGTAAGGTCAAGGCTATGACGCATGCGTGATCGAGAGGGTGCGGGGTGGTCGGTTCTTACCTGGGAAGGTCGTCGGAGATAGTAGCAGACGCGACGGCGCTCAGTCGAGGTGGTTGCCGACGTTTTGGGGCGCCCGCGAGTAAATGGAAGGCACAGACAGATGCGCCTGGGAGTGGGGATCACGACGGTGTGCTTAGGAAGACAAGGGGCGGCGAGGTTCGGCCGGAATCAAGGAGGGAGCTCGTCGGAGCAGTGAGGGGTTTCTGGTGAAATTAGCGTAGCCTAGCGGTGTGTAGGTTATGGCGACAGAGGGGAAATGGGGAGGAGAGGGAGACGTTTAAGGGAGCGTGGTCGCTGGGGGATTAATGGCCGTTAACAGCGCGAATTGATCGCCGGAGTAAAGACAGGAAACAACGAGGAGGAATTAGCGCGGGTTGAAGACGATGAACAGGAGAGGTGGGGTCCTGGCGTCAGTGAGTAAGAGAGTTAGGGAAGAGGGTCCACTTGTCAGTCGCTCTGCGGATTAAAAACTGAGTGCGAAACGTTTTCTTCGGGAGGGAGAGAAGCTGGGCTTTCTGTTGGGCTTGGCCAGTTGGGCTGCTGTTTGATTTTATTTATTTATGTTCTTTCTGAAAGCTTTATCTTTTTCCATTTCTATTTTCTGTTTTGGAATTCAAACAACAAATCAAAACATTCAATTCACATTAAACTTTCACCAAACTTTGCAATTGAATTTGGTTCTGTTTACAACATAAACCAAAGTCCAAAGGCCAAAATAATATTTTTATTTTTATGGTCCATTAATAATTAAATAAATAGACCTTTGTTATTAAATCAAATAGATTTTGATTTATTCAAAACTCCATTTTTGAAATCTAAATATTATCAAAACCAATCAGTAGGTTTTATTTGAAAATAAAGGATACTTGGAAAACTTATTTGAAATAAATAAATAAGTTTTGATGTTTTAATTAAAATAGTAAAACCTTTTGTTTTTAATAAGCTTGGATATTAAATCCTTATCATTTTATTTAAGTAAACCTTTACTATTTTTATCAAATAAAAATATTTTATTTCAAAGGCTTGGCCAAGTTTTAATTTGGCTATTAAAATAATCTTTATTTATATTTCTACCTTCTCATTTGAAAACTAAATCTTTTTATTAAAAGATAGTAATTCCAAATATTTTTATTTTCCTTTGTTTTATCTTTTTAAATCCCTTTAGGATTTACCTTGATCAAAATAGGTTTTGAAAGTTTCCAAATGGATTCAAAAGTTTCTTCTCACCGTGAAAATCAACAAAGTTTTATTTTATTCATTTTTTTTACATTACAAGATTTGGAAAATCTTGGGATGTGACAGGCTACCACCCTTAAAATAAATCTCGTCCCGAGATTTGGGAAGGCTAGGGTTACAAGTAGTCTCAAAGCATCTAGGGTATTACCACCCTTAAAATTTTCCAACTAAATTACATATTGGCTTGCTTGGGATCTTGGGGAAACTTCTCTGGGCAAACATCTGCATGGTGTCCTTTGTTTCCACACTTGGCACATGTGTCAAGGATGATATCCTTCATAGGCTTGTTTATCTTGTTCTTCATCTTTTCTGGACAATTGCTTGCATAATGTCCTGGTTCTTTGCAATTGAAACAGTTGATGAGTTTGAGTCCTTCACGTGTCTCTTGTGGACAAGTTGCTGCATAATGGCCTAGCTCTTTGCAGTTTTTGCACCATACTTGACCAATTTCCTTATACTTGTGTTTCTCTGGACATTCACTGGAATAGTGTCCCATTTCTTTACAATTATGGCATTGCACATGGCTTTTGTCCTTCTTTTTCTTTTTGGGCTTCTCCAAATCTAGGAGTGCATCTAGTTCATGTTGTTCATATGTTATCTGGTAGGTAGGAATGTCTACATGCTTCTTGGACCTTCTATTGATCTTTGGATAATTCATATGCCTCTTCTTTGGTCCTTTGAATTGGGTTGTATTGCATGGAGGTATAAGTGGAGCTTTTCCTTTGTCCTCATTCTTCTTGGTAGACTTGGATTCTTCTGGATAGTTTGCAATCATTTGTTGCACTCCACCTTGTTTCCTTTGTTCAACTATGGAATAGATGGGGCATTGGATAGGGACATGATTATTTCCTTCACACGGATAGCAAGTAGCTTGAGAGGTGGGACATTGGCCAACTGGGTGTTTCTCTTCACAGTTGGGACATTGATCCCCATGTTCCTTGGAAGTGTGATCCTTGTCTCCACAAATATTGCAAGCTTTGGTTCCTTTAAGAATAACATCTTTGCCATCTTTGGAAAAGTTGCTTTCCATGTTGAGCATTTGGTCTGTCACCTTATGCAACATTTGGGCTTGGCCTTCCAAAAATCCTTGTAGGGTTGGATCTTCCCCACTGGTGTTGGCTATGAACTGAGCCGTCATTTGGTTCAACTGGTTTTGGGTTGCTATGAGTCCGTCCATGTGGTCCTCTTGGTTGGTGTTATTGTCATCAACCTTGATGTTGGAGTCTCTTGGAGTAGTCATCTGTTTAGGTTGAATTGAGATTAGAATAGGCAAGATATTTCTAAGGAACCAATTCTAGTCACACACATCACAATTCACACAAACAAGGGTGCAATCAATCACAAACAACTTTTCACTCAAACAACAAAGTTCAAGCACATACTTAGGCAACAAAATATTTTTGTTACACCACATAAGTTGGTGGGTTTGTCTTAACTAAAATATGGTGGTCCATCTATATGGTTCACTTGTGATCTTTCCATCCTTCTTGGTTGATTCCTTCTCGCATGAGTTCATGGTTTCCTTAGGAAAAATTCTTGGTCACAAAACTTCAAGTGATGTAAGCTCCTTCTAACTTGTGTTTCCTTAGTCTCCAATTCTTGAGCAAGATTTCCTTGTCTCACTTGTCCTTAGTGACATCCAAGGTTGAAGTCCTTGGTGAGTATGCTGAAGATGTTGAAGTCATTAGAGTTGAAGAAGTTGAAGTCATTAGAGTTGAAGAAGTCCTTTGCACATGGTGAAGTCTTTGGCCATGGGGTAGGTTTTTCCATCAAGTTGAAGTAGAAGAGATGTAGAGTTGAAACCAAAATGGTTGAGGAAAGAGTTTACAAGATTGTTTGTAAATAAGTTTTGGAACAAATACAACTCCTATTTTCTAAGGGTTTTTGTCCAATCCTAGGTTTACAAATCCTACAGGCAACACAATGCTCTGATACCATCTGTAAGGGGTCCCAACCTTTAACAAGGTAGAGATCCCTGTGTTTACAATGCTAGTCCCTGGATCAATAGCTAGCATCCACAGTTAAGATGCAATATCAGGAAACAAAGGTCATAATAATACTTTATAACCAGGAATAACATAATTTTATTACATCTTACATAGCTCATTTGGCTATTACATTACATTGCAGCAGAATATCTAAAAGCATGGGGTCCTTCATCTTCAAAGTGCCACAGGCAAACATGTTGGTTGTAGACTTTGTAATCCTAATCAATCAATCTTCACTAAAATCAATCAAACCTGCAACATTACAAGTTACAGCCACAAGGGTCAATACATTTGAATTGTATTGGAAAGTTTCACCACTATGTAGAATATAAGTGGGTCCTATCATTACATGCATATTTGGCTAAGTAGGGTTTTAAGGCTCATTTGCAGAAAGCAAAACTTTATCCTATCTTTTCAAAATAGTTTTGTTAGACCCCTCCTTTATAGAGGATAGGATCCCTGTGATTGCAATGCTAGTCCCTGGATCAATGCTAGCATCCACAGTTTAAGATGAAGTACACAGATACAAAGGTCGTTTATTACATTCATTCCAGAGATAAACATAGTCTTTTACAACTCAGGGCCATAGGCCTAATACAAGAGTTTTTAGGAATAAGTAAATAAACACAAGTCTTCATCTTCATGTGCCACAGGCAAGCATGTTGAGTGTAGACTTATGACTCCTATTCATCATCGGAGTAACCTGCAACATCACAAGTTCTGACACACGAGGGTCAATACTTTGGAATAGTATTGGCAAGTGATACCTTAGTATATTTTAAATGGACTATATTACCATATGCATTTTGGCTAGTGTAGCTTGGCTTGCTTTGCTTGAAAATAAATTTTTCCTATTAGTTGAAATCACTAAGTTTTTCTTTGTCAAAACATTCCCAAGGAAACCACCAATAGACATTGGGGTCCTTCACCCTTGTTCACCCACAAAATTTTACTTGGAAGTTGGAGTGATGAGATTCTTGTGGCTTCCATGTCTTGATGCTCAAAGTGTCCATTACCTTGGACAAGGCTAAGTACTTAGGTTTTCCATCTGCAGAGGTTGTGCACTTTCCCCACCAGACTTGGTTTCCCAAGACAGGACCTTTCAGAAGCCTTTCCTTAGTCAAATGGACGCGTTCCATCCTATCATCCCATCTACCACCAACTGTCCAAATGACTAAGTTCTAGCAACCTATATGATCATGGCAGAGCCCATTTTGCCAAGTGGTTGCACTGTAAGCTTTCTCCACACTTGGCCTCCAAACCTCTTTGTGCCTGGGTGGCATTCCACAAGTGCGATACACAACCCAAGTCCATGGCCTTGTGTAACCACTCAACATAACCCATACATTCCATTCCACCCAGGAGGTTTATTTAACTTAGTAGTTTTATTAGGAAAACATAAGTCTCTTGACTTAGAATATTTTATCATATAGTATATATATAGAGATGTTCACCACCCTTGTTTACTATAAGCTAGGCTAAGCAAGTATGGCAACCTATCTTAGGGATAATTCCCTAACAATGCTAGTAGACTACATAGGATTTTTCACCTTTCCATTAGACAAAATATTATGCAATAATATAATAAAATATCTAATGCTAGTTCAAAACATAGGACAAATATATATTCATGCAAATATCACTTGCCTTGGTAGTGTGGGGAGTAGCACTCTTCACAATCACAATCACAATCAAAATCTACACAAGAAATCAAAACATACAATTACACACATTTAAACATAACCAAAATTATATGAATGCATGCATGCAAGAATCTACCATGTGTTAAATTTTGAAAAATTCTACCAAGTGTGTGTTCATGACTACTGAAGTATAACATGTCACAAGTTTGCCCAATAAACCTATTTGTCCATAACAAAATTTTATAAAGACATTTTTATATCTAAAATAGCCCCAAACTTGTTCCACAAATAAAACATTTTTAACTGTTACTATATGCTAAACCAAAGGTATATTCTGATAGGCCTTGTCTTGCTGAACTCAACGATATAAAGTTTGCAAAAATCCAACGTGTCGTTTGAAAGATACAAGCATTTGAAGTTTGAATCTAATTCAGATTTGAATTCTGTTTTTAATCTAAAACTTTGCCACGCGTCGAGTTTCTACTGGCGCGTACCGGTTCGCACCGGATCACCCTTCTGAGCCGTTGGATCTAACTAACGTTGCTGCTCAGATCTGTCCGCATTCTTCGATAAGTGAAGTGTTTATACGCGTAGGATACATATCTAACGGCTAAGATTCATTTGACCAAAAATGAGCGGCGCCGGGCGATGACAAAGGCGCCGATCGATGCCGTCGTTCTAGGTTGTCCGCGAGAGGGAGAGGGTATTACCAGGTTCACGGAGGTTCTTGAAGCTCGTCGTGGTATCGGGCTTGTGGAGGCGTTTGGAGATGGGCTCTAGACCGCCGGAGTTTCGTCCGCGCCAAGTGAGGTTTGTTTGAAGTGCCGATGTTCTGTCGCTGAGCACGAACCAATGGGTTTAGATGATGCGCAGGACAACTACGAACATGCTCGGGTGAATAAGAAAGCGGGCGCCGAAACTTACCGGAATTGCTCACGGAGTTCACGAAAATGTCGCCACGGTCGGTTGTCGTTGGCGAGGTTCCTCGTCGTGCTAGGCCAAAATAGGGACACCGCCGATGCGCACGATGACGAGGATTCCATGCGATCAACCAGAGGGCAAGGGTGGTGGTTACTACGGAGAGGGTCGGAGTTCGTGAAGAAGATGGTGGCGGCCAGTCGTCGACGTTGCCAACGCTAGGGGTCATGCGAAGACAAACGGCGAGTGTCAGAAGATGCGTATGAGTTCACTGAATAAGATAGGGTGAATGGGAGACAGAGGGGAACTCGAAGCTCACCGGAATTGATCGCCGGAGGGGGCTCTGTCAGCGGCGACTCGCGGGGTTTTGAGGGCAGCCTGGGGGCGTGAGTGTGCGATTGACTGGGGGAAAATGACCGTGGGGAGATGGGGATCTTATAGCCTGGGAGTCGACAAGAAACGCCTGCGTTTAATGGCCCAATTAACCCGCGCCATCACCGGCAGTCATTGCAGCAGCGACGTGGTCGCGAGCGAGTTTTGGGGAAGACGATGACCGCGTGTCCAGGGTCCACTCGTCAGCGAGGTGCACGCAGTGAATGTGGGGACCGGTCGCTGGCTCAAAGGTGTGTGCTCGCGCGTGAGGGGAGAAAAGGGATTCCCCGGGTGGGCTTGCTGGGCTTGTTCTTCTACTGGGCCAGATCCTAGCCGCGTGGCCCTTTTCTATTCAGAAGTTCTTTTCTTTTTCTATTTCCAATTTCTGGTATGAATTTTGGTATGAATTCAAATCCTTTTGAAAACAGATTGCCTTGGGAATTTTTGTAGGGTTTTGTGGATTCAAAACAGTCACAAAACTAGGTGGTTATATTGCAAAGCTTGGTCCAGCTTGGTTTTAATAATAAATAGGAATTGTTCCTGTTTGCAAACATTTGAAATGGGTTTTAGAATTTATTCCTAAATTTGAAATTTTTGGGGTTTAAAATTTCTCCTATTCTTTCCATCAATGAAGGCAAGCATTGAAGTATTTAAACATTCAAATATTAACAGGATGATGTTAAATTGGGACAATATGCCCACATGAATTCATAACTCAAATCCCATTTCTAAATGATTTTTGAGAAAAACCCTAAATGCATGAATGATGCAAAATGGTATGAATGAGTTTAAAATTATGATTTTTGGGATGTTACAAATCTAACCCCCTTAAGGTGAATCTCGCCCTCGAGATTCGGATTGGCTAGCAAATAGGTGAGGGTGGTCTTTTCGTAGATCGTCTTCTCTTTCCCATGTTGCTTCCTCTTCGGAATGATGATTCCATTGCACCTTACAAAATTTGATAGTCTTGGTCCCGTGACTCTTTACGTGGTCTCCAAAATCTTAAGGCTTTTCCTCGTAAGTGAGATCACTTTCTAGTTGAACCTCTTCCAAAGGTATGGTATCTTTCAAAGAGGATTCTTCCATTTCGGTGACATTTCTTAAGTGACTCACATGAAATACGTTATGAATCTGCGATAGAGATTCGCAATTCAACTTCATATGCCACTTCTCCTTGCGACTTAGAATTTTGAATGGTCCAACATATCTTGGTGCCAACTTTCCTTTGACTCCAAATCTTTTCACTCCCGAGTGGCGATACTCTGAGATAAGCTCTATCCCCAACTTCAGAGGTGACCTCTACTCTTAGAATCATGTAGCTTTTCCGTCGGATTGTGCTATCTTCAACTGCCTTTAACCAACTTGACTTTCTTCGGCTTCTTTGATAAGATCAGGTCCAATAAGCTTCTTTCTCCCACGCCATTCCACAACAATGGGGTGGTACACTTCCTTCCGTAGAGTAACTCATACGGTGCCATTCCAATACTTGATTGATGGTCATATTGTAAGAGAACTCTGCGTATGGTAAACTTTCATCCCAACTTGCTCCATAATCTAATGCACAGGCTCTCAACATGTCCTCAAGAATTTGATTGGTCCTTTCTGTTTATCCATCTGTTTGGGGATGAAAAGCAGTACTGAATTCCAATCTCGTCCCTAAGGATTCATGAAGTTGTCTCCAAAAGTGAGATGTGAATTGAGTTCCCCTATCAGACACAATACTCTTGGGCACACCATGAAGGCATACAATCCTGCTCATGTAAATTTTTGCTAGTTTGGTACTTGTATAAGTTGTTTTCACTGGTATAAAATGAGCCACTTTGGTTAGACGATCCACTACTACCCATATGGAATCATATCCCGATCTAGTCCTTGGTAATCCCAGAATGAAATCCATACCAATATTTTCCCACTTCCATTCGTGAATAGGCAATGGTTGAAGCAGACTGCTTTACGGTGCTCCGCTTTGACTGCTACATACATCACACAAAGCGATATGTTCGCGATGTCCCTTTTGAGATTGTTCCACCAAAATCTCTCTTTCATATCCATGTACATCTTGGTGTTTCCCGGGTGAATAGAATATGGAGAGTTGTGACCTTCTTGTAAGATCAGTTTTCGCAACTCTGGGTCTTGTGGAACACATATACGTTTCCCGTGCCATAAAGTACCTTGTTCGTCAATATGGAAACTCTTGGCTTTCCCTAGACCAATGTTTACTTTAATCTTTTCAATTTCCTCATCAGTCTTTTGAACTTCTCGGATCTTGTCCAAAAGAGTGGGTTGAACATCCAAGGACATGAGATGCCCTTCTGGTACAATCTCCAATCTGAGTTCTTTGAATTGCTTACACAAGTCTTCTGGCAATTCCCCTTTTGTAAGGCCATTTACAAATGTCTTACGACTTAGAGCATCTGCTACTACATTTGCTTTACCGGGATGGTATTGCAAACTTAAGTCGTAATCCTTGATGAGTTCTAGCCATCTTCTTTGTCTCATGTTGATTTCCTTCTGGGTGAAGATATACTTCAAACTCTTATGATCGGTGAACACTTCACAACGTTTTCCCAAGAGGTAGTGTCTCCATGTTTTGAGTGCATGGACAACAGAAGCTAACTCCAAATCATGAGTAGGATAGTTTACTTCATGAGTTTTGAGTTGTCTCGAAGCATAAGCTACGACTCTACCATCTTGCATAAGTACAGCACCCAAGCCTTGATGAGAAGCATCACAATACACTTGGAAATCTTTTTCCAAATCTGGCAAACATAGAACTGGCGCTGTTACAAGCCTCTTTTTTAATTCCTGAAAACTGACTTCACAACCTTCAGACCAGGCAAACTTTTTGTCCTTCTTTAGCAATTCTGTCATAGGTTTAGCCACTTTCGAGAAATTTTCAATAAACCTTCTGTAGTAACCTGCTAAGCCGAGGAAACTACGAACCTCTTTCACACTTTTGGGTGATTCCCAATCTGTCACTGCTGAAACTTTAGCCGGATCAACTGCCACACCATCCTTTGTCATAACATGACCAAGGAATCCAACTTTCTCTAACCAGAACTCACACTTGCTGAATTTGGCATAAAGTTTATGTTCTCTTAATTTTTCAAGTATTAAGCGCAAGTGTCTTTCATGTTCTTCCTTGCTCTTGGAGTAGACTAGGATATCGTCGATAAAAACGACAACGAACTTGTCAAGGAATTCCATGAACACTTTGTTCATCATATTCATGAAATATCTTTGGAGCGTTGGTTAAACCAAAAGGCATCACGGTACTCATACAATCCATACCTTGTGGTGAATGCTGTCTTAGGTATGTCTTGCTCTCTTATCTTAAGTTGAAAATAGCCTGACCTAAGATCAATCTTCGAGAATACACATGCTCCTTCTAACTGATCAAACAAGTCATTGATTCTTGGCAAAGGATATTTGTTCTTGATGGTAACCTCGTTGAGAGAACGATAATCAATACATAATCTTTGTGTTCTATCCTTCTTCTCCACAAACAAAACCGGGGCTCCCCACGATGAAGAACTTGGTTGTATAAACCCTTCAGAATCGTTCTCCTAATTGTTTCTTGAGTTCTTTCAGTTCATCCACTGACATTTTATATGGTCTCTTAGCTATTGGTCCAGAACCTGGTACCAAATCTATTAGAAACTCCACATCTCTATCTGGTGGCATTCCTGGTAATTCCTCAGGAAATACATCTGGATACTCACACACAATGGGTACACTGTCCATGCTAACCCCCTTAAGAGAATTTAGCTTACTTCCTTCGAATCCAAAGTTTGACTTAAATTTTATTCTTTTTCCTTCTGGGGTCGTGAGTGCAACTGTGCGATTGGCACAATCCAATACTCCTTCATACTTAGCCATCCAATCCATTCCCAATATTACATCCAACCCTTGGGAGTTCAGGATTATTAGGTTCACTGGAAACTTATGTTTTCCAAATTTTATAACTAGGTCATGACATCCTGAGTTTACCATCATTTCTCCCCCTGGAGAACATACTCTTATAGGACACCCAATGGTTTCTACTGGTAGTTCATTCTTTTCAACAAATGCTTTTGATATGAATGAATGAGATGCACCAGTATCAAAGAGTACAAATGCTGAAATTGAATTGAGTCTGAACTTACCAGCAACGACATCGGGCTCCTCATAGACCTCCTCCACATTGAGGTGGTTAACCTGTCCTTTCTGGAAAGGATTTCGCTTGTTAGGTCCTTCAACTTTCTTTTCAGGGCACTCATTAGCATAATGCCCCAGCTTCTTGCATTTGAAGCACTCAACCTGACTGATGTCCTTTTTGACATACTGACTTCCACCTCCACTACCATTTCCACTGTGGTGGCTCTTATGTCCACCCTTGTGATTCTTGTACTTATCATTGTCATGACTACGGTGATGCTTGTTGTCATGACGGTTGTGGTTGTGGTGCTTGTTGAACTTCCCATGTTTATGGGATCCTGAGTTGCCACTGTCATCATAATGAGATCGTTTGTGAGACGATCCCGAGCTGTGTTTGTCGGAGTGTTTCCTCTTCCTACTCTCGACTTGCTTCATTTTACTCTCCAAAATAGCAGCCTTGTCACACAAAGACTGATAAGTTGGAACATATGCTACTGATAATTGTAGGTTCAGCTCATCATTCAAGCCTTCCAAGAACTTTTCCTTTCTCTTGGCATCAGTATCAACCTCATCCGGTGCATAGCGCGCCAGATTGTTGAATTCTTCTCGATTCTCGCCACCTCGGTGTCGCTGTTTCAGGTTGTGAAACTCTTTCTTTTTCAGACTCATTATCCCTGACGAGATATGAGCGGTGCGAAACCCATCTTCAAATATGTCCCATGTCACTTCATCAATGGGAGTGGTGATTTGGAAGTTATCCCACCATGTGGCGGCTGGTCCTTCCAAGATGTGTCGCGAATCGACTTTTTCAGCATCGGTCGACCATCACCAAGTCTTTGTTCACGTAACGCAACCACCATTGGCTGCCATGGGATCTTGTTCTAAAACTTTCTTGGCCTCGGGCAGAAATCTGGTGAGCATATCGAAACCCGGAGGGTTGTTGTTGTTGTTGTTGGGGTCATTGTTGTTGTTGTTGTTATTCTGGTTTTGGATGAACGTCGTCATCATTTGCATAAGTTGTGTTTGCGCATTCATCATTTGTTGCATTTCCGGGGTGATGTTGTTGGGGTTGGGGTTTGCGCGACGGGGAGGCATCTGTGGTTTGTTCAAATAGATAAGAATGAGATACCCATAGATGTTTTATGCACAATACAACTTAAGCAAACACATATTATGCAACACAAGAAAGTCAAGTTCAACAACCACATAACAAGTTCATGAAGTGATACACACAAGTGGCAAGCCATCCACATGTCGGATGGTCCAAAACAAGTTCACAAAATAAGTATGAATAATAAGATAAACGAGTGGTCATGTCTACTCATCAACGTCAATCTCCTCCTCGACGAAGGTAAGACCTGCGTTCTCCATCGCGGTCTTGTTCTCCTCAATCGTAGTGGTCAAGGAATCGATCTTGGCCTTGAGAGCCCTCTCCGGGAGCGGCCTCTCAATAACCATCTGCTTCGCTCAAGCTCAAGTCCTTAGACTTCAGCCTCGGTCATGTCCCGGATTCTCTTGTTCCTATCCCGGACGCTGCTTTCTCTTGACTCTTGAATTTGCGGTCCTGGGCCTCAAATTTTGTCTCCATCTCCTTGATCATCTCATCCTGCTGCAAAAAGCTTGTCCTTCTCGCGAGCTGCACCAAGCTCGTCATTACCAAGCATGACGCTCGTCCGTCCGTATCTACGTGTCGAGAAGAGTCTCTAAGTCCTCAAGATAAAGACGACGGCTCATGGTGCTCCTCGAGTCGTCCTCAAGTCGATGGACTCTCGATCAACATCACGCTACCAAGACGTGAAAGTGAGTACCCTAACTGTCTGGAGGACGGCCAATCGTCCTATCAGTCTGCATGACTACCTCCATGCCTCTCCTCACATCGTGCATCAACTTGAAGACGATGGCCTCAGAGTGGGCTCGACCAAGCGCCCTGGCTGGGTCACCTTGAAGCCCCAGAGGTCCTTCCTCTCGAACTTGGTGAGTGGGTACACCGTGATGGTGGGAAGAGGGAGATCAAGCAGAGTGGTAAGCTCAACGATACGGGGACCAAAACAAGTAACTCGAAACTCCTCAACGGTGCTGATTGCAACAGGCATCTATTTATAAGATTAAAAAGTTAGAACAATGCAATTCAAGATAAATCAAGACAAACATTCATACATATCCATGAAACATAATTGTCACACAAGCCATGCATACATGAATTCATTACATCATTCAAGGTCCATACTTATTTAAAATATCTTTTGAAAATAAGGTGATAAGTGGTGGTCCAACTAACGTAGTGTCCTTACAGTCCAATCTCACGGGACCTATTATTGAACACAATGTTCCTAGAGGCAATCCACCAATCTTGTTCCCTTGACTCTATCACTAAGTCTATAACATCTCCCCTTATTTCTTGGTTGTTGTCTTCCAACTCTTGAGTGAGTTCCTTCTCTTTCTCTAAATCCTTTTGGAGGTTGAGCATTCTGCATTTGACTCTAGCACTTAGTTCCTTGATAGTCCTCCAAGCTGCATCCTGGTGACTCAAAGAATGTGGTGTGCATGGTAGTGTTGGTGTACATGCAGAATCCCCTTTCTTTGTGGTTGTCTTCCTTGTTTTTGTACAAGTGAAGTTGCACCCACCAATACTCCACTCCTTCATCCATCACTGGAAAGCCTTTGTACACAGCTTCACCATGTGCATCCATTGCCTCCATGAGGTCCTTGAGAATATTGGGAAACTCAGTTTCACATTCTAAGGTCATGGTCATGAGTGGTCCCTTCTTCACGGCTTAGTTGATGGAGTTCATCTACAAAGGAAGTTGAAAGAGATTAGAAAAGTTTTACGAGAAGAATAGACAAGTGTAGAGGTAGTTGAAAAACTTTTCCCTTAGTGGTTTTCCAGTCCTAGGGTCATAATCCTACAGGCAACACAGTGCTCTGATACCATCTGTTAGACCCCTCCTTTATAGAGGATAGGATCCCTGTGATTGCAATGCTAGTCCTCGGATCAATGCTAGCATCCACAGCTTAAGATGAAGTACACAGATACAAAGGTCGTTTATTACATTCATTCCAGAGATAAACATAGTCTTTTACAACTCAGGGCCATAGGCCTAATACAAGAGTTTTTAGGAATACGTAAATAAACACAAGTCTTCATCTTCATGTGCCACAGGCAAGCATGTTGAGTGTAGACTTATGACTCCTATTCATCATCGGAGACACCTGCAACATCACAAGTTCTGACACAGAGGGTCAATACTTTGGAATAGTATTGGCAAGTGATACCTTAGTATATTTTAAATGGACTATATTACCATATGCATTTTGGCTAGTGTAGCTTGGCTTGCTTTGCTTGAAAATAAATTTTTCCTATTAGTTGAAATCACTAAGTTTTTCTTTGTCAAAACATTCCCAAGGAAACCACCAATAGACATTGGGGTCCTTCACCCTTGTTCACCCACAAAATTTTACTTGGAAGTTGGAGTGATGAGATTCTTGTGGCTTCCATGTCTTGATGCTCAAAGTGTCCATTACCTTGGACAAGGCTAAGTACTTAGGTTTTCCATCCGAGAGGTTGTGCACTTTCCCCACTGCACTTGGTTTCCCAAGACAGACCTTTCGAAGCCTTTCCTTAGTCAAATGGACGCTGCTCCATCCTATCATCCCATCTACCACCAACTGTCCAAATGACTAAGTTCTAGCAACCTATATGATCATGGCAGAGCCCATTTTGCCAAGTGGTTGCACTGTAAGCTTTCTCCACACTTGGCCTCCAAACCTCTTTGTGCCTGGGTGGCATTCCACAAGTGCGATACACAACCCAAGTCCATGGCCTTGTGTAACCACTCAACATAACCCATACATTCCATTCCACCCAGGAGGTTTATTTAACTTAGTAGTTTTATTAGGAAAACATAAGTCTCTTGACTTAGAATATTTTATCATATAGTATATATATAGATGTTCACCACCCTTGTTTACTATAAGCTAGGCTAAGCAAGTATGGCAACCTATCTTAGGGATAATTCTCTAACAATGCTAGTAGACTACATAGGATTTTTCACCTTTCCATTAGATAAAATATTATGCAATAATATAATAAAATATCTAATGCTAGTTCAAAACATAGGACAAATATATATTCATGTAAATATCACTTTCCTTGGTAGTGTGGGGAGTAGCACTCTTCACAATCACAATCACAATCAAAATCTACACAAGAAATCAAAACATACAATTACACACATTTAAACATAACCAAAATTATATGAATGCATGCATGCAAGAACCTACCATGTGTTAAATTTTGAAAAATTCTACCAAGTGTGTGTTCATGATTACTGAAGTATAACATGTCACAAGTTTGCCCAATAAACCTATTTGTCCATAACAAAATTTTATAAAGACATTTTTATATCTAAAATAGCCCCAAACTTGTCCCACAAATAAAACATTTTTAACTGTTACTATATGCTAAACCAAAGGTATATTCTGATAGGCCTTGTCTTGCTGAACTCAACGATATAAAGTTTGCAAAAATCCAACGTGTCGTTTGAAAGTTACAAGCATTTGAAGTTTGAATCTAATTCAGATTTGAATTCTGTTTTAATCTAAAACTTTGCCACGCCGAGTTTCTATCGGGCGTGCATCGTTCAAGACCGGATCACCCTTCGAGCCGTTGATCTAACTAACGCTATGCTGCTCGGATCTGTCTGCATTCTTCGATAAGTGAAGTGTTTATACGCGTAGGATACATATCTAACGGCTAAGATTCATTTGACCAAAAATGAGCGGCGCTGCCGGCGATGACAGGCGGCGGCGCGTCAGTCAGTGACGGTGCCGTCGTTCTAGGTTGTCCGCGAGAGGGAGAGGGGTATTACCAGGTTCGCCGGAGGTTGCTGAAGCTCGTCGTGGTACTGGCTTGTGGAGGGGCGTTTGGAGATGGGCTCTAGACCTCGTCGGAGTTTCGTCTGGCGTCAAGTGAGGTTTGTCGGAGTTGCTGCCGATGTTCTGCGTCGCCTGAGCACGAACCAATGGGTTTAGATGATGCGCAGGACAACTACGAACATGCTCGGGTGAATAAGAAAGCAGGGGGCGCTCGAAACTTACTGGAATTGCTCGCCGGAGTTCACGAAAATGTCAGCCACGGTCAGTTGTCGTCGTTGGCGAGGTTCCTCGTCGTGCTAGGCCAAAATAGGGACACTGTCAGATGCGCACGATGACGAGGATTCCATGCGTATCAACCAGAGGGCAAGGGGTGGTGGTTACTTACGGAGAGGGGTCGCCGGAGTTCGTGAAGAAGATGGTGGCGGCCAGTCGTCGACGCTACAACGCTAGGGTCATGAGAAGACAAACGGCGAGTGTCAAGATGCGTATGAGTTCACCGAATAAGATAGGGTGAATGGGAGATGAGGGAACTCGAAGCTCACCGGAATTGATCACGGAGGGGCTCTGTCGGGCGACTGCTGGGTTTTGAGGGCAGCCTGGGGGCGTGAGTGTGCGATTGACTGGGGGAAAATTACCGTGGGGAGATGGGGATCTTATAGCCTGGGAGTCGACAGGAAACGCCTGCGTTTGATGGCCGAATGAACCCGCGCCATCACCGGCAGTCCTTGCAGAATGACGTGGTCGCGAGCGAGTTTTGGGAAGACGATGACCGCGTGTCGTGGTCCACTCGTGCCGAGGTGCCTTGACGTGAATGTGGGGACCGTCCGTGGCTCAAGGTGTGTGCTCGAGGGTGAGAGAAAAGGGATTCCCCGGGTGGGCTTGCTGGGCTTGTTCTTCTACCGGGCCAGATCCTAGCCGCGTGGCCCTTTTCTATTCAGAAGTTCTTTTCTTTTTCTATTTCCAATTTCTGGTATGAATTTTGGTATGAATTCAAATCCTTTTGAAAACAGATTGCCTTGGGAATTTTTGTAGGGTTTTGTGGATTCAAAACAGTCACAAAACTAGGTGGTTATATTGCAAAGCTTGGTCCAGCTTGGTTTTAATAATAAATAGGAATTGTTCCTGTTTGCAAACATTTGAAATGGGTTTTAGAATCTATTCCTAAATTTGAAATTTTTGGGGTTTAAAATTTCTCCTATTCTTTCCATCAATGAAGGCAAGCATTGAAGTATTTAAACATTCAAATATTAACAGGATGATGTTAAATTGGAACAATATGCCCACATGAATTCATAACTCAAATCCCATTTCCAAATGATTTTTGAGAAAAACCCTAAATGCATGAATGATGCAAAATGGTATGAATGAGTTTAAAATTATGATTTTTGGGATGTTACAAGTTTTGATCTTTTGTCAAATCTTTTTGAACTCCTTGGTAAATCCCCAAGTGTCTTTGTCAAAATCTCTTGAATTCCTTGGTACACCCCAAGTACTTCAAGTTTTTATCAAAAACCTCTTGAGCCTCTTGGTAAATCCCCAAGTGCATCAAGTTTTTATCCAAATCTCTTGAGCTCCTTGGTACCCCCAAGTGCTTCAAGTCTTTTGTTGTCACTTTAAAGTTTTTTTTTTGAAATTGGAATGTCGAGATTTCCCATAGCTTCAAGCTTTAGTTGCTCAGTATTGTCCATAACCGGGGACACGGCTAAGTACTTAGATTTTATTATCTTCTGTATAAGTTGTACACTTTACCCACATGACACACTCTCATCTTGTTGCCACCAGTGGCCGCTGGATAGGTACTCACCAAGATGGAGTACTGGCAGATTGAGAATGTGACGAAGTCTTTCCAGAGGGTCCTCCCATACACCATTGCTAGCTTGTATTCAGGCACCCATGTAGGGTTTCGAGTTCCCTCATTTTCAGTACATGAAGACAATGCATGGGTCTTCCCAATGTAGTTGACTAAGCCAGAGCCATATGTAGCATGTGGCTGTACACGAAAGCCACAATTGGAGAAACATGTTCAATCTCTAAGTCCCTGGGTGGTTTTCTTTTGGTGCACAACACAAAGAGATTGCCATCGACATGGTTCCTTTTGTTGCCACCTTGTCCAAAAACTTGAGTAACCTTGTCCACCTAGGTGGTTCATTGAGTCCTTGTTTTATTATATAAATCACAAGTCTTTTCTCAACTTCATAAAATCTCAACATGTCTCTCTTCTCGAAATATGTTGCATGGCTAAGCATTTTACAACTACATTGTTTTCACTAAGGAATATATAGGGTATCCTATTAGGATTTAGCATAGCATAAGTATAGAAATTCTTTTCATGCATGTTTCAAAATCCACTAAGTATAATGAAAATAGTAGGACTTTAGATGATAGTGTCACTTGCCTTTTTGGTAGGGAATGTTGGTTCACTTCTTGATCTTGCTAGTTTCACACTTTTCTAACTTCACTACAAATCAATCAAGCAAACACAATATCAACTAGCATTCTAACCAATAATCAATCAAACAATTCACACACATAAAACAATAGAAACTAAGTCATGCATGCAAGCATGCAAAAGGTAGTTTTATTTGCAAAGGTGGTTTCTACTAGGCTCTAAACTTTGTAAGGTTCAAAGTGGTCACTTTCTAAAGTGGCAAAGTCATTTGCAAAAGGGTTTTATCCATAAATCATTTTAAATCCAAACATTATTTCATGTGGTGAAAATGGTTTTTAGCAAAGTAACAACTTTATGTTGTTCACCAAATAGGTTGTTAATTCCCAAAACTTGGTGTTTAGGGTCATTAGCTTTGAATCAAAACATTTTCCAAAGGTTTTGTTCAAAAATCATTTTCATAACAAAACCAATATTTTTAATTGACTAGAAATGGGCTAAATCAAGTTTTTGTTTCTAAACTCCACAAAATTCATTTTTAAATCCACAAGTTGGTTCCTAGGGTCAGTAGGTTCACAACAAACCAATTTGCAAAGATTTCAACCTCAAAATCATTTTGGAATAATTTTTATAGTCTAAACAAGCATACAAATGTTTCTGCAAAAACGATCAATCTAACAGAAACTTTTTACTAAACACATTGCATGGTTGGCTAGGGCTTGTTCCACTGATTCCATTGATATAAAGTTTGCAAATTTTGGACATGTGGATCAAAAGTTACAAGGTTTTCAAATCTGCATCTAAATCAGATTTCAAATTCTGTTTTAAATCGTCTGGTGCCACGCGGCGTGATGATACTGGTCGATACCGGTTCGCACGGATCACGCAACTACAACCGTTGGATCTAAACAGATCGCGCAGCTCAGACGTGCTCATACCCTTTCGCTCAGGTTCTATTCCTAACCACAGGATCAAAATCTAACGGCGTACATCTAATCGACCATAGTCGGGCGGCGCTGATGGCGACTGGCGGCGGCGACGAGTCTGCCTACGGCGGAGCCGGCGATGCAGGAAGCAAGGAGGCTAACGAGGATGCTTACCGTGTTCGCAGTAGCGTGGGGAAGCTCAACGTGTTGTCGGCTTGGCAAGGGGCGCTCAGGGACAGCAGCGATTCCTCGCCGGAGTGGGGGAAGGCGTCGGGCGGCTCTGGTGGTCGTCGAGGTCGACGCTAGGGATCACGAGAAGGCAAACAGAGGGCATAGTTAGACGCGTAAGGTCAAGGCGATGACACGTGCGTGATCGAGAGGGCGCGGGGTGGTTGGTTCTTACCAGGGAAGGTCGTCGGAGATAGTAGCAGACGCGGCGGCGCTCAGTCGAGGTGGTTGCCGACGTTTTGGGGCGCCCGCGAGTAAATGGAAGGCACAGACAGATGAGCCTGGGAGTGGGGATCACGACGGTGTGCTTAGGAAGACAAGGGGCGGCGAGGTTCGGCCGGAATCGAGGAGGGAGCTCGTCGGAGCAGTGAGGGGTTTCTCGTGAAATTAGCGTAGCCTGGTGGCGTGTAGGTTATGGCGACAGAGGGGAAATGGGGAGGAGAGGGAGACGTTTAAGGGAGCGTGGTCTCTGGGGGATTAATGGCCGTTAACAGCGCGAATTGATCGCCGGAGTAAAGACAGGAAACGGCGAGGAGGAATTAGCGCGGGTTGAAGACGATGAACAGGAGAGGTGGGGTCCTGGCGTCAGTGAGTAAGAGAGTTAGGGAAGAGGGTCCACTTGTCAGTCGCTCTGCGGGTTAAAAACTGAGTGCGAAACGTTTTCTTCGGGAGGGAGAGAAGCTGGGCTTTCTGTTGGGCTTGTTGGGCTTGGCCAGTTGGGCTGCTGTTTGATTTTATTTATTTATTTTCTTTCTGAAAGCTTTATCTTTTTCCATTTCTATTTTCTGTTTTGGAATTCAAACAACAAATCAAAACATTCAATTCACATTAAACTTTCACCAAACTTTGCAATTGAATTTGGTTCTGTTTACAACATAAACCAAAGTCCAAAGGCCAAAATAATATTTTTATTTTTAGGGTCCATTAGTAATTAAATAAATAGACCTTTGTTATTAAATCAAATAGATTTTGATTTATTCAAAACTCCATTTTTGAAATCTAAATATTATCAAAACCAATCATAGGTTTTATTTGAAAATAAAGGATACTTGGAAAACTTATTTGAAATAAATAAATAAGTTTTGATGTTTTAATTAAAATAGTAAAACCTTTATTTTTAATAAGCTTGGATATTAAATCCTTATCATTTTATTTAAGTAAACATTTACTATTTTTATCAAATAAAAATATTTTATTTCAAAGGCTTGGCCAAGTTTTAATTTGGCTATTAAAATAATCTTTATTTATATTTCTACCTTCTCATTTGAAAACTAAATCTTTTTATTAAAAGATAGTAATTCCAAATATTTTTATTTTCCTTTGTTTTATCTTTTTAAATCCCTTTAGGATTTACCTTGATCAAAATAGGTTTTAAAAGTTTCCAAATGGATTCAGAAGTTTCTTCTCACCCTGAAAATCAACAAAGTTTTATTTTATTCATTTATTTTTTTTACATTACAAGATTTGGAAAATCTTGGGATGTGACAAACCCTCTGGACATATGAGATTCCATTTTATTTGAAGTTTGGATGGTACCTTGGATATTGTCTTTATGCCACTAATTTCGTCCCATATAAAAAGATATGAGAGAAAGTTTTGTGTTGAAATTTTTCCAGTCAATGGAGGAATAACATACCATGAGCTATCCAAGAATGGTGAAAATCATAGGTTTGTATATGCCCAAGGTTTTCCACCGGACCTATCACGCTCTCGGTTTGTACACCTCTACATTCTGTTTTTCGAGCAACATAAGATTATCGCAAAAACTTAGAGCGTATGTATCTAGTTTTAGTTTTGAATTTTTTTTATCAAATTTCCACTAAATAAAAGGCCACCAAATATAGATGTATTTATTGTTTACAATCTAGCTACTGGAATAAAAACTAAGTTCATGAGCAAAGGTCATTAAAAAAGGTGAGAAGATGAATAGTTACATAAAAATAACTAATGACTATTCTTACACTTTGTGCGATGTTTTATTTTTGAGTTTATGATATCTTGCAACTGTCACATGTAGTATCAGAACTCATTTACCTCGTGTATGTTTAAGTCTAAGTTCATCTTTCATGTTAGGAAATTAGTAGTGCTATGGACACTTTTGCATACTTATTCCTAGTGGTAAAAAATCCTCCTTATTGCTAGCCTTGCACGCACTAAACATGATATAGTGTTTGTACATCCATCAAACTTAAACCAAGTTATTCTAGTGTGCCCACCATATCTACCTATATATATATATATATCTTCCAATGTTATTTCAAGTAAATTTCTCATGTGTTGTTTTATCAAAATAACAAATCATGCTACTTTGTCTATGCTTGGCCTGAATAAGTTGGTTGTGGAGTGATTCACAATCTTGACAGGCACAACCACCTTTGTGAAATTAAATAAAGAACCAATAACCATGGGTGGTATAGAAAATTTATCAAAAGGGGCAAGAAAGAAAATAAATGCTTTATGGTGTAAGTTGTGTATGACATTTGTTTAGTTGACTTTGACATGATTTTTTGACCATTAAAATAAGCCACACTTACGCGGTGGACATTTTCAGCTAAAAGTCGATCATATTATCATTGGAGTATGGATGGTCATCAAAATATACATGCAAGTGTGGGCACAGTGTGTCCACTCGTGCAAATGGGTAATAGATACTCTAAAGATTCATGTCAAACTTAACCATTCTTATGTCATGTATAACTTATAACATCTAAGACATGAAAGTGTAATTAAGCCATTAAAGATGCTTATGATAGGGGTATTGGAACAAAACACTAATGATAAACTATGAACCAAAGCATGCCCTTAAGTAATGTTATTTGGAAGATAGATATCCTGCACATGTTTAATCTTTGCTTCCCTTTTCGAAGGGACTTTCTACTTTTTTCTGACTCAAGAGGAACGATGTTTTTTGAAAAATATATATATTCTAAGACCAAAAGTTAGGAACAATTATCAATATATAAGCTTGCTTATGAATCATTTATATCTTGCATACAAGTTTGTTTAATTGTCCATAGTACTTGTTCAGTGACTATTACGGAAGATGCTTCTATTCTGATGCGTATTTGAAGTTTAGATGTTATTTTACTTTATATGATGAGTGCTTGCTATTATTTACTTATCAATGAACCATCATCCTTTGTGTAGCAATGATTATGAATTCTATATTGACAATGAACTCCAAATATCATTTAGTTATTACCATTATGCTCCAGAATGAGCATAAGTTAAACTTGGGGATGCTGATGCATGCAAAATGCATCTATGATCTTTATAGTTTATTGTGCCATATACGATCATACTTGATTCATATAAGTGGTTATGATCATGTTTTGGTTATAATCATGTTTTATAATTATTTTTAGGATTTTCCTAAAATATCCCTTTTATTTTTTTGAAAGGAAAGCGATAGAGGAAGCCTCCACATCGAGTTTTATTTTTATAATAATAATAATAATCCAAATTCATGTATGTGAAGATTTGAACCTAAGTTGTTGGATTGTACATCCACTTCACTAATCAGATGAGCTAGGCACAGTTCTTAAGATCCTTTTTGTTTGTATTATAACTCTGCTAGAACTGAGGAGGAAATGTTGGAGAAGAAAAAGGAGAAGACAGAAGTTTTGAAGAATGAAGTGGAAATGTTGAACTAGGTGCAGAAATCTAAAGTAGAGATAATGAAAGCTAGTCAGAATAAATGGGATGAGGAAAAGGAAGGTATGAAGGAGGAAAATAAGAAGCTCGAGTACATGTTATTTGATATGCTCAATGCTAGCGAGGCTAATAGGGATAAGTTGAAGAGGATCAAATAAATAATGATGAGTGATCTATAAGTTCTATCATTTCAGTTTGTTGTAGCTAGATCTAAAAAACTTTTGATGGATCGTTTCTTCTAATGAGGTGGTATATAGTAACCCCCTCGGGTTATGGAAAACTAATGGTGGTAGAATGCCACCCACTTTTGATGTAGTGGTAGGATGAAATATGATGATACCCTTTTGCTAAGGATCATGTATGTGTTGTGAAGTTTTAATCCTATGTTATGATTTCAGTTGAGGATATGAATTCACAAAGTAAGCTCACCATATGTGGATTTTGGTAACTATATGAAAACTCATGTGGACAGCCAAACACCTTTGATTTGCATCACCCAACCTAAAATGATTATGTGAAACCTAACAAAAAAAATGGGATTGTTGTCAACCCCAGGCAGCCAAATAATATGTGGGCAACCAAATGGGAGCAAGAACATGTCTTTTAGGCTGTTTTCGGAGGCCTTGTGCAAGAGCATGAGGGCCCCATGTGTGGTTTTGGTAATTAATGACAATCTCTATGGACTAATGTTTGCATTAAGTTTCTCTTGTAGTAATTGGTCATTGACATCGCTTGGAGAATGTGTTGGATTCAAGGTAGAGAAGAAATGAAGAAGAAGAAATGTTCAAGGGCTTTGGTCCTATTGGAATCATGTAGAAGAAGAAGAATAAAGAAAAGAAGATCAAGAGTGTCTTGAAGAAGCAGATGGAGTTCCTCATGTGTATCTTCAATACATCATCAATCCAAATGAAATTATAATAAATGAAGTGCAAGCTTGATACGTCGTAAACATATCTATAATTTTTTATGATCCATGTTTGTTTTGTACCAACTATCTTATGTTTTGTCTACACTTTGAGGCATTTTTATACATTTTCTGGAACTAACCTATTGACAAGACGTTGTAGTGCCAGTTGCTTCTTTTCTGCTGTTTTTGGTTTTATAAAAGCTAGTAAAGAAATATTCTTGGAATTGGACGAAACAAAATCCGAAGTTCCTATTTTTCCAGACGCAACACAGAGCCCGAAGGAGAGACGGAGTGGAGCCACGAGGTGGCCACACCTAGGGCTGGTGTGGGTCCACCCTAGGACGCACCGCCCTATGGTGTGGGGCCCTCGGGCGTCCATCGACCTTTCCCTTTCGCCTATATATACGGCTCCCCGAGACGAAAACCCTACGCGGATCAGAAATCCACAAAAAGTTCCGCAGCACCGCCACCACCGAAGAGGAGATTCGAGGGACAGAAGTCTCTGTTCCGGCACCCTGCCGGGATGGGGAATTGCCCCCGGAACCATCTCCATCGAATCCACCGCCATCTGCATCGTCGTTGTTGACTCCCATGATGAGGAGGGAGTAGTTCTCCCTCGAGGCTAAGGGCTCTACCGGTAGCTATGTGTTCATCTCTCTCTCTATGTGTGATCTTATTGAGATCATGAGCTTTGTAATCTAGTTGAATAAGTAGATCTATTCTTCTACTCAAGTGCTTTAATTAATCTCCGCTTATCCCCACATGTGTGAAGTTGACAGTGTGCACACCGTGTGGCACTTAGGCTAAAGATTACAGAAATACTTATCATGAGTTATATTTTGAGTTGGATGTATCTATGAAATTGTGGTGTTTGGTGGAACCATCTAGCGCTCAAGGTGATAGTGTGGCGTTTCCTAGATGGGGAATGCGAACTTTAAGGAGAGCTTTTGTAGCCCTACCGTGGATTAGAGTTATCTAATCGGAGAGTAGTTCAGAGTAGCATAATGAAGAGAAGATATTTATATGAGAGTGTACACTAGTGAAAGTATGATCGCTGGGCCTTGTTTCTAAGCATTGAAACACCATTTACAACTAGTCCCGCTACATGTTTGCTTGCTGTCATATTTATTTTAGATTGCAATTACCACTTATAATAATCCTTATTACTTGTATTTCACTATCTCTTCGTCGAACTAGTGCACCTATACACCTGACAAGTGTATTGGGTGTGTTGGGGACACAAGAGACTTTTTGTATCTTGATTGTAGGGTTGCTTGAGAGGTATACCTTTGACCTCTTCCTCCCTAAGTTCGATAAACCTTGGGTGATCCACTTAAGGGAAACTTGCTGCTGTTCTACACACCTCTACACTTGGAGGCCCAACATTGTCTACAGGAATAGAAGCGTGCGTAGACATCAAGCTCTTTTCTGGCGCTGTTGCCGGGGAGGTAAGGTAAAAGGTACTCACATACTCTGACTACTAAGCTATCTTTTAGTACTGTTGCTGGTGTGTGAGTGCTCGAAGTTATTTCCTTTAGGTTCTGCAAATATATCTTTTTGTTTCTTGTTTTTATTTTCACTAGTTAGGCTTAATGGAAAACAACAACAAAATTAGAGAGATTCTTGGTATTTTTCCTGAGGTAGAACATGAATGGTTTGAAAAGAAAATTAAAAAACTTATGGAACTTTCTTTGCATGCTAATAACAATGTTATTAGTATGAATTTTTTGAACACCTTTGTTACTAATGCTATGGAAACATCTAAGCTTGGGGAAGCTAGTTTTTATGAAAATGATCTTTTTAGTTCCCCGGCTTTAGAGGAGAAAGTTTGCTCTGATCATACTTTATCTCCCATATGTGGTAATTCGTATGATGCTTGTGATATTTTAAATCCACATACTGAAAGTGTCCCTTTTAAAATACCTATGGAAATTGTTGAACGTGTTATGAATAACTGCTATTTTGGACATGGAACTGTCCATCCTGGTAATCACTTACTCTTTATACATGAATTATGTGAGTTGTTCAAGTGTGCAGGTATTTCAATAGACCAAGTTAAGAGGAAGCTATTCCCTTTATCACTTAGGGACAAAGCAAGGGAGTGGTATGAGCTACTAGATGATCCTCGTCATTTGGAATGGAAGGAACTTGAATCTCTCTTTTACTCTAAATTTTATCCTCCTCATGAAATTCATAAATATAGGAATTACATTTATAATTTTCATCCTCATGATGGAGAATGTATTTCCCAAGCATGGGGGATATTGAAGTCATTAATGCTCAAATGTCCCATTCATGAACTCCCCAGTAATATTATTATTGATAATTTTTATGCAAGGCTTCCATGACATTACAAGGACTATCTAGATGCTTGTTTAGAGGGATCCTTCACAAGTAAGGAGGTCAAAGCTAAGTGGGATCTTCTTGAAACAATTCAAAGCAATACCGAAGATTGGGATAACGACAAAGGTAAAGAACCAGGAACTATGAGTATGATTGCATTAAGTCTTTCGCTGAAACTGCTGATTTTCAAGAGCTTAGTGATAAATATGGTCTTGATCCTCAAATTCTTGTTATTTGTTGTAGAGCCTTTGCTTCTCATATTAATGCTCCTAGAGAAAAGTGGGACATGTATCATGAACCTTTTAAGGACACTTGCATGAAAAATGAAATGGTTATTAACGATTGCAAAAAACATGCTCAAACCTCTGAAAGTAATATTCTTTGTGGAGTACATTGACCTTGTGAAAAGAATAAAATCGAAGAAGAATATTGTATCCACCACAAGGATGAAAAAACTAGAACGTGGTATAGGGATCTAAATCATCTTGGTAAAAAAGTTTGTGCCATCTATCATTTTATTTGTGAACTTTGCTTTGAAGTGGGTCATTTCAATTTTCAATTCTCAGACCATAATAATGACCTTTCTAATCCAATGAGTACTGCAAGTTTGTATTGTGATAACATGATCACTTTTAATCAACATGATGAACTTACATTATTTTTGGGGTGTGAAGAGTTATCAAGAAAAAGTTCTTTGGTAGATATGAGTGCTTTTGATATGAATAACGTCCTGCATGGTTGTCATCTTTACTATGTTGATAATTGCCACGCAAATACTTACATACAAAATATTATAAAAGATGAAATTTTACCAAAATATGACAGGACTAACATGTGTTTTGTTCTTATTAATGAAAATGAGGAATCTTCCAAAGTTTTTTCGATTGTCTCTAACCATAAACCAGGGTATATGGAGAAGATTCCTTTCAAGCCTCTCCCTCCTAAATAGGGGAAGAAGAAGAAGAATAAGAAGAATAGGATGAGGAGTAAAAGGAGAGAGGAAATAATATTTTCCCCTAAGCATGTTTCTCCTATTAAGTTTTTGCTGATGAGTCTGAACTCGATAATATTCCTATGCCTGTTACTTATAGTAGTGATCATGATTGGGAAAAGCACACTACTTTTGATATTGAAAATCTCTTTGGTACCAATTCTAAAAATGATGATGTTAATAATTGTTGTACTATTAGTACCATCCATGTTCCTTCCAATGATGATATGTTTACAAATGAACATACCTTGGAAGAAAACTATTCTATCGCTTATAATGATACTATACCTCCAATATATGATGATTACAATGATGAATATGATATTTTCAGTCCACCTACTATTGAGGAGAAAATTAACTATGATTACAATATGCCTCCTATATTTGATGATTATGGTGATGAGAATAATAATGATAGCTATTTTGTTGAATTTGCTCCTACTACAATAATAAGAATGACTATGCTTATGTGGAGAGTAATAATTATTATATGCACGTGGATCATGATAAGAATGTTTTATGTGATAGTTATATTATTAATTTTATTCATGATGCTAGTGAAAGATATTATGAGAGAGGTAAACATGGTTTTATGTATCTCAATAATATTAAGTTTCCCCTCTTTATGTTGAAAGTTTTGATGTTTCACTTGTTTTGCTTTCCTATGCTTGTTGATTTGTGCTTTCATGAATTGTTTCTTTACAAGATTATTTTTCATATGAAGTGGGTTAGACTTAAATTTGTTTTATATTTGATTCTTGATGCTCTATTTTACTTTAATTCATATTTCTTATGTGAGCATCATCGAAATTATCATGCCTATCTTAATGGCTATAAAGAAAGAGCTTTTGGGAGACAACCCATTATATTTTTGCTTTCAGTTTTATTTTTGTTTTGTTGAATCCTGGAAGTTATTGCCTCTGTAATAACCTATCCTTATCCTTTTTGTGTGGTTTTTGTGCCAAGAATAACCTCTAATGAGAGAGAAGTAAGATTTGGGGAAGTTGTTGTCCCGAAACAGATTTTTGTGCTTTACTGTAAAAAATCGTGAAAAATCCCAATACGTCGAATTGAGCTGTAACTTTCTGCGCATATGACCCAGGTTATTATCTAACTTTCATTAGTTTAGCACTTGTCGATTTGATCAACATAAGGTCTTAGAAAAAATCGGTCTTTACCTGCTGGTCTGTTTTGACAGATTTCTGCCATTATTTGTATTTGCCTCTTAATCGGTTTCTTTTGATTTCAATTTGATCACTTGAGATTTTTAAAGGAATTGCTACAGTAGCTTGTGTTGATAATCTACTTGAGTTGAAACTAAACCCAATGGCTTGTTATCTTGAATACACTAATGTTGCTAATGAAGAATCGTGTGGAGTTTTGTATGAAGGAAATTTTCAAGTGTAGGGGAAGAATGATGTGATGAGCTGAAGAATGGAAAAAATCTCAAGCTTGGGGATGCCACCCCTGCACCCCAATAAATATTCAAGAGGTACAAGCGTCAAAGCTTGGGTATGCCTAAGGCATCCCCTTCTTCATCAATAAAATTCTCAGGTTTTCTTTCAAGACACTTTATTTTTATTGCTTCATGCACTATATGTTGTTCTTGAAGCATCTTTGTTTTTATTTTTAGTTTTATTTTATTTGGTTTGCTGCAATAAATAAGTTGGTCGGACCCCAACACTCCTATTTTGGAGAAGTCATGCCTAGTTCTTCATTGTCTAGAACACTTTAGTTTTCACTCTTACTATTTTGTGAGTGTTCACTTTTGCTAGCACTGTGTTTAGCCTTAGTTTCCTTATGCTTTTTGCTTAGATTTTTTTAGTTCTTCTTTGTAGATTTGTGAGACAAGCTCACTGATCATTATTGATTATTATCTTTGTGAGTTGTTTCAAATAAGGCGGTTGGTGTTGGAAGAGAGTAGGAAGCTTCATGCTTATAGTGGTACAAAAATAAGCTTGTTTTGACTGTGGCTTAGACTTTATCATGTCATGTTATATGTTGCTTTGACTATATGCTTAGTCATTATTGTTTTAGCATGACTTGTTTCAAACAATTGAGATTGCTTAATATGCCATGAAAGAATCATGCATTGTTTTAGCATACAAAAGCATAGTATTGTGGTATTCTCCTTTGATGCTTTATTTGGGTTGACTTGGCACATGCTTACACCATGTTAAGACTATGAACCAGTCACCTTAGCCTCTATGATCATTTATTTTTTTACTTGTGATATCACTTTATTCTTTAATTAATAATGTTTTGTCGCTTTGCATGATTATGGCTATTATTTCTCTCTTAGTTAGTCGCTCCCAGTCTTTTGCTAGCCTCCACTTGTACTAAGTATGAGCTCTACTCGTGCATCCAACTCCAAAGAAACCAAGTTATTCCAAAGAGTCCACTATAATTCTTATGCATGGTGTGTTACACCATTCAAAGTATCTATCTTCCAAATTAAAATTTTGTTATGTGAAAATTAGTGATTAAATCTCTCACGAACTTGATGGCAACTTTATTTTCTTGCACTTAATAAACTTGAACCATTGTGCCATCTATGTTGCTTATATGCTTGCAAATTATAAGTTGGGAGTTAGCAGAACCATACTGTCATGGGGAACGCTTTCAACACTTGTACATATCTATCCAGTTGATATCATGATCTTTTGTTTATGGATGTCAGCAGTGTGAAATAAAAGGGGAGATTGTAAGTCCATGGAGCATTGTATACGTGTTAGAGAAACACCTGGGAGGATAGCCTAATCCATGCCTAATCATGGTGGAAACTTGCAGCATAACCATAGTGAGCAATCTATGAAGCATTGATGGTGCCTGAGAGCGCTTCGTCGGGAAACCCAAAGAGCAAGGTGTGAAGAGCACAACAGCAAGTCTTCCCTCAGTAAGAAACCGAGGTTATCAAACCAGTAGGAGGAAGGAAACGTCTCAAAGGTGTTGCAAGCAACTTGGAGACCTGCACAACACAAACTCAAGATTTTGCCCCAACGAACAGTGAGGTTTTCAATCTCACCGGTTGTTGTAACAAAGGATTAACTGTATGGTGTGGAAGGTAATAGTGGTTTGCAAAAAGTAAATAGTAATAGTGGAAGATGTATCAATGGTAAAGATTGGACCGGGGTCCATAGTTCACTATAGGTGTTCTCCTTAGATAAACAAACATGGCATCCCGGGTAAACAAATTACAGCAGGGCAATTGACAGGACTGAGCAAGGCATAACAATGCAATACTAGACATCATGATCCTATGAGATTCGATTGGGCAATACAACAAGATACATAGACCGCCATCCAACTGCATCTATGACTAGAAGTCCACCTTTGGGTTATCATCCGAACCCCCTCCAGTATTAAGTTGCAAGCAACAACCAACTTCTTTAAGCAAAGTGTGTAAGGTAAACAATCCACTTGTTCCATTAACAAGAGACCGTTGTTTTATCCCTAGTGGCAACAACACATCTACAACCTTAGAGATTTCTGTCACTTCCCTTAGATTAAATAGAGGCATGAACCCACTATCGAGCATAAATACCCCCTCTTGGAGTCACTGGCAACTACTTGGCCAAGATAGCTACTAACAACAGAGAGCATGCAAGATCACAAACAACACAGACATGATAGAATCAATAAGACAAAACCATTAATCAGTCTGACATAGTAATCTCAATATCCATCGGATCCCCGCAAACACAACATGCATGATTACAAATAGATGATATCTTGATGATGAACGGAGCTCATAAGATATAGACATGAAAGCACAAAGGAGGATATACAACCATCTAGCTACTACATGGACCCGTAGTCCAAGGTGGAACTACTCACGCTTCATACCGGAGGCATCCATGATGAAGAAGAAGGCCTCCAGGATGATCTCACCTCCGGCAGGGTGCCGAGAAGAGCTTCAGATCGCCCCCGATCTAGGGATGATGGTGGCGGCAGCTACAGATGGTTTCGTGGAATATTGATCGGGTACTTAGGGTTTTGGCATCGGGGGCTTTTTATAGGCGAAGTGGCGAGGCAAGGGGTTGCCAGCGCGGCTACACCCTCCCAGGCGTGGGCCCACCTTGGGCGCGCGACCACGGGGTGTGGACCCCTGGTGGCCCTCCTCCATCTCGTATTCAGGCTTCGTGTTCCCCACGGTAAAATATTGACTTTGGCTTTTGTCCCGTCCAATTCCGAGAATATTGATTTTCTGCCTTTCTGGAACCAAAAAACAAAAGAAAGCAGACAACATGCACTGTGGCATCTTGTTAATAGGTTAGTACCAGAAAACATATAAAAACACCCAAAATTGTAGACAAAGCAAAGCAAAGTAGATACTAAACAATCATGGAACATCAAAAATTATAGATACGTTTCCGACGTATCAAGCATCCCCAAGCTTAACTCCTGCTCGTCCACGAGTAGGTAAGTGATAAAAGAATAATTTTTTAGGTGACATGCACCATCAAAATCAAGATCAAACCATTTTCAAGCATTGAAAGATGGGATCAAAGAACTCTAAACATGTGCATGAAAGATGGAGTTCTAACAATAAGACAAAGTAACTATGCATGCAACATGAAAGGCTACAAAAAAAATCATGAATAACATGCATTAAAAAACATTTGTTTGTTTCACATACAGAAAACATATCATAGTGGCAATCAGCTTGTCCCTCATAGAGTAGCAAATAGATGCATATGACACCTTCAAAGTTCATAAGAGTGACTAGATACAAATAGCACAAGAACAAGTAATATCAATAGTATGCATCAATCAATAAGTTTTGGAACAATTCACATAGAACTAAGAATGGCAATCTATGAAGAGCCTAATCCATGCCTAATCATGGTGGAAACTTGCAGCATAACCATAGTGAGCAATCTATGAAGCATTGATGGTCCTGAGAGCGCTTCGTCGGGAAACCCCAAGAGCAAGGCGTGAAGAGCACAACAGCAAGTCTTCCCTCAGTAAGAAACCGAGGTTATCAAACCAGTAGGAGGAAGGAAACGTCTCAAAGGTGTTGCAAGCAACTTGGAGACCTGCACAACACAAACTCAAGATTTTGCCCCAACGAACAGTGAGGTTTTCAATCTCACCGGTTGTTGTAACAAAGGATTAACTGTATGGTGTGGAAGGTAATAGTGGTTTGCAAAAAGTAAACAGTAATAGTGGAAGATGTATCAATGGTAAAGATTGGACCGGGGTCCATAGTTCACTATAGGTGTTCTCCTTAGATAAACAAACATGGCATCCCGGGTAAACAAATTACAGCAGGGCAATTGACAGGACTGAGCAAGGCATAACAATGCAATACTAGACATCATGATCCTATGAGATTCGATTGGGCAATACAACAAGATACATAGACCGCCATCCAACTGCATCTATGACTAGAAGTCCACCTTTGGGTTATCATCCGAACCCCCTCCAGTATTAAGTTGCAAGCAACAGACAACTTCTTTAAGCAAAGTGTGTAAGGTAAACAATCCACTTGTTCCATTAACAAGAGACCGTTGTTTTCTCCCTAGTGGCAACAACACATCTACAACCTTAGAGATTTCTGTCACTTCCTTAGATTAAATAGAGGCATGAACCCACTATCGAGCATAAATACCCCCTCTTGGAGTCACTGGCAACTACTTGGCCAAGATAGCTACTAACAACAGAGAGCATGCAAGATCACAAACAACACAGACATGATAGAATCAATAAGACAAAATCATTAATCAATCTGACATAGTAATCTCAATATCCATCGGATCCCCGCAAACACAACATGCATGATTACAAATAGATGATATCTTGATGATGAACGGAGCTCATAAGATATAGACATGAAAGCACAAAGGAGGATATACAACCATCTAGCTACTACATGGACCCGTAGTCCAAGGTGTAACTACTCACGCTTCATACCGGAGGCATCCATGATGAAGAAGAAGGCCTCCAGGATGATCTCACCTCCGGCAGGGTGCCGAGAAGAGCTTCAGATCGCCCCCGATCTAGGGATGATGGTGGCGGCAGCTACAGATGGTTTCGTGGAATATTGATCGGGTACTTAGGGTTTTGGCATCGGGGGCTTTTTATAGGCAAAGTGGCGAGGCAGGGGGTTGCCAGCGCGGCTACACCCTCCCAGGCGTGGGCCCACCTTGGGCGCGCGGCCACGGGGTGTGGACCCCTGGTGGCCCTCCTTCGTCTCGTATTCAGGCTTCGTGTTCCCCACGGTAAAATATTGACTTTGGCTTTTGTCCCGTCCAATTCCGAGAATATTGATTTTCTGCCTTTCTGGAACCAAAAAACAAAAGAAAGCAGACAACAGGCACTACGACATATTGTTAATAGGTTAGTACCAGAAAACATATAAAAACACCCAAAATTGTAGACAAAGCAAAGCAAAGTAGATACTAAACAATCATGGAACATCAAAAATTATAGATACGTTTCCGACGTATCAAGCATCCCCAAGCTTAACTCCTGCTCGTCCATGAGTAGGTAAGTGATAAAAGAATATTTTTTTAGGTGACATGCACCATCAAAATCAAGATCAAACCATTTTCAAGCATTGAAAGATGGGATCAAAGAACTCTAAACATGTGCATGAAAGATGGAGTTCTAACAATAAGACAAACTAACTATGCATGCAACATGAAAGGCTACAAACAAACATCATGAATAACATGCATTAAAAAACATTTGTTTGTTTCACATACAGAAAACATATCATAGTGGCAATCAGCTTGTCCCTCATAGAGTAGCAAATAGATGCATATGACACCTTCAAAGTTCATAAGAGTGACTAGATACAAATAGCACAAGAACAAGTAATATCAATAGTATGCATCAATCAATAAGTTTTGGAACAATTCACATAGAACTAAGAATGGCAACTATGCTCTCTTAACTGGTTCCTAAAGGTAGAAGATGGAGACTCAGTATAATGGTGGAAGAAAGGCCCTTCATAAAGGGAAGCAGGGATTTCAAGTTTCAAAAAGAGATTCCAAAAATTATGGTACTTGTTAGTTTTCAGCCCTCGTTGCCCCTATCATAAGCATCTTGAAGTGATTAAGTTTAAAGCGAACAAACTATGGAGTATATGCTTGACAAAGTATAAGTTGGCAAACTCATGTCCCTTGAATACGAGGGCCGCTCCTCATGCTACTCAACTTTAGTCACCTATAAGTTCTTGTCATAGTAAGTACATGTGTATCATAGAGAACCGACAAGGGGGTACCCCTTGCACATGGTACATGAGCTATCCCATAACCAAAATGACAAGGCAAGCAGACAATGAGCATTTCAGCGATCTTTTTATTTGCTATTTGCATAGGTTTTTATTAAGGATTCTTCACAGATTGCTCATTATGGTGATGCTACAAGTTTCCACCATGATTAGGCATGGCTTAGGCTAGCGGCCTAGGCGTTTCTCTAACATTCATACATAACTCCATGGACTTACAAGCTCCCCTTTTATTTCACACTGATGACATCCATAGACAAAATAGCATGATATCAACTGTGTGCAAAGTACAAGTGCAATATTGAAAGTGTTCCCCACGACAACATGGTTCTACTAATTCCAACGTATAAGTGCAAGCATATACAACATAGATGACATAATGGTTCAAATTTATTAGGGGAAAGAAATATAAAGTGTGCCATCAAGTTCGTGAGAACTTTAATCACTAAGTTTTCACATAACAAAATACTTTTTATTTGGAAGATATATGAAAACAAGAATATACTTGGAATGGTGTAACACACCATGCATAGGAATTTACAGTGGACACTTTGGAATAACTTGGTTTCTTGGGAGTTGGAAGCATGAGTAGAGCTTACTCATACAAGTGGAGGCTAGCAAAAGACTGGGAGCGAACAACTAAGAGAGCAATAATGCCCATAATCATGCAGAGCGACAAAACATTACTAATCAAAGCATAGAGTGGCACTACAAGTCAAGGACTAAATTATCATAGAGGCTATGGTGACTTGTTCATAGTCATAACATGGTGTGATCATGTGCCAAGTCAACCCAAACAAAGCATCAAAAGAGAATACCATAATACTATGCTTTTATATGCTAAAACAACGCATGATTCTTTCAAGGCACACTAAGCAATCCCAATTGTTTGGAACAACTAATGCTACAACAATAATCACTAAGCATAAGGTAAAAACAACACCTAACATGACATGCTAAAGTCTAAGTCACAGTCAAAGCAAGCTCCTCTTGCACTATTTCAAGCAAGAACTTTCTACTCCTTTCCAACACCAATCAAATTATTTGAAACAACACAGCGAGAACGGGGGTCCAAACTACTTCATTCAAGCATACTAAGCAAACTAAACAAAGCAAACGAAAACTAATATGCCCCAAGAACAACACAACAGTGCATGAAACAATAAAAACGAAGTGTCTAGAAAGACCTGAGATTTTTATTAATAAAGAAGGGGATGCCTTGGGCATCCCCAAGCTTTGACTCTTGTACCTCTTGGATATTTCTTGGGGTGAAACCAGGGTGGCATCCCCAAGCTTGAGATTTTGTCCATTCTTTATCTCATTACATCATTCTTTCTGTACACTTGAATTTTTCCTTAATACAAAACTTCACACAATCTTCATTAGCAACATTAGTGTATTCGAAAGATAATAGACCCTTGGGTTTAGCTTTATAATAGCAAAACTTTTCACTAAAAACACAAGCTACTGTAATAATTCCCTCAAAAATCTCAATTTCCCAAAAAGAACCCAAAAAGGAATCAATAAGAAGCAAATACAAATAATGACAGAAATCTGTCAAAACAGACCAGCATGTAGAAACCGATTTTTTAGAAGACCTTCTGTTGCTCAAATAAAAAAGTGTTGAATTAATGAAAGTTAGATAATATACTAGGGGATTTATTCGTAAATTATAAGCTCAATCCGACTTACAGAGATTCCTCACGAATTTTTATGGTGGAGCACAAATATCTGTTTCAGGACAACAACTCTCCAAATCTTACTTCCCTCTCATTAGAGGTCATTCTTGGCACAAAAAGCAAACAAAAAGGATAAGGAGAGTTCATTAATGAAATAATAACTTCCAAGACTCAAGAAAACTCCTGGGTTATCTCCCAACAAGTACTTTTCTTTAACGCCTTTAAGTTAGGCATGATAGTTTGAAAAGATGCTCACATAAGAAATATGAATTGAAGTAAAAGACAGCATCAAGAAGCAAATTCAAAACACATTTAAGTCTAACTCACTTCCTATGCATAGGAATCTTGTAAGAAAATAAATCAAAGAAGCACAAAGCAACAAGCATAGGAAAGCAAAACAAGTGCAACTTCAAGATTTTCAACATAAAGAGGGGAAACTTAATATTGTTGAGATACATAAGACCATGTTTCCCTCTCTCATAATAACTTTCAGTAGCATCATGAATAAACTCAACAATATAACTATCACATAAAGCATGCTTTTCATGATCCACAAACACATAATTTCTATCAAGCTCAGAAATAGTGGGATTAAAACCTTCAAACCCACTTTTAACAATTTTATAACAATAAGACTAATCATTCAATATAGGACCATCATCTAGAGCTTTATCATAAACATTTTCTAAGCAAAACTCTTTAGTACCATGCGTTTCAAAGTTAGGCACAAATCTAGGATTATCATAAATAACATGAGCATAAATATTATCACAAGTTTTACCTATAGCAAATATTGAAGGGAATATGCCCTGAGAGGCAATAATAAAGTGGTTATTATGTATATTCCAAGTATATGATAGATGTTTATTTTGCATGCTATAACTGTATTAATACGGAAACATTAATACATGTGTGTTTAATAAACAAACATAATGTTCCTAGTTATGCCTCTCTTATAAACTAGCTCGTCGATTAACAAGATGATCAAGATTTCCTGATCATGGACATTGGATGTTGTTAATAACAAGGTCACAACATTATTGGAATGGTGTGATGAACATTCATCTGAAGTATAGCATTACAATCAAAGTCATTGAGTTTATATTGCTATAACATCATACGAAGTGATCCTAATCCTTAGACCATGAGATCATGTCAATCACTAACACTGGAAGAGTATCTTGATAACATCAAACGTCACACCATAACAGGGTGATTATAAAGATGGGTTTAGTACCACTAAAGTGTTATGTTGAGGCCCATGGATCGAGAGTAGAATTTGTTCATCCCTATGACGAATAGATATGCTCTGGGCCCTCTCGGTGATATCACATTGATTAGCTTGCAAGCAAGTGATTTGATCACTAGAATGTTATATCACGGGAACGAGAAAAGAGTACATGTCAGTAACGAGATCAAACTAGGTATGGAGATACCGATGATCGAATCTCGGACATGTAATATATCGGGAGACAAAGGGATTAAGATACTAGCATAAAAGGTTCTCACGATCACAAGAAAGTCATCGTTGAATGTGTGGGAGTCAATATGGATCTCCAGGTCCCGCTTCTGATTATTGATCTGAGAGGGGTCTCGATCATGTCCGCATTATTCGCGAATCGTAGGGTGACACACTTAAGAGACACCGACACCATTTGGAGCAAATAGTTTCATGCTAAAAAGAATAACAAAGTGCAGGAATTTATTTCACTAGATACCGAAACTGGTTTCGGGTGAAATTGCAGAAAGTGTTTCTGCATGTGAAATGAAATACTAGCAAGGGGTTATATGTGAATTTTTGTCATTAAAGTATTGACAAAATTCTGAATAAATAAAAGGAGTTTTGTTTAATGAGAGTTTACATTAAATTTGGTGGAAATTTAATGGGAATTTGAGTGGGATTTTGAGTGGAGAAAATTGAAGGGGCATTTTGTGAGTGGAGCTTCCACCCACATGAATGAAGGAGGGGAGGGGGCAGCCCCCATGGCCAGCGGCCACCCCCTTGGGTTCCCCCTCCGCACTTCTCACTCACACCTCCTCGTGAAGGATCTCTCTCCCCCTCTAGTATTTATCCCCCATGGTCTCGGACTAGCGAGATACATGTTCCCGGTGGCTATTTGGCAAGAAAGAGTTATGCTTCCGCTGTATCGCTGGAGCGAGGAGGCGGAGGTTTCTCGGTGCCTCGGACGTGTGTGCGATCACGGATGCGTCGTTGATTTGCGGCGCTAGGACTTCCTCTCGATCTTGAGATCCGCAAGAGATCGTCTACATCAACCATGAGTTCAACCTCGTTAAGCTTTGTCGGTCTTCAAGGGTATGTTCTCTATGGATGTATATCCGCCCGTTGCTTGTATCTACTAGATAGATCTTGGTACATAGTTATTCCCATCGTAGGAAATTTTTGTTTTCTATGCTGCGAACCCTACAGTGGTATCAGAGCCGGATCTATGCATAGATGCTTTGCACGGGTAGTACACATATGAGTATGTGGGCAATGATGATCATGTTATTGCTTCTTAGTTGTACTTTGGATATTGGTGGCATAGTGGGATGAAGCGGCCCGGACAAACTTTACATGTCCTCGCACATGAGACATGTTCCACGTTTGACATGCAACTAGTTTTGCATAAGTGGCTAGCGGGTGTTTGTCTCTCCTACTATAGTCAATATCTAATTTGCAACTAGTTTGACATGCAACTAGTTGTCAAAAATTTGGTTATCCTCGTTGTGGTTCATGTTCGTAGGTAAGGACGATTATATCTTCGAAAGCCCTAAGACACGTAAAACTTGCAATGGATAAATTAGAGGCGTCTAGTTTAGATTGTTGTTGGGCTAGTATCATGATATGGTAATGTTGTAAGTAGAAGTATAAGTCGATACTCTTACAATACACATAACGTGTAAGTTCCATAGACCTTGGCCTTACACATAAAGGTATGATGAGGATCATACCACGATGCACATGATGGAGATCAAGTGCAAGAACCATATCATTCCACTTATTAACAAGTGATGTTTATTGCATCTTATATTGCTTGTTTGGCAGTTTATTAGCATAATAAGATGATCCCTCATTTAGATATCAAGATAAAAATGTGTTCTTCCTTAAGTATGCACTGATTATGTTTCGTCGCTCCAAGACATCACGTGATGATCGGGTGTTCTTGGATCCACGATCATTTTTCGGGTGTAAGACAGTTACACACGCGAATTCTAAGGTTCTTACTTGGTGAGCCTAGCATGTACAAACATGGACTCGGAACACGGACTGACAGGTTAAGCATGAGTCATATGGAAGATACGATGCCCATTTGATGCTCGCCTTTGAAGCTACACCGACTCACGTGTTGATCGGACTTGGTGTAGTGGATTTGGTTCATGTAATCACAAAAAAGGCACGAGGGATGTCGTTTTTTAGTAGGAGTTCATTCTTCATTTGGATTAGTTGAACTCAATCTATCATAAACTTAGTCTAAACTTTACAAATTTTGTTGTAGATGGAACCACCTGCTTTTAATTTCAATTTGTTCATGGAGAAAGAGAAACTTGCAACAAACGGTAGCAACTTTACTGACTGGGCCATGAATTTGAGGATTCTCCTCACTGCTTCACAAAATCAATATGTGCTAGAAACGCCGCTAGGCCCCCCACCACTTGATGATGCCCCTGATGAGGAAAAGAACGTCTTTCAGACTCATTAGGAGGACCACAACTTAGTTCATTGCATCATATTGTATGGTCTAGAGCCAGAACTTCGAAAGCGTTTCGAAAATGGCAATGCTTTTGATACAATGGGTGAGTTGAAAATGATTTTCGACACATATGCTGCTGTAGAGAGTTATAATGCTTCAGAAAAGTTCTTTAGTTGCATGATGGAAGAGAACAACTCCGTAAGTGAGCATGTACTCAAGATGTCGGGTTACGCCTATAAGCTTGTGTCCTTGGGAATAACGATTCCCATTGACTTAGGCATCCATCGTGTTCTCCAGTCTCTGTCACCTAGCTATAAGAGTTTCGTGATGAACTATAACATGCAAGGCATGAAGACGTCTCTCCCCGAGCTTCTGTCAATGCTTAAAACTGCAGAAGTGGAGATCAAGAAGGAACATCAAGTGTTGATGATCAATAAGACCACTGGTTTCAAGAAAGACAAGAGTGGTAAACAGAAGGGAAAGAAGGGTGGCAAGCCGGTTGCCGTGCCTGAAAAGAAACCCCGAGTTGGCCCTAAGTCTGATACTGAGTGCTATTATTGCAAGGGGACTGGCCATTGGAAGCGCAACTGCCCCAAGTATTTGGCAGACAAGAAGGTCGTCAAGGAAAATAAAGGTATATATGATATACATGTTATTGATGTGTACTTGACTAGTACTCGCAGTAGCACCTAGGTATTTGATACTTGTTCAGTTGCTTGTTGATACGTCCAAAACGTATCTACTTTCCCGAACACTTTTTCTATTGTTTCTCCTCTAAACTTGTGTGATTTGGATACAACTAACACAGACTGACGCTGTTTTCAGCAGAATTACCTTGGTGTCTAGTTTTTGTGCAGAAAATCAATTATCAAGAAAAATCCCGAAAAATATGCCAAAAATCCTATTTCACCAGAAGATCCACGGAGCCAGAGTACAAGACGGAGTGGAGGCCTAGGGGGCCCACACCAGGCAGCGCTGGCCGCACCCTAGGGTGCACCCTCGGCCTCCCTTTGCGCCTATAAGTTGCCTCTTGACCTAAAAACCAAGGGGGGTTCGTCGTTTTTCTAAAAAGAGTTCCGCTGCGCCACCACCACTAGAGACCAAGATTCGGAACCAGAAACTCTGTTCTGGCACCCTGATGGGACGGGGAATTTGGGGAGGATCATTGCCATCGTCATCACCAACGCCTCTCCATCAACCATTAATGTTTCCCTCATCCATGAGTGAGTAATCCCCCGCTGTAGGCTATGGTCATGATAGGGATTGGATGAGTTCTATCATGTAATTGAATGAGATTGTTAGGGCATAGTGCCTAGTATATCTATTAGTGCTATTTGACTTTGTTGCAACTTGTTGTGCTTAATGCTTGTCACTAGGGCCCGAGTGCCATGATCTCAGATATGAGCTTATTATTGAATCATTATAATAGTATTGTTTGTGGTCTTATCTGCAAGTTGTGTACACATATCATTGTCCGGATCCAAAGGCCCCAAAGTGACAGAAATTGGGACAACCGGAGGTGATGGATATGGTGTGAGGATCACATGTGTTCATGGAGTGTTCATGGAGTGTTAATGCTTTGCTCTGGTGCTTTATTAAAAGGAGCACCTTAATTGCCAGTAGTTCCCTAGAGGCCCCGCTGCAACGGTCTGGCTAGATAGAAGATGTTGTGCAAGTTCTCATTGCGAGCATGTATGACTATATATGGAGCACATGCCTAGGATTGTTTAGTACTTGGATGCTTATTCTTATTTATCTGCAATGCCCTAGATCTTGAAGTTACATGTTTAGACTTGTTCATGCAATGCCCGTCCATTGATACGTTGGAAACGTATCTATAGTTTTTGATGCTCCATGCTTGTTTTGTATCTACTTTGCTTTGCTTGTCTACACTTTGAGGTGCTTTTTACATGTTTTCTGGTACTAACCTATTAACAAGTTGCAACAGTGTCAGTTGCCTGTTTTCTGCTGTTTTTTGTTTCAAAAAAGTTAGTAAAGAAATATTCTCGGAATTGTATGGGACAAAGGTCAAAGTCAATTACTTTCCATGGGGAACAAGAAGTCCAGAGGAGAGCCGGAGGGGCCGGACATGGGGTTCAGACCCACACCAGGCGCGCGGGAAGGTGGGTGTGCACCTGGCTAGGGTTTGGTGGCCCTGTCCGCCTCCCGATCTCGCCCCTTCGCCTATAAGAAGCCCCCGATGCAGAAACCCTGAGTACCAATCAGAAATCCATGAAACCGTCTGTAGCCGCCGCCACCATCGTCCCTAGATCGGGGGGATCTGAAGTTCTTCCCGGCATCCTGCCAGAGGGGGGATCATCCCGGAGGCCTTCTCTCTGGTATGATGTGTGAGTAGTTCCACCTTGGACTATGGGTCCATGTAGTAGATAGATGGTTGTATCTCCTCCTTTGTGCTTTCATGTATAGATCTTGTGAGCTTCGTTCATGATCAAGATCTAATCTATTTTTAATCATGGATGTTGTGTTTGTGGGGATCCGATGGATATTGAGATTATTATGTTGGTTTGATTAATGGTTTTATATTTATGATTCTATCATGTCTGTGTTGTTTGTGATCTTGCATGCTCTCCGTTGCTAGTGGTTATCTTGGTCAAGTAGTTGCTAGTGACTCCAAGAGGGGGTATTTATGCTCGATAGTGGGTTCATGCCTCTAGTTTCCAAGGGAAGTGACAATAATCTCTTCGGTTGTAGATGTGTTGTTGCTACTAGGAAGAAAACAATGGTCTCTTGTTCATGGAACATGTGGACTGTTTACCTTACACACTTTGCTTAAAGCAGTTGTCTGTTGCTTGCAACTTAATACTGGAGGGGATTCGGATGATAACCTGAAGGTGGACATCTAGTCATAGATGCAGCTGGATGGCGGTCTATGTATATTGTTGTATTGCCCAATCAACCTCATAGGATCTTTCTGGCTAGTAATTGCATTGTTATGCCTTGCTCAGTTCCTGTCAATTGCCCCGCTGTAATTTGTTTACCCTTCATGCCATGTTGTTTATATAAGGAGAGCACCTCTATTGAACTATGGACCCCGGTCCAATCTTTATCATTGATACATCTTCCACTGTTACCTGTTTACTTGTTGCAAACCATTACCTTCCACACCATACGTTTAATCATTTGTTACAACAAACGGGTGAGCTTGACAACCTCACTGATTCGTTGGGGCAAAGTCTTGAGTTTGTGTTGTGCAGGTCTCCACGTTGCTAGCAACACCTGTGTGACGTTTCCTTCCTCCTACTGGTTCGATAACCTCGGTTTCTTACTGAGGGAAACTTGCTGCTGTGTTGCTTCATACCTTTCTCTTGGGGTTTCCAACAAAGCGTTCCATGACAAGTACTGGGCGCCATCATCCATCCATCCCTATGCCTACCGCACTCGAATCCTACTATTTACTGTTACTGTCACTATTGCTCTTGTTCCACTATTGCTGTTGCTTTGCTGTTGCTACTACAAACTGTTGCTACTGATAAACTTCTGTGAGCAAGATATATTTCCAGGTGCAGCTGAATTGACAACTCAGTTATTAAGGCTTGCAAGTATTCTTTGTCCCCTTGTGTCGAATCAATAAATTGGGTAATACTACCCTCAAAGACTGTTGCGATCCCCTATACTTGTGGGTCATCAAGACTATTTTTTGGCGCCGTTGCCGGGGAGCATAGCTTTATTTGTAAGTTCACTTGGATCTATTATTGTTCATTGCTACTCCTTTCATCATGGGGAAGTCTCGTGATGGAAAGTTTCCTATTTTACCATCCACTACAAGAAGAGGTACAGTCCTAAACACCTATGTTGCTCTTGATTCATCGTGTGTTATAAGTAAGCTTGTTACACCACCACCACATACATATGCTACACACACTGCTACCACTGCTGAGTCTGAAACTGCTTTTGATACTCATGCTGTTACTTCTACCGTGCTTGATGCGAGTGGTTCATTAGGTCCTTTCCTAGATGCTACTATGTCTAGTCTAGGAAATACTGAAACTCCTAGTGAATACACTGTTACACCTGTTAGCTCACCCGAGTCTAGAGAGAGTTATGATATTAATGATGGTTACATTGAGTTCACTGATGATTTTGTTGAAGAGTGCCGAAACACACATGGTACTAGTGCTATTAAGAGTCTCCTTGCGAGACACACCATTATTCCTAAGCTATCCTCTGATCCTAAGTTTGCCACCTCTCCCATAGATATTAAAGATAAAGATTATGATTTCTCTCTTGATTTATCTTATTTAGATATTATTGAGAAAGAACCTTTCTGTGGGACTGAGAGTGAGAGTGTTGTGGCTCATATGAATGAGCTTTCTACTATGAGTGCTTTATTCTCTGATGATTTTAATATGTGCAAGTACTTTGTTACTAAGATCTTCCATTTTCACTAAAAGGAGAAGCTAGGGCTTGGTTTGATAGATTACCTCCTGGTTCCATTGATAGTCCTAATTGTTTGATTGATTCTTTTGTAAGATCCCTCCCCTTTATAAAGGTAAGGATCCCTGTGATTGCAATGCTAGTATCTGTATCAATGCTAGCATCCACAGTTTAAGATGAAGTACACAGAAACAAAGGTCATTATTACATATCATTCTAGAGACAACATAGTCTTTTAGAAACTCCATGGCCACATGCCTAATACAAGAGTTCAAATATATAATAAGATAAATAAGTCTTCATCATCATGTGCCATAGGCAAGCATGTTGAGTGTAGACTCATAACCCCTAATCATCATCAGAATAACCTGCAACATCACAAGTTACAGCCACAGTGGGTTAATACATTGGAATAGTATTGGCAAGTGATACCTTAGTAAAATTTTAGTAGTCTAGATACTATATGCATTTTGGCTAAGTGTAGTTTAGGCTTTCTTTGCTCAAAATAGGTTTTACCTATCAGTTGAAAATTCTAAGTTTTTCTTTGTCAAAACTTTCCCAAGGAAACACCAATAGAAATTAGTGTTCCTTCACCCTGGTTCAACCACAAGCTTTTACTTAGAAATTGGGATGAGGAGATTCTTGATAGCTTCCATGTCTTGATGCTCAAGTTGTCCAATACCAGGGACATGGCTCACTACTTAGATTCTTCCATCTGCATAGGTTGTGCACTTTCCCCACAAGACTTGATTTTCACCAAGACAGGACCTTTCGAAAGCCTTCCCTTAGACCAAATGGACGCGTTCCAACCTATCATCCCACTACCACCAACTGTCCAAATGGCTAAGTTATTGCAACCTATGTGATCCAGGCAGAGCCCATATTGCCATGTGGCTGCAGTAGAAGCTTCTTAACATTTGGCCTCTCAAATCCCTTTGTTCCTGGGTGGCTTTCCACAAGTGAGATACACAAGGTAAACCATAGAAATGGGCCTTGTGTAACCACTCAACATAAACCATTCTTTCCATTCCACCCAGGTGTTTCATTCACTTAGTTCTTTTATTAAGCAAAACATAAGTCCAAAGACTTAGAAATATTTTCTCATAGCATGAATATAATAACCACCCATGGTTGCTACTATCTAGGCTAAGCATGGCATTGATAAGCATCTTAACTTAGAAATTTCTAGCAATTCTACAACTACTAGGATTTCCCAAGCATAGCATATAGATCAAAATATTCATGCAAGTCTAGCAAAATATTTCTAGTGCATAGTTGAAAAACATAGGAATATAATCATGAAGCACCACTTGCCTTGGTATTTTGGGGAGTAGCAACAATCCTCACAATCACAATCACTATTTGCACCAAAATCTACACATAAAATAATGGCACAAAATCACATACACAATATATACAAGCAAAAATACATGAATGTATGCAAAATGCCATGCGATGATTTTCTACACCAAACAAGACAAGTGCATAGTACTGAATCATAAACAAGTCCAAAATAAGCCAAATAAACTTTATTTGAATAACAAAACATTTATCATATAATTACTATACACATATTATGCCTACAATTGTTTCTGTAAAAACAATCATTTTAACAGAGGCAAAACATGAAACACATTGCATAGATGGAAAGTATTTTATCTCATTCCAATGATATAAAATTTGTCAAATTTGGACATGGGAATCAAAAGTTATGAATTTTTCAAGTTTAAACATCTAATAGATCTAAATTCTGGTTTTTATTAAACAGACAGGGCCACGTGGCTGCTTCTCATTGGGTGATAACGGTTCGTGCGGATCGAAAGAGTACAACCGTTAGATCTAATGCGCATCGCACGGTACAGAACAAAACTTACCCCTTCGATTATGAATCTATCGTGACGCTCGGATCTAAATCTAACGGCCTAAACTGACTAACTCAAAACGGGCGGCGACTGGTGGCGGCGTGGTCAGTCAGCGGTGGAGCCGGTTATGCAGGAAGAAAAAAGGGTAGAGGAAAGGCTCACCGAGGTCGTCGCGGCGTGCTGATGCTCAACGATGCCGCAGTTGTCGAAGGGGCGCTCGGGGTCGATGTGGATTGCTCGTCGAAGAAGTTCCTGGTGACGGTGTGCTCGGGCGGACGACGTTGGTGATGCTATAGGGCTCGGAAAGGCAAGAGGGTTAGTCCATTAGATGCGTATGATGACCCTGGTTATGCGTGTGTCCACGAGGGAGAGAGGGGCGGTCGGTATTTACCACTGATAGTCATCGGAGAAGAGGCAGACGGCGACGAAGTATTGCCGATGTCGTAGTCGAGGCTACGGTGCTTGCGCGGGAAAGCCAAGGATGCTGAGAGGTGCAGGGGGCGATGGGGATCACGCTCGCGTGAAGAAAGGCTCGCGGGGCTGAGGGTGCTGGCCGGAATCGGAGTTGGAGCTCGTCGGAGCAGAGGGAGGTCCCGAGAAGATTCCGAGCAGCCTGGTGGCTCTGGTGGAGTGAGGATTGGGGGAAAAGGAGAAGGGAAGTATGGCGATTAAGTACGCGTGGACGTGGGCGGGATTTACTCGAGCATTCAACGGGAATTGAAGCCGCGAAATCATACAGGAAACGGCCAGAGGAATTAGGGGGAGGAACTGGTCACTGGGGTGGAGACGACGACTGACGCGTGGGCCGTTGTTGTCAGCGAGAGAAAAGGAGAGGAGGTGGGGGCCAGATGTCAGTGAGGGGGCGGGTCGAACAAACAGTGCGAATCGTTTTCCTCGCGGGAGAGGATGCTGGTCTAAATGGGCTAAGCGGCTGAGTTGGGCCAGATTGGCTGGTCTGTTTTATTTTTTCTCCTTTATTCTTTTTCCTTTTTCTGAATGGATTTCTGGTTTGAATTTGAAAGCTCAATTCAAATCTGTTTTAAATGAAACCTTCTCCAAACAAGAGTTTGCTGATCCTTGTCTCCTAGGAGGTGTAACACAACTGTTCTGTAACACCCCGGTTCTGAAAAGACCGTGGCCTCTATGTGACATGCCAATCCCTGGATCGGTTCATTGGCCCACAATAGAGTAAGATAGATAACATAGCAAAATAACCGTGTATCATGAACTACAAATATCCAGAGTACCATTATTACAATAAAATCTTAGCATAAAGCTAGCTCAAATTATTCAGGTAGCAACATAAACATGTAAATCCTCCATTCTTCAAATTGCCCACAAGTGAACAAGTGCCGAGTGGAGTACCATGGCCTATAATGATCATTCAGAATCGGAATAACCTGCAACATGAAACGTAGCAGCCCCGAAGGGTCAATACATGGAATGTATGGCAAGTAGAGCTAGTAATGGAGACAATAGTACTAAAACCTACATGCATATTTAGCAAGTGAAGCTGTGTCTGGCTTGCATTTGCAAATACATTTGTCCTACTTTCATAAATAGTTTTTGACTTTCTTTGAAAAGATCCCAATTAAGTTAACCCAACAAAATTAAAGCAATTATGAAATTAGAATGAGCGAGAAACATGTCATGGAATCAACATCTAGCAACTCAGTTGTCCATAACCGGGGACACGGCTAATCGATTAGATTATACACTCTGCAGAGGTTAGTACACTTTACCCATGTGACTTGGCCAGCCCAGCTCGTACCATCACTCTCATTTTGGGTGATGATAGGGAGAAGACCAAGAAGAGACTGTTCGGGAAGTAGCTCCTCAAGCCCGACGCGCACCGGTCCAACCTACCAAAATTCTACATCTCTGGATACGCGGGTTCGAGTTACCACAACCTACTAAGTCCAACCAACTGCCCATTTCATTATTGGCACATGGTTGTACACGTAAGCTACACAATAAAGAAGCCAATCATTCTCTCTTGATACTTGGGTGCCTTTCCGCAATGAAACCACCAAAAATTATCAATACCATCGCACCTAGGGGGTTCATTGATTAAGTTGTTTTAGTTTTCACAAACCATTACTTTGAGAAAACAAGTAACATGATGTAACCCAGCCCTCGTTCAAAAAGCATGGCTAAGCACATCTACCAACGGCGGTTCATCTACAAAGAGGGTCCTACCACATAATAGGACATAGCATAGCGATAGTATCATCCTACACATGCATCTAGCGACAATGCATAGAAAATATTAGGACGATATTCATGAACAAAGTAGCATCTACTTGCCTTGGTTGTAGCGGTCTGGAGCACAATCCTCACACGAGCAAGCGTTGCACTCAACACAATCTACACGACACAATTGCATTCATAAACAAACAATGCACAAGCATATGCAACAAAGATGATGCATGAATGCAAGAACGACAAGTGAATTGGTGCTACAACTGCACCACAATATCCTATAACATAACACTACCGATTGCATGCATGGAAAATAGTTTTAGCGCTAGGAAAACTACTAGACAAAAGTAATGCTCCAACTAGAGATAGAACTTAAATAATTCACTACCGGTAGAATACTGTTCGTAAAATCGTGGGAAAATTCTACCGCATAGGCATCGCTGGAAAGAAACAGTACCAACTGGAATTACTCAAAAAGGAGTTATAAAACTTCCCGAGTAATTAAAACACTGCAGAAAGCCATTAGACAAATACTGCAGAAGTTTTTTACTGTAAGCCTACCTTTTTAATTCACGAGGAGATTCCCCTCGTTCACACGAGTTCAGGGACATATCATACGCGATTTTTGGAGCTACGGGTCTTTTTCTACGAATTTATTACTCCGAAAAGGCCACTAACTAGTTTGATTAAACTGTACTAAACCTGGCAGTAAAAGTCTGAACCAAAGGTACAGCGAGATTCTACACGACTCACTGAACTCGTACATATTTTATTTGCAATTTTTGGCCAAGCGGTTTAATTTCTACGCAATTTACAATATTCTACCGAAATCAGCCAACTAAAAGGATTAACGAAATTGACCAGTCAATTGTGTCTGTTGACTGGTCAAAGCGTCTGCTGACTGGGCGCTGACTGGGCGTCTGACTAGTCAATGCCTGAGTCTAACCGGTCAACTAACGATCTAAGCCGTTGATCTGAGATCTGACGGTGGCTGCTGTCTTACCGGAAACGGACGGCGAAACGGACTCCGGAAGATGCGGCGAGCTCCGGACGGCGGTGGCGATCACTTCCGGCGACGAGGTTTTTCCTGCACGGACGTACACGGTCAATGGACGGGTCCGAGAAAACAATCGCGCGCACGAGGAGTCGGCGCGTACGCGCATGTATGCTTGCATGCACGCATGCGATGCGCTGGCGAAGCGCGAAGCTTGGCACGCAGCGGCAGCGGCAGCGGGCTGCTGTGAGGCGGCGGCAGCTGCGGCGCGGCGGCAAGCGGCGGCGGCGCGGCGCGACGGCGATAAGCGGCGGCGGGTGGCGGCCAGCGCATGCGAGTGGCAAAGCGCTGGGGTGGTGCGGCGGCGTGGCCAGATGGCGCGGCGTCGCGGCAGCGGCAGTGATGATGGCGCGAGGCGCCAGGTGATGATGGCGGCGCGGCCAAAGCGGCGGCGGCGGAATGGAGAGAGCGGCGGCGCACTGGCGGCGATGGTGGCGGTGGTCGGCGGCGGCTAAGCGGGCGGCATCGGCGAACAGAGAGAGGCGGCGAGGCGGCACCGGCGTCGGGCGGCGGCGGCGGCGGCGTCGCCTCGGGCGGCGTCTTGGACGAGGAGGAGAAGGTGGCGGGGTCGAGGGCTAGGAGTTGGGCACGGAAATCGAGTGCAGGCGGGGCCCTCTTTAAATAGTCCTGCGCGCGAGTTCTAAACTGAAACGGCCCGGAAACTGACTACAACTCGGAAATCGGTCCAGATTTCGGACCGTTTTTCGGCGGTTCACTAAAACGTCCGAGGCTTTTGCATACGAACTCCGATTGGAGCGATTCTCGCGCCTACGGGTTCGTATCGTCGAGGGGAACAACCTTTCGTCAAGGTTTGCGCAAAAACTCGAACCTACAGGGGTGTTTGTCGCAAGTCCTTCTAAAGCCTCCCGCAGGAAACTCGTATCGAAACAAAATAGGGTTTTGATGGTGGCGTCTCGCCGAACCTTTCTACTCGACGGTTTTGCATGGTAAAATATGATGCAATGATATGAATGATATGCAAGACCAAAACTAAAATTTGGGATGTGACAAGACTAACCCCCTTAAGATGAATCTCGTCCTCGAGATTCGGCGCGGCTAGCAAATAGGTGTGGATAGTCCTCTCGGATGTCATCCTCACGCTCCCAAGTGGCTTCCTCTTCCGTGTGGTGGCTCCACTGCACCTTGCAAAACCTGATCGTCTATGTACGGGTAATCCTTTCTGCTGTCTCCAGAATCTTGAACGGTTTCTCCTCATAGGTCAAGTCATTCTCCAGCTGAACCTCCTCTAACGGTACTGTGTCTCTTAATGGTGTATCCACCATCTCCGGATGGCACTTCTTCAGCTGGGATACGTGGAACACATTGTGAACAATGAAAGAGCTTCCGCAACTCAAGCGATAAGCAACTTCTCCTTTGCGTGCTAAGACCCGATACGGTCCAATGAATCGAGGTGCCAGCTTACCCTTAATTCCAAATCTCTTGATTCCACGAAGCGGCGATACTCTGAGGTATGCTCTACCACCTATCTCATACACCACTTCCTTGCGCTTGGCGTCAGCGTAGCTCTTCTGCCTTGATTGTGCTACCTTCAGCCTATCCCTAATCAAGGCGACCTTCTCCTCAGCGTCCTTGATCAAATCAGGTCCAAACAACTGACGTTCTCCTACTCCATCCCATAGTAATGTTGTTCGGTACCGTTTCCCATATAGCACATCGAACGGTGATGTCTTGATGCTGGTTTGATAGCTGTTGTTGTAGGAAAACTCCGCATACGGCAAATTCTCATCCCAACTAGAACCATGAGCCAAAGCGCAAGCTCTCAGCATGTCCTCTAAAATCTGATTCACCCTCTCGGTCTGTCCATCGGTCTGTGGGTGAAACGTTGTGCTAAACTCTAATCTAGTACCAAGTGACTCGTGTAGCTGGCGCCAGAAGTGTGAGGTAAATTGGGTGCCTCTATCAGATACGATACTCTTGGGAACTCCATGTAGGCACACAATCTTGTCCATGTAAATCTTGGCCAACTTTGCACTTGTATAGGTCGTCTTTACCGGTATAAAGTGGGCTACCTTGGTTAAATGGTCGACCACTACCCAAATAGAGTCATATCCTGACCTGGTCCTGGGCAATCCTGTGATAAAGTCCATTCCCACTCTATCCCATTTCCAATCCGGCACAGGCAATGGCTGTAGCAATCCTACTGGCTTCTGGTGTTCTGCCTTCACTCAGCTACATACATCTCATAGGGCGATATGCTCTGCGATGTCTCCCTTCATGTTGTTCCACCAGAATCTGTCCTTTAGGTCCATATACATCTTCGTATTGCCCGGATGTATGGAATATGGCGAGTCATGAGCTTCCTGCAGAATCAACTTCCTTATCTCGGGATCGTTGGGAATGCACAAACGATCTCCGTACCATAGGGTTCCTTGCTCATCCTCGCGGAATTCCCTTGCTCGACCTTCCTTCATCTTTTCCTTAACTTCATCTATTTCCTTGTCTCCTATCTGAGCCTTTATGATCCTATCCTGTAGCGTTGGTTGTACTTCCATTGTTGCTAAGTATCCTTCAGATACTACCTCTAGTCTAAGGTCCTTGAACTGCTTGCACAAATCCTCAGGCAATTCACCAATTTTCAATCCATTGGCATAAACCTTCCGGCTCAGAGCATCTGCTACTACATTGGCTTTTCCTGGGTGGTATTGTAGATTCATATCATAATCCTTGATAAGTTCCAACCATCTCCTTTGTCTCATGTTCAACTCCTTCTGTGTAAATATGTACTTCAGGCTCTTGTGGTCGGTGTACACATCACAGTGTTTTCCCATTAAGTAATGTCTCCATACCTTGAGCGCATGAACCACTGACGCTAACTCCAAGTCGTGTGTGGGGTAATTCCGCTCATGGTGCTTGAGTTGTCGTGAGGCGTATGACACTACTCTCCCATCTTGCATCAGCACACTCCCAAGTCCCTGTCGAGAAGCATCACAGTACACTTGGAAATCCTTCTGAAGATCTGGTAAACACAGAATAGGCGCGGTCACTAGTCGACGCTTCAGTTCCTGAAAGCTGGCTTCACATACGTCTGACCATTCAAACTTCCTCTCCTTCTTCAGAAGTTCAGTCATCGGCTTTGCAATCTTGGAAAAGTTTTCAATGAACCTCCTGTAATATCCAGCAAGTCCCAAAAAGCTTCGAATCTCTCCTGCATTCTTGGGTGCTTCCCACTCAGTTACTGCAGTCACTTTGTTTGGATCAACAACAATTCCTTCTCCTGACACTACGTGTCCAAGAAACCCAACGGTGTTAAGCCAGAATTCACACTTGCTGAATTTGGCATACAGCTTGTGTTCCCTCAGCTTCTCCATAATCATCCTCAGATGTTTCTCATGCTCGGCATCATCCTTGGAATATATCAGTATGTCATCAATAAACACCACCACGAACTTGTCCAAGTACTCCATAAATACCTTGTTCATCATGGTCATGAAGTATGCCGGGGCATTCGTTAGTCCAAACGACATAACTGTATACTCATATAAACCATACCTAGTGGTGAAGGCGGTTTTTGGTACATCCTCCTCCTGGATCTTCAATTGAAAGTAGCCAGATCGCAGATCGATCTTGCTGAATACCTTCGCTCCTTCCAGTTGATCAAACAAATCATTTATGTTCGGCAGAGGGTACTCGTTCTTGATGGTTACTTCATTCAGCGAGCGATAGTCTACCACTAATCTCTTGGTGCTGTCTTTCTTCTCCACAAACAGAATAGGTGCTCCCCATGACGACGAACTAGGCTGAATGAATCCCTTTTACAGCTGCTCCTTCAACTGCTTTTTCAATTCCTTCAGCTCATCCACATCCATCTTATATGGTTTCTTTGCTATTGGTCCTGTTCCCGGCATCAGGTCGATAAGAAAATCTACATCCTGTGTGGCATCCACAGCAGCTCTTCCGGAAACACGTCGGGGTAATCCCTAATCACTGGCACAGTATCCATGCTAACCCCCTTAAGAGAATTCAACTTACACCTTCTCGATCGTGCAGCCGACTTGAATGTAATCCTCTTACCATCCGGGGTTTTGAGTGAAACAGCTCGCTGTGCACAATATATGTGTCCCCCATGCATAGACATCCAATCCATACCCAGAATAACGTCTAATCCCTGTGAATCCAACACTACCAAATGTGCAATGAAGTTGTGTGTTCCAATCCTCACAGTTAAATCGCGGCATCCCGCGCTAGCTATCATATCTCCTCCAGGTGAACTCACTCTAATAGACCTTTTCATAGAATCAGTAGGTAACTTATACTTATCCACAAATGCCCTTGATATAAATGAATGCGATGCACCAGTATCGAAAATTATAAGTGCGGGTAAGTGTTGATTGGGAACTTACCAATCACAAGGTCAGGCTCATCTGGAATCTCCTTCACATTCATGTGGTTCACTATGGCCTTCTCATTGTTGATTGGCTTCGGTCCTTTCCTCTCCGGACAGTTGTCAGCATAGTGTCCCTTCTGTTTGCACTTGAAGCACGTCACCTCACTCAGATCCTTCTTCACAAAGCTGCGATCACGGTTGCGGTCATGTCCACCGTGTCCTCCAGAGTGGTGAGAGTGTCCTCCCTTGTGGCTGTGGTGGTTGCTCCTATGGTTGTCATGACGATGTCCATCGCCTCCATGGTGGTGGCGGTCATGGCTCCCATGGTCACTCCCTCCATGCTTGGAGTATCCATCATACGAAGTGCGAGACTTGTGGTGTGAACCAGAGTGGTGATTGTTGTTCTTTCTCTTGCGGTTCTCCACCTGCTTGTGCTTCCCTTCCAAGATCCTGGCCTTGTCCATAAGCTCCTGGAAAGTGGGGCAATAAACCACCAGTAGATGTACTGAAAGCTCATCACTGAGGCCATCCAGGAATCTCTCCCTCCTTTTGGCATCAGTGTTAACATCCTCAGGTGCATAACGGGACAGGTTGTTGAACTCCTCAATGTACTCGGCCACGGTGCGATTGGTTTGGCGCAAGTTGCGGAACTCCTTCCTCTTCAGGCTCAGAACTCCTGAAGACACGTGGTTGGTCCTGAAACCTTCCTCAAACATTGCCCAAGTCACGGTATCCAGCGGGTGGGTGATCTGAAATGTGTCCCACCAAGAAGCGGCTGGTCCCTCCAGTAGGTGAGCGGCAAACCTCACCTTCTCAGCATCAGTGCATCCGACAGTTACCAGATCCTTGTTGACTGAACGCAACCAGTCGAGAGCAACCATTGGTTCCGTTGCAGTAGAGAACTTAGCTGGCCTTAACCTCAGAAATCTGGTGAGAGCATCTCCCCGAGGCTGATTGTTTCCATTATTGTTGTTCTGATTCGCCATGAACTGGTCATCACTTGGGTCAGCTGTGCCTGAGCGTCCATGAGCTGCTCCATCTCAGTGGGTTGGCGGCGAGGAGGCATCTGCGGTTCAGCATAGGTAAGTTTAGAAAGAATCAACTACGATAATAGGATTCTACCCATGCATATGATCAATCAACAACAAACAATAGCAGACAATCACAAGCAAGCAACACATCACCAAACAAGCGATCCAGCAACATCCCAGGTGTTATCCTAGCATTATATACCTACTGAAATAGTTTTGCAAGAGTTGTCAATGGTTAACTAAACAATAGATCAACTAAACAACCAAAACAGCAATCTGCTAGAACAGTCCAGCAGCGTTCACGGATTTTTACGCCTGACTTAAACTCGTCATAAAATTTAGCTGATTTTGTGCATATATCACAGAGAGTTTCGCATCATCCCAATTTTTTTCAGATTTTTCGGAGTTACCAGAAAAATATGAAAAATCGTGCAGTACTGCTGTATCAGCAGAAAAACTGCAGCGAAAATAACATAGATGATAACCAAATTGCCATAACTCTTCATTAAAATTCGCACAAATAAATCCTGGGATATTGGAGTACACAAATAAGCAACTAATCACTCTTAAACTAACACGAACTAAGCTTCACATCGATTGAGACTAGTCCTAACGAATTCGCCTAACGTGGACTAATTGGTGGACTTCTATCTATTTCTTGAAGAGATTGAGGTAGGTCTTTGCGGTCATGCGTTGGCGCTTCGGCTCGAGGTACAACCATGGCGGCGGAGTGTACACCTCTCCTGAACCATCACTTGAAACTTCAAACTCCACCTCCTCTGGATCCTCCTCTTCTTCTTCATCCTCAGCTGCAACTGCAACAACTTCATCTCCTCCACCATCATCGTCTCCATCATCATCATCCTCGTCCTCATCATCCCCATTGTTGCCATCATCTCCATTGTCATCATTAGAGGGTGGATTCAGCTGTGCTTGGAGAGCGGCAATCTGGGCTGTCATAGCTTCAATGGTTTGATCCCTTTTCTGGACGGTCCCTTGCAACTGTTGTATGTTCTGGGTGTTCTCCTGCACAGTACCATGAAGATGAGCTATGATTTCATCTCTGGCTATCAGGGCATTCTCCAGAACTCCCACGGCTTCATGCAAAGTGTCAATCTCCTGTCCTTGGACCACCATTCCATTGCTAGTAAAATCTGCAATCTCCTTTATCATGCTCACCTTCTCTGCTAGAGCTCCATTCTCTCTTTCCATGTCCTCTATGTGTCTTCGACGGGGCGGCATGTTGTTCCTGTCGCCCGGGGTAACCACAATGTTCCCATCTTCATCACGCCTTCCATAGTCACGGTAGGGTGAATCTTGAGCGGTGTGTCGGACATAGTGGCCTTTGGCGAGACAGGGCTTCATGTATGGCCAAGTTGATTCCAAGTCCCCAGTTGCAGTATGTCTTGGTGTAGACCAAGTGCGCGGGGTTTGGCAAGGCGGCATCTCTGAATATGAAGGTAGTGATCTCCCATGCATCCTCTCCATATCCATAGGTGTACATCCTTCTTCCCTTGAACATGGGCAGTGGCAATCCCAATGACTGCGAGAGCTGAGCTAACTGCCTTGCAAAGGGCCTTGGTGACTCCATGGTTACATACTCAGTCCTGACGTCTCCCATCTATCAAGTAAAAGAGGAAAGTGTGAGAATAGCATATGGTAAGAATTTACGAGGGTGAAAGGCATAAGAGGAAAGACAGGGTTAATATAGGCTTAATAATTCTACGGCTTCCTAATCCAATCCTAGGTCACGATCCTACAGTCGACACACGGGCTCTGATACCATCCTGTAACACCCCGGTTCTGAAAAGACCGTGGCCTCTATGTGACATGCCAATCCCTGGATCGGTTCATTGGCCCACAATAGAGTAAGATAGATAACATAGCAAAATAACCGTGTATCATGAACTACAAAGATCCAGAGTACCATTATTACAATAAAAGCTTAGCATAAAGCTAGCTCAAATTATTCAGGTAGCAACATAAACATGTAAATCCTCCATTCTTCAAATTGCCCACAAGTGAACAAGTGCCGAGTGGAGTACCGTGGCCTATAATGATCATTCAGAATCGGAATAACCTGCAACATGAAACGTAGCAGCCCCGAAGGGTCAATACATGGAATGTATGGCAAGTAGAGCTAGTAATGGAGACAATAGTACTAACACCTACATGCATATTTGGCAAGTGGAGCTATGTCTGGCTTGCATTTGCAAATACATTTGTCCTACTTTCATAAACAGTTTTTGACTTTCTTTGAAAAGATCCCAATTAAGTTAACCCAACAATATTAAAGCAATTATGAAATTAGAATGAGCGAGAAACATGTCATGAAATCAATATCTAGCAACTCAGTTGTCCATAACCGGGGACACGGATAATCGATTAGATTATACACTCTGCAGAGGTTAGCACACTTTACCCATGTGACTTGGCCAGCCCAGCTCGTACCATCACTCTCATTTTGGGTGATGATAGGGAGAATACCAAGAAGAGACTGTTTGGGAAGTAGCTCCTCAATCCCGACGCGCACCGGTCCAACCTACCAAAATTCTACATCTCTGGATACGCGGGTTCGAGTTACCACAACCTACTAAGTCCAACCAACCGCCCATTTCATTATTGGCACATGGTTGTACACGTAAGCTACACAATAAAGAAGCCAATCGTTCTCTCTTGATATTTGGGTGCCTTTCCGCAATGAAACCACCAAAAATTATCAATACCATCGCACCCAGAGGGTTCATTGATTAAGTTGTTTTAGTTTTCACAAACCATTACTTTGAGAAAACAAGTAACATGATGTAACCCAGCTCTCGTTCAACAAGCATGGCTAAGCACATCTACCAACGGTGGTTCATCTACAAAGAGGGTCCTACCACATAATAGGACATAGCATAGCGATAGTATCATCCTACGCATGCATCTACAAAATACACGACAATGCATAGAAAATAGTAGGACGATATTCATGAACAAAGTAGCATCTACTTTCCTTGGTTGTAGCGGTCTGGAGCACAATCCTCACACGAGCAAGTGTTGCACTCAACACAATCTACACGACACAATTGCATTCATAAACAAACAATGCACAAGCATATGCAACAAAGATGATGCATGAATGCAAGAACGACAAGTGAATTGGTGCTACAGCTGCACCACAACATCCTATAACATAACACTATCGATTGCATGCATGGAAAATAGTTTTAGCGCTAGGAAAACTACTAGACAAAAGTAATGCTCCAACTAGAGCTAGAAATTAAATAATTCACTACCGGTAGAATACTGTTCGTAAAATCGTGGGAAAATTCTACCGCATAGGCATCGCTGAAAAGAAACAGTACCAACTAGAATTACTCAAAAAGGAGTTATAAAACTTCCCGAGTAATTAAAACACTGCAGAAAGCCATTAGACAAATATTGCAGAATTTTTTACTGTAAGCCTACCTTTTTAATTCACGAGGAGATTCCCCTCGTTCACACGAGTTCAGGGACATATCATACGCGATTTTTGGAGCTACGGGTCTTTTTATACGAATTTATTACTCCGAAAAGGCCACTAACTAGTTTTATTAAACTGTACTAAACCTGGCAGTAAAAGTCTGAACCAAAGGTACAGCGAGATTCTACACGACTCACTGAACTCGTACATATTTTATTTGCAATTTTTGGACAAGCGGTTTAATTTCTACGCAATTTACAAGATTCTACCGAAATCAGCCAACTAAAAGGATTAACGGAATTGACTAGTCAATTGTGTCTGTTGACTGGTCAAAGCGACTGGGCGCTGACTGGGCGTCTGACTAGTCAACGCCTGAGTCTGACCGGTCAACTAACGATCTAAGCCGTTGATCTGAGATCTGACGGTGGCTGCTGTCTTACCGGAAGCAGACGAAAGCGGACTCGGAAGATGCGTCGAGCTCGGACGGTGGCGATCACTTCGGCGGCGGTTTTCCTGCGGACATACGATCAATGGACGGGTCGAAAACAATCGCGCGAGGAGTCGGCAGCATGTATGCTTGCATGCACGCATGCGATAATCTGCTGGCGGCGCCTGTACGGCAGCGGCGGCAGCGGCAAAGCGGCCGCGGCGGCTGCGCGAGGCGGCGGCAGCGGCGCGGCGGCGATCGGCGGCGGCGATAAGCGGCGGTGCTGGCTGGAAGCGGCGCGGGCGGCAGTGCGGCGCGCGGCATGCGAGTGAAGCGGCGGCGGCGTGTGTCGGCGGCGGCGGCGGCGGGCGGCGGCGGCGGCGGCGGAAGCGTCGCGACGACGTCGGTGATGATGGCGGGCGCGGCGGTGATGGCGGCGGCAAGGCGGAGCGGCGTCGGCGGAACGGAGGCGGCGAGGAAAGCGGCGCACTGGCGGCTCTGGCGGTGGTCGGCAGTGGCGTCGGCCAAGCGGGCGGCGTCGGCGGGAGCGGAGGCGGCGAGGGCGGCGATGGCGGCGGGCGGCGGTCGGCGTCTGTGGCTAGAGGAGAAGGTGGCGGGTCGAGGCTAGGAGTTGGGCACGAAATCGATGGCGGGGCCCTCTTTAAATAGTCCTGCGCAAGTTCTAAACTAAACGGCCGAACCGGCTACAACTCGGAAATCGGTCCAGATTTCGGACCGTTTTTCGGCGGTTCACTAAAACGTCCGAGGCTTTTGCATACGAACTCCGATTGGAGCGATTCTCGCGCCTACGGGTTCGTATCGTCGAGGGGAACAACCTTTCGTCAAGGTTTGCGCGAAAACTCGAACCTACAGGGGTGGTTGTCGCAAGTCCTTCTAAAGCCTCCCGCAGGAAACTCGTATCGAAACAAAATAGGGTTTTGATGGTGGCGTCTCGCCGAACCTTTCTACTCGATGGTTTTGCATGGTAAAATATGATGCAATGATATGAATGATATGCAAGACCAAAACTAAAATTTGGGATGTGACATGTTCATACTTGAGGGAAAAACAAAAAGGGTTTGGAAAATAATTTAAACAAGCTTTAGTTAAATATTTATAAGTAGTGATGAAATGGTTTTTAAATCCTAATTTGCTTTTAAAACTTTGACCAAACTTTAGAAGCATCACCCAAGCTCAAGCTCAACATTACTGATCAAAATAGTATCTTTCTTATTAGAAGGTGGCAATAAACCATAGCTTGCTTACATAAAATAATGAGCATCAGATGCTCCTGTTTTTGAAATGGTTTTGAAAAGGAACCCTAACTGATCATGGATGCATGGATGATATGCAATCTTTGAAAACATGATTTTAGGGATGTTACAAATCTAACCTCCTTAAGGTGAATCTCGACCTCGAGATTCGGGTTGGCTAGCAAATAGGTGAGGGTGGTCCTTCCGAAGATCATCTTCTCTTTCCCATGTTGCTTCTTCTTTGGAATAATGGTTCTATTGAACTTTGTAGAATTTGATAGTCTTAGTCCGAGTAACTCTTTCTGCACTCTCAAGAATCTTGATAGGTTTTTCCTCATAAGTGAGGTCACTCTCCAATTGGACCTCTTCCAAAGGTATAGTATCCTTCAAAGAAGTCTCTTCCATTCCTGGATGGCATTTCTTAAGCTAACTCACATGAAACACATTGTGAACGACAGACAATGATTCTGGCAATTCAATCTCATAAGCTACTTCTCCTTTACGACTTAGAATCTTGAATGGTCCAACATATCTTGGGGCCAATCTTCCTTTGACTCCAAATCTCTTCACTCCACGAAGTGGTGACACTCTAAGATAAGCTCTATCACCCACTTCATAGGTGACTTCTCTACGCTTAGGATCTGCGTAGCTCTTCTGTCGGGATTGTGCTATCTTCAATCTGTCCTTAACTAGATTGACTTTCTCTTCAGCCACCTTGATTAGTTCTGGTCCAAACAAACTTCTTTCTCCCACACCATTCCATAGCAATGGGGTGGTACACTTTCTCCCATAGAGAAACTCAAATGGTGCCATCTCAATACTGGCTTGATAGCTGTTATTGTAAGAGAATTCTGTGTAAGGCAGACTTTCATCCCAACTCGCTCCATAGTCTAGGGCACATGCCCTCAATATATCTTCAAGAATCTGGTTGGTCCTTTCTACTTGTCCATCCGTCTGAGGATGAAAAGCAGTGCTGAATTCCAACCTCGTTCCCAATGACTCATGTAATTGCCTCCAAAAATGAGAAGTGAATTGAGTTCCCCTATCTAACACAATACTCTTGGGTACTCCATGCAGACATACAATCCTGCTCATGTAGATCTTTGCTAACTTAGCACTTGTATAGGTTGTCTTCACGGGTATGAAATGAGCCACTTTAGTTAAGCGATCCACTACTACCCAAATAGAATCATATCCTGACCTGGTCCTTGGCAATCCGGTGATGAAATCCATGCCAATCTTGTCCCACTTCCAATCAGGAATAGGTAGTGGTTGTAACAACCCTGCTGGTTTCTAATGTTCCGCTTTCACTCTACTACATACATCACACAAAGCAATATGTTCGGCGATGTCCTTCTTGAGATTATTCCACAAAATATTTCCTTCATATCCATGTACATTTTGGTGTTACCCGGATGAATGGAATACAGTGAGTTGTGTGCTTCTTGTAAAATCACTTTCCGAAGTTCCGGGTCTTGTGGAACACAGATACGTTTTCCATGCCATAAAGTACCCTGTTCATCTTCATGGAATCCTTTGGCTTTTCCCTTGCCAATCTTTTCCTTAATATATTCAATTTCCTTATCTGTCTTTTGGGATTCTTTGATTTTGTCCAACAAAGTGGGTTGAACATCCAATGACATGAGATGTCCTTCAGGCACAATCTCCAATCTGAGATCTCTAAATTGGGAACACAGATCATTTGGCAATTCTCCCTTAGTAAGGCCATTCACAAAAACCTTACGGCTTAGAGCATCCGCTACAACATTTGCTTTACCGGGGTGGTATTGCAAACTTAAGTCATAGTCCTTGATAAGTTCTAGCCATCTTCTTTGTCTCATGTTAATTTCTTTCTGTGTGAAGATATACTTCAAACTTTTGTGATCTGTGAACACTTCACATCGCTTTCCCAAAATATAGTGTCTCCATGTTTTGAGTGCATGGACAACAGAGGCTAACTCTAAATCATGAGTAGGGTAATTTACCTCATGAGTTTTGATTTGTCTCGAGGCATAAGCCACAACTTTACCTTCTTGCATAAGTACTGCACCTAATCCATGATGAGATGCATCACAATACACTTGGAAATCCTTCGCCAAATCCGGCAGACATAAGACTGGTGCTGTCACTAGCCTCTTCTTCAACTCTTGGAAACTGAGTTCACATCCTTCAGACCAAGCAAATTTATTGTCTTTCTTTAGTAACTCTGTCATTGGCTTAGCTATCTTGGAGAAATTCTCAATGAACCTTCTGTAGTATCCTGCCAAGCCAAGGAAACTACGAACCTCTTTTACTGACTTAGGAGATTCCCATTCAGTTACAGCTGAAACCTTAGCAGGATCAACTGCTACACCATCTCCGGACACAACGTGTCCAAGAAATCCAACTTCATTCAACCAAAACTCACACTTGCTGAATTTGGCATACAGCTTATGCTCTCTAAGATTCTCAAGTATCAAACGCAAATGTCCTTCATGCTCTTCCTTGTTCTTGGAGTAGACCAAAATGTCATCGATGAAAACGACAACAAACTTATCAAGGAATTCCATGAATACCTTGTTCATCATATTCATAAAGTATGCTGGTGCATTGGTCAAACCGAAAGGCATCACGGTATACTCATACAATCCATACCTAGTGGTGAAAGCTGTCTTAGGTATGTCTTGTTCTCTTATCTTGAGCTGAAAGTAACCTGATCGGAGATCAATCTTTGAGAACACACAAGCTCCTTCTAACTGATCAAACAAGTCATTGATTCTAGGCAAAGGGTATTTGTTTTTGATAGTCACTTCATTGAGTGAACGGTAATCTATGCATAACCTTTGACTTCTATCTTTCTTTTCTACAAACAAAACTGGTGCTCCCGAAGATGAAGAACTTGGTTGAATAAATCCTTTCTGCAACTGTTCTCCAAGTTGTTTCTTGAGTTTTTTCAACTCATCAACTGACATTTTGTATGGTCTCTTTGCTATTGGTCCAGATCCTGGTAGCAATTCAATAAGAAACTCCACATCTCTATCTGGTGGCATTCCTGGTAATTCTTCCGGAAACACATCCGGATATTCACTCACAATTGGCACACTGTCTATGCTAACCCCCTTAAGAGAATTTAGCTTACTCCCTTTTGATTCAAAGTTAGTCTTCAATCTAATCCTTTTGTTTTCTAGAGTTGTGAGTGTGACAGTATGGTTGGCACAATCTAGCACTCCCTTGTGCTTAGTCATCCAGTCCATTCCCAAAATGACATCCAATCCTTGGGAGTTTAGGATTATTAGATTAACGGGAAACTTATACTTCCCAAACTCTATGACTAGATCATGACATCCTGAGTTCACTATCATTTCTCCGCCAGGAGAACTTACTTTTATAGGACACCCAATAGTTTCTACCGGTAGTTCATTTCTTTCAACAAATGCTCTTCATATGAATGAATGAGATGCACCAGTATCAAAGAGAACAAATGCTGGAACAGAATTGAGTTTGAACTTACCAGCAACAACATCAGGTTCCTCATAGATCTCTTCCACATTGATGTGGTTTACTTGCCCCTTCTGGAAAGGGTTGGGCTTGTTGGGTCCTTCAACTTTCTTTTCTGGGCATTCATTTGCATAATGCCCCATCTTCTTGCACTTGAAACATTCAACCTGACTAAGATCCTTCTTGACAGGCTGGCTTCCACTACCACTTCCACTTCCATTGTGGTGGCTCTTATATCCACTCTTGTGATTCTTGTACTTGTCATTGTCATGACTACGGTAATGCTTCTTGTCATGATGACGGTTGTGGTTGTGGTGTTTGTTGTACTTCCCATGCTTGTGGGATCCATAATTCTCACTATCATCATAATGGGAACGCTTGTGAGACGATCCTGAGCTGTGCTTGTCAGAGTGCTTCCTCTTCCTGCTTTCAACTTGTTTCATCTTGCTCTCTAAGATGGCAGCCTTGTCACATAGAGACTGATATGTGGGAACATAGGCCACAACTAACTGCAGGTTCAATTCATCGTTCAATCATTCAAGGAACTTCTCTTTCCTCTTAGCATCAGTGTTAACTTCATCCGATGCATAACGCGCCAGATTGTTGAACTCCTCAATATATTCAGCCACGCTGCGGTGGCGCTGCTTCAAGTTATGAAATTCCTTCTTCTTCAAACTCATCACTCTGGATGAGATGTGAGTAGTACGGAAACCATCTTCAAAGATATCCCACGTCACATCCTCAATGGGAGTGGTGATCTGGAAGTTATCCCACCAAGTAGCTGCTGGTCCTTCCAACAAGTGTGCTGCGAACCTGACTTTCTCCTCATCAGTACAACCAACAGTTACCAAGTCCTTGTTCACTGAGCGTAGCCAATCATTGGCCACCATGGGATCAGTAGTTCCTGAGAACTTTGTTGGCCTCAGTCTTAAGAATCTGGTAAGCATGTCAAAACCCGGTGGGTTATTCTGATTGTTGTTGTTGTTGTTGTTGTTGTTGTTGTTGTTGTTGTTGTTGTTGTTGTTGTTGTTGTTGTTGTTGTTGTTGTTGTTGTTGTTGTTGTTGTTGTTGTTGTTGTTGTTGTTGTTGTTGTTGTTGTTGTTGTTGTTGTTGTTGTTGTTGTTGTTGTTGTTGTTGTTGTTGTTGTTGTTGTTGTTGTTGTTGTTGTTGTTGTTGTTGTTGTTGTTGTTGTTGTTGTTGTTGTTGTTGTTGTTGTTGTTGTTGTTGTTGTTGTTGTTGTTCTGATTCTATATGAACGTGGTCATCATTTGCATCAGCTGTGTCTGAGCTGTCATCATCTGCTGCATCTCGGGGGTGATATTGTTGTTGTTGGGGTTGGGATTGGCGCGTCGGGGAAGCATCTGTGGTTTTCAATAGAGATAAGAATGAGATACCCATAGATGCTATCATGCACAATACATCACATAACAATCACCAACATGCATCATAGTATTAAAAGTTCAACAACAAAGACAACAAGTTTTGAAAAGTAAACACACCAATAGCAAGCCAGCCACATGTTGGATGGTCATTGCGACTCAATAATCAAAGGCATGGTAATAAAGGTAATTGAGTAGTCATCACTACTCCTCTTCATCAACCTCCTCATCAACAAGTGTAAGACCTGTATTCTCCATAGCGGCCTTGTATTCCTCGACATTGGTAGTCAAGGCCTCTATCTTGGACTTGAGAGCCCTCTTCTGTGAACGAAGTCTCTCAATCATAGTTTGCTGATGCTCGAGCTCGAAATCCTTGGTCTCTAGTTCTGCAGTCATCTCTCGAATCCTCTTGTTCCTATCTTGGACTCTTTTCTCTTGACTCTTGAACTTTCTATCTTGACTCTCAAACTTAGCCTCCATTTCCTTGACTATCTCATCTTGCTCCGCGAAGAGCTTGTCCTTCTCACGAAGCTGCACCTGGAGCTCGTCATTGCTAAGCATGACGTTGGTCCTATCAGTATCTAAGTGCCCAATAAGAACCTCTAAGTCCTGGAGGTATATATGAATCGGCTCTGCCGTCTCTCTAGCAGTGTCCTCGAAGTCAATGGCCTCACCATCCTCATCACGTCTACCGAAGGCATGGAAGTGAGTACCTCTAACCTCCCGAGAGTGTCTCCCTAACAGACCCGCAAGTAAATCCTACATGACTACCTCTAGGCCTCTCTCCCTGTCATCATGCATGAACTTGAAGATGATTGCCTCCGTTGTCACATCCCAAGATTTTCCAAATCTTGTAATGTGAAAATAAATTAATAAAATAAAACTTTGTTTGATTTTCAGAGCCAGAAGAAACTTTTTGAATATAAATGGAACTTCAAACCCATTTGAATTAAAATAAACCTCAAGAGATTTAAAAAGATAAACATTTAATAAAGGAAAATAAAAATGTTTTGGAATTACTATTTTGGATCTTTTAATAAAAGGATTTGATATTCAAAAGAAAAGATGGATTTACAAATAAGGATTATTTTACAAAACCAAAATAAAACTTGGCCAAGTTTTTGAATTAAAAACATTTTATAAAATAGCAAAGGTTTAATTAAAGGATTTCTTAAAAAAAATAATTATTATCCAAACTCTTTTTAAATAAAAGGTCTTACCAATTTAATTGAAACATCAAAACCTACTAAAGTGTTTTGGCTTTAATTTAGATTTCAAAATAAAAGTTTTAATAAAACAAATCCTATTGGATTTAATAATGAAAGTCTATTATATTAATTAATAATGGACCCTAAAATAAAATGTTATTTTATTTTAAAAACAAATCTCCAAGTATTCTATATTTCCCAAATAAAACCCACTAATTTGGTTTTGAAGATATTTAGTTTCAAATAAAGATTTTATTAATAAAATCCAACTCTAATTGATTTAATAACTAAGGCCCATTTTATAAAATTATTATTGGACCCTAAAGTAAAATAATATTTTGTTTTAAACAAGTATCCAAGTACTATTTATTTCCAAATAAAACCTACTGATTTGTTCTGAAAATATTGGATTTAAAATGGTGATTTTATCAAATAAATCAAACCCTATTAAAAATAAATAACTAAAGGTACATTTTATTTAATTAATGAATGGATCCTAAAATGAATAAAAATATTATTTATTTTGGAATGTTGGTTTATGTTGATAAACAGAACCAAGTTCAAAGAATTGAAATGTGGTGTTTGTATGAATTTATTTGGATTGATTGAATTGTTGTTTGAAATCCAAATCAGTAAATAGAAATAGAAAAAGAAAAGGAATCAGAAAACAGGAAAAAAATAAAAGAAAACCAACCCAACCCAGCAGCCCACGAAGCCCACTAGCGGCCCAGCTCTTTTTCCCTCCCCGAACCGTTTTTCCCTCACTACTGAAACAGCCCGTGGAGTCAATGACATGTGGACCCTCCCGTTCCCTTTTCCTTTCCCACTGACAGAGGACCCCACTCTACTGCTCTTCTTCTCCACCCGCAGCGACCGTTCCTCGCCGTTTATTGCCGTTGAATGCCGGCGTAAATCCTCTTTACTGGCCGAGTAATCCCCACCAGCGACCACTCCCTCTTAAATCGCCTCTTTCCCCTCTTCTGTTTCCCTCAGACGCCATCCTCTATCCGCCTCCAGGCTGTTGCCATTTCCTTCTGCACCACCTCTGACTCCGGCGACCTTCTCCAGCGAAATCCGACCAGCACACACCACCCAGAGCCTCCTCGATCACCCTGGCAGCTTCCCCACTTCCTCAAGCTCCTCTCTGTACTCTCCTTTCAACTTGGCGCCCAGAAGCTGTCTCGACAAAAGTTCGACCACGCCTTCCTCAACTCCGACGACGCCCACAGGTGATTCCAGACCACCCCGACCCCTCTCGTTCACGCACACGCCTTCTTCGTATCCTTGCGCTCCTGACCATGTGCCTCGTTTGTCTCTGGGTGACTCCTAGCTTCGTCTTCGACTTCGACCAGAGCCGTCCGTCGCCAGTATCGACCCCGGCGAGCAATTCCGCCCAACCTCGTGCGCCCCTTCACCAGCCAGTACCTCCTTGAGATCCCCCAAGCGTCTGCGAACACGGTGAACAACCTCTCCCTCCTTCTCGCTTCAGAACGCGACACCATCGACCAGCCGCGCCACTTGCCGAGCCAAGCCGCCTTTTATGACTGATTCGATATTAGCCGTTAGATCAAGATCCTATGCACGCGATAGATCACTAAACTGAACGATGCGTTTGATCTGCACACTCCCACTTAAATCCTGCGGTCCACACCACGCGATCCAACCGAACCGTTATCAGCCAATCACAGCTCGACGCGTGGCCAGTGTTGAGTTAAAAACAGATTTTTGAATCAGATTTATTTGCAAACTTTGAACCCTTGTAACTTTCAAACCACACGTCCAAATTTGACAAATTTTATATCAAAAGATTCAGGAGAGCAAGCCCTAACCAACCCTACCCTTAGTTTGTCAAATAGTATTTGGTAGCTTGTTTGAATTTGCAGATTCTTTTGTGTACTTGTTAACATTAGAAAAATCATTTAAAAATGAATTTTGAGATCAAACCTTTACCAATTGGTTTATTGTGACCTTACTGAACCTAGGAACCAAACCATGCCCTTATAAATGTTTTTGGAAAGATTTAGAATGGATTACTTGATTTAGTCCCTTTCTAGCTAAATAAAAATATTGATTTGATTATGAAAAATGGTTTTGAATGGAAAACTTTGGAGGAAATGTTTTGACCAAACCTACTGACCCAAAAACACCAAGTTTTGCAATAGCAACTCATTTGGTGAACCCTATGGGAAAATGGCTTAGTAAAAATATTTCTACACCACATAAAAATAACACTTTGTTTTGAAAATGGTTTTAAAGTGAAACCTTTTGCAAATGACTTAGCCACTTTAGGAAATGACCATTAGATTTACCCAAATGACCATGACCCACTAGGAACCACCTTTTCAAACAAAACAAAGCTTGGCATGCTTGCATGCATTTCTTTGACTATGTTATTTATGTGTGTTGTTTTGCTTGAATGGTAGATTGAGATTGTGCCTTGCTTGATTTATTTGTAGTGACTTGAAGAGTGTGATTGTGGCAAAGATCAAGAAGTGAACCCATACTCTACCAAAAAGGCAAGTGATGCTTCATAATTTCTATCCCAATACTTTTATTATGCATTAGTGATTTTGTTAAGTAAAACTTGCATGGATTTTGCTAAGTATAGATCTTGCTATAAGAAAATCTAGTAGATGAATCCTTAGTAGGATTTTCCTAAGTTAGAGATTCCTACTACTACCAAGCTTAGCCTAGCTAATAGAAAACATGGGTGGAATATATATATTCACACTATGGAAAAATATTCTAAGTCTAAGGACTTGTGATTTTGTTTAATAAAACAACTAAGTTAATGAAACACCTGGGTGGAATGGAAAGATTGGGTTATGTTGAGTGGTTCACAAGGCCCATATTTATGGTTAACCTTGTGTATCTCACTTGTGGATGGCCACCCAGGAAACAAAGAGATTTGAGATGTCAAATGTTAAGAAGCTTCAAGTGCAACCACTTGGCAATATGGGCTCTGCCATGATCATATAGGTTGCAAGAACTTAGCCAAATGGACAGTGGGTGGTAGTGTTTTGATAGGTTGGAGCGCGTCCATTTTGGTCTAAGGGAAGGCTTCAAAGATTTTGTCTTGGGAAACCAAGTCTTGTGGGTAAAGTGCACCACCTCTGCAGAGTGTAAAACCTAAGTACTTAGCCATGTCCCTGGTAAAGGACAATTTGAGCATCAAGACATGGAAGCAATCAAAAATCTCATCATTCCAATTTCTAAATAAAAACTTGTGGGTGAACAAGGGATTGTGTGTATTCTTCAATCTTTGATGGAAAGATGGCTTGAGACAAGGATCTTGAAATCTTAGATTGAAGAAAATTGTTTTGCCAAGCAAATCTTCAGTCTCTGATTGGTAGATGCCCTGAGTGGATCACCAGTCTTTGATTAGTAGATGTCTTGGAAAGTTTTTGCCAAACAAAAACTTAGTATTTTCAAAATGATAAGAAAAATCTATTTTGAGCAATGCAAGCCTCAACTCCACTTAGCCAAATGCATATAGATGATAGACTCCACCATACTACTAAGAGTATCACTTGCCAATACAATTCAAATGTATTGACCCTTGTGGCTGTAACTTGTATGTTGCAGGTTTGATTGATTTTAGTGAAGATTGATTGTTTAGGATTACAAAGTCTACAACCAACATCTGCCTGTGGCACTTTGAAGATGAAGGACCCATGCTTATAGTTATTCCGCTGCAATATAATGTAATAGCCATATGAGCTATGTAAGATGTAATAAATTTATGTTATTCCTGGTTATAAAGTTATATTATGACCTTTGTATCTTGATATTACATCTTAACTGTGGATGCTAGCTATTGATCCAGGGACTAGCATTGTAAAACACAGGAGGACTCTACCTTATCAGGTTGGGACTCTAACAGATGGTATCAGAGCATTGTGTTGCCTGTAGGATATGTAAACCCTAGGATTGGACAAAAACCCTTAGAAAAAAAATAGGAGTGATATTTTGTTCCAAAAACTTATTTACAAAAACACTTGTAAACTCTTTCCTCAATCATTTTGGTTTCAACTCTACTTCTCTTCTACTTCAACTTGATGGAAAAACCTACCCCATGACCAAAGACTACTCTATGTGCAAAGGACTTCTTCAACTTCTTCAAATCTAATGACTTCAACATCTTCAGCATATTCACCAAGGAATTCCAACTTGGAAACTACTAAGGACTACAAGTGAGACAAGGAAAACCTACTCAAGATTTAGAGACTGAGGGAATGCAAAATAAGAAGAACCATCAACAACTTTGAAGTAGTGTAACCAAGAGTTTATCTCAAGGAAACCAAGATATCATGCAAGAAGAATCAATCATGAAGGAAAGAAGGATCACAAGTGAACCATATAGATGGACCGCCATATACTAGTTAAGTCAAAACCACCAACTTATGTGGTGTAACAAAAATATTTTGTTGCCTAAATATGTGCTTGAACCCTGTTGTTTGAGTGCAAAGTTGTTTGTGAATGTTTGGTTTGTGATGGCATGCATATTGCTTGTGTGAATTGTGATGTGTGTGATTAGAATTGATTCCTTAGAAATATCTTGCCTATTCTAATCTCCCTTCAAAACCCAAACAGATGACTTCTCCAAAGGACTCCAAGGTTGATGACACCAACACCAACCAAGCTGACAGCCTTGGAGAACTCATAGCAACCCAACATCAATTGAACCAATTGACAGCTCAGTTCCTAGCTAACAATAGTAATAAAGATCCAGCATTACAAAGGTTTTTAGAGGAACAGTCCCAATTGATGCTTAAGGTGACTAATCAAATGATTAGCATGGAAGAAAACTTACCTAGAAGAGAGTATGATAGCAAGGATGAAAGGAATGTTGTTCTAGATGGAGCCCCAGCTTGCATTATTTGTGGAGACAAGGATCATACTTCCACAGAGCATGAAGGACAATGCCCAAATTGTGATGAAGATCATCCTGTTGGAGAATGCCCTACCTCTCAAGCTACTTGCTATCTTTGTGAAGGAAGTGATCATACTCCTGGCCTATGTCCTATTTATGCCATGGTAGAACAAAGGAAACAAGAAGGATCCAAGTCTACCAAAGGGAAAGGACCACTACTACTTCCAAGCAAGACAACCCAATTCAAAGGATCAAGGAAAATCAAGAAGCCCAAGCAAGACATGAACCTGGTACAATGTCGTAAATGTAATGAAATGGGACACTACTCTAGTGGATGCCCAGGGAACATAAAGAACAAAGGAATTGACCAAGTATGGTGTAACAACTGTAATGAACCAGGTCACTTTGTAGCAACTTGCCCAAAAGAGCAACGCAAAGAACTCAAGGACATTAATTGTTTCAACTGCAAGAACCCAGGACACTATGCAAGCAACTGTCCAGAAAGGATGAAGAACAAGTTGAACAAGCCTATGGAGAAGCTCAATCTTGGTCCATGAGTCAAGCATAGGAATAAAGCAAAAGTTTAACATAGAGAAATTTCAGGACCCAAGAAGGCCAATATGTAATTTTGTTTGAAAATTTTTAAGGGTGGTAGTACCCTAGTTGTTTGAACTTGCTTGTAACCCCAGCCTCCCCAAATCTCGGGACGAGATTTATTTTAAGGGTGGTAGCCTGTCACATCCCAAGATTTTCCAAATCTTGTAATGTGAAAATAAATTAATAAAATAAAACTTTGTTTGATTTTCAGAGCCAGAAGAAACTTTTTGAATATAAATGGAACTTCAAACCCATTTGAATTAAAATAAACCTCAAGAGATTTAAAAAGATAAACATTTAATAAAGGAAAATAAAAATGTTTTGGAATTACTATTTTGGATCTTTTAATAAAAGGATTTGATATTCAAAAGAAAAGATGGATTTACAAATAAGGATTATTTTACAAAACCAAAATAAAACTTGGCCAAGTTTTTGAATTAAAAACATTTTATAAAATAGCAAAGGTTTAATTAAAGGATTTCTTAAAAAAAATAATTATTATCCAAACTCTTTTTAAATAAAAGGTCTTACCAATTTAATTGAAACATCAAAACCTACTAAAGTGTTTTGGCTTTAATTTAGATTTCAAAATAAAAGTTTTAATAAAACAAATCCTATTGGATTTAATAATGAAAGTCTATTATATTAATTAATAATGGACCCTAAAATAAAATGTTATTTTATTTTAAAAACAAATCTCCAAGTATTCTATATTTCCCAAATAAAACCCACTAATTTGGTTTTGAAGATATTTAGTTTCAAATAAAGATTTTATTAATAAAATCCAACTCTAATTGATTTAATAACTAAGGCCCATTTTATAAAATTATTATTGGACCCTAAAGTAAAATAATATTTTGTTTTAAACAAGTATCCAAGTACTATTTATTTCCAAATAAAACCTACTGATTTGTTCTGAAAATATTGGATTTAAAATGGTGATTTTATCAAATAAATCAAACCCTATTAAAAATAAATAACTAAAGGTACATTTTATTTAATTAATGAATGGATCCTAAAATGAATAAAAATATTATTTATTTTGGAATGTTGGTTTATGTTGATAAACAGAACCAAGTTCAAAGAATTGAAATGTGGTGTTTGTATGAATTTATTTGGATTGATTGAATTGTTGTTTGAAATCCAAATCAGTAAATAGAAATAGAAAAAGAAAAGGAATCAGAAAACAGAAAAAAATAAAAGAAAACCAACCCAACCCAGCAGCCCACGAAGCCCACCAGCGGCCCAGCTCTTTTTCCCTCCCCGAACCGTTTTTCCCTCACTACTGAAACAGCCCGTGGAGTCAATGACATGTGGACCCTCCCGTTCCCTTTTCCTTTCCCACTGACAGAGGACCCCACTCTACTGCTCTTCTTCTCCACCCGCAGCGACCGTTCCTCGCCGTTTATTGCCGTTGAATGCCGGCGTAAATCCTCTTTACTGGCCGAGTAATCCCCACCAGCGACCACTCCCTCTTAAATCGCCTCTTTCCCCTCTTCTGTTTCCCTCAGACGCCATCCTCTATCCGCCTCCAGGCTGTTGCCATTTCCTTCTGCACCACCTCTGACTCCGGCGACCTTCTCCAGCGAAATCCGACCAGCACACACCACCCAGAGCCTCCTCGATCACCCTGGCAGCTTCCCCACTTCCTCAAGCTCCTCTCTGTACTCTCCTTTCAACCGCGGGCGCCCCAGGAAGCTGTCTTCGACAAAAGTTCTGACCGCCGCCGTCTTCCTCAACTCCGACGACGCCCACAGGTGATTCCAGACCACCCCGACCCCTCTCGTTCACGCACACGCCTTCTTCGTATCCTTGCGCTCCTGACCATGTGCCTCGTTTGTCTCTGGGTGACTCCTAGCTTCGTCTTCGACTTCGACCAGAGCCGTCGCCGATGTCGACCCGGCGAGCAATTCCGCCAACCTCGTCGCGCCTTCACCAGCCAAGACCTCCTTGAGATCCCCAAGCGTCTGAACACGGTGAACAACCTCTCCTCCTTCTCGCTTCTGTAACGCCGGCGACACCGCCAGCCCTTGTCGAGCCAGCCGCCAGTTTATGACTGATTCGATATTAGCCGTTAGATCAAGATCCTATGCACGCGATAGATCACTAAACTGAACCGGTACGTTTGATCTGCACCGCACACTCCCACTTAAATCCTGCGGTCCACACCACGCGATCCAACCGAACCGTTATCAGCCAATCACAGCTCGACGCGTGGCCAGTGTTGAGTTAAAAACAGATTTTTGAATCAGATTTATTTGCAAACTTTGAACCCTTGTAACTTTCAAACCACACGTCCAAATTTGACAAATTTTATATCAAAAGATTCAGGAGAGCAAGCCCTAACCAACCCTACCCTTAGTTTGTCAAATAGTATTTGGTAGCTTGTTTGAATTTGCAGATTCTTTTGTGTACTTGTTAACATTAGAAAAATCATTTAAAAATGAATTTTGAGATCAAACCTTTACCAATTGGTTTATTGTGACCTTACTGAACCTAGGAACCAAACCATGCCCTTATAAATGTTTTTGGAAAGATTTAGAATGGATTACTTGATTTAGTCCCTTTCTAGCTAAATAAAAATATTGATTTGATTATGAACAATGGTTTTGAATGGAAAACTTTGGAGGAAATGTTTTGACCAAACCTACTGACCCAAAAACACCAAGTTTTGCAATAGCAACTCATTTGGTGAACCCTATGGGAAAATGGCTTAGTAAAAATATTTCTACACCACATAAAAATAACACTTTGTTTTGAAAATGGTTTTAAAGTGAAACCTTTTGCAAATGACTTAGCCACTTTAGGAAATGACCATTAGATTTACCCAAATGACCATGACCCACTAGGAACCACCTTTTCAAACAAAACAAAGCTTGGCATGCTTGCATGCATTTCTTTGACTATGTTATTTATGTGTGTTGTTTTGCTTGAATGGTAGATTGAGATTGTGCCTTGCTTGATTTATTTGTAGTGACTTGAAGAGTGTGATTGTGGCAAAGATCAAGAAGTGAACCCATACTCTACCAAAAGGCAAGTGATGCTTCATAATTTCTATCCCAATACTTTTATTATGCATTAGTGATTTTGTTAAGTAAAACTTGCATGGATTTTGCTAAGTATAGATCTTGCTATAAGAAAATCTAGTAGATGAATCCTTAGTAGGATTTTCCTAAGTTAGAGATTCCTACTACTACCAAGCTTAGCCTAGCTAATAGAAAACATGGGTGGAATATATATTCACACTATGGAAAAATATTCTAAGTCTAAGGACTTGTGATTTTGTTTAATAAAACAACTAAGTTAATGAAACACCTGGGTGGAATGGAAAGATTGGGTTATGTTGAGTGGTTCACAAGGCCCATATTTATGGTTAACCTTGTGTATCTCACTTGTGGATGGCCACCCAGGAAACAAAGAGATTTGAGATGTCAAATGTTAAGAAGCTTCAAGTGCAACCACTTGGCAATATGGGCTCTGCCATGATCATATAGGTTGCAAGAACTTAGCCAAATGGACAGTGGGTGGTAGTGTTTTGATAGGTTGGAGCGCGTCCATTTTGGTCTAAGGGAAGGCTTCTGAAAGATTTTGTCTTGGGAAACCAAGTCTTGTGGGTAAAGTGCACCACCTCTGCAGAGTGTAAAACCTAAGTACTTAGCCATGTCCCTGGTAAAGGACAATTTGAGCATCAAGACATGGAAGCAATCAAAAATCTCATCATTCCAATTTCTAAATAAAAACTTGTGGGTGAACAAGGGATTGTGTGTATTCTTCAATCTTTGATGGAAAGATGGCTTGAGACAAGGATCTTGAAATCTTAGATTGAAGAAAATTGTTTTGCCAAGCAAATCTTGATCTGATTGGTAGATGCCCGAGTGGATCACCGTCTTTGATTAGTAGATGTCTTGGAAAGTTTTGCCAAACAAAACTTAGTATTTTCAAAATGATAAGAAAAATCTATTTTGAGCAATGCAAGCCTCAACTCCACTTAGCCAAATGCATATAGATGATAGACTCCACCATACTACTAAGAGTATCACTTGCCAATACAATTCAAATGTATTGACCCTTGTGGCTGTAACTTGTATGTTGCAGGTTTGATTGATTTTAGTGAAGATTGATTGTTTAGGATTACAAAGTCTACAACCAACATCTGCCTGTGGCACTTTGAAGATGAAGGACCCATGCTTATAGTTATTCCGCTGCAATATAATGTAATAGCCATATGAGCTATGTAAGATGTAATAAATTTATGTTATTCCTGGTTATAAAGTTATATTATGACCTTTGTATCTTGATATTACATCTTAACTGTGGATGCTAGCTATTGATCCAGGGACTAGCATTGTAAAACACAGGAGGACTCTACCTTATCAGGTTGGGACTCTAACATCCGTGGTAGGCTCAGTCTGGCGTCCTGGCTGATTAACCTTGAAGCCCCAAAGATCTTTCCTCTCAAACTTGGTGAGGGGAAGCACCATGATGCTAGGAAGCGGAAGATTGAGCAGACTAGTGAGCTCAATAAGTCGAGTGCCAAAACGAGTTCCATTGAACTCTTCAGCCGTGCTGATACTAACATTAGGCATCTATTTTATAAGATAGAAAAAGTTAGAATCAACACAATTAAAGACAAATCACAAGACAAGGCATCACATGCATATCTTTGTCAATAAAAACATAAATCATGGCATACATAAAACCATTACAAGCATCCAAGGTTCAACTTATTTTAAACAACATTTGGGAAATAAAATGAAAGTGTGGTGGTCCAACTAACGAAGTACGTTACAATCCCATCCCACTTGCCAAGTTGGCTAACAGGGCATCCCTAGAGGCAATCTGCCAATCCTGATCACATGACTCCATTGCTAAGTCTATGATGTCCTCTCTTAAACGTTGGTTGGTAGCCTCTAACTCCTGGGTATGCTTCTTTTCTTCCCTAAGGTCATTCTGAGTGTTGAGCATTCTGCACTTGATTCTATCACCAAGCTCTTTGATGGCCTTCCAAGCTGCATCCCTTGCCGAATCAAAGAATGTGGTGTGCATCACTGAGTTGGTGACCATGCAGAATCCTGGTTCTTTGTGGTTGTCTTCCTTGTTTTTATACAAGTGAAGTTGCACCCACCAGTATTCAACTCCTTCATCCATCACAGGAAAACCTTTGTACACAGCTGCACCATGTATTCCCATGGCAACCATGAGGTCCTTGAGAGCCTTGGGAAATTCTGTCTCACATTGCAAAGTCATAGTCATGAGTGGTCCCTTCCTCACGGCTTCGTTGATGGAGTTCATCTACAAATAGAGATGAGAAAGAAGATTAGAAAAGTTTACGATAAGAAAAGACAAGTGTGGAAGTTGTTGAATTTTTTTCCTTAGTGGTTTCCAATCCTAGGGTCATAATCCTACAGGCAACACAATGCTCTGATACCATCTGTAGGATCCCTCCCCTTTATAAAGGTAAGGATCCCTGTGATTGCAATGCTAGTCTTTGTATCAATGCTAGCATCCACAGTTTAAGATGAAGTACACAGAAACAAAGGTCATTATTACATATCATTCTAGAGACAACATAGTCTTTTAGAAACTCCATGGCCACATGCCTAATACAAGAGTTCAAATATATAATAAGATAAATAAGTCTTCATCATCATGTGCCATAGGCAAGCATGTTGAGTGTAGACTCATAACCCCTAATCATCATCAGAATAACCTGCAACATCACAAGTTACAGCCACAGTGGGTCAATACATTGGAATAGTATTGGCAAGTGATACCTTAGTAAAATTTCAGTAGTCTAGATACTATATGCATTTTTGGCTAAGTGTAGTTTAGGCTTGCTTTGCTCAAAATAGGTTTTACCTATCAGTTGAAAATTCTAAGTTTTTCTTTGTCAAAACTTTCCCAAGGAAACACCAATAGAAATTAGTGTTCCTTCACCCTGGTTCAACCACAAGCTTTTACTTAGAAATTGGGATGAGGAGATTCTTGATAGCTTCCATGTCTTGATGCTCAAGTTGTCCAATACCAGGGACATGGCTCACTACTTAGATTCTTCCATCTGCATAGGTTGTGCACTTTCCCCACAAGACTTGATTTTCACCAAGACAGGACCTTTCGGAAGCCTTCCCTTAGACCAAATGGACGCGTTCCAACCTATCACCCCACTACCACCAACTGTCCAAATGGCTAAGTTATTGCAACCTATGTGATCCAGGCAGAGCCCATATTGCCATGTGGCTGCACTAGAAGCTTCTTAACATTTGGCCTCTCAAATCCCTTTGTTCCTGGGTGGCTTTCCACAAGTGAGATACACAAGGTAAACCATAGAAATGGGACTTGTGTAACCACTCAACATAAACCATTCTCTCCATTCCACCCAGGTGTTTCATTCACTTAGTTCTTTTATTAAGCAAAACATAAGTCCAAAGACTTAGAAATATTTTCTCATAGCATGAATATAATAACCACCCATGGTTGCTACTAGCTAGGCTAAGCATGGCATTGATAAGCATCTTAACTTAGAAATTTCTAGCAATTCTACAACTACTAGGATTTCCCAAGCATAGCATATAGATCAAAATATTCATGCAAGTCTAGCAAAATATTTCTAGTGCATAGTTGAAAAACATAGGAATATAATCATGAAGCACCACTTGCCTTGGTAGTTTGGGGAGTAGCAACAATCCTCACAATCACAATCACTATTTGCACCAAAATCTACACATAAAATAATGGCACAAAATCACATACACAATATATACAAGAAAAAATACATGAATGTATGCAAAATGCCATGTGATGATTTTCTACACCAAACAAGACAAGTGCACAGTACTTAATCATAAAAAAGTCCAAAATAAGCCAAATAAACTTTATTTGAATAACAAAACATTTATCATATAATTACTATACACATATTATGCCTACAATTGTTTCTATAAAAACAATCATTTTAACAGAGTCAAAACATTAAATACATTGCATAGATGGAAAGGATTTTCTCTCCTGATTCCAATGATATAAATTTTTTCAAATTTGGACATGGGAATCAAAATTTATGAATTTTTCAAGTTTAAACATCTAATAGATCTAAATTCTGGTTTTTATTAAACAGACAGGGCCACGTGGCTGCTTCTCATTGGGTGATAACGGTTCGTGCGGATCGATAGAGGACAGACGTTAGATCTAATGCGCATCGCACGGTACAGAACAAAACTTACCCCTTCGATTATGAATCTATCGTGACGCTTGGATCTAAATCTAACAGCCTAAACTGACTAACTCAAAACGGGCGGCGCTAGCGGCGGCGTGTGGCGTGGTCGGTCGGTGGAGAGCGGCGATGCAGGAAGCAAAAAGGGTAGAGGAAAGGCTCACCGAGTTCGTCGCGGCGTGCTGATGCTCAACGATGCCGCAGTTGTCGAAGGGGCGCTCGGGGTCGATGTGGATTGCTCGTCGGAGAAGTTCCTGGCGACGGTGTGCTCGGGCGGACGACGTTGGCGATGCTACAGGGCTCGGAAAGGCAAGAGGGTTAGTCCATTAGATGCGTACGATGACGCTGGTTATGCGTGTGTCCACGAGGGAGAGAGGGGCGGTCGGTATTTACCACTGATAGTCGTCGGAGAAGAGGCAGACGGCGGCGGAGTATTGCCGATGTAGTAGTCGAGGCTACGGTGCTTGCGCGGGAAAGCCAAGGATGCTGAGAGGTGCAGGGGGCGATGGGGATCACGCTCGCGTGAAGCAAGGCTCGCGGGGCTGAGGGTGTTGGCCGAAATCGGAGTTGGAGCTCGTCGGAGCAGAGGGAGGTCCCGAGAAGATTCTGAGCAGCCTGGTGGCTCTGGTGGAGTGAGGATTGGGGGAAAAGGAGAAGGGAAGTATGGCGATTAAAATGCATGATGGGCGGGATTTACTCGAGCATTCACGGAATTGAAGCCGAAATCATACAGAAACGGCAGGAGGAATTAGGGGAGGAAGGCGTCATTTGGGTGGAGACGACGGTAGCGTGGGCCGTTGTTGTCAGCGAGAGAAAAGGAGAGGAGGTGGGGGCCAGATGTCAGTGAGGGGGCGGGTCGAACAAACGGTGCGAATCGTTTTCCTCGCGGGAGAGGGTGCTGGGATAAATGGGATAAGCGGCTAAGTTGGGCCAGATTGGCTGGTCTGTTTTATTTTTTCTCCTTTATTCTTTTTCCTTTTTCTGAATGGATTTCTGTTTTGAATTTGAAAGCTCAATTCAAATCTGTTTTAAATGAAACCTTCTCCAAATAAGAGTTTGCTGATCCTTGTCTCCTAGGAGGTGTAACACAACTGTTCATACTTGAGGGAAAAACAAAAAGGGTTTGGAAAAGAATTTAAACAAGCTTTAATTAAATATTTATAAGTAGTGATGAAATGGTTTTTAAATCCTAATTTGCTTTTGAAACTTTGACCAAACTTTAGAAGCATCACCCAAGCTCAAGCTCAACATTACTGATCAAAATAGTATCTTTCTTATTAGAAGGTGGCAATAAACCATAGCTTGCTTACATAAAATAATGAGCATCAGATGCTCCTGTTTTTGAAATGGTTTTGAAAAGGAACCCTAACTGATCATGGATGCATGGATGATATGCAATCTTTCAAAACATGATTTTAGGGATGTTACATCTTTCTTCCAGAAGTATTTTCCTCCCAGTGCTAGACATGCTGCTTTGTAGAGAATTTTTGATTTTAAACAGGGAGAAGAAGAGAAATTGCCTGAGTCATGTACAAGGTTCTGTGCCTTGATTCATGCACATCTTGGATGTCCATTACCTAAAAGTGAGCTTCTTGATATTTATTATAATGGACTAACTGATGATTCTAGGACATACCTAGATAGCTTTGCTGATTGTGTTTTCAGGAAAAGGACTCCTGTAGAGGGAGTGTCCCAACCCTTACACAATATAAGGTGGTGTCCCCTGTGTTTACAATGCTAGTCCCTGGATCAATAGCTAGCATCCACAGTTAATATGTAATATCAAGAAACAAAGGTCATAATACAACTTTATAACCAGGAATAACATAATTTTATTACATCTTACATAGCTCATTTGGCTATTACATTACATTGCAGCAGAAATCTATAAGCATGGGGTCCTTCATCTTCAAAGTGCCACAGGCAGACATGTTGGTTGTAGACTTTGTAATCCTAATCAATCAATCCTCACTAAAAACAATCAAACCTGCAACATAAAAAGTTACAACCACAAGGGTCAATACATTTGAATTGTATTGGCAAGTGATACTATGGTAGTATAGTGGAGTCTATCATCTATATTCATTTGGCTAAGTGGAGTTGAGGCTTGCATTGCTCAAAATAGATTTTCCTTATCATTTTGAAAACACTAAGTTTTTGCTTGACAAAATCATTTTTCTCAATCAAAGTTTGAAGATCATTTAACCCTTGTTCAAACCACAAGATTTTAACTTAGAAATTGGAATGATGAGATTCTTGATTGCTTTCATGTCTTGATGCTCAAATTGTCCTTTACCAGGGACATGGCTAAGTACTTAGATTTTACACTCTGCAGAGGTGGTTCACTTTCCCCACAAGACTTGGTTTCCCAAGACAAGATCTTTCAGAAGCCTTCCCTTAGACCAAAATGGACGCGCTCCAACCTATCAAACACTACCACCCACTGTCCATATGGCTATGTTCTTGCAACCTATATGATCCAGGCAGATCCCATAATGCCAAGTGGTTGCACTTGAAGCTTCTCAACATTTGACATCTCAAATCTCTTTGTTCCTGGGTGGCCATCCACAAGTGAGATACACAAGGTAAACCATAGACATGGGCCTTGTGAACCACTCAACCAAAATCCACCAAGCAATTACCATTCCACCCAGGTGATTCATTGACTTAGTTGTTTTATTAAGAAAAACATAAGTCCTCAGACTTAGAAATTTTCCATAGTGTGAATATATTTCCACCCTTGTTTTCTATTAGCTAGGCTAAGCATGATAGTAGCAGGAATCTTAACTTAGGAAAATCCTACTAAGGTTCATCTACTAGGTTTTCCTATAGCAAGGTTTACACTTAGCAAAATTCCATGCAAGTTTTACTTAGAGAAAATCACTAGTGCATAGTGAAAGTAATGGGACAAAAAGTATGAAGCATCACTTGCCTTTTTGGTAGAGTATATGTTCACTCCTTGTCCTTGCAACAATCACACTCTTCAAGTCACTACAAATCAATCAAGCAAGGCACAAACTCAATCTACCAATCAAGCAAAACAACACATAAAATGACAAAGTCAAAGTAATGCATGCAAGCATGCCAAGCTTTGTTTTGTTTGAAAAGTGGTTCCTAATGGGTCATAAACATTGGAAAACACCTAATGGTCATTTTGTAAAGTGGCAAAGTCATTTGCAAAAGGTTTCACCTCCTAAACCATTTTCAAAACAAAGTATCATTTTATGTGGTGTAGAAATATTTTTACTAAGGCATTAATCTATAGGGTTCACAAAATATGTTTTCAAACCACAAAACTTGGTGTTTAGGGTCAGAGAGTTTAAAACAAAACATTTCCCAAAGGTTTTCTTCCAAAACCATTTTTTATAAAATTACCACATTTCTATTTGACTAGAAATGGTTTTAAATCAAAGAATCATTATTTTGTTTCACCAAATTCATTTTTGAATCCACAAAGTGTTTCCTAATGTTAGTAGGTTCAAATCACCCCAATTGCCAAAGGTTTTATCCCCAAAATCATTTTTGAACAATTTTTACATCCTTAACAAGCATACAAATGTTTCTGCAAAAACAACCATTTTTCTAGAAGCTTTTTACTAAACAAAAGGCATGGTTGGCTAGGGCTTGTCTTGATGATTCCATTGGTATAAAGTTTGCAATTTTTGGACGTGTGGATCAAAATTTGCATAGGTTTGAAAATCACAAACTAATCTGATTTCAAATCTGTTTTTAAACAGAACAGGTGACACGCGGCATGATTTCATTGGGCGGTACCGCTTCGTGCGGATCGATCGCTGTGGAGCGTTAGATCAAAGTGGGATCGCATGGCACAGATCGCTCGATACCCCTTCGCTCACTTTCTTTCCTAATCATCAGATTCCAATCCAACGGTCCTAACTACTCTGACTAATAATCAGCGTCGCTGGCGGTGGCACTCTGGCGGCAACGCTCAGGCGAGGTCATCGCCGGTGATTTAGGAGGCAAGGGGAACAGAGGGGTATCTCACCAGAATCGCCAAAGCCTGCTGATGCTCAACGTTGTGGCAGCTCGTCGAGGGGCGCGCGGGTTCGTCTTCAATTGCTCACCGGAGTTGATCTGGGCCTCGGTGCGGTCAGACGTCGACGGGGGCGAGGCTATGGGTCTCGCGCGACTAGTTGGCGAGTACCTGGATGATCACAAGGTACAGGCGAATACAATGGTGTGAGGCTCTGGTCAAGGCGCGCACGGGTTCAGGCGATGTGGCTTATCGGAGTTGTCTGCAGACGGCCGTGCTGTCAGTTGAGGTCGTCGCCGTGACATGAAACCTGAGCGAGTTGGGGATCTGAGAGATGCGCCAGGCTTGGAGGATGTGAGCTTGGTTGGGGAGGCAAGGCGTCAGGTGCAGAGAGGCAGCAAGGCGGTGCAGGAGAAATTTGGGACAGCCTGGTGGCTCTCGAGGCGTGGTGTTTGGGGGAAATGGAAGAGGAGTAAGAGGGGATTTATCACGCGTGATCACTGCGAGTAGTTGTGGCCGCATAAAGACAAATTAAGCCTGAGGAATCAATGGCAGGAGCGGGGGAAGAACGAGTCGCTGCGGGTGAGAACGATGAACAAGAGGGGTGGGGCATACCTGTCAGCGAGAAAGGAAGTGTGGGGGCGGGGTCCACTTGTCAGTGTCTTCGCGGGTTGCTTCTGCGGTGAAGAAGAAAGCAGTTCGGGGCGAGGTGGGGAATTGGACTGGGCTGTTGGGCCAGTTTGTTGGTCTGGGTCCTTTGCACTATTTTTTTTTCTTTCTGAATGATTTAACCTTTTCTATTTCTATTTACTAATTTGAAATTCAATTCACAATTCAAACAACAAAACAATCATTCAAACAATTCAAACACTCACCATACTTGTAATGAGTTTTTTGTTCTGTTTATCAACATAAACCAAATCCCAAAATAAAATAATATTTTTACTCTTTTTAGGATCCATTCATTAATTAAATAAAATGGCCCTTTAGTTATTTAATAAAATAGGGTTTGATTTATTTAATAAAAACTCCATTTGAAAACCAAATATTTTCAAAACCAAATTAGTAGGTTTTATTTGAAAATAAAATATATTTGGAAATCTTGTTTAAAACAAAATAACATTTTTATTTTAGGTTCCATTAATAATTAAATAGAATGGACCTTAGTTATTAAATCAAATAGGATTTGTTTTAATAAAATCTTTATTTTGAAAACTAAAATAAAACCAAAAACACTTCATTAGGTTTTATTTGAGAATATAAAATACTTGGAAAACTTATTTAAAATAAATAAATAAGTTTTAGTGTTTGTTTAAAATGGGAAAAGCCTTTACTTAAATAAAATTGGATATTAAATCCTTATTATTTTATTTAAATAAGCCTTTACTAATTTTAATCAAAACAAAACATTTTATTTCAAAATATTGGCCAAGGTTTAATTTGGCTTTATAAAATAATCTTTATTTATAAATCCACCTTTTCTTTAAAAAAATCTTTTATTAAAAGATCCAAAAACAGTAATTTTAAATATTTTGAAGTTTCTTGTTTATTTAAATTTTCAAATCCCTTTGGGATTTTATTTGATCCAAATAGGTTTTGAAAGTTTCCAAATGGATTCAAAAAGTTTCTTCTCACCCTGAAATTCAACAAAGTTTTATTTTATTCATTTATTTTTCACATAACAAGATTTGGAAAATCTTGGGATGTGACAACTCCTACAGATGCTGAAGAATTAATGACTAAAATATGCAAGAATTATGATGATTGGACTTCAACTGAGCTAAATACACCTGAGCCTATTACTCCTGAACCAGTTGTTCCTGAACCAATTCCAGCACCAACAACAAAGAAGAGGGGAGTTATTGCATTAAATGATGAAGTGATGAAGGAAGCTAAGAAGTGTCTAAAGGAGAAAGGTATTAGAGCTGAAGATGTGAAGAATCTACCTCCTATAGAAGAATTATGTAAGCCAATTCCCCACTCATCTACTATTGAGGTACACTCTCTCCAACACTTTGATGAAGGTGATATTCCTTATGGTAAGCCTCCTGATCAATGTTTAGAGGAACTTGACACATTTATTGTTAAGCAATGGTATTTTAATAAACAAGTTCAAAATCATTTATTAGAAAACTTTAGAGCTATCCATGAGTTGAAAGATATTGTGGAAAGAACTTCTAATGATATTAAAATGCTTTGTAAACACTTTCAAATGGTTCAAACTCAACTTGATCAACTTCCTAAGGTGCAAAAGGATATGCTAGTTAATGCTTCAGGAGATAAACATGCTTATGGAATTAGAACTAGGAGTGGTATAGCTACTCAAGATCCTTTATATCCTGAAGGACACCCTAAAAGAATAGAGCAGGATTCCCAACAAGGTGAAGATAGTGGTAGTCCTCGTAAGAGGAAGAAAAAGAAACATAAGATAGTTGAGAAACCACTTGAACCTGATGTAGATCCTAATAGTATATTTGTCTCTGATGCTGAAACTGAGAGTGGTAATGATAAAAATGAGTCTCCTGATAAGGAGGAAGGGGAGGAAGAACCTGAGAAGCACACTAAGAACACTAGGTACACAAAGGAAGATTTTTATTGCTAATAAACATGGTAAAGAGAGAGAACCTTGGGTGTAGAAACCTATGCCTTTTCCAGGAAAGAAACACAAGTCAAAGGAGGAAGAACACTAAAACAAGTTTTGTGAGTGGATAAAACCTTTATTTTTGAAAATTCCTTTGACTGATGCTATTAAGTTGCCTCCTTATTCGAAGTATATGAAGGATATTGTCTCTAATAAAAGGAAGATTCATAATGAGGAGATTTCTACTTTGCTTGATAATTATTCCTTCAATGTTAAGGTTCCAAAGAAACTTGGTGATCCAGGTATACCAACTATTCCTTGCTCTATTAAGAATAATCATGTTAGAACTGTTTTATGTGATTTGGGAGCTGGAGTTAGTGTTATGCCTTTTTCTCTCTACAAGAGACTCCAGCTACAAAATTTGATACCAACTGATATATCTTTGCAAATGGCTGATAAGTTAACTACTATTCCTGTTGGTATATGTGAGGATGTTCCTGTTCAAGTGGCTCATAATTGCTTGGTTCTAACTGATTTTGTTGTGCTTGAAATGCCTAAAGATGATAATATGTCTATTATTCTTGGGTGACCTTTTCTTAATACTGCAGGTGTTGTCATCAATTATAATCAAGGAAAAGTAACATTCAATATTAATGACAAAGAACATACTGTCTATTTCCCCAAGAAGGTTGCTAAGAGCTATTGACTGAATTCCATTGAAAATATTGAGAGCATCAAGGTTGGAGAAATATATTGTCCCATTCCACAAGAAAATTTTGAAACTATTATGATTGGGACCATTGCTATCAAGTATGAGGTAACATAATCACCTTGTGGAATGCAAAGTTTTGTTTCATATAAGATTGTTTTGGTAACAAGACTTGATCGACCTTGTTAACAAAAGGATTTTTTAATGAACAAAATAATGTTTCCACCGTGGTTATACTTGTTTTCTTCTATTTTTTCTCCTTCCTAGTCTTTGCCTTTTGTCTTGATAGCCTTGGTTTTGCTAGTTGTTTGCTTGTTAGAGTGTCTTAGAACTTCTATAGTTTGGTTTTTGTTTGCTTTTGCTTCTTCTAAAAAAGTCTGTTTCTGCAAGAAAATCAATTTTCATACCCTGAAAATTGGCCAAAAACAAAGTTTTCCGAAAAATTCTAGAAAATTTAAAATAAAATTTTCCTCGAAAAAAGGGGTAGAGGGACACCTAGAGTGACCTAGGGGCCACCCCAGGCACCCACACCCCTGGTAGGCGCGGCCTCCCTACAGGTGACGCATGGGTGGGGTGTGGCCCACCTAGGCCCCTCCAAGGTGCCTCCTCCCAGCCATCTTCTTTCTCTCTTCCGAAAAACACCGGAAAACTTTCTCAAGCTCGAGTTCTTGCTGTTCTTGCTCGCAATTTTTGATCTCCTTGCTCAGCCCATCTTTGCTGCTAATTTTTGGAGGGATTGCTCCTTGGTATGTGCCTCCTCTGCTTGTCCAATTAGATTTGTGATTGGTAGATTGTATCTTGAGTATTTTCTGCTATAGGTGTCAGGTTGTGTGAGCTTGTGTAAGGTTCCCAACCTTTAATAAGGCAGAGATCCCTGTGTTTACAATGCTAGTCCCTGGATCAATAGCTAGCATCCACAGTTAAGATGTAATATCAAGAAACAAAGGTCATATTACAACTTTATAACCAGGAATAAAATAATTCATTACATCTTACATAGCTCATTTGGCTATCTCATTACATTGCAGCAGAATATCTATATAGCGTGGAGTCCTTCATCTTCAAAGTGCCACATGCAATCATGTTGGTTGTAGACTTGTAATCCTATTCAACACACTTCACTAACATCAAACAAACCTACAACATAATAAGTTGCAGCCACAAGGGTCAATACATTTGAATTGTATTGGAAAGTTTCACTATTATGTATAAATAAGTGGATCCTATCATTACATGCATATTTGGCTAAGTAGGGTTTAGGCTCATTTGCAGAAAGCAATATAGTTTTATCCTATCTTTTCAAAATAGTTTTGATCTTTTGTCAAATGTTTCTGAACTCCTTGGAAAACTCCAAGTGCTTCTAATCCCTTGTTGTCACCATCAAGTTTTACTTTGAGAAATTGGAATGTCGAGATCTTCCATAGCTTCAGGCCTTAGTTGTTCAGAGTTGTCCATAACCGGGGACACGGCTAAGTACTTAGAATTTGATCTTCTACAGAAGTTGTACACTTCACCCACATGACACAATCTCATCTTGACGCCACCAGTGGCCGCTGGATAAGTTCTCACCAAATGGAGTACCCGAGGCGGTGGTGCACAAACCGAAGGAGAGCTTGTTGCAGATCTTGGCGGGGGTGGAGGGAGAGCTTTGTTCTTCATCGGACAGTTCCAGTTTTGATGTCCAGGATCTCCACACACGAAGCGAGCACCTGGGCGTGGAGCGAGTAGCCAGGACTCCTTGAGCGCTCCGGGTAGTTGTTGTTGTAGCCCAGGGCCCATGATGGTGAAGTTTGATGGCCTTGGCGCGTAACTTGCAGGTCTTGGTGGAGCCGGAGCGACGGTGGGGTGTTAGGAACCCGGACACGCTTAGAAGGAGCTGCCATAAGCAGAGCTTGATGCATCCTGTTGTGTTTCTTGGACTCCTCGAACACTTGCCTTGCCTCCTCTTGCGGTCTTTGTGTCTTGTAGTTCTAGAAAGGTTGCCGGTCTTGCATGTGTGATTGCATACTTGATCGACGCATTGAGCCCTTGCCTGAATCTTTTCTGCTTCTTCTTGTCATCAGATACCTCATCACCACCATAACGGGATAGATTCATGAAGTTCCTGATGTAGGTGTTGACGTTATCATTTCCTTGCTTCAGGTTGAGGAAAGCCTCCTTCATCCTTTCCATCACAATCTCTGAGAGAAACTGCTCTTTGAACGCTCCAGTGAACCTCTCCCAAGTTGGCTGGAACCCAGTGCAGCTTGCCTTCAAGTAGTTCTCCCACCAAAGAGCTGCATCTCCCTTGAGAAGGTGGGTAGCACACTTGACCCACTCCTGCTCCGGAACATCAGCAGTCTCGAGCAACCTTGAGATCTCACGCAGCCAATCATCCGCCCGTCAGGTCGGTCGAAACATCAAAGCGACGAGGTTGAATTTGAGGAAGCTCTTGATGTCTCACGCTTGGGAGGTGGAGGAAGTGGAGCAAACTCGTTTCTTCGACACTCTCCTCAAAGCTGGTTCTCTTGCATTGCCGCCAAAACATTAGCTATGTTTGACAACATGAGCCCAGTTCGGAGGTATGTCCTCTTCATCCCCGGTGGTGGAGCCATCCATCATTGATATAAAACTCAAGTCAGTACTATAATGGAGAATGATAATAATCCAAAATAGTACCAAGATGGAATTAACCAAGATTAAAGGATACAATTTACTGAGATGATATTAAAATATCAACAAAGTTCATAGCACCTCACAGATATTAAGCATATCGCACACGACTGAAAAGGAGTGTGGTACACAAATATATCAAAGAAAAATTTTCCACAAATTTCGGCATTACAATACCAATAGATGCGCAAAATTACTTAACGAATCAAGATTAGTGACTCTACCGATTCAATATACAAAAGCGAATGATAAAAGTAGTGGTATGGTCGCGACTCCATCCCGCACTCAAATCATTACTCCGCACATGAACAAGTGGAACACATATCCTAACCCCTTCTTCTCACGTCGAAACCTAAGATTGGTAACTACGGAAACAAACACCCCAAACAAGATAGCGTCGGATACAAAGAGGAAGATAGCTTGCGTCGGTTTGCAACAGCCTGTCGGTATGGAATGTACCAACAGTTGATAACCAAAAGCAGATAAGATAACAACTTGGATGCAACAGATAGACAAGGGATTACACACACACACAACCTATGGTACTACGGAAACCCAGAACACGTGAATCCTAGTTTGAATCTTGAGACGAGGATTGAAAACGTTGCACTTCCTTACCAGAAAAGGGTGGGTGGGAGGGTAAGAAGAAAAGTGGAAGCAGTCCTACTCTCGCGTTTTGTTTTTCCCTAATATACATAACTACCAAAATATTTGCTAGACTGACAACGACCGTTTGGCTGAAACCCTGAAGGTCGGGATGGATCTGATACCAATTGTAAATACCTCGGTGAATTAAGCTCCTAGATACAAGCCTGGATGAGTGGTAGTGGTTGAAATAGTATGGTGGGGCCCCAAAAGCCACTCACTGGTAGTCCTTTCGGACGTCCCAACCACTACCCTCTCAACGGGACCTGTCTCAGACGGCGTGTCGGCGGCGAAGGGATCAACTACGTACACAAGTGGGTATGTCGCAAGCCACCATACAAGAGTACATCGAGCCATACCATCTAGAAAGAAAGGAAATATAGCCATACGGCAAGATTCAAATGACCTAGATAGATCTATATTTTAGGATACTTCCTCATACAACACACATCGAGTATCATGCGGGCGGCAAACAAAATCCGATGCGGATAAGCAAATCGGCATAAGATGCCATATAAATAAGCACATCCCAACTACAGGTCTCACGGATCCCGTTCGAATCTCTACACCAAGCGATCGTTGCCCATGTCCTCGGCTTCCTCCACCCGTATCCATCACCGTGAGGGTACACATCCCAGAACCAATAATTTATCGTGTGAGACCCTAAGGGTACTCAAGAAGACTTAATGCCTCTAAAGGACACACAACAGGGTGACGCAATTGCGTGAAGAGAAACCCTAGCGCAGTTCTCTGGATAACGCTAACCATCCGCCTAACCAATGATAGGCGGATGTCGTGAATCGAGCAGCAGTTATAATGGTAATCTCATCAGATCCATCCTCCTCCCTGCTTACCAACAAGGAAGCGGACGAACAACCCCCCATCCGTTGGCAATTTTATTAACCATTCCATGAGTATTGCACGATTTACTAGTCAAGTTACTTAGTCAAATTAAAGCGGTACTTTAGTTATGCTTGTCTATGATCGAGAAACTGTGCTCCAAGTCGTCCATATCCGCGGACACGGCTTTCAGAAAGTTTTACCCGTCCGGGGTGCACCAATAGCAACACACGCTCGATCAACCTCGGAAAAACCAAATCAAAACCCAACGAGGCTTTCACGGTGAACAATCAGGATCCGGGAATATTTGAGGCCACCCTTGAGTACACCAGCGAAGTAAGCAAGCTTCGAGATGGACTCAAGGTTTGCGACAATGGCTGTAAGCGACAGCAGATCCCCAATCGGGGACTGTCGATACCGCGTAATCAATCCGCTTACCTAAACAGTACAGTGTGCTCCTCGCACAAATTAAATACAAAAAGTAACATGGCATAAGTACAGGATAGTAATAAAACCTCAAACTAGTTTGTGGCCCCAAAAAATAAGACGGAATCAAGCTCTGGCTCAGGGGGGTCCCATATACCTCCCGGATGTGGATAGCGCGATAAATCAAGGAACAGGAATCAAGTACTCGGGGTCTTACGGGACACAAGTGAGCAGGAAAAACCAAATAGCAGATGTTGCTCACCGGTGCCACTTTCATTAGTTATCCCATACTACTCAGGTTAAGTTGTTTAGGTACCTCGTTATCCATCAGACGCTCACATACCCTACACATGCTGTTCTACGACTCGCATGGCTCAAACAACTCCTATAGTAAGGGCTCATGGGATGGAGGAACAAGCTTGGTGTGGTTTTAAAAGTAAAGGCTATGCATACTTGGGATTCAATTTAATGCAATCGCGACTCAATGATGCAAGAATAAAGTAGAGGCAATAGGTACTGTATGTATGCAAGCATGTGGAAGTGCTTGCCTGATATCTCAGTTTGAAGCAAGGGACGGATCTGGGTAGTGCTCCTGGTTCTCTTGATATTACCCCTGCTCAGTGTCTATCCGAGAAAAACCAAACAAACAAGGCCAACATGAATATAGAGCACAAGCATATGAATAAGATGCGTCAAGCAAACAATCATGCCATGATGAATGATGCACCATTTACATGGCAATAAGGTAGCATGGCATGGTGAGATGTGGAAGACAAGTAACAACATTTTAATGGGGTTTTGGTTCACATTTTGTTGTCATAACATTTGCTGTACCCTATATTTTTATATGATGCATGCTGCAATTGAAGTTATGGATGGCATAAACATAAAGGTCTCGTCGAGCTGATCATTTTAGACATATCATTTGCTAAATTTGGAATTATAAATCAAAAGTTATTAATTATTTTAGTTCTAGTGGCAATTCGGTAATTTAAATCAACTTGGAATTTTAAATGTACAAAAGGCAAATTGAATGGCATATTTGAAATCCTGGCATTTTTCTGATCTCCAAACATATATCATTTGTGTTATTTGGAATTACAATGGAAAAGTTATTTCAAATCTGATTGGAAATTTGAATTTGAAATAATTTAAACTAGATTTGAATTTAAACAGACACAGAAAACCTTCTATACACAGACTAATATGCCCTCAGACACTTACAGGTGGGGCCAAGGATCTGCGGTCCCACGCCAGCCTGAGGAAAGGGGACCGCGAGTTGATTTGGAAAAGTTAAGGACCCTTTTTATAAAACGGTGTGCCAGTCAGCGGTGGGCTTACCGGACCGCGGGTTGACAAAAGGGAGGGTGTAAATGCAAAAAGACCGCGCGCACTGTACTTCTTCCTTCTGAACTTACTGACGGAAACGTGTGGCAGCAGCGCAGGATCGACGGGATCTTGGGACGCCAGCAGACGCTGCTATCGCGTGGCTTGGGTTTGGTGACGCGAGGGGTTGGGGCCTAGATGGGGTGGCTGCGAGCTGAGCGAACAGACGCCGCTGGCCGTCAGCACCGAGGGTGCTCGACGAAGGTCCGCGACGACACGGTGATCTGGCCGGGGGACGGAGGTGTCGGGAAGGTTCGGGACTCACCGCAAGCCGACGCAGTCGATCTGGCCGAGCAGCGGACCGGCGGCGAGGCAGAGGCGGGCGGAGCTAGGGTTAGCGTCGGGACGCGTCGGGTGTAGGGGACCTAGGCCTCCTCCTCGCTGGAGCTGCGTGGCGCGAGGCGACGCAGCAGGCTTCCTCGACACCCGCGGCAACACGATCGCCTTCTGGATGTGGACCCCGACGGTGGCCTGAGACGGGGAAGACGGTGCAGGGTGGCCAGAGAGGGAGGGGACGGTCTGGGGGAGATCTGGCGAGGCAGAGGGCTGAGAGAGGGGGGTAGATAAGGCCAGAGGGGTGAGGGCGCCGTGGTTGCCGTGTGGGGTAGCTGGCGAGAAGGGTGGCCTCGGCCACCTTTTTCTCCACCTTCCTCATGTGCTTGGTACGGCCAGGCAGGCAGGGCGGCTTCCAGGTGGGTCCAGGGGCGAGGCCAAAGGCAGGGCAGGCTCGGTGTGGCTCCCAGGCAGGGAGGAAAAGAGGGGAGAAAGGGCTCGGGTTGGGGGTGGTGGTAGCCTCGGCTAGGGTGGGAGCTAGGGTTTGCCTTAGGGCATGGTTGGTAGTAGCTAGGTGGGGTAGGGCGGCCAGGTGGTCCAGCAGGTAGAGAGAGGGGGTGAGCTGGGCAAGGGATGGTGTGGTGTGCTAGGAAGCTAGAAAAGAGAGGGGATAGAAACCACTTAGGTTTTTGGTTGGAAAAGATGGGTTTTGTTTAGGGTAGGTGTAGTTTAGGGTTTTGCTTAGCTAGGATGGGGAGAGGGCATGGGGTAGGTTTTAGGGTTTAGCTAAGAGGGGGGAAGGGTATGTAAAGAGGGAGTGTCTTTTACTTGATCATGCCTCATAGACAAACACACAAGCTCAAGACAAGGAGAAAAGAGAGAAAGGGAGAGAGAGATGATTATGTGGTGGAATTTGAGCAAGAACAACATGGTTCAAGCCAAGAGAAAAGATAGAGGTAGAGATTTGAATCATGCATGCTCCATTCAAAGAACAAGCGAGATAAAAGAAAAAGGGTGGTGAGAAGGATGTGGGTCTTGGTTGGTGCAAGCCACATAAACACATGTGGAAGCAAGGAGAAAGGTGGTGGGGTTTTAGCTATAGGAGGGTAGAGAGGTAGATGATCTGATGAAGAAAACTACAAGCCAAAACAAGATTTAAAACAAAGGAGAATGATCCATGCAAGCAAAAACCAAATATCACTCCAAGATCAAGAAAAAGGTGGCACTTGCATGGCCCATGCAACAATATTTTCCATGTAGTTATATTGTGAAAACAACATTAATTCATGTGGCATTATTCCTTGCATTCCCAAAAGGTGGGCAAAGGCCAAGCAAAAGATTATGGTGGAATCCAACCAAACAACATGAGCTAGAGATAACTCAAATAAAATGCCAAGCCCATATTGAATGGATGGTGGAATATAAGGTGGTGGGAGAAAGGTGGTGGAGTTTAGAAGAGATATGCCCCCAACTCAACTTGGGCATTTAACAATATATTAAGAACCAAATACAATATCAAGAGGCAACTACAATTAATAATGCACATGAGATAAGAACCAAACAAGAGGGGGGTTTTATATGATGCTCAAGTGCAAGGTGGCATGATGACATGAGCATGATATGATGATGATGCAACAATTATATGTTGGAAGTGGCCCTTTTTATTATTATAACAAGTAGCATTACAGGTGTTAGACAACTGGGATGCTACAAGATGCCAATGCATGGGTCTTCCACTATGTAGTTGACTAAGCCAGAGCCCATTTAGCATGTGGCTATACACGGAAGCCACTGTACGAGAAACATGTTCAATCTCTAAGTCCCTGGGTGGTTTTCTTGTAGTGCACACACAAAAAGATAGCCATATAAACATGGTTCCCTTTGTTGCCACCTTGTCCAAAACTTGAGTATCCTCTTTCCACCCAGGTGGTTCATTGAGTACTTGTTTTATTATATAAAACATATATTTCTCTAACACTTCATATAATCATATCATGTATCCCATCCCAAATATATAGCAGGGCTAAGCTTTCTACAACTACAATGTTTTCACTAAGGAAGATATAAGGGTATCCTATTAGGATTTAGCATGGCATAAAATATAGTAGTCCTTATCATGCATGTTACAAAAATCCACTAAGTGTAATGAAAATAGTAGGACATGGATTATAGTGTCACTTGCCTTTTTAGTAGATAATGTTGGTTCACTTCTTGATCTTGCAAATATCACACTCTTCTAACTTCACTACAATTCAATCAAGCAAACACAAATTCAACTAGCATTCAAACCATTTCACCACATAAAATAACAAAAACAAGGTCATGCATGCAAGCATGCAAAAGATAGTTTTATTTGGAAAAGTGGTTCCTACTAGGCTCTAAACATTTTCAAGCTCACATTGGTCATTTAAAAAAGTGGTAAAACCATTTGCAAAAGGTTTTATCTCATAACCCAAATATTATGCTAAGGTGATATTTTATGTTGTTGAAAATATCTTTTAGCAAAGCAATAACTTTATATGGTTCAACAAATATGTTCTTAATCTCAAAACTTGGTTTTTAGGGTCAGAAGGTTTGAATCAAATCATTTCCCAAAGGTTTTACTCAAAATTCATTTCTAAACCATAAACAATATTTTTATTTGACTATAAATGTACTAATTCAAATATTTATTACTTAGCCTCACAAAATACATTTTTAAATCCATAAGTTGGTTCCTATGGTCAGTAGGTTCAAAATAATCCATTTTGCAAAGATTTCACCTTAAAAAATATCTAGAACAATTTTTATATTCAAATTATGCCTACACATGTTTCTGAAATTTCAACCAATTTTCCAGAAGCAAAACATTAAACAAAGTGCATGGTTTCAAAGTACTTGTTCTTCTGATTCCATTGATATAAAATTTGCAAAATTTGGACGTGTAGAATTAAAGTTATGAATTTTACAAGTTTGCATATCTAATAGATTCTAATTTCTGTTTTAATTCCAACTATGACCACGTGGCTCAATTCTATTGGTCGGTAACGGTTCGTGCGGTTCGACTAATACTGGTCGCTCGATGTTACTTAAAATTCACGGCGCATATGGACGCGTACCCTTTTGTTTATAATCTAATCTCAGCCACAAGATCAAGATCTAACAGGCACATCGTGTTTGACCAAGGACTGGCGGCGCTAGCGGCGGCTGGCGGCGGCGCACACTCGGGCGGTGAGCTTGGCGATGATTCAGGTAGCGAGGGAGGGAGTGAGTATGCTCACTGTGCTAGCGAGGTTGTGGTGAAGCTCAACGTAGCGGTTGTTCGTCAAGGGGCGCACGTGGATAGTGGCTATTGCTCGCCGGAGTTCCTGGCGTCGTCGGGTCCGTCTGCTCATTGTCGGAGGCGAGGTTGCAGGCCAAGCCAACGCAAAATAACGACTCAGTTAGATGCGCGCAAAGATGCTGAACACGTGAGCATCAAAGCTAGGGAAAGGGAAGGTCGGGTTTTACCAGGGGGCTTCGCCGGAGTAGTGGCAGACGTCGGTGGTGCTCAGGCGAGCTTGTCCCCGATGTTGTGGAGCGGGCGCGGCCAATCGGTTGGCACTGGGAGATGCGCAGGAGTCCGCTGGTCAAGCTCGTGCAAAGAAAAGGCCGAGAGGGTGACTATCCTCGCTGGAATTGATGGAGGGCCTCGTCGGAACAGAGAGGGATCAAGCTCGCGATTGCGGCAGCCTGGAGGCAGAGAGGAAATGGCGCTTGGGGAAAAAGAGAGAGGAGAAAGGTGGGGCCTAGCATTCAGCGACTCTGCGGGTAAATTCCTGGGTGAAAAACGTTTCTCCAGAGGGGTTTTAGTTGGGCTGCGCTGTTGGGCTTGCTGGGCTGGGCCAGATGGGTTGGGTTAGTTTCATATTTTTTTATACTGAAAGCTTTTCTTTTTCTGTTTTGAATTGATTTTATTTCAAACAATTCAAACTCCATTTGAATTCAAACCACCACCAAACTTTTGGGTATAGTTTAATTCTGTTTTTCAACATATTCCAAAGTCCAAAATAAAATAATTATTTTATTCTTTTAGGATCTATTAATAATTAAATAAATAGACATTAGTCTTTAATTCAAAATAGGATTTAATATATTTTAAAAACTCTATTTGAAATCTAAATTTCTACAAAAATCTTTTTAGTAGGTTTTATTAAAAACATAGCACTTTGAAATATAATTTAAAATACTTTAATACGTTTTTAATGATCATTCAAAATAGGAAAATGTCTATACTTGAATGAAATTTGGATATAAATAAATCCTCATGGTTTTATTTAAATAAACCTTTACTATATTTATCAAACAAAATATTTTATTTAAATGCTTTGCCAAGATTAATTTGGCTCTTTTTGAAAAAATAGACCTTATTCATTATTTCTACCTTTGCTTATAAAAACCATATTTTTTTATTTAAAGATCCAATAATGGTAATTCCAACTATTATAACTTTATTTATTATTTGTTTATGTTTTTAAATCCCTTTAGTATTTTATTTGATCAAAATAGGTTTTGATGTTTCCAATTGGAATCAAAAGTTTCTTCTCACCCTAAATTTCAACAATTATTTATTTTGTTTATTTATTTTTTCACATTTCAAAATTTGGAAAATTTTGGGATGTGACAGCTTGCATGCTTGTTCTATGCTTAGAGATTTCATTTTGATGCATGTGTAGCCCTCTAGCAAGTTCCTATAGTAGTTTCTCATCATTTATCAACTTGGAAATCACTTGGTTTGATGTTTGTCTAAAAATTTCAGAAAGGAAGATGAGTGGTTACCCACTGAATCAATATGACTTGATGGTACCTGAGCCAATGAAAGTTCATCGTGAGGAAGGAGTCTTCCCTTCCATATATCCATGCCGGGAATTTATGATAACTGCGGTAATCCTCCAGGATTTCCAAACTATGATTACCAATGCAGGGTTAGAACACTTTGTTGAAAGTGAACCTTTTCAATATGTTAAGCTGACCATGGCTGTGATGCAGGACTTCCGGTTTACTTGGTCTTCATCTAATCCCATGGTCCATTATAAAATATAGAATTTAGAGGTCGACCTGCCGTTTTCTTATTTCTGTGCAGCTATTAGAGTGCCCTATTGGGGATCTTGTCAGAAGATCAAGGAGAACTTATGGATTTATATGCTGGAATTTGACAAGGTTTTGACTTCTCAAAGGAAAGTGGTAACATTCGAAACATTCAGTTCCCATCTATAAGATATTTTGCTTATTTCATTACCAAGTGTGTTTGTAACATCCCAAAAATATTGATCATGCTTATCAAATTCTAATCACTAAAATTAGGGTTAACAAAAAAACTTTTATTAAATACAAACCATATGAATGCATGTGTGTATGTGAGGATTGTATGAATGCATGTTTGGACTTGTGTTATTAACCAAAATAGCAAGGGATGGATTAAAGATGAAAATAACATCATCTAAAACATTTTCAAGTAAAAACAAATCAAGATAAAATCAAAAACAAATCAAATAAGGCAAATGGTCATTTTTCCCAATCTTGATCACTAGGTCACTTTGAGTGTTCTAGTCCAAGATTTCAAACATAAACTTTTCCATTTCTTTTCACCCCTTGCAAGATCAAGGAAAAGTGAATCAAAGCCCACCTTTCAAACTTGCAGAAACATTTGGCAAACCCATTGAAATGACAATTAAAAATTGAATCTTTAACATATTTGAAGATCCCACATTTTCAAAACCCAACCAAACCAGTGCCCCTTGACTAATCCAACTAACCAGAGACTCCCTAGTATGTGCTTAGCAAACCCACCAACTTTGAATCCAAAATTCAAATTCAAATTTCTTTCGGAAATTTCATCAAACACCTTGTTTTCAACAAACAAACATCAAGAACTATTTGTAGCAGTGATTTTGGCCAACCTTGTTCCCTCTCTGGTTTGCAGCAAGCTCTTAGTAGATCATCTAGCCCCTTTTACAATCTTTAGCATCACTGTGAGCATGCAAGGGCCATCAATGGTGAGCATGCTGAACCTAACTTGCCACCCCAAGTCGACAACAAGCTAGGAGAAGCACCAAGCCTAGCAAGCATGTCTGGAGCACTGACCACCGTCCGCTGCCACCCCCTGTCCAAGCCCCGAGCATTGCCAGCCCCTGGACCACACTGCCTGAGCATGCCAAGTGTAACATCCCAGAATTAGAGATTGGAAATAAGTTGGACCTAGATATCATGCATAGAAAATCCGAATAATTTTCGCGCTTTTGAATAATACTTGTAAAAGGGGAAGCCTCTCTCAACTTGATGGAACTGAAGTAGATCATCAAGTTGATTGTGATAAGATTCAGAATGACCTTTTCTTAAACCTTATTTGGGAGAACATGATTTGATCTAAGGGTAGATCAAATATAATCAAATTCAATCCTAATGCATTGCTTAATGATTAATATCTGATCCTTAAGGGATCATATCATAATATTCATTACAACAACCCATGACTACCAAGAGATAAGAATGCAATGACTAACCTTGACTTATTTTCTTCCTATTCAATTATATCAGGAGTATCATGGTAATACCCAATCTTAACTCTTTAGTGAGTTTGAGTAGCAAGAAAATGAAGTCAATATCAGTTACCACATATCTTTCTTTCCATAAGAATCTTTATCATCTCTATTGAACTTTATTCTAATATTTATGGTTCATCAATGTTGAGTAATCAACTATTGATTCACCCATCCTTAACCTATCACTTCTTGAGCTATCAACTCTTGACCATATCATAGCATTCACTTAAGTGCTTATAAAGAAATAAGTAAGAACTGAAGGGAATATGCCCTGAGAGGCAATAATAAAATGTTTATTATGTGTATTCCAAGTATATGATAGATATTTATTTTGCATGCTATAATTGTATTAATACAGAAACGTTAATACATGTGTGTTTAATAAAAAAACATAAAGTTCCTAGTTATGCCTCTCTCATAAACTAGTTCGTTGATTAACAAGATGATCATAGTTTCCTGATCATAGACATTGGATGTTGTTAATAACGAGATCACAACATTAGTGTAATGGTGTGATGAACATTCATCCGAAGTATAGCATTACGATCAAATTCATTGAGTTTATATTGATATAAACAACTTACGAAGTAGTCCTAATCCTTAGACCATGAGATCATGCCAATCACTAACACCGGAAGAGTTTCTTGTTGACATCAAACGTCACACCGTGGCGGGTGATTATAAAGATGGCTTCAAAGCTACTAAAGTGTTATGTTGAGAATCATGGATCAAGAGTGGAATTTGTTCATCCCAATGACGGATAGATATACTCTGGGCCCTCTCGGTGATATCACATTGGTTAGCTTGCAAGCAAGTGATTTGATCACTAGAATGTTATATCACGAGAACGAGAAAAGAGTGAATGTCAGCAACAAGATAAAACTAGGTATGGAGATACCGATGATCGAATCTCGGACATGTAATATATCGTGAAACAAAGGGATTAAGATACAAGCGTAAAAGGTTCCGACGATCACAAGAAAAGTCATCGTTGAATGTGTGGGAGTCAGCATGAGTCATATACTAGATATGATGCCCATTTGATGCTCGCCTTTGAAGCTACACCGACTCACGTGATGATCGGACTTGGTGTAGTGGATTTGGTTCATGTAATCACCAAAAAGGCACGAGGGATGTCGTTTTTGAGTGGGAGTTCATTCGTAATATGGATTAGTTGAACTCAATCTATCATAAACTTAGTATAAACTTTAAAAATTCTGTTGTAGATGGCGCCACCTGCTTTTAATTTCAATGTGTTCATGGAGAAAGAGAAACTTGCAACGAACGGTAGCAACTTTATCGAATGGGCCATGAATTTGAGGATTCTCCTCTCTGCTACACAAAAGCAATATGTGCTAGAAGCGCCGCTAGGCCCCCCAGCCTTTGAGGATGCCCCTGACGAGGAGAAGAATGTCTATCAGACTCGTCAGGAGGACCACAACTTAGTTCATTGCGGCATATTGTATGGGCTAGAGCCGGAGCTTCGAAAGCGTTTCGAAAACGACAATGCATTTGATACAATGGGTGAGTTGAAAATGATTTTCGACACATGTTTGTCAGAGAGCTACAACGCTTCAGAAAAGTTCTTTAGCTGCATGATGGAAGAGCACATCTCCGTTAGTGAGCATGTACTCAAGATGCCGGGTTACGCCGATAAGCTTGTGTCCTTGGGAATAACGATTCCCATTGACTTAGGCATCCATCGTGTTCTGCAGTCTCTGCCACCTAGCTATAAGAGCTTCGTGATGAACTATAATATGCAAGGCATGAAGAAGTCTCTCCCCGAGCTTCTGTCAATGCTTAAAACTGTAGAAGTGGAGATCCAAAAGGAACATCAAGTGTTGATGATCAATAGGAACACTGGTTTCAAGAAAGACAAGAAGGGAAAACGGAAGGGAAGTAAGGGCGGCAAGCCGGTTGCCGTGCCTGAAAAGAAACCCCGAGCGGGACCTAAGTCTGATACCGAGTGCTACTATTGTAAGGGGACTGGCCACTGGAAGCACAACTGCCCCAAGTATTTGGCAGACAAGAAGGCCGGAAAGGCAAACAAAGGTATATATGATATACATGTTATTGTTGTGTACTTGACTAGTGCTCGCAGTAGCACCTGGGTATTTGATACCGGTTCAGTTGCTAATATTTGTAACTCGAATCAGGGGCTACGGAACAAGCGACCGCTATCAAGGGTGAGGTCAAGATGCGTGTCGACAATGGATAAAGCGTTGATGTGATCGCCGTCGGAACGCTACCTCTCCACTTGTTGTCGGGATTAGTAATAAACTTGAAGAATTGTTATCTGGTGCCAGCACTTAGCATGAACATTGTATCTGGATCGTGTTTAATGCGAAGTGGTTATTCATTTAAATCCGAGAACAATGGTTGTTCCATTTATATGAATGAAATCTTTTATGGTCATGCACCGATGATGAATGGTTTATTTATATTGGATCTCGATAATAATGTTACACATATTCATAATGTTGATGCTAAAAGGATTAAATTAAATGATGACATATCCCCATATATGTGGCACTGCCATCTAGGTCATATTGGCGTTAAACGCATGAAGAAGCTCCATTCGGATGGACTTTTGGAATCACTTGATTTTGAATCATTTGATACATGTGAGCCATGCCTTATGGGCAAGATGACTAGAACGCCGTTTTTCGGTTCAATGGAGCAGCATGATTTATTGGAAATCATACATTCTGATGTATGTGGTCCAATAAGTGTGTCGGCGCGAGGTGGATATCGTTATTTTGTTACTTTCACGGATGATTTGAGTAGATACAGTTATATCTACTTGATGAAACACAAGTCTGAAACCTTTGAAAAGTTCAAGGAATTTAAGAATGAAGTGGAAAATCATCGTAATGGAAAGATCAAATTTCTACGGTCTGACCGTGGAGGTGAGTATCTAAGTTACGAGTTTAGCACTCACATGAAAGAGTGTGGAATTGTTTCACAACTCACACCTACCAGAACACCACAGATAAATGGTGTGTCGGAACGTCGTAATCGTACTTTATTAGATATGGTTCGATCTATGATGTCTCTTTCGGACTTGCCGTTGTCATTTTGGGGTTATGCACTAGAAACTGCTGCATTCACTTTAAATCGGGCACCATCTAAATCCGTTGAAAAGACACCGTATGAATTGTGGTTTGGAAACAAACCTAAGCTGTCATTTCTTAAAGTTTGGGGATGCGATGTTTATGTGAAGAAACTTCAACCGGATAAACTCGAACCCAAAGCGGAAAAATGCGTCTTCATAGCATACCCTAAGGAAACTATTGGGTATTCCTTCTATCACAGATCCGAGGGCAAGGTTTTTGTTGCCAAGAATGGATCCTTTCTAGAGAAAGAGTTTCTCGCGAAAGGTGTGAGTAGTTGGAGGTAGAACTCGAAGAGGTTATTGAACCTTCTCTTCAAAATATGACGAGTAGCGCAGCGCCGGAAGTTGCTCCGGAGTTGGCTTCACCTGTTGAAGAAGGAACTAATGATAATGATCATGAAACTCTGAAAGAGAGTACTACTGAACCTCGCAGGTATAGCAGGATGCGTGCAGCTCCCGAGCTATACGGAAATCCTATCATGAATTTCATGGTTGATGATAATGATGACCCTGTGACGTATGAAGAAGCGATGATGAGCCCGGATTCCAACAAATGGTTAGAAGCCATGAAATCCGAGATGGAATCCATGTATGAAAATCAAGTTTGGAACTTGGTGGACTTACCTCATGACCGAAAGGTCGTGGAGAACAAATGGATTTTCAAAAGGAAAATCGATGCTGATGGTAATGCAACCGTCTATAAAGCTCGACTTGTCGCAAAGGGGTTTCGACAAATTCAAGGAGTTGACTACGATGAGACATTCTCTCCCGTAGCGATGCTAAAGTCAGTTAGGATTATGTTAGCAATTGCCGCATATTTCGATTATGAGTTATTGAAGATGGATGTCAAAACCGCATTTCTCAATGGTAATATTGAAGAAGAGTTGTATATGATACAACCAAAGGGTTTTGTCAATCCTAAGGATGCTAACAAGCTGTGCAAGCTTCAGCGATCCATCTATGGATTGAAGCAAGCATCACGAAGTTGGAATCTCCGCTTTGATGAGGTGATCAAAGAGTTTGGATTTGTCCAAACTTATGGAGAAGCTTGTATTTACAAGAAAGTGAGTGGGAGCAATGTGGCATTTCTGATATTATATGTGGATGACATATTATTGATCGTAAATGATATAGATATTTTAAACAGTGTTAAAAGTTATCTAAACAACAAATTTTAAATGAAGGACCTAGGTGAAGCGTCAAACATATTAGGCATAAAGATCTATAGAGATAGATCTAGGCGCCTAATAGGGCTATCGCAAAGTACATAACTTGATAAGATTTTAAAGAAGTTTAAAATGGAAGATAGTAAGAAGGGGTTCTTACCTATGACACAAGGCACGACATTGAGTAAGACTCAAAGTCCGGCTATGGAGGAAGAAAGAGAGAAAATGGACAAAGTCCCCTATGCTTCATCCATAGGCTCTATAATGTACGCCATGCTATGTACAAGACCGGATGTGGCACATGCTATTAGTTTGACTAGTAGGTACCAATCGGATCCAGGTTCGGAACACTGGAAAGCAGTCAAGAATATCCTTAAGTACTTGCGAAGAACTAAGGATATGTTTCTTGTATACGGAGGTGAAGATGAGCTCGTCGCTAAGTGTTATGTCGACGCTAGCTTTGACACCGATCCGGATGACTCTAAGTATAAATCCGGATACGTATTTCTCATGAATGGCGGAGCGGTTAGTTGGAGGAGCTCCAAACAACCTGTGGTGGCGGGATCAACAACGAAGGCCGAATATGTTGCTGCTTCAGAAGCGGCTCAGGAAGCGGTTTGGATGAAGGAATTCATATCCGAACTAGGTGTGGTTACAAACACGTTGGACCCAATGGTGATCTACTGTGACAACAATGGTGCCATTGCCAATGCCAAAGATCCAAGGTCTCACAAGCATTCCAAGCATATTAAGCGCCGGTTTCACTCCATCCGCGAGCATGTCAAGGATGGAGATATAAAGATTTGTAAAGTACATACGAATATCAATGTAGCAGATCCGTTGACTAAAACTCTCCTTAGAGAAAAACATGATCTACACCAGAACTCCATGGGTGTTAGATACATCACTATGTAACTAGATTATTGTCTCTAGTGCAAGTGGGAGACTGAAGGGAATATGCCGTGAGAGGCAATAATAAAATGTTTATTATGTGTATTCAAAGTATATGATAGATGTTTATTTTGCATGCTATAATTGTATTAATACGAAAACGTTAATACATGTGTGTTTAATAAACAAACAAAAAGTTCCTAGTTATGCTCTCTCATAAACTAGTTCATTGATTAACAAGATGATCACAGTTTCCTGATCATAGACATTGGATGTTGTTAATAACGAGATCACAAAATTAGTGTAATGGTGTGATGAACATTCATCCGAAGTATATCATTACGATCAAATTCATTGAGTTTATATTGCTATAAACAACTTACGAAGTAGTCCTAATCCTTAGACCATGAGATCATGCCAATCACTAACACCGGAAGAGTTTCTTGTTGACATCAAACGTCACACCGTAACTGGGTGATTATAAAGATGGCTTCAAAGCTACTAAAGTGTTATGTTGAGAATCATGGATCAAGAGTGGAATTTGTTCATCCCGATGATGGATAGATATACTCTGGGCCCTCTCGGTGATATCGCATTGGTTAGCTTGCAAGCAAGTGATTTGATCACTAGAATGTTATATCACGAGAACGAGAAAAGAGTGAATGTCAGCAACAAGATAAAACTAGGTATGGAGATACCGATGATCGAATCTCGGACATGTAATATATCGTGAAACAAAGGGATTAATATACAAGCGTAAAAGGTTCCGACGATCACAGGAAAAGTCATCGTTGAATGTGTGGGAGTCAGTATGGATCTCCAGGTCCCGCTACTGATTATTGATCGGAGAAGGGTCTCGATCATGTCCGCATTATTCGCGAACCGTAGGGTGACACACTTAAGGGACACTGACATCCAGTTGGAGCAAATGTTTCATGCCGAAAGAATAAACAAGCGCATGAATTTATTTCACTAGATACCGAAACAGGTTTTCGGGTGAAATTGCATAAAGAGGTTATGCATGTGAAATGGAATTCTAGCAAGGGGTTATTTGTGAATGTTTGTCATTAAAGTAATTGACAAAATTCTGAATAAAATAAAAGAGTTTTATTTAATGAGAGTTTGCATTAAATTTGATGAAAATTTAATGGGAATTTGAGTGGGTTTTTGAGTGGATAAAATTGAAGGGCCATTTTGTGAGTGGAGTGTCCACCCACATGAATGAGGGAGAGGTGGGGGCACCCTCCATGGCCGGCGGCCATGCCCCCTTGGGCTGCCCCATCCCCTATATAAGGAGCCCCTCCTCTCACTTCTCACTTACACCTCCTCGTGAAGGATCTCTCTCCCCCTCTAGAATTTATCCCCATGGTCTCGGACTAGCGAGATACATGTTCCCGGTGGCTATTCGGCAAGAAAGGGTTGTGCTTCCGCTGCATCGCTGGAGCGAGGAGGTGGAGGTTGCTCGGTGTCTTGTATGTGTGTGCGAGCACGGATGCGCTGCTGCTTTGCGACGCTAGGACTTCCTCTCGATCTTGAGATCGGCAAGAGATCGTCTACATCAACCACGAGTTGAACTCGTTAAGCTTTGTCGGTCTTCAAGGGTATGTTCTCTACGGATATACATCCGCCCGTTGTTTGTATCTAGTAGATAGATCTTGGTACATAGTTCCCATCATAGGATTTTTTTTGTTTCTATGCTGCGAACCCTACAAGATGAGGTAAATAGTAATGCTAGTTATAAATATCATCCTCAGAATGGGAGTGTTGGAAGTGAATAAAAATCAATATGAATATTGATGGAGTTAACTCACTCCTGAGATGATAGAAGGGTATCTGAGGTAAAGATTACAAGGATGATTATTGAAGATAGTTATAAGGAGTAACCCTATTGGACTAAGTAGGTATAGTCCATGAATAACATTCCCTAATCCACTGGAGATATTAAGAAGATAATTATAGTACAACTATAGTGTTGTACTGATGAAGCCTTGACTAGTTCATTGGAAATCTAAACCACAAAGGATCAAAGGATTATAATGATCATGCTTTAGTCACCAAGATTGAATGCTTATATCCAGTATAAGTGACATTGGTGGGTAAAACATGACTGAACTCTAATATAAGATATTGAAGTCAAGTTGAGACAAGATAGTTGGAATAGGATGATGTTAGAGCAACATTGGATTATTGAGGTAGTAGTTTCCTCTTGGGAAATACTAAACACTTAAGGTGAAGTAGAATTTGATATATATATGTATGATTATGAATGAATCTATTAGAGTAATGTTGGTAATGGAGGATAAAGGAAGGGTATAAAATTGAGGCCATTGTAACCACTTGTTGGATTGGAGATTATAGTAGAGTAGTTGATATAACCAAGTCTGTCTAGGTGAAGATTATGAAAAGCTTTAGTGGCAAGCTCATTGTATTTGTAAATAGGTTTAGAAAGATAAAAGGTGGATAAGAATATTCTTATGAAGTAAAGCTCATCATGTTAGCACATAATGATGGATATGAAGGAGTAGAATATCTGTGAAAGGAATTCCTTAATTAGAAGTCCAGAATTATAAATTATGGAGGATAGGAATTCTTGGTAAACACTAAACCCTAAAATCCATAATCAATCTTAACATCCATCTCATCTGTTGGATAAATCATTTTATCTTCACAATTTTTTATAGGAATATTTCCCTAAGCAAATCACTCAAGCACATCTCTGTCATTCCCAATTATCATCACCATATGTGCTTAGGAGTTATTTCTATCAATCCTTTTCATCAGACATTCTAGTTAATAACTTTCTATTTTAAAAGGTGATATCATTAAAGATCACAAACATCAAGACAATGTGTTTTAGCTATTAAATCTTTACTCATATCAAACAAAATAATATAAGTATGGTAAGAACCCTAAACTCTAGGGTAAGCACTTACAATTCAAATCCTAACTACTATATTAGTTATAATAAAATATATACTTTATTATTCCCAAGATCTATGGGAGTAATATTAACCAAATAATTTCCTTTGCATATCATGCATCAAATAATGATAGAGGATCATTATATACAAATTTCCATTCAAACTAGGAGATAATTAGAATTAAGTTTTTTTAAACAAACAAGGAAATATCATCTAATTAAGCCATGGTTGATTATAGAAAGAAAATTAATAACTAAGGCCTCTACAAAATATTAAAATGGATATATATATAAAGAAAATAAAGAAATATAAAAACATTTATCATAAAGGTTCACAAAAGAACTCTCAATTAATACAAATTGTTGCTGCAAGTACCCAGCAAATAAATTTTATAAAATAAAGTTCAAACCAAATGTTAAAATACAAATATGAAAATTAAAATAGTAAAACAGAAAATAAAAACAGATAAGAAAACATTTTCTGGCCATGGCCCAACTTCCTTCCTTCTTATCTGTCGCCCACGTGCAGCCCGCAAAGGCCCAGCAGCCATCCCAGCTCGTTCTTTCCTCTGGCTGACAGGTGGGACCGGAGAGGGATCGCGAGTTTGTTTTGAAGTAGCTCAGGGGGTTTTCCTGTAAAATAAACATCGTCATCATCCTCACGCACACAGGCAGCTCGCTGGAGGAGTCCGCCGCCGCCCGATGCCGCCGTCGTCGTCAGCCATGCGTCGAGATGCCCGCCGCTGTCCCAGAGGGGGATAAGAAGGCCACCGCGACACGAAGACAAGGAAGTCATCATATACATCAACTAACATGAAGACGAAGTTACTGATTAGATAGGAATATAATCTCTAGCCAAAGAACCTATTTCTGTAGTGTATTGCATTAGCAGCAATGCCAAACCAATAGTTCAGATACTAGTATTAATAGTATAATAGTTTTTGCGTTGTTTCTCTATGATTCTTCTTTGTAAGAAGTTCTTTCTCTCTCTTTACCCTAGAGTGTTCTCTGGATCTTGTGTACAGAGTGAGTTGTAACCTTTATCCATGTATTGGACCTGATGTGTTTCTGTTGTACCACTCTGAGGGATGTAATACTAGTGAACGGTGTTTCATTAGTGTTATGTCAACGACTATAGTGTACTACATCATGCAGTGGTATGCTGGGTCACCGCACCAAGCTTCTCTGCGTGCGAGCCGAGAGCGCGCCAGTGCGCCGCACGGGACACCAGCCCACAGACGGCGCACCACCCTCACCTCTTGCGTATGTGATCGCCAGCACCCCAACACCCCGCCAGACAACCCCATTCTCCGCTGCACAGACCATGGACGCTGTGCGCCATTAAAATCCCCGTCGGACCCTCCTAGAGCATCGCAACGTTCTGACCGTTCAGCATCGCCCCGCGCCGTGTGACCATGTCGTTGAACTTTGCCAGGGAGCACAGCACCTCCCCCTATCGTTGCCCATGCCATTAGCACGCTATGCCGACGACCACGACGAGCTCAGCCCGCGCCATTCGGTCCCCTCGTCGCAGTATAAATAGAGGCCTTCCCAGCTCAAACTCTTCACACCATCTCAGTCCCCACCTCTCACTGATCACACCAACTCACCCCCGGAGCAAGGCGAGCACCAGGTGGCCGGAATTTCACTGGAGTTCGCCGCTGTAGAGGAGGAGAGGCGCCGTCGATTGGAGCCGCCCCATGAGGAGCCACCACTACCAGGAGGATCGTCGTCGTCGACTTCGTCGTTCGCCCCATCACCGACCATCGCCGGAGCCCCGGTGAGCCCCCACTGACCCCCACTGGCCATGCTAGGGTTCAGCCTCGCCGCGTCCTGTTCAGGCGTGGACGATGAACCACTGCCGTAGGATTAGAACTAGATATCACAGCCTAGATCGCCCCGTACCGCTTCGCCACTCGCTGTCTCAGTGACGAGTGGGGTCGCTCACTTAACCAGCCCGTGCGCGCTGTGCGAAGTGGGCCGGCCCAGTTAAACCTCTTGCGCGACCCATTAATTCAAATTTAGATTTATTATTTTAGTTTCAAACCCAGTTCTGTACCTAGATTTAAAAATCAACCCAGCTCGATTCACTGAACCAAAATGCATAAAACCAATATTGTTAGAAAGGTACTGGAATGCTTAATCCAAGCCCGTTGGATTCAAACCATTTAGATTTATAGATCGCCCATGGTAAAAATAACAAGGCATAAGCTTTTCTGCATTCATTTTTTTTTCAAAATTCAATGAAAGCTTTTGAGTTGATTCCAATTCTAAAAAATCACATTAAACCATACCTTTCAGAAATAATGATCAAGTAATAAAAGAATGCCTCATAGGAAATTCTAGTTATTTTATTTAATTAAAATAAAAAGGTTAATCCTTATTAAATCGTGACACCACTTTAAATCACATTCCCATGTACTGAAATATGTGGTGATGGAATGTGTCAACATGATCCCATGTTTGAGTTAGAGAATATTAAATCTTAAGTAGTTTTTCAATGAGTATAAATTACTTTTCTAAAAAGAAATAAATAATACATGTGCTTTAATCTTTGTGATAATAGTGATGATGTTAGATCATCTAGTGTAAATCTTTGTGTGCTAAATAGAGTAGTTAAGAATTGTGTGGTGATTGTGTACCTCGTATTTATTTATAGACACTAGTACCGACCAAGGATACGAGGAGGAAGGAGGATACTACGAGGAAGAAGCCGATGAGAACTTAAACCACTGCTCTACACAAGGAAAGCCAATACTTGCAAGCTACTCATTAAGCAAGCTTCCACTTGCAAGCTCTACTTGCAAGCTTATACCCATTTGATATTACCCAATCCTAGTTTTACTTGCAAAGCTTAATACTTTATTTCTTTATCAAAGCTTTCTCTTAGAGTTTACTTAGTAACTTGTAGATAATGGAAGGATATTGGAAGGTAGAATAAAGAGCATAAAACTTGGCCTAAGTTAGATAACCTTGATGTCACCCTGAGGCATGAGAGTGAACTTAGATCAGATACACTTGTTTACCACCCCTCATTAGTATTTACCCCCACTTGTAGATGCTAGTGCTAAGCATAAAACTTGAACAACTTTAGATGGGAATACTTGGTGAAAATAGTTATGAAAACCTTAGAATGACGAGTCATTCTACTGAAATGTTTTGACATGTGTTTCCGAACACCAAATGATTTTGATGATGAAAATGTTAAGGCATGAGCCTTAACCCTTGATACGTCGGAAATGTATCTATAATTTTTGATGCTCCATGCTTGTTTTGTATATACTTTTCTTTGCTTTGTCTATATTTTGAGGTGTTTTTATATATTTTCAAGAACTAACCTATTAACAAGTTGCCACAGTGTCGGTTGCCTGTTTTCTTCTGTTTTTGGTTCCAGAAAGGCAGAAAATCAATATTCTCGGAATTGGACGGGACAAAAACCAAAGTTATTATTTTTCCCGGAGTAAGACAGAACCACGAAGCAGAGCCGAAGAGGGGCCACAAGGTGGCCACACCCCCTAGGCGCGAGCAAGCCCTGGAGGCGCCTGGAGGGGGTGTGGGCCCCCGGGACCCCCACCGACCTTGGTTCCTGCGCCTATAAGAAGCCTCTGACCCAAAAACCCTAGGGCATCCATCAGAAAGCCATGAAAACCTCCATAGCGCCGCCACCGAAGGGGAGATTCGGGGGACAGAAAGTCTCTGTTACGGCACCCTGCTGGGACGGAGAAGTGCCCCTGGAGCCATCTCCATCGATCTCCATCGCCATCTTGATCACCATTGCTAATTCCCATGATGAGGAGGGAGTAGTTCTTCCTCAGGGCTAAGGGCTCTACCGGTAGCTATGTGTTCATCTCTCTCTCTCTATGCATGATCTTGTGTTCATGAGCTTTGTAATCAAGTAGATCTACCTTGCTACTCAAGTGTTTCATTAGATCTCTGCTCTCCCCATGTGTGTGAAAATGACAGCATGCACGCCATGGTGGCACTTAGGTTTGAGTATACATAAATACTCTTTGTGCTTTAATAGATATATGCTTTTCCCCACGTGTGTGAAAGTGACAACGTGCATACCGTGTGTGGCACTTTGGCTAGATTGAATATTTGTTATGAGTTATATTTGGAGTTGGATGTCTCTATGAAATTGTGGTGTTTGTTGGAACCATCTAGCGCTCAAGGTGAAAGTGTGGGGTTATCTAGATTGGGGAAGGCGGACTTTGAGGAGTGCTGTTATAGCCCTACCATGGATTAGAGTGTCCAAACTGAGAGTAGTTAAGAGTAGTATCATGAAGAGAGGATATTCATATGAGAGAGTGTTCACTAGTGAAAGTATGATCCCTAGGCCTTGTTTCTAAACATTGAAACACCGTTTGCTACTAGATCTGTTTCATGTTTGCTTGCTTTAGTCTTTACCTCACTCACACACGTTACCCCACGTCAACAACAAGTCAGAATCTCTTTTCTGGCACCGTTACCACTTGTATTTCACTATCTCTTCGCCGAACTAGTGCACCTATACACCTAACAAGTGTATTGAGTGTGTTGGGGACACAAGAGACTTCTTGTATCTTGATTGCAGGATTGCTTGAGAGGGAATACCTTTGACCACTTCCTCCCTGAGTTCGATAAACCTTGGGTAATCCACTTAAGGGAAACTTGCTGCTGTTCTAGAAACCTCTTCACTTGGAGGCCCAACAATTGTCTACAAGAATAGAAGTGCGTAGACATCAGCCCTTTACAAAACTGATGGTTGTCTGGATGCGATACCATTCCAATTTTACCGTACAACCACAATAACCGAAACTTGGGTAGGGCTTGACTGGAAATTTATATACCTTAGTATGGGTTCCCTTGCGGCCAAGGTTTGAGCTGAGGCTACCTTGTGAAGATTTTCCACCTGTGCAGTACCCAAGATGACAGTTGGTCATGGTTGGGAGGCCAAACTCACAGGAGAGGTTCCTATACTAGGGCGTGTAATGGAAAGGTTAGGATTGATTATCCGCATACTAAGTATGATGAATTCAGGATTTGTTCCTGACGGATGTATCGAATGTTGTGGTGAAAGTGTACAATCTCTGCAGAGTGTCAAACTATTCGAATAGTCGCGTCCTCTATTATGGACAGTTGGAGTGGCCATACTGTTCCTTTGTCAGATGTTTTCAAAATGACTTATGAAATGATTTCTGACTTGACTTGACCACAACAAAGTTGTGACCTGAACTTCAAGTTCCCACTTAGGGGTATTAAAACTTTCAACTAGGTTTCTTTGCTTCTGAACTCAGTAGAGATAAATCTGGCTTTTTGCAAAACAACCCTAGATCTTAGTAGATCCTACTCAAAAACCACTTCACTTGTTAGTATTAGTTTGCGAGTACTTAAAGAGTACTCATGGCTTTGTCCCTGGCTATTCCCATGGCCAGACTATGAAGAGGACTATCAGGAAGATGGACTGCAGGAAGGTTACGACAACTAGGATCATCACCCATCGTCAGCATTGCCTGTGACCATGAAGATGGAGCTTCACCTACGCTATCGTTATTATTACATTATTCCGCTGCTTGAATTGTATTAAGACTGTATCATGAGATCCTTATTTGTGTAAGACCTTATGTATGGTTTGTAATGGATGATGTACTCTGATATCCAATCTGTTATGTCTCGTAAAAATGGTAATCCTAGGATTGCGATGTATGGCATAACAGGCATCTAGGATTAAAAATCCAGGTGTTGGCAGTGTTCTTGCTAGAAAGTTATCTTCCTTTGATCTAGCTTTTATCGCAGCTGCTTTGAATAGGGATAGATCTTATAACCTGGGTGCCTTGATAGCTTATCGTCTTACTACTAACCGCGAGAAGGGTGGAGTTTGTGGAGGTCTCATTGCCTCTAGGTTGCTAGCTTTCCATGGTTTAGAGCCTCACTATTCAGATTATCAGTTCCCCATTGAGAGAGTTGATCTTGATTCCATGGTTCAGCATAATTTTGTTTCTTTGGGGGATACTGTGAGAAGTTTACCGTACGAATTATCTTTTGTCAAGCGTGGTTGGAGAGGGGGTAGGACTGAGAAAGTAGTTTATTTGCCTGCACATGTTTTGTTTAATTTTGATAACATGCAAGGATGGTCGCTCACGGAGGAGGAGTTTGACACATACGTGGCGGAGGTCTCCCAGCATGAGGAGAATGATGGAGTGGATGCCGAATATGATTCGGTTCAGCCCTCCAACTTGGGAGAGTCTTCATACCACCAACCCTCTTATGATTGGGGCGCGTCTTCTTCTTCATCGCAAGCGCCTGACTATGATCATTCCTACGATGACCCACCAGCTTGGGGTTACTACCCGCGCTATTGAGCCCCACTTAGGACAAAAGCCTAAGCTTAGGGGGAGGTATACCGACATCACACTCGTCTATATATCATGTTTCGTCGGTTCTTTGTATATCCATTGTTTCGCTTTCTTTTTGGTTTTTGTTGCTGCTTTCTTAAAACACAAAAATACCAAAAATATTTTCGTTGTTTCTCTTGGTTTGTTTCTTTGCTTTTTGGTTTTGGTTTGCCTTAAAAGATTTTCCTTTGTTTGTTTCTTTTGGTTTGTTTTTGTTTTGTTTTGTTTTGTTTTGTTTTGTTTGCTTGCTTTAAAAATCGAAAACACCAAAAATATTTGTTGTTCTTCTTTGGTTTTGTGAGTTCTTTGTAGGGTTCAGCCGTCCTCAGTGGAGTTTGGTTTCATGTTATTATTCAAGTCATACAAGTGAAGGGAAATAATGAAGATTAAGACAACTTGAGGTGTGGTAAGAGGCTAGTAACAAACTCTATTTCTTTTCATTTTTGTACATATACTCATCAGTGTGAGCATGCTTAGTCTGTTCATGTAGGGTGTATGTTATTATGGATGCTTAGTAGTTCTTGCTTGCTTGTTATTAGCTCCAGCTTGCTAATAGTTTGTAGCATGTCATATGAGTTTGCTTGCATTGTTTTATTCATATTTTGGTATGATATTGTGGTATCCTCCTCTGAAAGTTTCATGTGAATCAACTTGGCACATGCTCATGCATGCATATGACTAAACAATAGTCAGTAAGCCTCGATGATTTATTTTGCCTAGTTCTTGTATCACTTTCATGCCATAGTTAGTCCTGTTTTGTTGCAAGCATGATTATGACAGTTATTGCTCTCTCGTTTGTCGCTCCCTCTCTATTGCTAGCCTTCACTTGCACTGAGTATGAGCTCTACTTGTGCATCCAACTCCCCAAAACCAATATTGCCAACTATGTCCACCATACCTACCTATTAGCATCATTTGCTACTCCAGTGCATATTCTATATGCCTTGTTTTCTTCCGAATAAAATGTTTGATTGTTTTGAGAAAGTTAGTTAGTAAAGCTCTCACGAACTTGATGACACACTTTATTCCTTGCACTTAATAATCCTGAACCATTGTGACCTGTCCATGAAAACTATATGCTTGCAAATTATATGATGGGAGTCAGCAGAACCATGCTGTCATGGGGAACGCTTTCAACACTCGTGGATACATATCCAGTTGATACCTTGCTCTTTTGTTTGCGGATGTCGTCGGTGTGAAATAAAAGGGGAGCTTGTGAGTTCATGGAGTCTATACATTGTATTAGAGAAACGCCTGGGCCGCTAGCCTAAGCCATCGCCTAATCATGGTGGAAACTTCCAGCATCACCATAGTGAGCATTTATGAAGCATCCTTAATAAAAAGCTATCCACATAGTAAATAAAAAGATCACTGAGATGCTCATTGTTTGCTTGCCTTGTCATTTTTGATCACGGGATAGCTCATGTATAATGTGCAAGGGGTACCCCGTTGGCGGTCCTCTATGATATGCATGTATTTACAATGACAAGAACTTATAGGTAACCAAAGTTGAGTAGCAAGCGGAGCGGCCCTCGTACTCAAGGGACATGGGAATTCCATTTTATGGTCTGTCAAGCATATAACTCAGATTGGACCTCACTTTCACCTTAACCACGTAAAGATGCCTATGATAGGGGCAATGAGAGCTCAAAGCTAATGGGTACCTTTATTTCAGCATTTGGAAGCCTTTCAAACTTTACAAAACCTTTTCACTTCCTTGTTGTGTAAGGTTCCCAACCTTTAATAAGGTAGAGATCCCTGTGTTTACAATGCTAGTCCCTGGATCAATAGCTAGCATCCACAATTAAGATGTAATATCAAGAAACAAAGGTCATAATACAACTTTATAACCAGGAATAAAATAATTCATTACATCTTACATAGCTCATTTGGCTATCTCATTACAATGCAGCAGAAATAACTATAGCATGGGGTCCTTCATCTTCAAAGTGCCACAGGCAGTCATGTTGGTTGTAGACTTGTAATCCTAATCAATAAACTTCACTAACATCAAACAAACCTGCAACATAACAAGTTACAGCCACAAGGGTCAATACATTTGAATTGTATTGGCAAGTGATACTATGGTGTTATAGTGGAGTCTATCATCTATATGCATTTGGCTAAGTGGAGCTTAGGCTTGCATTGCTCAAAATAGATTTTTTCCTTATCATTTGAAAATACTAAGTTTTTGCTTGTCAAAATCACCCAAGGCATCTCCCAATAGAAATTGGTGATCCTTCAACCCTTATGCAACCACAAGTTTTTTCTTAGAAATTTGGATGAGGAGATTCTTGATAGCTTCCATGTCTTGGTGCTCAAATTGTCCTTTACCAGGGACATGGCTAAGTACTTAGATTTTACACTCTGCAGAGGTGGTGCACTTTCCCCACAAGACTTGGTTTCACCAAGACAAGATCTTTCAGAAGCCTTCCCTTAGACCAGAATGGACGCGCTCCAACCTATCAATCCCCTACCACCAACTGTCCATTTGGATAAGTTATTGCAACCTATATGATCCAGGCAGAGCCCATAATGCCAAGTGGCTGCACTTGAAGATTCTCAACATTTGACATCTCAAATCTCTTTGTTCCTAGGTGGCCATCCACAAGTGAGATACACAAGGTAAACCATAGAAATGGGCCTTGTGTAACCACTCAACACAAACCATTCCTTCCATTCCACCCAGGTGATTCATTCACTTAGTTGTTTTATTAAACAAAACACAAGTCCTTGACTTAGAAATATTCCATAGCATGAATATAATCCACCCTTGTTTTCTACTAGCTAAGCTAAGCATGATAGTAGTAGGAATCTTAACTTAGGAAAATTCTACGAAGGTTTCATCTACTAGGATTTCCCATGGCATAGTTTATACTTAGCAAAAATTCCATGTAAGTCCTACTTTATAAATATCACTAATGCATAGTGAAAATAATGAGACAAAAGTATGAAGCATCACTTGCCTTTTTGGTAGAGAATATAAGTTCACTCCTTGATCTTGCAATGATCACACTCTTCAAATTCCACTACAATTCAATCAAGCAAGCAATATTTCAATCTACCATTCAAGCAAACATCACATAAAATAATAAAAACAAAGCAATACATGCAAGCATGCCAAAGATTGTTTTATTTGGAAAAGTGGTTTCTAATAGGTTATAAACATTATAAAACACCTATAGGTCATTTTATATAAGTGGCAAAACCATTTGCAAAAGATTTTACTTATAAATCATTTTTAAACCAAATCAATATTTTATGTGGTTGAAATTGCCTTTAGCAAAGTAATAATATTTATAGGGTTCACAAAATATATATTTAATTCTAAAACTTGGTATTTGGGGTCAGAGAGTTTATTCCAAAACATTTCCCAAATATTTTCTCCAAAAAGTATTTTTAATAAATAAACATTATCTTTATTTAACTAGAAATGTTCTAAATCAAAGATTTATTCTTTTGCTTCACAAAATATGTTTTTGAAACCACAAGTTGGTTTAGATGGTCAGTAGGTTCAAACAATCCATTTGACCAAAGGTTTTATCACCAAAATAATTTTATAACAAATTTTATATCCAAAATATGCCTACACAAGTTTCTGCAAAAAAAATCAATTTAACAGAAGCATTTTACTAAACAAAGTGCATGGTTGGAAAGTAATTGTCTTGATGATTCCATTTATATAAAATTTGCAAAATTTGGACGTGTGGATCAAAAGTTATGAATTTTGCAAACTTGAACATCTAATAGATCATTTCTGGTTTTTATTCAAACAGACTGGCCACGTGCCTTGTTCCTACGTCAGTACCGTTTCGCGCGGATCGAATAACGTGGGCCGCTGGATCTAATGCAAAACTCACGGCACAGATCAAAAGATACCTCTTCGCTTAGGTTCTATCGTATCCACTGGATCTACATCCTACGGCTCACAGCGACTGACCATCGAGTGGCGGCGCTGACGGCGGCGAGTGGTGGCGCGCGCTCTGTCAGTGGTGTCTCCGGCGAAGTAGGAAGCGAGGGAGAGATTGGCGAGGCTTACCAGGCTCGCAGAGACTTGCTGAAGCTCGAGGTGGGGTCGGCTACTCGAGGCGCCAGGTTGACGGTTGTCGCTCGCCGGAGTTCAAGACGGCGTCGGTTGCGGTCAGTCGTCATCGAGGGCGACACTACAGAGCACAAGAGAGCAAGTAAACAGCGTGGTTAGATGCACAGAAGAGTGGGGAGTATCGGAGCATCAAAGAGAAGAAGAGGCGCGGTCAGAGACTACCTGTAGGGTTCGCCGGAGTTGGAACAGACGGTGGCGATGCTCGGGTGTGGTCGTTGTTGACGATACGGTGCTCGCGCAGATGAACGGAAAACACAGGGAGATGCTCCAGAGACTGGGGATCACGCTCGCATGAACTAGGAGGCAAGAGAGGATCGGACGGCGCCGGAATTGGCCGGACAGCTCGTCGGAGCAGGGAGCGTTGTCGCAGGCAATACAGGCAGCCTGGGGGCGAGGAGTGTCTGGCGAGTGAGGGGAAAGAGAGAGGGGGCGCAGGCGATTTAGTATGCGTTATCGCGGGGCTGAATCAACGCGCGGTTAATGAGGATTGAAGTGAGCTTTTAACGGGCAGAAACCGCCGGCGAGGTTAGCGCGGGTGGGGAAGATGCTGAGGTGGCGATAAGGTCGCGTCGTCAACGAAGGAGAGAGAGGGGAGGTGGGGTCCAGACGTCAGCGGCTTTGCAGGTGAGAGCAGCGGTGTGAAACGTTTTCCGCGGGGAGAGAGGGAGTAGGCTGATGTTGGGCTTAGTGGGCCAGGTCTAGTTGGGCTGCTCTGTTTTATTTTTTCTCCTCTTGTTTATTTTCTTTTTCCAATTCTTTTATTCTGTTTTGATTTTGTTTAATCAGTTCAAACATTCATTTGAAATCAAACTTTTGCCAAACTTTGTGAATAATCAAACACTGTTTATTAACACATTCTGAAGTCAAATTTAGAATAATAATTTTATTCTTTTTAGGGTATATTGGTTATTCAAAGTAGGCCTTTGTTTTAAATTTTAATAAGATCAAATATATTTTCAACACTTATTTAAGTTCAATTTTCACAAAACCTTTTCAGTAGGTTTTATTAATTTAATTGGGTGTCAAATACTTCACTTTGAATTATTTGGAATGTTTTTAATATGATTTATTAATCATTTAAAATTGGGTATTTGTCTTTATTCCAATGAAATTAAATATAGTTTTAATTCCATAAATTTTATTTGGAAGATTTCTTTGATCTTATTTAAGTTAATTAAACAACTTTTATTCCTCTTGGGTAAATTCCAAATATTATTTTCCCATGATTTAATTAATCATTTCTAATAGGGATTTTGTCTTTATTTAAATGGAAATGGAATTTGGTTAATGCCATTTTATTTTATTTGGAAAATTCTTTATCCACTTATTTTATTTGGATTTGGATTATAATTATTCCATTTGCTTATGGATTAGGTCAAGATTTAATTTGGTCTTTAAATATTCCTCATTTAATATTTCTATCTTTATCTTATAAAATCCATATCTTTTTATTTGTAGATTCAAACTTGGTGATTTCAATTTGTAAAATCTTATTTAATATTTGTTTATCCTTTTAAATCTCTTTAGGATTATTTTCTCACCATTTGGTATGGATTTCTTGATAGTTGCTTTATTAGCTTTGGAAATTCAATTTCCTTATCTTATTAAATTCATAAGGTTTTATTTATGGCTCTAAATTGAGTGAAACAAATTTCTATGGGTTTATAAATATTTCTATTTGTAATTCTTGACCATTTATAAATTTTTGTTAACAAATTTTTTATTTGGATCAAATCCATGTTCTTAGAGATAACTTGGAAATGTTTTTCTTCCATTAGGGTTTTGGTTTATTTTCCAAGTGTTTAAATTTCCAGATGCATTTATGAAGAATGCATTTCACTTGATTTGAATATAGTTTGGATTCAAACATTAACCAATTTTTGTTAAAGATGGGATTTTAAGTTTCCAATTAGAAACAAAAAGTTTCTTTTCACCCTAATTTTCAACAATTATTTATCTGGTTTATTTATTTTTCATATTACAAGATTTGGAAAATCTCTGGATGTGACATGTTGAGTCACCACTTATTCTATGAGCACCTTCTTGAGAGCATAGTTGTCATTCTTGTGTTTGTTAAACTTGGTTAATTATGTCATGACTTTGATGCTTGTATCTCTGATATCTTTACTTCTAATCTTCACTTGAACTTCAGAGGTGCCTTGTCATTTATATCGTGCTCTACAAACAAAGGAAAGCGAGATACCACTCTATCATACCTTATTATGAGCATTGCAATGTTGCTTATGTTTATGTTCCATGCTACTTATTATTATTGAGTTGGTTTCTCTTCATAGATTGCAATGACTATTGAGTAGACTTAGTTGCATACTCTTTATTATGAATAGTTTAAGTGTAGGGGTTCCCAATCTTAGATAAGATAGAGCCCCCTGTGTTTACAATGCTAGTCCCTGGATCAATAGCTAGCATCCACAGTTAAGATGTAATGTCAAGAAACAAAGGTCATAATATAACTTTATAACCAGGAATAACATAATTTTATTACATCTTTCATAGCTCATATGGCTATTACATTACATTGCAGCGGAATAACTATAAGCATGGGGTCCTTCATCTTCAAAGTGCCACAGGCAGATGTTGGTTGTAGACTTTGTAATCCTAAACAATCAATCTTCACTAAAATCAATCAAACCTGCAACATTACAAGTTACATACACAAGGGTCAATACATTTGAATTGTATTGGCAAGTGATACTATGGTAGTATAGTGGAATCTATCATCTATATGCATTTGGCTAAGTGGAGTTGAGGCTTGCATTGCTCAAGATAGATTTTTCTTATCATTTTGAAAATACTAAGTTTTTGCTTGACAAAATCATTTTTCTCAATCAAAGATTGAAGATCCTTTCCAAGGCATCTCTCAATCAAAGATTGAAGATCTCAAACAACCCTTGTTCAATCCACAAGATTTTAACTTAGAAATTTGAATGATGAGATTCTTGATTGCTTCCATGTCTTGATGCTCAACTTGTCCTTTACCAGGGACATGGCTAAGTACTTAGAATTTACACTCTGCAGAGGTGGTGCACTTTCCCCACAAGACTTGGTTTCCCAAGACAAGAACTTTCAGAAGCCTTCCCTTAGACCAAAATGGACGCGTTCCAACCTATCAAACACTACCACCCACTGTCCATATGGCTAAGTTCTTGCAACCTATATGATCATGTCAGAGCCCATATTGCCAAGTGGTTGCACTTGAAGCTTCTCAACATTTGACATCTCAAATCTCTTTGTTCCTGTGTGGCAATCCACAAGTGAGATACACAAGGTTCACCAGTCCCCTGGCCTTGTGTAACCACTCAACCAAACACCACCAAGCCTTCCCATTCCACCCAGGTGATTCATTTAACTTAGTTGTTTTATTAGACAAAATCACAAGTCCTCAGACTTAGAATATTTTTCCATAGTGTGAATATATATTCCACCCATGTTTTCTATTAGCTAGACTAATCTTGATAGTAGTAGGAATCTTTAACTTAGGAAAATCCTACTAAGGATTCATCTACTAGGTTTCCCTATAGCAAGGTCTACTTAGCAAAATCCATGCAAGTTTTACTTAGCAAAATTCACTAATGCATAGAGAAAATAATGGGACAAAAAGTATGAAGCATCACTTGCCTTTTTGGTAGAGAATGGTGGTTCACTCCTTGATATTTCTAGTCTCACACTTCAGTACAAATCAATCAAGCAAACACAAATTCAATTCATATTCCAAACCAAAGTCAAACAAACAATTTTTTTACACACAAAGCAATGGAATCTAAGTCATGCAATAGCATGCAAGGGTTGGTTCTATTGCAAGGATGGCCTCCACTAGGCTTCTAAACTTTGTAAGTTCCAAATTGGTCATTTACCAAAATGGCAAAGTCATTTGCAAAAGGCTTTAGTCCATAAACCATTTTTAAAATCCAATCATCATTTCATGTGGTGAAAAATATTTTTTTATCAAAGCAAAACTTTATGTTTTTCACCAAATGAGTTACTATTGCAAAACTTGGTGTTTTGGGTCAGTAGGTTTGGTCTAAACCATTTTCCCAAAGTTTTTACTCAAAATCATTTTCATAACAAAACCATTATTTTTATTTGGCTAGAAATGACTAAATCAAGTTTTCCATCCTAAACTTTACCAAATCCATTTTCCAAACTATGGGTTGGTTCCTAGGGTCAGTGAGTTTACAACAAATCATTTCCCAAAGGTTTTCCTTCAAAATCATTTTCAATAAATAAATCACATTTCTATTTGACTAGAAATGGTTTTAAATCAAAGAATCCTTAATTTGTTTTACCAAATACATTTTTGAGTCCACAAAGTGTTTCCTAATGTTAGTAGGTTCAAATAAATCCAATTGCCAAAGATTTTAACCCCAAATTCATTTTTAAACAATTTTTACATCCTTAACAAGCATACAAATGTTTCTGCAAATTCAAACAATCTAACAGATACTATTTGCTAAACTAATTCCACAGTTGGCTAGGTCTTGCTCTCCTGAATTCATTGATATAAAGTTTATAATTTTTGGACGTGTGGTTTGAAAGTTACAAAGGTTTGAAGTTTGCAACAACCGCTTCAAAATCTGTTTTAACTCAAACACTGGCCACGCGTCGCTATCTCACTGGCTGATACCGGTTCGGCCGGATCGGCATCATGGTGCATTGGATCAAGTCAAATCGCGCGGTCCAGAGAACGTACCTCTTCGCGACTAAGTGATCTAATCCTGCTCGTTCAAACTAGATCGAACGGTTCTCGATTGCTCGCCAAAGTCAGCGACGGCTGGCGGAGCGCCGATGATGGCGCCGGCGGTACATGAAGCAAAGGAGGATGGGGAGCGGAGATGCTCACCGGAATCGCTGACGCTCGCTGATGCTCAACGTGGTACTGGTTGGTGAAGGGGCGCACGGGGATGTCCTTGATTGCTCGCCGGAGACGAGCTGGGCTTCGGGCGGTTCAGGAGGTCGTCGAGGGCGAGGATAGGGGGCGTCCTAGGACAAACGGAAAATGCTGTGAGGTTCGCACGAGCCTGTAGATCATCATCGTGTCCACGGGGAAAGGAGGGGAGGTCAGGTTCTACCTGGGGACGTCGTCGGAGAAGAGGGCAGACGGCGGTGCTGCAGGTCGTCGACGTTGCCGACGCTGTAGGGTACCCGCGAATGAATGAATGGCACAGAAAGATGCGCCAGGGTGTGGTGAGCATGCTCGTGTGCTCGGGGAGGCAGGAGGTGGTGTCGAGTCGCCGGAATCGGCTCTGGACTTCGTCGGAACAGAGGGTGCTCGGGGAGAAATTGGGACGGCCTGGGGGCGTGCTACTGCGGGGTGACAGGGGGAAAACGGAGAGGAGGGGCGAGCGCTTTAAGGTGCGTGATCAGAGCGAGTAAATGTGGCCGCGTTAAGGCGAATTGATGCTGCGAAATCAAAGTCTGCAACGGCCGGCGAGGGGGAAGAAGAGGTCGTGCGGGTGGGAAAGAAGAACAGGGGGAGTGGGGTCGTCTTGTCAGCGATAGAGAAGGAAAGGGGGTTGGGTCCACCAGTCAGCTGCTTAGCGGGTGCGAGACTGAGTGAGAAAAATAACGTTTCGCTGGGGAAGGAGGTGGGTTGCTGGGCTGAGTTGGGCTTTTAGTTGGGCTGGGTCGACAAAACTCCATTTTTTTCTTAATGTGAACCCTTTTCTTTTTCTGAATTTATTTTCTGTTTTGAATTTCAAACAAACAAACAATGTTCAAATCAATTCAAACAACACCCAAACTTTGTAATATTGAAATTAGTTCTGTTCAGTAACATGAACCAAAATCCAAAATAAAATAATTTTTTTATTTTTTAGGACCATTCATTTATTAAATAAAATGGTTCATTAGTTAATTAAAAAAATAGGGTTTGATTTATTTAGTAAAATCTTCATTTGAACTCCAAATACTTTCAAAACCAACCAGTAGATTTTATTTTGAAATAAATAATATTTGGAAAACTTGTTTAAAACAAAATAACCTTTTATTTTAGGATCCATTAATAATTAAATAAAATGGGCCTTAGTTGTTAAATCAAAGAGAGTTTGATTTTTATTAATAAAATCTTTATTTGAAACCTAAATATTTTCAAAACCAAATCAGTAGGTTTTATTTGGGTAAATATAGAATACTTGGAAATTTGTTTAAAACCAATAACCTTTTTATTTTAGAGTCCATTATTAATTAAATATAATAGACTTTTCATTATTAAATCAAATAGGATTGGTTTTATTGAGATATTTATTTTGAAATCTAAAATAAAGCCAAAACACTTTAGTAGGTTTTATTTGTGAATATCAAATATTTGGAAAACTTATTTTAAATAATTTAATAAGTTTTGATGTTTCAATTAAATTGGTATAAACCTTTTATTTAAATAAAGTTTGGATATTAATTCCTTATTAATTTATTTAAATCAACTTTTGCTATTTTTATTCAAAACAAAATGTTTTAAATCCAAAGCTTGGCCAAGGTTTAATTTGGCTTTACAAAATAATCTTTATTTATGAATCCACCTTTATTTTGAAAACTAAATCTTTTATAAAAAGATTCCAAAATAGTAATTCCAAAATATTTTGTTTTCCTTTAAAATGTTTATATTTTTAAATCCCTTTAGGATTTTATTTAATTCAAATGGGTTTGAAGTTCCAATTGAATTCAAAAAGTTTCTTATGGCCTAAAAATCAAACAAAGTTTTATTTTATTCATTTATTTTCACATTACAAGATTTGGAAAATCTTGGGATGTGACATTAAGCATCTACTCCTGTGCTGAGAATATATACATCATATGAAGCAAATGTGTTCGTGAAAGTTCTTTTATCGCACTCAGTTTTCAACTGAATTGCTTGAGGATAAGCAATAAGCTAAGCTTGGGGGGAGTTGATATGTCCAAAACATATCTACTTTCCCGAACACTTTTGCTATTGTTTCTCCTCTAAACTTGTGTGATTTGGATAAAACTAACACGGACTAACGCTGTTTTTAGCAGAATTACCTTGGTGTCTAGTTTTTGTGCAGAAAATCAACTATCAGGAAAAATCCCAGAAAATATGCCAAAAATCATATTTCACCAGAAGATCCATGGAGCCAGAGTATGAGACGGAGTGGAGGCCTGGGGGGACCACACCTCTGCATGGCGCGGGCCAGGCCTGGCCGCGCCTAGGGGGGTGCGGCCACCCCAGGTACCCCCTCGGCCTCCCTCTGCGCCTATAAGTTGCCTCTTGACCTAAAAACCAAGGGGGGGGGGGTCGTCATTTTTCTAGAAAGAGTTCCGCTGCGCCGCCACCACCAGAGATCAAGATTCAGAACCAGAAACTCCGTTCTGGCACCCTGCCATGACAGGGAATTTGGGGAAGATCATCGCCATCGTCATCACCAACGCCTCTCCATCAACCATCAATGTTTCCCTCATCCATGAGTGAGCAATCCCCCGCTGTAGGCTATGGGGATGGTAGGGATTGGATGAGTTCTATCATGTACTCGAATAAGATTGTTAGGGCATAGTGCATGGTATCTCTATTAGTGCTATTTGACTTTGTTGCAACTTGTTGTGCTTAATGATTGTCACTAGGGCCCGAGTGCCATGATCTCAGATCTAAACTTATTATTGAATCATTATGATAGTATTGTTTGTGGTCTTATCAGCAAGTTGTTTACACATATAATTGTCTGGAACCAAAGGCCCCGAAGTGACAGAAATTGGGACAACCGAAGGGGATGGCTGTGGTGTGAGGATCACATGTGTTCACGGAGTGTTAATGCTTTGCTCCGGTGCTTTATTAAAAGGAGCACCTTAATTGCCAGTAGTTCCCTAGAGGCCCCGCTACAACGGGCTGGCTGGACAGAAGATGTTGTGCAAGTTCTCATTGCGAGCATGTATGACTATATATGGAGCACATGCCTAGGATTGTTTAGTACTTGGATGCTTATTCTTATTTATCTGCAATGCCCTAGATCCTGAAGTTACATCTTTAGACTTGTTCATGCAACGCCCGTCCATCCATCCCTATGCCTACCACACTCGAATCCTACTGTTACTGTTACTGTTGCTCTTGTTCCACTGTTGTTGTTGCTACTACAAACTGTTGCTACTGATAAACTTCTATGAGCAAGAACTATTTCCAGGTGCAGCTGAATTGACAACTCAGTTGTTAAGGCCTGCAAGTATTCTTTGGCTCCCCTTGTGTCGAATCAATAAATTGGGTAATACTACCCTCGAAGACTGTTGCGATACCCTATACTTGTGGGTCATCACTAGTATTTGTAAGTCGAATCTGGGGCTATGGAACAAGCGACCGCTAGCAAGGGGTGAGGTCAAGATGTGTTGGCAATGGATCAAGCATTTATGTGATAGCCCTCGGAACGCTACCTCTCCACTTACCATCGAGATTAGTTATAAACTTGAATAATTGTTATCTGGTGCCAGCACTGAGCATGAACATTGTATTCAGATCATGTTTGATGCGCAGTGGTTATTCATTTAAATCTGAGAACAATGGTTGTTAAATTTATATGAATGAAATCTTTTATGGTTATGCACCGATGATGAATGGTTTATTTCTGTTGGATCTCGATAATAGTGTTACACATATTCATAATGTTGATGCTAAAAGGATTAAACTTAATGATGATATATCCGCATATATGTGGCACTGCCGTCTAGGTCATATTGGCGTTAAATGCATGAATAAGCTCCATTCGGATGGACTTTTGGAATCACTTGATTTTGAATCATTTGATACATGTGAGCCATGCCTTATGGGCAAGATGACTAGAACGCCATTTTCCGGTTATGGAACGGGCGACAGATTTATTGGAAATCATACATTCTGATGTGTGTGGTCCAATGAGTGTGTCGGCGCAAGGTGGATATCTTTATTTTGTAACTTCCACGGGTGATTTGAGTAGATACGGTTATATCTACTTAATGAAACACAAGGCTGAAACCTTTGAGAAATTCAAGGAGTTTCAGAGTGAAGTGGAAAATCATTGTAATAGAAAGATCAAATTTCTACGGTTCGATCGTGGAGGTGAGTATCTAAGTTACGAGTTTAGAACACATATGAAAGAGTGTGGAATTGTTTCACAACTCACACCTTCCAGAACACCACAGAGAAATGGTGTGTCGGAACGTCGTAATCGTACTTTATTAGATATGGTTCGATCTATGATGTCTCTGACGGACTTGCCGTTGTCATTTGGGGTTATGCACTAGAAACTGCTGCATTCACTTTAAATCGGGCACCATCTAAATCCGTTGAAAAGACACCGTATGAATTATGGTTTGGAAACAAACCTAAGCTGTCATTTCTTAAAGTTTGGGGATGCGATGTTTATGTGAAGAAACTTCAACCGGATAAACTCGAACCCAAAGCGGAAAAATGCGTCTTCATAGCATACCCTAAGGAAACTATTGGGTATTCCTTCTATCACAGATCCGAGGGCAAGGTTTTTGTTGCCAAGAATGGATCCTTTCTAGAGAAAGAGTTTCTCGCGAAAGGCTTGAGTAGTCGGAAGGTAGAACTCGAAATTCTCTTCATAATATGGCGAGTAGCGCAGCGCCAGAAGTCGTTCCGGAGTTGGATTCACCAAATGAAGAGGGAACTAATGATAACGATCATTATGCTCCGAAAGAGAATACTACCAAACCTCGCAGGTCTAGCAGGACGCGTACAACTCCCGAGCTATACAGAAATCCTGTTATGAATTTCATGGTCGATGAAATTGATGACCCTGCGACGTATGAAGAAGCGATGATGAGCCCGGATTCCAACAAATGGTTATAAGCCATGAAATCCAATATGGAATCCATGTACGAAAACCAGGTTTGGACCTTGGTGGACTTACCTCACGACCGAAAGGCCGTGGAGAATAAATGGATTTTCAAAAGGAAAACTGATGCTGATGGTAATGTAACCGTCTATAAAGCTCGACTTGTCGCAAAGGGGTTTCGACAAATTCAAGGAGTTGACTACGACGAGACATTCTCTCCCGTAGCGATGCTAAAGTCAGTTAGGATTATGTTAGCAATTGATGCATATTTCGACTATGAGATATGGTAGATGGATGTCAAAACTGTGTTCCTCAATGGAAATATTGAAGAAGAGTTGTACATGATACAACCAAAGGGTTTTTGTCGATCCTAAGGATGCTGACAAGGTATGCAAGATTCAACGATCTGATGTCTACGCACTTCTATTCTTGTAGACAGTTGTTGGGCCTCCAAGTGCAGAGGTTTGTAGAACAACAACAAGTTTCCCTTAAGTGGATCACCCAAGGTTTATCGAACTCAGGGAGGAAGTGGTCAAATGTATCCGTCTCAATAAACCCTGCAATTAAGATATAAGAAGTCTCTTGTGTCCCCAACACACCCAATATAGGTGCACTAGTTTTTTTTGACCAAAAATAGCAGGAGAGGCTCCTACTATGGTACTATATTAATCATATAAAATATTACATGTATATACAAAAGGCTGCCATGGCAGCAAAAAGAAAAAATAATTAGGAATATCTAAATTGTATCAATAAAAAAATCTATGGTTTGTTCCAGGTTTTGGTTATGGTTAACCCTAAACCTAAGCAGTTGTAAATCTGATTTCACTCTAGCTCTCCAAGCCTGAATAGATGGTGTAATTCCTTGAAATATAAGATTGTTCCTCTCTTTCCAAATTCCCCAGGCAGAAATAACAAACAGTTCAAAGAAAAGCTGTTCCTGAAAATTTTGTTTAGCTAGATTTAGTAATCGAAATGTTTCGTGCCCATCCAAGTGATATTACATCTGAGCCAGCAAGCTATACTGAATGGGCAGTGAAAGAATAAATGCTCCAGTGTTTCTTCAATATTAAGATTGCAGAGTGGACAGTTGTGATTTTGACCTTGACCCACATTGAAATTTCTTCTCCGAAGCATATTCTTGGTATTTAATCTATCTGAGAGCAATAACCATGAGAACACCTTTAGTTTTGGCCATAATTTTGATTTCCATATCCATGAAAATTGCACAGGTGGCTGAAGCAGTCTAAAACAAAATTTATAATATTTCTGTGAAGTATATTTGTCTCCCCAAATAAATTTCCATTCATCTTGACACTGTTCAGTCAATGTCAGATTAGAAATTTCCATTTGGACTTGATGTAGCTCCTGTGAGGCCTCTAAACAAAGTGGATTATGAAACAGGTTTTGATAATCCTCTGCAGAACAAAAGTTACTGACAGTAATATCCTCATTACTTACAGTAATAGGTGCACTAGTTCGGCGAAGAGATAGTGAAATACAAGTGGTAACGGTGCCAGAAAATAGCTTCTCACTTGTTGTTGACGTGGGGTAATGGTTCCAGAAAATAGCTGATGGCATGGAGGAACAGACTAAAGGCAAACTAAAGGAAGCAAGCAAACATGCAACAGATCTAGTAACAAATGGTGTTTCAATGCTTAGAAACAAGGCCTAGGGATCATACTTTCACTAGTGAACACTCTCTCTTATAAATATCCTCTCTTCATATACTACTCTTAACTACTCTCCAGTTGGACACTCTAATCCATGGTAGGGCTATAACAACACACCTCATAGTCCGCCTTCCCCAATCTAGATAACCCTACACTGTCACATTGAGCGCTAGAAGGTTCCAACAAACACCACAATTTCATAGAGACATCCAACTCCAAATATAACTCATAACAAATATTCAATCTAGCCAAAGTGCCACACACGGTATGCCCGCTGTCACTTTCACACACGTGGGGAAGAGCATAGATCTATTAAAGCACAAAGAGTATTTATGTAGACTCAAGCCTAAGTGCCACCATGGCGTGCACGCTGTCACTTTCACACACATGGGGAGAGCAGAGATCTAATGAAGCACTTGAGTAGCACAGTAGATCTACTTGATTACAAAGCTCATGACCACAACAAGATCATGCATAGAGAGAGATGAACACATAGCTACCGGTAGAGCCCTTAGCCTCGAAGGAGAACTACTCCCTCCTCATCATGGGAATCAGCAACAGTGATGGAGATGGTGGCGGAGATCGATGGAGATGGCTCCGGGGGCACTTCCACGTCCCGGTAGGGTGCCGGAACAGGACTTTTTGTCCCTTGAATCTCCCCTTTTGTGGCGGAGGTGCAGCGGAGCTTTTTCTAGAAGTATGATTTATTATTTAGGTTTTTCTCCCCGGGGGCTTCTTATAGGAGAAGGAGGTAAGGTCGGTGGGGGGCCAGGGGCCCACACCCCTTTAGGCGCCACCAGGGCTTGCCTGCGCCTGGGGGGTGCGGCCACCCTGGTGCCCTACTCCGTCTCTGCTTCGTGGTTCCGTGTTGGTCTGGGAAAATAATGATTTTGGATTTTGTCCCGTCCAATTCCGAGAATATTGATTTTCGGCCTTTCTAGAACCAAAAACAGAAGAAAACATGCAACTGGCACTGTGGCATCTTGTTAATAGGTTAGTACCAGGAAGTGTATAAAAATACCTCAAAGTCTAGACAAAACATAAGACAAATGATGTAAAACAAGCATGGAGCATCAAAAATTATAGATACGTTTCCGACGTATCAAGCATCCCCAAGCTTAACTCCTTCTCGTCCTCGAGTAGGTAAGTGATAAAAATAATAATTTTTGAGGTGACATGTACCATCAAAACCAAAATCAAACCATAAGATGGAGTCTAACAATAATACAAAGTAACTATGCATGCAACATGAAAGACTAAAAATAAAGATCATGAATAGCATGCATTGAAAAATGTTTGTTTGTTTCACATATAAAAAACATAGCATAGTGGCATTCAGCTTGTCCCTCATAGAGTAGCAAATATATTCATTGGACACCTTCAAAGTTCACAAGGGTGACTAGAAACAAGTGGCACAAGAACAAGTAATATCACAATATGCATTAATCAATAAGTTTTGGGACACTTCACACAGAATGACAACTATGCGCTCTTAAAGGTGCCTAACGGTAGAAGGTGGAGACTCAATAGTAGTGGAAGAAAGGCTCTTCATAAAGGGAAGCAGGGATTTCAAGTTTCAAAAAGATCTTCCAAAAATTATGGTACTTGTTAGCTTTCAGCCCTCATAGCCCCTATCATAAGCATCTTGAAGTGATTAAGGTTAAAGTGAACAAACTATGGAGTATATGATTGACAAAGTATAATTTGGCAATCTCAAGTCCCTTAAATACGAGGGCCACACCACATGCTACTCAACTTCAGTCACCTGTAAGTTCTTGTCATTGTAAGTATTTGCATATCATAGAGAACCGCCAATGGGGTACCCCTTGCACATGGAACATGTAAGGTTCCCAACCTTTAATAAGGTAGAGATCCCTGTGGTTACAATGCTAGTCCCTGGATCAATAGCTAGCATCCACAGTTAAGATGTAATATCCAGAAACAAAGGTCATAATACAACTTTATAACCAGGAATAAAATAATTTATTACATCTTACATAGCTCATTTGGCTATCTCATTACAATGCAGCAGAATATAACAATAGCATGGGGTCCTTCATCTTCAAAGTGCCACAGTGCATATGTTGGTTATAGACTTGTAATCCTAATCATTAAACTTCACTAATATCAAACAAACCTGCAACATAACAAGTTACAGCCACAAGGGTCAATACATTTGAATTGTATTGGCAAGTGATACTATGGTAGTATAGTGGAGTCTATCATCTATATGCATTTAGCTAAGTGGAGCTTAGGATTGCTTTGCTCAAAATAGATTTTCCTTATCATTTGAAAACACTAAGTTTTTGCTTGACAAAATCTTTCCCAAGGCATATCCCAATAGAAATTGGTGATCCTTCAACCCTTGTTCACCCACAAGTTTTTAACTTAGAAATTGGGATGAGGAGATTCTTGATAGCTTCCATGTCTTGATGCTCAAATTGTCCTTTTCCAGGGACATGGCTAAGTACTTAGATTTTTCACTCTGCAGAGGTTGTGCACTTTCCCTACAAGACTTGGTTTCACCAAGACAAGATCTTTCAGAAGCCTTCCCTTAGACCAGAATGGAAGCGCTCCAACCTATCAAACCCCTACCACCAACTGTCCATTTGGCTAAGTTATTGCAACCTATATGATCCAGACAGAGCCCATATTTCCAAGTGGCTGCACTTGAAGCTTCTCAACATTTGACATCTCAAATCTCTTTGTTCCTATGTGGCCATCCACAAGTGAGATACACAAGGTAAACCATATAAATGGGCCTTGTGTAACCACTCAACACAAACCATTCCTTCCTTAGACTTAGAAATTTTTCCATAGCATGAATATATATTCCACCCTTGTTTTCTACTATCTAAGCTAAGCATGATAGTAATAGGGATCTTAACTTAGGAAATTTCTACTAAGGTTTCATCTACTAGGATTTCCCATAGCATAGTTTATACTTAGCAAAAAAATCCATGCAAGTCCTACTTAGAAATATCACTAATGCATAGTGAAAATAATGGGACAAAAATATGAAGCATCACTTGCCTTGTTGGTAGAGAGTATAGGTTCACTCCTTGATCTTTGCAATGTTCACTCACTTCAAATCACTACACTTCAAGCAAGCAAACAATATTTCAATCTACCATTCAAGCAATTCATCACATAAAATTATAGAAACAAAACAATGCATGCAAGCATGCTAAATATTGTTTTATTTGTAAAAGTGGTTTCTAAGGGGTCATAAACATTTGAAAACACCTAATGGTCATTTTATAAAGTGGCAAAACCATTTGCTAAAGGTTTTACTTCATAAACCATTTTTAAACTAAATCATTATTTTATGTGGTGAAGAAATGCTTTTAATAAGGCAACATTCTATAGGTTTCACAAAATATGTTTTCAAACCACAAAACCTTGTGTTTAGGGTCAGAGAGTTTATTTCCAAAACATTTCTCAGAGGTTTCCTTTCAAAACCATTTTTAATAATTAAACCATATTTTTATTTGACTAGAAATGGTTTAAATCAAAGATTCATTATTTTGTTTCACCAAATATATTTTTGAAACCACAATTTGTTTCCTATGGTCAGTAGGTTCAAAACAAACCATTTGCCAAAGATTTTATCCCCAAAATCATTTTAGAACAATTTCTATATTCTAAACATGCATACATAAGTTTTTATAAAAACAAACAATTTAACAGAAACAATTTACTAAACAAAGTGCATGGTTGGCTAGGGCTTGTCTTGCTGATTCCATTGATATAAAATTTGCAAAATTTGGACGTGTGGTTTGAAAGTTATGAATTTTGGAAGTTTACTAATTCAATAGATTAAAATCTGTTTTAAATCAACACACTGGCCACGCGTCGCGCTGTGATTGGTTGATACCGCTTCGGCTGGATCGCGCTCTCTGGTGTGTTGGATCTAACTTAAATCGTGTGGCTCAGATTCATCCTTACCCTTTCAGTTAAGTTCTATCGTGACGCTACGATCTGGATCGGACGGTGCTTAGCTCGCTTGCCAGGGATGGGCGGCGCTAGCGGCGGCTGGTGGCGGCGCTGGCTCTGGCTACGGCGGGGCTGGTGATAGAGGAAGCGAGGGAAGAAAGGGAGTGGCTCACCAGGTTCGCTGAAGTGTGGGGATGCTCGAGGTGGTACTGGCTGGCAAGGGGGCGCACGGGGTCGATGAGAATCGCTCGCCGGAGTTCACAGAGGCGTCGGGTTCGGTCAGTCATCGTCGAGGGTGACGCTACGGAGCACAAAAAGACAAAGTAAGAACGGCATTAGCTGCACACAAGGTTGGACATCTTGCGTGCATCATCGAGAGGAAGAAAGGGGGTCAGCACTCACCGGGAAAGGTTGAAAGAGCGGAGGCAGACGCCGGCGACGTTCAGTTGAGGTGGTTGGCCACGTTCTGGGTCAAGCGCGGGCAAGCTGATGCTGCAGAGAGATGCGCCAGGGGGTGGAGGTCACACTCGGGTGCTCGAGGAGGCGAGGGGCGACGAGGGGCTGCCGGAATCGCTGCCGGAGAGCGTCGGAACAGAGGGCGGTGCAGGGGGAATTTGGGCAGCCTGGGGGCGCGCTAGGGGGAAGCGACGGAGGGGAAAGAGAGAGGGGAGGCAGGCGCTTTAGATAGCATGGTCACGGGGGCGTTTAATGGCGCGGTTAACGCGAATTAAGCCAGGTTTTAATCGCCTACAACGGCCGGCGAGGTGAGGGGAGGAGTCAGCGGGTGAGGAAGATGAATACGTGGCGGTAGGGTCGTCTGGCAGCGAGAGAGAGAGAGGAGGAGGAAGTGGGTCCGGGCGTTCAGCGACTGCGTGGGTTTCTTTCGCGGTGAGAAAACGTTTCGCGAGAGAGTGGGGTTGGGCTTGCTGATGGGCTTAGTGGGCTAGCTAGGCTCGGCTGCACCTTTTCAAATTTTTTTGTTCTGTTTGTTTTTCCTTTTCTCTTTTGATTTTTCTGTTTTGATTTTGAATAAGCAATTCAAACATTCATTTGAATTCAATCCTTTGTCAAAATTTGTGCAGGTTTAAATACTGATTAGTAACATAATCTGAAGTCAATTTTTGAATAAAAACTTATTCTTTTCGGGGTCTTTTATTTATTCAAATAAGCCCTTGTTTTAAATCAAATAGGATTTAATAATAATTTTAAACACCATTTAAATTTATAAATCCTCCTAATCTTTTCAGTAGGTTTTTATTTGTTTAATAGGGTGTCAAATAATTCATCTTTGAATTATTTGGAAAGTATTTAATATGATTCAAAAATCATTTGAATTGGGTATTTGTTTTAATTCCAATGGAATTTAAATATGGTTTTGATTCCCTAAAGTTTATTTGGAAGATTTCTTTAATCTTGATTAAGTTGAATTAAACAACTTTTATTTTACTTGGGTATATTCCAAAATACTATTTTCTCATGAATTATATAATTATTCTTATTAGATATTTGTCTTCATTAAAATAGGGATTGAATGGTTAATGCCATTTTATTTTATTTGGAAATTCTTCATCCTTTTATTTTATTTCGATTTGGATTCTGTTCATTCCATTTGCTTACTGGATTAGGCCAAGATTTAATTGGGTCTTTAAATATTCTTTATTTAATATTTCTTTCTTCATCTTTATAAAATCCTTATCTTTTTATTTAGAGATTCAAAATTGGTGATTCCAATTTGTGAAATCTTATTTGATATTTATTTATCCTTTTAAATATATCTAGGATTATTTGCTCACCATTTTGCATAGATTTTAGATAAGTGCTTTATTAGCTTTGAAAATTCAATTCCTTATCTTATTAATTTATAAGTTTTTATTTATGGTTCCAAATTAAGTGAAACCAATTTCTATGGCTTTATAATATTTCTATTTGACTTTCTTGATCATTTGTAAATGTTTGTTAACAAATTTTTATATGGATCAAATCCATAGGCTTGGAGATAATTTGGAAATGATTTTTATTCCATTAGGGTTTAGGGTTTGGATTTATTTCCATGTTTAAATTTCCAGATGCATTTTATGAGGAATGCATTTCTCTTGATTTGGATTTTGTTGGATTCAAACTTTAATTAAAGTTTGTTCAAGATGGGATTTTAAGTTTCCAACAAAAGTTTCTTTTTTTTACCCAAAATTTCAACAACTTATTTATTTTGTTTATTTATTTTTCACATAACAAGATTTGGAAAATCTTGGGATGTGACAGTACAGGAGCTATCCCATAACCAAAATGACAAGGCAAGCAGACAATGAGCATCTCAGCGATCTTTTTATTTACTATGTGCATAGCTTTTTATTGAGGATGCTTCATAGATAGCTCATTATGGTGATGCTGCAAGTTTCCACCATGATTAGGCATGGATTAGGCTAGCGGCCCAGGCATTTCTCTAACACAAAATACAAACTCCATGGACTTACAATTTCCCTCTTTATTTCACACCGGTGACATCCATAGACAAAAGAGCATGATATCAACTGAGTACAAAGTACAAGTGCAATGTTGAAAACGTTCCCCATGACAGCATGGTTCTGCTAATTCCAACGTATAAGTGCAAGCATATACAACATAGACGACACAATGGTTCAACTTTATTAGGGGCAAAGAATATAAAGTGTTCCATCAAGTTTGTGAGGGCTTTAATCACTAAGTTTTCACATAACAAAATAGTTTTTAATTGGAAGATAGCTGAAAACAAGAATATACTTGGAATGGTGTAACACACCATGCATAGTAATTTATAGTGGACACTTTGGAATAAATTGGTTTCTTGGGAGTTGGATGCATGAGTAGAGCTTACTCATACAAGTGGAGGCTAGCAAAAGACTGGGAGCGACCAACTAAGAGAGCAATAATGGCCATAATCATGCAGAGCAACAAAGCATTACTGTCGTGGTGGTGGCACGGCAGATGCCATGGGTAGGCTAAAGTATGGGGCCAATGGATGCTAGTGGGATCTGGGGAGGGAAGATGTAGTTGATTCTACACACAAAAGACTAAGGCAAAGATCTTTATTTCTCCTTCCTTGGGCTACGAGTGCTCCTTGAGATGTATACAGGGAGAAGAGAAGAACTTTACCAGCCTAACGGTACTAAATGAGTCGATCCCTTCTTCAGGGTCCAAGACTCTCCTTATAAAGGAGAGCCTTGCGTTCCTTTAGGGCTGACGTGGCAAGCATATTCGAGGAATATGCTTATCCCAATATAGTAGTTCGGCGCCTGCCTTTCCCTGTCGTTCCCCTAACGGCGACAAGGTTCCAGAGGGTCCCTCCTGCACGCCTCGAGCTTCAGGACTGTCTCCTCCGTGACCTCCTTCTGCCTCTCTGTCACTCTGCGTCTTTGTCCGTAGTGCTTGGATTCACTCAGATTCTCCCTAGTGTGCAGCTAGGGTTTGACTTCAGCTTCTCCTTCTCCTGCAAGCTTTGTATCATTCGGCCCTGCCTCCGTAGTTTGGCAGCTAGTGTCCTTCATCTGTATTAAGATTACTCGGGCTAACCCAGCCGACTTACGAAGTATCTCGGCCGGGTAATGTCTTGCCATTACTATGAGGGTCCTGCCCTTTCCTATCTCGGCCGACCTCTACATGATTCGGCCTCGCATCAGAACTTCGAAACTAGACGGGGAACATCCTTTCGTCTCTCCTCGTCTTTACCCTATCCGGGGTTATCTCCCCAACATTAGTCCCCGAAGCTGGTATGGCCCCGCTGATAACCTCGGCCGGGTCGTATCAGTTTCACGACACACGTCCTGTATTGTTTCCGAGTTATTCCTTGCTCGTTCGAGGTATTATCATATCTTCTCGCGTACGCCTCGTCCTACGTGTCATCCCCATCATTATTTCTCTAGTTTTTTCTTCCTCTACAAGAGCCATCGACAGCCACAGCATTACCGCCGCTGCCGCGTGTGCCGTTTCCGTTGGGGATCGTGACTTTCTTTGTTACCGTGTGGCCCTTGGTGTGGTTCCGCTCTACGACGTGTGGTTGTGCGGCGCACACGATCTATACGTCCAACCGCCACACCCACGATCCCACTATCTTGCTAGAGGATCGGTTATAAAGAGGGGTGCGGCGTTGGAGGAATCACTTTCCCCTTTTCGTTCGCCTGCGCCCTTCTTCTTCCTCTCGCTTACGCGCCCGTTCGCAGCTCCGCTGCCGCGCGTTCATCAGAACCTCTGACGGCGAGGACTCCGCCGCGCTGCTCCGTTTGCCTCGTCCGCGTTCGCTAGCTTCGGCGTCGTCGCCGGTGAGTTCTTTCCGGCCGCGTCGCCTAGGCTCTTTCCTAGATTTCTCTGTCTCGATTTTGTATTCGTGTGGCGGTTCCTCTGCTCCTCCGCCGCCGTTCCTGTGCAAAATCACGACGGGGCCTTGTAGCTCTAAACTTTCCTCCGCCGCTAGTTCTTCCTCCGCCGATCTTTCCGGCAAGCTCATGTCTAGCTCCTTTAGCGGTGCCCTGATAGAGGACGACGATGCTGGCTCTAGGCCCGAGCGAGGCTCGTGGCAGGGCTCCTCCGTTACACGCCGTGAGATCGAGTGGCTTATCCGAACTCGGAGGATTCCCGCCGAGGTCTCCTGTCGCCTAACCGGCAGCGAGTGCTCTCCGGATCTTAGGGAGGGCGAGTATGTAGTTTTTATGTCGCATTTCTCGCGCGGCTTTGGTCTCCCTCTTAGCGACTTTGCTAGAGAGTTTCTCGACTACTTCGGCCTTCAGCCGCATCATCTTCCTGCAAATGCCATCGCTTCTTTCGCTTTTATCTCGCCTCGAGGGATACTTGCCTATGGTCAGTCGCATGTCTGGTCGAAGTTCTTCCAGATTCGTTCTAACATAGTCCCTCACAAGTCTCTGCACCCTTCCGAGAAACTGCTTACTCAATGTGGAGCAGCGTCCATTACACCTCGGAGGAAATCCGTATTTCCTCGTGTTACGGGGCTAGAGTCCTGCAAGAAGTGGCACAAGTCCTTCTTTTACGTCAAGAACACAGGAACGGAGGACAAGATTCGGCTCCCTGCATTCTCCATTGGTACGCCCTCCAAGGTGAATTGGACTTATAATCCGAAGAAGAGTCACGCCTTGGCCGAGGCTTTTGAGATTCGGCTTAAAGAGCTGATCCGCGCCGGGTTACGCGGCGAAGATCTGATGGCTACCTTTATCAGTAGCCAAATCTGCCCCTTCCAGAAACGTACACACAGACTCTGCTACATGAGCGGTCCTCTTGACCCCAACCGAGTCTCGACCGTAGAGCTGGACAACTATCTCATCTTTAAGTGCGTCCGAGCCATCTTCAAGACGGAGATGCCTGAGGACTGGGCTTGGGGGTTGAAACCGTTTACACGCGAGCGTCCTCCTCCCGAAGTAAGCTTAACCAATAACGCTCTGTTTTCCAATTGCTTTCATAACAGTTTTCGCTAATTTTCCTTTTTCTTGTCTTACAGAGGTTCACAGAGCAGAAGAATGAGGATGCCGAAGTTTTGTTGCTTCCGTGGCCCGCGGACCGGAATACCCCGGATACTGGTGAGCCGGACTCGGAAGAGTTCGTCCCTAAGTCGGATCCTGCCCCGGCTCGCACTCGTGGCAAGACCTCGGCCCACGAGGAGGAAGGTGATTCGGACGAGGTTCAAGTTCTTGAGGTAGTTGCCGCAATGCCTATTTCTTATGCATTTCCGGCTTCTACTTTCCCAGCTAATCCGGCCGGTCAGGTTCACAACGCCGAGCCTATTGCTTCCCGGCCCCCTGTTACCTCGGGGAAACGTGGGGCTCCTGCTGATGCCTCAGAGGCTGCTCCCAAGAAACTAACGAAGAAATCCGCACCGAATCCTCCCCGACGCAAGATCATGCCTGGAGTTGCAGGGTAAGTTCCCTTTGCTCGTATTTTTGTTTCTCTCTTTCTGTTTTTTAACCTGATGTCACTCTCTATTTCCACAGTGCTCCACTTTCCGTTAAGCCCGGCGGTCCTAGCATGACTAGCCGTGTGACTCGGCAGCCGTCTCCTCCGCCTGTCGAAGACACCAGGGTTCCGAGTCCTGCTCGTGCAGCATCTCCTCCAGTTCTGAATCGATCGCCCCCTCACCATGATGTACCTGAGACTTCTCTTGTTGACGTTGACTCCACTCTTCCCTCCGAGATTTCCATGGAACCAGTTGTCTCCTCTGTGAATCCGAGCGTTTCTACCGAGCCTCATTCTACCCCCGCAGTTTCTATAGTAGCTCCCGCCCCGGCCGAGGACGTTAATATCCCAGTGCCTTCTGCGACCGTGCTCTCTCCGGATCCTAAAGACATTGTTCCCATTGCCGAGGTATCAGCTCATGCTGATGCCTCTAAAGCAAGTAAAGCTGTCGCCGCCAAGGCCTCCACTTCCCAGAAAGGTCTTGTTGGCTCCTCTCAGCCGAGTATCGCCGATGTGCTGCGCAAAAGAACTGCTTCCACCAAAACTTCCGCCGTACCAAATTTTGTTGCTCTTCATAAAAGCCCTGCGGCCATGGTGGTTACGCAGCAGGTCCGGGGTAAAGTCCTAACTCGGACAGCTAGTGGGAACAGCCTCGGCTCGCTGGTGGAATATGCCAATAATTGGAATGCTGCCGATCAGTTTGAGGATAATCCAATCAATCAGCCATTTCAGCTTTCCGACATCGGCGGCCGCTTAGATCAAGCTGCCAAGATCATCCTTGATACTAACAAGATGAACGAGGTAACTGCTGTTTTGCGGAGTTTTGATTAATTCTCCATATGCTACTATACATTCTAGTCCCCGAAACTTGCATGGGAATAATTTGTTATTTGCTTGGAAGTTTAATAATGCTCTACATAGTTTAATTTTAACTTTAGGGTTCGAATCTACATTCGACTAGATCTGCCTTAAACCTTGCTTGACTTTCGTTTAATTGATCTTGGAGTATCCAGCCACCTGGATCCGGGTTTAGTCTTGCTTGATTCAGATCTGCTTTGGCTTCGAATATCCAGCCACCTAGATCCGGGTTAAGTTTTGCTTAACTCGGATCTGCTTTAGTTTCGAATATCCAGCCACCTAGATCCGGGTTAAGTTTCACTCAACTCGGATCTGTTTTAGCTTCGAATATTCAGCCACCTAGATCCGGGTTAAGTTTCGCTTAACTGGGATCTGTTTTAGCTTCGAATATCCAATAATCGTTTGCTCCATTGTTTAGGTTGCACATGACCGACGGACTGCCGAATTTCAAAGATTGCTTTTTTCGCAATGAAAATTGGAAGAAAAATATGAGAAAGTTCTCCCTGTGGTGAAAAAGACTGGTAAGTCGATAATTATTTTCGTCATTTTCGACATTCTTATTGTTTTGTATGCGAGATGTCGGCTCACTTTTTTGGTGAACAGGTAATATCAATAATCTCAACATTCGTCTTGCGAAGAAAGTCAAGAGCCTGGAAGGTTAATTTCCCTTTTACCTTACACCTTCCGCTTTTTAAAATGTGAGCTGCTTCTTTTATCTCGTTTGGCTTTGGTAAAGCCGAGTTACAAACCTTTGCAGCATCTCACGAAGATTGCACGCCCATGCCTGACGTGATGCTGCATTTTTTAGAACAAAGCGCTACTCATTCGGCGCAGCTGAAAGAAAAGGATGATGAAATAGCTCGCCTGCGCACCGAGGTGGAGGCCCTTAAGCTCTCTCAGAAATCCGAACTCGAAAAGGTCGATCAGGAATTCTCCGAGGAGAAAAATCGGCTAGCTCTGGAGCTGCAGAAGAATAAAGAACTCCTCGAGGCTGCCGAACTGAAAACTCGTGGAATGAGCGAGGAGATCGCTCGCTTTGAAAAGAGCAAGATCAACTGGGCTAAAGACCTTCAGATAATGATGAGTTATATTCATTGTAAGTTTCTTAGCACGACCGGACTATGTTTTTCTCTTTGTCCCTGCTGCCTCCTGACGCATTCGTGTTTTGCGCAGGTCATTTTCCAGAAGCTAAGCCTGTGAGTTCTAAAGCGGTTCTTGCAGCTCGTGCGCGCCGAGGTGTCCCTGTTGACGTTGACTCGGAGTACTCGATGGAAGATTTCCTGGTCGCTGTCGGTGCTGTAGTTGGTCCGATGAAGATTATGGGCAGGGACTTGGTGCAGGCAGGTATCCGAGCCAACCATGTTCTCTGGCCAAATACCTTTGGGACTCCTGATATCAATGAGGTCGAATTGCTGGTGAAAATATTGATGGCATCTGAGAAGCAACTAAGTCTCTGGAGGGAATCAGCCGGGTGAGCTGGCGCTTATATGGCCCTCACTGTTATCATGTCATGGTATGAAGACATTTCTCTTGATATCCTGAGAAATTTGCGCACAGGTTCCCGTTGGGTTGAGGACCCCACTTTTGTTCTCTTCGGCAAGCTCGCGCCTTCCAGCTCGTTGAGTATGCCGACGTGCATACCTGGAATGAAGGTCCGAGCTTCCTCCCGAACTCGGACGATGAGGTCGTAGTCGAGGATGCATCAGATAATAACTCGGCTGAACAAGGTGAAGGTGAAGATGATTCGGCTTCTTCTGGTGAATCCAGTTCGAGCTCGGATGGCAACGGCGACGCGCGATCCTCCTCCAAAGGTACTGGGCATTCAACTGCGCAAACTGATGCCCCTCAGCAGCCTCGTGCTTAGGCCGAAGTCGCACCTGGGTCTGTGGAAGGCGAGGCAACCTCGGCCGAGGCTCCGCCTATCTCGGAGCATCCAGCCCCTGGCCTAACTATTGCCTCTCCAGCTAAAAACCTTCATGTTATTTCTTGTCCCTGGTATGCCGGGCGTACGATGTACGTGGAACATTTGTCCGTCTTCTGTATGACCTGAATTTCTTTTGCCGTGTACTGCTGCGACATATATGTTTGTAGTTGTTATCACTTTGTTTAAGTGGGTTTTCGTCCGAATTCTTGCTTTGGTGACCTGCGATTTCCTGATTTTAGGATGTATCTTTGCCTTTGTATTCCCGTGGTTTAGCCAATTAATCTGGGTGTGAGCTTCGAATATCATACGAGATTGAGCTGCTCTTATTCTGAGTCTCGAAGTGTGATACCTTCCTTGTATCAAAGGTTGACTACTACTTTGGAACAATATATGGCAGTCCCCGAGTCACTGCCTATCGTGCCGAAGTCTAGTGTGTAAACCAAATTTCAGAAATAATATAAGACCGTTGCCGAGGCGCTGCTCAGGGTGCCGAGGTTTAGTGCTCCACATGAAACTGGGGCAACATATGGCAGTCCCCGAGTCACTGCTCTGGATGCCGAGGTTGAATACACAAGATGAAATTGAAATGACCTATGGCAGTCCCCGAGTCACCGCTCTGGATGCCGAGGTTTAATACATAAGATGAAGTCGAAACAAGATATGGCAGTACACGAGTCACTTCTCTGGATGCCGAGGTTCAATACATAAGATGAAATTGAAATAACATATGGCAGTCCCTGAGTCACTGCTCTGGATGCCGAGGTTCAATACATAAGATGAAATTGAAATAACATATGGCAGTCCCTGAGTCACTGCTCTGGATGCCGAGGTTCAATACATAAGATGAAATTGAAATAACATATGGCAGTCCCCGAGTCACTGCTCTGGATGCCGAGGTTCAATACATAAGATGAAATTGAAATAACATATGGCAGTCCCTGAGTCACTGCTCTGGATTCCAAGGTTTAATACATCATTGGTTCTTGACCTTGAGATACTATGCTACGAGTAAAATGGACGAAGTAAAGCTACACTCCATGGCCGCTTCGTTTCTTCGCCGGCTTTGTCTGCCTTGTTCCTTCCGGGGGATTGAGCGTCGATTAGATAATAGGCATCATTATGAAATGCTTTGCTCACGATGAATGGTCCCTCCCATGGAGGTGACAGCTTGTGCATGTCGGCCGTGCGTTGCACCAGTCGGAGGACTAAATCTCCTTCTTTGAATACTCTTGGATTCACCTTCTTGCTGTGATATCGTCGCAAGTTCTGCTGATAAATAGCTGATCATGATAGTGCCAGTTCTCTGGCTTCTTCTAGCAGGTCAATAGTATCTTGCCGAGCTACTTCATTTATCTCTGAAGTTGTATATTGAGTAACTCTTGGCGACTCATGTAGTATGTCGGCTGGAAGCACAGCCTCCGCCCCATATACCAGAAAGAATGGTGTATAACCTGTTGATCTATTCGGAGTAGTCCTGAGGCTCCACAATACTGCTGGTAATTCCTCAATCCAACATCCTGCCGACCTTTGCAATGGTTCAACGAGTCGCGGTTTTATTATGGAAAACACTAATCCATTAGACCTTTCCACTTGCCCATTAGATGCTGGATGAGCAACAGAAGCAACATCTAATCTTATGTGTTTTTCTCGGCAAAACCTAGCGAAAGCTCCTTCTGCAAAGTTTGTGCCGTTGTCTGTAATAACACTGTGTGGGTACCCATATCTTAAGATAATATCTTTGAGGAATTTCACTGCTGTGAGCCCGTCACATTTTTTTATTGGTTTGACTTCAATCCATTCTGTGAATTTGTCCACCATTACCAATATGTGGGTCATCCCCCCTCATGCCGGCTTAAACGGTCCCACCATATCTAGGCACCACACAGAAAACGGCCAAGTAATGGGTATCGTTTTTAACTCGGACGATGACATGTGTATCTTGGTTGCATATCTCTGGCAACCATTGCATTTTTCAACCAGCTCTTTGGCTTCCTTCAACGTTGTTGGCCAATAAAACCCATGCCTGAATGCTTTGGCTACCAAGGCACGAGATGAGGCATGGTGTCCACATTCTCCTTGATGTATATCTAAGAGGATCTCCTGGCCTTCTGCCGAACTTACACACCTTTGCAATACACTTGTGACGCTTCTTTTGTATAGCTCATTGTTTATGATTGTATAAGTTGTTGCTCTCCTTACAATCTGTCTTGCTAACACTTCATTATTCGGTAACATCGCATCTTTAAGGAAAAAGAATATGGGTTGCGCCCAGATCGGTGTGATTTTTTCTGGTGCGGTCTCACTCTCTATCTCCATGTTTTCCGCCGACATAGATACCTCGACTTCCTCCACAATTATGCTTACCTCTGCTGTCCTTTTCTTGGAGGGTTCCGAGTTATATTGCTGATCTACCTCCATCGGCACATTATCTTCTGCTGAACTTGCCGGAATAAAGATAGATTCGGATTCTGGTGATGGGGTTATCGATGGTTTTCTGAGGTGTTCCAGGGAAATACCCGGTGGAATTGACTGCCTGGTCGATCCCAGTTTTGACAACGTGTCTACGGCATCATTTTCTGCCCGAGGTATGTGGTGAAATTCACACCCTTCAAAGTATCCACTGATCTTTTGCACATGAAATCTATACAAAGCCATATTATTATCTAACACATCCCAATTGCCTGAGACTTGCTGTACTACTAAATCCGAGTCCCCATAGCATAAGATTCGGCGTATGCCAATCTCTTTTTCTACTTTCAACCCATGGACCAAGCTTCAGATTCGCCACGTTGTTTGATGCAGCAAAATGTATTTGTAGTACATACTTCAGCTGATCCCTTTTGGGTGAGGTTAACACTATTCCTGCCCCCAAACCATTTCTTAGTTTGGAACCATCGAAATGCATCGTCCAATAATTTGGGTCTGGTAGTGGCGGCTCATACTGCACCTCGGCCCAATCTACGAAGAAGTCGGCGACCGCCTGAGGTTTGATTGCATCTCTCCTATTGAATTGTGGAGCGTACGGTGACAACTCGATCGCCCATTTTGCTATTCGGCCACTCGCATCCTTGTTGCTCAATATGTCGGCTATGGGCGCTTCACAGATCACTTTGATGGGATGCTCTTCGAAGTAATGTTTAAGCTTCTTTGCCGACATGTACACTCCATAAGCCATCTTCTGATAATGCGGGTAATTCTGCTTTGAAGCGGATAACACCTCGCTCAAATAATACACCGGCATCTGTACCGACTTATCATCTTCGAGTCGTTCTACGACGACTACAGCACTCACTACTCTGTTGGTAGCCGCTATATAGAGTAACATTGGCTCTTTTGATAATGGAGAGGCCAAAATGGGTGCTGTGACCAACATCTTTTCAACTCATGAAATGCACTGTCTGCTTGTGGAGTCCAAATGAACTTATCTGATTTCTTCATTAGTTGATAGAGTGGTAGTGCCTTCTCTCCCAGCCGACATACAAACCGGCTGAGCGAGGCTAGACATCCCGTGAACTTTTGTACGTCATTTAGACACCTTGGAAACTCCATTCTTTCTACCGCCTTTATCTTTGTTGGGTTGGCCTCTATACCTCGGCTAGGTACGAGAAAGCCGAGTAATTTTCCTGCCGGCACGCCAAATGTGTATTTTTCCGGATTAAGCTTCATTCGGAACCTTCTCAGGTTCGCGAAAGTCTGCCGTATATCATCCAGTAGCGTTTTGCTTTCCTTGGTCTTGATGACCACGTCATCTACATATACTTGTACATTTTTTCCTATTTGGTCGTGTAGACATTTTTGCATGCATCTCTGATACGTTGCTCCTGCGTTTCGCAGGCCGAATGGCATTGTGTGATAGCAATAAGCCCCATACGGGGTAATAAACGCAGTCTTTATTTGATTGGCCGGATTTAACGGTATCTGGTGAAAACCAGAATACGTGTCTACAAATAACAATAACTCACAACCAACGGTCGAATCAATGACTTGGTCTATTCTAGGTAATGGAAAAGGATCTTTTGGACACGCCTTGTTCCGGTTCGTGTAATCGATACACATTCGCCATACAATGGCTACATTCGGATCATCTTTCTTCTTTTCTACTAGCACCGGATTCGACAACCAATCTGGATACAGCACCTCCATGATGAACCCGGCCGCGAGGAGCCGAGCTATTTCATCCCCTATTATTTTTCTCATGTCTTCGGCGAAGCGGCGGAGAGGTTGCTTCACCGGCCTTGCTCCTGGCCTTACATTCAAAGAGTGCTCAGCCAACTCCCCTAACACCTTGCGATCCCGAGTTGACCATGCAAATATGTCCCTATTCTCACGGAGGAAGTTGGTGAGCTCGCTTCCTATTTAGCATCTAGGCTGCACCAATAGTAACAAAGACGCTCGGGAATTGCTCATCTATCTGAAACTTCTTCGTTTCTTTAGTCGGCTGAAAGGAGACACTTCCATGTGGATTGGCTAGTGCCGGCATATTCAGCTGTGCCGACTGAGCGAGGGCTGCTACCTCCTGAATCCTTCTTTTTTCTCTTGCTATAACCAATGATTCGGCCAAATTTAACCCGGCTGAAACACACTCCATTGACTTCTTGTAATCCCCTGCTACTGTTATCACTCCTTGTGGTCCGGGTAGCTTCATTTTCAGATAACTTATATGACAGCTGCTATCGGGGGGTTAACCTCGGGTAGGTCAGAGACGGGGGAAAGACAGAGGTACTGTCCCCGTCTGGTTTCCGAGCTACGGCCTAGGTCGGCCGAATCATGGATATGTCGGCCGATGAACGGAGGCAAGAAGCCCATGTATAGGTATCAAGTAGTTACCCGGCCGAGTTAATGAGAAAATCGGCCGGGTTATCCAAATTATCTTCATGCAGGTAAGGAACGAGCCGAGTAACACAAGGTAAGGCCGAGTGATACGAAGCTTGCAGGAGAAGGAGAAGCCCAGGGTCAAAGTATAGCTGCAGGCTAGAAGGAATCAGAACAGGGCCAAGCACAAGAGACAAGGATGCACAACGCCGAGGGGCGTAAGGAGGTCACGAGGTGATCCCGGAGCCCGAGGCACGCAGGAGGGGGGCCACTAGAGCCTTGCCGTCATTAGAAGGGCGACAGGGAAAGGAGGCCGCCGAACTACTATTTTGGGACAAGCATATTCCACGAATATGCTTGCCTCGTCAGCCCTAAGGGCACCCAAGGCACCCCTTTATAAGGGGAGGTTTGGACCCTGAGGGGGGGATCGAAAGAAAAGGAGCACCGTTAGGCTGGGGAGATTCACATTGTCCCCCTGTAAACAGCTCAAGGAGCACTTGTAACCCATCAAGAGAGAAATAAAGTTCATCACTTTGGCAGCTTGAGTGTAAAGACAGTTGCATCTTCCCTCCCCAGATCCCACTAGCATCCATTGGCCCCATACCTTAGCCTACCCATGGCATCTGCCGTGCCACCACCACTTACGCTTGGCGCCACCATGGGGCAAGCAGCGGTGCTAGCGGAGTCGTGATCCGGACGGAAACTTCCAACACCGGCGAAGGCTGCTTCGGCTTGGTCCAGATTTGGTCTCGCGACTATGTCGAGACAATGCAGGAGCTTCGGGAAAACCCGCCGAACGGATCTTCATCGGCCCGGGCGAGCAGGGTCTACGTCGGCGTCGACATCACCGACATTTATCCTCACCAAGTTGTTGTTGCAGGGGAACCACCTCGAAGCGCGGCGAGCAGTCCATCAGGGGAGCATCGGGCGGGCAGCGTCGAGGTGATGGTCGCAGCAGGGACTCAAGCGGGAGCAGCATTAGCCGGGTCAAGCAGAGAACCCGCCAGCAGCATGTGGTCCGCCTAAGGCATCACACTGCAAACCGCCGAGGTAATTCCGCCAGTGACAAACCCGGCCGAGCTGCATGACACCACCCCAAAGGCACCAAGAGTGAGAGGACCACCTCTGGAGAGACCAGAGAACATTCTTCAGGCAACTATAGAGAACTTAACCACACCAGTAGCGCCGATACTTGATCCGGCAAATGCTCAGGCAGAGTTAGAGGAAACCAGGCAAAAGGTGCTGGTAGAGGCCAAAAAAGTATCAGCCATGAATCCTTGAACAGACCCTGAGAGAATATGCAAAAGCTAATAAGCTTGATATCGCACCCGAGCGGGTGGACGAACTAAGATTAAGAGGTAAGAACCTCATGAATGATATTAACAAAGAGCATGAAGCTCACAGCCAAACAGCGATTTGGGTTTGCCGAGGTACAAGACTCGCGAAAAACCCGAGCGGCAAATGCCGCAGCATTGGAATTAGAGGGATTAACAGGAAGCTCGGCAAAACAACAAGAAAGAGTGAATGAGCTGGTGCATCGCGAACCAGCAAAATGAAAATGCTCGAGCCAACCCGGCAAGACCAGGGCTTCACGGATGGTTCATTCGGCAGGGCAGACCGCTTTATCTCATGGCGGCGTCTTCACCTGGAAACAACGCAAGAAAAGAAAAAGCAGTAACCTCAGGGAAGAGGAACAAACAAATTGTTCCATATGACCCGGCAATAGCTGGAAAGGCAAATGAGAACAGATGCAATGCAAGCCGAGGTAATAGTGGGGAAAGAAACCACGGCCGCATGGAAAAGGACGGCGGCGACCGAGGTAATGGGGAGCACGGCAGGAAAGAACCTGCAAGAGACAATCATGAAAACCAAACCCCGGCCGAGGTAAGAAGAGAAGTGCCGCTCAACCCGCAACCAAGACATGAGCCTCGGCAGGAAAGAGAAGTGAGGCCAGCTCGCTACAATCAGATGAATGAAAGGTATAATGATGGATATTCCGAGGTAGAATACGCAAACCAGGGTGGAAACAATCACTATGGGATGCGTGATAGAATCTGTGCAGATTTGCCAAAGAATGATGCAAGAGTAAAGTTGGATCGGCTATACCGTCCGAGCTATTGGAAGAGCAAGGTCCACCAGTCCGCATGTTTTGGACCACGGATCATGGGCGAACCACCAAGGCCAATTTTCAGTTGGCAAGAGGCACAAAACGCATAATGGAAGTACCAAACCACAAGACTGGTTGATTGATTATGCCACCGCTGTGAAGATAGCGGTGGCAATCCGAGATGGGTCAAGCGGTATGTCCCACGATGTTGGAAGGACCAGCTGTGGTATGGTTGAATAATCAACCAGCGGCAAGATCAACGCTGGTTAGATTTCAAGAGATGTTCGTTAGCAACTTTACCAAAGACATACAAGATACCGAATAGACCACAGAACTAGCCATGTGCAAGCGAGGCCGAATGAAACAGATAGAGAGTTTTAACTCGATGGTGTAACTGAGAAACTCATGTGAGGGAGTTATCGAATCGCAAGCGATCGCTTGGTTCGCGCAAGGCTGCCGTTATGGCAGCGCATCAGGCAACGCAGAGAGATATGCCAACCACACGGCGTAAACTATCGTAATAGCGGACTCCTATGCATTGGGTGACCCAACCCAACCGGAGTTAATGTCGGCATCATCGTGAGCAACAAGAACAAGACACGAGAGAATTGGCCGGGTCATCTAGGCGTGATTTCAGAGGAAGAAGAAGAGAAGAGAGGCCGGATTATAGATATAATTCAGCCTGTGTGGCGTCAGAAGCACAAGATCACGAGTCACGAGCAACTCAACGACGTAAAATGGACCTCAACAAAGGACATCAAGGAATGAGGAAAGAGGCAATGGACCCCGAGCAAAAGAAGCAATGGCAAGAGAGGCCAAGTATACGTCGAATCCATGTTAGATCAGCCGCAAATTTCACACATCAAACCCATCTAGACCGCTAATCATACAACCCGCAATGCGCTGGATGAAAATGCGGGGAACCCAGGAGTTCAGGTTCCCCATCGTGCAATACAAGATCACCGCAATTAGCTGGAGCAAATACACAGCAACTGATGCTACCGCCCCCTCCCCCGAGGTACGGTAACTCGGATCGAAGGGATGCAGTGCATCAAGTAATGAACCAGGGGCAGGACGGAAGGATAAATCCGGCGAATGCTGGACGTAATGATTACAGGGAACATCACCAGTCTTATTGTGTGTTCATGATGGAACAACAGGACAAGCAGAGTGTGCAGCGCCGGCATATGGAAGTGAATGCAGTTGTACCGGCAGTGCCAAGATACCAGCCATGGTCTGATCAGGAGATGACCTGGAGCATGAAAGACCACCCCAGAATAATGCCGAGTCCAGGATCATATGCACTCGTGTTGGATCCAACGTTTGTGGGACCAAGCATCAATGTGAAATTATCAAAAGTACTCATCGATAATGGAAGCAGTATCAACATCATGTACAAAGATACCATGCACAAGCTTGGAATATCACAGAATATGCTGCAGTCCACGAGGACAACTTTCCATGGGATAGTGCCAGGGCTTTCATGTGAGCCCATCGGTAAAGTCCGAGTGGACGTGTTATTCGGCATAAAGATAACCGCAGCGTAAAATTTAGAGTTTGAGGTGGTCGATCCGAAAGTTGTTATCATGTTTACTCGGACGGCCCGACCGCCAAATTCATGAGCAGCGTCATATAGGTTATCTAAAGATGAAGTTACCCGACCACAAGGGGTGATAATAGCAGGTGGGATTACAAGAAGTCAATGGAGTGTGCTTCGCCGGGTCAAATTGGCCGAGTCATTGGTTATAGCAAGAGAAAAGAAAAGGATTCAGAGGTAGCAGCCTCGTCAACAAGACATTAAGCATGCCGCACCGCCAACCCTCATGGTGTTTCTTTTCACCACCAAAGAGACGAAGAAATTTCAGATTGATGAGCAGTTCCCAGAGCGCATTACTATTGGTGCAGGCCTTGACGCTAAATAGGAAGGCGAGCTCACCAACTTCCTCCGTGAGAATCGACATATTTGCATGGTCAACTCAAGATCCGCAAGGTGTGCCGAGGAGTTAATGAGCACTCTTAAACGCCGTGCCAGAGCACGGCCGGTGAAGCAACCTCTCCGCCGTCACCAAGACAGGAGAAAAGTAATAGGGATGAAATAGCTCGCTTCTCGCAACGGGTTCATCATGGAGGTGTATCCGGATTGGTTATCAAATCCGTACTAGTAGAAAAGAAAAAGATGACCTCAATGTAGCCATTGTGTGGCGAATGTATCGACTACACTAACCTGAACAAGGCATGTCCGAAAGATCCTTTTCCTTTGCCTAGAATAGACCAAGTCATTGACTCGACCGGCCGTGAGTGTTATCATTTATAGACGCCAGATTGTGGTTTCCACCAGATACCGTTAAATCCGCCGATCAAATAGAGATCGATTTATTACCCCGCACGGGCTTATTGTTATCGCACAATGCCATTCGCTGCGAAATGCAGAGCAACGTATCAAAGGTGCATGCAAAAGTGCCTACATGATCGATAGGAAAAATGTACAGTATATGTGGATGACGAGTCATCAAAACTAAGGAGAGCAAAACCTTGCTAGAAGATATACGAAACTTCGCGAACCTGAGAAGGTTCCGAATGAAACTTAATCCAGAGAAGTGCACATTTGGCGTGCCGGCAGGAAAATTACTCGGTTTCCTTGTGTCCAGCCGAGGTATCGAGGCTAATCCAACGAAGATAAGAGCAATAGAAAGAATGGAATTGCCGAGATGTTTGAACGATGTACAAAAATTCACGGGCTGCCTGGCCTCGCTTAGTCGATTTGTATGTCGGCTAGGAGAAAAGGCACTGCCACTTTATCAGCTGATGAGAAAGTCGGACAAATTCAGCTGGACTCCCCAGGCGGACCTTGCATTTCATGAGTTGAAAAAGATGCTAGTTACGGCACCCATTTTAGCTTCTCCATTATCGAAAGAACCCATGCTACTCTATGTAGCGGCTACCAATCGAGTAGTTAGTACTGTGGTTGTAGTGGAACGACTTGAAGAGGGTAAGTCGGTTCAGAGGCCAGTATACTATCTAAGTGAAGTATTATCCACTTCAAAGCAGAATTATCCGCACTATCAGAAGATGGCTTATGGAGTATATATGTCGGCAAAAAAGCTTAAGCATTACTTTGAAGAGCACCCCATCAATGTAATCTGTGAGGCACCCATAGCCGACATATTGAACAACAAAGATGCAAGTGGCCGAATAGCAAAATGGGCGATCGAGTTATCACCGTATGCTCCACAATTTGATAGAAGAGATGCGATCAAATCTCAGGCTGTCGCCGACTTTCTCGTAGACTGGGCCGAGGTGCAATATGAGCCATCACTGCCAGATCCAAATTACTGGACAATGCATTTTGATGGTTCCAAATTAAGGAACGGTTTGGGAGCAGGAATAGTGCTAACCTCGCCTAAAAAAGATCAGTTGAAATATGTACTGCAAATACATTTTGCCGCATCCAACAATGTAGCTGAATATGAAGCACTAGTTCATGGATTGAAAGTGGCAAAAGAAATTGGTATACGCCGAATCCTATGCTACGGTGACTCGGATCTAGTAGCATGCAAGTATCGCAGTTGGGACGCATTAGATGCTAATATGGCTTTATACAGATTCCATGTGCAAAAGATAAGTGGATATTTTGAAGGATGTGAATTCCACCACATACCACGAGCAGAAAATGACGCTGCTGACACATTGTCAAAATTAGGATCAACCCGGCAATCAATTCCACCTGTGTGCCTGGAGCACCTCAGGAAACCATCAATAAACCCATCACCAGAGTCCGAATCAATCTTTATCCCAGCAAGTTCTGCAGAGAATCATACGCCAATGGAGGTAGATCCGCAGAAAGATTCGGAATCCCTAAAGAGAGGGACAGCCGAGGTAATAGCAATCATGGAGAGAGCCGAGGTATATACGTCGGCAGAAAACATGGAGATAGACAGTGGGATCACTGCAGAAAGAGTAACGCCGATATGGGCGCAACCCATATTTTCGTACCTAAAAGACGCGGTATTGCCGAGTAATGAAATATTAGCCAGACAAACCATCAGAAGAGCAAAAGCCTATACAATCATAAACAATGAGTTATATAAGAGAAGCGTAACAAACATATTGCAGAAGTGCGTGAGTTCCACAGAAGGTCAGGAAATCCTTCTAGACATACATCAAGGAGAATGTGGGCACCATGCCTCATCCCGCGCTTTAGTAGCCAAGGCTTTCAGGCTTGGATTTTACTGGCCAACGGCGTTAAAAGAGGCAGAAGAATTAGTTAAGAAGTGCAATGGGTGTCAGAGATATGCAACCAGAATACATATGCCGACGGCCGAGTTAAAAACAATACCCATCACTTGGCCATTTTCTGTATGGGGTTTAGACATGGTGGGACCTTTCAAGCCGGCGAGAGGAGGAATGACCCACATCTTGGTTATGGTAGACAAGTTCACAAAGTGGATTGAAGTAAAACCAATCAAAAAGTGTGATGGGCACACAGCAGTGAAATTTCTCAAGGATATCATCTTGAGATACGGATACCCACATAGCATTATTACGGATAATGGCACGAACTTTGCAGAAGGAGCCTTCGCCAGATTTTGCCAAGAGAAGCACATAAGACTAGATGTTGCCTCGGTGGCCCACCCCAGCATCCAATGGGCAAGTTGAAAGATCTAATGGACGGTGTTATCGTGAATAAAACCACGACTTGTTGAACCTTTGCAACGGTCGGCAGGATGTTGGATCAAGAAATCCCAGCCGTGTTATGGAGCCTCCTGACTACTCCGAATAGATCAACAGTCACACTCCATTCTTTCTGTATACGGGCGCAGGCCGTACTCCAGCCGACATAATCTATGACTCGCCAAGGGTTGCTCAAGACACAACCTCGTAAACAAATGAAATAGCTCGGCAAGATGCCGTAGACCTGCTGGAAGAAGCCGTGGAGTTGACATTATCATGATCGCCATTTATCAACGTAACTTACGGCGGTATCACAACAAGAAAGTGAATCCAAGAGTATTCAAAGAAGGAGATTTAGTCCTCCGGCTGGTGCAGCGCACGGCCGGCATGCACAAATTATCACCCCCATGGGAAGGACCATTTATCGTGAGCAAAGCATTTCACAACGATGCATATTATCCGATCGATGCTCAATCCTCGGAGAGAACAAGGCGATAAAGTCGGTGAAGAAACGGGCGCCTCGAATGTGGCTTTACTCGCCATTTTACTCAGAGTTTCTATCTCAAGGTCAAAATCCAATGATGTATTTGCATCTCGACCCGGTAGCAGTGACTGGGACCGTAGAGATATATTTATGTCATATCATGTATTTCAAGCCTCGCACCCAGAGCGCTTACTCGGGACTACAATATGTTATGTTATTTCATGTTAGATGTTTAAACCTCGGAACCCGCAGCGCTTACTCGGGACTGCCATATGTAATGATTATTTCAGATATATGTTTGAACCTCGACACGCAGAGCAATGACTCGGACGCCATATGGTATATTTATTTCTTTCGCGTTACATACTTGAACATTGGCGACCAGAGCAAAGGACTGGACTGCCAGATGTTGTGTTCCTTTCATGTTACGAATATGTACCTCGGTGCCAAAAGCATTGACTCAGGGACTATCATATGATATGTCAAATGCGTATTGACACTTAAACCTCGGCATCTAAAGCAACGATTCGGGGACTACCGTATGACACTTAAACCTCGGCATCTAAAGCATCCACTTAACAAAGAATCTCAACAACACATAGCAAAAGAAGTTCGAATCATACGAGTTGACAAATTTTTCGTCTACATTATACGCCCGGCATACCAGGGATCACAAATAACCTAGGCGTTGTTCGTTGGAGGGGCAGCTCCTTGCTCAAAAGGGGCACCAAGTAGGAGGAACTTCGACCGAGGTCGCCGCCTCCGCCGACCTGTGTAACTTCGCGGTATCACGGGTTGTTCAGAGCGCCAAGACGCGGTAGAATGCCCGTGCCTTTGGAGGAAGACCGCATCGCCATGCTATCTGAGCTTGAGCTGGAGCTATCGGATGTGGCCGAATCATCTTCACCTTCACCGTGCTCAGCTGAATCATCACCCGAAGCACCTTCAGCCGCGACCTCCTGATCCGAATCTCGGAGAAAACTCGGCCCTTCATTCCAAGTGTGCACATCGGCATACTCGACGAGCTGGAAAGCCCGAGCTTGCCGAAGAGCAACAAAGGTGGGATCTTCAACCCAGCGGGAGCCAGTGCGCAGATTCCTCAAAATGTCAAGATAAATGTCTTCATACCATGACATGATTACAGTAAGGGCCATGTCGGCACCAAAGACGCTGTAGCGCATTCTCCAAAGACTCAACTGCCTCTCGATGCCATCACCGTCACCAATAACTTAACCTCGTTGATATCGAGTCCCCGAGGTATTCGCCGAGTACATGGTAAGCTCGGATAGCGGCTCGCACCAAGTCCCGCCCATAATTTTCATCGACCAACCGCAGCACCAACAAAGAACCAAGAAATCCTCCATCGAATATTCAAAGTCAACAGCAACAGGTTCACCTCGACGAGCGCGAGCTGCAAGAACAGCTTTAGAACTCACGGGTTTGGCCTCGGGGAAGTGATCTGCGCAAAACATGGACGTGTCAAAGGATAGCGGCGACGACAAAGAAAAAATATAGTTCGGCCAGGCCAACTAACTTACGATGAATGTAGCTCATCATTATCTGAAGGTCTTTGGCCCAAGCAGCTTTACTCTTCTCAAAACGAGCAATTTCCTCGCTCAAACCGCGAGTTTTAAGTTCGGTAGCTTCGAGGAGTTCTTTGTTCTTCTGTAAATCCAGAGTCAGCCGATTCTTTTCCTCGGCAAATTCTTGGTCGACCTTTTCTAGCTCGGACTTCTGAGAGAGCTTGAGTGTATTCACCTCGGATCTCAAAGTAGCTATCTCATCATCTTTTTCTTGTAGTTGCGCCAATGAACCGCGCTTTGTTCTAAAAAATGAAGCATCACGTCAGGCATGGGCACGCAATCTTGTTGCGACACTGCAAAGTCTTGCAACTCGGCTTTACCACAGCCCAACGCAATAAGGAAACTTAGCATAGATACTAAAAGGAGAAGGAGTGAAGTAGAAAGGAAACTAACCTTCCAAGGTCTTGATCTTCTTTTCAAGGCGGATATTGAGGTTATTGATATTACCTATTCAACAAGAAGTAAGCCGGCATTCCGCGGACGAGTATATGAGAAAGGTGGAAATAAGGAAAACAAACTATCGACTTATCGCCTTCTTTGCCACGGCGTAACTTTCGTATTCTCTTCCACTTGTGCGAAAAAAGCAACCTCTGGAACTCGGCGGTCCGTCGGTCATGTGCAACCTGAGCAATGGAGCAAAATGATAAAACAACAAGTAGAAGCTAAATTAGATCCAAATCGAGCAAAGCTTAATTCGGCTATAGGTGACTGGATATTCAAAGCTATACCAGATCCGAATCGAGCAAAGCTTAATTCAGCTCTAGGTGGCTGGATATTCAAAGCGATACCAGATCCGAATCAAGCAAAGCTTAATTCGGCTCTAGGTGGCTGGATATTCAAAGCTATACTAGATCCAAATCAAGCAAAGCTTAATTCGGCTCTAGGTGGCTGGATATTCAAAGCTATACCAGATCCAAATCAAGCAAAGCTTAATTCAGCTCTAGGTGGCTGGATATTCAAAGCAATACCAGATCCGAATCAAGCAAAGCTTAATTCGGCTCTAGGTGGCTGGATATTCAAAGCTATACCAGATCCAAATCAAGCAAGGCTTAATTCGGCTCTAGGTGGCTGGATATTCAAAGCGAGACCATATCCAATCAAGCAAAGCTCAATTCGCTCTAGGTGGTCGGATATTCAAGATATACTAAATCCGAATCCGTAGGACTTAACTCGATCTAGGTGGCTGGATATTCAAAGTTAAACTAGATCCGAATCAAGCAAAGCTCACTTCGCTCTAGGTGGTCGGATATTCAAAGCTATACTAGATCCGAGTCAAGAAGGACTAGACTCGCATCTAGGTGGCTAGATCTTCAAAGTTAAACTAGATCCGAATCAAGCAAAGCTTAATTCGCCATAGGTGGTCGGATATTCAAAGTTATGCGATCCGAGTCAAGAAGGACTTAACTCCTCTCACGTGGATGGATATTCAAAGCTACACCAAGTCCAATAAACTATGAACTAGATGGCCGGACTAACAAACCTTAGAAATAATTAAGTCAAACTTCCAAGCATACAACAAGTTATTTCCTTGCAAGTTTCGGGACTAGAGAATATGGTAACATCCGAGAATAATTTAAGACTCGTAGATAAAATAATTACCGATTCATCTTGTTGGTATCAATGATAAACCGGCAAAGATGGTCAAAACGTCACTGATGTCGTAAAGTCGGAAAGGTTGGTTGGTTGGATTGCCCTCAAATTGATCAAGAGATTCCGCTTATCGATTAGCGCCCAAGGTCGTTCCGCTTAGCGTCCGAGTTAAAACTTTACCCGGCAAAGGTCCGACCACGGCAGTCGCAGGCTCTTATGAAGAGCAAGTCGATCGCCGCGGTCGAGGTAATGATGACTTTGGCGATGCAGCTCCTTTGCGCAAGGCTCGCAATACTCGGCTGAGAAGAGCCGGCAAGACCTTTCTGAGAAGAAGTTTTGACGGCAATAGCACGTTTCTCCTTAGAAGAGGCGTCAGCAGGAAGTTGCGCCTCCGAAGTGGGGACGAAGTCCTTAGGACCAGCGGAGGATAAGCTCGCAGAGGGCGCCGGGGCAACGACCTTTTCGGCCAAGGTCGGGATGACCGTAGAAACTGCCGCAGTAGATGGAGGCTCAATGGTAACGCTGGGGCCCATAGAGGGGACAGCTGGCTCAACGAGAACATCGGAGGGCCGGATCGGATCCAGATCAATGGAAGAAGTCTCAGGGGCATCACGACGAACAGGCGACGTATTTGGAGCGGGGAGAAGGTGACGAATAGGACTAGGAATTCGGGTGTCATCGCGGAGGAGGAGATGGCGTAATCGGATGGCGAGTCATACTAGGACCGCCGGGTTTAACAGACAGAGGAGCGCTGCAAAAATAAGAAAGAAGATTCGTCGGTATGGGAAACAGAAAGAGAGAAATAAGAAATATAGGCAAAAGAACTTACCCAGCAACCCCGGGCATAGTCTTGCGCCTGGGAGGATTCGGAGCAGATTTCTTTATTCGCTTCTTAGGAACCGCCTCCGAGGCACTAGCAGAGCCCAAGGCTTCCCGAGGTAACGGAGGCCGGAAGCAATAGGTTCAAGGCCGTGAACTGACCGCCGGATTAGCTGGGAAAGTAGAAGCCGAAATGCATAAGAAATAGGCATGGCGGCAACTACCTCAAGAATTTGGACCTCGTCCAATCACCTTCCTCCTCTTGCGCTGAAGTTTTGCCATGAGCTTGAGCCGAGCAGGATCCGACTTAGAACGAACTCCTGAGTCCGCCAAGATCCGGTACTCTGTCATGGGCCAAGGAGCCAGAACTTCAGGCCCTCATTCTTCTGCTCACGAACCTCTGCAGGACAAGGAGAAAGAAAATCATGTAAACCAGTCTCTAGGAACTGAGGAAAAATAGAGTAATGGAGATTAGGCATACCTCGGGAGGCGGACTTTCGCGGGTGAATGGTTTTAACCCCCAAGACCAATCCTCAGGCATCTCAGTCTTGAAGATAGCTCAGACGCGCTTATGAATAAGGTAATTGTCCAACTCCGCGGTCGAGACTCGGTTAGGGTCAAGAGGACCACTCATGTAGCATAGCTTGTGGGTCCGCTTTGGAAGGGCGGATCCGCTACTAATAAAGTTGCCATCGTCTTCGCCAGACAACCCGGCCCGGATCAACTCTTTAGCCGAATCTCAAGGCCTCGCCAGGCATGAGTTTTCCTCGGATTATATAGCCAGTTCACTTTGGAAGGTGGGCCAATTGAGAATGGTGGAGCCGAATCTTGTCTTCCGCCTCCGTTTTGACATAGAAGAATGATTTGTGCCATTTCTTGCATGACTCAACCCGGTGACACGGGAACACGGATTTCTCCGAGGTGTAATAGACGCCGCCCACATTGGGTGAGCAACTTCGGAAGGATGCGTAGATTTGTCGGAACGACGTTGGAGCGGATCCGAAGAACTTCGACCAGACATGTACCGACGGCCACAGTCAAGTAACCTCCGGCGGAGATGAAAGGTAAAGAGAAGCTATGGTGTTCGCAGAAGGTGGTGCGCTACAAGGTCAAGTAATCAAGGAATTCTCTAGCGAAATCGATGAGAGGAGACCAAGCCGCGGCAAAGTGAGACATGAAAACCACATACCGCCTTCTCGACAATCGGAGAGGATTCGCCGGTAAACGGCAGAAACCTCGGAGAACTGCCGAGTTCGGATGAGCCATTCAATCTCACGGCTGCGGATCAAGAGCCCTACCACGATCCACGCCGCCTGCAGAGCCGCCATCGTCCTCAACAAGAGCACCGCTAAACGAACTAGACATGGGTGCGCGGAGAGATCGCCGAGGAAAATCAAGCGGAGGGGAGCTTAGAGCTACAAGGCCCCGTCGGAACTTAGCACGAAAACAATGGCGAAGAGAGGAGGAACCGCCGAAAGCACGAAACGGAGCGGATCGATCTAGGGCAAGATCAGGCAAGATGGTCGAAGGACTCACCGGCGGAGCCACGAGAGCGCGGGCGAACAACGCGGAATCCTCACCGCGGAGGCTCGCGATGAACGGCGGCGAGCGGCAAGAGAACACGCAGCGAAGGGAAGAAGGAGAGCGACGCGAGCGATAAGGGGAAAGATGAACCTGGCGGCGCTTCCTCTTTATAGTCAAGCCACGAACAGGAGTGGGATCGGGTGTGGCGCTACCCGTAGATCGTGGGAACAGCACGAACGCACGACGTAAGTGGAGCCACACCAACGCTGCATAAAGAAAAGTTGTTACGATCCCGAGGGGAGCGACACGATGTCATGCGGCGCAGCAGAACAGGTTCACTGTAGCTTGTCAAGAAGCAATCGTAGAAGGACCTAAAACTAGAAGAGCAATGATGGGGTGACACGAGGACATGGCGACGATGGAAGGAACGAGGAAACCTCGACGAGGCCATAGCTCTAAACAAGACTTAAGAAAGTAATGAAGTCGATATAACCCGCCAAAGCTATTGACAGGCCACACCAGCTTCGGGACTAATGTCGGGGTTAACCTCGTAGGTCGAGACGGGAAAGACAGAGGTACTGTCCCTCCCGTTTCCGAAACGGCCTAGGTCGGCCGAATCATGGATATGTCCGATGAACGGAGGCAAGAAGCCCATGTATAGGTATCAGTAGTTACCCTACCGAGTTAATGAGAAAATCGCCGTTATCCAAATGATCTTCATGCGTAAGGAACGAGCCGAGTAACACAAGGTAAGGCCGAGGATACGAAGCTTGCAGGAGAAGGAGAAGCCTGTGGTCAAAGTATAGCTGCAGTTAGAAGGAATCGAACAGGCCAAGCACAAGAGACAAGGATGCACAGCGCTAGAGGGGCAGAAGGAGGTCACGGAGGTGACAGTCCTGGAGCCCGAGGCACACAGGAGGGGGCCACTGGAGCCTTGCCGTCATTAGAAGGGCGACAGGGAAAGGAGGCCGCCGAACTACTATTTTGGGACAAGCATATTCCACGAATATGCTTGCCTCGTCAGCCCTAAGGGCACCCAAGGCACCCCTTTATAAGGGGAGGTTTGGACCCTGAGGGGGGGATCGAAAGAAAAGGAGCACCGTTAGGCTGGGGAGATTCACATTGTCCCCCTGTAAACAGCTCAAGGAGCACTTGTAACCCATCAAGAGAGAAATAAAGTTCATCACTTTGGCAGCTTGAGTGTAAAGACAGTTGCATCTTCCCTCCCCAGATCCCACTAGCATCCATTGGCCCCATACCTTAGCCTACCCATGGAATCTGCCGTGCCACCACCATGACAGCTGCCCATGAATTTGGCCAACGCTGGCCGTCCGAGTAAAGCATGATAACAAATCTCTAGATCCACCACCTCAAACTCTAAGTTTTTCTGCTCTGCAGTTATCTCTTGTGCCGAATAACACATCCACTCGGACTTTACCAATGGGTTCACATGAAAGCCCTGGCACTATCCCATGGAAAGTGGTCCTCGTGGATTGCAACATGTTCTGTGATATTCCGAGTTTATGCATGGTATCTTTGTACATGATGTTGATACTGCTTCCATTGTCAATGAGTACTTTTGAGAATTTCACATTGATGCTTGGTCCAACAAATGTCGGATCCAACGCGAGTGCATATGACCCGGGATTCGGCATTATCTTGGGGTGATCCTTTATGCTCCAAGTTACGTCCTGATCTGACCAAGGCATATATCTTTGTACTGCAGGCATAACTGCATTTACTTCCATATGCCGGCGCTGCACACTCTGCTTGTCTTGCTGTTCCATTGTGAACATGCAATAAGATTGATGATGTTCTCTGTAATCATTGCGTCCAGTATTCGCTGGATTTGTCCTTCCATCCTGGACTTGGTTCATCACTTGATGTACCGCATCTCTTCGATCCGAGTTATCGTACCTCGGGGGAGGAGGCGGTAACATAAGTTGCTGTGCATTTGCTCCAGTCAACTGTGGTTGATGCTGCTGATGTACTTGATGGGGTGCTGCCTGAATACCTACGGGGTTTCCCATTGCATTTTTCATCCATGCACATTGGCGGGTCGTATGGTTGGCTGGCCTAGATGGGTTTGACGTGTGAAATTTGCACGGCTGATCTAACATAGATTCAACGTACTTCGCCTCCCCGCCATCGCTTTTGCTCTGGGGTCCACTGTCTTTTTCCCTCATTCCTTGGTGTCCACTGCTGAGGACCATTCTTCTGCTGTTGAGTCGCTCCGTGACTCGGCTGATCCTGCGCTATCGCTGCCACTTGGGCCGAATTATATCTATAATCCGGCCTTTCTTAACTTCTTCTTCCTCTGAAGTCACTGCACCCGGATGACCCGGCCAAATCTCTTGCATATTGGTCTTGTTGCTCCCGATGATCTGTCGACATTAATTCTGGTTGCGTTGGATCTCCTAATGCATAGGAGTCTGCTATTCTGATAGTTTCTGCCAATGTGGTCGGCATATCTCTTGCGCACGCTACACAACACGCTGGCATAACGGCATCCTTGTGCGAACCAAGCTATTGCTTGCGACTCTATAACTCCTTCACATGAGTTTCTTAGGTTACACCATCGAGTTAAAAACTCTCTATCTGTTTCATTCGGCCTCTGCTTGCACATGGCGAACTGTTGTGGCCTGTTTGGCCTCTTGTATGTGCTGGTAAAGTTGCTGACAAACATTTCTTCAAAATCCAACCAACAGTTGATACTGCCCGCTGGTAGATTATTCAGCCACACCCTAGTTGGTCCTTCCAGCATTTGTGGGACATACCGTACTGCCCATCGTAAGTTTCCACCCGCTATTTTCACAGCCGTGGCATAGTCAATCAACCAGTCTTGTGGTTTGGTACTCCCATTATATGTTTTCGTGCCTCTTGCTAGCTGAAAGTTCGGCACAGGAGGTTCGCCCATGATCCGTGGTCCAAAGCATGTCGGACCTGGGGGACCCTGTTCTTCCAACAACTCGGACCGGTATAGCCGGTCCAGCTTCACTCTTGCATCATTTGATGGCAAATATCTGTACAGAACTCGGTCTTTTATTCCATAGTGGTTATTTCCACCATGGATCGCATATTCCATCTCGGAATAACCATCATTGTATCTTTCATTCACTTGATTGTGGCCAGCTGGCCTTGTTTCTCTTTCCTGCCGGGGTTCATGCCTTGGTTGCGGGTTGAGTGGCAGTTCTCTCCTTACTTCGACCGGGGTATTGTTCTCATGATTGCCTCTTCCGAGTTCTCTTCTGCCTAGGTCTCCATTGCCTCGGCTTCCGCCGTCTTTCTCAATACGGTCGGGATTCCTCTCACCACTGTTACCTCGGCTTCCATTGCCTCTGTTCTCATTTGCCTTCCCGGCTATTGCCGGATCATACGGAACAATTTGCTTGTTTCTCTTTCCGAGGTTACCGCTCCCTTCCGCATTATTTCCGGGTGAAGATGTCACTGCCACGGACAAGGCAGGTGCTGCCCGCCGAGTGAACCATTCACGAGGCCCCGCCTCGCCGTCCGCTCGAGCATTTTTCGCTTTGGTTCGCGATGCGCACCAGCTCATTCACTCTTTCTTGTTGTTTCCAGCGGGCTTCACGGCCAACCCTCTAACTCCAATGCTGCGGCATTTGCCGCTCTTAGGTTCTTTGTCGGTATCAGACTCGGCAAGCCCAAATCAACTGATTCCGCCTTATGAGCATCATGCTCTTTGTTGATATCATCTATGAGGTTTTTCCCCCTCAATCTTAATTCTTCCACCCGTTCGGGCGCGACGTCAAGCTTATTAGCTTTGGCATATTCTCGCAGGGTCCTGTTTAAGGACTCCCGCAAGGCCGACACCTTTTTGGCCTCTACCAGCACCTTTTGCATGGTTTCTTCTAACTCTGCCTGAGCATTCGCCGGATCAAGTATCGACGCTACATGTGTAGTCAAGTTCTCTATGGTTGCCTGAAGAATGTTCTCTGGCCTTTCCAGAGGTGGCCCTCTTACTCTTGGTGCCTTTGGGGTAGTGTCCTGCACCTCGGTCGGGTTGGTCGCTGGTGGGAGTACCTCGGCGGGTAGTGGTGCTGTCTGCCTGGGTGCGCCCTGTACGCCGGTGGCGGGTTCTCTGGTCGGTCCGGCAGCCGCTGCTCCAGTTTGCACTCCGGCCGCGACCATCACCTCGACGCTGCCTACGGGATGCGCTCCGCGCGGACGGCTCACAGTTTTAAGAGGTGGCTCTCCTGCAACAACAACTTGGTGAGGATAAATGCCGGAGATGTCGACGCCGACGTAGACCCTGTGCCCGCCTAGGCTGATGAAGACACCGTTGTGCGGGGGAGTTTTTCCCCTGAAGCTGCCCGCATTGTCGCTGATGTAGTCACAGAGATCAAACCTCTGGACCAAGCCAGAAACAACGCGCTCGCCCGTGTTGATGAAGTTTCCTGTCCGGATCATAACTCCAGCTAGCACCGCTGCTGGCCCCACGGTGGGCGCCAACTGTCGTGGTGGTGGCACGGCAGATGCCATGGGTAGGCTAAATTATGGGGCCAATGGATGCTAGTGGGATCTGGGGAGGGAAGATGTAGTTAATTCTACACACAAAATACTAAGGCAAAGATCTTTATTTCTCCTTCCTTGGGCTACAAGTGCTCCTTGAGCTGTATACAGGGAGAAGAGAAGAACTTTACCAGCCTAACGGTACTAAATGAGTCGATCCCTTCTTCAGGGTCCAAGCCTCTCCTTATAAAGGAGAGCCTTGGGTTCCTTTAGGGCTGACGTGGCAAGCATATTCGAGGAATATGCTTGTCCCAATATAGTAGTTCGGCGCCTCCCTTTCCCTGTCGTTCCCCTAACGGCGGCAAGGTTGCAGAGGGCCCCTCCTGCACGCCTCGGGCTTCAGGATTGTCTCCTCCGTGACCTCCTTCTGCCTCTCTGTCGCTCTGCGTCTTTGTCCGTAGTGCTTGGCTTTGCTCAGATTCTCCCTAGTGTGTAGCTAGGGTTTGACTTCAGCTTCTCCTTCTCCTGCAAGCTTTGTATCATTCGGCCCTGCCTCCCGTAGTTCGGCCTGTCCTTCATCTGTATTAAGATTACTCGGGCTAACCAGCCGACTTACGAAGTATCTCGGCCGGGTAATGTCTTGCCATTACTATGAGGGTCCTGCCCTTTCCTATCTCGGCCGACCTCTACATGATTCGGCCGGCTCAGACCGTAACTCGGAAACTAGACGGGGAACATCCTTTCGTCTCTCCCCGTCTTTACCCTATCCGGGGTTATCTCCCCAACAATTACTAATCAAAGCATAGAGTGGTACAACAAGTCAAGGACTAAATGATCATAGAGGCTATGGTGACTTGTCATAGTCATAACATGGTGTGAGCATGTGCCAAGTCAACCCAAACAAAGCATCAAAGGAGAATACCGCAATACTATGCTTTTGCATGCTAAAACAACGCATGATTCCTTAAAGGCACATTGAGCAATCCTATTTTTTTTGGAAAAAGTCATGCCACAGAATAATCACTAAGCATAAGGTCAAAACAAGATCTAGCATGACATGATAAAGTCTAAGCCACAGTCAGAACAAACTCCCTTTTGCACCACTTAAGCATGAAGCTTCCTACTCTTTTCCAACACCAAACAACTTATTTGAAACAACTCACAAAGATAATAATCAATAAAGATCAGTGATCTTCTCTCACAAATCCACAAAGAAGAACTAAAAAGTCTAAGCTGAAAGCACAAGAAAACTAAGGCTGAACGTAGTGCTAGCAAAAGTGAACACTCACAAAACAATAAGAGTGAAAACTAGAGTGTTCTAGGAAATGGAAACAGAGTGTGTCTCTCTCCAAAATAAGTGTGGTGTAACCAACCAACTTACTCAAGCAAACTAAGCAAATGAAAACCAAAAACGAAAAATAAGACGCTCGAAGAACAACACAACAATGCATGAAACAATAAAAACGAAGTGTCTAGAAAGACCAGAGATTTTAATTGATGAAGAAGGGGATGCCTTGGGCATCCCCAAGCTTTGACACTTGTACCTCTTGGATATTTCTTGGGGTGGCATCCCCAAGCTTGAGATTTTGTCCATTCTTCATCTCATTACACCATTCTCTCTTTACACCTGAAATTTTCCCTTCATACAATCTTTATTAGCAACATTAGTGTATTCAAAAGATATTAGACCCTTAGGAAAAGCTTTGGAACAACAAAACTTTTCACTAAAAACATAATTACTGTATCAACTCCTTCAAAAATATCAATTCCCCAAAAGAGAACTAAAAAAGGAATCAATAAGAAGCAAATGCAAATAATGGCAGAAATTTGTCAAAACAGACCAGCAGGTAGAAACCGATTTTTAGAAAATCTTCTGTTGCTCAAATCAAAAAGTGTTGAACTAACGAAAGTTATCTAACATACTGGGGTATTTATTCGTAAATTTTAAGCTCAATCCGAGTTACAGAGACTCCTCACGGATTTGTATGGTGGAGGACAGAAATCTGTTTTAGGACAGCAACTCCCCAAATCTTACTTCCCTCTCATTAGAGGTCATTCTTGGCACAAAAAGAAAACAAAAAGGATAAGGAGAGGTAATTACTGAAGTAATAACTTCCAAGACTCAAGAAAACTCTTGGGTTTTCTCCCAACAAGTACTTTTCTTTACCGACTTTAAGTTAGGCTTGATAGTTTGAGAAGATGCTCACATAAGAAATATGAATCAAAGTAAAAGAGAGCATGAAGAAGCAAATTCAAAACACATTTAACTCTAACCCACTTCCTATGCATAGGAATCTTGTAAATAAACAAGTCTTGAAAGCACAAAGCAACAAGCATGGGAAAGCAAAACAAGTGCAACTTCAAAACTTTCAACATAAAGAGGGGAAACTTAATATTATTGAGATACATAAAACCATGTTTCCCTCTCTCATAATAACTTTCAGTAGCAACATGAACAAAATTAACAATATAACTATCACATAAAACATTCTTATCATGAGCCACATGCATAAAATAATTATTACTCTCCACATAAGCATAGTCATTCTTATTAATTGTAATGGGAGAAAATTCAACAAAGTAGCTATCATTATTATTCTCATCACCATAATCATCAAATATAGGAGGCATATTTTGATCACAATAAATTTTCTCCTCAATAGTAGGCGGACTGAAAATATCATATTAATAATTTTAATCATCATATATTGGAGGTTTGGTATCATCATAAGAAATAGAATAGCTATCTTCCAAAGCCGGGGGACCAAAAAGATCATTTTCATAAAAACTAGTTTCCCCAAGCTTAGACTTTTCCAAAGCATTAGCAACAATGGTGTCATATTGATAACATTACTATTAGCATGCAAAGAAAGCTCCATAGGTTTTTAAATTTTCTCTTCAAACACTTCATGTCCTAACTCAAGATAAATACAATAAAGCTCTCTAATTTTGTTGTTGTTTTCCATTAAGCCTAACTGAAAGAACATGTTGGGCCCCCATGTGTGGTTTTGGTAATTAATGACAATCTTTATGGACTAATGTATGTATTAAGTTATACTTGTAGGATTTATCCATTGGCATCTCTTGGAGCATGTGTTGGCTTCAAGGTCGATGAAATGAGAAGAAGATGTGTTGTGCAAGCTTAAAATACGCCATCTATAGAAGATCTCATGTTTGATGCTTGCCATCCTCGGTGATCATGGATCGAAGATGAGGAATCAAGAAAGACGTTCCATCTTGAGAAGGACAAGATCGTCTACATCGATCTCAAGTGGAATGCTCAAGGCAAAGGTATAATCTTGATATGTTTTCCCTTTTTTCGGTCTCGTGTTGTGTGTGGGAGACTGGGTTTAGGATAGATAACCGTACTATCAAGAGGGGCTCTCGAATGAGTAACTCGATCATATCGTTCGGAGAGAGCTCAAACATTTGCATATTTGCATCATTGTATTTGGTTGTTATTTGGTTTTATCCATGTGAGGATATAGAGCTTGTGGTAATCTCCATAACAAGCTCTTGTTCATCAAAATTGAATCTCTCTTTTATATCTTGTTGCGATTTTGATCTATGCGGCTTTCCGGTGTCTCATCAAGTGAGGTATCTCACATTATATTAATTGATACACTCTCACTTGGTGATAATCAATATTTCCTCTATCCAACGCAATTAAAATCGGGTCAATCGCAGCTTCCAGTCAAAAATTATGACCGTTTGAATATTCGCCGATTTTATTCTAAAAAGAAAAAGAGAATTTTGTTTTCTGGGCCGAGCGGCCGCCCGCATCTGAACGCCACGCGCTTATCTGCTGACTAGTCCGGCTTTGGTCCGGCACTACTGGCTGGCCTTGTAGTCGCCTGGTGGGCCGGCATACCGACCGCCCAGTTGGTCTCGCCTGCTCCCAAAGACACTTACTTGCCAGATCTGCTAGCCGCCACACCTGCACCTGCTCCTGTCCAGCTGTCCCGATCGTCTGCTTGCTAGGCCCGCTGCCGCCACCGCCCGATTCGCTCGCAAGCGCCGCTCGCAAGAGCTGCGCCCGCTCCCGCTCACCTCGCGTTGACCGCGCGCTGCCACTAGATCCCGCTTGCTTCGCGCCACGCCAGCGTTGAATCCCGCTGACCCGCCGCCTCGCCACTGCTCGCTTGTTCACGTGCATCGCCGCCGATTCGCCACTTGTCATGCTGCCTCGCCGCAGCCATGCTAGCATGCGCTGTTGCTGACTAGCCCCACGTACTTACTGCTTGTTGTTGCTGCTTTTTCTCCCTGGCTCGCATGCTGCTGTGCTGGTGTGATGCGACCGAAAAATATCCCCTCCCTGCCATATTTTCTGGGCCTCCTATTTAAGCCTTTGCCCGTTTTCATTTTAGGGTGCTTCTTCCTTTTCTATTAGGCTAAGCTTTGTCCACACTTGCTCTAGATTTTGAAGCTTGCCTAATCTTTTCCCTCCAATGATTCTTGCCCATTTTTGAGTGGAAGAGAGAGGAGATCTAGATCCACGTTTTGACCTAACCGATTCATCTCTTTGTGAGTGCATCTTTGGGGATCTAGATTTTGGGGGATTTTGTGTCTCTCTTTGATTCCTCCTCTCTTGTTCCCCCAATAGCTTTAGTAGCTTTGTTGTAACTTGAGAGTGAGGGATTTGAGCACCTTTGTGGTGTTCTTTCCATTTGCATTTGGTGCATCGGTTTGAGTTCTCCTCGGAGGATTTGGTTCGTGTGACTCTTTGGAGCTTGTCCCTCTTGGGTTCTTGGAACCCTAGACGGTTTTGTGGCCTTGGTGGCATTGTGGCCTTTTGTGGCATTTGTTGGGAGCCTCCAATTAAGTTGTGGAGAAGTGCCCCAACCTTGTGAGAGGTTCCGGTTGCCACCGACAAGTGCACCGATAGTAGAAGTGTGGATCGATCCCGTTGGGGTGAGATTCACCGGAGAATAAGGGAGGCCTTTTGTGGCGTTGGTGGTTTGATACCCCCCCTCTCCAAACGAGACGTACTCCATGTTGGGAGGAACTCGGTAAAATTTCATTGTCCCCGCGTGCCTCGGTTATCTTTATACCCGAGCTCTTTACTTACGCACTTTACATTGTGATAGCCTTCATGCTTGAAGTAATATATATCTTGCTATCACTTTTTTGCGTGTATTGCTTAGCATAAGTTATTGGTGCACATAGGTGAACCTTAGTTGTTCTAGGTTGTGCTTAACAAAGTAAACACTAGTTTTATTCCGCCTTTGTTGAGCCACTCTAGGAAAAGTTTTAATCGTCTATTCACCCCCCTCTAGGCGACATCCATATCATTTCACTAACTAGTAAAAACAAGAAACAAAAAGACAAAATTGCAGAATCTAAAGGAAATAACTTCGAGCACTCACACTGGAGGATGTGAGTACCTTTTACCTTACCTCCCTGACAATAGCGTCAGAAAAGACTTTTGATGGAGCTTGACGTGGAGGAATGTAAAAGGACCAAAACCTCCCCGACAACGGCGCCAAAAAAGAGCTTGATGTCTACGCACTTTTATTCTTGTAGACAGTTGTTGGGCCTCCAAGTGCAGAGGTTTGTTGAACAACAGCAAGTTTCCTTAAGTGGATCACCCAAGGTTTATCGAACTCAGGGAGGAAGTAGTCAAAGGTATCCCTCCCAAGCAACCCTGCAATTAAGATACAAGAAGTCTCTTGTGTCCCCAGCACACCTAATATAGGTGCACTAGTTCGTCAAAGAGACAGTGAAATACAAGTGGTAACGGTGCCAAAAAATAGCTTCTGACTTGTTGTTGACATCGGGTAACGGTGCCAGAAAATAGCTGATGGCATGGAGGAAGCAAGCAAACATGCAACATATCTAGTAGCAAACGGTGTTTCAGTGCTTAGAAACAATGCCTAGGGATTATACTTTCACTAGTGAACACTCTCTCATATAAATATCCTCTCTTCATGATATTACTCTTAACTACTCTCCGGTTGGACACTCTAATCTATGGTAGGGCTATAATAACACACCTCAAAGTCCGCCTTCCCCAATCTAGATAACCCCACACTGTCACCTTGAGCGCTAGAAGGTTCCAACAAACACCACAATTTCATAGAGACATCCAACTCCAAATATATCTCATAACAAATATTCAATCTAGCCAAAGTGCCACACACGGTATGCCCGCTGTCACTTTCACACACGTGGGGAAAAGCATAGATCTATTAAAGTACAAAGAGTATTTATGTAGACTCAAGCCTAAGAGCCACCATGGCGTGCATGCTATCACTTTCACACACATGGAGAGAGCAGAGATCTAATGAAGCACTTGAGTAGCAGAGTAGATCTACTTGATTACAAAGCTCATGACCATAACAAGATCATGCATAGAGAGAGAGATGAACACATAGCTACCGGTAGAGCCCTTGGCCTCGAAGGATAACTACTCCCTCCTCATCATGGGAATCAGCAACGGTGATGGAGATGGTGGTGGAGATCGATGGAGATGGCTCCGGGGCACTTCCCCATCCAAATAGGTGCCGAACAGACTTTCGTCCCTCAATCCCCCCTTCGGTGGCGGCGGCGCAGCGGAACTTTTTCTGGAAGTATGATGGATTATTTAGGGTTTTCTCCCAGGGGATTATTATAGGCGAAGGAGGCAAGGTCGGTGGGGGACAGGGGGCACACAACCTGTAGGCGCCACCAAGGCTTGCCCGCGCTTGGGGGGTGCGACCACCCTGGTGCCCTGCTTCGTGGTTCCGTGTTGGTCTGGGAAAATAATGACTTTGGCTTTTGTCTCGTCCAATTCCGAGAATATTGATTTTCTGCCTTTCTGGAACCAAAAACAGAAGAAAACAAGCAACTGGCGCTGTGGCATCTTGTTAATAGGTTAGTACCAGAAAGTGTATAAAAATACCTCAAAGTGTAGACAAAACATAAGACAAATGATATAAAGCAAGCATGGAGCATCAAAAACTATAGATACGTTTCCGACGTATCACGATCCATCTATGGATTGAAGCAAGCATCCCGGAGTTGGAATCTCCTCTTTGATGAGGTGATCAAAGAGTTTGGATTTGTCCAAACTTATGGAGAGACTTATATTTACAAGAAAGTGAGTGGGAGCGATGTGGCATTTCTGATATTATATGTGGATGACATATTATTGATCGGAAATGATATAGATCTTTTAAACAGTGTTAAAAGTTACCTAAACAGCAAATTTTCAATGAAGGACCTAGGTGAAGCGTCATACATATTAGGCATAAAGATCTATAGGGATAGATCTAGGCGCCTAATTGGGCTATCGCAAAGTACATACCCTGATAAGATTTTAAAGAAGTTTAAAATGGATGGAAGTAAGAAGGGGTTCTTACCTATGTTGCAAGGCAATACATTGAGTAAGACTCAAAGTCCAGCTACGGCGGAAGAAAGAGAGATAATGGACAGAGTCCCCTATGCTTCAGCCATAGGCTCTATAATGTACGCCATGCTATGTACAAGACCGGATGTGGCACATGCTATTAGCTTGACTAGTAAGTACCAATCTGATCCAGGATCGAAACACTGGATAGCGGTCAACAATATCCTTAAGTACTTGCGAAGAACTAAGGATATGTTTCTTGTGAACAGAGGTGAAGAAGAGCTCGTCGCTAAGTGTTATGTCCACGCTAGCTTTGACACTGATCCGGATGACTCTAAGTCTCAATCCAGATACGTATTTCTCATGAATGGTGGAGCGGTTAGTTGTAGAAGTTCCAAACAACCCGTGGTGGCAGGATCAACAATGGAGGCCGAATATGTTGCTGCTTCGGAAGCGGCTCAGGAAGCAGTTTGGATGAAGGAGTTCATAACCGAACTAGGTGTGGTTGCGAGCGCGTTGAACCCAATGGTGATCTATTGTGACAAAAATGGTACCATAGCCAATGCCAAAGAACCAAGGTCTCACAAGAATTCCAAGCATATTAAGCGCCGGTTTCACTCCATCCGCGAGCATGTCAAGGATGGAGATATAAATATTTCTAAAGTACACACGGGTATCAATGTTGCAGATCCGTTGACTAAAACTCTCCCTAGATCAAAACATGATCAGCACCAGAACTCCATGGGTGTTAGATTTATCACTTTGTAACTAGATTATTGTCTCTAGTGCAAGTGGGAGACTGAAGGGAATATGCCCTGAGAGGCAATAATAAAGTGGTTATTATGTATATTCCAAGTATATGATAGATGTTTATTTTGCATGCTATAATTGTATTAATACGGAAACTTTAATACATGTGTGTTTAATAAACAAACAGAAAGTTCCTAGTTATGCCTCTCTTATAAACTAGCTCGTTGATTAACAAGATGATTAAGATTTCCTGATCATGGACATTGGATGTTGTTAATAACGAGGTCACAACATTATTGGAATGGTGTGATGAAAATTCATCTGAAGTATAGCATTACGATCAAATTCATTGAGTTTATATTGCTATAACATCATACAAAGTGATCCTAATTCTTAGACCATAAGATCATGTCAATCACTAACACTGGAAGAGTATCTTGATAACATCAAACGTCACACCGTCACAGGGTGATTATAAGGATGGGTTCAGTACTACTAAAGTGTTATGTTGAGGCCCATGGATCGAGAGTGGAATTTGTTCATCCCGATAACGGATAGATATGCTCTGGTCCCTCTCGGTGATATCACATTGATTAGCTTGCAAGCAAGTGATATGATCACTAGAATGTTATATCACGGGAACAAGAAAAGATTACATGTCAGTAACGAGATCAAACTAGGTATGGAGATACCGATGATCGAATCTCGGACATGTAATATATCGCGAGACAAAGGGATTAAGATACTAGCATAAAAGGTTCTCACGATCACAAGAAAGTCATCGTTGAATGTGTGGAGTCAGTATGGATCTCCAGGTCCCGCTTCTGATTATTGATCTGAGAGGGGTCTCGACCATGTCCGCATTATTCGTGAACCGTAGGGTGACACACTTAAGATACACCGACATCATTTGGAGCAAATAGTTTCATGCTGAAAAGAATAACAAAGCGTAGGAATTTATTTCAGTAGATACCGAAACGGGTTTCGGGTGAAATTGCAGAAAGTGTTTCTGCATGTGAAATGAAATACTAGCAAGGGGTTATATGTGAATTTTTGTCATTAAAGTAATTGACAAAATTCTGAATAAATACAAGGAGTTTTATTTAATGAGGTTACATTAAATTTGGTGAAAATTTAATGGGAATTTGAGTGGGATTTTGAGTGGAGAAAATTGAAGGGGCGGTTTTTGAGTGGAGCTTCCACCCACATGAATGAAGGAGGGGAGGGGTCAGCCCCCATGGCCGGCGGCCATCCCCTCGGGTGCCCCCTCCTCCTATAAAAGGAGCCCCCCTCCTCACTTCTCACTCACACCTCCTCGTGAAGGATCTCTCTCCCCTCTAGTATTTATCCCCCATGGTCTCGGACTAGCGAGATACATGTTCCCGGTGGCTATTCGGCAATAAAGAGTTGTGCTTCCGCTGCATCGCTGGAGCGAGGAGGCGGAGGTTGCTCGGTGCCTCGGACTTGTGTGCGAGCACGGATGCGCCTCTTATTTGTGGCGCTGGGACTTCCTCTCGATCTTGAGATCGGCAAGAGATCGTCTACATCAATCACGAGTTCAACCTCGTTAAGCTTTGTCAGTCTTCAAGGGTATGTTCTCTACGGATGTATATCCGCCTGTTGCTTGTATCTAGTAGATAGATCTTGGTACATAGTTGTTCCCATCGTAAGAATTTTTTTTTCTATGCTTTGAACCCTACATATATTTCAAAAGAATCCACAGGAACATAACATTCATCCTCCTTTGGTAAGCATGGAGGACAATCAAATAATGTAAGGGATAAAGAGTTACTCTCATTAGAAGGTAGGCATGGGTAGATCCATTCCTCCTCCCTTTGTTCATCACTCTCCTCCTTTTCATCTAATGGGCTTCCAGTTTCAGCAATTTCTTCTTCCATAGGCTCCTGCAAGGCATTAGTCTTTTTTGTTTGTGGAAAGCACTTATTAAAATATTCAAGAATATAGCCATTTTCTTCCTTGTAATTATCAAAGCAAAATTTTAGTATCTCATAAACCTCATATTCATAAGGTGAATCATCAGTATTTTCAAGCAAACTGGCAAGTTCAAATGCACCCTTGAAAACAATAAATTCTTCAATTTGTTCCACATCATAAAAATCATAATTTCCTTTAACATAAGAAGATATGGTAACATTATCATTATACTCACATTGAAAAGGCAGGTATTTATACCTCCTACAGCAACAAGATTTATCAAAGCAATACGTAACATTATAAGTAGAGCACACCTCACTAGCGATAGTATTCAATTTATCAATTTGTTCCCATAAGTGTTTCCCTTTTTGTGAAAAACGGTATTCCTTATAAAAATACTTTTGTTCTTCCGTGAACCCACCTTGCCAGTAAGAACTAGTTTCAAATAAACCATCCATTGATAGAAAGCATGACCAAGCAAGGAAATAACAGACCAACAACTAGAGTAGTAACTATTTTTTTTGTGTTTTTTATAAGAGAAAGCAAACCAAACTAAACTATTTTTTTTGGAGTTTTTGATAAAAAGAGGCAAACAAAACCAAGCAAAGGAAACTAAGCAAAACAAAAACAAAGTAAAGAGAAAGTTTGAGAAGGAATCCCCTTGTGAAGATGTCCTTAGCCTCCGCGGCAACAATGCCAAAAAACTTGTTGATGGCGCCTGAGAGCGCTTCGTCGGGAAACCCCAAGAGCAAGGTGTAAACAGCATAGCAGGAAGTCTTCCCTCAATAAGAAACCGAGGTTATCGAACCAGTAGGAGGAAGGAAACGTCTCAAAGGTGTTGCAAGCAACTTGGAGACCCGCACAACACAAACTCAAGGCTTTGCCCCAACAAACAGTGAGGTTGTCAATCTCACTGGTTGCTGTAACAAAGGATTAACTGTATGGTGTGGAAGGTAATAGTGGTTTGCAGAAAGTAAACAATAACAGTGGAAGATGTATCAATGGTAAAGATTGGACCGGGGTCCATAGTTCACTAGAGGCGTTTTCCTTAGATAAACAGACATGGCATGCTGGGTAAACAAATTATAGCAAGGCAATTGACAGGACTGAGAAAGGCATAATGATGACCCACAAGTATAGGGGGTGTATCGTAGTACTTTTGATAAATAGGAGTGTCGATCCCAACGAGGAGCAGAAGGTGCTGAACAGTGGTATGGAGCAGGAACTCTCTGTAATATACTTAGCAAACATATTTTTAGTGGATTTCTGATAAGGCAACAAAACAAAGAGCAAGTAATAAAGACAACAAACAAACGGAGCAAGTGGCCCAATCCTTTATTAGTAAAGGACAAGCCGGTGGAAATACTTATAAGGACCAAACGTTCTCGAGGACACATGGGAATTCTGTCAAATGCTTTTCGCTTCAAATAGCTGAGTACTCTTCTCTGGTGTTGTAAGTGTTGTGTGGGTGAACATGTGCTAATGTACCGACCTTATTTGGACTAATACATACGTGTGATTAAACCCCTTGCAAACATCCGTAACTACAGGAAAGTAATTAAGATATAAATCTAACCATAGCCTTAAACTCTGAGATCCTACGCTCCCTTGTGCAAATGTGTACTAATGGGGGTTCAGGTTTCTGTCACTCCGGCAACCCCACAATTAGTAGCCAAATACACAATGCATTCCCCTAGGCCCATAAATGGTGAAGTATCATGTAGTCAAAGTTCACATGACACCACTAGAAGAATAGCACCACAACTTAAATACTAAACCATTGAATAATAACTCATCACAGATTCACTACTAACAACATGACTTCTCCCACGTCCTCAAGAACTGAACGAACTACTCACAAGACATCATATGGATCAAGATCAAAGATGATATGGTAATGGATAAAAATATGAACATAAACAATAATCCAATGGTTCCACTCACAAGCATCAACTACAATAGTAATCAACACTAGGACGGTTTCCCCTAATGAACTAAAGCAATATCCAACACAATTGTTACAACGGGATGGAGTAATGATGATGGTGTTGGTGGAGATGATGGTGTGGATGATGATGATGATCATGATGAAGCCTAGCTTGACGATGGTGTTGATGGCAACGGTGTCCCCTCTCCGGGAAGGAATTCCCACGGCAGATATCTGTCTGCCGGAGAGATCTTTCTCTCTCGGTGTTTTCCGCTCCCTAGAGGCGGCAGAAATCTATCTGTGGTCGCTCCCCGAGGCTTAGGGTTCTGTAGGGAAGATATAAGCGAACGGGTGGAGTCGGAGGCGAGGCAGGTGGGCCACACCTGCCCTAGGCGCGGGGTCAGGTGGGCCCCCTGTGGCCCCTCTTCGCTCCTCCTTCTGGCTTCCTTCGTCTTCTAGGAAAATAATATGTTTCCATAATTTTCTGGTATTTTTCTGATCTTCGCGAAATTGCATCAAAACGCCTTCTTTTCCATCAGAATCCAGACTCCAGCAGTCCATCCTCCAAGAATCATCCAACATTCATAAACAGATGAAACGCCATAAGTAATACCTCACAATAAGACAAATATCAATGAATAGAGGTAAATTATGATATAGAAAGGTGATGCAAATTGGGCGTATCAACTCCCCCAAGCTTAGAATTTGCTTGTCCCCAAGCGAAAACTGAGATCAGTAAACATGTCCACAGGTTTATGGAGTGAATTGTCGATAAAAGAATACGAACAAGAAGCATCACACTTACCCTTGCACAACTCATAGAAAAAAGCAACTCACCATTATATAACTTAGCTTGCAGCCAAGTACAACAGTCACAAAAGAGATGCATAAAGATAATGAAGGGTTCCGCGGCATAGTAAATCAAAATTTTCTACGGATGCGAACAGAGGGAAAGCCAAGATCTAATCTAGGATATGCAATCAACGAGAGAGATTGGATTAGATCTTCATACCCTTGAAGATTCAAGCAATGGAACGTTCGTCGGAACGTGGGTGATGTAGTCGTACTTGCTTCTCCTCCTCGCGATCCGATCCGATCTAGCACCACAAGTGGCGGTGCCTCCGTGAGATGCACACGTGCAGCACCTCGACGTCTCCTCCTTCCTCGGACCAGAAAGTATGGTGGAGAGATAGATTGGATCTACAACACAACGGTGTGGTGTATATGGTGGAGAATTTCTGCAGCAGGGCTTCGCCTACAAACAGTCGGGAGGGAGAGAGGAGGGCAGCAGGGCAAATAGGGTTGGAGGCAAGGTGTAAGGGGGAGGGGGCGCCCCAGCCCTCTTTATATAGAGGGGGGCGGCCAGCCCTTTCCCCTCCTCCAAGCCTTGGGCCGGCAGACATGATCTTCTATCAATAATCAACAGCGGGGTCTGGGCACCCATATTGACTCCCACACATTCATCGATGATCATATCGGATGAACCACGATGTCAGGATTCAATCAATCCCATATATATATTCCCTTCATCTCGCGATATTTTACTTGCCCGAGATTCGATCGTCGGTACCGTCATACCTAGTTCAATCTCGTTCACAGCAAGTACTTTACTCGTTCCGTAATCCGATATAACTTTGTGATTAACTCCTTAACCACATGCTTGCAAGCGGTGTTGATATCGATTACCGAGTGGGCCCGAAGTATATCTCTCCGACTTGGGAGGGACAAATTCCATCTCGATACATACAACCCAACAGATACTTTCCGATCACCCGAGAGACACCTTTATGATCACCCTCTCATAGGATGACGTTTGATGACCTCAAAGCTTTCTTCCGATACCAGGGAGTTGTATTATCTCATGGTCTAAGGAATACAATATTTGACATAGAAAAAGCTTCGCAAAGATGAACACGATGATACGATCTAATTGCTTTGCTTAGTTTGGGCCTGTCCATCATATCATTCTCCAATGATATGATCTCATTATCAATTGACAACTCATGTCTATGGTTAGGAAACCTTAACCATCATTGATCAATGAACTAGTCCATAGAGGCGTACTAGGGACACGGTGTTGTTCACAAACCACACAAGTATTAAAGTTTCCACTTAATACAATTCTAGCATGGAATATAAACATTATCATGAACAAGAATTATAATAATAACAGCTTTATTATTGCCTCTAGGGCATAATTCCAACAGTCTCCCACTTGCACTAGAGTCAATAATCTAGTTTACATTTGGTAACAATCTCACACCCATGGCAATGAGGTGCTGATCATGTTTTACACGTGGAAGAGGTTTAGTCAATGGATCTGCGACATTCAGATCTGTATGTACTTTGCTAATCTTCAGATCTCCATCTGCAATATAATCTCGGATTATATGAAATTTTTGATTGATATGCTTGGTCTTTGGATGATATCTTGGTTCCTTAGCAAGTGCTATGGCGCCAGTGTTGTCACACAATATCTCTAGTGGGTCCAATGCACTTGGAACCACGCCAAGCTCAGTGATGAAGTTTCTGATCCAAACTCCTTCACTTGACGCTTCTGCAGCAGCCATGTATTCCGCTTCCACTGTAGATCCCGCGATCACGCTTTGCTTGACTTCTCCAACTCACAGCTCCTCCATTCAAAATATAAACGTATCCGTGCGAGATTTGGAATCATCCTTGTCGGTGTCAAAACTAGTGTCGACGTAACCTTTACGACATTTGTTCATCACCCCATAGACTAAGAACATTTCTTTAGTCCTATTTAGGTACTTTAGGATGTTCTTCACGTCATCGATGTTCCACTCGGATCACTTTGATATCTGCTCGTCAAACTAAGAGCATTGGACACATCCGGTCTAGTACAAAGATGGCATACATGATGGAACCTATGGCGAGGCATAAGGCACTTTGCTCATAGCTTCCTATCATTTACCGTAGTGGACACCGAGCCTTGCTCAATATCTTACCCGACAACATAGGCACCGAACCTTTATTTGCCTTATCCATTCGAATCTTTTCGAACTTTGTCTAGGTATGTACTACGCTTAAAGCTATCGAGCGTCTTTGTCTATCTCTATAGATTTTGATGCCCAATATATAAGCAGCTTCACCTAGGTCTTTCATTGAAAAACACTTGTTCAAATAACTCTTCACATCGTTAAGCATGTTGATGTCATTTCCAATAATCAATATGTCATCCACATATAGTACCAGAAACGTCACCGAGCTCCCACTCACTTTCTTGTAGATGCAAGCTTCGTAGAAATTTGGAACAAATCCAAAGCTCTTGATCACTTGATCAAAACGAAGGTTCCAACTCCGAGATGCTTGCTTCAGTCCATAAATGGAACGCTGAAGTTTGCACACTTTATCAACATCCTTAGGATCGACAAAACCTTCGGGTTGCATCATATACAACTCTTCATCAATGTTGCCATTGAGGAACGCAGTCTTGACATCCATCTGCCATATTTCATAATCATGAAACGCAGCAATTGCTAATAAAATCTGAATGGACTTAAACATCGCTACGGGAGAGAAAGTCTCATCGTAGTCAACACCTGAAACTTGTAGAAAACCTTTTGCGACAAGCCGTGCTTTATAGACGGTAACATTACCATCCGCGTCCGTTTTTTTCTTGAATATCCATTTGCACTCAACGGCCTTTTGGTCGCTAGGAGGGTCCACCAAAGTCCATACTTGGTTTTCGCTCATGGATCCCAATTCGGATTTCATGGCTTCCAGCCATTTCTTAGAGTCTGGGCTCATCATCGCTTCCTCATAGTTCGTAGGTTCACTGTCTTCTACCAACAAGACAGTCAAGACAGGGTTGCCGTACCACTCAGGAGGGGCACGCGACCTTGTCGACCTTTCGACGTTCAAGAGCACATCGTCCAAGCTTCATGATCCTTGTCATTAGCTTCCTCTATTGTTGGTGCAAAGCTTTGGAACAATTTCGTGTTGTGCTACTCTCCAATTCAAGAGAAGGTTCAATAACCTCGTCAAGCTCTACTTTCCTCCCACTCACTTCTTTCGAGAGAAACTCCTTCTCAAGAAAGGAACCGTTCTTGCATAAACACTTTGCCTTCGGTTCTATGATAGAAGGTATACCCAATAGTTTCCTTAGGGTATGCTATGAAGACGCATTTCACGCTTTGGGTTCGAGCTTGTCCCATCAACTTCTTGATGTAAGCTTCGCATCCCCAAACTTTAAGAAACGACAACTTAGGTTTAGCACCAAACCACGTTCATACGGTGTCGTCTCAACGGATTTAGATGGAGCCCTATTTAAAGTGAATACAGGTTTCTAATGCATAACCCCAAAATGATAACGCAAATCAAGAAGAGACATCATTGATCGGACCATATCTAATAGGGTTCGATTCGCTCGAGACACACCATTGCGTACGTGGTGTTCCGTGGCGTGAGTTGTGAAACGATTCCACTTGCTTTAAGATGCGTGAGAAAATCATAACTCAAATATTCACCTCCACGATCGGATCGTAGAAACTTAATCTTTCTATTACGATGGTTATCCACTTCATTCAAATTCCTTGAACTTTTCAAATGTTTCAGATTTATGTTTCATTCAATAGATATACCCATATCTACTTAAGTCATAGGTAAAAGTGAGGAAATAGCGATATCCAGTTCTCTTCGAAACACGCATCGGTCCGCATACATCGGTATTTATGATTTCCAACAAGTCCGTTGCTCGCTCCATCATACCGAGAACGGGTTTTGATCATCTTGCCCATGAGGCATGGTTCGCATGTGTCAAATGATTCAAAATCAAGAGACTCCAAAAGTCCATCGAATGGAGTTTCTTCATGCACTTTACACCAATATGACCTAGACGCAAAGCCACAAATAAGTAGTATTATCACTATCTACTTTGCATCTCTTAGCCTCAATGTTATGGATGTGTGTTTCATCCCTTCGAGATTTAGAAGAAATAAACCATTCACAAGAGGTGCATGACCATAAAAGATGTTACTCATATAAATAGAACAACCATTATTCTCCGATTTAAATGAATAACCGTCTTGCAATAAACACGATCCGTAAATAATGTTCATGCTCAACGCAGTACATAATAACATTTATTAAGGTTTAAAACTAATCCCGAAGGTAAAACTAAGGAGAGCGCGTCGACGGCCATCACATCAACTCTTGATCTGTTAACGCGCATCGTCACCTCATCCTCGCAAGCCGCCGCTATTCCGTAGCTCTGCTTTGAGTTACAAATATTAGCAACCGAACCGTATCAAATACCTGCACTACAACGAGGGCTAGTAAGGAAAACATCAATAACATGTATATCAAATATACCTTTGATGGTGCCACCTTCTTGTCCGCTAAGTACTTGGACGATTCGCCCAAATGACCCTTGTCCTTGCAATAGAAGCACTCGGTGTCCGGCTTAGGACCAGACTTGAGCTTCTTCTCAGAAGGAGCACTGCGCTTGCCGCTGCCCTTCTTGAAGGGCTTCTTTGCACCCTTACCTTTCTTAAAGGAGGGTTTGTTGACCATCAACACATGATTATCCTTCTTGATGTCCACCTACGCAGCCTTCAGCTTTGCGAAGAGCTCGGTGATCGTATCAGTGGAACCTATCTGATTATGAGTCACTACAAAACTTTTGTAGCTGGGAGGGAGTGATTGCAGAACCATGTCAATCTTGAGCTCCTCTGGAATCGTGCATTCCAGTTGCTCAAGGCGTTGAGTGTAGCCCGTCATCTTAATGGCGTGCTCACTAACGGAACTCCCTTCCTCCATCTTGCAGTTAAAGAACTTCTCGGAGATCTCATATCTCTCGAGAATGGGCTGAGTCGAAACATGGTTTTCAGCCTCGAGAATCTCAAAGGGCGGGATACTCTTCAAAACGATTTTGAAGTTACGGTTCCATAGCAAACAACATGGTGCTCTTAATCACACCATAATCATCTTTGCCGATCGATAGACAGCTTTCATCACCGACGCATTGATAGGGGGTCACCTAACGCTTTCCCAAGGACATAGTCCTTTGTCCGCCGAGAATGATTCTTAGATTGCGGAACCAATTGGTGAAGTTAGACCCATTTTTCTAAGCTTTTCCTTCTCAAAGAAAACGTTGAAGTTGAAGTTGGACTTGGCCATGTGATCTACGTGATTTGCAAGTACAATTTAGACTATGTTCATGATAAATAGTTCAACTTAATCAAATTACTAGATGAACTCCCACTAAATTCAACATCCCTCAAGTTGTTTAGTGAACACGATCCAAATTCACCACACCTAATCCGATCATCACGAGAAGAGATGTGGTTTCAATGGTGGACAACAAAGTGTCGATCATATCATTCATATGACTCATGCTTAACCTTTCGGTTCTTGTGTTCCGAGGCCATGTCCGTACATGCTAGGCTGTCAAGCTAGACCCAAGTATTTCCGCGTGTGCAAAACTGGCTTGCACCCGTTGTATGTGAGCGTAGAGTCTATAGCACCCGATCATCACGTGATGCTTGGACACGACGAACTTTCGCAACGGTGCATACTTGGGGAGAACACAGTTTTTATCTTGATCTTTAAGTGAGGAATCATCTTATAATGCTACCGTCGCGATCTAAGCATAATAAGATACACAAAAGGATAAACATCACATGCATATAACTTTATGTGACATGGTATAGCCAATCTTCGCGCAATGATCTCCATCTTGTGCATTCCGGCATGATCTCCATCACTCCACCATGATTGCCTCCACCACGAATAGCAACTACAACTATTGCTAACTACTTAGCGATAAAGTAAAGCTATTACATGGTGTATAAGAAGTTGACTTGCGGGTCATACACAATTATAAAGACAACCATATGGCTCCTGCTGGTTGTGTACTCATCGACATGCAAGTCGTGAAACATTACAAAACATGATCATCGCATACAATATACACATCACATCTTGGGCCATATCATATCACAGAAAACACTCCCTGCAAAAACAAGTTAGACGCCTCTACTTTGTTGTTGCATGTTTTACGTGTCTTATGGGAGTATGCTAAGAACGATTCTTACCTACGGAAAGCCAAAACGGTGATATTATGGTTTCAAAACTCCGGTGTTAATCCCATGACAACTATAGTGAGAGAAACTGACATCCACCAGCCGCATGTGTGGTACAAGCCACACGTCAAGTGCGAGCGGTCGCGAACGACGTCGCGTAAGGTTGGCCTGGACCGCTTCAATCTCACTATCCCGCGTCATAAGAAGAACACAAACAAGAGGCTTGCAACAGAAAACATCAACGCCCGCAACAAACATGTTGCATTCTACTCGTGAAACACATCTACGCATAGATCTAGCTCTGATACCACCAAGGGTTCCATGCATAGTAAATCAAAATTTTCTACGGATGCGAGCAGAGGGAAAGCCAAGATCTAATCTAGGAGATGCAATCAACGAGAGATTGGATTAGATCTTCATACCCTTGAAGATTCAGACAGCGAACGCTTTAACGTGGGTGATGTAGTCGTACTCGCTTCTCCTCCTCGCGATCCGATCCGATCTAGCACCACGGTGGCGTGCCTCCGTGAGATGCACACGTGCAGACTCGGCGTCTCCTCCTTCCTTGGACCAGCAAGTATGGTGGAGAGATAGATTGGATCTACAACACGACGGTGTGGTGTATATGGTGGAGAATTTCTGCAGGCTTCGCCTACAAGCGATGGGAGGGAGAGAGGAGGGAAGGCAACTAGGGTTGGAGGCAAGGTGTAAGGGGAGGCGCCTGCACCTCTTTATATAGAGGGCGGCCAGCCCCTGCCCTCCTCCAAGCCTTGGGCGGCCAAGGGAGGAGGAGTGGGGTGAGGACTCCCTTCTAGAAACCCTATCTCTAGTTTAAACGAGTTTAAACTCTATAGGATCGCTGGGCCCTATGGGGCCTTTTTCCCCGGCCCAATGCGCCAGGACACTCCCTCATAGGCCCATGCCCCTCCCAAGGTGGGGCCATGTTGGTCCCTTCGAAGGTTCTAGAAGCTTCCGACAATACCGATTAACCCGAACAATTAGAACTCCAAAACTGCACCGCCTTATATGAATCTTATTCTCCTGACCACTCCGAACCTCTCGTGATGTCCCGATCCCATCCAAGACTCAACAAAAACTCATAAACCAATTATCCAATCTATCCTAGCGTCGAGACACGTTATGTGTGACCTACGGGTTCGAGAATATGCGAACATGATCTTCTATCAATAATCAACAGCGGGTGCAGGCACCCATATTGACTCCCACACATTCATCGATGATCATATCGGATGAACCACGATGCCAGGATTCAATCAATCCCATATATATATATTCCTTCGCCTCGCAATATTTTACTTGCCCGAGATTCGATCGTTGCCGTCATACCTAGTTCAATCTCGTTCACAAGAAGTACTTTACTGCTCGTAATCCGATATCACTTGTGATTAACTCCTTAACCACATGCTTGCAAGCGGTGTTGATATCGACCGAAAGTGGGCCCAAGTATAGCTCTCCGACTGGGGAGGGACAAATTCCATCTCGATACATACAACCCAACAGATACTTTCCGATCACCTGAGAGACACCTTTATGATCACCCTCTCATAGGATGACGTTTGATGACCTCAAAGCTTTCTTCCGATACCAGGGAGTTGTATTATCTCATGGTCTAAGGAATACAATATTTGACATAGAAAAAGCTTCGCAAAGATGAACACGATGATACGATCTAATTGCTTTGCTTAGTTTGGGTCTGTCCATCATATCATTCTCCAATGATATGATCTCATTATCAATTTACAACTCATGTCTATGGTTAGGAAACCTTAACCATCATTGATCAATGAGCTAGTCCATAGAGGCGTACTAGGGACACGGTGTTGTTCACAAACCACATAAGTATTAAAGTTTCCGCTTAATACAATTCTAGCATGGAATATAAACATTATCATGAACAAGAATTATAATAATAACAGCTTTATTATTGCCTCTAGGGCATAATTCCAATAGATAAATCATAATTGGAATTGGCAAACTTGTTCTTGGTCAGAGAACACTTGACAAACAGTTTCACAAAAAGCTTTTTGTAGAAGTTTCAACACAGGAGCACCCTTTTCTCAAAAAGGTTTTTCACAAGTGAAGGCGTTCAAAGTAATGCTCAATAGATAAGATTTTTGTGCAAATAAGCAAGATAAAGAACATGATTGAATAAATCACCATATGAATGCTTGAAACACAACAGCTCAAATGCTTGCTGGAGAAAGATAGGAAGTAGGTTTACTGACTCAACTTGGAAGTGGGAGAAAGGTCCCTTCTAAGAGGGTAGCAGGGATTACAAGTCATAGAGAGCTTCCAAAAGATTATGGTACTTACTAGCTTTCAGCCCTCATTGCCCCTATCATAGGCATCTTGAGATGATTAAGGTTAAAGTACACAAAGATGGAGTATATGCTTGACGAAATATAACTTGGTAATCTCATGTCCCTTGAATACTTGCTATAGGAGCTTTCCCATAACCAAATGAGAACCGCCAACGGGGTACCCCTTACACATGGTATAGGAGCTTTCCCATAACCAAATGACAAGGCAAGCAAACAATAAGCATCTCAGCGACCTTTTTATTTACTATATGCATAGCTTTTTATTGAGGATTCTTCATAGATGGCTCACTATGGTGTTGCTGCAAGTTTCCACCATGATTAGGCATGGCTTAGGCTAGCGGCCTAGGCGTTTCTCTAACACAGGATACAAACTCCATGGACTTACAAGTTCCCTCTTTATTTCACACCGTTGACATCCATAGACAAAAGAGCACGATATCAACTGTATACAGAGTACAAGTGCAATGTTGAAAATGTTCCCCGTGACAACACGGTTCTGCTAATTCCAACGTATAGATGCAAGCATATACAACTTTGATGGCATAATGGTTCAAGTCTATTAGGGGCAAGAAATAAAGTGTGCCATCAAGTTTGTGAGAGCTTTACTAACTAGTTTTCTCATAACAAAATACTTTATAACTTGAAAGGTATATGAAGCTTGAGAATTTGCTTGGAATAGCAACAATGCTACTAGGTAGATATTGTGGACACAAGTGGCAAATTTTTTGCTTCAAAGGGTTTTGGGAACATGAGAAGTATGCCTTCTCAAAACAGTTTTTGGCTAGCAAGGCTGGGTAGCAAGCAAGAGAGTTGAAAGAAACAAGCAAACATACAAGTAATAAAGCCAAACATGCAATCTTCCTTGAAGACACAAAAGATCTTAAATAAAGAATACTAATCTTATGAGCCAACAAGAAAGAAAACAAATGATACAAAATACCTGTAAGATTTTTCTCTTTTTCTTTCAAACCTCAAAAAGTATTGCTACTGACCAGAACTTGATTTTCCAAAACCAATTTAGATCCACTTGATGCTCCAAAAGTGGTGCCAATACTGATCAACAATATCCATCATATAATAGAGATTGAAAACTAAAATAAGAAGCACAAAAAGTAAAAGATGAGACTTCTCATTAATATTCAATAAAGGCACTCACACCAAGGGATACACATATAATCAACTAAAGGAGAGATACTTCCACATGCAAACCAAACTATAAGATAACCTCTCTACCACAGATATAATCCACTAAAAAGGTAAAAGATACGAGATAATGGTGGTGATACCGCGGCACTCCCCCAAGCTTGGAACAAGCCAAGGGGATGCCAAAACTGATGAATAATTACTCCTTCGGTGGTGGTGTTTTTCTCTTGATAAGCTCTTCAATAAGCTTCCTTAACTCCTCGAACTCAAAAGTAAGAGTACGGATTAGCTTCGAGTTTTGCTCTATACGGTTCATGATCATGTCAGACCGAGAATCCCTGTCAACACCCAGATTTTTAATCCCAGATGCCTATTATGCCATACATCTAAATCCCAGGATTACCATTTTTGCGAGACATAACAGATTTGGATACCACAGTACATCATCCATTACAAACCATACATAAGGTCTTACACAAATAAGGATCTCATGATCCAGTTCTTAATACATCTCAAGCAGCGGAATACGTAATAATAACGGTAGCGTAGGCGAAGCTCCACCTTCGGGGTCACAGGCAATGCTGACGATGGGAGATGCTCCTAGTTGTCGTAACCTTCCTGGGGTCCATCTTCCAGGTACTCCTCTTCATAGTCTGGCCATGGGAATAGCCAGGGACAAAGCCATGAGTACTCTTTAAGTACTCGCAAACTAATACTAACAAGTGAAGGGGTTTTTGTAGTAGGACACTAAGCTCTAGGATTGTTTTGCAAAAGGACAGATTTACATCTACTAAGTTCAGAAACGAAGAAAGCTAGTTGAGGTTTTATAACACCTAAGTGGGAACTTGTATTTCATATCACAACTCTGTTGTGGTCAAGTCAAAGTCTCAAATCATTCCACAAGTCATTTTGAAAACATCTGACGGGGGAACTGTATGGCCACTCCAACTGTCCATAACCGCGGACGCGGCTATTCGAATAGTTTGACACTCTGCAGAGATTGTACACTTTCACCACAACATTCGATACATCCGTCAGAAACAAATCCTGAATTCACCATACTCAATATGCGGATAATCAATCCTAACCTTTCAATTACACGCCCTAGTATAAGCACCTCTCCTGTAAGTTTGGCCTCCCAACCATGACCAACTGTCATCTTGGGTATTGCACAGGTGGACAATCTTCACAAGGTAGCCTCAGCTCAGACCTTGGCCGTGAGGGAACTAATACTAAGGTATATAAGTTTCCAGTCAAGCCCTACCCAATTCTCGGGTACTGTGGTTGTACGGTAAAATTGGAATGGTATCGCATTCAGACAACCATTAGTTTTATAAAGGGGCTAAGGCTCATGCCTCAACATTTTTATCACCATAAATCATCTGGTGTTCAGAAACACATGTCCAAAACATTTCAATAGAATGATCCATCATTCCAAGGTTTTCATAACCATTTTTCCACCAATTATTCCCATCTAAAGTTGATCAAGTTTTATGCTTAGCACTAGCATCTACAAGTGGGGGTAAGTACTAATGAGGGGTGGTAAACTAGTGGAGTTTAACTAAGTTCAATCTTATTCCTTAGGATGACATAAAGATTATCTAGCTTAGGACAAGTTTTATGCTATTTATGCAACCTTCTATTATCTTTCTAGTATCTACAATTCACTTAAGTATGCTCTAAGTACTATCTTTGATAAAGAAATAAAGTATAAAGCTTGTAAGTAAAACTAGGATTGGTTCATCAAGTGGGTATGATCATATATGCTTTAAGGCATATAGGGGGCATGGCAGAAAGCAAGTATTGGCTTGAATCAATATCAGTATAAGCTTGCGAAATTGCAAGTGTTAGCTTGCCTTGTGCAGAGCAGTGGTTGAAGTTCTCCTCGGCTTCTTCTTCGTAGTATCCTCCTTCCTCCTCGTATCCTTGGTCGGTACTAGCGTCTATAAATAAATACGAGGTACACAAACAATACTTAACTACTTGTAATCATCACACACAAGGGTCCTATAGATGATCTAGCATCATCACTAATATTACAAGATTAAAGCTTGGTTTAATTCCTTTTATTTTTAGAAAAGTAATTTCTACTCATTGAACAAATACTTAAGATTTAATATTCTCCAAACCAAACATGGGATCATGTTGACACATGTCATCACCACATATTTTAGTTCATGGGAATGTGATTTAAAGTGGTGTCACAATTTAATAAGGTTTTACCCTTTTATTTTAATTAAATAAGTGACTAGAAATGCCTATGTGGCATTCTTTTATTACTTGGTCATTATTTATGTAACTAAACCTATATATTTTATATATTCTGAAAGGTATGATCAAATGTGATTTTTGAGAGTTGGAATCAACTCAAAAGCTATTATGGTTTAAATATGAAAAATGTTTGAATACAGAAAAGCTTCTGTCTTGTTATTTTTACCAAGGTTGATCTATAGATTCAAATGATTTGAATCCAACGGGCTTGGATTAAGAATTTCAATATCTTTCTAACAAAATTGGTTTCATTCCATTTGGTTCACTGAATCGAGCTGGGTTGATTTTTGAATCTAGGTGCAGAAATATGTTTGAAATAAAATGGAAAAGGTTCATTTCAAATGACTGGGCTGCACGGGAAACGGTACTGTGCCGGCATGCTAAGCACAGCGCTTACGTGGGCTGGTTAAGTCACTGTCCCCATGCGTCAGTGAGACGAGGGGGTGCGAAGCGGCATGGGGCGATGTGAGCCGTGGGATCTGGTTCTAATCTAACGACTGAGGGTCATCATCGACGTTGGGCAACGCCGGCGAGACTGAAACCTAACGCGAAGGGTGAGGGTCGTTGGGGGCTCACCGGGGCTCAGGCGAGGGTCAGCGAGGCGGGCAAACGACGAAGTCGATGACGGCGAACCTCCTGGTACCGGCAGCTTCTCCTAGGGCGGCTCCAATCGCTGGCTCCCTTCTTCTCTAGAGGCGGCGGGCTCCAGCGAAATTCCGGCGAAGTGCTGCTCGCCTTGCTTCGGGAACGGGGTGGAACGATCAGTGAGAAGAGGGGAGTGAGATGGGGTGATCAATTCGGGTGGGGGTGGCTCTATTTATAGTGGCGAGAGGGGACCGACGGGGCGCAAGGTGAGCTCGTCGTGGTCGACAGCACAAAGGGCTATCGGCGTAGGCGACGGTAGGGGGCGGTGCGGTGCTCCCTGGTGATGATCAACGACGTGGTGGCGAGGCGTGGGGCGGTGCGGTTTGGTCGGAACGCGACGGTGCTCTGCACGTGCCTGACGAAGGGTTTTAATGCGCACCGCGTGCGTGGTCCGCGCGGCGGCAAATGAGCGTGTCTGCGGGGTTGCTGGGACGGTGGTGATCACGTATGCACGCGGCGAGGGCAGAACGCGGTCTGTGGGCGTCGGTCGAGCGTGGCGCACGGGTCGCGCTCTCGGCTTGGTTGCTGGCGAGCTTGGCATGGTCCGTGCGTGTGGTCCAGGGTTTGGCAACGCTCGAGCGCTGGACAGGGAGAGGCGGTGGGGTGTTGGCTTGCTCCCATACATGTTTTCTAGGCTGGTTTCTTCTCCTAGCTTGTTGTCGACATGGGGGTGACAAGGGTGCACTCGGCCTGCTCACCATTGATGGCATTGCCAAGCTTACAGTGATGCTAGAGGTTTGCATTTGAGCTAGATGATCTACTAAAGCCTAGTTGCAACCAGATAGGGAACAAGTTAGGCTCCAATCACTGCTCACAATAGTGTTTGGATTTTGTTTGATTTGTATCTGCAAGGTGTTTGATGAAATGGCCGCAAGAATTCAAGTTTTGAATTTTGAAAAGATTTTTGGTGGGTGTGCTAGGTTGGTGCTGGTGAGTCTGCAGATGCTTGGGTTTTGAAAGTTGAGCTTGTTTGAGTGGTTTTTGAAAAAGTGGGATCTTCTCATATGATAAAGATTCAATTTTGAATTGTCATTTAAACTATGCATTTGAAAGTTTTTGGATGATCACAAAGTGGGACTTGATACTTTGTTATGAGTACTATCAAGGGGTGTAAAGATCCAAATAAGTTTCTGTTAAGTTCTGAAAGTTTGAGACAGCCAAAGTAGGCATGGGAGTTAATTTGGTCAAAATGACCATTCACTCATTTTGTTAGTTTTGCTTTATTTGTCTTTGGGAAATGTGTGGGGATTGTTTAGATGATGTTTATTTCACCTAAGAATCATTTTACAAGCAAAGAAACACATACACAAGGCAATTCCAAAGAATTCAAAATGGGATGCATACACACATGCATGCTGTCATATTTTTATTTAGAAAAGTTTTTTTAACCCCAATTTTCATGATTAGAGTTTGATGATCTAAGTTTAGTAATTTTGGGATGTTACAAAACTCCCCCCCCCCTTAAACAAAATCTCATCACGAGATTTGAAAAAGGATGAAAAGATTACCTAGGATTTGAAGAGATTGGGAAACTCCGTCCTGATGTGATCTTCGCGCTCCCAGGTAGCTTCCTCTTCTGTGTGGTTGCTCCACTGAATCTTGAGAAACTTGATGCTTCGGGTTCTGGTGGTTCAGAAATCTTCTTCCAAAATACGAATGGGTACTTCGGGATAGGTCAGGTCATCGTTGATCTCTATGGTCCGGTGATCAATATTCTTGAACACTTCGGTCTTCTCTGGAACTTCGAGACACTTGCGAAGTAATGAGATATGGAACACATTGTGCACAGCTGACATCTCTTCGGGTAGTTCCAATTGATACGACACTTCTCCTCGACGGTTCAGAATCTTGAAGGGTCTGATATATCTAGGGGCTAACTTTCCTTTGAGTTGGAAACGCTACATTCCCTTCAATGGCGAAACTTTCAAATACACAAAATCTCCTATGTTGAAGGTGAGGTCTCGACGTCTCTTGTCGGTGTAACTCTTCTGTCTGGACTGGGCGGTCTTGAGGTGCTCACGAATCTTGTTGTATGAAAATTCTGCAAACGGCGGACAGTCTTCCCACTTGGATCCATATTCTAACATACATGCTCTCAGCATGTCTTCGAGTATTTGATTTACTCGCTCCGTTTGTCCATCGGTCTGAGGGTGATAAGCGGTACTGAAATCTAGGCGGGTTCCTAAACCTTCTTGGACTTTCTTCCAGAATCTCGAGGTAAACTGAATTCCTGGATCAGATACGATGTTCTTGGGGACTCCGTGCAAACTAACTATCCTAACGATGTATAACTCCGCTAGTTTCGAACTTTGATAGGTGGTCTTGACGGGTAAGAAATGGGCGATTTTGGACAATCTGTCCACTATGACCCAGATAGAGTCATTTCCCCTACTAGAAGTAGGCAATCCGGTGATAAAGTCCATTCCAACGGAATCCCATTTCCATTCCGGAATCTGCAAGGGTTGCAACAATCCAGCGGGTCTTTGATGTCCGGCCTTGACTCGCTGACATATATCACACTTGGCGATATAGCTTCCAATTTCTCTCTTCATATTATGCCACCAAAATTGCTCTTTCAAATCTTGATACATCTTAGTTCCTCCGGGGTGGATAGAATAAAGAGTATCATGAGCTTCCTTGAGAATCACTTCTTTCAACTCAGAATCTGCTGGTACACAAAGGCGTCCTTTGTACCACAGAACTCCTTCTCCATCTTCGGTGAATCCGGTTACTTTGCCTGTACCAATACGACGCTTGATTCCGTCGATACTAGCATTTCCTTTCTGCGCCTCTTTGATCTGGCTAATCAAAGTGGGTTAAAGTTCGATGCTAGCAAAAAATCCTTCACTCACTAATTCTATTCTAAAATCTTCCATCTCTTTGTGCAAACTTGGTTGCTCCTTCAAAATCATGGAGTTCAAGCGGCACGACAATCTGCTAAGGGCATCTGCTACCACGTTGGCTTTACCGGGGTGATAGTGAATGTCCAGATCGTAATCCTTGATTAGCTCAATCCATCTTCTCTGCCTCATATTCAGATCCTTCTGAGTGAATATATACTTCAGGCTGTTGTGATCCGAATAAATCTCACAACGGTTTCCCATCAGGTAATGCCTCCATGTCTTCAGGGCTAGAACTACGGCTGCGAGTTCGAGGTCATGGGTTGGGTAATTCTGGTCATATTGTTTCAATTGTCGGGATATATAAGATATAACTTTGCCTTCCTGCATTAGCACACATCCGAGACCGATCTTGGATGCATCACAATACACATCGAAGGGCTTCGTGATATCCGGCATGATTAAGATTGGGGCTGAAATCAATCTTCTCTTGAGTTCTTGAAAACTCGCTTCACATTTGTCGGTCCATTCAAACTTCTTGTCCTTCTTCAGCAATTGGGTCATGGGTCTGGCGATACTCGAGAATCCTTCTACGAACTTGCGGTAATATCCCGCCAATCCGAGAAATGCACGCACTTGGGTTTGAGTGGTTGGGGCTTGCCAATCTTCGACATCTTTCAACTTTGCAGGGTCAACGGCAATTCCTCCGACTGATACAATGTGACCGAGGGATCCTACCTCCTATAACCAGAATTCACATTTGCTAAATTTGGCATACAACTTATGCTCCTCTAAGGGTTCCAAGAATGGTCCTTAGGTGTAGCTCATGTTCTTCTTCTGATTTGGAATAAATCAGAATGTCATCGATGAAAACAATGACAAACTTATCCAGGAAGTCCATAAAAATCTTATTCATGAGATTCATGAAATAAGCGGGGGCATTGGTTAATCCAAAAGACATGACAGTATACTCGTATAATCCATATCTGGTGGTAAAGGTAGTCTTGGGAATATCTTCTGCACGAATCTTGAGTTGATGATAGCCAGTCCTAAGATCAATCTTAGAAAACACTTTGGCACCAGTGAATTGATCAAACAAATCTTCTATCTTGGGCAAGGGGTACTTGTTCTTGATGGTGACATCATTCAACTTCCGATAATCCGTACACAAACGGTTACCTCCATCCTTCTTGTTCACAAACAAGACAGGCGATCTCCAAGGTGACGCACTTGGTTGAATCAATCCAATTTCCAACATGGAATCCAGTTGCTTTTTCAGTTCTGCCAGTTCCGACGGGTTCATACTATAGGGTCTCTAGGCTATGGGTCCTGTTCCGGGGATTAGTTCAATGATAAACTCGATATCCCGATCTGGGGGCATACCGGGCAAAACATCTGGAAATACATCGAGGTATTCATAGACTATCCGGACTTGGTCAATGGTAGGTTGGGCTATACTCTTGTTGCACTTGAATTGACGAGGTAAGGTTTCAGATATATGCTCGACTGATATTCCGGATGTACTGGTCATGGTGATGGCTTTCTTGGCACAGTCAATCAATCCTTTATGTTTGGACATCCAATCCATTCCTTGTACTACTTCCAAACCTTTAGTTCCAAGTACTATCAGGTTGGCATAAAAATCTATGCCATGGATTCGGATAGGGACGGCTTTGCAAATTTGCCTAGCCTTGGTGGTTGAACCGGGAATTTGGACGATCATAACATGCTTTAGTTTTGTTGGTTGAATTTTACTAGTGCATGCAAATTATTCGGTGACAAATGAATGCAAGGCACCAGAATCAAACAACACTCTTGCAAGTACTAAATTAACAGAAAACATACCCAACACGACGTCTGGCGCTTCCTGAGCTTCTTCAGCATGCATGAGAAAAAGACGTCTGTTGCGGTTGAGTGAATTCCCTGGGGCAAACCTTCTTCCTGGCTGAACACGACGCTGTTGCTGAGCTGGGGCATTGGTATTGGGGGCTGCAGCATTCTTCTTGTTGGGGCACTCATTGGAATAGTGGCCTTTATTTCCACAGTCATAACAAGTCACTTGCGACTTGTCCTTTGCTGCAACAGGCACAACATTGCTTCCAGTTCTCGGGGCAGTGTTGGTGTTGGTGGCAGCATTATTGTTGTTGAACTTGGGTGGGTCACGATTGAAATTGCTAGAGTTGTCGGGGTTGTTGTGATTTCCTCCGGGCCTAGGGTTTCCACGGTTGGGATAGGTCGGACGGTTCATCGGGGGTCTGTTGGTTCTCGAGGCAAATCCGGAAGATGGGTTAGGGCGATACTTTGGGGTCTTATGGGTTCCTGGCTGATGCATCATGCGACGTTTGCGGTTCTCATTGGCTTGGTTGATATTTCCTTCCATCTGGATGGCAGAGTCGACAAGGGCTTTGATATCCGCAAAGGGAATATTGACCAACACAGTCTGCATCTCATCATGCAGACCATTCAAGAATCTCTCCTTCTTCTTGGCTTCGGTGTCGATCTCATCCGGGGCATACCTAGCTAATGACAAGAATTTGTCACGGTATTCCACTACAGTCATCCTGCCTTGCTTCAGTTCTCTGAACTCGTCTCTCATCCTCTTGATCAAACCCGGTGGCACATGGGTTCTGCTGAACTTGACGTTGATTTCCTCCCAGGTCATCATCTGGCCTCCAGTCATTGCGCGAACACTGTTCCACCATGCCCTGGCATCTCCGGCTAGATAGTGGGTGGCGAATAAAACTTTCTCGTTAGCTTCCACTCCGGCTACTTCTAGGTTATTTTCCATGGTCTGCAGCCAATCTCGGCATCTAGGGGCTCTTCTGACTTAGTGAAAACAGGTGGGTTGGTGTTCTGGATATTATTGAGCTTAGACCCATGGTTGTCCTGATTTCCGTGGCCTTGGTTGTTGTGGGCTAGTTGAGCTATCTGTTGCAGGGTGGCTAGGTTAGCTTGACGTTCCGCTCTTTCAGCTTCGCGGTCAGAAGTCAACATTTGCAGGATCTGCAACATCGGGTCCGGGGATGAACCACTTCCTCCACGTGGCATCTGAAGATTGAGATAGATCATGAGAAAAGAGGGAAATTTCTAAGCTTCAGGGTCTTTGAAAAGTTATTTTTTTAAAGTTTGACTCAGATTTTCTAGCAACTTGCTTTTCATTCATTCATTCACACGATACAACACACACCACAAAGCAAGAAAAATAGATGGTTTTAAGAACCATTCTGGAAACTACGATACAGTGGGACCGAATACTACTCACTACGCCAGTGCTCAAGTGCTACTACTCCTCAGAGTCGGTGTAGTCGTCATCCTCATTATCCTCGTTGTCATCGATGAAGGCGTAATCGTCCTCATCGGTGAACAAATCCATAGCCTGATCCTCCAGAAAATCATCATCATCGCTGAGATAGGAGTAGGGGTCTCCACGAAGATTCGCACAGCGGAATGTTCGACGGAACGTGGGTGATGTAGTCGTACTCGCTTCTCCACCTCGCGATCCGATCTGATCTAACACCGCAAGTGGCGATGCCTCTGAGATATGCACACGTACGGCACCTCGACGTATCCTCCTTCCTTGGTCCAGCAAGTAGGGTGGAGAGATGGATTGGATCTACCATGCAACGGCGCGGTGCAAGCGGTGGAGAGTTTCTGCTGCAGGGCTTCGCCTACACGCAGTCGGGAGGGAGAGAGAGAGGAGGGGCAGCAGGGCGGCTAGGGTTGAGGAGGAGGTGTGGGGAGGGTGCGCCCCTAGCCCTCTTTATATAGAGGGGTGGGCGGATGGCCCTTGCACCTCCCCCAAGCCCTAGGCCGGCGGCCAAAGGAGGGAGGAGTGGGGGGCAAGTTCCCCCCTTCTAGAAGCTTCCCTAGGGTTTCCCTAGGGTTTGGCCGGCTGGGCCCTATGGTGCCTTGTGCCCCTGGCCCAATGCGGCCAGGGCACTCCCTCATAGTCCCATGCCCCCTCCCAACAGGTGGGGCCACGTTGGTCCCACTCCGGAAGGTTCTAGAAGCTTCCGGTACAATACCGATTAACCCGAAACAATTCCGAACTCCAAAAACTGCATTGCCTTATATGAATCTTATTCTCCGGACCATTCCGGAACCTCTCGTGATGTCCCAGATCCCAACCGAGACTCCGAACAAAAACTCATAAACCAATTATCCAATCTATCCTAGCATCGAGACACGTTAAGTGTGTGACCCTTCGAGTTCGAGAATATGCAGACATGATCTTCTATCCATAATCAACAGCGGGGTCTGGAAACCCATATTGAGTCCCACACATTCATCGATGATCATATCGGATGAACCACGATGCCAGGATTCAATCAATCCCATATATATATTCCCTTCGTCTCGCGATATTTTACTTGCCCGAGATTCGATCGTCGGTACCGACATAGCTAGTTCAATCTCGTTCATAGCAAGTACTTTACTCGTTCCGTAATCAGATATCACTTTGTGATTAACTCCTTAACCACATGCTTGCAAGCGGTGTTGATATCGATTACCGAGTGGGCCTGAAGTATATATCTCCGACTTGGGAGGGACAAATCCCATCTCGATACATACAACCCAACAGGTACTTTCCGATCACCTGAGAGACACCTTTATGATCACCCTCTCATAGGATGACGTTTGATGACCTCAAAGCTTTCTTCCGATACCAGGGAGTTATATTATCTCATGGTCTAAGGAATACAATATTTGACATAGGAAAACCTTCGCAAAGATGAACACGATGACACGATCTAATTGCTCCGCTTAGTTCGGGTCTGTCCATCATATCATTCTCCCAATGATATGATCTCATTATTAATCGACAACTCATGTCTATGGTTAGGAAACCTTAACCATCATTAATCAATGAGCTAGTCCATAGAGGCATACTAGGGACACGGTGTTTGTCACATCCCAAAATTTTCCAAATTTTGAAATGTGAAAAATAAATAAACAAAATAAAATTTTGTTGAAATTTAGGGTAAGAGAGAAACTTTTTGATTCCAATTGGAAACATCAAAACCTATTTTGATCAAATAAAATCCTAAAGGGATTCAAAAGAGAAACAATTAATAAATAACATTATGATAGTTGGAATTCCTATTTTTAGATCTTTTAATAAAAAGATTTGGTTTTCAAAAGAAAGGGTAGAATTATAAATAAGGATTATTTTATAGAGCCAAATTAAATCTTGGCCAAGCTTTTGAAATAAAATATTTCTATTTGATAAAAAGAGTAAAGGTTTATTTAAATAAAATAATGAGGATTTATCAATATCCAATTTTATTTAAGTAAAGGCTTTTCCATTTTAATAAACACTAAAACTTGTTAATTTATTTTAAATAAGTTTTCCAAGTGTTTTATTATTCAAATAAAACCTACTGAAATGGTTTTGATATTATTTAGATTTCAAATAGAGTTTTCTTTAAATAAATAAAATCCTATTTGAATTAATGACTAAGGTCTATTTATTTAATTATTAATGGATCCTAAAAAGAATAAAAATTATTTTGTCTTGGACTTTGGATTGTGTTGTTAATCAGAATTAAAATAAATACAAAGTTTGGTGGTGGTTTGATTTGATTTGTTGTTTGAATTGTTTGTTTGAAAATCAAAAACAGAAAATCAAATAGAAAAATAAAAAGCAATTTGTATAAAAAAAGTGAAACAGACTCAACCCAACCCAACAGGCCCAACAGCCCAACTCGTAGCCCAACTCTTCCCCCCTCTCAGCGAAACGTTTTTCACTCGGAAAAGGACCCGCAGAGATGCAGACAAGTGGCCCCATCCTTCCCTCCCTCATTCTCGCTGACAGACGGACCCCACTGGCCACCTCAGCATCGTCTTCCCGACGACCACGTCGCCCTGCCGTTGCTACCGATTTACTCCGGCGATGAATACGAGTTATTGCCATTGTTATTCTTCGTTGTGATCACGCATACATAACCGCCCGTTCCTCCTCTCTCTTTACCCTCGCTTGCCTCTCCCTCTCTGCCCCTAGGCTGCTCTAATTGCGAGCTCGAGCCCTCTCTGCTCCGATGAACTCCACCGTCGATTCCGGCGAGTCTCCCCCTCGGCCCCTGCTTCACACGGGTTTCATCAGCAGCCTCTTGCGCACCTCCCTGTGCCAACCGCTTGACCTCACCCGCTCCACATTGACGACAACCTCGATTCTGAACACCACCGGCGTCTACCATTACTCCAACGAACCTTCTGGGTAACACCAGACCGCCCCGAACTCGCTAGTGGATGCTCCCATGATCCCCAGAACAGTGCGCGTCTAACCGTACCTTCCGTTTGCCTTAGGGCAATCTGCAGCCTCACCTCCGACAGCAAACAGAGCCGCCCGACGCTGACGCCGTCTCCGGTGAGCAATAGCCGTCGCATCTGTGCGCCCCTTGCCTCCTCGCGACCACGTTGAGCACCGCCACGATTCCCTGAACACGGTGAGCACTCCCGTTACCCCTCTTGCCTCCTGCATCGTCGGCAAGCACACCGCCAGAGCGTGCGCCGCCGTCCGCCGCCGCCGCCAATTACTGGTCGAGCTGCTGTGAACCGTTAGATGCAAAGCGTCTGGCTGTGATTAGATGTTAAACCGAAGGGGTATGTGTGCTTCTGAACCGTGCGATTTAAATGAAATCATGTGGTTCACAGAGCACAATCCGCACGAAGCGGTATCGGCCAATAGAAACACGCCGCGTGGACAGGGTTTTGTTTAAAAACAGAATTTTGAATCTGATTGATATGCAAACTTGTAAAATTCATAACTTTAAATCTACACGTCCTAATTTTGAAAATTTTATATCAATGGAATCATTAGAACAATTACTTTGCAACCATGCACTTTGTTTAATGATTTGCTTCTGGAAAATTGGTTGAAATTGCAGAAACTTGTGTAGGCTTATTTAGAATATAAAAATTGTTCTAGATATATTTTTTGAGATGAAATCTTTGCAAAATGATTTGTTGTGAACCTACTGACCATAGGAGCCAACTTATGGATTTAAAAATGTATTTTGTGAAGTTAAGGAATAAATAATTGAATTAGCTCATTTCTAGTCAAATAAAAATATTGATTTTGTTTTAGAAATAATTTTTGAGTGAAACCTTTGGGAAATGATTGATTCAAACCTTCTGACCCTAAACACCAAGTTTTGAGAATTTAAAATGTATTTGGTGAACTCTTTAAAGAATATTGTTTTACTAAAAGCATTTTCAACCACATAAAATATTGATTTGATTTAAAAATGGTTTATAGATAAAACCTTTTGCAAATGGTTTTACCACTTTAGTAAATTACCACTTTTGAAATTTACAATGTTTAGAGCCTAGTAGAAACCACTTTTGCAAATAAAACTATCTTTTGCATGCTTGCATGCATGACCTTGTTTCTATTGTTTTATGTGTGACAAATGGTTTGAATGCTAGTTGAATTTGTGTTTGCTTGATTGATTTGTAGTGAAGTTAGAAGAGTGTGATATTTGCAAGATCAAGAAGTGAACCAACATTCTCTACTAAAAAGGCAAGTGACACTATCATCCAAGTCCTACTATTTTCATTACACTTAGTGGATTTTTGTAACATGCATGATAAGGATTACTATATTTTATGCTATGCTAAATCCTAATAGGATACCCCTATCTATTCCTTAGTGAAAACATTGTAGTTGTAGTATGCTTATCCCTGCTATATATTTGGGATGGGATACATGATATGACTATATGAAGTATTGAAAAGATATATGTTTTATATAATAAAACAAGTACTCAATGAACCACCTGGTGGACAAGGATACTCAAGTTTTGGACAAGGTGGCAACAAAAGGAACCATGTTTATATGGCTATCTCTTTTTGTATGTGCACTAGAAGAAAACCACCCAGGGACTTAGAGGTTGAACATGTTTCTCGTACAGTGGCTTCCGTGTACAGCCACATGCTAAATGGGCTCTGGCTTAGTCAACTACATAGTGGAAGACCCATGCATTGGCATCTTCAGGTTAACTAGAATTGTGTAAGGGAACTTGAAACCCTACATTGGTGCCTGGATGACAAGCTAGCATTGTGTATTGGGAGGACTTCTATGGAAAGACTGTGTCACATTCTCAATCTGCCAGTACTCCATCTTGGTGAGTACTTATCCAGCGGCCACTGGTGGCATCAAGATGATATTGTGTCATGTGGGTAAAGTGTACAACTTCTGCAGAAGATCAAATTCTAAGTACTTAGCCGTGTCCCCGGTTATGGACAATACTGAGCAACTAAGTCCTGAAGCTATGGAAGATCTCGACATTCCAATTTCTCAAAGTAAAACTTGATGGTGACAACAAGGGATTTGAAGCACTTGGAGTTTTCCAAGAAGTTCAGAAAGATTTGACAACAAACAAAACTATTTTGAAAAGATAGGATAAAACTATATTGCTTTCTGCAAATGAGTCTAAACCCTACTTAGCCAAATATGCATGTAATGATAGGATCCACTTACTTCTACATAATAGTGAAACTTGCCAATACAATTCAAATGTATTGACCCTTGTGGCTGCAACTTATTATGTTGCAGGTTTGTTTGATGTTAGTGAAGTTTATTGATTAGGATTACAAGTCTACAACCAACATGACTGCCTGTGGCACTTTGAATATGAAGGACCCCATGCTTTATAGATATTTTCTGCTGCAATGCAATGTGATAGCGAAATGAGCTATGTAAGATGTAATGAATTATTTTATTCCTGGTTATAAAGTTGTATTATGACCTTTGTTTCATGATATTACATCTTAACTGTGGATGCTAGCTATTGATCCATGGACTAGTATTGTAAACACAGGGATCTCTACCTTATTAAAGGTTGGGAACCTTACAGTGTTGTTCACAAACCACACAAGTATTGAAGTTTCCGCTTAATACAATTCTAGCATGGAATATAAACTTTATCATGAACAAGAATTATAATAATAACATCTTTATTATTGCCTCTAGGGCATAATTCCAACAGTCTCCCACTTGCACTAGAGTCAATAATCTAGTTTACATCTGGCAACAATCTAACACCCATGGCACTAAGGTGCTGATCATGTTTTGCACGTGGAAGAGGTTTATTCATTGGATCTGCGACATTCAGATTTGTATGTACTTTGCTAATCTTCATATCTCCACCTGCTATATAATCTTGGATTATATGAAACTTGCGGTTGATATGCTTGGTCTTTGGATGATATCTTGGTTCCTTAGCTAGTGCTATGGCGCCAGTGTTGTCACACAATATCTCCAGTGGGTCCAAGGCACTTGGAACCACGCCAAGCTCAGTGACGAAGTTCCTGATCCAAACTCCTTCACTTGATGCTTCTGCAGCAGCCATGTATTCAGCTTCTACTGTAGATCCCGCAATCACGCTTTGCTTGCAGCTTCTCCAGCTCACAGCTCCTCCATTCAAAATATAAATGTATCCTGTCTGAGATTTAGAATCATCCTTGTCGGTGTTGAAACTAGCGTCGACGTAACCCTTTACGACGAGCTCTTCATCACCTCCATAGACTAAGAACATTTCTTTAGTCCTATTCAAGTACTTTAGGATGTTCTTCACGGCTGTCCAGTGTTCCACTCCTGGATCACTTTGGTACCTGCTCGTCAAACTAAGAGCATTGGACACATCCGGTCTAGTACACAGCATGGCATACATGATAGAACCTATGGCCGAGGCATAAGACACTTTGCTCATGGCTTCTCTATCATTTACCGTAGCTGGACACTGAGCCTTGCTTAATATCTTACCTGACAACATAGGCACTGAACCTTTCTTTGCCTTATCCATTCTAAACCTTTTCAGAACTTTGTCTAGGTATGTACTCTGGCTTAAAGCCATCAGGCGTCTTTGTCTATCTCTATAGATTTTGATGCCCAATATATAAGCAGCTTCCTCTAGGTCTTTCATTGAAAAACATTTGTTCAAATAACTCTTCACATCGTTAAGCATGTCAATGTCATTTCCAATAATCAATATGTCATCCACATATAGTACCAGAAATGTCACTGAGCTCCCACTCACTTTCTTGTAGATACAAGCTTCGTAGCAATTTGGAACAAATCCAAAGCTCTTGATCACTTGATCAAAACGAAGGTTCCAACTCCGAGATGCTTTCTTCAGTCCATAAATGGAATGCTGAAGTTTGCACACTTTATCAGCATCCTTAGGATCGACAAAACCTTTGGGTTGCATAATATACAACTCTTCATCAATGTTTCCATTGAGGAACGTAGTCTTGACATCCATCTGCCATATTTCATACTCATGAAACGCAGCAATTGCTAATAAAATCCGAATGGACTTCAACATCGCTACGGGAGAGAAAGTCTCATCGTAGTCAACACCTTGAACTTGTCGAAAACCTTTCGCGACAAGTCGTGCTTTATAGACAGTAACATTACCATCCGCGTCCGTTTTCTTCTTAAAAATCCATTTGCACTCAACGGCCTTTCGGTCGCTAGGAGGGTCCACCAAAGTCCATACTTGGTTTTCGCTCATGGATCCCAATTCGGATTTCATGGCCTATAGCCATTTCTCAGAGTCTGGGCTCATCATCGCTTCCTCATAGTTCATAGGTTCATTGTCGTCTACTAACAGGACATTTAAGACAGGTTTGGCGTACCACTCAGGAGGGGCACGCGACCTTGTCGACCTACGAGGTTCAGTAGTATCATCGTTCGAAGCTTCATGATCCTTGTCATTAGCTTCCTCTATTGTTGGTGCAGACGGCACTGGAGCAATTTCAGGTGCTGCGCTACTCTCCAACTCAAGAGAAGGTTCAACAACCTCGTCTAGCTCTACTTTCCTCCCACTCACTTCTTTCGAGAGAAAGTCCTTCTCAAGAAAGGATCCGTTCTTTGCGACAAACACTTTGCCTTCGGATCTATGATAGAAGGTATACCCAATAGTTTCCTTAGGGTATCATATGAACATGCATTTCTCCACTTTGGGTTCGAGCTTGTCCGGCATCAACTTATTGACGTAAGGTTCGCATCCCCAAACTTTAAGAAACGACAACTTAGGTTTAGCACCAAACCACAGTTCATACGGTGTCGTCTCAACGGATTTAGATGGTGCCCTATTTAAAGTGAATGCAGCGGTTTCTAATGCATAACCCCAAAATGATAACGGCAAATCTGTAAGAGACATCATTGATCGGACCATATCTAATAGAGTTCGATTCCGGCGTTCAGACACACCATTGCGCTATGGTGTTCCGGGTGGCGTGAGTTGCGAAACGATTCCGCTTGCTTTAAGATGCGTGAGAAAATCATAACTCAAATATTCACCTCCACGATCGGATCATAGAAACTTAATTTTTCTGTTACGATGGTTCTCCACTTCATTCTGAAATTCTTTGAACTTTTCAAATGTTTCAGATTTATGTTTCATTAAATAGATATACCCATATCTACTTAAGTCATCAGTAAAAGTGAAAAATAACGATATCCACCGCGCGTCGAAACACTCATCGGTCCGCATACATCGGTATGTATGATTTCCAACAAGTCCGTTGCTCGCTCCATCATTCCGGAGAACGGGGTTTTGATCATCTTGACCATGAGGCATGGTTCGCATGTGTCAAATGATTCAAAATCAAGAGACTCCAAAAGTCCATCAGAATGGAGTTTCTTCATGCGTTTTACACCAATATGACCTAGACGGCAGTGCCACAAATAAGTAATATTATCACTATCTACCTTGCATCTCTTAGCCTCAATGTTATGGATGTGTGTTTCATCCCTTTCGAGATTTAGAAGAAAGAAACCATTCATAGCAGGTGCATGACTATAAAAGATGTTACTCATATAAATAGAACAACCATTATTCTCAGATTTAAATGAATAACCGTCTTGCAATAAAAACGATCCAGATATGATGTTCATGCTCAACGCAGGCACATAATAACATTTATTGAGGTTTAAAACTAATCCCGAAGGTAAAACTAAGGAGAGCGTGCCGACGGCCATCACATCAACTCTTGATCCGTTCCCAACGCGCATCGTCACCTCATCCTTCGCTAGCCGCCGTCTATTCCGTAGCTCCTGTTTCGAGTTACAAATATTAGCAACTGAACCAGTATCAAATACCCAGGCACTACAACGAGGGCTAGTAAGGAAAGCATCAATAACATGTATATCAAATATAACTTTGATGGTGCCAGCCTTCTTGTCCGCTAAGTACTTCAGACAATTGCGCTTCCAGTGACCCTTGTCCTTGCAATAGAAGCACTCAGTGTCCGGCTTAGGTCCAGATTTGAGCTTCTTCTCAGCGGGGGCAACGCGCTTGCCGCTGCCTTTCTTGAAGGGCTTCTTTGCACCCTTACCTTTCTTAAAGATGGGGGGCTTGTTGACCATCAACACATGATTATCCTTTTTGATGTCCACCTCCGCAGCTTTCAGCTTAGCGAAGAGCTCGGTGATCGTACCAGTGGAACCAATCTGATTATGAGTCACTACAAAACCTTTGTAGCGAGGAGGGAGTGATTGCAGAACCCTGTCAATCTTGAGCTCCTCTGGAATCTTGCAGTCCAGTTGCTCAAGGCGTTGAGTGTAGCCCGACATCTTTATGGCGCGCTCACTAACGGAACTCCCTTCCTCCATCTTGCAGTTAAAGAATTTCTCAGAGATCTCATATCTCTTAGAACGGGACTGATTCTGAAACATAGTTTTCAGTTCCTCAAGGATCTCAAAGGTCCCGGAGAAATATTCAAAACGATTTTGAAGGTCCGATTCCATAGCAAACAACATGGTGCTCTTAATCACACCATAAACATCTTTGCGCGACTGATAAACAGCTTTCTCATCAGCCAGCGCATCTACAGCAAGGGCATCACCTAGCGCTTTCTCAAAAACATAGTCCTTTTGTCCGCCAGAGAGAATGATTCTCAGATTGCGGAACCAGTTGGTGAAGTTAGACCCATGTTCTTAAGCTTTTCTTTCTCAGCAAAAATGTTGAAGTTGAAGTTGGACTTAGCCATTTGATCTACAAAATTTGCAAGTACAATTTAGACTATGTTCATGATAACTAGTTCAACTTAATCAAATTACTAGATGAACTCCCACTAAATTCAACATCCCTCAAGTTGTTTAGTGAACATGATCCAAATTCACCACACCTAATCCGATCTTCACGAGAAGAGATGTGGTTTCAATGTGTAGGGGTTCCAATCTTTAATAAGATAGATCCCCCTGTGTTTACAATGCTAGTCCCTGGATCAATAGCTAGCATCCACAGTTAAGATGTAATATCAAGAAACAAAGGTCATAATATAACTTTATAACTAGGAATAACATAATTTTATTACATCATACATAGCTCATTTGGCTATTACATTACATTGCAGCGGAATAACTATAGTCATGGGGTCCTTCATCTTCAAAGTGCCACAGGCAGATGTTGGTTGTAGATTTTGTAATCCTAATCAATCAATCTTCACTAAAAACAATCAAACCTGCAACATACAAGTTACAGCCACAAAGGGTCAATACATTTTAATTGTATTGGCAAGTGATACTATAATAGTATAGTGGAGTCTATCATCTATATGCATTTGGCTAAGTGGAGTTGAGGCTTGCATTGCTCAAAATATATTTTTCCTTAACATTTGAAAATACTAAGTTTTTGCTTTGATAAAAATCATTTTACTCAATCAAAGATTGAAGATCCTTTTACCAAGGCATCTCTCAATCAAAGATTGAAGATTTCAAACAACCCTTGTTTAAACCACAAGTTTTAACTTAGAAATTTGAATGATGAGATCCTTGATTGCTTCCATGTCTTCATGCTCAAATTGTCCTTTACCAGGGACATGGCTAAGTACTTAGATTTTACACTCTACAGAGGTGGTGCACTTTCCCCACAAGACTTGGTTTCCCAAGACAAGATCTTTCAGAAGCTTTCCCTTAGACCAAAAATGGACGCGCTCCAACCTATCAAACACTACCACCAACTGTCCATATGGCTAAGTTCTTGCAACCTATATGATCATGGCAGAGCCCATATTGCCAAGTGATTGCACTTGAAGCTTCTCAACATTTGACATCTCAAATCTCTTTGTTCCTGGGTGGCATACCACAAGTGAGATACACAAGGTTCACCAGTCCTCTGGCCTTGTGTAACCACTCAACCAAAAACCGCCAAGCAAGCCCATTCCACCCAGGTGTTTCATTAACTTAGTTATTTTATTAGACAAAATCACAAGTCCTCAGACTTAGAATATTTTTCCATAGTGTGAATATATATTCCACCCATGTTTTCTATTAGCTAGGCTAAGCTTGATAGTAATAGGAATCTTAACTTAGGAAAATTTCCACTAAGGTTTCATCTACTAGTTTTCCTATAGTAAGGTTTATACTTAGCAAAATCCATGCAAGTTTTACTTAGCAAAATCACTAATGCATAGTGAAAGTAATGGGATAGAAAGTATGAAGCATCACTTGCCTTCTTGGTAGGGAATGGTGGTTCACTCCTTGATCTTGCTAGTCTCACACTTCACTACAAGTCAATCAAACAAACACAAATTCAATTCACATTCCAAACCAAAGTCAAACAAAAAAAATTTCACACACAAAGTAATGGAATCTAAGTCATGCATAAGCATGCAAAGGTAGGTTCTATTGCAAGGATGGTCTCCACTAGGTTTCTAAACTTTCTAAGTTCCAAGTTGGTCATTTACCAAAATGGAAAAGTCATTTGCAAATGGGTTTTATCCATAAACCATTTTTAAATCCTTTCATCATTTTATGTGGTGAAAAAAAAAATCTCAATTCTACAACCTTAAGTGGTTTCACCAATTAAGTTGTTGTTTCTTAAAACTTGGTGTTTTTGGTCAGTAGGTTTGGTCCAAAACATTTCCTCCAAAGTTTTTACTTCAAAACCATTTTCATAACAAAACAATAGTTTTATTTGGCTAGAAATGGACTAAACTAATTAATCCATTTTAAACTTTTCCAAATTCATTTTCCAAACCATGGGTTGGTTCCTAGGGTCAGTAAGGTCACAACAAACCATTTTGCAAAAGTTTTAACCCTAAAATCATTTTGAACAATTTTTCTAATCTAAACAAGCACACAAATGTTTCTGCAAAAATCAACAAGATAACAAATACTATTTGCTAAACTAAGGGCATGGTTGGCTACGGATTTTTCCACTGAATCCATTGATATAAAATTTGTAATTTTTGGACGTGTGGTTTGAAAGTTACAGCAATTACAAATTTGCATTCTAATCAGGTTCAAATTCTATTTTCCAAACTTCTGGTGACACGCAGCACGTTCTAATTCGCTGAAAACGGTTCGCGCGGATCGACAGACAGCAGCCGTTAGATCTAAAGTGGATCATGCGGCACAGGGGCAAGCGTACCTCTTCACTCAGTCAATCTATCGTGGCCACGCGATTAAGATCCTACGGCTACTAGGCGCTTGCCAGGAACTGGCGGCGCTGACGGCGGCTGCGCGGCGGCGCGGCTCTGGCAATGACCTTGCCAGCTATACCAGAAGCTAGGGAGAGAGGGGAAGGGCTCACTGTAACACCCTCAGAATCAGACCTATGCAAGTTTGGGCAAAATTCGCCAAACCCGCATAGAAACGATTCAAAGGTGCCCACCAGGCACTTTCGTGCGGGTGGAAAACGAAGTAATAGCATTACACAACAGTCCTCGATGGGACCCACAGAACAAATATTTATAACAGCGACTCCAGGAGTCAAGAATACAGATATAATATACAAAGATCCAAATCACCTTGAAAACGGTAGAGCGTCCGACTACGGACAAGAAGCAAATGGGGCTAAGAGCCCTGAAGAATAACCAATGGCGTCCATAACCTGCCGTGCCAAGCGGAAGGGTAACCGCTAACGTCGATCTCAAAACCTGCTTAAACAAAAGGGGTGCCGACAAAGGGCAAAGGGAAAAGAAGGAGCGTCAGTACTGAGGCCAGTACACGGCGAGGCTAGAATTCGGCGGTCCTCGCCTACATAGGTATGGTGGACTGAGCGGCAGCGGCAACAAGCACTAAACAACCTATAGAGACTCGATACAGCTGGCGGATGGCGGAGAGGGATAAGAATGACCTAACCGGATCCAACCTGAAGCTATCACCAAACAAACCCATCCTGGCGTTTCCCCCTCGAGACCAAACGAGGAAGTCAACCGAGGAACTCACACAGTTGGCAGTTTTACTTATTCAGTTATCGTTGCAGCAATTACTAGTCAGGTATAGATAATCGTCCTGATGAAATCAGCAGTGGGCACTTTTAGTTAATCATTCCGTTATAGTGGCAACACTTACTAGTCAGATACATTTATCATGAGATAACCCAAAAACCCAGCAGTTGTTGGTACTTTTATTCAGCCATTCCGTTGTAGTTGCAAGATTTACTAGTCAGGTACAATGGTCGCAAGCGACAACCAAACAAGCAATTGTGGGCAGTATTATTAGCCATTCCATTATAGTGAAGCTGATTACTAGTCATTATAAGTCAAATTTATAGCAGTAAACTTTAGTTATGCTTGTCTATGATCGAGATACTGTGCTCCAAGTCGTCCATATCCGCTGACACGGCTTTCAGAAAGTTTTACCCGGCCGGGGTGCACCAATAGCAACACACGCTCGATCAACCTCGGAAAAACCAAATCAAAACCCAACGAGGCTTTCACGACTGAACAATCACAGGATTCAGAAATATTTCAGGGGGCCACCCCATTGAGTAGATCCCGCAACGGAGTAAGCAAGCTCTGAGACGGACTCAAGGTTTGCGTCAATGGTAGAACGATCGGGAACCCGAAAGTGTGGCTGGGCTTGTCGATACCCTAAACATTCCGCTTACCTAAATGCAGTGTGCTCCTCGCACAATTTAAATACGAAAGTAGCATGGCATAAGTACAGGATCGTAAATAAAACCTCAAACTAGTTTGTGGCCCCAAGAAATAAGACTGAATCAAGCTCGCTCGGGGTCCCATATACCTCCCGGATGTGGATAGCGCGCAAAAATCAAGGAACAGGTATCAAGTACTCGGGGTCTTACGGGACACAAGTGGGCGTTCGGAAACCAAATATTTTCTATCACCCACCGATGCCTCTGCTTATTTCAATTTTAGTTGTTAAACAGAAATTAAAGTGACGAAAAGTACTAGAATCATCTCCAACATCAACATGCGGCAATACATCAGCAACTGTGGCATATGACGACACACATCATCACTTGAGCAAGCAACTACGACGCGCAAGTCCAACTATCTACCAAACAACAGGTAATAGGTTGTGTCCAAGGCAATATAGGGCTGCACGGTATATCACGGGTACGGAAACTAAAGCATCGCAACACAGATAGCAATAGATCAATAGGAGGGAATAAAGACTATAAAAGTAAGATAGGTAGAAAGAGGGAGATGCTCGCCTGAAAACATTGTCGGAGGTTCAACCGAAGATCGGGGCGAAGCTCACATCAACTCAACGGCCTTATCCGCGAAGAAGAAAAACACTAGGAGAAACACCGGATGCAATATTTAATACACGGCGGAAGATCGGCATGATGCATGTATGATGCATGACATGGCAAGGTGCGATGCAATTAGGTCATATTAAGTGGAACCGGGGTCCCGACAATTATTAGATGGTTCAAGTTATTTAGAACCCCGCAAATTAAATGTTGTTTAACATGGTAGAAGATAAGATACCGGTTCGCTACTCAAGTTTTAAATGAGGCCAATATAAGGCTAGATTTGCCCGCATATGGGCCCCATATTTAATTATTAGGTGAATCGGCATAAGGCCCCCAACCACAGATATGCATGCGAGATGACAATTAAACATGCAACAAGTTGTTATTATGTTATAAAATAGGGTTCGAGGAAAGGGGTTCACACATTGAGGGGTCACGACGATCTTGTTAGGGTTCCGGTGTTCGGGGCCGGTCTCGGGGTCCAGGGTCTAGGGTTCGGTGGGGTCGTTCTCGGACTCAGGGGTAGGTCTTGGCGCATCCGGGTGCGGGACTTGGGTCGGTGTCGGGGCGCGTCGGACTCTTCTGGGTCGGAGCCGTTCTTATCGTCGCGTAGGTCTTGTCGGGTCCCACAGGGTCGATCTTGCCGTTGCGAGGGTCTTGTCGGGCCCGCGCAATCGAGTCGGTCTTGGCTTTGGGGAAGAACTTGGCGCATCGGTTTTCTCGGCGTCCTCGGTTCCGTTTGTAGATCTCGGCGTCCTCGAGGGGTACTTGTCGTATCGGTGGCGGTCTTGGCGTTCCGAGAAGAAGGTCATGTTGGTCCGCAGCGTAGATCTTGGGGAAGTTCGGGTTCCACGGGTTCGGCTCGACAACTGGACTCTGGGAACGGTTCTTGGCGAACTTGGCGTGCCGGGGTCCAGCGGGGTTCAGGCGCACCGGGATCGGTCTTCGGGTTTTTGCACCGGAAGATCTTGTCGAGGCCCTCGGGTTCGTGTGGCACCGTCCCGACAACAACACCAACACACAAGCTCAACCGAAGACGCCTTCCGTTGATAGAACGCAGGGAGTGGCTGAGCAGCGACTTCTGGAGATGACGCAGAGCGGCGGTGACGCGTCTCCGCGACGAGCTAGGCGCGGTACTGCCGGAAAGGGGCAAGGGAGGAGCAGCCTCGGGGAGCCGCGGAGGGACGCCGGCGGCCGGAGGGAGCGGCGGGGCGAGCTGGAGCGGGGTCGGCGGCGGACGTCGAGGGGAGCGGTCGGGGCGGCGGACTCCGGCCAGGGGCGGCGACGTGCTAGGAGGTGAGCGGAGGACGCGGCGGTTCGTCCACGAGGCGGAGGCAGACCGGGCGGTGGCGAGCATGCGGCGGCGGGGTCTCAGCGTGGCGGTCGGCGCGCGAGGAGGACGTGCGGCGGCGCGGACGGAGGAGGTGGAGCCGCGAGAGGCGCGTCGGAGGCCGAGGCTGCGGAGGAGAGACGCGGGCGGTGATGGCTCGAGCCGGGCGCCGCTTGGGAGAGGGGCTCGCCATGGCGACGGAGGCGGGCGGCAGGGGAACTGCAGGCGGCGGCGGCTGAAGCTTGCGGCAGCGGGCGGAAGCGGGCGGCTGGGCAGGCTTGGGCAGGGCGGAGGCGGAGAGTGCTCTGGGGTGAAGGGACGCCGCGCCCGCCGGAGCTGTGGGAGACAGAGGCGGGGAGCCAGGGAGAGGGAGAGGAGCACGGGGAAGAGGGAGAAGATAGGGTGAGGGCGAGCGGTGGGGGTGGGTCCCGCGGCGGGGCCCGCGTGGCAGGGACATGGGGTGGACAAGGCAGGCGGGATGTGCTGGGGGAGTGTGCGTCGCGTGTGAGAGAGTGGGGCCAGGTGGGATGGGTGAGAGAGGACAGGGAGAGAGGGGGGTTGGGGGATTGGCCAAGTGGCAGGTTTTGATTGGGTGAGGGAGAGGGGAAGATGAGGTGGCGGCATGCTAGTGGAGGGGGTGAGGTGGAAAGGGGGGGCTGGGTAGAATAGTTGGTGACTTTAGGATTAAGGGGTGGGACTGTTGGACCGATTTGCTGTATACGGGGGTGGTCGTTCGGGTCGGGTTGGCCCGTTCGACTGCCCCTACTAAAATAAATATAATTTTTATTTGTTTTGAATAACACCATTTGCAAACTGAACGCAACACAAAAATATTCCGGCGACCCGGGTTTGAATTTGAAAACAAGGTAGGGCGTTTGGAAAACAAATCGGGTTTTGCGAAATACTTTTTGACGAACAACACATGATGATGACGATGCAATGCACAAATTCAACGCGATTTTCTAGTAGTGGTTTTGCGGGATGCCACACTCACCGAGTTCGCCGAAGCTTTCTGATGCTCGACGTGCTCTTTGTTGGCCAAGGGGCGCACGGGGTCGATGAGAATTGCTCGTCGGAGTTGAGCCGTGCCTCGGGTGCGGTCAGTCATCGGCGAGGCGGTTGCAGGCCACGCGCGAGTGATTGGCGAGCACCTGGAGATGCAGAAGACACAGACTAATCAAACGGCATGATTCACTGATCAAGGCACGCACGGAGTCGAGTGCTAGAGCTCACCGGAGTTTGGGTTTATCGTCGGTGGCGCACAGACATGGTCAGAGTCGAGGCTGCAGGTCACCCACGGGCGAGTTGAGGCCACAGAGCGGTGCTCCAGAGTCTGGCGAACTTGCCTGCTTGCTCGGGGAGTCAAGGCGTCAAGGTCTGCGAATTTGCGAGAACCTCGTCGGAGGCAACGGCGGTGCGAAGAGATACTGAACACTGGTGGCTCGGGAAGCGGGTTTGAGGAAATGAAAGAGGAGAGGAGGTGATTTAGCGCGTGGTCGCGGGGATTAATCGTCGAGCATTTACTGCGTAATTTACTCGAGGAGTTAACAGAGAAACGGCCGGGAGGCGCGGTCCTCGTGGGTGGAGAAGATGGTGAGGTGGCGGTGGGCGGCGTCGAGTGGCGAGAGTGGGAATAGGGTCCACCAAGTCGGTGGTGCGGGTTTCTTATGTGGTGAAGAAAAAAAGCGGTTCGGGGCGAGGGTGAGGTGGGTCATAATTGGCACCGGGCAGTCTGTTTCCATATTTTTTTCCTTCTGAATTCTTTTTCCTTTTCTATTTCTATTTTTCTGTTTTGAATTTGAATCAATTATTCATTCACTCAAACCCTTCAAACAATTCAAACTTATAATGAGTTTTTGGTTCTGTTTATCAACATAAACCAAACCCCAAAAATAAAATAATATTTTTATTCTTTTTAGGACCATTCATTATTAAATCAACTAGGATTTATTTTATTTAAGATATTTATTTTGAAATCTAAAATAAAGCCAAAACACTTCAGTAGGTTTTAATTAAGAAAATAAAATACTTAGAAAACTTATTTAAAATAATTTAATAAGTTTTGATGTTTTAATTAAAATGGTAAAACCTTTTATTTACATAAAATTTGGATATTATTTCCTTATTATTTTATTTAAATAAACCTTTACTATTTTTAATCAAAACAAAACATTTTATTTTAAATACTTGGCCAAGGTTTAATTTGGCTCTGTAAAATAATCTTTATTTATAAATCCACTTTTTCTTTTGAAAGCCAAAACCTTTTATTTAAAAGATCCAAAATAGTAATCTAAATATTTTGAAGTTTATTGTTTATTTAACTTTTTAAATCCCTTTAGGATTTCATTTGATCCAAATAGGTTTTGAAAGTTTCCAAATGGATTCAAAAAGTTTCTTCTGGCCTTGAAAATCAAACAAATTTTTATTTTATTCATTTGTTTTCACATTACAAGATTTGGAAAATCTTGGGATGTGACACAATGGTGGACAACGAAGTGTCAATCATATCATTCATATGACTCATGCTTAATCTTTCGGTTCATGTGTTCCGAGGCCATGTCTGTACATGCTAGGTCGTGAAGTCAAACCCAAGTATTTCCGCGTGTGCAAAACTGGCCTGCACCCGTTGTATGTGAACGTAGAGTTTATAGCACCCGATCATCATGTGATGCTTGAACAAGACGAACTTTCGCAACAGTGGATACATGGGGAGAACACGGTTTTATCTTGATCTTTAAGTGAGGAATCATCTTATAATGCCACCGTCGCGATCTAAGCATAATAAGATTCATAAAAGGATAAATATCACATGCATATAATTTTATGTGCATGGTATAGCCAATCTTCGCGCAATGATCTCCATCTTGTGCATGTCAGCATGATCTCCATCACTCCACCATGATTGCCTCCACCACGAATAGCAACTACAACTATTGCTAACTACTTAGCGATAAAGTAAAGCTATTACATGGCGTATAAGAAGTTGACACACAGGTCATACACAATTATAAAGACAACCATATGGCTCCTGTCGGTTGTGTACTCATCGACATGCAAGTCGTGAAACATTACAAAACATGATCATCGCATACAACATACACATCACATCTTGGGCCATACCATATCACAGAAAACACTCCCTGCAAAAACAAGTTAGACGCCTCTACTTTGTTGTTGCATGTTTTATGTGGCTTATGGGAGTAGCAAGCTAAGAACGATTCTTACCTACGGAAAGCCACAACGGTGATATTATGGTTGCGAAACTCCGGTGTAAATCCCATGACAACTATAGTGAGAGAAACTGACATCCACCAGCCGCATGTGTGGAACAAGCCACATGTCAAGTGCGGAGCCGGTCTCGTGAACGAGGTCGCGTAAGGTTGGACTGGACCGCTTCAATCTCACTATCCCGCATCATAAGAAGTACACAAACAAGAGGCTTGTAACAGAAAACATCAATGCCCACAACAAGCATGTTGCGTTCTACTCGTGAAACACATCTACGCATAGATCTAGCTCTGATACCACTGAAGGGTTTCGCAGCATAGTAAATCAAAAAAATTCTACGGATGCGAATGGGAAAGCCAAGATCTAATCTAGGAGATGCAAACAATGAGGGGGGAATATATGAGATCTTCATACCCTTGAAGATTCGCACAGCGGAACGTTCGATGGAACGTGGGTGATGTAGTCGTACTCGCTTCTCCTCCTCGCGATCTGATCCGATCTAACACCGCAAGTGGCGATGCCTCCGAGAGATGCACACGTGCGGCACCTCGACATATCCTCCTTCCTCGGTCCAGCAAGTAGGGTGGAGATATGGATTGGATCTACAACGCGACGGCGCGATGCAAGCGGTGGAGAGTTTCTGCGGCAGGGCTTCGCCTACGCGCAGTCGGGAGGGAGAGAGAGGAGGGGCAGCAGGGTGGCTAGGGTTGAGGAGGAGGTGTGGGGAGGGTGCGCCCCCAGCCCTCTTTATATAGAGGGGTGGGCGGCTGGCCCTTGCCCCTCCCCCAAGCCCTAGGCCGGCGGCCAAAGGAGGGAGGAGTGGGGGGCAAGTTTCCCCCCTTTCTAGAAGCTCCCCTAGGGTTTCCCTAGGGTTTGGCCGGCTGGGCCCTATGGGGCCTTGTGCCCCTGGCCCAATGCGGACAGGGCACTCCCTCATAGGCCCATGCCCCCTCCCGACAAGTGGGGCCACGTTGGTCCCACTCCAGAAAGTTCTAGAAGCTTTCGGTACAATACTGATTAACCCGAAACAATTCCGAACTCCAAAAACTGCATTGCCTTATATGAATCTTATTCTCCGAACCATTCCAGAAACTTTCGTGATGTCCTAGCGTCATAAATCAATTATCCAATCTATCCTAGCGTCTAGACACGGTAAGTGTGTGACCCTTCGGGTTCGAGAATATGCAGACATGATCTTCTATCAATAATCAACAACGAGGTCTAGAAACCCATATTGACTCCCACACATTCATCGATGATCATATCGGATGAACCACGATGCCAGGATTCAATCAATCCCATATATATATTCCCTTCGTCTCGCGATATTTTACTTGCCTGAGATTCGATCTGTAGGGTTACGTAGCATGGAAAACAAAAAATTTCTACCGCATACAAACAAACAAGCCAAGATCTATCTACTAGATTGTAGCAATGAGTCGATGGAATAACTCACCCTCGAAGATTCCAAAGTGTTTAACGAGAGCGGATTCTCGTGGGTGATGTAGTCGTACTCTTGCCGATCTCAAGATCGCGTAGACGATCCTTCCGGCGCTGTGTTCCGGCAGCGCTTCCGAAGTCGGTCACACGTTCGGTACTCGACGAAGACCTTCCTCTCCCTTTTTCCAGCAGGCAGCGGAGGTTGTAGCACTCTCCTCGCGATTCCGGCAACACAACGGGGTGGTACCGAAAGTAGAGTGGAGATCTCGCAGGGCTTCGCCTAAAGCCGGAGCGAGTATGGTGGACTATGAGAGAGCTCCTCGGCGATCTAGGGTTTAGACACACCAAGGAGGAGGCTTGGCCGGCGGCTAGGGTTAGCTAGGCGACGGCGGCGGCTTGCCCTAGGGCGGCGGCGGCTGTAGGAGGGCCGGCGGCTTAGGGATAGGGTTTGCGGGTGGAGGTGTTGGGTGCTAGGAGGGGCAGCCATGCCCCTCCTTATATAGGTGGAGGGGCCGCGCCAGGGGAGGGGAGTCCCTCCCCAACTCGGTTTCCCAAGGGGGCCGGCGGTGGAGGGGAGGAACTCCTCCCCAACTCGGTTTCCACCTTCCCCTCCACTTCCCAAAATAGCCGTTTGACTTTTCAAATTGGCGTTTGACTTTTCAAACTAGGATTTGATTAAACCCTTTATTTTGTTAAGTGATGACACCTAGTACATGATGCAATCATTCCAACTTGGTATGACACATTCATGTACCCTTCCCCTTCGGAGTGCCGGACATTCTGGAACCTTCTAGAACATTCTCGATGAAAACACCGGAACCATTCTCCAAACCCGAAACATGACTTTCCTTATATGAATCTTATTCTCCGGACCATTCCGGATCTCCTCGTGATATCCCGGATCCCATCCGAGACTCCGAACAACATTCGGTCTCTTACTCATCATTCCATAACTACTCAAACAATGTCGAATCCTTAAGTGTGTCTCCCTACAGTTCGTGAATTATGCGGACATGATCGAGACACTTCTCCGAATAATAACCAATAGAGGAATCTGGAAATTCATATGGCTCCCACATATTTCTACGATTACTTTGCGATCGAATGAACCATTTACATACAATACCAATTTCCTTTTGTCTCACGATAGTTTACTTATCCCAGGTTATGATCGTCCGTATCTCTGCATACCTAGTTCAACCTCGTTACTGATAAGTACTCTTTTATCGTTCCCGTGATATGTGATACCTTGTGAGCCAGTCACATGCTTGCAAGCTAATTGGATGACATTTCACCGAGAGGGCCCAGAGTATATCTATCTGTCATATGGATGGACAAATCCCACTCTTGATCCATGTGTCTCAACCAATACTTTCTGAATACTCAATGCCACCTTTATAGCCACCCAGTTACGGTGTGGTGTTTGATGTCATCAAAGCATCCTTCCGGTGAAGGTGATATGCATGATCTCATGGTCGAAGGAATTAGGTTACTATGTATCAGAAAGCATATAGCAATTGAACTATTAAAATGACTTGATCTTTATGCTATGCTTTTCAATAGGAGTATGTCCACCATATCATTCTCCTAACGATATGATCTTGTTGTTAATAACATCTCAATGTTCATGATAGGGAAACCACAATCATTTATTAACCAACAAGATAGTAATATATAAAGGCTTTACTAGGGACTTCAATTTAAGTTTAAATCACACAAGTATTAATGTTTCCTTGTTAACACTATTATAGCATGAATGTAAACATTTATCATAAACACAAAGATATAATAATAACTACATTTATTATTGCCTCTAGGGCATATCTCCAACAGTCTCCCACTTGCACTAGAGTCATCTAATCTAGATTACATGGTAATATACCGAACACCCATGGCAGTTTGGTGCTGGTCATGTTTTGCCCTCGGGAGAGGTTTAGTCAATGGATCCGCCACATTCAGATCTGTGTGTACTTTGAAAATCTTTATGTACCCATATGGGACATGTTCTCGAATAGCGTGAAAACGTAGCTTGATGTGCTTCAGCTTCTTGTGTGACCTTGGTTCTTGCGCATTGGCTATGGCGCCCATGTTATCACAGTAGATAGACATTGGGTCCACCGCACTAGGAACCACACCCAGCTCTGTAATGAACTCTTTCATCCATATCGCTTCTTGTGAAGCCTCCGAAGCAGCCATGTATTTCGATTCAGTTGAAGATCTCGCCACAACGCTTTGCTTTGCACTCCTCCAGCTAACTGCTGCACCATTCAAAGTAAATACGTATCCAGATTGTGATTTAGAATCATCCGGATCGGTGTTCCAACTAGCATCGGTGTAACCATTAACAACGAGCTGTTCATCACCTCCATAAGAACCATATCCTTAGTTCTTCTCAAGTACTTAAGGATGTTTTGATCATTGTCGATGATCCACTCCTGGATCACTTTGATATCTGCTAGTTAAACTAACAACATATGCAATGTCGGGTCTAGTACATAGCATGGCATACATTAGAGATCCTATGGCTGAGCCATAGGGAGTCTTACTCATCCTTTCTCTATCTTCTGCCGTTGTCGGACTTAGAGTTTTACTCAAGGTTGTATTGGGCAACATGGGCAAGAACCCTTTCTTGCTATCTTCCATTCCAAACCTCTTTAGAACTTTGTCCAAATATGTACTTTGTGACAATGATATTAGGCGTCTCGATCTATCTCTATAAATCTTTATGCCTAATATGTAAGCTGCTTCGCCAAGATCCTTCATTGAAAAACTATTATTCAAATATTCCTTGACACTATTAAGAAGGTCTACATCATTCCTAATCAACAATATGTCATCTACATATAGTATTAAGAATGCTACAGAGCTCCCACTCACTTTCTTGTAAATACAAGCTTCTCCATAAGTTTGTATAAAACCAAAACTTTTGATCACCTTATCAAAATGTTGATTCCAACTTCGGGATGCTTGCTTCAATCCATAGATGGACCGTTGAAGTTTTCATACCTTGTTAGCATCTTTAGGATCGACAAAACCTTTGGGTTGCATCATATACAACTCTTCATCAATGTCTCCATTGAGGAATGCTGTTTTGACATCCATCTGCCATATCTCATAATCATAATATGCATCGATTGCTAACATAATCCTCACAGACTTTAGCTTCGCTACTGGTGAGAAAGTCTCATCGTAGTCAACTCCTTGAATTTGTCGAAACCCTTTTGCGACAAGTCGAGCTTTATAGACAGTAACATTACCATCAGCATCTATTTTCTTCTTAAAAATCCATCTGTGCTCGATAGCCTTCCGGCCATCCGGTAAGTCCACCAAAGTCCATACTTGGTTTTCGTACATGGATCCAATCTCGGATTTCATGGCTTCTTGCCATTTATTGGAATCTGGGCTCATCATCGCTTCCTCATATGTCGCAGGGTCATCGGTGTTGTCCACCAACATGACACTCATAACGGGATCATACCAATTTGGAGTGGTACGAGTTCTCGTTGACCTGCGAGGCTCTGTAGCAACTACAACCAAAGTTTCATGATCATCATCATTAGCTTACTCTCTTATTGGTGCAGGCGTCACAGGAACTACTTCCGGTGTTGCGCTACTTGCAAGTTCGAGAGAAGGTTCGATAACCTCGTCGAGTTCTACTTTCCTTCCAGTAACTTCTTTCGAGAGAAATTCCTTCTCTAGAAAGGATCCATTCCTGGCAACGAAGATTTTGCCCTCAGATCTATGATAGAAGGTATACCCAATAGTTTCCTTCGGGTATCCTATGAAGACGCATTTTTCCGCTTTGGGTTCAAGCTTGTCCGGCTGTAACTTCTTTACATAGGCTTCGCAACCCCAAACTTTAAGGAACGGCAATTTAGGTTTCTTCCCAAACCATAATTCATACGGTGTCGTTTCAACGGATTTAGATGGTGCCCTATTTAAAGTGAACGCGGCTGTTTCTAATGCATAACCCCAAAATGATAGCGATAAATCTGTAAGTGACATCATAGAACGAACCATATCTAAGAGAGTTCGATTACGACGTTCGGACACACCATTACGCTGTGGTGTAACCGGCGGTGTCAATTGTGAAAGTATTCCGCATTTATTCAAATGCTCGCCAAACTTGTAACTTAGATATTCACCTCCACGATCAGAACGTAGAAATTTAATCTTCTTGTTACATTGATTCTCAACCTCACTTTGAAATTCCTTAAACTTCTCGAAAGTTTCGGACTTATGTTTCATGAAATAGATATACCCATATCTACTCAAGTCATCCGTGAAGGTAAGAACATAACGATAACCACACGATGCTACACTCATTGGACCACACACATCGGTATGTATGATTTCCAATAAGTCCGTAGCTCGCTCCATCATACCAGAAAATGGAGTCTTAGTCATTTTACCCATCAGACATGCTTCGCATCTTTCAAGTGATTCAAAATCAAGTGATTCAAGATGTCCATCGGAATGGAGTTTCTTCATACGCTTCACTCCAATGTGACCAAGACGACAGTGCCACATATAGGTCGAGTTATCGCTCGATTTCAAACATTTAGCCTCAATGTTATTAATATCTGTATTTCCACTATCGAGATTCAATAAGAATAGACCATCTATCAAAGGTGCATGTTCATAAAACATATTACTCATATAAATCGAACAACCATTATTCTTGGACTTAAACAAGTAACCGTCTCGCAATAAACAAGATCCCGATATAATGTTCATGCTTAACGCAGGCACCAAATAACAATTATTTAAGTATAAAACTAATCCCGGTGGTAGATGAATGTTACACCCCTCCTTTATAAAGGAAAGGATCCCTGTGATTGCAATGCTAGTCCCTGGATCAATGCTAGCATCCACAGTTTAAGATGAAGTACACAGATACAAAGGTCGTTTATTACATTCATTCCAGAGATAAAACATAGTATTTTACAACTCATGGCCATAGGCCTAATACAAGAGTTTTAAGGAATAAGCAAATAAACACAAGTCTTCATCTTCATGTGCCACAGGCAAGCATGTTGAGTGTAGACTCATGACTCCTAATCATCATCGGAGTAACCTGCAACATCACAAGTTACAGCCACAGAGGGTCAATACTTTGGAATAGTATTGGCAAGTGATACCTTAGTATATTTTAAGTGGACTATATTACTATATGCATTTTAGCTAAGTGTAGCTTGGCTTGCTTTGCTTAAAAATAGGTTTTACCTATTAGTTGAAATCACTAAGTTTTTCTTTGTCAAAACAATTCCCAAGGAACCACCAATAGACATTGGGGTCCTTCACCCTTGTTCACCCATAAATTTTTACTTAGAAGTTGGAGTGATGAGATTCTTGTAGCTTCCATGTCTTGATGCTCAAAAGTGTCCATTTCCTTGGACTAGGCTAAGTACTTAGGTTTTTCCATCTGCAGAGGTTGTGCACTTTCCCCACCAGACTTGGTTTCCCAAGACAGGACCTTTCAGAAGCCTTTCCTTAGTCAAATGGACGCGCTCCATCCTATCATCCCATCTACCACAAACTGTCCAAATGACTAAGTTCTAGCAACCTATATGATCAAGGCAGAGCCCATATTGCCAAGTGGTTGCACTGTAAGCTTTCTCAACACTTGGCCTCCAAATCCCTTTGTGCCTGGGTGGCTTACCACAAGTGAGATACACAACCCAAGTCCATGGCCTTGTGTAACCACTCAACATAACCCATTCTTCCATTCCACCCAGGAGGTTCATTTGACTTAGTGGTTTTATTAGGAAAGTATAAGTCTCATGACTTAGAAATATTTTCTTCATAGTAAGTGTAGTTTTTCACCAACCCTTGTTTTCTATATAGCTAGGCTAAGCAAGGCATGGCAACTTATCTTAGGGAAAATTTCCTTAGCAATTCTACTAGACTACATAGGATTTCCCAATTTTTGCATTAGACAAAATAGCATGCAATACTATAGCAAAATATCTAATGCTAGTACAAAACATAGGATAAAAATATTCATGAAAATATCACTTGCCTTGTTAGTGGGGAGAGTAGCACTCTTCACAATCACAATCACTAGCAAAATCTACAAGAAAAATTATAGCATTCAATTTCACACAATTTATTCAATCAAAAAATAATATGAATGCATGCATGCAAGTATTTTACTAAGTGGTGATTTTGGAATTTTCCCAAGCATGTGCATGATACTAAAACATAACAGGACACAAAATTTGCCCTATTAAAACTTATTTAACATTAAAACTAATTACCAAAATAAAACTATACTCAAAATATATTTAAACAAGATTCCACAAATAAAGTCATTTTAATGGTTACTATTTGTTAAACCAATTGGAAATTCAGAAAGGTCTTTTTTCACTGAATCCAACGGTATAAAATTTGTAAAAATCTAACGTGGCATTCAAAAGTTATAGCAGTTTGAAGTTTGGATCAAAATCTGGTTTTAAATTCTGTTTTTGATTTAAATCCTGCCACGCGTCACAACCTTACTGGTGCGTACCGCTTCGCGCGGATCGCGCTCTGTGGACCGCACGATCTAAGTGGGATCTGGCGGCTCAGATGCGCGCTTACCCTTTCGTTTAAGGTTCTATCCTAGCCCTACGATGCAGATCCAACGGTCCAAATAGACAAGCCAGAAACGGGCGGCGCTGGCGGTGCTAACTGGCGGCGGCGCGTCTGACTACGGCGGCGTCGGCGTTCTACATCGTCCGCGAGGAGGAGAGGGGTCTTACTAGGTTCGCCGTAGGCTGCTGAAGCTCGAGGTGGTACTGGCTTGCGGAGGGGCGTGCTGGTACGGCTTCAGGAGCTCGTCGGAGTAACGGCGCTTGGTCGCTTGTGACGTGCCGAGGTTTGGCGTCGCCCTAACACGAGCCAGAGGCATCAGGATTTGCGCAAAACGCAGGCGAACAAACTCGCGTGAAAGAGGGGGCATGTAGGGTTCCCAACCTAATAAGGTAGAGTCCTCCTGTGTTTTACAATGCTAGTCCCTGGATCAATAGCTAGCATCCACAGTTAAGATGTAATATCAAGAAACAAAGGTCATAATATAACTTTATAACCAGGAATAACATAAGTTTATTACATCAATCATAGCTCATTTGGCTATTACATTACATTGCAATGAATAACTATGGTCAAGTGGTCCTTCATCTTCAAAGTGCCACAGGCAGATGTTGGTTGTAGACTTTGTAATCCTAAACAATCAATCTTCACTAAAATCAATCAAACCTGCAACATACAAGTTACAGCCACAAAGGGTCAATACATTTGAATTGTATTGGCAAGTGATACTATGGTAGTATAGTGGATTCTATCATCTAAATGCATTTGGCTAAGTGGAGTTGAGGCTTGCATTGCTCAAAATAGATTTTTCTTATCATTTTGAAAATACTAAGTTTTTGCTTGACAAAATCATTTCCCTCAATAAAAGATTTCAAGATCCTTGTACCAAGCCATCTCTCCATCAATGATTGAAGAATTCAGACAACCCTTATTCAAACCACAAGATTTTAATTTAGAAATTTGAATGATGAGATTCTTGATTGCTTCCATGTCTTGATGCTCAAATTGTCCTTTACCAGGGACATGGCTAAGTACTTAGATTTTACACTCTGCGGAGGTGGTGCACTTTCCCCACAAGACTTGGTTTCCCAAGACAAGATCTTTCAGAAGCTTTCCCTTAGACCAAAATGGACGCGTTCCATCCTATCAAACACTACCACCCACTGTCCATATGGCTAAGTTCCTGCAACCTATGTGATCATGGCAGAGCCCATATTGCCAAGTGGTTGCACTTGAAGCTTCTTAACATTTGACATCTCAAATCCCTTTGTTTCCTGGGTGGCATACCACAAGTGAGATACACAATCCAAGCCCATGGCATTTTGAACCACTCAACCATTCTCCACCAAGCAAGCCCATTCCACCCAGGGGATTCATTAACTTAGTTGTTTTATTAAACAAAAACATAAGTCCTCAGACTTAGAATATTTTTGTATAGTGTGAATATATATATTCCACCCATGTTTTCTATTAGCTAGGCTAAGCTTAGTAGTAGTAGGAATCTCTAACTTAGGAAAATCCTACTAAGGATTCATCTACTAGGTTTTCTTATAGCAAGGTCTATACTTAGAAAAATCCATGCAAGTTTTACTTAGCAAAATCACTAATGCATAGTAAAAGTAATGGGACAAAAAGTATGAAGCATCACTTGCCTTTTTGGTAGGGAATGGTGGTTCACTCCTTGATCTTTCTAGTCTCACACTTCACTACAAGTCAAACAAGCAAACACTAATTCAATTTACATTCCAAACCAATAATCACTAAAACAACTTCACACACACAAGACAATGGAAACCAATTCATGCATGAGAGCATGCACAAGATAGTTTTATTTTGCAAAGGGTCTCTATGGGGTTTCTAAACTTTGTAAGATCCAATTTGGTCATTTACCAAAGTGTCAAAGTCATTAACAAGAGGGTTTTGTCTAAAAACTATTTTTAATTCCATTCATCATTTTATGTGGTGAAAAATGTTTTTATTAAGGCAAAAACTCTTAAGTTGTTCACCAAATGAGTTGCTTTTGCAAAACTTGGTGTTTTGGGTCAGTAGGGTTGGTCTAAACCATTTTTCTCCAAAGTTCTTTACTCAAAATCATTTCCATAAACAATCCATTATTTTTATTTGGCTAGAAATTGGCTAAGTCAAATAATTCAACCTAAATTTCACCAAAATCATTTTTAACACCAAAGGTTGGTTCCTAAGGTCAGTAAGGTCACAACAATCCATTTTGCAAAAGTTTTAATCCAAAAATCATTTTAAAACAATTTTTATACTCTAAACAAGCATACATAAGTTTCTGCAAATTCAAACAGGATAACAGATACTATTTGCTAAACTAAGGGCATGGTTGGCTAGGGCTTGTTCTCCTGAATTCATTGATATAAAATTTGCAAAATTTGGACGTGTGGTTTGAAAGTTATAGGGTTTTCAAAACTGCATCAAATTCTGATTCAAATCTTGTTTTAAATAAACCGCGACACGCGTCCTAATATCATTCGGTACCGCTTCGCCGGATCGCAGTGGCAGCCGTTGGATCCATCAGATCGTGCGGCACAGTTCGCTTGATACCCTTCGCTCACTTTCTTTCCTAGCCGCTGGATGACGATCTAACGGTTCACAGGAAGTTTGACCAATAGCTGGCGGCGCATACAAGGGCGGCTCAAGGCGAAGTTTGCCGGCGATACAGGAAGCTAGGGAAGGTGGGGAGATGCTCACAGTGATCGCCGTGGAATGCTGGTGCTCAACGTGGTCGTGATAGTCCAAGGGGTGCTCGGGTGGACGGCAATCGCTCGCCGGAGATGAGCTGAACTTCGGGCGATTCAGGAGGTCGTTGTGGGCGAGGATAGGAAGCGCCCTAAGACCAGTAGATGGTACCGTTAGGTTCGTAAGAGGGAGGCGAGTATGTGTGCATCATAGGGGGGTGAAGAGGGAGTCTGATCTCACCAGTAGATGCCGCCGGAGTTGGAGAAGGAGGTGGCGTCTTGATGTCGCCGGACGACGCCCCGGGCGGCGCGAAAAGGCCATCACACCGGGAGGTACGCTGCTGTCCGGGCGAGCACGCTTGTGTGCTCCCTGGGTAGTGGGGTTGTCGGGTTCAGCCGGAATTTGAGTAGGACCTCGCCGGAGTTGGTGAGGTTGCAGTGGTCAATTGGAGTAGCCCTGGGGCGGAGAGGAACTGGAACCAGAGGGGAAACGGAGAGGAGGGACTGGCGATTTAACACGCGTGATCACTACAGGTTTTACTCGTGGCATCAAGGCGAATTAAGCCGAGGAATCAATGGCAGGGCGGGGGAGAACGGTCGAGGCGGGTGAGAAAGATGAATAGGAGGAGTGGGGCCGGTCGGTCAGGGGGAAAACGTTTCAAGTGGGGTCCTCTGGTCAGCGTCTGTGCGGGTTGATTATGCGGTGAGGAAAAAAAAATGGTTCGGGCGTGGGAACAGGTGGGCTACTGATGGGCTTCGTGGGCTGCTGGGTTGGGTTGGTTTACTTTTATTTTTTTCTGTTTGCTTTGTTTTTTTCTATTTTCTATTTACTGATTTGGATTTCAAACAACAATTCAATCAATCCAAATAAATTCATACAAACACCATATTTCAATTCTTTGAACTTGGTTCTGTTTATCAACATAAACCAACATTCCAAAATAAATAATATTTTTATTCCTTTTAGGATCTATTTAATATAAAATAGACCATAGTTATTTAATCAAATATGATATGATTTATTTAATAAATCTCCATTTAAATTCCAAAATATTTTTTCCAAATCAAATCAGTAGGTATTATTTGGAAATAAAGAATACTTGAAATACTTGTTTAAAATAAAATAACATTTTATTATAGGGCCCATTAATAATTAAATAAAATGGGCCTTAGTTATTAATTCAAATAGGATTTATTTTATTGAGATATTTATTTTGAAATCTAAAATAAAGCCAAAACACTTTAGTAGGTTTTATTAGAGAGTATAAAATACTTGAAAAACCTATTTAAAATAATTTAATAAGTTTTGATGTTTAATTAAAATAGTAAAACCTTTTATTTGAATAAAATTTGATGTTAATTTCTTATTATTTTATTTTAAATAAACCTTTGTTATTTTTATTCAAAACTAAATGTGTTAATTTCCCAAAGCTTGGCCAAGGATTAATTTGGCTTTATAAAATAATTCTTATTTATAAATCCATCTTTTCTTTTGAATACCAAATCCTTATATTAAAAGATCTAAAATAGTATTTCCAAAATATTTTATTTTCCTTTGTTAATTGTTTTATGTTTTTTTAATCCTTTTGAGATTTAATTGTTCAAATTAGGTTTGAAGATTCCTATTGGAATTCAAAAAGTTTCTTCTGGCTCTGAAAATCAAACAAAGTTTTATTTTATTCATTTATTTTCACATTACAAGATTTGGAAAATCTTGGGATGTGACAGGGCAAGGGGCGCTCGGGTTTTACCTGAATTGGTCGCCGGAGTCAAGCGGCGGCGCAGGTGGTTTCGGTCGTGGACGGAGACGACGACCTGGGTCACGAGCAGGCAAAAGAAATGTGTCAGCGGGTGCGTAAGAACATGCTGAGCATCCTTGTTTGATCGAGAGAGAAGGGGGCGGTCAAGGCTCACCGGAATCGGCCACCGGAGTCGTCGGTACTGCGGCGGTTCTGAGCGAGTCGTGGGCAGCCTGGTGGCGCGAGCGTGAGATTGACTGGGGAAAATGATCGTGGGGAGGTGGGGATCTTATAGCCGGTGCCTCGACAGGAAACGCCTGCGTTTAATTGCCCAATTAAGCCGCGCCATCACCGGCAGTCACTGCAGCTGCGACGTGGTCGCGGGCGAGGTTTGGGGAAGACGATGACAGCGTGGACAGGGCCCGCTTGTCAGCGACGTGTGAAAGATGGGGGTGGGGTCTGTTCGTCAGTGACTGGCTGTGTGCGTTCGCGCGTGAGAGGAGGAAAGAAATTCCCCGGGTGGGCTAGTTGGGCTCGTTTCTCTGCTGGGCCAATTTCCTGGCGCTCGGCCCTTTTCCATTGTTTAGTTCTTTTTCTTTTCTAATTCGATTTTCTGGTTATGTTTTCAAATGGTTTCAAACACAATTTGAATTCAAATCTTTCTGAGGTTTTGCAAGGTGACTTGGTCTCAGAATTGAGTCAAAACTTGTGGGGCTTCCTTGCAAAGGTTTGGTCAGACTTAGATTTCAAATAAACAGAGACTATGCATCATTTTGCAAATGTTTGAAATAGAGGTTTTGGAATTTATTTCTAATTTTAATATTTTGGTTAAACTTTTATACTCAATCTTTCCCATAGTGGGGCAAGCAAACAAGTTCTATATCATTCAAGTTTCAAAAGGTGATGGCCTAATGAGTGAAATTTACTCACATGAAATCATAGCACAAGTTTCTGTTTTTGAGAAGAACCCTAAATGATGATGAATGCTTAGATGATATGAATGAGTTTTGGAATATGAATTTGGGGATGTTACAAATCTAACCCCCTTAAGATGAATCTGGCCCTCGAGATTCGTATTGGCTAGCAAATAGGTGAGGGTGGTCTTTCCGAAGATCCTCTTCTCTTTCCCATGTTGCTTCCTCTTCGGAGTGATGATTCCATTGTACCTTGCAAAACTTGATAGTTTTAGTCCTTGTAACTCTTTCTGCGGTCTCAAGAATCTTGACGGGCTTTTCCTCATAGGTGAGATCACTTTCTAGTTGGACTTCTTCCAAAGGTATGGTATCCTTCAGAGAAGTTTCCTCCATTTCTGGGTGACATTTCTTAAGCTGACTCACATGAAACACATTATGGACAGCTGATAGAGATTCTGGCAATTCAACTTCATATGCAACTTCTCCCTTGCGACTTAGAATCTTGAATGGACCAACATATCTTGGTGCCAACTTTCCTTTGACTCCAAATCTTTTCACTCCACGGAGTGGTGATACCCTGAGATAAGCTCTATCCCCAACTTCATAGGTGACTTCTCTACGCTTAGAGTCTGCGTAACTTTTCTGTCGGGACTGTGCTACCTTCAACCTGTCCTTAACCAATTTGACCTTCTCTTCGGCGTCTTTGATAAGATCAGGTCCAAATAAACTTCTCTCTCCCACACCATTCCATAGTAATGGGGTGGTACATTTCCTTCCGTAGAATAACTCAAATGGTGCCATTCCAATACTAGCTTGATGACTATTGTTGTAAGAGAACTCTGCGTAAGGAAAGCTTTCATCCCAAGTTGCTCCATAGTCTAAAGCACATGCTCTCAACATGTCTTCAAGAATTTGATTAGTCCTTTACGTTTGTCCATCAGTTTGGGGATGAAAGGCAGTACTAAATTCCAACCTCGTTCCCAAAGATTCATGAAGCTGTCTACAAAAGTGAGAAGTGAACTGTGTTCCTCTATCTGACACAATACTCTTTGGCACACCGTGAAGGCATACAATTCTGCTCATGTAAATTTTTGCTAGCTTGGCACTTGTATAAGTTGTCTTCACGGGTATAAAATGAGCCACTTTAGTTAAGCGATCCACTACCACCCATATGGAATCATACCCTGACCAGGTCCTTGGTAATCCGGTAATGAAATCCATACCAATATTTTCCCACTTCCATTCAGGAATAGGCAGTGGTTGAAGCAAACCTGCTGGTTTCTGATGTTCCGCTTTTACTCTGCTACACACATCACACAAAGCAATATGTTCGGAGATGTCCCTTTTGAGATTGTTCCACCAAAATCTTTCTTTCATGTCCATGTACATCTTGGTGTTTCCCGGGTGAATAGAATATGGAGAGTTGTGAGCTTCTTGTAGAATCGGTTTCATAACTCCGGATCTTGTGGAACACAATACGCTTCCCATGCCATAAGGTACCTTGTTCGTCTATATGGAAACTCTTAGCTTTCCCTAGACTTATATTTTCCTTAATCTTTTCAATTTCCTTATCGCCTTCTCGAACTTCTCGGATCTTGTCCAATAAAGTGGGTTGAACATCTAAGGACATGAGATGTCCTTCGGGCACAATCTCTAATCTGAGTTCCTTGAATTGCTTACACAAGTCATCTGGCAATTCCCCTTTGGTAAGGCCATTTACAAACGTCTTACGACTTAGAGCATCGACTACTACATTCGCTTTACCGGGGTGGTATTGCAAACTTAAGTCGTAATCCTTGATAAGTTCTAGCCATCTCCTTTGCCTCATGTTGATTTCTTTCTGGGTGAAGATATACTTCAAGCTCTTATGATCGGTGAACACTTCACACCGCTTACCCAAAAGATAATGTCTCCATGTTTTGAGTGCATGGACGACAGAGGCTAACTCTACATCATGAGTAGGATAGTTTACTTCATGAGTTTTGAGTTGTCTCGAAGCATAGGCTACGACTTTACCATCTTGCATAAGTACGGCACCCAAACCTTGATGAGACGCATCAAAATATACTTGGAAATCTTTTTCCAAATCTGGTAGACATAGAACTGGTGCTGTCACAAGTCTCTTCTTCAACTCTTGGAAGCTGACTTCACAACCTTCAGTCCAAGCAAATTTCTTGTCCTTCTTTAGAAATTCAATCATTGGTTTAGCCACCTTCGAGAAATTTTCAATGAACCTCCTGTAGTAACCAACTAAGCCTAGGAAACTACGAACTTCTTTTACATTCTTGGGAGATTCCCATTCTGTCACGGCTAAAACCTTAGCAGGATCAACTGCTACACCATCCTTTGTCATAACATGACCAAGAAAACCAACTTCCTCTAACCAAAACTCACACTTGCTGAATTTGGCGTAAAGCTTATGCTCTCTTAATTTTTCAAGTATCAAGCGTAAGTGTCTTTCGTGTTCTTCCTTGCTCTTGGAATAGACTAAGATGTCATTGATGAAAACGACCACGAACTTGTCTAGGAATTCCATGAACACTTTGTTCATCATATTCATGAAGTATGCTGGAGCGTTGGTTAAACCAAAAGGCATCACAGTGGACTCATACAATCCATACCTTGTGGTGAACGCTGTCTTAGGTATGTCTTGCTCTCTTATGTTAAGTTGAAAATAGCCTGACCGAAGATCAATCTTCGAGAACATACATGCTCCTTCTAACTGATCAAACAAGTCGTTGATTCTTGGCAAAGGATATTTGTTCTTGATGGTCACCTCGTTGAGAGAACGGTAGTCAATACACAATCTTTGTGTTCTATCCTTCTTCTCCACAAACAATACTGGGGCTCCCCAAGATGAAGAACTTGGTTGAATAAACCCTTTCGCACTGTTCTCCTAGTCGCTTCTTGAGTTCTTTCAGTTCATCAACCGACATTTTAACGGTCTCTTAGCTATTGGTCCGAACACGGTATCAAATCTATCGAAACTCCACATCTCTCTGGTGGCATTCTGGTAATTCTTCCGAAATACATCCGGATACTCACACACAATTGGCACCTTGTCCAAGCTAATCCCTTAAGAGAATTCACTTACTTCCTTTGGGTTCAAAGTTTGACTTGAATTTTATTCTTTTCCTTCGAGTTGTGAGTGCAAGCACGATTGGCGCAATCTAGTACTCCTTCATACTTAGCCATCCAATCCATTCCCAAAATTACGTCTAGTCCTTGGGAATCTAGGATTATCGCCACTTCTGAAACTTATGTTTTCCAAACTCTATGACAAGGTCTCGGCATCCAAGACTTACTATCATGTCTCCACCCGGAGAACTAACTTTTAGGGGACACCCAATGTTTTCAGATGCAAACCCATTTCTATCAACAAATGATTTTGATATGAATGAATGAGATGCACCAGTGTCAAAGAGTACAAATGCTGGAATGGAATTGAGTCTGAACTTACCAGCAACGGCATCAGGCTCCTCATAGACCTCCTCCACATTGATGTGGTTAACCTGTCCTTTCTGGAAAGGATTTGGCTTGTTAGGTCCTTCCACTTTCTTTTCAGGGCACTCATTAGCATAATGCCCCAGCTTCTTGCATTTGAAGCACTCCACTTGACTGATGTCCTTTTTAGCATGCTGACTTCCACTTCCACTACCATTCCCACTGTGGTGGATCTTATGTCCACTCTTGTGGTTCTTATACTTATCATTGTCATGACTGCGATGATGCTTGTTGTCATGACGGTTGTGGTTGTGGTGCTTGTTGAATTTCCCATGCTTATGGGATCCCGAGCTGCCACTGTCATCATAATGAGATCGTTTGTGAGACGATCCCGAGCTGTGCTTGTCGGAGTGTTTCCTCTTCCTACTCTCGACTTGCTTCATTTTACTCTCCAAAATAGCAGCCTTGTCACAAAAAGACTAATAAGTTGGAACATATGCCACAGACAACTATAGGTTCAGCTCATCATTCAAACCCTCCAGAAATTTTTCCTTTCTTTTTGCATCGGTGTCAACCTCATCCGGTGCATAGCGCGCCAGATTGTTGAACTCTTCTATGTACTCAGCCACGCTGCGGTGGCGCTGCTTCAGGTTATGAAACTCCTTCTTTTTCAGACTCATCATTCCTGATGAGATATGAGCAGTGCGAAAGCCATCTTCAAAGATGTCACAAGTCACTTCATCAAAAGGAGTGGTGATTTGGAAGTTGTCCCACCATGTGGCGGCTGGTCCCTCCAACAGATGTGCTGCGAACCTGACTTTTTCAGCATCCGTGCAACCCACGGTCACTAAGTCCTTGTTCACAGAACGTAGCCAGTCATTGGCTACCATGGGATCAGTTGTTCCCGAAAACTTTGCTGGCCTCAGACGCAAAAATCTGGTGAGCATATCAAAACCCGGAGGGTTGTTGTTGTTGTTGTTGTTGTTGTTGTTGGGGTTGTTGTTGTTGTTGTTGTTCTGGTTTTTGATGAATGTTGTCATCATTTGCATAAGCTGTGTTTGCGCATTCATCATTTGTTGCATTTCCGGGGTGATATTGTTGGGGTTGGGGTTTGCGCGACGGGGAGGCATCTGTGGTTTGTTCAAATAGATAAGAATGAGATACCCATAGATGTTTTATGCACAATACATCATAAGCAAACACATAACAAACAATATAAGAATAAAAGTTCAACAACCACATAATAAGCTCATGAAGTAAAACACACAAATGGCAAGCCATCCACATGTCGGATGGTCCAATAATAAGTTCACAATAACAAGTATGAATATAAAAGGTAAACGAGTAGTCAAGTCTACTCGTCAGCATCAATCTCCTCCTCGACGAAGGTAAGACCTATGTTCTCCATCGCGGTCTTGTTCTCCTCAATCGTAGTGGTCAAGGAATCGACCTTGGCCCTGAGAGCCCTCTTCTGGGAGCGAAGCCTCTCAATAACCATCTGTTGCTGCTCAAGCTCGAAGTCCTTGGACTTCAGTTCCTCGGTCATGTCCCGGATTTTCTTGTTCCTATCCTGGACGCGTTTCTCCTGACTCTTGAACTTGCGGTCCTGGGCCTCGAACTTTGTCTCCATTTCTTTGATCACCTCCTCCTGCTATGCGAAAAGCTTGTCCTTCTCGCGTAGCTGTACCTGAAGCTCGTCATTGCCAAGCATGACATTCGTCCTATCCGTGTCCACGTGCCTGAGGAGAGTCTCTAAGTCCTGGAGATAGAGACGTATCGGCTCTGCCGTGTCCCTCGAGTCGTCCTCAAAGTCGATGGAATCTCCATCAACATCACGCCTTCCGAAGATGTGGAAATGAGTGCCCCTAACCTGTCGGGAGTGACGGCCTAACAAGCGTCCTATCAGGTCCTGCATGACTACCTCCATGCCTCTCTCCCTGTCGTCGTGCATCAGCTTGAAGATGATGGCCTCTGTAGTAGGCTCAGTCTGACGTCCTGGCTGGTTCACCTTGAAGCCCCAGAGGTCCTTCCTCTCGAACTTGGTGAGTGGGTACACCGTGATGGTGGGAAGAGGGAGATCGAGCAAAGTGGTAAGCTCAATGATACGGGGTCCGAAACGAGTAACCTGGAACTCCTCAACAGTGCTGATGGCAATAGGCATCTATTTATAAAATTGAAAAGTTAGAACAACACTTATTTAAGATGAATACAAAACAACCATCACATACATAACCATGGAACACAATTTTCACACAAGTCATGCATACATAAATCCATTACATCAAACAAGGTCCAATTTATTTAAGGTATCATTTTGGAAAATAAGGTGATAGATGGTGGTCCACTAACAAAGTGTGCTTATAGGCCTATCTCACTGGATATGGTGGCTATCACAATGTTCCTAGAGGCAATCCACCTATCTTGTTCACATGATTCCATCACTAAGTCTATTATATCTCCCCTTAACTCTTGGTTGGTGTCTTCCAACTCTTGGGTAAGTTCCTTCTCTTTCTCTAAGTCTTTTTGGAGGTTGAGCATTCTGCACTTGACTCTAGCACTTAGTTCTTTGATAGTCCTCCAAGCTGCATCTCTGGCTGAATCAAAGAATGTGGTGTGCATTTTAGTGTTGGTGTACATGCAGAATCCCCTTTCGTTGTGGTTGTCTTCCTTGTTTTTGTACAAGTGAAGTTGCACCCACCAATACTCCACTCCTTCATCCATCATCGGAAATCCCTTGTACACAGATGCACCATGTGCTTCCATTGCCACCATGAGGTCCTTGAGTATATTGGGAAACTCAGTTTCACACTCCAAGGTCATGGTCATGAGTGGTCCTTTCTTCACGGCTTCGTTGATGGAGTTCATCTACAAATGGAGTTGAGAATGAAAGATTAGAAAAGTTTTACGAGAAGAATAGACAAGTGTAGAAGTAGTTGAATATTTTTCCTTAGTGGTTTTCAAATCCTAGGGTCATAATCCTACAGGAAACACAGTGCTCTGATACCATCTGTTAGACCCCTCCTTTATAAAGTAAAGGATCCCTGTGATTGCAATGCTAGTCCCTGGATCAATGCTAGCATCCACAGTTTAAGATGAAGTACACAGATACAAAGGTCGTTTATTACATTCATTCCAGAGATAAAACATAGTCTTTTACAACTCATGGCCATAGGCCTAATACAAGAGTTTTAAGGAATAAGCAAATAAACACAAGTCTTCATCTTCATGTGCCATAGGCAAGCATGTTGAGTGTAGACTCATGACTCCTAATCATCATCGAGTAACTCGCAACATCACAAGTTCTGACCACAGAGGGTCAATACTTTGGAATAGTATTGGCAAGTGATACCTTAGTATATTTTAAGTGGACTATATTACTATATGCATTTTAGCTAAGTGTAGCTTGGCTTGCTTTGCTTAAAAATAGGTTTTACCTATTAGTTGAAATCACTAAGTTTTTCTTTGTCAAAACAATTCCCAAGGAACCACCAATAGACATTGGGGTCCTTCACCCTTGTTCACCCATAAATTTTACTTAGAAGTTGGAGTGATGAGATTCTTGTAGCTTCCATGTCTTGATGCTCATAAGTGTCCATTTCCTTGGACTAGGCTAAGTACTTAGGTTTTTCCATCTGCAGGTTGTGCACTTTCCCCACTGCACTTGGTTTCCCAAGACAGACCTTTGAAGCCTTTCCTTAGTCAAATGGACGCGCTCCATCCTATCATCCCATCTACCACCAACTGTCCAAATGACTAAGTTCTAGCAACCTATATGATCAAGGCAGAGCCCATATTGCCAAGTGGTTGCACTGTAAGCTTTCTCAACACTTGGCCTCCAAATCCCTTTGTGCCTGGGTGGCTTACCACAAGTGATATACACAACCCAAGTCCATGGCCTTGTGTAACCACTCAACATAACCCATTCTTCCATTCCACCCAGGAGGTTCATTTGACTTAGTGGTTTTATTAGGAAAGTATAAGTCTCATGACTTAGAAATATTTTCTTCATAGTAAGCGTAGTTTTTCACCAACCCTTGTTTGCTATATAGCTAGGCTAAGAAAGGCATGGAAACTTATCTTAGGGAAAAATTCCTTAGCAATTCTACTAGACTACATAGGATTTCCCAATTTTTGCATTAGACAAAATAACATGCAATACTATAGCAAAATATCTAATGCTAGTACAAAACATAGGATAAAAATATTCATGAAAATATCACTTGCCTTGGTAGTGGGGAGAGTAGCACTCTTCACAATCACAATCACTAGCAAAATCTACAAGAAAAATTATAGCATTCAATTTCACACAATTTATTCAATCAAAAAATAATATGAATGCATGCATGCAAGTATTTTACTAAGTGGTGATTTTGGAATTTTCCCAAGCATGTGCATGATACTGAAACATAACAGGACACAAAATTTGCCCTATTAAAACTTATTTAACATTAAAACTAATTACCAAAATAAAACTATACTCAAAATAGCTTTAAACAAGATTCCACAAACAAAGTCATTTTAATGGTTACTATTTGTTAAACCAATTGGACATTCAGAAAGGTCTTGTTTCACTGAATCCAACGTTATAAAATTTGTAAAAATCTAACGTGGCATTCAAAAGTTATAGCAGTTTGAAGTTTGGATCAAAATCTGGTTTTAAATTCTGTTTTTGATTTAAATCCTGCCACGCGTCACAACCTTACTGGTGCGTACCGCTTCACGCGGATCGCGCTCTGTGGACCGCATGATCTAAGTGGGATCTGGCGGCTCAGATGCGCGCTTACCCTTTCGTTTAAGGTTCTATCCTAGCCCTACGATGCAGATCCAACGGTCCAAATCGACAAGCCAGAAACGGGCGGCGCTGGCGGTGCTAACTGGCGGCGGCGCGTCTGACTAAGGCGGCGCCGGCGTTCTACATCGTCCGCGAGGAGGAGAGGGGTCTTACCAGGTTCGCCGGAGGCTGCTGAAGCTCGAGGTGGTACTGGCTTGCGGAGGCGTCTTGTGCGGCTTGAGCTCGTCGAGTAACGGGCGGCCGGTCGCTTGGGCGTGGTGCTTGCGAGGTTTGGCGTCGCCCTAACACGAGCCAGAGGCATCAGGATTTGCGCAAAACGCAGGCGAACAAACTCGCGTAAAAGAGGGGGCAAGGGGCGCTCGGGTTTTACCTGAATTGGTCGCCGGAGTCAAGCGGCGGCGCAGGTGGTTTCGGTCGTGGACGGAGACGACGACCTGGTCACGGCGAGCAAAAGAAATGTCGTGGTGCGTAAGAACATGCTGAGCATCCTTGTTTGATCGAGAGAGAAGGGGGCGGTCAAGGCTCACCGGAATCGATCACCGGAGTCATCGGTACTGCGGTGGTTCTGAGCGAGTCGTGGGCAGCCAGGTGGCGTGAGCGTGAGATTGACTGGGGGAAATGATCGTGGGGAGGTGGGGATCTTATAGCCGGTGCCTCGACAGGAAACGCCTGCGTTTAATTGCCCAATTAAGCCGCCATCACCGGCGATCACATCGCGACGGTCGTGTGGCGAGGTTTGGGAAGACGATGACAAGATGGATGTGGCCGCTTGTCGTGACGTGTGAAAGATGGGGGTGGTCTGCATTGATCGGGTGTGTGCGTTCGCGCGTGAGAGGAGGAAAGAAATTCCCCAGATGGGCTAGTTGGGCTCGTTTCTCTGCTGGGCCAATTTCCTGGCGCTCGGCCCTTTTCCATTGTTTAGTTCTTTTTCTTTTCTAATTCGATTTTCTGGTTATGTTTTCAAATGGTTTCAAACACAATTTGAATTCAAATCTTTCTGAGGTTTTGCAGGGGTGACTTGGTCTCAGAAATGAGTCAAAACTTGTGGGGCTTCCTTGCAAAGGTTTGGTCAGACTTAGATTTCAAATAAACAGAGACTATGCATCATTTTGCAAATGTTTGAAATAGAGGTTTTGGAATTTATTTCTAATTTGAATATTTTGGTTAAACTTTTATACTCAATCTTTCCCATAGTGGGGCAAGCAAACAAGTTCTATATCATTCAAGTTTCAAAAGGTGATGGCCTAATGAGTGAAATTTACTCACATGAAATCATAGCACAAGTTTCTGTTTTTGAGAAGAACCCTAAATGATGATGAATGCTTAGATGATATGAATGAGTTTTGGAATATGAATTTGGGGATGTTACAATGAAGGGGTAGCGTGCCGACCGCGATCACATCAACCTTTGATCCGTTTCCCACGCGCATCGTCACCTCGTTCTTCGCTAGCTTCCGTTTATTCTGCAGCACCTGTTTTGAGTTACAAATATGAGCAACCGAACCAGTATCAAATACCCAGGCACTACTACGAGTACTAGTGAGATACACATCAATAACATGTATATCGGATATACCTTTCTTCTTTATGTTGTCGTTATTCAAATCCGCCAAGTACTTTGGGCAATTCCGCTTCCAGTGACCTTCTCCCTTGCAGTAAAAGTACTCAGTATCAGGCTTAGGTCCAGCCTTGGTCTTCTTCGTCGGCGCAGTAACTTTCTTACCACCCTTCTTGAAGTGTCCCTTTTGCTTAGACTTGCCTTTCTTGAATTTGGTGGTCTTATTGACCATCAACACTTGGTGCTCTTTCTTGATCTCCACTTCTGCAGATTTTAACATAAGAAATAGTTCTGGCAACTGCTTGTTCATGTTTTGCATATTGTAGTTCATCACAAAGTTCTTGTAACTTGGTGGTAGTGATTGGAGGACACGATAAATCCCCAAAGCATTAGGAATCACTATACCCAAGCTTTGAAGTTTGTTTGCGTGCCTAGACATCTTAAGCACATGCTCACCGATTGCCCTCTTCCATCTTGCAGTTAAAGAACTTTTCAGAAGCCTCATAGCTCTCAATTGCCGCGTGAGTCTCAAAGATCAATTTGAGATCACGGACAATATCATGTGGGTCTGAATTCTCAAACCTTTTCTGAAGCTCCGATTCTAAACCATACAAGATAGCACACTGAACTGTGGAGTACTGAGTCTTCCGAGCGAGGTAAACATTCTTTACTTCATCGGTAGCAGTAGTTGCAGGTGGGTCACCCAGCGGTGCATCCAGCACATAGGTCAAATTACCAGCTATGAGGACAATCCTCAAATTGCGGAACCAATCCGCGAAGTTGCTTCCATTGTTTTTCAACTTTTCTTTCTCTAGGAACGCATTAAAATTGATGGTAGGGGCTGCCATTGATCTACAACATATTTGCAATAGTTTAAACTAAGTTTATGACAAATTGAGTTCTAATTAATAGTTAAATTAATCTAGGTGAACTCCCACTCAAAACAATATCCCTCACATTGTTTTAGTGATCACACGAACCAAATCCACCACATCAACACCGATCATCACGAGAGTTGATGTAGCTTCAATGGCGAACAATCTACATGTTCATCATATCTACTATATGATTCATGCTTTACCTTTCGGTGATCCGTGTTCCAAGACCATGTCTGTACATGCTAGGCTCGTCAAGACCAAACCTTAGCTTCCGCATGAGCAAATCTGGCTTGCTCATGTTGTATACACTTGCGGAATCTAACACACCCGATCATCACGTGGTGCTTCGAAACAACAAGCTTTAGCAACGGTGCTTACTAAGGATGAACACTTTAGAACTTGAAATTCATGTGCATGAGGGATCATCTTATAATGCTACCATCGTTAACTAAGCAATACAAGATGCATAAAGGATTAACATCACATGCAATTCATAATATGTGATATGATATGGCCTTTCTTCTTTGTGCTTCCGATCTCCATCTTTAAGCACGAACATGATCTCCATCATCACCGGCATTGCATCAAGGTCAATGACGCTGCTCCATGGTTGTCGTCCACCGGCTTCAACTATTACAACTACTTTGAATAGACACGTGGGTCTTAACAGAATTAAAAAGACAACCATATGGCTCCTGCCGGTTGCCAACTTACAATAAGGAACATTGCATACATCAAATATAATCACAATCATGGCCATATCACATCACAGCACACCCCTGCAAAACAAAGTTTGACGCCTCTACTTTCTTTGCATGTTTTATGTGGTTTGGGGCTTTCAATAAGTGTCGTTCTAACTTACGAACAAGAACCACAACATTGATACTAGCATTGTCAATCACCTGTAACATCCCTAAAATCATGTTTCAAACTTATGCATATCATCCATTGTAAGGGTCCCAACCTTTAATAAGGTAGAGTCCCCTGTGTTTACAATGCTAGTCCCTGGATCAATAGCTAGGATCCACAGTTAAGATGTAATATAAAGAAACAAAGGTCATAATACAACTTTATAACCAGGAATAACATAATTTATTACATCTTACATAGCTCATTTGGCTATTACATTACATTGAAGCAGAATATCTATAAGCATGGGGTCCTTCATCTTCATAGTGCCACAGGCAGACATGTTGGTTGTAGACTTGTAATCCTAATCATTAAACTTCACTAATATCAATCAAACCTGCAACATAACAAGTTACAGCCACAAGGGTCAATACATTTGAATTGTATTGGCAAGTGATACTATGGTAGTATAGTGGAGTCTATCATCTATATGCATTTGGCTAAGTGTAGCTTAGGCTTGCTTTGCTCAAAAAATATTTTCCTTATCATTTGAAAACACTAAGTTTTTGTTTGGCAAAAATCACCCAAGGCATCTACCAATCAAAGATTGAAGATCCTTTAACCCTTGTTCAATCCACAAGTTTTTAACTTAGAAATTTGGATGATGAGATTCTTGATAGCTTCCATGTCTTGATGCTCAAATTGTCCTTTACCAGGGACATGGCTAAGTACTTAGATTTTACACTCTGCAGAGGTGGTGCACTTTCCCCACAAGACTTGGTTTCGCCAAGACAAGATCTTTCAGAAGCCTTCCCTTAGACCAAATGGACACGCTCCAACCTATCATTCCCACTACCACCAACTGTCCAAATTTCTAAGTTCTAGCAACCTATATGATCCAGGAAGAGCCCATAATGCCAAGTGGCTGCACTTGAAGCTTCTCAACATTTGACATCTCAAATCTCTTTGTTCCTGGGTGGCCATCCACAAGTGAGATACACAAGGTAAACCATAAAAATGGGCCTTGTGAACCACTCAACACAAACCATTCCTTCCATTCCACCCAGGTGATTCATTCTCTTAGTTGTTTTATTAAACAAAACACAAGTCCTCAGACTTGGAAGTTTTTCCATAGTGTGAATATATATTCCACCCTTGTTTTCTATTAGCTAAGCTAAGAATGATAGTTGTAGGAATCTTAACTTAGGATTTTCTACTAAGGTTTCATCTACTAGGATTTCCCATAGCATAGTTTACACTTAGCAAAATTCCATGCAAGTCCTATACTTAGAAATATCACTAATGCATAGTGAAAATAATGGGACAAAAGTATGAACCATCACTTGACTTTTTGGTAGAGGGTATAAGTTCACTCCTTGTCCTTGCAACAATCACACTCTTCAGGTCACTACAATTCAATCAAGCAAGGAACAATCTCAATCTACCAATCAAGCAAAACATCACATAAAATGATAAAGTCAAAGTAATGCATGCAAGCATGCAAAGCTTTGTTTTATTTGAAAAAGTGGTTCCTAATGGGTCATAAACATTTGAAAACACCTAATGGTCATTTTATAAAGTGGCAAAGTCATTTGCAAAAGATTTCACTTTATAAACCATTTTTAAAACAAGGTATCATTTTATGTGGTGTAGAAATGTTTTTAATAAGGCATTAATCTATAGGGTTCACAAAATATTTTTTCAAACCATAAAACTTTGTGTTTAGGGTCAGAGAGTTTAAAACAAAACATTTCCCAAAGGTTTTCCTTCAAAACCATTTTTAATAAATAAACCATATTTTTATTTGACTAGAATTGGTTTAGATCAAAGATTCATTCTTTTGTTTCTCCAAATACATTTTTGAATCCAAAAAGTGTTTCCTAAGGTCAGTAGGTTAAAAACACACCATTTTCAAAAGATTTTATCCCCAAAAAAATTTTAGAACAATTTTTATAACCTAAACAAGCATACATAAGTTTTTGCAAAAACAAACATTTTACCATAAGCTTTTTACTAAACAAAGTGCATGGTTGGCTAGGGATTGTTTTTCTGAATCCATTGATATAAAGTTTGTAAAATTTGGACGTGTGGTTTGAAAGTTATGAATTTTACAAGTTTGAATATCTAATAGACACATTTCTGTTTTTAAAACAAAGCACTCACCACGTGGCGCTTTCTTACTGGCTGAAAACGGTTCGCGTGAATCGCTCTCTGTGGGTCGTTGGATTTTAATTAGATCGTGCATCACAGAACTCTCCATACCGATTCGCTAAATGAAACTATCGCAGCGCTTGGATCAAGATCAAACGGCTCACAGCTTCCTGCCAAGAACTGGCGGCGCTGGCGGCGGCGGACGGCAGCGTGTGCTCGGCCAGTTAGGTTGCCGATAAACCAGGAAGCGCGGGAGAGGGAGAATATGCTCACCAGACTCGCCGGGAAACGTTGATGCTCGAGATGGGGTCGGTTCGTTGAGGGGCGCTCGGGGGGTAGGGAAGATTGCTCGTCGGAGACGATGTCGGCGTCGTGCTTGCTCAGGTATAGATGTTGTCAACGCTACAAGGCACAAAATGACACGCCAGAGGATACGTTAGATGCGGAAGAGTGTGGCAAATACACGCGTGTGAGCTAGAGGGGTTAGGGCGGTCAGATTTTACCAGGGGGCTTCGCCGGAGAGGAAGCAGACGGTGGCGACGGTGGTCGCTGGTCGCCGAAACTGCAGGGCACTCGCGGGCGAGTTTGATGCACTGGAAGATGCGCCTGAGGGTGGAGAACAAACCCGTGTGTAGTGGGAGGTGAGAGGTGGCGGAACGTGGCCGGAATTTCTCTAGGACGCTCGTCGGAGCAGTGGCGGAGCAGGAAGAAATCGGGGCAGCCTAGGGGCAGAGAGGGAGAGGTGAGTGAGGGGAAATGGCGAGGAGAGGGAGGCGTTTAAGGGAGCGTGGTCTCTGGGAGAATTAAGCCTGTCATCAACGCGAATTTAATCGAAATCAATCGCGGCAGAGCGACATTGAGGGAGGAGGAAACGGTAAGCGCGGGGTTGAAGACGATGCACATTGATGTGGGGTCCTGGTGTCAGTGAGTGAGAGAGATAGGGAGAGGGGTCCACTCGTCTGTGTCTGCCGGGTGAGTTTCTCGGTGGAAAACGATTCGCGTGTGGGGAAAGTAGCTGGGCTGGAACTGGGCTTGCTGGGCCAGATGAGTTGGGCTGAGCTCGATTCATTTTTTTCTTATACAGTAAACTTTTCTTTTTCTATTTGATTTTCCTATTTTGAAATTCAACCAAACATTTCAAACATTCAAATCAAATCAAACCACCACTAAACTTTGAACCATCTTTAGTTCTGTTTAACAACAATATTCCAAGTCCAAAAATAAAATAATATTTTTATTCTTTTAGGATCTATTTAATAATTAAATAAAATAGACCTTCGTTATTAATTCAAATAGGATTTGATTATTAAAATCCCATTTGAAATATAAATATTATCAAAACCAAATCAGTAGGTTTTATTTGAAAATATAAAATACTTGGAAAACTTGTTTAAAATAATTTAGCAAGTTTTAGTGTTTATTTTAAATGGGAAAAGCCTTTACTTTAACAAAATGGGATATTAATAAATCCTCATTATTTTATTTAAATAAACCTTTACTCTTTTAATCAAAACAAAATATTTTATTTTAAAAGCTTGGCCAAGGTTTAATTTGGCTCTATAAAATAATCCTTATTTATAATTCTACCTTTTCATTTGAAAACTAAATCTTTTTATTAAAAGATCCAAAAATAGTAATTCTATTTATTTAAAATTTTCTTTATTAATTGTTCATCTTTTCAAATCCCTTTAGGATTTGTTTGATCAAATAGGTTTGAAGGTTTCCAATTGGAATCAAAAAGTTTCTTCTCACCCTGAAAATCAACAAAGTTTTATTTTATTCATTTATTTTTCACATAACAAGATTTGGAAAATCTTGTGATGTGACAGGCTACCACCCTTAAAATAAATCTCGTCCCGAGATTTGGGGAGGCTAGGGGTTACAAGTTGGCTCAAAATCATCTAGGGTACTACCACCCTTAAAAATTTCCAACTACATTACATCTTGTCTTACTTGGGATCTTGATGTAACTTTCCTGGACAGAGGTTTGCATAGTGGCCTAGCTCCTTGCATTTGAAACTTGTGACAAGGCTGAGATCCTTCATAGGCTTGTTTATCTTGTGTTTCATCTTTTCTGGATAGTTGCTTGCATAATGTCCTAGCTTTTTGAAGTTGTTGCACCACACTTGGCTACCATCCTTCTTCATCTTGGGTTTCACTAGCTTTTGTTTGTCTTCTTGGATCTTCTTCTTTTCTGGGCATTCACTGGCATAGTGTCCCATCTCTTTGCAATTGTAACATTGCAACTGGCCTTTGTCCTTCTTCTTCTTTTTGGGTCTCTCCAAAGCTAGGAGTTCTTCTAGTTCATGCTCTTCATATCTCACCTCAAAGGTGGGAAATCTTTCTCTCTTCTTGGGGCAGTTACTAGAGATATGAATTTCTTCTTCACAATTAGGGCATTGATCTTCATGTTCCTTGGATGTATGATCCTTGTCTCCACAAATATTGCAAGCTTTGGTTCCTTCTAAAGTAACATCTTTGTCATCCTTGTTGTCATTAGCTCTTTGGGAAAAGTTTTCTCCCAGGTTGATCATTTGAGTAACCAATCCTTGCAACAATTGGGACTGAAGTTTCAAAATCCTTTGTATGGCTGGGTCTAGTCCATTATTGTTGGCTAAAAGCTGAGTTGTCACTTGTCTCAACTGGTTTTGGGTTGCTATAAGTTATCTCATGTTGTCCTCTTGGTTTTTGTTGTTGTCACCATCCTTGATCTTGGAGTCTCTTGGAGAAGTCATCTGTTTGGGTTGAATGGAGATTAGAATAGGCAAAATATTTCTAAGTAATTAATTCTAATCACACACTTCACAATTCACACAAACAATGTGCAGGCAATCACAATCAAACACTCCTTTCAAACACAAGTTTCAAGCATATTCTTAGGCAACCAAAAATATTTTTGTTACACCACATAAGTTGGTGGGTTTGTCTTAAACTAAATATGGTGGTCCATCTATATGGTTCACTTGTGATCTTTCCATCCTTCTTGGTTGATTCTTCTTGCATGAGATCATGGTTTCCTTGGGAAAACTCTTGGTCACAAAAACTTTAAAGTGACGATGGCTCCTTCTAATTTGTGTTTCCTTAGTCTTCAAATCTTGAGCAAGATTTCTTGTCTCACTTGTCCTTAGTGATATTCAAGGTTAAAGTCCTTGGTGAAAATGCGGAAGATGCTGAAGTCATTAGAGTTGAAGATGTTGAAGTCTTTAGAGTTGAAGATGTTGAAGTCATTAGAGTTGAAGATGTTGAAGTCATTAGAGTTGAAGATGTTGAAGTCATTAGAGTTGATAGAGTCCTTTGCACATGGTGAAATCTTTGGCCATGGGGTAGGCTTTATCCATCAAGTTGAAATAGATGAGATTTAGAATCAAAACCAAAATGATTGAGGAAAGAGTTTACAAGATTGTTTGTAAATAAGTTTTGGAACAAATACAACTCCTATTTTTCTAAGGGGTTTTGTCCAATCCTAGGGTTACAAATCCTACAGGCAACACAATGCTCTGATACCATCTGTAAGGGTCCCAACCTTTAATAAGGTAGAGTCCCCTGTGTTTACAATGCTAGTCCCTAGATCAATAGCTAGCATCCACAGTTAAGATGTAATATCAAGAAACAAAGGTCATAATACAACTTTATAACCAGGAATAACATAATTTATTACATCTTACATAGCTCATTTGGCTATTACATTACATTGCAGCAGAATATCTATAAGCATGGGGTCCTTCATCTTCATAGTTCCACAGGCAGACATGTTGGTTGTAGACTTGTAATCCTAATCATTAAACTTCACTAATATCAATCAAACCTGCAACATAAAAAGTTACATCCACAAGGGTCAATACATTTGAATTGTATTGGCAAGTGATACTATGGTAGTATAGTGGAGTCTATCATCTATATGCATTTGGCTAAGTGTAGCTTAGGCTTGCTTTGCTCAAAAAAGATTTTCCTTATCATTTGAAAACACTAAGTTTTTGTTTGGCAAAAATCACCCAAGGCATCTACCAATCAAGATTGAAGATCCTTTAACCCTTGTTCAATCCACAAGTTTTTAACTTAGAAATTTGGATGATGAGATTCTTGATAGCTTCCATGTATTGATGCTCAAATTGTCCTTTACCAGTGACATGGCTAAGTACTTAGATTTTACACTCTGCAGAGGTGGTGCACTTTCCCCACAAGACTTGGTTTCGCCAAGACAAGATCTTTCAGAAGCCTTCCCTTAGACCAAATGGACACGCTCCAACCTATCATTCCCACTACCACCAACTGTCCAAATGTCTAAGTTCTAGCAACCTATATGATCCAGGCAGAGCCCATAATGCCAAGTGGCTGCACTTGAAGCTTCTCAACATTTGACATCTCAAATCTCTTTGTTCCTGGGTGGCCATCCACAAGTGAGATACACAAGGTAAACCATAAAAATGGGCCTTGTGAACCACTCAACACAAACCATTCCTTCCATTCCACCCAGGTGATTCATTCTCTTAGTTGTTTTATTAAACAAAACACAAGTCCTCAGACTTGGAAGTTTTTCCATAGTGTGAATATATATTCCACCCTTGTTTTCTATTAGCTAAGCTAAGCATGATAGTTGTAGGAATATTAACTTAGGATTTTGTACTAAGGTTTCATCTACTAGGATTTCCCATAGCATAGTTTACACTTAGCAAAATTCCATGCAAGTCCTATACTTAGAAATATCACTAATGCATAGTGAAAATAATGGGACAAAAGTATGAACCATCACTTGCCTTTTTGGTAGAGGGTATAAGTTTACTCCTTGTCCTTGCAACAATCACACACTTCAGGTCACTACAATTCAATCAAGCAGCACAATCTCAATCTACCAATCAAGCAAAACATCACATAAAATGATAAAGTCAAAGTAATGCATGAAAGCATGCCAAGCTTTGTTTTATTTGAAAAAGTGTTTCCTAATGGGTCATAAACATTTGAAAACACCTAATGGTCATTTTATAAAGTGGCAATGTCATTTGCAAAAGATTTCACTTTATAAACCATTTTTAAAACAAGGTATCATTTTATGTGGTGTAGAAATGTTTTTAATAAGGCATTAATCTATAGGGTTCACAAAATATGTTTTCAAACCATAAAACTTTGTGTTTAGGGTCAGAGAGTTTAAAACAAAACATTTCCCAAAGGTTTTCCTTCAAAACCATTTTTAATAAATAAACCATATTTTTATTTGACTAGAATTGGTTTAGATCAAAGATTCGTTCTTTTGTTTCTCCAAATACATTTTTGAATCCACAAAGTGTTTCCTAAGGTCGGTAGTTCAAAACACACCATTTGCAAAAGATTTTATCCCCAAAAACATTTTAGAACAATTTTTATAACCTAAACAAGCATACATAAGTTTCTGCAAAAACAAACATTTTACCAGAAGCTTTTTACTAAACAAAGTGCATGGTTTGCTAGGGCTTGTTTTTCTGAATCCATTTATATAAAGTTTGCAAAATTTGGACGTGTGGTTTGAAAGTTATGAATTTTACAAGTTTGAATATCTAATAGACACATTTCTGTTTTTAAAACAAAGCACTCACCACGTGGCACTTTCTTACTGGCTAAAAACGGTTTGCACGGATCGCTCTCTGTGGGTCGTTGGATTTTAATTAGATCGTGCGTCACAGAACGCTCCATACCGATTCGCTAAATGAAACTATCGCAGCGTTTGGATCAAGATCAGACGGCTCACAGCTTCCTGCCAAGAACTGGCGGCGGCGGACGGCGGCGCGTGCTCGGCCAGTCAGGTTGCCGAAAAACCAGGAAGCACGGGAGAGGGAGAATATGCTCACCAAACTCGCCGGGAAGCACTGGTGCTCGAGATGGGGTCGGTTCGTTGAGGGGCGCTCGGGGGTAGGGAAGATTGCTCGTCGGAGACGATGTCGGCGTCGGTCTTGCTTAGGTATAGATGTTGTCAATGCTACAGGGCACAAAATGTCACGCCAGAGGATATGTTAGATGCGGAAGAGTGTGGCGAATACACGCGTGTGAGCTAGAGGGGTTAGGGCCGTTAGATTTTACCAGGGGGCTTCGCCGGAGAGGAAGCAGACGGTGGCGACGGTGGTCGTCGTTGCTGAAACCTCTGTGGCACTTTGAGGCGAGTTTGATGCACTGGCAGATGCGCCTGAGGGTGGAGAACAAACCCGTGTGTAGTGGGAGGTGAGAGGTGGCAGAACGTGGCCGGAATTTCTCTGGGACGCTCGTCGGAGCAGTGGCAGAGCAGGAAGAAATCGGGGTAGCCTAGGGGCAGAGAGGGAGAGGTGAGTGAGGGGAAATGGCGAGGAGAGGGAGGCGTTTAAGGGAGCGTGGTCTCTGGGAGAATTAAGCCTGTGATCAACGTGAATTTAATCGAAATCAATCGCGGCAGAGCGACGTTGAGGGAGGATGAAACGGTAGGCGCGGGGTTGAAGACGATGCATAGTGATGTGGGGTCCTGGTGTTAGTGAGTGAGAGAGATAGGGAGAGGGGTCCACTCGTTTGTGTCTGCGCGGGTGAGTTTCTCGGTGGAAAACGATTCGCGTGTGGGGAAAGTAGCTGGGATGGAACTGGGCTTGCTGGGCCAGATGAGTTGGGCTGAGCTCGATTCATTTTTTTCTTATACAGTAAACTTTTCTTTTTCTATTTGATTTTCCTGTTTTGAAATTCAACCAAACAATTCAAACATTCAAATCAAATCAAACCACCACTAAACTTTGAACCATCTTTAGTTCTGTTTAATAACAATATTCCAAGTCCAAAAATAAAATAATATTTTTATTCTTTTAGGATCTATTTATTAATTAAATAAAATAGACGTTTGTTATAATTCAAATAGGATTTGATTATTAAAATCCCATTTGAAATCTAAATGTTATCAAAACCAAATCAGTAGGTTTTATTTGAAAATATAAAATACTTGGAAAACTTGTTTAAAATAATTTAGCAAGTTTTAGTGTTTATTTTAATGGGAAAAGCCTTTACTTTAACAAAATGGGATATTAATAAGTCCTCATTATTTTATTTAAATAAACCTTTACTCTTTTAATCAAAACAAAATATTTTATTTTAAAAGCTTGGCCAAGGTTTAATTTGGCTCTATAAAATAATCCTTATTTATAATTCTACCTTTTCATTTGAAAACTAAATCTTTTTATTAAAAGATCCAAAAATAGTAATTCTATTTATTTAAAATTTTCTTTATTAATTGTTTATCTTTTAAAATCCCTTAAGGATTTGTTTGATAAAATAGGTTTGAAGGTTTCCAATTGGAATCAGAAAGTTTCTTCTCACCCTGAAAATCAACAAAGTTTTATTTTATTCATTTATTTTTCACATAACAAGATTTGGAAAATCTTGGGATGTGACATCCATGCATCCATGATCATATGTTTTTCATTTCAAACAAAACACTTCAAAAACAGGAGCATATGAGCTCATTATTTTATGTGATCAGCATTTGAAACAAATACTACTCTTTAATAGAGATTGTTGTTCATGAACCCAAACTTTGTTGTCTTATTGATCCCAGGTTGTTTTGCTAGATTGCCAAGGTTTAAACCAAAAATTTAAAAGCAAATACAATTTGAAAACCAATTTCAAAACCAATATTAAACAGGTGCTATGACACTGTTTATTTTATTCCAAATGACCAAGCCAATTCAAAGTGACCACTTGTTTTTTTATGCCCAGAAGTGTGAATGTTGCACCCTACAAAATCCTGGAAAAAGTTTGAATTCAAAAGCTTTTGAAACCATTTGAAATTCATTCCAGAAAATCAAAACAGAAAAATAAAAAAGAGAAAGGAAATAGAAAAGGGCCGTCGCCAGACTTCTAGCCCAACGACGGATCCAGCCCATCTAGCCCACTCGGGTCCTCCCTCTCTCTCTTTCACTCGCAGATGCACCCACAGAGTCACTGACGCCAGGACCCCACCTCCCCTCTGTTTATTTCGCAGACAAGTGGACCCGTGACCCCGCCGTCGTCTTCGTCAATCACGCCACGCTGCCGCCGTTACGCATTTCGCAGCCATTGCCGTTGATTCCCATTGATTCCGCGAGTAACTCCACGCCCAGCTCCGGCTATATAAACCTCTCCCCCTCGCGACCATTTCCCCTCACTCACCAATCGCAAAGCGCCGCTAGGCTGTCCACAATCGAACTTGCGCCACCGCGGTACTGAGCATCTCCGGCAGCAAATTCCGGTGAGTCCTGACCGCCCCTGTGCCTCTGATTCAAATGAGTGTAACCAGCCTGACCTCGTGGACCTTCTGATACCATTTTCTTGCCTGCTTGTGACCCAGGACGCCGTCCTCATTCGTTTCTGCAAGCGACTGAGCCGCCGCTCAACTCCGGCGATCAATTGCGGTAAGCACTGAGCGCCCCTTGACCTCTCTCGCATACGACTAGGCTCGCCACTGTCTTGTGCACCATCTGATGCCATTGGTTTGTGCTAGGGATACCAGGAACATCGCCAACGTTGCCGTCCACTCCAACCCGACGCCGCCCGCAACTCCGACGAGCTCCCTCGGCCACTCTAGAGCGCCCCTTGCCGAACCACCGCCACCTTGAGCATCAGCAGCTCTCTGCGATTCCGGTAAACCCCTTCCCCCTCTCCCGCGCGACCTAGAACGCCGGTAGAACCTTTGACAGAGGCGCCGCCGCTAGCACCGCTCGACTTTGGTCAAAGCAACAGCCGTTGTTAGATCTGCATCATAGGGATTAGATTAGAACAGGGACGAACCGTTTTCTTTAGATCTGGTGCGTTGGATCTAATTTGATCCTACTGATGAAGCACGATCAAGCCACGGTATCGGCCAATAGGAAAGCGTCGCGTGGCAGCTGTTAGAGTTTAAAAACAGAATTTGAATCAAATTATTGTTTGAATTTGATTTAGCTATAACTTTTGATCCCCACGTTAGAATTTGACAAACTTTATACCGTTGGAACCAGGAGGGCAAGCTCTTTCTGATTATGCAATGTGTTTAATGTTTAGCTTCTGTTAAAAAGGTTTTATTTGCAGAAACATGTGTAGGGCTTATTTGAGTATATGAATTGATTAGGACTTGTTTTAAGGGTTAAATAATTATTGTTTCGCAAGTTTTTGACTTGTTTAGGACTCAGTACTATGCACTTGCTTGGTTTAGTTTTGAAAATCATCACTTAGCATTTTGCATGCATGCATATATTTTTGATTGTATATGTTTTGTGTGTAATTTGTGGCTACCATTTCTTGTGTAGATTTTGGTGCTAGTGATTGTTATTGTGAGGAGTGCTACTCTCCCAACTACCAAGGCAAGTGGTACTTCATGAATATTATCATTCCTATGTTTTCTACTAAGCATTAGAAATATTTTGTTAGACTTGCATGCTATATTTTGCTTATATGCCATGTTGGGAAATCCTAGTAGTTGTAGAAATGCTAGGGAGTTTCTAAGTTAAGTTACTATCTATGCCATGCTTAGCCTAGCTAGTAGTAACCAAGGGTTGGTGAAATATATACATGCTATGATGAAAATATTTCTAAGTCCTTTGGACTTGTGTTTTGCCTAATAAAACAACTAAGTTAATGAAACACCTGGATTGAATGGAAGGAAAGGTTTATGTTGAGTGGTTACACAAGGCCCATTTCTATGGTTTACCTTGTGTATCTCACTTGCGGTAAGCCACCCAAGAACAAAGAGATTTTAGAGGCCAAGTGTTAAGAAGCTTCTAGTGCAGCCACTTGGCAATATGGGCTCTGCCTGGATCACATAAGTTGCTAGAACTTAGCCATTTGGACAGTTGGTGGTAGTGGGATGTTAGGTTGGAACGCGTCCATTTGGTCTAAGGGAAGGCTTCTGAAAGGTCCTGTCTTGGTGAAACCAAGTCTGGTGGGGAAAGTGCACAACCTCTGCAGATGGAAAAATCTAAGTACTTAGCCAAGTCCATGGCAATGGACAACTTGAGCATCAAGGCATGGAAGCTATCAAGAATCTCCTCATCCCAATTTCTAAGTAAAAATTTGTGGGTGAACAAGGGTGAAGGACCTCAATGTCTATTGGTGGTTCCTTGGGAAAAGTTTTGACAAAGAAAAACTTAGTAATTTCAACTAATAGGTAAGACCTATTTTGAGCAAAGCAAGCCAAGCTACACTTAGCCAAATTGCATATAGTATCTATTCCACTTAAAATTTTACTAAGGTATCACTTGCCAATACTATTCCAAAGTATTGACCCACTGTGGCTGTAACTTGTGATGTTGCAGGTTACTCTGATGAGGATTAGGTGTCACGAGTCTACACTCAACATGTTTGCCTGTGGAACATGAAGATGAAGACTTTTATTTATTTACTTATTCAAACTCTTGTATTAGGCCTGTGGCCTTGGAGTTGTAAAGACTATGTTTATCTCTGGAATGGCTGTAATAAATGACCTTTGTATCTGTGTACTTCATCTTAAACTGTGGATGCTAGCATTGATCTAGGGACTAGCATTGCAATCAGAGGGATCCTTTTCCTTTATAAAGGAGGGATCTTACAGATGGTATCAGAGCACTGTGTTGCCTGTAGGATTATGACCCTAGGATTGGAAACCACTAAGGAAAAAAATTCAACTTCTACACTTGTCTATTCTTCTCGTAAAACTTTTCTAATCTTCTTCCTCATCTCTATTTGTAGATGAACTCCATCAACGAAGCCGTAAGGAAAGGACCACTCATGACAATGACTTTGGAGTGTGAGACATAATTCCCAAAGGCTCTCAAGGACCTCATGGTTGCATTAGAGATACAAGGTGCAACTGTGTACAAAGGTTTTCCTATGATGGATGAAGGAGTGGAATACTGGTGGGTGGAACTTCACTTGTATAAAAACAAGGAAGATAACCATCAGGAAAAAGGATTCTGCATGTTCACCAATTCAGTGGTGCACACTACATTCTTTGAATCGGCACGGGATGCATCTTGGAAGACCATCAAAGAACTTGGTGATAGAGTCAAGTGCAGAATGCTCAACCTCCAAAATGATCTAAAGAAAGAGAAGGAACATACCCAAGAGTTGGAAGCTACCAACCAAACCTTAAGAGGAGACATTATAGACTTAGTGATGGAGTCATGTGAGCAAGATAGGTTGATTGCTTCTAGAAACATTGTGTTAGCCAACAGATCCAGTGAGATAGGATTGTAAGCGTACTTCATTAGTTGGACCACCACTTATCACCTTATTTTCCAAATGTTGCTTTAAAATAAGATTGAACCTTGGTTGTTGTAATGGTTTCATGTATGCCATGACTTGTGTGTTTTGATTTCCAAGGATATGTATGTGATTTTTTGTCTTTTGTTTTATCTTGAATTGTGTTGTTCTAACTTTTCTATCTTATAAATAGATGCATATTGTTACCATCAGCACTGTTGAGGAGTTACAGGTTACTCGCTTTGGTCCTCGTATTGTTGAGCTTACTACTTTGCTCAATCTCCCTCTTCCTACCATCATGGTACTTCCCCTCACCAAGTTTGAGAGGAAGGACCTCTGGGGCTTCAAGGTCAACCAGCCCGGACACCAGACAGAGCCTACCACGGAGGCCATTGTCTTCAAGCTCATGCACGATGACAAGGAGAGAGGCCTTGAGGTAGTCATGCAGGATCTGATAGGACGTCTGCTAGGGAGACACTCCCAACAGGTTAGAGGTACCCACTTCCACGTCTTCGGAAGACGTGATGAGGATGGAGAGTCCATCGACTTCGAGGACGATTCGAGGGAAGCAGCAGAGCCGATTCGCCTGTACCTCCAGGACTTAGAGTCTCTCATTAGGCACGTGGACACTGACAGGACCAACGTCATGCTCAACAATGACGAGCTCCAGGTGCAGCTTCGCGAGAAGGACAATCTCTTCGCAGAGCAAGACAAGATAGTCAAGGAAATGGAGGCGAAGTTCGAGAGCCAGGACAGGAAGTTCAAGAGTCAGGAGAAGCGTGTCCAGGATAGGAACAAGAAGATCCGAGACATGACTGAAGAACTGCAGGCCAAGGACTTCAAACTCGAGCATCAGCAGACAGTGATTGAGAGGCTTCGTTCCCAGAAGAGGGCTCTCAAGACCAAGATAGAGACCTTGACCACTAGTGTAGAGGAATACAAGACCGCGATGGAGAACGCAAGTCTTACCTTTATCGAGGAGGAGATTGATGCCGAGGAGTAGATTTGACTACTCGTTTATCATTTATTATCGTACTTGTTATTTGAGAACTTGTTATTTGACCATCCGACATGTGGATGGCTTGCCACTTGTGTGTTTTCCTTTGCGAACTTATTATCTTGTTGTTGAATCTTTATCTTTGTGTTGCATGCTTTGTGTTTGTTTATGTGATGTAATATGCATGAAAGCATCTATGGGTATCTCATTCTTATCTCTATTGAACAAACCACAAATGCCTCCCCGTCGTGCAAACCCCAACCCCAACAACAACAACAACAACAACAACATCACTCCATAAATGCAACAAATGATGACCGCTCAAACACAGCTGATGCAGATGATGACGACGTTCATCCAGAACCAAAACCACAACAATAACAACAACAATAACAACAACAACAACCCACCGGGTTTTGATATGCTTACCAGGTTCTTGAGATTGAGGCCAGCAAAGTTCTCAGGGACGACTGATCCCATGGTGGCCAATGATTGGCTACGTTCTGTGAACAAGGACTTAGTAACCGTGGGTTGTCGATCTTTGAAAAGGTTAGATTCAAGACATTTCTTTGGAAGGACCAGCCGCCACTTGGTGGGACAACTTCCAGATCACCACTCCCATCGAAGATGTGACATGGGATATCTTCGAGGATGGCTTTAGTACTGCTCATATCTCATCTGGAGTGATGAGTCTGAAAAATAAGGAATTCCATAACCTGAAGCAGCGCCACCGCAGCGTGGCCGAATATATTGAGGAGTTCAACAATCTGGCACGATATGCACCAGATGAAGTTGCACAGATGCTAAGAGGAAAGAAAAGTTCCTCGAAGGATTGAATGATGAGATGAATCTGCAGTTGGCTGTGGCCTATGTTCCCACTTATCAGTCTCTCTGTGACAAGGCTGCTATTTTGGAAAACAAAATGAAGCAAGTTGAAAGCAGGAAGAGAAAGCACTCAGACAAGCACAGCTCGGGATCGTCTCACAAACGTTCCCATTATGATGACAGTGGGAGCTCAGGATCCCACAAGCATGGGAAATTCAACAAGCACCACAACCACAACCTTCATGACAACAAGCATCACCGTAGTCATGACAATGACAAGTATAAGAACCACAAGGGTGGATACAAGAGCCACCACAGTGGTAATGGAAGTGGAAGTGGAAGTCAGCCTGTCAAGAAAGACATAAGTTAGGTTGAATGATTCAAGTGCAAGAAGATGGGGCATTATGCAAATGAATGCCCAGAAAAGAAAGTTGAAGGACCCAACAAGCCCAACCCTTTTCAGAAGGGACAGGTGAACCACATCAATGTGGAGGAGATCTATGAGGAGCCTGATGTTGTGGCTGGTAAGTTCAAACTCAATTCTATTCCAGCATTTGTTCTCTTTGATACTGGTGCATCTCATTCATTCATATCAAGAGCATTTGTCGAAAGAAATGAACTGCCGGTAGAAATAATTGGGTGTCCTGTAAAAGTAAGTTCTCCTGGTGGAGAAATGATAGTGAATTCAGGATGTCACGATCTAGTCATGGAGTTTGGGAAGTATAAGTTTACCGTTAACTTGATAATCCTAAACTCCTAAGGATTGGACGTCATTTTGGGAATGGAATGGATGACTAAGCACAAGGGAGTGATAGATTGTGCCAACCATACTGTCTCACTCACAACTCCAGAAAATAAAATGATCAGATTCAAGACCAACTTTGAAGCAAGGAGTATGCTGAATTCTCTTAAGGGGGTTAGCATGGACAGTGTGCCAATTGTGAGTGAGTATCTGGATGTGTTTTCGAAAGAGTTACCGGGAATGCCACCAGATAGAGATGTAGAGTTTCTGATAGATTTGGTACCAGGATCTGGACCAATAGAAAAGAGACCTTATAAAATGTCAGTTGATGAACTGAAAGAACTCAAGAAACAAATTGGAGAATAGTTGCAGAAAGGATTTATTCAACCAAGTTCTTCATCTTGGGGAGCCCCAGTTTTGTTCGTGGAGAAGAAAGTTAGAAGTCAAAGGTTATGCATAGATTATCGTTCACTCAACGAGGTAACTATCAAGAACAAATACCCTTTGCCTAGAATCAATGACTTGTTTGATCAGCTAGAAGGAGCATGTGTGTTCTCAAAGATTGATCTCCGGTCAGGTTATTTTCAACTCAAGATAAGAGAACAAGACATACCTAAGACAGCGTTCACTACAAGGTATGGATTGTATGAGTATACCGTAATGCCATTTGGTTTGACCAATGCTCCAGCATACTTCATGAATATGATGAACAAGGTGTTCATGGAATTCCTTGACAAGTTTGTTGTCGTTTTAATCGATGACATCTTAGTCTACTCCAAGAGCAGAGAAGAGCATGAAGGACATTTGCATTTGATACTTGAGAAGTTAAGAGAGCATAAACTTTATGCCAAATTCAGCAAGTGCGAATTCTGGTTGAATGAAGTTGGATTTCTTGGTCATTTTATGACAAAGGATGGTGCAGCAGTTGATCCTGCTAAAGTTTCAGCTGTGACTGAATGGGAATCTCCCAAGTCAGTGAAGGAAGTTCGTAGTTTCCTTGGCTTAGCAGGTTACTACAGAAGGTTCAATAAAAATTTCTCCAAGGTAGATAAGCCTATGACTGAATTGTTAAAGAAAGACAAGAAGTTTGCTTAGTTTGAAGGTTGTGAACTCAGCTTTCAGGAATTGAAGAAGAGACTTGTGACAGCACCCGTCTTGTGTCTGCCAGATTTGGAAAAAGATTTCCAAGTATATTGTGATGCATCTCATCAGGGTTTGGGTGCAGTACTTATGCAAGACAGCAAAGTTGTAGCTTATGCCTCGAGACAACTCAAAACTCATGAAGTGAACTATCCCACTCATGATTTAGAATTAGCCTCTGTTGTCCATGTGCTCAAAACATGGAGACACTATCTTTTGGGAAAGCGTTGTGAAGTGTTCACGGATCACAAAAGTTTGAAGTATATCTTCACCCAGAAGGAAATTAATATGAGACAAAGAAGATGGCTAGAACTTATCAAGGACTATGACTTAAGTTTGCAATACCACCCCGGTTAAGCAAATGTCGTAGCAGATGCTCTAAGTCGTAAGGTTTTTGTGAATGGCCTTACCAAAGGAGAATTGCCAGATGATCTGTGTACCCAATTTAGAAAACTCAGATTGGAGATTGTGCCTGAAGGACATCTCATGTCTTTGGATGTTCAACCCACTTTGTTGGACAAGATCAAAGAAGCCCAGAAGATTGATAAAGAAATCGAAGAGATTAAAGAAAACATTGGCAAAGGAAAAGCCAAAGGGTTCCGTGAAGACGAACAGGTCACTTTATGGCATGGGAAACGTATCTGTGTTCCACAAGATCCGGAGCTTCGGAAACTGATTTTGCAAGAAGCACACAACTCACCGTATTCCATTCATCCGGGTAACACCAAAATGTACATGGACATGAAGGAAAGATTTTGGTGGAATAATCTCAAGAAAGACATCGCCGAACATATTGATTTGTGTGATGTGTGTAGTAGAGTGAAGGCGGAACATCAGAAACCAGCAGGATTTCTTCAGCCACTACCTATTCCTGATTGGAAGTGGGACAAGATTGGTATGGATTTCATTACCGGATTACCAAGGACCCGGTCAGGATACGATTCTATTTGGGTGGTAGTGGATCGCCTAACTAAAGTGGCTCATTTCATACCCGTGAAGACAACCTATACAAGTGCTAAGTTAGCCAGAATCTACATGAGTAGAATTGTATGTCTACATGGAGTACCCAAGAGTATTGTGTCTAATAGGGGAACTCAATTCACTTCCCATTTTTGGAGACAGTTACATGAGTCATTGGGAACGAGGTTGGAATTCAGTACTGCTTTTCATCCTTAAACCGATGGACAAACAGAAAGGACTAATCAGATACTTGAAGACATGTTGAGGGCATGTGCCTTAGACTATGGAGCCAGTTGGGATGAAAGTCTGCCTTACGCAGAATTTTCTTATAACAACAGCTATCAAGCCAGTATTGAGATGGCACCATTTGAGTTTCTCTATGGAAGAAAGTGTACCACCCCATTGTTATGGAATGGTGTGGGAGAAAGAAGTTTATTCGGACCAGATCTTATCAAGGAAGCCGAAGAGAAGGTCAAGTTGGTTAAGGACAGATTGAAGATAGCACAGTCCCGACAGAAAAGCTACGCAGATCCTAAGCGTAGAGAAGTCACCTACGAAGTTGGTGATAGAGCCTATCTTAGAGTGTCACCACTTCGTGGAGTGAAGAGATTCGGAGTCAAAGTAAAATTGGCACCAATATATGTTGGACCATTCAAGATTCTGAGTAGTAAAGGAGAAGTTGCCTATGAAATAGAACTGCCAGAATCTCTGTCAGCTGTCCATAATGTGTTTCATGTGAGTCAACTTAAGAAATGTCATCCAGAAATGGAAGAAACTTCTTTGAAGGATACCATACCTTTGGAGGAGGTTCAACTGGAAAGTGATCTCACTTATGAAGATAAACCTATCAAGATTCTTGAGACTGCAGAAAGAGTCACACGGACTAAGACTATCAAGTTCTGCAAAGTGCAGTGGAATCATCATTCCGAAGAGGAAGCAACATGGGAAAGAGAAGATGATCTTCGGAAAGACCACCCTCACCTATTTGCTAGCCAATCCGAATCTCGAGGGCGAGATTCACCTTAAGGGGGTTAGATTTGTAACATCCCTAAAATCATGTTTCAAACTTATGCATATCATCCATGCATCCATGATCATATGTTTTTCATTTCAAACAAAACACTTCAAAAACAGGAGCATATGAGCTCATTATTTTATGTGATCAGCATTTGAAACAAATACTACTCTTTAATAGAGATTGTTGTTCATGAAACCAAACTTTGTTGTCTTATTGATCCCAGGTTGTTTTGCTAGATTGCCAAGGTTTAAACCAAAAATTTCAAAGAAAATACAATTTGAAAACCAATTTTAAACAAGTGTTATGACACTGTTTATTTTATTCCAAATGACCAAGCCAATTCAAAGTGACCACTTGTTTTTTTATGCCTAGAAGTGTGAATGTTGCACCCTACAAAATCCTGGAAAAAGTTTGAATTCAAAAGCTTTTGAAACCATTTGAAATTCATTCCAGAAAATCAAAACAGAAAAAGAAAAAAGAGAAAGGAAATAGAAAAGGGTCGTCGCCAGACTTCTAGCCCAACGACGGATCCAGCCCATCTAGCCCACCCGGGCCATCCCTCTCTCTCTCTTTCACTCGCATACGCACCCACAGAGTCGCTGACGCCAGGACCCCACCTCTCCTCTGTTTATTTCGCTGACAAGTGGACCCGTGACCCTATCGTCATCTTCGTCAATCACGCGGGCCTGCGACGCTCACGCCGCCGTTACTCGCCGCAGTCACTGCCGCGTTGATTCCCATTGATTCCGCGAGTAACTCCACGCCCAGCTCCGGCTATATAAACCTCTCCCCCTCGCGACCATTTCCCCTCACTCACCAACCGCAAAGCGCCGCTAAATGTCCTGTCGAACTTGCGCCGCTGCATCGAGCATCTCCAGCAGAAAATTCCAGTGAGTCCTGACCGCCCCTATGCCTCTGATTCAAACGAGTGTAACCATCATGACCTCGTGCATCTTCTGATACCATTTGCTTGCCTGCTTGTGACCTAGGACGCCGTCCTCGTTCGTTTCTGCAAGCGACCGAGGAGCCGCTCAACTTCGGCGATCAATTGCGGTAAGCACTGAGCACCCCTTGACCTCTCTCGCATACGACTAGGCTCGCCACTGTCTTGTGCACCATCTTATGCCATTGGTTTGTGCTAGGGAGACCAGGAACGTCGCCAATGTCGCCGTCCACTCCAACCCTACGCCACCCGCAACTTCGACGAGCTCCCTCGGCCACTCTAGAGCGCCCCTTGCCGAACCACCGCCACCTTGAGAATCAGCAGCTCTCTGTGATTCCGGTAAACCCCTTCCCCATCTCCCGCGCGACCTAGAACGCCGGTAGCACCTCTGACAGAGGCGCCGCCGGTAGCACCGCTCGACTTTGGTCAAAGCAACATCCGTTGTTAGATCTGCATCGTAGGGATTAGATTAGAACGGGGATGAACCGTTTTCTTTGGATCTGGTGCGTTGGATCTAATTTGATCCTACGGCGCGGAAGCACGATCCGACGCGAAGCGGTATCGGCCAATAAGAAAGCGTCGCGTGGCAGCTGTTAGAGTTTAAAAACAGAATTTGAATCAGATTATTGTTTGAATTTGATTTAGCTATAACTTTTGATCCCCACGTTAGAATTTGACAAACTTTATACCGTTGGAACCAGGAGGGCAAGCTCTTTCTGATTATGCAATGTGTTTAATGTTTAGCTTCTGTTAAAAAGGTTTTATTTGCAGAAACATGTGTAGGGCTTATTTGAGTATATGAATTGATTAGGAATTGTTTTAAGGGTTAAATAATTATTGTTTGGCAAGTTTTTGACTTGTTTAGGACTCAATACTATGCACTTGCTTGGTTGAGTTTTGAAAATCATCACTTAGAATTTTGCATGCATGCATATATTTTTGATTGTATATGTTTTGTGTGTAATTTGTGGCTACCATTTCTTGTGTAGATTTTGGTGCTAGTGATTGTGATTGTGAGGAGTGCTACTCTCCTAACTACCAAGGCAAGTGGTACTTCATGAATATTATCATTCCTATGTTTTCTACTAAGCATTAGAAATATTTTGTTAGACTTGCATGCTATATTTTGCTTATATGCCATGTTGGGAAATCCTAGTAGTTGTAGAAATGCTAGGGAGTTTCTAAGTTAAGTTACTATCTATGCCATGCTTAGCCTAGCTAGTAGTAACCAAGGGTTGGTGAAATATATACATGCTATGATGAAAATATTTCTAAGTCCTTTGGACTTGTGTTTTGCCTAATAAAACAACTAAGTTAATGAAACACCTGGGTGGAATGGAAGGAAAGGTTTATGTTGAGTGGTTACACAAGGCCCATTTCTATGGTTTACCTTGTGTATCTCACTTGTGGTAAGCCACCCAGGAACAAAGAGATTTTAGAGGCCAAGTGTTAAGAAGCTTCTAGTGCAGCCACTTGGCAATATGGGCTCTGCCTGGATCACATAAGTTGCTAGAACTTAGCCATTTGGACAGTTGGTGGTAGTGGGATGTTAGGTTGGAACGCGTCCATTTGGTCTAAGGGAAGGCTTCTGAAAGGTCCTGTCTTGGTGAAACCAAGTCTGGTGGGGAAAGTGCACAACCTCTGCAGATGGAAAAATCTAAGTACTTAGCCAAGTCCATGGCAATGGACAACTTGAGCATCAAGGCATGGAAGCTATCAAGAATCTCCTCATCCCAATTTCTAAGTAAAAATTTGTGGGTGAACAAGGGTGAAGGACCTCAATGTCTATTGGTGGTTCCTTGGGAAAAGTTTTGACAAAGAAAAACTTAGTGATTTCAAATAATAGGTAAAACCTATTTTGAGCAAAGCAAGCCAAGCTACACTTAGCCAAATTGCATATAGTATCTAGTCCACTTAAAATTTTACTAAGGTATCACTTGCCAATACTATTCCAAAGTATTGACCCACTGTGGCTGTAACTTGTGATGTTGCAGGTTACTCTGATGAGGATTAGGTGTCATGAGTCTACACTCAACATGTTTGCCTGTGGAACATGAAGATGAAGACTTTTATTTATTTACTTATTCAAACTCTTGTATTAGGCCTGTGGCCTTGGAGTTGTAAAGACTATGTTTATCTCTGGAATGGCTGTAATAAATGACCTTTGTATCTGTGTACTTCATCTTAAACTGTGGATGCTAGCATTGAACCAGGGAGTAGCATTGCAATCACAGGGATCCTTTTCCTTTATAAAGGAGGGATCTTCCATCACCCGTTGTAAATTGAATCTTAACTATGTTGGGAGAAACAGGCACCCGCAAAGCCACTTATGCAATACAAGTTGCATGTCAAGCGTGGAGCAAGTCTCATGAACGATGTCATGTAAGGTTAGCCCGGGCCGCTTCATCCCACCATCCCGCAAGATGCAAAGTACACAAGAAGCAATCAACAACAAAATCATCAACTCCCACAATGACCATTGTGTTCTACTCGTGCAACAGATCTACATATAGACACGGCTCTGATACCACTGTAGGGTTTCGTAGCATGGAAAACAAAAAAATTCTACCGCATACAAACAAACAAGCCAAGATCTATCTACTAGATTGTAGCAATGAGTCGATGGAATAACTCACCCTCGAAGATTCCAAAGTGTTTAACGAGAGCGGATTCTCGTGGGTGATGTGTGGCATCCCGCAAAACCACTACTAGAAAATCGCGTCGAATTTGTGCATTGCATCGTCATCATCATGCATTGTTTGCTAAAACTATGTTGCAAAACCCGTCTTTGTTTTCCAACCGCCCCATCTTAATTCAACTGTAAAGCCCGGTCCCGGAATATTTTGTTTTAAATAAAAATGTTGTGCAACGTCGCTAAAGATAAATAAAATTATTTATTTATTTTAGCGGGCAGTCAAACGGGCAGCCGACGACCGCCCATTTTACAAACGGTCCACCCACCTACCCCATCTAATCCTAAACTCACCCAATAATCTACCCACCCCTAGTGGCCACCTCACTCCCTCCTATCCCTGCTCGCCACCTCAGCATGCCCCTCTCCCTCACCCAATCCTTGCCCTCCACCTCACCCTCTCTCTCCCCTCTCCCACCCTCTCTCCACACAGCCTCCCCCAACCAGCCAACTCCCTGCCCATCCCACACACACACGACTCCCACGCCAACCCTGTCCCTCTGCCACCGGGTCCCACCACCGACAACCCCCCCTGGAACCCAGCCCCTGCCCGATCCCCACGTCGCCCCGGGCCCCCCACGTCCTTCTTCCTCCTCCGACCCGCCTCCTTCTCCTTTCTTCCTCCCTTTTCGTCCTGCCCGCCTCCGAGCCCGACGCGGCCCCATCCGCCACTCGCCTCCTCTCACCCCAGCTGCCGTCCTCCCATCTCCCTCCTCCGCCTCCGTCCCTTCTGCGACGGGCGTCGCCCCTAGCCCTCATGTTGCCCGCCGAGCCAGGCTCCTCCCGGCTCGCCGCCATCCCTCGCGGCCGCGCTGCCAGTTCCATCTCCGCCTCCGCGCTCTCCCTCCTCGCCCTGCCGTCCACCGTCTCGCTGCCTCCGCGCCCTCGCCTCCTTCTCTCGCGTGGCCGCCTCCATCTCCGCCTTCCCTCGCTCCGCTCTCGCCAGCGCCGCCCGCCGCTGCCGCCGCCTGCTTGGCGCTGCCGCTCGCCGCTCGCCGTTCGCCGGGCCGCCCTCCTGCAGCGCGCGTCCGCCCGCTCCGGCCAGACCGCCCGTTCTCTCGCCCGGCCTCGGGCCTCGCCGCCCGACCACACCCAGGCCCCGCCCGGCTCCTCCGCGACCCCAGGCGTTCCCTCGCCATGGCCCGGCCCCTCCACGCCTGGCCCGCCACCGATGCCTGTGGGCCCGCTGCACGTGTGCTCGTGTATGTGTGTGCTCGTGTATGCGTGTGCTCGTGTATGTGTGTGCTCGTGTATGCGTGTGCTCGTGTATGCGTGTGCTCGTGTATGCGTCATGGTAGACGCGTGTGAACCCTATGACCGTTCCGAGGCAACCCGAGCTCGCCAACGACCTTCGGCGCCGAACCCTCGACAAGATCTTCATCACGGAAACCCCGACGCCATGATCTCCCTCGCGGATTCCGAAGACCGTACCGATTCCTCGACACCCTCGATGCGCCAAGATCGCCGAGACCCTAGACGCAAGCTCTCCGTCAGGGGACGACAAGTACTCCGACAAGGACCCGAATGGAGCGAACCAAGAAGGCGATAGGGCGACAAGTACTACTTCATCGACATCGAGTGCCAAGGTCGCCACAGAGAATCGGTTGTCGAGACTCAAGACCCGTTCGGGCGAAGTCCGGACCCGATGCTCGCCAAGAACTGCACCGACCAGAACGAAATCGAGGCGACCCCGAAACCCCAAGTCCGGCTTCCCGAACAACAAGACCGACCCCGATATTCGAGAACGATCCCGTCGAACCCTGGACCCTGTCGAACCCCGAACCCCGGATCCCCAAGATCGTCGAACCCCCCTCTAAAGTTTGAACCCCTTTCCGAGAACCCTACTTTATCACATAATATAACTTGTTGCATATTAACCATCCATCTCGCATGCATATCAACGGTTTGGGGGCCTTATGCCGATTCACCTAATCATTAAATATGGGGCCCATATGCGGGCAAATCTAGCCTTATATTGGCCTCATTTAAGCTTGTGTAGCGAACCGGTATCTTATCTTGACTTGTTAAAACAACATTTAAATTGCGGGGATCTAAACAACTTGAACCACCTAATTAACTGTCGGGACCCCGGTTCCGCTTAAAATGACCTAATTGCACCGCATCTTTGCCATGCCATACATCATGCATGCATCATGCCGATCTTCTGCCGTATCATTAAATATTGCATCCGGTGTTTCTTCTAGTGTTTTGCTTCTTCGCGGATAAGGCCGTTGAGTTGATGTGAGCTTCGCCCCGACCTTCGGGTTGGACCTTCGACAATGTTTTCAGGCGAGCATCTCCCCCTTTCTACCCATCTTACTTTTATAGTAATTTACTCCTTCCTGTTGATCTTTTGCTATCTTTGTTGCGATGCTTTAGTTTTCGTACCCGTGATATACCTTGCAGCCCTATATTGCCTTGGACACATCCTATTACCTGTTGTTTGGTAGATAGTTGGACTTGCGCGTCGTAGTTGCTTGCTCAAGTCTTGATGTGTGTCGCCATATGCCATTCTTGATGTATTGCCGCATGTTGATGTTGGAGATGATTCTAGTTTTACTTATTGTCACTTTACTTTCTTTAACAACTAAAATTGAATAAGCGGAGGCATCGTGGGTGATAGATAATATTTGGTTTCGACGCCCACTTGTGTCCGTAAGACCCCGAGTACTTGATACTGTTCCTTGATTTTGCTGCTATCCACATCCGGAGGTATATGGGACCCCTGAGCGAGCTTGATTCATTCTTATTTCATGGGGCCACAAACTAGTTTGAGGTTTTATTTACGATCCTGTACTTATGCCATGTTTCTTGCTTTATTTACGATTGTGCCGATCTTTGTCGCATGTTAGGATCGGGACACGTTTACGCTGGTGTCGACAAGCCCGCTTGGGGTTCCCGATTAAACTCACCCGTCTACCTGCACCTTGAGGCCGTCTCGAGCTTGTCTACTCCGCTATGATTCTACTTAAGGGTGGCCCCTGAAATATTTCTGAATCTGTGATTGTTCACCGTGAAAGCCTCGTTGGGTTTTGATTTGGTTTTTCGAGGTTGATCGAGCGTGTGTTGCTATTGGTGCACCCGGCGGGTAAAACTTTCTGGCCGTGTCGCGGATATGGACGACTTGGAGCACAGTATCTCGATCATAGACAAGCATAACTAAAGTTTACTGCTATAAATTTGACTTATAATGACTAGTAATCAGCTTCACTATAATGGAATGGCTAATTAATACTGCCCACAATTGCTTGTTTTGTGTGTCGCTTGCGACCATTGTACCTGACTAGTAAGTACTGCAACTACAACGAAATGGCTGAATAAAAGCACCAACAACTGCTGGGTTTAGGGTTTATCTCATGCTATCTGTATCTGATTAGTAATTGTTGCAACTATCACGGAATGGTTAATTAAAAGTGCCCACTGCCTATTTTATCAGGATGAATATCTATATCTGACTAGTAATTACTGCAACTATAACCGAATAAGTAAAACTGCCAACCGTGTGAGTTCCTCGGTTGACTTCCTCGTTTGGTCTCGAGGGGGAAACACCAGGATGGGTTTGTTTGGTGTTAGCTTCAGGTTGGATCCGAATAGGTCTTTCTTACCCCTCTCGATAACCGCCTGTGTATCGAGTCTCTATAGGTTGTTTAGTATGCTGCGCTGCCGCCACCACCATACCTATGTAGGCGAGGACCGCCCGATTCTAGCCTCGCTGTGTCTTGGCCTCGATCTTGACGCTCCTTCTTTGTTTTCTGCTTTGCCCTTTGTCGCACCCTTTTGTTAAGCAGGTTTTGAGATCGACGCCGTTAGTGGTTACCCTTCCGGCTTGGCCTGGGCAGGGTTATGGACGCCATTGGTTATTCTTCAGGGCTCTTAGCCCCATTTGCTTCTTGTCCGTAGTCGGACGCTCTATCATTTTCCAGATGATTTGGATCTTTGTATATTATATCTGTATTCTTGACTCTTTGAGTCGCCGTTATATATATCTGTTCTGTGGGTCCCATCGAGGACTGTTGTGTAATGTTATTACTTCGTTTTCCACCCGCACGAAAGTGCCTGGTGGGCACCTTTGAAACGTTTCTATGCGGGTTTGGTGAATTTTGCCCAAACTGGCATAGGTCCGATTCTGAGGGTGTTACAGAGTGGTATCAGAGCTCAGCAGTTGCGATACCCCACAAGTCCAGCCTGTAGGATAACCTAGCTAACGGCCGAAGTAGAGTGTCAAAACTATTTTTGAAAATCGGTTGGATAGATCTGGTTAGGTCTGATTTTACTCCTTACCCCTCTGCTATTCTCCTCTTATCTTTACGCGTTTTGAATCCGCTCTCTTCTCCTTCTTCGAGTCCAGGAATTCTCGTGGTTGGGTTTCTGTCATTGCCTTGAGGTTTCGCCTCCTCCTCGATAACGGAGTTCTATCATCATTGTCAAGCTGCCCGAGGATCCGCTCTGATGTCACCACTTTATTCCTTGTTTGTGCCTTCCGTGTTTCCGACGACATCCTCTCGCCGGATCCGATGCAGAGTCTGCATCACCCCTTTGTTCCGAACCTCGTTTGTCGAGATCTTCAGTCTGATTCCGAGAGTTGGTTGCGTAATCCGCCTATTCGTGTGCAGAGTAATGGTTTGGGTGCGGGATGGAGTAGCTACCATACCACTACTCTTATCATTCGCTCTTGCACATTGAATCAGTGGATCCCGCAGTTTTACTCCGTCCTTTGTTTATCCGGAGTGTTCTTCCGACGATCAAGAACAACGAACCTTTGATGGTGGTGTCGCCGATTTCAAGATGAAGAAGGAACCCTCGTTAGTGGTGTCGCGAGGATCTACACAAAGCGAGAAGACAGAGATCGCCGACCTTCCTTCCGGTACCATGAGGCGGATCTCGAGGGCGAGATCCATTGTTAGTGGTGTCGAATTGTGGCATCCCGCAAAACCACTACTAGAAAATCGCGTCGAATTTGTGCATTGCATCGTCATCATCATGCATTGTTTGCTAAAACTATGTTGCAAAACCCGTCTTTGTTTTCCAACCGCCCCATCTTAATTCAACTGTAAAGCCGGTCCCGGAATATTTTGTTTTAAATAAAAATGTTGTAAACGGTTCGCTAAAGATAAATAAAATTATTTATTTATTTAGCGGGCAATGAACGGGCAAGCGACCGACGACCGCCAGATTTTACAAACGGTCCACCCACCTACCCCATCTAATCCTAAACTCACCCAATAATCTACCCACCCCTAGTGGCCACCTCACTCCCTCCTATCCCTGCTCGCCACCTCAGCATGCCCCTCTCCCTCACCCAATCCTTGCCCTCCACCTCACCCTCTCTCTCTCCTCTCTCACCCACCCTCTCTCCACACACAGCCTCCCCCAACCAGCCAACTCCCTGCCCATCCCACACACACACGACTCCCACGCCAACCCTGTCCCTCTGCCACCGGGTCCCACCACCGACAACCCCCCCTGGAACCCAGCCCCTGCCCGATCCCCACGTCGCCCCGGGCCCCCCACGTCCTTCTTCCTCCTCCCGACCCCGCTCTCCCTTCTCCCTTTCTTCCTCCCGCACCCGTCCTGCGCCCCGCCTCCCGAGCCCGACCGACGCGGCCCCCATCCGCCACCGGCGCCCCTCCTCTCACCCCAGCCGTGCGCCGTCCCTCCCATCTCCCTCCTCCGCCCTCCGTCCCGCCTGCGCCCGGCGTCGCCAGCCTCCCCTCCATGGCCGTGCCCTGCCGAGCCAGCTCTCACGCTCGCGCCATCCCTCCCTGCGCCCGCCAGTCCCATCTCGCCTCCGCCGCTCCCTCTCGCGTCCCCTGCCCCCGTCCACTGTCTCGGCGCCAGCGCCCCTCGCTGCCTCCTTCTCCCTGCCGTCGGCGCCTCCATCTCGCCTTCCTCGCCCCCTCCGCTCTCGCCTGCCCGCTGCTGCGCCGCCCGTCCGCTTCGGCGCCGCCGCCAAGCCGCCTGGCCGTTGTCGCCCGGGCCGCCTCCTTCGCGCGTGCCGGCCCGTGGCCCTCCGGCCGCCAGACCGCCCGTTCTCCCTGCTGCCCGGCCTCTCCGCCACGCCCGACCACCCGAGCCCGCGCGCTCCTCCGCGACCAGCGTTCGCCAGCGGGCTGCCCGCCCCTCCACGCCTGGCCACGCCGATGCTCAGGGCCGCACGTGTGCTCGTGTATGTGTGTGCTCGTATGCGTGTGTGCTCGTGTATGTGTGCTCGTGTATGCGTGTGCTCGTGTATGCGTGTGCTCGTGTATGCGTCATGGTAGACGCGTGTGAACCTATGACCGTTCCGAGGCAACGAGCTCGCAACGACCTTCGGCGCGAACCTCGACAAGATCTTCATCACGGAAACCCGACGCCATGATCTCCTCGCGGATTCAAGACCGTGCCGATTCTCGACACCTCGATGCGCCAAGATCGCCGAGACCCTAGACGCAAGCTCTCCGTCGGGGGCGACAAGTACTCCGACAAGGACCGAATGGAGCGAACCCGACGATAGGGCGACAAGTACTACTTCACGACGCCAGTGCCAAGGTCGCCACGCAGAATCGAAGTTGTCGAGACCACGAAGACCCGTTCGGGCGAAGTCCGACCCGATGCTCGCCAAGAACTGCACCGAGCGAAATCGAGGCGACCCCGAAACCCCAAGTCCGGCTTCCCGAACAACAAGACCGACCCCGATATTCGAGAACGATCCCGTCGAACCCTGGACCCTGTCGAACCCCCGAACCCCCGGATCCCCAAGATCGTCGAACCCCCCTCTAAAGTGTGAACCCCTTTCCGAGAACCCTACTTTATCACATAATATAACTTGTTGCATATTAACCATCCATCTCGCATGCATATCAACGGTTTGGGGGCCTTATGCCGATTCACCTAATCATTAAATATGGGGCCCATATGCGGGCAAATCTAGCCTTATATTGGCCTCATTTAAGCTTGTGTAGCGAACCGGTATCTTATCTTGACTTGTTAAAACAACATTTAAATTGCGGGATCTAAACAACTTGAACCACCTAATTAATCGCCGGGACCCGGTTCGCTTAAAATGACCTAATTGCACCGCATCTTTGCCATGCCATACATCATGCATGCATCATGCCGATCTTCTGCCGTATCATTAAATATTGCATCCGGTGTTTCTTCTAGTGTTTTGCTTCTTCGCGGATAAGGCCGTTGAGTTGATGTGAGCTTCGCCCCGACCTTCGGGTTGGACCTTCGACAATGTTTTCAGGCGAGCATCTCCCCCTTTCTACCCATCTTACTTTTATAGTAATTTACTCCTTCCTGTTGATCTTTTGCTATCTTTGTTGCGATGCTTTAGTTTTCGTACCCGTGATATACCTTGCAGCCCTATATTGCCTTGGACACATCCTATTACCTGTTGTTTGGTAGATAGTTGGACTTGCGCGTCGTAGTTGCTTGCTCAAGTGCTGATGTGTGTCGCCATATGCCACAGTTGCTGATGTATTGCCGCATGTTGATGTTGGAGATGATTCTAGTTTTACTTATTGTCACTTTACTTTCTGTTTAACAACTAAAATTGAATAAGCAGAGGCATCGGTGGGTGATAGATAATATTTGGTTTTCGACGCCCACTTGTGTCCGTAAGACCCCGAGTACTTGATACTGTTCCTTGATTTTGCTGCTATCCACATCCGGAGGTATATGGGACCCCACAGCGAGCTTGATTCATTCTTATTTCATGGGGCCACAAACTAGTTTGAGGTTTTATTTACGATCCTGTACTTATGCCATGTTTCTTCGCTTTTTACGATTGTGCGCTGCTTTGTCTTGTTAGGATCGGGACGTTCTGCGGTGTCGACAAGCCCGCTTGGGGTTCCCGATCACTGGCCGTCTGCACCTTGAGGCCGTCTCGAGCTTGTCTACTCCGTTCGGATTCTACTTAAGGGTGGCCCCTGAAATATTTCTGAATCTGTGATTGTTCACCGTGAAAGCCTCGTTGGGTTTTGATTTGGTTTTCAGGTTGATCGGCGTGTGTTGCTATTGGTGCACCGGCCGGGTAAAACTTTCGAAGCCGTGTCCGGATATGGACGACTTGGAGCACGATCTCGATCATAGACAAGCATAACTAAAGTTCTCGCTATAAATTTGACTTATAATGACTAGTAATCAGCTTCACTATAATGGAATGGCTAATTAATACTGCCCACAATTGCTTGTTTTGTGTGTCGCTTGCGACCATTGTACTGACTAGTAAGTATTAACTTCTAACGAAATGGCTGAATAAAAGCACCAACAACTGCTGGGTTTAGGGTTTATCTCATGCTATCTGTATCTGATTAGTAATTGTTGCAACTATCACGGAATGGTTAATTAAAAGTGCCCACTGCCTATTTTATCAGGATGAATATCTATATCTGACTAGTAATTACTGCAACTATAACCGAATAAGTAAAAGCGCCAACGTGTGAGTTCCTCGGTTGACTTCCTCGTTGGTCTCGAGGAAACACCAGATGGGTTTGTTTGGTGTTAGCTTGTGTTGGATCCGAATAGGTCTTTCTTACCCTCTCGATAACCGCCCGTTGTATCGAGTCTCTATAGGTTGTTTAGTGTATGCTTGCTTGCCGCCATCCACCATACCTATGTAGGCGAGGGCGAATTCTAGCCTCGCTGTCTTGGCCTCGTCTTGACGCTCCTTCTTTGTTTTCTCTTTGCCCTTTGTCGGCACCTTTTGTTAAGCAGGTTTTGAGATCGACGCCGTTAGCGGGGTTACCCTTCCGCTTGGCAGGTTATGGACGCCATTGGTTATTCTTCAGGGCTCTTAGCCCCATTTGCTTCTTGTCCGTAGTCGGACGCTCTATCATTTTCCAGATGATTTGGATCTTTGTATATTATATCTGTATTCTTGACTCTTTGAGTCGCCGTTATATATATCTGTTCTGTGGGTCCCATCGAGGACTGTTGTGTAATGTTATTACGTTTTCCACCCGCACGAAAGTGCTGGTGGGCACCTTTGAAACGCTTCTATGCGGGTTTGGTGAATTTTGCCCAAACGCATAGGTCCGATTCTGAGGGTGTTACAGTGGTATCGAGCTCAGCGGTTGCGATACCCACAAGTCCAAATTTCGTAGGATAACCTAGCTAACGGCCGAAGTAGAGTGTCAAAACTATTTTTGAAAATCGGTTGGATAGATCTGGTTAGGTCTGATTTTACTCCTTACCCCTCTGCTATTCTCCTCTTATCTTTACGCGTTTTGAATCCGCTCTCTTCTCCTTCTTCGAGTCCAGGAATTCTCGTGGTTGGGTTTCTGTCGTACCTTCAGGGTTTCGCTTCCTCCTCTGATAACGGAGTTCTATCATCTGTTGTTCAAGCTGCCTGAGGGATCCGTCTACAGTGTCACCACTCTTTATTCCTTGTTTGTGCCTTCCGGTGTTTCCGACGCGACGACATCCTCTACGCCGGATCCGATGCAGAGTCTGCATCACCCCTTTGTTCCGAACCTCGTTTGTCGAGATCTTCAGTCTGATTCCGAGAGTTGGTTGCGTAATCCGCCTATTCGTGTGCAGAGTAATGGTTTGGGTGCGGGATGGAGTAGCTACCATACCACTACTCTTATCATTCGCTCTTGCACATTGAATCAGTGGATCCCGCAGTTTTACTCCGTCCTTTGTTTATCCGGAGTGTTCTTCCGACGATCAAGAACAACGAACCTTTGATGGTGGTGTCGCCGATTTCAAGATGAAGAAGGAACCCTCGTTAGTGGTGTCGCGAGGATCTACACAAAGCGAGAAGACAGAGATCGCCGACCTTCCTTCCGGTACCATGAGGCGGATCTCGAGGGCGAGATCCATTGTTAGTGGTGTCGAATTGTGGCATCCCGCAAAACCACTACTAGAAAATCGCGTCGAATTTGTGCATTGCATCGTCATCATGCATTGTTTGCTAAAACTATGTTGCAAAACCGTCTTTGTTTTCCAACCGCCCCATCTTAATTCAATCAGAAGCCCGGTCCCGGAATATTTTGTTTTAAATAAAAATGTTGTGCAAACGGTCTGCTAAAGATAAATAAAATTATTTATTTATTTTAGCGGGGCAGTCGAACGGGCCGAAGCGACCCGAACGACCGCCCCAGATTTTACAAACGGTCCACCCACCTACCCCATCTAATCCTAAACTCACCCAATAATCTACCCACCCCTAGTGGCCACCTCACTCCCTCCTATCCCTGCTCGCCACCTCAGCATGCCCCTCTCCCTCACCCAATCCTTGCCCTCCACCTCACCCTCTCTCTCTCCTCTCTCACCCACCCTCTCTCCACACACAGCCTCCCCCAACCAGCCAACTCCCTGCCCATCCCACACACACACGACTCCCACGCCAACCCTCCCGCCACGGGTCCCACCACAACCCCCCGAACCCAGCCCCGCCTGATCCCCACGCCGCCCCCACGTCCTTCTTCCTCCTCCACCGCTCTCCCTCCCTTTCTTCCTCCCACTGGCCCTGCGCCCGCCTCCAGGCCGACGCCTGCCCCATCCGCCACCGCGCCCTCCTCTCACCCAGGCGCCTCCTCCCATCTCCCTCCTCCGCCTCGTCCCGCTCTGCGCCATGGCGTCGCCAAGCCCCCTAGCCCTCCATGCCGCCGCCGAGCCAGCTCTCCTCGCTCGCGCGCCATCCCTCCTGCGGCGGCCGCCCAGTTCCATCTCCCTCCGCGCTCTCCCTCTCGCCGCCCGCTCGCGTCTCCCCGTCCCGCGCCCCTGCCTCCTTCTCCGCGTCGGGCGCCTCCATCTCCGCCTTCCCTCGCCCTCGCTCTCGCGCTGAAGCTCCGCTCGCCGCCGTCCGCCCCTTCGGGCGCGCCCGCCAGCTTCGCCGCCGCCGTTTGCCGGGCCGCCCTCCTCGGCAGCGTCGCCGGCCCGTGCGCTCGGCCGCCAGACGCCGTTCTCTGCTCGCCCGGCCTCGGGCCTCGCCGACCACCCCAGCCCGCCGCTCCTCGCGACCCGCTGTTCCCTCGCCCGGCCCGGCCCTCCACGCCGCCCGCCACCGATGCTGTGGGCCCGGCTGACGTGTGCGTGTATGTGTGCTCGTGTATGCGTGTGCTCGTATGTGTGTGCTCGTGTATGCGTGTGTGCTCGTGTGCGTGTGCTCGTGTATGCGTCATGGTAGACGTGTGAACCCTATGACCGTTCGAGGCAACCCGAAGCCGCTAACGACCTTCGGCGCCGAACCCTCGACAAGATCTTCATCACGGAAACCCCGACGCCATGATCTCCCTCGCGGATTCCGAAGACCGTACCGATTCCTCGACACCCTCGATGCGCCAAGATCGCCGAGACCCTAGACGCAAGCTCTCCGTCAGGGGACGACAAGTACTCCGACAAGGACCCGAATGGAGCGAACCCGAAGACGATAGGGCGACAAGTACTACTTCACTGACATCGAGTGCCAAGGTCGCCACAGAGAATCGAAGTTGTCGAGACCCTGAAGACCCGTTCCCGGGGGCGAAGTCCGGACCCGATGCTCGCCAAGAACTGCACCGACCAGAACGAAATCGAGGCGACCCCGAAACCCCAAGTCCGGCTTCCCGAACAACAAGACCGACCCCGATATTCGAGAACGATCCCGTCGAACCCTGGACCCTGTCGAACCCCCGAACCCCCGGATCCCCAAGATCGTCGAACCCCCCTCTAAAGTGTGAACCCCTTTCCGAGAACCCTACTTTATCACATAATATAACTTGTTGCATATTAACCATCCATCTCGCATGCATATCAACGGTTTGGGGGCCTTATGCCGATTCACCTAATCATTAAATATGGGGCCCATATGCGGGCAAATCTAGCCTTATATTGGCCTCATTTAAGCTTGTGTAGCGAACCGGTATCTTATCTTGACTTGTTAAAACAACATTTAAATTGCGGGGATCTAAACAACTTGAACCACCTAATTAACTGTCGGGACCCCGGTTCCGCTTAAAATGACCTAATTGCACCGCATCTTTGCCATGCCATACATCATGCATGCATCATGCCGATCTTCTGCCGTATCATTAAATATTGCATCCGGTGTTTCTTCTAGTGTTTTGCTTCTTCGCGGATAAGGCCGTTGAGTTGATGTGAGCTTCGCCCCGACCTTCGGGTTGGACCTTCGACAATGTTTTCAGGCGAGCATCTCCCCCTTTCTACCCATCTTACTTTTATAGTAATTTACTCCTTCCTGTTGATCTTTTGCTATCTTTGTTGCGATGCTTTAGTTTTCGTGCGTGATATACCTTGCAGCCCTATATTGCCTTGGACACATCCTATTACCATTGTTTGGTAGATAGTTGGACTTACGTCGTAGTTGCTTGCTCAAGTCGATGTGTGTCGCCATATGCCACGATTCTTGATGTATTGCCGCATGTTGATGTTGGAGATGATTCTAGTTTTACTTATTGTCACTTTACTTTCTGTTTAACAACTAAAATTGAATAAGCGAGGCATCGGTGGGTGATAGATAATATTTGGTTTTCGAACGCCCACTTGTGTCCGTAAGACCCCGAGTACTTGATACTGTTCCTTGATTTTTGCGCTATCCACATCCGGGAGGTATATGGGACCCCTGAGCCGTAGCTTGATTCATTCTTATTTCATGGGGCCACAAACTAGTTTGAGGTTTTATTTACGATCCCTGTACTTATGCCATGTTTCTTTGCTTTATTTATTGTGCGAGTCGCACCTTTGTCTTAGGATCGGGACACGCTTACGCTGTGTCGACAAGCCCGTTTGGGGTTCCCGATGCACTGACCGTCACCCAGACCTTGAGGCCGTCTCGAGCTTGTCTACTCCGTTCGGATTCTACTTAAGGGTGGCCCCTGAAATATTTCTGAATCTGTGATTGTTCATCGTGAAAGCCTCGTTGGGTTTTGATTTGGTTTTCCGAGGTTGATCGCGTGTGTTGCTATTGGTGCACCGGCGGGTAAAAACTTTTCGAAAGCCGTGTCGCGGATATGGACGACTTGGAGCACAGTATCTCGATCATAGACAAGCATAACTAAAGTTTACTGCTATAAACTTGACTTATAATGACTAGTAATCAGCTTCACTATAATGGAATGGCTAATTAACACTGCCCACAATTGCTTGTTTTGTGTGTCGCTTGCGACCATTGTACCTGACTAGTAAATCGCAACTTCTAGCGAAATGGCTGAATAAAAGCACCAACAACTGCTGGGTTTAGGGTTTATCTCATGCTATCTGTATCTGATTAGTAATTGTTGCAACTATCACGGAATGGTTAATTAAAAGTGCCCACTGCCTATTTTATCAGGATGAATATCTATATCTGACTAGTAATTACTGCAACTATAACCGAATAAGTAAAACTGCCAACCGTGTGAGTTCCTCGGTTGACTTCCTCGTTTGGTCTCGAGGGGGAAACACCAGGATGGGTTTGTTTGGTGTTAGCTTCAGGTTGGATCCGAATAGGTCTTTCTTACCCCCTCTGATAACCGCCCGTTGTATCGAGTCTCTATAGGTTGTTTAGTGTATGCTGCCGCTGCCGCTCAGTCCACCATACCTATGTAGGCGAGGACCGCCGAATTCTAGCCTCGCCGTGTACTGGCCTCAGTACTGACGCTCCTTCTTTGTTTTCTGCTTTGCCCTTTGTCGGCACCCCTTTTGTTAAGCAGGTTTTGAGATCGACGCCGTTAGCAGGGTTACCCTTCCGGCTTGGCCTGGGCAGGGTTATGGACGCCATTGGTTATTCTTCAGGGCTCTTAGCCCCATTTGCTTCTTGTCCGTAGTCGGACGCTCTATCATTTTCCAGGTGATTTGGATCTTTGTATATTATATCTGTATTCTTGACTCTTTGAGTCGCCGTTATATATCTCATTACGTGGGTCCCATCGAGGACTGTTGTGTAATGTTATTACTTCGTTTTCCACCCGCACGAAAGTGCCTGGTGGGCACCTTTGAAACGTTTCTATGCGGGTTTGGTGAATTTTGCCCAAACTGGCATAGGTCCGATTCTGAGGGTGTTACATGATGTAGTCGTAATCTTGCCGATCTCAAGATCGCGTAGACGATCCTTCCGGCGCTGCGTTAAACGGCGCTCGCGATCGGTCACATGTTCGGTACTTAATACCTTCCTCTCCTTGTTCCGGATGGCGGAGGTTGTAGCACTCTCCTCGCGATTCCGTGGCGTGGCGTAATGCGGAGTAGAGGGAGATCTCGCAGGCTTCGCTAAGCCGAGCGAGTATGGTGGACTATGAGAGATATCCTCGGCGATCTAGGGTTTAGACACACCAAGTAGGAGGCTTGGCCGGCGGCGGCTGCAGGAGGGCCGGCGGCTTAGGGCTAGGGTTTGCGGGTGGAGGTGTTGGGTGCTAGGAGGGGCAGCCCTGCCCCTCCTTATATAGGTGGAGGGCGCTCAGGAGGAGTCCCTCAACTCGGTTTCCCAAGGGGGCCGGCGGTGGAGGGGAGGAACTTCTCCCCAACTCGGTTTCCACCTTCCCCTCCACTTCCCAAAATAGCCGTTTGACTTTTCAAATTGGCGTTTGACTTCTCAAACTAGGATTTGATTAAACCCTTTATTTTGTTCAGCGATGACACCTAGTACATGATGCAATCATTCCAAATTGGTATGACACATTCATGTACCCTTCCCCTTCGGAGTGCCGGACATTCCGGAACCTTCTAGAACATTCCCGATGAAAACACCGGAACCATTATCCAAACCCGAAACAGGACTTTCCTTATATGAATCTTATTCTCCGGACCATTCCGGATCTCCTCGTGATATCCCGGATCCCATCCGAGACTCCGAACAACATTCGGTCTCTTACTCATCATTCCATAACTACTCAAACAACGTCGAATCCTTAAGTGTGTCTCCCTACGGTTCGTGAATTATGCGGACGTGATCGAGACACTTCTCCGAACAATAACCAATAGAGGAATCTGGAAATTCATATGGATCCCACATATTTCTACGATTACTTTGCGATCGAATGAACCATTTACATACGATACCAATTTCCTTTTGTCTCACGATAGTTTACTTATCTGAGGCTATGATCGTCGGTATCTCTGCATACCTAGTTCAACCTCGTTACTGATAAGTACTCTTTTCTCATTCCCGTGATATGTGATCCCTTGTGAGACAGTCACATGCTTGCAAGCTAATTGGATGACAATTCATCGAGAGGGCCCAGAGTATATCTATCCGTCATATGGATGGACAAATCCCACTCTTGATCCATGTGTCCCAACCAATACTTTCTGAATACTCAATGTCACCTTTATAGCCACCCAGTTACGGTGTGGTGTTTGATGTCATCAAAGCATCCTTCCTGTGAAGGTGATATGCATGATCTCATGGTCGAAGGAATTAGGTTACTATGTATCAGAAAGCATATAGCAATTGAACTATTAAAATGACTTAATCTTTATGCTACGCTTTTCAATAGGAGTATGTCCACCATATCATTCTCCTAACGATATGATCATGTTGTTAATAACATCTCAATTTTCATGATAGGGAAACCACAATCATTTATTAACCAACAAGCTAGTAATATATAGAGGCTTTACTAGGGACTTCAATTTAAGTTTAAATCACACAAGTATTAATATTTCCTTGTTAATACTATTATAGCATGAATGTAAACATTTATCATAAACACAAAGATATAATAATAACTACATTTATTATTGCCTCTAGGGCATATCTCCAACACGATCGTCGGTACCGGCATACCTAGTTCAATCTCGTTCACAGCAAGTACTTTACTCGTTCCGTAATCCGATATCACTTTGTGATTAACTCCTTAACCACGTGCTTGCAAGCAGTGTTGATATCGATTACCGAGTGGGCCCAAAGTATATCTCTCCGACTTGGGAGGGACAAATCCCATCTCGATACATACAACTCAATAGGTACTTTCCGATCACCTGAGAGACACCTTTATGATCACCCTCTCATAGGATGACGTTTGATGACGTCAAAGCTTTCTTCCGATACCAGGGAGTTGTATTATCTCATGGTCTAAGGAATACAATATTTGACATAGGAAAAGCTTCGCAAAGATGAACACGATGACACGATCTAATTGCTCCGCTTAGTTTGGGTATGTCCATCATATCATTCTCCCAATTATATGATCTCATTATTAATCGACAACTCATGTCTATGGTTAGGAAACCTTAACCATCATTAATCAATGAGCTAGTCCATAGAGGCATAATAGGGACACGGTGTTGTTCACAAACCACACAAGTATTAAAGTTTCTGCTTAATACAATTCTAGCATGGAATATAAACTTTATCATGAACAAGAATTATAATAATAACATCTTTATTATTGCCTCTAGGGCATAATTCCAACAATGGTCTGATCCTTCGTCTTGATGATGGCAGACTTGTGGTTGCAGTAGTCACGGTAGTTATCCAACTCCTGCTGACGATCGTACATCATGAAGCTAAGGTGGTCCAACCGAGTCTTTAGTTCGGGGTGGTATGGGGCTTCCAGGGGCTGTCCATTAGCATCACGCCTTGGGCAAAATGCAAAGCGAGTACCCTTGATCTGGTTGATACTCTACCCACACAGACGGGAAAGAGCTTCCTGCATGGCCCTGGCAAGTCCATCGAGCCAGTTGTTCTCTCTTAAGGTAAACTGAATTCCCTCCGCAGTGGGAGGTTCAATCTTTCCTCGGAGACTTGCAAAAATTAGCCATTGCAAATCTTCTCCTCCTTGATCATTGAGCTGAGCTCCAAAGAACTTGGGGTGCGGACGCTCTAGAAGTTCCGAAAGCTGGTCCAAATACCTCTCAAAGATAAGGTCTCCGCCATTTCCCAACTGGTAAAACTTGTTGTACTTCACGTCCATCTAAAAGAATATAAGATGAGTAAGTTAGTAGAGTGATAAAGTGTGTCAAATTTTTATGTATTTTGCAAGAGTTTTTGAGGAACATGAATTTTCATGAAAGAAGAAAGGTGATAAGAATGGGAATAAGTTTTTGTAAATATTTGCTTCCTTTTTTTTTGAAACTAAGTTTTTGATTCACCCGTCCAATCTAACTAGGGTCTCCTATGGTCAGGATGGCTCTGATACCAACTTGTCAACACCCAGATTTTTAATCACAGATGCCTGTTATGCCATACATCGCAATCCCAGGATTACCATTTTTGCGAGACATAATAGATTTGGATACCACAGTACATCATCCGTTACAAACCATACATAAGGTCTTACACAAATAAGGATATCATGATCCAGTTCTTAATACATCTCAAGCAGCGGAATACGTAATAATAACGGTAGCGTAGGCGAAGCTCCATCTTCGGGGTCACAGGCAATGACGATGGGAGATGATCCTAGTTGTCGTAACCTTCCTGGGGTCCATCTTCCAGGTACTCCTCTTCATAGTCTGTCCATGGGAATATCCAGGGACAAAGCCATGAGTACTCTTTAAGTACTCGCAAACTAATACTAACAAGTGAAGTGGTTTTTGTAGTAGGACACTAAGCTCTAGGGTCGTTTTGCATAAGGCCAGATTTACATCTACTAAGTTCAGAAACGAAGAAAGCTAGTTGAGGTTTTATAACACCTAAGTGGGAACTTGTATTTCATATCACAAATCTGTTGTGGTCAAGTCAAAGTCTCAAATCATTTCACAAGTTATTTTGAAAACATATGACAGGGGAACAGTATGGCCACTCCAACTGTCCATAACCGCGAACGCGGCTATTCTAATAGTTTGACACTCTGCAGAGATTGTACACTTTCACCACAACATTCGATACATCTGTCAGGAACAAATCCTGAATTCACCATACTCAGTATGCGGATAATCAATCCTAACCTTTCAATTACACGCCCTAGTATAAGCACCTCTCCTGTGAGTTTGTCCTCCCAACCATGACCAACTGTCATCTTGGGTACTGCATAGGTGGACAATCTTCACAAGGTAGCCTCAGCTCAGACCTTGGCCGTGAGGGAACTAATACTAAGGTTATAAGTTTCCAGTCAAGACCTACCCAATTCTCGGGTATTGTGGTTGTACGGTAAAATTGGAATGGTATCGCATTCAGACAACCATCAGTTTTATAAAGGGGCTAAGGCTCATGCCTCAACATTTTTATCACCATAAATCATCTGGTGTTCAGAAACACATGTCCAAAACATTTCAATAGAATGATCCATCATTCCAAGGTTTTCATAACCATTTTTCCACCAATTATTCCCATCTAAAGTTGATCAAGTTTTATGCTTAGCACTAGCATCTACAAGTGGGGTAAGTACTAATGAGGGGTGGTAAACTAGTGGAGTTTAACTAAGTTCAATCTCATGCCTTAGGATGACATAAAGATTATCTATCTTAGGCCAAGTTTTATGCTCTTTATGCAACCTTCCATTATCTTTGTAGTATCTACAATTCACTTGAGTAAGCTCTAAGTACTAGCTTTGATAAAGAAATAAAGTATAAAGCTTGTAAGTAAAACTAGGATTGGTTTATCAAGTGGGTATGATCATATATGCTTTAAGGCATATAGGGGGCATGGCAGCAAGCAAGTATTGGCTTGCATCAATATCAGTATAAGCTTGCTAAATTGCAAGTGTTAGCTTGCCTTGTGCAGAGTAGTGGTTGAAGTTCTCCTCGGCTTCTTCTTCGTAGTATCCTCCTTCCTCCTCGTATCCTTGGTCAGTACTAGCGTCTATAAATAAATATGAGGTACATAATCACCAAACAATACTTAACTACTTGCAATCATCACACACAAGGGTCCTATAGATGATCTAGCATCATCACTAATATTACAAGATTAAAGCTTGGTTTAATTCCTTTTATTTTTAGAAAAGTAATTTCTACTCATTGAACAACTACTTAAGATTTAATATTCTCCAAAACAAACATGGTATCATGTTGACACATGTCATCACCACATATTTTAGTTCATGGGAATGTGATTTAAAGTGGTGTCACAATTTAATAAGGTTTTACCCTTTTATTTTAATTAAATAAGTGACTAGAAATGCCTATGTAGCATTCTTTTATTACTTGGTCATTATTTTTGTAAGTAAACCTATATATTTTTATATATTCTGAAAGGTATGATCAAATGTGATTTTTGAGAGTTGGACTCAACTCAAAAGCTATTATGGTTAAATTTGAAAAATGTTTGAATGTAGAAAAGCTTTTCCCTTGTTATTTTTACCAAGGTTGATCTATAGCTTCAAATGATTTGAATCCAACGTGCTTGGATTAAGCATTTCAATATCTTTCTAACAAAATTGGTTTCATTCCATTTGGTTCACTAAATCGAGCTGGGTTGATTTTTGAATCTAGGTGCAGAAGTGTGTTTGAAATAAAATGGGAAAGGTTCATTTCAAATGACTGGGCTGCACGGGAAACGGTATTGGGCCGGCGAGGGGGCTGGTTAAGTCGCTGTCCCCACGCGTCAGTGAGACGAGGGGGTGCGAAACGGTATGGGGCGATGTGAGCCGCGGGATCTGGTTCTAATCTAACGGCTGAGGGTCAACGTCGACGTTGGGCAACGCCAGCGAGACTAAAACCTAACGCGGCGGGTGAGGGTCGCCAGGGCTCACGGGCTCAAAGTAGGTCAGAGGCAGGCGACGAAGCGAAGTCGATGACGGCGAACCTCCTGGTACCGGCAGCTTCTCCTGGGGCGGCTCCAATCGCTGGCTCCCTTCTTCTCCGGAGGCGGCGGGCTCCGGCAAAATTCTGGCAAAGTGCTGCTCGCCTTGCTTTGGGAACAGGGTGGAATGATCAGTGAGGAGAGGGGAGTGAGATGGGGTGCTCAATTCGGCTGGGGGTGGCCTCTATTTATAGGGGTGAGAGGGGACCGACGGGGCGCAAGGTGAGCTCGTCGTGGTCGACGGCACATAGGGCTATCGGCGTGGGTGACGGTAGGGGGCGGTGCGGTGCTCCCTGGTGATGCTCAATGACGTGGTGGCGAGGCGTGGGGCGGTGCGGTTTGGTCGGACCGCGATGGTGCTCTACGCGTGCCCGACGGAGGTTTTTAATGCGCACAGGGTGCATGGTCCGTGCGGCGGCGAACGAGCGTGTCCGCGGGGTTGCTAGGACGGTGGTGATCACGTATGCATGCGGCGAGGGCGGCGCGCGGTCTGTGGGCGTCGGTCGAGCGTGGCGCACGGGGCACGCTCTCGGCATGGTTGCTGGCGAGCTTGGCATGGTCCATGCGTGTGGTCTAGGGTTTGGCAACGCTCGAGCGCTGGACAGTGAGTGGCGGTGGGGTGTTGGCTTGCTCCCAGACATGTTTGCTAGGCTGGTTTCTTCTCCTAGCTTGCTTTCTACATGGGGGTGACAAGGGTGCACTCGGCCTGCTCACCATTGATGGCATTGCCAAGCTTACAGTGATTCTAGAGGTTTGCATTTGAGCTAGATGATCTACTAAAGCCTAGTTGCAACCAGAGAGGGAACAAGTTAGGCTCCAATCACTGCTCACAATAGTATTTGGATTTTGTTTGATTTGTATCTGCAAGGTGTTTGATGAAATGGCCGCAAGAATTCAAGTTTTTAATTTTGAAAAGATTTTTGGCGGGTGTGCTAGGTTGGTGCTGGTGAGTCTGCAGATGCTTGGGTTTTGAAAGTTGAGCTTGTTTGAGTGGTTTTTGAAAAAGTGGGATCTTCTCATATGATAAAGATTCAATTTTGAATTATCATTTAAACTATGCATTTGAAAGTTTCTGGATGATCACAAAGTGGGCCTTGATACTTTGTTATGAGTACTATCAAGGGGTGTAAATATCCAAATAAGTTTCTGTTAAGTTCTGAAAGTTTGAGACAGCCAAAGTAGGCATGGGAGTTAATTTGGTCAAAATGACCATTCACTCATTTTGTCTGTTTTGCTTTATTTGTCTTTGGGAAATGTGTGGGGATTGTTTAGATGATGTTTATTTCACCTAAGAATCCTTTTACAAGCAAAGAAACACATACACAAGGCAATTCCAAAGAATTCAAATTGGGATGCATACATACATGCATGCTTTCATATTTTTATTTAGAAAAGTTTTTGTTATCCCTAATTTTTATGATTAGAGTTTGATGATCTAAGTTTAGTATTTTTGGGATGTTACAATCCCAGTCCTTATTATTCTTCCTCCACTCTTCCTTCTTAGAGTGTTCTTTTCCTGCATGGTTAGAACGAGTGGTACAAGGAGGAAGTGTCCGTGGAGCGAGAATATGACGCAGAGGTTTCCCTCCTGTAGACATCCATGCTGTCCTCTTAAGCTTGGTGGGTTTTGCTACCAATACAATGAGGGTGACGGTAGCGCGAGTGTACGGTTGCTTGTCCTCCTCCATGTCACCTTCATACCCTACCAAAATGTCCTCTTCCTTGGGGACTTGAGGTTCTTCTTCCTCGGGCTTCTTGCCTTTGTTGTTGGCGGAGGCCATGGTGCTCTAAACTTGAGAAGATTTCCTGACAGAAACAGATCGAAACAAAAACACGATGAGAAAATGGTGCACGAACCTCGGGGGATCCGGGGGGTTATATATTATGAAGTTTCAAGGCATAAGGAAGGTACTAACACGAAAACAAAGCGGAGACGGAGTTCGAGGGTGGCACACCCCCTTCAGGCGTAGCCAGGCTGGGCCTGCGACTAGAGTGGGTCTGTCCATCCCGGACTCTGTTTCCTCTTCGGTTCCGTCTCATAACTTCCCTTATGTATTAAAAACATCAAAAATATAAAAATATTGGAGTTTCACGAACCTTCTGTTTTCACCACTTTTACCTATTCAAAGACGAACTTTGCAGATTCCCTTTCTCTTTCTCCTGAGAAAATTTCCTTCATACAAAACCCTTGCACAAACTCAATGACAACATTAGTGTAAGCAAAAACAATAAACCTTTGGGTACACACTTCAACTGAAAACCCATCAAAACAAAAGCTTCTATAAGAGGCAAATGCAAATGAAGGCAGAAATCTGTCAAAATAGACCAGCAGGTAAATATTGATTTTTTCGAAGACCTTCTGTTGCTCAAATCAAAAAGTGCAGAACTGATGAAAGTTGGGTAACAACTTGGAGAACAATATCACAAAAATTCAGCTCCATCCGAAGTACTGAGCAACCTCACGAATTTTTACAATGTAGCACAAAAATCTGTCCCAGGACAGCCACTTTTCACAACTCCTCTACTTCACAAAAGTAGTTGAACTTGACACAAAAACCAAAAAAAGGATAAGGAGCGGTTATTACTGAAGTAATAACTTCCAAGACTCGACAGAACTCTTGGGTTATCTCCCAACAAGTACTTTTCTTTAATGCCTTTAAGTTAGGCTCGAAACATTCAAAGATGCTCACATAGGATATATATATATATATATATATATATATATATATATATATATATATATATATATGAAGTGGAAGAGAGCATCAAGAAGCAAATAACCAACACACTTGAGTCTAACCCACTTCCTATGCATAGGGGTATCATGATAAAACAAATTGTTGAAACAAAAAGCCACTAGCATAGGAATACAAAACAGATGCAACTTCAAAGCTTTCAACATAAAACAGGGAAACTTAACATTATTGAGATGCATAAAACCATGTTTCCCTCTCTCATAATAACTTTCAGTAGCACTCTGAATAAAGTTGACAATATAACTGTAACTAGCAAAAACTTTATCATCAGAACAAGCATACTTACAGTCATCAAAAAGAGGTCCAAGGTCATAAACCGGATCAATAGAAGCAAGTTGTTCCATCCTGAAATCTTTATTAGGCAAGCTATTTTCACAAGGATCTTTAGCAAACTTGGAAAAGTTAAACTCATAAGAATCTCCATAAAACTTAGTTAAAACTTTTTCCTTCTTACAATTAATAATAGCTCCACAAGTGTTCAAGAAAGGTCTACCAAAAATGATAGGGCAAGTTTTGCTAGCCGCTGAATTAAGCACTAGAAAATAAGTAGGATACTTAATCTTACCGCAAAGAACCTCCACATCTCTTACAATACCAATGGGGCAAATGGTTTCCTTATTAGCAAGGTGGATAACCACATCAATGTCCTCTAGCTCACAAGGACCAATCTCATGCATAATTTCCCTGTAAAGCTCATAAGGAATAGCACTAGAACTAGCACCAATATCACATAAACCATAGTAGCAATGATCACCAATTTTAACAGAAAGGACAGGAACACCAGATTTTCTAGCCTTACTAGGATGAGAGATAATATTAGAAGCATCTTCACAGAAGACAATATGCTCATCCTCTATATTTCTAGTGACAATGTATTTCACAATAGCTACCATAGGTTCAACATTCAATTGCTTACCAGGCTCCATACTTTTCTTTGTAACTTTGTTATTTGCACTAATAATCATAGAATACTCCTTTACCTTAGCTGGTAAAGGCATTTTCTCAACATGAGGTTCAGGCACAATATGATTAGCAGTACAAACTTGAGTACTTCTAACTGGAACATGATTAACAACATCTGTATAAGGAGCGTGGTACTTATTCCAGTTCTTCTTGGGAATTTCTATGTAAGAGGCAAATGCCTTAAAATAGTTGGCAATACTTTGGGAATCAAGACCAAACTCATTGCTAATATCATGGAAGTCATTAGTTCCCATAAAAGATTTAATGCATTCATAATCATAGTTTATACCTAACTTTCTTTCTTTGTCATTCTCCCAAGCCTTAGTGTTATCTTGAATACGGTCTAAGAGATCCCATTTAGCTTCTTCCTTCATACGTGTGAATGATCCAGCACAAGAAGCATCTAGTAAATCATTATCATGAAGAGAAAGCCTAGCATAAAAGTTATTGAGAATAATATTGTTAGGGAGTTCATGAATAGAACATAAGCATTAGTAACTTCAATCTCCCCCAAGCTTGAGTTGTACTTTCTCCATCAAGAGGCCAAAAGTTATATATAAGATTTCTATCCTTATGAATTTCACTAGGAGGATAAAATTTAGAGTAAAAGAGATATGCCATCTCCTCCCATTCCATGGACTGTCCATTCTTTAGCAGTTTATACCACTCTTCAGCTCTCCCTTTCAAGGATATGGAAAGTAACTTCTTCACCTGTTCAGTTGTGATACCTGCACACTTAAACAACCCGCATAATTCATGGATAAAAATCAAGTGATCACCAGGGTGGACTGTACCATCCCCAAAATAATAATTATCCATAACACGATTAACAATACTTGTAGGTATCTTAAAAGGATCTATCTCAACAGGTGGTGGTTCATCTACTACCCTAGAAGTGGTAGTAGTTTTCCCAAACAGAAAACCAAGTGGGTTATCCATATTGGAAACAAAGTAACAAAATGTAACAAGAGAAATACTCACAGTAAAAGTTTCCCTTACTAGTTCCACTCTTCAAAAGCGCTTCACTCCCCGACAACGGCGCTAGAAAATATTCTTGATGACCCACAAGTATAGGGGGTGTATCGTAATACTTTTGATAAATAGGAGTGTCGATCGAAGGTGCTGTATAGTGGTATGGAGCAGGAACTCTCTGTAAATACTTATCAAATAGATTTTTAGTGGTTTTCTGATAAGGCAAAAAAACAAAGAGCAGGTAATAAAGACAACAAACAAACGGAGCAAGTGGCCCAATCCTTTTTTAGCAAAGGACAAGCCGGTGGAAATAATTATAAGGACCAAACGTTCTCGAGGACACATGGGAATTCTGTCAAGTGCTTTCGCTTCAAATAGCTGAGTACTCTTCTCTGGTGTTGTAAGTGTTGTGTGGGTGAACATGTGCTAATGTACTGACCTTAATTGGACTAATACATACTTGTGATTAAACCCCCTGCAGGCATCCGTAACTACATGAAAGTAATTAAGATATAAATCTAACCATAACCTTAAACTCTGAGATCCTACACTCCCTTGTGCAAAGGTGTCCTAACGGGGGTTCAGGTTTCTATCACTCAGGCAACCCCACAATTAGTAGACAAATACACAATGCATTCCCCTAGGACCATAAATTGTGAAGTATCATGTAGTCGACATTCACATGACACCACTAGAAGAATAGCACCACAACTTAAATAATAAACCATTCAATAATAACTCATCACAGATTCACTACTAACAACATGACTTCTCCCATGTCCTCAACAACTGAGTGAACTACTCACAAGACATCATATGGATCAAGATCAAAGATGATATGGTAATGGATAAAAATCTGAACATAAACAATAATCCAATGGTTCCACTCACAAGCATCAACTACAATAGTAATCAACACTAGGAAGGTTTCCCCTAATGAACTAAAGCAATATACAACACAATTGTTACAGCGGGATGGAGTAATGATGATGGTGCTAGTGGAGATGATGGTGTGGATGATGATGATGATCCCGATAAAGCCTAGCTTGATGATGGTGTTGATGGCGATGGTCTCCCCTCTTTGGGAAGGAATTCCCCCGGCAGAAATCTGTCTGCCGGAGAGATCTTTCTCTCTCGGTGTTTTCCGCTCCCCAGAGGCAGCGGAAATCTATCTGCGGTCGCTCCTCAAGGCTTAGGGTTCCATAGGGAAGATATATGCGAAGGGGCGGAGTCGGAGGCCGGGCAGGTGGGCCACACCTACCCTAGGCGCGGGGTCAGGTGGGCCCACGCCTAGGGGGGTGGGACCCCTGCGGCCCCTCTTCGCTCCTCCTTGTAGCTTCCTTCGTCTTCTAGGAAAATAATATGTTTCCATATTTTTCTGGTATTTTTCTGATCTTCGCGAAATTGCACCGAAATGCCTTCTTTTCCATCAGAATCCAGACTTCGGCAGTCCATCCTCCAAGAATCATCCAACATGCATAAATAGATGAAAAGCCATAAGTAATACCTCATAATAAGACAAATATCAATGAATAGAAGTAAATTATGATATAGAAAGGTGATGCAAATTGGGCATATCACATAACAATGCAATACTAGACGTCATGATCCTATGAGATTCGATTGGGAAATACAACAAGATACATAGACCGCATCCAACTGCATCTATAACTAGAAGTCCACCTTTGGGTTATCATCTGAACCCCCTCCAGTATTAAGTTGCAAGAAACAGACTTCTTTAAGCAAAATGTGTAAGGTAAACAATCCACTTGTTCCATGAACAAGAAACCGTTGTTTTCTCCCTAGTGACAACAACACATCTACAACCTCAGAGATTTCTGTCACTTCCCTTAGATTAAATAGAGGCATGAACCCACTATCGAGCATAAATACTCCCTCTTGGAGTCACTAGCAACTACTTGGCCAAGATAGCTACTAACAACGGAGAGCATGCAAGATCACAAACAAAACAAACATGATAGAATCAATAATACAAAACCATTAATCAATCTGACATAGTAATCTCAATATCCATCGGATCCCTGCAAACACCACATGCATGATTACAAATAGACGAGATCTTGATGATGAACAGAGCTCACAAGATCTAGACATGAAAGCACAAAGGAGGAGATACAACTAAAAGAACATTTCTTAATCCCTAGTGTTTTGTGTGTTAGATAACAATACCAAGGATCATTTAATGTGTGTTGAAGTGTTGCAGCTCTATTTGTGAACAAAGGTAAAAGGACTCTGCCTTTGGGGGCGGATTATCCGGCCCCACAAGCAAGCGCAAGCCCCATAAGGGGGGCGGAATTTTGGTCGGATTTTCCGGCCACGCCGGATAATCCGCCCCTTAGGGGGGCCGGATAATCCGCCCCCCCTGCTCATCGCCAAGGCGCAAGCCCCAGAGAGGGGGAGGAGTTTAGCCCGGACTTTCCGGTCTGGCCGGATAATCCGCCCCTCAGGGGGGCCGGATTATCCGCCCCCCAAGAACTTCACCAAGCTTCACCAAGGCGCAAGCCCTGAGAGGCGAGTTTCCGGAGAATCCGCCCTTGGGGCGGAGTTTTCCCAGAGGGCGGATAATCCGTCCCAAGTGGGGGGCGGATAATCCGCCCCCAAAGTTGTGCAACGGCTAGATCTGGGGAGGGGGTATTTAAGCCAGCCATCCCCCTCCTGCCAGAACTCTTGATTCATCTCGAAAAGAGAAGGTCGGATCTGAAAGCTTCATCCAAGAGTGCTCCACCTAGATCCACCCAAAGGCCCCATCCCTTGGGGAATCGAAGGAGGAGAACTCAATCTTCATCATCAGCAATCAAGCGCTTCATCTCCTCTCCATTCATTTGGAGAACCTCCGGTCTAGTATTTCTTGCAAATATCTAGATCCTCGTTTTTGTTTATATTGATAAACCTTGTTCTTGTGGCAGCTTGTTGTCATCTCGGGAGCCCCCAATTCGGTTGTGGGTGTGTGCCCCGATAGTGTTGTAATAGGCACCGGTTCCCACCTCGAAGGGATCCAATAGTGGAGAAGGTGGATCAGGCCTCTCGTGGCGAGATCCATCGGAGAATAGGGTGAGGCCTATTGTGGCGTGGTGGTCTTAGAACCGCCCACCCCTCCAACGCAGATGTACTTCCCTTAACAAGGAAGGAACTGCGGTAAAACAAATCCCTGTGTCTCCGCGTGCTCCACTACGGTTTCCTCGCTCCTCTTTTACGTGCTTAGTAGTTAGGGTTACATATAGGGAAATTCTCGTAGTTGCATATCTAGAGAATTTACTTTGTGTCAAGACTAAAATTGAAAAAGTATTAAAAATTGGTTAGCACCTATACACCCCCCCCCCTCTAGGTGCCCATACGATCCATTTCAATTGGTATCAGAGCCTCGACTCTTATTTCGGGCTTAACCGCCTAAGAGAAGTATGGGTTCCAAGGGAGATGGGAGTGATGCTCCGGAGGTAGTCACCATGAACGATCTCAAGACGTTGGAAACAACCTTAGTGAGTTCAATGGAGGCTAAGATGGAAGAGATGCGTAAATTGATAATGCGTCTTTCCACATCCGCAGCATCACCTCCATCTAACTCTGAGGATACCACTCCGCAATCCAAGGAAACGGGTAAAACTGTTTCCAAAGATAACAAAGTGGTAGGTGATGATACTAGTAAGAGCTCCTCCTCGAAAAAGGATAGCGGTAAGGATGGATACAATGAGGTTTCTCATGTGTATTCCCCTGATCCGCCTATTCCTCACCCACATATACATAATAGGGGTGATCCACCCAAACTTTCAGCATCTACTTTCTCTCAATGGCAATTTTTGATGAAATCTCATGTGTGCAGTTCCTCCATAGAGTTGTGGAAGATCATCGAAAATGGTCTTCACGTTGGAAATCCTAACAATCTCACAAGGAGAGAAGTGGTCGATAGCCAACTCAATGCTCTGACTCTACACATGATACTGACTTGGTGTGGGTGACAAAGACATGCCACACATTCAGATCTTAGCACTAAAGAAGCTTGGGATTCTCTCACCGAGCTCTTCATCGGAAATGAAAGTATGAGAAGGAATAGATATGATGCCTTGAGCAATGAAGCTGAAGGATTTTATATGCTGGATGGAGAAGACCACGAGGACATGTATAGGAGGCTCAAGGCAATAGCTACAACCTTCAGAAACCACGGTGCAGCTCATGTTGATGATGCTTGGATCAAGCGCAAGTATGTCAGTGCTCTTATGCCATTTGAGCCCACAGATTTGAAAAGTCTCCAAGGTAGGCATAACTATCACCTCATGTCATCCAATGAAGTAATGCAAGAAATGGCCTCCTTCAAAGTGGCTGCCAAGAATACCGAAGATGCTCGTGCTCGAGCTATGGGGATGCAAAAGGGGTTTAACATGGATTTGAAGACTAGTGTGATTGATCATGATGAATATGCGGTAGAAGGTCTGGACTGTCCCGAAGATATAAAAAGGATCCACGGACAATACTTGGCTCTGTATGCAAGAAACTTTTGGAAAGATCTAGCCAAGGCTAAAGCTGAACTAGATCGCAAGAGTGGAGCCTATGGAAGAAAAGAAAATGGTCCCAAGCTGAGAACATGCTTTAATTGTGACCGTCACTTAAAGCTGAGTGTCCATATCAAAGTAGAGAGGATAATGGAGGAAGACTCATTTTCAAGGACAAATCAAAAGCTCCACGTAAGAAACAGTTTGTAAAGAAGAATGCTCCTTTCAAGAAGCAACCAAAGATTGTTCTAGTGGCTCAAGAAGAATATTCATCGGGGAGTGAAGATGAGGACGAGGACGATAGATCTCAAGAGGTGGCTGCTATAGCCACCACATCTGCATCAACATCTCTCTTCGACTCTCCGAACGAAAACATCATCAACAAGAATGCTACTTGCCTCATGGCAAGAAGCTCCGAGGTAACTTCTTCTAACTCTTCTATTCCCAAGACTATGATAGACATGGATGATCCTGCTAGTCTTAAGGTTAAAGAAGAGATTATTGCTTTGGATTATTTCTATACTAACCTGCAAGGTGAGCACAAAGTTCGTTTTGAGGCTCTTATGGATCAGCTGGCCCAAAAAGAAGCACTCCTCGAAGAAAAGGGCAGAATTGAAAGGGAGGATGCAATGGAAATTGCATCCCTAAAAATGCTCTTGAAGAAGAAGAAGAAGAAGCTCGGGTATCTCTTGAAGAGAGGATTGAGTCTATGGAAGAGTCACATGAAGAAATTGTGACTAAACTCGTTAAGGAACGTGACAATGTTGTCACCAAGGCAAAAAAGTTAAAGAAGGAAAGGATTGACTTTGGGGCTGCTCATGATAGACTCTCCGAGGAATTGGAGAAACTTGACAATGCTCACAAGGTGTTGAAAAACGAGTTCTCTATTCTCATTGAGTCACATGATCAGCTTCAAAGTCGATTGGCCGAATATGATACTCCTAGCTCGTCCAAATCAACATATAGTAACAAGAAAAATGCTAGTGTGGAAAAAGGAGTGATCAAGGACATCACTACAAAGGACAAAGGTGTGCTTGATGAAGTCCTTGGCAAGCAAAGGTCAAATCATGGTAAAGAGGGACTTGGGTATGTCACCAAGTCCAAGAAGAAGAAAACCAAGAAGAACAAGACCAAGAATGTGCAATTAAATACAAGCACTTCTGAGAAGGTTGTCACACAAGACAAGACTAATAATATTGGTTTTGCAGGGTCTCATAATCCGAATTATGAACTCTTTTGTGATGACTATGGCGATGTTTATGCTTATTATGTTGGTCCTTTTGATGAATATATTGCTTGGTCTATTTGGGTCCCAAAGACCCTTGTTACTAACATGAAAGGACCCATTGAAAAATGGGCACCTAAAACCAAGAAGTAATTTTTCTTGCAGGGCTATGCTTCTAGTGGGTCAAAATGGGTGCTGGATAGTGGATGCACTAGTCATATGACCGGAAGCAAGGAGATCATCACGGGGATGCGTCCAAATCTTGATAATATCACAGTCTCCTATGGTGATAAGTCTAAATCTCAGGTATTGGGTCTTGGCAAGGTTGTGGTTGCCCACGATATCTCTCTCGTGGAAGTCATGCTTGTTGAGACCCTTGGCTACAATCTTCTTTCTGTTCGTGCCCTTGGCAAGATGGGTTTTGCTGTTTTTATCGATGATGATTTGGTGGTACTCTTATGGAGCAAGTCTCTAAAGGTCGCTTACGTTGGATACGTCGAAAATGACCTGTATGTGGTGGACTTCTCGGGGAAAACAACTTCGGGTCCGATGTGTGTATTCGGAAAGGCCGACGTGGGCTGGCTATGGCATCGCCGTTTAGCCCATGTCAACATGAGAACTTTGCAAAGTCTCCAAAAGGGTGGCCACATACTTGGACTAAAAGACAATGTCTCTTTTGCCAAAGATCGTGTTTGCAGGGCTTGTGTTGAAGGAAAAATGCATGATTCTCCCCACAAGAGGAAGACTATTGTGTCATCAAAGAGGATCTTGGAATTACTCCATGTGGATTTATTTGGTCCTCCTTCTCATGCAAGTCTTGGTGGGAAGAAATATTGCTTGGTCATCGTCGATGATTACTCAAGATATACATGGGTATATTTCTTCAAGCTGAAAAGTGAGACTCAACAAACTGTCATCGACTTTGCCAATGAAGTTCAACGTCAACACAATGTTCCCATCTTGGCAATTAGAAGTGACAACGGCACAGAATTCAAGAACTACACTTTAAATGAGTTTCTTAGCGAAGAGGGGATTAGACACCAATATTCATGTACACCCCTCAACAAAATGGTGTAGCCGAGAGGAAAAACCGGACTTTGATGGATATGGCAAGATCTATGCTAGCTGAATTCAAGTCTCCTTATAATTTTTGGGCTGAAGCCATATCCACTGCTTGTCACTCATCAAACCGGCTCTACCTTCGGAAGATCTTGGACAAGACCCCATATGAAATACTTACCAGTAACAAACCCAACATCTCATACTTCAGGGTATTCGGGTGTAAGTGTTTCTTTCTTATTAAAGGTGTCCGTTTGTCAAATTTTGAATCCAAGGCTTTAGAAGGTATTTTTGTTGGTTACGGTGCCGAATCCCACACTTATAGAGTCTACCACAAGCTCACTGGGATTGTTGTAGAATCTTGTAGTGTGGAGTTCGATGAAAATAACGGCTCCTTTGTAGGGCAAGTTGATGTTTGTGATGCAGATGTTGAAATACCCCAAGATGCCATAAGAAGAATGGGCGAGGGATTTTTCCGCCCCATTGAGGAACCCCTTGTGGCGGATCGGGAAGGACAATTCTCCACACATGTGGAGCCCTCATTTACACAAGATCAACAAGCTCCTACTGTTGGAGACAATCCTGCACCAACACCACAATCTGCTGAAGACCATCTGTCCACTGGACAAGCTGGTAGTCCCAGGCCGGACTATCCGCCCCCTCCAAGGGGAGGAAAATCCGCCCCTGGCACTCCAACTCGTTCCAGGGGATCCGAAGGAGAAATCAACATCTCGAAGCTCCTGGCGGATTCTCCGGCCCCGAAGCGGAGTATCCGCCTGGGTCTCCAACTCAGTCGAGACTTTCTCAAGAAGATGGTTAGATTCACCTCCAGGCGGATAGTCCGGCCCCTCCAAGGGGCGGATTATCCGGGCCTGAAGAAAATGTTCAGCAACAATCTTCTGGCAGTAACCGTGACCAAGATCAAGGGCAGGGCAGTAATCAAGACAAGGATAAAACTATTGAATCCACTCCTCCTCGTAACAATAAGGACATTGAGGCTCGTCGCAAGGCTCGTGCTGATCGGAACCTTGAACTAAGAGGTCACACCCTTGGCAAGGTTGTTGGTGATCTACGACGAAGGGTATCCACCAGAAGAGAGCTTGCAAGCTTCTGTGATCATCAAGCTCACATTTCCATGGTTGAACCAAAGACGGTTTTTGATGCTCTTGAAGACCCCGATTGGGTTGTTGCAATGCATGAAGAATTAAACAACTTCGAACGCAACAAAGTTTGGAAGCTCGTAGAAAATCCAAAGGATTGCCGCAATGTTATCGGCACCAAGTGGATCTTCAAGAACAAACAGGATGAAAATGGCATTGTTGTGAGGAATAAAGCACGACTAGTGGCTCAAGGATTCTCTCAAGTAGAAGGAATTGATTTTGGCGAGACCTACGCTCCTGTGGCTCGCCTTGAGTCCATCCGTATCCTTCTTGCATATGCAGCCCATCACAATTTTAAATTACAAAAAATGCATGTTAAGAGCGCTTTCCTTAATGGTCCTCTACATGAGTTAGTATACTTCAAGCAGCCCCCGGGGTTTGAGGACCCCAAATTTCCGAACCATGTCTACAAACTCGATAAGGCGCTCTATGGCCTTAAACAAACCCCACGTGCGTGGTATGAGCACCTTAAAGAGATTTTGCTAGACCGTGGATTCGAAGTTGGGCAAATCGATCCCACTCTTTTTACTAAGAAGGTTAATGGGGAGATTTTTGTATGCCAACTTTATGTAGATGACATTATTTTTGGCTCTACTAACCAAGCTTTTAACGATGAATTTTCGAAGCTTATGGTACGAGTGTTTGAGATGTCCATGATGGGTGAGCTCAGGTTCTTTCTTGGATTTGAGATCAAACAACTTAGAGAGGGAACCTTTATTAATCAAGCTAAGTACATCCAAGACATGCTTAAAAGGTTCAAGATGACGGATCTCAATGGCGTTGCTACCCCAATGCAAACAAAGTGTCATCTTGAGCTCAATCCCAAGGGTAAAGACGTGGATCAAAAGGTATACCGATCCATGATCGGCTCTCTCCTTTACCTTTGCGCATCTAGGCCCGATATCGTGTTAAGTGTAGGAGTGTGTGCAAGGTACCAAGCCGCTCCTAAAGAAAGCCACTTAGTGGCAGTCAAGCGAATCTTCCGATATTTGGTTCATTCCCCAAATTTTGGGTTATGGTATCCCAAGGGTTCAAGTTTCTCTCTATGTGGTTACACTGATTCAGATTGGGCTGGTGACAAAGATGATAGGAAATCAACCTCTGGTGCATGCCAATTCTTGGGCAGGTCTCTAGTGTGTTGGTCATCAAAGAAACAGAATTGTATTTCACTCTCCACCGTCAATTTGAATATGTTGCCAGTGCTTGTACTCAATTGTTATGGATGAGGCAAACTTTAAAGGAATATGGTGTCAATTGTGACAAAGTGCCTCTTTTATGCGACAGTGAAAGTGCTATCAAAATTGCTTACAATCCCGTGCAGCATACAAGAACAAAACATATAGAGATTCGCAACCACTTTATTCGGGATCATGTTGCTCGTGGAGATATTGCTCTGTCCTTTGTGAGCACGAATAACCAACTTGCTGATATTTTCACGAAGCCCCTTGATGAAGCAAGATTTTGTTATTTGAGGAATGAGCTAAATATCATAGATTCAAGGAGCTTGGCTTGACTACCCTTGCACACTCACTTGCTCTTATTCATGTATTTGGTTTAGATACGGGCATAGACATAGGGGGAGTGTGTTCCTAATTTATTGGGCCAACCCTCCCCCCATAATGCCGAAAGCAAGTCAAATCGTTTCCCTTAATATCATTTTGTGATATGTGGGTCATCGATGAGCATTGGTTTTGAACTCAATATACATCTTCGCGGTGTCATGCCATGCGCTCCAACATGGTGGCTTCGGCCACCGCCCTCTTCCTCGCGAAGAGTTGGTTTTTCATGGGTCTCGTTGGATTTTCTTGCATATCTCTTGTTCTTATGGAAAACACACTCAAATTTGGCTTTTGATTGATTTGATTCTTGCAAATTTGGGTGTGAATTCCGAGTGATCTCCAGGGGCATTAGCATCGCTCTTCTTCCTTTTTGGCGTTTCGATGCCAAAGGGGGAGAAGTAGTTCTATTAGGTCTCGTGGATTTGCAAGGATTGGGCACAAGCTTTTCGATTTTAGTCGTTTTTATTTGCTTGCTTGTGCCTTTTCTAGCGTGAACTCTTTTGCTATTTGTGTTTGTCTATGTAAGACTATGTCGTACTCCACTATGTTTGGTATTCTTGGAATTCTGGATTTATCTATTGTGGACCTCATGGATTTCTGGAATTGTGGAGCATATTTGATGGCATATGGATTCATGGGAATATCTATGTATGCTTTGGCTATATTCTCATCCCGGTGGTATGACCTTATTTCCCAAACCTTAAAGTAGTGTTCTCCCTAGTGTGTGTATTTGTATTCAAATGCAAATCTTTAATATGCACACATCTAGGGGGAGCGTCTTTCATTATTTAAGGTGGCTTTTGCCGGTTTTATTGCAAATCCTAGTATTGTCATCTAACACCAAAAAGGGGGAGATTGAAAGAACATTTCTTAATCCCTAGTGTTTTGTGTGTTAGATAACAATACCAAGGATCATTTAATGTGTGTTGAAGTGTGGTAGCTCTATTTGTGAACAAAGGGAAAAGGACTCTGCCTTTGGGGGCGGATAATCCGGCCCAACCAGGGGCGGATAATCCGCCCCTCCCTTTGCCCAAGCAGGCGCAAGCCCCAGAAGGGGGCGGAATTTTGGCTGGATTTTCCGGCCACGCCGGATAATCCGCCCCTCAGGGGGGGCGGATAATCCGCCCCCCTGCTCATCGCCAAGGCGCAAGCCCCAGAGAGGGGGCGGAGTTTAGCCCGGACTTTCCGGTCTGGCCGGATAATCCGCCCCTCAGGGGGGCCGGATTATCCGCCCCCCAAGAACTTCACCAAGCTTCACCAAGGCGGAAGCCCCAGAGAGGGGGCGGAGTTTCCCCCGGAGAATCCGCCCTTGGGGCGGAGTTTTCCCAGAGGGCGGATAATCCGCCCCAAGTGGGGGGCGGATAATCCCGCCCCCAAAGTTGTGCAACGGCCAGATCTGGAGAGGGGGTATTTAAGCCAGCCATCCCCCTCCTGCCAGAAGTCTTGATTCATCTCGAAAAACAACAGATCAGATCTGAAAGATTCATCCAAGAGTGCTCCACCTAGATCCACCCAAAGGCCCCATCCCTTGGGGAATCGAAGGAGGAGAACTCGATCTTCATCATCAGCAATCAAGCGCTTCATCTCCTCTCCATTCATTTGGAGAACCTCCGATCTAGTATTTCTTGCAAATATCTAGATCCTCGTTTTTGTTTATATTGATAAACCTTATTCTTGTGGCAGCTTGTTGTCATCTCGGGAGCCCCCAATTCGGTTGTGGGTGTGTGCCCCGATAGTGTTGTAAAAGGCACCGGTTCCCGCCTCGAAGGGATCCAATAGTGGAGAAGGTGGATCAGGCCTCTCGTGGTGAGATCCATCGGAGAATAGGGTGAGGCCTATTGTGGCGTGGTGGTCTTAGAACCGCCCACCCCTCCAACGCAGATGTACTTCCCTTAACAAGGAAAGAACTGCGGTAAAACAAATCCCTGTGTCTCCGCGTGCTCCACTACGGTTTCCTCGCTCCTCTTTTACGTGCTTAGTAGTTAGGGTTACATATAGGGAAATTCTCGTAGTTGCATATCTAGAGAATTTACTTTGTGTCAAGCCTAAAATTGAAAAAGTATTAAAAATTGGTTAGCACCTATTCACCCCCCTCTAGGTGCCCATACGATCCATTTCAACAACCATCTAGCTACTACATGGACCTGTTGTCCAAGGTATAACTACTCACGCTTCATACCGGAGGCTGGCATGATGAAGAAGAAGGCCTCCGAGATGATCTTCCCTCCGACAGGGTGCCGAGAAGAGCTTCAGATCCCCCGATCTAGGGACGATGGTGGCGGCTGCTACAGACGGTTTCGTGGAATATTGATCGGGTACTTAGGGTTTTGGCATCGAGGGATTCTTATAGGCGAAGATGCGAGGCAGGGGGTCGCCAGGGCGGCTGCACACCCCAGGCACCGACCCACCTTGGCCGCGCGGCCAGGGGGTGTGGCCCCCTGGTGTCCCTCCTCCCTCTCGTATTCAGGCTTCGTGTTCCCCACGGTAAAATATTGACTTTGGCTTTTGTCCCGTCCAATTCCGAGAATATTTATTTTCTGCCTTTCTGGAACCAAAAACAGAAGAAAACATGCAACTGGCTCTATGGCATCTTGTTAATAGGTTAGTACCAGAAAACATATAAAAACACCTCAAAGTGTAGACATAGCAAATCAAAGTAGATACTAAACAAGCATGGAACATAAAAAATTATAGATACGTTTCCGAAGAATCAAGCATCTTCAGGAAAAAAATTATAGAAAAAAAAGAAAAAAAAGCACCATGCTCATGGTAAATAAAAAGATCGTTGAGATTCTCATTGTCTGTTGCCTTGTCATTTTGATATGGGATAGCTCCTGTGTCATGGGGCAAGGGGTACCCCGTTGACGGTTCTCTATGATACAGATATACTTACAATGATAAGAACTTGCTTGTGACTAAAGTTGAGTAGCATGAGGAACGACCCTCATACTCAAGGGACATGAGATTTTCAACTTATGATCTTTCAACCATATACCTCATATTTGTATCATTTTAACCTTAATCACTTCAAGATGCTTATGATAGGGGCAATGAGAGCTCAAAGCTAATAAGTAACATAATTTTTGGAAGCTCTTTATGAAACTTCAAATCCCTACTTCCCTCTGTGAAGGGCCTTTCTTTTTACTTTTATGCCAAGTCTCCATCTTCTATCTTTATGCACCAATTAAGAGAGCATAGTTGTCATTCTTAGTTCAATGTGCATTGTCCCAAAACTTGTTGATTGATTCATAACTATGATATTGCTTGTTCTTAAATTATTTGTATCTAGTCACCCTTATGAACTTTGAAGGTGTCCTATGCATTTATGTTTTGCTATACCATGAAGGACAAGATGAGTACCACTCATGCTATGTTTTCTGTATGTGAAACAAACATATGTCTTTCAATGCATTGTTATTCATGATCTTTTGTTTGTGTTACCTTTCATGTTACAACTTAGTTGTTATGTCTTATTGTTAGAACTACATCTTTCATGCTCATGTTTAGAGTACTATGATCCCAACTATCAATGCTTTACAATATCTTGATCAAGATTGTGATAGTGCATGCAACCTCAAAAATTATTCTTTTTATCACTTATCTACTCGAGGACGAGCAGAAGTTAAGCCTGTGGATGCTTGATACGTCATAAATGTATCTATAATTTTTGATGCTCCATGCTTGTTTTGTACCAACTATCTTATGTTTTGTCTACACTTTGAGGTATTTTTATACATTTTCTGGAACTAACCTATTAACAAGATACCGCAGTGCCAGTTGCCTGTTTTTTGCTGTTTTTGGTTTTAGAAAATCTAGTAAAGAAATATTCTTGGAATTGGACGAAACAAAAGCCGAAGTCTATTTTTCCAGACGCAACACGGAGCCCGAAGGAGAGACGAAGGGGAGCCACGAGGTGGACACAACTTGGGCTGGCGCGGGTCCACCCTAGGCCATGATGCCCTATGGTGTGGGCCTCTAGGGCGTCCACCTACCTTCCCCTTTTGCCTATATATATACGTCTCCCCGAGACGAAAACCCCATGCAGATCAGAAATCCACAAAAAGTTCTGCAGCGCCGCCACCACCAAAGAGGTGATTCGGGGGACATAAGTCTTTGTTCCGGCACTCTGCCAGGATGGGGAATTGCCCCCGGATCCATCTCCATCGACTCTACCACCATCTCCATCGTCGTTGCTGACTCCCATGATGAGCAGGGAGTAGTTCTCCCTCGAGGCTAAGGGCTCTACTGGTAGCTATGTGTTTATCTCTCTATCTCTATGCGTGATCTTATTGAGATCATGAGCTTTGTAACCTAGTTGAATAAGTAGATCTACTCTGCTACTCAAGTGCTTTAATTAATCTCCGCTTATCCCCATGTGTGTGAAGTTGAAATTGTGCACACCGTGTGGCATTTAGTCTAAAGATTACTCCCTCCGTTTGGAAATATAAGACATTTTAGGTTTGTGAATGGGATGTATCTAGACACCTTTTAGTGTCTAGATTCATTTGAATCTATACACTAAAAGATGTCTAGATACATCTTCTTTACAAATCTAAAACATCTTATATTTCTAAACAGAGGGAGTACATACTTATCATGAGTTATATTTTGAGTTGGATGTCTCTATGAAATTGTAGTGTTTGTTGGAACCATCTAACGCTCAAGGTGATAGTGTGGGGTTACCTAGATGGGGAATGCGAACTTTAAGGAGAGCTTTTGTAGCCTTACCATGGATTGGAGTTATCCAACCGGAGAGTAGTTCAGAGTAGCATAAAGAAGAGAAGATATTTATATGAGAGTGTCAACTAGTGAAAGTATGATTCCTAGGCCTTGTTTCTAAGCATTGAAACACCATTTACAACTAGTCCTGCTACATGTTTGCTTGCTGCCATCTTTATTTCAGATTGCAATTACCACTTATAATAATCCATATTACTTGTATTTCACTATCTCTTCGCCAAACTAGTGCACATATACACCTGACAAGTGTATTGGGTGTGTTGGGGACACAAGAGACTTATTATATCTTGATTGCAGGGTTGCTTGAGAGGGATACCTTTGACCTCTTCCTCCCTGAGTTCGATAAACCTTGGGTGATCCACTTAAGGGAAACTTGCTGCTGTTCTACAAACCTCTGCACTTGGAGGCCCAACACTGTCTACAAGAATAGAAGTGTGTGTAGACATCAGAGCTCAAGATGCGCCATCTCTAGAAGATCTCATGCTTGAAGCTTTTCATCCTCGGTGGTCATGGTTCGATGAAGGCAAGTTGTGAGACCCTGGCGCATGGCATAATAGGATTGATAGTAGGGGAGCAAGTTGCAAGTATTCATCAAGCGAGCGCGAGCAAGAGCAATAAAGAAAGATGTTTCATCTTGAGGAGGACAAGACCGTCTACATCGAGCTCAAGTGGAATGCTCAAGGCAAAGGTATAATCTTGATGGTCTCATGTTGTTTGTTGGGAGACCGGGTTTAGGATAGATAGTTGTACTATCAAGAGGGGCTCTTGAGTGAGTAACTCGATCATATCTCTCGGAGAGATCTCAAACCTTTGCATACTTAGCATCATTTTCTTAGTTGTTATTTAGATCTTATCCAAGTGAGGTTCTGGGGCTTGTGGTATCTTCGTAACAAAGCTCCAGTTCATCAAAAAATGGATTTCCCTTGTATATCTTATTGTGTTTTTGATCTTGGAGGTTTTTCTGGATCCTTACCAAGGTAGGTATCTCACATAATAATACTTGACATTTTATCCCTTGGTGGTATCCAATATTTCCAACAAAATTGGTTTCATCCGATTCGAAGTTCAGTTGCTCAAGTTATTGCATTTCTTGCTGCTATCAGAACTGCCAGTCATGTCCGATAGTACCAGACTTTTTGTCTAGTAGTACCGCTCGGCTACGGTAGTATCGCCTGGCGGTATTGGTCACATCTGAAACTAGCAGCGCTGGGCTCCTCCTCAAGAGCGACCGGTTCCCCCACTAAGTACTACGGGTGTCAACGGTAGTATCGCTCCATGGCCCGGAACTACCGGTAAGTGGTAGTAGAACCCTTGGGTCTGGTACTAAAGATGGCTTCTGAGCTAGTTCAGCTCCTCGGTTTTCTTCGCAGGCTCGCCCGGCTGCTCACATCGGTGCCTGGCAGGTAGTACCAGGATTCTTTGGTACTACCGTTGCCAAGTCTGGTACTACCGGTTGTCGCAGCATCCCAACGACCAGATTTTGGCCCCCTATAAAAGGGGCCCTTCTTCTCCATTAGACTTATCCTTTTGAGATCTTTGCCCCCTCCATTGTTGATTTCCTTGAGCTTGCTTCCTCCCTCTTCCTCCCATGATTCTTGCATCTTTTTGAGGAAAAAGAGAGAGGAGATATAGATCTACAATCCCACCAATCCATCTCTCCTCTAAGTGAGGGGAACATATTGGGATCTAGATCTTGGAAACTTTAGTGGTTTTCATCTTGTGTTCTTCCTCTCTTATTACCCCAATAGATTTTATAGCTTTGGTGGAATTTAGGAGTGAAGGACTTGCCATTGCATTAGGTGCATCGTTCGAGTTCTCCTCGGAGGATTTGGTTGGTGAAATTAAGAAGCTTGTTACTCTTGGGTTCTTGGAACCCTAAACGGCCGTGTGGCCTTTGTGGTGAGTTCTTGGGGCCTCCAATTAAGTTGTGGAGCTCTTTCCAAGTTAGTGGCCTTTGTGGTGATTATTGGGAGTCTCTAATTAAGTTGTGGAGATTGCCCCAATATTGTATGAGTCTGGTGACCTTCCTCAAGTGTCCCATAGTAGATCATATGCTTGCCGTGCGGTGGGTGCTCGAGAGAATAGGGCGAGGCCTCTTGTGGCGTTGGTGGTCTTCGTACCGCCCACCCCTCCAACAAGATGTACTCCCTTGTTGGGAGGAACTCTGTAAAACATCGTCGTCTCTACGTGTCTCAGTTATCTCTATATCCGAGCCATTTACTTATGCACTTTACATTGTGATAGTCTTCGTGCTTGAAGTAATCTATCTTGCTATCACTTTGTTGCTTGTCTTGTTTAGCATAAGTTGTTGGTTCACATAGGTGAATCATAATATATATAGGTTTTGTGCTTGACAAAACAAAACGCTAGTTTTATTCCGCCTTTATTAAGTCCATCTTGTAAAAGTTTTAACTCGCATATTCACTTCCCTCTAGACAACATCTATGATCTTTCACCTTGCCTCAGGGTCTTCCTTAGGGAGACGGAAAAAAAAGTATGCATGCTAGCAAACACGACTATATATGGAGCGTCTAGAGCTTAATCGTCACCTTGAAGTCACCCTACTATTTGTAATATGGAGCAATTTTGAACGTCATGAACAAAATATTTATATGTGAACAATAAAAACTATACCGCATGAATAAAAAAATTGTACCGCATCTAGGTGGACAAAAAATTGTGTTGCGGAAACATTTTTCTCGGTTGCAACCCACATCCAACTCCCAGATCGCACAAATCACTAGACAGATTCAAGGGCGAGAGATGACTGGATTTAGCAAGTTCTCAAACGCCTAAGAACTAGCAAATCCGTACAATGTAATACTCCCTATGATCCATATTAATTGTCACTAAAATAGATATATCTAGACATATTTTATTGCTATATACATCCAATTCGGCAACAAGTAATATGGATCGGAGGGAGTACGACACACTTATAGAAATTGACCAGGGCATTGATCTGGAAACATTCAATCTCAAAACAGTAAGTTTGATGCTGATTAATTCCAATATATGTTTGATGCTTGCAATCATGTAACTGGACTTTATATAAAAAATACTCCATGTAACTGCAAATATACGGTCCTTCGTATATGATCCTCCAAAAGCCAGACGAATACCAATTCACAAGCACCAATTAAAAATCAGTAAAACTCACCTAGCTAGGACCTCTCATAGTGATTTGACACCTAGACCGTCGGATCTAATGCTTGAACGCTCTAGATCAACCGAATATACCGAACGGTCCGCTAATCACTTTTACTTCGTCCGATCGCGGTAAACGTGGAAACGGGCAAGACCACCGTGATCGGGCTGCTACTCCGCAGGTTAAGTGAGCCCGTTTCTAATTCACCGGGCTGAAGAACGCTCATATCGGCCGTAGTGGTTGAGCCTCACCAAAAAAGGCCAACGCAACCTGATGCCCTAGAAAAAGGCTAATGCAACCCGGTGTGGCACATCGGCAGTGCAGTTCCTCCTCCTCCCGCCCCTTCCCTCATCGGCGCTTAGCTTGAGAAGCGATTCGTACCGGCGGAGAACCTACCAGGCAAAGCTGCAAAAGATGTGGGTCTAGTGGTTGCTGAACTCGATCTATTTTGCATCGATTTAGAGGAGGAGACCCAATTCGGGATCTTCATCTCTAATCCTCCACCCGGGGCGGCGCGACGACGCGAGCTCAAGTCCGATTCAGGATCTGACAGCGCCGGCGACGACGATGGGGCCACCACCTCATCCCAGCCCTACCTTTTCGTGGAGTTCAAAGTCGCGGTGAGTGTTGGCCTCTCTGCCGGCATGCGGATATTTCTCCTCTTCCGCTTACTTCTTGCTACGCGGTGACGAAGAGTGCAAGAGCAACGCCAACTCAACCCCATGTTCGTGTGAAGGCTCAGGTGCGACCTGCTGATGTAGTTGTCATCCTCTTTTCTAAGCCAGTATTTCAGGTGCAGTTTTTATCTTTTGTATACGATTTTAGCATCATGATAAATTGCAGGAATGTAGTTTTCTAATCCTAATAAAGCTATACCTCTATTATCATGCTTTCATGTATTTATCTTGATTTTACAGATGGAGAAGAATTCAGATGCCAAGGTGCATCACATGTAAAGCCAGTGGTTACCTTTCAGCATTTTTTCTTAGGATCATTTACCTATTTAAGACAAAGTCAAATACTGAAGTTAGAACATGTCATCACAAATATACTTCCTTCGTTCCAAAATTTGAACCAAAACCACACCAAGTATTTTGGAAGCGGAGGGAGTATTCAAGTTCTAAGTTGCAATATTAACTATTCTTTACGGTGCCTCACATATATTAGCCAGGATTCTTCTAGGGGAAGTTATAAAAACTAGTTTTTGCTGCACCGTTAATTTATTCACAACATCTCGTTTTCATGTTCAGGTGTTGTCTAGTGTCAAGATTTGTTGGCAGCAATAAACTACAGGCTGAGCCCAACTGAGTTAACGTAGATAGGTGAGATATTGTCTAGCATTTTGTGTTGAGGTGAGTATATGCTTGCACATCAATTACAAACTTAAAAATTGTACAGTTATGAAATTGTTATACAGAGCACTCACTGCTACAGACGATCGATTAATTTTGTAAGCATGTTAAGTCACCATGAACAAGATGCTTTAGGATTGTAATTCTTATTGTGTTTTCAGGTATGACAGTAATTAAATCCTTATCTTGCTAAATGGATAGATATGAAATAATATCAGTTATATGTATTAGGTCTCGTCATTTGATGCATTATTATCCATGCATGCCAGATCCCATCCTGGGAAGGGAAAATTATGCACATGTACACTCTGAACATGTGCTCATTTCTTAATCCATTATGCACATATTTTGTTTTTAGATCCATTTCACATTGCAGAACGGGCTTTCCGTAAATGACACTTGGAAATGGCAAGATTATATTGGGACAATATATGCATGCATGCTAGGATGAATAACATTAATAGAACCGAGGCGGTTCTATACTCGATTCATAACTAGAGAGCTTGTTTCTTTTATACCTTTGTTGTTTAATAAGACCTTACCTAGCAGAGTGCGTAAAAAAACTTAGCTTATCATGCTTAATCATGTCTGATTGAATGTGTGGTCTCTTCTGAACCTAGGTTCAAACTGTATTTGGTTGATTTCACATGTTTTCAGGTATTTGACTTCATAAATCTTGGTGCTATTTTGTTTAATAAAACATTATAGGATCCCAAGGTTGATTAGTTGCATTGGCGGCAACTTTGGAGGAAGAGGATCTCAACTGCTTTTGTGTCTTTTTATTTTCTTTGGTGTAGAGCTGGGTTGCCGGCCTTTTCCATACTTTGAGATTACAAGGTTCTTAATTCTTGCTGCAAGGAGGTTCTGTAAGTTTGTTGTAGAATCATTGATTGTGTTCCATATGTGTAAATGAGAAGAGTTGTTTCAAAATCTTGTCTCTTTTGTCATTACTGGTGATATTGGAAAATGTACAGGAAATCAATTTTCTTTGTAAGTGGATCCATTATAACTGCACATAATAATGCCCTATCTGTATTATAATTTAATTCATTCAAATTTCAGGAAATATTATTAATTCTGTCCTATCGCCTCTATTGTAGAATTGTAAATTAAGCAATTAAGATTTCATGAAATATTTCTGTTGTTAAACAGTTTTTTAATATATCATTTTTTGCAAAAAGATGACGGGCGCGGCAACGCTCGCTTTTATGGTCTAGTTGACTTAATGACGACCTAAAAATAGTATCTTTCCCCATTCCGCCGCCGAGAAAAAAAGATCTTGCCGCCATATGGCACCCACACCTTCCAACGCCGGCCTCTGGCGGCTTCCCCCGCTGACGACCTAGGTCATCAGTGGTGAGGAGGGTCGCCGGATCCATGTGTGTGCATAGTTTTAGGCTAAACTAGCTTTGATTTTAGGCTGCTCATTGTCTTGACTTCGGGAACGAAGATGATGGCGCTAATAAATTTTCTTCAGATCCTTTCCTGATGGATTTGGAGATCAGTCTATTCAAGCAAGGATGGTGTGGCGGTGGCGGCATCCTCGTGGTGGATTTGTGTCCTCAGGCTCCGCCGCTGCGGCGTCGTTTGCTCCAGCGCCAGGTGGAACCTGGGAGTTAGTCCAGGAGCAGATGGAGATTGTGGTCTGCATCGACGGCATCTGAAAGATTGTGGATCGTGTGTTGGATCCGTGGTTCATGGATGGCAGGTGTTGCTTCCTCCTTCGACATCTTAGTCGTGCGGGGGTGCTAGATCTGGAGCTCGATGGCATGTCAGGGGTGTTGCCCCGGTCTGATTCGTTCAACGACAATGGTTTCACCTAGGGTGAGCCATCTTAGAGATCCGCAAATCTGTATGTTAGCGATAGAGCCGCATAGAGCTTGAGTGAGAAGGTGATCCGTCATTCTTTCTCTTCCCTTTGGTGGCTACTGTGGTGGTACCAGATGCAGGTAACAGGCGTTGGCTTCAAGCTTAGAGGTTTATTCGGTCCAGATTGTTTTGTTTATTGGCCGGTGGTCCTTTGCGCAAAGGATTGCGTTCTGCCGTCTTTTTATTTTATTTAGGGTTAGTGTTTATGTGGCTTGTACTATGATATTTATGATTTATAAACGAGACACCGTGTTACAATAAAAAGGCACCAATTGACTTGTCTGTCTCCCCTAGTATGATTCCCTATATTTTCGCACTATTTACAGGTGACATAATCCAGGGAGCGCCAGCCCAGCTAATCGTCCCAGTCAGCCGGCTGGCGCCGTTGATCGTCGTACCAGCACACGCAGCTGAGCCCCACGAGAACCTCCACGATAGCAGCTTCCGCCTTCCCACGGTTCGCGAAATGCAGCGTCTGCACCATCGGCGCGCGCGGGCGCATGCTGAACCGCTGCTTCCGCTCCATGCCCCTCTCGTCGTGCCACCGCAGCGTGCCATGCGCCATCGGACCCAGCCACCGCAGCACCCTCTCCACCGCGTCCACCGCGGCTGTGGCGGCCTCCTCGTCCACCTGCTGTCCTCCTCTCAGCCTCTCCCTCAGCTCGGCCTTCACGCCCGCGCGGATAGTCACGGGCAGCATCTTGTACAGCTCGTCTCTCATCGACAGCCCCATCATCCCGTCCTGCACGTCTTCGTCGCGGACCGCTGGTCTCAGTGCCGTGAGCAGCGTCTCGGCCGACAAGATCACGTTCGCGTAACGCAGCTCCATTCCCGAGCCCCCCACCGTGGTCACGGGCGGCTTGATCGACAATGACGACGGCGTCGAGGCGGTGTCGTTCTGCCGGAAGATTGGAGCCGAGTGCCGGATCGCCGCGTCGGGAGCCATCGTGGACTGGTGCAAAGGGCCGGACGAGTGGCCGAGCGCCCATGTCCGGCCTCCTGCTAACGGTGGCGGCAAGCCCGGTACGAACGCGCAGAAGGCAAGGGAAACGCGCGCGAGCACGGCGAGCACAGACTTGGCCATGAGCTTGGCGACCTTATGGACGGGGACGCTCCACAGCGAGCCCTCCCTGAGCCGCCGCACCTTGTGCCGCTGCAGCCTGAGCTCGCGCCTCAGCTTCTCGCTGGGCTCGTCGGCCTGCTGCCTCTTGGACGACTGCGCGGGGATCGGCCCGCTGTGCTGCATCCACTGCTCCATCCGCCGCTCCGACGCCTCCAGCTCGGTGAGCGCGTCCATCTCCGCGTACAGCTTCGCCGTCGCGGCCACGTGCCGCTCCATCTTCCTGAACCGCTTCCCCGCGCCCCGGGAGAACCCGACCGCCGCGTCCAGCCGCGCGAGGCCGGCTCCCCGCTTGGCGTCGGCGTAGGCGCGGTCGAAGTCGCGGAGGAACGGCGCGACCGAGCCACAGCATCGCGCGCCGAGGCGCGCGGCGGCGTCGGCGGCGCGGTCGAGGTCCGCGAGGAGCTCGGCGCACGCGAGGCGGAGCAGGAGGGACTGGTCCGTGGACGTGAGGCGCGCGACGCCCTCGGCGCGCAGGACGTCGGCGCGGAGCCTCCTGAGCTCCTCGTCGGAAAGCGAGCGGTGGAGCGACACCAGCCGCGACATGGCCGCCGCCGCCTCGAAGGCGAGGATGCCGAGGCCGTCCTCGCTGGTGTTACCGCCGAGCCGGGAACGCAGGCCGGCGAGCCATGACCTGGGCATGACCAGAACCGTACACAAACGTACACGCGACAGAGAAAGAAGCAACTCTAGCTCAAGCTAGCCCTCAAGGTCTGTACGCTGTTGACTGAAGAGGAGGCAGGTCTGAGATGCAGGCAGTTATATGAACCTTCGAAGCGAGCTGGCGCAAGATCATCTCATTCGTAACGTATGACAAAACTCGGACAGGATTAGCTCATGCGGATGCCGCGTCTAACAGCGAAGAGCTACGCAAGCACGCCAAGAAAAAGAAGCATCTGTATGCGTGGTGGTCAAGGTGCATGTTAAGCAGTCGGCAGCGCGACGCGGCCGGGTGAGGAGAGGCCAAGTCGTCCACGGAGCCGGCAAATCTCGTGTAGCCATGTCCATGAGGCCATGTCGCAAGCAATCGATTGCCGCGGATAAAACTACGGGTGGAAGTGCAGTCCGTCCCGATGGACCCGGAGACTTCCCCCGCGAGGTCTTCCACGACGGCGACGCCTCTCCCCTCTCGGCCTTTTTTTTTGCTCTTCCCGCTTGGATCGGAATACGCGGGGTCCGTCCGATCGATCGATCGATCGATCGACACAGCCCACACGGTTCGCGTCACGACTCACGAGTGGTTGTCTGGTGGTGGTGAACGGCGAGGAGAAGGCGCGTTCGCTACACGTCGACATGTCGCCTCTCGTATGTCACTGCGAGATCGAGGAGAAATAATATATGGACGTCCTTTTCTGAGTCAATCGCGCTTTAAAGAAGGTCGCTGCTACGCTAGACCGCCATTTTTTCAACCCTGCTAGTCTGTGACTGAGAGTGCTGCCACGCTAAGTGTCCATTTAGCCACAGATTTAAGTTACCATGAGGGTACGCTTTTGATACTAACCGCTGTTTTTGATACTAACCTGCGCAGTACTGCAGACTGCACTAGTACTATCCAATCGCTGAATTGCCCAGGTTGAAAACAAGCAGGTTGAGTGGTTGACCTTTGGTACGAGCAGTTCCTTGGACTAGCGCAACGGCACGGAAGGCAGAGCCCCTCTACTCCGTTCAAGACTGATTAAGCCTGTTAGGGGAAGGGAGTCGGTGACCCGTTGGGGGTCTCGTGTGCGTGTTGATATAGGGTAGGAAAAAGTCTCTAACGTGGTGTTACAATCCGATATGTCAACAGTAGATTGGCCTTTGCATCACATCATGGAAACAAACCATTGCTATCGAAGTGCCATATCCTTTCATGGCGCAAATGGTTAGAGAGCAAACGATTAGAGAAACCGTGTACGAAGGGCACACGCTTCTTAGAAACAAACTGGCATACGATTAAAATGGCTCGTCACATGTCATGAAACAAACCATTGCTATGAAGTACGATAGCCTTTCACGATGCAAACAATTAGAGAAACCATGTGCGAAGGGCACACGCTTCTTAAAAACAAACTGTCTACGAATCATTGGACCTTCACTGCGGTGACCTAGCATACCACTGCATGATGTAGTTGTTAGGAATAGACAAGTTATATTCTCCGAGTAAAGCGCCACAATATATAAGCAGTGCAGGCAATATGCAGAAGTTTCTAACATATGGGGAAAATACAATATACAGATATATACATCTAACACCCCCCCCCCTCCCCCTCAAACTCATGGTGGATCCACAACACTGAGTTTGGAGAGTAAGAAATCATGTTGCGCTCCGGTCTGTGCCTTCGTGAAGAAATCCTCCAACTATAAATCTAAAGGCACATACTGAAGCGCAACAACTTCGCACCGAGCACGTGTATAGAAAGCATCAACACCAATATGCTTGGTAAGCTCATGCTTGACCGGATCACGTGCAACACTAATAGCACATGTATCGGACAAAACCAGTGGGTGTGGTAATAGAGACCCCAAAATCCACAAGTAACCACCGTAACCAGGTCACCTCAGCGTCAACAAGGCCATAGCATGCAACTCAGCCTCAACACTCGAGCGGAAACGCTGCATTTCTTCGTCTTCCAAGCAATGAGCGAACCACCAAGAAACACACAGTAAGCAGAAAGTGAACGGCGATCCGAAGGATCACTCGCCCACGTAGCGTCCGAATAGCACTGGAGATGGAGGGAGCTGGAGGGAGGAAAGAAAAGGCGACGAGTGATCGTACCACGAAGATAACGAAGAACACGGAGAAGATGACTATAGTGAACAGTGGTAGGAGCAGAAACAAACTGACTCGGAATATGAACATGATAAGAGATGTTAGGATGAGTGACAGCAAGATAAACAAGGCTCCCAACAAGATGACGATAACGCGTCGGATCAGAAAGAGGATCACCATCAGTAAGTTGAAGCTTAACATTAAGCTCCATAGGGGTCTCAACAGTGCGCTCATCCCCAAGAGCAGCACAAGCAAGAAGATCCTGAATATACTTTTCCTGAGAGATGTAAAAGCCATCAGAAGTGGAGGAAACCTCAATCCCAAGAAAGTATCGAAGAGGACCAAGATCAGTCATAAGAAACTGATCACGAAGACGAGCCTTAACAAAGGCGATATACTCAGGATCATCACCGGTAATGATCATATCATCAACATAGAGAAGAAGAAGAGTGCGTCCACAAGGATAAGTGTGAACAAACAACGCTGGATCATGAGCACTAGGGGAGAAACCAGCAGCAGTCACTACAGAAGCAAAGCGCTCAAACCAGGCACGAGGGGCCTGTTTGAGGCCATAAAGAGAACGTCGAAGACGACAAACCATCCCCTCAGGAACAGAGTACCCAGGAGGAGGCTGCATATAAACCTCCTCACTCAACTCACCATTGAGTAAGGCGTTCTGAACATCAAGCTGGGACACAGACCAGTGACGAGCAAACAAGAAGAAGAAATGCATACGGTGGTCATATGAGCCACAGGAGCAAAGGTCTCATCATAGTCACGACCATGCTCCTGCTGAAAACCACGAGCCACAAGACGCTCTTTATAGCGCTCAAGAGATCCATCAGAGCGAGTCTTAATCTTATAGACCCACTTACACGTGATAGGACGAACACCGGGAGGGGGAGAAACAAGATCTCAGGTTCCAGTGCGCTCAAGCGCAGCAATCTCCTCGGCCATAGCCAGCTGCCATTCAGGATGATGCTCAGCATCCCGATAAGAAGTCGGCTCGGAGGCAACAAAAAGACCATACTGACTAGGAGAGTAACGGTTGGGGGCACGACGACGATGGATGAGTAGAGGAAGATCATCGAGAGGAAGGCAGCGAGAGGCGGCGATGAAGAAGAGGGAATAGTAGAGGAAGACTCCGGAGAACGAGGAGAACTAGGATAACTAGACGGAGCAGAAGAGGATGGTGTCGAAGAAGAGACATCAGGGGGAGGAGATCCTGAAGATGACACAATAGGGGTAGAAGGAGGTGTGTCAGGAAAGAGAAGAAAAGAGATATCTTCCACCGGGTAAGTACCAGCGGTGGGACGAGGATAGAAAGGACGCGTCTCATCAAAAGTAACATCATGAGAGATACGCATCCGACGACCAACAGGGTCCCAACAGCGATAGCCCTTATGCTCATCACTGTATCCGAGGAAGACACACTCAACGGTGGCGGTTTGGTGCGTTCGCGAGGAGCAAGGAGAACATAGCAAACACAACCAAACAAGCGAAGCATGAGTAATCTGGAGACTGTCCAGGTAGGCGCTCAAGAGGGATACCACCCTGCAAGGCGGCAGAAGGCTGAATATTGATAAGGTAAGCGGCGTGACCTCGGCCTCGTAAATGCGGCGGGAGAGAAGAAGCAATCATCATAGCATGAGTGGTCTCAAGAAGATGGCGATGCTTACGCTCAGCAACGCCATTCTGGGCATGTGCGCCAGGACAGGAGAACTGAGCAAGGGTGCCCTATTCAGCAAAGACACCTCGCAACATCTGGGAGATATACTCACTAGCAGAGTCAGCACGAAAAACACGAATGGGGGTAGAATACTGAGTACGGACCATGGCCGCAAAACATTGATATATGGAAAGCACTTCACTGCGAGAGCGCATAAAATACAACCAAGTGTACCGAGAAAAATCATCGATAAATAAAATATAGTAGCGATGGCCCCCTTTTGAGGCGAAAGGAGCCAGACCCCAAACATCGAAATGAACTAAATCAAAAGGTCGCTGAGATACAGACGCGCTAGTAGGATAGGAAAGCTGAATCTGTTTACCCAACCTACAGCCCTGACAATGCAAAGACCCATCTCCTGAGACAGACCCTGGAAGACCACGATGAACTAATGACGACAGGCGAGAGTCACAAAGGTGACCAAGACAATGGTACCACTGCTGAAAGGAGCTGGTTGCAGAGGCAATGACCGAAGAAGAACTGGCAGATGAAGTGGCAGCGGAAGGAACATGGAACTGGCAGATGAACTGGCAGAGTCAGTAATCTGGCTAGCAGAGAACAGATTCATCTTAAGAAGAGGGACATGAGAAATATCAGGAACAGGAAAAGAAGAAGTAGAAAGGGTGCCCCGACTAGAAACAGGAAGAGAGGTACCATCAGCCGTAAAAACACGGACAGGAGAAAAGAGAGAACGAAGAGCGGACAGAAAAGAAGACTCAGAGGTCATATGAAAGGAAGCTCCAGAATCCAGATACCATGGAGACGTACCTGACTGTGTAGAAGGTGGTGGTCGCACAGTGCCTGAAGAATCAGTCACGGAACCAGCAGTGCCCGTCGAAGAAGAGCCTATAGCAGCAAGCAGGACGCGAAGACTCCTGATAATGTCCTGATCAGAGAGAGCAACTGCTGAAGACCCGGAAGGAGCCGACTGCCCACGAGCCTGGTGCTGCTGATGTAAACTGGGGTCCCGTGTATAACAGGTGGCCCAAGTGTGGCCATCCTTGTTGCAGTAAGAGCAGTGATGAAGAGAACCACGGCGACCCTGACCACGAGCCTGCTAGTGCTGACTCTGACCCTAAGGTCTTGGTGAAGCCGACCCACGACCGACTGGAGGAGTGGGTAGGATTGGCGGCGGCACGGGGACCGCCATTGAGTCGAGGAAGCGACGGCAAAGGAGCACCAGTAGCAAGCAGACGGAACCGCAAGAAGAGAAGCACCACGAGACGGGTCTCCTCAGCCCGGCTCGGTCAATACCTCGTAGAGCGGAACACGACCACGAGCATTCAGCCGAGCACGCGGGGATCAAACTCCTGGCGAGACAGTAAACTCATAGATGCGGTGAAACTCCAAATCCGAGCGCTGTCTGGCGGCACGGGCATGTGCCACAAACAGCGATGCGGAGAGAATCAAGGCGACGCCAGATAAAGACTGAGTATAGAACTCATCAATAGTGGAATCACCTGTTGAAGAGCATGCTCTGGCGAACCACGCAGACAGTAAAGAGCATCCCTAGACGGTGATAGAGACGAAGATGTGCCCATGGCGACAACGATAGGGAGACTCATGAACTCGTCGACATCTTGAGGCGAGAACAGGAGGTGAGAATGAAGAAGCACGAGCATCCTCATCGACCCGAAAGTGTAGGCGGTCGAGGCGTGGCGATAGGTCTCGAGATCAAGAAATCTTGTTTGAACTTTAGATCATAAGCAGCAACAGCACTATCATCGGCACTCTGAGCAGCATCCTTGGCCTCCTGAGAAGCATCAGCACCGAGAACAATCGACGTCGGCGGAAGAGGATCCACAGGAGCAGGGGGACACGGCGGACAGGAGACCTCGCCGGAGAGCACACCCCAAAGACGAAGACCGCGCATGTGAACGCGCATGAAGGCAGCAAAATCAGGATAATTCGCGCCATCGAAGATCACCGGGCAGCGAGGAATCGCAACATAGCCCGATGCAGAAGACATATCTCTCTCAATATATACATATATATATTTAAATCTCAGATCCAAACGGGACATCGAAACCAATTGCCGATCCAACGAAACCAAATTGCCGATCCGACGGCGAAATGGAGTCCAGCCGGTGAGACAGACGAGCCAATACCGGAGCAGCGAAGCGTAAGCGGAGTAGCGGGGTCCACGGTAGCAGGTGGGGCCGATCCTGTGGTGGCGTGCAGACGTGGGACAGGGCTCCAGCCAGGACCGGGGCAGGACGCGGCAGTCTCGAGGCAAGATGCGGGGCAAGAGTTGGCGGGCCCTCGCGCATGCGCAATCTTGCGGTGTAAGGGACCCGACGGCAGAGGGAGGCGGGTTAAGCGGTGTGCAGTGACGAGGCGAAGGACACAGCGACGCAGTGGCGTCGACCACGCCGGGTGGAGCAGGTGACGCAGGAGGGCGTCAGGCAGGAGTGTAGATGGCGGGGCCCTCGCAAGCAATGCAGCAGACGGCAGTGGATCGGTGGGTGCGCGCAGGAGGTGGCGGTGCCCAATCGGTGGTGGTGGGGACCGATCGGCAGTGAGGAGGGTAAGGGCGGATTGGTGTAGATCTGATCTGAACGAAAGGACAAGAACGAATCTGGGAAGAAGAGGACAAAAACGAAAGGACCTCGGTCAAAACGGGAACCGGCGGGTGGCCGGGGCGAGCTAACGGCGGCGATCACAAGCAGAGGACCGGTGGGCACAGGAACCCTAAAACCGGCTCTGATACCATGTTAGGAATAGACAAGTTATATTCCTCTGGGGGCCAAAGGCCACAATATATAGTACAGTTACAGGGCAAATATGCAGGAAGCCCCCTAACATATGGGGGAAATACAATATACAGATATATACATCTAACAGTAGTACACTATAGTCGTTGACATAACACCAATGAAATACCGTTCACTAGTATTACATCCCTCGGAGTGGTACAACAGAAACACAGCAGGTCCAAGACATGACTATAGGTTACAACTCAACTCTTTACACAAGATCCAGAGAACACTCTAGGTTAAAGAGAGAGAAAGAAACTTCTTACAAAGAAGAATCAGAACTAAACAACTCAAAAACTATCATACTAATAAGTCTAGTATCTGAATTATTTGTCTGGCATTGCTGCTATTGCAATACAGTACAGAAATAGGTTCCATGGCTAGAGATTATATTCCTATCTAATCAGTAACTTCGTCTTCACTTGAGTTGATGTATATGTTGACTTTCTTGACTTCATTGAAGAGCTTTAGCCTTTGATGATGATCCCTGGAGCATGACTTGATGTAGACGTTGTCTTAATGGCTTCAGAATCTAGCAAGGGTTAAGAAGATACGTTGAGTACGAGCGTACTCGGCAAGTTCACTAGAAAAGGAGTGTTTGATGCACTATATCTACAACTAGAATGCAAGTTTTTATAAACATTTCTTCAAAGGTTGCTTTTATTCTGAAAAGCTATGTCCGTCAGCCTTCACGGGTTTACCAGAATTTTCATGGAGTTCTCGCCGCGTTCGTAGCTTCTTCCCGAAACAGGGAGTAACAAGTTACAGTTCTTATACTCTGTAGAGGTGCGTTACTTTACCCATGAGAGATCTTAAGCTTTGTTGCACGTCCGGGAGTATGTTCCCGTTCAAACTTCCATCGTTTGAGGCCCAACCTAAGATCCAAGCCAATCACTGCCCTCTTCGCGACCCCATATGTCTGCACGATCCTTCAGGGCTGGCTCACCTCCATTAAGCCCCCTTTGGGGCAGGCTAAAACCCTAATGAGTTCCCGAAGACTCTATGATATGGTGGTGCCCTGGTAAGTACCTTATATGTCCAGCTAAACCTCCGGCATCCACTCATAGATAATCTAGACACCAAAAACGCGGGGCCTAAGGGTGTCCACCCATATGTTGGATCCGCACAAGGAATCACAACATCACATTAAGGTAGTCTTGCCTCCATACGAAAGGAAAAGGATACAATTGACTTCTCCGTCCCATTCCAAATCTCATGATTAACGCGTAATATACGACGCAAGAATCACTGGCGACATTGGTTGTTAAGTCCTAGATGATATATTCCTGAGTAGTGGTATTCCAACTACCATGTTTAATAGATTAGCTGATCATCCTGGATCAGTAATCAATAGTTCATATTATTATCAAAAGTAGTGTTTTCTGACCTTTTGAAATGCAGGTGATGATAACACTTGATTTGCAAAATACTTTACAGAAAAATAATCAAAGGACATGAGCAAGTGTGAACTTGCCTTTTATGACTGCAAGATTATGCACTCACGGTCTTCGAGACAATATAAAAGATCCAATATCTGAAATCAGCATCACTGGTTCGGTAAGGACTAATGTTTAAAGAAGCAAGATGCTATTATGCATAAGTAATGTAATGCAATTTCGTAAACTCGAATCCCGGGGATAACGTTGTTCTACGGTTTGAATACTGGAAATGGTTTCTTTGGAATGTGTTGTCCTTTTAGATTAAGTTTCACACTTGTCCTTATTAAGGCTTGTGAGTGTGCGTGAACAACACGTATTTATAATATCATACAACAATAAGATACACACATGTGGAATGCTATTCAAATACTACTTATATAAGAATTGCCTTACCTTCTTATCTTACTTTACAAGAATTGGCATTTATAAGTAACTTAAATGTTAACAATCTTAAATATATAAGTAAAGTATAAAGCAATGTGATTGTGATTAATTGTCATCTGTTGATTGAAGTGGCAAAAAGGATAACACTTGAAGAAAGGATTTCTTTTCTAAGGTCTAAACAATTGCTGTGGTTAATCAAATGTGGTCGATGTTGTTTGTGCTTGTTTGAATAGTTTGGACTTGATATGCTTTATAACTTAATTCTAACAAACCAAAGTTAACTATAAAACACATAATAATATATTTAGCATAATATTTAAAGTCTTATAGACTAAAGTTAACTTTAAATAAAACATAGATGGACTTAGGGTGTAATGCTTATGATATTTGTATCTTGTTCACTTTATATTGTTTCCTTAAAGTTACTTAAGAATGGATTTACCTCTATTTGAGTAGTGGTTTCTTAATTCTATAATGGAATAGAAGCTTTTATCTCCTTATAAAGGTGTGGTTATGATTTGTATCTAAGGAATAATATTACTTAACTACTTACGGATTTACTATAGTGTGGTGATATGTTTATAAACTTGTAGTTGAAGTAATGGGAAAGATTTTACTTAGTCACAAATTATTCTTGAATTTTTTTATATTGGATAATAATCTTTTTAGAATATAATCTACACTTATGGTTGAATGATAATTCAATAAAATTGCATTTTAAAATGTTTTGAACCATTTCACTTCATATTATTAATATTTAAGATTAATACGACTTATTAGACTCAATTGGCTAATTTTAGAAATATTAGCAATTTTTATTTACCCTTATATGAATTATTAATTAAGGAAATAGTTTAAATTCAAGTTATTAAAGTGTTTTAGATTTTTATTTACCTCAAAAGTTGAATATTATATCTTTAACATGTAGGTATTATTTTTGTAATCATTTTGGTATATTACATTTATTTTTGTGATTTATAAATAATAAGATATGATTTTTATAAGATTTATTAATTTATAGATACTTAATAAATAATAAATATTTAATTATGTGAAATAATAATGCATGATTATAGTTCTTATTTTTCTAAGATTTTTGGTATTTTATTTATATTTTTAACATTTACCATTATTAAAATATGAATTATCAAAGTTTTATTACTTATAAAATATTTATTAAATAGTAATAATTTAAATTGTTAACATAATAATGTTTGATAATAGTTTAATGTTATAGATTTTATTTTTCTGAAATTTTTCAGATATTAAACATGTTTTTCTGAATTATAGAACGATAGTTATTGAATTTCTAAGGTTGATTCATTTTATTTAATTTCTGGAATTTATTTGTTTTTGAATGGATAATGTTTTGTTTATTTTCTAAACATCCACTGAATATTATACCGCATACACATCTAGCCCTAGTCACTAACCTGTGGGCTAGTGGCCATGTCATCTGCCACGCGTGCAAAGACTAGGTCAAACCAACTGACTGAGCAGTGGTGACGTGAGCATGACATCATGCTTACGTCGACAATGGGGAACCTACAGGTGGTGCTCAAATCCGGCGACAGGACGCACACGCGCTTGCGGGGCTAGGAGGTTTGGACGCGGAAGACTAAGGCGATTCGAATGGTGGCCGCGCCGCCCTGAAATGGTCACCGGAGAAGGGTCGGCGGCGAGCTCGCACGCAGCGCTTGCATGCGACCATGTAGGCGGCGATTCCGGAAGCAATTGAAGCATTGGGGCACATTGGGAGACTCAGCAATTCACCAGGAGCGCGACGGTGCAGTCGGCGATGCGAGTTGTTGCCAGAATCGATGGGGACGGCGGCACAACCCGTCGGAGAGGGAGGTGACGATTGGCTCGATTAGAGCTTCTTCGGCTTGTATTTCGTGGGGCAATCGAACCAGACGATCGAGTAGATCTCAACGGTGGGCTTAGCGGTTCAAGGGGAGCTCGAAAACGACGGCGACGAATGGCTCCGACGAGGCTAGGTTTTCGGGTAGAGAGGAAAATGGGGAAAGAGAGAAGGATAAGGATTGCCGGTGTGGCAGGGTTCTTCTTATAGGCAATGAACAGCGGCGGCTCGAATCTTGGCGGAGCGATCATCGCGACGACGGCGGATGGCCGACGTGGTGCCAGGCAGCTGCTTCGCCGGCGTTGCTTTCTGGCGAGGGGAAGAATAAAGGAGGAAAAAGAACGAAGGGATACGTGGGCTGGCTTTGGGTCGACGTGGGCTGATGCAGAGCGAGCGGAGAGGTTTGGCTGTGGCTCGCGAGCAATGGATAGGGCGAAGAGGAAATGGGCCATGGGCCAGATCTGATCTCCTTCTGTTTTTTCCTGGTTCTTTCCCTTTTCTATATTCTGTTTTGTTATCAGATTTGAATTTGCACAATTGTTTTGAGTTTTCTTTATATTATTTATTTGCTAGATAATTATAGTAATACTAAAATGTATTTAGTATCATTTTGTGAATTTTTATAGTATAATGTTATTATTTCTTTATTTTCTTATATATACCTTTCCTTTTAGTATTTGTAAGGGCCTTTGTTATTAATTTTGTTTATATAATAACCCATATATTTATTATATGATATTTCTTTATTTAAGGATAGAAATTAATTCTAGTAAAACTATAGTTTGGAGAGAAATATATATATATGGTGATCCTTTTCTTATTATATGATACGTAAATTTCTAGGGAATTAATATGATTACTATTATTCTTATTAATTTAGGAAATAGCAATGTATATATTTTATTATAACTAACATAGGAGTTAGGGTTTGAATTGTAAATGCTTACCCTAGGGTTTAGGGTACTTATATTCTTTTGTTGATATGAGTAAATATTAACGGTTAAACATATTGTCTTTATGTTTGTGATCTTTAATGATATCAACTTTTAAAATAGAAAGTTATTATCTGGAATGTCTTATGAAAAGGATTTGATAAATATAACTCCTAAGAACATTTAATTATGATAGTTAGGAATGACAAAGATGTGCTTAAGTGATTTTCTATAGGAAATATTCCTATAAACCATTGTGGAAACAAGATGATAGATCAATCAGATGAAATGGATATTATGTTTGGTTAAAGGTTTAGGGTTTAGTGTTTACCAAGAATTCCTATCTTCCATAAATCACAATCATGGACTTCTAATTAAGGAATTCCTTTCCTAGATATACTACTTCTTCATATCCATCATCATGTGCTAACATGATGAGCTTTGCTTCACAGAAATATTCTTATCCACCTTTTATTCTTCTAATTCCATTTATAAATCCAATGAGCTTGACACTAAAGCTTTCATAATCTTCTCATATCCATACTTGGTTATATCAACTACTCTACCGCTGATAACCTCCAATCCAACAAGTAGTTAGTTCTAACTCCATTCATACTCTTTCTTAATCATCCACCACTAATATTACTCATGTAGATGTATAAATCAAATCCTACTTCACCTCAAGTGCTTACTATTCTTTAAGAGGAATATTATTACTTCAATAACTCAATGCTTCTAAGCATAATCTTATTCCTAACATATTATCTCTTCTTGGCTCCAATAACTTATATTCAACTTCACATTATATCATGGTGATTTGTCATGGCTAACCTAGAATAACATATCTATGCTTGTAACACCCTCGCCTGATAAGGCTGAGTTCATGTGTATAGTGCCAATCCCTGGATCGGTTCACTGGCACACACAGTACAAAATGATACCAAATATAACTGTGCATCATAAATACAACAAATATGATCCAGAATTTACATTATATTACAGCGGAAAGCAATTACAAGGTAGATATACATCCTTCAAATGTGCCACAGGCGAACAATTGTTGAGTGGAGTCTCGCGACCTATGAACGATCACTCAGATACGATATAACCTGCAACATGAAACGTAGCAGCCCCGAAGGGTCAATACATGGAATGCATGGCAAGTAGGCTAAAGTGGTTAACAACAGATCTATCAACTACATGCTTATTTGGCTAGGTGGAGCTCAGGCTCATTTGCATAAAGCAATAGTTTTATCCTAACATTTGTATCAAAGTAGTTTTCCAATATGATAAATAGGACACTTTGGTTCACTCCCAGGTGCTCCTACCCAATTAAGTTCACCCAACAAGTTTTAAATAATTGAGAAATAAGGATGAGCGAGAAATATGTCATAGCATCAGTATCAGGCCGCTCAAATTGTTCATAACCGGGGACACGGCTAAGTACTTAGTTTAGACACTCTGCATGGGTTTGTACACTTTACCCATGTGACTTGGCCAGCCCATATCGGACCACCACACTCATATTGTGTGATTATAGGGAGAAGTCCAAGACGAGACAATTCAGGAAGAGCTTCCCAAACCCATCCACGCATCGTACCAACCTACACTATTCTACATATGTGGATACTTAGGGTTCGAGTCGCCACAACCTACTAAGTACAGCCAACCGCCCATTTCATTATTGACACATGGTTGTACACGTAAGCTATCAAATAAAGAAGCCAATCCTTTCTCAGTACCCTGGGCGACATTCCCCACCATAAATCCATACTCGATGACCCAATCAATGTCATTCCGCCCAGGTGGTTCATTAAAAACATATTGGTTTGTCATTTAGCAAAACATAAGCCTTCCAAAACATATAACTTTTCATGGTGTGATTCCCTTCCTCGTCTAAATAGCATAGCTAAGCAATCTACCAATGCGATGGCTCATAAACAAGGAATACTAGGGAATAATATGGGACATAGCATGGCATATACACATCAATTCCTACAGATGCAATTTTACAAAACATCTACAATGCATAGGAAAACAGTATGACATTTATGACCAAGATAGCACCACTTGCCTTTGTTGTAGATGTAGACGATTAGATAATCCTCACAATCCTCATAGATATAATGGTTGCACTCGTCATGATCACAATACTTGCAATCACAATAGTTGTAATCGTAGTAGTTGCACTCATCGCAATCTATCGTTCAAAAGCAAAGGCACAACAACACACCATTAAAAACATTGCAACAATGCAACATTACAATAAAACAATGATGAGCAAATGCATGCATGACGATTTAATAAGTCACTCTTGTTGTATTTAAAGTTCTGAACATTATTAGATCACATGATGCATGTGGAATGTCTTTTAATGCATTAAAGCATTTATTATTAAAGTTATATCGATTTAATATGGTTTATACCACTTTAATTGAAATATTGATGTTTCTATTGTATTAAATTGTGAACTAAATGCTACTGGATAGGTAATGCAATTTAGAGACAGCAGAAATTTGAATCACCTAAAAAGGAGTTATAGATATTTTCTTATGATTAAAATACTATTTTTTTAGCATTATGACAGTAGAATCCCAATGGGAACTACTGCCTCTCGATCTATATTAATAAAACCCTAATAAAGGGGCAAAAGAGTTTACAACAGTTTACAGGTGTAATCTACTATCAACAGCCATAGACAGGTAAAAAGAAGGTAAATTACAGAGAGACTAGAACAGCTGATATGACAGGGTGTAAAGAGTCCTTTGTTCTCTAAATCAGTAACCCAAAGTCGGTTTTGAACCTATTCTTCTAGGAGAGAACTTCAGGTATAATGCCATTTAAATATAGATTATTTCTCTCTTTCTAGATACTCCATGCTGCATACATAAAAATGTCCAAGAACATTGGTCTGTTATCTCTTTTCTTAGATTCAACAATGATGTCCAAACGATCCCCACGCTGAACCCAAGTAATATTTAGCAATGACCAGCAACTCCTACTAAAACTGCAGTGATAGAAAAGATGTTCCACTGTTTCCTCCATATTGTCTTGGCAGAGAATACAATTATATCCTGAGTTAAGAATTTGTTGTTTCTTTTTTAGCAAGTTTCTAGTGTTTAATCTATCAAAAAACAACAACCAACAAAAGAATTTGATCTTTGGAATTGATCTTGATTTCCATATCCATGTAAATGCTTCATGCACCACTATATTCCTGAAATAGAAGTTATAGTAGAGCTTAGCTTTGTACTCCTTGCCCCAAGTGTAATTCCATGAATCTGTTCTGTGATTCCCAAAATCCAGATCAGAAGCAAGCTGTTGAAGATCTCTGGCCTCCTGTTTAGCCTCTGGGGAAAGAGGTAAGTGAAAGCTTTGTGACAAATGTGTGGTATGTAGAAATTCTTGCACAGACACATCCTCCTTCAGACAAAAAGAAAAGGCCCTAGGGAACATTGCCGAAGCTGTCTCATTAAGCCAGTTGTCTTTCCAAAATATCACAGTGGTGCCATTGCCAATCTCACATTGGGTAATTCCTCTCTAAATCGGTGAGAGCTTACAGACATCCTTCCACCAAAAAGATCCACATGAGTCCACTGCATGTGGGATTTTGTTCAGATAATAAGCATTCCATACCAAAGCAACCCAGGGTGTATCCTCCTTATTATAGAACTTGTGTAAAAAATTTAGGAGAAGTACCTCATTCTGAATTTTTAAATTTACGACCCCAACACCACCCTTATCTTTTGGTCTATAAACTTTTTCCCAAGCAATCAGAGAACTGCATTTTTCTCCTTCCTCAGTTTTCTTGTTCCAAAGACAGTGTTTCTGAATTTTTTCTATGTGTTCCATTATCTTGGATGGTATATGTATAGAGAACATAGAGAACATAACAATGGAGGACAATAAGGAATTTATAACAGTTACTCTTCCACTATAAGTCATCATCAAGAAAGAGGCAGACATTTTCCTTTCTATTCTGTCAACAAGAGGCATCAGTTTAATTATAGTGGGTTTGGTTGTACCTACAGGTAGCCCCAGATAAGTGAATGGCATTTTCCCCACAGAACATCCAAAAGAATTAGCTAATCTCTGAACAGAATCACTAGCTAAATTAATAGGGATCATCATTGACTTGGTGAAGTTGATATTAAGACCAGTGGATAATGCATAATCCTCCAGAATTTTTTTCATAGCACTAAGTTGAATAGAACAGGCAGGAAGTATAATTAGAGTATCATCTGCATATTGCACAACAGGGTAATCCATCTCAAAATTCGCAGAGAAAGGGGCTTTTAATATATCATCCCTGAAAGCCTTGTTAATTGCTAATTGAAGCAGATCTGTAGCAAGTACAAAGATCAAAGGTGATAATGGATCTCCCTGTCTAACTCTCCTAAGACAATTAAACTGCCTGCCAAGAGTACCATTCAACAAAATAGATGATTTACCAGAGTCAAATAGTAGTGATATCCAAGATAACCATCTTTCATCAAAGCCCATTTGTTTCATTATTTTTAGCATGGCACTATGCTCAATGGTGTCAAAAGCCTTTGCAAAGTCCAGTTTCAACGGAACAATTTCTTTCTTAGAGGATTCGCACTGAAATAGGTACTCAAAGGCCCATGCTAGGCAATCCTGAATATTCCTGCCCTTGAGAAATACTGATTTTTGTGAACAATCTTCAGGACTACTTTCTGCAATCTGTTGGCTAATAGCTTAGTAATAATCTTAAGGCAACAATTCAGAAGAGTGATGGGTCTGTAATCATTCACAGACAGTGGAATAACCACCTTAGGGATGAGAGTAATGAAGCCCATGTTGATACTCTCAAGGTCTAATTTTCCTTCATAGAACTCAAAACATAATTGATAGATATCATGTTTAACAATTTGCCAGTAGCTCTTAAGAAATTGTCCATTGAACCCATCTGGCCCTGGTGCCTTATGAATAGGCATATATTTGATGATCCCAACAATTTCATTAGTAGTAAATGGAGCAGAAAGTTCCTTAAGGCCAGGAATAGGTTGAATCAAATGATCTAGGTTAAATCGCATTTGAGGATTATTCTTTGTGCCCAGTCTTGCCTTAAAAGTTTCAAAAATATTTTTTTCTTTACTAGAATGATCAGTCACCTCTGTCCCATCGGTAAATTTAGATGATAAATTGAGTTACTTCTAAACCTCTAAGTAGCAAAAGATTGAAAAAAATTAGAGTTCTCATCACCAAACTTTGTCCATCTAATTGTACACCTTTTTTCCAATATTGTCTCTGGTACTCAAGAAGTTTAATCAGATGAGTTTTAAGAATGTTCCTGAAGTTATTTTTAGGGGTAGATAAACCTCTAAAATCCTCAATATTATCAAGTTCTAAAAGAGCTTTGTTTGTGTTCCTTCTATACCTCTCATCACCAAACTTTGTTTATAATTAAAATACTATTACAACGGGGTTAAAGCTTTCTGCATGCATTTCTATTTTAACAGTACCAAATAATTTGGCACGCAACTTCTCTGGGTAAATATTATCAATACAAAACAGTACCAATTGGTTTCACTAATTTTGAAGTTCTGGTTAATTTTATGCAATTTAAATACTAGTTAGAAGTATTTAAACCATCTATATTATTTTCTTCAACAAAAATTATATCTAATGCCATATTAATGTTCTACATGAATCAAGGATTCCATAGACATCTTATTTGTATTTTTATGATCTGTAGATAATTTTCTATGATTTATTTAGTCTAAATTTCCCATTAAACTATTTAATTTATTAAAGTAAATATGTGCTGTAACAGTTAGATCTAATCTCGTATTAATGTTATACACCATTATATGAATCCAATGATATATTATTTGTAAAATTTGGACATCTATTCGATTTTATATGAATTTTACAAGATTGGACATAATTCTGGCTATTTTAAATCAAAAAGAAATTAACAGGAAAGGGTTTGCCACATGGCGCAACAGGATTGTTCTGTACCCCTTCGTTAAGTGAGTCGACGAGAGCCACTGGATCAAGATCTGATGGCTATAGTTTAGCGGCTCTGTGGCGGCTTGACTGGAGCTTCGACTGGGCTTGGTCGCGCGGCTCAGCTCGGCTCTACTCGATCTGGATCGTTCGGATTAGGTCGAACGGGGGACGGTGATGATGGCGAGCCAGCGTCGGCTCGCGGACGGTGGCGACGTCGATGGGCGGTGACGACAGCTCAGTGGTGATGGTGGCAGCACTCTTGGAGGCCTCCGGCGGCGGTGAAGTGGCCTACGGGATGCGGTGTTCGATGGCAGCCTTGTGGGTGTCCTCGCTGGCGTCTATCGCTTCCTCGGGCAGGGGTGAAGGACGGTTGGGGGCTCTTAGCGTTGATGAAGCTCCGACGATATCGGGTGCGAGTTGTGGTGCATCTGCGAAAGGGGAAGGAGGGTGAGACGATGCGGCGCATCAAGGGGAGGCGGATGAAGGTAAAAAGGAGGCACAAGGTGCTCCGTAACGTCGAGTCCGAGCTCGATATGAAGGTCCTCCGGCGGCGGCGAGATTGGGACCTCGACGGTGGGGATAGGGTTCCCTAAAGAGCGAAGAAAATCGGAACGAGGTGGAGTGGGGGGTTATATGGAGGGATGGGCGTGCAGATGAGGGCAAACGACGAGTGAATCCGTCCGGGTTTGAGGGGGGGTCGGTTCGGGATCAAGGCAGGCGTTCTTCTCGGTCTCTGGTCGAGAGGAAGGAGAAGTTGGGGTGGGCTCCACTCGCCAGGGAGAGAGGGAGGGCAGCGGGATTTTGTGCCGTACTGTGGTCATGGCGATGGCTGCCGGGCGCAAGTCACGCCGTAGGTAAGAGGTGGGCCGGGTGGCTCGGCCGGTAGATTAGGTCTAGTTTGTTTTTTTAATTATTTTCTGTTTTCTTTTCTAGCTTTTGTTTTAGTCATCCAATTTAGGTTAAACAAATTTCTAACAATTTGTAATTTGACAAGGTTTACTTTAGGACAATAATTAATCTATTTTCCATATATTTCAAATACTTCAACTATTAAAAGTTGAGTTTGGTTTATAGGGCTTTTACTTTATTTCTCTTATTTTTTATATAATTCATATCTTTTGATTTTGAGCACCAAAATCATTCAAACCACTTCCTATTGTTTTGTAAATATGCACTCTATCTATATACCCATTCATGAATTCCATTTCTTAATTGTTGCTATGGACAAAGCCATAACTCAAGGGTTATACTTAGAATGGGGAAATCCCATTTAGGATTTTGAATTTATTTTTGGCATCACTATTTGCTTCTTAGGGTTTATATGCAATGATGTTCATGCATGCTTCATGATATTGAATTTTTAAATCTTGCACACCAATTCTCAAATCCATAATCAATCCATGCCCTTTTTCCTATATGGCTACTTAGGTCATAACAAAAGAATATAAGATTTTGAATTCAAGGTTGAGAGGATTTTTTTATTCAAAAAGTTTCTTCTCTTTGAGAATTTTCAACAAAGTCAAATAATCAATCAAACTTATTTATTTATTCCACATTCCAAAATTAGGATAATTTTGGGATGTGACAATGCTAGGGTTCAATCATGTTCTATCCACCAATGTCACCTATACATGATATAAGCATTCAATCTTGGTGACTAAAACATGATCATTATAATCCTTTGATCCTTTATGGTTTAGGTTTCCAGTTGGCTAATCAAGGCTTCATCAATACAACATTACAGTTGTATTATAATTATCTTCTTAGTATCTCTTACTGAGTAGAAGATATTATTCTTTGACTAAATCTACTTGATCTAATAAGATTACTCCTGGTAACTATCTTCAGGATTCATCCTTATAATCTTCTTTATCACCATATAATTATAGGTTCTGTATTACTCTTCTATCATTTCAGGAGTAAGTTAACTCCATCAATTATCACATTGATCTTATTCTCCTCCAACTCTCCCATCCTATAAATGATATTTAAATCTAGCATTACCACCTACCTCTTCTTACATCTTTCTCTAAAGGACTTTAAGTGAATGCTATGATAAGGACAAGATTTAATAGATCAAGAATTGATAGGTTATGAATTGGTGAATTAATAGTTGATTACTCAACATTGATGAACAACAAGTATTAAAATAAGGTTCAGTAGAGATGATAAGGATTGATATGGAAAGAAAGATATGTGGTGAATGGTCTTGAATTGTTTTCCTTCCTACTCAATACAACTAAAGACTTAGGGTTAAGTATTACCATGATACTCATGGTAGGAATGGATAAGAATGATATAGGTCAAGTCTTAGTTATTGAATTCTTGTTACTTGGTATTCATGAGTTATTGGAATGAATACTAGGATATGATCACTTAAGGATAAAATTATAATCATTAATCAATGTGTAATGGTTTAGTTTCATTATATTTTATATACCCTTATATCAAATTACCATTACCTAAAATAATGTTTTTAGCAAAGGTCATATTGAAACCTATCGTAGTCAACTTGATGATCTACTCCAATTCCATCAAGTTGAGAGAAGATTCAATCACTTTGACAAGTTTTGTTCAAAAGCGCAAAAATTATTCAGATTTTTTATGCATGAATGCAATGCACACATATGTGTTCAGCTTATTTCTAAGCTCTAATGCTGGGATGTTACATTCACATACGCGTTTTTTTTGTTTATCGTCTGCAATTCTGGATGATCGCAAACGGTACCGTTTCATCGTATGTGTTAGGATCTTTTTGCAAGCGTTTTAATTTAAGTAAACCAGTTCTATCCTGGTATGTACTATTGTACATGTTTTCATCCTATATATTTATGCCCAGTTTATGCAACAACATATAATAATATGATATCAACGTTATTTGTGTGCATCATTCATATACCTCATATACATGTATTTCGATATGTATTCATTGCTACTTATACAAATGATATAGATATACAAAGTAGATTCTTCATTGCGTTTTTGTCTTTGTCTTTGTCTTTGTCTTTGTGACGTGATGAGGCTTCTAATGGAAATTCTAGCCCTTGTTGTACCTTGTTCGTCTCAACACGAACTTCTCGCAACTCAAGAATCAAGTGAAGTTTTTAATTTGCTCAAGAGAGGTGTAGTTCTTGACTTTCTCAAGTGAGGTGCACACAGTTATTGACTTTCAGCTACACCGAGAGAAGAGTAAGATAACTTCTTCGCAACATGGGGCGAGGAATTCATGAGCCCTTCCTATATAGTGTCAGCAAAATAGTATCCCTATTATACAAAAATAGTAATGTTAAGATGTAATATTGAATCTGGTGCAACCAATCAATTTGTAGCACATAAAGTTGTGGCAATAAAATGTTATAAGAAAATACATGATACAGATTATCCTAATTCATTGCACAGATCTGCTAAAAGGACATTGATCTCTCTATATATTTTATTGTAGATAACAACTTTATGTATAGACTAATTATGTGCATGAGGACTATAGGTTCGTTTTCAAATGCTAATGGAAAGGATGATTTCTCTCTTTAAGAAGGTTGAAGACAGAGTTCCCATAGCCTTTTGTTCTAGCTTTGCTTGTGTTTTAGGGGACCCGTACTATCAAGAGGTGATCCATCTTGGAAGGTTTTGGGAATCATGCTCACTTGCATAAACCAAATGCACCCCACCGACCATTCCAGCTCCAATATGTTCTTCCTGCTAACTTCAGCATACTAGTAGTGCCAGTTCTAGCTCCGACGGTGCCGCTCATGAGCGGCAATAACGTTACTAGTGCCTCTTGTTGTGCTGGGCATCCTGGTTTTTGGTACTGGATGGGGTGCGGGAGTAGCCCGACAGTGCCATGGTTGTGTCACCCTAGTTTTTCTAGGCTATCTAAGTTTTATGAACCGGCAGTGCCACTCCAAGTGCCAGTGCTATGTTACCAGAAAGGAATCGATGACCCATTGGAAGGAAAAAAGAAAGGCTTTTGATACCATGTTAATTAGCAGAAAAATCGATGACTGCTGGGGCCACGTGTGTGTGTTGATATAGTGTAGGAAAAGCCCCTACCATGGCGTTATAGAGACATTCTGCTCTGTGTGCTACACGGTATCACTATCGAGAGGGTGTATAATATCATATGCATTACAAACTCGAACGTAGCCATCTTTTACATCTTTTGAAGCTCCGACATTGGGTTGGAATGTCCAATAAAATCAATCTACGAAAGTTTACGCGCATGCAGTTTGGCTACTTTGTGGAAGGAGAGTACATTGGGGCGGCGATGGACCACGACGTATAGTCAACATCCGGTGTTTTCGGCTATGCGTTCAGCTTGTCACTTTTGTATTTGTGGACGTGTTTGGTTGTTCGGCCCAATATTTCTCTTTTTTTTACTTCGCCTCCTAGGTGTTCCATATAGCGAGATTTGGCTTGGGCCAATTTTGACAATTTATTTGGTTCCCCAAATGGTGGTTACTCTAGTAAAAGGCCCGGTGTTTGATTGTCCGGTGAAAAAAGGTGTTTTGTGTTTAACTAACATGCCTTTTCTTAATCCTCTCTAATACATCCAACCATGCCTCTGTTCGAGATAATGTCTAGATAAAAAAGATGCTCCTCGATATTACAAATTCCCTACCGCAAACGATTTGTAATTTAGTTGAGTGTTTGAAACGCTACGTCGCTTTCTCCTTTAAAGCTTTTTTGAATGAATTTTGTCAAATTCGTCACACATAGTTGATCATTAGAAAAAATTGAGGAAAATATTCAGTTCATCATTCAGCACAACTTTCATGTTGTTAGTTTTATGATTTGACGTTCCTATACGAGAAGATCTGCGTGTACATACGTATATTATGATAGTTTAGATCTATACGATTATGAATGTTAATACGAAAAACTTAAAACACGAAAGTTATGTAAAATGCTGAGGTGGATCTATACCTCCAAGGAAATTTCAAACAGTTGGCTGTATACAAAGAATTTAGCAAAATTCGTTCACACAACGTGTAAACATGAACACGAAATAGACCCCTAAAAGATCAACGAAACTAGGAACCGATCGTCGAAATGGATTTGTATCGTCGATCCATAACTTTTATATGTATAACTTATTTTGAATCGGTCCATAATTTTATAGTTCAAAAGAGATCAAGTTAACCAAGTTTAGAGATTGTAACACCCTCAGAATCGGACCTATGCAAGTTTTAGCGAAACCCGCCAAACCCGCATAGAAACGATTCAAAGGTGCCCACCAGGCACTTTCGTGCGGGTGGAAAACGAAGTAATAACATTACACAACAGTCCTCGATGGGACCCACAGACGATTTACAATGACTCAAAGAGTCAAGAATACAGATATAATATACAAAGATCCAAATCACCTTGAAAATGATAGAGCGTCCGACTACGGACAAGATGCAAATGGGGCTAAAAGCCCTGAAGAATAACCAATGGCGTCCATAACCCTGCCCAGGCCAAGCCGGAAGGGTAACCACATACGACGTCGATCTCAAAACCTGCTTAAACAAAGGGTGCCGCGAGGGCAAAGGAAAAGAGGGCGTCGATCGAGGCCGATGCACGACGAGGCTAGAATTCGGCGGTCCTCGCCTACATAGGTATGGTGGACTGAAGCGGCAGCGGCAGCATGCACTAAACATCCTAAAGAGACTCGATACAACTGGCGACTATCAGAGAGAGGTAAGAAAGACCTATTCGGAACCGACCTGAAACTCACACCAAACAAACCCATCCTGGTGTTTCCCCCTCGATACCAACGAGGAAGTCAACCGAGGAACTCACACAGTTGGCAGTTTTATTTATTCGGTTATCGTTGCAGCAATTACTAGTCAGGTATAGATAATTGTCCTGATAAAAGAAGCAGTGGGCCCTTTTAGTTATTCATTTCCGTTGTAGTTGCAGCAATTACTAATCAGATACAGATAGCATGATATAAACCCAAAACCCCAGCAGTTGTTGGTACTTTTATTCAGCCATTCCGTTGTAGTTGCAATACTTACTAGTCAGGTACAATGGTCGCAATACTTACTAGTAATTGCTGCAACTACAACGGAAATGAATAACTAAAAGGGCCCACTGCTTCTTTTATCAGGACAATTATCTATACCTGACTAGTAATTGCTGCAACGATAACCGAATAAATAAAACTGCCAACTGTGTGAGTTCCTCGGTTGACTTCCTCGTTGGTATCGAGGGGGAAACACCAGGATGGGTTTGTTTGGTGTGAGTTTCAGGTCGGTTCCGAATAGGTCTTTCTTACCTCTCTCTGATAGTCGCCAGTTGTATCGAGTCTCTAGGATGTTTAGTGCATGCTGCCGCTTCAGTCCACCATACCTATGTAGGCGAGGACCGCCGAATTCTAGCCTCGCTGTCTTGGCCTCAAGATCGACGCTCTCTTTTCCTTTGCCCTTTGTCGGCACCCTTTGTTTAAGCAGGTTTTGAGATCGACGTCATAGCGGTTACCCGCTTGGCACGGCGGTTATGGACGCCATTGGTTATTCTTCAGGGCTTTTAGCCCCATTTGCATCTTGTCCGTAGTCGGACGCTCTATCATTTTCAAGGTGATTTGGATCTTTGTATATTATATCTGTATTCTTGACTCTTTGAGTCGCTGTTGTATAAATCTTTTCTGTGGGTCCCATCGAGGACTGTTGTGTAATGTTATTACTTCGTTTTCCACCCGCACGAAAGTGCCTGGTGGGCACCTTTGAATCGTTTCTATGCGGGTTTGGCGGGTTTCGCTAAAACTTGCATAGGTCCGATTCTGAGGGTGTTACAGAGATCAAAACACACTTGGCTGGATTACGGGCCTGTTCTCGTAAAAACGGGTGGAATCTATGTTTCCAGCTAGCTAAATTTTTAACCTGCTTTAAAACCCGTGCTATATAGAAATAACTAACAAAACAAGCGACAAAGGGCCGAGCTCTCCAAACCATTCCCCTCCTCCTCTCGTGTCTAGTGACAGGCGGCGGCGGCGGCGGATTCAGATCTCCTCCGGCCAAGGCCTTGGTCCCCTCTCTCTCCGCTTGCTGCTCCGGCGGCAGGAGGGGGAGGGGATATCGTTCCTTCGGTCTGTAGTTAGGGTTTGTCTTCTCTGGTGCGTTGTTGGGGTGGTGGGAGCGGCATCCGGGAGAATAAATCTGCCTCAACTCTACTCCCACACCGTCGATGACCTTTACGGCGGCGTCTCGGAGTTGATGACAACGTGTGCTTGTCGATCTTTCGGATCGGCAGCTTGGTCTTCTCGTCGTTCTTTGGATATGGCGAGATCTGTTTCTCGAAGTGTCGCTGGTGTTCGTCGTTATCCATCGCAACACTGGGGGCCGGGGAGAGATGGATGCTCTGGAGCGAGGATGTTGGTCCGGAGGTTGTGGATTGGCCGTTATTCCCTGACTTTGTCGGTGGGAGGCGGTGGATCTTGGTCCAAGACAACACGGAGACGTCCCCTGGTCGACGTGTCACAGCGACATGTGCCTTGCTGCTTGCAGCAGGCCTGTTCATCGACTCACAAAGCCTCGTTGGTGATGGTGTTTTATTGGATCTGGCAATGGTGGAGGCTTGTCGTCTCTTTCAGCGTACGTCTAGACGACGTTGAACGGTGGCGACGGCCGCTAGCTTCGACGAGTGCAGGAAACCCTAGGAATAGTTTTGTATTTTTCTATCCATTAGGTGTACATCTACAATGTTTCCAGGACAACCTTTTTTTTCTGGTCTATTTTTCAGTTTTCACGTGGGTTTTTGTAATTTGTTTTTCTATTAATAAAAATTTGTGGTTGCTCTTAAAAAAAAACTAACAAAACAAACGGCCAATTCTTCCTGCACCATCTGTACGGCTTGCACAATGCCACCCGCACAGTACTCTTGCTAGGCCCAACTTTTGGCTGTCGAGTTGTGGTATCGGGCTTCGATCGGTCCGAGCCCAACTTTTTGTTTCTTTTTCCTATATCTGATAATAATGTTTTAAAAGTAGTGAATATTTTTCAAATATTCCTAATTTTTTTTCAAAAACCATGAATTTTTTTTCAAAATTATGAACCAAATTTTAAAATTCATGAACCCAATTTTGAAAACCATGAATCAAATTCGAAAAACATGGACCTAATTTTGAAAAACATGATTTATTTTAAAAGATAAACTTTTTCAAAACCCCCAAAAAAAATATAAAAAAGGAAATAGAAAAATAATGAAAAGAACAAAAAAAAAAGTCATGTGAAACTGGGTCTGTCCAACGGGGCGAGCACCTCTGTGACCCGAGCTGTGCGTGCCACAGCGGGAGTATTTAGGGCTTATTTGTTCATAGCCATAGTTTGCCAAGCCTAAGTTTGGCAAGTGTGACGGCCACAAAAATGTGGCTAAAAAATTAAAGGTCACAAAGTTCGACAAAAGTTAGCAAAAAATTAACTCCATACCAAGTAGACCCTGCAAATAATAAAGGGTGACAATAACTAAACATATGCCAAATTGCCAAACTTGGCTTAGCAAACTCTGACACGTTCTTCACATTTCCGGATAATACTTGCCGCACCACATATCCGTGGCTGCTATGTTGGATCGGTCCATTTAGCGCTAAGATCTTTGCTCGTTGGACGAACTTATGCCGAAATTTGGACCATTGGCCGAACGGAACTTGATTTGATGCAGACGCCAGCTTTCCACCGTATATCTAGCTTGAGTTTTAGGACGCTTTGTTTCCTCAAATTTCGCCAGTTCGTCTAGATTTTGGCATAGTTCGGCATACCATGATACAGAATATTTTACGTTCAAAGTTTAGTGAAATTTTAAACATAGTTCGACGTAAATGTAAACATAGTTCGACCTGCAGTGAAGGCGGCGTCGAAGTTCGGGCGGCGAAGGCGGCGGCGGAATGGGTGGCGGAGTGGGCGGCAAATATTGCGAGCGTATCTAGAGCCGTGAGCATGTCTTAGCGCGGAGGAGCTCCGCCGGCGAAGTCATGAAGACAGAGGCGCTGGGAGCTCTTCGCCGCAGTCTGGGCTAGTGGAGTGGGAGGAATGGGACTGTCTCGCCGATAGAGTTGGCCCACGCCCCGCTTCGTCCGCCGTTTCCAGGGCGTACCCGGAAAACTGGGTTCGCCTAAAAAGCTCGGACCAAAGTTCGGCCAAATCCGAACGAAAACAGGTTTCTAGGTACACGACTGAGCCGATTTTCAGCGTCCGGACATAAATTCGGCGTTTGGATCGGCGTAATGGTAGGCGAGAGTGGAGATAGTCTAATATGGTTTCCTCGTGTGCGACTATTGACGTGGCGGCTATGGTTTTCTTTTAGGTACATCATTACATGGTTTCTCAGCCTGTCTTGTGATTTTCTTAGTTTTCTGCTACTTATTTTGTTCCAAACTAATTGATTTAAATTTTCTAGATTCGAAATAGATATGTTCTAGTATTAGATATATTTAAATATAAAAAAATTCGAATCAGTTAATTTGGATTGGAGGGAGTAGTTTTTTTATTCTCTGCACGCAAGGTGTGCTGCCTGCGGTACGCGATGGTCGGCATATTAAGGTTTGTCGGCAATTGCTATTCATCACTCAACATGCGCACCCCTAATACAGCTCGCGTGAGCGTTTTCCAGGTATGGACCGAGCCCAATAGGCATGTTTACGGTTTTTCTTTTCGGTGATTCTTCTGTTTGGTTTTTTCATGTGGTTTTAGGTCCGGTTTCCTTATTTTTGCGTGTATTTTTTCCCTGAAATATGTGTTTTTTATTTGAACAATTATCAAATGTGAACATTTTAAAATTTGAACAATTTTTGAATGTGAACAATTTTCACATGTGAACATTTTAAAATCAGAAGCTCGTCCTGTAGGGCCGCTGCTACCTGAGATGCTTCGGTCATCTCACCGTTGAAGTTGTTTGATGGACGGAACCAAAAGAGAGACGGGAGCGAACTAAAGCTGTCACGTGGAAGCCCACTCGATCCCGTGCATCGCTGGCTCGAGAGAAAGAATTAAACACAGCTAGCTCAGCTCAGCTGAACCTTTTTGACCACAGCACTAGGCAACGCACGGCACCCAGCTCGTCTGCCCTGTTGCCACGGCGGGGCAATGATGGCCGTGTGGTGTCTGGCTCTGGCCGCGCGCGCCCCCACGTACGTCAAAGGTTCAGCTCACGCACCAGAAAGCTATTTAGAGGGGCGACGACGATACGATGTTTCCTTTCGTCTTCGACACTGCGCTAATCTGGAGACCGCTGCTGCAATGGCGTCAGACAGACATGGCTTATTCTCTTCGTTACGATTACGATACGTCGACCAGGGCATGGGACCCAGCTGACAGAAAGGAATGATAGAACGGTCCCTAAAGGCCTAAACACATGTGGGCTTAACCTTTTTTACTTTGCGACAAGCATCTTTGTAAACGAAAGGTCATCAGGATGATTGCGCATGTCTGGTTGCTTTGTGGGCCAAAAGGAGTTCTTTTTTTTTTTTGGCTTCTTCTTACTTATACAGTTCAAATGGAAGTGTTTTTGTTACGCGGTATAAGCCAGAATGACTATATAGCATAGCCTAATTCAGTCCTCGTGTAACAACCAGACATGCGCAATGATTTATACGGTTGATCCCGTAGACAGGTAGCACCACTATACTCCTGCTGTTGTGCATGATTTATACTACGGCTGATCCCATAGAGAACGCCCATGGGTGTCTACGTTTGGCCGTTGTGGCCTACTTAAATTGATAATTCTGTCGCTTTACATCATTGTTCTCGTTGATAGGGGTCAGGACCAGTAAGCCCCCTTCTGTATCATCATGTGATGATGTCTCTAATGCTGCTCTAATTGCACGCCGCTCTGATCAAGCGTTTCATCGTACACTATAATTCTGAGCTCGAATGCCTTTTTCTTTTCTCTTTGCTCCAATGCTCGTTCAATTTTCACGACTTAATGCTTCATTGCATTTGCAGCTACTAGTACTCCAAGTGGCACGGGCTCGCCAGTTCGCCATCATAGCGGAGCAGACTAGAGCGAAGCTGATACATGGAACGTCGAATTCCTTTCCGCCCTCATAGGCAAATCGTGGCACCCGCGGAGACAGGTTCGAGAGAATTGAAAAAAAAAAAGCATCCTGTACTTATATATACACAGGACCTATTTGACTCGAATGATGATGGCAGTGAGAAACAGTTCACTGGTGGTCAAGCTATGTCAAATGGTGTTACTCACGGGAATGACATGCCTAAGATCATCTCCACTAGTTGGAGGACCTAAGCCGAAATCTCCGGGCGATTTTTTTTCCGGATTGGGCTAACATTTGGTTCGGGGTCCTGTTGAAGATATGCTCAAGAGTCAATAATAAAATAGTCATTATTATATCATTGTGTTTATGATAAATGTTTATATCTCATGCTATAATTGTATTAACCTGAAACATTAATACTTGTGTGTTTTGTAACATAAAAGAGTCCCAAGTAAGCCTTTTATTAAACTAGCTTGTTGATTAATAGATGATCATGGACATTAGATGTTATTAATAACAAGATCATATCATTGGGATAATGATGTGATGGACACACTCCTATAGTTAGCGTAGCGTAAGATCAAGTCATTTAAAGTTCGTTTGCTACAAGCTTTCAAATACATACTAACCTAATCCTTCGACCATGAGATCATGTTAATCACCATCGTTGGATGAATGCTTTGATGACATCAAACACCACTTGCGTAATTGAGTGGTTATAAAGATGACATTAGGTATTCTGAAAGTATGTTTTGAAGCACATGGATCAAGAGTGAGATTTATCCATCCATATGATGGATATATATACTCTGGGCTCTTGATACGTCCATTTTGCATCACTATTCTATATCATAATTTACTGTTATTTATTGATATATTTCATATTAAGAAGTGATACTTATATTGTTTCATCTATTTTTGCATGTTGGATGACTTTTGGAGGATGAACTGCCAGAGTTAGGATTCTGATGGAAAAGGCGGTGTTTAGATGCAATATTCGCGAAGATCAGAAAATTTCAGAAAATACACGGAAAATCCTATTTTTCCAGAAGACAAAGGAAGCCAAAAGGGGAGGCAGAGATGGGCCATAGGGGGGCCACCCCTGAGCCACAGGCGCTACCGAAGGTGTGGCCACCTGCCCACCTCTCGCCTTTCGCCTATATCTTCTCCTCGAAACCCTAATACGAGGAACGCCACAGAAGATTCCGCGCATCTCATGCGGCTAAACTACAGAGAGAAAGAGCTCTCCGTGAGCAGTTGCCAGGAAATTCCTTCCCGGAGAGGGAGATCATCGCCATCAACACTGTTATCAAGCTAGACTTCATAGGGAGCATCATCATCATCATCTTCACCACCATCTCCACCATCACCATCATCACCATTCCATCCCGCTGTAACTATTGGGTTGAATCTTGCATAGTTCTTAGGGGAAACTTTCCCGGTGTTAATTACTTTTAAAGTTGATGCTTGTGAGTGGAACCATTGAATTATTGTTTATGTTCAGATTGTTATTCATCATTATATCATCTCCAATCTTGATCCATATGATGTCTCATGAGTAGTTTGTTTAGTTCTTGAGGACATGGGATAAGTCATGTTGTTAGTAGTGGAATTGTATTGAGTAATATTTAATGGTTTGATATTTAAGTTGTGGTGCTATTCTTATAGTGGTGTCATGTGAACATCCCCTACATGATACTTCACCATTTATGGGCCTAGGGGAATGCATTGTGTATTTGGCTACTAAATGTGGGGTTGCCGGAGTGACAGAAACCTGAACCCCCGTTAGGAAACCTTTGCAAAAGGGAGTGTAGGATCTCAGAGTTTAATGATGTGATTAGGTTTTTATCTTAATTAATTTCTTGTAGTTACGGATGCTTGCAAGGGGTTTAATCACAAGTATGTATTAGTCCAAGTAAGGTCGGTATATTAGCATAGGTTCACCCACACAACACTGATAACGTGTAGCTCAGATCACTGTAGAGCTTCGTTGGGAAACCCCAAGAGGAAGGTATGATGAGCACAGCAACAAGTTTTCCCTCAGAAAGAAACCAAGGTTATCGAACCAGTAGGAGGAAGGAAACGACTCAAAGGTGTTGCTAGCAACTTGGAAACCTGCACAACACAAACTCAAGACTTTGCCCCAACGAACAGTGAGGTTGTCAGTCTCACTGGTTTGCTAAAAACAAAGGATTAACCGTATAATGTGGAAGGCAATGGTGGCTTGCAGAAAGTAAGCAGTAACAATGGAAGATGTATCAATGGTAAAGATTGGACCGGGATCCATAGTTCACTAGAGGTGTTCTTCTTAAGATAAACAACATAACATGCTGGGTAAACAAATTACAGCGGGGCAATTGACATGACAGAACAAGGCATAACAATGCAATACTATATATTCATGATCCTATGAGATTTTATTGGGTATTACAACAATATACATAGACCACCATTCAACTGCATCTATGACTAGTAATCCACCTTCAGGTTATCATCCAAACCCCTTCAGTATTAAGTTGCAAGCAACGGATAACTGCTTTAAGCAAGGTGTGTAAAGTAAACAATACAATTGTTCCATGAACAAGAGATTGTTTTTCTCCCTAGTAGCAACAACACATCTAAAACCTTTGAGATTTCTGTCACTTCCCCAGATTCAATAGAGGCATGAACCCACTAGCGAGCATAAATACCCCCTCTTGGAGTCACTAGCATCTACTTGGTCAAGATAGCTACTAGAAACGGAGAGCATGCAAGATCTCAAACAACACAGACATGATATAATCAATAAGATAGAATTATTAACCAATCTGACATAGTAATCTCAATATCCGTCGGATCCCCGCAAACACAACATGCATAATTACAAATAGATTATCTTGATCATGAACGGAGCTCACAAGATCTAAACATGGTAGCACAAAGGAGGAGAAACAACCATCTAGCTACTACATGGACCCGTAGTCCAAGGTGGAACTACTCACTCATCATACCGAAGGCTGACATGGTGATGAAAAAGGCCTCCGAGATGATCTCTCCCCTCCGGCAGGGTGCCAGGAAGAGCTTCAGATCCCCCAATCTAGGGACGATGGTGGCGGCGGCTACGGACTGTTTCGTGGAAGATTGATCGGGTACGTAGGGTTTAGGTATCGGGGGCTTCTTATAGGCAAAGAGGGAGGCCGAGGGGGTGCCCGAGGTGGCTGCATCCCCCCAGGCGCAGGCCAGGCCTGGCTGCGCATCTAGGGGTGTGGCCCTCTCGAGGCCCTCCTCCGACTCGTCTTCTGGCTCCGTGTTCTTCTTAGTAAAATATTGACTTTGGCTTTTGTCCTGTCCAATTACGAGAATATTCATTTTCTGCCTTTTCTGGAACAAAAAATAGAAGAAAACGGGCAACTGGCACTGTGGCATCTTTTTAATAGGTTAGTCCCAGAAAACGAATAAAAATACCTCAAAGTGTAGACAAAGCAAAGCAAAGTAGATACTAAACAAGCATGGAACATTAAAAATTATAGATACGTTTACGACGTATCAAGCATCCCCAAGCTTAACTCCTGCTCGTCCTCGAGTAGGTAAGTGATAAAAAGAATAATTTTTGAGGTGACATGCACCATCAAAATCAAGATCAAACCATTTGCAAGCATTAAAAGCTGGGATCAAAGTACTCTAAACATGAGCATGAAATATGAAGTTCTAACAGTAAGACATAATTACTATGCATGCAACATGAAAGCATACAAACAAAGATCATGAATAACAATGCATTGAAAGACGTTTGTTTGTTTCACATATATAAAACATAGCATAATGGCATTCAGCTTGTCCCTCATAGAGTAGCAATAAATGCATAGGACACCTTAAAACTTCATAAGGGTGACTAGATACAAATAGTTCAAGGACAAGCAATATCAACAATATGAATCAATAAATAAGTTTTGGGACAATGCACATAGAACTAAGAATGACAACTATGCTCTCTTAATTGGTGCCTAAGGATAGAAGGTGGAGACTCAATATAATAGTGGAAGAAAGGCCCTTCAAAGGGAAGCAGGGATTTCAAGTTTCATAAAGATCTTCCAAAAATTATGGTACTTGTTAGCTTTCAGCTCTCATTGCCCCTATCATAAGCATCTTGAAGTGATTAAGGTTAAAGTAAACAAACTATGGAGTATATGCTTGATAAAGTATAAGTTGGCAATCTCATGTCCCTTGAGTACGAGGGTCGCTCCTCATGCTACTCAACTTTAGTCACTGGTGAGTTATTGTCATAGTAAGTACATGTGTATCATAGAGAACTGCTAACGGGGTACCCCTTGCACATGATACAGGAGTTGTCCCATATCAAAATGACAAGGCAAGCAGACAATAAGCATCTCAGCAATCTTCTTATTTACCATGAAAAAATGGTTCTTTTTTTCTCTCTTTCCTCTTTTCAACATGTCCCTCTTTTTTATAAGAAGAAAGCTTTATAGATTGCTCACTATGGTGATGCTGCAAGTTTCCACCATGATTAGGCATGGCTTAGGCTAGCGGCCCAGGCGTTTCATTAACACACATACATAACTCCATGGACTTACAAGCTTCCCTTTTATTTCACATCGATGACATCCGCAAACAAAAGAGCATGATATTAACTCGGCACAATGTACAAGTGCAATGTTGAAAGCGTTCCCCATGACAGCATGGTTCTGCTAATTCCAACGTATAAGTGCAAGCATATACAACATAGATGCCACAATGGTTCAAGTTTATTTAAGGGCAAGAAAAATAAAGTGTGCCATCAAGTTTGTGAGAGCTTTAATCACTAAGTTTCACATAACAAGTTTAATTTGGAAGATAGATAAAACAGGAATATACTTGGAATGGTGTAGCACACCACGCATAGGAATTTATAGTGGACACTTTGGAATAACTTGGTTTCTTGGGAGCTGGATGCATGAGTAGAGCGTACTCAATACAAGTGGAGGCTAGCAAAAGACTGGGAGCGACCAACTAAGAGAGCAATAATGGCCATAATCATGTATAGCGACAAAACATTACTAATCAAAGCATAAAGTGGTACCACAAGTAAAAAACGAAATGATCATAGAGGCTATGGTGACTGTTTCATAGTCATAACATGGTGTGAGAATGTGCCAAGTCAACCAAAGCATCAAAGGAGAATACCACAATACTATGCTTTTGTATGCTAAAACAACGCATGATTCTTTCAAGGCACATTAAGCAATCCTAATTGTTTGGAACAAGTCATGCTACAACAATAATCACTAAGCATAAGGTCAAAACAACATCTATCATGACATGATAAAGTCTAAGTCACAGTCAAAGCAAGCTCCTCTTGTACTACTAATCAAGAACTTCCTACTCCTTTCCAACACCAATCAACTTATTTGAAACAACACAGCTGTCGTGGTGGTGGCACGGTAGATTCCATGGGTAGGCTTAAGTTGGGGGCCAATGGATGCTAGTGGGATCTGGGGAGGGAGGATGCAGTGATTTCTACACACAGTAAGCTAGAACATAGATCTTTATTCCACCTCAATAGAGCTACAAGTGCTCCTTGAGCTGTATCTGGAAGAGGAGGAAAAGGTTACAACATGAGCCCTCTAGCGTAAAATGAATCGATCCTCTCTCCAGGATGCTCTGCCTCTCCTTATAAAGGAACCCCTTGGTTCTCCTTAGGGATGACATGGCAAGCATATTCTTGGAATATGCTTGTCCCAAAATGGTAACTCGGCAGACATATTTTTGTGTCCCCCTCTATCGATGGCAAAGACCCAGAGCCCATCACATATGAGCCTTGGGCCTGGGGACTGTCACCTCCGTGACGCTCCTCTGCTGCTCTGCTTCTTGTCTCTAGCGCTTGGCACTGTGAAGATTCCACTAAGATAGTAGCTTGGGTTTGACCTTGGGAGCTACTTCCTTCCTCTTCAAGCTTTCCTGACTCGGCCCCGCCTCTCGTAACTCGGCTCAACATGTCCCTACTTTGATCGTTGATGCCTCGGCCGACGTGATCCGTATGTCGGCCGAATCATGTCTCAATTACCTGATTCAGGACAAGTCATGTCTCATTCGATCGATCCTTTTCATAATTTGGCCGAACCATGTCGTGACTCGGCACTGGACATGAAAGGTCTCTTCTCTTTCTTACCCGTCTTGACCCTACCTGGGATCATCCCCCCAACATTAGTCCCCGAAGCTGGTGCGGTCCTGCCAGTTATCTCGGCCAGACCACATTAGTTTCCAAAGACTCACTCTCCCTATCTCTTTGTCTGACATATTTCTTAGCCGGTGTTCCTCTTAATTCATCTCACTTTCGCTCATCCTCTTCCACTGAAATGCAACCCATTTTCCAAGTCATCTCTTTCGTCTAGGGTGTCCCTTTAGCTTCTTTAGTAAGCCTCATCATACGTGTACCAATCATTACTTTTGTCTCGTTTTCTGTATTGCTACAGCGTATGCTGACACGCTACAGTAATTACTGCGTCTGTACCATCGATGTAGTGACGCTTCGATCGTCGCAACGGTCATGGCGGCCTGATCTCCTATTGCGCCGTGTGACCCTAGATGTGGATCCACTCATCGTTTGTGGATGTGCGATACACGCATTCCTGAGGTTACCGTGGCACATCCACGATCCCACTAGCGTTCACCATACGCGGTTATAAGTAGGGGAGTAGGGATGGGTTGATTCACTTTCCCCTTCCCCACTTCCTTCGTCTTCCTCCTTGCGTCGCTGCAGTCGTTGTTGCGCTCTAGCGTCTGCGCTGCTGCACCTCCGCCTCAACGACCATGCCGCCATTCTTCTGCTCTCGCGAGCGCACTGCTGTGTTTCCGCTCTTGTGTCCTTGCTGCTGTGCTTCTCCGCCGCGTGACGTGTTACCGCCGCTCGGTCCTTGCCCTAGGCGCTCCTCTTATGTTTTAATCTCCGGTGGCGGTTTTATTTTCGCTTCGTCGTTGCCTTCATCGTCATTGCGACGGGGCCTTGGGTCTCGAGGCTACTCCCCGCCACCAGCGACCCCTCTTCAGTTGGCTCCTCCGACGATCCCATGTCGAGCTTGCTCAACGGCGCGTCATCGGCGAAGAAGAGCTCATGGTATGCCCGGAGCGCGGCTCGTGGAAAGGATCCACGGTCACTCGTCGGGAAATCGAGTGGCTACGCAAGGCACGCCGGGTTCCCGCCGAGGTACAGTGTTGCTTACCCGGCAAGGAATCTTCCCCCGTCCTTCAGGACGGTGAATACATAGTTTTCATGTCGCACTTTGCCAGAGGGTTTGTCCTCCCTCTTAGCGACTTTGCTAGGAATTTCCTTGATTACTTCGGCCTTCAGCCGCATCATCTGCCGGCTAACGCCATAGCCTCTCTTTCGGCCTTTATCTCGGCTTCTGAGGGATACTTCGGCCTTTGGCCTTTAGTAGCTGTTTGGTCGAAGTTCTTTCAAATCCGAGCTAATGTAGTGTCGGATAAGTCTCTTCATCCTTCCGAGAAGTCTTTAACTCAGTGCGGGGCAACTTCTATCACACCCCGGAAAAATTTCGTGTTCCCCCGAGTTACGGGTCTAGAGTCTTGTAAAAAATGGCACAGGTCATTTTTCTATGTTAAGAATACTGGAGCAGAGGACAAGATTTGGCTTCTTGCCTTCTCCATTGGTCCTCCTTCAAAAAATAACTGGCTCTATAATCCGAAGAAGACCCACGCTCTCGCCGAAGCATTCGAGCTTCATCTAAAGGAGTTAACTCGTGTTGGGCTTCGTGGCGAAGATCTGATGGCCGCATTTATCAGTAGCCAAATCTACCCCTTCCAACTCCGCTCCCACAAGCTTTGCTATATGAGCGGTCCTTTGGATCCCAACCGAGTTTCCACAGTTGAGCTCGACGATGTCCAAATCCAGAAGCGCGTCCGGGCTATCTTCAATACTGAGATGCCCGAGGAATGGGTTTGGGCAATGAGACACTTTTCTTGTGTCAGCCCTCCTCCTCGGGTTAATTTGGATGTGAATTGTTTTATCCGGGTTATTTTCCATTGAGTATCCTGCTAATTCTTGTTTGCCCGTACTACAGAGATTTTCCTAGCAAACCACGGAAGATGCCGAGGTGCTGGCTCTCCCTTGGGTTGATGATCGCAGTACCCCGGACAATGGGGAACCTGACCCAAAGGAATTTATTCCTAATCCCGAGGATGCTCCCGCTCGCACCCGAGGTAGAACCTCGGCCCATACTGACGAAGGTGATTCGGACGACGTCCAAATTCTCGAGGTAGTTGCCACGGTTCCTATCTCTTACGCATTTCTGGCTCCTTCTTTCCTAGCTAATCCGTCTGGCCAGGTTCATGAAGTCATTCCCCTTGCTTCCTAGGCTCCCACTCCGTCGAAGAAGTGTGCTGCCTCGAAAAATCCTCTGATGCATCTCCTAAAAAGCGAACTAAGAAATCCTCCGGGCATATTCCCAAGCGGAGAACCATGCTAGGAATTTATGGGTAAGTTTCCCTGCATGTTTTAACTCCTATTTCTTGTTTCTTTCTTTCTTTTTCTGAATTAGTTTCTATTTTCTTTTTGGCAGTGCCCCTCTTTCTGTCAAATCCAGTGGTCCGAGTATGATATCTCACGTAACTCGGCCACTTTCGCCATCGCGTTCTGAAGATGTTCATGTTCCTAGTCCTCCCCGTGACAGTTATCCTCCCCTGCCAACTAACAGTCCACCTCGGCGGGACGGGAGTGAAGTTCCTCCTGGTGCTGATGTCGATGTCAATATGCTGGATCATTTAGTTGATCCGGCAGCTTTCTCTAAGATCTCCGAAGTTTCCCCTATCGAGACTCTTTCTACCGAAGTTCCCGCTACTTCGGTTGCCGCTGAAGTTCCCGCTACCTGGCTGCTGCTGAAGTTCATGCTGCCTCTACCGCAACAGTTATTGCTCCAAGTGTCATGCCTGGCTCCAAATCTATTCCCATTGCCGAAGTCTCTGCCAAGAGCAAGAAAGACGGCGCTGCCAAGCTTGTACCATCTCAAAAGGGAAAGCCAGGTACATCTCCGCCGACATGCTCCGCAAAGGGGCCTCTGTGTCCAAACCTGCGGCTGTTTCTGCCGCCAATACCCGGCTCATGCTTCACAAGAGTCCGGCTGCCGAGACAGCTACACAGCAGGCGGAGAAGCTAAAGGCAAAGTTCTATCTCGTACGGAGAGCGGCAGTAGTCTTGGATTATTGGTGGAGTATGCCAACAACTGGAATGTTGCCGACCAGCTTGAGGGCAATCCCAGTAATCAACCTGTCCAGCTTACTGACATCAGCAGCCGTTTGCATTTGGCTGCTAAGGTTATACTTGAGAGTGATAAGATGAATGAGGTATGCGCTTTAGTTTACATTTATCTTTTATGTATAGTATACTATATGCTCATTAGTCCCCAAGCTTGTAGCCGAATAATTTGTTATTCGTCTGGAAGCTTTGCTTGCTTAGGGTATAATTATCTATTTTGCATCATATATAATTCTTACTATGCATGTTTCGAAGTAGAACGCATCTGTTAACTTAGATCTGAGCCAAGGTTTACTAAATTCGGACCTCTTCTAGGTAATGTACTTGAGCGCCTATCCCTTTTAGATCCGAGTTAAGTTTTACTTGATTCAGATCTTTTCTAGGGAATGGACTTTAGCGCCTAGCCCTTTTAGATCCGAGTTAAGTTTTACTTGATTCGGATCTTATTTACATTTTCCTTGTATAACTCATCGTTATTCCAGGTTGCTCATAACCGGCATACTGCCGAGTTCCAGAGTGTCGTGGTGGTGTCACGACATATGCCATGGGTAGGCTAAAGTTGGGGCCGATGGACGTGGAGGAATCCGGGGAGGGATGATGCAGTGAAGACCGCACTCGTATGAAGCTCTCAAGTTGGGATAACACCTCCTTCTATACATCTAATCTCTTATAATCTTGCCATACTTGTGGCTACAATCATGCTCCTGGAGCTGTATCTCCTATCCTTCTATCTAGATCTCTCTATGAGAGTGGAGGAAGAGGAAGAAGGAGAGATCCTAGTGAGCAGAGAGTGGAGGAGCCCTTCGGGGCCTCTCTCAGAACGATCCCCCTGGTGCTCCTTATAAAGGGAAGCCCAGAGACAAACCTTGTTCCCTATGCTTGGTATCTGTGTGGCATATTCCTGGCGTCTTCTTAGATGCTCAGCATATGCCTTGGCATCTTTGGAGATGCCATGGCATATACCTTAGCATATTCTTGATGCCAAGGGCATATTCTCTAGCATCTTCTTGATGCCAAGGGCATATTCCCTAGGGCCATGTGCCAGTCTGAGCCATGGGCGTCCTAAGACTGGCACGAAACTTGTTTGTCTTGTCCTGGGTCGATGTTGAGTCGTTGTAGATGGCATGAAGTCATCTGGAGGTGAATAAGGGGGTGTTTGGGTCTTTATATCTCGGCCCAAACGTCCTAGAGCTAGTAGTAATTCAGCCTGGCACAGGGTAACTTCGATGCAGGGGCCTAAACCGGATCAAACCTCCTCCTGTAGGTGATCCACGGCCACCGGTTATGAAGTGGCCCAGTGGCTCATCCGGCCTGGAGGGAAGAGCCGGCGGTGGGCCGAGATGACTGAGGCCGGCCCATCCGGGAGAGGCGGTTGGGTCGGTGGAGCTTGCTGGCGCGGTAGTCTCTCGCGGTGGGCCGAATCTGGCCCACCCGGGGGACGCGGACGTGGTGGCGAGGTAGTCTCCATGTGGGCGAATCTGGCCCACCGGGACGCTATGGTGGCGAGTAGTCTCCCGTGGTGGGCTGAATCGCCCACCGGGACGCGAACGTGGTGGCGAACAGCTCGGCGGGGACTGGCGATGTGGAGGAGGCGTCGGGTTGACTCGGCGAGAGGCGGAAGTTGGTGACACTGGCGGGATGGAGGGAGAACGTCTGGTGGGTTGACTCGGCTGGAGCCAAGCGAGGCTCCTCTTACATGGTGACATCTTTGGGATTCGGCCCGGCTAAGTGGCAATTCGGCCCGGAGGGAAAACACAGTCTTTGTATTAGTATGTCGGGCGAATTATATTTAATTCGGCCCAGGGATGTTTTTTCCCCTTTCTTTATTATTTCCTTCTCTTCATGTCTTGTGTTTTATTCATATATGTATTTTTCTCCACATACGTCTTTCATCAAATCCTTTATTCCCGCATGGATATCTATTTATTCCTCAACTCTGGGGTATCTGGGGTTACACCCCCGACATTAGTCCCCGAGTCTATGTGGGACTCGTAGAGTCGCTCATAGACTTTAATTTTGAATATTCCCAGAGTTGTTTTTCGACTTATTGTACCTTATACTTCTATGTTTTATTAATCTTTTTGGGTAAATCTCTTGACTCCTAGCCTTCTTGGGCATTGCTTATAACCCTTTTGGGAAAGTTTTTGGACTTCTGGCCTTCTTGGGCACTGGTCATAACCCCTTTGGGTAAGTTTTTGGACTTCGGGCCTTCTTGGGCGCTGGTCATAACCCCTTTGGGTAAGTTATGAGTTCTGGCCTTATTGGGCACTGCTCTTGTAACCCCTTTAGGTAAGTTATGAGTTCTGGCCTTATTGGGCACTGCTCTTTTAACCCCTTTGGGTAGGTTATGAGTTCTGGCCTTATTGGGCACTGCTCTTTTAACCCCTTTGGGTAAGTTATGAGTTCTGGCCTTATTGGGCACTACTCTTTTAACCCCTTTGGGTAGGTTATGAGTTCTGGCCTTATTGGGCACTGCTCTTTTAACCCCTTTGGGTAAGTTATGAGTTCTGGCCTTATTGGGCATTACTCTTTTAACCCCTTTGGGTAAGTTATGTGTTTAGGCCTTCTTGGGCGCTGCTCTTTTAACCTCATTGGGTAAGATATGAGATCTGCCTTCTTTGGCATTGCTCTTTTAACCCCATTGGGTAAGATATGAGCTCTTGCCTTCTTTGGCATTGCTCTTCTAACCCCATTGGGTAAGATAGGAGCTCTTTCCTTCTTTTGCATTGCTCTTTCAATCGCATTGGGTAATATATGAACTCTTGCCTTCTTTGGCATTGCTCTTTTAACCTCTTCGGGTAAGTTATGAGTCTTGGCTTTCTTTGGCACTGCTCTTTTAACCTCCTCGGGTAAGTTATGAGTCTTGGCCTTCTTTGGCACTGCTCTTTTAACCTCATTGAGCAAAATATGAGCTCTTGCCTTCTTTGGCATTGCTCTTTTAACCTCTTCGGGTAAGTTATGAGTCTCGGCCTTCTTTGGCACTGCTCTTTGGGTAAGATATGATCCGAGTCATTTGTTTCCAAATCCGAGTTTATACGATTCAAATCCGAGTTAACTCAACTCAAATCCGAGTTACTTTTCTCCAAAATTGACTTTATGTCTTAAGGATGAGTCATCTGGCTCCAATCCGAGTTATATGATTCAAATCCGAGTTAACTCAACTCAAATCCGAGTTACTTTACTCAAAATTGACTTTATGTCTTAAGGATGAGTCATCTGGGTCCAATCCGAGTTATATGATTCAAATCCAATTTAACTCAACTCAAATCCGAGTTACTTTACTCAAAATTGACTTTATGTCTTAAGGATGAGTCATCTGGCTCCAATCCGAGTTATATGATTCAAATCCGAGTTAACTCAACTCAAATCCGAGTTACTTTACTCAAAATTGACTTTATGTCTTAAGGATGAGTCATCTTGCTCCAATCCGAGTTATATGATTCAAATCCGAGTTAATTCAACTCAAATCCGAGTTACTTTACTCAAAATTGACTTTATGTCTTAAGGACGAGTCATCTGGCTCCAATCCGAGTTACATGATTCAAATCCGAGTTACTTTACTCAAAATTGACTTTATGTCTTAAGGATGAGTCATCTGGCTCCAATCCGAGTTATATGATTCAAATCCGAGTTAACTCAACTCAAATCCGAGTTACTTTACTCAAAATTGACTTTATGTCTTAAGGATGAGTCATCTTGCTCCAATCCGAGTTATATGATTCAAATCCGAGTTAACTCAACTCAAATCCGAGTTACTTTACTCAAAATTGACTTTATGTCTTAAGGACGAGTCATCTGGCTCCAATCCGAGTTACATGATTCAAATCCGAGTTAACTCAACTCAAATCCGAGTTACTTTACTCAAAATTAACTTTATGTCTTAAGGATGAGTCATCTGGCTCCAATCCGAGTTATATGATTTAAATCCGAATCATCTATCTTCCACAATATAACTTGATTTGGCGTGATGACGATAATTTGCCTTTGATATGGATCCGAGATATAGATCCAAGATTAAGCTTTGGGACATGGTAATAGGGATAACCGCTGAGAGATCTGATTCGAGATGTAGATATGAGATATAGATTCGAGATATGATAAGATAGCCAATAGTCGTCCGAGATATGGGATAACCTGGCAAGATGGTGAGATATCAATCCGAGTCATAACATGACCTGGCAATCTGGTGAACTGAATAAAGCTTCGGCCTGAATCAGAGATATGATTAGTACTCAGTCGAATACCAATCCGAATTATAATATACCCTGGCAAGCTGAATCAAATGTTAGTCCGAATCAGAGACAATCTACTGAGCTGAGTTAAAGGTTAGTTCAAAGCATAAACAAATTGACTTTAAGTTATATCTAAATCAACAATAAGCTGGCCGGTAATCTGAGTTAGAGGACAATCCAAAGCATACACAAACTGATTCAAATTCTGTCTGACTCATAAATAAGCTGACTCAAATTCTACGGATCATAAAAATATGACTCAACTTACGTAGAGTTATAGATAAGTGGCTCGTGAGCTGAGTTATAGGATAACTCAAAACTTAAACTAACTGAGTCAAAATCTATCTGAATCACAAATAAGATGATTCAACTTATGGCGAGTTATAAATAAGTTGGTGAGTATAGATCTAAATCACCATAAAGCTCTCTTAATCTAAAGGTGACTCTCTGGATAAGATGACTAGTCCCGGGTTGAGTTATTTTCTCCACAGGATGAAGTATTGAGTGTAGGTGGTTGAGTTACACAGCACTTACAAGATACTTGCGAAGTGTTTGGGTGAGTTTTGCTAGGTCATACGCCTATTTGAGTTACTTGGTACTTACAGTAGGCTTGGAGTAGCGCTTGAGTCCTTCCTGCTGAGTCTTACCAGCTTTGATGAGTTAGACTTGGTGAGCCTCTGCGCTTACCTCTTTGTTCTCTGTTGACTTGGTGAAGCTGAATGAGTCCTATGAGGAAGAAGTTGGTGAAGATGTTCCCGTCCGGATGGAAACCCAACCAACGCCGCTACAAGGCCCCACGGTGGGCGCCAAATGTCGTGGTGGTGTCACGGCATATGCCATGGGTAGGCTAAAGTTGGGGCCGATGGACGTGGAGGAATCCGGGGAGGGATGATGCAGTGAAGACCGCACTCGTATGAACAAAGAGAAACACAATGTATATTGGATTGAAGCTCTCAAGTTGGGATAACACCTCCTTCTATACATCTAATCTCTTATAATCTTGCCATACTTGTGGCTACAATCATGCTCCTGGAGCTGTATCTCCTATCCTTCTATCTAGATCTCTCTATGAGAGTGGAGGAAGAGGAAGAAGGAGAGCTCCTAGTGAGCAGAGAGTGGAGGAGCCCTTCGGGGCCTCTCTCAGAACGATCCCCCTGGTGCTCCTTATAAAGGGAAGCCCAGAGACAAACCTTGTTCCCTATGCTTGGTATCTGTGTGGCATATTCCTGGCGTCTTCTTAGATGCTCAGCATATGCCTTGGCATCTTTGGAGATGCCATGGCATATACCTTAGCATATTCTTGATGCCAAGGGCATATTCTCTAGCATCTTCTTGATGCCAAGGGCATATTCCCTAGGGCCATGTGCCAGTCTGAGCCATGGGCGTCCTAAGACTGGCACGAAACTTGTTTGTCTTGTCCTGGGTCGATGTTGAGTCGTTGTAGATGGCATGCAGTCATCTGGAGGTGAATAAGGGGGTGTTTGGGTCTTTATATCTCGGCCCAAACGTCCTAGAGCTAGTAGTAATTCAGCCTGGCACAGGGTAAACTCGGTCTGGGGGGACTTGGGCCTAAACCGGATCAAACCTCCTCCCTGCCGAGCTGATCCACGGCCCGGAGTGAAGTGGCTCACCGTGGTGGCGCTCATCCGGCCTGGAGGGAAGAGCCGGCGGTGGGCCGAGATGACTGAGGCCGGCCCATCCGGGAGAGGCGGTTGGGTCGGTGGAGCTTGCTGGCGCGATAGTCTCTCGCGGTGGGCCGAATCTGTCCCACCCGGGGGACGCGGACGTGGTGGCGAGGTAGTCTCCCCGCGGTGGGCCGAATCTGGCCCACCCGGGGGACGCGAACATGGTGGCGAGGTAGTCTCCCCGTGGTGGGCCGAATCTGGCCCACCCGGGGGACGCGAACGTGGTGGCGAGGCACGGCGCTCGACGGGGACCTGGCGATGTGGAGGGAGCGTCGGGGTTGACTCGGCGAGAGGCGGAAGTTGGTGACACTGGCGGGATGGAGGGAGAACATCTGGTGGGTTGACTCGGCTGGAGCCAAGCGAGGCTCTCCTCTCGTGGGGTGACATCGGGATTCGGCCAGTAGAATAAGTGGCAATTCGGCCCAGAGGGGGCAAACCTGGTCTGTTTGTATTAGTATCAGGCCGAATTATATTTAATTCGGCCCAGGGATGTTTTTTCCCTTTTCTTTATTATTTCCTTCTCTTCATGTCTTGTTTTTCTATTCATATATGTATTTTTCTCCACATACGTCTTTCATCAAATCCTTTATTCCCGCATGGATATCTATTTATTCCTCAACTCTGGGGTATCTGGGGTTACACCCCCGACACAGAGACTTCTCTTTTCGCACAAGAAACTTCAGGATAAGTTTGATAAGATGGTTCCTATTCTGCAAAAAACCGGTACATCATTCGGCCTTTTTATATTCAAATTTATTATATTGGTATTTGCTTCCCAACCAACTTATGATGCATCCTTATTCAGCTAACATCAATAATCAAAATACTCGGTTGACGAAGAAGGTTACTCGACTCGAAGGTTAGTCGCCTCACCTCTTCTTACTTGTGCACTTCTCTTCTAGCCAAATTTCGAGTTTCTTATAGCACTCCATCTTCGGGCCAGCCGAGTTACAAATGTTTGCAGCATCACATCAAGAGTGCATACCCATGCCTGACATGATTCTGCATTTTTTAGAGCAAGCAGGGACTCATTCGGCTTAGATCAAAGAGAAGGATGATGAGATAACTCGGCTTCATGCTGAGATCGAGTCTTTGAAATCTTTGCAGAAATCTGAGCTATAAAAAGTTGACCAAGAATTCTCTGAAGAAAAGAATCGGTTAAGTCTTTAGCTGCAGAAAGACAAGGAGCTGCTTGATGCAGCCGAACTAAGAAATCGGACGATGGTCGATGAGATCGCTCAGTTTGATAAGAAAAGGGGTGCCTGGTCCATGGACCTTCAGAAGATGTTGCGATATATCCATCGTAAGCTTATTTGCCATGTTTTTTCGTCTTGATTTCTCGCCGAGTCAATTTATGCTCGTTGTTTCTCTTGACTTACATAAAGTCTTCCTTTACAGACCACTTTCCCGAAGCCGAGACGGTGAGTACCAAAGCTGTGATCGCTACCCATGGCCGCCGAGGTGTTCCCAATCTCCCAGACCAATAATATTCTATTGAGGATTTGTTGGTTGCTATTGCTACCGCCATTGAGCCAATAAAAATTATGGGAAAATATCTAGTGGGAGCGGCAATTCGGGCTTTCAATGTACTCTGGCCGAATGAAACGAAGGTTAGAAAGGTGGAAGTGCTCGTGGTGAAGCTGATGGATTCTCAGACTCAGCTTAATCTTTGGAGAGAATCGGTCGGGCGAGTCGGGGCCGACATGGTGCTAACTACTGTTTTATCCTGGTACGAGGATATCTCCCTCGATACTTTGATGAACCTCCGCACTGGCTCCCCTTGGGTTGAAGATCCGGAGTATGTTGCTAGCCGCCAGGATCATGCCTATCATCTCAACGAATACGCAAATGTGTAGCAGTGGAATGAGGGGCCGAGTTTCATCCCCGACGATGCCGAATATAACATTGAGGCTGCAGGTGATGATGATGAGTTTGATGGAGACTCTGGTAACGAGGGTGAGTCGGATGAAAACTCCAGAAGCTCTAATGAGTCCAGTGACAGTTCGGGAGGGAATGTCGAGGCTCGATCCTCCTCCAAGGGAACTGAAGCTTCTCAAGCCCAAGGTGGAGTCTCACGGCAAATAGCCCCTGCCCAAGATGTTCTGTCTACCTCGGTCGACGCCGAAGTAACCTCTACAGAGGCTCAGGCAAATTCTGAGACCCCTGCTCCTAAGGTTGTTCCTCCTAGCGAGGTCGAGGCAGCTTCGATTGTATCCGAGATACCAACGCCAGAAGCTCCCGTCACCGCTACTGTTCCCCCCACGGATGACTCTGCAACTACCCATGCCTGAGCTGCAAAAACTTTTATTTGTTTAAGTCTCCGGTATGCCTAGCGTATGTTGTCCTAAGACAGTCTGCTTCTTTTGGTACCGCGTGATCCGTATAACTTTGGAATCATATGATATAGTAATCGCTATGTTATTATTGTTCTGTTTTAAGTTTATGTGATGCGTATCCTTGTTTGCAAAGTTTTGGTTTCATAAGTTTAGATCAAACTTCCATGTGTTCGCTTTTTGGTCCATCTTACGTCTTTCATGAGCTTGAATCAAACTTCCATGATTTTGAATCAAAATTCTAGTTTCATAAGTTTGACTCCTAGGGTCCATATGCTAGTCAGTCGGATAGACTTTCAATCCTTCCGAGTTACCGAATAGTAAGATAAGATAAATGGGGTATTTCCCGAGTCATTTTTTGAATTGCCGAGGTCATCATTCCTACGATTATAATAGTAAAAATCAGGGGGCAGTCCCCGAGTTATTGCTCGGGTCGCCGAAGTGATCACTCATATTACACATATAATTAGTGATAGACAATATAGGGCAGTCCCCGAGTCACTGCTCGAGCTACCGATGTTTCATACATAATAAAAAATGACAAATAATATGGGGTAGTCCCCGAGTCACTGCTCGAGCTACCGAGGTTTCATGCATAATCAAAATTATAAACAGTACGGGGTAGTCCCCGAGTCACAGCTCGAGCTACCGAGGTTTCATGCACACTCAGAATGATAAACAATACAGGGTAGTCCCCGAGCCATCGCTCGAGCTACCGAGGTTTCATTAACTCGTGTCTAATACAACAAGCCGATACATAATATTACTGGGTACGATACACTTTATCTAAGTGTAGAATGGGCAAAGTAACGCTACGTTCCACGGTCTTTTTGACTCGTCATCGGATTTATCCGCCTTATTCTTTTTCTAGCGCTTGAGCATCAATTAGGTAGTACACATCATTGTGCATTGCTTTGCTCACGATGAATGACCCTTCCCATGGGGGGAGAGTTTATGCATACCGGCCGTGCGTTGCACCAGCCGAAGAACCAGATCCCCTTCCTTGAAAATTCTTGGATTCACCTTCTTGCTATGATATCGTCTCAGGTCTTGTTGATAAATAGCTGATCTTGATAGCGACAATTATCTTGCCTCTTCTAGTAGATCCACATCATCTTCCCGAGATACTTCATTTACTTCTGCGCTCGTGTATTGGGTGACTCTTTGCGAGTCATGCATTATGTCGGCTGGAAGTACAGCTTCTGCCCCATAAACGAGAAAGAACGTGGAGTACCCCGTTGATCTATTCGGGGTAGTCCTTAGGCTCCAAAGTACCGCTGGGAGTTCCTCGATCCAGCATCCTGCCGGCCTCTGAAGTGGTTCTATTAGCCGAGGTTTTATTCCGGACAGTACTAGTCCATTTGATCTTTCTACTTGCCCATTTGATGTCGGGTGAGCTACCGAAGCAACATCGAGTCTTATGTGCTTCTCTTGGCAGAATCGAGCAAAGGCTCCTTCGGCGAAGTTTGTGCCATTATCCGTGATGATACTGTGTGGGTAGCCATATCTCAGAATGATATCCTTGAGGAATTTTACGGTTGTGGGCCCGTCACATTTTCTTATTGGTTTCACTTCTATCCACTTTGTGAATTTGTCCACCATGACCAAAATGTGAGTCATTCCGCCACGAGCCGGCTTAAATGGACCTACCATATCTAAACACCATACTGAGAATGTCCATGTGATTGGTATTGTTTTTAACTCGGATGAAGGCGTATGTATTTTGATGGCGTACCTCTGGCATCCATTGCATTTTGCTACCAATTCCTTTGCTTCCTTCAACGCACTTGGCCAGTAAAATCCGTTCCTGAACGCTTTGGCCACAAGGGCTCTGGACGAGGCATGGTGCCCACATTCTCCTTGATGTATATCCAAGAGGATCTCTTGTCCCTCTGCCGAGTCAACGCATCGTTGCAGCATATTTGTCACGCTTCTCTTATAAAGCTCATTATTTATGATTGTGTAAGCTTTCGCTCTTCTTATTGTTTGCCTAGCAAGGACCTCATTATCCGGCAGGACCTTATTTTTTGAGAAACGAGCATATGGGTTGTGCCCATTCCGGTATGACTTTTTTCGGAAAAATTGTTTTGTCAACTTCCATTACTTCCATTACTTCCACCGACATAACATCTGCCGGCTTATTCCAATCCATTTTTGGGTTAAGCGAATCAATCGCCGAGTAATTCGGCTCATGCACTTTGTCAATTTCCATCGGGACGCACTCGGATTTCTGATCCGACGAGAGGCGGATTGACTCGGATTATGGTGAAGGTACAATTGAAGGGAATATGCCCTGAGAGGCAATAATAAAGTGTTTATTATGTGTATTCCAAGTATATGATAGATGTTTATTTTGCATGCTATAATTGTATTAATACGGAAACGTTAATACATGTGTGTTTAATAAACAAACAGAAAGTTCCTAGTTAAGCCTCTCTCATAAACTAGCTCGTTGATTAACAAGATGATCAAGGTTTCCTGATCATGGACATTGGATGTTGTTAATAACGGGATCACAACATTAGTGTAATGATGTGATGAACATTCATCCGAAGTATAGCATTACGATCAAAGTCATTGAGTTTATATTGCTATAACAACTTATGAAGTGATCCTAATCCTTAGACCATGAGATCATGTCAATCACTAACACCGGAAGAGTTTCTTGATAACATCAAGCGTCACCGTAACGGTGATTATAAAGATGGATTGAACTAATAAAGTGTTATGTTGAGGCTCATGGATCGAGAGTGGAATTTGTTCATCCGATGGCGGATAGATATACTCAGGCCCTCTCGGTGATATCACATTGATTAGCTTGCAAGCAAGTGATTTGATCACTAGAATGTTATATCACAGAGCGAAAAGAGTGCATGTCGATGCGAGATCAAACTAGGTATGGAGATACCGATGATCGAATCTCGGACATGTAATATATCGTGAAACAAAGGGATTAAGATACTAGCGTAAAAGGTTCCGAGCGATCACAAGAAAGTCATCGTTGAATGTGTGGAGTCGGTATGGGTCTCGGATCCGCTTCGATTATTGATCGAGAGGGTCTCGATCATGTCCGCATTATTCACGAACCGTAGGGTGACACACTTAAGACACCGACATCCAATTGGAGCAAATGTTTCATGCGAAAAAGAATGAACAAGCGCGAATTTATTTCACTAGATACCTAAACAGGTGTTCGGGTAAAATTGCATAAAGTGGTTATGCATGTGAAATAGAATTCTAGCAAGGGGTTATTTGTGAATGTTTGTCATTAAAGTAATTGACAAAATTCTGAATAAAATAAAAGAGTTTTATTTAATGAGAGTTTGCATTAAATTTGGTGGAAATTTAATGGGAATTTGAGTGGACTTTTGAGTGGAGGGAATTTAAAGGAGATTTGTGAGTGGAGTGTCCACCCACATGAAGAGGGGAGGGCAAGGGGGCAGCCCCATGCGCCGGCCACCCCCTTGGGGTTCCCCTCCTCCTATAAAAGGAGCCCCCCTCCTCACTTGTCTCTCACACCTCCTCGTGAAGGATCTCTCTCCCCCTCTAGAATTTATCCCCCATGGTCTCGGACTAGCGAGATACATGTTCCTGGTGGCTATTCGGCAAGAAAGAGTTGTTCTTCCGCTGCATCGCTGGAGCGAGGAGGTGGAGGTTGCTCGGTGCCTCGAACGTGTGTGCGAGCACGGATGCGCTGTTGTTTTGCGGCGCTAGGACTTCCTCTCGATCTTGAGATCGGCAAGAGATCGTCTACATCAACCACGAGTTGAACTCGTTAAGCTTTGTCGGTCTTCAAGGGTATGTTCTCTATGGATATACATCCGCCCGTTGTTTGTATCTAGTATATATAGATCTTGGTATATAGTTCACATCGTAGGAAAATTTTTGTTTTCTATCTTGCGAACCCTACTGATGGTATCGAGCCGGATCTATGCGTAGATACTTTACGGTAGTACACATATGAGTATGTGGGCGATGATGATCATGTTGTTGCTCCTTTGTTGTGATTTTGGATATTGGTGGCATAGTGGGATGAAGCGGCGGACAAACTTTACATGTCCTCGCACATGATACTGTTCCACGCTTGACATGCAACTAGTTTGCATAAGTGGCTAGCGGTGTCATCTCTCCTACTATAGTCAATATCTATTTTGCAAGCGAGTTGTCAACAATTTGATTATCCTTGTTGTGGTTCGTGTTCGTAGGTAAGAACGGTTCTATCTCGAAAGCCCTAAGCCACGTAAAACTTGCAATGGATAAATTAGAGGCGTCTAGTTTAGATTGTTGCTGGGCTAGTGTTATGATATGGTAGTGTTGTAAGTAGAAGTATGAGATGATACTCTTACAACACACATAACGTGTAAAATCCATAGACCTTGGATTTACACATATAGGTATGATAGTGATCATACCACGATGCACATGATAGAGATCATTTGCGGGAACCATATAATTTCACTAATAAACATATGATGTTTGATTGCATCTTATATTGCTTGTTTAGCGCTTTGTTAAGCATAATAAGATGATCCCTCATTTAAATATCAAGATAAGAATGTGTTCTTCCTTTAGTATGCACCGATTATGTTTTAAATCGCTCCAAGACATCACGTGATGATCGGGTGTTCTTGGATCCGACCATATTTGGTGTAAAAGCGATTACACGCAAATACTAAGGTTCTAACTTGGCGAGCCTAGCATGTACAGACATGGCCTCGGAACACGGACCGAAAGGTTAAGCATGAGTCATATAGTTGATATGATGCCCATTTGATGCTCGCCTTTGAAGCTATACCGACTCACGTGATGATCGGACTTGGTGTAGTGAATTTGGTTCATGTAATCACCAAAAGGACACGAGGATGTCGCTTTTGAGTGGGAGTTCATTCGTAATATAGATTAGTTGAACTCGATCTATCATACACTTAGTCTAAACTTTACAAATTCTGTTGTAGATGGCACCACCTTTTAATTTCAACGCGTTCATGGAGAAAGAGAAACTAGCGAGCGGTAGCAACTTTCTTGAATGGGCCATGAATTTGAGGATTCTCCTCTCTGCTGCACAAAGCAATATGTGCTATAAGCGTTAGGCCCCACCTTTGATGATGCCCTGACGAGGAGAAGAATGTCTATCGACTCATCGGAGGACCACAACTTAGTTCATTGCGGCATATTGTATGGGCTAGAGCCGAACTTGAAAGCGTTTGAAACGGCAATGCATTTGATACAATGGGTGAGTTGAAAATGATTTTCGACACACATGCTGCTGAGAGCTACAATGCTTGAGAAAAGTTCTTTAGCTGCATGATGGAAGAGCACAACTCCGTTAGTGAGCATGTACTCAAGATGTCGATTCTGCCGATAAGCTTGTGTCCTTGGGAATAACGATTCCCATTGACTTAGGCATCCATCGTGTTCTGGGTCTACGCCACCTAGCTATAAGAGCTTCGTGATGAACTATAATATGCAAGGCATGAAGAAGTCTCCCGAGCTTATCGATGCTTAAAAGCTGCAGTGGAGATCAAAAGGAACATCAAGTGTTGATGATCGATAGGAACACTGGTTTCAAGAAAGACAAGAAGGAAAGCGGAAGGAAGTAAGGCGGCAAGCACATTGCCGCGCTGAAAAAAACCCGAGTTGGACCTAAGTCGATACCGAGTGCTACTATTGTAAGGGGATCCCTTTGGGCGCAAGCGCCCCAAGTATCATGGACAAGAAGGCGGCAAGGCAAACAAAGGTATATATGATATACATGTTATTGATGTGTACTTGACTAGTGCTCGCAGTAGCACACAGGTATTGATACGGTTCGGTTGCTAATATTTGTAACTCGAATCGGGGGCTGGAACAAGCGACCGCTAGCAAGGGGTGAGGTCAAGATGCGTGTCGGCAATGGATCAAGCGTTGATGTGATCGCCGTCGAATCTGCCTCTCCACTTACCGTCGGGATTAGTCATAAACTTAAATAAATGTTATCGGTGCCGACCGAGCATGAACATTGTATCTGGATCATGTTTGATGCAAAGTGGTTATTCATTTAAATATGAGAACAATGGTTGTTCCATTCATATGAATGAAATCTTTTATGGTCATGCCGATGATGAATGGTTTATTTGTTAGATCTCGATGATAATGTTACACATATTCATAATGTTGATGCTAAAAGGATTAAACTTAATGATGATATATCCGCATATATGTGGCAATGTCGTCTAGGTCATATTGGCATTAAGCATGAAGAAGCTCCATTCGGATGGACTTTTGGAATCACTTGATTATGAATCATTTGATACATGTGAGCCATGCCTTATGGGCAAGATGACTAGAACGCCGTTTTCGGTTCAATGGAGCAGGCGATTTATTGGAAATCATACATTCGATGTATGTGGTCCAATGAGTGTGTCGGCGAGGTGAATATCGTTATTTTGTTACTTTCACGGATGATTTGAGTAGATACGGTTATATCTACTTGATGAAACACAAGTCTGAAACCTTTGAAAAGTTCAAGGAATTTCGAATGAAGTGGAAAATCATCGTAATAGAAAGATCAAATTTCTGGTCCGACCGTGGAGGTGAGTATCTAAGTTCTGAGTTTAGCACTCACATGAAAGAGTGTGGAATTGTTTCACAACTCACACCGGAACACCAATGAAATGGTGTGTCGGAACGTCGTAATCGTACTTTATTAGATATGGTTCGATCTATGATGTCTCGACGGACTTGCCATTGTCATTTTGGGGTTATGCACTAGAAAGCTGCTGCATTCACTTTAAATCGGGCACCATCTAAATCCGTTGAAAACACCGTATGAATTGTGGTTTGAAACAAACCTAAGCATCATTCTTAAAGTTTGGGGTTGCGATGTTTATGTGAAGAAACTTCAACGGATAAACTCGAACCCAAAGCGGAAAAATGTGTCTTCATAGGATACCCTAAAGAAACTATTGGGTATTCCTTCTATCACGAATCCGAGGGCAAGGTTTTTGTTGCCAGAATGGATCCTTTCTAGAGAAAGAGTTTCTCACGAAAGATGTGAGTAGTCGGAAGGTAGAACTCGAAGGTTGTGGAACCTTCTCTTCAAAGCATGGCGAGTAGCGCTTGGCGGAAGTTGTTCGGAGTTGGCTCCACTGTTGAAGAGGGAACTAATGATAATGATCATGAAACTCGAAAGAAATACTGCCGAACCTCGCAGTCAAGCAGACGCGTCGACTCCGAGTCACGGAAATCTGTCATAAATTTCATGGTTGATGAAAATAATGACCTGCGACGTATGAAGAAGCGATGATGAGCCGGTTCCAACAAATGGTTAGAAGCCATGAAATCCGAGATGGAATCCATGTATGAAAATCAAGTTTGGAACTTGGTGGAATTACCTCACGACCGAAAGGCGTGGAGAACAAATGGATTTTCAAAGGAAAAGCGTCTTGATGGTAATGTGACCATCTATAAAGCTCGACTTATCGCAAAGGGGTTTAGACAATCAAGGAGTTGACTACGATGAGACTTTCTCTCCGTAGCGATGCTAAAGTCGATTAGGATTATGTTAGCAATTCTGCATATTTCGATTATGAAATATGGCGGATGGATGTCAAAACCGTTTCTCAATGGTAATATTGAAGAAGAGTTGTATATGATACAACCAAAGGGTTTTGTCGATCCTAAGGATGCTAACAAGGTGTGCAAGCTTCACGATCCATCTATGGATTGAAGCAAGCATCGCAGTTGGAATCTCCGCTTTGATGAGGTGATCAAAGAGTTTGGATTTGTCCAAACTTATGGAGAAGCTTGTATTTACAAGAAAGTGAGTGGGAGCAATGTGGCATTTACGATATTATATGTGGATGACATATTATTGATCGGAAATGATATAGAACTTTAAACAGTGTTAAAAGTTATCTAAACAAATTTTCAATGAAGGACCTAGGTGAGCGTCATACATATTAGGCATAAAGATCTATAGAGATAGATCTAGGCGCCTAATAGGGCTATCATAAAGTACATACCTTGATAAGATTTTAAAGAAGTTTAAAATGGACGGAAGTAAGAAGGGTTCTTACCTATGTTGCAAGGCAAGACATTGAGTAAGACTCAAAGTCCGGCTTAGGAAGAAAGAGAGATAATGGACAAAGTCCCTATGCTTCACCATAGGCTCTATAATGTACGCCATGCTATGTACAAGACGGATGTAGCTGCGCTATTAGTTTATTGGTAGGTACCAATCGGATCGTGTTGAACCTTTGGATAGCGGTCAAGAATATCCTTAAGTACTTACGAAGAACTAAGGATATGTTTCTTGTATCTGAGGTGAAGAAGAGCTCGTCGCTAAGTGTTATGTCGACGCTAGCTTTGACACCGATCCGGATGACTCTAAGTCTCAATCCGGATACGTATTTCTCATGAATGGCGGTTAGTTGGAGGAGCTCCAAACAACCTGTGGTAGCGGGATCAACAACGGAGGCGAATATGTTCTTTGCTTGAGCGGCTCGGAAGCGATTTGGATGAAGGAGTTCATATCCGAACTAGGAGTTGTGGCAAGCGTTGGACCCAATGGTGATCTATTGTGACAACAATGGTGCCATTGCCAATGCCAAAGAGCCAAGGTCTCACAAGCATTCCAAGCATATTAAGCGCGGTTTCACTCCATCCATGAGCATGTCAAGGATGGAGATATAAATTGTAAGGTACATACGGATCTCAATGTAGCGGATCCGTTGACTAAAACTCTCCTAGAGCAAAACATGATCAACACCAGAACTCTATGGGTGTTAGATATATCACTATGTAACTAGATTATTGTCTCTAGTGCAAGTGGGAGATCAAGGAATATGCCACGAGAGGCAATAATAAAGTGTTTATTATGTGTATTCCAAGTATATGATAGATGTTTATTTTGCATGCTATAATTGTATTAATACGGAAGCGTTAATACATGTGTGTTTAATAAACAAACAGAAAGTTCCTAGTTAAGCCTCTCTCATAAACTAGCTCGTTGATTAACAAGATGATCAAGGTTTTCTGATCATGGACATTGGATGTTGTTAATAACGGGATCACAACATTAGTGTAATGATGTGATGAACATTCATCCGAAGTATAGCATTACGATCAAAGTCATTGAGTTTATATTGCTATAACAACTTACGAAGTGATCCTAATCCTTAGACCATGAGATCATGTCAATCACTAACAGGAAGAGTTTCTTGATAACATCAAGCGTCACCGTAGCAGGTGATTATAAAGATGGATTCGAACTAATAAAGTGTTATGTTGAGGCTCATGGATCGAGAGTGGAATTTGTTCATCCGATGACGGATAGATATACTCTGGGCCCTCTCGGTGATATCACATTGATTAGCTTGCAAGCAAGTGATTTGATCACTAGAATGTTATATCACGAGGAACGAGAAAAGAGTGCATGTCGATAGAGATCAAACTAGGTATGGAGATACCGATGATCGAATCTCGTACATGTAATATATCGTGAAACAAAGGGATTAAGATACTAGCGTAAAAGGTTCCGCGATCACAAGAAAGTCATCGTTGAATGTGTGGGAGTCGATATGGGTCTCGGATCCGCTTCGATTATTGATCCGAGAGGGTCTCGATCATGTCCACATTATTCACGAACCGTAGGGTGACACACTTAAGAGACACCGACATCCAATTGGAGCAAATGTTTCATGCGAAAAAGAATGAACAAGCGCGAATTTATTTCACTAGATCTGAAAACAGTTTTGGTGAAATTACATAAAGTGGTTATGCATGTGAAATAGAATTCTAGCAAGGGGTTATTTGTGAATGTTTGTCACTAAAGTAATTGACAAAATTCTGAATAAAATAAAAGAGTTTTATTTAATGAGAGTTTGCATTAAATTTGGTGGAAATTTAATGGGAATTTTGAGTGGACTTTTGAGTGGAGGGAATTTAGAGGAGTTTTGTGAGTGGAGTGTCCACCCACATGAAGAGGGAGGGCAAGGGGCAGCCCCATGCGCCACCACCCCTTGGGTTCCCCCTCCTCCTATAAAAGGAGCCCCTCCTCCTCACTTGTCTCTCACACCTCCTCGTGAAGGATCTCTCTCCCCCTCTAGAATTTATCCCCCATGGTCTCGGACTAGCGAGATACATGTTCCCGGTGGCTATTCGGCAAGAAAGAGTTTTGCTTCCGCTGCATCGCTGGAGCGAGGAGGCGGAGGTTTCTCGGTGCCTCGAACGTGTGTGCGAGCACGGATGCGCTGCTGTTTTGCGGCGCTAGGACTTCCTCTCGATCTTGAGATCGGCAAGAGATCGTCTACATCAACCACGAGTTGAACTCGTTAAGCTTTGTCGGTCTTCAAGGGTATGTTCTCTACGGATATACATCCGCCCGTTGTTTGTATCTAGTATATATAGATCTTGGTATATAGTTCACATCGTAGGAAAATTTTTGTTTTCTATGCTGCGAACCCTACAACAATTGATGGCTTTCTTAGGTGTTTTAGGGTGATGCCAGGCGGAATTAAATGTCTGGTTGATCTGAGTTTTGACAGCGTATCCACAGCGTCATTTTCTGCCCGAGGTATGTGATGAAATTCACATCCGTCAAAATAACCACTAATTTTCTATACACGAAACCAATATAAGGCCATGTTTGCATCCAATGCGTCCCAATTCCCTGACACTTGCTGGACCACAAGGTCCGAGTCTCCGAAGCATAGGATTTGGTGTATGCCAATTTCCTTTGCCATCTTTAACCCATGAACAAGTGCCTCATATTCAGCTACATTATTTGATGCAGCAAAATGTATCTGCAACACATATTTCATTTGATCCTTCTTTGGAGAAGTTAACACTATTCCTGCTCCTAACCCATTTCTTAGCTTAGATCCATCAAAATGCATCGTCCAATAGTTCGGATCGGGTAGTGGTGGTTCATATTGTATCTCGGCCCAGTCGACTAAAAAGTCGGCAATTTCCTGAGATTTGATCGCATCTCTTATATCGAACTGCGGGGCATAAGGGGATAACTCAATCGCCCATTTTGCTATTCGGCCACTCGCATCTTTGTTGCCCAATATCTCGGCTATAGGTGATTCATATATCACCTTTATGGGATGTTCCTTGAAATAATGTTTGAGCTTCTTTGCCGACATATACACTCCATAAGACATTTTTTGGTAGTGTAGATAGTTCTGCTTTGAAGTGGATAATACTTCACTTAGGTAATACACCGGTCTTTGGACCGACTTACCTCCCTCATCGCGTTCCACAACTACTACTGCCCTTACAACTCTATTTGTTGCTACCACGTAGAGCAACATAGGATCTTTTGATAAAGGGGAAGCTAAGACTGGTGTTGTATCCAGCATCTTTTTCAATTCATGAAAAGTGCTATTGGACTGGGGTGTCTAGGTGAACTTATCGGATTTATTCATTAATTGGTATAAAGGCAATGCTTTTTCTCCTAGCCGACTTATGAACCGACTTAAGGATGCAAGGCATCCTGTAAATTTTTGAACATCGTTTAGGCATCTCGGTAGTTCCATTCTTTCAACCGCACGAATCTTAGTTGGATTTGCCTTTATACCTCGCCTTGATATGAGGAAACCGAGTAATTTTCCGGCTGGTACTCCAAAGGTACATTTTTCCGGGTTAAGCTTCATTCGGAATCTTCTCAGATTCGCGAATGTCTGCCAGATATCTTCCAGGAGCGTATGGCCCTCTTTGGCTTTTATAACCACATCATCACCATATACTTGAACATTTTTCCAATCTGATCATGCAGACATTTTTTTCATACATCTTTGGTATGTAGCTCCTGCATTACACAGGTTGAATGGCATGGTGCGATAGCAATAAGCCCCTTACGGGGTGATAAATGCCGTTTTTATTTGATCAACCGGATTTAACGGTATCTGGTGAAAACCAGAGTACGCGTCTACAAACAATAACAGCTCACATCCTGCGGTTGAATCAATGACCTGATCCATCCTAGGTAAAGGAAAAGGATCCTTGGGACACGCCTTATTAAGGTTCGTGTAATCAATACACATTCGCCAAACGACAGCTACGTTTGGATCATGCTTTTTCTTTTCCACGAACACCGGGTTAGATAACCAATCCGGATGAAGTACTTCCATGATGAACTCGGCGCAAGGAGCCGAGCTATCTCATCCCCGATAATTTTTCTCTCGTCTTTGGCGAAGTGGCGGAGAGATTTCTTCACCGGCCTTGCTCCTGGCCTAACATGCAAAGAGTGCTCAGCCAACTCCCTCGGTACTCCTTGCAGATCTTGTGTGGACCATGCAAAGATATCCCGATTCTCACGGAGGAAGTTGGTGAGCTCGCTTTCCTATTTTTCATTCATGCCTGCACCAATGGTGATGGTAAGCTCTGGGAATTGATCGTCAATCTAGATCTTCTTTGTCTCCTTAGTCGGCTGGAAGGATACACTTCCATGTGGATTGGCAAGTGCCGGCATGTTAAGTTGTGCTGACTGAGCTAAAGTTTTGACCTCTTGAATTCTCCTTTTCTCCCTTGAAATTACCAAAGACTCGGCTAGGTTTGATCCGGCTGAAGCACATTCCATTGATTTCCTGTAGTCTCCTGCTATTGTTATCACACACTGTGGTACCAGCATCTTCATTTTCAAGTAACTAATGTGACAGATTCTCATAAACTTGGCCAATGCCGGCCGTACGAGTAAGGCATGATAACAACTTTCCAGATCCACCACCTCAAATTCCAGATTTTCAGCTCTGCAATTCTCTCTCGTGCCGAATAACACATCTACTCGGACCTTCCCAATGGGTTCGCAGGATAGTCCTGGCACTATCCCATGGAATGTTGTCCTAGTCGATTGCAGCATATTCAGAGTTATTCCGAGCTTATTCATTGTGTCTTTGTACATAATATTGATGTTGCTCCCATTATCTATTAGTACTTTCGAGAACTTCACATTAATACTAGACCCAACAAATGTCGGATCCAGCACTAAAGCATATGCTCCTGGGTTTGGCATGATATTTGGGTGATCCCTTATGCTCCAGGTAATCTCCTGATCTGACCATGGCATATACCTCGGAACTGCCGACATAACTACATTCAGTTCCATATGTCGGCGTTGTACGCTCTGCCTATCTTGTTGTTCTGTGGTGAACACACATATGATTGGTGATGTTCCCTATAGTCATTGCGTCCATTATTTCCGGGGTTTACTCTACCATCTTGGTTCTGATTTACCACTTGGTGAACTATGTCCCTCCGATCCTGATTTTCGTTCCTCAGAGGTGGTGGAGGCAGCATCAATTGTTGCACATTTCCTCCCGTGAGTTGTGGCTGCTGTTGGTGATGCGCTTGATGTTGCGGCGCTTGCATTGCTACCGGGTTTCCCATTGCGCTCTTCATCCAGGCGCATTGGCGAGTGGTGTTGTTGGCTGGCTTGGCCAGGTTAGGCGTGTGAAATTTACATGGCTGATCTAGCATTGACTCAAACGTGTACTTCGGCCTCTCTTGCCATTGTTTTTTCTACTCTAGTGTCCACTGTTTCTTCCCGTTGTTTATCGGTGTCCACTGCTGAGGCCCATTTTTCTTACGCTTATTGCTTCCAAGACTCAGTTGATCCTGCACGACTGCTGCAACTTGATCCGAACTATATCTGTAATCCGGCCTCTCATCCCTTCTTCTACCTCGGTATTCATTGGGCTGAGATGAAACCACATCATCTCAGGCGTAATGGTCCTGCTTCTCACGATGCTCAGCCGACATAAGTTCGGGTTGAGTCGGATCACCCAAGGCATACGAATCTGCTACTCTGATAGTTTCTGCCAATGTGATGGGCACATCTCTTTGCAGCCTCTGCCACAGCACACTTCCATATCTACATCCCTGAGCAAACCAGGCTATTTCTTGAGATTATATAAATCCTTCACATGAATTTTTGAGGTTGCACCACCGAGTTAAGAACTCTCGATCAGTCTCATTCGGTTTCTTCTTGCACATTGCATGTTGTTGTGGCATGTTTGGCCTCTTATATGTATTGGTAAAGTTACTGACAAACATTTCCTCAAAATCCAACCAGCAGTTGATACTGCCTGTTGTCAAATTATTCAGCCAAACCCTGGCCGGCCCTTCCAACATATGGGGTGCGTATCTTCCAGCCCATCTCAAATTTCCTCCTGCTATTTTTACTGTTGTGGCATAATCAATTAGCCAATCTTGTGGTTTTGTACTTCCATTGTATGTTTTTGTGCCTCTTGCTAACTGGAAGTTCAGGACGGGTGGTTCGCCCATAATCCGAGGTCCAAAACATGCCGGTCCAGGCGGACCCTTCTCTTCCAATAACTCGGATCGATACAGCCTATCCAGCTTCAATCTTGCGTCAGTTGACAACAAGTTTCTATAGATAATTCTTTCCTGCATTCCATAACGATTTTGCCCACCATGCTCTGCATTTTCCATTTCCGAATAACCATCGTTATATCTGTCATTTGCTTGGTTATGCTAAATCTGTCTTGCGTCTCGGTCTTGCCGAGGTTCATGTCTCAGTTGATGATCTTACGGAAGGTATCTCCTTCCTTCTTCCGGGTTATTGTTCTCTGGTTTTCCCCTTCCGAGATTCCCATGCTCTCTATTGCCGTGGCCGGGGTTTCTGTCACCGCTATTACCTCGGCTTTCATTGCCCCCTATTTTCATTGACCTTTCCGGCCACTGCCGGGTCATACGGGACAATTTGCTTGTTTCTTTTTCCCAAAGTTACTGCTTTATCTTTCTGTGCACCATTTCCAGGTGAGGATGCCGCCACCGCAGATAACGCGGGGGCAGCCCCTGCCGAATGAACCATGTGCGAAGCTCCCGGCTTTGCCGGGTTAGCCCTGAGTATCTCCTCATTTTGCTGGTTCACGATGCGTACCATCTCGTTTACTCTTTCTTGCTATCTCTGTCGGGCTTCCCCGCTCAGTCCTTCCAATTCCAAGGCTACCGCATTCCCTGCCCTGAGGTTCTTTGCCGGGGTGTTGTACCTCGACAAGCCTGGGTCGGCCGAATCGCCCTGCTGAGATTCATGCTCCTTGTTGATGTCATCCATGAAGTTCTTTCCTCTCAATCTCAGATCATCTACTCGGCCAGGGGCCGTATCTATCTTGTTTGCCTTGGCATATTCTCGCAGAGTCCTGTTAAAGGACTCCTGTAGTGCCGACACTTTCTTTGCCTTCTCTAACATTTTCAGCCTAGTCTCTTCTAACTCTGATTGTGCATTTGCCGTGTTGACTATCGGTGCTACATGTGTAGTTAAGTTATCTATGGCTGCTTGCAGGATATTCTCTGGCCTCTCCAGTGGTGGCCACCTTACCCTTGGTACCTTTGGAGTTACCTCTTGCACCTCGGATGCCGTCATCATCACCTCAACACTGCCCATGGGGCGAGCGCCACGCTGACAGTTCTGAGGGGAGGATCTCCTGCGAGGAAGACTCGGCGCAGATAGATGCAGGAAGTGTCGATGCCGACGTAGATCTTGTGAGTGCCCAGGTTAATGAATACGCCATTGTGCGGGGGCGGCTTTGCTCTGAAACTGCCTGCATTATCGCTGACGTAGTCCCAGATGTCGAATCGTTGGACTAAGCCGGAGAAGACGCGCTCGCCCATGCCGATGAAGTTTCCCGTCTGAATCTTGACTCCAGCTAGCACCGCTGCTGGCCCCATGGTGGGCGCCAACTGTCGTGGTGGTGGCACGGCAGATGCCATGGGTAGCTTAATAGAGCTAGAACACGGATCTTTATTCCACCTCAATAGAGCTACAAGTGCTCCTTGAGCTGTATCTGGAAGAGGAGGAAAAGGTTACAACATGAGTCGTCTAGCGTAAAATGAATCGATCCCCTCTCCAGGATGCTCTGCCTCTCCTTATAAAGGAACCCCTTGGTTCTCCTTAGGGATGACATGGCAAGCATATTCTTGGAATATGCTTGTCCCAGAATGGTAACTCGGTGGACCTCTTTCTGTGTCCCCCCTCTATCGACGGCAAAGACCCAAAGCCCATCACATGTGAGCCTCAGGCCTGGGGACTGTCACCTCCGTGACGCTCCTCTGCTCCTCTACTGCTCTGTTTCTTGTCTCTAGCGCTTGGCACTATGAAGATTCCACTAAGATAGTAGCTTGGGTTTAACCTTGGGAGCTACTTCCTTCCTCTTCAAGCTTTCCTGACTCGGCCTCGCCTATCGTAACTCGGCTCGACCTGTACCTACATTGATCGTTGATGCCTCGACAGACGTGATCTGTATGTCGGCCGAATCATGTCTCAATTACCTGATTCAGGACAATTCATGTCACATTTGGCCGATCCTTTTCGTAATTCGGCCGAACCATGTCGTGACTCGGCACTAGTCATGAAAGGTCTCTTCTCTTTCTTACCCGTCTTGACCCTACCTGGGATCATCCCCCCAACAATAGTGAAAATAGGGGTACAACTAATTTATTCAAGCAAACTAAGCAAACAAAAAGCCAAAATTGAAAACTAATACGCTCCAAGAACAACACAACTTGTGCATGAACAATAAAAATGAAGTTTTTAGAAAGACCTGAGATTTTTATTGATGAAGAAGGGGATGGCTTGGGCATCCCAATCTTTGACACTTGTACCTCTTAAATACTTCTTGGGGTGACACAGGGTGGCATCCCCAAGCTTGAGATTTTGTCCATTCTTCATCTCATTACATCATTCTTTCCTTACACTTAAAATTTTTCCTTTATACACAACTTCACACAATCTTCATTAGCAACATTAGTGCATTCAAAAGATAATAGACCTTTGGGGTTTAGTTTTAAAACATCAAAACTTTCACTAAAACACAAGATATTTTAGCAATTCCATCAAAAAGCTCAATTTCCCAAAAATAACCAAAAAAGGAATCGATAAAAAGCAAATGCAAATAATTGCAGAAATCTGTCAAAACAGACCAGCAGGTAGAAATCGATTTTTTCGAAGACCTTCTGTTGCTAAAATCAAAAAGTTCTGAACTAACTAAAGTTATATAACAAACTGGGGGATTTATTCAGAAAATTACAGCTCAATCCGGATTACAAATATTTTACACGAATTTTTACAGTGGAGCACAAAAATCTGTTTCGGGACAACAACTCCCCAAATCTTACTTCCCTCTCATTAGAGGTTATTCTTGGCACAAAAATAAAAAAAGGATAAGGATATGTTATTACAGAACTAATAACTTCCAATACTCAAGAAAACTATTGGTTTATCTCCCAAAAAGTACTTTTCTTTAACGCTTTTAAGTTAGGCAGAAGAAGCAAGAATCAATTATTTTCAAATGAATAAGCATTAACATCAAACCTTGCTTTCAAAGGAGGAGCAAAAGGCAACTTCTCTTTCCTCATAGGGAGTGTTCAATACCTTTCTTGAATGGAAATTTATATTTAATGGTGTCTTCTTTCATATCAATGATGGCACCAACATTTCCAAGAAAAGGTCTTCCCAAAGTAATAGGACAAGAAGCATTGTATTCAACATCCAAAACATAGAAATCAACATGGACATAAGCATTTTTAACCATAATAAGAACATCATTAACACTCCCCATAAGTTTCTTTTTAGAATTATCATCAAGTGGGACATCCAAATAGCAATCTTCCAAAGGTTGCAAATCAAGCATTTCATAAATCTTCCTAGGCATAATAGAGACACTAGAACCAAGGTCACAAGAAGCTTTGAGATCAAAGTCATTCACTTGCATATTAATGATGGGTTCCCAACTATATTCTACTTTCCTAGGAATAGAGGCTTTGTGTTTCAACTTTTCTTCCTTAATTTTAGTAAGAGCATATGTAATGTGTTTGGTGAAAGCCACATTCATATCACTAGCATTAGGACTTCTAGCAAGCTTTTGCAAGAACATAATCACCTCATAAATATGCAACCATCAAGATCAAAATCAAACTTAGCATCACTGGTAGTAGACTCGTTGGGTTTAGGCATTATGGTAGGAGGAATAGGGAGTTCTTGTGGTTTAGTGGCATTCATATTGGTGGTGGTAATAGTGAAAACACTATTGTTTCTAGAAACTTCATCTTCTCTTTCCCACTTAGCATGTATTTAAGCTAACAGTCTAACATTTTCATCAATAGTAACTTGTATGGCATGAGTAGCAGCAAAGGTACTTTCCAAGGTTTTAGGTTTAGCAGCCATTTTATTAATCAAAGAGGACTGTTGTAGAGGTCTCAACCTTTAATAAGGTAGAGATCCCTGTGTTACAATGCTAGTCCCTGGATCAATAGCTAGCATCCACAGTTAAGATGTAATATCAAGAAACAAAGTGTAGGGTTCGCAGCATAGAAAACAAAAAATTTCCTACGATGTGAACTGTATACCAAGATCCATCTACTAGATACAAACAACGGGCGGATGTATATCCGTAGAGAGCATACCCTTGAAGACCGACAAAGCTTAACGAGTTCAACTCGTGGTTGAAGTAGAGATCTCTTGCCGATCTCAAGATCGAGAGGAAGTCCTAGCGCCGCAAATCAGCAGCGCATCCATGCTCGCACACACGTTCGAGGCACCGAGCAACCTCCGCCTCCTCGCTCCAGCGATGCAGCGGAAGCACAACACTTTCTTGCCGAATAGCCACCGGGAACATGTATCTCGCTAGTCCGAGACCATGGGGGATAAATTCTAGAGGGGGAGAGAGATCCTTCACGAGGAGGTGTCAGAGACAAGTGAGGAGGGGAGCTCCTTTTATAGGAGGAGGGGGGAACCCCAAGGGGTTGGCCGGCGCATGGGGGCTGCCCCCTTGCCCTCCCCTCTTCATGTGGGTGGACACTCCACTCACAAATCTCCTTTAAATTCCCTCCACTCAAAAGTCCACTCAAATTCCCATTAAATTTCCACCAAATTTAATGCAAATTCTCATTAAATAAAACTCTTTTATTTTATTCAGAATTTTTTCAATTACTTTAATGACAAACATTCAAAAATAACCCCTTGCTAGAATTCTATTTCACATGCATAACCACTTTATGCAATTTCACCTGTTTGGTATCTAGTGAAATAAATTCTGCGCTTGTTCATTCTTTCGGCATGAAACATTTGCTCCAATTGGATGTCGGTGTCTCTTAAGTGTGTCACCCTACGGTTCGTGAATAATGCGGACATGATCGAGACCCTCTCGGATCAATAATCGAAGCGGGATCTGGAGACCCATCGACTCCCACACATTCAACGATGACTTTCTTGTGATCGTGGAACCTTTTACGCTAGTATCTTAATCCCTTTGTTTCACGATATATTACATGTCCGAGATTCGATCATCGGTATCTCCATACCTAGTTTGATCTCGCATCGACATGCACTCTTTTCTCGTTCTCGTGATATAACATTCTAGTGATCAAATCACTTGCTTGCAAGCTAATCAATGTGATATCACCGAGAGGGCCCAGAGTATATCTATCCGTCATCGGGATGAACAAATTCCACTCGATCCATGAGCCTCAACATAACACTTTATTAGTTCAATCCATCTTTATAATCACCCTGTTACGGTGTGACGTTTGATGTTATCAAGAAACTCTTCCTGTTAGTGATTGACATGATCTCATGGTCTAAGGATTAGGATCACTTCGTAAGTTGTTATAGCAATATAAACTCAATGACTTTGATCGTAATGCTATACTTCGGATGAATGTTCATCACACCATTACACTAATGTTGTGATGCCGTTATTAACAACATCCAATGTCCATAATCAGGAAACCTTGATCATCTTGTTAATCAACGAGCTAGTTTATGAGAGAGGCATAACTAGGAACTTTCTGTTTGTTTATTAAACACACATGTATTAACGTTTCCGTATTAATACAATTATAGCATGCAAAATAAACATCTATCATATACTTGGAATACACATAATAAACACTTTATTATTGCCTCTCAGGGCATATTCCCTTCACAAAGGTCATAATACAACTTTATAACCAGGAATAAAATAATTCATTACATCTTACATAGCTCATTTGGATATCTCATTACAATACAGCAAAAATAACTATAGCATGGAGTCCTTCATCTTCAAAGTGCCACAAGCAATCATGTTGGTTGTAGACTTGTAATCCTAATCAACACACTTCACTAACATCAAACAAACCTGCAACATAATAAGTTACAGCCACAAGGGTCAATACATTTGAATTGTATTGGCAAGTGATACTATGGTAGTATAGTGTATTCTATCATCTATATGCATTTGGCTAAGTGGATCTTAGACTTGCTTTGCTCAAAATAGATTTTCCTTATCATTTGAAAACACTAAGTTTTTGTTTGGCAAAAATCACCCAAGGCATCTACCAATCATGGATTGAAGATCCTTTAACCCTTGTTCAACCACAAGTTTTTAACTTGGAAATTGGGATGAGGAGATTCTTGATAGCTTCCATGTCTTGATGCTCAAATTGTCCATTGCCGGGGACACGGCTAAGTACTTAGATTTTACTCTCTCGAGAGGTGGTGCACTTTCCCCACAAGACTCGACATGCATCGAGACAAGATCTTTCAGAAGCCTCCCCTTAGACCAAAATGGACGCGTTCCCAAACCTATCATCCCCTACCACCAACTGTCCATCTGGCTAAGTTATTGCAACCTATATGATCCAGGCAGAGCCCATAATGCCATGTGGTTGCACTTGAAGCTTCTCAACATTTGACATCTCAAATCTATTTGTTCCTGGGTGGCATTCCACAAGTGTGATACACCAGGGTAGTCCATTGAAATGGGCCCTGAGTAACCACTCAACACAAACCATTCTCACCATTCCACCCAGGTGATTCATTCACATAGTTTTTTTATTAAGCAAAAACACAAGTCATTGACTTAGAAATATTTCATAGCATGAATATAATCCACCCTTGTTTTCTACTAGCTAAGCTAAGCATGATAGTAGTAGGGATCTTAAATTTGGGAAAATTCTACTAAGGCATCATCTACTAGGATTTCCCAAGGCATAGCATACTTAGTAAAATTTACATGCAAGTCTTACTTTGAAATATCACTAATGCATAGTGAAAATAATGGGACAAAAGTATGAAGCACCACTTGCCTTTTTGGTAGAGAATATAAGTTCACTCCTTGATCTTGCAATAGTCACACTCTTCAAAGTTCACTACAATTAAATCAAGCAAGCAAATATTCAAACTACCATTCAAACAATTCACCACATAAAATAAAGAAAACAAAACAATGCATGCAAGCATGCAAAAGATTGTTTTATTTGGAAAGGTGGTTTTTAATTGGTTATAAACATTTTGAATCACCTATTGGTCATTTATAAATGTGGCAAAACCATTTGATATCAAGTTAGTGAAAATGGCCACTTTAAATCATTTTTATTTTGCTAGAGATGATTTAAATCAAAGTAACATTTTCTAGTGTTAGCCAAAATGTTTTTAAAACACAAATATTGATATTTAGGGTCAAATTGTTTTAAAACAAAGTTATTTACAAAAGGTTTCACCCAAATCATTTTAGAATCAAAGCAACATTTTATTTTGTTATAAATGCCTTTAAACAAAGTAATAAATTTTCTAGGGTTCATGAAATATATTTTTAAATCCCAAAACTTGGTGTTTAGGGTCAGAGAGTTTAAGTCAAATCATTTTTCAAAGGTTTTACTCAAAAATCATTTTTAAAACATATTCAACATTTTTATTTAACTAGAAATGCTTTTATTCAAATATTTATTCCTAAGTGTCACAAAATATATTTTTAAATCCAAAGGTTGGTTTCTATGGTCAGTAGGTTCAAAACAAACCATTTGCAAAAGATTTTACCCCTAAATCATTTTTAGAATAAATTTTATACACAAAATATGCTTACACATGTTCCTGTAAAAACAACTAATTTTCTAGAATAATAACACTAAACAAAGGGCATGGTTGGAAAGTATTCTTTTTGCTTATTCCAATGATATAAAGTTTGCAAAATTTGGACGTGTAGTTTAAAAGTTATGAATTTTATAAAATCAAACATCTAATAGAATCATTTCTATTTTTAAATCAAAACACTGGCCACGTGGAGCAATCCTATTGGACGGTACCGCTTCAGTTGGATCGACTAACACAGAGCGTTGGATCTAAATAAAATTGTGCGGCTCAGAGTGCTACGTACCCCTTTGGTAAGTCGTTCTATCTACGCCATAGGATAAAGATCTAACGGCTCATAAGCGAGTGACCAAAGTCTGGCGGCGGGTGGCGACGGCGAGCGGCGGCGGCGCGGCGGGTGGTGACGGTACGGCTATTCTAGGGGGTCAGGTGTCACATCCCAAGATTTTAGAAATTGGGACAAAAAAAAATTGTTTTTACATATCATTCATATCCATTACATTGCATCTATGCAAAAATTGCAAGAATCGAATTCAAAAAAAAATCCTAATAAGTTTTGCAAATATTCCTATAAGGAATAAATATGGATTTTATAAATACAATATAATTGAACTCAATAAAAGGATACAAAAATGGTCCTAAAATGATATACAAAAAATCACAAAATTTTAGAAACAAATTTCAGCTCATTTTGGACTTAATATGAAAAAGTTATAAAAGAAATACTAAAATAGAAAAAAGGAAAATAAATAAGAAAAAAAACCTAACTAAACCCCTACCCGCGAGATAGACCGGCCCAGCCCACAAGCGAAGCTCTTGCACATGAGCAACCTCCGCTTCCTACTGCATGTGATAGCAAGCAACAACCCGCTAAAGGCCCATCGCAAGCCCAGCCACATCCCGCGTTCCCCTCCCCCTCTCACTGCCATGCGGGCCCCGCGCGGTCATCTCCTTCCTCCTGCCGTGGACGGGAAGAACACCCGATCGAGCCGAATCTCGCGGATTCCTCGCTGATTCTGTGTCGCTCTACGCCCCCTCTGCACGAAATCCACCCGCATATAAATTCCCTAGCCCGAAGTATTTTTCCCCTTTCAAAAACACAGCAGAAACCCTAACCCCGACCCGATTCAGATCTCGCCGCCGCCATTGTTGAGGACAAGCTGCAGGGCAAGATCGAGCCCGACAAATTCCGTCGCCCCTCTCCCAGGTGTTCCTCCTATTCTCTTCCCCATACTCAACCGCGTCTCCTCATGCAACTTTCCCCTTGCGCAGATCGCCGAATCACCCTCGAATTGCTCGCCGGAGAAACACCATGGCCACCGCCTCCAGCCGCCTCCCATCGCTGCTCCAGGAAGCGAACACCGACACGGAGCACTCCATCGGGTTGTACAGGACGCGCCTCACCCCGTAGTCTACCCCTCCGTCTCCAGTGACCGCCAGAATCGCCGCCAGCCATCACCTCCGAGCCGCTCCGCTGTCGGTGACGTCATCTCCGGTGAGTCCCAGGGAGCTTCGATCCAGGACCATCGGATTCGCATCTGGTGGTCTAGATTAGACCCAGCCACGAAGAGGTATCATCCACTAGGATCACGCCGCGTGGCACACGCCTCGTCAGCGTCTTTGCGTCATCGCAAATCATCTGCGGTCCGGTCGAGCCGGTCGGTATGAGTTATTTGATTTTAATATTTAAAATAGCCAGAATTATGTCCAATCTTGTAAAATTCATATAAAATTTAATACATGTCCAAAAATTATAAATAATATATGGTTGGATTCATAAAATTGTGTAGAACAATAATACGAGATTAGATATAGCTTTTACAGTACATATTTACTATAATAAATTAAATGGTTTAATGAGCTTTTTAGACATAATAAATCATAGTAAATTATCGGTAGATCCTAAAAATACAAATAAAGTGTCTATGGATTCATAATTTCATATAAAACATTAATATGCTGTTAGATCCAAATTTTGCAGTGTAAAATTGCGGTAGTGATTTAAATAGTTTTAATGGACTTTTAGAGTATTAAATTCATAGTAAATAATTTATAACTCAGAAAAATATGATTAATATGTCTCTGGAATCACATTATCCTGTAGATTACAGATATGTATTTAGTTTGAATTTTAGACAACAGAAATTGTTTAAATGATTTAAACTCCATTAAACACTATTTAAATCATAACAAAAGATTTATAACTCCGATTAAGTTGAATCCAATTGCTACTGGTTCGTATTAATGCCCTCTATCCAGTACACTTTAGATATAAATTTAATATGGCAATTAGTACAGAAGTTTCAACAGAACTATTAAAACCCCTAGTTTGGCAATCAAGTATTAATAGTAGATATCCTATTGCATTAAATGATCTCCTGCATGCATCATGTGTTGTAGTATTGTTCAGAGAACTAATTACAACCATTATGACTTATTAAACCATCATGCATGTTTTGATCATCCTTGTTGTGTTTGCTATGTTTTCTATTGTTTTGATTGGAACTACCTTTTCCTCGTATTAGATTGTTCGGAGAGTGCGATTGCTACAGAGAAATACAATCTAACACCCATATTATCAACATAAGGCAAGTTACACCACTTGTTCATAATTTTGTCCCAGTTTTGATTCTATGCATGTGATCTTCAAAATTCTATAGTATGCATGTGTAGGATGATCTAGTAGAATTTTTCCTTAGTATTATTTTGCAAGTGCGATAATTTTGTAGTATGCCATGAGTAGCTCTATACTTAGGATTTCCCATCCTAATAGGTTACCCCTATTTTTACTAAGTATTGCTTGCTATGCTATATATACAAAGTACCGTTGGGGGGTTCGAAAGACAAAGAATTTTTCTAAGTATAAAGGCTTTCTAGAGCAAACTTTTCTTCTCAAATCCACTTCAAAATAAAACTAAGTTTTCTTCTGGGCGGAATGGTTGTCGGGACAACGAGTGAGATTTTGGTGGAGGATGGTCGCCCAGGAATCAAAGAAGTCTGCCATGTTTCAGAATTCAGAAGCTTCCAGTGCAACCACAATACATTATGGGCTCTGTCTTGGCCTAGTACTTAGTGGGAAACCTCACATGGGTACCAACATTTGGAGGTTCTTGGAACGGTTGGATCCGGAAGGTAGAGGGGCTACTAAGGGAAAGCCTCGCCATGGTCTTGTCTGTAAAAGGACTTGATCGTGGATTGTGGGTAAAGTGCACAAACTCTCGAGTATTGCAATCTGATCGATCGGTAGTGTTCACGGTAATAGAACAACAATGAGCGTCTGAAGGATGGAGCCTCTGAAGGATCTTCCTCTCTCTTTTCTAAAACAAAGTTTTGAAACCCCATGGCGTGCGTAATATCGCCAATGGGTGGGAATTTGGGAACTTGGTGTGTAATATCCAAGTGACGCTTGGTGTGTAATATCCAAGTGTTTGGTTGTTTGGACACTTGGTGTGTAATATCCTTGTGTGCCACTCGACCTTGTTTTATCTAAGAAAATGTTTACAAAGTAGGACAATCCTCTCTTCTTCTCTTTACTTAAGAAAACTAGCTTTGAGCAAATGAACTCTACAGCCTAAACTAGCCTTGCATGTAGAGATAGTCTTTTCTTTCCTTGGTGTAATTTGCCAATACATTCAAAGTATTGACCCAACTTGTTGGCTGCACGTTTCATGTGCAGAATTTTGGAGATCATTGAAAGGTGCGCTAGGATCGAGGGTATTCACTCAACCTGCCTGTGGCATTGATGGGACTCCAAGTTGTATTTATATCACTTCTATTGTAATAAAGTGAACTCTGGATTGTTCGATTCATGTAATAAAGACTTGTGTTTTACATGATATTTCATCGACTGTGAGTGCTAGATATTGATCCAGGGAATAGCATGCTAATCGCAGGGACTTAGGATCCTTACCGATCCGAGGTCACTACAGATGGTATCAGAGCATAAGTTGACTGTAGATCATGACCCTAGACATGTAAAAACCTTAGGACAAATATTTTCTAAGTTATTTCAGAAAATTCTCATACTTCTCATCATCTACCTTTGGGGTTTTAAAATTTCTTAAGTCTCTTCTTTTCAACATTAGAAAATGACCACTACACACTTCAAGAAGAAACTTTTCTGATGATTACCTTTTCAAAGAAGATCATCTCAATGTTTCGATTAAGTCGAGATTGAAGAACTCCATGAAAGATGTTCCAAGACTGAAGCTACGAGATTAAAGACTTCAAAAGCCTTAAGTCAATGTTATTAACTAAAGAACTCGAAAGATTGAAGATTATGAAGAACATGAAGACTATCAAGAGCACGAAGACTTTTGGAGACTCGAAGCCTCAAAGATTCCAAGTGACCTATTAGGAACCAAACCCGAATAAGATTTCGCTAAATATAGATACGACAAATTGTTTGCTATCTTGTATGGTTTATTACCATAGCTAATGAAAACCTATTTTCTAAATAAAATTTCTTGTATGGGTTATTCTTCTTCTTTCCATACTCCATTCGTTCCTACTCTAAACCTTGGTCAACTCGACGGATGGACCATATCAATAAGGAGGACTAGGAACTCAACTCCTCCAAGCGTAAGAGCCACGCCGATGCAAAGAAGTGGATGCTCCAGGTTGAAGAAAGAATGAAGGATGCCAATATTGAAGTCAACAGAATGCTTCATTATGCCACCCAATTCCTAAAGTACGACGCTCCAACCTGGTGGGAGATGCAACACACCATTGATGATCATCAAGGGGTGATATCTTAGGAAAAATTTAAAGTGGTTCTACTTCAATCTCGTCTCGTATACCAAAAAAATCCAAGAAGCTGCAGGATGAGATAAAGAACCCCCAATAGAAGCTTGAAGCCACCACGAAGGAGATGGAGTTATACAAGACAATCCTAGATCAGGAGGGCTACTCGTTCGAGGACGAGGAAGAGGAAGGCGTGGAGGGTGTGTAACAGTTGGACCACCTCTAATTCTATAGTAGAACGTTATTCGCGATTGTAATAAACACCAAGACAATTCTGGTTTAGTTAAACTTGGTTGTTTTCTGTGTTAAGTTGTGTTAATGTGTCTTGTGTGTCTTGTGTGCTTGGTGTGTTTTCATAAGGGTAGGAGTTTACTACTTAGTCTTTCTGTCTATTTCTTAACTTTCTCTCAAACCCCACATATGCCGCCAAGACGTGCGAACACCGAAAATCCTCCGGAAATAGCACAACTTTTGGCCACTCAGAACCAGCCGATCCAACTGCTCACTCAGAACATGCAAAACAACAACAACAACCCGCCACCACCGCCACCTCCGCCACCACCTCAACAGGATCGATTAACTCGGTTTTTGAGGTTGAAACCACCTACCTTCACTAGCAGCGCTGAATCAATCATCGTAGATGACTGGCTACGTACAATCAACAAGAAGCTAGACACCGTGCAAGCTGTCGGAGCCGACAGGGTACGTTATGCCGCACACCAGCTTGAAGGACCTGCTGCAGAATGGTGGGATAACTACCAAGTCACCCACCCGGATATTGATGCTATCACTTGATCAGTTTGAGTTAGCTTTTCGCACTCATCATGTGGCTGCTGGTATCATGACTCTGAAAAGGCGCGAATTTCGCAACCACACCAGCTGCACTGTTTTGTCACCGAGTATGGTGAGCTTTTCAACAAGCTAGCCCGTTATGCACCCGATGATGTTTCCACTGATAAGAGACAGGAGGAGTTCTTAAGAGGACTCAATGATGAAATATCTATTCAGCTTGTGGCTCAGAAATTTGACAACTTTCAGGAACTCCTAGGCAGAGCCATTGTGGTTGAATCCAAAAGGAAGAGCATAGAAAACCGCAAGAGGAAGTCTAACCCTCACAAGCACTCTGTTCCGTACCAGGAGCAGCGCAATTCCTCACCACCACCTTATAACAATAATGGCCACAACCATAACGGTCATCACCATGGTGGCCACAAACTCAATGGGCATAAAAACCGCAATGGGAGTGGCGGCAATGGAAAGGATCTCAGTGAGGTGACATGCTTTTAAGTGCAATAGGACAGGGCACTATGCAACCTCTTCCCCCGAAAAGAAGAATGGCAATGGCAATGGGAATGGAAATGGACACACATCTTCCCACAAGTCTAGTAGTTCTAGTCTCACAAGTATTAGACATAATCTTTGGATCCTTAGCAATTCATGCAAGAATTGATCACTTGTGGGGATCCATAGAGAGTCTGTTTTATGAAATATCTGCTGAGAGAGAAAAAAGCGAGAGAGGTGGTTTATCTATCACCAAATAGAGATGAGTATTATATGATAGCAGCAGGAAATTCCTTGTCCCTGAATCAAGGTATTCAAGAGGAGCAGGGCATGAATTGGATGACCGAATATGAAGGAGTCATAGATTGTGCCAAAATAACTGTCATGCTCACAACACCGGAAGGGAAGAGAATTCGTATCAAGTCAAATTTTGCACTTAAGGAAGCCATGGTGAACTCCCTTAAGGGGATTAGCTTGGAGGAGGTACCTATTGTAAAGGAATACCCAGATGTCTTCCCAGAGGAGCTACCTGGAATGCCTCCCGATCGTGATATCGAGTTCCTCATTGACTTCATGCCAGGCACGAGGCCGATAGCTAAGAGACCATACAAGATGGATGTGGACGAGTTAAAAGAACTCAAGAAACAACTTAGGGAACAATTGGATAAGGGATTCATCCAACCCAGCGCGTCATCTTGGGGAGCACCTGTCCTATTTGTGGAAAAGAAGGATAAAACCCAGAGGCTGGTTGTGGACTACCGCTCGTTGAACGAAGTGACGATTAAGAATAAGTATCCTCTGCCCAACATCAATGACTTGTTTGACCAGTTAAAGGGAGCGAGTGTGTTCTCAAAGATCGATCAGGCTACTTTCAGCTAAAGATTCGAGAACAGGATGTACCCAAAACAGCTTTCACCAAGATATGGATTGTATGAGTACACCGCGATGTCCCTTGGTCTAACCAATGCCCGGCATACTTCATGACATGATGAACAAGGTGTTCATGGAATATTTGGACAAGTTTATCGTGGTATTCATAGATGATATACTCATATACTCTAAGGATGGGAAGGAACATGAGAAACATCTGCGCCTTATTATGGAGAAACTAAGAGAACACAAGTTGAATGCCAAATTCAGCAAATGCGAATTCTGGTTAAAGGAAGTGGGATTCCTTGGTCATGTTGTGTCGGCAAAAGGAGTTGTCGTAGATCCTAGTAAGGTAGATTCCGTGACGGAATGGGAGTCACCCAAGAATGTGGGAAATATTAGGAGTTTCTTGGGCCTCGTAGGACATTACCGGAGGTTCATTGAAAACTTTTCCAAAATAGCAAAACCCATGACGGAACTATTGAAGAAGGAAAAGAAATTCCTATGGACCGAGGCATGTGAAGCAAGTTTTCAAGAGTTGAAGAAACGCCTTGTAACGGCGTCGGTTCTGTGTCTGCCTGATATCCAAAAGGATTTTCAAGTCTATTGTGATGCTTCTCGACAAGGACTTGGAAGTGTATTGATGCAGGATGGGAAAGTGGTATCCTATGCCTCCCGACAACTTAAGAACCACGAACACAACTACCCCACACATGATTTGGAACTTGCGTCTGTGGTTCATGCACTCAAGGTATGGAGACACTACCTCATGGGCAAACTTTGTGATGTGTTCACAGATAATAAGAGTTGAAGTACATTTTCATCCAAAAGGAGGAAGGATCTAAGCAAAGTCCTATGCTTCCAGTGTCACAATCATGGGCATTATGCTGATAATTGTCCAAAACATGTGAATGTAGCTGGAAAGGATAAGGACGACGATGGTAATAGTAATAGAGGCAGTAGCGTGAAGAAGCCCAAGAAAGATTCTAGCCAGGTGACATGCTATAAGTATGGTGAAACAATGCATTACTCGTCAAATTTCCCTCGGAAAAAGGAAGAATGATTATGGCAAAGGAAATGCCAAAGGAAAGAAGCCCAATCCGTCCATCAAGCTACGATGAATTATGTTAGTGTGAATGGATCTTACAAATCAACAATCCACACCGACCCATCAGAAGAACCTAACAAATACAATTTTTAAGGGTGGTAGTACCCTGGTGTAACCAAACCTATTTCTTGCTAGATTTCTCGAATCTCGAGGACGAGATTCCTTTTAAGGGTGGTAGTCTGTCACATCCCAAGATTTTAGAAATTGGGACAAAAAGAAAATTGTTTTTACATATCATTCATATCCATTACATTGCATCTATGCAAAAATTGCAAGAATCGAATTCAAAAAAAAATCCTAATCCTAATAAGTTTTGCAAATATTCCTATAAGGAATAAATATGAATTTTATAAATACAATATAATTGAACTCAATAAAAGGATACAAAAATGGTCCTAAAATGATATACAGAAAATCACAAAATTTTAGAAACAAATTTCAGCTCATTTGGACTTAATATGAAAAAGTTATAAAAGAAATACTAAAATAGAAAAAGGAAAAGAAATAAGAAAAAAAACCCTAACTAAACCCCTACCCGCGAGATAGACCAGACCCACCAGTAGAGCTCTTGCATGTGGCAACCGACCTCATTCCTACCGCAGCAGTAGCAAGCAACAACCCGCTAAAGGCCCATCGCAAGCCCAGCCACATCCCGCGTTCCCCTCCCCCTCTCACTGCCATGCGGGCCCCGCGTGGTCATCTCCTTCCTCCTGCCGTGGACGGGAAGAACACCCGATCGAGCCGAATCTCGCGGATTCCTCGCCGATTATGTGTCGCTCTACGCCCCCTCTGCACGAAATCCACCCGCATATAAATTCCCTAGCCCGAAGTCTTTTTCCCCTTTCAAAAACACAGCAGAAACCCTAGCCCCGACCCGATTCGGATCTCGCCGCCGCCATTGTTGAGGACAAGCTGCAGGGCAATCTCGAGCCCGACGAATTCCGTCGCCCCTCTCCCAGTTGTTCCTCCTATTCTCTTCCCCATACTCAACCGCGTCTCCTCATGCAACTTTCCCCTTGCGCAGATCGCCGAATCACCCTCGAATTGCTCGCCGGAGAAACACCATGGCCACCGCCTCCAGCCGCCTCCCATCGCTGCTCCAGGAAGCGAACACCGACACAGAGCACTCCATCGGGTTGTACTGGACGTGCCTCACCCCGTAGTGTACCCCTCCGTCTCTAGTGACCACCAGAATCGCCGCTAGCCATCACCTCCGAGCCGCTCCGCTGCCGGTGACGTCATCTCCGGTGAGTCCCAGGGAGCTTCGATCCAGGACCATCGGATTCGCATCTCGTGGTCTAGATTAGACCCAGCCACGAAGAGGTATCGTTCACTAGGATCGCGCCGCGTGGCACACGCCTCGTCGGCGTGCTGCGTCATCGCTTATCATCTGCCGGTCGGTCGAGCCAGTCGGTATGAGTTATTTGATTTTAATATTTAAAATAGCCAGAATTATGTCCAATCTTGTAAAATTCATATAAAATTGAATACATGTCCAAAAATTATAAATAATATATGGTTGGATTCATAAAATTGTGTAGAACAATAATACGAGATTAGATATAGCTTTTACAGTACATATTTACTATAATAAATTAAATGGTTTAATGAGCTTTTTAGACATAATAAATCATAGTAAATTATCGGTAGATCCTAAAAATACAAATAAAGTGTCTATGGATTCATAATTTCATATAGAACATTAATATGCTGTTAGATCCAAATTTTGCAGCGTAAAATTGCGGTAGTGATTTAAATAGTTTTAATGGACTTTTAGAGTATTAAATTCATAGTAAATAATTTATAACTCAGAAAAATATGATTAATATGTCTCTGGAATCACATTATCCTGTAGATTACAGATATGTATTTAGTTTGAATTTTAGACAACAGAAATTGTTTAAATGATTTAAACTCCATTAAACACTATTTAAATCATAACAAAAGATTTATAACTCCGATTAAGTTGAATCCAATTGCTACTGGTTCGTATTAATGCCCTCTATCCAGTACACTTTAGATATAAATTTAATACGGCAATTAGTACAGAAGTTTCAACAGAACTATTAAAACCCCTAGTTTGGCAATCAAGTATTAATAGTAGATATCCTATTGCATTAAATGATCTCCTGCATGCATCATGTGTTGTAGTATTGTTCAGAGAACTAATTACAACCATTATGACTTATTAAACCATCATGCATGTTTTGACCATCCTTGTTGTGTTTGCTATGTTTGCTATTGTTTTGATTGGAACTACCTTGTCCTCGTATTAGATTGTTCGGAGAGTGCGATTGCTATAGAGAAATACAATCTAATACCCATATTATCAACATAAGGCAAGTTACACCACTTGTTCATAATTTTGTCCCAGTTTTGATTCTATGCATGTGATCTTCAAAATTCTATAGTATGCATGTGTAGGATGATTTAGTTGAATTTTTCCTTAGTATTATTTTGCAAGTGCGATAATTTTGTAGTATGCCATGAGTAGCTCTATACTTAGGATTTCCAATCCGAATAGGTTACCCCTGTTTTTACTAAGTATTGCTTGATATGCTATATATACAAAGTACCGTTGGGGGGTTCGAAAGACAAAGAATTTTTCTAAGTATAAAGGCTCTCTAGAGCAAACTTTTCTTCTCAAATCCACTTCAAAATAAAACTAAGTTTTCTTCTAGGCGGAATGGTTGTCGGGACAACGAGTGAGATTTTGGTGGAGGACGGCCGCCCAGGAATCAAAGAAGTCTGCCATGTTTCAGAATTCAGAAGCTTCCAGTGCAACCACAATAAATTATGGGATCTGTCTTGGCCTAGTACTTAGTGGGAAACCTCACCTGGGTACCAACATTTGGAGGTTCTTGGCACGGTTGGATCCGGAAGGTAGAGGGGCTACTAAGGGAAAGCCTCGCCATGGTCTTGTCTGTAAAAGGACTTGATCGTGGATTGTGGGTAAAATGCACAAACTCTCAATAGTATTGCAATCTGATCGATCAGCCGTGTTCACGGTAACAGAACAACAATGAGCATCTGAAGGATGGAGCCTCTGAAGGATCTTCCTCTCTCTTTTCTAAAACAAAGTTTTGAAACCCCAATGGCATGCGTAATATCGCCAATGGGTGGGAATTTGGGAACTTGGTGTGTAATATCCAAGTGACGCTTGGTGTGTAATATCCAAGTGTTTGGTTGTTTGGACACTTGGTGCGTAATATCCTTGTGTGCCACTCGACCTTGTTTTATCTAAGAAAATGTTTACAAAGTAGGACAATCCTCTCTTCTTCTCTTTACTTAAGAAAACTAGCTTTGAGCAAATGAACTCTACATCCTAAACTAGCCTTGCATGTAGAGATAGTATTTTCTTTCCTTGGTGTAATTTGCCAATACATTCAAAGTATTGAGCCAACTTGTTGGCTGCACGTTTCATGTGCAGAATTTTGGAGATCATTGAAAGGTGCGCTAGGATCGAGGGTCTTCACTCAACCTGCCTGTGGCATTGATGGGACTCCAAGTTGTATTTATATCGCTTCTATTGTAATAAAGTGAACTCTGGATTGTTCGATTCATGTAATAAAGACTTGTGTTTTACATGATATTTCATCGACTGTGAGTGCTAGCTATTGATCCAGGGACTAGCATGTTAATCGCAGGGACTTAGGATCCTTACCGATCCGAGGTCACTACATCAGGGGGTGGTTGCAGTAGCTTACCAGGTCCGGGAGGTCACGACGATGCTCAACATGGTCGTTGTCGACGGAGGGGTGCACTGGCGTGACGACAATCTCTCACCGGAGTTGCGCCTGACGTCGGGCACGCTCGGTTGTTGACAGAGGCGAGGCTACAAGGGACGATAAGACAGTCCAGAGGTTTCATTAAGTGCGTGAGAGAATGGCGAGTGCAGGAGTGTCATTGAGGGGGAGAGGGGCGGTCAGGTCTCACCGGGAGAAGTCGTCGGAGTGGATGCAGACCACGGCGGCGCTCAGACGTGGAAGAAGCCGATGTTTTGGGGGGCGCGCTGGCAAATGGAGACTACGGGCAGATGCGCCTGATGATGGGGATCACGCTAGTAGGTACTAGGAGTGGAGGGGTTGCCGGAATTTGGTCGGAGAAGGTCGTCGGTGATGAGGTGTTGTGGTTCAAAATCTGAGCAGCCCTGTGGCAGAGAGGAAGGGGCGAGTGAGGGGAAAGGAGGAGAGGAGGGAGGCGGGTTATCGTGCGCAGTCGCATGGGTTAATTACTCGCGGCATCAACGCGTATTAACGGAGTTTAACCGCGGCCAGAAACAGCAGCGAGGAGAGGGCGTGGTCGTCGCGGGGTTGAAGACGATGACGGGGCAGTGGGGCAGCGTCGTCAGCGAGAGAGAGAGGTGCAAGTGGGGTCGGGGAATCAGTGACTGCGCGGATGCGTTGCTGAGTGAAAGAAAAACGGTTCAGGGAGAGCTGGGCTTGCTGGGCTTAGTTGGGCCAGGTTGGGCTAGGCTGGTTCTTTCCCCTTTTTTTATTTAGTTTCTTTTTTTTCTGTTTTTTTCTCTTTTGATTTTTGTTCAAATAATTCAAACACCATTTTCAGATCTTTACCAAACTTTCAGTAGGTTTCTATTCTGTTTAAACATGTATTTTAAAGACCATTTCAGGAATAATTCTTTTATTCATTTATGGTTTATTGTTTATTTAAAATAGTCACTTGCCTCTATTCAAATAAGATTTTATTTATATTTTCAAACTCCTATTTAAATTCTAATTTTCACCAAACCATTTTCAGTAGGTTTTATTTATTCATTAGTGCAAATAATTCACTTTGAATTATTTAAAGTATTTTAATATGATTTATTAATCATTTAAATTGGGCAATTGTCTTTATTCAAATAAAATTCAATATGGTTTTAATTCCATATAAGTTTTATTGAAATGATTCTTTTAAGTTAATTAGATAACTTTTTAATCCACTTTGATACATTCCAATTTATTATTTCCTTATGTTTTAATTAATCATTTTCATTAGGGATTTTGTCTTTATTGAATATAATTAGAATAGGGTTTAATCCCATATAGTTTTATTTGATTATTCTTTGTCCCTTTATTTTATTTGAATTATCTTTATTTCATTTGCTTATGGATTTAGCCAAGATTTAATTTGGCTTTTAAATATTCCTTATTTATTTATTTGTCTTATAAAATCCATATATTTTTATTTATAGATCCAAAATTGGTGATTCCATTTATAGAATTTTTATCTAGTATTGTTTATCTTTTTAAATCTCTTTTAGGATTAATTGCTCAATTTGGTATGAATTTTAGATAGGAGCTTTATTAGCTTTGGAAATTATTTACCTTTATCTTATTAAATTCGTAAGTTTTTATCCATGGTTCCAAATTAAATAAAACCAATTTCTATGGTTTTATAATATTTTTATTTATCATTCTTGCTCATTTAAAAATATTTGTTGACAAATTTTTATATGGAACAAATCCATAATCTTAGAGAGATCTTGTAAATGATTTCTTTCATTAGGGTTTTAGGGTTTGGTGTATTTTCCAAAGTGTTTAAATTTCAAGATACATTTTTTTTGAGGGTAAAACAGTAGGGTAAAAAACCCCACTGCAATTTTTCTTTTTATATATCAGGTAAATTTCAAGATACATTCATTGATGAATGTATTTCACTTGATTTGAATTTTATTGGATTCCCTTTTTATTCAAAGTTTGTTGAAGATGGGTTTTGATGTTTCCATTTAGAAACAAAAAGTTTCTTTTCACCCTAAATTTCAACAATTATTTATTTGGTTTATTTATTTTTCACATTTCAGAATTTGGAATTTTTTTGGATGTGACAACTGTGCTTCAGACAAAGAGGAAATATTTTTCTCAACATTCAAAAGTTTTTCCTCCACATTCTTGTTAAAAGTGGTTTGTTTACTAATAAAGTCTTTAAGCATGACTTCATGTTCAGAGGGGGCACTTCTAGTATTATTTGAAAGTGTAGGAGTTTTCATAAGTATTGCCATTATTAGGAGGATAATGCCTATAGTTATTACCATAAGCATTGTTGCCAAAATTATTATTCCGAATGAAGTTCACATCAACCTGCTCTTGTTGAGCAACCAAATAGGCTAAGGGAACATTATTTGGATCAATATGAGATTTTCCATTAACAAGCATAGCCATGATAACATCAATTTTATCACTCAAAGTGGAGGTTTCTTCAACAGAATTTACCTTCTTACCATGTGGAGCTCTCTCAGTGTGCCATTTAGAATAGTTAACCATCATATTATCAAGGAGTTTTGTTGTAGCACCCAAGGTAATGGTCATAAAGGTACCTCCAGCAGCAGAATCCAACAGATTTCTTGAAGAGAAGTTTAGTCCTGCATAAAAGGTTTGAATAATCATCCAAGCAGTCAGTCCATGAGTGGGACAATTATTTACCAAAGATTTCATTATTTCCCAAGCTTGAGCAACATGTTCATTATCAAGTTGTTTAAATTTCATTATTTCACTTGTCATAGATATAATATTAGTAGGAGGATAGTATTTTCCAATAAAAGCATCTTTGCACTTAATCCAAGAATCAATACTATTTCTAGGCAAGGATAACAACCATTCTTTAGCTTTTCCTCTCAAGGAGAAAGGAAAAAATTTGAGCTTAATAATATCTCCATCTACATCCTTATATTTTTTCATATCACAAAGTTCAACAAGGTTATTGAGGTGGGCAGCAACATCATCAGAACTAGCACCGGAAAATTGCTCTTTCATCACAAGATTCAACAAAGTAGGCTTAATTTCATAAAAGGTAGCATTAGGAGCAGATGGAGCAATAGGTGTACTTAGGAAATCATTATTGTTTGTGCTAGTGAAGTCACACAACTTGGTGTTCTCAGCAGAGTTCATTTTTGCAAAAGTGGAGCAAACCAACAGCAGCAGCAACTAGAGTAGGAACTTTTTTTTGTGATTTTTTTTATAAAAAGAAGCAAAGCAAACCAAAATATTTTTTTTTGGAATTTTTGATAAAAAGAGGCAAACAAAACAAGGCAAAAGAAACTAAGAAAAAAAACAAAGTAAAGAGAAATATTGTGAAGGACTCCCCTTGTGAAGCCGTCCTTAGCCTCCCCGGCAACGGCGCCAGAAAATCTTGATGACGTGTAGCTCAAATCACTATAGAGCTTTGTTGGAAAACCCCAAGAGGAAGGTATGATGATCACAACAGCAATTTTTACCTCAGAAAGAAACCAAGGTTATCGAACCAGTAGGAGGAAGGAAACGACTCAAAGGTGTTGCTAGCAACTTGGAAACCTGCACAACACAAACTCAAGACTTTGCCCCAACGAACAGTAAGGTTGTCAATCTCACTGGTTTACTGAAAACAAAGGATTAACCATATGGTGTGGAAGGTAATGGTGGCTTGCAGAAAGTAAGCATTAACAATGGAAGATGTATCAATGGTAAAGATTGGACCGGGGTCCATAGTTCACTAGAGGTGTTCTCCTTAAGATAAACAACATAACATGCTGGGTAAACAAATTACAGTGGGGCAATTGATAGGATGGAGCAAGGCATAACAATGCAATACTAGACATTCATGATCCTATGAGATTTGATTGGGCATTACAGCAATATACATAGACCGCCATCCAACTACATTTATGACTAGTAATCCACCTTCAAGTTATCATCCGAACCCCCTCCAGTATTAAGTTGCAAGCAACGGATAATTGCTTTAATCAAGGTGTGTAAAGTAAACAATACAATTGTTCCATGAACAAGAGATTATTGTTTTCTCCCTACTAGAAATAGCACATCTACAACCTTAAAGATTTATGTCGCTTCCCCAGATTCAATAGAGGCATGGACCCACTATCGAGCATAAATACCCCCTCTTGGAGTCACTAGCATCTACTTGGCCAAGATAGCTACTAGAAACGGAGAGCATGCAAGATCTCAAACAACACAGGCATGGTAGAATCAATAAGATATAATCATTAACCAATCTGACATACTAATCTCAATATCCATCGGATCCCCGCAAACACAACATGCGTTATTACAAATAGATGATCTTGATCATGAAAGGAGCTCACAAGATCTAAACATGGTAGCACAAAGGAGGAGAAACAACCATCTAGCTACTACATGGACCCATAGTCCAAGGTGGAACTTCTCACGCATCATACCGGAGGCTGACATGGTGATGAAGAAGGCCTTTGGGGTGATCTATCCCCTTTGGCACGGTGCCGGGAAGAGCTTCAGATCCCCCGATCTAGGGACGATGGTGGCGGCGGCTACGGACTATTTCGTGGAAGATTGATCGGGTACTTAGGGTTTAGGTATCGGGGGATTCTTATAGGCGAAGAGGGAGGACGAGGGTGCCCAGGCGTGCACCCCAGCACGGGCGGGCTTGGCAGCGGCCGAGGTGTGGCGCCCTCGAGGCCCTCCTCCGTCTCGTCTTCTGGCTCCGTGTTCTCCTTGGTAAAATATTAACTTTGGATTTTGTCCTGTCCAATTCCGAGAATATTCATTTTCTGCCTTTTCTGGAACCAAAAAACAGAAGAAAAAAGGCAACTAGCACTGTGGCATCTTGTTAATAGGACAGTCCTAGAAAATGAATAAAAACACCTCAAAGTGCAGACAAAGCAAAGCAAAGTAGATAATAAACAAGCATGGAATATCAAAAATTATAGATACGTTTACAACGTATCAAACACTTATCCAACCAAAGAAGTTTAATCAACTATATGAAGTGAAAGCACTTGACAGTATTCCCATGTGTCCTCGAGAACGTTTGGTCCTCATAAGTAATACAACCAGCTTGTCCTTTGCTAAGAAATGATTGGGCCACTTGCTGCATTTATTTGTTGTATTTATTTACTTGCACTTTATTTTCTTGCATTATCAAAAAACCCTAAAAATCCATTTGCTAAGTATTTATAGAGAATTCCTGATCCAAACCACTAGTCAACACCTTCTGCTCCTCGTTGGGATCGACACTCCTATTTATGAAAGTACTACGATACACCCCCTATACTTGTGGGTCATCAGCCCTATCGGTGGAATATCATCCTATTGCCTTGCAAGCATGTGACTAGGTCACAAGGGATTTCATATCATAGAATGAGTAAATATTACTTATCGGTAACGAGGTTGAACTAGGTATATAGATACTGATGATCAAACCTCGGATATGTAAAGCATGGCGCGGCAAAGGGAATCAGTATCGTATGTAAATGGTTCATTCGATCACGAAGTCATCATAGAAATATGTGGGAGCCATTATGGATTTCTAGATCCCACGATTGGTTATTGATCGGAGAGGTGTTTCGATCATGTCCGTATAGTTCACGAACCATAGGGAGACACACTTAAGGATTCGTTGTTGTTTGAGTAGATATGGAATGTGAGTTGGAGACCAAATGTTGTTCGGAGTCTCGGATTGGATCCAGGACATCACAGGAAGTTCCGGAATGGTCTGGAGAATAAGATTCATATAAGGAAAGTCAATGTCCGGGGTTCGGAAATGTTTTCGGTGTTTTGACCGAAAGCTTTTAGAAGGTTCTAGAAGGTACACCGCCCCGGGGGAGGGGGGGTACTTGGAATGCGCCATACCCTGATGGGATGGTGGCATCATGCCCTATATCAAGTCGGCCAAGACTAGGGAGTGGGAATCAAACTCTACTTTGAATAGTCAAACTCTAATTTGGAAAGTCAAATCCCAATTTGAAAAGTCAAAGTCCTAGTGGAGGAAGGAAAGGAAACCTACAAGGGAGAGGTTTCGCTCTCCCTCCCCAAGCCGCCGACCAAGAGGGAGTTTGGGGAGGACTCGGCCTCCCCTTGCCGCCTCCCCCTCCCATATAAGCAAGGGGTTGGGTGCCCCCTTGGCCCTCACCCCAAAACCCTAGGCCACTGTCGCCCCCAAGATGCTGATATGCCCTAGCCCTCCAAGCCGCCGCCTACCCCCTAGACGTCGCCGCCTCATCCCCTCGGCGCCTACGCCCTAGCCACCAAGGCCCTCTCTCCTCCACCATACCTGCTCCGGCTTAGGCGAAGTCCTGAAGGATCTACTCCTCCACCTCCACCACCAGACCGTCATGTTGTTGGAATCACGAGGAGATCTACAACCTCTGCTGCCTACTGGAACAAGGGAGAGGAAGGTATTCATCGATTACCAAACGTGTGACCGACTATGGAAGCGTTGTCGGAACATGACGCCGGAAGGATCGTCTACATGATCTTGAGATCGGCAAGTGAATGACTACATCAACCACAAGAATACGATTTTGTTAAAACGCTTTGGATCTTTGAGCGTTAGTACTCTATAAACTCGTTGCACCGATCTCGTGGATTAGATCTTGGATTTTGTGTGTTCATGCGATAGATTTTTTTTGTTTTCCATGCTACGAACCCCTACACCCGCCAGTATCCTCCGGCTCCATCTTGGGGCAACGTAGGCTCCCACGAGGCTCCGATTGATGTGGGTCGCTGATGATGACTCCCCACGATGGGTTGCGCCTTGCCGGCGGTGTGAACTCCTTCACCTAGGTAGGGCGGCATGCGAGGAGGAGCGCATCATCTCAGAAGACGAAGATCACGAGGAGGAGTACGATGTTGCCATTGAAGCTCGTGGAAGCCACTCAGGTGTTCGTGGTGGTGACAACAGTGGCGACGACATCTCCCAGGCGACGGCCATCGAGCCTGATGTGCTCGATGATGACATCCAGGGTGCCACTCTCCGCGCACCACCACCGCAGGTCCCTCGCCTAGTTGTAGGTGCCCTGCGCCCTGATGAGGTCGTCATGGTTAGCCATGTCCTCCGTCCACCACACATGAAATACGTCACGCCATGAATTGTCATTGTTGTTGGCGGCCCACAAGGACTCCCACTACTCCAGCAATAGCCTCCGCCTATGGTTGTGGATCTTCTCCTGCCACGCCTTGGTGCCTGTCCTAGGTTCCGGCGGGATGTCTACGTCGTTCGATGCCATACTCTAAACATCGTTTGGGAGGTGGTAGTATTGTGTGCATGTGTACCATGCTTGGTACAATGACCACGCCTAATCGACGGTGAGGCTGTGTGGCAAGAATCCATTCACGGCAGCACCTCTGGTGTGTCTTCTGCTCGATGCATTGTGGCTATGGTGATCGAGCAACGAATAGGGTTTCACTATATAGGAGGCGAGGAAAGAGTGAGATGATGGAGGGTGCGCCTTTTATCTTTGGCAGCACGCATAAGGGTCGCGCAAGCATTAATGTCATCATTGTTTCCCACCATAGCAGGCAGTGCAGCACGCGTTGCAGCAATGACAGGAAGCATCCATGCTAAGGCCCATAATTAGGCAGGAGAATACGATGTGGGAAGGTTAGAGACTCTGGTGTGGTAAGGTCGGAAACTCCGGTCTAGTTGTCGTGCGGGCAAAGACTCTATAGAATTCTACAACTTGTCTTCGGGACTGGTTCTAGGAGAGAAACACACTTTGTCGATTCAGGAGGAAGTCCTCGATCCTGATACTCTAGTCTTGTACGAGCGGAGACTACGGTGTTCGAGGGACAGAGACTCCAGTGTTGGAGGGCTAGAGATGTCGGTCTATCAAGGACGAAAACTTTGGTGTATCTAGTGTAATTTCTTCTTTCTTCTCTTCCATGCTTTTGTTGTGTTGGCACAAAGTTCTATGGCTTCTATAATCCTTTTCATAAACAAATGGCATTCATGTGATGGGGTATGAAGTAGTATACCATTCAATAGGGTAGTAATTAGACTCACATAGAGGAAGGAATTCACATTTTATGTCCATGACGACTTGATATGTTAGAGAGCGTCACAAGTTACTTGATGTGGTGACAATCATAGGTCATGCTACATCATCTCCCCCACTTCAAAAAGAGTTTTCCTCGACGATAATCCATTAACACCATGTAGAGGAGGTAGCACAATAAGTTTGAACCTCGGGTTCACCATGTAGTTATTCTCGTTTGGGCCTATACACACCAAAGGTCAAGAAAAATATCCGTGTGTGTGGTACAGAGCATATCATGCATAATCAAGCACTAGTGTAGCAATAGTAGTTGAAGCAACAAGATGGTGCAAGCAACCGTGTTCTTGGCTTTGTGTAGTAATGATGGTGATCATTCTGTGCGAAGATGGAGATCGCAATAGTAGCATTATATGATGATTCCTCACACTAAAATATCAAGATTAAATGTGTTCATCCATAGGTGGAACCATCACAAAATTTCATCGTTTCAAAACATCTCATGATGATAGGGTGTGATAGATTCTACGTTCGCATACAACAGGAGTAAGCCATGTTGCTCACTCGGAAAACTATCATTAGCTTGGAAAGCCTAGGATGTATAGACATGGACTTGGAACACATCAAACCAAAAGGTTAAACATGAGTCATATGAATGATATGATCAACATGTTAATGTTCACCACTGAAACTACTCCCACTCGCATGATGATCGGACTTGGGTTAGTGAATTTGGATCATGTATCACTAAGCAACTTGAGGAATGTTGAGTTTAGTGGGAGTTCACTTAGTAACTGTTTTACTTAAACTAATTATTATGAACATAGTCTAAACTTGAAAATATTTGATGTAGATGTCTAGGTCACAAACTGCATTCAACTTCAACACGTTCGTAGAGAAATAAAGCTGAAGATGATGGTTCTAACTTCACCAACTAGCACCACAACTTGAGGATTATCCTCACTGGCATGAAGAAGTCCTATATGCTAGAAAAAGAATTAGGTGATGCTCCTACTGATAGTGTATCTGCAGATGAGTGCAATCAAAATGTATGTTGCTTCGATGATTACATTATGGCTAGGTGCGTGATGAATGTGAAATGCATCCATGCACTTTGTAGTTTATTATGCTAAAATTTGTATTATTTTAAAACTTTATTATATTTATTGGGACTAACCTACTAATAGTTGCAAAAGTGCACAATTTCTTGGTTTAGACTTTGTTGTGTAGGAATTTCACAAATATGGAAAGGAGATTGCTCATTATGGTGAAATTCGGAGTTCCCTGAAATCTATAACTATAGAACAAGTTTTTGAAGATTTCCCCGAAAGTCCCTGCCAAATGGCGTCAAACAAAAAAATTCAAAACATGAAAGTTGTGGGGAATTTTATGGCAATGATTCCAGACATAAAATTTGCTCCAGTCGGAGTTTTATGACCGATTTGTGTCCCGAATACTAAAGGGTCCAAAAGGAGTTTCGGGAATCAGAGAGATTGTGACATGATTGACTCCAAATCCTACCATATATGATGATTTCAGCCAATACACGACTTTGTGGAATTATGGGGGACAGAGGGAAGGCCTAGGAAGGTTCTAGAGGTGCCCAAGAGCTCTTGTATCAAAGGGGCGTCAATTCCATGGCCTAGATGCACTCTCAAACACTATATATTGATGGGAAACCCAATTTTTGAAGGCCCCAAGTCATTGTCATGAAAATCCTACCTCTTGGCAGTCACCAAGGAGGGGGAGCTTCTACATACCAGCACCAAATCCAAGAAAGAAGAAGGCCAAGGGGTCTCCGCCCTCCAAGGGCCGATGCTGCGCTACCGGGGGCTGCTACGCTGCTGCCTCCTTGGACGCGGGCGCCGTGGCCGCCATATCCATCTTCTACAATGCTGGGCTGCTGCACCTCTCCATTAACAACATCATTTGTAATGTTTAATTTTTTTGAGTATTTCCCCATGTTCCTTAGGGCATAGGATGGATTGGCTATGATTTCTATGTAGTGTGCAATGAGTTTTTGGTCAAGCTTTAATTTCTTATGTGGTTCTATGATGGTAACCTACGAACATTGATTGTATGTTATTTCACCTTTATGGGCTCATAAGGCTGCACCGTAGTGTATGAGAGAGTAGAGAGAGGGAGTGATAGAATCCTTTTCCTGAGGCTTTAGTTGCATTATTTTGGGTTATTGATAGGAGACCTTAGAATTTGATGCGATGGTTGGACATTTATATCTTAATTAGTACCTTTTTGCGCATGTAAATAGCCTTAGGACTAATCATTAGGGGTGCAGTTTCACATGTATATGGATGCAACTATTTTAGGCTCTATCCAACAGGGATAAAACTTGACATAATGATTACCATACCGTTTAGAAATATTTATGCCATGAAATATATGTATCCCTTGGGAACGTTTGACTCACATAAGTGCACATCATAAGCTTGTCCTCTTTCTTCATAGAGGATTGAGATTTCTCTTCAAAGATATTTTACTTTCTTGAAACTTTACCCTCTTGCACTTTTAATTTCAGTTTTAAACCACTCCAAGAAATCATCATAGTTTTTTTAGTGCAATGATAATTGGATTTGTGACACTCTAATTTGAAAGAATAAAATACCTAACCTTCAGCTCCTCGTGGGATTCGGCAATTATCGAGTTGTGCTACACCGGTTCCCTAATCTTGGGTATCATCAGTGCGCGATCCTCCAATCACTGGACACTGAACTTTAGAAGCTTTTTGAACTGACGCATGCACTTGAGCTCGTTGAGCAGCTGAAAATTGTGAGACCCAAACCCATGCAAAAAGATATTAGATCTTCAACAAGTTCTTTTCTGCATAGATGGAGGAGCATGGTTCTATTGGCGAGCACATCATCAAGTTGACGGGTTATGTCCAACGTCTTGAAGCTATGTATTGCAAGATCCCAATGGATCTCACGAAGAATATGTTAGGACACACAGAGATAAACAAAACTTTTATCATACGCGGTACTCCGAAGATCTAGCTCAGGTGATAGGCCATGAGATTTACCACTAGACATGCAGGTGCGGATTATTGATGAAGCACGTCAGTTGATGTCGTGGTATTGCACGGCAGATGCTACTGGGGATAGCTTACGTAGAGATAGCAAGGCGACGTAGGAGAATCCGGGAGCGAGATTGGCACACGATGTACCCAGGTTCACGTCCCCTCGGTGGAGGATCGCTACGTCCTGCTATCAATCCAGTATATGATCATAGATTGGTTTACATGGGAGCCGCTGTAGGCGGAGGGAGACTAGATCTAATATGTTGTGGGGGAGCATGCCCCGTGGGGGTGCCCCTGGTGGCTTTATATATGCAGCCAATTATGGTTTACAAGTATTGGTGGTCTTTGTATACAAGTCGCCGTCTTGGGCCTCCAGTCGGCGCCAGTCGCCTGGGTCCATCATGCGCCAGTCGTCGTACTTGGCGAGTCGACCCGCTCTGGGATTGGCGATCCAGCTGGCGACTCCGCTTCGTGGGTATACCCCGATTGGTATTCCCCCATCAGTAGTCCCCGAGCGCATTATCGATTCGATGCGGGCTTGAGGCAGGGCGCGGGGAGTCTTGACGATGGGTCGTGGCGAATCGGCGACGAGCTCTTGAATAGAGAAAAGAACCGTGAAGCGGGAGGCGGTCGGCGTGAGCCAGTCGGTGATGGCCAACTGGCGAAAGACGTAGGGTGTCGGTGAAGCCGCCAGTGCCGGTGAGTCCCTGAACGTGGAGCGTGCCGAGTCCCCGAGCGCGGCGAGTGGCGAGGTCGAGCGACCGGCGAGTGCCGAGTCTCCCGAGCGCGCCGAGTGGCGAGGTTGGGCGACCGGCGAGTGGCGCTGTCTGTAGCGCGCCGAGTCCCCGAGCGCGTTGAGTACGCGAGGGCGAGTCCGTGGTGGCGAGTACCCGAGTGCGTTGAGTACGCGAGGGCGAGTCCGCGGTGGCGAGTTCCCGAGCGTGTGGCGAGTCCCCGAGCGTGGAGAGTACGCGAGTGGAGAGTCCGAGGTGGAGAGTCGACGAGGGTGAACCACGGTCGTGGAACCACGCGTACACACAACATGCCCAGGAGTAGTCCCCGAGGCTCGAGTTGGCTTGCAGAGGCGACTTGAGGCTCTTTAGAGATGCACACTTCGAAAATAGTAGTGGTTACTGCCGAGCATGGCAAGTGGCGAGGTCGTGCTGGTCCATGAGGGGAGAGTCCCCGAGCGTGGCGAGTCCGCGATGATTGCGAGTCCGCGAGGGGAGAGTCCCCAAGTGTGGAGAGTCCGTGAGGGGAGAGTCCCCGAGTGTGGCAAGTCCGCGATGATTGCGAGTCCGCAAGGAGGGATTCCCAGAGTGTGGAGAGTCCGCGATGATTGCGAGTCCGCGAGGGGAGAGTCCTCGGTGGCGAGTCCCCGAGCGCGTTGAGTACGCGAGGGCGAGTCCACGGTGGCGAGTCCCCGGGCGCGTTGAGGGCGCGAGGGAGAGTGTCCGCGGCGCCGAGTCCCCGAGCGCGTTGAGTACGAGAGTGGAGAGTCTGCGGTGGCGAGTTCGTGATGATAGCGAGTCCACGAGGGGAGAGTCCCCGAGTGTGGCGAGTCCGCGATGATTGCGAGTTTGCGAGGGGAGTCCCCGAGTGTGGCAAGTCCGCGATGATAGCGAGTCTGCGATGATGTTGATTGCGCTGTTTTTGTTAGCGAGTCTCTCATCTTGGCCCGGGGGGCCAGTCGCATGGCGACTCCAAAGATGGCTCTGGGCTGGGCGTTTTTCCTGGACGATCCGAGGCTCGGTTTGCGAGTCCTCATCCGCAGTACTTGGCCGTGCGAGTCGCGCTATCTAAGGTTGAGGAGGACATGGTGCTGTTTGTGTAGCACTACCATTTGTCTTGGCATGGAAGGCCAGTCGAGCAAAGCGACTTCAATGATGGCTCTCGGTTAGCGTTTTTCGTGGACGACCCGAGGCTCGGTTTGCGAGTCCTCATCTGCATTACTTGGCTGTGCGAGTCGTGCTATCTAAGGTTGAGGAGGACATGGTGCTGTTTGTGTAGCACTACCATTTGTCTTGGCCCGGAAGGCCAGTCGAGCAAGGCAACTCCAATGATGGCTCTCGGTTAGCGTTTTTCATGGACGACCCGAGGCTCGGTTTGCGAGTCCTCGTCCGCACTACTTGGCCATTGCGAGTCGCTCTTTCAAAGGTTGACAAAGGCGAATTAATTTTTCCCGAGGGGAAGAGACGCCCAGTGGTGAGTCCATGCAGCGTGGCAAGCGACCCTCTCTGGCGAGTCGGACGATGAAGGTCCCTTAGTAGTCGCGACGTACGCATTCGACAGCGGACGGGGTCGTACGGCAGACGTATGGTCGCGCTATGGCGAAGTCGACGCGGCGGACACGGGGTTAACGCGGCGGATGGAGGTCGCGCTATGGCGAAATAGACGAGGCGGACGGGGTCGCAATAGGCAAGTCCCCGAGTCTAGCGGGTCCGCGTTTAAGCGTGTCCGCGTTTAGGCGAGGTCCGGAGCATGGCGAGTCCGCGATGGACAAGTCGCCGGGCGTGGCGAGTCCGCGGCAGGCGGATCCATGAGCGTGGCGAGTCCGCGGCGGGAGGATCCACGAGCGTAGCGAGTCCGCGAGAGGCGAAACGCGAGAGGCGAGACGAGTCTCCGATTGACGGATGCGCCATGATGGTCTTAAACCAACTAACCTGTGTATATATACAAGTTTGAAAGTACAAAAATCTTTATATAAATATATTATGATAAAACAATAGTTGAATAGTTATCACCAGATGTTTTTGTATATCTACCTGGTGATCTCCTCATGGCAGTTGTAGGTATGGCATCGAAAAGTAGCCTGAATTTTACCATCCGTCTGCTCTGATTAAATCTTAGAATCGCCGATTGCTCGAGACATGCGTAGCAAATAAATACCCACATATGTGGTGAGTCGGTCCGAATAAGATAATCAATAAGAGAGGGGGCAAGTGATTGCATCTAAAGGAATAAAACAAACCCATCGGCCCTTTGCTGTTTTGCTTGGATGAAGTCTGATTTTTTTCGGACGAGCTGATGCCGTTGTGAGGAGCGGCACTGAGATCGAGATCGAGATCCTTTGTAGACGAAGCTATTCCTTGACGCATGTGTGTAGAGAATGCGAGTGGACCGTACTCAAGTCAGCGGCTGCAATTCCATCGATCCCTTCTCATACTTGCACACACAAAGCGATCGGTAGTATAGATAGGAAAAATAAAATTGAATAAATAGGAGAAGGTTTTGTGAAGAATTATTATTCTATCCTTGTATGGATCACATAGTTTCACAAGCCTCTTGTTTCTCCGATCCAAACTCTCGATCGGTGCCGGCCTGACCGACTGTGCTGCGTGGTCAAATCGATCGCACCAATACGTATACGTAGATATGAATAAAATAATCAACTAGCATGGTGATCGGTGAGAGAAGGGATTCAATTAAAACTTAGCCGTCGTGAAGAACCGGCAGGCCGCGCGTGATCGGATGACCGAGCTTCATCAGGGCAAACTAGTGTTCGACGGCAATTGGTCGGAGCGGATCTGGTCCGCGTCAATAGGGAGGGATCCCGCCCGGATTATCGTCTCCAAGCACTGCTTGCCCCACGGTGGGCGACAACTGTCGTGGTATTGCACGGCAGATGCTACTGGCGGTAGCTTACGTAGAGGGAGCAAGGCGACATAGAAGAATCCAGGAGCGAGATTGGCACACGATGTACCCAGGTTCACGTCCCCTCGGTGGAGGATCGCTACGTCCTGCTATCAATCCAGTATATGATCATAGATTGGTTTACATGGGAGCCGCCGTAGGCGGAGGGAGACTAGATCTAATATGTTGTGGGGGAGCATGCCCCGTGGGGGTGCCCCTGGTGGCTTTATATATGCAGTCAATTAGGGTTTACAAGTATTTGGTGGGCTTTGTATACAAGTCGCCGTCTTGGGCCTACAGTCGGCGCCAATCGCCTGGGTCCATCATGCGCCAGTCGCCGTACTTGGCGAGTCGACCCGCTCTGGGATTGGCGATCCAGCTGGCGACTCCGTTTCATGGGTATACCCCGATTGGTATTCCCCCATCAGTTGATGTAGTGTCAATTAATCCCATGCTTCGCACCTTCGGATCCGCCATGAGCTCTTCGGATCCACCATGAACTCTTTCATCTTCAGCGTCACACGTGCACCGCTTCTATCGGTATCCACACGTGCGGGGAGGAGCTTCGGGCAGAGGATTGCTAGATCCTTACTAGCCCAAAATCGGAGTGGATAAAGTGACAACTAGGTAAGGAACTATACCTTGTCACTCCACTTATATACATCCCTAGTTGGGATCAATGCTTGAGGCCCATCTAGGCCATACCTCAATGTCCACACGGATCTAATCCTTACGGGCTCCTTTCCCTTAAGTGTGCGACCCTATAGGTTCACATACACCTGGACACGACACGAGTCACCACTCTAAGTCGATAGCCGGTAGCAGCCTCTAGCAAGACGTGCCAACTCCTAAGTGTCGTAAAGTCAAAAGACAAACCTTCTCGATGTGAATTTCGTCCAAGTCCCTTTGCCTCACGATATACCTTGTCAAGCTATATGCGAGAAGTCTCCATCCCTTTAATAGCTTAACTCTCTTCTCGTTTCGTGATATACAATTCACTAGACTAACACTTAGTCCGACTCCTCAGTTAATACTTAACTGAGTCACACATGGCCATGCTTCCGAATCATATCACACGAGAGGGCCCAGAAAATATCTCTCCATTATGGAGGGGCAAATCCCATATTGGTAATCCATGTCATTGATAATCCCCAAGTGCAGGGTATCACCGTAGTACCTCTCAATGTGGAAGTAGGGCATCGATCCATAGGAGCAAGAAGGAAAAGCTATCTATTCTCTACAACTAAAGTGTCACAAGTTTTAGTTGATTATGCACTAAACAAGTTTTCAGGAATAATATGGTTGTTTTAATGGTTGGAAGTTTAATGTAACAAAACAAGAATATAAAAGTGTCCCAATCCTCTTTAATGCAAGAGGACAAGAAAAATGTTTTCTTTTATAGGAACAATGGACATGGGTTCATGGGTTCACTTAATCCTCTCTTCTCCATCTATGGTGATTATCATGTTATAGATAGTAAAGGTACATACATGTGGCGCGCCTTCTAGTATATGGGCTCTCATTTTCAGCTCGATGGGCCCCTTGGGATCTAAGTTAGCTCGTTGGATTCATATGGAAATTATCTAACAACTCCCTTTGACCTAGATCCGCTTCAAGTTCCGTATCTTCTAGAAAGTCAAAAACACTAACAAGAATTTTTTCTGTCAGAAAAAGTTAGAACCAAAAGAGACGATATTGTTTAGAAAATACCTGAAATCAATGTAAAACATTGATCTAACATCATATATGTTGAAAATATGTGGTAAATCATGTCAACAAACTACAAAGTTCATGTATGCATTTTACATACATCAACATCCCCAAGCTTAACCTATACTCGTCCTCGATCATAAAGATGATAAAAATAAACATGGAATTTGGAGTTTGTTACTTTTGCTTCTTTCATTATCATGTAAAGTTCATAAATTCAAATCCTTTCAATGAAACATAATATACAAGTGTACTATCAAGTTATATATTTTTCACAATCATAAGCATGTCAAATAATAAGTAATGGTGTGATAAAACAAATGAAAGGTAAAACAAACCTTCAAGCACACTTTGACGAACCTACAGAATAAGAGACTCTCCCTATCATTGGCATTGGTGTTTTATGCCTCTAAATTTATTTTTGGGCTACTTCTTAGTTTAATGCCCTTGAATGGAAGACTAACTTCTTAGTTTCATGTCTTCCCTTGAGATGTTTTGCATATCGTACCGAAAGTAAGCATTGAATACATATGTTAAACCTCCATAAAGAATGCAGAATAAAGTTTTGAGCTATGTAATTCATGTCAACAATACTAATAAGGATGGGATTCCAAGTATCTTTTATTTAAAAGATTCTTAGTTGATTGTTTCATGCACCATACCTATGACCTTGCACTCCTCATGCTACTCAACTTAGGCATGTCATTGTATGCACATGTTTGTCTTTGATACCGCATCATTGAAGTACCTCTTGCCCCTTTGTAGCTATATGCCCCGCATTATGTATTTATTTAGCATAGGAGTTGATATAATTACTTGGTTATGTTCAAGGTGGGAGGGCAGTATATCTAATCTATAAGAACAATAAAAACAAACATATGAATCATATCAACAAGGATCATCATGATGTAAGTTTCCACCATGAGTGTCGCACAGCGCATGGATTTGACTAACGGTTCAGGAGCGTTTTCTCTTAACATGCCTACTCCAGTATGCACACTTTATTTCACATCTATGCAATCCATAGGCAGACCTTTAACATGATTAATTATCAACATTCAACATTGAAAGCTTGTGCCATGACAGCATGGTTTGGCCAACAACAACTAATAAGATGTAAAGCACAAAAAGTTCCATAGTGATATCACCCCAAACCTTACTTTCTTATGAGCTTTAAAATACATGAAAAATGTGTTTTTAAGAATGTTTGGAGGATTAACATACATATTGTACTTGAAAGTAGCTTTTGCCACAAATAGGTGGATATGCCTAGTCTAGTTTATGGGGTTTGGAACAAGTCTTAGCTTGTATTGTGAAGGCTTAGCAAAAAGAGGTATAAGGAGTGTGCCATCTAGTTCATAATACCAAACATTTATTTTCTAACCTTGTTCCTTAAGGTCGAACATAAATATACATTAAAAAAGGATACGAATTAATAGGCATAAATAGATCATACTTCATATAAAGTATTTGAGCTTAAAAACTAGATACAACATGAATTTCAGCCTGTTGCTTTTATCTTCCCTTTTATTTTTATTCCAAGGCATTATTATTCAGTTTTAATATCATCATGGCAAAGTTTATTTTCAGTAGCTTGGTCATAAAAATTCATAATAATAGTGGGGTTAGTCCTTTTAATGCAAAACAAAAAAATAACAAAACATGTGCTCCAAGTTTCTATGATAGTTTTATGTTGCTCAAAAAATAGAGTTTAGAGGTTTGCAAACCGAGAGTTTAATAGGTCCAGTGGGGTGCCTTGGGCATCCCCAAGCTTATGGTTTTCACCATCCTTGGATTGCTTTGGTGTTATGTTCCTCTATTCCCTGTCAAAAAAAACTTCAAAAACTTTTTTCTCCCATCTCTTTCTGAGTGATGACATTAGTGGCACAAAAGCATACCATGACACAGGAGCTATCCCATATCAAAATGACAAGGCAACAGAGAATGATCATCTCAGTGATCTTTTTATTTGCTATTTTCGTAGGTTTTTATTTAGGATGCTTCACAGATTTCTCACTATGGTAATGCTGCAAGTTTCCACCATGATTAGGCATGGCTTAGGCTAGCTGCCCAGGCGTTTCTCTAACACATATACAATACTCCATGGACTTAAAAGCTCCCCTTTTATTTCACATCACCGACATTCGTAAGCAAAAGAGCATGATATCAACTGGATAATATTTACAAGTGTTGAAAGCGTTCCCCATGACAGCATGGTTCTGCTAATTCCCAACTTATAAGTGCAAGCATATACAACATAGATGACACAATGGTTCAAGCTTATTAGGTGCAAAAAGTAAAGTGTGCCATCAAGTTAGTGAGAGATTTAATCACTAATTTTCTCACAACAAGTTTAATTTGGAAGATAGATAAAACATGCATATACTTGGAATGGTGTAACACACCATGCATAGGAATTTATAGTGGACTCCTTGAAATAACTTGGTTTCTTGGGAGTTGGATGCATGAGTAGATATAAATCAGTACAAGTGGAGGCTAGCAAAAGACTGGGAGCGACCAACTAAGAGAGTAATAATGGCCATAATCATGCAAAGCGACAAAACATTATCAATTAAAGCATAAAGTGGTATCACAAGTCAAAAACTAAATGATCATAGAGGATAGGGTTACTATTTCATAGTCTTAACATGGTGTAAGCATGTGCCAAGTCAACCCAAACAAAGCATCAAAGGAGAATACCACAATATTATGCTTTTGTATGCTAAAACAACGCATGATTCTTTCAAGGCACATTAAGCAATATCAATTGTTTGGAACAAGTAATGCTACAACAATAATTACTAAGCATATAGTCAAAGCAACATCTAACATGACATGATAAAGTCTAAGCCACAGTTAAAACAAGCTTCCTTTTGTACCACTATAAGCATGAAACTTTCTACTCTCTTCCAACACCAATCGACTTATTTGAAACAACTCACAAATATAATACTCAATAAATATAAGTGAGCAAGTCTCACAAATCCACAAATAAGACTAAAAAGTTCTAATCTGAAAGCACAAGAAAACTAAAGCTAAACGCAGTGCTAGCAAAGGAGAACACTCACAGAACAATCAGAGTGCAAACTAGAGTGTTCTAAACAATGAAAACAGAGCGTGTCTCTCTCCAAAAGAAGTGTTCTATGATCCAACCAACTTATTGCAGCAAACAAAGCAAAATAAAACTAAAAACAAAGATGCTCCAAGAACAACACAATAGTGCATGAAACAATAAAAATGAAGTGTCTAAAAAGAAGGCCTGAGATTTTTATTGATGAAGAAGGGGATGCCTTGGGCATACCCAAGCTTTGACGCTTGTAACACTTGAATATTTCTTGGGGTGACACGGGGTGGCATACCCAAGCTTGAGATTTTGTCCATTTTTCATCTTATCATATCATTCTTCTCCTACACTTGAAAATTTCCTTCATACAAAACTTCACATAATTATTCATTAGCAACATTAGTGTATTCAGGATAATAAGCCCTTGGGTTTAGTTTCACCACAAATAAAACTTCCATTAAAACACAAGCTACTGTATCAATTCCTTTTAAAAGCTCAAGTGATCAAAGAGAACTAAAAAAGAAACCGATAAGAGGCAAATGCAAATAATGACAGAAATTTGTCAAAACAGACCAGCAGGTAAATACCGATTTTTTCGAAGACCTTATGTTGCTAAAATATAAAATTGTTAAACTAAAAAAAGTTAGATTATAACCTGGGGCACATGATCAGAAAATTACAACTCAATCCGACGTACAGGGATTTTTCGCGAATTTTTACAGTTACAGTGAAGCACAAAAATCTATTTCGGGACAGGAACTTCCCCAAAATCTTACTTCCATCTCATTAGAGGCTATTATTGGCACAAAACCAAACAAAAAGGATAAGAAGAGGTTATTACAGAATTAATAACTTGCAAGACTCAACAAAAGAAAATCCTAATGAAATTTGGGTTATCTCCTAATTAGTACTTTTCTTTAACGCCTTTAAGTTAGGCTTGATAGTTTGACAAGATGCTCACATAAGAAATATGAATTGAAGTAAAAGAGAGCATCAAGAAGCAAATTCAAAAAATATTTAAGTCTAACCCACTTCCTATGCAAAATAATCTTGTAAAGAAACAAGTCATGAAAGCACAAAGCAACAAGCATAGGAAAGCAAAACAAGTGCAACTTCAAGATTTTCAACATAAAGAGGGGAAACTTAATATTGTTGAGATACATAAAACCATGTTTCCCTCTCTCATAATAACTTTCAGTAGAAACAAGAATAAAATTAACAATATAACTATCACATAAAACATTCTTACCATGAGCCACATGCATAAAATAATTATTACTCTCCATATAAGCATAGTCATTCTTATTAATCGTAGTGGGAGCAAATTCAACAAAATAGCTATCATTATTATTCTTATCACCATAATCATCAAATATAGGAGGAATATTGTAATCACAATTAATTTTGTCCTCAATATTAGGTGGACTGAAAATATCATATTCATCATTGCAATCATCATACATTGGAGGTATAGTATCATCATAAGCAATAGAATAGTTATCTTCCAAAGTGTATTCATTTGTAAACATATCATGATTGTAAGGAACATGGATAGTACTAATAGTACAACAATTATTAATATCATCATTTTTAGAATTGGTACCAAAGAGATTTTCAATATCAAAGGTAGTGTGCTTTTCCCAATCATGATCACTACTATAGGTAAAAGGCATAGGAACATCATAGAGTTCAGACTCATCAGCAAAAACTATAATAGGAGCAACATACTTAGGAGGGGAAACCATTTCCTCTCTCCTTTTACTCTACTTATTCTTCTACTCCTCTATAGGAGAGAGAGGCTTGAAAGGAAGCTTCTCCACATACCCTGGTTTATTTTTAGAGACAATAGAAGAAACTTTGGAGGATTCCTCCTTTTCATTAATAAGAACAAAACACATATTAGTCCTGTCATATTTTGGTAAAATATAATCTTTTATAAGATTTTGTATGTAAGTATTTGCGTGGCAATTATCAACACAATAAATATGACAACCATGCAGGACGCTATTCATATCAAAAGCACTCATGTCTACCAAAGAAGTTTTTCTTGATAACTCTTCACGCCCCAAAAATAATGTAAGTTCATCATGTTGATTATAAGTGATCACATTATCACAATACAAACTTGCAGTACTCATTGGATTAGAAAGGTCATTATTATGGCCTGAGCATTGGAAATTGAAATTACCCACTTCATAGCAGAGTTCACAAATAAAAGGATAGAGGGCACAAACTTTTATGCCAAGATCATTTAGAGCCTTATAGCACGTTATAGTTTTTTCATTCCAATGGGTGATACAATATTCTTCTTCGATTTGATTCTTTTCACAAGTTCTATGTATTCCACAAAAATTAACATGCTTATAAGAAATAGTATTTCTGAAGTTTGAGCATGTTTATTGCAATCATTAATAACAATTTCATTTTTCATGCAAGTGTCTTTAAAAGGTTCATGATACATGTCCCATTTTTCTTTAGGAGCATTAATATGAGAAGCAAAAGCTCTACAACAATCAACAAGAATTTGATGATCAAGACCATATTTAGCACTAAGCTCTTGAAAATCAGCACTTTTAGCAAAAGACTTAATGCAATCATACTCATAGTTTATACCTGGCTCTTTACCTTTGTTGGTATCCCAATCTTCGGTATTTCTTTGAATTGTTTCAAGAAGATCCCACTTAGCTTTGACCTCCTTACTTGTGAAGGATCCCTCTAAACAGTTATCTATATAGTCCTTGTAGTGTCCTGAAAGCCTTGCATACAAATTATTAATAATAATATTACTAGGGCGCTCATGAATGAGACATTTAAGCATTAGTGAATTCAATCTCCCCAAATCTTGGGCAATAATTTATCCATCATGAGGGTGAAAATTATAAATATAATTCCTATCTTTATGTATTTCATGAGGAGGATAAAATTTAGAGTAAAAGAGAGATTCAAGTTCCTTCCATTCCAAATGATTATGATCATCTAGTGACTTATACCACTCCCTTGCTTTGTCCCTAAGTGATAAAGAGAATAGCTTCCTCTTAACTTGGTCCATTGAAATACCTACACACTTGAACAACTCGCATAATTCATGTATAAAGAATAAGTGATCAACATGATGGACAGTTCCATCTCCAAAATAGTAGTTATTCATAACATGTTCAACAATTTCCATAGGTATTTTAAAAGGGACACTTTTAGTATGTGTCTTTAAAATATCACAAGCATCATTAGAATTACCACATATGGGAGATAAAGTATCATCAGAGCAAATTTTCTTCCCTAAAGCTGGTGAACTAAAAAGATCTTTTTCATAAAAACTAGCTTCCCCAAGCTTAGACGTTTCCATAGCATTAGTAACAATTGTGTTCAAAAAATTCATACTAATAACATTGCTATTAGCATGCAAAGAAAGTTCCATGGGTTTTTTAATTTTCTCTCCAAACCATTCATGTTCTAACTTAGGAAAGATACTAAAAAGATCTCTAATTTTGTTGTTGTTTTCCATTAAGCCTAACTAGTGAAAATAAAAACAAGAAACAAAAAGATAAGATTACAGAATCTAAAGGAAATAACTTCAAGCACTCACACACCAGCAACAGTACTAGAAGATAGCTTAGTAGCCAGAGGATGTGAGTACCTTTTACCTTACCTCCCCGGCAACGGCGCCAGAAAAGATCTTGACGGGGAGGAAGAGACTAAAGGCCCTATAGTCCCCGGCAACGGCGCCAGAAAAGAGTTTGATGTCTACACACACTTTATTTCTTGTAGATAGTGTTGGGCCTCCAAGTGCAGAGGTTTGTAGAACAGTAGAAAATTTCCCTTAAGTGGATCACCCAAGGTTTATCGAACTTAGGGAGGAAGTGGTCAAAGGTATCCCTCTCAAGCAACTCTGCAATCAAGATACAAGAAGTCTCTTGTGTCCCCAACACACCCAATACACTTGTCAGGTGTATAGGTGCACTAGTTCGGCAAAGTGATAGTGAAATACAAGTGATATGGGTGATTATAAGTGGTAATACCAATCTGAAATAAAGATGGCAGCAAGCAAACATGTAAAAGGACTAATTGTAAACGGTGTTTCAATGCTTAGAAACAAGGCCTAGGGATCATACTTTCACTAGTGGACACTCTCATATAAATATCTTCTCTTCATTATGCTACTCTGAACTACTCTCCGGTTGGATAACCCCAATCCATGGTAGGGCTACAAAAGCTCTCCTTAAAGTTTTCATTCCCCATATAGGTAACCCCAACCCTGTCACTTTGAGCACTAGATGGTTCCAACAAACACCTCAATTTCATAGAGACAACCAACTCAAAATATACTCATGATAAGTATTTTTGTAATCTTTAGCCTAAGTGCCACACGATGTGCACACTGTCAACTTCACACACGTGGGGATAGCCGAAGATTACAATTAAAACACTTGAGTATCAGAGTAGATCTACTTGATTACAAAGCTCATGACCACAATAAGATCACGCATAGAGAGAGAGAGAGATATGAACACATAGCTACTGGTAGAGCCCTTAGCCTCGAGGAAGAACTACTCCCTCCTCATCATGGGAATCATCAACGGCGATGGAGATGGTGGTGGAGATCGATGGAGATGGCTCCGGGGGCAATTCCCCGTCCCGGCAGGGTGCCAGAACAGATACTTTTGTCCCCCGAATCTCCTCTTCGGTGGCGGCGGTGCTGCGGAACTTTTCGTGGTTGGATGTCGATTCCTCTAGGGTTTTTGCATCGGAGGATTTTTATAGGCGAAAGGGCAAGGTCGGTGGGCTCTTTAGAGGCCCACACCACCTGGTGGCGCACCCTAGGGTGGGCCCATGCCACCCTATGGTGTGGCCACCTTGAGGCTCCCCTCCGGCTGCCCTCCGGACTCCATGTCGTGTCTAGTAAAATATTGACTTTGGCTTTTGTCCCGTCCAATTCCGAGAATATTTCTTTACTAGATTTTCTGAAATCAAAAACAGCAGAAAACAGACAACTGGCACTACGGCATCTTATCAATAGAGTTAGTTCTATAAAATGTATGAAAATACCTCAAAGTGTAGACAAAACATAAGAAATTCGATACAAAACAAGCATGGAGCATCAAAAATTATAGATACGTTTATGGTATCACACACAACCAAAAACCTTTTAAACACTCTTTACTTGAGATCAAAGGCAACTACGAGTATCCTTTAGTAGATAGTAATGAGGGTGTTCGAGATATGCCCTACAGGCAATAATAAAAGTGGTTATTATTATATATTTGTGTTTATGGTAAATGTTTACATTCATGCTATAATAGTATTAACCGGAAACATTAATACTTGTGTGATTTGTAAACTAAATTAGAGTCCCTCGTAAAGCGTCTTTGTAATACTAGCTTGTTGGTTGATAGATGATCATGGTTTCCTAATCATGAACATTGAGATGTTATTAACAACAAGATCATATCATTAGGAGAATGGTGTGATGGACGTACTCCTATAGATAAGTGTAGCATAAAGATCAAGTCATTTCAATAGTTTGTTTGCTATAAGCTTTCTGATACATAGTAACCTAATTCCTTCGAACATGAGATCATGCTAATCACCATCACTGGAGGATGCTTTGATGACATCAAACACCACACCGTAATTGGGTGGCTATAAAGGTGGCATTAAGTATTCGGAAAGTATGTGTTGAGGCACATGGATCAAGAGTGGGATTTATCCATCCATATGACAGATAGATATACTCTGGGCCCTCTCGGTGAAATGTCATCCAATTATCTTGCAAGCATGTCCCTGTCTCACAAGGGATCACATATCACGGGAACGAGAAAAGAGTACTTATCGTTAAAGAGCTTGAACTAGGTATGCAGAGATACCGACGATCAGACCTTGTATAAGTAAACTATCACGAGACAAAGGGAAATTGGTATCGTATGTAAGTGGTTCATTCGATCGCAAAAGTAATCGTAGAAATATGTGGGAGCCATATGGATTTCCAGATTCCTCTATTGGTTATTGATCTGAGAAGAGTCTCGGTCATGTCTGCATAATTCACGAACCGTAGGGAGACACACTTAAGGATTCGATGTTGTTTAGTAGATATGGAATGTAAGTAGGGAGACCGAATGTTGTTCGGAGTCTCGGATGGGATCCGGGTTATCACGAGGAGATCCGAAATGGTCCATAGTATAAGATTCATATAAGGAAAGTCCAATTTCGGAGTTCGGGAATGATTCCGCTGTTTTCACCGGAATGATCTAGAAGGGTCTAGAAGGTTCACCGAATCGGAAGGGAAAGGTTACATGAATGTGTCATGAATGTATGGAATAATTGAATCATGTCCTAGGTCACTTGGTTGGGCATTTGTTAGAAATAAATTAAAGCTCCAAATTGAAAGTCAAAAGGCAAGTTTGAAAAGTCAAACTGGGACAATGTATCCTGGTGGAGGAAGGAAAGAATCATTATTTCCCTCTACCAGCCCCTCCCCACATAGTCGTCGCGCCGCCGCCGCCCCCCAGCGCCGCCATCCGCCGCTGATACGTCCAAAACGTATCTACTTTCTCGAACATTTCTGCTATTGTTTCTCCTCTAAACTTGTGTGATTTGGATACAACTAACACGGACTGACGTTGTTTTCAGCATAATGACCTTGGTGTCTAGTTTTTGTGCAGAAAATCAACTATCAGGAAAAATCCCGGAAAATATGCCAAAAATCCTATTTCACCAGGAGACTCACGTAGCCAAAGTACGAGACGGAGGGGAGGCCTGAGGGGCCCACACCCCTTGCCATGCGGGTGGTCCTAGCCCGCGCCTGGAGGGGGGTGGCTGCCCCAGGCACCCCCTCGGCCTCCCTCTTCGCCTATAAGATGCCTCTTGACCTAAAAACCAAGGGGGGGTCGGTGTTTTTCAAAAAGAGTTCCATTGTGCCGCCACCGCCAAAAACCACGATTCAGAACCAGAAACTCCGTTCTAGCACCCTGTCGGGACAGGGAATTTGAAGAGGATCATCTCCATCGTCATCACCAACGCCTCTCCATCAACCATCCATGTCCTCATCCATGAGTGAGTAATCCCCCGCTATAGGCTATGGGGATGGTAGGGATTGGATGAGTTCTATCATGTAATCAAATAAGATTGTTAGGGCATGGTGCCTAGTATCTCTATTAGTGCTATTTGACTTTGTTGCAATTTGTTGTGCTTAATGCTTGTCACTAGGGCCCGAGTGCCATGATCTCAGATCTGAACTTATTATTGAATCATTATGATAGTATTTTTTGTGATCTTATCTGCAAGTTGTGTACACATATCATTGTCCGGATCCAAAGGCCCCGAAGTGACAGAAATTAGGATAACCTGAGGGGATGGTTTGATGTGAGGATCACATGTGTTCATGGAGTGTTAATGCTTTTTTTGGTGCTCTATTAAAAGGAGCACCTTAATTGCCAGTAGTTCCCTTGAGGCCCCGTTGCAACGGGCTGGCAGGACAAAAGATATTGTGCAAGTTTTCATTTAGAGCACGCATGACTATATATGGAGCACATGCCTATGATTGTTTAGTACCTGGATGCTTATTCTTATTTATGTGCAATTGCCCTAGATCTTGAAGTTACATGTTTAGACTCGTCCATGCAACGCCCGTCCATCCATCCCTATGCCTACCATGCTCATATCCTACTATCTGCTACTACTGTTACTATTGCTCTTGTTTTGCTGCTTCTCCTGCTTTGCTATTGCTACTACAAACTGTTTCTACTGATAAACTTCAGTGAGCAAGAACTATTTACAGGTGAAGCTAAATTGACAACTCAGTTGTTAAGGATTGCAAGTATTCTTTGGCTCCCCTTGTGTCGAATCAATAAATTGGGTAATACTACCCTCGAAGACTGTTGTGGTCCCCTCTACTTGTGGGTCATCAGCCGCCGCCCAGCGTCGTCGCCGCGCCACCACCGGTTCGTCGCTGCCGCCCCAGCTGCCACCTACTCCACCTCCTCCTCTCCGGCCCTCTAATCCCTAGATCGCCAGAAACCCTAATTCTCCACCATAACCTGCTCCGGCTTAGGCGAAGCCCTGCAGGATCTTCCCTCTACTTCCAATACCACGCCGTCGTGCTGCCGGAATCGCGAGAGGAGAACTACAACCTCCGTTGCATGCTGGAACAAGGGAGAGGAAGGTCTTCATCGAGTACCGAACGTGTGACCGACTGCGGAAGCGCTGCCGGAACGCAGCGCCGGAAGGATTGTCTACGCGATCTTGAGATCGACAAGTGTATGACTACATCACCCACGAGAATCTGCTCTCGTTAACCGCTTTGGAATCTTCGAGGGTGAGTACTCTAATCGACTCGTTGCTACAATCTAGTAGATAGATCTTGGCTTGTTTGTGTTCATGCGGTAGATTTTTTTTGTTTTCCATGCTACGAACCCCTATAGTGGTATCAGAGCCGTGTCTATATGTAGATCTGTTGCACGAGTAGAACACAATGGTCATTGTGGGCGTTGATGCTTTTGTTGTCGATTGCTTCTTGTGTACTTTTCATCTTGCGTGATGGTGGGATGAAGCGGCCCGGGCTAACCTTACATGACATCGTTCATGAGACTTGCTCCACGCTTGACATGCAACTTGTATTGCATAAGTGGCTTTGTGGGTGCCTGTTTCTCCCAACATAGTGAAGATTCAATTTACAACGGGTGATTAACAATACTAGTATCAACGTTGTGGTTCTTGTTCGTAAGTTAGAACGACACTTATTGAAAACCCCAAACCACGTAAAACATGCAAAGAAAATTAGAGGCGTCTAACTTTGTTTTGCAGGGGTGTGCCGTGATGTGATATGGCTATGATTGTGATTATATATGATACATGCAATGTTCCTTATTGTAAGTCGGCAATCGGCAGGAGCCTTATGGTTGTCTTTTAATTTCGTTAAGACATGCGTGTCTATTATTTAAAGTAGTTGTAATAGTTGATGCTGGTGGACGACGACCATGGAGCGGTGCCATTAACCTTGACGCCACGCCGGTGATGATGGAGATCATGTTCGTGCTTGAAGATGGAGATCGGAAGCACAAGAAGAAAGGCCATATCATATCACATATTTTGAATTGCATGTGATGTTAATCCTTTTATGCATCTTGTATTGCTTAGTTCACGACGGTAGCATTATAAGATGATCCCTCTCACAAAATATCAAGTTATAAAGTGTTCATCCTTAGTAGGCATTGTTGCCAAAGCTCGTTGTTTCAAAGCACCACGTGATGATCGGGTGTGTTAGATTCTGCGAGTGTATACAATGGGAGCAAGCCAGATTTTCTCATGCGGAAGCTAAGGTTTGATCTTGACGAGCCTAGCATATACAGACATGGTCTCGGAACACGGATCACCAAAAGGTAAAGCATGAATCATATAGTAGATATGATGAACATGTTGATTGTTTGCCTTTGAAGCTACATCATCTCTCGTGATGATCGGTTTTGATGTGGTGGATTTGGTTTGTGTGATCACTAAAACAATGTGAGGGATATTGTTTTGAGTGGGAGTTCACCTAGATTAATTCAACTATTAATTAGAACTCAATTTGTCATAAACTTAGTCTAAACTATTGCAAATATGTTGTAGATCAATGGCGGCCCCTACCATCAATTTTAATGCGTTCCTAGAGAAAGAAAAGTTGAAAAAACAATGGAAGCAACTTCGTGGATTGGTTCCGCAACTTGAGGATTGTCCTTAATGCTGGTAATTTGACCTATGTCTTTGGATGCACCGGTGATGCTACCGATGAGGTGAAGCATGTTTTCCTCGCTCGGAAGAATCAGTACTCCATAGTTCAGTGTGCTATGTTGTATGGTTTGGAATCGGAGCTTCGGAAAAAGTTTGAGAACTTTGACCCACATGATATTTTCTGTGAACTCAAAATGATATTTGAGGCTCACGCGACAGTTGAGAGTTATGAGGCTTCTAAAAAGTTCTTTAACTGCAAGATGGAAGAGGGCAGCTCCGTTAGTGAGCATGTGCTTAAGATGTCTGGGCATGCAAGTAAGCTCCAAAGCTTGGGTATAGTGATTCCTAATGCTTTGGGGATTCACCGTGTCCTCCAATCACTACCACCAAGTTACAAGAACTTTGTGATGAACTACAATATGCAAAACATGGACAAGTCGTTGCCTGAACTCTTCTCCATGTTAAAATCCGTGGAAGTAGAGATCAAGAAAGAGAACCAAGTGTCAATGGTCAATAATACCACTAAATTCAAGAAGCAAGGCAAGTCTAAGAAAAAGGGAAACTTCAAGAAGGGCGGTAAGAAAGTTACCGCGCCGGCGAAGAAGACCAAGGCTGGTCCTAAGCCTCATACTGAGTGCTTTTACTGCAAGGGAGACGGTCACTGGAAGCGGAATTGCCCGAAGTACTTGGCGGATTTGAATAACGGCAACATCAACAAGAAAGGTATATCTGATACACATGTTATTGATGTGTATCTCACAAGTAGTCGTAGTAGTGCCTGGATATTTGATACTGGTTCGGTTGCTCATATTTGTAACTCGAAACAGGTGCTGCAGAATAGACGGAAACTAGCAAATAACAAGGTGACGATGCGCGTTGGAAATGGATCAAAGGTTGATGTGATCGCGGTCGGCACGCTACCTCTTCATCTACCATCGGGATTAGTTTTATACTTAAATAATTGTTATTTGGTCCCTGCATTGAGCATGAACATTATATCCGGATCATGTTTATTATGAGACAGTTACTTGTTTAAGTCCAAGAATAATAGTTGTTCGATTTATATGAGTAATATGTTTTATGCACATGCACATTTGATAGATGGCCTATTCTTGTTGAATCTCGATTGTAGTAATACACATATTAATAACATTGAAGCTAAATGTTTGAAATTGAGCGATAAGTCAACCTATATGTGGCACTATCGTCTTGGTCATATTGGAGTGAAGCGTATGAATAAACTCCATTTCGATGGACTTCTTGAATCACTTGATTTCGAATCACTTGAAAGATGCGAAGCATGTCTGATGGGTAAAATGACTAAGACTCTATTTTTCTGGTATGATGGAGCGAGCTACGGACTTATTGGAAATCATACATACCGATGTGTGTGGACCAGTGAGTGTAGCATCGCGCGGTGGTTATCGTTATGTTCTTACTTTCACAGATGACTTGAGTAGATATGGGTATATCTATTTCATGAAACATAAGTCCAAAACTTTCGAGAAGTTTAAGAAATTTCAAAGTGAAGTAGAGAATCAACATAACAAGAAGATTAAGTTTCTATAATCTGATGTGGAGGTGAATATCTAAGTTACGAGTTTGGCGAGCATTTAAAGAAATGCGGAATACTTTCACAATTGACACCGCCGGGAACACCACAACATAATGGTGTGTCCGAACATCGTAATCTAACTCTCTTAGATATGGTTCGTTCTATGATGTCACTTACACGTTTACCGCTACCATTTTGGGGTTATGCACTAGAAACAGCCGCATTCACTTTAAATAGGGCACCATCTAAATCTGTTGAAACGACACCATATGAATTATGGTTTGGGAAGAAACCTAAATTGTCGTTCCGTAAAGTTTGGGGTTGCGAAGATTATGTAAAGAAGTTACAGCCCGACAAGCTTGAACCCAAAGCGGAAAATGTGTCTTCATAGGATACCCGAAGGAAACTATTTGGTATACCTTCTATCATAGATATGAGGGCAAAATCTTCGTTGCCAAGAATGGATCCTTTCTAGAGAAGGAATTTCTCTCGAAAGAAGTGACTGGAAGGAAAGTAGAACTCGACGAGGTTGTTGAACCTTCTCTTGGATTTGAGAGTAGCGCAACACCGGAAGAAGGTCCTGTGGCGCCTGCACCAATATGAGAGGAAGCTAATGACGTTGATCATGAAACTTCTGTTGAAGTTACTATAGAACCTCGCAGGTCAACGAGAACTCGTACCACTCCTGATTGGTATGATCCCGTTATGAGTGTCATGTTGGTGGACAACACCGACGACCCTGCGACATCTGAGGAAGCGATTATGAGCCCAAATTCCAATAAATGGCAAGAAGCCATGAAATCCCGAGATTGGATCCATGTACGAAAACCAAGTATGGACTTTGGTGGACTTACTGGATGGCTGGAAGGCTATCGAGAACAAGTGGATTTTTAAGAAGAAAATGGATGTTGATGGTAATGTTACTGTCTATAAAGCTCGACTTGTCGCAAAAGGGTTTCGACAAATTCAAGGAGTTGACTAGAATGATACTTTCTCACCAGTAGCGAAGCTAAAGTCTGTGAGGATTTTGTTAGCAATCGCTGCATATTATGATTATGAGACATGCAGATGGATGTCAAAAGGGCGTTACTCAATGGAGACATTGATGAAGAGTTATATATGGTACAACCCAAAGGTTTTGTCGATCCTAAAGATGCTAACAAGGTATGCAAACTTCAACTGTCCATTTATGTATTGAAGCAAGCATCCCGAAGTTGGAATCAACATTTTGATAAGGTAATCAAAATTTTTGGTTTTATACAAACTTATGGAGAAGCTTGTATTTACAAGAAAGTGAGTGGGAGCTCTGTAGCATTCCTAGTACTATATGTGGACGACATATTGTTGATTGGGAATGATGTAGACCTTAATAGTGTCAAGGATTATTTGAATAATAGTTTTTCAATGAAAGATCTTGGCGAAGCAGCTTACATATTAGGCATAAAGAATTATAGAGATAGACCGAGACGCCTAATATCATTGTCACAGAGTACATATTTGGACAAAGTTATAAAGAGGTTTGGAATGGAAGATAGCGAGAAAGGGTTCTTGCCCATGTTGCCCATACAATCTTGCGTAAATCTCAGAGTCCTGCTACGGAAGAAGAGAGAGAAAGGATGAGTAAGACTCCCTACGCCTCAGCCATAGGATCTATCATGTATGACATGCTATGTACTAGACCCGATATTGCATATGTTGTTAGTTTGACTAGCATATATCAAAGTGATCGAGGAGTGGATCATTGGACAGCGGTTAAAGACATCCTTAAGTGCTTGAGAAGAACTAAGGATATGGTTCTTTCTTATGGAGGTGATGAACAATTCTTTGTTAATGGTTACACCTATGCTAGTTAGAACACCGATCCGGATGATTCTAAATCTCAATGCGGATACGTATTTACTTTTAATGGTGCAGCAGTAAGCTGGAGGAGTGCAAAGCAAAGCATTGTGGCGATATCTTCAACTGAATCGGAATACACAGCTGCTTCGGAGGCTTCACAAGAGGCGATATGGATGAAGGAGTTCATTATAGAGCTCGGTGTGGTTCCCAGTGCGCTAGACCCAGTGTCTATCTACTGTGATAACATGGGCGCCAAAGCCAATGCGCAAGAACCAAGGTCACACAAGAAGCTGAAGCATATCAAGCTGCATTTTCACGCTATTCGAGAGCATGTCCAAGATGGTGACATAAAGATTTGCAAAGTACACACAGATCTGAATGTGGCGGATCCATTGACTAAACCTCTCCCGAGGGCAAAACATGACCAGCACCAAACCGCCATGGGAGTTTGGTATATTACCATGTAATCTAGATTAGTTGACTCTAGTGCAAGTGGGAGACTATTGGAGTATGCCCTAGAGGCAATAATAAAAGTGGTTATTATTATATCTTTGTGTTTATGATAAATGTTTACATTCATACTATAATACTATTAACCGAAAACATTAATACTTGTGTGATTTGTAAACTAAATTAGAGTCCCTCATAAAGCCTCTTTGTAATACTAGCTTGTTGGTTGATAGATGATCATGGTTTACCGACCATGAACATTGAGATGTTATTAACAACAAGATCATATCATTAGGAGAATGGTGTGATGGACATACTCCTATAGATAAGCGTAGCATAAAGATCAAGTCATTTCAATAGTTCGTTTGCTATAAGCTTTTTGATACATAGTAACCTAATTCCTTCGACCATGAGATCATGCTAATCACCATCACTGGAAGGATGCTTTGATGACATCAAACACCACACCGTAACTAGGTGGATATAAAGGTGGCATTGAGTATTCAGAAAGTATGTGTTGAGGCACATGGATCAAGAGTGGGATTTGTCCATCCATATGACAGATAGATATACTCTGGGCCCTCTCAGTGGAATGTCATCCAATTAGCTTGCAAGCATGCGACTGGCTCACAAGGGACCACGTATCATGGGAACGATAAAAGAGTACTTATCGGTAACGAGGTTGAACTAGGTATGCAGAGATACCGACGATCAGACCTCGGATAAGTAAACTATTGCGAGACAAATGGAAATTGGTATCGTATGTAAGTGGTTCATTCAATCGCAAAAGTAATCATAGAAATATGTGGGAGCCATATGAATTTCCATATTCCTCTATTGGTTATTGATCGGAGAAGAGTCTCGGTCATGTCTACATAATTCACGAACCGTAGGGAGACACACTTAAGGATTCGATGTTGTTTAGTAGAAATGGAATGTAAGTAGGGAGCCCGAATGTTGTTCGGAGTCTCGTATGGGATCCGGGATATCACGAGGAGATCCGGAATGGTCCGGATAATAAGATTCATATAAGGAAAGTCTAATTCCGAAGTTTGGGAATGATTCCGGTGTTTTCACCAAAATGATCTAGAAGGGTCTAGAAGGTTCACCAGACTGGAAGGGGAAGGGTACATCAATGTGTCATGAATGTATGTAATGATTGAATCATGTCCTAGGTCACTTGGTTGGGCATTTGTTAGAAAGAAATTAAAGCTCCAAATTGAAAGTCAAAATGCAAGTTTGAAAAGTCAAACTGGGACAATGTATCTGTAACACCCTCAGAATCGGACCTATGCAAGTTTGGGCAAAATTCACCAAACCCGCATAGAAACGATTCAAAGGTGCCCACCAGGCACTTTCGTGCGGGTGGAAAACGAAGTAATAACATTACACAACAGTCCTCGATGGGACCCACAGAACAGATATATATATAACAGCGACTCAAAGAGTCAAGAATACAGATATAATATACAAAGATCCAAATCACCTTGAGAATGATAGAGCGTCCGACTACGGACAAGAAGCAAATGGGGCTAAGAGCCCTGAATAATAACCAATGGCGTCCATAACCTGCCCGTGCCAAAGGAAGGGTAACCACGCTAACGTCGATCTCAAAACCCTTAAACAAAAGGGGTGCCGACAAAGGGCAAAGGAAAAAGAAGGCGTCAAGATCGAGGCCAAGACACGGAGGATAGAATTGGCGGTCCTCGCCTACATAGGTATGGTGGATCAAGCGGCAAAGATGCACTAAACAACCTATAGAGACTCGATACAATCAAGGCAATCGAGAGAGGGTAAGGATGACCTATCCGGATCCAACCCGAAGCTAACACCAAACAAACCCATCCTGGTGTTTCCCCCTCGAGACCAAACGAGGAAGTCAACCGAGGAACTCACGCGGTTGGCAGTTTTATTTGTTCAGTTATCGTTGCAGCAATTACTAGTCAGGTATAGATGATCGTCCTGATAAAATAAGCAGTGGGCCCTTTTAGTTAACCATTCCGTTATAGTTGCAACAGTTACTAATCAGATACAGATAGCATGAGATAAACCCAAAACCCAAAGCTTGTTGGTACTTTTATTCACCAATTCGTTGTAGTTGCAATACTTACTAGTCGATACATTTGTCGCATGGCGACAACCAAACAAGCAATTGTGGGCGTTAATTAGCCATTCCATTATAGTGAAGCTGATTACTAGTCATTATAAGTCAAATTTAGAGCAGTAAACTTTAGTTATGCTTGTCTATGATCGAGATCTCGTGCTCCAAGTCGTCCATATCCGCGGACACGGCTTTCGTAAAGTTTTACCCGCCGGGTGCACCAATAGCAACACACGCCGATCAACCTCGGAAAACCAAATCAAAACCCAACGAGGCTTTCACGATGAACAATCACAGGATTCAGAAATATTTAGGGGCCACCCTTAAGTAGAACCCATAGAGTAAGCAAGCTCGAGACGGCCTCAAGGTTTGGCGGGCCGTGAATGACTGGGAACCCCAAACGGGCTTGTCGACCTTGAAATCGTGGTCCGATCCTAAGCGAGACAAAGGTACCTCGCACAATCGTAAATAAAGCGGTAAAGCATGGCATAAGTACAGGATCGTAAATAAAACCTCAAACTAGTTTGTGGCCCCAAGAAATAAGAATGAATCAAGCTCTGGCTCAGGGGGGGTCTCATATACCTCCCGGATGTGGATAGCGCGCAAAAATCAAGGAACAGGTATCAAGTACTCGGGGTCTTACGGGACACAAGTGGGCGTTCGGAAACCAAATATTATCTATCACCCACCGATGCCTCTGCTTATTCAATTTTAGTTGTTAAACGGAATTAAAGTGACAATAAGTAAAACTAGAATCATCTCCAACATCAACATGCGGCAATACATCAACAACTGTGGCATTGACAACACGCGACAACACTCGAGCAAGCGACTACGACACGCAAGTCCAACTAGCTACCAAACAACAGGTAATAGGATGTGTCCAAGGCAATATACGGTTGCAGGGGATATCAAAGGGTACGAAAACTAGAGCATCGCAACACAGATAGCAATAGATCAACAGGAGGGAATAAAGACTATAAAATTAAGATAGGTAGAAAGGGGGAGATGCTCGCCTGAAAACATTGTCGAAAGGTTCATCCGAAGATCGGGGCGAAGCTCACATCAACTCAACGGTCCAATCCGCGAAGAAGCAAAACACTAGAAGAAACACCGGATGCGCTATTTAATAAAACGACAGAAGATCGGCATGATGCATGTATGATGGATGACATGGCAAAGGTGCGATGCAATTAGGTCATATTAAGCGGGAAGGGGTCCGCAATTAATTAGGTGGTTCAAGTTGTTTAGATCCCCGCAATTTAAATGTTGTATAACAAGGCAAGGTAAGATACCGGTTCGCTACACAAGTTTAAATGAGGCCGATATAAGGCTAGATTTGCCCGCATATGGGCCCCATATTTAATTATTAGGTGAACCGGCATAAGGCCCCAAACCACAGATATGCATGCGAGATGAATGGCAATTCAATATGCAACAAGTTGTTATTATGTTGTAAAATAGGGTTCGAGGAAAAGGGGTCACACATCAGAGGGGGCTCGACGATCTTGGGGTTCCGGGGTTCGGGGTCGGTCTCAGGGTTCGACGGATCTGGGGTCCAGGGTTCGACGGGATCGACGAGGTTCGACGGAAACGTTCTCGGGTAGCGGGGTAGGTCTTGTCGCTTCGGGGTCTCGATGTCCGGGGGCAGAACTTGGCGTTCGGCGAGATGATCTTGTCGCATCCGCGATCGTCGGGTCAGGTAGTCGGTCTTGTTGCTCCACGGCGGAGGGCTTGGCGTCCCGGTCCTCGACGATCTTGGGTCGGGGGAGAAGCACTTGCCGCACCGGGGTTCGCGTCCATGTGACGATCTTGTCGTACCGTGAAGTAGAGCTTGCACCGATTCGTCGACCTTGTTGTTCCCCGTTGACGATCTTGGGGTCCAAAAACAGAGGACGCGGTCTTCGGATCCGGACTTCGCCCCGGAACGGGTCTTCAGGATCTCGACGTCCGGGGTCTTCCGGGGGTTCCGTGTCGGAGGTCTCGGGGTCCGCCGTCGGTTCGGGTTCGGTTTGGGGATCGGTCTCCGGATCCCGAGAAGTAGATCTTGAGGCCCGAGGGTCATGTTGTCCGTGACGGTCTTGCGGTGCCATCTTGTTTTGCGGTGTCGGATCGGGTTCCGCCGTGGAGTACCACCATGGCATCTTGTCGAACACCTTCTCGGCGATGAAACGGGTAGTTGTCCCGCAGAGAGCGGCGCTGGGCGTGATGGCGAGCTTGGGAGGGGTCCGGCGGAGGTCAGGCGCGACAGACGGAGAGGAGGATGGCGGCGGCGTTAAAGGCGGCAGCGGCAAGCAGGGTTGGCGGGCTCGACGCAATGAGGGAGGGCTGGCCAGTCACGGGCTCGCAGGGCTCGCAGGGGCTCGCTCGCAGGGCGGCAGCGCGGACTCGTGAGAGGTCCCTGGCGGGCGGAGGAGCTGGCCGTGGCGCGCGCGGCGAAGTAGCACGGGTGCGCGGACGGAGGCGAGCCGGATGCGCAGGCGGAGGCACGGACGGGCGGCGCGAGCTCGACGCCGAGGAGGGGCCAGGGAGGCTTGTATGTGGCCAGTGGCGAAGGCAGCAGGCGGCGGCGGGGTGTGAGGCGAGCTCGAGGGAGGCGGTCCGGCGAGGAGGTGGGCGTCTGGCGCGGACGAGGGGCTCGCCGGCGTCCGACGGGACCACCGAGGCGAGGCGCCATGACTGGGAGGGTTCCCATGAGGCGGGCGCTCGTGGTAGGGACGCTGGGCGAGAGGAGGGTGAGCAGCCAAGGCGAAGCGGTTGAGTGGAAAACAGAAGAGGGGCGGCGTGGGTAGCGGGCCGTGTGGTGGGACCAAGGTGGGGCCAGGGGCGCGGGATGGTCGGCTGGGCAGGTGGCGTGCGTGTAGTGTACTGTGTGCGTGTGTAGTGCGTTGAGTGCGGGCAGTGGCGTGGGTGGGGTGTGGGTTTGAGAGGGAGAGAGAGGGAAGGGTGAGAGGGGGTTGGTGATGTGGCACTGATTGATTGGGTGAGGGAGAGGGGGAGCTGAGGTGGCGATGTCTGATAGGAGGGGGTGAGGTGGCTAGAGAGAGGGGGTAGATTTTTAGGTGGGTTTAGGATTAGATGGGGTAGGCAGGTTGGACCGTTAAGAAAATCTGGGGCGGTCGTTCGGGTCGGGTTGGCCCGTTCGACTGCCCCTACTAAAATAAATAAATCTTTTATTTAATTTAATTGGGCCGTTTGCAACCCGACAGCCACAAAACAAAATAATCCGGAGACCCGGGGTTTTGGCGTTTGAATAAGATGGGCGTTTAGGAAACAAAGACGGGTTTTGCAAACATAGTTTTATGCAAACAATGCATGATGATGACGATGCAATGCACAAATTCAACGCGATTTTCTAGTAGTGGTTTTGCGGGATGCCACAATTCGACACCACTAACAAGGGATCTCGCCCTCGAGATCCGCCTCATGGTACCGGAAGGAAGGTCGGCAAACTGCGTCTTCGCGCTTCGTGTAGATCCTCGCGACACCACCAACAAGGGGTCGTTGTCCGTGATCGTCGGGAGAACACTCCGGGGACAAAAGTTCGAAGGTAGAGGTATCAACAAATAAAGCCACCTCTAACTTTCGGAAAGGGGAACCGATGCATTCTTGTCCACTGCAATGTACAAAAGCGAATAGAAGGGGTAGTCGGCATGGGGGCCAATCCATCACGCACCCAAACTATTACTCCGCACAATCAGTAGAAGAGCGTGCAACCATTCTCGGAATTAGACTGAAGATCTCGACAAGCGAGGTTCGGAACAACGGAGTGATGCAGACTTTGCATCGGATCTGGCGTAGATGATGTCGTCGCGTCGGAAAACACCGGAAGGCACAAACAAGGAACAAAGGATGGTAACACCGCAGACGGATTCATCACGCAGCTTGAACACCGGATGGTAGAACACCGTTATCAGAGGAGGAAGCGAAACCCTGAAGGTACGACGGAAACCCAACCACGAGAAGTCCTGGACTCGAAGAAAAGATAAGAGGTGGATTCAAAACGCGTAGAGGTAAGAGGAAAGCAGCAGAGGGGTAAGGAGTAAAATCAGACCTAATCAGAACTATCCAACCGATTTTCAAAAATAGTTTTGACACTCTACTTCGGCCGTTAGCTAGGTTATCCTACAGGCTGGACTTGTGGGGTATCGCAATCAACCGCGAGCTCGATACCACTCAGACACCCTCGAGTCGGACCTATGCAAGTTTGGGCAAAATTCACCAAACCCGCATAGAAACGATTCAAAGGTGCTCACCAGCACTTTCGTCGGTGGAAAAGCAGTAATAACATTACACAGGTCCTCGATGGGACCCACAGAGCAGATATATATATGACTCAAAGAGTCAAGAATACGAGATATAATATACAAAGATCCAAATCACCTTGAGAATGATAGAGTCCGACCACGGACAAGAAGCAAATGGGGCTAAGAGCCTCAAGAATAACCAATGGCGTCCATAACCCTGCCGTGCCAAGCGGGAAGGTAACCCGCTAACGACGCCGATCTCAAACCTGCTTAAACAAAAGGGTGGTGACAAAGGGCAAAGAAAAAGAGGGAAAGATCGAGGCGATTACGCGAGGCTAGAATTGCGGTCCTCGCCACATAGGTATGGTGGATCAAGCGGCAAAGATGCACTAAACAACCTATAGAGACTCGATACAACCGCGGCAATCGAGAGGGTAAGGATGACCTATCCGGATCCAACTGAAGCTAACACCAAACAAACCCATCCTGGTGTTTCCTCGAGACCAAACGAGGAAGTCAACCGAGGAACTCACGCGGTTGGCGCTTTATTTGTTCGATTATCGTTGCAGCAATTACTAGTCGTATAGATGATCGTCGATAAAATAAGCGATGGGCCCTTTTAGTTAACCATTCCGTTATAGTTGCAACATTACTAATCGACATGAGATAGCATGAGATAAACCCAAAACCCAAAGCTTGTTGGTACTTTTATTCACCAATTCGTTGTAGTTGCAATACTTACTAGTCGATACATTTGTCGCATGGCGACAACCAAACAAGCAATTGTGGGCAGTATTAATTAGCCATTCCATTATAGTGAAGCTGATTACTAGTCATTATAAGTCAAATTTAGAGCAAGAACTTTAGTTATGCTTGTCTATGATCGAGATATGCTCCAAGTCGTCCATATCCGCGGACACGGCTTTCAGAAAGTTTTACCCGGCCGGGGTGCACCAATAGCAACACACGCTCGATCAACCTCGGAAAAACCAAATCAAAACCCAACGAGGCTTTCACGACTGAACAATCACAGGATTCAGAAATATTTCAGGGGGCCACCCCTTAAGTAGAACCCGCAACGGAGTAAGCAAGCTCCGAGACGGCCTCAAGGTTTGGCGGGGCCGTGTGACGATCGGGAACCCCAAACAGGCTTGTCGACACGCGAAATCGTGGTCCGATCCTAACAAGACAAAGGTGCGACCTCGCACAATCGTAAATAAAGCGGTAAAGCATGGCATAAGTACAGGATCGTAAATAAAACCTCAAACTAGTTTGTGGCCCCAAGAAATAAGAATGAATCAAGCTCGCCTGGGGGGTCTCATATACCTCCGGATGTGGATAGCGCAAAAATCAAGGAACAGTATCAAGTACTCGGGGTCTTACGGGACACAAGTGGGCGTCGAAACCAAATATTATCTATCACCCACCGATGCCCTCGCTTATTCAATTTTAGTTGTTAAACGGAATTAAAGTGACAATAAGTAAAACTAGAATCATCTCCAACATCAACATGCGGCAATACATCAACAATCGTGGCATTGACAACGCGACAACACTCGAAAGCGACTACGACACGCAAGTCCAACTAGCTACCAAACAATGTAATAGGATGTGTCCAAGGCAATATACGGTTGCGGGGGATATCAAAGGGTACGAAAACTAGAGCATCGCAACACGATAGCAATAGATCAACAGGAGGGAATAAAGACTATAAAATTAAGATAGGTAGAAAGGGAGATGCTCTTTGAAAACATTGTCGAAAGGTTCATCCAAGATCGGGCGCTCACATCAACTCAACGGTCCAATCCGCGAAGAAGCAAAACACTAGAAGAAACACCGGATGCGCTATTTAATAAAACGACAGAAGATCGGCATGATGCATGTATGATGGATGACATGGCAAAGGTGCGATGCAATTAGGTCATATTAAGCGGAACCGGGGTCCCGGCAATTAATTAGGTGGTTCAAGTTGTTTAGATCCCCGCAATTTAAATGTTGTATAACAAGGCAAGGTAAGATACCGGTTCGCTACACAAGTTTAAATGAGGCCGATATAAGGCTAGATTTGCCCGCATATGGGCCCCATATTTAATTATTAGGTGAACCGGCATAAGGCCCCAAACCACAGATATGCATGCGAGATGAATGGAAATTCAATATGCAACAAGTTGTTATTATGTTGTAAAATAGGGTTCGAGGAAAAGGGGTCACACATCAGAGGGGGCTCGACGATCTTGGGGTTCCGGGGTTCGGGGTCGGTCTCAGGGTTCGACGGATCTGGGGTCCAGGGTTCGACGGGATCGACGAGGTTCGACGGAAACGTTCTCGGGTAGCGGGGTAGGTCTTGTCGCTTCGGGGTCTCGATGTCCGGGGGCAGAACTTGGCGTTCGGCGAGATGATCTTGTCGCATCCGCGATCGTCGGGTCAGGTAGTCGGTCTTGTTGCTCCACGGCGGAGGGCTTGGCGTCCCGGTCCTCGACGATCTTGGGTCGGGGGAGAAGCACTTGCCGCACCGGGGTTCGCGTCCATGTGACGATCTTGTCGCATCGGAAGTAGAGCTTGCACCGATTCGTCGACCTTGTTGTTCCCGCTGACGATCTTGGGGTCCAAAACAGGACGCGGTCTTCGGATCCGGACTTCGCCGAACGGTCTTCGTGATCTCGACGTCCGGTCTTCCGGGTTCCGTGTCGGAGGTCTCGGTCCGCCGTTGGTTCGGTTCGGTTTGGGGATCGGTCTCGGATCCCGAGAAGTAGATCTTGAGGCCCGAGGGAGGGTCATGTTGTCCGTGACGGTCTTGCGGTGCCATCTTGTTTTGCCGTGTCGGGATCGGGTTCGCGCCGTGGAGTACCACCATGGCATCTTGTCGAACACCTTCTCGGCGATGAAAACGGGTAGTTGTCCCTTGTGAAGCGCTGGCGGGCGTGATGGCGAAGCTTAGGGAGGGGTCCGCGACGGAGGTCACTGGGCGACGGCCATGAGAGGAGGATGGCGGCAAGCGGCGTTAAAGCGGCTGGGCAGCGGGTTCGAACTGGCCTTGTGGAGGGAGGGCTGCGGTCACGGGCTCAGAGGGCTCGCAGGGGCCTCGCTCGCAGGGGCTCGGGGCGGCGCGGACTCCCGGGGAGGTCCTCGGGCGGAGGAGGAGCTGCGTGGCGACTGGGCGAGCACGGGTGCGCGGACGGAGGCGAGCCGGGATGCGCAGGCGGAGGAGGCACCGGACGGACGGGCGGAGGAGCTCAGCCGGGAGGGCCGGAGGGAGGAGCTGCGTGGCGGCGAGAGGCGGCGGTGGTTGCCGGGCGAAGGCGGCGGGAGCGCTGGCCAGCGGGCTCGGGCGACGCTGGTCGCCGAGGCGAGCTCGAGGGAGGGGTCGGCGAGGAGGAGGTGGGCGTCTGGCGGAGGAGGGGCTCGCCGGCGTCAGGCAGGGACCACCACCGGAGGCGGTTCATGAGATGGGCCAAGGCTGGGAGGTTCCGGGCGCTCCCGTGAGGTAGGGCTGACGAGCGAGGGTGAGCAGCGGGCGAAGGCGGCGGTTGGAGCGGGCGGACGCGAGGTGGAAGACGGGGGAGTTGGGCCGCGTGGGTAGCGGGCCGTGTGGTGGGACCAAGGTGGGGCCAGGGGCGCGGGATGGTCGGCTGGGCAGGTGGCGTGCGTGTAGTGTACTGTGTGCGTGTGTAGTGCGTTGAGTGCGGGCAGTGGCGTGGGTGGGGTGTGGGTTTGAGAGGGAGAGAGAGGGAAGGGTGAGAGGGGGTTGGTGATGTGGCACTGATTGATTGGGTGAGGGAGAGGGGGAGCTGAGGTGGCGACGTCTGATAGGAGGGGGTGAGGTGGCTGGAGAGAGGGGGTAGATTTTTAGGTGGGTTTAGGATTAGATGGGGTAGGCAGGTTGGACCGTTAAGAAAATCTGGGGCGGTCGTTCGGGTCGGGTTGGCCCGTTCGACTGCCCCTACTAAAATAAATAAATCTTTTATTTAATTTAATTGGGCCGTTTGCAACCCGACAGCCACAAAACAAAATAATCCGGAGACCCGGGGTTTTGGCGTTTGAATAAGATGGGCGTTTAGGAAACAAAGACGGGTTTTGCAAACATAGTTTTATGCAAACAATGCATGATGATGACGATGCAATGCACAAATTCAACGCGATTTTCTAGTAGTGGTTTTGCGGGATGCCACAGTATCCTGGTGGAGGAAGGAAAGAATCCTTCTTTCCCTCCACCACAAGCCAACTAGGAGAGGGAGTTGGGGAAGGATTCAAACTCCCCTCTCCCAAGCTGCCCTCCCTCTCATAAATAGAGGGGAGGGGTTCCCCAAGGAGATACAACACCAGCCCCTCCCCACATAGCCGCGCCGCCGCCCCCAGCGCCGCCGCTGCTAGCCGCCGCCGGTTCGTTGCCACCGCCGGTTCGTTGCCACCGCCCTAGACGCCGCCGACTCCACCTCCTCCTCTCCAGCCCTCTAAACCCTAGATCACCAGAAACCATAATTCTCCACCATAACCTGCTCCGACTTAGGCGAAGCCCTGCAGGATCTTCCCTCTAATTCCGACACCATGTTGTCATGCTGCCGGAATCGCGAGAGGAGAACTACAACCTCCGATGCCTGCTGGAACAAGGGAGAGGAAGGTCTTCATCGAGTACCGAATGTGTGACCGTCTGCGGAAGCGCTGTCGGAACACAGCGCCGGAAGGATCGTCTACGCGATCTTGAGATCGTTTGTGCAAGTGTACGACTACATCACCCATGGGAATTGAAAGGAATATGCCTGAGAGGCAATAATAAAGTGGTTATTATCATATTCCTTATTTATGATAAATGTTTATTTTGCATGCTATAATTGTATTAATATGGAAACGTTAATACATGTGTGTTTAATAAACAAAAAGAAAGTTCCTAGTTATGCCTCTCTTATAAACTAGCTCGTTGATTAACAATATGATCAAAGTTTCCTGATCATGGACATTGGATGTTGTTAATAACGATGTCACAACATTAGTGTAATGATGTGATGAACATTCATCCGAAGTATTGCATTACGATCAAGGTCATTGTGTTTATATTGCTATAACATCATACGAAGTAATGTTAGTCCTTAGACCATGAGATCATGTCAATCACTAATACCGGAAGAGTATCTTGATAACATCTAACATTACACCGTAATAGGGTGATTATAAAGATGGGTTCAGTGCTACGAAGGTATTATGTTGAGGCTCATGGATCAAGAGTGAAATTTTTCCATCCCTATGACGGAGAGATATACTCTGGGCCCTCTCGGTGATATCATATTGGTTAGCTTGCAAGCAAGTGATTTGATCACTAGAATGTTATATCACGGGAACGAGAAAAGAGTACATGTCGGTAATGAGATCAAACTAGGTATGGATATACCGATGATCGAATCTCGGACATGTAATATATCGCGAGACAAAGGGATTGAGTTACATGCGTATAAGGTTCACACGATCACATAAGTCATCGTTGAATATGTGGGAGTCAATACGGATCTCCATGTCCCGCTGCTGATTATTGATCGGAGAGGGGTCTCGATCATGTCTACATTATTCTCGAACCGTAGGGTGACACACTTAAGGGATACCGACACCATTTGGAGCAAATAATATGTCAGAAAAAGAAAAGTAAAGCGCAGGAATTTATTTCACTAGACATAGGAACTGGTTCGGTTGAAATTGCTGAAACTGGTTCTGCATGTGGAATGGAATACTAGCAAGGGGTTTTATGTGAATGTTTGTTAATTAAAGTAATTAACAAAATTCTGAATAAATAAATAAAATAGTTTTATTTAAATGAGTGCAAGTGAGTGGATTTTTTCATGGAGGCTTTTTAATGGGAGTGGAGGCTTTTCATTTTGAGTGGGAGATCCACCCACATGAATATGGAAGAGGTGGGGGCAGCCACCATGGCTGGGCGTCATGCCCCTTGGGGTGCCCCCCTCTCCTCCTCTCAAAGCACACCTCCTCGCGAAGGATCTCTCTCCCCCCTTTAGAATTTCCCCATGGTCTCGGATCAGCGAGATACATGTTCCCGGTGGCTTTTTCTGGAAGGATTTGTTGCTTCCGTTGCTTCGCTGGAGCGAGGGCATGGAGGTTGTCGGGGTACCCGTACGTGTGTGCGATCACGGATGCACCACTGCTTTGTGGTGCTGGACTTGATGGTGCTGGACTGGATGGACCAGATGAACTTCATCACGATCTTGAGATCGGCAAGCGTTCATATACATCATCCACGAGTACAACCTCGTTAACGCTATTCGGTCTTTAAGGGTATGTATTCTATGGATGTATATCCACCCGTTGCTTGTATCTAGTAGATAGATCTTGGTACTTAGATGTTCCCATCGTAGGAAAATTTTTGTTTACTATGCTACGAACCCAACATGAATCTTCTCTCGTTAACCGCTTTGGAATCTTCGAGGGTGAGTACTCTAATCGACTCGTTGCTATAATCTAGTAGATAGATCTTGGCTTGTTTGTGTTCATGCGGTTGAATTTTTTTGTTTTCCATGCTACGAACCCCTATAGAGGGGCATAAAGACCTTTACCAATCGATCTTTGTGGGTTCGATATCTTTACTTCAAAACTAGCTACAATTTATCTATGCACTTGCAGTCATCAAGCTATTTTCTGGCACCGTTTCCGGGGAGCTAAGCGCTTTTGGTCTTTGTTCTTAGTTGTTTATTTTACTAATTGTTTTACTAAAGCTTCTTACTAGTTTCAGGTAAGCACCATGACTACACTCGAACTTATGAATCAGCTCGATGCAACTAAATATCTCGGGAAGTTCAATAGAGGACTTATCAAAGAATTCCCGAGTGGGAGCAAACCATAATACGAGGTTAATCCTCGCTTTATCGCTATCATTAAAGAAAATACTTTTGTAGGAGATGATCTAGATAAGGATCCTTACACTCATTTAATGCATTTTAACGAGCTATGTTGGACTCTTAAACTAAGAGGCTATTTAGATGATGAATTGAAACTTAAACTGTTTAGCCAATCTCTAAACAACACTGCTTTAGCTTGGTATAGAATTTGCCCTGTAGAGAAAATAGATACTTGGGAGAAACTTAAAGGAGAATTTGTGATTCCATTCTTTCCCAAGGTAAAAACTGCTGAAGTAAGAAGGACAATTACAAACTTCAAAAACCGCCCAGGTGAAGGCTTGGTAAGGACCTTCAAAAGGTATACGACTCTACTTCATAAATATCCTCATCATGATTTACCCGAATGGTACGTTTTACACATCTTTTATGGGGGACTTAATCAAGAAATTAAACATGAGCTTGATACTAATTCCAGAGGCTCCTTTATGGATTTAATTGTAGCTTAAGTTTGGGAACTTTTAGAACGAATTTTCCATAATAGAGAAACACGGGGATTTGATTTAGGCGGCGAAGGAGGTATAGAAATTGAATATGATTGTCTCAATACTTATAAAGGATCCAGTAAAGTAAAAGAAACAACCGATGAACTTCAACTTGATTATATTGTTTTGCAAATCCATTAGTCTTTTACAGAACATATTAAGTCTCCCAAGAAGGATTGGCTCCATTACATTTCGCCACCCGAGCCAGCGGTAGAAGTTGATCCAATAATGACAGCTCCTATTGAACCATTGCGGAAGGTATCCCCATATGTTGAACCCCTTCCTTTCCCAAGGACGGCAACAAAACATATGATGGCTCAGTAGTAAGAGGATCAACGGGAAGAAGAAGAGTTATTCCTAAAGAAGCTAGAAGAAGAGGTACATGTAAGGAAAACTGAAGAAATAAATATAGAGGAGACATGGGAATCAATGAAGGAAGATATTCAAACACTCTTTACTTGAGATAAAAGAAAACTACGAGTATCCTTTGGTAGATAGTAACGAGGAACATAAAGATCTTTACCAATATCTCTCTGTGGGTTCGATATTTTTACTTCGAAACTAGAAACAACTGATATGTGCACTTGCAGTCATTAGTGGGGAGCAGCGGACGGGTGGCACTTGGCGCGGCCCATCGCTCACCTGCTCGCCCGCTCCCGTCAATCCGTGTGCGCTCATTCCCGGGTGGGCCAACTGGCCATGGCCCGCATGCAGTGGTCGGTTGGCTGTCGCCTGCGCGACACCCAACGCCCGTCCACCCACTTGTCCGCCTAGGTCGATTCCATCCGCGGTTTTGGCCCTATTGAGGAAGTTGCTCTATAAATATTAATTTGATATATATTAATTCATAATTAACATATATATAAATGCATATTATATATTTCTATTTATCTGAAACACCTTTCGGTCTTTTTTCCTTTCTTCTGAACAAATTCGGATCCTTTTCGGAATGATTCTTGCTTTCTCTTTCTATGTGATTGCAAATTACAGGAAGATATTCAGTCATCGTAATGCCCTTAAATGTGTTACTCCTATGGTTCATGAATAACATAGTCATGATCGAGACGATCTTGGATCAATGATCAATAAAGGGAACCAGGATGCCCATAATGACCCCATGCATTCCACGAAACAATGCCATGTCGAACCATAAACTTTGTATCCAGTTCCATTGTTACTTCGATACCTTACTCATCCGAGATCTGATCAACGGTATCATGATACCTTGTTCAATCTCGTATCCAACAAGTATTGTTTTACTCGTTCTCATGACATTCTATCCCCATGACCTAGTCATATGTTGCGCAGCTTATGCATTTAATTCACCGAGTGGGCCTTGTGTATCTTTCCATCACACAGGAGAATAAATCCCGATCTCAATACGTACGCCTCAGCATGTCCCTATAAAATACCTAACATACACCTTAATGGTCACCCACTTACGGTCATGACGTCTGATGCAGTCAAAGCAACCTCGGTAACAGTGATTAAATATGATCTCACGGTCTAAGGATTAAGACACTCTGTTTTAGACAATTGCAACTATGAACTATGTGACATGATCATGTTGCAACAATCATCGGTGGGTAATATCCATCACACCATCTTCAGATGATATGACCTTATTGTCAGTTGGCATAAATGCATCATGATCAGGAAACCCTGATCATCAGCTGCCCAAGTATACTAGGGACTCCTGGTTTGTTTATATACCGCACCTGTATCAGTGTTTCCTCTTGATACAGTTATAGTATGATATAAAACTATTATTAACTAATGAGATATGATAATAAACACCTTTATTATTTGCCTCTAGGGCATATCTCCTTCATCCCGGGCTACCAATCAAGCCCTAAGGCATTGTGTGGAAATCCGACCTTCTCTAGGATGAAAACTTGGGATGCGTACATGCTAGTTATAACATCTCCACCGGCGCCACCCAAAGGATGGCCGACAAGATTGTCGGTAATGACTTTGGGGGTCGATGCCCAAACTGTCGGCGCTTTGGGGAAGCCTCCCCACACCGGTGACCCCCAACGATCAATAGATAACATTTTTTTGCAATTTAAAACTTTTCCATACATGAAAAATCTTGAAACTAAAGATACAATGGGAGAAATCTACATCATGGCGTTGAAGTAGGGTCGATCCTATGCATGTAGCTCCCTCTCCCTCCTCGGCATGGCGCCACCGGTGTCTCTCCGCGCAATGGCGCTCACTATCCTCATGCGACCTCGTGTTGCAGCGGTTCCTCTCCATCTTTTCTACCCACGCCGCCGCCGCAACCTCCGACGAGCACATGCCCCAGCCCAAGGTCCCCCGTGAGCGTCAACCACCACCCTTAAGCAGAAAGGGCTCTTCTGCGAAGCCTTATTCTTCATGCGCGCGGATCTCCCGCACTCGTTGTTCGCGAGCCGCACGGAGCCGACTCCTCGAGCGCCCGGTGGTCAACGGGTACCTCCGCCTCTACGTAGTAGTAGTTGAAGTCGAACTCCTCCTCGGTGGCGGCTTGTTGCGCCTTTGGAATGGATATCCCGTTGATCCAGGAGCTCTTCCATAGGCTCGTCTAGCCCACCACCGCCGTCGTCGTCTTCCTCCCGTTCTGCCTGCGGCTACTGCTTCGGCTCCTCCGACGCAGGGTAGTGGGCGCGTGCGGTGGCCTTCGCCCAAGTGGTGGGAAGGTGGCCAGCCATTGCGTGGTGCGTCAGTGGTCCGCGGGCTTGACCCTTTTTTATAGCAGGGCATCCTCTCTAGTGAGAGAGCGTATGAGAGAGAAAAGAAGACGGGAAATAGTGGCGAAGCCGGCGAGAAGAAGAAAATTACAACGGAAACGGTGGCAGAACCAGCGGGAAACGGTAGCGGCAGAACCCTTCCCGCTGTCAGGCGACGAGCCATCACGGACGAGCGGTTTTGTGTGGCTGGCAAGGGGGCCAACGCTACCTTTCCAGCGTGGCGCGTGTTGCCCGCAACCCCAATGGTTGCCCGGATGGCAAGGGGGTGCCAGATAGATTCGAGGATGGCCCAATCTGCCGGCACCGACTGGGGCTCCGTTGTGGATTGTTTTTACCCTCGCACGCTGGTAAAGATGCTCTTAGACCCCATAGTTATGAATTTCAAGGTTTTTTAAAAAATTATACACCGAGAAGGCTTTAAAATTTGTCTAACTAAGAAGAAGAAAGAGAAAAGATCATTCGTCACCCGTGGACTCATAGCAATCACCACTGGGTTCTTTTTCCTTTTTATATAATCAAATCTATACACTCCATCCTCACTCCTCACTCAGAACCCATCTCTTCCACAGCGACTTGTCCTCTGAGCCACCCCGTACCTTTCCTCTTCCCCTCTCCTCTCTCTCCGTGGGCTACCCAAGCTCCAATCTGACCCAATGTGGCCATGAAATCTCTCCTCTAGTCGAGCTGCTTCCGTGCCGGGCCCCAGCGCCGCCGCCTACGCGTCACACCCCAGACACTCGCGCGCATCGCCGCCATCGCCGTTCCCGTTCTACCTCATCGCGCCCCTGCAGTCTCCAGCCCGTCCGCAATCTCGAGCATTGTTTCGAGGTATGGGCGTCTAATCATCATGTGATAGCTTAAGCTCAGACTAACCTCAACAGATTTGGGCGCATCATCGGCGACTACCGTCCCCCGATTTGGATCCTGACGGCTTCTAATTTCCTTCCAAGCAGGTAGGATCCCTGGATCCGTAAGAGAAACCTAGCCGGGGCTGCGGGGAATGTGATCGGAAGCAACCGCTGTCAGAAATGGCTATACCAGGGAGCAGTACTGGAGTTGGCGGCAGCACCACCAGGCCCAGGCCGGCCAATGGCGCAGCTGCCATCAATGCTGCCGCGATGGCGGTCGGTTCGGCCGACGCCAGATTCCAGTCCCAGCATCTGCAGCAGGATAGGGTATATAAGCTTACATGTTCTTGTGCACGCAACCACTTAAGCTTTTGGGTACTTTTTGTGCTGCCTGCTTTAGATTTGTGTACCAGTACCTGCAATTGCTAGGCATCGGCGATCTAGATGAGCACAGCCACCGCGTACTAAGTACGGACTGTACTGGCCACTAGTTGCTGCAACTTGCAACTAGGACATCTTTACCCCCAACAATTATGCTTTAGTACCAACTCCTTGCCCTTGCTTTGCATGATAAGCCGAATTGACTATTCTTGTGGTTGCTGGTCCATGTTGAATTGCATGAATTTTGCACTGGTCCAGCAATTTTGCAAAGACCCTGTACCTTGTTCTGCTACAGCACCACCTGGAGTATGTTGCTCTCTCATTGCTTTCACAGATAGTGCAGATATAACTATGCAACTGATAGCTTCTGAGTCTGTTAGTTATCTGTTTGACGCTTCGTAGCCTGCACGGTGTTCCTAAAATCTCTGTTGTGTTTTCCTTTGTCTGGAAGAGCATTCAGCTCTCTTCCGCGAAATCTGTAGTCTGTATGCTGAACATATTTGCTTCGTGCTGGCGTGCCCCTGTTTTTTAGATGAAAAAGTATATAACTGATGGATTGTCCTTATATTCACATGTTTATATCTAGAGTTGAGGTCAGGGGCAAAGTAGCTTTTGACTCTGGAAAGGCCTTACTGTATGTTTCCGATTTGAAGTTTCTTCAGATTCCTGTGAGACACGTGTTGTCATGACTCACGACTGATTCTGAAATTTATATGTTTTATGCACGACAGCATTTTATGCTTACGAAGTTCGGTTGCATGGTTAATTACGAAGAAATGGTGTTTTATTCCTGTACATATTTCCATAATCGTATGCAGTTTCATCATTGACTGAACTAGTACTTTTTCAACTATAAACTAGACTATCGTTCATCTGTGAATTCAATTTTGTGTATCTTGACAAATAATTAGGAGGATGGTTTTTATTTCCATTTTAGGAACAATCAAACTCATGTATACATGTTTCTCTGTTCTTAACAGCAGGGCAGATGGACTGGCTGTTTTTCTGGCTTGTCATGTTTCGGATCACAGAAGGGTGGAAAACGCATAGTTCCTGCAGCACGTATGCCTGATGGGAATGCATCAACCAACCGTGGAAATGGTCGCCAATCTGGTAGCAATTCCAACCAAACTGGGGCTATGAATCCATCTCTTCTTGCTCCACCATCATCACCAGCATCCTTTTCACACTCTGCACTTGCTTCGACTGCTCAGTCACCTAACTGCTTCTTGTCAATATCCGCAAACTCTCCTGGTCCAACATCTAATATGTTCGCTGTTGGACCATATGCCAATGAACCTCAGCTGGTCTCACCTCCAACAGCCTTTTCAACTTACACAACTGAGCCCTCCACAGCACCACTGACCCCTCCCCCTGAACTAGCTCATGCAACCACTCCATCCTCTCCAGATGTTCCATATGCTAGGTTTCTTTCATCATCCATGGGTCTTAAAGCTGCTGGAAAGGAGCAAAACATGCATTACTTATCAGCAACATACTCTGGTGGTTCGGGACTCCAGGGATCATATCCACTTTACCCAGGAAGCCCTTCTAGCAGTCTCATATCACCCGCCTCAGTAACTCCAAGGACCGGTCTTTCCTCACCTATCCCTGAGCAAGATGTTCCCACTGCACATTGGAAGACATCTAGGTCTGCTTGTGACACACCGTATTCCATTGCTTCTCCCATCCCTGAGCAGGAGGTCCCTACAGCACAGTGGAAGACTTCCAGATCTGCTTGTGATACACCATATTCCAGGACATCACCGTCCAACATTTTTGGGCTCGATTCAGCTGCCTCTAGAAACTATCTGCTAGATGGCAATTTTTTCCGTCCAGCGGCATCTGCTCAGTTTTACCTGGATCAGGCTCAGCAGTCTTTTCCGTATAATGGTGGGAGGCTTAGTGTTTCAAGGGATAAACAAGATACTGATGAGGTTGAAGCTTACCGAGCATCTTTTGGATTCAGTGCAGACGAGATCGCTACAACTCAGCATTATGTAGAAATACCAGATGCTGTTGATGATGGATTCAGCATTTCCCCATTTGGAAACAGTGGCCCTGCTACTGAGGTGGGCTACGATCTGCCTAATCAGGTTCAGGACATGGATAAGATGGATAAATCAGTCTTCAATGTGAAAGAGATCACAAGCCCAAAGAAGCCAGCAGACCAGCTTTCCATTGGCACAACACATAAAGTAATGCACCTGGATATATTGAAAGGTAAATATCCTGACTTTTCCACCCAACAAATTCTGTTATATCTTGATATTACTAGAATAGTCAAGACTTTGATTTTCTTTGCAAGCTGCTGTCCAAAATAATTGTTCAGTGACTCGAGCATACTAGCACTCTACAACCTGAACTCAAATGTCTTTCTTGAACATACAGCTATACCCAGTTTTTGATTTGCAATACCTTGTAGATCTTGTATTCTTGTTCATGTTGCTGCAATCTTATTGTGCCCCTTCCTTTTTTCTCAGGAACAAAAGGGGGTCTGTCTGAGGATGAAGCGAGCGCAAAAGATTGCCATCCTTTCAGTAAGGCTAGGGATGAAATATCTCTAAAACCCATAGAGGTCAGGAAGAAATCTCCGCCTGGACAGGTTTGCTCAGATGCTGAAATCGAGTACAGGAGGGCGAGGAGTTTGAGAGAAGCCAACAGTGTTTTGTCATGGCGCAGTACACTGTCAAGGCAGCTACAGTAATGGCGCTCTAGTATAAAGGATAAGTTTCAGAGTTTCCTTAGCCTAGTGCGCATGGATTCGAGCTGTTAGAAGAGTAATCCGTAGCAGTCGAAGAGTAGCCTGTACTACATATATCTGGGGATTCTTACTGCCAGATTGTGATTCTGGATATGTGATGACCAGCTTGTATTCTGTTTAAAATTACCCTGTTCCTCGTTTGTATTACTAGACAGTCTAATCGTTAGCCGGGGATATGAAATGAAATGGTGTTGCAGCAGTTGTTGCTCCGAATAGGATTGAATGCTAGTATGATTCTGATGCGAGAAGTGATCCTTAATTTGCTGCAATGCAATTGAGACTGATCAGCAACTGAATATGATGGTTGATTAGTGCAGGATTCTAGAGGAGCGTATTTTTGTCTGCACAATCCTCATGCTTCCTCCATGACATCGTGGAACCTCCTGAGTTCCTGACATGATTGGAAACTGATTAGTGCGAGCTCTGTTTTGGTTCCGTTCTGGTTATCTGTGTAGACACTGGTGCAACAAAAGCTCACAACCATGCCACGCCATGTTACTAGAAACATGTTTTCATCCAGCTATATTAATATAACAATCACACGATACAACTTTTCGCTATATTAATATAACCCCACTGCGAAGCCCTTTGGAGAATTCCCATCATGATCCTAGCACTCCTCGCAACCGCTGCGCCCTTCACAGAATTCCCATCATGATCCACTCTGAAACGTCGTGTACCAAGCAGCATCTCGAAGAAAAGCAACACCTGACGCCCTTCAGGAAGGACCGACAACACCCGCATGCATCACCGAGTCTGTGCCGAACAAGCCGACAAGGATTTCTTCCGACTCCAAAAAAAGCCACAACCTGGACGATCCTTAACGCTCCACCCATCTTGTCACCCACTAGCATGCTCCATCACGGTTTTGAGGTCCTCATGGCCGTCTCTCCATGAACACCGACACTAGGCCTAAGAGACGAAAACAGGAGAGCAACGAGAATCGGGACGACAGTACCGCAGCTGGCGAGAGGGAACATCCTCCACATGTGCACGGTAACCGACTGGACGCGACAGCAGAAACATATATCAGGCCCAATAAGTCCGACCAGGCCCACAAAGTCCTCACCATCATGCTGCAGTACGCCACATTGCCCCCACCCTCCATGACCCGCCGTCGCCCCACCACGCATCCAGCCCTGCCCGACCCAGATGAGGCCCAAGTGGGCTCAAATCTGGGCCGAGCGGGCTCCGGCCACCGCCATGTGCTGCTCCTACGCCCCGCCACCAAAGGAGCGGCGCCATCGCTCCGATGCAGGCCGAGCCACGTCGCCGCCGGCTACTCCCGTCCGAGTTGGAGCTCCTCATGCGGGGGAAAAACGGGGACGGCCCCTCAAGCAATCGGCAGCCGGCGGAGGACGGGAACAGAGCCCCCGGTTCGCCTCCCTCGGAGGGGGCGAAGCGCATCGCCTCTAAAGTCTAAACATTTCCAGAACCTCAACGTGATCGCCACGCCATGTTCTGAAGCATGAACAGAACAGACGACGCCTAATGGCAACGAAATTGGCATTGCGCCCATTGCTTTATTAAATCATGTCAACAATTGGCGTGCGACCGGGAATGGCTAGTTAACTAGTCTAATGACACAGAGAAACCGCAACCACATTCATACATGACCAAGCTAGAACGGAGTAAAACCAGCTGTGCAAGCAAGATCATCCACTTCACGAAGGAGGACATGCATGAGCCAGACACGAGATCAGCACGAACAGGCTCGCCACTCTGGTCACGCGCGTGCGTGCCCGCGACGACGTCGGTGGCTTCGGCGGTCACCGCTGAGCCTTGCGCGCATCAAACGGCCGGGTAGCCTGCTGGTTCAGTGGTCCTCGGTCCTCACTGCTGGGCGTTGCGCATCTTCACCGTGCACTGCGACTTGAAGAGCGGTGCCAGGGACGCCGGCTCCGCCACCGGCGCCGGCATCGCAGGGTGTCGCCACCCGCCGGCCCCGCTGGGCGATGGCACGGGCGTTAGCGTTGGCATAGCGGGGTGCTGCCACCCACCGCTGGGCGAGGGCGCTGGCGACGTGGTCATCTCTTCTGCGTGGCGCTCACCGCTGATGCCGCCGGGCGAGGCGTGGCGGGCCGGGCTCAGGCTGAAGCCAGCTTCCCCGCCGCTCCTGGCCTCGGCCTGCTGGGATCCTCCCCCCTGCGCGCCCTCCCACGCCGGCGCTGGCGGCGTGACGAGCGGCGACAGGAGCGGTATCGGCGTCCTCCCGTCGCCCCACGCGGAGGGGGACGCCTGGGCTGCGGCGGCCGGGCCGGCCGGCTCGACCTGCAGCGACGCGGGCGCCTTCTTCTGGAGCCGGCTCGGCGGGCGCTTCTTGCAGCCGGCGCCGCCGTGCACCTCGCCGGACGACAGCTTCATCTCCATGGATGGGCACCTACTTACGTGGACTTGTCTGACCGCGACGCGATCGGTCCTCTCTTCTCTCTCTCTCGTGACGATGACGATGCGCGCATGCGGTGCGCGTGGAGGGTTATAAAAGGGCGGCGCGTGACGAGGGGGCGGCCGGGTTTTGAGGAGGCGCGGGCGTGGACGGTGGGGAGGGATTCGTGCTGCGCGCCTTGCTTGTTTCCGGCCGGGATCACGTTAACGTTGGTGCGTTCGTTGCTTTTAACCGCAACTGCTGCCGATTCCCGGCGAAAGGCCCGCGGTGCAACGGCTGCCACGGTTTCGGGCTTCCGGTCCGTTGTAGCCGTCGGATCGTACCAAGATCTGAGTCGCCGAGAAGATTCAGTGCTCTTTTTTTTTTCAGAGGGAAACAAACTTGGGCGCATATCGATGCTCACCCTCGCAGAGCACGTCGACAACCATGTGACCCTTCGCCACAACGGGTGGAAAATCAGAATCTCTTGCACGCCGTACTTCCCTAAAATTGAAAAATTGGCACGACTGTACTGCGCTAGCACACTAAATCAAGTTGCTATTGTTTATCTTCTCCCGCTGTGCATGTAATGCTTGTGAGGTGCAACGTATGTGCGTTAAACGACACCACCATCCGCGACCTCGACTTCTCTGCCTTCTTTGTAAGCACTATGTCTTTCGGGCCAACTCCTTGAACACGATATAATAAAGAGATTACTGCTGGGTAAAACAGCAAAAAAACAAATATGAGAAAACAAAATAAGAGAAAGAGAGAAACTAAAGCCAGCAATGCCAAATCGACAAAAGCAATGATGATTCGCAACCGTTGCGCCTTCGAAGTAGTCCCACTACGCTACTATGTCTATGAACCCTGTGTTTCAAGTAACACCTTTAAGAAGGAATGCGACGATGGCGACGCTGCCCGAACGGGTCTTAGGATGTCTCTCGGTACACGGAGGTGGGGTAGGAAAGGGGTGCACCTGACGCCCTTCAAGAAGTAAATGTGACGCTCGCGGGCATCACCGTGTCGGTGTCGACTAAGTCGGCATGAATTTCTTCCAACCCCGAACAATCCATAGTGCTCCACCAACTTGTCGCCGACCAACTTGCGCCACCACAGTCTTACAGTCACCATCGCCATCTCACCATGGCAAACGTTGCGAGGCTGGCTAGACCGAGAAGAAACAACGTAGACAAGGGATGGAAATACCTCAGCCACGCGGGAGGGAACACCTCCACCGCCAGAGACGGTAGTCGACCGAACTCTAGCAAGAGCACACCAGTCCAATTGGAACTGGAGGGCGGAAACGACATAGCCACCTAAAGGGCGTCCTCCACCGCTATCTTCGAATACTGATCAGACTCGGCAGCAGGGACACAACAGGCCGAGTAGGCCCGACCATACTAAGGGGGTCCATAAAGTCCCCGCCGCCATGCTGCAAAACGTAGGCCACCTCCACCGCTACCCTCTTGCTCGGTGCCATAGGCCTGGCTAGGGCCAGATTGGGTCCGTGAAGCTCTCACCGCCTTGCCGCAACAGACGCGGTGTCTTCACCAACATCCCCATCACGATCTGCTCGTCGGTCAAACCAGAGGCATCACGGCCTAGGACGAACCGCCCCTAGACCTAGATCGGGCCCCAAAGGGCGTAGATATGGGTCAGGAGAGCACCACCACGCTTGTCCCGTGCCACCCCGCCATGAACTTGTGTCATTTTTGTTGCACCGACATCCAGCCCAACGTCGGAGTGCCGCTGCCTAAGGAACACCATCGCCCAACAAAAATTCTAGGCCATGCATCTAGGTCATGGAGAGAGGAGGAAATCCACCTCCGCCAGCCCCACACTAGCCCCGCACGGGCAACGACGGACGGTGCCCACCAGTGGTGGCGGGAGAGGAGGACGACTGGAGGTTTTTGGGGGAGGTGGCGGAGAGTGACGCCTCGGTCGCCATGCTAAAAATACACTACATTAGCAAATAAAGTACCACAAACTAGCAAATAACTGAGTTCACATGACATAGTATCGAATCATAATGCAAATTAAGCCAAGTTTCATAGGAAATGCACATAAGAGATAGATCATGGATGCGATCACGCTTGGCGGTCACGGATGGCATTTTGCTTCTTCTCACACCAAGGCCTTTGAGTCAGCTCCATGATGGTCAAGTCCATCATTATGAGCTTGGTCTCCTCGGCCATGAGCTTGGCCTCGGCCTCAATGGCTCTTGACTTGGCATTGGCCTCTTCCACCTCAAGAGATCTCTTTGTGAGGTATGTGAAGCATCCAATGGTGGCCTCTTTATCCTTGCCCCGCCTCTCCTCCCTCTTGGCATTTTCCTCCTCCTTCTCCAAAATCAACTCCTTCAATGTCTCTTGCCATGCAAGAGATGTGGCTTGGAAGTTGAGATCTTGTGCGGTGGCCTTCTAGCCCCTTGTCTGAACAGCATAGCCATTATGCGGGCTACTCGTGCTTGGTACATTGTCCTCAAGATCGATGACTAATTTGTCACTCGCACACTACTTTGAGCCTTCAACACCCTTTTGGCAGAGGGCAAAGCTCGTATCCCACTTTATACATTTATGATGAGTTCGTTGCATGTAAAACAAAAAAATCTTACGGAAGAGCGAAAGAAATCCAACAAGATCCGGTCCACAAGATGCTAGTAACGAGAGATAGATCTGATATACTTACCCTCAAAGTTTCACGAATGCTTAACGATCGAGGGATTGTGGATGACGTAGGCGTACATGGTGTCAGATCAATCCAATGAAGTCATGCATTCTGGAAGCACCTCCACGGTATCCAGTAAATAAAATATGCCTTAGAGACAATAATAAATGGATTTATTATCATACCTCGAATTATTTCATAATCATCTCATGCTGTGTTGTAATTGTATCAAGTGAAAACATTGGTACAGATGTGGTATGTGAACAAACATCGTCCCTAGTATGTAAACAAACAGGTGTGGTATGGAGTCAATGGGACATGCGTAGTTTATCAACTGATAACCTTGTGGGCTATATGGACCGCTAGACATAAAGCCATCCACAAAGGTGAATTTCAGAGTCCCTTGGCGATGCATCATTTAGTGTGTCGGTACATTGGAGAACTAGAAGCGATTCTGAGGTTAGTACCCCTGCTAAACCTCAAACATCAAGTGTGGCTCGAGTACCAAAGTGGATTCCGCCACCTCTTGATCTGGCCAAGTGTAACGTTGATGCGGCAGTTTCTAGAGGAGTGGGAAAGGAGACGTGGTGGCAATTTTTAGAGACGCAGATGGACGATACATTGGTTCATCAACCATTGTACCTAGATGTTACTGATCCTCCAACTCTTGAAGCCCTAGCATGCTAGGAAGCCCTTGCCCTTGTCGATGATCTTCTTGTTAGGAAGTTGATTGTTGCTAGTGATTGCCAGCAAGTGATAAAGGATATTGCGAATAATGCCGGAGGGTGCTACGCTCCAATCATCAAGGAGATTGGGATGCACCGTAAGGGCATATCCACCGGGCCGACTAATACATCGGAAGCGTATCTATAATTTTTGATGCTCCATGCTTGTTTAGTATCTATTTTGATTTGCTTTGTCTACACTTTGAGGTGTTTTTATATCTTTTATGGAACTAACCTATTAATAAGTTGCCATAGTGTTAGTTGCCTGTTTTCTTCTGTTTTTGGTTCCAGAAAGGCAGAAAATCAATATTTTTGGAATTGGACGGGACAAAAGCCAAAGTCAATATTTTACCGTGGGCGTCACGAAGTCCAGAGGAGAGACGGAGAGGCGAGCCAGGGCCACCACACCCCCCCGGGGGGGTGGGCCCACCCTGTGATACGCCGGAAACGTATCTATAATTTTTTATGCTCCATGCTTGTTTTGTATCTACTTTGCTTTGCTTTATCTATACTATGAGGTGTTTTTATATATTTTCTGCAACTAACCTATTAACAAGTTGCCACAGTGACAGTTGCCCGTTTTCTTCTGTTTTTGGTTCCAGAAAGGCAGAAAATCAATATTCTCGGAATTGGACGGGACAAAATCCAAAGTTATTATTTTTCTCGGAGCAACATGGAACCACGAAGCAGAGCCGGAAGGGGCCCATAGGGTGGCCGCACCCCCCAGGCGCGGGCAAGCCCTAAAGGCGTCTGGAGGGGGTGTGGGCCCCCTGGACCCCCATCGACCTTGATTCCCGCACCTATAAGAAGCCTCCGACCCAAAAACCCTAGGTCATCTAGAAGAAATCCACAAAAACCTCCATAGCGCCGCCGCCACCGAAGGGGAGATTCGAGGGACAGAAAGTCTCTGTTCCGGCACCCTGTCGGGACGGGGAAGTGCCCCCGGAGCCATCTCCATCGATCTCCATCACCATCTTCATCACCGTTGCTGATTCCCATGATGAGGAGGGAGTAGTTCTTCCTCGAGGCTAAGGGCTCTACCGGTAACTATGTGTTCATCTCTCTCTATGCATGATCTTGTTGTGGTCATGAGCTTTGTAGTCAAGTAAATCTACCTTGCTACTCAAGTGCTTCAATAGATCTCTGCTCTCCCCATGTGTGTGAAAGTGACAGTGTGCACGCCATGGTGGCACTTAGGTTTGAGTCTACATAAATACTCTTTGTGCTTTAATAGATCTATGCTTTTCCCCACGTGTGTGAAAGTGACAGCGTGCATAACGTGTGTGGCACTTTGGCTAGATTGAATATTTGTTATGAGTTTTATTAGGAGTTGGATGTCTCTATGAAATTGTGGTGTTTGTTGGAACCATCTAGCGCTCAAGGTGACAGTGTGGGGTTATCTAGATTGGGGAAGGCCCTACCGTGGATTAGAGTGTCCAACCGGAGAGTAGTTAAGAGTAGTATAATGAAGAGAGGATATTTATATGAGAGAGTGTTCACTAGTGAAAGTATGATCCCTAGGCCTTGTCTCTAAACATTGAAACACCGTTTGCATCTAGATCTGTTGCATGTTTGCTTGCTTTAGTCTTTACCTCACCGTCAAGCTATTTTTTGGCACCGTTACCACTTGTATTTCACTATCTCTTCGCCGAACTAGTGCACCTATACACCTGACAAGTGTATTAGATGTGTTGGGGACACAAGAGACTTCTTGTATCTTGATTGCAACAGGATTTCTTGAGAGGGAATACCTTTGACCACTTCCTCCCTGAGTTCGATAAACCTTGGGTAATCCACTTAAGGGAAACTTGCTGCTGTTCTACAAACCTCTGCACTTGGAGGTCCAACAACTGTCTACAAGAATAGAAGTGCGTAGACATCAAGCTATTTTCTGGCGCCGTTGCCGGAGAGGTAAGGTAAAAGGTACTCACATCCTCCGGTGTGAGTGCTAAAAGTTATTTCCTTTAGATTCTGCAATTTTGTCTTTTGTTTCTTGTTTCCACTAGTTAGGATTAATGGAAAACAACAACAAAATTAGAGATCTTTATAGTGTTTATCTTGAGTAAGGACATGAAGTGTTTGAAGGGAAAATTAAAAAACCTATGAAACTTTATTTGCATGCTAATGGCAATGTTATTAGTATGAACTTTTTTAACACCATTGTTGTTAATGATATGGAAATGTCTAAGCTTGGGGAAGCTAGTTTTTATGAAAATGATCTTTTTAGTCCCCCAGCTTTGGAAGATAGCTATTCTATTGCTTATGATGATACCAAACCTCCAATTTATGATGATTACAATGATAAATATGATATTTTTAGTCCACCTAATATTGAGGAGGAAATTTATTGCGATTACAATATGCCTCCTATATTTGATGATTATGGTGATGAGAATAATAATGATAGCTATTTGGTTGAATTTGCTCCCACTATGATTAATAAGCATGACTATGCTTATGTGGAGAGTAATAATTATTTTATGCATGTGGCTCATGATAAGAATGTTTTATGTGATAGTTATATTGTTAATTTCATTCATGATGCTACTGAAATTTATTATGAGAGAGGGAAACATGGTCTTATGCATCTCAAAAATATTAAGTTTCCCCTCTTTATGTTGAAAATCTTGAAGTTGCACTTGTTTTGCTTTTCTATGCTTATTGCTTTGTGATTTCATGACTTGTTTCTTTACAAGATTCCTATGCATAGGAAGTGGGTTAGACTTAAATGTTCTTTGAATTTTCTTCTTGATGCTCCCTTTTAAATCAATTCATATTTCATATGTGAGCATCTTTGAAACTATCAAGCCTAACTTAAAGGCGTTAAAGAAAAGTACTTATTGGGAGATAACCCAAGAGTTTCCTTGAGTCTTGGAAGGTATTACTTCAGTAATGACCTATCCTTATCCTTTTTTTGTTTGATTTTTGTGCCAATAATGACCTCTAATGAGAGGTAAGTAAGATTTGGGGAGTTCCTGTCCTGAAACAGATTTCTGCCATCCACCAAAAATACTCGTGACGAGTATCTGTAACTCTAATTGAGATGAAAATTTACGAATAAATCCCCCAGTATGTTAGCTAACTTTAATTAGCTCAACACTTATTTATTTTAGCAACATAAGATGTTTAAAAAATCGGTTTCTACCTGCTGGTATGTTTTGACAGATTTCTGCCATTATTTGCATTTGCTTCTTATTGATTCCTTTTTGGGTTCTTTTTGGGAAATTGAGATTTTTGAAGGGGTTGCTACAGTAGCTTGTGTTTTTAGTGAAAAGTTTTGTTGTTACAAAGCTTTGCCAGAGGTCTAATATCTTTTGAATATACTAAGGTTGCTAATGAAGATTGTGTGAAGTTTTGTATGAAGGAAAATTTGTAGGTGTAGAGAAAGAATGATGTAATGAGATAAAGAATGGAAAAAAGCTCAAGCTTGGGGATGCCACCCCGGTGTCACCCCAAGAAATATTCAAGAGGTGCAAGCGTCAAAGCTTGGGGATGCCCAAGGCATCCTCTTCTTCATCAATAAAAATCTTAGGTCTTTCTAGACACTTCGTTCTTATTGTTTCATGCATTGTTGTGTTGTTGTTGGAGCGTCTTAGTTTTTGTTTTTGGTTTTCGTTTGCTTGAGTAAGTTGGTTGGTTACACCACACTTCTTTTGGAGAGAGACACACTATGTTTCCATTGCCTAGAACACTCTAGTTTTCCACTCTTATTGTTTTGTGAGTGTTCACTTTTGCTAGCACTGCGTTCAGCCTTAGTTTTCTTGTGCTTTCAGCTTAGAACTTTTTAGTTCTTTGTGGATTTGTGAAACAAGCTCACTGATCTTTGTTGAATATTATCTTTGTGAGTTGTTTCAAATAAGTTGTTTGGTGTTGGAAAGAGTAGAAAGCTTCATGCTTAAGTGGTACAAAGAGGTGCTTGCATTGACTATGACTTAGAATTTAGCATGACATGCTAGGTGTTGTTTTGACCTTATGCTTAGTGATTATTGTTGTAGCATGTATTGTTCCAAACAATTGGGATTGCTTTGTGTGCCTTGAAATAATTATGCGTTGTTTTAGCATGCAAAAGCATAGTATTGTGGTATTCTCCTTTGATGCTTTGTTTGGGTTGACTTGGCACATGCTCACACCAAGTTATGAGTATGAACAAGTCACCATAGCCTCTCTGATCATTTAGTCCTTGACTTGGAGTACCACTCTATGCTTTGATTAGTAATGTTTTGTTGCTCTGCATGATTATGGCCATTATTGCTCTCTTAGTTGGTTGCTCCCAGTATTTTGCTAGCCTCCACTTGTATGAGTAAGCTCTACTCATGCTTCCAACTCCCAAGAAACCAAGTTATTCCAAAAGTGTCCACTATAAATTCCTATGCATGGTGTGTTACACCATTCTAAGTATATTCTTGTTTTCAACTATCTTCCAATTAAAAAACTATTTTATTATGTGAAAACTTAGTGATTAAAGTCCTCACAAACTTGATGGCACACTTTATATTCTTTGCCCCTAATAAACTTGAAACATTGTGTCATCTATGTTGTATATGCTTGCACTTATATGTTGGAATTAGCAGAACCGTGCTGTCACGGGTAACGTTTTCAATATTGCACTTGTACTTTGTACACAGTTGATATCATGCTCTTTTGTCTATGGATGTCACCGGTGTGAAATAAAGAGGAAGCTTGTAAGTCCATGGAGTTATGTATTTTGTGTTAGAGAAATTCATGTGCCGCTAGCCTAAGACATGCCTAATCATGGTGGAAACTTCCAGCATCACCATAATGAGCTATCTATGAAGCATCCTCAATAAAAAGCTATGCACATAGTAAATAAAAAGATCGCTGAGATGCTCATTATCAGCTTGCCTTGTCATTTTGGTTACGGGATAGCTCATGTACCATGTGCAAGGGGTGCCCGGTTGGCGGTTCTCTATGAAACGCATGTACTTACTATGACAAGAACTTATAGGTGACCGAAGTTGAGTAGCATGAGGTGTGGCCCTCGTATTCAAGGGACTTGAGATTTCCAACTTATACTTTGTCAAGCATATACTCCATAGTTTGTTCACTTTAATCTTAATCACTTCAAGATGCTTATGATAGGGGCAATGAGGGCTGAAAGCTAACAAGTACCATAATTTTTGGAAGCTCTTTTTGAAACTTGAAATCCCTGCTTCCTTTATGAACGGCCCTTCTTCCACCATTATTTGAGTCACCACCTTCTACCTTTAGGCACCATTAAGAGAGCATAGTTGCCATTCTGTGTGCAGTGTCCCAAAACTTATTGATTGATGCATATTGTGATATTACTTGTTCTTGTGCTTTTTGTATCTAGTCACTCTTATGAACTTTGAAGGTGTCCTATGCATCTATTTGCTACTCCATGAGGGACAAGCTGAATGCCAGTATGCCATGTTTTCTGTATGTGAAACAAACAAACGTTTTTCAATGCATGTTATTCATGATCTTTGTTTGTAGCCTTTTATGTTGCATGCATAGTTACTTTGTCTCATTGTTAGAACTCCATCTTTCATGCACATGTTTAGAGTTCTTTGATCCCAGCTTTCAATGCTTGCAAATGGTTTGATCTTGGTTTTGACGGTGCATGTCACCTCAAAAATTATTCTTTTATCACTTACCTACTCGAGGACGAGCAGGAGTTAAGCTTGGGATGCTTGATACGTTAGAAACATATCTATAATTTTTGATGCTCCATGCTTGTTTAGTATCTACTTTGCTTTGCTTTGTCTACACTTTGAGGTGTTTTTATATCTTTTCTGGAACTAACCTATTAACAAGTTGCCACAGTGCCAGTTGCCTATTTTCTTCTGTTTTGGGTTCCATGAAGGCAGAAAATCAATATTCTCGGAATTGGACGGGACAAAAGCCAAAGTCAATATTTTACCGTGGACGTCATGAAGTCTAGAGGAGAGACGGAGAGGCGATCCAGGGCCACCACACCCTCCTAGGCGCACGGGTGGGCCCATCCCACGCATGGGTAGAGTGTGGGCCCTCCGGCCGCCTCCCAGCCTCGCCTCTTCGCCTATAAGAATCCCCTGATGCAGAAACCCTAGGAACCCGATCAAAACTCCACGAAACTGTCTGTAGCCGCCACCACCATCGTCCCTAGATCGGGGGGATATGAAGCTCTTCCCGCCACCCTGCCGAGGGGAGATCATCCTGGAGGCTTTCTTCTTCATCATGCCAGCCTCCGGTAAGAAGTGTGAGTAGTTCCACCTTGGACTACGGGTCCATGTAGTATCTAGATGGTTGTATTGATACGTCGGAAGCGTATCTATAATTTTTGATGCTCCATGCTTGTTTAGTATCTACATTGCTTTGCTTTTTTGAGGTGCTTTTTACATGTTTTATAGTACTAACCTATTAACAAGTTGCCACAGTGCTAGTTGCCTGTTTTCTGCTGTTTTTGGTTTCAGAAAAGTTAGTAAAGAAATATTCTCGGAATTGGACGGGGCAAACGTCAAATTCAATTACTTTCAATGGGGAACAAGAAGTCCAGAGGGGAGACGGAGAAGCGATCCAGGGCAGCCAGACCCCCCTAGGCGTGGGTGGGCCCTGCCCCGCGCCTGGGAGGGGTGTGGCCCCTCTGGCCGCTTCCTCGGCCTCCCCCTTCGCCTATAAGAATCCCCCGATACAGAAACCATAAGCACCCGATCAAATTGTTGGAGATATGCCCTAGAGGCAATAATAAAAGTGGTTATTATTATATCTTTGTGTTTATGATAAATGTTTACATTCATGCTATAATAGTATTAACCGGAAACATTAATACTTGTGTGATTTGTAAACTAAATTAGAGTCCCTGGTAAAGCCTCTTTGTAATACTAGCTTGTTGGTTGATAGATGATCGTGGTATCCCGATCATGAACATTGAGATGTTATTAACAACAATATCATATCATTAGGAGAATGGTATGATGGACATAATCCTATAGATAAGCGTAGCATTAAGATCAAGTCATTTCAATAGTCCGTTTGCTATAAGATTTCTGATACATAGTAACCTAATTCCTTCGACCATGAGATCGTGCTAATGACCATCACCGGAAGGATGCTTTAATGACATCAAACACCACACCGTAACTGGGTGGCTATAAAGGTGGCATTGAGTGTTCGGGAAGTATGTGTTGAGGCACATGGATCAAGAGTGGGATTTGGCCATCCATATGACATATAGATATACTCTGGTCCCTCTCGGTGGAATGTCATCCAATTATCTTGCAAGCATGTGACTGGCTCACAAGGGATCACATATCATGGGAACGAGAAAAGAGTACTTATCAGTAACGAGGTTGAACTAGGTATGCAGATATACCGACGATCAGACCTCAGATAAGTAAACTATCACGAGACAAAGGTAAATTGGTATTGTATGTAAATGGTTCATTTGATCGCACAATAATCATTGAAATATGTGGGAACCATATGAATTTCCAGATTCCTCTATTGGTTATTGATCAGAGAAGTGTCTCGATCATGTCCGCATAGTTCACGAACCGTAGGGAGACACACTTAAGGATTCAATGTTGTTTAGTAGATATGGAATGTAAGTAGGGAGAGCGAATGTTGTTCGAAGTCTCGTATGGGATCCAGGATATCACGAGGAGATCCAGAATGGTCTGGAGAATAATATTCATATAAGGAAAGTCCGATTCCGGAGTTCGGGAATGATTTTGATGTTTTCATCGGAGAGGTTCTAGAAGGGTCTAGAAGGTTCACCGGACCGGAAGGGGAATGGTTCATGAATGTGTCATGGTTAAGTGTAATGATTGGATCATGTCCTAGGTCACTTGGTTGGGCATTTGCAAGAGAGAAGTAAAGCTCTAAATTGAAAGTCAAAAGGGAGGTTTGAAAAGTCAAACTGGAACAATAGTTTCCTAGTGGAAGAAGGAAAGATTCCTTCTTTCTCTCCAACTTGGGTTTGGGGAAGGATTGAAACTCCCCTCTCTCAAGCTACCCCTCTCATAAATAGAGGGTAGGGGTGCCCCAAAAACCACAACCAGCCCTTCCCACCTCCAAGTCGCGCCGCCGCCGCCGGTCTGTCGCTGTCGCCCTAGCCGCCGCCGACTCCACCTCCTCCTCTCTGGTCCTCTAAACCTAGATTGCTGGAAACCCTAGATCCACCATAACCCGCACCGGCTTAGGCGAAGCCCTGCGGGATCATCCCTCTACTTCAGACACCACGCCGTCGTGTTGCCGGAATCGCGAGGGGAGAACTAAAACCTCCGCTGCCTGCTAGAAAAAGGGAGAGGAAGGTCTTCATCGAGTACCGAACGTGTGACCGACTGCCGAAGCACTGCCGGAACGCAACGCCGGAAGGATTGTCTACGCGATCTTGAGATCGGCAAGTGTACGACTACATCACCCACGAGAATCTGCTCTCGTTAACCGCTTTGGAATCTTCAAGGGTGAGTACTCTAATCGACTCGTTGCTACAATCTAGTAGATAGATCTTGGCTTGTTTGTGTGCATGAGGTAGATATTTTTTGTTTTCCATGCTACGAACCCCTACAGTGGTATCAGAGTCGTGTCTATATGTAGATTTGTTGCACGAGTAGAACACAATGGTCATTGTGGGCGGTGGTGCTTTTATTGTCAATTGCTTTTTGTGTACTTTGCATCTTGAAGTATGATGGGATGAAGCGGCCCGGGCTAACCTTACATGACATCGTTCATGAGACTTGCTCCACGCTTAACATGCAACTTGTATTGCATAAGTGGCTTTGCGGGTGTCTGTCTCTCCCATCATAGTATAGATTCAATTTACAACGAGCACTTGATAGTTCAAGCATCAACGTTGTGGTTCTTGTTCGTAAGTTAGAACGACACTTATTGAAAGCCCCAAATCACGTAAAATACGCAAAGAAAATTAGAGGCGTCTAACTTTGTTTTGCAGGGGTGTGCTGTGATGTGATATGGCCATGATTGTGATTTTATATGATGTATGCAATGTTCCTTATTGTAAGTCGGCAACCGGCAGGAGCCATATGGTTGTTTTTTTAATTTTGTTACGACCTGCGTGTCTATTATTCAAAGTAGTTGTAATAGTTGATGCTGGTGGATGACAACCATGGAGCGGCGCCATTGACCTTGACGCAATGCCGGTGATGATGGAGATCATGTCCGTGCTTGAAGATGGAGATCGGAAGCACAAGAAGAAAGGCCATATCATATCACATATTATGAATTGCATGTGATGTTAATCCTTTTATGCATCTTGTATTGCTTAGTTCACGATGATAGCATTATAAGATGATCCCTCTCACAAAATATCAAGTTATAAAGTGTTCATCCTTAGTAAGCACCGTTGCTAAAGCTCGTTGTTTTGAAGCACCACGTGATGATCGGGTGTGTTAGATTCTGCGAGTGTATACAACGGGAGCAAGCCAAATTTTCTCATGCGAAAGCTAAGGTTTGATCTTGACGAGCCTAGAATGTACAGACATGGTCTCGGAACACGGATCACCGAAAGGTAAAGCATGAGTCATATAGTAGATATGATGAACATGTTGGTGGATTTGGTTTTGATATGGTGGATTTGGTTTGTGTGATCACTAAAACAATGTGAGGGATATTGTTTTGAGTGGGAGTTCACCTAGATTAATTTAACTATTAATTAGAACTCAATTTGTCATAACTTAGTCTAAACTATTGCAAATATGTTGTAGATCAATGGCGGCCCCTACCATCAATTTTAATGCGTTCCTAGAGAAAGAAAAGTTGAAAAACAATGGAAGCAACTTCGTGGATTGGCTCTGCAACTTGAGGATTATCCTCAATGCTGGTAATTTGACCTATGTGCTGGATGCACCGCTGGGTGATCCACCTGCATCTGATGCTACCGATGAGGTGAAGAATGTTTTCCTCACTCATAAGAATCAATACTCCACAGTTCAGTGTGCTATCTTGTATGGTTTGGAATCGGAGCTTCAGAAAAGGTTTGAGAACCATGACCCACATGATATTGTTGGGAATATGCCCTATAGGCAATCATGTATGATGATGTTTTCCCATTGTATTCATAAAGACATTAAGTTGTCCTTGTATAAACATCTGATGTGTATCATTGAATATGTGATTCGGTTGTGGAACTATACATTCATGTTGTTTGTACTAAATATCCTTGGTCATCGAGGTTGTGATGTACACACAACTTAGACCAATGTGAAAGCCAGCTTGATGACTCGGTTCCACTTGTCATGGGAATGGTGATGCCATTTCTACTTACACAGACTCGGCTAAAGAGTTTAGCGAGTCGGATTGACCCATATTGAGGTACAACGAACAAGTTGTCATTTGTATATCTCAATCAATGTAATCCTTAGGCCTGAGGTTGTTGCATTGTCCGAGTTGAGGATCACAAACTTAGGTTCTGTCAAACGCTAATCCGTAACTGGGCAGTTATAAAGGCAGAGTTCGGGTCGACTGATAATCAAGCTGCGTGATGTGAATAACCACGATGGGATTTTTCCCCTCCACTCGGAGAGATATTCTCTGGGCCCTCTCAGATGATATGATTCGGAAAGCATGGCCATGCACGACTCGGTTAAGTGTTAACCGAGGCGATCGACTAAGAGTTAGTCGGGTGAATCACTTATCTCGGATCAAGAAGAGAGTCAGACTATTTAAGGGATGACATATATTCGCCTATAGTCTGACAAGGTATATCATGAGGCAAAAGGGACTCGGACGCAAGTCGCATTGGAAAGGTAAGTCGTCATGACTCTTTGGTACTTGGGAGTCGGCACGTTCTGCTAGGAGCCGCTGTCGACTGATCAATTGAGAGTTGGACTCCAATCGTGTCCGAGTAGCCATGAGCCTGCTGATTCACACACTTAAGAGCGGGAGCAAGTTCAGATTGGATCTGAACCGGAAATCTGGCCGGGTTGGGCCTGAGCCAGATTAGGACTGAGTCAGTGAGTCGGACTCGCGGTGACTAGTGTTATATGGGCTTTAGTAAATGGGCCACGAGAGTGGAGCCCATGTTCACTCCCTATATATAGTGGAGCACAGTAACCCAGAAGGGTTAATCGTTGATCGGTTAGGTCATTCCATGTATTGGAAACCCTAGCTCCACAACAGTCCTGCCATCGTATCGAACCTAGCAGTTCGCCGCCGGTGCTCCTCCTTGTACGTGTGGATACCAGCAGAGGTGTTGTGCGATCAGCGCCAGTACGATCGGATCGCAAAGGACTGCATTGCATCAACTGATGCGCTTCATCAGTAATCCGCAACTGCGCGTCTAGTGGTAAATCTCGTGGCCTTCTACCTCGGCTAGATCTTGGGATCACCATGTTAGAGGAAAAAGTTTTGTTTTATCTCTGCGTGGCCCAAAAGTGGTATCAGAGCAATAGCTTCTGGTTTTAGGCTCGAGATCGCGCATATGTGATATGCGGTTGGCTGTAGATGAGATATATGTGTTGTTTTGGTGGTCGATCTATGAGATAGATCGGTTTTGTACGAGGTTGATTGGATCAACTGTACTCGGGGAATGGTAGATCTGATTTCCGTGATCATACTGCTGAGGTCATGGAACGACATACCCCTACCGGTCGGCTTCCGCCATCGGGGTAGACTGTGACACGTAAATCTAGATGCGGTGATCAAAGATCAAAAAGTTTGATCGAATCGGAACAATGGTCGGAATCCATGTCCGGATCATAGATGAGATCTACGTTTTAGGAAAAATCGTCGGGCGCTGCCCGCACCCGTGAGGGGCGCTGCCCCTTCGATCCCCGCCCGCTATCTGTCTAGCGGGACCGCCGGGTTCGCCCTGTCGTAGCGCCTTAGATGTCGTTGCGAGTTTCACAACGCCGGTAGATAGCGTATCTATGCATAACTTGTTTTTGTAGGAAGTTGTGAATGGTATGGTTCATGTGCATGTGATGTATGTGTGTAATCCATACGTGATCTATGAATCACGGTTTTGTCAGACGGCTGGAGCCTAGGTGCTGTCATATTATTGTATAACGACCTGCGTGTCGGACTCTCCATGTAATTTACTTTACTAAGCTAGTGTAGATGTTTGGAGAGCTCGGATGGCAAGGAAGGCGATGTACATGCCGGTGACATGGAGTAAGACGACAAGTGACAAGAGTTTGCACGAGTCGGATTACAGGCTTTATAGAGATGGAGATCGCCATGAAGGGAGACATACCATTTCACATTATAATTCCTTTATTTTGTGTTATTGTTATGTCTCTGTTTTACCTCTATTAGATAGTCGGTGAAATTTTAATCTCTCAAAGAAGGTCTAGTCGATTTTCCCGCTAGTGTTTGCACCATCACAAGTCGGACATTTTTGGTAGTGGGCTCATAAAATTGAGGTGCTGCCAATTCTTTCCGACTAGGTGGGTTCGAGTCGGACTCTTACTGTGGAAACACTCGGTAAGCTAGACAGGTCTATCACAACGGTTGTGGGGCTCGGGGAAAGGTCGGATGGGAGCCGGGGCATGTGATGCCACCCGTCCAACAGGAGTCGTATGAGATGCGATTGACAAGGAGTTGTCTACCTAGATCACTTGGCGGCTAGCGGTGATGCTAAAGCTCACTAGCCGACTTGCTTATTTAGGGTCCTGAATCACTAAGCAACCATCGGAGGGGTGTTGGTTCTAGTGGGAGCATAAAATATTAAAATGTTTAATATGCTTGCTCTTTTATGAATACATGTCTTAAGTGTTTTGCATATTTCTGTTGTAGATCATGGCACCAAGTAGCAATCACTCTCAGATATCCGGTTTTGCGTTGAGAACCCCTTGAGAAAGATAAACTGAATGACACTAATTTTACCAACTGGTATCGAAATCTGAGAATTGTTCTCAAACAAGAAAAGAAGGACCATGTCCTAGACAACCCACTTCCAGATGAGCCGAATGAGAATGCGACTGTTGCTGCCACCAATGCCTACCGTCGGGTTAAGGATGAGTCCACGGATATTAGCTGTCTTATGCTTGCTCACATGGAACTGGACTTGCAAAAGCAGTTCGAGCATGTTGAGGCCTATGATATGATTGGAAGCCTCAAAAGTATGTTCCAGGCTCAGGCGAAGACTGAGAGGTATCAAGTCTCTCAGGATTTGCTGAGTTGCAAGCTTAAGGATGGTGATCCACTGAGTCCTCATGTGATCAAAATGGTTGGTTATCTGCAGTCTCTAGAGAGGCTTGGCTACCCCATTAGCGAAGAGTTTGCTAAGAATATAATTCTAAACTCTCTTCCTAGTGCATATGGGCAGTTCATTTCGAACTACCACATGCATGGTATGGATAAGGATCTCACTAAATTGCATGGGATGCTCAAGCAGGTAGAGGCGGATCTCAAGAAGGGCTCCAGTCAAGTGTTGATGGTGCAGAATAAGGCTAAGTTCAAGAAGAGTTCTTGGACTAAGAAGAAGGCTAAGTCGGGAGGAAAGCAGGCTCAGGACCCGGTCCCAAGCGCTTCCTTAGGGACTAAGCCATCTCTTCAGCCGGATCCACTTGCTTCTATTGCAAGGCGGATGGCCATTGGAAGAGGAACTGCAGCAAGTATTTGGCTGATCAAGCCAAGAGTGGAGGTATGACTTCCGACTCAGGTACACTTGTTTGCAATGTTATAGACATATATCTTGCTGATGCACCTAATAGTTCTTGGGTATATGATACCTAATCAGTTATTCACATCTTCAACTCGTTGTAGGGACTGGTGAGAACTAGGAGCGTAGCAAGAGGCGAGGTTGATATTCGAGTCGGCAACAAAGCAAGAGTTGCTGCGTTGGAAGTCGGCACGATGCAACTTCATTTACCTTCCGGATTCATTATGGAACTGAATAATTGTTATTATGTTCCAGTGCTTAGTCAAAACATTATTTCTGCTTCATGTTTGATGAGGCAAGGCTATGAGTCGAATATCAAGAATAATGGTTGTTCTTTGTATTTGAATGATATGTTTCACGGCTTTGCACCCGTCTAGGACGGGTTATTTATTTTGAATCTTGATGGTGAGTCGGTTTATAACATAAATGTTAAAAGGTTGAAACCAAATGATCTGAATATGACTTACTTTTGGCACTGTCGCCTTGGTCATATAAGTTGGAAACGCATGAAGAAGCTCCATGATGATGGACTCCTAACTTTGTTCGACTTGGAGTCATTCGAGACATGTGAATCTTGCCTACTCGGCAAAATGACCAAGACACCTTTTGCAAAGAGTTGCAAAAGGGCGTCCGACTTGTTGGGACTAGTACATAGTGATGTATGTGGACCAATGAGCACGGCAGCCAGGGGTGTTTATGAGTACTTCATTACCTTCACTGGTGATTTGAGTAGGTATGGATACATCTACTTGATGAAACATAAGTCGGTAGCCTTTGAAAAGTTCAAAGAATTCTAGAATGAATCACAGAATCAACTCGGCAAGAAAATAATGTTTCTTCGGTCGGACCGAGGAGGCGAGTACATGAGCAATGAGTTTGATGACCATCTGAAAATTTGTGGAATAGTTCCTCAACTTACTCCGCCAGGAATGCCGCAAAGGAATGGTGTTTCGGAAAGGCGGAATCAAACCTTGTTGGACATGGTACGATCAATGATGAGTCAGACAGATCTGCCTTTATCATTTTGGGGTTATTGTCTAGAAACAGCGGTGTTCACACTAAACAGAGTACCATCAAAATTGGTAGAGAAGACACCGCATGAGATATGGACAGGCAAAAAGCCGAGTTTGTCTTTTCTTAAGATTTGGGGTTGTGAAGCATTTGTCAAGCGACTTCAGTCAGACAAGCTTACGGCCAAGTCGGATAAGTGTATTTTCGTGGGGTATCCGAGGGAAACTTTGGGTTACTACTTCTACAACTGAGAAGAGGGCAAAGTGTTTGTTGCTCCGAACGGTGTCTTCCTTGAGAAAGAGTTTCTCAGTCGGGGAGTTAGTGGGAGCACAGTGCAGATCAAAGAAATTCGAGATAAACCGGCTAGTAGAGAGTTGGAAAAAACCTTGGAGGATGAGCCGGTCGTGGTGACTCAGCCGGCAGCAGCACCTGTACAACGAAGATCAGCGAGATTACGAAGTGTTCGTGATGTGTTACTGTTAGACAGTGATGAGCCGGCAAATCATTTGGAAGCGATGGTGGGATCTGATTCCGAGTCATGGCTTGGAGCCATGAGATCCGAGTTAAAGTCCATGGATGAAAATCAAGTTTGGAACTTGGTTGATCTGCCAGACGGTGCAAGACCCGTCGAGTGCAAATGGGTCTTTAATAATAAAACTGATATGGATGGAAATGTTTCCGTCTATAAAGCACGCCTTGTCATGTAGGGGTTCCAACAAGTTCAAGGAGTTGATTACGACGAGACTTTCTCGCCCGTAGCGATGCTTAAATCAGTTCGGATCATGTTAGCTATAGCAACCTATTTCGACTATGAGATATGGCGGATGGATGTCAAAACGGCTTTCCTTAACGGAAATTTAACCGAGGATGTGCATATGATACAACCCGAGGGTTTTGTCGATCCGACTAATGCTGACAAAGTGTGCAAACTTCATAAATCCATTTATGGGTTGAAGCAAGCATCTCGGAGTTGGAATATTCGCTTTGATGAGGTAGTCAAATCGTTTGGCTTCATCAAGAGTGATCATGATTCTTGTTTATACAAGAAGTTTAGTGGGAGCAAAGTAAACTTTCTAATATTATATGTGGATGACATATTACTGATTGGAAATGATGTCCAGATGTTGCAAGAAACCAATGAATCATTGGAAAGGAGTTTCTCAATGAAAGACTTGGGTGATGCAACATACATCCTCGAAATCCGGATCTATAGAGATAGATCAAGGTGGCTCATTGGATTGAGTCAGAGTACTTATTTGGACAAAGTGTCAAAGAAGTTCAACATGGAATCGTCTAAGAAGGGGTTCTTATCGATGTCCCATGGTGTAAAACTTAGCAAGACTCGGTGTCCTTCGACAACTGATGAGCGAAGTCGGATGAGTGCGATTCCGTATGCTTCTATAGTCGGATCCATGATGTACGCCATGATTTGTACTAGGCCGGATGTTTCCTATGCTCTGAGTGTTGTGAGTAGATACCAGGCTGATTCTGGAAAAATCCACTAGACAGCGGCTAAAAATATCCTAAAGTACTTGAGAAGGACTAAAGATATGTTTTTGGTTTATGGTGGTGAAGATGAACTCAGTGTAAAGGGTTACACTGATGCGAGTTATCTTACTGACTCTGATGATTCTCGTTCACAATCCGGATACGTGTTTATTATAAACGGAGGTGCTGTGAGCTGGAAGAGTTCCAAGCAAGAGATTGTGTCTGCATCTACAATAGAGGCTGAGTATATTGCCGCCTCGGAGGCAGCAAAGGAAGATGTTTGGATGAGGAATTTCCTCATGGATCTTGGTGTGGTTCAGGGCTCGTCCAATCCGTTAGATGTGTATTGTGACAACAATTGTGCTATTGCACAAGCCAAGGAACCTAGACAACACCAGAAGAACAAGCACATACTCATGCGGTACCACCTGATTCGCCAGTTCGTGGATCAAGGTGATATCAAGTTATGCAAGGTACACACAGATGCAAATATTGCGGATCCGTTGACAAAGCCGTTACCACATCCGAAGCATGAGGCGCACCTGAGAGCCATGGGCATTAGATGCTTAGACATGTGATGGGAATATGCCCTAGAGGCAATCATGTATGATGATGTTTTCCCATTGTATTCATAAAGATATTAAGTTGTCCTTGTATAAACATCTGATGTGTATCATTTAATATGTGATTCGATTGTGGAACTATACATTCATGTTGTTTTACTAATTATCCTTGGTCATCGAGGTTGTGCTGGACACACGACTTAGACCAATGTGAAAGCCGGCTTGATGACTCGGTTCCACTTGTCATGGGCATGGTGATGCCATTCCGACTTACACAGTCTCGGCTAAAGAGTTTAGCGAGTCGGATTGACCCATATTGAGGTACAACGAACAAGTTGTCATTTGTATATCTCAATCAATGTAATCCTTAGACCTGAGGTTGTTGCATAGTCCGAGTTGAGGATCACCGACTTAGGTTACATCAACTGATCCATAATCAAGGCGATTATAAAGGCAGAGTTCCGGTCGACTGAGAATCAAGCTGCGTGATGTGAATAACCAAGATGGGATTTTGTCCCTCCACTCGGAGAGATATTCTCTAGGCCCTCTCGGATGATATGATTCGGAAAGCATGGCCATGCACGACTCAGTTAAGTGTTAACCGAGGCGATCGACTAAGAGTTAGTCGGGTGAATCACTTATCTCGGATGGAGAAGAGAGTCGGACTATTTAAGGGATGACATATATTCGCCTATAGTCTGACAAGGTATATCGTGAGTCAAAAGGGACTCGGACGCAAGTCGCATTGGAAAGGCAGGTCGTCATGACTCTTTGGTACTTGGGAGTCGGCACGTTCTGCTAGGAGTCGCTGCCGACTGATCGATTGAGAGTCGGACTCCAATCGTGTCCGAGTAGCCATGAGCCTGCCGGGTCACACACTTAAGAGCGGGAGCAAGTTCGGATTGGATCTGAACCAGAAATCTGGCCGGGTTGGGCCCGAGCCGGATTAGGACTGAGTTAGTGAGTCAGACTCGCGGTGACTAGTGTTATATGGGCTTTAGTGAATGGGCCACGAGAGTGGAGCCCACGTTCACTCCCTATATATAGTGGAGCACAGTAACCCAGAAGGGTTAATCGTTGATCGGTTAGGTCATTCCGTGTGTTGGAAAACCCTAGCTCCACAGCAGTCCTGCCGTCGTATCGAACCTAGTAGTTCACCGCCGGTGCTCCTCCTTGTACGTGTGGATACCAGCAGAGGTGCTATACGATCAGCCGCGGGACAATTGGATCGCAAAGGACCACACTGCATCAACTGACGCGCTTCATCAGTAATCCGCAACTACGCGTCTAGTGGTAAGCCTCGTGGCCTTCTACCTCGGCTAGATCTTGGGATCACCATGTTAGAGGATTTTTTTTTGTTTTATCTCTGCTTGGCCCAACATATATTGTCCGTGAACTCAAAAAGATATTTGAGGCTCACGCGACAGTTGAGAGTTATGAGGCTTCTGAAAAGTTCTTTAACTGCAAGATGGAAGAGGGCAGCTCCGTTAGTGAGCACGTGCTTAAGATGTCTAGGCACGCAAGCAAGCTTCAAAGCTTGGGTATAGTGATTCCTAATGCTTTGGGGATTCACTGTGTCCTTCAATCAATACAATATGCAAAACATGGACAAGCTGTTGTCCAAACTCTTCTCCATGTTAAAGTCTGCGGAAGTGGATATCAAGAAAGAGCACCAAGTGTTGATGGTCAATAAGACCACCAAATTCAAGAAGCAAGGCAAGTCTAATAAAAATGGAAACTTCAAGAAGGGCGGTAAGAAAGTTACCGCGCCGGTGAAGAATACCAAGGCTGGGCCTAAGCCTGATATTGAGTGCTTTTACTGCAAGGGAGAAGGTCACTGGAAGCAGAATTGCCCTAAGTACTTGGCAGATTTGAAGAACGACAACATCAAGAAGAAAGGTATATCCGATATACATGTTATTGATGTGTATCTCACTAGTAGTCATAGTAGTGCCTGGGTATTTGATACTGGTTCGATTGCTCATACTTGTAACTCGAAAAAGGTGCTGCAGAATAGACGGAAACTAGCGAAGAACAAGATGACGCGTTGGAAATGGATCAAAGGTTGATGTGATCGCGGTCGTCATGCTACCTCTTCATCTACCATCGGGATTAGTTTTATACTTAAATAATTGTTATTTGGTGCCTGCGTTGAGAATGAACATTATATCCGGAGCATGTTTATTGCGAGACGGTTACTTGTTTAAGTCCGAGAATAATGGTTATTCGATTTATATGAGTAATATGTTTTATGTACATGCACCTTTGATAGATGGTCTATTCTTGTTGAATCTCGATTGTAGTAATACACATATTAATAACATTGAAGCTAAACATTTGAAATTGAGCGATAACTCGACCTATATGTGGCACTGTCGTCTTGGTCACATTGGAGTGAAGCGTATGAAGAAACTCCATTCCGATGGACTTCTTGAGTCACTTGATTTTGAATCACTTGAAAGATGCGAAGCATGTCTAATGGGTAAAATGACTAAGACTCCATTTTCTGGTATGATGGAGTGAGCTATGGACTTATTGGAAATCATACATACCGATGTTTGTGGTCCAATGAGTGTAGCATCGCGCGGTGGTTATCGTTATGTTCTTACCTTCACGGATGACTTGAGTAGATATGGGTATATCTATTTCATGAAACATAAGTCCGAAACTTTCGAGAAGTTTAAGGAATTTCAAAGTGAAGTAGAGAATCAATGTAACAAGAAGATTAAGTTTCTACGATCTGATCATGGAGGTGAATATCTAAGTTACGAGTTTGGCGAGCATTTGAAGAAATGCGGAATACTTTCACAATTGACACCGCCAGGAACACCACAACATAATGGTGTGTCCGAACGTCGTAATCGAACTCTCTTAGATATGGTTCGTTCTATGATGTCACTTACAGATTTACCGCTATCGTTTTGGGGGTTATGCATTTGAAACAACCGCATTCACTTTAAATAGGACACCGTCTAAATCCGTTGAAACGACACCGTATGAATTATGGTTTGGGAAGAAACCTAAATTGTCGTTCCTTAAAGTTTGGGGTTGCGAAGCTTATGTAAAGAAGTTACAACCCGACAAGCTTGAACCCAAAACGGAAAAATGCATCTTCATAGGATACCCGAAGGAAACTATTGGGTATACCTTCTATCATAGATCCGAGGGCAAAATCTTCGTTGCCAAGAATGGATCCTTTCAAGAGAAGGAGTTTCTCTCAAAAGAAGTGACTAGAAGAAAAGTAGAACTCGACGAGGTTGTTGAACCTTCTCTCGGACTTGAGAGTAGTGCAGCACCGGAAGTGGTTCCTGTGGCGCCTACACCAATAAGAGAGGAAGATAATGATGTTGATCATGAAACTTCGATAAAGTTACTACAGAACCTCGCAGGTCAACGAGAACCCGTACCACTCCTGATTGGTATGATCCCGTTATGAGTGTCATGTTGGTGGACAACACCGACGACCCTGTGACATATGAGGAAGCATTGATGAGCCCATATTCCAATAAATGGCAAGAAGCCTTGAAATCCGAGATTGGATCAATGTATGAAAACCAAGTATGGACTTTGGTGGACTTACCGGATGGCCGGGAGGCTGTCGAGAAAAAAATGGATTTTCAAGAAGAAAACATATGCTGATGGTAATGTTACTGTCTATAAAGCTCGACTTGTTGCAAAAGTGTTTCGACAAATTCAAGGAGTTGACTACGATGAGACTTTCTTACCGGTAGCAAATCTAAAGTCTGTGAGGATTTTGTTAGCAATCGCTGCATATTATGATTATGAGATATGGCAGATGGATGTCAAAACGGTGTTCCTCAATGGAGACATTGATGAAGAGTTTTATATGGTATAACCCAAAGGTTTTGTCGATCCGATAGATGCAAACAAGGTATGCAAACTTCAACGGTCCATTTATGGATTGAAGAAAGCACCCCGAAGTTGGAATCAACGTTTTGATAAAGTAATCAAAAGCTTTGGTTTTATACAACCTTATGGAGAAGCTTGTATTTACAAGAAAGTGAGTGGGAGCTCTGTAGCATTCCTAATATTATATGTAGATGACATATTGTTGATTGGGAATGATATAGACCTTCTTAATAGTATCAAGGATTATTTGAATAATAGTTTTTCAATGAAAGATCTTGGCGAAGCAGCTTACATATTAGGCATAAAGATTTATAGAGATAGATCAACACGCCAAATATCATTGTCACAGAGTACATATTTGGACAAAGTTCTAAAGAGGTTTGGAATGGAAGATAGCAAGAGAGGGTTCTTGCCCATGTTTCCCAATACGACCTTGAGTAAAACTCAGAGTCCTGCAACGGCAGAAGATATAGAAAGGATGAGTAAGACTCCCTATGCCTCAGCCAAATCTCTTATGTATGCCATGCTATGTACTAGACCCGACATTGCATATGTTGTTAGTTTGATTAGCAGATATCAAAGTGATCCAGGAGTAGATCATTGGACAGCGGTCAAAAACATCCTTAAGTATTTGAGAAGGACTAATGATATGGTTCTTTATTATGGAGGTGACGAACAGCTAGTTGTTAATGGTTACACCGATGCTAGTTGGAACACCGATCCCGATGATTCTAAATCTCAATCTCGATACATATTTATTTTGAATGGTGCAGCAGTTAGCTGGAGGAGTGCAAAGCAAAGCGTTGTGGCAAGATCTTCAACTGAATCGGAATACATAGCTTCTTCAGAGGCTTCACAAGAGGAAATATGGATGAAGGAGTTCATTGCAGAGCTCGGTGTGGTTCCAAGTGCGCTGGACCCAATGTCTATCTATTGTGATAACATGGGCGCCATATCCAATGCGCAAGAACCAAGGTCACACAGGAAGCTGAAGCATATCAAGCTGCGTTTTCAGGATATTTGAGAACATGTCCAAGATGGTGACATAAATATTTGCAAAGTACACACAGATCTGAATGTGGCGGATCATTGACTAAACCTCTCCCGAGGGAAAAACATGACCAGCACCAAACCGCAATGGGTGTTCTGTATATTACCATGTAATCTAGATTAGTTGACTCTAGTGCAAGTGTTAGACTGTTGGATATGCCCTAGAGGCAATAATAAAAGTGGTTATTATTATATCTTTGTGTTTATGATAAATGTTTACATTCATGCTATAATAGTATTAACCGGAAACATTAATACTTGTGTGATTTGTAAACTAAATTAGATTCCCTGGTAAAGCCTCTTTATAATACTAGCTTGTTGGTTGATAGATGATCGTGGTTTCCTGATCATGAACATTGAGATGTTATTAACAACAAGATCATATCATTAGGAGAATGGTATGATGTACATACTCCTATAGATAAGCGTAGCATTAAGATCAAGTCATTTCAATAGTTTGTTTGTTATAAGCTTTCTGATACATGGTAACCTAATTCCTTCGACCATGAGATCATGCTAATCACCATCACCGGAAGGATGCTTTGATGACATCAAACACCACACCATAACTGGGTGGCTATAAAGGTGGCATTGAGTGTTTGGAAAGTATGTGTTGAGGCACATGGATCAAGAGTGGGATTTGTCCATCCATATGACGGATAGATATACTCTGGCCCCTCTCGGTAGAATGTCATCCAATTAGCTTGCAAGCATGTGACTGTCTCACAAGGGATCACATATCATGGGAACGAGAAAAGAGTACTTATTAGTAATGAGGTTGAACTAGGTATGCAGAGATACCGACGACCAGACCTCGGATAAGTAAACTATTGCGAGACAAAGGGAAATTGGTATCGTATGTAAATGGTTCATTCGATCACACAGTAATCGTTGAAATATGTGGGAACCATATGGATTTCCATATTCCTCTATTGGTTATTGATCGGAGAAGTGTCTTTATCATGTCCGCATAATTCACGAACCGTAGGGAGACACACTTAAGGATTCGATGTTGTTTAGTAGATATGGAATGTAAGTAGGGAGACCGAATGTTGTTCGGAGTCTCGGATAGGATCCGGGATATCACGAGGATATCCGGAATGGTCTGGAGAATAAGATTCATATAAGGAAAGTCCGAATCTGGAGTTCGGGAATGATTTCGATGTTTTCATCGGAGAGGTTCTAGAAAGGTCTAGAAGGTTCACGGACCGAAAGGGGAATGGTTCATGAATGTGTTATGGTTAAGTGGAATGATTGGATCATGTCCTAGGTCACTTGGTTGGGCATTTGCGAGAGAGAAATAAAGCTCTAAATTGAAAGTCAAAAGGGAGGTTTGAAAAGTCAAACTGGAACAATAGTTTCCTAGTGGAAGAAGGAAAGAGTCCTTCTTTCTCTCCTACTTGGCTTTGGGGAAGGATTCAAACTCCCCTCTCTCAATCTGCCCCCCTCTCATAAATAAAGGGGAGGGGGTGCCCCAAAAACCACAACCAGCCCTCCCCACCTCCAAGCCGCGCCGCCGCCGGTCCGTCGCCATTGCCCTAGCCGCCGCCGACTCCAGCTCCTCATCTCCGGCCCTCTAAACCTAGATCGCCGGAAACCCTAGATCCACCATAACCCGCACCGTCTTAGGCGAAGCCCTGCGGGATCATCCCTCTACTTCCGACACCACGTCGTCGTGCTGCCGGAATTGCGAGGGGAGAACTATAAATTCCGCTGCCTACTAGAACAAGGGAGAGGAAGGTCTTCATCGAGTATTGAACGTGTGACCGACTATGGAAGCGCTGCCAGAACGCAGCGCCGGAAGGATCGTCTACGCGATCTTGAGATCGGCAAGTGTACGACTACATCACCCACGAGAATCTGCTCTCGTTAACCGCTTTGGAATCTTCGAGGGTGAGTACTCTAATCGACTCGTTGCTACAATGATAGATCTTGGCTTGTTTGTGTGCATGCGGTAGAATTTTTTTGTTTTCCATGCTACGAACCCCTACACAAATCTCCACGAAACCTTCTATAGCCGCCGCCACTGTCGTCCCTAGATAAGGGGATCTGAAGTTCTTCTCGGCACCCTGTCGGAGGGGAGATCATCCCGGAGGCCTTCTCTCCGGTATGATGCGTGAGTACTTCCACCTTGGACTATGGGTCCATGTAGTAGCTAGATGGTTGTATCTCCTCCTTTGTGCTTTCACGTATAGATCTTGTGAGCTCCGTTCATGATCAAGATCTAATCTATTTGTAATCATGCATGTTGTGTTTGCGGGGATCCGATGGATATTGAGATTATTATGTTGGTTTGATTAATGGTTTTGTCTTTATGATTATATCATGTCTATGTTGTTTGTGATCTTGCATGCTCTTTGTTGTTAGTAGCTATCTTGGCCAAGTAGTTGCTAGTGACTCCAAGAGGGGGTATTTATGCTCGATAGTGGGTTCATGCCTCTAGTTTCCAAGGGAAGTGACAATAATCTCTTCGGTTGTAGATGTGTTTTTGCTACTAGAGAGAAGAAACGGTCTCTTGTTCATGGAACACGTGGACTGTTTACCTTACACACTTTGCCTAAAGCAGTTGTCTGTTGCTTGCAACTTAATACTGGATGGGGTTCAGATGATAACCTGAAGGTGGACTTCTAGTCATAGATGCAGTTGGATGGTGGTCTATGTATCTTGTTGTATTGCCCAATCGAATCTCATAGGATCTTTTTGACTAGTAATTGCATTGTTATGCCTTTCTCAGTTCCTGTCAATTGCCCTGCTATAATTTGTTTACCCTTCATGCCATGTTATTTATCTAAGCAGAGCACCTCTAGTGAACTATGGACCCGGGTCCAATCTTTACCATTGATACATATTCCATTGTTACTTATTTACTTGCTGCAAACCATTACCTTCCACACCATACGTTTTCAAAAATAATCCTTTTTTACAGCAAACCGGTGAGCTTGACAACCTCACTGATGCGTTGGGGCAAAGTCTTGAGTTTGTGTTGTGCAGGTCTCTGTGTTGCTTGCAACACCTGTGTGATGTTTCCTTCCTCCTACTGGTTCGATAACCTCGGTTTCTTGCTGAGGGAAACTTGATGTTGTGCCGCTTCACACCTTGCTCTTGGGGTTTCCAACAAAGCGTTCCACGACAAGTGTTGGGCGCCATCAAGCTATTTTCTGGCACCGTTGCCGGGTAGGCTAAGGAAGTCTTCACAAGGGGAGTCCTTCACTTCCTTTCTCTTTACTTTTTTTTAGTTTGCTTTGATTCTTTTGCTTGGTTTTGTTTTCCTATTTTCAAAAAACCCCAAAAATTAATCTAGTTTGGTTTGCTTTATTTATTCAAAACCCCCAAAAAAATAGTTCCTGCTCTAGTTGCTGGTCTGTTGTTGCCTTGCTTGGTCATGCTTTCTATCAATGGATGGTTTCTTTGAAACTAGTTCTTATTGGCAAGGTCGATTCACGAAAGAAAAAAAGTATTATTATAAGGAACATCGTTTGCCACAAAAAGGGAAACACTTATGGGAACAAATTGATAAGTTGAATACTATTGCTAGAGACGTGTGCTCTACTTATAATGTTACTTATTGCTTTGATAAATCTTGTTGTTGTAGGAGGTATAAACACCTTCCTTTTCAGTGTGAGTATAATGATAATGTTACCATATCTTCTTATGTTAAGGGAAATTATGACTTTTATGATGTGGAACAAATTGAAGAATTTATTGATTTCAAGGGTGCATTTGAAATTTCTAACTTGCTTGAATATATTGATGATGCACCTTATGAATATGAGGTTTATGAGATACTTAAATTTTGCTTTGATAATTACAAGGAAGCAAATGGATATATTCTTGAATATTTTAATAGGTGATTTCCACAAATGGAAGAGACTAATGCCTTGCAGGAGCCTATGGAAGAAGAAATTGTTGAAACTGGAAGCTCATTAGATGAAAAAGAGGAGGAGAGTGAAGAACAAAAGGAGGAAGAATGGATCAACCCATGCCTACCTTATAATGAGAGTAACTCTTTACCTCTTATATTATTTGATTGTTCCTCATGCTTATCAAAGGAGGATGAATGTTATGTTCCTATGGATCCTTTTGAAATATCTACTTTGGGTAAAACCTGTGAAGGTTTTAATCCCACTATTTTTGAGCTTGATAGAAATTATGTATTTGTAGCTCATGAAAATCCTGCTTTATGTGATAGTTATATTGTTGAGTTTATTCATGAGGCTACTGAAAATTATTATGAGAGAGGAAAACATGGTTATAGAAGTTTTCATGGTACTGAAACACCTCCCTATGTGCTGAAAGTTTTAAAGTTACTCTTGATTTACCTTCCTATGCATGTTACTTTGTTCTTTGTGAATTTATTTTCTTACAAGATTCCTATGCATAGGAAGTGGGTTAGACTTAAATGTGTTTTGAATTTGCTTATTATAGAGGTCCCAACCTAATAAGGTAGATTCCTCCTGTGTTTTACAATGCTAGTCCCTGGATCATTAGCTAGCATCCACATTTAAGATGTAATATCAAGATACAAAGGTCATAATATAAATTTATAACCAGGAATAACATAAGTTTATTACATCAAACATCGCTCATTTGGCTATTACATTACATTACAGCGGAATAACTATAGTCATGAGTCCTTCATCTTCAAAGTGCCACAGGCAGATGTTGGTTGTAGACTTTGTAGTCCTAGTCAATCAAACAATCTTCACTTAAAATCAATCAACCTGCAACATTACAAGTTACAGCCACATGGGTCAATACATTTGAATTGTATTGGCAAGCTTCACTTCTATGTATAATAAGAGTGGATCCTATCATTATATGCATATTTGGCCAAGTAGAGTTTAAGGCTTATTTGCATAAAGCAATATTTTATCCTATCTTTTCAAAAAGGGTTTTAAGTCCTTTGTCAAATCTCTTTTCCAAGAGTCCATTGAACTCCTTGGTAGAAACTCAAGTGTTCAAGTCCTTGTCAAAATCTCTTGAGCCACTTGGTAACCCCAAGTGTAACAAGTCTTATCAAATCTCATGAGTTCCTTGGTCACTCCAAGTACATCAAGTGTTTAAACAAAATCGCTTGAGCACCTTGGTAACCCCAAGTGCATCAAGCTTAATAAAATTTCTTTGAATTCCTTGGTAGACACACAAGGGCATCAAGTTTTATTTTACTTTAGAAGTTGGTATGTCGAGATCTCCCATAGTTCAAACTTTAGTTGCTCAGTATTTTCCATAACCGGGGACACGGCTAAGTACTTAGATTTTTTTTAACTTCTGCAGAAGGAGTACACTTTACCCACATGACACAATCCCATCTTGTTGCCACCAGTGGCCTACTGGATTAGTGCTCACCAAGATGGAGTACCGGCAGACTGAGAGTGTGACGAAGTCTTTCCAAAAGGTCTTCCCATACATCATTGCTAGCTTGTCTTCAGCCCCCATGAAGCATTCCAGATCCCCATGTCCGGTAACTAAAGACAATGTATGGGTCTTCCTAATGTAGTTGACTAAGCCAGAGCCATAATAGCATGTGGTTGCACACGAAAGCCACAATTGGAGAAACATGTTCAATCTCTAAGTTTCCTAGGTGGTTTTCTTTTGGAGCACAACACAAAGTGATTCCCATAGACATGGTTCCCTTTGTTGCCACCTTCTCCAAAACTTAAAGTATCCACCACCTAGGTGGTTCATTGAGTCCTTGTTTTATTAAGTAAAACATAAGTCCTTTTCTCAACCTTTGTAAAATCTCAACATGTATCTCTTTTCAAAATGAAGCATGGCTAAGCATGTACAACTTACAATATTTTCACTAAGGAGTGTATAGGTAATCCTATTAGGATTTAGCATAGCATAAGTACAAAATTGTTTCCATGCATGTTTTTCATAATCCACTAAGTATAATGAAAATAATAGGACATTTGTTTGATAGTGTAACTTGCCTTTTTGGTAGGGGATGGTGGTTCACTCCTTGACCTTGCTAGTCTTACACTTTGCTAAATTCACTACAAGTCAATCAAGCAAACACAAGATCAACTAACATTCCAAACCAAGTCAAACAAACAATCTCACACACATAAAGCAATGGAGTCTAAGTCATGCATAAGTATGCAAAGGATGGTTCTATTGCAAGGTTGGTCTCTACTAGTGTGTATAAACCTTTTAAGGTCCAAATTGGTCATTTACTAAAATGGCAAAGTCATTTGCAAAAGGCTTAGTTCATAAACCATTTTTAAAATCCAACCATCATTTCATGTGGTGAAAAATATTTTTATCAAGTCAAAACTTTATGTTTTTCACCAAGTGGGTTGTCATTTGCAAGGCTTGGTGTTTTTGGGTCAGTAGGTTTGGTTCAAAACATTTTCCCAAAGTTTTCCTTGCAAAAATCATTTCCATAATAAACCTAATAATTTTATTTGGCTTGAAAATGGCTAAGTCAAATAATTCAACCCAAATTTTACCAAAATCATTTTTAGCACCAAAGGTTGGTTCCTAGGGTCAGTAAGGTCACAACAATTCATTTTGCAAAGGTTTTAACCTAAAAAACATTTTTAAACAATTTCTCTACTCTAAACAAGCTCATAAATGAATCTACAAAAACAAGCAAACAAACAGGTACTATTTGCTAAACTAAGGCCATGGTTGTCTAGGGCTTGCTCTCCTGAATCCAACGACATAAAATTTGTAATTTTTGGACGTGTGGTTTGAAAGTTACAGAGGTTTGAAGTTTGCAAAATATTCTGTTTTCAAATCAGTTTTTAAACAGATCAGTGACACGCGGCGTGTTTTAACTGGACGGCACCGGTTCGGCCGGATCGGTGCTTTGGTGCGTTGGATCTACTGTGAATCGTGCGGCTCAGATGCGTCCATACCGGTTCGCTTAAGTCACTCTGTCTATGCCATAGGATTAAGATCTAACGGCTCTAGCGTGCTTGACCAGAAGCTGGCGGCGCTGCGCGGCGACAGACGGCGGCGACGGTCAGGCGAGGTGCTAGCGGTGATTCTAGGAAGCAAGGTACGAGGTGAGGATGCTCACCGTGATCGCGAGGTCGAGGTGATTCTCGGGGCGTGGTCGGTTGGTCGAGGGGCGCTCAGAGTCTGCAGGAATTTCTCGTCGGAGTTGCGAACGGCGTCAGGTTGTCCTGGTTGCGGTCGGGGGCGACGCTGTCGATCACGAGAAGCCAAACGGAGGGCACGATTATATGCGCAAGACCAAGGCGAAGATGCTAGCATGATCGAGAAGCAGAGGGGCGGTCGGATTCTACCTGGGGAGCTCGCCGGAGTGGAGGACGGCGTCGGGTGCTTCAGGTGGTCGTCGTGGACGGCGCTGTGGATCACCCCAAAGCAAAACAACGATGCGGTTAGATGCAGAAAGATGTGGCGAGTGTGCGAGTGTGAACGAGGAGGCGCTGGTCGAAACTACAGGTGTTTGCCGGAGTTGAAGCGGACGGCGGCGCTGTTCAGAACTTGACAAAGCCGACGCTCTGGAGCGCCCGCGGTCGAATGGGTGGTACTGAGAGATGCGTCTGGGAGTAGGGAGTCTGTGTGCAAGGTCAACGAGGCAAGGGGTGGTGAGTGTTGGCCGGAATTTGGGAAGGAAGCTCGTCGGAGCAGTGATGGTGTAGGGCGAAATAATCGCAGCCTGGGGGCAGAGAGAGGGAGGAGCTTGAGGGGAAATGAGGAGGGAGAGTGAGCGTTTAAGAGGGCGAGGTCGCTGCACGGGATCACTGCGGCATTACTGCGAATTAACGCGGCATCAATCAGCGAACGGCCGTGGTCGCGAGGAAGGAGAAGGGCTGGAGAAGTGGGGTCCGTGGTCGTGGGAAAAGAGTGAGAGGTCCACCAATCGGTCTCTGTGGGTTTGTTACTGAGGTGCGATTCGTTTTTGTTCGGAAGGCAAAATTGTCGGGCGGTTCTGGGCCTTAGTGGGCTGATGGGTTGGGTCGACCTAAACTTTATATTTTTCCTGTTTCTAAACCCTTTTCTTTTTTCTAATTTTATTTCCTGTTTTGAATTCCAAATAATCAAACAAGGTTCAAATCAATTCAAACAACACCCAAACTTTGTAATATTGAAATTAGTTTCTGTTCAGTAACCTGAACCAAAATCCAAATTCAAATTAATAATTTTAATAGGGTCCATTAATAATTAATTTAAAATGGCCTTAGTTATTAAATCAAATAGAGTTTGATTTTATTAATAAAATCTTTATTTGAAACCTAAATATTTTCAAAACCAAATCTGTAGGTATAATAAAGATTACTTGGAAATTTGTTTTAAAACAAACTAACCCTTTTTTTTGAGTCCATTATTAATTAAATACAATAGACTTTCCTTATTAAATCAACTAGGATTTGTTTTATTGAGTTATTTATTTTGAAATCTAAAATAAAGCCAAAACATTTTAGTAGGTTTTATTTGTGAATATCAAATATTTGGAATACTTATTTTAAATGATGTTTCAATTAAATTGGTAAAATCTTTTATTTACATAGAGTTTGGATAATAATTCCTTATCAATTTATTTAAATCATCTTTTGCTATTTTTATTCAAAACAAAACATTTATTTCTAAATATTGGTCAGAGTTTAATTTGGCTATATAAAATAATCTTTATTTATGAATCCACCTTTTCTTTTGAAAACCAAATCCTTTATTTAAAAGATTCCAAAACAGTAATTTAAAAACATTTTAATTTCCTTTAATAAATTTTTAACTTTATGAATCCCTTTTAGGTTTTATTTTAATTCAAATGGGTTTGAAGTTCCAATTGAATTCAAAAGTTTCTTCTAGCTCTGAAATTCAAACAAAGTTTTATTTTATTCATTTATTTTCACATTATAAGATTTGGAAAATCTTGGGATGTGACAGGCTACCACCCTTAAAATAAATCTCGTCCCGATATTTGGGGAGGCTAGGTTACAAGCAAGTTCAAAACAGCTGGGGTACTACCACCCTTAAAAAATTTCAAACAAAAATTACATATTGTCCTTCTTGGGATCCTGGAGAAAATTTCTCATAGAAAACATTTGCATGGTTTCCTTGGTTTCCATACTTGACTCATGGGCCAAGGTTGAGCTTCTCCATAGGCTTGTTCAACTTGTTCTTCATCTTTTCTGGGCAGTTGCTTGCATAGTGTCCTGGATTCTTGCAGTTGAAACAATGAATGTCCTTGAGTTCTTTACGTGGCTCTTGTGGACAAGTTGCTACATAGTGGCCCAACTCCTTGCAGTTGTTGCACCACACTTGGTCAATCTCTTTATTCTTCTTGTTCTCTGGGCATCCACTGGAGTAGTGTCCCATTTCCTTACATTTACGACATTGTGCAAGGCTCATGTCTTGCTTTTGTTTCTTAGGTTTCTTTAGTCCTTTGAATTGGGTTGTCTTGTTTGGAGGTATGAGTGGTCCTTTTCCTTTGGTAGACTTGGATCCTTCTTGTTTCCTTTGTTCCACCATGGCATAGATGGGACATTGGTCAGGAGTATGATCACTTCCTTCACAAAGGTAACAAGTAGCTCGAGAGGTGGGACATTGTCCAATAGGATGTTCTTCTTCACAATTGGGGCATTCTCCTTCATGCTCCTTGGAAGTATGATCCTTGTCTCCACAAATAATGCAAGCTGGGGCTCCATCTAGAATAACATTCTTGTCATCCTTGTTATCATAAACTCCTTTAGGATAGCTTTCTTCCATGCTAATCATTTGATTAGTCACCTTAAGCATCAGTTGGGATTGTTCCTCCAAAAACTTTTGCAGTGCTGGATCTTTATCACTATTGTTGGCTAGGAACTGAGATGTCAGTTGGTTCAACTGATGTTGGGTTGCTATGAGCTCTTTCATGATGTCAGCTTGGTTGGTGTTGGTGTCATCAACCTTGATGTTGGAGTCCTTTGGAGTAGTCATCTGTTTGGGTCGAAGGAAGATTAGAATAGGCAAGATATTTCTAAGGAAATATTTCTAATCACACACATCACAATTCACTCAAGCAATGTGCATGCAATCACAAACAAATATTTCACTCAAACAATGTTCAAGCACATACCTAGGCAACAAAATACTTTCGTTACACCACATAAGTTGGTGTGTTTTGTCTTAACTAAATTATGGTGGTCCATCTATATGGTTCACTTGTGATCTTTCCTTCCTTTATGATTCTTTGTATGAGATCATGGTTTCCTTGAGATAAACTCTTGGTTACGATACTTCAAAGTTGTTGATGGTTCCTTCCTATTTCGCATTCCCTTAGTCTCTAAATCTTGAGTAAGATTTTCCTTGTTTCACTTGTGGTCCTTAGTGATATCCAAGTTGGAAGTCCTTGGTGAAGATGCTGAAGATGTTGAAGTCATTAGAGTTGAAGAAGTTGAAGTCACCCTTTGCACATGGTGTAGTCCTTGGCCATGGGTAGGTTTTTCTATCAAGTTGAAGTAGAAGAGAAGTAGAGTTGAAACCAAAATGGTTGAGGAAAGAGTTTACAAGTGTTTGTAAATAAGTTTTGGATCAAATCATAACTCCTATTTTTCTAAGGGTTTTTGTCCAATCCTAGGGTTTACAAATCCTACAGGCAACACAATGCTCTGATACCATCTGTAGAGGTCCCAACCTAATAAGGTAGATTCCTCCTGTGTTTTACAATGCTAGTCCCTGGGTCATTAGCTAGCATCCACAGTTAAGATGTAATATCAAGATACAAAGGTCATAATATAAATTTATAACCAGGAATAAAATAAGTTTATTACATCAAACATAGCTCATTTGTCTATTACATTACATTACAGCGGAATAACTATAGTCATGAGTCCTTCATCTTCAAAGTGCCACAGGCAGATGTTGGTTGTAGACTTTGTAGTCCTAGTCAATCAAACAATCTTCACTTAAAATCAATCAACCTGCAACATTACAAGTTATAGCCACATGGGTCAATACATTTGAATTGTATTGGCAAGCTTCACTTCTATGTATAATAAGAGTGGATCCTATCATTATATGCATATTTGGCCAAGTAGAGTTTAAGGCTTATTTGCATAAAGCAATATTTTATCCTATCTTTTCAAAAAGGGTTTTAAGTCCTTTGTCAAATCTCTTTTCCAAGAGTCCATTGAACTCCTTGGTAGAAACTCAAGTGTTCAAGTCCTTGTCAAAATCTCTTGAGCCACTTGGTAACCCCAAGTGTAACAAGTCTTATCAAATCTCATGAGTTCCTTGGTCACTCCAAGTACATCAAGTGTTTAAACAAAATCTCTTGAGCACCTTGGTAACCCCAAGTGCATCAAGCTTAATAAAATTTCTTTGAATTCCTTGGTAGACACACAAGGGCATCAAGTTTTATTTTACTTTAGAAGTTGGTATGTCGAGATCTCCCATAGTTCAAACTTTAGTTGCTCAGTATTGTCCATAACCGGGGACACGGCTAAGTACTTAGATTTTTTTTAACTTCTGCAGAAGGAGTACACTTTACCCACATGACACAATCCCATCTTGTTGCCACCAGTGGCCTACTGGATTAGTGCTCACCAAGATGGAGTACCGGCAGACTGAGAGTGTGACGAAGTCTTTCCAAAAGGTCTTCCCATACATCATTGCTAGCTTGTCTTCAGCCCCCATGAAGCATTCCAGATCCCCATGTCCGGTAACTAAAGACAATGTATGGGTCTTCCTAATGTAGTTGACTAAGTCAGAGCCATAATAGCATGTGGTTGCACACGAAAGCCACAATTGGAGAAACATGTTCAATCTCTAAGTTTCCTAGGTGGTTTTCTTTTGGAGCACAACACAAAGTGATTCCCATAGACATGGTTCCCTTTGTTTCCACCTTTTCCAAAACTTAAAGTATCCACCACCTAGGTGGTTCATTGAGTCCTTGTTTTATTAAGTAAAACATAAGTCCTTTTCTCAACCTTTGTAAAATCTCAACATGTATCTCTTTTCAAAATGAAGCATGGCTAAGCATGTACAACTTACAATATTTTCACTAAGGAGTGTATAGGGAATCCTATTAGGATTTAGCATAGCATAAGTACAAAATTGTTTTCATGCATGTTTTTCATAATCCACTAAGTATAATGAAAATAATAGGACATTTGTTTGATAGTGTAACTTGCCTTTTTGGTAGGGGATGGTGGTTCACTCCTTGACCTTGCTAGTCTTACACTTTGCTAAATTCACTACAAGTCAATCAAGCAAACACAAGATCAACTAACATTCCAAACCAAGTCAAACAAACAATCTCACACACATAAAGCAATGGAGTCTAAGTCATGCATAAGTATGCAAAGGATGGTTCTATTGCAAGGTTGGTCTCTACTAGTGTGTATAAACCTTGTAAGGTCCAAATTGGTCATTTACTAAAATGGCAAAGTCATTTGCAAAAGGCTTAGTTCATAAACCATTTTTAATATCCAACCATCATTTCATGTGGTGAAAAATATTTTTATCAAGGCAAAACTTTATGTTTTTCACTAAGTGGGTTGTCATTTGCAAAGCTTGGTATTTTTGGGTCAGTAGGTTTGGTTCAAAACATTTTCCCAAAGTTTTCCTTGCAAAAATCATTTCCATAATAAACCTAATAATTTTATTTGGCTTGAAAATGGCTAAGTCAAATAATTCAACCCAAATTTTACCAAAATCATTTTTAGCACCAAAGGTTGGTTCCTAGGGTCATTAAGGTCACAACAATTCATTTTGCAAAGGTTTTAACCTAAAAATCATTTTTAAACAATTTCTCTACTCTAAACAAGCTCATAAATGAATCTACAAAAACAAGCAAACAAACAGGTACTATTTGCTAAACTAAGGACATGGTTGTCTAGGACTTGCTCTCCTGAATCCAACGACATAAAATTTGTAATTTTTGGACGTGTGGTTTGAAAGTTACAGAGGTTTGAAGTTTGCAAAATATTCTGTTTTCAAATCAGTTTTTAAACAGATCAGTGACACGCGGCGTGTTTTAACTGGACGGTACCGGTTCGGCCGGATCGGTGCTGTGGTGCGTTGGATCTACTGTGAATCGTGCGGCTCAGATGCGTCCATACCGGTTCGCTTAAGTCACTCTGTCTACGCCATAGGATTAAGATCTAACGGCTCTAGCGTGCTTGACCAGAAGCTGGCGGCGCTGCGCGGCGATAGACGGCGGCGACGGTCAGGCGAGGTGCTAGCGGTGATTCTAGGAAGCAAGGTACGAGGTGAGGATGCTCACCGTGATCGCGAGGTCGAGGTGATGCTCGGGGCGTGGTCGGTTGGTCGAGGGGCGCTCAGAGTCCGCAGGAATTTCTCGTCGGAGTTGCGAACGGTCGGTGGTCTGGTTGCGTGCAGCGGTATGTCAATCACGAGAAGCCAAACGGAGGGCACGATTATATGCGCAAGACCAAGGCAAAGATGCTAGCATGATCGAGAAGCAGAGGGGCGGTCGGATTCTACCTGGGGAGCTCGCCGGAGTGGAGGACGGCGTCGGGTGCTTCAGGTGGTCATCGTGGACGGCACTGTGGATCACCCCAAAGCAAAACAACGATGCGGTTAGATGCAGAAAGATGTGGCGAGTGTGGGAGTGTGAACGAGGAGGCGCTGGGTGGTCAGAAACTACCTGGGTGTTTGCCGGAGTTGAAGAGGACGGCGGCGCTGTTCAGAACTTGACAAAGCCGACGCTCTGGAGCGCCCGCGGTCGAATTGGTGGTACTGAGAGATGCGTCTGGGAGTAGGGAGTCTGTGTGCGAGGTCGACGAGGCAAGGGGTGGTGAGTGTTTGCCGGAATTTGGGAAGGAAGCTCGTCGGAGCAGTGATGGTGTAGGGCGAAATAATCGTAGCTTGGGGGCAGAGAGAGGGAGGAGCTTGAGGGGAAATGAGGAGGGAGAGTGAGCGTTTAAGAGGGCGAGGTCGCTGCGCGGGATCACTGCGGCATTACTGCGAATTAACGCAGCATCAACGGGCAGAACGGCCGTGGTCGTCGCGAGGAAGGAGAAGGGCTGGAGAAGTGGGGTCCGCTGGTCAGTGGGAAAAGGAGTGGGGAGAGGTCCACCAGTCAGTCTCTCTGTGGGTTTGTTACGGCGTGCGATTCGTTTTTGTTCGGGAAGGCAAACTGGGCCGGTTCTGGGCCTTAGTGAGCTGATGGGTTGGGTCGACCTAAACTTTATATTTTTCCTGTTTCTAAACCCTTTTCTTTTTTCTAATTTTATTTCCTGTTTTGAATTCCAAATAATCAAACAAGGTTCAAATCAATTCAAACAACACCCAAACTTTGTAATATTGAAATTAGTTTCTGTTCATTAACATGAACCAAAATCCAAATTCAAATTAATAATTTTAATAGGGTCCATTAATAATTAATTTAAAATGGCCTTAGTTATTAAATCAAATAGAGTTTGATTTTATTAATAAAATCTTTATTTGAAACCTAAATATTTTCAAAACCAAATCTGTAGGTATAATACAGATTACTTGGAAATTTGTTTTAAAACAAACTAACCCTTTTTTTTGAGTCCATTATTAATTAAATACAATAGACTTTCCTTATTAAATCAACTAGGATTTGTTTTATTGAGTTATTTATTTTGAAATCTAAAATAAATCCAAAACATTTTAGTAGGTTTTATTTGTGAATATCAAATATTTGGAATACTTATTTTAAATGATGTTTCAATTAAATTGGTAAAACCTTTTATTTACATAGAGTTTGGATAATAATTCCTTATCAATTTATTTAAATCATCTTTTGCTATTTTTATTCAAAACAAAACATTTATTTCTAAATATTGGTCAGAGTTTAATTTGGCTATATAAAATAATCTTTATTTATGAATCCACCTTTTCTTTTGAAAACCAAATCCTTTATTTAAAAGATTCCAAAACAGTAATTTAAAAACATTTTAATTTCCTTTAATAAATGTTTAACTTTATGAATCCCTTTTAGGTTTTATTTTAATTCAAATGGGTTTGAAGTTCCAATTGAATTCAAAAGTTTCTTCTAGCTCTGAAATTCAAACAAAGTTTTATTTTATTCATTTATTTTCACATTATAAGATTTGGAAAATCTTGGGATGTGACACTTATTGATGCTCTCTTTGACTTCAATTCATAATTCTTATGTGAGCATCTTCTCAAGCTATCAAGCCTAACTTAAAGGCGTTAAAGAAAAGTACTTGTTCGGAGATAATCCAAGAGATTCCTTGAGTCTTGGAAGTTATTACTTCAGTAATGACCTCTCCTTATCCTTTTTGTTTGCTTTTTGTGCCAAGAATGACCTCTAATGAGAGGGAAGTAAGATTTGTGGAGTTGTTGTCCCAAAAAAGATTTATGTCCTCCACCAAAAAAATTCGTGAGGAGTCTCTGTAACTCGGATTGAGCTCAAAATTTAGGCATAATCCCCCAGTATGTTAGCTAACTTTCGTTAGTTCAAGACCTTTCTATTTGAGCAATAGAAGATGTTCGAAAATATCGGTTTCTACCTACTGGTCTGTTTTGACAGATTTCTGCCATTATTTGCATTTGCTTATTATTGATTCCTTTTTGAGTTCTCTTTAGGTGAATTGAGATTTTTGAAGGATTTACTACAGTAGCTTGTGTTTTTAGTGAAAATCCTTGTTGTCCCAAAGCTTTGCCAGAGGTCTAATATCTTTTGAATAATCTAATGTTGCTAATGAAGATTGTGTGAAGTTTTGTATGAAGGAAAAATTTCAGGTGTAAAGAGAGAATGATGCAATGAGATGAAGAATGGACAAAATCTCAAGCTCGGGGATGCCACCATGGTGTCACCCCAAGAAATATACAAGAGGTACAAGCATCAAAGCTTGGGGATGCCCAAGGCATCCCCTTCTTCATCAATAAAAAGCTCAGGTCTGTTTAGACACTTCGTTTTTATTGTTTCATACACAATTGTGTTGTTCTTGGAGCGTCTTAGTTTTTGTTTGATTTGCTTAGTTTGCTTGAATAGTTTGAACCCCCGTTGTGTTGTTTTGCAAATAAGTTGCTTGGTGTTGGAAAGGAGTAGTAAGTTCTTTCTTGTAAGTAAAAGAGGAGCTTGCATTGACTGTGACTTAGACTTTAGCATGACATGCTAGGTGTTGTTTTGACCTTATGCTTAGTGATTATTTCTGTAGCATGTCTTGTTACAAACAATTGGGATTGCTTAGTGTGCCTTGAAGAAATTATGCGTTGTTTTAGCATGCAAAAGCATAGTATTGTGGTATTCTCCTTTGATGCTTTGCTTGGGTTGACTTGGCACATGCTCACACCATGTTATGACTTTGACAAGTCACCATTAGCCTCTATAATCATTTAGTCCTTGGCTTGTAGTGCCACTCTATGCTTTGATTAGTAATGCTTTGTTGCTCTGCATGATTATGGCCATTATGCTCTCTTAGTTGGTTGCTCCCAGTATTTTGCTAGCCTCCACTTGTATGAGTAATCTCTATTCATACTTCCAAATCCCAAGAAACCAAGTTATTCCAGAGTGTACACTATAAATTCCTATGCATGGTGTGTTACACCATTCCAAGTATATTCTTGTTTTCATCTACCTTCCAATTAAAAATGATTTTGTTATGTGAAAACTTAGTGATTAAAGACCTCACAAACTTGATGGCACACATTATATTCTTTGCCCCTAATAAACTTGAACCATCGTGTTATCTATGTTATATATGCTTGCACTTATACGTTGGAATTGGCAGAACCGTGCTGTCACGGGGAATGCTTTCAACATTGCACTTATACTTTGTACTCAGTTGATATCATGCTCTTTTGTCTATGGATGTCACCAGTGTGAAATAAAGAGGGAACTTGTAAGTCCATAGAGTTTGTATCCTGTGTTAGAGAAACGCTTGGGCCGCTAGCCTAAGCCATGCCTAATCATGGTGGAAACTTGCAGCATCACCATAGTGACATCTATGAAGCATTCTTCTTATAGAAAAAAAGAGACACATTGAGAAAAGAGGAAAGAAAGAAAAAAGCACCATATTCACATGGTAAATAAGAAGATTGCTGAGATGCTCATTGTCTGCTTGCCTTGTAATTTTGGTTATGGGATAGCTCATGTACCATGTGCAAGGGGTACCCCGTTTGCGGTTCTCAATGATATGCAAATACTTACAATGACAAGAACTTACAGGTGACTAAAGTTGAGTAGCATGAGGTGTGGCCCTCATATTCAAAAGACTTGAGATTGCCAACTTATACTTCGTCAAGCATATACTCCATCTTTATCACTTTAACCTTAATCACTTCAAGATGCTTATGATAGGGGCAATGAGGGCTAAAAGCTAACAAGTACCGTAATTTTTGGAAGCTCTTTTTGAAACTTGAAATCCCCGCTTCCTTTATAGAAGGTCTTTCTTACACCACTAAGTCTCCACCTTCTACATTTAGGAACCATTAAGAGAGCATAGTTGTCATTCTGTGTGCAGTGTTCCAAAGCTTATTGATTGATGCATATTGTGATATTACTTGTTCTTGTTCTATTTGTTTCTAGTCACCCTTGTGAACTTTGAAGGTGTCCTATGCATCTATTTGCTACTCTATGAGGGACAAGCTGATTGCCACTATGCTATGTTTTCTGTATGTGAAACAAAGAAACATTTTTCAATGCATGTTATTCATGATCTTTGTTTGTATCTTGTCATGTTGCATGCATAGTTACTATGTCCTATTGTTAGAACTCCATCTTTCATGCACATGTTTAGAGTTCTTTGATCCCAGCTTTCAATGCTTGCAAATGGTTGGATATTTATTGTGAGGGTGCATGTCACCTCAAAAATTATTCTTTTTATCACTTACCTACTCGAGGACGAGCAGGAGTTAAGCTTGGGGATGCTTGATACGTCGGAAACGTATCTATAATTTTTGATGCCCCATGCTTGTTTAGTATCTAATTTGCTTTTCTTTGTCTATAGTTTGAGGTGCTTTTTACATGTTTTCTGGTACTAACCTATTAATAAGTTGCCATAGTGCCAATTGTCTGTGTTCTGCTGTTTTTTGGTTTCAGAAAAGTTAGTAAAGAAATATTATCAGAATTGGACGGGACAAATGTCAAAGTCAATTAATTTCCGTGGGGAACAAGAAGTCAAGAGGGGAGACGGAGAAGCGGGCCAGGGCAGCCAGACCCCCCCTAGGCGCGGGTGGGCCCTGCCCTGTGCCTAGGAGGGGTGTGGCCCCTCTGGCCGCCTCCTTGGCCTCCCCCTTCACCTATAAGAAGTCCTCCGATGCAGAAACCCTAAGGACCCGATCAAATCTTCACAAAACCTTTTGTAGCCGCCGCCACCGTCGTCCCTAAATCGGGGGGATCTGAAGTTCTTCTCGGCACCCTGCTAGAGAGGAAATCATCCAGGAGGCCTTATGTGGTGACCCAGCATACCACTGCATGTGTAGTACACTATAGTCGTTGACATGACATCCACAGAACATCGTTCTGTATATATCACATCCCTTAGAGTGGTACAACAGAAACATTGCGGGTCCATATTACAAAGATACACACGTTATTATTATTACAATACCGGAAGTTCAAGACTTCCAAAAGATTCAACTTACAAACCAAAATATAAGTGTTTCAGCGGAAGTTTCAAATTTAAAACTTAAACTCCAAATTGAGCTCAACAACTTATTGCTATATATTGTTCATGTTGCTCGAATCAAGTGGCTACTAGAACTATAGTAATTATTCGGACTCTTGGAACTCTCCTCCGTAGACGATGTCGTAGTCCTCCCCTTCTACGGCTCCATACAGGTTGGGCTCTTCATAGAAGACCTCCTCTTGGCTCTCAGATGCATACATTGGGGTATCTTCGGGATACTCAGAGTCTAAGCAAGGATTCAAAGGAAAGGATGAGTAACAGCGTTCCCCAACAAATTCATTATATGAAAGGTAGGAATTTTGATGCTCTATCTACCACCTCAGACTATCAGTCTTTGGCACTATGCAATTTTCATAAATCTTTCTTCAAAGGTTGATTTTATTATAAAAATCTATGACCATCAGCCTTCACAGGTTGACCAAAACTTTCATGGAGTTCCTTTCCTGCCGTGTTCGTAGCTCCTTCTGACAGGAGTAACGATTCAATTCTTACACTCTGCAGAGGTGCATTTTTCCCATGAGATATCAACTCCTTGTTGCACAATCGGGCGTACTTTCTCGTCCATAGTTCCATGATGTGGGGCCCTGTAGTTGGTCCAATCCAATCACTACCCTCTCCGTGACCTCATATGTCTGCATGATCCTTCGGGGCTGGCTCACCTTCGTTAAGCCCCCTTTCGGGCAGGCTAAAACCCTGATGAGTTCCCGAAGACTCTATGACCTAGTGATGCCCGGAATAGTACCATTTGCATGGACTATATCTATATACACCATTCATAGATAATCTAGACACCAAAAGTGTGGGGCGTAAGGGTGCCCACCCATATGTTGGATCCGCACAAGGAATCACAACATCACGTTAAGGTCGTCTTGCCTCCATACAAGAGGAAAAGGATACAACTGACTTCTTTGTGCCATTCCAAATCTCATGGTTAACGTAATATACTGCGCTAGAATCACTGATGTCATAGGTTATTAATCCTAATTGTCCATCATTATTGCAATTAGAACCCTAAGTTCTATTGCTCCATCATATCATCACTTAGGATGATATCTAAGATTTAGTATCTTGAGAAAATAATGTTTTCTTTTTTTATAATATAGATGATAACAAATAATTCGCAAATACTTTGATAAAACTCTTCAAAGGACATGAGCAAGTTATGAACTTGCCTTGTGATTACAAGGTAGTGAAGTCCTATTCTTGTACTGGACCTTGAGCTTCTATGTCTACAAAAACATCATTATTGCCCAGTAAGGACAATATTTAAAGAAGTAAAATGATTATGCAAAAGTAATGTAATGCATTATTTAACTTTATATGTATTCTCCCCCATTATTTTGATTATAGAAAAATCCTTTTTAATAATTAAGGATTTATAAATATTAATTTCTTTAATATTTATTGAATAATGTATTTTTTATTTTATTTGTATTTTATTTACTTAATAATTTATTTAAGAATTATCATTAAATACCAAAAAATGGTATTAAATATTTGTTTAGTATTTTTCTAAAATACTACAATATTAATATATAATAAAAATGATTTTTATTTATTTTTATCATCTTTCAATAATTTTGTAAAATTACATAAGGAATATATATATTAAAAAAATATTAATAAAATTTATATGTCTAAAATTTTATTTCTTTAATTTATTTGGATAGTTTGGATTATTGTGAACCCAAAAATATTTCATTTATAATTTTTGTATTTTTTTTAGAATTTATTTAATTTCAGGGGCATTTTGGTCTTTTTCCAATTATTAAAACGGGCTCTAAATGATTTGGGCTGGCTGTTTGGGTTTATTGGGCCCTTGTGGCCTAGTAGGGCAAAGTCAAAAACAACACCCCGAAGGGTCTTGGCCCAACCCAGCCCAACACTCTCTGTCTCTCTCTCTCGAGCTTACTTCTTCTTCTCCTTCCCACCCAGGCCAGTGGTCGGTCACCGCGGCGATTCACGCCGCCGTGGACCTCCCTGGCTGCCGCCGTGGTGCAGGACGAGGTTTTCGGCCCCGCTCTACCCTCTTGTCCAATTTGATTTGGACCTGGAGCCCTCCTGTGGCCAGATCGATTCCGTTCCGATCCCTAGGGTTCGGGGTGACATTGGTACTGACGCTACCGCTGCTATCGTGTGCCACGGTGATGCTTCTCGCCCCCAGGCGTGGCTATGGTTGCCGCCGTGGAGTTGTGTGGGTCGCAGCGCCCCCTTGGGGGTGCTCCCCATGCCGCCATGTTCATCGGCCTTCTCTGCTTCCTCTTCTAATCTACAGCGAGGACCTTCGGTAAGTGGTTGCTCTCCCTATCAAGCTCTCTGTGCTAGTCCATCCCATGCTAGATGTTGATAGTGGCATCTCCTAGTTAGTGTCCTGTCCTGATTAAGATGGTTGGTTCTGCTTAGGGTTCATACCCCTCTGTGGAGTAGATATCTGATGAGTTGGATCAAGTTTTGATGGTCCCCAAGCATGCTAAGTGGTTGTTAGTTGTGGCTTGCTGTTTATGATTAGCTGTGGTGATGCTAGTGGTTTACCAGATGATTCTATGGATTAATTTTTATATGATTCAGATGATAAAGTTGCTCTAGAAGCAATACTTGGGAAATCTAGTGGTTTTAATAGCTCACCACTGTCATTACTTGGTTAATGACAGTGAGTGTTGTGTGATGGTGTTATCGCCATATTTTGGCCAACGAAGGAGATGGGCCGTGATCAAGATGGGCTTGGAAGATGTGTATATTCAACGTGTTGTTGGATCGGCCTAGTACGTAGAATTGGGCTAAACTGCCCGTGTATCTTGTATCATAGTAGGTTTCGTTTCATTTTAGGTTCCGTTTCAGTTTAGGTAAAGATAGAGTTGTAGAGTTATTCCAAAAGTAGAGAGTCTCCGGACTATAAATATGTACCTAAGGTTATCGAGAAAAGGAGGACAATCACGTTCACAACAAACACAATCTCGGCGCATCGCCACCCCTTGTTTCTAGGGTTTCTTTCGGGTAAGTGTCATGCTGCCTAGATCGCATCTTGCAATCTAGGCGATATCTATCGTTACTGGTTTTACTGCGTCTTGAGCGTTGTTGATGGCGAGTAATACCATTATCATAGATTGTTGGAGGCTAGCATCGGTGTTTTTTTTCATTATTATCGTCGAAGTTATGCTACCTCTAGTTATCTCGCTACCTTTGCACCTTTTCCCAAGTGTAAGGGTAGCATCTTGTGATCTTTATTTAGCGATTCGATGCGTTATGGTTACACCTTGCTCACCAAGGTTTAGTTTGATATCTACGTAGCTGCCTTACAAACGGGTTGAACGATCCAAAGGTAATGCGTAGGGGCGTGGCTTATTCGTTCTAGAGAAGTTGTTCCGTAATTAACTTTACGTTGGTTATTAGGCCTCCTCTAGGGTTAATATTCTTCATCTTTTGTACATACCGGGCTCAATTACGTGTAGGACGTTCCGATTACGTGGTGAAAACATTAAGCGTCGTAGATCGATTTAACTTGTAGTGATCAAGCAAAACCCCATGTTATCGTAAATCTAATGCAGAACCATGGGGCAATCGGCTCTAGGAGCCGATTTACTGGAAACACAGGAGCCGGTCACGGCTCGAATTTCTGTATACTTGTTTACCATGCAGAAATCAATCGAGCAATCCTTCACCTTCCCAGGTATAGGTCAGGTGGCACGCCCGAACCAAGCCAGGCGTGTCGGAGTTTTGCGGGCCGTCGCGAGGGACCAGGGCCCAGTTACAGGAGCCTCCCGGCTCTTCGTGTTGCTCGTCGCTGCTCGCCGGTGAGTTTTGGCAGGCAACACATTCTGGCACGCCCGGTGGGACATTCAACAACGTCTACATCAACATCCGACGCTGCGATGGAGAGCAGACCAGTCACTTACGACGATCTACCTGACGAGCACAAGGCCAAGTATGACGAGATCAAGGCTCTCTTCGAAGAAGACCTCATCAGCTCTTTTGAGAGGACCCGTAAGCATGGCATCAAGTGGAGGGGGTTCTCCCCCGAGGGTGCTCTTGATGAGGTAGATCTGTCTGTTCCTTCGGAGGAGCGCACCAGAGCTCTACGACAGGAAGTCAACTACATGGTGGCTCATTCAAAGGAAAGGATGAGTAACAGCGTTCCCCAACAAATTCATTATATGAAAGGTAGGAATTTTGATGCTCTATCTACCACCTCAGACTATCAGTCTTTGGCACTATGCAATTTTCATAAATCTTTCTTCAAAGGTTGATTTTATTATAAAAATCTATGACCATCAGCCTTCACAGGTTGACCAAAACTTTCATGGAGTTCCTTTCCTGCCGTGTTCGTAGCTCCTTCCTGGAACAGGGAGTAACCAGTTACAATTCTTACACTCTGCAGAGGTGCGTTACTTTTCCCATGAGATATCAACTCCTTGTTGCACAATCGGGCGTACTTTCTCGTCCATAGTTCCATGATGTGGGGCCCTGTAGTTGGTCCAATCCAATCACTACCCTCTCCGTGACCTCATATGTCTGCATGATCCTTCGGGGCTGGCTCACCTTCGTTAAGCCCCCTTTCGGGCAGGCTAAAACCCTGATGAGTTCCCGAAGACTCTATGACCTAGTGATGCCCGGAATAGTACCATTTGCATGGACTATATCTCTATACACCATTCATAGATAATCTAGACACCAAAAGTGTGGGGCGTAAGGGTGCCCACCCATATGTTGGATCCGCACAAGGAATCACAACATCACGTTAAGGTCGTCTTGCCTCCATACAAGAGGAAAAGGATACAACTGACTTCTTTGTGCCATTCCAAATCTCATGGTTAACGCGTAATATACGGCGCTAGAATCACTGATGTCATAGGTTATTAATCCCTAATTGTCCATCATTATTGCAATTAGAACCCTAAGTTCTATTGCTCCATCATATCATCACTTAGGATGATATCTAAGATTTAGTATCTTGAGAAAATAATGTTTTCTTTTTTTATAATATAGATGATAACAAATAATTCGCAAATACTTTGATAAAAACTCTTCAAAGGACATGAGCAAGTTATGAACTTGCCTTGTGATTGCAAGGTAGTGAAGTCCTATTCTTGTACTGGACCTTGAGCTTCTATGTCTACAAAAACATCATTATTGCCCAGTAAGGACAATATTTAAAGAAGTAAAATGATTATGCAAAAGTAATGTAATGCATTATTTAACTTTATATGTATTCTCCCCCATTATTTTGATTATAGAAAAATCCTTTTTAATAATTAAGGATTTATAAATATTAATTTCTTTAATATTTATTGAATAATGTATTTTTTATTTTATTTGTATTTTATTTACTTAATAATTTATTTAAGAATTATCATTAAATACCAAAAAATGGTATTAAATATTTGTTTAGTATTTTTCTAAAATACTACAATATTAATATATAATAAAAATGATTTTTATTTATTTTTATCATCTTTCAATAATTTTGTAAAATTACATAAGGAATATATATATTAAAAAAATATTAATAAAATTTATATGTCTAAAATTTTATTTCTTTAATTTATTTGGATAGTTTGGATTATTGTGAACCCAAAAATATTTCATTTATAATTTTTGTATTTTTTTTAGAATTTATTTAATTTCAGGGGCATTTTGGTCTTTTTCCAATTATTAAAACGGGCTCTAAATGATTTGGGCTGGCTGTTTGGGTTTATTGGGCCCTTGTGGCCTAGTAGGGCAAAGTCAAAAACAACACCCCGAAGGGTCTTGGCCCAACCCAGCCCAACACTCTCTGTCTCTCTCTCTCGAGCTTACTTCTCTTCTTCTCCTTCCCCGACCCCGTGGTCAGCAGTGTCACTGCCGGCGATTCACGCCGCCGTGGACCTCCCTGGCTGCCGCCGTGGTGCAGGACGAGGTTTTCGGCCCCGCTCTACCCTCTTGTCCAATTTGATTTGGACCTGGAGCCCTCCTGTGGCCAGATCGATTCCGTTCCGATCCCTAGGGTTCGGGTGACATTGGTACTGACGCTACCGCTGCTATCGTGTGCCACGGTGATGCTTCTCGCCCCCAGGCGTGGCTATGGTTGCCGCCGTGGAGTTGTGTGGGTCGTAGCGCCCCCTTGGGGGTGCTCCCCATGCCGCCATGTTCATCGGCCTTCTCTGCTTCCTCTTCTAATCTACAGCGAGGACCTTCGGTAAGTGGTTGCTCTCCCTATCAAGCTCTCTGTGCTAGTCCATCCCATGCTAGATGTTGATAGTGGCATCTCCTAGTTAGTGTCCTGTCCTGATTAAGATGGTTGGTTCTGCTTAGGGTTCATACCCTACGTGGAGTAGATATCTGATGAGTTGGATCAAGTTTTGATGGTCCCCAAGCATGCTAAGTGGTTGTTAGTTGTGGCTTGCTGTTTATGATTAGCTGTGGTGATGCTAGTGGTTTACCAGATGATTCTATGGATTAATTTTTATATGATTCAGATGATAAAGTTGCTCTAGAAGCAATACTTGGGAAATCTAGTGGTTTTAATAGCTCACCACTGTCATTACTTGGTTAATGACAGTGAGTGTTGTGTGATGGTGTTATCGCCATATTTTGGCCAACGAAGGAGATGGGCCGTGATCAAGATGGGCTTGGAAGATGTGTATATTCAACGTGTTGTTGGATCGGCCTAGTACGTAGAATTGGGCTAAACTGCCCGTGTATCTTGTATCATAGTAGGTTTCGTTTCAGTTTAGGTTCCGTTTCAGTTTAGGTAAAGATAGAGTTGTAGAGTTATTCCAAAAGTAGAGAGTCTCCGGACTATAAATATGTACCTAAGGTTATCGAGAAAAGGAGGACAATCACGTTCACAACAAACACAATCTCGGCGCATCATACCCCTTGTTTCTAGGGTTTCTTTCGGGTAAGTGTCATCTTGCCTAGATCGCATCTTGCGATCTAGGCGATATCTATATCGTTACTGGTTTTACTCGTCTTGAGCGTTGTTGATGGCGAGTAATACCATTATCATAGATTGTTGGAGGCTAGCATCGGTGTTTTTTTCATTATTATCGTCGGGTTATGCTACCTCTAGTTATCTCGCTACCTTTGCACCTTTTCCCAAGTGTAAGGGTAGCATCTTGCTTGATCTTTATTTAGCTGATTCGATGCATTACGGCACCTTGCTCACCAAGGTTTAGTTTGATATCTACGTGGCTGGCCTTACAAGCGGGTTGAACGATCCAAGGTATGCGTAGGGACGTGGCTTATTCGTTCTAGAGAAGTTGTTCCGTAATTAACTTTACGTTGGTTATTAGGCCTCCTCTAGGGTTAATATTCTTCATCTTTTGTACATACCAGGCTCAATTACGTGTAGGACGTTCCAATTACGTGGTGAAAACATTAAACTGTCGTAGATCGATTTAACTTGTAGTGATCAAGCAAAACCCCATGTTATCGTAAATCTAATGCGAACCATGGGGCAATCGGCTCTAGGAGCCGATTTGTGGAAACACAGGGCCGGTCACGGCTCGAATTTTACGATACTTGTTTACCATGCAGAAATCAATCGGAGCAATCCTTCACCTTCCGGCCAGGTATAGGTCGTGGCACGCCTCGAACCAAGCCGGGGCGTGTCTGGGAGTTTTGCGGCCGTCGCTTGAGGGACCAGGCCCACGGCAGTTACTGGAGCCTCCGGCTCTTCGTGTTGCTCGTCGCTGCTGCGGTGAGTTTTGGCAGCAACACATTACAGCACGCCGGTGGGACATTCAACAACGTCTACATCAACATCCGACTGCGATGGAGAGCGTACCGATCACTTACGACGATCTACCGACGAGCACAAGGCCAAGTATGACGAGATCAAGGCTCTCTTGAAGAAGACCTCATCGCTCTTTTGAGAGGACCCGTAAGCATGGCATCAAGTGGAGGGGTTCTCCCAGGGTGCTCTTGATGAGGTAGATCTGTCTGTTCCTTGGAGGAGCGCACGAGCTCTCTGACGAAGTCAACTACATGGTGGCTCATTCTGCACCGCCATTCGAGAGCCGTGAACGCTTTGAGTGGGTCGCGGTTCGCGTAGTTCAGAGATCATGAAACATCGATTACTCGTCGGGGCCTACTTTAGGGACTCACCAGGAGAAAGACCACTCGACTGACCACAAGTGCCGTTCGCACTTGCGGCCCAGAGCCGGGAGCGGCTTACATCGTCTACAAGGTCGAGGCGACCCGAGCGATGCCAATTCCTGTTTGAGCCACCTAAGGAAATCCCACACGGTATATATGCGCCTATGTGCCGGATCGCAACAACCCGCCACGCACACCAGATTGCAACCGCAGGAGTTTACTGCGGGGGTTCTGAGGCGGGATCTTCAGAGCGAGGCGTTTACGAGCAGCGGCGTGCAGGATAGACGCCGACAAGCGTGGCTAGCCAAGTATGCCACTAGAACAAGTCATGAGAATCTAGCCCTGCAGCTCAAGCGATTGGAGCAAATCCGTACCATCTGAGAGATCGGGCCTTCGTGTCAAGAGAAGGACAATCGGCTATTCAAAGCCGTACCCCGAGTTTGATCTGATTCCGCTGCCATCCAAGTATCGACTCCACGAGTTCTCGAGGTTTAGCGGATCGGAAGGGTCGAGCTCAATCGAGCACGTGGCCGATACACCGCAGCTAGGCATAATTTGGCGTCGGATCGATGCGCGTAAGGTTTTTTGCAATCGGACAGACCAGCTTTTGGGTGGTACACCTCGCTGCCACGATTCGATTCATACCGGAAACTGGAAGCAGTTCCACATCCAAGTACCATTCGGAGCTCGAGGTGGCATTGCGCACTGGCTCAAAGTGCAGAACGAGAGAAATCAGAGTCAGTACATCCAGCGGGACCGCTCAGAACCGATGTTACTCGCTCGTTTAAGCGAGAAGGAAGCGGTCGAATCGGTGTTGGGTCTCTCAAGCACCCATCAAGGATCTTTCGGTGAAGTACAACTCATTGGCGCACATGGCCCAGAAACTGACGATGTATGAACAGCGCCACCCTGAGTTATACCAAGACAAATTCAAGCGTCCGATAGGCCTGGTCGATACAGAAGAAGGTGATCCTACGCAAGACCAGGAGGTGGCCATAGCTGAATGGGCTCGGGGCAGATCTGTGGCCTGCAAATGGGTGAAACAAAGAAGGGCCGCAAAGGTTCGACTTGATGTGAGCAAGGCCGAGCAGATATTCGATTCTTCTTTGAGGAGAAGCGGTGAGGTTACCCGAAGGCCACAAAATCCCTACGGCTCAGGAAATGAACGGGAGACCATACCGCAAGTGGCATCATTCGTTCACCCACACCACCAATGAGTGCAAAGATCTTCGCCGCCAAATCCAAATGGCGATAGAACAAGGCCGTCGATCCTTGGGCAGTTCGCCATGAAAGTGGACACAAACCCATTTCCGGCGTCAACATGGTAGAACTCGATCTCCATGAGGTATCACTGGATTTCTCGTTCGGCGTTAATATGGCGGTCTGTACCACCATGACACGTAAGCGGGAAGGTGGTCGCTCTCGGGGCAAAGAAAGAGAGGCTAGTCCACGCGACCGCCCAAATGCCACAATGACAAAGGTACTTAAAAGAGGAACAAGTGAGGAGAGTGCGATATCGAAGCCACATTCCACATCTCCTTAACAAGTATGAGCGCCAAGATGACCGTCGCCGTAGCAGCGAGACGACGAAGATATGGGCACCTTGCTGGGGACCGTCAAAAATAAAAGGAAGGCGCAGACAAACATTGGGATTGTCCTTTCTTCAAGTATATTGGGGCGGGAATGAGCCGATTGCCTACGATCGACAACTGCCGGAATGCGGTCGTGAAGGAGGACACGAGGCCGGTCGGTGTTCAAACGTCTAGGGCCTCTTCCACCCCGCAGCCGTTCTGAGTCGCTCGGCGAAGACCTCGAAGCCAAAGAATGACAAAGACGAAGACAGTATCACCGTCAAGGTGGTGTCCCACGGACTCGGACACACCCGAGCGTAGAGTGCAGGCTGCGTAACTGGAGGAAGCTAAAGCGCGATATCCACGCTTTAAAAGCACGGCGATCGGCCGTCAAAGTGAGCGAGACTTTGGAAGCGGAAGATCGCCCGGAAGGAAGGAGGCGCCCCAAACCGGTAAAAGCCGATGCAAAGACATCGGTGGCACAAACATGGTGTTCATACTCCCGTAAATTCTGCGCCAAGAACCAATGAGCTACCGGTGGCAGTTCATTGCGGCCCACAACCGGTTATCTTTGAGAAGCCACGTGAGAAGGGTTACAAACATCCGAAAGCCCTGCACTACGAGGTTACATCAATGGGCAACCTCGACAAGATGTTGGTGGACACCGGGCGATCAATATCATGCCATACTCCATGCTACGACGTTTGGGACGCTCCATGCAGATCGATCAAAACCAACGCCACGTTAAGCGACTTCAACGGTCGACTTGAAGCATAAGGCGTATTGAACGCAGAATCGAGCGTGGGCGGAAAACCATCCCCACGTCATTCTTCGTCAGGACAGCAAAAGCACTTACACCGTCTTGCTAGGAAGGGATTGGATTCACGCTAATTGCATCCGTCCACAATGCACCGATTCTAATCCGGTGGGATGGAGATGAAGTGGAGGTCATCCGCGAGATTCTATCGAGATATCCATAGCTGGCATGAACGTCAGAAGCGAAGACCAAGAGCCGATCTCGGAATCAGTCTACGGGCTGGCGTATTGAAGCTACAAAAAGCGGGTGAGGCTGGTCTTATCCACGGCCTTACAGAGTAGAAAAGCCCACGATCATCAGGGTAGTACGGCGATCCTGCGATCGGCCACAAAAATAAAAAGCAGCGATCATCGACAAGCGGCTCATGTAGTCGTAGCGGAGATGCTCCGCCGTAAAACAATAAGGTGTAAACCGTCCTTGACTAATGCAAGAAAAGGGGCGATTCAAGCAATCGGCCCAAATTATTTTTGTTATCCTCACCTACCGCTTGCTGTGTTTAGCATCGATTTGACAGTGGGGAATCTAGGGTACGGGTTCACATCCGTGATGAACTAGAAGAAATCGACATTGGTCCCGGGGATAAGCCACGACCAACATTTATCGACAAGAAGTTAGATCCGAGTGCGGGGCCCGATGATAGCCTGTTCAAACAATATCGATCGCCGCTGGGACTACAGAGATGCAGGTTAGACAGAGCATCATTGAGCATCGGCTCCGCTTAAAAAGTTCAGCCATTTCAGCAATGAGCACGACGGATGAAGGCGAAATTCGGAAGAAGTCAAGAAGGAGGTCGAGAAAATGTTGTGACCAAGTTGATCGGGCCATGCGGTATCTTTGAGTGGATTTCTAGTATCGTGCACAGAGAGAAGAAGGATGGCGTTGGCGTGTGGCCATAGATTTTCGGGATCTCAACAGAGCTACCCCAAAGGATGAGTATCCGATGCCGGGCGTAAACATTAATCAATGCAAAGTGGTCATAAGATTTTGAGCTTCATGGACGGCAATGCCGGTTACAACCATCTTCATGGCTCGAAGACATACACAAGACGCATTCGAGTCCTGTCGGTGGGGTTATTTGAATATGTAGTCATGACGTTTGGACTGAAAAATGCGGTGCCACGTACCAAAGGGCCATGAATTATATTTTCCATGATCGATCGGCAAACTGGTGGAGATTTACATCGACGCGTGGTGGTCAAGTCGCTTCAGCAAGCGGACACGGACGATCTGCAGCGTCTGGACCGAACAAGAAAATTGACTACGGATGAATCAAAGAAGTGTGCCTTGGGTGGCCGGTCGGTTCTTGGGTTTTTGGTCCATGAGCGGAATTGAAATCGGCTGAAAAGTCGAGGCGGTCACGAACAATGAAGCCACCCACCACGAACAAAGAACTGCAGTCCCTCGGCAAGATCAACTTCGGAAGATTCATCTCTAATCATCGGGAAGGATAGAGCCGTTCATGGGACTAGTAAAAATCAAATGACGAGGAATTCCGTTGGGCGAACAACAACGAGCCTTGACGAGATCAAAGAATATCGACAAAGCCGCCGGTGTTGGTTCCACCCAAGTAGACGGACCGTTCTACATTTACTTGTCGATGGCACCGTCCATCGCCTCGGTGGTGGTGCAAGTTTATGATGGGCTGGAGCGAGTCGTATTTTACATAAGCGGAAGGATCTTTGGGACGAGACAAGGTATCCCGATATCGATAAATTGTGCCTCTGCTTTTTCACCGCACCAAGATGCGCCACATTTTGCTATCGCCAGAGATCATCATCATATGCAAATCGACGTCATAAAGCACATGTCGGCTCCTATGTTAAAAAGGCGATTGGGCAAATGGATGTTTGCATTATCGAGTTTGACATCCGGTATCAACCCGCCAGCGATTAAGGGATAGGCGCTGGCGATCTTATCTGAAAGGATCAACACTAACAAAGCAAAGACCGCCCATAAGAGCGTGGGCTATGTTTTTCGACGGATCGGTTTGTGACGATGGCTGCGGCATCGGCATTTTACTCGTGTCGCCCGGGGGCAACATTTTCCTTCTCCATCAGTTGTCTACCTCGCACCAACAATGTAGCCGAGTACGAGGCGACATGAGGAATGGAGTTACTCCTCGGAGCGAAGCGGTGGAAATTTTGGAGACTCCAAGTTGGTGATTTCCCAACTCACGGAGGAGTACAAGTGTGAGCGAGTCCCTCTTCCCATTATGGTTGCCTTGCCGTGAGTGATGGCGCAGTTCGGTACATAAACTTCACACGGATCCCACGGTCGCGTAATCTGAGGCAAATGATCTTGCACAAATGGCTTCGGGCTACAAGGATGTAGCGATGAGCCGATGTTCAGTACGTTCACGGAAGTCGACGATCGAGAGCCGATATCTTCAATTACTTGAAGGATTCGCCTCGGGGCACCTAAACGGATAAGGTACAAAGCCATGAAGTACGTGCTTATTGGGGATGACATGTTTCTGGGACTCTGGAAGGGCTGTTGCTCAAATGCTGGGGACAAATGAGGCCAATCGGCTCCTACGAGGTACGAAGGCGCTGTGGAACTCACCAATCGGCCCATAAGATGAAATGGTTGATCAGCGATCGGGTTTTATTGGCCCACCATGCTTGAGGACTGTTTCAACTACTACAAAGGGTGTCAAGCATGTCGAAATTTGGAAAATCCAGATGGTACCACACAAGAATGAACCCCATCATCAAGCCTTGGCCATTCGAGGTTGGGGCATGGACATGATCGGTAAAATCAATCCTCCATCAAGCAAAGGCCACATGTGGATTTTGGCCATCACGACTACTTCACTAAATGGGTGGAGGCTGTCCCGATGAAGTCGAGAACTCAAGGATGTTATCAATTTTGTGAAAGAACATGTCATCCATAGATTCGGGATTCCCCAAACTATCACGACCGATGGAGGTTCGGTCTTTATTTCTCAGGAGTTTAGAAAGTTCTGCGAGGACATGGGGATCAAGCTGATTAGATCATCTCCATACTATGCTCAAGCAAATGGGCAAGCTGAAGCATCCAACCAGAGCCTCATCAAACTGATCAAGAGAAAATTCGATGAGCACCCTAGGCGTTGGCACGAGGTTTTGTCAGAGGCGTTATGGGCTTATCGCATGTCATTCCATGGAGCAATAAAAACCTCGCCATACCATCTAGTATATGGACAAGAAGCCGTATTGCCCTGGGAAATTACGGCTGGATCGAGCCGCGTCACTTTTCAGGACGATCTAACAACCGAAGAATATGCAGCCCTGATGAGTGACAGTGCGGAGGATTTAACCGAGCTCAGGCTATGGTCACTGGAGAAAATCAAAGAGAACAAGGCCAAGGTAGCTCGTGCATATAACAAGAAAGTGAGGCCAAAGGAGTTCCACGTTGGTGATCTAGTATGGGAAGCTGTGTTGCCATTGGGGACTAAGGATGCAACATATGGTAAGTGGTCTCCAAATTGGCACGGGCCGTACAGGGTCGATCAAGTTTTAAGAGGAAACGCATACATGCTCGAGCAGCTGGACGGCGTAAAATTCCCAGTGGCGGTCAACGGTCAACATCTCAAGAAATATTTCCCAAGCATGTGGGATGATGGACAAGAAAACATGGGGGCGATACATGAAATCGGCCGTAAAAGCACGGAGATGTTGGACAAGAAGTATGGGGGCGATCTGAAAATCGGCCGAACAAAAGAAAAATATAGCCGATGCGGTCATCGACCCTAGAGGTTCACACACGTTACAAGCAGATGCCGGTTTACACATACGAGCCATCAAGAAATGCCTCAAGGCGTGGAGGCGTCGACGGACACGATCCACCTCGGCGATCTCGGCCGTCATCTTCATCCTTGCCCATCACTAGCTGCTTGCTCGAGCACGTATGTCCGCCAGATCGGTCTTCGCTGAGCTTTGAGGCCTTCGCCTCGCCTTGGGAACGGGCGATGGATTCTTCCTTGTCGCGATGAGCTGTTTAGTCACCCGGACCTTCTCCTCAAGATCTTCCAGCTCCTTTTCAAGGATGCGAGCTCGGCGTCGACGGAGGTGTCGGTTTAGCATCGAGACGCCTTTTTCTCGTTAAGCTGGCGACATCATGCGCAATATCGCTTTCACGGAAGTTGGGCGTGGCGCAGATTGATCCTTTCACGAGCTAACTTCACCGTGGCTCAAGAAGGACAGATTTGCAACCCACCAAAGCTTCACTTGCAATGCTACCGAAGATGGTCCTGAATTTCGCAAGAACGCTCTTCACTTCCTCGAACCCTCGATCAACTCCTCGATCGGGGACAGCAAGGTTTTAAGATCTTTGGAATTGAGGTAGAACAACCACGGCTTGTGGGTCATGGGCAACAGAGGGAGTTGGTTCGATGGATTCGTGGTCGACGACGGCAAACCCGAAGATCACAACTCGGCGCCGTAAAAGCGTCGGTATGCATCCAAACGTGCAAGGATGAGCCGAAGAACCTAAACGTACCTCTCCTAAGATCGAGGGATAGCCGATGAGGAGACCATCGGTTTGTGTGTGTTCTTTGGAGGCTTGGCGAGTAATAGCCGTTTCATCGCACCTTGAGGATTCCGGCGTCGGCCTTGCCCGGCTTTCCCACTGGAAGCGTCAGCGTGCATGAAAGGTGTTCTTAGCGGTGTAAATAACGATAAATCGGCGACAAAAAGGTGGTGATTTTGAAACCTCGACGGCGAAGAAGCTTGTAGTCCTTTGCAAGTTCTCTTGGGACCCAGCATTGGCCCGCCGACCGACGCTCGGGGCGGCGAGTTCGAGCCGACCTTTTCCTAGAAGCCGATGGTGGTGAATCTGGCTGGTTCGGTGTGATGGTCCTCTCGTAATCCGTTGGGCCTAGTTCTCCTCGATTGGTGCAGGTATCCTCACTGGAGGTGTCTTGACGGAAGCCGTAAGGAGGAGGATCGATGTCGCGAGCATGTCTGCAAGAATGGAAGAATGACCAGATCGACCAAGGCTGAATTAGCTTACATGCGATATGCGGAGAAGGGCTCCGGCGCCTCAAAGTCTTCCTAGCAGCTACCTTCCTCACTATCGTTCTGGTTTTAGTCGGAACTCGAGGGGCAGCTGACTTAGGAGCTGCTGGTTTCTTGGAAACCGATTGTGGGGTTATCGGCTGTTTCTGCATTATGACCTTTTTCAGAGGTGGCGAGTCTTTGCAGAAAAGAACCACAGGAGTTGGCGGGAAGAACTCGAAGGGGGAGTCATCGCTGTGCGTAGGCTCAGGGCCATCTTGTTCTTTGAAAGAGTGGATTAATAAAAGGATCGATTGCAGTGCATCAAGAAAATTTGCAAGTAGTGGTACCGTCCACGGGATGTCATAGTCGACATCGAGCTGTTTCAAAGAACGGTCCCGTAGCTCTCGAAGACGTGAGTCTTCCACATCGACCACAAGTCTTCAAAGCCATCGGTTGATGAGGCAAAGGTGAGGTCGTTGGGAATTGGGATGGTCGAGCATCAAAGAAGGAATAACACCTTTGGTGGTGAGAGGATCGAGCGGATCTCTGCTCTCCGTGAAGGTGATGGAGAAAGAAGTGGGAGCTATTTGTCCAAGGTCAATTGGCGAGCCACTCTGGGTGGTAGAATTCATACCCAGTTTGATTATTCTTGGACGTACTCATGCCCGGAAGGAAACAGGACGAATCACGGTGGAAAAGAGTGCCGAGTCTTTGGTATCATCGGCAAAATTATCCAGCCTGAAGGAGAGTGGATTTTCAAAGTGTTCCGATTCCTCCATGTAAGGGAAGAAGGTAGGATCGTCCAGGCCTTGGAAGAAAGTGCTGAACCACTTAGATGCCTCCTGAGAGGTTAGTTTACTGCCTGGCAATCGATACAAAGCTTGGCCATAGCTGGTGCATCGGATCTGCTTCCCTTTCACATCTGGAAAGGTGCAGCTCGCCAAAAGGGGGAAGTTTGGGATATGATTTTTGAAATACAGCTGAGCCCATAGCTGAATAAACCACCAAGGACCACCTGTTTTAACTGCTATGCCAGAGAACAGCTTGACAGACATCAATTGGAGGTATCGATAGACTTCTCCAAGAAACAATTTGCCGAGGCCAAGTTGAGTACCTTTGGCCATTTCATGGGCTAAGGGGAGGTAGTTTTTGGTTGGAGCAAGGGAAGGGCCACAGAAGATGAAATGCTCTAGCCAGAAGTTGAGAAAGGCTGTATGTTCTTTCTCTGAAACAGGGCCCTTTGTTTTCATATGGCGTTGGAGATAAGCACCCCAACTTGTGCAGTCTGTTTTGGAAGACAGTTTGTAGGGGACTTTGGTTAGTTTGAAAGCAGAGGGGCTGGGTGATGTAACATCCATACCAGTGATCATCACCACGTCTAGCAAGGTTGGTGACATAGGGCCATGGCCGAACATAAAGCAGTTCAGAGCATCAGACCAGAAATAGCCGATGGTTTTGAGAAGATTCTCGTGTTTCTCAAGAGGAGACAACGATAGATGCAAGGCATCGGCTATTCCCAAAGTTTCCCATTGGGATTGGTAAGCTCTAGCTACCCTACTGAACCAAGAAACCCAATGTTCAGGGGGATTAGGCCAGGCTCGCAAGCAGTCGGCCCAAGAGTTCAGATCTAGGTCTTGGCTTACGAAGGGGATTCTATTTGCTTCGCAAGAAATCAGATGGGCAGGACTAGAATCTGTACGAGGGCCAAGACAGAGAGAATTTGGGAGAGAAGGATGCGGCAGCAGAATGTCTGAAACCTAGAAAGTTTAATGGTTGAATAAAAGCATTAATTCAGGTGTTCGCCATTAAGTTCTAACATTGCGTTCAGACTGCGAGGGGTAGGCGTACCTTCAGACCGGATACCTCTGGATTGGCGTTGGACGATTCTGCCATCTGGTTTGCGGAGATGGATCTATGCATTGAGGATTGAGGGTTCTTGTTGCTGTGAGCTCGATCTGGTCGGCGATTGGGGATCTAGGTCGCCCTTTTGAAGAGAGTCGCAGTTACCGCTTGAAACTAAGAAGTGGCCATTTAGGTTTGCCTAAGTATGCGTGAGTTTGACCTTGTCAACGATTTGGAAAGCCGATGTGCATCGGCTCTTTGAGTTATAGCTTGGTTGTGAGCGTAACAAGGTGAAAGCCGATGCGTTGCTATCGGCTCTCGAGCATCGACTTATTTATGTTATCGACAAAATTGGGCGGAAAGACAATCTGCGAAACGGATTTTTCATTCATTCATTCAAAAGCGGATTGCTTACAAACGGTGATGGATTACAAAGGGAGCCTACTACTACTAATACTACTACTACGACTTACGGTTCCTAATCTAGGCGAGGTCGTAAATCCGCTGCCGTCAGCGCCATCGTGTTCATTGTCCTCGGCCTTCTTTGCGGCCGTCTTATTCTTCTTCTTTGAAGAAGCCGGGGCTCCTCGTCGTCGTCGGTGTCTTCATTTGGACCGGTCGGAAGTACTTCACCGGCCGGTACTCCTCGGAGGAGGTGTCTTCCTCTTCCTCCTCTTCTTGGTCGGCGATCGAGGACATGGCGTCGTCGATGTTGTCGCTCCGCTTCCCCATCGGCAAGGAACTGCAGGTCTTCTTCGCCCGTCGTTAAGGACGCTGTCGTCCTCCGACGGCATGGGTCAGACATCAACCCTCTCGTCCCACCATTGTGGGCGAGAGTGTTGTACGCCGCCATCGGGCGGGTGCTCGGCGTTGGCTCTCGGTCACTCATTGAGTTGGGCGTGGGAGGACAGGCGGAGGAAGCAGAGGAGGCCATGGCGAAGAAACAGGTTTTTGGCGGAGGAAGAAGGGTTTTAGCTCTTTGGAAGAAGATGGGGCTGAATCGCCTTTTTAATTTAAATAAGGGAATAGTGGAGAGACGGTTCAATGCCATAGCGGTTTCCCAGTTGTCCGCCAAAATCGCCAAATCATGCACTACGGAGGAGTTGAGAAGACAGGCATCATGATGAAGGGGTAGCGTGGCGATTACATTACCACGCATTCTGTCGCATCAGCCCGATACAAAAAAAAGAGAGGAGAAGAAAAAAACAGAGTGGTTTTGGAATTATCATTGCCAAAACCAGGGCATGTGTTATCGCCATATTTTGGCCAAGGAGATGGGCCGTGATCAAGATGGGCTTGGAAGATGTGTATATTCAACGTGTTGTTGGATCGGCCTAGTACGTGAATTGGGCTAAACCGCCGTGTATCTTGTATCATAGTAGGTTTCGCTTTAGGTTTAGGTTTCGGTTTAGGTAAAGATAGAGTTGTAGAGTTATTCCAAAAGTAGAGAGTCTCCTGACTATAAATATGTACCTAAGGTTATCGAAAAGGAGGACAATCACGTTCACAACAAACACAATCTCGGCGCATCGCCACCCCTTGTTTCTAGGGTTTCTTTAGTAAGTGTCATGCCTAGATCGCATCTTGCGATCTAGGCGATTCTACTATCGTTACTGGTTTTACTCGTCTTGAAGCGTTGTTGATGGCGAGTAATACCATTATCATAGATTGTTGGAGGCTAGCATCGGTGTTTTTTCATTATTATCGTCGGGTTATGCTACCTCTAGTTATCTCGCTACCTTGCACCTTTTCCCAAGTGTAAGGGTAGCATCTTGATCTTTATTTAGCTGATTCGATGTTACTTGCTACACCTTGCTCACCAAGGTTTAGTTTGATATCTACGTAGCGTGCCTTACAAACGGGTTGAACGATCCAAGAGTAATGCGTAGGGCTTATTCGTTCTAGAGAAGTTGTTCCGTAATTAACTTTACGTTGGTTATTAGGCCTCCTCTAGGGTTAATATTCTTCATCTTTTGTACATACCGTGCTCAATTACGTGTAGGACGTTCGATTCGTGGTGAAAACATTAAACCGTCAGAGATCGATTTAACTTGTAGTGATCAAGCAAAACCCCATGTTATCGTAAATCTAATGCAGAACCATGGGGCAATCGGCTCTAGGAGCCGATTTGTGGAAACTCAGGAGCCGGTCACGGCTCAATTTTACGATACTTGTTTACCATGCAGGAAATCAATCGAGCAATCCTTCACCTTCCGGCGGTATAGGTCGTGGCACGCCTCGAACCAAGCCGGGCGTGTGCAGGAGTTTTGCGGGCGTCGCGAGGGACCAGGCCCACCAGTTACAGCCTCCCGGCTCTTCGTGTTGCTCGTCGCTGCTCGCCGGTGAGTTTTGGCAGGCAACAGATGGAGTCATTGTATTAGTACTGTTGGCTTAAGAATTCATATAAAGCTTGAGATAAAATGGTCTCTTTCAATGAAGATATTTATATGGATTTTCTTGATTATGATTCCTATGATGTTAGGAAAATGATTTATAGTTGGTTGGTTGTATCTGTGAAGATTGGATGCTTAACCTGCTTAGTTTAGAATTGTTCTTGTGACACCATCCTTATATGGCACACAAGATTAGATTCTATTACTTGGTTTGGTCTTATTCAAGCTTAATATTAGCTTGTCATTATTGATAAGTGGAATTCTCTTTCCTTGCATCCCTAGAACCCATGATGTTGGTCTGAGGTTTAGGGATTAAGCCTTTGTCTTGTTGTTTCTCATGGATTGGTTCTGGTAGTGATACCAGCTACTGTTTCTTGAATCAAAGTTGGAGAAATTGATTGTAGGCTTGATAACTTATATAGATCCATAATATTAAATTCTAAGGTGCTACTCCTATTTAAGATATGTGCCTAGAAGTTTAAATCTTAGCTATATTCATTCTTGAATTGAAATATAGCTTGATAGCTTAGATCAATGATGTTGTCCTGAGATCTTAGTTGGATCTTTATAGTTTTCTGATTGCTTTTAGTGTTTAAAAGTTCAGTGATGGATTCACCCCACTTGGCTGTTTTCTGAGAATTTGAGTAAGAGACAAATCATGAATACTTGTTGACATGGTTACACCCTACGGGTACACGATCTTAGCATACCTAGTCCAGCCCAAGGAAGGCCCACGAGAACATGCGCCAGCCCATGAAGACTTTCGGGTGGTCAGGGCCCATGACGCCTTCGGATCCTTGGAGAACAAGACTAGAGTAGATAGAATATTCAAAGGGGCAAACCCTAAAACCTGTAACCGACTCGATCTGTGCCTAGGACATGCCTATCTCTATATAAAGGCTAGGAGGGCACGATGAGAGGGCACTTTATACCACCGCATACACACCTCCATGCCAGATTGCATCTGCGCACCCCTGTACTTTTAGGTTCCGCCGTAATTAAGAGCAGACAAGCAGGAGTAGGGTTTTCTCTCCCGGGGCCTGAACCTGGGTAAACCTCGTGTCCCCGTGTTGCTTGTTTGCTAACCGTTTCACGATCTCCAGCATCCCCATCTTCTCCAAAACCCAAGCTCATAACAATGGGCATTGATGAGATTAAACCTCGTCAATTGGCGCCGTCTGTGGGAACTGGGGAATCTGATTGTGTGATTGTGACGGTCCCAACCAAAGAGATCTACAACTCCGCGGCGACGGAGAGTCATCTCCTCTTCGGCGCTTTCGACTTCACCGCCCACTCGCCAGCCACCCTGAAGGACTTCGAGCCCGTTGGCGACGGGCTCGAGATCCTGTTCGGGAGCTTCTGCTTCCAGGTGGGGCAGACCGGCACTCTCCATCTCCCAAAGCGGGTGCCCCTGCCATCGATCAGGCCCGCTTCATGGGCTCCACACCCCGTGCTACGCACACCGCCATCAACAGATGAGTCCTATGATAGCAGCTGCTGCGACTCAGATCTGTGCGATCCACCATCGGAGGAAGGGACCTACGGTTTCGGACCGAAAGCTGCGGCAGCAGCGATCCAATCTACGAGCGCTACCAATGTGCCGCAGTCATCCAGAGCGACGTGGATCAGGAGCACAACCCGCCACCCAACCCGTAGGGTATAAACGGCGAGAATAGGAGAAACCAGTCCCCCCCACCCGCCCAACGAGGAGGACACCGATCCCAACCGGATCATCCACCTCAGCTATGAAGGATGGGCTCAAGCACGCGAAGCCGTGGCAGGCAACAAGGTCCTTCCCGTGGGTGCCTCACGGGACCTACTGATGGCGTACCACCTGCTCCTAGTCGAAGAGCACAAGAAGCAGGTGAAGATGCAAGAAGTACTTGACAAGTGCAAGCAAGCAGCCTCGGAGTCCAGTGCGCGGCGAGCTGCGCTCTCCGCCATGGGCGGCTCCAGCTCGCACGGCAACCATGGCAACAAGCACCGTTCTCGCACGGAGAACATGGACCCCAAGGCATGTCGCGAGGTGACTCGGACCCTCAACACGTCCTTCATGGAGATGGATGCCGACGACAACATCATCCCGAAGACACCGCAAGTTGCGATCATGGCAGCCACCACATACCTCGCGTCCCATCCACCTCCGGTGGGGAACCCAAAAAGGGCCATGCACAAGTCCGCACTTACCAGACTCGGACTCATTGGAGCTGCGCTCCACGAAGAAGCTCCTGCAGAGCCAAAGAAGAAGGATGCGGTCAGGTTCAACCGCAGCCCCACGCCTTCATCCGACGAGGAAGAGCACGACCTACCTCGAAGGCACAAGAGATCGCGCCATCGCAGCCGCGATTACGACGCTCGAAGCAAGCTCAGCCAACGCAAGATCGACAAAGCGCACGCCAAGAGCGTATGCTAGTCCGAATCCGAGGAGGACGACGACAAAGGAGAACTCTGCGGAGCCCGATGCTTCAGCAGATCCGTCCGGCGGACACGGATGTCGCGGAACTTCAAGCTTCCTTCGGACACTCCGAAGTTTGACGGTACACAGGACCCCAAGGCGTGGCTCAGCGACCACTTGTCGTCCGTCAAACTACACGGCGGAAACAAGGACACCGCCCTGCAATGCCTCCAGCTGCAGCTGACAGGCGCAGCCTGGATCTGGCTCAGTAGCCTATCCTCGGGATCCATCCGAAGCTGGGAAGAAATGGTGTACAGTTTCATCTGAAACTTTAAAGGCACCAGCAAGAGGCCAGCCTCGATCGAGGAGCTACGGGCCTGCACCCAATGAACGGGCGAATCCATTCGCTCGTACATATTACGCTGGTCCAACACCAAGAACTCTGCGGCGCGCATCTCTAAGGAGAGAGAGATCGATGTCTTCAAGGATGGCGTCAAGCGCCAGGACTTCAAGGAAGAACTTGGGCGCGTCAAGCCCAAGACACTCGACCACCTCATGGACATCGCCAACCGGTGGGCAGATGGCGAGGACTCCGTTCACCGAGTGCACTCGAAGGAGGAAGATGACTACGGCCGTCGACGTGAACGCCGTAGCAAGAGAAGATCGCGCGTATACGACGATCGTGACGGACACGACATGGTCGCAGCTGGTTACGCCGACCGCCGCAGCGACGGCAACCGCAACAGCAGCGGATGCCATGGAAACAACTTCCACGACGGAGGACGCCTAGCGCAATCATGGCAACGTCGCGGCCGTGACGATAGACCCTCAGCATATGACAAACTGTCGGGTCCATGCACCATCCACTTCTACATCGACCAGCAGGATGGTAAAAATAAGGCAAGCCACATGCTCAAGGATTGCCGCGAGTTCCAGAAACTCAGCGAGAGCATGTCCCAGATGAGGCAACAAGCCCCGAACCCCGGGTACGGAAACGCGCCCGCACCAGGCGACATCGCCCACGGAGCTCCTCCACCACCACCCGTGGGACCTTCGAATCATCCAATCGCACCCGCGCAAAACAACGGCGGAAACGGGTACCCCGTGCCAAAAGGATCAGTGATGATCCAAAAGGGCCGTCCAACGAACAGGGTGTAGAAGAAAATCACCCGTTAGATCAATATGGCTGTGACCGCTCCACCCGCCATCCCTGAGTACCTCAGCAGATCGGAGTCCTGCATCACGTTCAGCCGTTCGGATCACCCTTGCCAGGTCCCTCGCCCATGTCATGCTTCCCTGGTGCTTGAGGCGCAGATCGGAGGGTTCGACATGAGCCGCGTCTTCATGGACGGTGGCAGCGGCATAAAGATGTTCTCTGGTACCTTAGCAGCAATGTGGATCCCGCTGTGCAGCCTGGAAAAATCCGATACAACGTTCCACGACATCGTCCCAGGGAAGGGCATATTCCCCCTGGGAAAGATATGGCTCGACGTCATCTTCGGCAAGCCCGACAACTTCTGGTGCGAACGACTCGAGTTCGAAGTGGTGGACTGGCCATCACAATACCACGCCATCCTCGGGCGTGTGGCATTTGCAGGGTTCCTGGCAGTACCGCACTACGCGTACCTGCTACTCAAGATGCCAGGACCTAAGGGCGTCATCACGGTCCACGGGAGCTTCACCCGATCGGACCACTGCGACAGGGACTTCAACAGAATCTCCCAGTCATTCGGCATGCAGGAGGAGCTCACAAGGCTCCAAGAGGTGACAGACAATGGGGCACCCCCAGTTGCAAGACAAAACGCACCCGACATGTCCTTCGACTCCACCGTCAACACAAAGAAGGTGCAGGTCCAACCAACGGACGCCTCCAAGACGACGCTGATCGCCAACGACCTCAGCCCCGCATAGGAAAGCGCACTCGTCGATTTCCTCCGTGAGCGCTGGGAAATCTTCGCTTGGTGTCCTGCGGACATGCCAGGACTTCCCAGGGAATTCGCCGAGCACGCACTCAACGTCTTTCCAGACGCCAAGCCCATCAAACAGTCCATCCGACGACTGTCCGAACCACGGGCTGAAGCCATCGGAGTCGAAGTCAATAGACTACTCGATGCAAACTTCATCAGGTAGATCAAGGAAAGCGAGTGGCTCGCCAACACCGTAATGGTCCCCAAAAAGCACACGGACATCCTGCGGATGTGCGTGGACTTCACATCGCTGAACAAGCACTGCCCGAAGGATCACTTCCCTCTCCCTCGGATCGATCAGATTATCGATTTGACTACAGGATGCGAGAATCTCTCCTTCCTCAACGCCTACTCAGGCTACAATCAGATCCGACTAAAGGTCGAAGATCAGGAGAAAAACAACGTTCATCATGCCGTTCGAGGTGTTCTGCTACAACACAATGCCCTTCGGGCTGAAGAACGCAGGCGCCATGTACCAACGGTGCATGCAGGCATGCCTGAAGAACCAGATCAGCCGCAACATCCAAGTCTATGTCGACGACATAGTAATCAAAACAAGGGAGGCCAAGACACTGATCGACGATCTCCGCGAGACGTTCGACAACCTTTATCGGTACAAGATCAGGCTAAACCCAGAAAAGTGCGCCTTTGGCGTCCCATCTGGTCAGCTGCTAGGCTACTTCATCTCCCAGCGAGGGATCGAAGCAAACCCGAAGAAAATCCGGGCCATAATGTCCATGGAGAAGCCGAAGAACCTCAAGGGCGTCCAGCAACTTTCTAGGCGAATCGCGGCGTTGAGAAGGTTCATCAGACGCATGGGCGAAAAATTCTTGCCTTTCTATCAGCTGCTACGCAAGGCAGATAAATTCGAGTGGACGCCCGAAGCGGACGACGCATTCGAAGATCTAAAGCGGTCGCTCTCTACCTCGCTCGTCTTGGTCACGCCAAAAGAGCACGAGCCTCTACTGCTATACATAGCAGCTAAACACCAGGTGGTAAGCACCGTGCTTGTGGTCGAAAGACCCGAAGATGGCAAGACCCATGGGGTCCAACGCCCAATCTACTACCTCAGCGAGGTATTGACGCCGACAAAGCAGAGGTACCCTCACTACCAGAAACTTCCCTACGGTGTATTCATGACGGCTCGTCGGCTGAGCCACTACTTCCAGGAGCATCAGGTGATGATCGTCAACGAAGCACCCCTGAACAGCATCCTAAACAACCCGGAGGCCACGGGACGTGTGGCCCTATGGGGCATCGAGCTGTCACCTCTAGACATTGTCTATGAGAAGCACCACACGATCAAGTCTCAGGTCCTTCCGGATTTCCTCGTCCACTGGATGGAACTGCAGCCGCCAGACACACCAGACATAACACAGTCATGGATGATGCACTTTGACGGCTCCAAGCGCGAGGTCGGAGGAGGAGCCGGGGTCATACTGACCTCCCCGCAAGGCGACAAGATGAAGTACGTCCTCTGGATGAAATTTCGAGCTTCCAACAACAAGGCCAAGTACGAGGCCCTCATCCACGGCATGAGGATGGCCAAGATCTGCGGCGCGACGTGCCTGGTCATCTACGACGACTCGAACCTCGTCGTCCAGCAAACAATGAACGAGTGCAACACACATGCGGCCAACATGATTGCGTACCGTGCACTCTACAACGCACTCGAAGGAGACTTCGACGGCTACGAACTTCGGTACGTCGGGAGAGAAAGCAACGAAGAGGCCGACAAACTCGCCAACATCAGCTCCACCTACGCACGGGTGCCACCAGGTGTGTTCCTCGAATAGATATGCGTGCCATCCATCAAAAGGAAATTCCCAAAGGGATCATCGGAAGAAGCAGAGCACTCGGGGTTGCGCTACCCGAAGGACAGGAAGGACCATAAAAACACGACACAGAGGTCGCAGTGGTTAACCTGATGCATGTCATGGCAGTTGAAGAAACATGGACACAACCATACCTCCGATATCTGATAGACGGGGAGCTGCCTGACAGCCCGATAAATGACCGGCGCATATCTCGCCGGTCCAAGGCCTTCACGATCATAAATGGCGAGCTGTACAAGCGCAGCATTTCGGGTGTACTCCAAAGGTGCGTCACCATCGGTGACGGCAAAATCATCCTCCAAGACATCCACGAGGGTATCTGCGGCCATCACGCGGGCAGCCACATCCTTGCCGCCAAAGCTCTACGAGCTGGGTTCTACTGGCCAACGGCCATGAACGACGCCAAGGACATCGTTCGAACGTGCAACGGGTGCTAGAGGTTCGCAGATAAACCACACACACCAGGATCGAAGCTCAGGCCCATACCCCTGGCCTGGCCCTTTTCCCAATGGGCCTCGACATGATTGGCAAACTGCCCAAGTCCTCGAAAGGAGGCCACGTCTACATCCTGGTCGCAGTCGACAAATTCACCAAGTGGATCGATGTCATGCCCGTTACTAACCAAAAAGGCAAAACGGTCGTCAAGTTCTTAGAATCCATTGTCTACAGGTTCGGCGTGCCGCACAGCATCATCACCGACAATGGGTCGAACTTCATCTCCAAGGAATTCCAGGACTTCTATGAAGACCTTGGAATCAACATCACATACGCCTTCGTGGCGCACCCGCAAACAAACGGGCAGGTCAAAAAGGCCAACGACCTCGTCGGTGGCGGCATCAAGAAGCGCATAATGAGCCTACTCCAGCGACTCGCAGGAGCCTGGACACAAGAGCTACCCTCCGTCCTCTGGAGCTTGCGCACGACGCCAAACAGCTCAACTGGCTACATGCCCTTCTTCATGGTGCACGGAGCTGAAGCCATGCTGCCTACAGAGGTACGCCACAAGGCCCCAAGGGTCGTCGCCTACAGCGAGGCCGAATCGACGGCCGCACTCGAAGATGTCGTCGACACACTCGACGAGGCACGCGACATTGCCACGGCTCGATCAGCGGTCTATCAACAGAGCCTCCGCAACCACCACAGCCGTCGGCTACACCCAAGGTCCTTCATCGAAGGAGACCTAGTCTTATGACTCAAGCAAGGGCGACCGAAGAAGCTCGATTCGCCCTGGGAAGGACCCTACGCCGTCACTGAAGTCATCCCAGGTGGCGCCTATCGCCTCAAGCACGTGGAGTCTGGAGTAGCATACTCCAACCCATGGAACGTCGCACAACTGCGACGGTTCTACCCCTAGCTACCCCCCTCCTTTTACTTTCAATAAGGCTATTCAGCCAAGGCTACTCAGCCGAACAATGTACCTCCTCCTTACGATATGAACAAAACTAAGTGTCTCACCCCAAAAATTTGTCTATTATTCCAATTTTCTTCATGTTACAACACACTCGGGGGCTCCACTCACCTCACGACTTCGTCGACTGAGGATAACGTGTGTACACCTAAGTAGCTGACCACGTCAGGCTAACGAAAAGGGCACGCATACAAACAAAGCACCACGTGCTAACAATAATAAACCTTTACAACAAAGGGCATAACACGCCCGATAGAATACATACAAATTTTACATCTATCTTTTTACAGGTCATACCTATTCTGAAGAATCACATGTGTACGCTGCTCAAAAAGATCTACAATTTGTTCGGCATACTGCCTTACAGCCGCATAATGTGGATGCATGTCCCACATGCCACCATCTGGCGGAGGAGGCAGCCCAGCCGCCACAACAGCAAGATCTATATCAGGGCGATGGAACCGCACGAGGGAAAGCGCAGCCTTCACCCCTGCAACCAGCTGATGTCGCACCAGCTCCCTGACATGATGCACATCCCGAAACTTTGCCAGCAGGCCCCATAGAATTTATGGTGCCTCATCCAGGGGAAACATCACATGTCGAATTGACTCCAAGGAAGTCTTTGCTTGCCACAGCACACACGACACCTGGTGAACATGATCCTGCACAGTCGCAAGGACCATTACACGATCTCAATCCATCCAGAAAAAGCCGCCGGCCTCCATGTCCTGCTGATTCAGGCAATTGATCCGAACAACAACACACTCTTTTTCCTTCCTGGGAACAAGGTTAGCACCTGCAACAAACTGCAACATAAGATGACAAGCCAACATGCGCATCCAAAAAATGAGCAGCAGCTCGAGGAAACTCACATTGAAGCTGTTCGGCCAAACACCGCAACTCCCCCATCAGATACTCCTCCCTGGCGACGCCTCGTTCCGCCTTCGACTTCCAAACATCCGCGTGGCCTCGAACGCCAAGCAACTCTTTCTCAAGACTATGGATGCGGTTACGAAGAAATACAAGCTGCGACGCATCATCCAAGGGGGTCGCAGCTGTGGAGCAGGCGAAGTATCAACGGGATCATCACCTGAAGGTACCTAGAGGAAAAGAAGGCAAGGATATGAACAAACGCATGAATAAGCAAACAACTCGGAGATTCATTATATACAACAAAAGCCACGGCGTGGCACAAGGAGTGTTCATAGATACATCACAACAAATGAAACAAAAGCTATCCTACAACTACAAGGCCTAAGAAGCTGCATCCTGAGTAGCCTCGGAGCCAGACTGCCTACTCTTGGCCTCTCCCTGCTGCCTCGCCGCGTACTCCGCCAGCATGTCAATCAGCTTCGGCCCATAGCGTTTACAATGGGCAGCATAGAGGCCGAAGGCTACCTTAGATACGTCGGCAGCTGTCGGCATCTGGGAGGTGGCCTGATGAAGATCCAGCTCCACTTCAGATGCCATGGCCATCGCCAGCCCCATGGACGCACTGATACCCTTCTGCTTGCTCTGGTATGCAGCGGGAGCCTCGGCTGACAGTTCGTCCGCCAACAATTCGACAGCCTCGAGGGACGAGCTCCTTGTAGAAGCGTCCGAGAACCACCTTGGCCTTGGCAAGCGAGCCGACCACGGTACTACAGCGGTCTTCGACCACCGCAGTGGCGTCATCAAGAGCACTTCCGTGCTCCCCGGGCACCACGGTCAAACTCGATGCCCGCGGCATCTAGAAAAACGCAAGAGGCAACGTGAAAACTAAGCAAAACAAGAGATACAAGGAAGCCGAAAAGAATAGACGAAACTACTCACCCGAAATAGCCTTCGCGGCGGCCATCAGCTTGCCGTCTACCTCCTTCTCGCGCGAGGCCGCAGCGGTGGCGAGTTGCTCCTCGCGATCCGTGGCCTCCTGCTGCAGGCGCTCCTTGGCCGAAGCCGCGTCGGCTAACTCCTGCTCAAGGCGCTCTTTAGCGCCAACGACATCTTCAACTTCTTTCTCTGCTCGCCCGAGGCTCTTTTTGAGAGCATCAAGCTCGCGGAGGGCAGTGTTGTTCTCCTCTACAACAAAGAGCAAGCATGAGATTCGTGGGTAAGCAAGCAGCCAAAGAAGGAGAAGATCGATAAAAAACACACGAACCTTGGAGCCGCTGAAGGCTGGCCTCCAATGCGAGATGCTGCTTCACCAGCTGGTTGGCACCTTGAACAAAAGGTTGTGAGAAGACGCAACTTTTCAGGAAAAGGGCTCAAGGTCCGCGCCCAAGAAAATGAGCAAAGCAAATCACGCATACGAAAACGCTCGGGGGGTCCCACCGAGGCACAAAACAAAAACGATCAGCAGATCATCCGAAAAATGCTCGGGGGCTCCCCCCGCGGCAAGAACGAAAACACTTACGTGGTCAGACGGCGACTCCGAAGGTCCGGCTGCAGTCTTCTGGGGGACAACCACCCGAGCCTCCTGCGGAGAAGGGTTCGGAGCAGCACCCTCAGAGGTGGCCACCGTCTGAGGAGGAGGAGGAGCAACCTTCGATTCCCCCACCATCTTCCGAGCACCATCGCTGAAGGAGCCATCGGAGGAGTGGCTACAAAATAAAAAATCAGACAAGTACAAGCAAGAAGACGAGAGATATCAAAAGCAATGGCAGATACTTACGAGTCGAAATCGCTCAAGTCGAAGACAGGCGGGGCCCTCCTGCCTTTCTTTTCTTTCTTCTTCTCTTCCTTCTTTCGCTTCGCCGGCGGCTGCGGCGCCATAGCCCGCACGGGCACGGCCAGAATAGGAGAGGAAGATCCACCATGACCCCCACTATGACGCTCAAGGCATGACGGGTTCCTAGGGGTCGGCGGAGTCGAAGCATCCGACGCTTCGCTCGAGCTCCGTGTCCACTTTCGAGTCTGCTCCTCACCAGACTCAAAAGTTTCTTCTGCTGGTGATCGCGCCGAGGGAAGATCAGACATGGAATCCACTACCTCATTGTCCGGTGCATCCGGAAACAGTTCGGGTAGTGGAGGCGACATACCCGGTACCTTGAACTCCTGTGCAAAAGAAACAAACTTTCAGAACACAAGCAAGTGCAAGAAAAACACAGTCGAAAAAAGCGCTACGCGCACGCCCCAGATCTACACCTGCGTAACCAGACGAGAGGCGGTGAACGGAAGAGTCAACGACTTCCCCGGGAGATCTTCCTCGGCTTTGTACTTCAGCAGCGGCCGAAGAATCCTGTCGAGATCCCCCTTGGAGAGCTCCTCAGTCAAAACCCTAGTCGGTTCATGGTGACCAGAATAAAGAAACATCGGGTGCGCCCTAGCCTGGAGCGGCTGCACCCGACGTTTGAGGAAGGTGCGGATGATATCCACACCGTTCACGTCTTTATCCGGAATCAACTGGAGATCCTTCACCCAACAGTAGAGCCCCTCTATCTCCGCCACCTCACCATCCAAGATGTGGTTCTTCTGGGACCTCTTCGGCTGGATTTTCTGGGAGGGGTCGAAAGGAGCAAGGACAAAGTCCTGCCCAGCCACTGTGGAGTCGCGGATGTAAAACCATCGCTTCCGCCAGTACTGAATAGATTTAGACATAGAAAAAGAGAAGAAGAGAAAGTTGGATTTAAGGGAAATGATGCAGCCGCCGATGGGATAAACGCCATCGGAGCCAGATTGCCTCTTCACGGAATAGAGCTTCCGAAAGAGGCCAAAGTGCGGCTCGACACCGAGCCAGCACTCGCAGAAAGTGATGAAGCAGGCGATATGAAGAAGAGAGTTTGGTGAAAGATGATGGAGCTGGATGCCATAAAAGGAAAGCAATCCCTAGAGAAAATCGTGGATCGGGAAAGTAAGGCCCCGAAGGACATAAGTGATAAACATGACCCGAAACCCAGCAGGAGGACGGGGAATTAGCCGGGAACCCTGACGGCCTCCCTATCCTGTGGGATCAGACCCTGCTCACGGAGCTTGCGGAGATCGCCCTCGCGCGTCTCCGATCGTCGCCAGCCACCATCGGTGACGCGAGTAGCGGCGGAACCCTTCTTGCCGCCAGCGGCAGCACTAGTACCAACGACGGTGGAGGCCTTCTAGGACTTCCCCATCACATTACGACGATGACAATGATGTGAACACAGAAACAAGGATGGAAAGGTTCAAAGAAATTCCAGCGTGCATCGAGAAAAGATCATAGAAGATGGGAGCAGTGAAACGAGAATGGCTGCAGTGAAAAACAAACTAACTTTTCCCCAGTGATTATAAGGACGAGGACGATGCACGACAACCGTTCATCGGGAAGACCTAAAGCCAACATCCAAATCCAACCGTCCACGTGTCAGCACAGCAGCGAACTGTCGCTCACACGCCGTCCACTACACACAGAAATCGAGGCGATGCCGTAATTATCTCCACACCGCGCGTGACCAGTCAACTCAAAGTCAGAAGGTGGGACCCATGTTTGTCCAGTCACGTCATCTCTGGCGCCGCAGACGCTTGAGGTCATAGATCGTCAGCAATGACGCCATCAAAAGCTATACTAGCAACGGTTACAATTCTTCGGCTACACAGCTAAAAGTACTCAGTCGAATCTACGATTCGACTAACTACTCGGGGGATACTCCTATTAGGAGCGCTGTCCGTGCACCCGAAAAACGATCAAAATACTATACCATTGAACTATTCTTCGAGTCCTACGTCGAGTATACGAGTCCACTATGGACTCAGGGGCTACTCCCATAGGGAGGATGGATTCAAGCATCCGAAAAATTTGTGTCCTATGGACCTAAAAGTCCACAACGACTGAACTAAAAGTCTCTGCTCGAGTCTACGACTCGAACAGACACTCGGGGTCTACTCCCATAGGGAGCGCTGGTCGCGCACCCTAGGAATTCTTCGACTGCGATCCTTTGGATCAGCATGCAAAAACTTTTCGGCAACTCTGCCCCAGTTAACGCTAAGTGAGTAACATCCTCCTTGGCCACCCAAAACACCTCCGCGGTGATAAACATTCGGATGTTATGTCTGCGACATAAAGATAAGACCTACAGATATCAACCGATGGCCTCGCAACACACACGACTGCGCTCTGCTAGTGAGAATCCGTGCCAGCGGCGCGATGAAAAATCCCGACGGACGCGCTGGGTACATCATTTAAAATTTACTGGAATTCCACTCCTATAAGTCCTCCGCGGCCTGAGTCGAATTACGCCAACATATGTTCCGGGTTCGAGTCGAGGGACTCAAATCTGAAGAAGATCGTGTTGTTTTGTCCTAAGATAGTTAACTGACCCTGATCCGTCGGGAGAGTCAGGCACACGCATCAGCAATACCTACACACTCACATCATTCTCTAAACGAATAAAGATAGCCGCACCCGAAATAATGAGGAGTCCTCAGCCGAATCTATGATTCGACTGAACACTCGGGGGCTACTGACATGGTTACACCCTACGGGTACACGATCTTATCATACCTAGTCCAGCCCAAGGAAGGCCCATGAGAACATGCGCCAGCCCATGAAGACTTTCGGGTGGTCAGGGCCCATGACGCCTTCGGATCCTTGGAGAACAAGACTAGAGTAAATAGAATATTCAAAGGGGCAAACCCTAAAACCTGTAACCGACTCGATCTGTGCCTGGGACCTGCCTATCTATATATAAAGGCTAGGAGAGCACGATGAGAGGGCACTTCATACCACCGCATACACACCTCCACGCCAGATTGCATCTGCGCACCCCTGTACTTTTCGGTTCCGCCGTAATCAAGATAAAACAAGCAGGAGTAAGGTTTTCCCTCCCAGGTCCTGAACCTGGGTAAACCTAGTGTCCCCGTGTTGCTTGTTTGCTAACCGTTTCGCGATCTCCAGCATCCCCATCTTCTCCAAAACCCAAGCTCATAACAATGGGCATTGATGAGATTAAACCTCGTCACTTGTCTAATCTTAGGCAGATAGATCATGTGATGGTCTATTTTACTCAACACACTCACTTGATGTTGGGGTTTCCAGTGGTTGATCTTGTGCTAACTTGATCTGGTGCTCTCCTGGTATTTCCAGCTCCTAGCTTGTCCTTGATCTAGCCCTTCACCTCCTGGTCCTGATGTCTTGATCTTGGTCTTGCTATCCACCTGATCTACCCCCTCCTTATGTCACCATTTTGGTGATGTGATCCAGGGTTTTGATTGGTGTGATCTAGCTTGGCTTTGGCTTGGTTTAGCTGGTAGCTGCTGTGCTTGGTGTGTAAGAAGCAAGAAAATGGTGTATGTTTGCTTCCCACATCTGTGCTGAGCAGTTTTGTGTGATTGAGTTGTTGCTATGGTGCAGACAGCACACACCATGCAGTTTGGTGTGTGTGTTGCCTGTGTGCCTGCTGCACACCTTGTGGATATGTTCCGAATTTGAAAGTTACTTTTTACCAGATTACCTTTTACTTGGCTGGTGAAACTTGCCCCTCCTTGCTGTTTATTTGACTTATGGCTTTAAATTATGAAAGATATATTCTTTCATATTGGTGAAACTTGCCCCTTTAAAAGATTACTCAATGATGAAATCTTGAACACTGCATTTCACTGTCAATTCTGAGAGTAATATAATTTTAACTTAACTTCCTTTCTTTTTTGTTTGTGTTTATTTTGCAGGTACCAAACTTGGAGATTCAAGACTTTAGTCTAGGTTTCGTTTTTCTTTGTAGAATAGTCATATGTAATATTTCTTTATTTGTTTGTAATTTTATTTTATTCTTTTGCAATAAAGATTGTACTATTATTCAATAAAGAAATATTATTCTGCTATTTAATTACTATTGTAAAGATTGTTGCTCATTTACATAATTTACATTTTTGTAACTTATTTGTTTATGGAATAAATATTCATTTTATTGATTATATTATTTATTTAATGTTTGAGCTATTAATCATCATTTCTTGACTAATTCAAAAAAAACATAATTCTAAATTCTTTTGAATTATAAATCAAACACTCAAGTTTTAAATTCAAATTCCATTCCCCAAAACACTCTAATCCACAAAAGATCATATCAAAGTCTATAGCAATCATCCTTGAAGACTATACCTAATCTCAAAGCATGAAATAAACTTTGATCACTTTAGAGTTTTTATTTGGCAAAAAATTTACCCACATTTTTATAGATGAATGCATGCAATATCATAAATTCCTAAATCTACCCTTCGCTGATTCCTAAATGCTGGGATGTTACACCTTCTCTCCGGTATGATGCGTGAGTAGTTCCACCTTGGACTATGGGTCCATGTAGTAGCTAGATGGTTGTATCTCCTCCTTTCTGCTTTCATGTATAGATCTTGTGAGCTCAGTTCATGATCAAGATCTAATCTATTTGTAATCATGCATGTTGTGTTTGCGGGGATCCAATGGATATTGAGATTATTATGTTGGTTTGATTAATGGTTTTGTCTTTATGATTCTATCATGTATGTGTTGTTTGTGATCTTGCATGCTCTCCGTTGTTCGTAGCTATCTTGGCCAAGTAGTTGCTAGTGACTCCAAGAGGGCGTATTTATGCTCGATAGTGGGTTCATGCCTCTAGTTTCCAAGGGAAGTGACAATAATCTCTTCGGTTGTAGATGTGTTGTTGCTACTAGGGAGAAAACAACGGTCTCTTGTTCGTGGAACATGTGGATTTTTTACCTTACACACTTTGCCTAAATCAGTTGTCTGTTGCTTGCAACTTAATACTGGAGGGGGTTCGGATGATAACCTAAAGGTGGACTTCTAATCATAGATGCAGTTGGATGGCGGTCTATATATCTTACTGTATTGCCCAATCGAATCTCACAGGATCTTTCTGACTAGCAATTGCATTGTTATGCCTTGCTCAGTTACTGTCAATTGCCCTGTTGTAATTTGAGCACCTCTAGTGAACTATGGACCCCGGTCCAATCTTTACCATTGATACATCTTCCACTGTTACTTGTTTACTTGCTGCAAACCATTACCTTCCACACCATATGTTTAATCCTTTGTTACAGCAAACCGGTGAGCTTGACAACCTCACTAATTCATTGGGGAAAATTCTTGAGTTTGTGTTGTGCAGGTCTCCGCGTTGTTTGCAACACTTGTGTGACGTTTCCTTCCTCCTACTGGTTCGATAACCTCGGTTTTTTACTGAGGGAAATTTGCTGTTGTGCTGCTTCACACCTTGCTCTTGGGGTTTCCAACGAAGCGTTCCACGACAAGTGCTGGGCGCCATCATGTATCTCCTTCTTGTGCTTTCATGTATAGATCTTGTGAGCTCCGTTAATGATCAAGATCTAATCTATTTGTAATCATGCATGTTGTGTTTGCGGGGATCCGATGGAAATTGAGAGTACTATGTCAGATTGATTAATGGTTTTGTCTATTTGATACTATCATGTCTGTGTTGTTTGTGATATTGCATGCTCTCCGTTTTTAGTATCTATCTTGGCCAAGTAGTTGCTAGCGACTCTAAGAGAGGGTATTTATGCTTGATAGTGGGTTCATGCCTCTAGTTTCCAAGGGAAGTGACAGAAATCTCTTCGGTTGTAGATATGTTGTTGCCACTAGGGGGAAAACAACGGTCTCTTGTTCATGGAACAAGTGGATTGTTTACCTTACACACTTTGCTTAAAGCAGTCGTCTGTTGCTTGCAACTTAATATTGGAGGGGGTTCGGATGATAACCTGAAGGTGTACTTCTAGTCATAGATGTAGTTGGATGGCGGTCTATGTATATTGTTGTATTGTCCAATCGAATCTCATAGGATCTTTTTTTCTAGTATTGCATTGTTATGCCTTGCTCAGTTCCTGTCAATTGCCCCGCTGTATTTGTTTACACTTCATGTCATGATGTTTATCTAAGGAGGGCACCTCTAGTGAACTATGGACCTCGGTCCAATCTTTACCATTGATACATCCTCCACTATTACATGTTTACTTGCTGCAAACCATTACCTTCCACACCATATGTTTAATCCTTTGTTACAGCAACCGGTGAGATTGACAACCTCACTGTTAGTTGGGGCAAAGTCTTGAGTTTGTGTTGTGCAGGTTTCCATGTTGCTTGCAACACGTGTGTGACGTTTCCTTCCTCCTACTGGTTCGGTAACCTCGGTTTCTTACTGAGGGAAGACTTGTTGTTGTGCTGCTTCACAACTTGCTCTTGGGGTTCCCAACTGGCTCCACATCAACTGAGCCATGACCGACACACTGATCGGTGGCGTGTCCGAATCCATCACGCGGACGCCAGCATGTCTGCGGCGTCAATGGGCGACCCATTCAGAAAAACGCGTTCGGCTCGACCCATCCACGCATCTAATCTAGGGCTCGGTTGCGTCGGACCGGACACGCGCGAACAGCGTAGGGACTCGTCCACTGGCCCACCCGCCAGCCACCGCTTATCGGTGGCATTGATTCCGACGGTCAGCGACACCGATTTAGACGCAACCGCGACGGCGATTCAGAGGCGCTGCACGGAAGGCTGACCGGCGGCAGCCTACGCGCATCAATGGCGACGAGACGGCACGCTGACGCCGCATGTGTTCCCACGCCGGCATTGATGGCGAAGGAGCGGAAAGCTGCGAGCGTTCACGGGCGGATGGACTATTTAACCCTTTGCCTGTTGGTGCTGTCATCCTCACCTCTCTCCATCGCAAAACCTAGCCCGCCGCCACCACCACCACAATCAACTATGAAGACCCCGTCATGGCTGAAGCGGAGCAAGAACAACCACGAAGCATCTGGCACTTGTGGCTCTCGGTTGCCGGCCTTCCTCCGCGACACATCCTTGCCACCTCCATCACGCCCGAAGGAGTTATCGAGCAACCCGTGGGGTACTACCCGCCACCGCGGGAACGCCGCACCCGGAGGTACTACCGTGTCGGGGAGTACGAGCGCCTTTAGAGGGAGGGAAGCGGCATCCAGCGCAGGGATGCCTCCCTTCCCACCAGCTGGCACCTCAACCGGGACCGTTGATACGTCAGAAACGTATCTATATTTTTTTATGATCCATGCTTGTTTAGTATCTACTTTGCTTTGCTTTATCTATACTTTGAGGTGTTTTTATATCTTTTCTGGAACTAACCTATTAACAAGTTTCCACAGTGCCATTTGTCTGCTTTCTTCTGTTTTTGGTTCCAGAAAGGTAGAAAATCAATATTCTCAGAATTGGACGGGACAAAAGCCAAAGTCAATAACTTACCCTAAGGGACACGAATCCAGAAGGAGGGACGAAGAGGCACCAGAGGGTGGCCAGACCCCCTGGGCACGGCCAAGCCCGGCCCACACCTATGGAGGGTGTGGGCCCTCTGGCCGCCTCCTCGGCCTCCCCCTTCGCCTATAAGAAGCCTCCGACCCAAAAACCCTAGGGCATCCAGAAGAAATCCACGAAAACCTCTGTAGCGCCACCGCCAACGAAGGGAAGATTCGGGGGACAGAAAGTCTCTGTTCCGGCACCCTGTCGGGACGGGGAAGTGCCCCCGGAGCCATCTCCATCGATCTCCATCGCCATCTTCATCACCATTGCCGATTCCCATGATGAGGAGGGAGTAGTTCTTCCTTAGGGCTCTACCGGTAGCTATGTGTTCATCTCTCTCTCTCTATGCATGATCTTGTGGTCATGAGCTTTGTAATCAAGTAGATCTACCTTGCTACTCAAGTGCTTCATTAGATCTCTGCTCTCCCCATGTGTGTGAAAGTGAAAGCGTGCACGCCATGGTGGCACTTAGGTTTGGATCTACATAAATACTCTTTGTGCTTTAATAGATCTATGCTTTTCCCCACATGTGTGAAAGTGACAGCGGGCATACCGTGTGTGGCACTTTGGCTAGATTGAATATTTGTTATGAGTTATATTTGGAGTTGGATTTCTCTATGAAATTGTGGTGTTTGTTGGAACCATCTAGCGCTCAAGGTGACAGTGTAGGGTTATCTAGATTGGGGAAGGCCCTACCATGGATTAGAGTGTTCAACCGGAGAGTAGTTAAGAGTAGTATCATAAAGAGAGGATATTTATTTGAGAGAGTGTTCACTAGTGAAAGTATGATCCCTAGGCCTTGTTTCTAAACATTGAAACACCATTTGCATCTAGATCTGTTGCATGTTTGCTTGATTTAGTCTTTACCTCACTCACACATGTTCTCCCACGTCAACAACAAGTCAGAAGCTATTTTCTGGCACCGTTGCCACTTGTATTTCACTATCTCATCGCCGAACTATTGCACCTATATTGGGTGTGTTGGGGACACAAGAGACTTCTTGTATCTTGATTGCAGGGTTTATTGAGAGGGAATAACTTTGAACACTTCCTCCCTAAGTTCAATAAACCTTGGGTGATCCACTTAAGGGAAACTTGCTGCTGTTCTACAAACCTCTGCACTTGGAGGCCCAACAACTGTCTACAAGAATAGAAGTGTGTAGACATCAGGCTCTTTTCTGGCGTCGTTGCCGGAGAGGTAAGGTAAAAGGTACTCACATCCTCCGGTGTGAGTGCTCGAAGTTATTTCCTTTAGATTCTGCAATTTTGTCTTTTGTTTCTTGTTTTCGCTAGTTAGGCTTAATGGAAAACAACAAAAAATTAGAGAGCTTTATAGTGTTTATCTTGAGCTAGGACATGAAGTGTTTGAAGAGAAAATTAAAAAACCTATGGAGCTTTATTTGCATGCTAATAGCAATGTTATTAGTATGAACTCTTTGGACACCATTGTTGCTAATGCTTTGGAAAAGTCTAAGCTTGGGGAAGCTAGTTTTTATGAAAATGATCTTTTTAGTTCCCCAGCTTTGGAAGATAGCTATTGTATTGCTTATGATGATACCAAACCTCCAATATATGATGATTACAATGATGAATATGATATTTTCAGTCCACCTACTATTGAGGAGAAAATTAATTGTGATTACAATATGCCTCCTATATTTGATGATTATTGTGATGAGAATAGTAATGATAGCTATTTTGTTGAATTTTCTCCCACTACAATTAATAAGAATGACTATGCTTATGTGGAGAGTAGTAATCATTTTACGCATGTGTATCATGATAAGAATGTTTCATGTGATAGTTATATTGTTAATTTTTTTCATGTTTCTACTAAAGTTATTATGAGAGAGGGAAACATGGTTTTATGCATCTTAAGAATATTAAGTTTCCCCTCTTTATGTTGAAAATTTTGAAGTTGCATTTGTTTTTCTTTCCTATGCTTGGTGTTTTATGCTTTCATGGCTTGTTTCTTTACAAGATTCCTATGCATAGGAAGTGTGTTAGACTTAAATGTGTTTCGAATTTGGTTATTGATGCTCTCTTTTACTTCAATTCATATTTCTTATGTGAGCATCTTCTCAAACTATCAAGCCTAACTTAAAGGCGTTAAAGAAAAGTACTTGTTGGGAGATAATCCAAGAGTTTCCTTGAGTCTTGGAAGTTATTACTTCAGTAATGACCTCTCCTTATCCTTTTTGTTTGCTTTATGTGCCAAGAATGACCTCTAATGAGAGGGAAGTAAGATTTGGGGAGTTGCTGTTCCGAAACAGATTTCTGTCCTCCACCATAAAAATTTGTGAGGAGTCTCTATAATTCGGATTGATCTAAAAATTTACGAATAAATTCCCCAGTATGCTAGATAACTTTCGTTAGTTCGACACTTTTAGATTTTAGCAACAGAAGATGTTCAAACAAATCGGTTTCTACCTGCTGGTCTTTTTTGACAGATTTCTGCCATTATTTGCATTTGCTTCTTATTGATTCCTTTTTGAGTTTTCTTTTGGGGATTTGAGATTTTTGAAAGAGTTACTACAGTAGCTTTTGTTTTTAGTGAAAAGCCTTGCTGTTTCAAAGTTTTGCCAGAGGTCTAATATCTTTTGAATACACTAATGTTGCTAATGAAGATTGTGTGAAGTTTTGTATGAAGGAAAAATTTCAGGTGTAGAGATAGAATGATGCAATGAGATGAATAATGGACAAAATCTAAAGCTTGGGGATGTCACCCTGTGTCACCCCAAGAAATATTCAAGAGGTACAAGCGTCAAAGCTTGGCGATGCCCAAGGCATCCCCTTCTTCAACAATAAAAATCTCACGTCTTTCTAGACACTTCGTTTTTATTGTTTCATGCATTGTTGTGTTGTTCTTGGAGTGTCTTAGTTTTCGTTTTTGGTATTCGTTTGCTTAGTTTGCTTGAGTAAGTTGGTTGGTTACACCACACTTCTTTTGAAGAGAGACACACTCTGTTTTCATTGCCCAGAACACTCTAGTTTTCACTCTTATTATTTCGTGAGTGTTCTCTTTTGCTAGCATTGTGTTTAGCCTTAGTTTTCTTGTGCTTTCAGCTTAAAACTTTTTAGTTCTTCTTTGTGGATTTGTGAGACAAGCTCACTGGTATTTATTGATTATTATCTTTGTGAGTTGTTTCAAATAGGTTGATTGGTGTTGGAAAAGAGTAGTAAGTTCTTACTTGTAAGTGCAAGAGTAGCTTGCATTGACCGTGATTTAGACTTTAGCATGACATGCTAGGTGTTTTTTTGACCTTATGCTTAGTGATTATTTCTGTAGCATGTCTTGTTCCAAACAATTGGGATTGCTTAGTGTGCCTTGAAGAAATTATGTGTTGTTTTAGCATGCAAAAAGCATAGTATTGTGGTATTCTCCTTTGATGCTTTGTTTGGGTTGACTTGGCACATGCACACACCATGTTATGACTATGACAAGTCACCATTAGCCTCTACGATCATTTGGTCCTTGACTTGTAGTACCACTCTATGCTTTGTTGCTCTGCATGATTATGGCCATTATGCTCTCTTATTTGGTTGCTCCCAGTCTTTTGCTAGCCTCCACTTGTATGAGTAATCTCTACTCATGCTTCCAACTCCCAAGAAACCAAGTTATTCCAAAGTGTCCACTATAAACTCCTATGCATGGTGTGTTACACCATTCCAAGTATATTCTTATTTTCAGCTATCTTCTAATTAAAAACTATTTTTTTATGTGAAAACTTAGTGATTAAAGCCCTCACAAACTTGATGGCACACTTTATATTCCTTTACCCTAATAAACTTGAACCATTATGTCATCTTGGTTGTATATGCTTGCACTTATACGTTGGAATTAGCAGAACCGTGCTGTCACGAGGAACGTTTTCAACATTGTACTTGTACTTTGTATTCAGTTGATATCATGCTATTTTGTCTATAGATATCACCGGTGTGAAATAAAAAGGGAACTTGTAAGTCCATGGAGTTTGTATCATGTGTTAGAGAAACGCCTGGGCCACTAGCCTAAGCCATGCCTAATCATGGTGGAAACTTGCAGCATCACAATAGTGACATCTATGAAGCATTCTTCTTATAAAAAAAGAGACACATTGAGAAAAGAGGAAAGAGAGAAAAAGCACCATATTCCCATGGTAAATAATAAGATTGCTGAGATGCTCATTGTCTGCTTGCCTTGTCATTTTGGTTATGGGAAAGCTCTTGTACCATGTGCAAGGGGTACCCCGTTGGCGGTTCTCAATGATATGCAAATACTTACAATGACAAGAACTTACAGGTGACCAAAGTTGAGTAGCATGAGGTGTGGCCCTCGTATTCAAGGGACTTGAGATTGCCAACTTATACTTCGTCAAGCATATACTCCATCTTTGTCACTTTAACCTTAATCACTTCAAGATGCTTATGATAGGGGAATGAGGGATGAAAGCTAACAAGTACCATAATTTTTGGAAGCTCTTTTTGAAACTTGAAATCCCTGCTTCATTTATAAAAGGTTTTTCTTCCACTATTATTTGATTCTCCACCTTCTACTTTTAGGCACCATTAAGAGAGCATAGTTGTCATTCTGTGTGCAGTGTTCCAAAGCTAGGTGTCCTATGCATCTATTTGCTACTCTATGAGGGACAAGCTGATTGCCACTATGCTATGTTTTATGTATGTGAAAAAAATAAACGTTTTTCAATGCATGTTATTCATGATCTTTGTTTGTAGCCTTTCATGTTGCATGAATAGTTACTATGTACTATTGTTAGAACTCAATATTTTATGCACATGTTTAGAGTTCTTTGATCCCAGCTTTCAATGCTTGCAAATGGTTTGATCTTGGTTTTGATGGTGCATGTCACCTCAAAAATTATTCTTTTATCACTTACCTACTCAAGGACGAGCAGGAGTTAAGCTTTGGGATGTTGATACATTGGAAACGTATCTATAATTTTTTATGCTCCATGCTTGTTTAGTATCTACTTTGCTTTGCTTTGTCTATACTTTGAGGTGTTTTTATATCTTTTTTGGAACTAACCTATTAACAAGTTGCCATAGTGCCAGTTGCCTGTTTTTTCTGTTTTTGGTTCCAGAAAGGCGGAAAATCAATATTCTCGGAATTGGACGGGACAAAAGCCAAAGTCAATAACTTTCCGCGAGGGACACGAATCCAGAAGGAGGGACGGAGAGGCACCAGAGGGTGGCCACACCCCCCTGGGCGCGGCCAAGCCTGGCCCGCACCTAGGGAGGGTGTGGGCCCTCTGGCCTCCTCCTCGGCCTCCCCCTTCGCCTATAAGAAGCCTCCGACCTAAAAACCCTAGGGCATCCAGAAGAAATCCACGAAAACCTCTATAGCGCCGCCACAAGAAGGGAGATTCGGGGACGAAAGTCTCTGCTCAAGCACCTGTTTGGACGGGAAGTGCCCTCGGAGCCATCTCCATCGATCTCCATCGCCATCTTCATCACCATTGCTGATTCCCATGATGAGGAGGGAGTAGTTCTTCCTCAGGGCTCTACCGGTAGCTATGTGTTCATCTCTCTCTCTATGCATGATCTTGTGGTAATGAGCTTTGTAATCAAGTAGATCTACCTTGCTACTCAAGTGCTTCATTAGGTCTCTGCTCTCCCCATGTGTGTGAAAGTGACAGCGTGCACACCATGGTGGCACTTAGGTTTGAGTCTACATAAATACTCTTTGTGCTTTAATAGATCTATGCTTTTCCCTACGTGTGTGAAAGTGACAGCGGGCATACCGTGTGTAGCACTTTGGCTAGATTGAATATTTGTTATGAGTTATATTTGGAGTTGGATGTCTCTATGAAATTGTGGTTTTTGTTGGAACCATCTAGCGCTCAAGGTGATAGTGTGGGGTTATCTAGATTGGGGAAGGCCCTACCATGGATTAGAGTGTTCAACCGGAGAGTAGTTAAGAGTAGTATCATAAAGAGAGGATATTTATTTGAGAGAGTGTTCACTAGTGAAAGTATGATCCCTAGGCCTTGTTTCTAAACATTGAAACACCGTTTGCATCTAGATCTGTTGCATGTTTGCTTGTTTTAGTCTTTACCTCACTCACACATGTTCTCCCACGTCAACAACAAGTCAGAAGCTATTTTATGGCATCGTTACCACTTGTATTTCACTATCTCTTCGCCGAACTAGTGCACCTATATTGGGTGTGTTGGGGACACAAGAGACTTCTTGTATCTTGATTGCAGGGTTGCTTGAGAGGGGATACCTTTGACCACTTCCTCCCTGAGTTCGATCAACCTTGGGTGATCCACTTAAGGGAAACTTGCTGCTGTTCTACAAACCTACACTTGGAGGCCCAACAACTGTCTACAAGAATAGAAGTGCGTAGACATCAACCGTGTCCCAGTGTCGCCACCGCCCAAGGAGGGCAGAGGGCTGGCGGAGGAGATCCGTCGCGGATCAGCAACCTCCCCGAGGCCCAACGGTGGGAGAGGGGCTACCACTCTGAGGCGTACTGGATCAAATTCCTTGAGTGGGAGCACAAGGCGCAGCGCGCGACCACCGTCCTCCGCGACCTGCAGCCGTGAGAGGTCTACGACGTCCCCGATATCGACTCGGACGACGAGGGCGCCCACAACCACTCTGACGCCGATCTCGGCAGCGAGGACGGCAACGACGACGACGTCGTCATCGTCAAACAGGAGGCGCCGGACGACGTCGTCGCGAACTTGCCGCCGGAGTACTGTGAGGTGCTGGCTCAGGGCTATGACGCGGACGTCTTCACCGAGCAGGCCAATGCGGCCAGTGCGCGCGAGGAGGAGGCCTAGTGGTGCGGCTACGAGGAGGCGCTCTAGCTCACCCGCATGGTGGCAGACGAACGCCACCGTTTGTCTCGCCATCGGCGGTTGGGCACCTACGCGCCGCAGTGGGGATGGAGTTGGCGCCTCCGGCACTCTTGGGGCGTGGCACAGGCGGTGGTCAACTCCGCTGCCCGCTCGCTCACGCCGACGCCCATCCTCTGGATGGCGCCGGAGTACATCGACCTTGACCCGTAGATGGACGAGGCGACACCAACGCGCGAAGTTCAGTATCTAGGGCTAGTAGTAGTTTGAATTCCGTTATATATATTTTGAATGTAAATTAGGTTTGAATCTTGCTTGTTTTTAACACGAACTGTTTGTATTTGGATGTGAAAAAAAGTTGCCTCGTCCAGCACGGACAAATGGATCGTGCCGCTAGGTGCGGCTGACCGGACAGGCTAGACCCCTACCCAAATCGAGATGGGTCCAACCTAAACAGACAGAAAAACGTACCGTTTGGGATGACTGTGTGGATCCGCCCGATGAAGATGCCCTAAAGAGTTTGATATGTTCAAGCAACGAGAGTAGGAAATCGAATACTAAAGCTTGTAACTTAGCTCGTCGTGCTCTATCTTTAGGCCAGGGGCGCCATTTGTGGCTGCTAGAACCCATGATTTGATGTTGGCTTTAGCGAGTAAGTTATTCTGAAAAAAAAAGATATTTATTACCGTAGCTAAGCTGAGCTCAGCTCCAAAGGGCCTCATCCAAACTGCTGACCCAAAATATCCCGAAGTCTTCATCCACTTCACTGGACCGGACAGAGCTGCTGAGGCTCGTCGCTCGTGCCGGCCCACGACGCGTAGCCAGCGGAGGTGGCCACCGTCTCTCCCGCACGATCCTGTCCCCACCCTCTCTTATCCCTTTTCTCCTACCAGCAGCGCCCGCCCTCCCGCTTCTTTCCCCTTCCGTACGGCCGGCCGCACCTCACCGGGCTCCTGCTCCGCCATGCGTTCTACTTCTACACTAGCCAGCATCACCACTATCGGCATCAGGAGCTAATTCGGTAGCACGAAGCGCATTTCCCGGGTTACTTGGTGATGTCGTCGTGCCTCGCGCCGCAGTTCAAGTGGCCGCCTTCCACCAGGGCGACGGTGTTCAGGGATCCCGGCGGCGGATGCTGCGCCGGAGCTGGAAGCTTTCGACCAGGGAGGGTCCACTGCGCGATGTCCTCCGCGGCCGTCCTCGAGGCCGAGCGCTTGGAGTCTCTAGCCGCCGGAGCGAGGCGCCTCGTGTACGACGGAGCCGTCGGGCCTTCCCCCACTTCTGATAGAACTACCCTCCCGGTAATGTCTATTTACTTGGTCTATGCTAATGGTGAGACGGCCATGCTTGTTCGCCAGTAGCACGAACTGTTCCATTCACCAGACACCAATTCGTAGTTAGCTATGCTGAAATATGTCTGTCTTTCTTGCATTGGATATTGGAACCAGGGACATTTTGGCCAGGCAATTCTCAACCAAGAAGCCGTGGTGACGGCGGCAGCCGCGGAGGCCGTGGCGTTAGCCCGAGCAGCCGCAGAGGTCGCCGGAGAAGTTGCCCGTATGGTGCAAACCGAGCAACGGCCAGCAGACATCGACAGCCACAGCGTACCGGCGGACAGTTACTTGACAAGAGAGTTCCATCGCACCGAGGTGCGATCGCGGTATGCTGACACCAGTTTGCTGGACGACCCGGGGTTCGTCAGCATCTTCAGCGACGAATCAGAGTCAGAGGACGACGAGCAGAGCACCCAGGGCGTGGCTGTCAAGTCGGCGCGTCAGGTAGAGAGAAGAGCTCGGAGAGTGAGGGCGGCAATGAAGGTGGCTAAATCTTTCAGTGATCCGAGGCCTCTGACGGCCTCCTCGAGGAAGAAGAGGGTGAAGGGTTGCCGGAATCCTCTGGGTTGCTTCTATAAGATGTCTGCACGGAGACTTCTGACGGCGAAGCAAGAAGTTGAGTTATCGGAAGGCATTCAGGTAACAAAAACTAACAGAATGTGCAGAACATGCGTGATCTTGTCATGTCATACGAACATGCCAAAGCTATCATGTTGCTCGTATCTGATTAAATTTCCGATGCATGGTTGCCATGAACTGATGCAGGATTTCCTGAAGTTGGAGGCTGTCCAAAAGGAGGTTGCGCACTACAACGGTGGTGAACCAACCTTCAGTCAGTGGGCAGAAGCAGCTGGCACTGACGAGAACACGTTGCGGAAACGTCTCAGCTATGGAATCCAATGCAAGAACATGATGGTCAAATCTAATGTGCGTCTCGTAATCTCAATTGCCAAAGAGTTTGAAGGCCCCGGGACAGATTTTTCTGATCTTATTCAGGTATTTGCTTGTACTTTTGGACGATACCTCTTCGGTGATTATAATTTTTTGGTAGGAAATGTTTCTGATTATATATCATAATCTTTCTTCAACACAGGAAGGAATGCAGGGCCTCATCAGGGGTGCTGAAAAATTTGATGCTTCCAAGGGTTTTAGATTCTCTACATATTCACACTGGTGGATCAAGCAAGCAATACGCAAGTCGGTTTTAGAACAAACCCAAATAATTCGCTTGCCAGTACGTCCTCTTTCTCCTCATACCTGCACTATTAAATTGTTGATGTTGATGAAAACACATGTAGCAATCAGTAGTCATGATGATAAATATACCAATTTAACATCATGTGATAGTCAAATTGGTTTTCCATCTGTTTTATGATTCATAATTTCACAGTATACGCACTATGATGTAAGGTGATTCAAGGATATGACACAACCTAGCTGATGAAATAACATTAAATCTTGTAGCGTAGCCAGTATAAACTTGATATCCTCTTTATTCACTAATGATGTATATTGGGTAGAGATTATGGGGATAGTTACCGGGGATCAAGAACAAAACGAATAACTATGTTGCTTCGCGATCTTTGTAAACCAACACAATTTTGAGTATGCTGCTAGTATAAGCCTATCATTGATGTCAAATTGAGATGCTTGGGCTCTTATACTGAAGCATTCAGTCACTCTGTTCAATTTATAGGCTCACATGGCCGAAGCAAGTTCCCGAGTGAAGGAATGCCGACGACGACTCCGCCATGAGCTGAGTAGGCTGCCGACGAACGAAGAAATCGCGTCAGACACAGGCATGACAACCAGACGGGTCGAAGCAGCAATGTGCCTCCCAAGGTACAGCGTGTCCCTCACGGGCAAGGTCGGGAGCACGGACGTGACATACCAGGTCTGCTCCCTTCGCTCTGCAAACCACTTTCTGACTTCTGAATACCTACCTCATGACCTGAAATCCTGAACCTAAATCCCTGTACAGGAGATCATGCCGGACACGAGCACGGAGACGGCCGAGGAGACGCTGCACAGATGGTTCATGAAGAAAGACGTGGGCAAGGCGCTGGACAGCCTGAGCCCTCGGGAGAGGGAGGTGATCAGGTACAGGTTCGGGATGGACGACGGCAGGGCGCGGACACTGCACGACATCGGGCAGCTGATGGGGGTGAGCAGGGAGAGGATCCGGCAGATCGAGATGGCCGCGTTCCGGAAGCTGAGGAGCAGGAAGAAGGTGACGTCGCTACAGCACTACCTGGAGCCGGCGGAGAGCTGGTAGGCAGGCTAGCCGGAGCTGCTGAGTTATGTTGCGTTGCCGTCTTTTTTCTAGAGGGACTGTTAAACCTGTTCACTTACCCGTGATCCCGTTGTACTATATACGTTGTGTAAATGAACGAAACAATTTTGTTGTACTACAAGCTAATAATGCAAAGAATACAGTGTTAGTCTATTTCACAAAATTTGTTATGTATCTATGCTTTGCATCAGATAAAGATTGCATCAATCACGTGATTTGTAGCCAAACCAAAAATTTGGTCAAGTTGTTGTGCGAAGACATATAAGATCATTCAAGGAAAAAGACACCGGGCGGTTTGTTTGGAACATTTTTATCACTTGTTGCTAGGCCTTTCCCGGCTGGATTCGAGCGGCTCGTTCTCAGAATTAAAATTCAGCTCGACTCAGTAAACTCACAACTAGCTCGTTAATCTTATTCTAAGTTGTAAACATGCGCATATATTAGAAAAGTAAGTAATTTTTCTACTAATTCAGAATTAGATACTTTCATAATTCCACTAAGGCAAGATCAATGAAAAATATAGTGTCTCTACACAATTATAGGTGCAAGAAACATTATCAGTTTGACATTCATTTATAAAAAAATCAAATTTTGTATTTGAAAGAGTTTAACGAGTTAAACGAGCTAATCTAAAACTCGACTCGACTCGTTAGACATTGAGTTCGAGCCGAGTCGAGCCAAGTCACTGAGCTACTCGTTTAGCTCGCAATATTCGATATTTAATCCCAGCCCTATTATTCTCTTCTTGATTTTTTTAGAAAAGAAAGAACCCTAGCCTGTTCTACACATCTTCACAAAAGCTATTACTTTGAGAACAGAAGCAGTCATGCACCATTTGATTTATCCTTGTCAAACTGCTTTCATCAAAGATAGATTTATCTCTGATGGTGTGATCATGGAGTTGTTCTCCGTCTAGATTTTGAAAAAGCTTATGATAAGATCAGTTAGTGCTTTCTATTTGATTGCTGTAGGCAAAAGGGGTTCAATGAGAAGAGCCTAATTTGGATTAATAAATGTTGCTACCCAGGGAACTCCTGTGTCAAGGTTAATGACAATGTGGGCCCTTATTTTGGCAGTCACGAAGGTGTTAGGCAAGGAGATCCTTTTGCTCCTACTTTGTTCAATTTAGCTGTCAATAGCCTATCTAAAATGGTCACTCTTGGATAGCAGAATGGTCTGTTCTCAGGTTTGGTTGATAACTTACTGCCTGGTGGTGTTGCTATTCTCCAATATACAAATGACACCATTCTCTTCATTAAGGATGATGTGGAAGGGGCAAGAAATGTTAAGCCGCTTCTGTATATATTTGAAATGATGTCTAGCCTAAAAGTTAATTTTGGAAAAAGTGAAGTTATGATGATTCTTGAAGATGAGGATAACTTGACTGAGTATGCTGGCTTGTTGAACTTTCAACCAGGCAGTTGGCCTATCAAATATTTGGGGACCCCTTCCTGCTCTAGAAGGATTTATGTTGTTGAAACGAGTTTCCTAAGTGAGAAGGTTAAGAAGAAGATAAGTGGCTAGATGAGAAGTACAATGTCCATCAGAGGGAGAGTTGTTAAGATTGATACATGCATTTCTAACACTGGTGTGTATCAGATGTCTATGAGATTGCTACACAAAACCAATGTGACTCAGATGGAGAGACCCATTGGATCCTTCTTGTGGGATGGCGATGCCATTAAAAGAAGATGTCACTTGGTGAAATGAAAGTTGGTTTGCAAACCTAGATCAAAAGGTGGGTTGGGATTGAAATATTTAACTAGATTAAATATTGCTTCGATGTGTAAGTGGTGGTGGAAATTGTAGAAGCAAAAAAGGTCCCTGACAGGAGTTTATGAGAAATAGATATCTACGCAGCAATGGGATCTTCCATACAAAACATAGACCTAAATATTCTGCTCTATGGTCTGATATGCTACATGTAAAAAATGTATTTGTGTGGGAGGAAAAAGCATGTTGGGAATGGGAGGCTGACAGATTTCTGGGGTGATGCCTGGCGTGGACAAACTCCCTTCAAGGATAAATTCCTAGAGTTATTTGATAGCTACAATGAACAACACATGTTTGTTGTAGAAGTTGATGCCATAGGTTGGAGATTATCCTTTTGGAGATGGCTTACTGTTGATTAGAGGCAGACGAAAGAGTTCCAGCATATGATGGCTGATGGCACCCACCACTTGTCGTGAGACGCTTCGTTGAAAACCCCAAGAGCAAGGTATGAAGCAGCATAGCAGCAAGTTTCCCTCAGTAAGAAACCGAGGTTATCGAACCAGTAGGAGGAAGGAAACGTCACACAGGTGTTGCTAGCAACGTGGAGACTTGCACAACACAAACTCAAGACTTTGCCCCAACGAATCAGTGAGGTTGCCAAGCTCACCGGTTTGTTGTAACAAAGGATTAAACGTATGGTGTGAAAGGTAATGGTTTATAGCAAGTAAACAAGTAATAGTGGAAGATGTATCAATGGTAAAGATTGGACCGGGGTCCATAGTTCACTATAGGTGCTATACTTAGATAAACAACATGGCATGAAGGGTAAACAAAATACAGCAGGGCAATTGACAGGAACTGAGCAAGGCATAACAATGCAATTACTAGTCAGAAAGATCCTATGAAATTTGATTGGGCAATACAACAAGATATATAGACCGCCATCCAACTGCATCTATGAGTAGCAGTCCACCTTCAGGTTATCATCCGAACCCCCTCCAGTATTAAGTTGCAAGCAACAGACAACTCCTTTAAAAAAAGTGTGTAAGGTAAATAGTCCACATATTCCATGAACAAGAGACCGTTACCGTTGTTTTCTCCTAGTAGAAACAACACATCTATAACCGAAGAGATTATTGTCACTTCCCTTGGAAACTAGAGGCATGAACTCACTATCGAGCATAAATACCCCCTCTTGGAGTCACTAGTAACTACTTGCCAAGATAGCTACTAACAACGGAGAGCATGCAATATCACAAACAACACAGACATGATAGAATCATAAAGACAAAACCATTAATCAAACCAACATAATAATCTCAATATCCATCGGATCCCCGCAAACACAACATGCATGATTACAAATAGATTAGATCTTGATGATGAAATGGAGCTCACAAGATCTATACATGAAAGCATAAAGGAGGAGATACAACCATCTAGCTACTACATGGACCCATAGTCCAAGGTGGAACTACTCACGCATCATACCGGAGGGAAGGCCTCCAGGATGATCTCCCCTCCGGTAGGGTGCGGGAAGAACTTCAGATCCCCCCGATCTAGAGACGATGGTAGCGGCGGCTACAGGCGGTTTCGTGGAGATTTGATCGGGTGCTTAGGGTTTCTGCATCAGGGGATTCTTATAGGCGAAGGGGGAGGCCGAGGAGGCGACCAGGAGGGTCAAACCCTACCCAGGCGTGGGCCCACCCCTGGCCGCGCCTGGGGGGGTTTGGCCACCCTGGCACGCTTCCTCGTCTCCCCTATGGACTTCTTGTTCCCCACGAAAAGTAACTGACTTTGGCGTTTGTCCTGTCCAATTCCGAGAATATTTCTTTACTAACTTTTCTGAAACCAAAAACAATAGAAAACATGCATCTGGCACTGTTGCAACTTGTTAATAGGTTAGTACCAGAAAACATGTAAAAAGCACCTCAAAATGTAGACAAAGCAAAGCAAAGTAGATACTAACAAGCATGGAGGATCAAAAATTATAGATACGTTTTCGACGTATCAACATCCCCAAGCTTAACTCCTGCTCGTCCTCGAGTAGATAAGTGATAAAAGAATAATTTTTAAGGTGACATGCACCCTTTCAATAAAGATCTAACCATTTGCAAGCATTGAAAGCCGGGATCAAAGAACTCTAAACATGTGCATGAAAGATGGAGTTCTAACAATAGGACATAGTAACTATGCATGCAACATGAAAGACTACAAACAAAGATCATGAATAACATGCATTGAAAAACATTTGTTTGTTTCACATACAGAAAACATAGCATAGTGGCAATCAGCTTGTACCTCATGGAGTAGCAATATAGATGCATAGGACACCTTCAAAGTTCACAAGGGTGACTAGAAACAAATAGCACAAGAACAAGTAATATCACAATATGCATCAATCAATAAGCTTTGGAACACTGCACACAGAATGACAACTATGCTCTCTTAATGGTGCCTAAAGGTAGAAGGTGGAGACTCAAAAGATGGTGGAAGAAAAGCCTTTTTGTAAAGGAAGCAGAGCTTACAGGTTTCAAAAAGAGCTTCCAAAAATTATGGTACTTGTTAGCTTTCAGCCCTCATTGCCCCTATCATAAGCATCTTGAAGTGGTTAAGGTTAAAGTGACAAAGATGGAGTATATGCTTGACGAAGATTAAGTTGTCAATCTCAAATCCCTTGAATACGAGGGCCACATCTCATGCATACTCAACTTTGGGCCCAGGTAAGTTCTTGTCATTGTAAGTATTTGCATATGATTGAGAACCGCCAACGGGGTACCCCTTGCACATGATATAGGAGCTTTCCCATAACCAAAATGACAAGACAAGCAGACAACGAGCATCTCAACAATCTTCTTATGTACCATGGGAATATGGTGCTTTTTTCTCTCTTTCCTTTCTTCTCAATGTGTCTCTCTCTTTTTTTATAAGAAGAATGCTTCATAGATGTAACTATGGTGATGCTGCAAGTTTTCACCATGATTAGGCATGGATTAGGCTAGCATCCTAGGCGTTTCTCTAACACAGGATACAAACTCCATGGACTTACAAGTTCCCTCTTTATTTCACACCGGTGACATCCATAGACAAAAGAGCATGATATCAACTGAGTACAAAGTACAAGTGCAATGTTGAAAACGTTCCCCGTGACAGCACGATTCCGTTAATTCCAATGTATAAGTGCAAGCATATACAACAAAGATGTCACAATGGTTCATGTTTATTAGGGGCAAAGAATATAAAGTGTGCCATCAAATTCGTGAGGGCTTTAATCACTAAGTTTTCACATAACAAAATAGTTTTTAATTGGAAAATAGCCGGAAACAAGAATATACTTGGAACGGTGTAACACACCATGCATAGGATTTTATAGTGGACACTCTGGAATAACTTGGTTTCTTGGGATTTGGAAGTATGAATAGAGATTACTCATACAAGTGGAGGCTAGCAAAATACTGGGAGCAACCAACTAAGAGAGCATAATGGCCATAATCATGCAGAGCAACAAAGCATTACTAATCAAAGCATAGAGTGGCACTACAAGCCAAGGACTAAATGATTATAGAGGCTAATGGTGACTTGTCAAAGTCATAACATGGTGTGAGCATGTGCCAAGTCAACCCAAGCAAAGCATCAAAGGAGAGTACCACAATACTATGCTTTTGCATGCTAAAACAACCCATAATTTCTTCAAGGCACACTAAGCAATCCCAACTGTTTGTAACAAGACATGCTACTGCAATAATCACTAAGCATAAGGTAAAAACAACACCTATCATGTCATGCTAAAGTCTAAGTCACAGTCAATGCAAGCTCCCCTTGCACTTCAAGCAAGAACTTACTACTCCTTTTCAACACCAAGCAACTTAGTTGTAAAACAACACATCGAGAACGGGGCAAGGCATCCCCAATCTTTGACGCTTGTACCTCTTGGATATTTCTTGGGGTGACACCATGGTGGCATCCCAAGCTTGAGCGTTTGTCCATTCTTCATCTCATTGCATCATTATCTCTCTACACCTGAAATTTTTCCTTCATACAAAACATCACACAATCTTCATTAGCAACATTAGTTTATTCAAAAGATATTAGACCTCTGGCAAAGCTTTGGAACAGAAGACTTTTCACTAAAAACACAAGCTACTGTAGAAACTCATTCATAAAGCTCAATTCACCCCAAAGATAACTCAAAAAGGAATCAATAAGAAGCAAATGCAAATAATGGCAAAAATCTGTGAAAACAGACCAGCAGGTAGAAACCGATTTTTTTAACATCTTCTGTTGCTCAAATCAAAAAGTGTTGAACTAAAGAAAGTTATATAACATATTGGGGGATTTATTCGTAAATTTTGAGCTCAATCTGAGTTATAGAGAGTCCTCACGAATTTTTTTGGTGGAGGACAAAAAACTGTTTCGGGACAGCAACTCCCCAAATCTTACTTCCCTCTCATTAGAGGTCATTCTTGGCACAAAAAGTAAACAAAAAGGATAAGGAGAGGGCATTACTGAAGTAATAACTTCCAAGACTCAAGGAAACTCTTGTGTTATCTTCCAACAAGTGTTTTTCTTTAACGCCTTTAAGTTAGGCACAAGAAGTAAGAAGAATCAAGTATTTTCAAATGAAGAAGCATTACCCCTCTTGTTCTTTCCTTTCTTACCTTTCTTCTTCTATTTAGGGAAGATATGATTGCTTACCGGAGGACCAAAATGCATAATGCCTTTTCCCACATCTATTACTGCCCCAAGGTGTTTCAGTAGGGATCTTCCAAGTGTAATTTGTCCCTTGCCTACACATTCAATAACAAGATAATCAGTAGACACCATTTTCCCTGAGATTTTTGTAAACACACCTTCAGCTATTCCAATGGGCAATATAGTGGCATTGTTGGTAAGAGAGATTTCCTCTCCTCCTTCAGTAAGCCCCCAAAGACTCAAGGAATCATAAATATCTTTAGGCATGAGGCAAAATTCAGACATGATATCACATCGAGCATCAAAAACTGTAGTGTTTATTGAGACTTTGATTGTGAGAAACCACTTTGAATGCTCAGAATTTATGGGATCATAATCATGGCAAGCCCTAAGCATGTGATAGCAACTATTCATAGCAGCAATACTAGTCTCAAGAGTGTTCAACCTGGCAAAAATATTTGGGAAAGAGGAATCAGACTTGCCGGGTGTATTATAAATTGCAATCAACTTTTTTATGGCATCAAAAGCTTCATCCTTAGTACATAGCAAAATATCTTTCTCAGCCACAACATCCAAAGCATATATATAATGAAGAGCAATATCGCGGTAGAAACTATCAATAACCAAGCTAAGACTCATCTTAGGCTCAGTTTCCCTTTGTAAAGTGGAGATTCTAGACAAAGCTTCTTTAAAACTCTCTTCACTTTTTTGCTTAAAAGTGGAGATCTCTACCATAGGGGAAATAAAGGTTGGTCCAAAACCAGACATGGTGGCAACTAGAGCACGAACTAATTTTTTGTGTTTTTGAATAAAGGAAGCAAACCAAACTAGACTAATTTTTTGGGTTTTTTTGAAAAGAGGCAAACAAAACCAAGCAAAAGAAACAAAGCAAACTAAAAAAAAGTAAAGAGAAAGGAAGTGAAGGACTCCCCTAGTGAAGACGTCCTTAGCCTCCCCGGCAACGGCGCCAGAAAATAGCTTGATGGCGCCCACCACTTGTCGTGGGATGCTTCGTTGGAAACCCCAAGAGCAAGGTATGAAGCAGCACAACAGCAAGCTTCCCTCAGTAAGAAACCAAGGTTATCGAACCAGTAGGAGGAAGGAAACGTCACACGTGTGTTGCTAGCAACGTGGAGACCTGCACAACAAAAACTCAAGACTTTGCCCCAACGAATCAGTGAGGTTTTCAAGCTCACCGATTTGCTATAACAAAGGATTAAACGTATGGTGTGGAAGGTAATTGTTTGCAGCAAGTAAACAAGTAACAGTGGAAGATGTATCAATGGTAAAGATTGGACCGGGGTCCATAGTTCACTAGAGATTATCTCCTTAGATAAACAACATGACATGAAGGGTAAACAAATTACAGCAGGGCAATTGACAGGAACTCAGCAAGGCATAACAATGCAATTACTAGTTAGAAAGATCCTATGAGATTCGATTGGGCAATACAACAAGATACATAGACCGCCATCCAACTGCATCTATGACTAGAAGTCCACCTTCAGGTTATTATCCGAACCCCCTCCAGTATTAAGTTGCAAGCAACAGACAACTGCTTTAAGCAAAGTGTGTAAGGTAAACAGTCCACATGTTCCATGAACAAGAGACTGTTGTTTTCTCCCTAGTAGCAACAACACATCTACAACCGAAGAGATTATTGTCACTTCCCTTGGAAACTAGAGGTATGAACCCACTATCGAGCATAAATACCCCCTCTTGGAGTCACTAGCAACTACTTGGCCAAGATAGCTACTAACAACGGAGAGCATGCAAGATCACAAACAACACAAACATGATAGAATCATAAAGACAAAACCATTAATGAAACCAACATAATGATCTCAGTATCCATCGGATCCCCGCAAACACAACATGCATGATTACAAATAGATTATATCTTGATCATGAACGGAGCTCACAAGATCTATACATGAAAGCACAAAGGAGGAGATACAACCATCTATCTACTACATGGACCCATAGTCCAAGGTGGAACTACTCACGCATCGTACCGGAGAGAAGGCCTCCGGGATGATCTCCCCTCCGGCATGGTGTCGGGAAGAACTTCAGATCCCCCCGATCTAGGGACGATGGTGGCGGCGGCTACAGACGGTTTCATGGAGATTTGATCGGGTGCTTAGGGTTTCTGCATCGGGGGATTCTTATAGGCAAAGGGGGAGGTCGAGGAGTCTGATATGTCCAAAACGTATCTACTTTCTCGAACACTTTGCTATTGTTTCTTCTCTAAACTTGTGTGGTTTGGATACAACTAACACGGACTGACGCTGTTTTCAGCAGAATTACCTTGGTGTCTTGTTTTTGTGCAGAAAATTAACTATCAGGAAAAATCCCGGAAAATATGCCAAAGATTATATCTCACCAGAAGATCCATGGAGCCAGAAGGGGAGACATAGGGGAGTCCTGGGGGCCCAGACCCACCCTAGGGGCGGGACCACTGACCCCGCGCCTGGGGGAGGTCTGGCCACCCCAGGCAGCTCATCGGCCTCCCTCCGCGTCTATAAGTTGCCTTCTGACCTAAAAACAGAGGGGGTTCGATAGTTTTCCAGAAAGAGTTCCGCTCCGCCGCCGCCACGAGAAACCAAGATTCGGATCCGGAAACTCTGTTCTGGCACCCTGTCGGGACGGGGAATTTGGAGAGGATCATCGCCATCATCATCACCAACGCATCTCTATCAATCACCGATGTTTCCCTCATCCATGAGTGAGTAATCCCCCGTTGTAGGCTTGGGGATGGTAGGGATTGGATGAGTTCTATCATGTAATCGAATAAGATCTGATAGGGGAATAGTGCCTAGTATCTCTATCAGTGCTATTTGACTTTGTTGCAACTTGTTGTGCTTAATGCTTGTCACTAGGACCCGAGTGCCATGATCTCAGATCTGAACTTATTATTGAATCATTATGATAGTATTGTTTATGATCTTATCTGCAAGTCGTGTGCACATATCATTGTCCGGATCCAAAGGCCCCAAAGTGACAATAATTGGGATAACCGAATGGGATGGCTGTGGTGTGAGGATCACGTGTGTTCATGGAGTGTTAATGCTTTGCTCAAGTGCTCTATTAAAAGGAGCACCTTAATTGCCAGTAGTTTCCTAGAGGCCCCGCTGCCACGGGCTTGTTGGACAGAAGATGTTGTGCAAGTTCTCATTGCGAGCACGTATGACTATATTTGGAGCACATGCCTAGGATTGTTTAGTACTTGTATGCTTATTATTATTTATCTACAATGCCCTAGTTCTTTGAAGTTACATGTTTAGACTCGTTCATGCAACGCGCGTCCATCCATCCCTATGCCTACCGCACTCGAATCCCACTGTTTACCGTTACTGTTACTATTGCTACTGTTCACTATTGTTGTTACTGCTGCTGTTGCTTTGTTGTTGCTACTATTAAACTGTTGCTACTGATAAACTTGTGTGAACAAGAACTATTTCCAGGTGCAGCTGAACTGACAACTCAGTTGTTAAGGCTTGCAAGTATTCTTTGGCTCCCCTTGTGTCGAATCAATAAATTGGGTAATACTACCCGTGAAGACTGTTGCGATCCCCTATACTTGTGGGTCATCAAGACTATTTTCCGGCGTCGTTGCCGGGGAGCATAACTTTATTTGTAAGTTCACTTGGATCTATTATTGTTCACTGCTACTCCTTTAATCATGGGGAAGTCTCGTGATGGAAAGTTCCCTATTTTACCATCCACTACAAGAAGAGGTACGGTCCTAAACACCTCAGTTGCTCTTGATTCACTGTCTGTTATAAGTAATCTTGTCACACCACCACCACATGCTCGTGCTACACACACTGCTACTACTGCTGAATCTAAAACTGCTTTTGATACTCATGATGTTACTTCTATTATGCTTGATGCGAGTGGTTCATTAGGTCCTTTTCTAGATGCTACTATGGCTAGTCTAGGAAATACCGAAACTCCTATTAAAGACACTGTTACACCTATTAGCTCCCCTGAGTCTAGTGAGAGTTTTGATATTAATGATGGTTACAAAGAGCTCACTGATGAATTTGTTGAAGAGTGCCGAAACACACAAGGTGCTAGTGCTATTAAGAATCTCCTTGCTAGACATACTATTATACCTAATAATTCCTATGATCCTAAGTTTGCCACCTCTCCCATAGATATTAAAGATAAAGATTATGATTTCTCTCTTGATTTATCTTATTTAGATATTGTTGAGAAAGAACCTTTTTGTGGTACTGGAAACGAGAGTGTTATGGTTCATATGAATGAGCTTTATGTTGGGGTTCGTAGCATGGAAAACAAAAAAAATTACCGCATGCACACAAACAAGCCAGGATCTATCTACTAGATTGTAGCAACGAGTCAATAGAAACACTCACCCTCGAAGATTCCAAAGCGGTTAACGAGAGCAGATTCTCGTGGGTGATGTAGTCGTACACTTGCCGATCTCAAGATCGCATAGACGATCCTTCCGGCGTTATCCGGCGCTTCCATGATCACACGTTCGGTACTCGATGAAGACCTTCCTCTCCCTTGTTCCAGCAGGCAGTGGAGGTTGTAGTTCTCCCTCGCGATTCCGGCAGCACGATGGCGTGGTGTCAGAAGTAGAGTGAAGATCCCGCAGGGCTTCGCCTAAGCCGGATGCGAGTTATGGTGGATTTAGGGTTTCCCGGAAATCTAGGGTTTAGAGATCCGGGAGGAGGAGGAGGTGTCGGCGGCGGCTAGGGCGGCGGCGACGGACCAGCGGCAGCGCTAGGCGGCGGCGGCGACAACGAGCGGCGGGGGCGGCTCGTGGAGAGGGGCAAGGGCTTGTGTTGTTTAGGGCAGCCCTCCCCCTCTATTTATGAGAAGGAGGGGCAGCCTTGGAGGGGTGGGTTTGAATCCAAACCCAAACCCAAGTTGGATTGAGAGAAGGACTTGTTTCTTCTCCCACTAGGAAACCATTGTTCCAGTTTGACTTTTCAAACTTCCCGTTTGACTTTCAATTTAGAGCTTTATTTCTCTCTTGCATATGCCAACACCAAGTGACCTTGGATATGATCCAATCATTCCACATACCCATGACACATTCATGGACCATTCTCCTTCCGGACCGGTGAACCTTCTAGACCCTTCTAGAACCTCTCCAATGAAATCATCGGAAACTATCCCGAACTCCGAAATAGGACTTTCCTTACATGAATATTATTCTCCGGATCTCCTCGTGATATCCCGGATCCCATCCAAGACTCCGAACAACATTAGGTATTCCTACTAACATTCCATATCTACTAAACAACATCGAATCCTTAAGTGTGTCTCCCTACGGTTCGTGAATTATGCGGACATGACCGAGACACTTCTCCGGTCAATAACCAATAGAGGAATATGGAAATTCATATGGCTCCCATATATTTCAACGATTACTTTGCGGTCGAATGAACCACTTACATACGATACCAATTTCCCTTTGTCTCACGATAGTTTACTTATCCGAGGTTTTGATCGTCGGTATCTCTGCATACCCAGTTCAACCTCGTTACTGATAAGTACTCTTTTCTCGTTCCCGTGATATGTGATCCCTTCTGAGCCAGTCACATGCTTGCAAGCCAATTGGGTGACATTCCACCGAGAGGGCCCAGAGTATATCTATCTGTCATATGGATGGACAAATCCCACTCTTGATCCATGTGCCTCAACCCATACTTTCTGAACACTCAATGCCACCTTTATAGCCACCCAGTTACGGTGTGGTGTTTGATGTCATCAAAGCATCCTTCCGGTGATGGTGATTAGCATGATCTCATGTGTAGGGTTTCGTAGCATGGAAAACAAAAAATTTCTATCGCATACAAACAAACAAGCCAAGATCTATCTACTAGATTGTAGCAACGAGTCGATGGAATAACTCACCCTCGAAGATTCCAAAGTGTTTAACGAGAGCGGATTCTCGTGGGTGATGTAGTCGCATTTTCCGATCTCAAGATCGCGTGAGACGATCCTTCCGGCTGCGTTCGGCGCTCCAATGATCACACACGTTCGATTGACGAAGACCTTCCTCTCCCTTGTTCCAAAGAAAATGGAGGTTGTAGCACTCTCCTCGTGATTCCGGTAGCACAACGGCGTGGTACCGGAAGTAGAGGGGAGATCTCGTAGGGCTTCGCCTTAAGCCGGAGCGAGTATGGTGGAGTATGAGAGAGTCCCTCGACGATCTAGGGTTTAGACACGCCGAGGAGGGGCAAGCCGTTGGTTAGGGTTAGCTAGGCGGCGGCGGCGGTTTGCCCTAGGGCGGCGGTGGCGGTAGTGGAGGTGGCGGCGCCGGCGGCTAGGGTTTGGAGGTGGAGGAGTTGTGTGCCTAGGAGGGGAGCCCTACCCCTCCTTATATAGGTGGAGGGGCCGGCCAAGGGGAGGGGAGTCCCTCCCCAACTCGGTTTCCACCTCCCTCTCCACTTCCCAAAAATAGCCGTTTGACTTTCAAATTGCCGTTTGACTTTTTCAAACTAGGATTTGATTAAACCCTTTATTTTGTTCAGCGATGACACCTAGTACATGATGCAATCATACCAACTTGATATAACACATTCATGTACCCTTCCCCTCCGGAGTGCCTAACATTCTGGAACCTTCTAGAACATTCCCGATGAAAACACCGGAAACATTCCCCAACTCCGAAACAAGACTTTCCTTATATGAATCTTATTCTTCGGACCATTCCGGATCTCCTCGTGATATCCCGAATCCCATTCGAGACTCCGAACAACATTCCGATTCTTCCTCATCATTCCATAACTACTCAAACAACGTCGAATCCTTAAGTGTGTCTCCCTACGGTTCGTGAATTATGCGGACATGATCGAGACACTTCTCTGAACGATAACAAATAGAGGAATCTGGAAATTCATATGGCTCCCACATATTTCTACGATTACTTTGCGATTGAATGAACCACTTACATACGATACCAATTTCCCTTTGTCTCACGATAGTTTACTTATCCGAGGTTATGATCGTCGGTATCTCTGCATACCTAGTTCAACCTCGTTACCGATAACTACTCTTTTCTCGTTCCCGTGATATGTGATCCCTTGTGAGACAGTAACATGCTTGCAAGCTAATTGGATGACATTTCACCGAGAGGGACCAGAGTATATCTATCCGTCATATGGATGGAGAAATCCCACTCTTGATCCATGTGTTTCAACCAATACTTTCCGAACACTCAATGCCACCTTTATAGCCACCCAGTTACGGTGTGGTGTTTGATGTCATCAAAGCATCCATCCGGTAAAGGTGATATGCATGATCTCATGGTCGAAGGAATTAGGTTACTATGTATCAAAAAGCATATAGCAATTGAACTATTAAAATGACTTGATCTTTATGCTATGCTTATCTATAGGAGTATGTCCATCATATCATTCTCCTAAGGATATGATCTTGTTGTTAATAACATCTCAATGTTCATGATAGGGAAACCACAATCATTTATTAACCAACAAGCTAGTGATGTATAGAGGCTTTACTAGGGACTTCAATTTAAGTTTACAAATCACACAAGTATTAATGTTTCCTTGTTAATACTATTATAGCATGAATGTAAAAATTTATCATAAACACAAAGATATAATAATAACTACATTTATTATTGCCTCTAGGGCATATCTCCAACAGTCTCCCACTTGCACTAGAGTCATCTAATCTAGATTACAGGGTAATATACCGAACACCCATGGCGCAGGTCTTTGGTCATGTTTTCCCTGGAGAGGTTTAGTCAACGGATCCGCCACATTCAGATCTGTGTGTACTTTGCAAATCTTTATGTCCCCATCTTGGACATGTTCTCGAATAGCGTGAAAATGTAGCTTGATATTCTTGACTTCTTGTGTGACCTTGGTTCTTGCGCATTGGCTATGGCACCCATGTTATCACGAGATGAACATTGGGTCCAAACACTAGGAACCACACCCAGCTCGTAATGAACTCTTTCATCCATATCGCTTCTTGTGAAGCCTCCAAGCATCCATGTATTCCGATTCGGTTGAAGATCTCGCCACAACGCTTTGCTTTGCACTCCTCCATAATCACGCACCATTCAAAATAAATACGTGTCGAATTGTGATTTAGAATCATCCGGATCGGTGTTCCAACTAGCATCGGTGTAACCATTAACAACGAAATTCATCACCTCCATAAGAAAGAACCATATCCTTAGTTCTTCTCAAGTACTTAAGGATGTTTTTGATCATTGTCCAATGATCCTCTGGATCACTTTGATATCTGCTAGTTAAACTAACGACATATGCAATGTCGGGTCTAGTATATAGCATGGCATACATTAGACATCCTATGGTGAGGCATAGGAGTCTTACTCATCCTTTCTCTATCTTACTGCCGATGTCGGACTTTGAGTTTTACTCAAGGTCGTATTGGGCAACATGGGCAAGAACCCTTTCTTGCTATCTTCCATTCCAAACCTCTTTAGAACTTTGTCCAAATATGTACTTTGTGACAATGATATTTGGCGTCTTGATCTATCTCTATAAATCTTTATGCCTAATATGTAAGTTGCTTCGCCAAGATCTTTCATTGAAAAACTATTATTCAAATATTCCTTGACACTATTAAGAAGTTCTACATCATTCCCAATCAACAATATGTCATCTACATATAGTATTAAGAATGCTACAGAGCTCCCACTCACTTTATTGTAAATACAAGCTTCTCCGTAAGTTTGTATCAAACCAAAACTTTTGATCACCTTATCAAAACGTTGATTCCAACTTCGGGATGCTTGCTTCAATCCATAGATCGACCGTTGAAGTTTGCATACCTTGTTAGCATCTTTAGGATCGACAAAACCTTTGGGTTGCATCATATACAACTCTTCATCAATGTATCCATTGAGGAATCTTTGTTTTGACATCCATCGCCATATCTCATAATCATAATATGCGTGATTGCTAACATAATCCTCCAGATTTTAGCTTAGCTCTTGGTGAGAAAGTCTCATCGTAGTCAACTCCTTGAATTTTTCAAAACCCTTTGCGACAAGTCGAGCTTTATAGACGATAACATTACCATCAAGATCTGTTTTCTTCTTGAAAATTCATTTGTTCTCGACAGACCTTAGGCCATCCGGTAAGTCCACCAAAGTCCATACTTGGTTTTCGTACATGGATCCAATCTCGGATTTCATGGCTTCTTGCCATTTGTTGGAATCTGGGCTCATCATCGCTTCCTCATATGTCGCAGGGTCATCGGCGTTGTCCACCAACATGACACTCATAACGGGATCATACCAATCTGGAGTGGTACGAGTTCTCGTTGACCTGCGAGGCTCTGTAGCAACTACAACCGAAGTTTCATGATCATCATCATTAGCTTCCTCTCTTATTGGTGCAGGCACCGCAGGAACTTCTTCCGGTGTTGCGCTACTCGCAATTTCGATAGAAGGTTCGACAACCTCGTCGAGTTCTACTTTCCTTCCAGTCACTTCTTTCGAGAGAAATTCCTTCTCTAGAAAGGATCCATTCTTGGCAACGAAGATTTTGCCTTCGGATCTATGATAGAAGGTATACCCAATAGTTTCCTTCGGGTATCCTATGAAGAAGCATTTTTCCGCTTTGGGTTCAAGCTTGTCCGGTTGTAACTTCTTTACATAGGCTTCGCAACCCCAAACTTTAAGGAACGACAATCTAGGTTTCTTCCCAAACCATAATTCATACGGTGTCGTTTCTACGGATTTAGATGGTGCCCTATTTAAAGTGAATGCGGTTGTTTCTAATGCAAAACCCCAAAATGATAGCGGTAAATCTGTAAGTGACATCATAGAACGAACCATATCTAAGAGAGTTCGATTACGACGTTCGGACACACCATTACGCTATGGTGTTCCTGGCGGTGTCAATTGTGAAAGTATTCCACATTTCTTCAAATGCTCGCCAAACTCGTAACTTAGATATTCACCTCCACGATCAGAACGTAGAAATTTAATCTTCTTGTTACGTTGATTCTCTACCTCACTTTGAAATTCCTTAAACTTCTCGAAAGTTTCGGACTTATGTTTCATGAAATAGATATACCCATATCTACTCAAGTCATCCGTGAAGTTAAGAACATAACGATAACCACCGCGCGATGCTACACTCATTGGACCACACACATCGGTATGTATGATTTCCAATAAGTCCGTAGCTCGCTCCATCATACCAGAAAATGGAGTCTTAGTCATTTTACCCATCAGACATGCTTCGCATCTTTCAAGTGATTCGAAATCAAGTGATTCAAGAAGTCCATCGAATGGAGTTTCTTCATCGCTTCACTCCAATGTGACCAAGGCAGATTGCCACATATAGGTCGAGTTATCGCTCGATTTCAGATGTTTAGCCTCAATGTTATTAATATGTGTATTTCCACTATCGAGATTCAACAAGAATAGACCATCTATCAAAGGTGCATGTGCATAAAACATATTACTCATATAAATCGAAAAACCATTATTCTCGGACTTAAACAAGTAACCGTCTACAATAAACAAGATCCCGATATAATGTTCATGCTTAACGCAGCACCAAATAACAATTATTTAAGTATAAAACTAATCCGATGGTAGATGAAGGGTAGCGTGCCGACCGCGATCACATCAACCTTTGATCCGTTTCCCAGCGCATCGTCACCTCGTTCTTCGCTAGCTTCCGTTTATTCTGCGGCTGTTTGAGTTACAAATATGAGCAAGAACCATTATCAAATACCCAGGCACTACTATGAGTACTAGTGAGATACACATCAATAACATGTATATCAGATATACCTTTCTTCTTGATGTTGCCGTTCTTCAAATCCGCCAAGTACTTTGGGCAATTCCGCTTCCAGTGACCTTCTCCCTTGCAGTAAAAGCACTCAGTATCAGGCTTAGGTCCAGCCTTGGTCTTCTTCGTTGGCGTGGTAACTTTCTTACCACCCTTCTTGAAGTGTCCCTTCTTAGACTTGCCTTTCTTGAATTTGGTGGTCTTATTGACCAACAACACTTGGTGCTCTTTCTTGATCTCCACTTCTGCAGATTTCAACATGGCAAAGAGTTCTGGCAACGTCTTGTTCATGTTTTGCATGTTGTAGTTCATCACAAAGTTCTTGTAACTTGGTGGTAGTGATTGGAGGACGCGGTAAATCCCCAAAGCATTAGGAATCACTATACCCAAGCTTTGAAGTTTGTTTGCGTGCCCAGACATCTTAAGCACATGCTCACTAACGGAGCTGCCCTCTTCCATCTTGCAGTTAAAGAACTTTTCAGAAACCTCATAGCTTTCAATTGCCGCATGAGTCTCAAAGATCAATTTGAGATCCTCGAAAATATCATATGGGTCTGAATTCTCAAACCTTTTCTGAAGCTCCGATTCTAAACCATACAAGATAGCACACTGAACTGTGGAGTACTAAGTCTTCTGAGTGAGGTAAACATTCTTTACTTCATCGGCAGCATCAGCTGCAGGTGGGTCACCCAGCGGTGCATCCAGCACATAGGTCAAATTACCAGATGTGAGCACAATCCTCAAATCGCGGAACCAATCCGCGAAGTTGCTTCCATTGTTTTTCAACTTTTCTTTCTCTAGGAACGCATTAAAATTGATGGTAGGGGCTGCCATTGATCTACAACATATTTGCAATAGTTTAGACTAAGTTTATGACAAATTGAGTTCAAATTAATAATAAAATTAATCTAGGTGAACTCCCACTCAAAACAATATCCCTCACATTGTTTTAGTGATCACACGAACCAAATCCACCACATCAACACCGATCATCACGAGAGTTGATATAGTTTCAATGGCGAACAATCGACATGTTCATCATATCTACTATATGATTCATGCTTTACCTTTCGGTGATCAGTGTTCTGAGACCATGTTTGTACATGCTAGGCTCGTCAAGATCAAACCTTAGTTTCCGCATGAGCAAATCTGGCTTGCTCACGTTGTATACACTTGCGGAATCTAACACACCCGATCATCACGTGGTCCTTCGAAACAACAAGCTTTAGCAACGGTGCTAACTAAGGGTGAACACTTTATGACTTGAAATTCATGTGCATGAGGGATCATCTTATAATGCTACCGTTGTCTACTAAGCAATACAAGATGCATAAAGGATTAACATCACATGCAATTCATAATATGTGATATGATATGGCCTTTTCTTCTTTACGCCGATCTCCATCTTCAAGCACGAACATGATCTCCATCATCACGGCATTGCATCAAGATCAATGGCGCTTCTTCATGTTGTCGCCCACCGCTTCAACTATTACAACAACTTTGAATAGACACGGGTCTTAACATAAATTAAAGACAACCATATGGCTCACGGTTTGCCAACTTACAATAAGGAACATTGCATACATCAAATATAATCACAATCATGGCCATATCACATCACCCACACCGCAAAACAAAGTTAGACGCCTCTACTTTCTTTGCATGTTTTACGTGGTTTGGGGCTTTCAATAAGTGTCGTTCTAACTTACGAACATGAACCACAACATTGATACTAGTATTGTTAATCACCCGTTGTAAATTGGATCTTAACTATGCTAGGAGAAACAGGCACCCGCAAAGCCACTTATGCAATACAAGTTGCATGTTAAGCGTGGAGCAAGTCTCATAAACGATTCATGTAAGGTTAGCCCAGGCCGCTTCATCCCAACATCCCGCAAGATGCAAAGTACACAAGAAGCAATCGACATAAAAGCATCAACGCCCACAATGACCATTGTGTTCTACTCGTGCAACAGATCTACATATAGACACGGCTCTGATACCACTGTAGGGTTTCGTAGCATGGAAAACAAAAAAAATCTATCGCATACAAACAAACAAGCCAAGATCTATCTACTAGATTGTAGCAACGAGTCGATGGAATAACTCACCCTCGAAGATTCCAAAGTGTTTAACGAGAGCGGATTCTCGTGGGTGATGTAGTCGTACTCTTCCCGATCTCAAGATCGTGAGCGATCCTTCCGTGCTGCGTTCGGCGGCGCTCCCGCATCGTTCAAGCGTTCGATTTTCGGAAGACCTTCCTCTCCCTTGTTCCAGCAGGCAGCGGAGGTTGTAGCACTCTCCTCGCGATTCCGGTAGCACAACGGCGTGGTACCGGAAGTAGAGGGGAGATCTCGTAGGGCTTCGCCTTAAGCCAGAGCGAGTATGGTGGAGTATGAGAGAGTCCCTCGATGATCTAGGGTTTAGACACGTCTAGGAGGGGCAAGCCGGTGGTTAGGGTTAGCTAGGCGGCGGCGGCGGTTTTCCCTAGGGCGGCGGCAGTGGAGGTGGCGGCGCCGGCGGCTAGGGTTTGGAGGTGGAGGATTTGTGTGTCTAGGAGGGGAGCCCTACCCCTCATTATATAGGTGGAGGGGCCGGCCAAGGGGAGGGGAGTCCCTCCCCAACTCGGCTTGGAGGTGGGCCGGCGGTGGAGGGGAGGAACTCCTCCCCAACTCGGTTTCCACCTCCCTCTCCACTTCCCAAAAATAGCCGTTTGACTTTCAAACTGCCGTTTGACTTTTTCAAACTAGGATTTGATTAAACCCTTTATTTTGTTCAGCGATGACACCTAGTACATGATGCAATCATACCAACTTGATATAACACATTCATGTACCCTTCCCCTCCGGAGTGCCGGACATTCCGGAACCTTCTAGAACATTCCTGATGAAAACACCGGATACATTCCCCAACTCCGAAACAAGACTTTCCTTATATGAATCTTATTCTCCGGACCATTCCGGATCTCCTCATGATATCCCGAATCCCATTCGAGACTCCTAACAACATTCGGATTCTTTCTCATCATTCCATAACTACTCAAACAACGTTGAATCCTTAAGTGTGTCTCCCTATGGTTCGTGAATTATGCGGACATGATCGAGACACTTCTCCGAACAATAACCAATAGAGGAATCTGGAAATTCATATGGCTCCCACATATTTCTATGATTACTTTGCGATCGAATGAACCACTTACATACGATACCAATTTACCTTTATCTCACGATAGTTTACTTATCCGAGGTTATGATCGTCGGTATCTCTGCATACCTAGTTCAACCTCGTTACCGATAAGTACTCTTTTCTCATTCCCGTGATATGTGATCCCTTGTGAGCCAGTCACATGCTTGCAAGCTAATTGGATGACATTTCACCGAGAGGGCCCATAGTATATCTATCCGTCATATGGATGGACAAATCCCACTCTTGATCCATGTGTTTCAACCAATACTTTCCGAACACTCAATGCCACCTTTATAGCCACCCAGTTACGGTGTGGTGTTTGATGTCATCAAAGCATCCTTCCGGTGATGGTGATTATCATGATCTCATGGTCGAAGGAATAGGTTACTATGAATCAGAAAGATTATAGCAAACGAACTATTAAAATGACTTGATCTTTATGCTACGCTTATCTATAGGAGTATGTCCATCATACCATTCTCCTAATGATATGATCTTGTTATTAACAACATCTCAATTTTCATGATCGAGAAACCACGATCATCTATTAATCAACAAGCTAGTAATGTATAGAGGCTTTACTAGGGACTTCAATTTAAGTTTACAAATCACACAAGTATTAATGTTTCCTTGTTAATACTATTATAGCATGAATGTAAACATTTATCATAAACACAAAGATATAATAATAACTACATTTATTATTGCCTCTAGGGCATATCTCCAACATCATGGTCGAAGGAATTAGGTTACTATGTATCAGAAAGTTTATAGCAAACGAACTATTAAAATGACTTGATCTTTATGCTACGCTTATCTATAGGAGTATGTCCATCATACCATTCTCCTAATGATATGATCTTGTTATTAACAACATCTCAATGTTCATGATCGAGAAACCACGATCATCTATTAATCAACAAGCTAGTATTACAAAGAGGCTTTACCAGGGACTCTAATTTAGTTTACAAATCACACAAGTATTAATGTTTCCGGTTAATACTATTATAGCATGAATGTAAACATTTATCATAAACACAAAGATATAATAATAACCACTTTTATTATTGCCTCTAGGGCATATCTCCAACAGTCTCCCACTTGCACTAGAGTCAACTAATCTAGATTACATGGTAATATACCGAATACCCATGGCGGTTTTGTGATGGTCATGTTTTGCCCTCGGGAAAGGTTTAGTCAAAGGATCCGCCATATTCAGATCTGTGTGTACTTTGCAAATATTTATGTCACCATCTTGGACATGCTCTCGAATAGCGTGAAAATGTAGCTTGATGTGCTTCAGCTTCTTGTGTGACCTTGGTTCTTGCGCATTGGCTATGGCGCCCATGTTATCACAGTAGATAGACATTGGGTGCAGCGTACTTGGAACCACATCGAGCTCTATAATGAAATCCTTCATCCATATCGCCTCTTGTGAAGCCTCTGAAGCAGTTATGCATTCCGATTCAGTTGAAGATCTCGCCACAACGCTTTGCTTTGCACTCCTCCAACTAACTGCTGCACCATTCAAAGTAAATACGTATCCAGGTTGAGATATAGAATCATCCGGATCGGTGTTCCAACTAGCATCGATGTAACCATCAACAACGAGTTGTTCATCACCTCCATAAGAAAGAACCATATCCTTAGTTCTTCTCAAGTACTTAAGGATGTTTTTGACCGCTGTCCAATGATCCACTCCTGGATCACTTTGATATCTGCTAGTCAAACTAACAGCATATGCAATGTCGGGTCTAGTACATAGCATGGCATACATAAGAGATCCTGTGGCTGAGGCATATGGAGTCTTACTCATCCTTTCTCTATCATCTGCCATTGCAGGACTTTGAGTTTTACTCAAGGTCGTATTGGGCAACATGGGCAAGAACCCTTTCTTGCTATCTTCCATTCCAAATCTCTTTAGAACTTTGTCCAAATATGTACTTTGTGACAATGATATTAGGCGTCTCGATCTATCTCTATAAATCTTTATGCCTAATATGTAATCTGCTTCACCAAGATCTTTCATTGAAAAACTATTATTCAAATAATCCTTTACACTATTAAGAAGGTCTACATCATTCCAAATCAACAATATGTCATCTACATATAGTATTAAGAATACTACAGAGCTCCCACTCACTTTCTTGTAAATACAAGCTTCTCCATAAGTTTGGGGGCACTACTACGAGTACAAGTGAGATACACATCAATAACATGTATATCATATCTACCTTTCTTATTGATGTTGCCGTTCTTCAAATCCGCCAAGTACTTTGGCAATTTCGCTTCCAGTGACCTTCTCCCTTGCAGTAAAAGCACTCAGTATCAGGCTTAGGCCCAGCCTTGGTCTTCTTCGCCGGCGCGGTAACTTTCTTACCGCCCTTCTTGAAGTTTCCCTTTTTCTTAGACTTGCCTTGCTTCTTGAATTTGGTGGTATTATTGACCAACAACACTTGGTGCTCTTTCTTGATCTCCACTTCTGCAGATTTCAACATGGAGAAGAGTTCTGGCAACGACTTGTCCATGTTTTGCATATTGTAGTTCATCACAAAGTTCTTGTAACTTGGTGGCCGTGATTGGAGGACACAGTGAATCCCCAAAGAATTAGGAATCACTATACCCAAACTTTGGAGTTTATTTGCGTGCCCAGACATCTTAAGCACGTGCTCGCTGACGGAGCTGCCCTCTTCCATCTTGCAGTTAAAGAACTTTTCAGAAGCCTCATAACTCTCAACTACTGCGTGAGCCTCAAATATCATTTTGAGTTCACGGACAATATCATGTGGGTAATGGTTCTCAAACCTTTCTTGAAGCTCCGATTCCACACCATACAAGATAGCACACTGAACTGTGGAGTACTGATTCTTCCGAGTGAGGTAAACATTCATTACTTTATCGGTAGCAGTAGCTGCAGGCGGGTCACCCAGCGATGCATCCAGCACATAGGTCAAATTACCAGCATTGAGGACAATCCTCAAATTGCGGAACCAATCCGCGAAGTTGCTTCCATTGTTTTTCAACTTTTCTTTCTCTATGAACGCATTAAAATTGATGGTAGGGATCGCCATTGATCTACAACATATTTGCAATACTTTAGACTAAGTTTATGACAAAATGAGTTCTAATTAATAGTTAAATTAATCTAGGTGAACTCCCACTCAAAACAATATCCCTCACATTGTTTTAGTGATCACACGAACCAAATCCACCACATCAAAACCGATCATCACGAGAGTTGATGTAGCTTCAATGGCGAGCAATCAACATGTTCATCATATCTACTATATGACTCATGCTTTACCTTTCGGTGATCCGTGTTCCGAGACCATGTATGTACATGCTAGGCTCGTCAAGATCAAACCTTAGCTTCCGCATGATAAAATCTGGCTTGCTCACGTTGTATACACTTGCGGAATCTAACACACCCGATCATCACGTGGTGCTTCGAAACAACAAGCTTTAGCAACGGTGCTTACTAAGGATGAACACTTTAAAACTTGAAATTGTGTGCTTGAGGGATCATCTTATAATGCTACCGTCGCAAACTAAGCAATACAAGATGCATAAAGGATTAACATCACATGCAATTCATAATATGTGATATGATATGGCCTTTCTTCTTGTGCTTCCGATCTCCATATTCAATCACGAACATGATCTCCATCATCACCGGTATGGCATCAAGGTCAATGGCGCCGTTTCATGGTTGTCGTCCACCAGCTTCAACTATTACAACTACTTTGAATAGACACGCAGGACTTGACATAATTTAAAAGACAACCAAATGGCTCCTGCCGGTTGCCAACTTATAATAAGGAACATTGCATACATCATATATAATCACAATCATGGTCATATCACATCACAGCACACCCCTGCAAAACAAAGTTAGACGCCTCTAATTTTCTTTGCATATTTTACGTGGTTTGGGGCTTTCAATAAGTGTCGTTCTAACTTACGAACAAGAACCACAACGTTGATGCTTGAACTATCAAGTGCCCGTTGTAAATTGAATCTATACTATGATGGGAGAGGCAGACACCATAAAGCCACTTATGCAATACAAGTTGCATGTTGAGCGTGGAGCAAGTCTCATGAACGATGTCATGTAAGGTTAGCCCGGGCCGCTTCATCCCATCATACCGCAAGATGCAAAGTACACAAAAAGCAATTGATAATAAAAGCACCACCGCCCACAATGACCATTGTGTTCTACTCGTGCAACAGATCTACATATAGACACGGCTCTCATACCACTGTTGGGGTTCGTAGCATGGAAAACAAAAAATTTCTACCGCATGCACACAAACAAGCCAAGAACTATCTACTAGATTGTAGCAACGAGTCGATAGAAGAACTCACCCTTGAAGATTCCAAAGCGGTTAACGAGAGTAGATTCTCGTGGGTGATATAGTCGTACACTTGCCGATCTCAAGATCGCGTAGAAGATCCTTCCGGCGCTGCGTTCCGACGGCGCTTCCGCAGTCGGTCACACGTTCGGTACTCGATGAAGACCTTCCTCTCTGTAACATTCCAGCATTAGAGCTTAGAAATAAGCTGAACACAAATGTGTGCATTGCATTCATGCATAGAAAATCTAAATAATTTTCGTGCTTTTAAATAAAAACTTGTCAAAGTGATTGAAGCTTCTCTTAACCTGATGGAATTGAAGTAGATCATCAAGTTGACTGCGATAAGTTTCAATATGACCTTTGCTAAAACCTTATTTTTGGGTAAATATGATTTGATCTAAGGGTAGATCAAATGGAATAAAATTAAACCCTAATACATTTCTTAATGATTTATATTTGATCTTTAGGTGATCATAACATAGTATTCATTATAATCACCCATGAATACCAAATTATAAATATAACACAAATAATAAGAAGGTAACAACTATATCTTAATCTCATTTACTTATACCATGTGTATCATGGAAATACCTAACTTTAACTCTTTAGTGAAGAAACCAAAGTTAAGATCATTCACCATAAATCTTTCTTTCCATATCAATCCTTATCATCTCTATTGAAGCCTATCCTTATATTTGTTGTTCATCAATATTGAGTAATCAACTATTGATTCGCCAATTCTTAACCTATCAATTCTTGACTTATCAACTCTTGTACTTATTATAGCATTCACTTAAGGCATATAAAGAAAGAAGTAAGAAGATGTAAATAGTGATGCTAGTTTTAAATGTGATCTATAGGATAGGAGTGATTGGAGGAAATCAAATTATTATGGTAATAAAGAAGATTACAAGGATGAAGTCTGAAGATAGTTACCAGGAGTAGTCCTATTGGATCAAGTAGGTATAGTCAATGAATTATATCTCTTAATCCAATAGAGCTAAATAGAAGATAATTATAATACAACTGTAGTGTTTTATTGATGAAGCCTTGTTTAGCCAATTGGAAACCTGAATCATAAAGGATCAAAGGATTATAATGATCATGCCTTATTCACTAATATTGAATGCTTATACCATGTATAAGTGACATTGGTGGATAAAACATGATTGAACCATAGTATAGATATATTATCCTAGATTAGTCACTACAAGTCACATTAATATAATGTGAGGTTGGAATATTAGATATTGGAGTCAAGTAGAGACAAGATAATATGATTAAAATGATATTAGAGCAACATTGGATTAAAGAAGTAGTATTTTCCTCTTTGGAAATACTAAACCCTTGAAGTGAAGTAGGATTTGATGAATACATCTATTGAGGTGATATTAGTGAAGGATTATTAAGGAAGAGTATGATTGGAGTTAGAAGTAACCACTTGTTGGATTGGGACATTATCAGCAGTAGAGTAGTTGATATAACCAAGTATGGATATGAAAAGATTATGAAAAGCTTTAGTGTTAAGCTCATTGTATTTATCAATGGGTTTAGAAGAGTAAAATGTGGATAAGAATATTATTGTGAGGTAAAGCTCATCATGTTAACACATGAGGATGTAGAGGGAGAAGTAATATAACTAGGAAAGGAATTCCTTAATCAGAAGTCCAGAATCATGAAGTGTGGAATATAGGAATCCTTGCCAAACACTAAACCCTAAATCTAAGACCAAACCTAATCTCCACTTTCTATGGTTGATCTATCATCTTGTTTCCACAATGCTTTATAGGAATATTTTCCCATAACAAATCAATTAAGCACATCTTTATCATTTCTAATTATCATAACCATATGTGCTTAGGAGTTATCTTTATCAAGTCCTTTTCATGAGACATTCTAGATAACATCATTCTGGTCTCAAACATAAAGACAATATGATTAACCATTAATCTTTATTCACATAAAAAAAAGAGTATAAATGTATTAAGAATTCTAAGAACTTATGGTAAAGCATTTTCAATTCAAACTTTAACTCATTAGTTAGTAGTAATACATTCTATAATAAGTTTATGAATTTATGCGCAATTAAATTCATATTAAAGGCCCTCACAAACAATAAGAGAAAAAGGATCTATTAAAATAAAATAAAAATTATAACATTATATAATAAAAGATCATTATATGATTCTAAATACACCACATTATTGCTGCAAGTACTCAGCAAATAAAATTCCAAAAAGAAAGGTTAAACCAAATATAAAAATACAAACTTGAAAACAAAACAGAAAATGAAAAGGAAATAAAACCAGGAAAAAACAAGAGGGAACGCCCAATCTGGCCCATGGCCCATTTCCTCTCCTATCTATTCAACGCCCGCTGGTCACAGCCAAACTTCTCTGCTCACTCCGCAGCAGCCCACGGAGGCACAAGCCAGCCCACGTACCCCTTCGCCCTCTTTTTCTTTTCTTCTTCCTCTTCGCCACCGTGACGGCTGCGATGGCGCCGCCACGGGCCGCCGTCGCCGTTATACTCGCTGCGAGGAGATTCACGCTACCGTCCTAGACGCCGTCTACAAGACCCTCCTGCGCAGATACGAACCCTATCTCTTCCTCTTTCCCCATTTCCCCTCTGAGCCGAAACCTAGCTCGCCAGAGAAGCTCGTCGCCATCACTCTGAAGCCTCTCTAGCCCTATCGAGCCCACCGTTGGAACCGATGTGTTGTACTGGTTCAGCTCGTGGAAGCAATCGACCGTTCATCTTCTTAATCAAGCTCCACGATCTCATCTTCCCGAAGTCTGGCCACTGCTCTCGCCATCAACTCCGGTCACGATTCGCTTCCCCATCACCTTCTTCGCGTTCCTGGTGATCTTGTGCATCTCGCTATCCCCTTCGATTCGCTCTTAGCTGTCTCTACCGTCTTACCCACAAAGATCAGAGCTTGCCACCGTCGGAGCTCGTCGGAGTTGGTGCTCCGGCGACCAAAAATCAGCCGCGCTACCACTATTCGACTCCCCGCATCTCACTGAGTCAAATAGGACCATCCCCGCGTGCCCGCATGCCTTTAATACGAAGATAAAACCATGATCTGAGGATCATTACTTGGATGATGTCAGCGTGACATCACGCTGATGTCATATATCACTTTATCATTTCCTAAATTAAGTTATTCATTTCTGTAATAAATAAAACCTGAGAAATGACGTGGCATATGTCCCACCAGTCAGTGACTGGGGTAGGATAGGTTCTGGTGAGAAAAACCTTTCATTACATGCTGACATCAGCATTACCTAATAAACACATTTAGTTATTTAACTAAGAAATTCATAAAATGATTAAATCTTATAAATTCAATATCTTTTGTTTTATAATTCAGAAAAATATGTTTAATATATGAAATTTTTTAGAAAAATAAAATCTACAACTTAAAACTATTACTAAATATTACTATGATGATTATTTAAATAAATATTATTTAATAAATAATTTATAAAGTTTTAATACTTTGGTAATTAATATTTTAATAATGGTAAATGCTAAAAATATAAATAAAATACCAAAAATCTTAGAAAAATAAGAATTAGAGTTTAAAACTATAATCATGTATTATTATTCCTCTTAATGAAATATTTATTATTTATTAAGTATTTATAAAGTAATAAACCTTATTAAAATCATATCTTATTATTTTTAAATCACAAAAATAAATGTAATATACCAAAATGATCACAAAAATAATACCTACATGTTAAAAATGTGATATTCCACTTTTGAGTTAAATAAAATATTAAACAACTTTAATAACTTAAATATAAACTTATTTCCTTAATAGATAATTCATATAAGGTAAATAAAATTTATTAATATTCCTAAAATTGACAATTTAGATTTAATAAGTAATAGCAGTCTTCAATATTGATAATATGAAGTCAAAATGGTTCAACACATTTTAAATGCAATTTATTTAAATTTATCCTTCAACCATAAGTGTAGATTATTTTATAAAAGAATCCTTATCCAATCAAAAATCTCCTAGATTAATAATAATAAAATAAAAACCATTTCTTTACTTCAACTACAAGTTATAAACAAACCAAAACACTATATTGAATCCATAAGGAGTTAAATAATCTTATTCCTTTGTTTACAAACTATAACCACTCATCCATTAAAAGGAAGATGATCCTATCCCACTAAACAATTAGGAAACCACTATTCAAAACAAATAATGCCATTCTTAAGTAACCCTAAGGAAACAATATAAAATGAACAGAATACAAGTATCATAAGTAATACACCCTAAGTCTATCTACATTCTTAAAGTCACTTATTGTTACCAAGCTTTGAGCATAATACTACAGATTTTACTATATGCTTTATAGTTAACTTTGGTCTATTGTAATTAAGTTATAAAGCATCTAAATACCACACCAACCCAATTAAAAACCAAGATAGATAAGTCTCAAATACTACTAATTTCATTATTCCAGTTAAGGCAATTCCTTCTAACTTAAAGACTATAAATAGAAAGAACACCTCATAAAGTTAACTTAAAAGCTTAAATGATTCTACTTAGTTGAGTAAGATTTTCTTCAAAAGTTATTTGTTTGCCACTTCAGAAAAACAAATAATAATTAATCACAATCACTTTACTTTATACTATACTTGTATAATAAAATTGTTAATACTTAAATTCTTTATAAGTAACCTTACTTGTAAAGTAAAACTTGAAGATAAACAATTCAGATGTAAGCAACCTTGAGTAGCATTCCATACTATGTATTTTATTGTTGTATAAATACATGTTGTATTACACACACTCACAAACCTTAATAAGAAGCACATGTATGAAACTTAATCTAAAAAGGCAACACATTCTAAGGAAACCCTTTTCAATATCCAAACCCTAGAACAACATTATTCTCGGGGTTCGCGTTTCTCAACTTGCATTACATTGCTTACGCATAAAAACATCTTGCTTCTTTAAACATTAGTCCTTACCGGACCAATGATGCAGATTTCCGCTATTGGATCTTATATTGTCTTGAAGACCGTGAGTGCATAATCTTGCAATCACAAAAGGCAAGTTCACACTTGCTCATGTCCTTTGATTATTTTCTGTAAAGTATTTTACAAATCCAGTGTTGTCATCACCTGCATTTGAAAAAGGACAGAAAACACTATTTTCATAATAAAGTGATTATAGGTTATTTACCATGAGGTAATAACCTACTATAAGAGTTCTGGTGGTAAAGGAACATATTATCTAGGACTTAACAACCAATGTCGTCAGTGATTCTTGCGCCGTATATTACGCGTTGACCATGATATTTGGAATGGGACGAAGAAGTAAGCTGTATATTTTCCCTCTCGCATGGAGCTGGATGTGCGGGTCGTGGCTGTTATCACTCGTAGCATGCATATTATTTATGGTAATTCATATAGGATATGCAGCATATGGGTGGGAGACCTCAACGTCCCACGATAGTTCCGGCATCTGAACGGTCTGTACTGCCATTGCCGTAATTCAATAGGTGGGCTGGCGTACACCAAGGAGACATGCGGGGTCGCGGAGAAGGCAGTTATTGGCTTGGATTTTAGTCTGGGCCGCACACCAAGGAAGTGTGAACGAACCTGCAATTTGGATGTGCAACAAAGCTAAGATCTCTCATGGGTAAAGTGACGCACCTCTGCAGAGTGTAAGAACTATAACTTGTTACTCCCTGTTCCGGGAAGGAGCTGCGAACGCGGCGGGAAAGGAACCCCATGAAGGTTCTGGTAAACCCATGAAGGCTGATGGACATAGATTTTTAGAATAAAAGCAACCTTTGAAGAAATGTTTACGAGAACTTGCATTGCCTACGACCTACAGTCTGTGGTTGTAGATATAGTGCATCAAACACTCCTTTTCTAGTGAACTTGCTGAGTACGCTTGTACTCAAAGTATCTTCTTAACCCTTGATAGGTTCTAAAGCCAGTACATACGATGTCTACATCAAGTTATGCTCCAGGAATCATCATCAAAAGCTAACACTCTTCAATGAAGTCAAGAAAGTCAGCATATACATCAACTCAAATGAAGACGAAGTTGCTGATTAGATAAGAATAGAATTTCTAACCATAGAACCTACTTCTATAGAGTATTGCAATAGCAGCAATGCAAGCCTAGTAGTTCAACTACTAGTTTTATAAGTATGGTAGCTATGAGTTATTTATTCCTGATTCTTCTTTGTAAGAAGTTTCTTTCTCTCTCTTTAACCTAGACTGTTCTTTGGATCTTGTGTAAAGAGTTGAATTGTAACCTATAGTCATGTCTTGGACCTGCTATGTTTCTGGTGTACTACTCTGAGGGATGTAATACTAGTGACCGGTGTTTCATTGGTGTTATGTCAAGGACTATAGTGTACTACATCATGTAGTGGTATGTTGGGTCACTGCAGTCTCCATTGTTACAGCAGGCAGCGGAGGTTGTAGTTCTCCCTCACGATTCCGGCAGCACGACGACGTGGTGTCAGAAGTAGAGGGAAGATCCCGCAGGGCTTCGCCTAAGCCGAATGTGAGTTATGGTGGATTTAGGGTTTCCAGAAATCTAGGGTTTAGAGATCCGGAAGGAGGAGGTGTCGGCGGCGGCGAAGGACCGGCGGCGGCGGGTCGGCGGCTCGTGGAGAGGGGCAAGGGCTTGTGTTGTTTGGGGCAGCCCTCCCCTACTATTTATGAGAGGGAGGGGCAACCTTGGAGGGGTGGGTTTGAATCCAAACCCAAACCCAAGTTGGATTGAGAGAAGGACTTGTTTCTTCTCCCACTAGGAAACCATTGTTCCAGTTTGACTTTTCAAACTTCCCGTTTGACTTTCAATTTAGAGCTTTATTTCTCTCTTGCATATGCCAACACCAAGTGACCTTGGATATGATCCAATCATTACACATATCCATGACACATTCATGGACCATTCTCCTTCCGGACCGGTGAACCTTCTAGACCCTTCTAGAACCTCTCCGACGAAATCATCGGAAACTTTCCCGAACTCCGAAATAGGACTTTCCTTACATGAATCTTATTCTCCGAACCATTCCGGATCTCCTCGTGATATCCCGGATCCCATCCGAGACTCCGAACAACATTCGGTATCCCTACTAACATTCCATATCTACTAAACAACATTGAATCCTTAAGTGTGTCTCCCTACGGTTCGTGAATTATGCGGACATGACCGAGACACTTCTCCGATCAATAACCAATAGAGGAATCTGGAAATTCATATGGCTCCCACATATTTCAACGATTACTTTGTGATCGAATGAACCACTTACATACGCTACCAATTTCCCTTTGTCTCATGATAGTTCACTTATCCGAGGTTTTGATCGTCGGTATCTCTGCATACCCAGTTCAACCTCGTTACTGATAAGTACTCTTTTCTCGTTCCCGTGATATGTGATCCCTTGTGAGCCAGTCACATGCTTGCAAGAAAATTGGATGACATTCCACCGAGAGGGCCCAGAGTATATCTATCCGTCATATGGATGGACAAATCCCACTCTTGATCCATGTGCCTTAACCCATACTTTCCGAACACTCAATTCCACCTTTATAGCCACCCAGTTACGGTGTGGTGTTTGATGTCATCAAAGCATCCTTCCGGTGATGGTGATTATCATGATCTCATGGTCGAAGGAATAGGTTACTATGAATCAGAAAGCTTATAGCAAACGAACTATTAAAATGACTTGATCTTTATGCTACGCTTATCTATAGGAGTATGTCCATCATACCATTCTCCTAATGATATGATCTTGTTATTAACAACATCTCAATTTTCATGATCGAGAAACCACGATCATCTATTAATCAACAAGCTCGTATTACAAAGAGGCTTTACCAGGGACTCTAATTTAGTTTACAAATCACACAAGTATTGATGTTTCCGGTTAATACTATTATAGCATGAATGTAAAAATTTATCATAAACACAAAGATATAATAATAACCACTTTTATTATTGCCTCTAGGGCATATCTCCAACACTTACTACTATGAGTGCTTTGTTCTCTGATGATTTTAAGATGCGCAAGTATTTTGTTGCTAAGATCTTCCCTTTTTTCTCTAAAAGGAGAAGCTAGGGCTTGGTTTAATAGATTACCTCCTGGTTACATTGATAGCCATGATTGCTTGATTGCTTCTTTCTTCCATAAATATTTTCCTCCCAGTGCTAGACATGCTGCTTTGCAAAGACTTTTTGATTTTAAACAGGAAGAAGAAGAGAAATTGCCTGAGTCATGGAAAAGATTTTGTTCCTTGATTCATGCATATCCTGGATGTCCATTACCTAAGAATGAGTTGCTTGATATTTATTACAATGGACTAACTGATGATTCTAGGACCTACCTAGATAGCTTTGCTGATTGTGTTTTCAGGAAAAGGACTCCTACAGATGCTGAAGAATTAATGAACAAGATAAGCAAGAATTATGATGATTGGACTTCAGCTGAACTGAATACACCTGAGCCTATTACTCCTAAACCAGTTGTTCCTGAACCAATTCCAACACCAACAACAAAGAAGAGGGGAGTTATTGCATTAAATGATGAAGTGATGAAGGAAGATAAGAAGTGTCTAAAGGAGAAAGGTATTAGAGCTGAAGATGTGAAGAATCTACCTCCTATAGAAGAATTATGTAAGCCAATTCCCCACTCATCTACTATTGAGGTACACTCTCTCCAACACTTTGATGAAGGTGATATTACTTATGGTAAGCCTCCTGATCAATGCTTATAGGAACTTGACATTTTTATTGTTAAACAAGGTCACTTTAATAAACAAGTTCAGAATCATTTATTGGAAAACTCTAGAGCTATCCATGAGTTGTAAGATATTGTGAAAAGAACTTCTAATGATATTAAAATGCTTTGTAAACACTTTCAAATGGTTCAAAACCAACTTGATCAACTTGCTAAGGTACAAAAGGATATGCTAGTTAATGCTTCAGGAGATAAACATGCTTATGGAATTAGGACTAGGAGTGGTGCAGCTACTCAAGATCCTTTATATCCTGAAGGACACCCTAAAAGAATAGAGCAGGATTCCTAACAAGGTGAGGATAGTGGTAGTCCTCGTAAGAGGAAGAAAAAGAAACATAAGAAAGTTGAGGAACCACTTGAACCTGCTGTAGATCCTAATAGTATATCTGTCTCTGATCTTTGGAAAGAGTGGTAATATTGATGAGTCTCCTGATAAGGAGGAAGTTGAGGAAGAACCTGAAAAACACACTAAGAACACTAGGTACACCAAGGAAGATTTTATTGCTAATAAACATGGTAAAGAGAGATAACCTTGGGTGCATAAACCTATGCCCTTTTCAGGTAAGAAACACAAGTCAAAGGAGGAAGAACACTACAACAAGTTTTATGAGTGGATGAAACCTTTTTTTTGCAAATTCCTTTGACTTATGCTACTAAATTGCCTCCTTATTCAAAGTATATGAAGGATATTGTCTCTAATAAAAGGAAGATTCCTAATGAGGAGATTTCTACTTTGCTTGATAATTACTCCTTCAATGGTAAGGTTCCAAAGAAACTTGGTGATCCGGGTATACCAACTATTCCTTGCTCCATTAAGAACAATTATGTTAGAACTGCTTTATGTGATTTGGGAGCTGGAGTTAGTGTTATGCCTTTTTTCTCTCTATAAGAGACTCCAGCTAGAAAAGTTGATACCAACTGATATTTGTTTGCAAATGGCTGATAAGTCAACTACTGTCCCTGCTGGTATATGTGAAGATGTTCCTGTTCAAGTTGCTCATAATTGCATGGTCTTAACTGATTTTGTTGTGCTTGAAATGCCTGAAGATGATAATATGTATATTATTCTTGGAAGGCCTTTTCTTAATACTGCAGGTGATGTCATCAATTGCAATCAAGGAAAAGTAACATTCAATATTAATGACAAAGAGCACACTGTCTATTTCCCCAAGAAGGTTGTTAAGAGCTATTACCTGAATTATATTGAAAATATTGAAGGCATCAAGGTTGGAGAAATATATTGTCCCATTTCGCAAGAAAATATTGAAACTATTATGATTGGGACCATTGCTATCAAGTATGAGGTAACATAATCACCTTGTGGAATGCAAAGTTTTGTTGCATATAAGATTGTTTTGGTAACAAGACTTGATCAACCTTGTTAACAAAAGGATTTTAATGAACAAAATATTGTTTCCATTTTGGTTATACTTGCTTTCTTTTTTCCTTTCTCCTTCCTAGTCTTTGCTTTAGTTTTAGTTTTGCTAGTTGTTTGCTTGTTTGAGTTTCTTAGAGCTCCTGTAGTTTGGCTTTTGGTTTGCTTTTGCTTCTTCTGAAAAAATTGTTTCTGCGAGAAAATCAATTTTCATATCCTGAAAATTGGCCAAAAATAAAGTTTCCCGAAAAATCCCAGAAAATTCAAAATAAAATTTTCCTCGAAAAAAGGGGCAGAGTGGCACCTGAGATGACCCAGGGGGCCACCCCTAGGCCCCACGCATGTGGTAGGCGTGGGCCCACCACTGGTGGCGCCTAGGGAGGGTCTAGCCCACCTGGGCCCCTCTAGGCTGCCTCCTCAAAGCCACCTTCTTTCTCTCTCCCAAAAAATACCGGAAAACTTGCTCAATCTCGAATTCTTGTTATTCTTGCTCGCGGATTTTGATCTCCTTGTTCAGCCCATTTTAAGTGCTGATTTTTGGAGGGATTGCTCCTTGGTATGTGCCTCCTCCACTTGTCCAATTAGATTTGTGATTGGTAGATTGTATCTTGAGTATTTTGCTACTGTAGGTGACAAGTTGTTTGAGATTGCATGATTTTTCTATGCTTAGAAACTTTGTTTTGATGCATGTCTAGTCCTCTAGCAAGTTCCTATAGTACTTGCTCATTATTTATCAACTTAGAAATCACTTGGTTTGATGGTTGTTTAAAATTTCAGCAAAGGGAAGTCATGGACCATCACACCTTTGGTGACATTTTTGAGAGTGATGCACCTAGAAGGGCAAGGCTCCCAAGGTCATCTACCAGCTCCAGACCCTCATACAATTAGTATCTCATCACTCCGCGGTTTGGTGACGAGGGATATGAAGGGGATGCTCACCCCTCCACCTTTCCTTGTCAAACTTTCTTGCAAGCTACTGGGATTCTTAATGATTTCATGGCTTTTATTGAGAGGGCTGGTCTAACATGTTTCATGCAGGATGAGAGTGCACAATATGCTTCACTTACTAAAACATTTGTGGAGAGTTTCCCCTTCACCAACAGTTTGTTCAATCCTTCTGTGTCTTTCAGACTGTACGACAGGGCTCATTCTATGCCTTTGAAGAAATTTTGCAAGGCCCTAGGACTTGGTACAAAGGGGTCATCAAAGAAGATTATAGCTCTTCCCGCTGATTTGTTGGAACTATACCGAGGAATAACCAATGATGATGACCGCGAAGCTCAAAGAGGGAAGATAAAGAACATTCATCTTCCAGCCATCAGGTACTCACCTACTATCTTACCACCAGTGTTCTTGGTAGAGAGAACACTAGTAATATATTCAACTATCAATTGGCCTTCTTACCTGCTGTGCTCTACAGTAAGGATAAGTATAATCTTGGTTCCCTCATTGCTCGCCATTTAGCTGCTAGGGGACCCATTTATGGGGGAATTATTGCTACTCGTATCGCTGCTGCCTTGGACATTGTTGTTGATCCCCGTGATACAGTTTTGGCTCCTCAGAGACTTGATCTTGCTGCCATGAAGGCGCACCACTTTGTCACCTCTAGCTCTACTCTTGAGAAAACTTGGTTTATAGAATGTTGTTTACTGAGGGGGAAGAGAGAGAGAGATCCCTCTACCCCAAACCACTTTGTTCAGTATTTCTCAGGGACCTTGGTCACGTTCGAAGGCGAAGATGGATGAGTTGATGTGTCCTCTTAACTTCCACGGGCACTATCAGGGGGGAGCACCCGCATATTACCCCGCTATACATTACACAGGGGAGGCCTCGAGCTCGTACCGGGACGAGGGAGCTTCCTCGACATACTATGGAGGTGCATCTACTTGGGCACCATGGGATTGATCCCCGCTTAGGCCAAAGGCCTAAGCTTGGGGGGAGGTATACCGACATCTCACTCGTATATATATATATATCATGTTCGGTCGGTTCTTTGTATATCCATTTGTTTTGCTTTCTTTTTGGTTTTTGTTGCTTCTTTCTAAAAACACAAAAATACCAAAATTATTTTAGTTGTTTCTCTTGGTTTGTTTCTTTGTTTCTTTGCTTTGGTTTGCCTTAAAAGAAAATTCCAAAAAGATTTTGCTTTGTTTGATTTGCTTTGTTTTTGTTTGGTTTTTCTATGTTTCTAAAAAAATTGAAATCACCAAAAATATTTGTTGGTCTTCTTTGGTTTTGTGAGTTCTTCGCAGGGTTCAGCCGTCCTTAGTGGATATTGGTTTTCATGTTAATTATTCAAGTCACACAAGTGAAGGGCAATAATAAAGATTAAGACAACTCGAGGTGTGGTAAGAGGCTGGTAACGAACTCTATTTGTTTCATTTTTGTACATATACTCATCATTGTGAGCATGCTTAGCCTGTTTATGTAAGGTGTATGTCATTATGGACGCTCAACAGTTCTTGCTTTTCCATGGTTAGCTCCAGCTTGCTAATAGTTTGTAGCATGTCACATGAATGTTCGCTTGCATTGTTTTCTTCATACTCCGGTATGACATTGTGGTATCCTCCTCTGACTATTCATGTGAATCGACTTGGCACATGCTCACACATGCATATGACTAATCAATAGTCAGTAAGCCTCGATGATTTATTTTGCCTCAGAGTTCTTGTATCACTTTCATGCCATAATTAGTCTGTTTTGTTACAAGCATGATTATGACAGTTATTGCTCTCTCGTTTGTCGCTCCCTCTCTATTGCTAGCTTTCACTTGCATTGAGTATGTGCTCTACCTGTGCATCCAACTCCCAAAAACCAATATTGCCAGCTGTGTCCACCATACCTACCTATTAGCATCATTTGCTATTTCAGTGCATATTCCATATGTATTGTTTTCTTCCAAAATAAAATGTTTGTCTGTTTTGAGAAAGTTAGTTAGTAAAGCTTTCACGAACCATTGTGACTAGTCCATGAAAGTTATATGCTTGCTTATTATATACTAGGAGTCAGCAGAATCGTGCTGTTACGGGAAACGCTTTCAACACCTGTTGGATATCTCATCGAGTTGATACTTTGCTCTTTTGTTTATGGATGTCGACGATGTGAAATAAAAGGGGAAGTTGTTAGTTCATGGAGTTTATACATTGTGTTAGAGAAACGCTTGGGCCGCTAGCCTAAGCCATGCTTAATCATGATGGAAACTTGCAGCATCACTATAATGAGCATCTATGAAGCTTCCTCAATAAAAAGCTATGCATATGGTAAATAAAAAGATTGCTGAGATGCTCATTGTCTGCTTGCCTTATCATTTTGGTTATGGGAAAGCTCCTGTACCATGTGCAAGGGGTACCCCGTTGGCGGTTCTCGATGATATGCATGTATTTACAATGATAAGAACTTTCAGGTGACCAAAGTTGAGTAGCATGCGGAGCGACCCTCGTACTCAAGGGACTTGAGATTCACAGTCTATGGTCTGTCAAGCATATGATTCAGAGTGGACCTCACTTTCACCTTAACCACATGAAGATGCCTATGATATAGGCAATGAGAGCTCCAAGCTAATGAGTACCTTCCTTTCAGCATTAGGAAGCCTTTCAAACCTTCACAAAACTGTTTTCACAACTTTGTTGAGTCACCACTTATTCTATGAGCACCTTCTTGAGAGCATAGTTGTCATTCCTGTGTTTGTTCCAAAACTTGGTTAATTATGTCATGACTTTGATGCTTGTATCTCTGATATCTTTATCTCTAGTCTTCATGTGAACTTTAGAGGTTCCTCAGCATTTATATTGTGATTTTCAAACAAAGGCAAGTGAGATACCACTCTATCATACCTTATTATGAGCATTGCGATGTTTCTTGTGTTTATGTTTCATGCTACTTATTATTATTGAGTTGGTTTATCTTCATAGCTTGCAATGACTATTGAGTAGACTTAGTTGCATACTCTTTATTATGAATTGTCTAAGCATCTACTCCTGTGCTGAAAATATTTACATCATATGAAGCAATGTGTTCGTGAAAGTTCTTTTATCGCACTCAGTTTTCAACTGAATTGCTTAAGGACAAGCAATAAGCTAAGCTTGGGGGAGTTGATACGTCCAAAACGTATCTAATTTGTCGAACACTTTGCTATTGTTTCTCCTCTAAACTTGTGTGGTTTGGATACAACTAACACGGACTAACGCTATTTTCAACAGAATTACCTTGGTGTCTTGTTTTTGTGCAGAAAATGAACTATCAGGAAAAATCCCGGAAAATATACCAAAAATTATATTTCACCAGAAGATCCACAGAGCCAGAAGGGGAGACAGAGGGGAGGCCTGGGGGCCCCAGACCCACCCTAGGCGTGGGCCTACTGACCCCTCGCCTGGGGGAGGTCTGGCCACCCCAGGCAGCTCCTCGGCCTCCCTTCACGTCTATAAGTTGCCTTCTGACCTAAAAACAGAGGGGGGTTCGATAGTTTTTCAGAAAGAGTTCCGCTTCGCCGCCGCCACGAGAAACCAAGATTCGGATCCAGAAACTCCGTTCTGGCACCCTGCCGGGACGGGGATTTTGGAGAGGATCATCGCCATCGTCATCACCAACGCATCTCCATCAACCACCGATGTTTCCCTCATCCATGAGTGAGTAATCCCCCGCTGTAGGCTTGGGGATGGTAGGGATTGGATGAGTTCTATCATGTAATCGAATAAGATCTGTTAGGGGCATAGTGCCTAGTATCTCTACTAGTGCTATTTGACTGTTGAAACTTGTTGTGCTTAATGCTTGTCACTAGGACCCGAGTGCCATGATCTCAGATCTGAACTTATTATTGAATCATTATGATAGTATTGTTTGTGATCTTATCTGCAAGTTGTGTGCACATATCATTGTCCGGATCCAAAGGCCCCAAAGTGACAATAATTGGGATAACCGGAGGAGATGGCTATGGTGTGAGGATCACATGTGTTCATGGAGTGTTAATGCTTTGCTCCGGTGCTCTATTAAAAGGAGCACCTTAATTTCCAGTAGTTCCCTAGAGGCCCCGCTGCCACGGGCTGGCTGGACAGAAGATGTTGTGCAAGTTCTCATTGCGAGCACGTATGACTATATTTGGAGCACATGCCTATGATTGTTTAGTACTTGGATGCTTATTATTATTTATCTACAATGCCCTATTTTTTTGAAGTTACATGTTTAGACTCGTCCATGCAACGCCCGTCCATCCATCCCTATGCCCACCGCACTGGAATCCCACTGTTTACTGTTACTATTACTATTGCTACTGTTCATTGTTGCTGTTGCTACTACCAAACTGTTGCTACTGATAAACTTCTGTGAGCAAGAACTATTTCCAGGTGCAGCTGAACTAACAACTCAGTTGTTAAGGCTTGCAAGTATTTTTTGGCTCCCCTTGTGTCGAATCAATAAATTGGGTAATATTACCCGCGAAGACTGTTGCGATCCCCTATACTTGTGGGTCATCAGAGGCGACCAGGGGGGTCAAACCCTACCCAGGCGCAGGCCCACCCCTGGCCGCGCCTAGGGGGGTTTGGCCACCCTGGCACGCTTCCTCGTCTTCCCTGTGGACTTCTTGTTTTCCACGAAAAGTAATTGACTTTGGCGTTTGTCCCATCCAATTCCGAGAATATTTCTTTACTAACTTTTCTGAAACCAAAAACAACAGAAAACATGCATCTGGCACTGTGGCAACTTGTTAATAGGTTAGTACCAGAAAACATATAAAAAGCACCTCAGAGTGTATACAAAGCAAAGCAGATACCAACAAGCATGGAGCATAAAAAATTATAGATACGTTTTAGACGTATTAATGGCTCTAATGGCAGTGACTGAAGAAGAAGATAACCATGTATAAAAATGGACAAAGAATGGAAACTTTAGTGTTCAACCTATGCACATGAAGCTCTACAGTTATGGAGTAGACTGATCCTTTCAAGCACCTGTGGAAAGACAAAGTTCCTCTAAATGTTAAGATCTAGCTTTGGTTAATTTGGCAAAATGCTATCTCTACTAAAGTTAACATGGTGAAGAGGAATTGTGCTGGTAATAGTAAGTGCCAATTCTGTGATAATGATGAAAATATTCTGCATCTTTGCTTTGAATGTTCTGTAGCTAAATATGTGTGGAGCTATATTGTCCATTTTGTGGGTGCTACATATTGACTTGCCTCTTTTTATCAATATTTTTTGTGGATTACCCAACATTCCTCTCCCAGCAGAAATGTTCAGATTGCTGGAGTTGTTGCCATCTGCTGGGCAATTTGGAAGATTCGCAATAGAGGTTGTTTTGATGATAAGTTGATTTATTTTTCAGTGGAACTAATACTAGGCAGTTTTTTGAGGGCTATAGTTGATGCTTTGCTTAACCTAGCCGTTGGTAGAAGAACCAATCCGACTGTTGGGTTTCCTCTTCTTCGGGATCATGCCTATCAAGATGGTGATGCGTCGGGAGAATCGAAAGAACATAAAGGACCAAGAGATTGAGATGATGGTTGTTGTTGTGCCTCTTGTTGAATCCTGAGCTTGTTGGTTTTGTGTTTCTATTGTTAGAATTTGTTGGTGATGTTAGCTGGAGACCTCTGCGCTATCCAGTTACATCTCATGGTTGTATGTATGCTTTCGAGCAAAATTTGTAGTTTTTCTTTCAGTAAATTGGGCGTTAGCTTTCTAGTGGCACTTCGTCTTCGTTTTCTTTCTTTTGTTGCACCTGGATGCTTGTTCTGACGTCTATTTCGTTACCCTTTGATAATGAAATTCGATCCTTGGGATCGCGTGGAAAAAAACATGACCATAGGACAGGGGAGCAACGAAAGAAAGAACTCTCCGAAGTTTGGTGGAAAAACCTTTTTTTCTTCATGATCTCTTGCAACCCTAAAGAAGTTTATCTATCTCTTTGCAACTTGCTTGGTAGCACCAGGTTGTTGCACTAATTAAGATTTATTTTTGCAAAAATCTAATAAAAAGATTGGTAGTAGCACTCGTAGATTATTCTCAATCCAATGTACTACCGTTGTTCCTGATATAAGATGCCTGATAAGTTAAAATTTGAAATTGAACTTCCAAGACGTCTTATATATTTCCAAATAAAATATATAGCATCTAAAAATAACAAAACAAAACAAAACAAAACAAAGTATCCACAAATAGGACGGACCGTGGCACCAACGGGCACTGTTGGGGGGAGCACGCCGCCACGCAAAGGCAAAGCTAAACCCTCAACAAAACGCGAAGCGGGGGCGCAGAAGAAGATAGGGAAGAAACCCTTGCCCAGACCAGGAGAGGAAGACCTCGTTCCCCTCTCCCTCCCCCCCTCCCCCTAATCCGCGGCAGCCAAATGGCGCTCACCTCCTCCCAGAGCCTCTTCTTCGCCCCGTCGCCCGCCGGGCCTTCCCGGCGGGGACGGGGGCGCGCCGTCACCATGTGCGCCGCCGCGTCATCACACAACTCGCAGCCCCGAAACAACCCCTTCGCCGTCTCATCCTCCACCCCCAAATCCGAATCCAAGGACTCCAAAAACTCCCTAGCCCTAGGCTCTGCCATCGCCGCCGCCGCCTCTGGCGCTTTCCTCATCGCCTCGTCCGGCGGCTTCGGGGGTGGCCCCGGGGGTCCCCTCGGCGGGGGAGGCGGATGGGGCGGCGGAGGTGGTGGGGCCGGCGGAGGTGGCGGCGGCGGGGGCTTCTGGTCGCGGATCTTCTCCGCTGGCGCGGCGAATGCCGACGAGAAGTCGTCAGGCGACTGGGACCCGCATGGGCTCCCGGCCAACATCACGGTGCCGCTCTCCAAGCTGAGTGGGCTGAAAAGGTACAAACTTTCGGAGCTCAAGTTCTTCGACCGTGCCGCGCCTGCCGGCGGCGGTGCCACGGAGGCCGGGCCCGAGGACTCTTTCTTCGAGATGGTCACTCTGCAGCCAGGCGGCGTGTACACCAAGTCGCAGCTGCTGAAAGAGCTGGAGACGCTAGTCTCCTGCGGCATGTTCGAGCGGGTCGACCTAGAGGGGAAGGCCAAGCCTGACGGCACCCTGGGCCTCACCGTCTCCTTCACGGAGAGCGTGTGGAGCGCGGCGAAGCAGTTCAAGTGCATCAATGTTGGGCTTATGGCGCAGTCAGGCCAGGCCGACTTCGATCAGGACATGACAGAGAGGGAGAAGATGGACTACCTTCGCAAGCAGGAACGTGATTACCAGCAGCGTGTCCGTGGTGCCATGCCGTGCATATTGCCAGAATCCGTCCGGGGTGAGGTTCTTGCGATGATGAAAAAACAGGAGAAGGTGAGTGCCAGGATGCTGCAGAAGATCAGGGACCATGTCCAGAAATGGTACCACAATGAGGGCTTTGTATGCGCCCAGGTGGTCAACTTCGGAAACCTTAACACCAGTGAGGTTGTCTGTGAGGTGGTCGAGGGGGACATTACCAAAGTGGAGTACCAGTTCCAGGATAAGCTCGGAAATTTTGTTGAAGGGAACACACAAATTCCTATCATTGACCGGGAGCTTCCCCAGCAGGTATACTGGTTACCACTAGCTACTAAGACTATTATAGGGGAGTAGTTTTATTAGAAAAGTTAGCTTCTAGTGATTACGTGGCATTTTATTTTGACAATGGCTTTGGTATGAGTGGTTTTAGGAAGGTTTATCTTTAGTAGTTGTTCCAGTATCCTGTCAAACTGGAATGCAGCTGGATTCTGCTTGATTTTATTAGCGATATTTTGATGATTGTTCAGCATGGAGTAATCTCAACCTATACCTTTTGCACTGGTTAGTAGATGGTCTTTGTGTGCTGTTTTTTAAGAAACATAAAAGTTTGCTTGTTCTGACTATGATGTTGAACTTGATCATGATTCTCCGATGCTCATTGTGCTTATGTGAATGTTGTCCAATACATTGTTTGCTACTCCCTCCGGTCCATATTAATGTTCTTAACTTTGTCTAGATTCGTATGTATCTAGTTAAGTATTTAGACTAGATGCATCCGTATCTAGACAAAGTTAAGAACATTAATATGGACCGGAGGGAGTATTATTTCTGAGACTTCCGCATTTAACTTGTACTTCCGCCGCTCTGTTACAGCTTCGACCTGGTCATATCTTTAACATTGGAGCAGGGAAACAAGCTCTGAAGAATATAAATTCGCTTGCTTTATTCTCCAATATAGAAGTGAATCCACGCCCTGATGAGACAAAAGAGGGTGGTATTGTAGTGGAAATTAAGCTTAAGGAACTAGAACCAAAGTCAGCTGAAGTAAGCACAGAGTGGAGTATTGTGCCTGGGCGCCAAGGAAGACCCACTCTGGTAATGTACCTAAATTAGCAATCTTCTATCCTGACATCTCTACTTAAAATTGCTTGTCACCTGAGTAAACTACACAACATTGTAATCCTGTTTTGCAACCTTGTATCTGATGGCAAATTCTTTTAGGCGTCCATTCAACCTGGAGGAACTGTGTCATTTGAGCACCGCAACATCTATGGTCTTAACAGGTCTATTGTTGGTTCTGTTACATCAAGCAACTTGCTCAACCCTCAGGTTAGTTGGTAACATGTTATTCATTTTCGTAGCTGTTCTTTATTTTACTTTGGTTACTGTTAATCATTTGTTTCAAGAATTCACAGGGTAAGCTAAGCATATCATTCTTAATCCAATTATTATCTGTTCCTAAAATTACACTACAATCTTGGAAGTGTACATCTGTACAGTGTCTACATTTCCATTTGCAAAACATAATTTTGCTCTAATTGCCCACTATGTTATAAAAGAACCAAACATTTGTACTCACTCCATCCCAAAATAAGTGCTGCAGTTTTGTCCGCGTCACTTATTTTGGGACGGAGGGAGTACATGATGTAGCTGTTAGATAAAGTAGCGTGTTATGTGTAGGCACTAGACGCATGCACATGGTTTCTATGTGTTCAGCATCATTAACAAGCCTTGGTGTGTTTCATTTTGGCAACATAATTACCCAGCATTTGCTATCATTCCTTCCTGAATTTTTTTATCACTTCCGGTTTCAATTTTTTTATGGGAACATCTTATCTTGTTGTTCTATATGTTTTTCTTATCCATCGTTTTTATGGGTCTTTAGGATGATCTTTCGTTCAAGCTTGAATATGTCCATCCTTATTTGGATGGCGTGGACGAGCGCAATAAGAACCGCACCTTCAAAACAAGCTGCTTCAACACCAGGAAGCTGAGTCCTGTCTTTGTTGCTGGCCCCAATATGGATGAAGCACCACCTGTCTGGGTTGATCGAGTTGGATTTAAAGCCAACATAACAGAGGTTTGCACATGTTGATATTACCTTGTACATCTTCTATTTACCATGAACTATTCAGGAAGTGCCTGTAACATGACAAAAATATACTTGTGGGTTTCAGAGCTTCACACGACAGAGCAAATTCACATATGGCCTTGTGGTGGAGGAGGTTACAACACGTGATGAGACTAATAGTATCTGTACACATGGTTCTCGGGCAATGCCTAGTGGTGGCTTGAGCATGGATGGACCACCCACAACCCTCAGTGGTACTGGTGTAGATCGAATGGCATTTCTACAAGCAAATATAACTCGTGACAATACAGAGTTTGTTAATGGTGCAGTTATTGGTGACAGATGTATTTTCCAGGTAAGCTGATCTGTACCCTTATGTTTCTAAAATACAAAGTAATCCTTTAGTTACTGCTGAGCAGCTCTAGATAAGGTTCAAATACTACACTAGCTCGAAAAGAACCGCAACATTCCTCTTTATGGTTGATCTTTATTTCAAGTTTTCACTTCGTGGCTTCTACAATGCTTAAATAAACATAAGGTCGAGACACATTCCAGCGAATATTTTTACTGTAGTATATGTTTAATACGACCGTAGGTAAATTACTTGCAAAATGTTCTATAGCTTTGCAACCTTTCATTTTGTGTCAGTTATTGTATAGTACCATCATGTGCAGAAAGTTCTCCATGCCAATATATTCCTTAGAAAATTTCCTTATTGACTGCAGTTGGATCAAGGTCTTGGCATCGGAAGCAAAAACCCACTCTTCAACCGTCACCAGCTTACGCTTACAAAGTTCATTAATCTAAACAATCAAGAGAAAGGTGTTGGCAAGCCGCTACCAGCTGTGTTGGTTCTTCATGGTCATTATGCAGGCTGTGTAGGAGATCTGCCAAGCTATGATGCATTTACACTTGGCGGACCTTACTCGGTTAGGGGCTATGGTATGGGTGAACTGGGTGCTTCTAGGAATGTTCTTGAGGTGAGTATTACTGCAGAACTTGATTTTTTTTCTGATGCATCATATTCATCACAAAGCATGTCATATTTTATGAGTAACTGCTTTCCTTCCGATTTATTCATTAATCGAACAAGTTGAAATTTTGACACATAATTTTGTGTAAAATATGGTGGTCGTTGCTCCGTTGGTAAATATGTATTATGTGCCTTTTAATCCCCACAGGTTGCTAGTGAGGTGCGCATACCTGTGAAGAACACATATGTCTATGGATTTGTCGAACATGGCACGGACCTCGGGAGTTCCAAGGATGTGAAAGGGAACCCTACTGAGTTCTTCCGACGTGTTGGCCACGGATCTTCTTATGGTCTTGGTGTGAAGCTTGGTTTGGTAAGAGGGGAGTACATTGTAGATCACAACACTGGGGTTGGAACCGTTTTCTTCAGATTCGGCGAGAGATTCTGAGTGCATTTCAGTTTGGCCACTGATAAAGAGGCATCTATCATCAAGATGGGATGAGTAATGCACAACTGGGGCACTTGAGTCTCGAAGCGGCTATGCATGTGGAGAGCTTTGTTGGATTCAATTGGCGAAAGGGACTTGTGTTCTACCGGAATAATAAAGTTTTGTTGTATTTCTAGGGAAGAGAAAAGTTAGTGTGAGGATGAGTTATTTATTTTGTAGGAAGTGAGTTTTATCTCCAGCTGGTTAAATAGGTGAAAGTTGAGCTCCTAGTGTTATAAGGAATGTTTTTGGCAAGGCTTCTGTCACGGTGAATTTGTTTCCCCGTTAACACTTTTTTCAGTTGGTTAGCTAATTGTCAATGCATTTTTTGCGTCATCGATGTCTTATACAATGTACTGTAGCTAAATTATGAGTGGTTACCCCCTTGTTGATCTGAACTAGGGACAGACGGAAATAGTCTCTTTCACCTCTGAACAGAGTAATTTCTGCGACCAGACCTATCGCCTGATGGCTTCATCCAACAGTCGACGGAATCGTCGCGATGCCAAGTCATCAATGCCCTAATAACCAACTCATTGCTCCTACTTGCTTCTCTCAGTATTTACATGCCTCTTTATGCTTGGCTGCTTTGCCATCCAAAGACATTTTGGTGTTGCTGTCAAGCTTAAAAGGATTCCTAGCTTGAATCTACTAGAAATCAGGTTCTCCACGCTCTGCCATCTCTAAGCGCTCAGCACCGCTCCCAATTTCATTATCATAACACCGATAGAATTAGAATATTAAAAAGGTTCAGGTCATTACATCATACACTAGGGCATACGGCATCGGGGCTAACTGCCAGAGCAAAACCACTACAAATTGGTGTACAACTTGCTCACTAGTTCTGATCGGTGGATGTAGTGCAATTTGAACTGATCATCCAGTTTTGTGGGTCCAAACGGACCCGTGCTTACAACCCTACCGTCAAAACAAGCACCGCATCTACTTCTTTATTGTGCCTTAGTTTAGGGGTTCTGGCAAGCCGTCCCTTCAATCAATAATGATGTCGCCGAGTGTGACTGTGTGAGTGAATTCGAGAGCTTTGGGATGATTCTCTATTTTGCGAAGTTCGGACTTTGGTGCTTATTTGCGCCTTTTGGAACATTTTGAAGAGAAGAAATGCTAAGGTGTTCTACAACAAAAAAGATTAACCACTTTCCAAGGTTTTTCGTCATTGTGCGGAGGGTCTTGGCCTTTGAACTTGTACACACAACACCAATAAATCTCTTCTGCACTATTGGGCCGTGAACTGTGATGGGTTTTCACCTAGCTTCCAGGATTGTGTAGGGGTTCGTAGCATGGAAAACAAAAAATTTCTATCGCATACAAACAAACAAGCCAAGATCTATCTACTAGATTGTAGCAACGAGTCGATGGAATAACTTACCCTCGAAGATTCCAAAGTGTTTAACGAGAGCAGATTCTCGTGGGTGATGTAGTCGTACTCTTTCCGATCTCAAGATCGTGTAGACGATCCTTCCGGCTGCGTTCCAGCCGCTTCATTGCCGGTCACACGTTCGATTTTGACGAAGACCTTCCTCTCCCTTGTTCCAGCAGGCAGCGGAGGTTGTAGCACTCTCCTCGCGATTCCGGCAGCACAACGGCGTGGTACCGGAAGTAGAGGGGAGATCCCGCAGGGCTTCGCCATAAGCCGGAGCGAGTATGGTGGAGTATGAGAGAGGGCTATTAGTGGTCTTGAGATTAGACACACCAATTAGAAGGCTCTAAACCGCAGGCTAAAACAATTAGAAGCTCTAAACCAAAACGGCTCTATACCGGAGATTAGAGGATAGGAACTTGTGTGTAGAGGAGGAGGCCCTGCCCCTCCTTTTATAGGTGGAGGGGCTGGCGCTTGAGGAGGAGTCCTCCAACTCGCCAAGGCTGGCCGCCCGGCTTGGAGGAGAGGACTCCTCCTCCAAGTTGGTTTCAACCTCCTCTCGCTTGTTTCCCACAGTTTCTGTTTCCCACAGTTTCGCTTTCCACAGTTTCTGTTTAGCTGCTTGACTTTCAAACCGGCTTGACTTTTTCAGTTTTGGAACATCAAGAACACTTAGTACATGATGCAATCATTCAATGACACATTCATGTACCTCCCCCGGAGTGCGGACAATCCGAACCTTCTAGAACATTCCCGATGAAAACACGGAATCATTCCCGAACTCAAAGCGGGACTTTCCTTATATGAATCTTATTCTCCGGACCATTCCGGATCACCTCGTAATATCCGGATCCCATCCGAGACTCGAACAACATTCGGTCTCTTTCTCATAATACCATAACTACTCAAAAACAACGTCGAATCCTTAAGTGTGTCTCCCTACGGTTCGTGAATTATGCGGACATGATCGAGACACTTCTCAACAATAACCAATAGAGGAATCTGGAAATTCATATGGCTCCACATATTTCTACGATTACTTTGCGATCGAATGAACCACTTACATACGATACCAATTTCCCTTTGTCTCACGATAGTTTACTTATCCGAGGTTATGATCGTCGGTATCTCTGCATACCTAGTTCAACCTCGTTACCGATAAGTATTCTTTTCTCGTTCCCGTGATATGTGATCCCTTGTGACCCAGTCACATGCTTGCAAGCTAATTGGATGACATTCCACCGAGAGGGCCCAGAGTATATCTATCCGTCATATGGATGGACAAATCCCACTCTTGATCCATGTGTTTCAACCAATACTTTCTGAACACTCAATGCCACCTTTATAGCCACCCAGTTACGGTGTGGTGTTTGATGTCATCAAAGCATCCATCCGGTAAAGGTGATATGCATGATCTCACGGTCGAAGGAATTAGGTTACTATGTATCAGAAAGCATATATCAATTGAACTATTGAAATGACTTGATCTTTATGCTATGCTTATCTATAGGAGTATGTCCACCATATCATTATCCTAATGATATGATCCTGTTGTTAATAACATCTCTATATTCATGATCAGGAAACCATGATCATATATTAACCAACAAGCTAGTTTAACAAGAGGCTTTACTAGGGACTCTTATTTTAGTTTACAAATCACACAAGTATTAATGTTTCCGTTTAATACAATTATAGCATGGTATGTAAACATTTATCATAAGTGTGAAGATATGATAATAACCACTTTATTATTGCCTCTTGGGCATATCTCCAACAGTCTCCCACTTGCACTAGAGTCAATAATCTAGTTTCAAACCTTTATGTATTCAACACCTATGGCTTTTACGGTGTTGTATGTACACGATTGCTAGTGGTCAATTGATCTCGGATCGACACTTCCGGTCCGTGTAATTGCATGTCTTTGCGTCTCGCATCACTCATTCTCTAATGAGATGGCTTTGTATAAATTTGGTCTTTCGGTGTGACCTTTAGTTCTTTGGGGTTAAAACATGTTGATAATATTGTCGCACAATATATCTTCATAGTATTATCCCTCTGTGAACTACACCTAGTTTGATAACAAACTACTTGACATAAATGCCCTCTTTTGCTGCTATAATAGCAGTCATATACTTAGCCTTTTGTTGTAGTATCTGTCACAATGTCTTAACTTTGGAACTCATCCAAATCCATTATGGAACTCACTTTCCATTATATTGTGCCACCCTTAGTTTAGATTGAGATAAACTTAACTTGTACTTTGCGACAAAGCTAGTATCAATGTAGTACTTTTACAATGAACTAACCATCTATTTGTCACTCCTACAAATAATATACTCTTAGTTCTTCCAAAAGATCATAAGAATATCCTTACTATTGTCCAATGATCATCTTACGAATCATTCTGGTATATGCTCACAACATTTAGAGCATAGGACATATCTGGCTTTGTACATATCACAGTATGATTGATATAAATACTCTTTGTGATTCCATACATCAAGTATCAATCTATACTTGATTATTTGTTTTACTTTACCAAATGTCAATACACTTGAATATATCATCAACATTGAACTCTTTCAATCCTTTCTGTGCGACAAGAACCTTTTCTTGTAGTTTCTATATTGAACTCATTCAATATCTTGTCTATGTACTTCTGGCACAACCATATTAGCGTCTATTGATGCCAAATATTTGGGTTTTGCCTAAGTCTTTCATCGGGATGAAATTCTTAATATGTGTTAATAAAAGATACATTATTTCCAATCAACAATATGTCTTCCACATAATGTATTAGAAACATGTCTTAGCGCTCCCACTTAATTTCTTGCAAATGCAAGCATCTTCATTGTCTCTAATGAACTTTTAAACTCATTTAACAGTTTCATCATAGTGAAGATTCCAACTCCGATATGCTCACTTTAACCATTGAAGTTTGCATATGCTTTTAGCATCCTTTGAATTAACAAAACCCTATGGACCGTGTTATGCACATGTCCTAGGTAACGATTCTATTAGAAGAACTTGTTTTGTTTATTCAACTACCATATAACAAATTATATGTAGTGGTTGCTACATTAATCCGTCTAGACTAAATATCACTATGAAAGATCAAATCTTGTCATAGTCAACCTTTGAACATTTTGTGAACTCTTTCCCAACATGTCGACTATTTCATAGATGTAAAACATCCATGTCTATTTCTTTTATAGATCCAAACACAACTGTAAGGTCTTACACCTTTCTCGAGGGTCCTTCAAGTTCAAAACTTGATTTCTCGTGTATGGAACTATCACGGATTTTATGGCCTAAAGCCATTTTACGGAGTCAGGGCCCATCATCGCTTCTTTGCATGTAGTCGGTTCATTATTCTCAAATAATGATTCAACCCTCAAATCTTGGTATTTGATTGTTCACCCGATCTACTTGTTTCAATAGTAACTTAGATCTCCGTGACCACAACCCTTGAAGCACGTGAGCCATGAGCATTGTTGCTGCCTCCGAAACACTTTTCGGCGCTGCGCAACTCTGCACATATAGCTAAGGTTCTTTTAACCTTATCAAAGTTCTATTGTCCTCCCACTTAACTTTTCACGAAAAATTCCTTCTCAAAGAAACTTGACGTTCTAAGCAACAAACACTTTTGTCTCCGGTGTTTATGGAGGAATACTTAGAGTTTATACAAAGACAGTTCATCCGACTTTGGTTGCACACATCTTTCTTATGCATAGCATACCAATGTTTAAGAAAGGACAACTTGGGTTTATCCCAAACCATAACCTTATATGGTGTCATTTCAACGGATTATGATGAAGCTATTTTCAATTGGAAAAGCGGTAATCTCTAAAGCTTTTAATCTTTAAAATATAATGGCGGTTTATGAATTACACCTTCGATCTTACCATGTCAAACAAGGTTTAATTACATATCTCGAACGCTCCATACTCTTATGGTGTTTCGGAAAATGCAAATCCACGAACGATTCCTTTAAATCTTAGGTATTATGCTAAACTTGTAACTCAAATATCTTCCTTTATGATCTTATCATAAACTATTTATATTCTTGTTACAATGATTTTGCACTTCATCTTGAAAGTCCTTGAACTTTTCAAATGTTTCACACTTCATCCTTATTAAGTAAATATTCATATATTCACTCAAATTTTCGGAGAAAGCACATGAAGTTGAAATCCATCGCTCTTGACTATACATAATGGACTTCATACAACAATATGTACAAGTTCCAATAAGCTAGTCTATCGTTCCTTTTGGCCTATGAACGAAGTTTTAATTATCTCTAGGAAAGTTTCATGGCGTCATTTGATCAAAATCAAATAGACTCCAAAATTCCATCCATATGGATTTTCTTCATGTTTTCTTTCCAATATAATTTAACAATGATGTCACTTCCTAAGTGATCTTTCAATCAATTTGTCTTTCGACATTTTTAGCACTAGTTTTATGGATGTGATTTCTCCAACGAGATTTGTGAATCATCCATCATTTATGGATTACGACAATTATTTGAACAACCCTTTTGTTCTTATAATACCTGATAAAACAAATCTTGAAGGCAAACTTTGATGTTTAATGAGCAACACAATAACCCTTTATTTGTTCTCGATGAACATCATCACATATTCTTTTGCTAATTACTTTAGGCCACTGTAGTTCATGAATTCTGTTGTTTCGTATGACGATTCATACCAACAAATTCAGTATCAAATACTTAAGAACCACATTGTTTAATAAGCAAAGAATATAGCCATAACATGTATATCATCTATATACTTAAACTGAACAATTCTAGTCCTTTCTCTTCTGCCATATATTTATGAGATTCTCTTTCAGTATTTCCTTTTTCTGTTTGAAAGAATCTATCAACATCAATAGTGGAGTCATACATATGACACATAGTCCAAAGCGTGTATAGTTAAATACCAATGTCTTTGGACTTGCACTTTGAAGTAGATCACCATTATCAAGTGTTTGGTGTTCTTTCAAATTCCTTTCTTTAGTAATCTCTTGGTGTAGTAAACATTTTACCTACATCAAATATTCACCCTTTTCATGGAATCGTCCATGATCACGCTCAATTTAGCTTATAACGCTGAAACGTGAGTATAATGGTGCTATTCCAAAATTTTTGTAGGTTTAGGACAACTAGTGTCTCCAACCTTTTGCAAATTCTCATCAAATATGAGAACATGACTTTAGCCATATTATACTCTATCATGTTGCAACCAAAACTTCGTTTCAGATATCACAATATCTTCCACAAATCATGGTTTATGAAACAACTCTTTCGGATCCTTAGATAACCTTGATATTAGGAGAATCCTTTGAATATCAAGAATCATGCGAACAAACATGATACTTATATACTAACACTTGGAATTGTTACTCTTGATTTAATACTAATTATTAAACTTCATGGAGTAACTTGGAACTTCTTGAAAGTTTGCAATAGGATTTTAAACTTTAGATTAACACTTCAAAACAATATGATACCAGTTAAGTAAGTAACTAACCGAATTCTATAGTTCTATTATCTCAATTATAACTAAGCGCAAGGTGGTAAAGCGGATGCCAATGACTACAACAACTATGCAAATTCACTTTGATTTAGTTTATGATAAATTGAGTTCTAATTAATAATTAAATTAATCTAGGTGAACTCCACTCAAAACAATATCCCTCACATTGTTTTAGTGATCACACGAACCAAATCCACCACATCAAAACCGATCATCACGAGAGTTGATATAGCTTCAATGGCGACAATCAACATATTCATCATATCTACTATATGACTCATGCTCTACCTTTCGGTAATCCGTGTTCACGAGGCCATGTCTGACATGCTAGGTTCGTCAAGATCAAACCTTAGTTTCGCATGAGCAAATGGCTTGCTCACGTTGTATACACTTGTAGAATCTAACACCCGATCATCACGTGGTGCTTGAAACAACAAGCTTTAGCAAGTGCTAACTAAGGGTGAACACTTTATGACTTGAAATTCATGTGCATGAGGGATCATCTTATAATGCTACCGTCGTCTACTAAGCAATACAAGATGCATAAAGTATTAACATCACATGCAATTCATAATCAGTGATATGATATGGCCTTTCTTCTTTGTGCTTCCGATCTCCATCTTCAAGCACGAACATGATCTCCATCATCACCAAGATTGCATCAAGGTCAATGACGCTGCTCCATGGTTGTCGCCCACCAGCTTCAACTATTACAACTACTTTGAATAGACACGGGTCTTAACATAATTTAAAGACAACCATATGGCTCCCGCTTGGGTTGGACTTACAATAAGGAACATTGCATACATCATATATAATCACAATCATGGCCATATCACATCACGGACACCCACGCAAAACAAAGTTAGACGCCTCTACTTTCTTTGCATATTTTACGTGGTTTGGGGCTTTCAATAAGTGTCGTTCTAACTTACGAACAAGAACCACAACATTGATACTAGTATTGTCAATCACCGTTGTAAATTGGATCTTAACTATGCTAGGAGAAAGCAGGCACCCATAAAGCCACTTATGCAATACAAGTTGCATGTCAAGCGTGGAGCAAGTCTCATGAACGATGTCATGTAAGGTTAGCCGGGCCGCTTCATCCCAACATACCACAAGATGCAAAGTACACAAAAGCAATCGACAATAAAGCATCAACGCCCACAATGACCATTGTGTTCTACTCTGCAATGATCTACATATAGACACGGCTCTGATACCACTGTAGGGGTTCGTAGCATGGAAAACAAAAAATTTCTATCGCATACAAACAAACAAGCCAAGATCTATCTACTAGATTGTAGAAACGAGTCGATGGAATAACTTACCCTCGAAGATTCCAAAGTGTTTAACGAGAGCGGATTCTCGTGGGTGATGTAGTCGTACTCTTTCCGATCTCAAGATCGTGTAGACGATCCTTCCGGCGCTGCGTTCCGGCAGCGCTTCTGCAGTCGGTCACACGTTCGGTACTCGACGAAGACCTTCCTCTCCCTTGTTCCAGCAGACAGCGGAGGTTGTAGCACTCTCCTCGCGATTCCTAGACTGTGGCGTGGTACCGAAGTAGAGGAGATCCATGAGGCTTCGCCATAAGCCGGAGCGAGTATGGTGGAGTATGAGAGAGGGCTATTAGTGGTCTTGAGATTAGACACACCAATTAGAAGGCTCTAAACCGCAGGCTAAACCAATTAGAAGCTCTAAACCAAAACGGCTCTAAACCGGAGATTAGAGGATAGGAACTTGTGTGTGGGGAGGAGGCCCTGCCCTTTTATAGGTGGAGGCTGGCCAGGAAGGGAGGAGTCCCTCCCCAACTTGGCCAAGGCTGGCCGCCGGCTTGGAGGAGAGGGACTCCTCCTCCAAGTTGGTTTCAACCTCCTCTCGCTTGTTTTCCACAGTTTCCTGTTTCCCACAGTTTCCTCTTTTTCACAGTTTCCTGTTTTAGCCGTTTGACTTTCAAACTGGCAGTTTGACTTTTTCAGTTTTGGAACATCAAGAACACTTAGTACATGATGCAATCATTCAATGACACATTCATGTACCCTCCCCCCCGGTGTGCCGGACAATCCGGAACCTTCTAGAACATTCCCGATGAAAACACCGGAATCATTCCCGAACTCCGAAACGAGACTTTCCTTATATGAATCTTATTCTCCGGACCATTCCGGATCACCTCGTAATATCCCGGATCCCATCCGAGACTCCGAACAACATTCGGTCTCTTTCTCATAATACCATAACTACTCAAAAACAACGTCGAATCCTTAAGTGTGTCTCCCTACGGTTCGTGAATTATGCGGACATGATCGAGACACTTCTCCGAACAATAACCAATAGAGGAATCTGGAAATTCATATGGCTCCCACATATTTCTACGATTACTTTGCGATCGAATGAACCACTTACATACGATACCAATTTCCCTTTGTCTCACGATAGTTTACTTATCCGAGGTTATGATCGTCGGTATCTCTGCATACCTAGTTCAACCTCGTTACCGATAAGTATTCTTTTCTCGTTCCCGTGATATGTGATCCCTTGTGACCCAGTCACATGCTTGCGAGCTAATTGGATGCCATTCCACCGAGAGGGCCCAGAGTATATCTATCCGTCATATGGATGGACAAATCCCACTCTTGATCCATGTGTTTCAACCAATACTTTCTGAACACTCAATGCCACCTTTATAGCCACCCAGTTACGGTGTGGTGTTTGATGTCATCAAAGCATCCATCCGGTAAAGGTGATATGCATGATCTCATGGTCGAAGGAATTAGGTTACTATGTATCAGAAAGCATATAGCAATTGAACTATTGAAATGACTTGATCTTTCGTAACACCCTCAGAATCGAACCTATGCAAGTTTTAGCGAAACCCGCCAAACCCGCATAGAAACGATTCAAAGGTGCCCACCAGGCACTTTCGTGCGGGTGGAAAACGAAGTAATAACATTACACAACAGTCCTCGATGGGACCCACAAAACAGATATATATATATATATAACAACGACTCCATGAGTCAAGAATACAGATATAATATACAAAGATCCAAATCACCTTGAAAACGATAGAGCGTCCGACTACAAACAAGATGCAAATGGGGCTAAGAGCCCTGAAGAATAACCAATGGCGTCCATAACCCTGCCCAGGCCAAGTCGGAAGGGTAACCCTGCTAACGACGTCGATCTCAAAACCTGCTTAAACAAAAGGGGTGCCGACAAAGGGCAAAGGAAAAAGAGGAGCGTCGATCGAGGCCGATGCAGCGAGGCTAGAATTGCGGTCCTCGCCTACATAGGTATGGTCAAGCGGCAGTTGACATGCACTAAACAACCTATAGAGACTCGGTACAATGGCGGCTATCGGAGGGGTAAGAAAGACCTATTCGAACCAACCTGATTCTACCACCAAACAAACCCATCTGGCGTTTCCCCTCGAGACCAATCGAGGAAGTCAACCGAGGAACTCACACCGTTGGCATTTTTATTTATTCAGTTATCGTTGCAGCAATTACTAGTCAAGTATAGATAGTCATCCTGATAAAATAAGCAGTGGGCACTTTTAGTTAACCATTCCGTGATAGTTGCAACACTTACTAGTCAGATACCATAGCATGAGATAACCCAAAACCCAGCAGTTGTTGGTACTTTTATTTAGCCATTCCGTTGTAGTTGCAGTACTTACTAGTCATATACAATTGTCGCAAGCGACAAACCAAACAAGCTGAAGGGAATATGCCCGAGAGGCAATAATAAAGTGGTTATTATCGTATTCCTTATTTATGATAAATGTTTATTTTGCATGCTATAATTGTATTAATACGGAAACGTTAATACATGTGTGTTTAATAAACAAAAGGTAGTTCCTAGTTATGGCTCTCTCATAAACTAGCTCGTTGATTAACAAGATGATCAAGGTTTCCTGATCATGGACATTGGATGTTGTTAATAACGGGGTCACAACATTAGTGTAATGGTGTGATGAACATTCATCCGAAGTATAGCATTACGATCAAAGTCATTGAGTTTATATTGCTATAACAACTTACGAAGTGATCCTAATCCTTAGACCATGAGATCATGTCAATCACTAACACCGGAAGAGTTTCTTGATAACATCAAACGTCACACCGTAACAGGTGATTATAAAGATGGATTCGAACTACTAAAGTGTTATGTTGAGGCCCATGGATCGAGAGTGGAATTTGTTCATCCGATGACGGATAGATATACTGGGCCCTCGGTGATATCACATTGATTAGCTTGCAAGCAAGTGATTTGATCACTAGAATGTTATATCACGGAACGAGAAAAGAGTGCATGTCGATACGAGATCAAACTAGGTATGGAGATACCGATGATCGAATCTCGGACATGTAATATATCGCGAAACAAAGGATTAAGATACTAGCGTAAAGGTTCCGACGATCACAAGAAAGTCATCGTTGAATGTGTGGGAGTCGGTATGGGTCTCCGGATCCCGCTTCGATTATTGATCGAGAGGGTCTCGATCATGTCCACATTATTCGCGAACCGTAGGGTGACACACTTAAGACACCGACATCCAATTGGAGCAAAAGTTTCATGCCGAAAAGAAAAGGAAAGCGCGAATTTATTTCACTAGACACCTAAGCTGTTTGGTTGAAATTGCTTGGAACTGGTTACGCATGTGAAATAGAATACTAGCAAGGGTTTTATGTGAATGTTTGTTAATTAAAGTAATTAACAAAATTCTGAATAAATAAATAAAAGAGTTTTATTTAAATGAGAGCTTGCATTAAATTTGGTGGAAATTTAATGCATGAGTGGATTTATGAGTGGAGGCTTTTAATGGGAGTGGAGGCTTTTCATTTTGAGTGGGAGCTCCACCCACATGAATGTGGAAGAGGTGGGGGCAGCCCCATGGCTGGGCGCCATGGCCCTTGGGTGCCCCCTCCCCTATAAAAACCCTCTCCTCCTCTCACACCACACCTCCTCGTGAAGGATCTCTCTCCCTCTAGAATTTATCCCCATGGTCTCGGACTAGCGAGATACATGTTCCCGGTGGCTTTTCGGCAAGAAAGAGTTGTGCTGCATCGCTGGAGCGAGGAGGCGGAGGTTGCTCGTGCCTCGAGCGTGTGTGCGAGCACGGATGCTCTTGTTTTTGGCTTAGGACTTCCTATCGATCTTGAGATCGGCAAGAGATCGTCTACATCAACCACGAGTTTGGACTCGTTAAGCTTTGTCGGTCTTCAAGGGTATGTTCTCTACGGATATACATCCGTTGTTTGTATCTAGTAGATAGATCTTGGTACATAGTTGTTCCCATCGTAGGAAAATTTTTGTTTTCTATCTTGCGAACCCTTCAGATTATCGAGCCGGATCTATGCGTAGATACTTTGCAGGTAGTACACATATGAGTATGTGGGATGATGATCATTTTATTACTTCTTAGTTGTACTTTGAATATTGGTGGCATAGTGGGATGAAGCGGCGGGACAAACTTTACATGTCCTCGCATGAGACTGTTCCACGCTTGACATGCAACTAGTTTTGCATAAGTGGCTAGCGGGTGTCTCTCTCCTACTATAGTCAATATCTAATTTGCAACGAGTTGTCAACAATTTGGTTATCCTCGTTGTGGTTCATGTTCGTAGGTAAGAACGGTTCTATCTTGAAAGCCCTAAGCCACGTAAAATTTGCAATGGATAAATTAGGCGTCTAGTTTAGATTGTTCTTTGGGCTAGTGTTATGATATGGTGATGTTGTAAGTAGAAGTATAAGATGATACTCTTACAACACATAACGTGTAATCTCCATAGACCTTGGACTTACACATAAAGGTATGATAGTGATCATACCACGATGCACATGATAGAGATCATGCGAAAACCATATCATTCCACTAATAAACATGTGATGTTTGATAGCATCTTATATTGCTTGTTTGGCGTTTATTAGCATAATAAGATGATCCTCATTTAGATATCAAGATAAAATGTGTTCTTCCTTAAGTATGCACCGACAATGTTTCGTCGCTTCAAGACATCACGTGATGATCGGGTGTACTTGAATCCACGAGCATATCTCGGGTGTAAAACGATTACACGCCGAATACTAAGGTTCTTACTTGGCGAGCCTAGCATGTATGAGACATGGCCTCGAACACGGACGAAAGGTTAAGCATGAGTCATATGTTTTGATATGATGACCATATGGATGCTCGCCTTTGAAGCTACGCCGACTCACGTGATGATCGGACTTGGTGTAGTGGATTTGGTTCATGTAATCACCAAAAGACACGAGGGATGTCGTTTTGAGTGGGAGTTCATTTCTAATTTGGATTAGTAGAACTCAATTTATCATAAATTAAATCAAAGTGAATTTGCATAATTTGTTGTAGTCATTGGCATTCGTTCACCACCTTATGCATAGTTGTAATTGAGATAATAGAACTATAGAATTGGATATATACTTTTCTGTTGGTATCGTATTGTGTTGAGTGTCAATCTAAAGTTTAAAGTCCTATTGCAAACTTTCAGCAAAATTCTATTTACTCCGTGAAATTTAATAATTGGTATTAAATCGAGAGTAACAATTCGATGTTAGTATCTTAAGTATCATGTTTGCCTCCATGATTCTTGATTTAAACATCAAGTTTATCTAGGAGTGAAAGAATTGTTTGAAACCATCATGTGTGGCGATATAACGATATAAAACAATGTTTGTTGCAATATGATAGAGTATAATATATGTTCTCATATTGGATGAGAATTTACAAAGGTTGGAGATGCTAGACATCCTAATCATCCAAAAGGGTTTTGGAAAGTAATGTTATACTCACGATTCGCCTTTATAAGCTAAAGTAGCTTGATCATGAAAGTCGTCATGATAAGGGTGAATAGAATATGTATGTAAAATGTTTACTACACTAAAAAGATTACTAAAGAATGAATTTTGAAAGAATACCGATCATTTTGATGATGGTGATCTACTTCAAAGTGCAAGTCCAAAGATATTATTATTTGAATATACACGCTTTGGACTATGTGTCATGTATATGGCGCCACTTTTGATGTTGATAGATTCTTTTAAAAGGAAAAGGAAATGCTGAAAGAGAATCTATAAAATATATTTGGCAGAAAAGAAAAGATTGGAAATATCCAATTTAGGTATATATATGATATACATGTTATGGTTGTATTCTTTGCTTGTTAAACAATGTGGTTCTTGGGTATTGGATACCGAATTGGTTGGTATGAAATTTCATACGGAACGACGCAATTCATGAACCACAATGACCTAAGTAACTAGCAAGAGAATATGTGATGATGTTCATCGAAAACAAACAAACCGTTGTTTGTATTTCGTTGACATCAAAGCTTGACTTCAAGATTTGTTTTAATAATTGTTATTTGAATCGGTATTATAAGAACAAAGGTTGTTCAAATAATTACCGTATTCCATATAAGATGGATGATTTACAAATCTAGTTGAAGAAATCACATCCATAAATCCTAATGCTAAAATGTTGCAAGACAAATGATTGAAAGATCACTTATGAAGTGACATCATTGTTTAAATTATATTGGAAAGAAAACATGAAGAATCTCCATATTCATGGATTTTTGGAGTCTTTGATTTGATCAAGTGGCTTGTGAGAGTTTCCTCGGGATAATTAAAACTTCGTTCAAAGGCCAAGAAGAACGAGCGACTAAAATATTGGAATTTATACATATCGATGTATGTAGTCCATTATGTGCGATAAATGGCGATGGGTTTCAACTTCATATGCTTTCTCCGGAAATTTGAGTGAATGTTCACTTAATGAGAAAGAAGTATGAAATATTTGAAAATGTTTCAAAGACTTTCAAGATGAAGTGAAAAATCATTGTAACAAGAAAAATAAATGAATTATGATTTGATCAAAATGGATTTATTTGAGTTACAAGTGTAACAAGAAAATAAATGAATTATGATTTTATCATAAAGGGATTTATTTGAGTTGCAAGTTTAGCAAAACACCTAGATTTACATCTCCCAAAACACCATAGGAGTATGGAGTGTTTGAGATTTGTAATGAAACCTTGTTTGACATGGTTGGATCAAAGGTGTTATTTATAAAACTGCCATTATGTTTTAAAAGATTAAAGCTTTAGAGACTACCGCTTTTACACTGAAAGAGCTCCATCTTGATCCGTTGAAATGACACCATATGAGTTATGGTTTGGGGTAAAACCCAAGTTGTCCTTTCTTAAATTTTGGTATGCTAAACATAAGTAAGATGTTTACAACCAAAGTCGGATGAGCATGTCTTTGTAGGTTATTTCGAATAACAATTGGTTATTCCTCCTTAACACCGAGGACAAAAGGGTTTGTCGCTTTAAATGTGAAGTTTCTTGAAGAAGGAATTTTTCATAAAAGTTAAGTGGGAGGACAATAGAACTTTGATAAGGTTAACGAACCTTAGCTAAATGTCTTTGAGTTACTTGTGCAGCAAATCGCTCGAGGCTGCCATAATGCTCATAGCTTATGTGCCTCAAAGGTTGTGGTCACGGAGGTCTAAAGTTCCTATTGAACCAAGAAGGTCGGTTAAACAATCAAATGCTAAGATTTGAGAGTAAATCATTATTGTTTGACAATGATGAACCGAAAACATACAAAGAAGCGATGATGGGCCCTGACTCCGTCAAATGGCTTGAAGCCATAAAATCCGTGATAGTTCCATATACGAGAAATCAAGTTTTGAACTTGGAAGACCCTCCGGAAAGGTGTAAAAACCTATCGGTCGTATTTGGATCTATAAAAAGCAGAACATGGATGTCTCACATCTATGAAATATTCGACATGTTGTAAAGTATTTTATGACAATGTTCAAAGAGTTGACTATGACAAGATTTGATCTTTCATAGCGATATTTAGTCTGAACGGATTAAAGTAGCAACCACTACATATAATTTGGTATATGGTAGATGAATAAACAAAACAAAGTTCTTCTAATAGAATGGTTACCTAGGACGTGTACATGACACGGTCCAAAGGGTTTTGTTAAATTCAAAGGATGCTAAAAGGGCATGCAAACTTCAATGGTTGAAGTAAGCATCGCGGAGTTGGAATCTTCATCGTGATGAAAAAGAGTTTCCATCAGGAGACGATGAAGATGCTTGCATTTGCAAGAAATTAAGTGGGAGCGCTGAGACATGTTTCTAATACATTATGTGAAGGACATCTTGTTGATTAGAAATGATGTATCTTTTATTGACAAAGGTTAAGAATTTCATTTCGATGAAAGACTTAGGCAAAACCCGAATATTTAGCGTGAATGTCTATAGTGGATGATCGTAACGCCAATATGGTTGTGCCAAACGTACATATATGAGATATTGAAGGAGTTCAATATAGAATCAACAAGAAACGGTTCTTGTTGCATGGAAAGGAATTGAATCAAGATTCAAGTGTATCGACACTTGATAAGTGAAACAAGATTCAAGTGCTTTGACACTTGATGAGTGCAATCACGAGAATGTTTTGATCAATCATACCATGATATGTACACATCCGGATATGTCCTATGCTCTAAGTGTTATGAGCATATACCGAATGAATCATAAAATGATCATTGGCGATAGTGAGGATATTCTTATGATCTTTTGGAAGAACTAAGAATATATTTGTGTAGAGGTGACAAACAATTACAAATAGTTCATTGTAAAGCATTACATTAATACTAGTTTTGTCACAAGATACAAATTAAGTTTATCTCAATTTAAACTATGGGTGGCACAATGTAATGGAAAGGAGATTCCATGATGGATTTGGAAGAGTTCCAAAGTTAAGACATTGTGACGAATACTACAACAAAAGGCTAAGTATATGACCGCTATAGTAGCGACAAGGAGAATTTGTGTCAAGTAGTTTGTTATCAAACTAAGGTGTGGTTATAGCGGCTAACACTAAAGATATATTGTATGACAATAGTATCGACGTGTTTTAACCCCAAGGAACTAAAGGTCTCACCAAAAGACCAAATTTATACAATGCCATCTCATTGGAGAATGAGTGATGCGTGAAGACGCAAAGACATGCAAATACACCGGACTGAAAGCGTCGATCCGTAGATTATGTTAACCACTTGCAATTGCGTATATGGAACACCGTAAAGCCATAGGTGTTCAATACGCAAAGTTCTCAAACTAGATTATTGTCTCTAGTGCAAGTGGGAGATGAAGGAATATGCAGAGGCAATAATAAAGTGGTTATTATCGTATTCCTTATTTATGATAAATGTTTATTTTGCATGCTATAATTGTATTAATACTGAAGCGTTAATACATGTGTGTTTAATAAACAAAAGGTAGTTCCTAGTTATGCCTCTCTCATAAACTAGCTCGTTGATTAACAAGATGATCAAGGTTTCACGATCATGGACATTGGATGTTGTTAATAACGGGTCACAACATTAGTGTAATGGTGTGATGAACATTCATCCGAAGTATAGCATTACGATCAAAGTCATTGAGTTTATATTGCTATAACAACTTACGAAGTGATCCTAATCCTTAGACCATGAGATCATGTCAATCACTAACAGGAAGAGTTTCTTGATAACATCAAACGTCACACCGTAACAGGGTGATTATAAAGATGGATTCAGAACTACTAAAGTGTTATGTTGAGGCCCATGGATCGAGAGTGGAATTTGTTCATCCCGATGACGGATAGATATACTCTGGGCCCTCTCGGTGATATCACATTGATTAGCTTGCAAGCAAGTGATTTGATCACTAGAATGTTATATCACGGGAACGAGAAAAGAGTGCATGTCGGTAAAGAGATCAAACTAGGTATGGAGATACCGATGATCGAATCTCGGACATGTAATATATCGCGAAACAAAAGGATTAAGATACTAGCGTAAAAGGTTCCGACGATCACAAGAAAGTCATCGTTGAATGTGTGGGAGTCAGTATGGGTCTCGGATCCGCTTCGATTATTGATCCGAGAGGGTCTCGATCATGTCCACATTATTCATGCGAACCGTAGGGTGACACACTTAAGAGACACCGACATCCAATTGGAGCAAAAGTTTCATGCCGAAAAGAAAAGGAAAGCGCAGAATTTATTTCACTAGACACAAAACTGTTTGGTTGAAATTGCTGAACCGGTTACGCATGTGAAATAGAATACTAGCAAGGGTTTTATGTGAATGTTTGTTAATTAAAGTAATTAACAAAATTCTGAATAAATAAATAAAAGAGTTTTATTTAAATGAGAGCTTGCATTAAATTTGGTGGAAATTTAATGCATGTGAGTGGATTTATGAGTGGAGGCTTTTTAATGGGAGTGGAGGCTTTTCATTTTGAGTGGGAGCTCCACCCACATGAATGTGGAAGAGGTGGGGCAGCCCCATGGCTGGGCGCCATGGCCCTTGGGTGCCCCCTCTCCCATAAAAGGCCCCTCTCCTCCTCTCACACCACACCTCCTCGTGAAGGATCTCTCTCCCTCTAGAATTTATCCCCATGGTCTCGGACTAGCGAGATACATGTTCCCGGTGGCTTTTCGGCAAGAAAGAGTTGTGCTTCACTGCATCGCTGGGCGAGGAGGCGGAGGTTGCTCGGTGCCTCGAGCGTGTGCGAGCACGGATGCTTGCTGCTTTCTTGGCGCTAGGACTTCCTCTCGATCTTGAGATCGGCAAGAGATCGTCTACATCAACCACGAGTTTGGACTCGTTAAGCTTTGTCGGTCTTCAAGGGTATGTTCTCTACGGATATACATCCGCCCGTTGTTTGTATCTAGTAGATAGATCTTGGTACATAGTTGTTCCCATCGTAGGAAAATTTTTGTTTTCTATGCTGCGAACCCTTCACAATTGTGGGCAGTTTTATGTAGCCATTCCATTATAGTGAAGCTGATTACTAGTCATTATAAAGTCAAATTTATAGCACTACTTTAGTTATAGTTATCTATGATCGAGATACTGTGCTCCAAGTCGTCCATAACCGCGGACACGGCTTTCAGAAAGTTTTACCCGGCCGGGGTGCACCAATAGCAACACACGCTTGATCAACCTCGGAAAAACCAAATCAAAACCCAACGAGGCTTTCACGACAAAGCAATCACAGGATTCAGAAATATTTCAGGGGGCCACCCCTTGGAGTCTTACCCGCAACGAAGAAAGCTAGCTCCGAGACGGACTCAAGGTTTGCGACAATGGTCAGCGATTGGGAACCCAAAACTGGGATTGTCGATACCGCGAAAACATTCCGCTTACCTAAACAGTACAGTGTGCTCCTCGCACAATCGTAAATAAAGCAGTAAAGCATGGCATAGGTACAAGATAGTAAATAAAACCTCAAACTAGTTTGTGGCCCCAAAAAATAAGACTGAATCAAACTCTGGCTCAGGGGGGTCCCATAATCCCCCCGGATGTGGATAGCGCGATAAATCAAGGAACATGTATCAAGTACTCGGGGTCCTACGGGACACAAGTGGGCGTTTGGAAACCAAATACTTTCTATCACCCACCGATGCCTCTGCTTATTTCAATTTTAGTTGTTAAACAGGAATTAAAGTGAACGATAAGTAAAGCCATGATCATCTCCAACATCAAACATGCGGCAGGCTCCAACAACTGTGGCACTTGACGACACGCATAGCGACGCAGCAAGCGACTACGACGCGCAAGTCCAACTATCTACCAAACAACAGGTAAAAGGATGTGCCCAAGGCAATATAGGGCTGCAAGGGATATCTCGGGTACGGGAAACTAGAGCATCGCAACACAGATAGCAATAGATCAACAGGAGGGAATAAATGCTATAAAAGTAAGATAGGTAGAAAGGGGGAGATGCTCGCCTGAAAACATTTCCGAAGGTTCAACCGAAGATCGGGGCGACACTCGCATCAACTCAACGGCTTTATCTGCGAAGAAGCAAAACACTAGAAGAAACACCGGATGCACTATTTAATACTACGGCAAAAGATCGGGCATGATGCATGTATGATGTTTGGCATGGCAAAGGTGCGATGCAATTAGGTCATATTAAGCGGAACCGGGGTCCCGACATTATTTATATGGTTCAAGTTGTTTAGAAGCCCCGCAATTTAAATGTTGCATTATCAAGACAAAAGATAGTACCGGTTCGCTACACAAATTTAAATGAGGCCAATATAAGGCTAAAATTTGCCCGCATATGGGCCCCATATTTAATTATATGTGAATCGGCAAAAGGCCCCCAAACCACAGACAAGCATGCATGCATGAACAATTCAATATGCACAAGTTTATATTTCATTTATAAAAATAGGGCTCGAGGAGAAGGGGTCACACATTAGGGTTCGGCAGAACTTGGTGTTCCGGGGTTCGGGGTTCGACAGGGTCTCAGGATTCGACGGAAACGTTCTCGGACTCCGGGATCATTCTCCGATAACGGGGTAGATCTTGGCGTTCCGTGGTCTTCGGGTCATGTCGACGGCCTTGGTGTCCTTGTTGAAGAACTCGGTGTATCCGTATAGGAGAACTCGAGGTCAATGGCGAACTTGTCCGGTACCGGGGTTTTTCGGAGTTCGTGGCGCGGCACCGGGTACGGGATCGGTCTTCGGGTCCGAGGGTCTTGGCGTCCGTGACGAAGATCATGTCGTCCGTGTAGACGATCTTGTCAGAACCTTGCCGAAGGTCATGGCGTCCTTGTCGGAGTTCCCGGGGGTCGGTGTCGAACTCGAGTTTCACAACTTTAGCCTTCGGACCGGGGTCCTCCTTGCGACGATTTGCGTCAACACGAGTAGCTTAGAGATCTCTAGCAGCACATGCAGGTAACCAACACTAGGATAAACTTGGTCTTTGTCTTTAGCTGAGCAGCCACAGCATGCCGACGAACATGGCACCGACGGTGGCGTGAAGACGCTGGAGGGGAACGACGCTGTCTGCAGCAGAGACCGCATGAGCTGCATAGGGGCGCTCGGGTGGTGACCATGGCGCCGAGAGGGGGCCGCTGGGGAGGCAGGAGCATGACGCGGGCACCGGCCGAGGCTGACGGGGAGGCTGACGAGGTTGCCCGGGCGGCGGGGAGAGCACGAGGAGAGGCCGGGGCAGGCGGAGCGGAGGCCAGTGAGAGGGAGCTCGACGAGGGGAGGCGAGGAGGCGATGGAGGAGAGCAGGGTGGAGGTGCGGCGAGGAGGAGGAGCAGCAAGTCGTCGGCAGGCCATGAGAGGCGAGAGGCGCGTGGCGGAGGTGGAAGCAGCAGGCGAGTGGAGGCGTGGAGCAGCAGTGAGCGGCCTTGAGTGGCGGGCGGGCGGAGAGGGAGAAGAGGCGGGCAGACGGCGAGGAGGAGGGCGCTGGCTGCGCCTGGCCGGAGGCGGTGGCCGGAGAGGTGGTTGGTGGCGGTGGGCGAGGCGCTGGAGGAGGAAGGAGGCGCCATGGCGAGCCGAGGCGGGCATGGGACGCCCAGAGGCGGGAGGCGGAGGAGGAGGAGGCAGGGCGGAGGAGACGGAGAGCTCGGCGAGCTTGCGAGAGGAGGCGCTCGGCGGGGGTGTGGCCGGAGGAGGCGGTGAAGAGGCCACGGCGGAGGAGGTGGCAGAGGAAGGTGGAGCAGGAGAGAGGAGGAAGGAGGGAAGGAGAGGAGGAGGGAGAGTGGGGCAGCGGGGCCAGGTGGGGGACTGCAGGGGTCCACGCTGGTGGGCATGATGGACAGCGTGGGGGTGGGACCAGAGGAGAGAGAGGGTGAGGGGTGAGAGGGAGGGTGGGGGGCCAGGTGGGGTCATGGGCGGTGGGGGCCCCAGGGGTAAGGGAGAGGTTTAGGAGAGTGGGTAGAATGGCTAGGGTGAGAAAAGGGGAGAGGGTGGGCTGGTGGATCGGTGAGATGGCAGGTGGGTAGGAAAAGGGTGAGAGGGTGAGGTGGCGAGCTGTGAGTGGTGGGTAGGATAGGATTTGGTGGGAGTAGGATTTAGGGGGGCTGTTTTAGTATGTGTGTTTGTTTGGTTCTGTTTAATTTAAAACAAAGCCACTTTGCAAATAGTTTTTAGGAAAAATAAAATATCCGATACACTCGGGGTTTTGCCTTTAAAATAAAAAGGGGTGTTTGTACAAACAGAACTAGGCTTTTTGAAATTAATGCAGACAAACAATGCAAGATGATGGCGTGCAATGCACAAAAACAACGCGATTTTCTAGTAGTGGTTTTGCGGGATGCCACATCTTTATGCTATGCTTATCTATAGGAATATGTCCACCATATCATTCTTATGATCCTGTTGTTAATAACATCTCTATATTCATGATCAGGAAACCATGATCATATATTAACCAACAAGCTAGTTTAACAAGAGGCTTTACTAGGGACTCTTATTTTAGTTTACAGATCACACAAGTATTAATGTTTTCGTTTAATACAATTATAGCATGGTATGTAAACATTTATCATAAGTGTGAAGATATGATAATAACCACTTTATTATTGCCTCTTGGGCATATCTCCAACAGATTGATCTATAACATACCTATAAAAACACATCTGATTGAACTTTATTTTATTCTTCACACATTTTTGGGTTGTTCAACTTGTCATTAAACTTATGTTCGCTTGGTATTTGAAAAGTGTGGTTTAGACTTGCCTTTTGGGCCCGCAATATATTCCTTAAAAAATACTAAATTTTGTAATGAAGTATCAAATTCCAACATAAGCTTTAGCTTTAGTAAATCGATTAGTTTCAGATAGGTAAGGCATTCATACACTGTATAATTGTCTACTTAAGTACAACTTAGGTAGATAATGCCACATGCCCTAGACCCATTTACTTAGATATGTAAGTTCTACGAAGCTACACATTAACTCACTTATATATACTCGGCGATACATACCTTTATAGGTAACATTATTGAATTGAAACAAAACTAATTACACATTTATATTTGTCCTTTAGTGATGGGGAAATAAGTAAACAAAGGCAAATTACCACATGCAATTATTAAAATTTTCTCTTTAAATTATTTTTAAGCTCATTTCAATAAGTCAATATTCTATGCCTTATTAAAATTAAAATAAATCAATAGTAGATTATACAAACTTACCTTTCTAATGATCAATACATTTATCATATGTTAAGCATCTTATTTTCTTACCAAACATTTTACAACTTAAACACATTTAATGGAAATGTACCTACTTATATAAGGCCAATATCTTTGTTCTCTATGTAAGCCAACAATAACAATTTTATTACAAATCCGAAGTTAAATTTACTTCATATACTACATTAGACTAAGTCCCGCCATTTAGTAAATGCAAAACTGAGTAGCAATTTTATACATTATGTCTTCCATGGAGATATGTAACCAAGCAAAAAAGGATGATTGCTTCCCAATAATTTTCACAAAAAGGAAATCATAAGTGATGATGTCAACTAAAAACACTCTTAGTAGTGATATGCCAACATCATGGGTTGAATTTAATCACTATTCTTAGTCATCGTCATCAATCAACTAGGCCGAGTTACACTATAGATTATCGGGTTATCTGATACATCAACATTAGTATTTTTAAAGCCGGTGGTTTCAATTGTTATCAAAAATCAAGGAGAAACCCTTTTATAACAAACCTCGGATTCTAAAGTTTGGTTGTTAGGAAACATGCCATATAATATTAAGCACATCTGTAATGACATTTCCCGTCGTAAGTGGTTTTGGGTGTTTGCTAAGAACACAAGTGAGTTCTCACCATGCGCTTAAGTGTTTTAGGTGAAATTATATGGAGCACAAGATGTTGTTCGACCCATCAAAAGCGAAAGACCGTGTAGCGAGAGGCCCCATAATTTGTTTGTTGGAACTCAATTTTGATGCTAAATTTTTTCAGTATTTCCGCCCCATCGAAGCTTGGCTAAGTCCCTCAGCCGCACAAGTGGTGCAACACTTAGAGAAGAGGCTAGGGACCCTGGTATTTGGGCCAAAAATCCTTGTCGCACCCCCTAAATTTCTGGGTAGGTCCCCCTCCCCCCCCTCCCGGGCAGATTTTGGGAGAGGCTATAAATATCCCCGTCTCCCCAAGAGCTGGATTCTTCATCCCCCACTCTCCCTCATCCATTAATGCAAGCTTTGAAACCCTAGATCTCCTTCCCTAGTCAACAAACTTGATGCCCTTCTAATAGAATACCTACATCTACAATCTCACCAAAAGAATTTTGTTTTCCCCTTTATTTCATTAGGGAACTTGCTACTCTTTGAGTTCTTGTAACCCGAGACGGTATTGGAAGACTTTGGAGCTCGAGCTTGGTATTGTAAATCTCCATGGTCGCGCTAGGAGCCTCTTATTGTTGCGGAGATTGCACTAACCATGTTACAAAGGTTTCGATAGCCGTCTTCAAGGTCACCACATAGTGGAGTGTGAACCAACCTTTGTGGTTTGTTAACTGGAGAATAGGATGGGACCTTTGTAGCGCCGGTAGCCTTTATGGAACCACACCCCTCCAACGTCGACGTACTTTTCCTCTGAAGGAATGCACTAGGAGAATACATCTCTGTGTCTACGTTGTGATTATCTCGTCCATACTTTTGCTTTGTTGTTTATTGCTTGTATGATTGTACCTTGTCATATAGGATTGTACATCTAGTTGTATATATAGACAATCTACTTTTTTTGTCAAGTCTAAATTGCAAATAAAATAAAATTTGTTAATCGCGTATTCAACGATAATATTGATCCTTTCAAGCTCAACTATGACAAGCATTTCACAGAATGAAGTCTCACCTCAAAGGCAAATGTCTGCTCTGACATGAATAACCTCTCTTGCCCAGCTAAGTCATAGGGAAGTTCTACTGGTTCGAATCCCCAGCAAATGCGCGGAACAGAGACCAGCTCATGGATGAAGCAGCTCACGAGCTCTTCTCGGCAAGGCCGCCACGGCCATGCCCTCCACCTCTTCTTCACCCGCCTCTGCCTCCAACCCAGCATCCGCGGCATGGTAGACCCCTACCCTGCTGCCGTTCCCACTGCCCTCCGCGCCTGCGCGCACCTCGCCAACGCTGCGTCCGGCCGCCTCATCCACGCGCTCGTGCTCACACGGCCCGCCCTTGCATCGGACGCAGTCGTCGCGACCGCCCTCCTCGACATGTATGCGAAGTGCGGTATCATCTCCAGCGCCCGCAAGGTGTTCGAAGAAATGCATGTCAGGGACCTCGTCGTCTGGAACGCGCTGCTCGCGGGCTACGCTCGCCACGGCCTCCCCGAGCACACGCTAGCCCTGGCTGTCAAGATGCGGGGTCTCGGCTTGAACCCCGATATGGTCACATGGAATGCCGCTGTGTCGGGTTTCGCGATGGCCGGCGATGACAGAATGGCCAGCGATTTGGTCGGCGCCATGCAAGAGGATGGGTTCCAGCCGGACGTGGTCACATGGACATCTCTAGTCTCTGGCTCGGTGCTGAACTTTCAGTACGGCAGAGCGCGCACGCTGTTCAAGGAAATGGCGGCCGGCCGTGCCCATGTCATGCCTAGCTCGGCCACAGTTAGTAGCATCCTGCCAGCATTTGCCGGTGTTGGTGACATAAAGCATGGCAAGGAAGTCCACGGCTACGCCGTTGTGACCGGCGTCGAACAGGAGCTCACGGTGAGCAGCGCTCTGGTCGACATGTACGCGAAGTCCGGACTTGTGCACGAAGCACGCCGCTTGTTCGACAAGATGTCAGAGAGGAGCACGGTGACATGGAACTCCATGATCTTCGGCCTGGCGAATTCTGGACATTGTCCGGAAGCCGTCGGCCTCTTTGACCGGATGCTGCGGGAGGGAGTGAAGCCCGACCACTTGACCTTCACCGCCCTTCTGACAGCTTGCAGCTATGGTGGCATGGTCGAGATAGGGAAGGCCTTGTACCGAGCCATGCGAGAGGAGTGCGGCATCGAGCCGAGGCTGGAGCACTACGCTTGCATGGTGCACTTGCTGGGCCGAGCCGGGAAGCTCGACGAGGCGCATGATTTCATCAAGGCGATGCCTGTGGAGCCCGATTGCTTTGTGTGGGGTGCATTGCTTGGTGCGTGCCGGAGCCATGGAAACGTCGAGCTCGCGGAGTTGGCGGCATCCCATGTGCGGACCATCGAGCCGAGTAACGCTGCGAGTTACCTGCTTCTTTCGGGTGCGCTGGCGAGCGCCGGCAAACAGAACGAGGTTTTCAAGATTAAAAGGTCAGTGAAGAGACACCGGCTAAAGAGGCTCGACGGATGCAGCTGGCTGGAGACGTCCTAACTACAGTGATAATCGGCAGTCTGTCAACCGAGACTGATGAGGCGGAAGAACTGGGAGATCATACCGTTGGGAAGTACAGCCGTCTTCAAGCTCGGGTTAGTTCATTTGCCCTGCCATTTCCTTCCACACATTACACATACACATGTCAATAATGTGATTTATGAGCAATCTAGTTCATACACTGCATATAGGTGCAATTGTTTACATACAACACATACAATTAAACAACACATTTACAGTTACATACTCAAGCATACAACACAAACAACATCATATCACTCGAGACCGCGAATGACATTGTTGAGAAACTAGTCTTTGAGTTACAACACACTGGATAGAACTAGCCCTGAACTTATTTATTGCACATCACGAAGTCGCCCGTTCACTATTTATTGCACATCACGTAGTTGCCCTTCAGAATATTCAGCTACTCCGTGGATTACCTGGTGCTGGACCCAGAAGCAGCATCATTCCTCCCCTATTAGCATTTCCTGGATCTGATCTCTCATCGGGAGTGTCCCTTCTTACTGAACCTTGGCGTAGTGGCTCAAAGAATCCACCGGCAACATCAGGAGGTTGTTCGAACGATTCCTCCCCAGGCAGAATGAGAAGCCCTTCCTGTTGAAGCATGGATGGCTGATGGTAGCATGTAATCCACAACGAGTCAACAAGTTGCCTCTCCTCTCGTGCAGCAGCAAGATCTTCAGGAGCCATCATCCTTATGCTTTGTATGCGTCCCTGGAGAAGCCGTTGTAGCCTGTCCTGGTCTGCTAGTAAACTCCTACTTCCAAGTGATGTGTCCCTTGCAAGCTCAAGCAGGCCTACTAATGCCGCTTCTCGAACACCAGAGTCATCACTTGATACCAAACGCATCATAAGACGAGGAAACCCTAGCTGTGCGAACACCGAGCAATCATAATGGTTTTCGCTGAGCAGATAATGAGTCAGGTTCAGTGCTTTCCTGTCACACCAACCACATGTCAGTCAGAAGCATGCTAGCGAGGCATTTGGCAAATGTACTCAGACCAGGTAAATTATATATTACCTCTGAAACCTTGCACTCTCTGAGTTCAATGCCTCCCTCAGTCCTGCATATCCATTGGCTAGGCGAAATGCAGCAACTCCTGGTTTGTTGTTCCGAATCAAGGCTGAACATGAAGTGTGGACATCGTCAAACAGGCAACTCTACAAACATGTATTAGTATTAGCATCTAAGTAAGAAGAGAATATACTTACATGATAGTGCACCAAGAGCCTTTATGCGAGCAGTGAGATCAGGATCTGATGTGAAGTTGGAAACCAGGGGCTCAAAACCACTAGCTTCCATGACCCGCTGCTGGCTAGTCGGATTGTTCTGAACAACCGTTGTTACCACATCAGCTGCTTTGGCTCGGATGCGAGCATTAGAATTTCTGAGGTACCTAATAACTGGAACCAAGCCACCAACAGAATGCAGATCTACCATACCAAAGGAACAAAAGAAGGGAATTAATACAAGCCATCCTTTTATCATAACAAACAATTTTACGCAAACAGTACATTCAAAGTGGTTTTCTGACTGTCAGATGCTCCTTACTAATTCGTTAAACAAGAAATTCCGGGCACCTAAATATCTCTTATCCTCTAACGGATCAGCTCCCCTTGGAAGTTGTAGTATTAGCATAGTGGAAGGGGAAGCTGAAAATTCACCTGAAGAGCAGTGTTTTATTGGCAAAAACCACTACCGTTGCCTCCATCCATTTGTTTATCCAGTGCAAGAGAAACTACATGTGCCTTTGGATCATCCAACGATGTGAACGTTTTCAGTTTGACACCAGTAAAGTACATGCCTTCCAAGTGCTACCTTTGTTTCCTACAGATGGAACTGTAGGTTTAACTCGAAGTAAAAGATTTGAGTTCATGTGCATAGAAATACAATAATAGTACATCTGCAGAACCATGGTGCTTTTATCAATTACCCCCCATGGCAGTGGAGTTCTAGCTAAGAGTTGCATAAATCAGACAGTTGGGGCTTCAGTTTTTTAGAATACTAAAATATTGTGCAAGGTCATGGCTTGATTTAGATATCTGCATATAATTGTGTGAAAGGGATATGTAACTTGCTTATGCCTACCAGCCCAACCCAGCGTGGTGGAGATATGTAACCATAGACCACAGTTGTCCAATAAGGAGCAAGGAATGGAAAGAAGACTGACTTGGGGTGATCAGACATACCGTTTGCTATGTCGATAGACTCGACATGTACCTGCAGCTCAGCGAGCAAATCTGCAACGGCCACAAGTAATTAATCAGTACCAACTGCGAGTTGAGCAAACAAAATTATATCATATCAGTGTTGTGGGGCTAAGGCAAGCTTATACATAATGGCAAATTTACAAGCCTAAAAAAATCATAACAATGAAAGGAAGGCACAAATGGTTTTATTCACGGTGACCTCAAAAGCTAGGGTGGATTACGAACAGTTGCAGAGTATTCAGAATGTTTGGAACATTTCTAACTGCCCAAAGTGTTCAGAAATCAGAACCATCCCTTTTCCCATCTTCCAAGTGCGGGCAAATTGGTACCACGATTCTACCCATATATATCCTGACTAAATTTCGATCGCCCGAATCCACGCTTAATACTACAAATCGATCACTATTTATTGCCCTTTGCATGGAATATACCAAACTATTCATCCCAAAAGGATTATATCCATTGATAAGTTGTGAAGAGTTTAACCATAGATAATCACTTAACCATCCCATCAAATAAGTGGAGGATGTGCCCAATAATGAATCCCTTACCTTCGATGTCGCCAGGTGTGATGCCCTGCGCCTCCAGGACGGAGAGCGGGGTGCTCATGAGCAGCGCGATCTCCCTCAGGCGGCTCACCACGTCCTCCGCCATGTGAAGCTCCACCGCCTCCGCCAGCCACCTCCGCTCCTCCTCGCTGCACACCACACACTCGCTTCAGCCGCAAGGCCAAATGAAAACTACAGAACACGGCCGAAATAGACTCCATTTCCCTTTGCCCCACCCACCCTCATGTCCTCACCTGATGGTTCGAGAAGGCATCGCGCCGTCAATGTAGGAGAGGCTCCACTTGAGCAGCCTCGCCCAGCTCATCCGATCCCCGGCCATCCCGACCTCTCTCCTCTTCCGATGATCCCACGGCGCTGCCGGCGAAGCGAAGCGAAACCACCACGCCGCTGCGGTGTGTCGCGTTCCTTGCGGTTGGCCCTGCGGTGCGGTGCGGTGAGCGCTTGTTCCCTTCTGTTTCTTCGAGTGCGTGTCACAGCCAAACTGGCAAATGCAGACAGGTCAGGCGGTGTCACAGCGGCGGCACCCCGATTGATTTCCCTTCTTCTCGATGGGGATGGATTTCTCTGGAATTCTCTCGGCCGCGGCTCGGACCCGCTCACGGCTTTACTGCAGGCCTCCGGCCCATGCTGGCCCTTACGGGAGGGCCCGTTGAGCGCCGGATTGGCCCATCCATTTCCCGTTCGTTTCGACCGTTCATTTCACTCCATTCCCTTCCGCTGGCGCGAGGGACGGGATAATGGCGGCAGCGCGCTCCCTCTCCCTCCTCCTCCCCCTCCCCCTCGCGCCACCCGCGATTCCCACGCCAGCGCTATTCTTGAGGTCCTCTGCTCCCCGCCGTGCTAGCAATGCCGGAGGAGGAGCCACGGGGCGCTTGCGCCTCAAGAGGAGACTGCGCCCGGTCGCCGCCGCCTTTGAAGAAGTGGAGCAGACCGAGGAGATGATGAGGGTGGCTGCCGACGACGACAGCATCACCGCCACAGTAGTATCCGTGCTGCTCACTGTCGCGTTCGTCGGGCTCTCCCTCCTCACAATCGGGGTGCGTGGCGCGTTTGGTGCCTGTCGAATCGATTTGTCCCCCTTGAATATCCAGTGGAGTGAATTGCATTGCTGGATAGTGCTGTTTTCTATGGTCGTTCCTGATTATAATTAACCATTCTTGTAATGTTCCTGTCTTTGCGCGCATCGCAGGTGATTTATTTGGCGGTACAGGACTTCTTGCAGAAGAGGGAGAGTGAGAAGTTTGAGAGGGAGGAGGCTGAGAGGCAGAAAGAGGAGGCGAGGAAGAAGAGGGCCAAGGCCAGTAAAAAGAAAAGAAATCGGCGATGACTGGTTCTCTATGTAACCCCAATGTGAGCACTGATGGTTGCTTCTTCCGTACCCTAATGCGAGCAGTTCTTCTCTTTTCCTGCTTTAATTCCTTGTAGTGCCAATTATCTTAGATCCAGCCTTGGATTACATTAGGGGGGTAAAAGTATTTAACCACCGTATATGCTGCCAGCAGAATTTTGCACTTTCGTTGTAGAAGATTGCCACTTTTTCTAGGAAGTAAACAACAGTTAATGGAGTCACAGCAAAAGTTTATTACATGTTCTGCAATTAGATGCACTGTCATACTGGATGAAAGAAACATCTCACACTCATATATGAAAGGTTTTGTGTTTAAGAACATCTCACAATAACATGTTTTTCCGGTTAACACCGTAAGAGCATTTCTGGCCGGCGGAACTCCTGCTCGAAAACCTGGCGGTGGTGGTTGCTGCGACGTGGTGAGCAGATAACTTGGGGATGCGGGCAGTCGAGCACAATGTGTGGGAAGTGTAGATCTGGTCGCGGGCTATCCAGATACGGTGGTGAAAGAGAGAAGTGGTGGCCGGAGCAGGAAGGGAAGCTGGCGGCAAGCTTTTATGCGTTTTCGGGAAACCGCAACACTGCGGATCAAAACCATAGATAACCAGTACTAGCCTACTAGGGGTTGGTTTTAGGGTTTCTCGTAAAAAAATGTTGTTTGGGCTGTTTTATGGGATCTGATCGGGGAACATTTTTTGTCCAAAACCATAAAACAGACTTTTTTTGGGGGAGTTTTGTCCTTTCAAAGGATTTGCTAGAGATGCTCTAACAGTACTATTTTTCAATAGAATCAACATATTATACAGCTATGTTGAAGTTTGTATGTTTGTTTGGATAACTTAAATAATTAGTGATCTAGTTTGCTTATCTTTCTGAATAAGGTTAAACCCCGTGGTTATGCATTAGCTAGTGAGCATTAGTAGTATACTATAATTGTAAGTGCCCATGAGGCCATGAGTATGCTAATAACGTTATTGTGCCCACCCTTACACATTCGGGTGACAACCTCATAGAGAACATATCCGGTGCTTTCTCCTGTTACAGTACTTCCTTGCTACTTCCATAAATGCTTATATGCACACTTGTAGAAAGTCACGTATGCATTTCACCTGAGATGATTAGTTTTGCTGACAAGGAGAATGTGGTCAGCGTCAACAAGATATGGTTTACATCATTTGGAACACCCAATCCGCTTACATTCTCAGAATAATTCACAGATGGAAGGATGGAGGCAATACCAATTTTGGCATGTGTTAACAGAGTAGCTAAATTTGCATAGAGCACATGTAGTCCTCTATCTTTCCTTTGTGACCTTTTGGTACATAAGCAGAAGGTAAAAACATGAGAACAAACCAGGTCCTGCCAACCAACGGAAAATGGTATGATTTTTTCCTTAAAATTATGACAACATTGGAATAAAATCAGTGTATCATGTCATATAACTTTATATTTAAATCTGGTGTAGAAATTCACCACCCAATCTGCTTGCATTCTCAGAATTATTCACAGATGGAAGGATTGAGGCGATACCAATTGACAGATGTTAACACAGCAGTTAAATTTGCATAGAACACATGCTGGTCTCTTATCTTTTCTTTGTGCTTTTTTGGTACATAACATGACTGCAGAAACATGAGAAGAAAACAGGTTCTGCCACCACTTGGAAAATGATAACACAACTCTTTATTGAAAATTCTGACAAGATTGGCATAAAATCAATCTATCATGTCGTACAATTTTCGTTTTAAATCTGATGTAAAAATTGAGGAACAAAAAAAACAAATTCTATTGGGAGGCATATACCCTAAAATAAAAAAGATGAAACGATAAATATCGTTGTCCTAGTAGAGCTTGTACAATATGCTTGATTATCTGCATGACCTATCGAACAGATTTTGTCAAATTTGTAGGCTGATGTACGGTAGCGCGCTAGCACTGGATGTGTCCTCTATAACTACAAAGTATTGTTATGTTGACCTGTCACACATTGGCTATTTTTGAGATAGCTATACTCCCCCATCATGGTGTAGTCTTGTTTGACTCTTGAATCTGGATATCTAGGCCTAAAATCCACTTTGCCCCTTAGCAAGCCTGCATTTGGAATAGGTGGATTATGGTAATCCAGATTTTTCATATTTTAGTGTTTGTCTGAACCGTTTTTGCCTACGTCCGTGTCTATTTTTTCACAGCAGATAATAAAATAAGCCCGACACAGTTTAGCAAACTGCAAGCTGAGCTTAATTCTTGCTTCTTGATGATCTAAATTCTGTTGCATTCATTGTGATTTGCGTCGCGCGTTCACTCACAGTGCTTCATTTGGCATGAATGCAGATCAATCTTCGGCCTACGATTTTTGCTTCGATCATGTGTCATTCTAAAGAGGAACATCTCCTTTCTTGTGTTAGTTCTGTTCATATGAGCTCCATATATCTTCCTCGGGTTGTGACCTGTAAGTTACTGCACTAGAAAGGCATGGTAAAATTATATCTCTGACTTGAGTTGCCTCGCCAGCATGCATGTTACACCTGGATGCAAGTACAGCATCATGTCGAATTCTGCTGGGCGCTTCCAACATGTTCTGGCACTGTTGTGCTGTCGAGGCCAATCAACAGTTGGTGGTTGGTTTCCATGCTGAAACTGAAAAAGTTTGCACAGTCTAGACCGAAGCACTAACTGCATGCTTCGGTACCGCACAGAGTCTAGATATTTGGTTGCTTCTCTGGGATTTCAGATAACTAGCTAGTTAGGCAACGGCCTATTATTCCGTGCGTGAACCTTGATTGAGAACGACAGCTATATCTGTGTTCCGTTCGTTGGGGGTCGCTTTCCTTCTGGAAGTGCGAGGAAAACTTGGTCCGTCCATTCTGAAATGCGCCGTACGATACCGAGAGGTGTCGTATACTATATGTGGACGCCAAAAGCTTTAGCCAGGAACATATGTGCCAAAAGCTAAGGTATGAAACGGCTGTTGGATGCTGCTGGGAGCACGCGTGGACATGTCAGCAGAACCTGGAAAGCTGTTGCGGAACGAGGGATACATGATTGGGTGTTCATATCATAATACTCATGTGCGTGCATGTTGGGCGCCGGAACGAGGCAATATTTTTTCCAGCGCAATGCATCTTGGGATACAGTAGGTAGTTTCGATGTAATGTGCGAAATTGCGAGTACTCTTCTACCACCTCGTGCGTGTGTGCTCGGATAAGCACATGAACCGTACCCATGTTTACACGCAATTTTAAACTATGTAGGAGTTGAAAATCCAAGTTCTAGTTTTATCAGTATTGTAGTGGTACCATAACAGCGATCGTGAATATGCAAGCGAGACCGCGAGGTATAGGGAGGAAGCTTCTTTGTCATGTCACCCCTCTCGCTTCAGCAGCAGACATGGAGTAGCGCAGGCAGCATGTCGTTTGTACGTTGAACATGACACTATGACAGCCCCTGAAATTTCGTTGTTGCTTCTCTATACTAAGGATCTCAACCCCTTTCATGACATGGACTTGAGCGCGTGTCAAACTTGCCGTGATCTTGACACCTGGCCAGATCGTGCCACGTGGGAAGCATAATGGTCTTTTTCTGACAGCCCAGTGGTATGATGGTGTGTAGGGTAGGACAACTGGAAACAGCTGAGGTTTGTATGGTTATTACAGCTCCGTCTATTTGAGTGGTTATTATTAAGTTGAGGCGGTTTACAGCAGCATGAAAACCTTTGACCCCAGCGTTGAACCGGCAGCATCTACTGCCGGCGAGTCACCTGTTTTCTCCTGTCAAAAAAAGGTGAATGGAAGTGGGAAGTTGCTGCTGTAATGGTGACCACTCGAAAAGGTATGCGATGAAGCCGTGAATCGTCTTCGGTCTGGGAGACACAAAACGCAGGCCATACAAACGGGCAACGGCGTGCAGAGCTTACCAAAAAGAGAGGCAGGAATAATATGCATCAGAAAGGGAAGTGCCAAAAGAGAACGGCGGATTCCTTGATTTTTACAGGACCAAGTTAATTTGGCTACGTCCTGAAACTGGTGACCTTAATTTGTTTCACCGTTATTGACCGGAAAGCCTTTCCTGAGCTCCTATGCTCTCTGCATATTAAAAAAAACTATATTTACAAGTTTTAAAAGTCGTGAAACAAAATCTTAAAATTAGTTAAGAGCATCTCTAACCGATCTCCTCAATGTTAGACCCGAATTTAGCGCACTATTCATCGATTCCTATGTTTTTTGGCCGCTGGGTTCGATCCCTTTTATTTACTTTTAAATTTATACTTCAGTTAGACACTTGATCAAGCACACTGCAAATACCATTTCATACGAAGACACTGATTCTAGGAGACACATTATTCATAAACACATATTTCACAAATACGAAATTCTAATCCTAGTTCGTTGTCGCCTGCGTCAGTGGCCACCTAGCTGTGGTCGCGATAGACTAGTCGTCAAAGCCGTCATCGTCGCTGAAGTGAAAGCTATCGTCGCAGAGGTCGATGACCTTCTTGCCTGGCGCCGAGGAAGCCGCCGTCGCCGTGGAGGAAGAAGATGGTCTTGTCGCCGCGAAGGAAGAAGATGGCCTTGCCATCGCAGAGGAAGAAACCGGTGTTGCCGTTGAAGACGCGCCTCCGCCGTGGTGTGTGGCGTACTCCGCGTAGGCCTTGGCCTCCGCAGCGACGCGCTCGGGATTCTGGCGTCGGAGCTCCGCCATGTACCGCTCGTCGGCGGCTTCGGCCTCGAGCCGCTCTCGCGCCTCTTGGTCCTCCCGAGCGCGCGACGTGGCCACGGTTGGGAGGGGAGAAGAGCTCCGGGACCTCGTCGGGCTGACCTAGGGGGAAGTTGAGAGGGCCGCAATCGCTGTGGTGGAGCTCGATGTTCTTGATGTCGTGAGCCTACGCCGTTGCCGTGCAGATTGGAAGGTTCCAAGCCAGTGGCGGTGGCCAATTATGCGATCACACTGATTTAGGCGATCCAGGTCCCCTGCTGCCGCACGCCGTGGTAATGGCTCGTCGGCGGCGACGGGACGCCGAGTGACATCGATCTTCAGCCACGGGGCGCGCCGCGGCCCCGAACGGTGCTACGGATTGGCGGCGGCGACCTGCGGCTTGATTCGGCTATCTCCCGCGGGTTCGGGTGGAAGGACGAGTGGTGGGGAGCAGAATGGCGGCGACTGAGAAGAGCGATGGAGTTTTTTGCATCGGCCGCGAGGAGGAGCAAATCTGGGAGAGAGGGGGAGTTTTTTTGGGGCCGGATTCTCAAATATGCTCCTCTAAAGTTTTTTGGCTATGGGTTAGAGATGCTCTAATGTTGTATCCCACAAATGTGCAAAATCTCGATTTGAAACGGTTTGTATTCTCATCTAGAGAAAACCGACAAAATTTGATCTTTTTGTGAGATTTGAAATCACTATACTCATAGAGCTACAACTACAGTTTTTATTTTATTTTTGTAGCTTAAAATACACATTATTTTCAGTTGATATTTTACATTTTTATGGGATACATCATTAGCTATGCTTGGGGTTTTGTTTCATAATTTTCTAAAACTTATAAAAAGTAATTTTAAATTTTCAAATATGCAAGAAGCACAGTTGTCCATGCGCACCGAATCTCCACTCTTTTTTGCGAACACGCAAAAGCTTTGCGTGTCGATTGCATTAGAAGAAAACAAAGAACAACATCCTCGAATGCTGTTACATCCGGCATCATGGCGATGCGGGAACACACCAGGTACAAAGCCGGGCAACACAACACCCGGCATGAAATATAACACAACACCCTAGCAGCTACTCTCTCTTTTAAAATATAAGATGTTTTAGATTTGTGAAGAAAATATATTTAGACTTGTTTTAGTGTCTAGATTTATTTCAAACTTTAGTGAACCTATATTCTAAAAATAGTTTAGATACATTGCTTCACAAATTTAAAATATCTTATATTTTAAACGGAGAGAGTACAACTCTATCTCCAAATCACTCCTAGCCCAACAGCACCCGATAGCTTCCAAAGCTCCACTCGTTATTGACTGTGAAATCATGATCAGTTTCAAACATTATTTGGATGTAGTACTACTGGTTTATTAGTAGAGTATGCATATTGATTGTTCGCCGGACAACATAACGTGTGCACGCCTTATATATAAAATGAACGAGAGAATGCAGCATACCGCGTATGAGTAAAGTAATCTTGACACTGTATTTTCTAGTAAACTACAATTTGCTCATAACTATGAGTAGGCCTGTGCAAATCCGGTTTTAGTGGTTTCACCGGTTTGGACTAGTTCAAAATTTATACTCCTTTCGTCCTAAAATAGATGTCTCAACTTTGTCAAAATTTGGATGAATCTAGACACTATTTAGTATATAGATTCATCCAAATTTAAAAAATCTAAGACATCTATTATTGGATGGAGGGAGTACTAGTTTTAAAGTTTGAATTTTATTTGTGAAGGAAATGAACTAGGATGTAAGTAGCCGGTTTGGCTGGTTTGACCGGTTTTAGATTTTGTATACCCTTAACCATGAGCTTCATTTTCCCCATAAGTTCATCTTGTTCCCTACTCCTAGATGACTTTGATCAGGCCAAGCAGCAACTAAAAACATGTGACTCGACTGATTGATTAAAGTTTTGCTACGTCGAAGTCGGGCATCGCCCGTTCGTCCGGCTACACGCGGCGGAGCCTATCCGGATACCGCCGATCCCCTCCGCCTCTTCTTTGACTCCCTAGCCAGCTGACCAGTCAAGGTAACGCACAGCCCCTTAACGCCGTGAGACTACCCACTAGTCGCGGCCGCCCGCGTGGCGTCGCCGTCAGCCGCGACGTCACCGCCGCGAGTGCGCGGCGCCGTCCCACATAAAAACGAAACCACCCACTCACCCACCACGCAATTCCCCCTCCTCTCTCCCCCTCTCCCAAGTCTCCTCCACTGCCCGAAACCCCCAATTCGAAATTCGATTTGGGGATTTCGGCTCAGATCCGAGCCTCCGGTTCGAGCTCGGCTCCCTGTTCGATTTGTGTGGTAGTAGTCCTCGGGGTCTGCAGCTGGCCGGATTTCGGTTCGATTCGTCCGGCGGGAGTTTCGCTCCGATGGCGTCTTCTCCGGTGTCCTACTGGTGCTACCACTGCAGCCGCTTCGTGAGGGTCTCGCCGGCCACCGTCGTCTGCCCGGACTGCGACGGCGGCTTCCTCGAGCAGTTCCCGCAGCCGCCGCCGCGCGGGGGCGGCGGGAGCGGCCGGCGCGGGGCGATGAACCCGGTGATCGTGCTGCGGGGCGGATCGCTCTCCGGGTTCGAGCTCTACTACGAGGACGGCTCCGGCGACGGGCTGCGGCCGCTGCCAGGCGACGTGTCGCACCTCCTCATGGGGTCGGGCTTCCACCGCCTGCTGGACCAGTTCTCGAGGCTGGAGGCGGCGGCGCCGCGACCGCCGGCGTCCAAGGCCGCCGTGGAGTCCATGCCGTCCGTGACGGTTCCCGGAGGAGGCGGGGCCCACTGCGCGGTGTGCCAGGAGGCCTTCGAGCCTGGCGCCGCGGCCCGGGAGATGCCGTGCAAGCACGTCTACCACCAGGACTGCATCCTCCCCTGGCTCTCCCTCCGCAACTCGTGCCCCATCTGCCGCAGCGAGCTTCCAGCGGCAGCCGTCCCTGAGGCTGAGGCAGATGCCGGGCTCACCATCTGGCGACTTCCCCGCGGCGGATTCGCTGTTGGAAGGTTCGCCGGCGGGCCCAGGGAGCATCTACCTGTTGTCTACACGGAGCTGGACGGTGGCTTCAGCAATGGGGTCGGGCCGAGGCGGGTTACATGGCCAGAAGGAGAAGGGCAAGTGGACGGCGGTGAAGGTCGGATTCGCCGTGTATTTAGGAACCTCTTTGGCTGTTTCGGCCGGGGCAGCCGGCCAGAGAGTTCCTCGCAGTCCCGTAGTGGCTGAGCAAAGCTTCTTCTTGGTAACTCACTTTCAATTGATGCTAGTGGTGAATAAGTAGGAGTTAGTATAAGGAGGAAACCCAGGCGATGAGTTCTTGGGTCTTTTGGTGTAAATGAAGGGGCTTGCATTCCCACTTTTTATTCTCTCTGGTTAAGAATTTAGAGAAGATGGCCATGAGCAAACAACTCAGAAATGACATTGGAAAGCAAATTAGGATGAACAATCCCAGGCCTGCCTTTAAGGCTTCAAGAATGGAATAGAAATGTAGTATGGGGTAAATCAATCATTCGGAATATTGTAGGCGGAGAGAACAATTGTTGTTCTCACTTCTGTACTGATTGTGCATATACTGGATTGGTTCAAGATAAATTCAGATTTTGCAGTATGTTGGTCTTAGATGAAATTTCAATATATTTGGTATTATTGTTATTCCTTTGGCAAAACCTCTTTCATTCAGCTAAAAGATGTCATCATTCATAAGAATGGTTACCGAATCACTACTAGTTTATTGAATCTTGGGATGCTATATAGGGATGACTTGCACGCAATATCAGTGATTTTCTCTTGAATTTCCTCCATGTGCCTTCTTCCATGCTGCACTCTAATATTTCTGTTGCGCTGCTAAACTGTGAAACCAAAAAAAGTCCATGTATTGATTTTGAATGGTATGCCAATTGAGTATTATGCATGTAGTATAGTATTTTGATGTAGATTGATTCCTTCAGTGAATTCAACTAGTGCGAGGCGAAATCGGTGATTGTGTGCTACCATGTTGTGCTATGAGCAAAGTGTGTTTAACTAAGACGTCTGCAGTATTAGTAAGATGTCTGCTATGTGTTCATCATCTAAAAAAAATGTTATGTGTCTACCGATACAATTAACAGTTTGTGGCATGTCCAACTGGAGTTTGCTGTTCCAATATTACAAATTTGCTTCTTCATGTACTGATGAATGAGCTATGACTTGCTGGGCCTGTGAGTACCATATTATTGTGTTGCAAGTTCATGTCTGGCTGGATGGTGAACACTGTCACTTATCTGGCAATCGGCACGGTGACCTCTTTGTCTTTGTTCCTTTTCTTGTTTGATAGTCATGCAAGCTTGTGTATATTAGATCTAATGTTCTACTTCTCATTTCATTTGTATATTTGCTAACTGTAAAATAGTGGTTGGATATATTTTTGTCCTTGTATTGTTTTGCTTTTGCGCTTGCAGTTCAGCTGAACAGATGCATTTGCCATCTATTTCTCTCTGTGAACTCAAACATAGTGGAATGTTGTTGCTCAAGTAGTAATATTTCTGTACAATGATTCTCCAACAAGCTCGTGCTAAATCAGTTGAGTGTTTTTCTCGGTATTCAACTCTGAATATTTCATGTTTGAGTGCTACCGAAGAAGAGGGCTTTCTCCTTTATGTTTCTTGTTTTAATTCCTTAGGCGCTATGTTTTCTTTTGCCCATCATTTAGTTTTGCTCGTGATCATACTATATTATATATGCCTTATAATTTTCGAACCATTATGAATTCTCAATCTGCACTACTTCTAACCTGATCGCAAACTCAAATTGTTATTGTTAGGACATACAGGTGCATTAAGTTCAATATTTGATCTCCGCTTTGCTCACTAGCTTATTTTTGCTTGCACTTCCTTGCCCATTCAAGTAGACATGCATGCAGCTGCATGTCTTTGTTCTTCTACTACTTGTTTTTAATCTCTTGTGCAATCACCCCGAGGAATTTTCTGCAATCATGAATACTGAAACATCATTTGTGTTATCCGCAGTTGAATCTTTTCATTCTCAGAAGTTGGAACTTTGGATCATAGTCTACAGTGTGTAAAAATGTTCCCCTCCAGTAGTTTCTTACCTTCTACCTGGGCTAGACTTCATCGCGCCTTTTTGTTGGATAATAGCTGTGCTTTGTAGTCTCGTAGGCATCAACTGTGCTCCATAGCTGCTCATATAGGCTACTATAGCGTTTTTGCTCACTGCATATCCTTAGGCTAGTCATAGTGGGAATAACTTGGTTAGTAATATAGTTCTACATGTATTGCCAATCTAAATGCCAACTAAGCATTTAGATGACATGGCATGCAATTAAATGATGAGAGAGAGGCTTGTGATAACTAGCTATGTTACCATAACATCACACATTTCTAGACAAAATGAGTCTATATTGTAATAAATGGGGCTTTGCATCATACCACACATATGTTATTTTGCACTATAAAGATAGTAACTTAGACTAGTAACATACCCATGTTACTACTCTAAGTTACTTCCCACTATGACCAGCCTTATCAGAAGATTCCTATCCAATTGGCTAGTATACATAACAGCAAGTGCTAGCTAACTAATTTACCCATGAATGAATTGTCATTCAGTGACCGACATGTTTGTACTTTCCTTCCCCTCCTTTGTCTTGCTGGTTTCTTATTACGGCTAAACTATTCTGGGGATGCATGTGTGTGTGTTTTGTTACTAATGCTGTCCTTTTCGCTCCCAGCTCCCTTCGTTGTCTAGAAATAACCGACTTAGATTTGTCTAGATTCAAATGTAAATTCATTCGAATCTAGACAAAACCATATCAATTATTTCTGACCGGAGAGAGTAATTATTTGGACGATAACTCGCAGTGCCCTCCTTCCCAGGGCTTGCATCGTGCGGCACCATGCTTAGTTTTGACAAGGTCCTCCGTTGAACATGTTCAGGGCGACGCCCATTCGTCTCCAAGGTTCTGCCTGCCTGTCTGTACATTCTCGGAAGGGGGGATACGATACAGCCATATTGACCCTTGCGGCCGAGCGCGTATGTTTAAACAACATCTCGGGCTGCCGTTTGCAGGCTCTGTCACAGCTTTACAGCAATTCCCCAGCTGCTCTGGTACCAGCATCTAGACGGTGAAACATGTTCGGTGGGCTCTCGGCATCACGCAATGTCGGCTGACTCGGAGCGTCCATGCCTGCCGCTATATGTGCTGCGTCTCCCCTGGCGACGACGAGAACCGGGGTCCGCTGCTACAGGATGGTAGCACGGGAGGGAAGCTCTAGTCTGGGCATGTACGGGGGGAAACAGTTGTCCGGTCAAGCGGTACTGGACCCGGTTCTAGGGCAATTTATGGTGAGCAATCATCTTCGCATTTGAGGTGGGCATCTTCCGTTAGGTGGCACAGGTTCAGGTTGGCTTCGATAGCAATTAGGGAAATGTTTGGCAGGACGAGAGATCCAGGGTTGGCTTCGATGTGAGAGGATATTGATTGATTGCTGTGGCCAGATGGATCGGCGGGCGTGCTAATTAATTGCGCTAGTACTACGTGCTGCTGCTCAGCGGTGCGATATAGTGTTGTACGGGAACCGGCGGACCCTGTGGTGCTGGTGGCTGCGGTGTCCTTGTGCTGCTTTGGTGAGCCTCCACTCCATCCATGTTTTCTGAAACTTCACTCGGCTTTGTTGGTTCTTGGTTACTCTCTTTGTGATGTGCCGACATCAGTTTTTGTGGCCTCCCATGTATTCAGGGTATCGTTACTTTGCCTCTAAGACCCAGCTGCGGGCCTGTCCCCGGCGTCGAAAAGAAGCGAGTAGAGAACCTGTGGACCGGTGTACCTGGCTTGCCGGTTCGTTTGGTTTTTTTTTGGATTATATTTACCGTATCTGAGCGGCTGAGCCGGTGTTTAGCTCATAGGCTTTTTACCGCACGTAAGCTATAGATTAATTCGTTCTGCCAGTCTAAACTTGAATATGTCATAGTGCTCTCTTCTTCTGGTCAGTACCACGGGCCACTTTTTACAAGAGCATCCTTAGCTGAAATAAAATACTACTACTCCGTCCCAAAAAGTATGTCGCGTATTTTTTTAGATTCACTAAACATGTCTTATTTAGATAATCCTAAGACATCTTTTTCACGATGGAGGGAGTAATAACAAAGATATCCATAGAGACACGTGCTCCGCATGTTTGCCGATGTGTATCCATAGACACGTACACCATCCATCGTGGAGGAGGAGCACGAAGGGCGTTTTTGGTTGCCCACAAAGGCGTTTACTCCATACTGCCGGAAGAAATAAGAGAGTTTGGTTCCCCACGCGAAACGGAATCTTTGTATCGCACGGGTCTTAAAGCAGTTCTCCACGTGACTCCGCATGAACGCTCAAATCGGCCGTTTCCACGAAGCAAACTTCTTCTCGCGCTTGCTGGGAAACAGCTAAATCCGGCCGTGCGAGAGCGAGATGGCGGGATAGATTAGGATCGGAGGGAGACGCTGCTATTGTTTGGAGTTTCGTCCCGGAGGTATGCGAAGGTCTTCTCACAGTTTGGCTCCTGGGTGCGACGCCGGCTGGAGCTTGCCTTGGTTCTTGGCTCGGCTTCAATGGTGGAAGCTGACAGGATTCTTGGCAGCGGACCTTCTAAATAAGCATCCTCGCTGGTGCTGCATCTTTGTCAACACTCAGAGCGTCGTCCTGGCCGGCCGAGGTGGTGGTGTGGCGAGGGGGGGGGGGGGGGCGTCGGGTTGGATGGTGTCGTCGCCGTGCATCACAGGCTGCTGCCTCTTCGAGCACATCGTCGGGTGGCTATGTGTGCCACCAGCATCTTTGGTCGCATGAGTGGTGAGTTTCTGCAACCTCCAGGATGGAGGCCCTCTTGAAGCCCTGCGTCGGTGCTCCATATCGTCTTCCTACCAAGTGGTGCATCCCCGGTGGGAGTTCGATGGACGGCGGCGAGGCTTCAGTTCCGGTGGTTCGGTCGAAGGACCCGATTGCTTTTTTCACTCTTTTCTCACGGTCTTTGGCGCAAATGTTTAGGACTGCCTTAACTTTCTTTTTCTTTAAAGGTCCTGTATGTAATTGTAACCGACCGACAGTTTCTTAATGGCAGCATCTTTGGGTCCTTCGCGACCCCTATCTGCTAAAAAAAGATCACTCTACTTTGTTGGTTCTTGGTTACTCTGTGCCGACATATTTTTTGCGGCCTCCCGCATATTCAGCGCATCGTTACTTGTCTCCAAGACCCAACTGCGATCATCGGACGCGGTAAATGCTGGGACACTGAAAGGATACATATGTCGCCTAGAGGGGGGGTGAATAGGCGATTAAAACTTTTCCTAGAGTGGCTCAACAAAGGCGGAATAAAACTAGTGTTTACTTTGTTTAGCACAATCTAGAACAACTAAGGTTCACCTATGTGCACCAACAACTTATGCTAAGCAATACAAGCAACAAAGTGATAACAAGATATATATTACTTCAAGCACGAAGGCTATCACAATGTAAAGTGCATAAGTAAAGAGCTCGGGTATAGAGATAACCGAGGCACGCGGGGACACCGATATTTTACCGAGTTCCTCCCAACATGGAGTACGTCTCGTTTGGAGAGGGGGTGGTATCAAACCACCAATGCCACAAAAGGCCTCCCTTATTCTCCGGTGAATCTCACCCCAATGGGATCGATCCACGCTTCCACTATCGGTGCACTTGTTAGTGGCAACCGGAACCTCTCACAAGGTTGGGGCACAACTCCACAACTTAATTGGAGGATCCCAACAAACGCCACAAAAGGCCTCAACAAATGCCACCAAGGCTACAATGCCACCAAGGCCACAAAACCGTCTAGGGTTCCAAGAACCCAAGAAGGACAAGCTCCAATGAGCAACTCAAACCAAATCCTCCGAGGAGAACACAAGCCATACACCAAATGCAAATGGCAAGAACACCACAAAGATGCTCAAAATCCCTCACTCTCAAGTTCCAACAAAGCTACTAAAGCTATTGGGGGAACAAGAGAGGAGGAATCAAAGAGAGACACAAAATCCCCCAAAATCTAGATTCCCAAAGATACACTCACAAAGAGATGTTTTGGTCAAAACGTAGATCTAGATTCCCTCAATCTTCCTCTCAAATGTGTGCAATAATCATTGGATGGGGAGGAAGAAATCAAGCAAGATATGTGTCAAATGTAATAGAGCAAAGCTTGAAGAAAGAGAGGAAAGAAGCAACCCAAAATGAAAAGGGGCAAAGGGTATTTAAAGGACCGGGCAAAATCTGGCCGTTGGGGCGAAATTCCTGGACGGACCGGTAGTACCGGTTTGGACCGGTACTACCGCACGAGAAAAACAACGCACCACAATGACGAGCAAGGCAGCCAGGCGCCAGTAATAACAGCGTAGCAAAGCGCGGCGTCTGGTGAGCGGGCCAGATCGTGGCAGCTCGCGCGGTAGAAGCGGCGCGTCGTGAGCCAGGATCTGCAGCGCATGCGGTGATCAGCGGCGGCAGCGGTGATGGTCAGCAGCGTGCATGCGGGATGCTAGGCCAGCGGCAGCAGCAGGTGGGGCCAGGCGCGGGAATCTGCAGGCGCGGACGCGGGATTGGCGGCGGAAGCAAGGCTGGCGAGCGAGGTGAGATGGGCTGGCGCAGGGAGCTAGCTGGGCTAGGGGGTGAGCGGCCCGGTACTACCGGTCGCATGGGGTGGTAGTACCGCACGGGCCGGTAGTGCCGGCCTGGACTACCGCATGGGCCAGGAGTTGAGTAACGCTGCCCGGTAGCGACCGATCTTGGCAGTACCGGTCGTGACCAAACCCTTTTTTCTTTTTCTTTTTCAAACCGAATAAAGCAAAATACAAATTGTGATAACTTTTGATTGGTAATTCCGATTGACCTGATTCCAGTTGCGTTGGATAGAGGACGACAAGGGCTTCCCAATAAAAAGTGGAAATATTGGTTATCACCAAGTGAGAAAGTATCAAGTAATATAATGTGAGATACCTCACTCGGTGAGACACCGGAAAACCGCATAGATCAAAATCGCAACAAGATATAAAAGAGAGATCCGATTTTGATGAACAAGAGCTTGTTATGGAGATTACCACAAGCTCTAAATCCTCACATGGATAAAACCAAATAGCAGCCAAATACGATGATGCAAGTATGCAAAGGTTTGAGCTCTCTCCGAACGATGTGACCAAATTACTCATACGAGAGCCCCTCTTGATAGTACGGTTATTGTAGCATCCCAGTTGTCTAACCCCTGTAATGCTACATGTTATAATAATAAAAAGGGCCACTTCCAACATATAATTGTTGCATCATCATCATATCATGCTCATGTCATCATGTCACCTTGCATTTGAGCATCATATAAAACCCTTTCTTGTTTGGTTCTTCTCTCATGTGCATGATTAATTGTATTTGCCTCTTGATATTGTATTTGGCTCTTGATATATTGTTAAATGCCCAAGTTGAGTTGAGGGCATCTCTCTTATTGACTCCACCACCTTTTCTTTCACCACCTTATAATTCCACCATCCAACTAATCTGAGCTTGGCATTTTGTTGATTTATCTCTAGCTCATGATTGGTTGTTTGGATTGCACCCATAGTCTTTGCTTGGCTTTGCCCATCTTTTGGGAATGCATATGAATAATGCCATATTAATCTTATTGTTTTCACAAGGATAAATTGGGCATTAATTATCTTGCATGGGCCATGCAAGTGCCACCTTCTCTAGTTTTGGTTTTTGCTTGAATTCTAAGTGGATCACTCCTTACTTGCTTGATCTTGTTTAGGTAGTGTAAAACCCTAGCTCTCCCCTCTCTCTCTACCTTCCTAGCTAATCTCTAAATCTAATCATCTAAACCTCTCCCCCCATGCCCCATGCACACACATGTGCTAATGTGGCATGCCCAAACCTTTACCCATCTTTTCTCTGGGTTCTTGCTTGGTCCTTGTTGGAGCATGCATGGACCAAAGAAGCACCCATCATCACATGATCATCTCTCCCTATCTTCCCTCCTTTCTCTTTTTCTTGATCTTGTGTGTTTGATCTTGAAGCATGCTTGTTAGCTAAAGTGCCACCTTCCTCCATCTATCTACCCCTCTCTTATACAAAAACCCTAAGCCACCCTCTCAAACCTACCTAGCATGACCACCATACCCTTAACCACCCTAGCTAAACCCTAGCTAACAAAAACCTAAGCCACCCACAAATCCCATACTAGCTAAACCAAAAACCCCACCTAGTCTACACAAAACCAAAGTACTCCCTCTCTCCCCTTCCCTCTAGCGTGCTGGACCCACCCCCACCATGTCCTAGCTACCCTCTCTCTCCCACAAAGTCACCGCCTCACCTACCCTAGATCGAGCCGTCCCTCTCTCCCTCTCTAGCCTTTCCTCTTTTTCCTCTCCTTGCCTCAAGCTCACCCTGGCCCACCTGCAGCCCCCGTGTCCCTCTTCACTTTACTGGCCCAGCTCCCCCACGCCACCAGTTGCCTGCCTGGCTCACGTGAAGGGTAGAGGACACCGACGCCACCCCACCCTCTACCCTCCCCACGCCACCTCCCTCCTGTTCTTATCCTCACCCTCGTCTCTGCCTCGAGATACTCCCCACCCCTGTGAACCTTCCTCCTCCTTTCCCTTTCTCCCAATGAGCGAGTTCCCCATGGCCACCTAAACCCTAGCCTCGCCCTCGCCCTTCTTCGATCTGGTGGCCTCGAGAGAGACTAGCGGATCCGAGGCTGGTGCCTTCCTCTCCTCGCCTGAGCGCGAACCCGCTGGACCTCGCCGGAGGGGCCCCGCCGCCGCAGTGCCCGCGAGCACCAGGACGCTCCCACCCACCAGCCTCCTCGACGATCACCGGCCTCTCTGCCCTAACCAAGCCACCCGCGAGCCCCTGGTAAGCTCCTCTGCCTCCCCGACCCCCTAGTGCACCGTAGCGCCGCCGGCCATCGTCGAGCACCCTGCGTGCACGCGCGCGCCGCCGCGGTCACCGCCTGTGCGTGCGCTAGCAGCAACGGTGGCATGCGCTCCCTCTCTGTTCGTCGAAGAAAACCACGCGCTGCAGGCCGCCTCCGCGTTAGCACCCTGTACCAAAGTTGTAGACCAAACTGCCGTCTCCATCTTTCGTTTTGGCGTCGACGTCTGAAACGCGCTAGGTTCGTCGCCATCGTCGGCCAAAGACCCGGCCAGATCCGCCGCCGCGGCGTCACGTTCAGCAGCGGACAGCGTCGCGTGCACGTTTTGCAAATGCACCCTTCCCCTTTTTCCCGCCTCAAACCCGCAGTCCCTTAGCCCCACCCGTCAGCGTCGCGTGCACGTTTTGCAAAAAGGCTCCCAGGGAACTTGTGGCTCAACCCGCGGTCCCTCTTTGTCCAGGCGCTGACGTGTGGACCCACGAGCCCCCGGCCCACCTGTCAGCCGCATGTGCTGGATAAGGCCACGGTGGCGATCTGTCAAGACGCTGCGTGGGCCTCGTGCTCGCCCATCTGTCAGGACTGAGGCTCGCAGCTGGGTATAAAAACATTTCTGCTGTCTGTTTAAAAAATCTGGTTTAAATAATTTAAATTCAAATTCAAACCAGTAATTTAAATAACTTTTCATGTATAAATCCAAACTTGACAAATAATATATGTTTGGATATCAGAAAAATGAGAGGATTCCAAATATGCCATCCAATTTGCATTTTGCACAAGTAAAATTCCAAGTTTAGTTAAATTACAACTAATGCCACTAGAATTTAAATAATTAATAACTTTTGCTTTATAATTCCAAATTAAGCAAATGATATGTCTAAAATGATCAGCTCGACGAGACCTTTCTGTTTATGATATCCATGACTTGAATTGAAGCATGCATCATGTAAATATATAATATACAGCAACTAATTTGACAATATAATGTGACTAAAACCCAATAAAAATGTTATTTCTTGTATTCCACACCTCACCCATGCCATGCTACCTTATTGCCATATAAATTGTGCATCATTCATCATGGCATGATTGTTTGCTTGACGCATTTAATTCCAATGCTTGTGCTCTATATTCATGTTGGCCTTGTTTGTTTGGTTTTTCTCGGATAGACCTTGGCGTGGGTTGTATCAAGAGAACCAGAGCACTACCCGGATCCGTCCCTCGCTTCAACTGAGTTAACAGCAAGCACTTCCACATGCATACATACATCACCTATTGCCTCTATCTTATTCTTGCATCATTGAGTCGCGATTGCATTAAATTGAATCCCAAGTATGCATAGCCTTTACTTTTAAACCCCACCAAGCTTGTTCCTCCATCCCATGAGCCACTACTATAGGAGTTGTTTGAGCCATGCGAGTCGTAGAACAGCATGTGTAGGGTATGTGAGTGTCTGATGGATAATGAGGCACCTAAACAACTTAACCTGAGTAGTATGGGATAACTAAAGAAAGTGGCACCGGTGAGCAACATCTGCTATTTGGTTTTTCCTGCTCACTTGTGTCCCGTAAGACCCCGAGTACTTGATTCCTGTTCCTTGATTTATCGCGCTATCCACATCCGGGAGGTATATGGGACCCCCCTGAGCCAGAGCTTGATTCCGTCTTATTTCTTGGGGCCACAAACTAGTTTGAGGTTTTATTTACTATCCTGTACTTATGCCATGCTACTTTACTCTTTAAATTGTGCGAGGTGCACACGCATCGCTTAGGATCGGGACACGTTACGCTGTATCGACAAGCCCAGCCACACTTTCGGTTCCCGAATACACCGTCCACCCAAACCTTGAGTCCGTCTCGAGTCACTATCTCCGCTATGGGATCTACTTAAGGGGTGGCCCCCTGAAATATTTCTGAATTCTGTGATTGTTCAGTCGTGAAAGCCTCGTTGGGTTTTGATTTGGTTTTTCCGAGGTTGATCGAGCGTGTGTTGCTATTGGTGCACCCCGGCCGGGTAAAACTTTCTGAAAGCCGTGTCCCTGGATATGGACGACTTGGAGCACAGTTTCTTGATCATATACAAGCATAACTAAAATACCGCCTTAATCTGACTAAGTAATTTGACTCGTAAATAGTGCAATACTCATGGAATGGTTAATAAAATTGCCAACGGATGGGGGGTTGTTCGTCCGCTTCCTTGTTGGTAAGCAGGGAGGAGGATGGATCGGATGAGATTACCATTATAACTGTTGTACTTAATTCACGGACATCCGTCTATCATTGGTTAGGCGGATGGTTAGCGGTTATCTGTAGAATTGCTAGGGGTTTATCTTTCGCTGCCATTGCGTCACCCCAGGTTGTGTCCCCTTTAGAGGCATTAAGACTTGCTGAGTACCCTTAGGGTCTCACACGATAAATTCTTGATTCAGATGGACAGGTACCTTCTCAGGACGGATACTGGGTGGAAGAAGCCGAAGATGTGGGCAACGATCGTTCGGTGTAGAGATTCCGGGAACGGGGATCCGTGAGACCTGTAGTTGGGATGTGCTTATTTCTATGGCATCTTATGCCGATTTGCTTCTTATCCGTACTCGGATCTTGTTTGCCGCTTCCGCATGATACTCTGATGTGTGTTGTATGAGGAAGTATCCTAAAATATAGATCTATTTCGGTCATTCGAATCTTGCCGTATGGCGTTGCTATATTTCCTTTCTTTCTAGATGGTATGGCTCTGATGTACTCTTGTATGGTGGCTTGCGTACATACCCACTTGTGTACGTAGTTGATCCCTTCGCCTGCCGACTACGCCCGTCTGAGGTCCCGTTGAGAGGTAGTGGTTGGGACGTCGAAAGGACTACCGGTGAGTGGCTTTTGGGGCCCCGTACTATTTCAACCACTATCACTCATCCGGGCTTGTATCTAGGGCGTAGTTCACCGAGGTAGTTACAATTGGTATCGAGCCATCCCGACCTTGAGGTTTCAACAAACGGTCGTTGTCAGTCTAGCAAATATTTTGAGTAGTTATGTATATTAGGGAAAAACAAAACACGAGAGTAGGACTGCTTCCACTTTTCTTCTTACCCTCCCACCCTTTTCTGGTAAGGAAGTGTAACGTTTTCAATTCTCTTCTCAAAGTTCAAACTAGGATTCACGTGTTCTGGGTTTCCGTAGTACCATAGGTTGTGTGTGTGTGTGTGTGTAATCCCTTGTCTATCTGTTGCATCCAAGTTGTTATCTTATCTGCCTTTGGTTATCAACTGTTGGTACATTCCATACCGACAGGCTTTTGCAAACCGACGCAATCTATCTTCCTCTTTGTATCCGACGCTATCTTGTTTGGGGTGTTCGTTTCCGTAGCTACCAATCTTTAGGTTTCGTCGTGAGAAGAAGGGGTTAGGATATGTGTTCCACTTGTTCATGTGCGGAGTAATGATTTGAGTGCGGGATGGAGTCGCGACCATACCACTACTTTTATCATTCGCTTTTGTATATTGAATCGGTAGAGTCACTAATCTTGATTCGTTAAGTAATTTTGCGCATCTATTGGTATTTTAATGCCGAAATTTGTGGAAAATTTTTCTTTGATATATTTGTGTACCACACTCCTTTTCAGTCGTGTGCGATATGCTTAATATCTTCTAGGTGCTATGAACTTTGCTGATATTTTAATATCATCTCAGTAAATTGTATCCTTTAATCTTGGTTAATTCCATCTTGGTACTATGTTGGATTATTATCATCTTCCATTATAGTACTGACTTGAGTTTTATATCAATGACAGGATGGCTCCCCACGCCGGATGAGAGGACATCCTCGGGCTGGGCTCGGCCATTGTCGCATAGCTAATGCTTTGGCGGCAATTCAAGAGAACCAGCAGCGCTTTGAGGAGAGCGTCAGAAGGAATGAGTTTGCTCCACTTCCTCCACCTCCCAAGCGTGGTGACATCAAGAGCTTCCTCAAGTTCAACCCTCGTCAGTTTGATGTGTCTGACCGACCTCTGGACGCGGATGATTGGCTGCGCGAGATCTCAAGGTTGCTCGAGACTGCTGATGTTCCAGAACAGGATTGGGTCAAGTGTGCTACTCACCTTCTCAAGGGAGATGCAGCTCTTTGGTGGGAAAACTACTTGAAGGCAAGCTGCACTGGGTTCCAGCCAACTTGGGAGAGGTTCACTACAGCTTTCAAGGAGCAGTTTCTCTCAGAGATTGTGATGGAAAGGATGAAGGAGGCTTTCCTCAACCTGAAGTAGGGAAATGATAACGTCAACACCTACATCAGGAACTTCATGAACCTGTCTCGCTATGGTGGTGATGAGGTATCTGATGACAAGAAGCGAGAAAGATTCGTGCAAGGGCTCAATGCGTCGATCAAGTATGCAATCACGCATGCAAGACCGCAACCTTCTGGAACTACAAAGACACAAAGACTGCAAGAGGAGGCAAGCGTGCAAATGTTCGAGGAGTCCAAGAAACATAACAGGATGCATCAAGCTCTGCGATTATGGCAGCTCCTTCTAAGCGGCGTGTCCGGGTTCCTAACACCCCGTCGCCTCCCGGCTCCACCAAGACCTGCGAGTTTCACGTCAAGGCCACCAAACTTCACCACTGCGGCTCCTGGGGCTACAACAACCCTTACCTGAGCGCTGGCGGAGTCCACCTACTCTGCTCCACGTCCTCACGGTGCTTGTTACACATGTGGAGATCATGGACATCCCAAATTAATCGCCCAATGAAGAACAAAGCTCTCCTCAACCCCCGCCAAGATCTGCAACAAGCTCTCCTTGGTTCGTGCACCACCGCCTAGGCTCTCAACATCAACACCAAGCCGGGTTCGCGGTTGTTCGCGATAACGTCAACGCCTCTCAAGTGAGCACTTTGGAGTTGTAATGGGTATGCTTTCGATTAACTCGGTCCTGCGAGTTCTCTTTGATTACGGTGCATCGCATTCTTTTGTGTCACACAAGTTTGCGTAAAAGAATGAGTTAGTTATGGTTCCTCTCTCTAAGCGGTTGGTGGTACAATCACGGTTCAAACATGAGGGTCGAGCATATCACTCATGGAAATCAAGTTGAGATTGGTGGATCTTCATTCTTGGCTTCTTTGATTGTCTGGCAACTCGACATTGATGTCATCCTGGGCATGGATTGGTTGACAAATGCAGCATGATTGATTGTCTTTGAGCGCCGGTGTCTGAAGATTCCTGAAGGCCATATAGTCTTCTCTCCAAGTCTGACTCCTGCTGTCCAGCTCTATTCCTTGGCAACTCTAAATGATGATGCTATGGAAGCTATTCAGAGGGTACCAGTGGTCTGTGAGTTCCCAGATGTCTTTCCTGAAGATTTGTCGGGTATGCCTCCGGATCGCGAAGTTGAATTCGTGATTGAGCTTGAACCTGGGACGGATCCTATCTCCAAGAGGCCATACAAAATGGGTCCTTCTGAGTTGGCTGAACTCAAACGACAACTTGATGAACAAGAGAAGTTGGGTTTCATTCAACACAGCACTTCTTCTTGGGGTAGTCCAACAATCTTTGTGAAGAAGCGTGACAGAACCGATAGGCTATGTGTTGACTACCGGGCTCTAAATGCTAAAACCATCAAGAACAAATATCCTCTTCCTCGGATAAATGATCTATTTGATCAGCTAGCGAGAGTGGTGTTCTCTAAGCTGGACTTGAGAAGTGGTTATCATCAAATCAAAATTCGCAAAGAGGATGTGCCCAAAACAGCTTTCACCACCGCTATGGCCTGTATGAGTACGGTCATGTCTTTCGGCCTCACCAACGCACTTGCTATCTTCTCGAGGGTGATGAACTCCGTTTTATGGAGTACCGGACAAGTTTGTGGTGGTATATCGGATGACATTCGGTCTATTCCAAGTCCAAGGAGGAGCATGAAGAACACTGCGGTGTGTCTGAACAAGCTTCGTGAGAACCGCTTGTATGCAAAGTTCTCTAAGTGTGAGTTTTGGTGCTCAAGTAACATACTTGGGACATGTTATCTCCAAGGGCATTGCGGTCAACCGAAACCGTGAAGACAATAGTTGAATGGCTTCCTCCCTAATGTCAAGGAAGTGCGGAGTTTTCTCGGCTAGCTATTGCCGTCGTTTTGTTCAGAACTTCTCAAAGATAGCAAAGCCTCTTACCGATCTCCTCAAGAAAGGCAAGAAGTACCTGTGGACTCCTGCTTGCCAAGAACCCGGTCTCCTACACACAACAAGAGACCCGCAAAAGGGAAAACCTATCAAGATTATACCTTTGCCTTGAGCATTCCACTTGAGCTCGATGTAGATGATCTTGCCCTTCTTAAGATGGAACGCCTTTCTTAATTCCTCATCATCGACCTTGCATATTGAGCTTGCCCAACATATCTTCTTTGCATTTTATCGACCTTGAAGCCAACACATGCTCCAAGCGATGTCAATGGACAAATCCTACAAGTATAACTTAATACACACATTAGTCCATAAAGATTGTCATTAATTACCAAAACCACACATGGGGGCCCAACATGTTCTTTCAGACACGTTCAACTTTCGAGAGGAAATGACAAAAAACCACCACACTTGGGGCGGCGTTGTCACATGACCACCAAGTGGAGGCAGAGGGACACATAACCACCACCTCGTGATGGTGCTCGAGCAATCGATAGCACGATTTGCTCGGTTTAATGGGTTTTCCGACAGGTGGGGCCCACAGTCAGGTCTGACGTGGAGTTGTCCTGACGGAGGGCGTCGACGGCCGTTAGGTTTGTGCGTGTTGCTTATTAAGCGGCTATCGGGACGGCAACATCATCTTCTAGCCTAGTCGCCCTCCCCTCCCCTGCCCCTTCTCCTTCTCTGCTTGTCGCACGCCGCCGCCGCGCCGCCACATAGCTCAACCGTCGCACCGCCGAAATGGTTTCCTGGGCGACGACGAGGAATCTTCCGACGATATGAGCTCCCTCGGCACCGAGGTTAGTGTTCCCCTCTGCATTCTCATATATCTAGGGTTAGGGTTCATATGAAATTTGGGAATTTGGGTTTGAGCTCGATTTTAGGCTATTTAATTAGTACATTTGGCTTGTTAGGGTCCCAATAGCATGTATGACTCGGATTACAATGGAAGAGCCGATGATGGAGACAACCCTATTGTTTGCAAATGTAATCGTGTGGCTGTGAAACATGTTGCTTTCGAAGGATGCTGGACTGGCAGGAGGTTCTTGGCATGTGCATGAGAGGTCTATTCTACTGAATTTAGATTAAATGCAATATTTTGTGATAGTGTTCTTACTAAATGTTCTCTGTTATGTCATTTATGTTTTAGGAAGGAGAAACATATGACTTTATCCACTGGGTGGATAATGTCTGGCCTGAATCCCTTTGCAAAAGCCTGACAAAGCTATGGGACATGTATTCTACCTGCAAGGATGGTAGGGTTAATGATGCCCTGAAAGCTTTTGATACTAGGATGGAGGCTGAGGATGAGATTGCAAAGATTAAGCTTGCGCTGAAGATTGCACAAGATAATCTGAAGCAAGTGGTGGAAGAGAAGCAGCTTACACTAGCTTTGAAGGCCAAAGCTGAACAAGCTTTGATTGATGCCAGGGCAGAACTAGAGAAAAAGATGAAAGTTGATGCATCCACATCTAACATGCACAATAGTTTGAGGTTGAATGCAGAGAAGTAGAGGGACATGTTGAAGGAAGAGAAGAGAAATCTAGAACACACCATTGCAGAACTGATGAAGCAGAAAGAACGGGCTAGATCAAAGCTTAGGAAGATCAAACAAATCTGTGATGAGTAGTGTGCATGAATGTACTGTAATATTTGGTTTTCACTTGTATTGTTGAACTATTTAGTAATTTGTGAGTTGAATTAGTAGACTGATGTAGTTGGTGAACTATGAATCTGTTAGTGTAATAATTAGTTAGTGAATTATGTATTATGACTGATGTGTTTATCACTTGGTCTAGATCATTGTTTATTGTGAGTTGGCTCATTGTTTATTACTTCTGGTCATACAATTAGGATCTGTTTGGTCATACAATTAGCATCTGTTTCACATATCACCAGGTTTTACTTGGTCCAGATCCTTTTGGTCATATAATGGTAAATATTTGACAGAAGAGCAAATTAACAGTAGATTTTGACAGAAACATAGCATCTATTTCACACATCACCAGGTTTTACCAGGTTTTACATTGTTTCCAGACATCAACAGACCACAAAATAAGAGGTTATGGTACATAGTAGAACACAAAATAAGGGGTTTTGGTACATTTCTTTGCTCAGTTTAGCGCACAGAACATCTGAATTTGCTGAAGAACAAGGACCAGCATAGGATTTTCCAAGAGGGCCAACACTTGGATCTCTACTAGCACTTGCATTTGCCCCAGCTATGAAGTATGAAAACACACCCCTGCCTTCAGTGGAAGGAGGCCTTTCTGCAGATGATCTTGGAGCATCAGAAGATGTTGGTTCAGCTGCTCTTGGAGGCCTTGGTGCAGCTGCTCTTGGAGCAGTAGAACATGGACCAGCAGTAGTAGATGATGTAGTAGTAGATGATGGAGCATTTGACATTGTTCTACTAGCCTGCAACATTTCATTGCAAATTGACACAAGTAAATTGTAGTAATAGTAGTTGTACATAACAACAAATAAAGCATTACCTTGTGGTTATTTTTCCTAATGGCAAGGTCAGGCCTCAATTGTTGTGAGCAACTTGTGTACTTATGTCCTTGCAACTTGCAATTGCTACATGTTATGGTAGCCATCCTAGAGGTATCCTTAGGCTTGGGCACTTCATATTTTCCCTTCCTTCTCTTCTCTGGGCTTCTACCCAACATGTGGTCTTTGAATTTTGGGGCCATTATATCTGGAGTGTCTGTTTTTGTCCAACCACGTTGTGCTTGAATGGGATAGAATATTGGCTTGTAGCTAGCCAAATACATAGGCTTTTTGAAGAAATGTGAGACAAAATCTTCAGGATGCATGCCAGCTTTATATATAGCACTAACTGCATGATTGCAAGGCAGTCCTGAGAGGTCCCATTTCCTAGAAGAACAACTCATCTTCTCCAAGTTTACCTCTTCAGTATGGTTGCCACTTTGCACCTGCCATAGGCCAATATCTGACCTCCTTTGGACACATTGCCTTGAGTACTTCTTCATGATATCTAGCTTTTCTATGTAGTGTGGAGTTATATCCCATCTAGCCATTCTTCCTCCATCTCTCCTGCAATCAAACCTCACCATTTGCCTGTCATATATGCCAACTAGCATAGTTACAATGGGTTTGTTTCTAACATCAAGTATGTACCTATTGAACACCTCACTCAAATTGTTGACAACCAAATATGTTTTGAAATTTGTGTCCATGGCCCACCTAGCCCATGAGTGCACTGGTATCTTGGACAACCACACCCAAGCTGGCTCAGATTGTTTCTTTAAATTCTTCCATTGCAACATCAAAACCATGTTTTGTGTAAGAGTATGCTGCATTGTCCATACATTTCTTCAGGTCTTCTCCTCTGAAGCCAGCAGTCTGGAAATTGGCATAGATGTGCATCAAGTACTATCTTTGTGGACTATTGGGGAATACAGTTGACACTGCCTTCAACAAACCCTTCTGCCTGTCTGACATGATAGTGAACCTCCCAAATTGTCCATCTTCTCCACCAAGTTCATACTTGAGCTGTTCTAAGAACCAAACCCAATTCTCTGTATCCTCTTTAGCAACTACTGCCCAAGCAAGTGGATACATGTTGTTGTTGCCATCTCTTCCTGTAGCAGCTAGTATCTGAGCACATGTTGTCAATTTAATGAAGCAACCATCCAAGACAATGAATGCCTACAACCTTCAAGAAACCCCAGCCTTGCAGCATTCACACAGAAGGACACACCATGGAATCTAGGCTCATAGCAGATATCAACAGTTTGTCCCTGCTTCATTGCCTCTGTTTCTTCTTCTGTTGGGCCAGTGACAGTTGTCACAATGCATCTAGAACCAGGGTTTTTATCAATTACAGTTTGTAGATAATCCCTTATTCTAAAGTACTACTTCTTATGATCACCAAGCACCCTCTGCCTGGCTTTAGTTTTTGCCCTGTATGCCATCCTGCTGGGAACTTCAACCCCAAAATCTTTCTTTGCTTTGTCCTGCAAAGAAGTGATGTTGGTATTGGGGTCGGATCTGAATTTGTCAACATACATGGTGCTCAACCACTTTGAATTCACCCTTGTAATGCTAGGATCAGTTAGACATGTGTGATTTAGCTCCATCTTCTTAATGCAAAATGTATCCTCATTCTTTATCTGAGAAGCTGTCATATAAAATGGACAACCAAATTTCTCCTTCTCCTTGCAGTGCACAATGATCCTGTCTTTGCAATTTCTGTGATAGTGGAAATTTCTAACCTGCTGGATGTGCAATCTAGCAAGACCATCTCTGAACTGATAAACATCTCTGAAACATAGCTTCAACATGAACTGCTGCTCTGGATTCTCTCTGTTCTCATCATACCACACCCTAGGCTGCACAAAAACCTCTTCCTCATAACCATCATCATCATTAACATTAAGAAAACCTTGGTATTCTTCATCATCAAAACGCACCCAGTCAGGCAACACCTTCCTTTCTTGCTGGGAATGTGATCTAGTAGTAGGTCCCTGCCTCCTCACTTTTTTCTGCACATGCACTTCCACTTGAATTGGCTCAGTTTGTTCTTCAATAACAAATATATCCTCAATATCTGTGTCACCCTCACAATGTGTCAAAGGATCCTCCCTCTTCTTCTTCATTTCTGCAAGTGTCTCATTCAGCCACTCCTCCTCTTTGCTCTTTATCTCCTCTGCATAATCAGGATCAACTAGGACATAGTCATACTGTCCCTCCTCTTCTTCTCCAGCAATGTCATCCTCTGAAACTTGTGTGTGCATCTGCTGACAGTAAACACTCTCTTGAGTCTGCATCTGATAAGGAATAGTATCATCCTCCTCAAGATCAATGTCAATTGGCCTAGATTTGGCCCTGATAGTCTCTGCATTTTTTCTCTTCAAAGGTGACAACACAATTGCCTAGTTTCTCTTCTTCTCTCTCATGATAGTAAGTACCAATTTCTTCCTATTTTCATACTTCCTTATCATCTCTTCAACCTTTAAATTGCTGTCAACTATATATAGGCCATTCAATCACTCACCTTCTTCTTTAACATAGTACATTGAGTCACATATGCCATACCCCTCTTTCTCCATTAGTGCCAACAAATTGAGATACCTAATGTCAGACCTAGCCATTGATTTCTGCACAAACTTCACACCATCAAACTGTTGGAGATATGCCCTAGAGGCAATAATAAATATAGTTATTATTATATCTTTGTGTTTATGATAAATGTTTACATTCATGCTATAACAGTATTAACCGGAAACATTAATACTTGTGTGATTTGTAAACTAAATTAGAGTCCCTAGTAGAGCCTCTTTATAATACTAGCTTATTGGTTAATAGATGATCGTGGTTTCCCGATCATGAACATTGAGATGTTGTTAACAACAAGATCATATCATTAGGAGAATGGTATGATGGACATACTCTTATAGATAAGCGTAGCATAAATATCAAGTCATTTTAATAGTTCAATTGCTATAAGCTTTCTGATACATAGTAACCTAATTCCTTCAACCATGAGATCATGCTAATCACCATCACCGGAAGGATGCTTTGATGACATCAAACATCACACCATAACTGGGTGGCTATAAAGGTGGCATTGAGTGTTCGGAAAGTATGGGTTGAGGCACATGGATCAAGAGTGGGATTTGTCCATCCATATGACGGATAGATATACTCTAGGCCCTCTCGGTGGAATGTCATCCAATTAGCTTGCAAGAATGTGACTGGCTCACAAGGGATAACATATCACGTGAACGAGAAAAGAGTACTTATCTATAACGAGGTTGAACTAGGTATGCAGAGATACCGACGATCAAAACCTCGGATAAGTAAACTATCGTGAGACAAAGGGAAATTGGTATCGTATGTAAGTGGTTCATTCGATCGCAAAGTAATCGTAGAAATATGTGGGAGCCATATGAATTTCCAGATTCCTCTATTGGTTATTGATCGGAGAAGTGTCTCGGTCATGTCCGCATAATTCACGAACCGTAGGGAGACACACTTAAGGATTCGATGTTGTGGTGTAGTTATGGAATGATGAGTAAGAGACCTAATGTTGTTCGGAGTCTTGAATGGGATCCGGGATATCACGAGGAGATCTGGAATGGTTCGGAGAATAAGATTCATATAAGGAAATTCCTGTTTTGGAGTTCGGGAATGATTCCGGTGTTTTTACCAGGAATGTTCTAGAAGGGTCTGGAAGGTCCGGCACTCCGGAGGGGAAGGGTACATGGATGTGTCATGACAATGTGAAATGATTGCATCATGTACTAGGTCACTTGGCTGGGCAATATGGAGAGATAAATCAAATCCAAGTTTGAAAGTCAAACGGGAATTCGAAAAAGTCAAATATGAAGTTTGCTTGGTGGAGGGAGAGTGGGAAACCTACTTGGGGAGGAAGTCCCCTCCCTCCACCCACCGGCCAAGGAGGAGGAGTTGGAGGAGGACTCCCTCCTCCCAACCGGCCCCCTCCCACCTATATAAGGAGGGGTAGGGCCGCCCACTACCCTCACACCTAAACCCTAGCTCCTGGCGCCTCCACCACAACTGCAGCTGCCACCGCCTAGGGATCTCCCAAGTCGCTGACTTGGGGCTTTCCCCAAGCCCTAGCCGCCGGCCACATCCACCCCTTGGTGCCTCTAAACCCTAGATTGCCAAGACCTCTCTCATACTCCACCATACTCGCTCCGGCTTAAGGCGAAGCCCTGCAAGATCTCCCTCTACTTCCGACACCATGCCGTCGTGCTGCCGGAATCACGAGGAGAGTGCTACAACCTCCGCTGCCTACTGGAACAAGGGAGAGGAAGGTCTTCATCGAGTACCGAACGTGTGACCGATCATGGAAGCGCCGACGCGGAGCATTTGGAAGGATCGTCTACGCGATCTTGAGATCGGCAAGAGTACGACTACATCACCCACGAGAATCTGCTCTTGTTAACCGCTTTGGAATCTTCGAGGGTGAGTTCCTCTATCGAATCGTTGCTACAATCTAGTAGATAGATCTTGGCTTGTTTGTGTGCATGCGGTAGAATTTTTTTGTTTTCCATGCTACGAACCCCTACAGTGGTATCAAAGCCGTGTCTATGTGTAGATCTGTTGCACGAGTAGAACACAATGGTCATTGTGGGCGGTGGTGCTTTTCTTATCAATTGCTTTTTGTGTACTTTGCATCTTGCAGTATGATGGGATGAAGCGGCCTGGGCTAACCTTACATGACATCGTTCATGAGACTTGCTCCACGCTCAACATGCAACTTGTATTGCATAAGTGGCCTTGCGGGTGTCTGTCTCTCCCATCATAGTATAGATTCAATTTACAACGGGCACTTGATAGTTCAAGCATCAACGTTGTGGTTCTTGTTCGTAAGTTAGAACGACACTTATTGAAAGCCCCAAACCACGTAAAATATGCAAAGAAAATTAGAGGCGTCTAACTTTGTTTCACAGGGGTGTGCCGTGATGTGATATTGCCATGATTGTGATTATATTTGATGTATGCAATGTTCCTTATTGTAAGTTGGCAACCGGCAGGAGTCATATGGTTGTCTTTAAATTCCGTTAAGACCTGCGTGTCTATTCAAAGTAGTTGTAATAGTTGAAGCTGGTGGACGATAACCATGAAACGGCGCCATTAACCTTGACGCCATACCAGTGATGATGGAGATCATGTTTGTGCTTGAAGATGGAGATCGGAAGCACAAGAAGAAAGGCCATATCATATCACATATTTTGAATTGCATGTGATGTTAATCCTTTTATGCATCTTGTATTGCTTAGTTCACGACGGTAGCATTATAAGATGATTCCTCATGCACACAATTTCAAGTTTTAAAGTGTTCATCCTTAGTAAGCACCGTTGCTAAAACTCGGTGTTTCGAAGCACCACATGATGATCGAGTGTGCTAGATTCTGCGAGTGTATACAACGTGAGAAAGCCAGATTTGCTCATGCAGAATCTAAGGTTTGATCTTGACGAGCCTAGCATATACATACATGGTCTTGGAACACGGATCACCGAAAGGTAAAGCATGAGTCATATAGTAGATATGATGAACATGTTGATTGTTCGCCATTGAAGCTGCATCAACTCTCATGATGATCGGTTTTGATGTGGTGGATTTGGTTCGTGTGATCACTAAAACTATGCGAGGGATATTGTTTTGAGTGGGAGTTCACCTAGATTAATTTAACTAGTAATTAGAACTCAATTTGTCATAAACTTAGTCTAAACTATTGCAAATATGTTGTAGATCAATGGCGGCCCCTACCATCAATTTTAATGCGTTCCTAGAGAAAGAAAAGTTGAAAAACAATGGAAGCAACTTCACGTATTGGTTCCGCAATTTGAGGACTGTCCTCAATGCTGGTAATTTGACCTATGTGCTGGATGCACCGCTGGTTGACCCGCCTGCAGCTACTGCTACCGATGAAGTAAAGAATGTTTACCTCACTCGGAAGAATCAGTACTCCACAGTTCAGTGTGCTATCTTGTATGGTTTGGAATCGGAGCTTCAGAAAAGGTTTGAGAACCATGACCCACATGATATTGTCCATGAACTCAAAATGATATTTAAAGCTCACGCGGCAGTTGAGAGTTATGAGGCTTCTGAAAAGTTCTTTAACTGCAAGATGGAAGAGGGCATCTACGTCAGTGAGCATGTGCTTAAGATGTCTGGGAACGCAAACAAACTCCAAAGTTTGGGTATAGTGATTCCTAATTCTTTGGGGATTCACCGTGTCCTCCAATCACTGCCACCAAGTTACAAGAACTTTGTGATGAACTACAATATGCAAAACATGGACAAGACGTTGGCAGAACTCTTCTCCATGTTGAAATCTGCAGAAGTGGAGATCAAGAAAGAGCACCAAGTGTTGTTGGTCAATAAGACCACCAAATTCAAGAATCAAGGCAAGTCTAAGCAAAAGGGAAACTTCAAGAAGGGCGGTAAGAAAGTTGCCACGCCGGCAAAGAAGACCAAGGCTGGGCCTAAGGCTGATACTGAGTGCTTTTACTACAAGGGAGAGGGTCACTGGAAGCGGAATTGCCCAAAGTACTTGGCGGATTTGAAGAATGGCAACATCAAGAAGAAAGGTATATCCGATATACATGTTATTGATGTGTATCTCACTAGTACTCATAGTAGTGCATGGGTATTTGATACTGGTTCGGTTGCTCATATTTGTAACTCGAAACAGGTGCTGCAGAATAAATGGAAGCTAGCGAAGAACGAGGTGACAATGCGCGTTGGAAATGGATCAAAGGTTGATGTGATCGCGGTCGGCACGCTACCTCTTCATATACCATCGGGATTAGTTTTATACTTAAATAATTGTTATTTGGTGCCTGCGTTGAGCATGAACATTATATCTGAATCATGTTTATTGCGAGAAGGTTACTTGTTTAAGTCCGAGAATAATGGTTGTTCGATTTATATGAGTAATATATTTTATGCACATGCACCTTTGATAGATGGTCTATTCTTATTGAATCTCGATTGTGGAAATACACACATTAATAACATTGAAGCTAAACGTTTGAAATTGAGCGATAACACGACCTATATGTGGCACTATCGTCTTGGTCACATTGGAGTGAAGCGTATGAAGAAACTCCATTCCGATGGACTTCTTGAATCACTTGATTTCGAATCACTTGAAAGATGTGAAGCATGTCTTATGGGTAAAATGACTAATACTCCATTTTCTGGTATGATGGAGCGAGCTACGGACTTATTGGAAATCATACATACCGATGTGTGTGGTCCAATGAGTGTAGCATCGCGCGGTGGTTATCGTTATGTTCTTACCTTCACGGATGAATTGAGTAGATATGGGTATATCTATTTCATGAAACATAAGTCCGAAACTTTCGAGAAGTTTAAGGAATTTCAAAGTGAAGTAGAGAATCAACGCAACAAGAAGATTAAATTTCTATGATCTGATCGTGGAGGTGAATATCTAAGTTGCGAGTTTGGCGAGCATTTGAAGAAATGCGGAATACTTTCACAATTGACACCACCGGGAACACCACAGCGTAATGGTGTGTCCGAACGTCGTAATCGAACTCTCTTAGATATGGTTCGTTCTATGATGTCTCTTACAGATTTACCACTATCGTTTTGGGGTTATGCATTAGAAATAGCCGCATTCACTTTAAATAGGGCACCATCTAAATACGTTGAAACGACACCGTATGAATTATGGTTTGGGAAGAAACCTAAATTGTCGTTCCTTAAAGTTTGGGGTTGTGAAGCTTATGTAAAGAAGTTACAGCCTGACAAGCTTGAACCCAAAGCGGAAAAATGCGTCTTCATAGGATACCCGAAGGAAACTATTGGGTATACCTTCTATCATAGATCCGAAGGCAAAATCTTCGTTGCCAAGAATGGATCCTTTCTAGAGAAGGAGTTTCTCTCGAAAGAAGTGACTGGAAGGAAAGTAGAACTCGACGAGGTTGTTGAACCTTCTCTCGAACTTACGAGTAGCGCATCACCAGAAGTAGTTCCAGTGGCGCCTACACCAATAAGAGAGGAAGCTAATGATGTTGATCATGAAACTTTAGTTGAAGTTACTACAGAGCCTCACTAGTCAACGAGAACTCGTACCACTCCTGATTGGTATGATCCCGTTATGAATGTCATGTTGGTGGACAACACCGATGACCCTGCGACATATGAGGAAGCGATGATGAGCCCAGATTCCAATAAATGGCAAGAAGCCATGAAATCCGAGATTGGATCCATGTATGAAAACTAAGTATGGACTTTGGTGGACTTACCGGATGGCCGGAAGGCTGTCGAGAACAAATGAATTTTCAAGAAGAAAACAAATGCTGATGGTAATGTTACTGTCTATAAAGCTCGACTTGTTGCAAAAGGGTTTCAACAAATTCAAGGAGTTGACTACGATGAGACTTTCTCACCGGTAGCGAAGCTAAAGTCTGTAAGGATTATGTTAGCAATCGCTGCATATTATGATTATGAGATATGGTAGATGGATGTCAAAACAACTTTCCTCAATGGAGACATTGATGAAGAGTTGTATATGATGCAACCCAAAGGTTTTGTCGATCCTAAAGATGCTAACAAGGTATGAAAACTTCAGCGGTCCATATAAGAATTGAAGCAAGCATCCCGAAGTTGGAATCAACGTTTTGATAAGGTAATCAAAAGCTTTGGTTTTATACAAACTTATGGAGAAGCTTGTATTTACAAGAAAGTGAGTGGGAGCTCTGTAGCTTTCTTAATACTATATGTAGATGACATATTGTTGATTGGAAATGATGTAGACCTTCTTAATAGTGTCAAGGATTATTTGAATAATAATTTTTCAATGAAAGATCTTGGCGAAGCAGCTTACATATTAGGCATAAAGATTTATAGAGATAGATCTAGACGCCTAATATCATTGTCACAAAGTACATATTTGGACAAAGTTCTAAAGAGGTTTGGAATGGAAGATAGCAAGAAAGGGTTCTTGCCCATGTTGCCCAATACAACCTTGAGTAAAACTCAAAGTCCTGCAACGACAAATGATAGAGAAAGGATGAGTAAGACTCTCTATGCCTCAGCCATAGGATCTCTCATGTATGCCATTCTATGTACTAGACCCGACATTGCATATGCTGTTAATTTGACTAGCAGATATCAAAGTGATCCAGGAGTGGATCATTGGACAGCGGTCAAAAACATCCTTAAGTACTTGATAAGAACTAAGGATATGGTTCTTTCTTATGGAGGTGATGAACAACTCATTGTTAATGGTTACACCGATGCTAGTTGGAACCCGATCCGGATGATTCTAAATTTCAATCTGGATACGTATTTACTTTGAATGGTGCAGCAGTTAGCTGGAGGAGTGCAAAGCAAAGCGTTGTGGCGAGATCTTCAACTGAATCGGAATACATAGCTGTTTCGGAGGCTTCACAAGAAGCAATATGGATGAAGGAGTTCATTACAGAGCTCAGTGTGGTTCCAAGTGCGCTGGACCCAATGTCTATCTACTGTGATAACATGGGCGCCATAGCCAATGCGCCAGAACCAAGGTCACACAAGAAGCTGAAGCACATCAAGCTACATTTTCACGCTATTCGAGAACATGTCCAAGATGGTGACATAAAGATTTGCAAAGTACACACAGATCTGAATGTGGCGGATCCGTTGACTAAACCTCTCCCGAGGGCAAAACATGACCAACACCAAACTGCCATGGGTGTTCGGTATATTACCATGTAATCTAGATTAGTTGACTCTAGTGCAAGTGGGAGACTATTAGAGATATGCCCTAGAGGCAATAATAAATATAGTTATTATTATATCTTTGTGTTTATGATAAATGTTTACATTCATGCTATAACAGTATTAACCGGAAACATTAATACTTGTGTGATTTGTAAACTAAATTAGAGTCCCTAGTAGAGCCTCTTTATAATACTAGCTTGTTGGTTAATAGATGATCGTGGTTTCCCGATCATGAACATTGAGATGTTGTTAACAACAAGATTATATCATTAGGAGAATGGTATGATGGACATACTCCTATAGATAAGCGTAGCATAAATATCAAGTCATTTTAATAGTTCAATTGCTATAAGCTTTCTGATACATAGTAACCTAATTCCTTCGATCATGAGATCATGCTAATCACCATCACTGGAAGGATGCTTTGATGACATCAAACACCACACTGTAACTGGGTGGCTATAAAGGTGGCATTGAGTGTTCGGAAAGTATGGGTTGAGGCACATGGATCAAGAGGGGGATTTGTCCATCCATATGACAGATATATATACTCTAGGCCCTCTCGGTGGAATGTCATCCAATTAGCTTGCAAGCATGTGACTGGCTCACAAGGGATCACATATCACGGGAATGAGAAAAGAGTACTTATCTGTAACGAGGTTGAACTAGGTATGCAGAGATACCGACGATCAAAACCTTGGATAAGTAAACTATCATGAGATAAAGGGAAATTGGTATCGTATGTAAGTGGTTCATTAGATCGCAAAGTAATCTTAGAAATATGTGGGATCCATATGAATTTCCAGATTCCTCTATTGGTTATTGATCGGAGAAGTGTCTCGGTCATGTCCGCATAATTCACGAACCGTAGGGAGACACACTTAAGGATTCAATGTTGTGGTGTAGTTATGGAATGATGAGTAAGAGACCGAATGTTGTTCGGAGTCTCGGATGGGATCCGGGATATCACGAGGAGATCCGGAATGGTCCGGAGAATAAGATTCATATAAGGAAAGTCCTGTTTCGGAGTTCGGGAATGATTCCGGTGTTTTCACCAGGAATGTTCTAGAAGGGTCTGGAAGGTCCGACACTCCGGAGGGAAAGGGTACATGGATGTGTCATGACAATGTGGAATGATTGCATCATGTACTAGGTCACTTGGCTGGGCAATATGGAGAGAGAAATCAAATCCAAGTTTGACAGTCAAACGCCAATTCGAAAAAGTCAAATCTGAAGTTTGGTTAGTGGAGGGAGAGTGGGAAACCTACTTGGGGAGGAAGTCCCCTCCCTCCACCCGCCGGCCAAGGAGGAGGAGTTGGAGGAGGACTCCCTCCTCCCAACCGCCCCCTCCCACCTATATAAGGAGGGGTAGGGCTGCCCCTACCCTCACACCTAAACCCTAGCTCCTGGCGCCTCCACCACAAGTGCAGCAGCCGCCTAGGGATCTCCCAAGTCGCCGACTTGGGGCTTTCCCCAAGCCCTAGCCGTCGTCCACATCCACCCCTTGGTGCCTCTAAACCCTATATCGCCAAGACCTCTCTCATACTCCACCATACTCGCTCCGGCTTAAGGCGAAGCCCTGCAAGATCTCCCCTCTACTTCCGACACCACGCCGTCGTGCTGCCGGAATCACGAGGAGAGTGCTACAACCTCATTTCTGGAACAAGGAGAGGAATGTCTTCATCGAAAGTCGAACGTGTGACCATCATGAAAGCTGCCGAACCTTGGTACGGAAGGATCGTCTACGCGATCTTGAGATTGGCAAGAGTACGACTACATCACCCATGAGAATCTGCTCTCGTTAACCGCTTTGGAATTTTCGAGGGTGAGTTCCTCTATCGACTCATTGCTACAATCTAGTAGATAGATCTTGGCTTGTTTGTGTGCATGCGGTAGAATTTTTTTGTTTTCCATGCTATGAACCCCTACACAAACTGCACAAACAGCTCCCACATCTCTGTGTCTAACCTAAATATTGAAATTTAAGCAATGATTCAGATCATTTGGGGCATAAACAGTACTAAATTCAGATAACAGATAACACTAGCTACTGCAATTGGACAGAGAAGTAAAAAATGGGATCTTGAACACGCACTCGCTGTCGGAGATGTAATGGCTCATCGGGTCGAAGCTCGAGCTACTGCCCGCAGATGTCCACGCGTTCTCCCAGGGCGCTCTAGGCGCCGGTGGCGCCGGCAGCGGCCTGGCCTCCTCTGGAACCGTCACCAGAGAGAATATGCCATCCGGGAAGAGCTTCGTGTGGTGGTCACGTTCGTCTCCGCCACTTTCTTCCTCATCGACGGCTAGCCGCCAACCAGGGCCGCCGCCGCCACTACCGCCGCCGCCCGTCACCATTTGTGGAGAAGAGAGGGAGAAATAGAAATGACCGAAACCGCCCCGACACGCGCAAACCTAACGGCCGTCGACGCCCTCCTTCAGGACAACGCCACGTCGGACCTGACTGTGGGCCCCACCTGTCGGAAAACGCATTAAACCGAGCAAATCGTGCTATCAGTGCTCTCTGTCGAGCACCTGCCCCTGAGGTGGTGGTTATGTGTCCCTCTGCCTCCACTTGGTGGTCATGTGACAACGCCGCCTCAAATGTGGTGGTTTTTTGTCATTTCCTCAGCTTTCGATGATTAGACGCAGTAAATAAATAAATAAATGAAGGGAAAGAGGGGTGTCGAAGGACCCCGAGTGCTGCATTAAACCATCGGTGGAGCATGTTTGAGTGGTATAATGATTTGATGCAGGTCAAGTTGAGCTTAGGGTAGGTCAACTTGAGCTAGTAGCTTAATTCAGTCGAGATGTTTTAGCCCGGCCGAGCGAGCTGAACGAACATACGCGAGGACATGGCCTCTCGCGCGGTCGTCCTTAAGTTGCAGCCCTTCTCCTGGTGGTTTTGTTCGTCTTGCCGGCGGCGATAGAGCCTTTGTGGCTACGACCGTTAGCCATTCATAAATCCGAGAAGACTCTGTATGGCTGGCCTGTTCGGCATCGCAAACTTGGTCAGAAGACCACGTACGCCTCCTCAAGAAGCCGAGGTCAACGTGGTCGATCAGCTATGGAGCCGTTGGCGATGGCTAAACTAGTGAAAAACTCCTGCCGAGTCCACAAGAACCACAAATGTGTCGTTGCTGATTCTGCAAATCGAGCTCTCAAAGCACAACTGAACACACTTGGTTTGCGGCGCGTGCAAAATCTGCAGACTTTTCTGTGCCTGCCTCTCTTATTTATCAGTGTCTAAACGAGTAGTACAACTGGCAGCCCAAAAACTAGCTACAACGAGCACTTACTGAATCGTGCCATCCCACGATCGGCTTGCTGTGCTAGTGCTACAAGCAGAAAGCAAAAGAAACGGTCTACTACTAGCTAACTAATCGTGTGTGAACACAGGAGATCAACACACGTTGTTATTCTGACCAAACTAACTAGTTAAACATCTTCAGTTAACTGACGAACTAAACCTAGCAACGAGCTTATCTGAATTTCCAACGTTTCACCCCTAAGCTTGTTGCCCCTTCTGGATTTCAACGACGCCAAGCTTCAGCCTTGGTCAGGATGTAAAGCAGCTTCCCATTTGTGCCAATGTGAGCTTGCCGTCATCGATGCGCTCTCGAATGTAACGGAACCTGGTGTCGATGTGTTAGCTTCGATCGTGATGGACCAGATTCTTGCAGAGAGTTATTGCTGATTTCTTGTCCACCGGAAGTTTAAATTTTGCAGGTGGTTTTTCTAGCAGCTCACCGATCAAACGACTAAGCCCAGAGTGAGCGAGATCTGGGCGAGTGTTGACGAGGTAGCTCAGACGACCGATGATGCCTCTGTAATCGGTGGCGTCCACCGATCCGCTTATGTCATGTCTGCTGAGCTTGAGCATGTTCTCCATGGGCACGTGGCATGAATTGCAATTCCCCATCCCAGCACGCTCCAGGATCTTTGTAGCGTAGATCCTCTAATTCAGCGTGGTCTCCCCCTTCTTGTGAGTAACCTCGATGCCAAGATGTATGACAACAAGTCGAGGTCACTCATTTTTAAACAGGCGATGCATCTCGCTCTTGATCTCCTGAATACCGTAGCGTACACACCAACAATGAGGAAGCTAGTGCTGTCACCACGCCTGTATACTGCATGCTCCAACTGACAGCGCACAAACCCAAGTTTAGTGAGAGAGGCGTTCAGTTTAGCACGTCAGTCTCGCGGTGCCTGACGAAGACCGTACAACAACTTGTTGAGCCTGAGTACGTGTCAAGGCTGCTTGTCGTTGACGAACCCGGGAGGTTGGTGGACGTTCACTTCCTCCGCTAGGTTGCCGTTCAGGAACGTGGACTTCATGTTCATGTGATGGACTTGCCGGCCAGCACGTGCCGCAGGAACGAGCAGAGCGTGCACCATCTTTGTAAGATGCGGCTCAGTTCTAATCGGATTCGCTTAATTCAACAAAGAATTCTTGTGGATTACGCTCGTTCCGCCCAACCATCCACCGAGCAAGTACAAGTATATACGGCTCTGCCGTCCAGTTACAAGTTCCAAGCCAACTCCTCTCTCCTGATCCTATGCCTTATATCATATAATAATCCAGCACGTGGTCCGCCAGCTAGTGTGGAGGTTGTGTTGCCCTCTTGGGCCGTTCCCTGTCTGGCGTTGCTGATGGGCCTGGGCCGCTGACATTCCCCCCCTGCTTGGATACCTGCTTGCCCCCAAGCAGGTGAACGATAAAACTGTTGTTGCAACGAATCCAGATCCTCCCAGGTAGCTTCAGTTGCAGACGAACTGCTCCATTGTACCAACACCTGCACCACGGTAGCAAGGCCCCGAGACCGAACCCGCCTCTGCAATACGGCAACAGGAATCTGGTGAGTAGCATCTGGGTGAGGCAAATGGGGAAGTACCTGTTGTCCTGCTCCCAAGCATTTCTTCAGCTGCGAGACATGGAAAACCGGATGCACCCTGCTGGTTGCCGGAAGATCGAGCTTGTAGGCCACCTGTCCAACACCCTGTACAATAGTGAACGGGCCGAAGAACTTGAATGCCAGCTTATGGTTAGCCCGCCAAAGCACTGATGACTGCATATATGGTTGGAGCTTGAGAAAGACCCGATCCCCAATAGCAAACACTTGTTCGGACCGTTTTTTATCAGCCTGGTGTTTCATCCTTTGCTGCATACGGAGTAAATGTTGCCGAACCGATGCCAAAACCAATTGACGCTCAGCTAACCACTCCTGAACATCCATAGGAGCAATCCGATCAGAAGCTGTAATACCAAAATACCGTGGTTGTCTCCCATAAAGGACCTCAAAGGGAGACTTGCCCAATGAAGAGTGCCAATTTGTGTTGTACCAAAATTCACAAAGAGATAACCACTGCGACCATTTACTCGGATGAGCACTGATAAAGCAGCTCGGAAAACATTCAATTGACTGGTTCACACGCTCAGTCTGGCCGTCTGTCTCTGGATGATGAGCAGTACTCAAGCGTAGCTGCGTGCCCGTCGCCCTGAACAACGCTTGCCAAAATTGCCTGGTGAATATGGGATCCCTGTCAATACCAGTGACTGAGGCATGTTGTGGAGTTTGTAAACATTGTCGACAAAAAGCTCTGCAACTTTACTTGATGTATAAGGATGACGAAGTGGAATGAAATGCGCATACTTGGTGAGCTTGTCGACCACCACGAGAATGCAATTGAATTGCCTGGTCTGGGGAAGACCGTCAATAAAATCCATAGTTTCCATCTCTCATGGTTGAGACGGAATAGGCAGAGGCTGTAGGAAGCCCGGTTGAAGCACCCGTTCTGGCTTAGCTTGTTGACAGACGTGGCAGTCACGGACAAACTCGTGAACAACCTTCTTCATGCCCTGCCACTTGAAGAGCGAGACCAAACGACGATATGTCATAGGGAATCCAGAGTGTCCCCCTATCGGACTGTCGTGAAAGGCTGAAATAATTTGCCGACGAAGCGCCGCGTTTGGGCCAACGATGATTCGGCCCTGAGAACGAAGGATCCCAGCGCTCAATGTATGCGTCTTGTCCGCCGTAGGATCCACTGACAATTTTTGGATCATTTGTTGTGCACCAGGGTCAGAACCATAACTCGCTGCCACTTGTTCCAACCATGCTGATTGTACATCAGAAACCGCAAACAGGTGAACCTCATCAGATATCTTGCGAGATAAAGCATCAGCCGCGCCATTATGAATCCCTTTTTTAAAACCACTTTAAATTGTAAACCCATCATCTTGGTCAAAGCTTTTTGCTGCCAATCCGTGTGTAGTCGTTGATCAGTTAGGTGTGTCAAGCTTTTGTGATCTGTACGAATGAGGAACTCACCCAGTTGCAGATACTGACGCCACTGTTGGACTGCCAAGAGGATAGCCAAATACTCTTTCTCATATACTGACAACCCTCTGTTGTGTGGCCCCAAGGAACGACTGACATAGGCCAACGGGTGACCACGTTGTGACAACACTGCACCAATTCCTTAATCCGAAGCATTAGTCTCAGTCACAAATTGGGTCAAGAAATCCGGTAATGCGAGAACTGGGGCTGACATCAGAGCCCCTTTCAATGTCTGGAAAGCTGCTTCCTCCACTGTGGTCCAAACAAAAATAGTGCCTTTCTTCAATAATGCAGTCAAAGGTTGGCTAATGATGGCGTAGTGCCTGATAAATTTCCGATAATATCCAGTGATCCCTAAAAACCCCCTTAGCTCCTTCAAATTGGTCGGAACCTTCCAATTCCGAATCGTGGCAATCTTGGACTCATCAGTAGCAACCCCGTCAGCAGAGATGACATGCCCTAGGTAAGCTATGCGTTGTTGGGCAAAGGCACATTTAGACGGCTTTACCTGCCACTTGTCCTTCTGGAGAATTTCCAATACATCGGCAATATGCTTCAAATGTTCCTCATAAGTGGAGTTGTAATTCAAAATGTCACCAAAAAACACGAGAGCAAATTTTTGGAGAACAGGTGCTAATGAAGCATTCATGGCGTGCTGGAATGTCGCTGGTGCTCCTGTTAACCCAAATGCCATTACTTTAAACTCAAATAACCATTGTGCGTCTGAAAAGCTGTCTTGAACTCCTCCCCAGGTGCCAGGCGGATCTGGTGGTAGCCTGCCCGCAAATCAAGTTTAGAAAACCAACATACACCCGCTAACTCATCCAACAGTTCGTCAATGACAGGTACCGGATACTTTCCTTTAACAGTCAATGCATTCAAGTGGCGGTAGTCAACCACCAACCGCCACGAAGTGGTTTCCATCTTCCCCTCTGTCCGCCCAGCTCCTTCTTCCTTTTTCTTGACTAGGATGACCGGTGACGCAAATGCACTGTTGCTATGCGTGATGACCCCCCGCGCTAGCATCAGCTCAATTTCAGTCTTCATTGCTAGTGCTACTCGATAAGGTCACATAGAGACCGGTCGAGCTCCTTGGATTAGAGGAATCTGGTGGTCATACTGCCTTCGCGATGGCAGGCCGTGTGGTTCAGCAAACACAGTAGAAAATCTAGATAAGAGCCCCTGGATGTCACTGCGCTGATCACTGTCAGCAGCCCTGCACTCAGATTGTACCAGGTGAAGTTCAACTACAGTGTGGGTTATCTCAGGTGTGCCCTCACCGTATAACACAACCAACCCACTCTGATGCTCAAACGCCAGCCACTTCTGAGCCCAATGTGTCATCATCGGGCTGTGCTGAGCTAGCCAATCAAGCCCGATGATTCCGTCATAGTTGTTGATCTCCAAAACTCGGAAGGAATCAGAGAACACATGTCCTTGGCATTTCCACTCAAGGCAAGGAAAATATTGGGTGCAGCCCAGCAATTTTCCACCTGCAACCTTAACCTGGACAGGACTGGGTAGGGACTGAATGCCAGCAAGTGTACACGCTCTGTGTTTGTCAATAAAGCAAGCTGAGCTCCCCGAATCAATCAAAAATGTCAATAGCTGCCCTTGAATTTCCACCTGCACCTGCATTGACTTGGCTGTTACATAAAGAGTCGTGTGCGCCTGTGCTGACAGCATAAACAGAGGCTGTGAATCAGACTGTATCTGGTTGATATCCTCCACTGAATCGAGCATTTCCTGGACTACATGCAGTTGGGTGGATTTGCTGCAAACGTGCTCCCTGCTCCATCGTTCGCCACACCTGTAGCATAGACCCTTCGAACGCCTGTAAGCCTTGAGACTGTTCCACCTGTCATCGCTTCCTTGTCGACTAGTTTCCAATTGTTTCTTTTCCTCAACAGACTTGGACACCCATCTCGCCGGCTGTTGAGGTGGAGGAGGGGGTGACTGCAAATTTGGTGGAGCATATGCTGGTGGCATCCTGCGCCCTCCAGCCAAAAAGCTCTGCTTGAGAGGAACCGGTTCCATTTCGTCAGCTAATTCCTCATATAGGAGTGCCAATGAGAACGCAGTTTCCAGGTCATCAGGTTGCTGTATCGCTACCAACACTCATACACTAGGTTTCAGACCATCCAGAAACCGAGTCATGTAATGTAGGGGATCTGGGTGAGAGTCATACGACTGAAATCCTGTCAATCAGATCCGAGAACCGTTGCACGTAGTCATCCACTGAACCTGTTTGCTGGATGTGGTACAATCTTCTTAACAGAACCTGGTGTTGATTCCTCATGGAACGAGCCTGAACGGCGCTCACGAACTCTGTCCATGTTGACTCTGGGTACTTGTTCAGGTAAGCTTCTAACCATGTAGCGGCAGCTCCACTGAACTGTTTTGGTCCGTACGAGACCCAGAGTGCCTCCGGTGTCTCCCAGCGCTGGAAGTACTCCTCATAGTGGTGTTGCCAGAGTCGAGGGTTGGAGCCCTCAAACGCAGGCAATTCCACGCGCGGAGCCGAAACAGATGCATCAGAATTCAGGTAAGATCGAACAGTGGCCGACAGGGAGTTGGTTTTGAGTGCGGATTCCTTACCTCCTCCCGGAGGAGGCGTGTGGAAACCACAGCCCCGCCCCGGGTATGTCGTTGCAGAGCGGTGCCCAACCGGGCCGGCAGCATCGACTCCTTGCTGCCCAGCGGCCGTGGCCACCGTGTCGCGACGCGGCATGGTTAGAATCACGCAATCCAGAGTCGCGGACAGGCCCTCTATCTCCGCGTTGATCTGCGCTTGGCCGCCTCCAGATCTACGCCGATTCTCGATTTGGCCTCCGCGATCTCCGCCCCCATGTCGGCATGGACGGCGTCGATGTTGTCGTTGATATCGGCGAACCGCCTTCCAGCGTCCTCCACAGAAGCACGGACGACGTCCATGACTTCCTTCTTGTGCTCGAGAAAGCGAATCTCGTACGCCACACGAGATTCGACCCTGATGATCTCGTAGAGGGCCCTTGATTCAGCCGACATGCCCTCCACGGCGACAGCACGGCGGCGGACGGCGAATCGTGTGTGGAAATGGTGGCTAGGTAAATCCAGATTTGAGATCTAGTGGCTCTGATACCACATGTAAGATGCGGCTCAGTTCTAATCGGATTCACTTAATTCAACGAAGAAATCTTGTGGATTACGCTCGCTCCGTCCAACCACCCACCGAGCAAGTACAAGTACATACGGATCTGTCGTCCAGTTACAAGTTCCAAGCCAACTCCTCTCTCCTGATCCTATGCCTTATATCCTAGTCGAGCACGTGGTCCGCCAGCCAGCGTGGAGGTTGTGTTGCCCTCTTGGGCCGTTCCCTGTCTGGCGTTGCTGATGGGCCTGGGCCGCTGACAATCTTCATCCGTACGCTGACTCGGGGTCGCTCTCGGGCGACTCCGAGGTGCCCACACCGCCGCCGCCACAACCTCCCCTCTCTAGCCCCCCCTCCGCCGCTGGAGGAGGCTGTCCAGCGGTTGACGGCGGCGGCGGGATGCCCCCATCGGTCGTTTTTTCCCCAGAATCCAACTTTCCCACAAGAACCCACCCCCAAATCGACGACCGCCAGATGCGCCACCGTCGCCGTTCTACATGGCGGGCCCCTACCTTCCGCGTCGTCCAAGCTCGGCTGTGTTTCGCCACGTCCTTCCACGCTGCCCCGGGTGGAGCTCGACGGCGCGGGTGGACACGAGCAGCCGCTCAGGTTCCGATCCAGAACGGCCCCTATTGCGCGTCCCGGCCACTCTGGCCCCGTCGACGTCGCCTCGTGGTCGTGCTCCAGCACGGGGGTGGGTGTCGCCCCTCTGCTGGATTGCTGTACGGGGTCAGGCACGGTGGAGTCGCTCCTCGGCGGCTGTAGCGCACATGCAGTTGGGGGACTCCCCGTCCTCTTCTGGTCCTAGCTCAAGACGACGTGCAGCCGTGTGCTGCGCCAATGATCCCGCGCCGGCGTGCGACCCTGCCCAGCCTCGGCCCTCTATTGGTTGGCTGCTGCGTTTCCCTTCGACAGGATGAAGTCGCGGTGTGTCTGTGGAGAAATCCATGCTCTAACCTTGTGTTCGAGAAGACCACGGTGGCGCTACCTAGTGTCGCTTACCCTACTAGGGGCATGGTCCGAGAGACACACATCCAGCCAGCTGCGTCGGTTCTGGGTGAAATCGCGCCCATGGGCGTCGTTTCCCTTTCTGAAGGCGTTGCAATGGAACCCCGTGTGATGAACACGGCTGTCCCTCTGGCGGAGTTGTGGTCAAGCTGTTATGCAAGCTCAGCGATGGGCGTCATTTCTGGGTGAAAGCTCAGCGATAACGACGCCCATGGGCGTCGTTTCCCTTTCAGAAGGCGTCACAATGGAACCCCGTGCTGCTCTGCAGGTCTTGAAGATTTTGGGATTGGGAAGTGCCTCCACTTCAGCTCCTTGTTGATCGTGGATGCTTGGCCTCGTCCGATGGTGATGAACATGGGTATGTCATGAGTTTCGTGTTCCCTGCGCGGTCTCGGTTGATCGGCACCCTTCGACGGCATAGGAGGCATCCTCACCTTGCAAAGTGCCTATGGTTGTCCCTCCGGTGGAGTTGTGGTCAAGGTTCGTGTCAGTGGTGGAACCTCGGTCTTGTAAAGCCCTTCGATGGTGTTGGCAGAACTCCTCACAATCCAGCGAGCTTCGTGTCTACATCGTTCTCTCGGTGGAGTAAGGCCCTTCGAAGATGCCATTTGCACTCATTGATTCACTTATGCTCCTGATTGCCACCTAGTGGTCAGCCGCTATGCAAGCGGGTGTTGGTCATGCTCCCTACAAGGTCTCGGTGTTGAAATACCCTTCGATGCGCTGGTACCACTCCTCAAAGCACTGCCCTTGTTTGTCTTCCTGGTGACCGCTTCCGTGTGCCCACTATCAGATAGTGCTTGTTCTTGCCAAATGCATTTACCCTCCTCCTTTTTCTTTATTTAGCTATGATGTAACACTTTTCTTTAGAGAGCAAGAGGTCATCAGGTAGCCGCCCTGTGTTGGCGTGTCTACTTCCTTTTCCTTGCTATTGTAACAAACATATGTATCCTGACCAATGTCAACCCTCGAGGGTGGGCAAGAGCCTGGTCTTGTAATGCTCTTTGATGCAATAAATTCAGGTGGGGATTCTCTCCCCCCGGTGAAAGGCTCAAAAAAAAATCTTCATCTGTACTACAGGGCGAACACCTCGCCTTGAGCTTGATAATCTCGCCACAAGTCCCCTTTTCACTTGAACACCCACTTCAAACCTAGGGCACGGTGGCCACCGGGAGTGTTTTGAATGGCCAGATATGGTTGTCAACGATGGACTCCAGCTCCTCCATTGTTCCACGCCATGAAGCGTCAGCAATTTCATCTTGTACACCGGCCGACTTTTTTTTTGCAGTGAGATAGCATTGTGGGCATGTGTCACCGTCCTGGCGTCACGCGGTGGTATTGTAGATGTTGTCGATGCGCCGATAGCGTAGTGGGTTGTCGTCGTCTGCATCCAGTGTGTGTTCATCATGAGAGGGAGGTGTGCACCATTCCACTGTTGGTGCTTGGGCACTGGCTTAGAGTAGAAGGACCAGCATCAGGTGCCACAGTTATTCTTACTAAACGGTTTTGGAGTGTACTCCAATGTTCAGAAGAGATTTGCTTGAACCTAGACTTGTTTCTTGGCATGTCTTGCTTCAACGCTTGGCTTCTTTCCAACAAACACCTAAGGAAGGTGAATTTCGATGGACTAGCGATCTGGGGCCTCTTCCCTTGGCGAAAGAGAAGTGGGCGATTATTGCCTTCCTTTGGACGCCGACGAGATGGTGATCTCTACCCTCCTCCGTCCGCTTCTTCAGCAGCCGGTGGAGGGGGCGGGCTCTCTCTTGTGGTTGTTTCCATAGGTCTGGGGTCTTGTCTTCGTCCAGTAGCACCAATTTGGTGAGGTTGGTGCTGCGTCGAATAAGGTGGCATTGGTCTCTTCCTCACCACGGCGGCGTTCTTCACGGCGCCGTGTGAGCTGATGGCCACGTCTACCCATCGTTCGACTAGAGCGGTGGGCGTTTTGTCCCTTGGGTCTACATGGTTGGTGGCCCGATGGTGGAAGATTTGGCAATCTTCCTCGGAAATGGTGGCGAGATTCATCGGATCTGGATCCAGGTCGGCGTGGGTAACGTCCTCGACTGACATGCCACATCGTCAAGTGTCCGTTCTACAGGTCTGGTCTTCAGCTCACAACGCCTTCAAGGCTATGGCGCTGGCCTGGATTCTGGTTTTGCTGGTGTTCCGCCTCCCTCCCCTGTATGTGCCCCAACGATGTCGGGGATCGATGGTGGTTTCAGTTCTGGCTGTTTGCAAGGACCCCGAGGGATCTATTAATGGTACTATTTGGTTTAGGGTTTCTTTTGCAAAGTTTGTTGGACACATGTCTAGTCCTGGTATTTCTGCAAGTTTCCTCATGTGTGTGCACTTGTGTACTCTGTTATATTTGTTAATATATGTTGGAAATATGCCCTAGAGGCAATCATGTATGATGAGATTTCCCATTGTATTCATAAAGATATAAAGTTGTCCTTGTATAAACATCTGATGTGTATCATTGAATATATGATTTAGTTGTGGAACTATGCATTCATGTTGTTTGTACTAAATGTCCTTGGTCATTGAGGTTGTGCTAGACACACAACTTAGACCAATGTGAAAGTCGGCTTGATGACTCGGTTCCACTTGTCATGGGCATGGTGATGCCATTCCGACTTACACAGACTTGGCTAAAGAGTTTAGCGAGTCGGATTGACCCATATTGAGGTACAACAAACAAGTAGTCATTTGTATATCTCAATCAATGTAATCCTTAGACCTGAGGTTGTTGCATAGTCCGAATTGAGGATCACCGACTTAGGTTCTGTCAAACGCTAATCCGTAACTGGGCAGCTATAAAGGCAGAGTTCGGGTCGACTGAGAATCAAGCTGCGTGATGTGAATAACTAAGATGGGATTTTGCCCCTCCACTCGGAGAGATATTCTCTGGGCCCTCTCGGAAGATATGATTCGGAAAGCATGGCCATGCACGACTCGGTTAAGTGTTAACCGAGGCGGTCGACTAAGAGTTAGTCGGGTGAATCACTTATCTCGGATCGAGAAGAGAGTTGGACTATTTAAGGGATTACAATTATTCTCCTATAGTCTGACAAGGTATATCGTGAGGCAAAAGGGACTCCGACGCAAGTCGCATTGGAAAGGCAAGTCGTCATGACTCATTGGTACTTGGGAGCGTTACGCTAGGAGCCATTAGCCGATCGATTGTGAGTCGGACTCCAATCGTGTCCGAGTAACCAAGAGCCTGCGGGGTCACACACTTAAGAGCGGGAGCAAGTTCGGATTGGATCCGAACCGGAAATCTGGCCGGGTTAGACCCGAGCCGGATTAGGACTGAGTCGGTGAGTCGGACTCACGGTGACTAATGTTATATGGGTTTTAGTGAATGAGCCACGAGAGTGGAGTGTTCACTCCCTATATATAGTGGAACACCGTAACCCAGAAAGGTTAATCGTTGATTGGTTAGGTCATTCCATGTGTTGGAAACCCTAGCTCCACAGCAGTCATGTCGTCGTCTACTAGCAGCGCGCCGCGGTCCTCTCCTCCTTGCGTGTGGATACCAGAGAGAGGTGCTGATCGGATCCACCGGATCATCGCGATCGGATCGCAAGATGCGTCGCCGCATTACTTCATCGGTAATCCAATGGCGTCTAGTGGTAAACCTCGTGGCCTTCTACCTCGGCTAGATCTTGGGATCACCACGTTAGAGGAAAACGTTTTGTTTTATCTTTGCGTGACCCAACAATATAATATGTGCGGCTCTCAAAAAATGATGAATTTCGATGGAATCTTCATGAGAATGGTGTATTTTTAGTTGCTTCTATGTATAATGCACTGGTCCAACTAGACTTGCCAATTGATAATAATAAGAAAATATAGAAGATGAAAATATCTCTAAATAACAAATTCTTTGCTCGATATCTTCGTCGAGTGGTTATTCTTACTAAAGACAATTTTGTTAGACGGAATTGGCATGGGAGTAAGGCATATGTTTTATTACGATGAGACAATCAAACACATGTTTTTCCAATGCAATATGCTTGTTCTATATGGTCAATCAACCAAGGAGCTCCAGTTTTGTATTCACCGGGTAGTATTTTTGAAAAGTGGCTACATGGTATCAATCACAAGTACATAATTCTTCTTAGGAGAGGAGAGCGATTACCTTGATTTGGTTGTTATTTTTATATAGAAATGATAAAGTGTTTAATTATAAAAAAATTCTATTATCTATATGCTTTGTTTATGGTCGTCTCTATAATGTGTGGAATTTTAAGACTTATGTATGGAATTTTAAGACTTATTTACGGAGATGTATATAGTAGAGGACACGAGAGACTTTTTTACCGGACATAGATAGGAGCATAATCTACGTATAGGCCTCCGCCAGCTTAGGCGTTTTGCAATTTCTCGGCATGACACGTACTCGTTTTTTATTTTTATTTTATTCTATGACTACTGGATTTATGTCGGCTGTGTGCATTGTAGTTATATAGAGACCAGATGTAATACTTAATTTTTTTAAATAATAAAGCGTGTACTTTATGGGGAAAAAAGCCCTGCCGAGTGCCCATATTCAAAATAATTGTACTGGATGGCAGGATGGGGTACGAACTGCGAGATGCACGCGTGCGTCGTGCTGTTGTTCTGCTTTCACGTATGGGAATGTGCTTTTTCCATCACCGGAGTTTGCAAAGGTAAAAGGAGTAAAGTTCGTAGGTAACGTTGTGTCACCTCATACGGTGCGGTGGTGGGAGCCGGCCGAGCGAAGCACGTCACATGCGACCACCAAATAAGAAAGATGGACGTCCCCATCTCATGATCGCTATAGCCTCTCGAATCATTAGTTGATTGGATCTCTCTGAGGTAACTGTCGGCTGTTTGGAATAGGGGATGCAAAAGTAACTTTAGACGACTTGTACTGGATTTTGCAGAAATTGTGAAAAATCAAAACAGAGCCAGTAGGGGCTTAAAGCCACCGGCAGATAATAGGAGTCTCGCCGATGATTAGCATGTCGTAGATCTTGTCCTATTTGTCTGTAACACCTAGTAGAGCACCAGGATAGATTTGCAACGCAATGACTCGACAACAGTCACGAGCCAACAAAACGTTTACATCCTCGCAATGTGCTCCAATCATCACTCCAGGATCCAGCGATCACCGGGGATTTCTCAACCGCACACAAGGCTGTTCCACCGACAAGTCCAACAAGAGACCGTGGCATTGCCTTGCATGCCCGAGCAACCGCACTGAAAGCTACTACTCGGCTCCGGCAGTCTACACGGACGAACGCCAGATTTCTCTTGCATTAGAGCATTTATAGCACATCGTCTCTTTTTCGACAAAATAAATAAATATATATATACCACTTAGGTCCAGCATCTGCAACAAATAAGCTAAAAACATTACGGATGCAAACAATCCTACAACTAAATGAGAAAGAAAGAAAAAAATCCCGATACAGTGATCAAAACCTTATAACTACAACACAAACTCATGTCAAGTCAACACCTGAAGTCCAAATTCTTTAAAAGCGACACCTCCAAGAAAAAAACAACGCACAAGCACCGTTGTCGTCCGATCATAGATCTTAAGTTTTCACTCTAGAGACGGTCCATGCTCTCCAACAAGATCCATTGTTAGGCACAACCATTTAAGGTCGGGCCTTCGATTTTCACCTCGAAAAACAAGACTATGTACCCCTCTTGTGCTGCCACCCCCGCTTGCCGATGCCACTGTTACAAGTCAAGAATCACCAAGCAAAAGTCCTCATCGCTTCGAAGACTCAGTCAACCGTTACTAGATCTCAGTCGCCATGATATTCTCCACAAATTTCTTCGCCGTGAAAATCAAAACACCGAAAGGTTCCAAGATTACAATAGACAACGAAGATTCGGGTGACACCCCTGAAATAGCACAACCAAAATAGGGATGCAAACGACCAAATCCATTCTGATACATCAATCTATAGGCACGAAGTACCCAATAGAGATCTCCGGTGGAGCCTTCCGAAACTCGTCACCAGCCAGATAAATGAGGCCAGTCATCGAGAAGAACACCGTCTTGAGGCGAGAAGACCCCTAGGATCACCTCTTTATTAGGCAGATCGACGGGACCCCATGCCACCGTCGGCGGCTTCCACCAGCAGGCCGAAGATCTCAGCGGGCACTACCGCCACCACCCGCACCAAGCGGAGATGAGGGGCTGAAACGCACCGAGCCACATGAACCAGCCGTCGTGCCGCACTTACAGCCACGGCGGTCGCCAAAATCGCCGAAGAATTTTGGGGATGTTGCCCCTGCATCCATCTCTGCCGGAAGAGTCATGCCGTCGAGGGCTGCCGCTAGACTGTGGCTGGAGATCCTGCCACGCGAGGAGAATGGGGCCCCCCGACGCCACTAGCCGTGCTAGGGGATGAGAGCCCGCCATGGCCATCAGCCGCATGGCCTTTGACTGGTAGCATTCTTCAACAGCGGTGGGGAATCGGGGTAGGAGGAGAAGGGGAGGAGGATAGGGTTCCGCCCAAGCCGACCCTCCAGGGAGCCATGCCAACATTTTCTCATCTTTTCATCAACAGGAAGACATCATAAAGCCTTTGGTAAACCACTTTTACGGTCTCATCTAGGCTGCGTCCAAGCATACATGGCAAACACAAACGGTAGTCGAATTTACCATTTGTGTTTGCCGCATATGTTCGGTTGCAACCCATGCGGTAACAAAACTTTAAAGTAAATTGTTTTCCAAATTTTAAACAACAATCCTAGAATAGGCAATAGTTTTAAATATCAAATCTACAATAGGCAATAGTTTTCACAAGAATGTCACACTAGACCTTGCAAAAAATGATCGACAACAAACCGAAGGATGCTACATCAAGCATCACCTCCACCGCCGCCACCATGGCCGGAGCATCACCTCCACCACAACCGCCACTAGTCGGAGCATCACGTCCACCGCCACCACCACTAGCCGGACCACCACCACCTAGCGCATGCCTAAAGATCTCCATCGTTGCCAAATCCCACCACTCTCTTGTGTAGGCATCCATGGTAGTTGGATCCATCATCATTGTCCTGTTTTCCTTGGCAATGAGCTCCTCCATGGCCTTAACCTCAGCACAAGATCTCCTTTCTTTCACTTGCGCATCTCATATTTCTGGAGTGCGTGCCACCTTTCTTGCTTCTCTTGATTCTTTTTCTCGGGCATGAGCACCTTTGCTTTTAATCTCTTGTTCACCATCATCTCATTTGATATCACCATGTCATAAATTTTTCCGTCAAGCTTGATGCCTCGAATGGCTTCCTTAGCTTCTCCTTTGCCTTCTTATTTCCATCGGGCTTGCCCTTGTTTTTTTTCCATCGTAGGACACATCACTAGCATCGTGTAGCACCCCGGATAAAACCACTACTAGAAAATCGCTTGGTGTTTTTGTTTTGTGCATCATCATTAGATCATGCCCATGTCATCATGTCATCATGCCTCATTGCATTTGAGCATCATATCAAACCTTGCAATTGATTTGTCTTGCTTATGTTGTGCTATCACAATACCTCTTCCCTTTTTCATACTCTCTATTTTGTTTTCTACAAACAAGGACAATTTCTAGGGTCCAAATTTTTCAAAAGAATCTTTTGTTCTTTTACTAAAATCCTAATCTTATAAAATGCCCAAATTAACGCATACACATATTATGTATGTGGGCATTCCCTCTGTCTCATATGCTAACTCCCTCTAGTCTCTTTGGTTGCCCTGAATCCCCTTGTTCAAAAATCCCTGCAGAGAATTCAAAACAAGTGAAGAGTCAAATGATTTTGTAAAACAATCAAACAACAAACATAAAAAAAACAGAAAATAAAATAGAGAGAATCCTGGCCTAGCCATGACCAAGCAGCCAAAGAAACCCTGCCCTCCCTCTTGCCTTCTTCACAGGCTGGACGCATCGAGCGTGAGCTGCTGGTGGCCGACGTCAGCGCACCACACCACCACACAGCCTTCATCCTCAATTTTTTTCCCTTTGAGCCAGTCCCTCAAAACCTAGTTCTTCCCCCTCGAGCCGCCGCCGCCACCTCCCTCTTCTATGTGTCCTTTTTCTCTTCTCTACAAGCTACTCACACCCACCACCGAAAGATTCATGGCCGTGCCGTCGACAGGATTGCCTTCGACCCCTTCCAAGACCACCAAGAGCTCCGCCTCGACACCAAGATTGTCCTCGCACAAGGAATCCAGCCAGGAGCCCCTGCAACATCACCTATGTCGCCATCATCCTCATGGACGGTCGAGCACGTACTCAACAAATATGTCGCCATCTGACCTCCTCTGCCTCATCCAAGTACAGCCCAAGACCCCCGTGCCTTGCTTCTTTCCGGATAGGACGATGAGATGTTGTGAGCTTCGACAAGTTCTTCGCATGTGAACCTTCGACAATGTTTTCAGGCGAGCATCTCCCCCCTTTCTACCTATCTTACTTTTATAGTATTTATTTCCCTCCTGTTGATCTATTGCTATCTGTGTTGCGATGCTTTAGTTTCCGTACCTGTGATATACCGTGCAGCCCGATATTGCCTTGGACACATCCTATTACCTGTTGTTTGGTAGATAGTTGGACTTATGCCGTAGTCGCTTGCTCAAGTCTTGCGCGTGTAAATCGATGCCACGATTGATGATGTATTGCCGCATGTTCTTTGTTGGAGATGATCATAGCTTTACTTATCGTTCACTTTAATTCTGTTTAACAACTAAAATTGAAATAAGCGAGGCATCGGTGGGTGATAGATAATATTTGGTTTCCGACGCCCACTTGTGTCCGTAAGACCCCGAGTACTTGATACTGTTCCTTGATTTATCGCTATCCACATCCGGAGGTATATGGGACCCCCACAGCGAGCTTGATTCGATCTTATTTCTTGGGGCCACAAACTAGTTTGAAGTTTTATTTACTATCATGTACTTATGCCATGCTACTTATGTATTTAAATTGTCGAGGAGCACCTTTGTCTTATTTAGGATCGGGACACGTTTACGCGGTATCGACAAGCCCAGCCACACTTCGGGTTCCCGATCGTTTACCGTCCACCCAAACCTTGAGGTCTCGAGTCGCTAGCTTCATTGCGGGATCTACTTAAGGGTGGCCCCACTGAAATATTCTGAATCTGTGATTGTTCGGTCGTGAAAGCCTCGTTGGGTTTTGATTTGGTTTTCGAGGTTGATCGGCGTGTGTTGCTATTGGTGCACCGGCGTAAAACTTTCTAAAGCCGTGTCGCGGATATGGACGACTTGGAGCACGATATCTCGATCATAGACAAGCATAACTAAAGTTTCTTGCTCTAAATTTGACTTATAATGACTAGTAATCAGCTTTACTATAATGGAATGGCTAATTAATACTGCCCACAATTGCTTGTTTGGTGGTAGCTTGCGACAATTGTATCGACTAGTAAGTGTTGCAACTTCTAGAAATGGTGAATAAAAGTACCAACAAGCTGTTGGGTTTTGGGTTTATATCATGCTATCTCGTCGATTAGTAATTCTGCAACTATAACGGAATGGTTAACTAAAAGTGCCCATTGCTTATTTTATCGGGACTATCTAAACCTGACTAGTAAAGTGCCGCAACTACAACTGAATAAATAAAACTGCCAACTGTGTGAGTTCCTCGGTGGACTTCCTCGTTTGGTCTCGAGGGGGAAACCGCAGGATGGGTTTGATTGGTGTTAGCTTCAGGTTGGATCCGGATAGGTCATTCTCACCCCTCTCTGATCACCGCCAGTTGTATCGAGTCTCTATAGGTTGATTAGTGCATCTTGCCATTCCGATCCACCATACCTTTGTAGGCGAGGACCGAATTCTAGCCTCGCCGTGTCTTGGCCTCAAGATCGACGCTCCTCCTTTTTCCTCTGCCCTTTGTCGGCACCCCTTTTTGTTTAAGCAGGTTGTGAGATCGACGCCGTTAGCAGGGTTACCCTTCCGGTTTGGCCTGGGCAGGGTTATGGACGCCATTGGTTATTCTTCAGGGCTCTTAGCCCCATTTGCATCTTGTCCGTAGTCGGACGCCCCATAGTTTTCAAGGTGATTTGGATCTTTGTACCGTATATCTGTATTCTTGACTCATCGAGTCGCTGTTATATATATCTGTTCTGTGGGTCCCGTCGAGGACTGTTGTGTAATGTTATTACTTCGTTTTCCACCCGCACGAAAGTGCCTGGTGGGCACCTTTGAATCGTTTCTATGCGGGTTTGGCGAATTTTGCCCAAACTTGCATAGGTCCAATTCTGAGGGTGTTACACATCGTCATCCTATTGGATGAATGTCCCTCTATTCGGTGGAGCTTCTTTCTCCCTAAACTTCCATTTCTCGCTTTAGTCGTCAATATTTTGTCAATACCTCTTCCCGGTTTGGTCATTGCCAGACACAGCATCGAGTGAGACACTCTCCCATGCCTTCAACAAGAAAGCATCTATCACATCAGAGTAGTTCATAGTTCTGTTGCGTTGGGTAGGTTGTGAGGAATCGAACACCCCTCTTATATCTCATCTACCTCTTAATCTCCTTCTCCCTTCTCATCAAGACCCTCTTGCCATCACCCTCCTTATCATACCCCTTACACCGCTGCTTTCAAAATCTGAGAGGGCATTTGATCAATGTTAACTGCATTCCCGTTCAACAAATCGACGAACAAAGTAGGCTCCTCACGCAAATTGCAACAAAGTCAAGATATCTGAATTACCTATGCACAATGGTCATAGTTGAAACCATTCAGAGATGGATAAAGAATTTTCATACCTAGCACACATTTCGACGAGCACTTCATGGGCGTCGGCTATGTTGGAGGTGGAGCATCCATAGGAGGGACCGTCCTGGACAACATGGCCATAGGATGGACTGGCCTCTTTGGCACCACCGACTACATCAGCGGGCGTCTCCTCGCAATCTTCGGCCCGCCTGCTTCTTCTTCCTCGATGGCGTGGGGGCTACCGAGGTCCCCGTGGGCATGGAGGTTGTGGAACCGTTGCCCTAGATGACGTGACTACCATTATTCTTGAGTTTCACGCTGCTAGAGGTTGTCACAGACATGCGCACAAGTGGGGCAACGACATGGAGAGTCATGCCAGCTGCCGGAGAAGGAGTGGTCGATTGGGAAGGGGAAAGTTATCTAGCGATGAGTGGTAGATGAGAGGTGTCCCTAGCGGCTCCATGTGGCCATGGCAAGGCCGGATTGGGAGGCGACAAATATCTGCTCCGGAGGCGATGGCTGATGGTGCTCGACGTGGCACTTTGTTGGTAACCCCAAGCGCAGGGTGTGAAGAGCACAACAACAAGTTTTCCCTCAGTTGAGACCGAGGTTATCGAACCAGGAGGCAGGAAACGTCACACAGGTGTTGCAAACAACGTGGAGACCTGCACAACACAAACTCAAGACTTTGTCCCAACGAATCAGTGAGGTTGTCCAGCTCACCGGTTTGCTGTAACAAAGGATTAAACGTATGGTGTGGAATGTAATCGTGGTTTGCAGCAAGTAAACAAGTAACAGTAGAAGATGTATCAATGGTAAAGATTGTACCGGGGTCCATAGTTCAGTAGAGGTGCTCTTCTTAGATAAACAACATGGCATGAAGGGTAAACAAATTACAGCAGGACAATTGACAGGAACTGAGCAAGGCATAACAATGTAATTACTAGTCAGAAAGATCCTATGAGATTCGATTGGGCAATACAACAAGATACATAGACCACCATCCAACTACATCTATGACTAGAAATCCACCTTCAGGTTATCATCCGAACCCCCTCCAGTATTAAGTTGCAAGCAACAAACAACTGCTTTAAGCAAAGTGTGTAAGGTAAATAGTCCACATGTTCCATGAACAAGAGACTGTTGTTTTCTCCCTAGTAGCAACAGCACATGTACAACGGAAGAGATTTCTGTCACTTCCCTTGGAAACTAGAGGCATGAACCCACTATCGAGCATAAATACCCCCTCTTGGAGTCATGATACGTCCAAAACGTATCTACTTTCTCGAACACTTTTCTATTGTTTCTTCTCTAAACTTATGTGATTTGGATACAACTAACACGGATTGACGTTGTTTTTAGCAGAATTATCTTGGTGTCTTGTTTGTGTGCAGAAAATGAACTATCAGGAAAAATCCTGGAAAATATGCCAAAAAATATATTTCACCAGAAGATCCATGGAGCCAGAAGAAGAGACGGAGGGGAGGCCTGGTGGGCCCAGACCCACCCTAGGCGCGAGCCCACCTGACCCGCGCCTGGAGGGGGTTTGGCCACCCCAGGCAGCTCCTCGGCCTTCCTCTGCGCATATAAGTTCCCTTTCGACCTAAAAACCGAGCGGGATTCGATAGTTTTCCAGAAAGAGTCCGCTCCTCCGCCGCCACCAGAAACCAAGGTTCGGATCCAGAAACTCCGTTCTGGCACCCTGCCGGGACGGGGAATTTGGATAGGATCATCGCCATCATCATCACTAACGCATCTCCATCAACCACCAATGTTTCCCTCATCCATGAGTGAGTAATCCCCCGCTGTAGGTTTGGGGATGGTAGGGGTTGGATGAGGGTTTGGGGATGGTAGGGGTTGGATGAGTTCTATTATGTAATCGAATAAGATATGTTAGGGCACAGTGCCTAGTATCTCTATTAGTGCTATTTGACTTTGTTGCAACTTGATGTGCTTAATGCTTGTCACTAGGGCCCGAGTGCCATGATCTCAGATCTAAACTTATTATTGAATCATTATGATAGTATTGTTTGTGATCTTATCTGCAAGTTGTGTACACATATCATTGTCCAGATCCAAAGGCTCCAAAGTGACAATAATTGGGACAACCGGAGGGGATGGTTGTGGTGTGAGGATCACATGTGTTCATGGAGTGTTAATGCTTTGCTCCGGTGCTCTATTAAAAGGAGCACCTTAATTGTCAGTAGTTCCCTAGAGGCCCCGCTGCCACAGGCTGGTTGGACAGAAGATGTTGTGCAAGTTCTCATTGCGAGCACGTATGACTATATCTTGAAGTTACATGTTTAGACTTGTCCATGCAATGCCCGTCCATCCATCCCGATGCCTACCGCACTCGAATCCTACTGTTATCGTTACTGATATTATTGCTCATGTTTCGTTGTTGCTATTGCTTTGCTGTTGCTACTACCAAACTGTTGCTACTGATAAACTTCTGTGAGCAAGAACTATTTCCAGGTGCAGCTGAACTGACAACTCAGTTGTTAAGGCTTGCAAGTATTCTTTGGCTCCCCTTGTGTCGAATCAATAAATTGGGTAATACTACCCTCGTAGACTGTTGCGATTCCCTATACTTGTGGGTCATCAAGACTATTTTCTGGCGCCGTTGCCGGGGAGCATAGCTTTATTTGTAAGTTCACTTGGATCTATTATTGTTCACTGCTACTCCTTTCATCATGGGAAGTATCGTGATGGAAAGTTCCCTATTTTACCATCCACTACAAGAAGAGGTACAGTCCTAAACACCTCTGCTTCTCTTGATTCACCGTCTGTTATAAGTAAGCTTGTTACACCACCACCACATACACATGCTACACACACTGCTACTACTGCTGAGTCTGAAACTACTTTTGATGCTCATGATGTTACTTCTACTATGCTTGATGCGAGTGGTTCATTAGGTCCTTTTCTAGATGCTACTATGGCTCTTATAGGAAATACCAAAACTCCTAGTGAAGACACTGTTACACCTGTTAGCTCACCTGAGGCTAGTGAAAGTTATGATATTAATGATGGTTACATTGAGTTCACTAATGATTTTGTTGAAGAGTTCCGAAACACACATGGTACTAGTGCTATTAAGAGTCTCGTTGCTAGACGTACTATTATTCCTAAATTGTCCTCTGGTCCTAAGTTTGCCACTTCTCCAATAGATATTAAAGATGAAGATTGTGATTTCTCTCTTGATTTATCTTATTTAGATATTGTTGAGAAAGAACCTTTTTGTGGTACTGAAAATGAGAGTGTTGTGGCTCATATGAATGAGCTTTCTACTATGAGTGCTTTGTTCTCTGATGATTTTAAGATGCGCAAGTACTTTGTTGCTAAGATTTTCCCTTTTTCACTAAAAGGAGAAGCTAGGGCTTGGTTTAATGGATTACCTCCTGGTTCCATTGATAGCCCTGATTGCTTGATTGCTTCTTTCTTCCAGAAATATTTTCCTCCCAGTACAAGACATGCTGCTTTGCAGAGACTTTTTGATTTTAAACAGGGAGAAGAAGAGAAATTGCCTGAGTCATGGAAAAGGTTATGTGCCTTGATTCATGCACATCCTAGATGTCCATTGCCTAACAATGAGCTTCTTGATATTTATTATAATGGACTAACTGATGATTCTAGGACCTACTTGCTGATTGTGTTTTCAGGAAAAGGACTCCTACAAATGCTAAAGAATTAATGACCAAGATAAGCAAGAATTATGATGATTGGAATTCAACTGAGATGAATGCACCTGAGCCTATTACTCCAGAACCAGTTGTTCCTGAACCAGTTCCAACACCAACAACAAAGAAGAGGGGATTTATTGCATTAAATGATGAAGTGATGAAGGAATCTAAGAAGTGTCTAACGAAGAAAGGTATTAGAGCTGAAGATGTGAAGAATCTACCTCCTATAGAATAATTATGTAAGCCAATTCCCCACTCATCCACTATTGATATACACTCTCTCCAACACTTTGATGAAGGTGATATTCCTTATGGTAAGCCTCCTGATCAATGTTTATAGGAACTTGACACTTTTATTGTTAAGCAAGGGTATTTTAATAAACAAGTTTTGAATCATTTATTGGAAAACTCTAGAGCTATTCATGAGTTGAAAGATATTGTGGAAAGAACTTCTAATGATATTAAAATGCTTTGTAAACACTTTCAAATGGTTCAAACCCAACTTGATCAACTTGCTAAGGTACAAAAGGATATGCTAGTTAATGCTTCAGGAGATAAACATGCTTATGGAATTAGAACTAAGAGTGGTATAACTACTCAATATCCTTTATATCCTGAAGGACACCCTAAAAGAATTGAGCAGGATTCTCAACAAGGTGGAGATAGTGGTAGTCCTCGTAAGAGGAAGAAAAAGAAACATAAGATAGTTGAGGAACCACTTGAACCTGTTGTAGATCCTGATAGTATATCTGTCTCTGATGCTGAAACTGAGAGTGATAATGGTAATGAGTCTCCTGATCATGAGGAAGGTGAGGAAGAACCTGAGAAGCATACTAAGAACACTAGGTACACAAAGGAAGATTTTATTACTAATAAACATGGTAAAGGGAGAGAACCTTGGGTGCGGAAACCTATGCCTTTTCCAAGGTAAGAAACACAAGTCAAAGGAGGAGGAACACTACAACAAGTTTTGTGAGTGGATGAAACCTTTATTCTTGCAAATTCCTTTGACTGATGTTATTAAGTTGCCTCCTTATTCAAAGTATATGAAGGATATTGTCTCTAATAAAAGGAAGATTCCTAATGAGGAGATTTCTACTCTACTTGCTAATTATTCCTTCAATGGTAAGGTTCCAAAGAAACTTGGTGATCCAGGTATACCAACTATTCCTTTCTCTATTAAGAATAATTATGTTAGAACTGCTTTATGTGATTTGGGAGCTGGAGTTAGTGTTATGCCTTTTTCTCTCTATAAGAGACTCCAGCTAGAAAAGTTGATACCAACTGATATTTCTTTGCAAATGGCTGATAAGTCAACTACTATTCTTGTTGGTATATGTGAGGATGTTCCGGTTCAAGTTTCTCATAATTGCATGGTTTTAACTGATTTTGTTGTGCTTGAAATGCCTGAAGATGATAATATGTTTATTATTCTTAGGAGACCTTTTCTTAGTACTGCAGGTGCCGTCATCAATTGCAATCAAGGAAAAGTAACATTCAAGATTAATAACAAAGAGCACACTGTCTATTTCCCCAAGAAGGTTGCTAAGAGCTATTGCCTGAATTCCATTGAAAATATTTAAGGCATTAAGGTTGGAGAAATATATTGTACCATTCCACAAGAAAATTTTGAAACTATTATGATTGGGACCATTGCTATCAAGTATGAGGTAACATAATAACCTTGTGGATTGCAAAGTTTTGCTTCATATAAGATTGTTTTGGTAACAAGACTTGATCAACCTTGTTAACAAAAGGATTTTTATGAACAAAATAATGTCTCCATTGTGGTTATACTTGCTTTCTTTTTCCTTTCTCCTTCCTAGTACTTGCTTTAGCTTTAGTTTTTCTAGTTGTTTGCTTGTTTGAGTTTCTTAGAGCTCCTGTAGTTTGGCTTTTAGTTTTCTTTTGCTTCTTCTGAAAAAAACTGTTTTTGCGAGAAAATCAATTTTCATACCCTGAAAATTGGCCAAATATAAAGTTTCCCGAAAAATCCCAAAAAAATCAAAATATTTTTTCCTCAAAAAGGCAGTGGCTTTGAGGTGACCCAGGCCACCCATGCCACAGACCCACAGTAGGCCTACCAGGTGGCGGTGCCTGGGGGTCTGGCCCACCTGGGCCCCTCCAGGCTGCCTCCTCAAAGCCACCTTCTTTCTCTCTCCTGAAAAACACCGGAAAACTTGCTCAAGCTCGAGTTCTTGCTGTTCTTGCTCGCGTTTTTTGATCTCCTTGTTCATCCCATCTCAAGTGCTGATTTTTGGAGGGATTGCTCTTTGGTATGTGCCTCCTCCACTTGTCCAATTAGATTTGTGATTGGTAGATTATATCTTGAGTATTTTGCTGCTATAGGTGACAGGTTGTTGTCACATCCCAAGATTTTCCAAATCTTGTAATGTGAAAAATAAATGAATAAAATAAAAACTTTGTTGATTTTCAGGGTGAGAAGAAACTTTTTGATTCCAATTGGAAACCATCAAACCTATTGGATCAAACAAATCCTAAAGGGATTTGAAAAGTTAAACAATTAATAAAGAAAATATTTTGAATAAGTAGAATTACTATTTTTGGATCTTTAATAAAAAGATTTAGTTTTCAAATGAAAAGGTAGAAATATAAATAAGGATTATTTTATAGAGCCAAATTAAACCTTGGCCAAGTTTTTGAAGTAAAATATTTTGTTTTGATTAAAGGAGTAAAGGGTTATTTAAATAAAATAATGAGGATTTATTAATATCCAAATTTATTAAAGAAAGGCTTTGCCATTTTAATTAAAGCACTAAAACTTATTAATTTATTTTAAATAAGTTTTCCAAGTATTTTATATTCTCAAATAAAACCTACTGAAGTGTTTTTGGTTTTATTTTAGATTTCAAATGGAGATTTTAATAAATCAAAACCTATTTGAATTAATAATTAAGGTCTATTTTATTTAATTATTAAATAGATCCTAAAAGAATAAAAATATTATTTTATTTTGGGACTTGGAATTTGTTGTTAAACAGAACTGAACTCAATACCACAGTGTGGTGGAAGTTTGATTGATTTGAATGTTTGAATTGTTTGGTTGAATTTCAAAACAGAAAATCAAATGGAAAAAGAGAAAAACAAACAGAATAAAAAAAGAGAAACAAGCCAGCCCAACTGACCACTGGCTCAACAAGGCCCAACCAGCCCACTCCCTCTCTCCCCACAGAAAACGATTCGCACCTGCTTACAGACCCGCAGAGACGCCGACCGGTGGACCAAACTCCCCTCTCCTCTCTCACGCTGACAAAGGACCCCACCGCTAGCTCACCTTCTTCCTCACCCGCCGCTGACCACGCCGGTTGTTTCCACCGATGAATGCCCGCGTTAATTCGCGGCATTGATGTTGACTTTACCCTCTGCGACCCCGCATGTTAAAATGTCTCCCCCTCCTCTCTTGTTCCCCTCTATCGCCCCACCTTAGCATGCCCCCAGGCCGCCCTAATTCCTCTCTGAACACCGCTGTCTCCGACGAGCTTCCCCCTCGATTCCGGCCGTACCCTGCCGCCCCTTGCCTCCTCGAGCACACAGCCGTGATCCCCATCATCTGGCGCACCTTCCCGTATAGCCATCTCGCTCGCGCGCGCCCCTGAGCCTCGACAACGACGACTCCAAGCGCCGCCACCGTCTGTTTCCACTCCGGCGACCTCCCCATGGTAAGCCAGACCACCCGGATCCCTCTCAATCATACTCGCGTGAACACCACACTCGTTCGCGTCTAACTGTGTCCTTGTTTTGCCTCGGAGTGAACCGCAGCGTCGCCCTCGACAATGACTGACCGCAACCGACGTCGTCTTGAACTCCGGCGAGCGATTGCCATCACCACCGTGCGCCCCTCGACGAAATCTCAACACGTTGAGCATCGCCGTGACCTCCTGAACCCGGTGAGCATCTCCCCTTCCTTCCTCACCTCCTGTAGCGTCGCCACCGTCGTCGTCTTACAGCTCCGCCGCCAGTAGCCACCGCAGCGCCGCCCATCTTTGGCTAGTGTGCTTAGCACCGTCAGATCCTAATCGCATGGCCACGATAGAAACTTAGCTGAAGCGGTATGTTTGTCTATGTGCTGCACGATCCAACTTAAATCCAACAGCCTACAGCGCGTGATCCAGACGAAACGGTATGGGCGAATAGGAATAGGACGCGTGTCTCAGTCTGTTTGATTTAAACAAAATTTGATCTATTAGTTTTCCAATTTTGTAAATTGCATAACTTTCAAACCACACGTCCAAATTTTTCAAACTTTATATCAATGGATTCAGGAAAACAAACCCTAGCCAACCATGCACTTTGTTTAGTAAAAATCTTCTGGTAAAATGTTTGTTTTTGCAGAAACTTGTGTATGCATGTTTAGGATATAAAAATTGTTTTGAAATGATTTTGAGGATAAAATCTTTGGCAAATGGTGTGTTTTGAACCTACTGACCGTAGGAATCACTTTGTGGTTTCAAAAATGTATTTGGAGAAGCAAAAGAATGAATCTTGGATTTAAACCATTTCTAGTCAAATAAAAATATGGTTTAATTGTTAAAAATGGTTTTAGATGAAAACCTTTGAGAAATGTTTTGGAATAAACTCTCTGACCCCAAACACCAAGTTTTGTGACTTGAAAATGTATTTGGTAAACCTATAAAAATTATTACTTTGCTAAAGGCAATTTTAATCACATGAAATAATGATTTGGTTTAAAAATGGTTTAGAGGTAGAATCTTTTGCAAATGGTTTTTACACTTTACAAAATGACCAAATAGTGTTACCAAATGTTCATAACTTACTAGAAACCACTTCTACAAATAAAACAACCCTTTTGCATGCTTGCATGTATTGTTTTGTTTATTATTTTATGTGATGTTTTGCTTGAATGGTAGATTGAAATATTGTTTGCTTGATTGAATTGTAGTGACTTGAAGTGTGTGAACATTGCAAAGATCAAGGGTGAACTTATACTCTCTACCAAAAAGGCAAGTGATGCTACATACTTTTGTTCCATTATTTTCACTATGCATTAGTGATGTTTCTAAGTAAGACTTGCATAGAATTTTGCTAAGTATAAACCATGCTATGGGAAATCCTAGTATATGAAACCTTAGTAGAATTTCCTAAGTTAAGATTCCTATTACTATCATGCTTAGCTTAGCTAATATAAAACAAGGGTGGAATATATATTCATGCTATGGAAAAATTTCTAAGTCTGAGGACTTGTGTTTTATTTAATAAAACAACTAAGTAAATGAATCACCTGGGTGGAATGGAAGGAATGGTTTGTGTTGAGTGGTTCACAAGGCCCATTTTTATGGTTTACCTTGTGTATCTAACTTGTGGATGGCCACACAGGAACAAAGAGATTTGAGATGTCAAATGTTGAGAAGCTTCAAGTGCAACCACATGGCATTATGGGCTCTGCCTGGATCATATAGGTTGCAATAACTTAGACAAATGGACAGTTGGTGGTAGGGGATTGATAGGTTGGAGCGCGTCCATTCTGGTCTAAGGGAAGGCTTCTGAAAGATCTTGTCTTGGTTAAACCAAGTCTTGTGGGGAAAGTGCACCACCTCTGCAGAGTGTAAAATCTAAGTACTTAGCCATGTCCCTGGCAAAGGACAATTTGAGCATCAAGACATGGAAGCTATCAAGAATCTCATCATCCAAATTTCTATGTTAAAAACTTTTGGTTTGAACAAGGGTTAAAGGATCTTCAATCTTTGATTGGTAGATGCCTTGGGAAAGATTTTTGTCAAACAAAAACTTAGTGTTTTAAAATGATAAGGAAAAATCTGTTTTTGAGCAATGCAAGCCTCAACTCCACTTCGCCAAATGCATATATATAATAGACTCCACTATACTACCATAGTATCACTTGCCAATACAATTCAAATGTATTAACCCTTGTGGCTGTAACTTGTTATGTTGCAGGTTTGTTTGATATTAGTGAAGTTGATTGATTAGGATTACAAGTCTACAACCAACATGTTTGCCTGTGGCACTTTGTAGATGAAGGACCCCATGCTTATAGATATTCTGCTGCAATGTAATGTAATAGCCAAATGAGTTATGTAAGATGTAATAAATTATGTTATTCCTGGTTATAAAGTTGTATTATGACCTTTGTTTCTTGACATTACATCTTAACTATGGATGCTAGCTATTGATCCAGGGACTAGCATTGTAAACACAGGGATCTCTACCTTATTAAAGGTTGGGAACCTTATAGATGGTATCAGAGCATTGTGTTGCCTGTAGGATTTGTAACCCTAGGACTGGACAAAACCCTTAGAAAAATAGGAGTTGTATTTGTTCCATAACTTATTTACAAAAATCTTGTAAACTCCTTCCTCGACCATTTTGGCTTTCATTCTACATCTCTTCTATTTCAAACTTGATGGACAAAACCTACCCCATGGCCAAAGACTTCACCATGTACAAAGGACATCTTCAACTCTAATGACTTCAACATCTTCAGCATTTTCACCAAGGACTTCAACCTTGGATATCACTAAGGACAAGTGAGACAAGAAATGTTACTCAAGACTTGTCAAGGTTTCGACTTCTCAAAGGAAAGTGGTAAAATTCGGAACATCCAGCTCCCAGCTATTAGATACTTTTTCTCATTTCATTACCAAGTGTGTTCTTTGTAGAAAGATTGCTAGGAAGTTATCTTCTTTTGATCTAGATTTTATCACAGCTGCTCTGAATGGGAATAGTTCTTATAGTCTAGGTGCTTTGATTGCTCACCATCTCACCACCAACCGTGAGAAGGGTGGAATTTGTGGAGGTCTCACTGCTTCTAGGTTGCTAGCTTTCCATGGTTTAGAGCCTCACTTTTCAGATTTTCAGTTCCCCATAGAGAGGCTTGATATTGAATCCATGGTTCAGCATGGTTTTGTTTCTTTGGGGGCTAATGTGAGAATTTTACCATATGAATTATCTTTTGCCTAGCAAGGTCGGAGAAAGGGTAGGACTGAGAAAATAGTTTATTTTCCTGCGCCTGCTTTGTTTAACTTTGATAACAGACAAGGATGGTAGCTTATGGAGGAGGAGGTTGACACTTATGTGGGGGAACTCTCCCAGCAAGAGGAGAACATTGAAGAGGATGCCGAAGACAATTCAGTTCAGCCCTCCAACTTGGGAGAGTCTTCATACCGACAGCCCTCGTTTGATTGGGGCGCGTCTTCTTCTTCATCGCAGGTGCCTGACTATGATCATTCCTATAATGACCCACCAGCATGGGGGTACTATCTGCGCTATTGAGCCCCACTTAGGACAAAAGCCTAAGCTTGGGGGAGTTACACCGACATCACACACATATATATATCATGTTCGGTCGGTTCTTTGTATATCCATTGTTTTCTCTTTCTTTTTGGTTTTTGTTGCTTCTTTCTAAAAAACCAAAAATACCAAAAATATTTTCATTGTTTTTCTTGGTTTGTTTTTTATTTCTTTGATTTGGTTTGCCATAAAAGAAAAATCCAAAAAGATTTTTCTTTGTTTGGTTTACTTTGTTTTTGTTTGGTTTTTCTTTGTTTGCTTGTTTCTAAAAAATCGAAAATACCAAAAATATTTGTTCTTCTTCTTTGGTTTTATGAGTTCTTTGCAGGATTCAGTCGTCCTCAGTGGATTTTAGTTTCATGTTAATTATTCAAGTCACACAAGTGAAGGGCAATAATGAAGATTAAGACAACTCGAGGTGTGGTAAGAGGCTGGTAACAAACTCTATTTGTTTCATTTTTGTACATATACTCTTTATTGTGAGCATGCTTAGCATGTTTGTGTAAGGTGTATGTCATTATGGATGCTTAGTAGTTCTTGATTGTCTATGTAAGACCCCACCTTTATAAAGGTAAAGGTCCCTATGATTGCAATGCTAGTCCCTGGATCAAATGCTAGCATCCACAGTTTAAGATGAAGTACACAAATACAAAGGTCTTTATTACATCGTCATTCCAGAGATAACCATAGTCTTTTACAACTCCATAGACAAAGGCTAGTACAAGAGTTCATAGCATAAAATAAAGTAAAGTCTTCATCTTCATGTGCCACAGGCAAGCATGTTGAGTGTAGACTCATAACCCTAATCCTCACCAGAGTAACCTGCAACTCATAAGTTACACCCACAGTGGTTCAATACATTGGAATAGTATTGGCAAGTGATACCATAGTAGAATAGTAGTTTCTAACTTCTATATGAATTTGGCTAAGTGTAGCTTAGGCTTGCTTTGCTCAAAATAGGTTTTTCCTATCAGTTGAAATCACTAAGTTTTTGTTTGTCAAAACTCCCAAGGAACCACCAATAAACATTGGTGAACCTTCACCCTTGTTGAACCACAAGTTTTTAACTTAGAAATTAGGATGAGGAGATCCTTGATAGCTTCCATGTCTTGATGCTCAAATTGTCCATTGCCGGGTTGAGTAGGAATACTAAACTCTAGGTTGTTTTACAAAAAGCCAGATTTATCTCTAACTGGGTTTAGAAACAAAGAAATCTAGTTCAAGGTTTTATAACACCTGTCTCTTTATTTTTTCTAGCTCCAAATAGTTTATCACTCCAAACCTACGTACGAGTTCCGACAAACTAGAAAAAAAGCACTTAACATTATTAAGACAATGTAATTGCAGCTCTATATATATGCTAGACACATATCAAGACTAGACACATCCCAAGATTAGAAAATCCACGCTCAGGAGCAAATCCACACTCGCTGATTAAAGAGTTCCGGAACTGCCTGGCCGGTCAGTACTCTGCATGCAGTACCATGCAACCTGCTTCTGTCGCCCTTCCTAGCTAGCCTGCTTTGTTTTTTAATGGTATCTTTTATTGCAGTTAGGCTACATATCCTACACAAGAATTAAGCATACTTTTTCTGCTGCTTTTACGTACGTACGCATGTGTGTCTGACAAGTTAGGAGTAGCTTGTCCATATTTGTGTACGGTCTCTTTGTGTGCTAGCTATGTCGTTAATGTGGTTGCCTCAATCTACCTGATTGGCCTCATGTTCATATCCTGATACTTCTAGTGTACCATAGGCTCACGTGTCTCTAGATTCGTTCATGCGGTCATGCAGTGGTCATGCATGCTTAGAAAAAACAAAAATTGCTGCTGGCGGTGGCTATGCATATAGCGTGTCAGCTTTCGAAATATTGTTGGTGTATCCTGTCAGACTGCTTAATTAAACTATCTAGCTTATAGTTATTTCGCACGTATCTCGATGCACAAGATGGCGGGCATCCAGGGGGAGGGAAGCTATCCCCTTGGACAACAGACTATTAACCTTCACTCAAAAACCATTTTAAAATCATGGCAACATTTTTGTTTTACTAGAAATACTTTTAATCAAAGTAATATTTTTCTGGGGTTAATCAAATATACTTTTGAATCCAAAAGTTAGTGTTTAGGGTTAGAGAGTTCAAATCAAACCATTTACAAAAGGTTTTAATCAAAAGCATTTTTAAATCATAGCAAATATTTTTGTTTTACTAGAAATGCCTTTATTTAAGGAATAATTCCTTCTGTTTAACAAAATATATTTTTAAACCCAAAAGTTTGTGTTTCTGGTCAGTAGGTTCAAAACAAATCATTTGCAAAATATTTTACCAAAAATCATTTTTAGAATAACTTTTATACTCAAAATAGGCCTAGAAATGTTTCTGCAAAAACACCCTATTTTCCAGAAGAAAAATGCTAAACTAAGGGCATGGTTGCAAAGTTAATATTTTTGTGAATCCACTGATATAAAAATTTGCAAAATTTGGATGTGTAGATCAAAAGTTATGAATTTTATAAAATCCATACACTAATAGAAATGTTTCTGTTTTTAAATCGAAAGACAGGCCACGCGTCACGTTCTTACTGGCGCGTACCGGTTCGGCAGGATCTTGCATCGTGGACCACAAGATTTAAAGTGATATGTGCAGCTCAAATAGAACATACTGATTCGCTTAAGTCAATCTATCTACGCCATGCGATCGAGATCTAACGGCTCACTGCATGCCAACAACAGATGGGCGGCGCTGGGCAACGGCGAGCGGCAGCGCGACTCTGTCAGTGACGGTCCGGTGCAACCATGAAGCAAAGGAGAGGGGGAAGTGCTCACTGGGTTCACCGTGGCATGCAGGTGCTCGACGTGCTCGTTGTAGACGAAGGGGCGCACGAGGACGACAAGAATCGCTCACCGGAGTTTCTTACTGACTCGGGCACGTACGGTCGTCGACGGGGGCGAGTTTCTGTGGTGTAAGAAGTCAATGAAAGTAGTAAGGAAGGTGCACACTCTTGCAGGGGTTGCGATGGTACCTACCCGAGAGCAAGGGGCGCGCTGATTCGTCGGCTAATTCTCGCCGGAGTTGAGGCAGACGTCATTGACGAAGGCGAGGTTGTGGGGCATGCGTGGGGGAGATGGGGATACTGGCAGATGCGCAAGGTTTTGGCGAGCACTCTCGTGGAGTCCAGGGGCAAGGGTAGGTGAGGGCTGGCCGGAATTCGTCGGTACAGTGGAGGTTTGGGAATGCAATTGCGGCAGCCTGGTGGCGGAGAGGACCTGGCGTGTGAGGGGAAAGAGAGAGGGGGAGGAGGCACTTAAGAGGGAAAGGTTGTTGGCAAGGAGTAATCACAGCATCAACGTGAATTGATCGAGTCATTCAATGGCAGAAACGGCCGGAGGAAAGAGCGGGCGTGGTCACCGCGAGGAAGACGATGCTGAAGTGGTCAGTGGGGTCACTAGGTCAGTGGGTGAGGGGGTACGTCTGCGGGTGAGAAAAGAATGAGGCAGAGAGGGATTTCCTGGGTGGGCTGTAGTTGGGCTAGGTTAGTTGGGCCAGATGGGCTGGGGTGAGTGGGTCAGGTCTGTTTTCATTTTTTTCTCATGTTTCTTTTTTCCCTTTTCTATTTTGATTTTCTGTTTTGAATTCAAACTCTCATTTGAATTCATATTTCTTTGTTAAACTTTTTCCAAATTTTCACTATGTATTTGTTCTGTTTAACAATGTATTTTAAAGTCTATTTTAAAATATTTTCTTATATTCTCTTATGGTTTATTATCTATTTAAAATAGACATTTGTCTTTATTTAAATAAGATTTAAATATGTTTCCAATCCATATTATTTTATTCAAATGATTTAAATATATGTTTTAATTCAAATGTTTATCAAACCTTTTTAGTAGGTTTTATTTATTCATTAGTGTGTTTAAATAATTCACTTTGAATTATTTCAAATATTTTAATATGATTTAATATTTTATTAAATGAGGCTTTTGTCTTTATTTAAATGAATTTGAATATGGTTCCAAACCATATAATTCTATTTAATTAATCCTTTATTCTTTTTAAGTCAATTAGATAACTTCTAATCCATTTGGCAATTTCCATTATTTTCTCATGATTTAATTAATCATTTATATTAGGGATTTTGTGTTTATTCAAAACAAATATGGTTCAAGTCCATATAAGTTTTTATTCAAATAATCTTTACTACCTTATTTTATTTGGATTATCTTTATTCCATTTGCTTATGGATTTATTTCAAGATTCAAATTGTCTTCTAAATAATTTCCTTGTGATTTATTATTTATTTAGTTTAGGCAATTCATCTTTATCTAAATAAAATTGAATATGGTTCAAAGCCCATATAGTTTTATATAAATGATCTTTTATTTATTTTTATTATTCAATAACTTCCATTTGTTTATGGATTTGGCCAAGATTTAATTTGTCTTTAAAATATTCCTTATTTATTTATTTATTTATTTCTTTATCTTATAAAATCCATATCTTTTTATTTATAGATCCAAAATTGGTGATTCCAATTTGTATGATTTTATTTAATATTTGTTTATCTTTTTAAATCCTTTTAGGATTACTTTTCTCACAATTTGGTATGGATTTTAGCTAGGAGCTTTATTAGCTTTGGAAATTATTTTCCTTTTACCTTATTAGATTCATAAGTTTTTATCCATGGCTCCAATTTAAATGAAACCAAATTCTTTGGTTTTATAATATTTTTGTTTATCATTCTTGATCATTTATAAATGTTTGTTGATAGATTTTTATATGGATCAAATCCATAGTCTTAGATAGATCTTGGAAATGATTTCTTTTATTAGGGTTTTAAGGTTTTGGTTTAACTTTGAAAGTGTTTAAATTTCAAGATGCATTCATTGATGAATGCATTTCACTTGATTGACATTTTATTGGATTCCCTTTTCAATCAAATTTTGTTCAATAAGGGTTTTGTTGTTTCCATTTAGAAACAAAAAGTTTCTTTTCACCCTAAATTTCAACAATTGTTTCTTTTGTTTATTTATTTTTCACATTTCAAAATTTGGATTTTTTTTGGATGTGACAGGATACCACCCTTAAAAGAAATCTCGTCCCGAGATTTGTGTAGGCTAGAGGCTATAAGTTGGCTTCAAGACAACTAGAGTGCTACCACCCTTAAAAGATTTTTGACTAGATTACATCTTGTCTTACTTGGGATCTTGATGAAACTTTTCTGGACAGTTGTTTGCATAATGTCCTAGCTCTTTGAATTTGAAACATGTGACAGTGTTGATGTCTCTCATAGGTTTGCTTTTCTTATCCTTCTCCTTTTCTGGACAATGTGATGCATTGTGGCCTAGTTCCTTGCATTTTTGGCACATCACTTGGATAATATCCTTCTTCTTTTTGGGCCTCACTAGTGCTTGTTTGTTTCCTTGGTTCTTCTTCTTTTCTGGACATTCATAAGCATAGTGTTCCATCTATTTTCAATTGTAAGATTGCACCTGGATAAGGTCTTGCTGGGATTGGGGCATTTCTTCTTTTGGGGTCTCTCCAAAGCTAGGAGTTCTTCTAGTTCATGTTCTTCATATTTCACCACAAAGGTGGGAAACTTTTCTCACTTCTTGGGGCAGTCACTAGAGATGTTACCTTCTTCTCCACATGAGTAACAACACTTTGTGGTCACTTTGGGTATGGCCTTATGAGGCACGGTTCTGACTTTGTCTTTATCCTTCTTGGTAGAAGTTGTTCCCTTATGGAGGTTTCCAAACATTTGATGCATTCCATCTTGTTTCATAGATGGGGCATTGGATAGGGACATGATCATTTCCTTCACATAGGAAACAAGAAACTTGAGATGTGGGGCATTGTTTAGTTGGATGTTTCACTTCACAATTAGGGCATTGGTCCATATGCTCTTTGTAAGTGTGTTCCACATCTCCACAAATATTGCAAGCTTGAGTTCCTTCTATAATATCATCCTTGATATCATTGTTGTCACAATATCCTTGGGAAAGGTTGTTTCTCATGTTGATCATTTGATTGGTCATCCTTTGAAACAATTTAGATTGGGTTTCCAAGAACTTTTGCATGGTTGGGTCTAACTCATTTTTGTTGGCTAAAAACTGAGTTGTCACTTGATTCAGCTTAGCTTGAGTTGCTAGTAGTTATTCTCTCATGTGCATATCTTGTTTGTTGTTACCATCCTCGATGTTGGAGTCTCTTGGGGAAGTCATCTGTTTGGGTTGGATTGGGATTAGAATAGGCAAAAAAATTCTAGGGAAGAAGTCTACTCACACACAACAATTCACACAAGCAATGTGTAAGCAATCACAATCAAACATTCCACTCAAACAACAAGATTCAAGCATATTTTAGGCAACAAAATATTTTTCCTACACCACATAAGTTGGTGTGATCAATATATGATCTAAACTAAACACTAGTATGGTGGTCCAACTATATGGTTCACTTGAGAGCATTTCATTGTTCTTAGTTGTTTCTTCTTGAACAATCTCATGGTATCCTTGGAAAATTTCTTTCATCTTGGTCACAAAACTCAAAGGTGATGATGGTTTATCCTAAGTTGTGTTTCCTTAGTCTTCCAAGTCTTGAGTAATATTCTTGTCTCACTTGTAGTCCTTAGTGATGTCTAAGTTGATGCCCTTGGTGAAACTAAAGTTGAAGTCATTGGTGATGTTGAAGTCTTTGTCCATCAAGTTTGAAAAGGGAGAGATGTAGAATCGAAAACCAAAAAGGTTGAGGAAAGAGTTTACTAGATTGTTTGCAAATAAGTTTGAACAAATACAACTCCTATTTTTCTAAGGGGTTTTGTCCAATCCTAGGGTTACAAATCCTACAGGCAACACAGTGCTCTGATACCATCTGTAAGACCCCACCTTTATAAAGGTAAAGGTCCCTATGATTGCAATGCTAGTCCCTGGATCAAATGCTAGCATACACAATTTAAGATGAAGTACATAGATACAAAGGTCTTTATTACATCGTCATTCCAGAGATAAACATAGTATTTTACAACTCCATAGCCAAAGGCTAGTACAAGAGTTCATAGCATAAAATAAAGTAAAGTCTTCATCTTCATGTGCCACAGGCAAGCATGTTGAGTGTAGACTCATAACCCTAATCCTCATCAGAGTAACCTGCAACATCATAAGTTACAGCAACAGTGGGTCAATACATTGGAATAGTATTGGTAAGTGATACCATAGTAGAATAGTAGTTTCTAACTTCTATATGAATTTTGCTAAGTGTAGCTTAGGCTTGCTTTGCTCAAAATAGGTTTTTCCTATCAGTTGAAATCACTAAGTTTTTGTTTGTCAAAACTCCCAAGGAACCACCAATAAACATTGGTGAACCTTCACCCTTGTTGAACCACAAGTTTTTAACTTAGAATTTGGGATGAGGAGATCCTTGATAGCTTCCATATCTTGATGCTCAAATTGTTCATTGCCGGGGACACGACCAAGTACTTAGATTTTTCCTTCTCGAGAGGTGGTGCACTTTCCCCACAAGACTCGACATGCATCGAGACGAGATCTTTCAGAAGCCTTCCCTTAGACCAAATGGACGCGTTGCATCCTATCACCCCCTACCACCTTCTGTCCATCTGGCTAAGTTATTGCAACCTATATGATCCAGGCAGAGCCCATATTTCCATGTGGCTGCACTACAAGCTTCTCAACATTTGACATCTCAAATCTCTTTGTTCCTGGGTGGCTTTCCACAAGTGAGATACACAAGTTTTCGCCAGTTTACTGGCCCTGTGTAACCACTCAACATAAATCCATCCACACCATTCCACCCAGGTGATTCATTCACATAGTTGTTTTATTAAACAAATCACAAGTCATGCACTTAGAAATATTTCATAGCATGAATATAATCCACCCTTGTTTTCTACTAGCTAGGCTAAGCATGATAGTAGCAATAATCTTAACTTAGGGAAATTCTACTAAGGCATCATCTACTAGGATTTACCAAGGCATAGCATACTTAGTAAAAATTCCATGCAAGTCCTACTCAAAATATCACTAATGCATAGTGAAAATAATAGGACAAAATGTATGAAGCACCACTTTCCTTTTTGGTAGAGAAACTAGGTTCACTCTTTGATCTTGCAATAGTCACACTCTTCAAAGTTCACTACATTTCAATCAAGCAAGCACATATTCAAATCTAGCATTCAAACAATTCACCACATAAAATAAAGAAAACAAAACAATGCATGCAAGCATGCAAAAGATTGTTTTATTTGGAAAGGTGGTTTATAATAGGGTATAAACATTTTAAAACACCTATTGTTCAATTATAAAAGTGCCAAACCATTTGAAGACAAGTTAGTGAAAAATGGGCCATTTAAATCATTTGTTTTGCTAGAAATGATTTTAATCAAAGGAAAATTTTCTAGGGTTAATCAAATATACTTTTGAATCCAAAAGTTAGTGTTTAGGGTGAGAGAGTTCAAATCAAACAATTTACAAAATATTTTACTCAAAAGCATTTTTAAATCATAGCAAATATTTTTGTTTTACTAGAAATGCTTTTATTCAAGGAATAATTCCTTGTGTTTAAAAAATTATATTTCTAAACCCAAAAGTTTGTGTTTCTGGTCAGTAGGTTCAAAAAAAATCATTTGCAAAATATTTTACCCAAAAATCATTTTTAGAATAACTTTTATACTCAAAATAGGCCTAGAAATGTTTCTGCAAAAACAACCTATTTTCCAGAAGCAAAATTTTAAAATAAGGGCATGGTTGAAAAGTTCACATTTTTGTGAATCCATTGATATAAAAATTTGCAAAATTTGGACGTATAGATCAAAAGTTATGAATTTTACAAAATCCATACACTAATAGAAATGTTTCTGTATTTAAATCGAAAGACAGGCCACGCGTCACGTTCTTACTGGCGTGTACCGGTTCGGCAGGATCGCGCATCGTGGACTGTAGGATTTAAAGTGATTTGTGCGGCTCAGATGGAACATACCGATTCGCTTAAGTCAATCTATCTACGCCATGCGATCGAGATCTAACGGCTCACAGCATGCCAACCATAGATGGGCGGCGCGGCTCTGTCAGCGACGGTCCGGTGCAACCAGGAAGCAAATGAGAGGGTGAAGTGCTCTCTGGGTTCGCCGTGGCGTGCAGGTTCTCGATGTGCTCGTTGTAGACAAAGGGGCGCACGAGGATGAAATGAATCGCTCACCGGAGTTGCTTACTGACTTGGGCACGTGCGGTTGTTGACGGGGACGAGTTTCTATGGCGTAAGAAGGCAAGGAAAGTAGTCAGGAAGGTGCGCACGCTTGCAGGGTTGCGATGGTACCTACCAGAGAGCAAGGGGCGTGCTGATTTGTCGGCTACTGCTCACCGGAGTTGAGGCAGACGCCGTTGACGCTCACTCGTTGACGAAGGCGAGGCTGTGGGGGGCGTGCGGGCGAGATGGGGATACTGGCAGATGCGCAAGGTGTAGGGGTTCGTAGCATGGAAAACAAAAAATTTCTATCGCATACAAACAAACAAGCCAAGATCTATCTACTAGATTGTAGCAACGAGTCGATGGAATAACTTACCCTCGAAGATTCCAAAGTGTTTAACGAGAGCGGATTCTCGTGGGTGATGTAGTCGTACTCTTTCCGATCTCAAGATCGTGTGGACGATCCTTCCGGCGCTGCGTTTCGGCAGCGCTTCCGCAGTCGGTCACACGTTCGGTACTCGACGAAGACCTTCCTCTCCCTTGTTCCAGCAGGCAGCGGAGGTTGTAGCACTCTCCTCGTGATTCCGGCAGCACAACGACGTGGTACCGGAAGTAGAGGGGAAATCTCGCAGGGCTTCGCCTTAAGCCAGAGCGAGTATGGTGGAGTATGAGAGAGGGCTATTAGTGGTCTAGAGATTAGACACACCAATTAGAAGGCTCTAAACCGCAGGTTAAAGCAATTAGAATCTCTAAACCAAAACGGCTCTAAACTGGAGATTAGAGGTAGAAACTTGTGTGTCTCAAGGAGGAGGCCCTGCCCCTCCTTTTATAGGTGGAGGGGCTTGGCGCGCCAGGGAGGGAGGGGAGTCCCTCCCCAACTCGGCCTAGGGCTGGCCGCCGGCTTGGAGGAGAGGAACTCCTCCTCCAAGTTGGTTTCAACCTCCTCTTGCTTGTTTCCCACAGTTTCCTGTTTCCCACAGTTTCCTGTTTTCCACAGTTTCCTGTTTTAGCCGTTTGACTTTCAAACTGGCAATTTGACTTTTCAGTTTTGGAACAGCAAGAACACTTAGTACATGATGCAATCATTCAATGACACATTCATGTACCCTCCCCCCCGGAGTGCCGGACAATCCGGAACCTTCTAGAACATTCCCGATGAAAACACCGGAATCATTCCCGAACTCCGAAACGGGACTTTCCTTATATGAATCTTATTCTCCGGACCATTCCGGATCACCTCGTGATATCCGGATCCCATCCGAGACTCAACAACATTCGGTCTCTTTCTCATAATACCATAACTACTCAAAACAACGTCAATCCTTAAGTGTGTCTCCCTACGGTTCGTGAATTATGCGGACATGATCGAGACACTTCTCGAACAATAACCAATAGAGGAATCTGGAAATTCATATGGCTCCCACATATTTCACGATTACTTTGCGATCGAATGAACCACTTACATACGATACCAATTTCCCTTTGTCTCACGATAGTTTACTTATCCGAGGTTATGATCGTCGATCTCTGCATACCTAGTTCAACCTCGTACCGATAAGTACTCTTTCTCGTTCCTGTGATATTTGATCCCTTGTGACCCAGTCACATGCTTGCAAGCTAATTGGATGACATTCCACCGAGAGGTCCCAGAGTATATCTATCTGTCATATGGATGGACAAATCCCACTCTTGATCCCTGTGTTTCAACCAATACTTTTCGAACACTCAATGCCACCTTTATAGCCACCCGCCACGGTGTGGTGTTTGATGTCATCAAAGCATCCATCCGTAAAGGTGATATGCATTATCTCATGGTCGAAGGAATTAGGTTACTATGTATCAGAAAGCATATAGCAATTGAACTATTGAAATGACTTGATCTTTATGCTATGCTTATCTATAGGAGTATGTCCATCATATCATTCTCCTAACGATATGATCTTGTTGTTGATAACATCTCAATGTTCATGATAGAAACCACAATCATTAATCAACCAACAAGCTAGTGAAGTATAGAGGCTATACTAGGGACTTCAAATTAAGTTTACAAATCACACAAGTATTAATGTTTCCTTGTTAATACTATTATAGCATGAATGTAAACATTTATCATAAACACAAAGATATAATAATAACTATATTTATTATTGCCTCTAGGGCATATCTCCAACAGTCTCCCACTTGCACTAGAGTCATCTAATCTAGATTACATGGTAATATACCAAACACCCATGGCAGTTTGGTGTTGGTCATGTTTTGCCCTCGGGAGAGGTTTAGTCAACGGATCCGCCACATTCAGATCTGTGTGTACTTTGCAAATCTTTATATCCCCATCCTGGATATGTTCTCGAATAGCATGAAAACGCAGCTTGATATGCTTCAGCTTCTTGTGTGACCTTGGTTCTTGCGCATTGGCTATGGCGCCCATGTTATCACAATAGATAGACATTGGGTCTAGCGCACTAGGAACCACACCCAGCTCTGTAATGAACTCTTTCATCCATATCGCTTCTTGTGAAGCCTCCGAAGCAGCCATGTATTCCGATTCAGTTGAAGATCTCGCCACAACGCTTTGCTTTGCACTCCTCCAGCTAACCGCTGCACCATTCAAAATAAATACGTATCCAGATTGTGATTTAGAATCATCCGGATCGGTGTTCCAACTAGCATCGGTGTAACCATTAACAACGAGCTATTCATCACCTCCATAAGAAAGAACCATATCCTTAGTTCTTCTCAAGTACTTAAGGATGTTTTGATCATTGTCGATGATCCACTCCTGGATCAATTTGATATCTGCTAGTTAAACTAACAGCATATGCAATGTCGGGTCTAGTACATAGCATGGCATACATTAGAGATCCTATGGCTGAGGCATAGGGAGTCTTACTCATCCTTTCTCTATCTTCTGCCGATGTCGGACTTTGAGTTTTACTCAAGGTCGTATTGGGCAACATGGGCAAGAACCCTTTCTTGCTTTCTTCCATTCCAAATCTCTTTAGAACTTTGTCCAAATATGTACTTTGTGACAATGATATTTGCCGTTTCGATCTATCAATATAAATCTTTATGCCTAATATGTAAGCTGCTTCGCCAAGATCCTTCATTGAAAAACTATTATTCAAATATTCCTTGACACTATTAAGAAGGTCTACATCATTCCCAATCAACAATATGTCATCCACATATAGTATTAAGAATGCTACAGAGCTCCCACTCACTTTCTTGTAAATACAAGCTTCTCCATAAGTTTGTATAAAACCAAAACTTTTGATTACCTTATCAAAACGTTGATTCCAACTTTGGGATGCTTGCTTCAATCCATAGATGGACCGTTGAAGTTTGCATACCTTGTTAGCATCTTTAGGATCGACAAAACCTTTGGGCTGCATCATATACAACTCTTCATCAATATCTCCATTGAGGAATGCTGTTTTGACATCCATCTGCCATATCTCATAATCATAATATGCACATTGCTAACATAATCCTCACAGACTTTAGCTTCACATCGGTGAGAAAGTCTCATCGTAGTCAACTCCTTGAATTTGTCGAAACCCTTTTGCGACAAGTCGAGCTTTATAGACAGTAACATTACCATCAACATCTGTTTTCTTCTTGAAAATCCATTTGTTCTCGACAGCCTTCCGGCCATCCAGTAAGTCCACCAAAGTCCATACTTGGTTTTCGTACATGGATCCAATCTCGGATTTCATGGCTTCTTGCCATTTATTGGAATCTGGGCTCATCATCGCTTCCTCATATGTCTCGGGGTCATCGGTGTTGTCCACCAACATGACACTCATAACGGGATCATACCAATCTGGAGTGGTACGAGTTCTCGTTGACCTCCGAGGCTCAGAGCAACTTCAACCGAAGTTTCATGATCATCATCATTAGCTTCCTCTAATTGGTGCAGCACCACAGAACTTCTTCCTGTTGCGCTACTCGCAATTTCGAGAGAAGGTTCAACAACCTCGTCGAGTTCTACTTTCCTTCCAGTCACTTCTTTCGAGAGAAATTCTTCTCTAGAAAGGATCCATTCTTGGCAACGAAGATTTTGCCTTCGATCTATGATAGAAGGTATACCCAATAGTTTCCTTCTGTATCCTATGAAGACGCATTTTTCCGCTTTGGGTTCAAGCTTGTCCGGCTGTAACTTCTTTACATAGGCTTCGCATCCCCAAACTTTAAGGAACGACAATTTAGGTTTCTTCCCAAACCATAATTCATATGGTGTCTTTTCAACGGATTTAGACGGTGCCCTATTTAAAGTGAATGCGGCTGTTTCTAATGCATAACCCCAAAATGATAGCGGTAAATCTGTAAGTGACATCATAGAACGAACCATATCTAAAAGAGTTCGATTACGACGTTCGGACACACCATTACGCTGTGGTGTTCCCGGCGGTGTCAACTGTGAAAGTATTCCGCATTTCTTCAAATGCTCGCCAAACTCGTAATTTAGATATTCACCTCCACGATCAGAACGCAGAAATTTAATCTTCTTGTTACGTTGATTCTCTACCTCACTTTGAAACTCCTTAAACTTCTCGAAAGTTTCGGACTTATGTTTCATGAAATAGATATACCCATATCTACTCAATTCATCCGTGAAGGTAAGAACATAACGATAACCACCGCGCGATGCTACACTCATTGGTCCACACACATCGGTATGTATGATTTCCAATAAGTCCGTAGCTCGCTCCATCATACCAGAAAATGGAGTCTTAGTCATTTTTCCCATCAGACATGCTTCAGATCTTTCAAGTGATTCAAAATCAAGTGATTCAAGAAGTCCATCGAATGGAGTTTCTTCATACGCTTCACTCCAATGTGACCAAGACGACAAATTGCCACATATAGGTCGAATTATCGCTGATTTCAAATGTTTAGCCTCAATGTTGTTGATATGTGTATTTCCACTATCGAGATTCAATAAGAATAGACCATCTATCAAAGGTGCATGTGCATAAAACATATTACTCATATAAATCGAACAACCATTATTCTCGATTTAAACAGTAACCGCCTCGCAATAAACAAGATCCCGATATAATGTTCATGCTCAACACAGCACTAAATAACAATTATTTAAGTATAAAACTAATCCCGATGGTAGATGAAGGGGTAGCGTGCCGATCGCGATCACATCAACCTTTGATCCGCTTTCCCACGCCATCGTCACCTCGTTCTTCGCTAGCTTCCGCTTATTCTGCAAAGACCTATTTTCGAGTTACAAATATGAGAAACCAAACCAAGATCAAATACCGTGCACTACTACGAGTACTAGTGAGATACACATCAATAACATGTATATCGATATACCTTTCTTCTTGATGTTGCCGTTCTTCGATCCGCCAAGTACTTTGGGCAATTCCGCTCAAAGGACCTTCTCCTTGCAAAAAGCACTCGGTTTCGTGCTTGGGTCCAGCCTTGGTTTTTCTTCGCGGCGTGGTAACTTTATTACCACCCTTCTTGAAGTGTCCCTTTGCTTAGACTTGCCTTTCTTGAATTTGGTGGTCTTATTGACCATCAACACTTGGTGCTCTTTCTTGATCTCCACTTGCAGACTTTAACATAGCAAACAGTTCGCAACTCTTTGTTCATGTTCTGCATGTTGTAGTTCATCACAAAGTTCTGTAATTTGGTAGTGATTGGAGGACACGGTAAATCCCCAAAGCATTAGGAATCACTATACCCAAGCTTTGAAGTTTGTTTATGCCTGACATCTTAACCACATGCTCACCGACGAGCTGCCCTCTTCCATCTTGCGCTTAAAGAACTTTTCAGAAGCCTCATAGCTTTCAATTGCCGCATGAGTCTCAAAAATCAATTTGAGATCCTCGACAATATCATATGGGTCTGACTCTTCAAACCTTTTCTGAAGCTCCGATTCCAAACCATACAAGATAGCACACTGAGCTATGGAGTACTGATTCTTCCGAGCGAGGTAAACATTCTTTACTTCATCAGGAGCATCACCGGGTGGGTCACCCAATGTGCATCCAAAGACATAGGTCAAATTACCAGCTGTGAGGACAATCCTCAAATTGCGGAACCAATCCGCGAAGTTTCTTCCATTGTTTTTCAACTTTTCTTTCTCTAGGAACGCATTAAAATTGATGGTAGGGGCTGCCATTGATCTACAACATATTTGCAATAGTTTAGACTAAGTTTATGACAAATTGAGTTCAAATTAATTAATGAAATTAAACTAGGTGAACTCCCACTCAAAACAACATCCCTCACATTGTTTTAGTGATCACACGAACCAAATCCACTACATCAACACCGATCATCACGAGAGTTGATATAGTTTCAATGGCGAACAATCGTCATGTTCATCATATCTACTATACGATTCATGCTTTACCTTTCGGTGATCCGTGTTCCGAGACCATGTCTGTACATGCTAGGCTCGTCAAGATCAAACCTTAGTTTCGCATGAGCAATCTGGCTTGCTCACGTTGTATACACTTGCGAATCTAACACACCCGATCATCACGTGGTGCTTCAAACAACAAGCTTTAGCAACTGCTAACTAAGGGTGAACACTTTATGATTTGAAATTCATGTGCATGAGGGATCATCTTATAATGCTACCGTCACTACTAAGCAATACAAGATGCATAAAGGATTAACATCACATGCAATTCATAATATGTGATATGATGTGGTTTTCTTCTTTGTGCTTCCGATCTCCATCTTCAAGCACGAACATGATCTCCATCATCACCGGCATTGCATCAAGGTCAATGACGCTTCACCATGGTTGTCGTCCACCGGCTTCAACTATTACAACTACTTTGAATAGACACGCGGGTCTTAACATAAATTAAAGACAACCATATGGCTCCTGCCGGTTGCCAACTTACAATAAGGAACATTGCATACATCAAATATAATCACAATCATGGCCATATCACATCACTGCACATCCTTGCAAAACAAAGTTAGACGCCTCTACTTTCTTTGCATATTTTACGTGGTTTGGGGCTTTCAATAAGTGTCGTTCTAACTTACGAACAAGAACCACAACATTGATACTAGCATTGTTGATCACCCGTTGTAAATTGGATCTTAACTATGCTAGGAGAAAGGCACCATAAAGCCACTTATGCAATACAAGTTGCATGTTGCGTGGAGCAAGTCTCATGAACGATGTCATGTAAGGTTAGCCCGGGCCGCTTCAACCCAACATACCGCAAGATGCAAAGTACACAAAAAGCAATCGACAATAAAAGCATCAACGCCCACAATGACCATTGTGTTCTACTCGTCCAACAGATCTACATATAGACACGGCTCTGATACCACTGTAGGGGTTCGTAGCATGGAAAACAAAAATTTCTATCGCATACAAACAAACAAGCCAAGATCTATCTACTAGATTGTAGCAACGAGTCGATGGAATAACTTACCTCGAAGATTCCAAAGTGTTTAACGAGAGCGGATTCTCGTGGGTGATGTAGTCGATTTCTTCCGATCTCAAGATCGTGTGGACGATCCTTCCCACAGCTATGCTCCTAAGCGCTTCCGTAGTCGGTCACACGTTCGGTACTGACGAAGACCTTCCTCTCCTTGTTCCAAAGAAAATGGAGGTTGTAGCACTCTCCTCGCGATTCCAAGAAGACAACGGCGTGGTACCTAAGTAGAGGGAATCCCGCAGGCTTCGCCTTTGAGCGAGTATGGTGGAGTATGAGAGAGGGCTATTAGTGGTCTAGAGATTAGACACACCAATTAGAAGGCTCTAAACCGCAGGTTAAAGCAATTAGAAGCTCTAAACCAAAACGGCTCTAAACCGGAGATTAGAGGTAGAAACTTGTGTGTCTCAAGGAGGCCCCGCCTCCTTTTATAGGTGGAGGGGCTTGGCGCCAGGCGGGAGGAGTCCCTCCCAACTCGGCCTAGGGCTGGACGCCGCTTGGAGGAGAGGAACCTCCTCCAAGTTGGTTTCAACCTCCTCTGCCTGCTTCCCACAGCTTCTGTTTCCACAGCTTTCTGTTTTAGCCGCTTGACTTTCAAACGCAATTTGACTTTTCAGTTTTGGAACAGCAAGAACACTTAGTACATGATGCAATCATTCAATGACACATTCATGTACCCTCCCCGAGTGCCGCATAATCCGAACCTTCTAGAACATTCCCGATGAAAACACTAATCATTCCCGAACTCAAACGGGACTTTCCTCATATGAATCTTATTCTCCGGACCATTCCGGATCACCTCGTGATATCCCGGATCCCATCCGAGACTCAACAACATTCGGTCTCTTTCTCATAATACCATAACTACTCAAAACAACGTCAATCCTTAAGTGTGTCTCCCTACGGTTCGTGAATTATGCGGACATGATCGAGACACTTCTCCGAACAATAACCAATAGAGGAATCTGGAAATTCATATGGCTCCCACATATTTCTACGATTACTTTGCGATCGAATGAACCACTTACATACGATACCAATTTCCCTTTGTCTCACGATAGTTTACTTATCCGAGGTTATGATCGCTTGTATCTCTGCATACCTAGTTCAACCTCGTTACCGATAAGTACTCTTTTCTCGTTCCCGTGATATGTGATCCCTTGTGACCCAGTCACATGCTTGCAAGCTAATTGGATGACATTCCACCGAGAGGGCCAGAGTATATCTATCCGTCATATGGATGGACAAATCCCACTCTTGATCCATGTGTTTCAACCAATACTTTCCGAACACTCAATGCCACCTTTATAGCCACCCGATTCGGTGTGGTGTTTGATGTCATCAAAGCATCCATCCGGTAAAGGTGATATGCATGATCTCATGGTCGAAGGAATTAGGTTACTATGTATCAGAAAGCATATAGCAATTGAACTATTGAAATGACTTGATCTTTATGCTATGCTTATCTATAGGAGTATGTCCATCATATCATTCTCCTAACGATATGATCTTGTTGTTGATAACATCTCAATGTTCATGATAGGGAAACCACAATCATTAATCAACCAACAAGCTAGTAAAGTATAGAGTCTATACTAGGGACTTCAAATTAAGTTTACAAATCACACAATTATTAATGTTTCCTTGTTAATACTATTATAGCATGAATGTAAACATTTATCATAAACACAAAGATATAATAATAACTATATTTATTATTGCCTCTAGGGCATATCTCCAACACAAGGTTCTGCCAAGCACTCTCGTGGAGTCCAGGGGCAAGGGGAGGTGAGGGCTAGCCGGAATTGTGGCCGGAGTTCGTCGGGACAGTGGAGGTTTGGGCATGCAATTGCGGCAGCCTGGTGGCAGAGAGGAGCTGGCGTGTGAGGGGAAAGAGAGAGGGGGAGGAGGCGCTTAAGAGGGCAAGGTTGCTGGCGATGATTATTCGCAGCATCAACGCGAATTGATCGAGTCATTCTGTGGTTGAAACAGCCGGAGGAAAGAGGGGGCATGGTCACCGTGAGGAAGACGACGCTGACATGGTCAGTGGGGTCACTAGGTCAGTGGGTGAGGGGGGTACGTCCGCGGGTGAGAAAAGAATGATGCAGAGAGGGATTTCTCGGGTGGGCTATAGTTGGGCCAGATGGGCTGCGGTGAGTGGGTCAGGTCTGTTTTCATTTTTTCTTCTCCTGCTTTCCTTTTCCTTTTTCTATTTTGATTTTCTGTTTTGAATTCAAACTCTCATTTGAAGTCAGATTTCTTTGTCAAACTTTTTCCAAAATTTTCAGTATGTGTTTGTTCTGTTTAACATGTATTTTAAAGTCTATTTTAGAATATTTTCTTATATTCTCTAATGGTCTATTATTTATTTAAAATAGACATTTGCCTTTATTTAAATAATATTTAAATATGTTTCCAATCCATATTATTTTATTCAAATGATTTAAACATATGTTTTTAATTCAAATGTTTATCAAACATTTTTAGTAGGTTTTATTTATTCATTAGTGTGCTTAAATAATTCACTTTGAATTATTTCAAATATTTTAATATGATTTCATATTTAATTAACTGAGGCTTTTGTCTTTATTTAAATGAATTTGAATATGGTTCCAAACCATATAATTCTATTTAATTACTCCTTTATTCTTTTTAAGTCAATTAGATAACTTCTAATCCATTTGGCAATTTCCATTATTTTTCTCATGATTTAATTAATCATTTATATTAGGGATTTTGTCTTTATTCAAAAGAAATATGGCTCAAGTCCATCTAAGTTTTTATTCAAATAATCTTTATTACCTTATTTTTTTTGGATTATCTTTTTTCCATTTGCTTATGGATTTATTTCAAGTTTCAAATTGTCTTCTAAATAATTTCCTTGTGATTTATTATTTATTTAGTTTAGGTAATTTGTCTTTATTTAAATAAAATTGAATATGGTTCAAAGCCCATATAGTTTTATTTAAATAATTTTTATTTCTTTTTATTATTCAATAACTTACATTTGTTTATGGATTTTGCCAAGATTTAATTTGGCTTTTAAATATTCCTTATTTCTTTCTTTCTTTCTTTATCTTATAAAATCCATATCTTTTTATTTATAGATCCAAAATTGGTGATTCCAATTTGTATGATTTTATTTAATATTTTTTTATATATTTAAATACTTTTAGGATTACTTTGCTCACAATTTGGTATGGATTTTATCTAGGAGCTTTATTAGCTTTCGAAATTATTTTCCTTTTACCTTATTAGATTCATAAGTTTTTATCCATGGCTCCAATTTAAATGAAACCAATTTCTATGGTTGTATAATATTTTTGTTTATCATTCTTGATCATTTATAAATGTTTGTTGATAGATTTTTATATGGATCAAATCCATAGTCTTAGAGAGATATTGGAAATGATTTCTTTCATTAGGGTTTTAGGGTTTTGGTTTAACTTTTCCAATTGTTTAAATTTCAAGATACATTCATTGATGAATGCATTTCACTTGATTGACATTTTGTTGGATTCCCTTTTCATTCAAATTTTGTTCAAGAAGGGTTTTGTTGTTTCCATTTAGAAACAAAAAGTTTCTTTTCACACTAAATTTCAACAATTGTTTCTTTTGTTTATTTATTTTTCACATTTCGAAATTTGGAAAATTTTGGGATGTGACAGTCTATGATTAGCTCCAGCTTGCTAATAGTTTGTGGCATGTCATATGAATGTTTGCTTGCATTGTTTTATTCATACTTTGGTATGACATTGTGGTATCATCTTCTAACTATGTGCCAAGTTGTTTTAGTCATATCCATTGTGGTATCATCGAGGCTTACTAATCAATAGTCAGAAAGCCTCGATGATTTATTTTTCCTCAGAGTTCTTGTATCACTTTTATGCCATAGTTAGTCCTGTTTTGTTGCAATCATGATTATGATAGCTATTGCTCTCTCTCTCGTTTGTCGCTCCCTCTCTATTTCTAGCATTCACTTGCACTGAGTATGTGCTTTACCTGTGCTTCCAACTCCCCAAAACCAAATTGCCAGCTGTGTCCACCATACCTACCTATTAGCATCATTTTATACTTCAGCGCATATTCTATATGCCGTGTTTTCTTCCAAAATAAAATGTTTGACTATTTTGAGAAAGTTAGTTAGTAAAGCTCTCACGAACTTGATGGCACACTTTATTCCTTGTGCTTAATAATTCTGAACCATTGTGACTAGTCCATGAAAGTTATATGCTTGCTAATCATATATTGGGAGTCAGCAGAACCGTGCTGTCACGGGGAATGCTTTGAACACTTTTTGGATATCTCAAGAAGTTGATTCCTTTCTCTTTTGTTTACCGATGACGACGATGTGAAATAAAAGGGGAGGTTTGATGTTCATGGAGTTTTTACATTGTGTTAGAGAAACGCCTAGGCCGCTAGGCTAAGTCATGCCTAATCATGGTGGAAACTTGCAGCATCACTATAATGAGCATCTATGAAGCGTCCTCGATAAAAAGCTATGCATATGGTAAATAAAAAGATTGCTGAGATGCTAATTGTCTGCTTGCCTTGTCATTTTGGTTATGGGAAAACTCTTGTACCATGTGCAAGGGGTACCCCGTTGGTGGTTCTCGATGATATGCATGTATTTACAATGACAAGAACTTTCAGGTGACCAAAGTTGAGTAGCATGCGGAGCGACCCTCGCACTGAAGGGACTTGGGATTTCCAGTTTATGGTCTGTCAAGCATATGATTCAGAGTGTACCTCACTTTCACCTTAACCACATGAAGATGCCTATGATAGGGGCAATGAGAGCTCAAAGATAATGAGTACCTTCCTTTCAGCATTGGGAAGCCTTTCAAACCTTTCAAAACCATTTTCACAACTTTGTTGAGTCACCACTTATTCTATGAGCGCCTTCTTGAGAGCATAGTTGTCATTTTTGTGTTTGTTCCAAAACTTGGTTAACTATGTCATGACTTTGATGCTTGTATCTCTGATATATTTATCTCTAGTCTTCATGAGAACTTCAGAGGTGCTTTGGCATTTATATTGTGCTCTTCAAACAAAGGAAAGCGAGATACCACTCTATCATACCTTATTATGAGCATTGCAATGTTGCTTATGTTTATGTTTCATGCTACTTATTATTATTGAGTTGGTTTCTCTTCATAGCTTGCAATGACTATTGAGTAGACTTAGTTGCATACTCTTTATTATGAATTGTCTAAGCATCTACTCCTGTGCTGAGAATATTTACATCATATGAAGCAAAGTGTTCGTGAAAGTTCTTTTATCGCACTCAGCTTTCAACTGAATTGCTTGAGGACAAACAATAAGCTAAGCTTGGGGGGAGTTGATACGTCCAAAACGTATCTACTTTCTCGAACACTTTGCTATTGTTTCTTCTCTAAACTTGTGTGATTTGGATACAACTAACACGGACTGACGTTGTTTTCAGCAGAATTACCTCGGTGTCTTGTTTGTGTGCAGAAAATGAACTATCGTGAAAAATCCTGGAAAATAAGCCAAAAATTATATTTCACCAGAAGATCCACAGAGCCAGAAGAAGAGACGGAGAGTAGGCCTGGTGGGCCCAGATCCACCCCAGGCGCGGGCCCACCTAACCCCGCGCCTGGAGGGGGTTTGGCCACCCTAGGCAGCTCCTTGGCCTCCCTCTGCGCCTATAAGTTGCCTTTCGACCTAAAAACCGAGCGGGGTTCGAAAGTTTTCCTGAAAGATTTCCGCTCCACCGCCGCCACCAGAAACCAAGATTCGGATCTAGAAACTTCGTTCTGGCACCCTACCGGGACGGGGAATTTCTAGAGGATCATCGCCATCGTCATCACCAACGCATCTCCATCAACCACCGATGTTTCCCTCATCCATGATTGAGTAATCCCACGCTATAGGCTTGGGGATGGTAGGGATTAGATGAGTTCTATCATGTAATCAAATAAGATATGTTAGGGCATAGTGCCTAGTATCTCTATTATTGCTATTTGACTTTGTTGCAACTTGATGTGCTTAATGCTTGTCACTAGGGCCCGAGTGCCATGATCTCAGATCTAAACTTATTATTGAATCATTATGATAGTATTGTTTGTGATCTTATCTGCAAGTTGTGTACACATATCATTGTCCGGATCCAAAGACCCCAAAGTGACAATAATTGGGACAACCGGAGGGGATGGCTATGGTGTGAGGATCACATGTGTTCATAGAGTGTTAATGCTTTGCTCCGGTGCTTTATTAAAAGGAGCACCTTAATTGTCAGTAGTTACCTAGAGGCCCCGCTGCCATGGGCTGGCTGGACAGAAGATGTTGTGCAAGTTCTCATTGCGAGCATGTATGACTATATTTGGAGCACATGTCTAGGATTGTTTAGTACTTGGATGCTTGTTATTATTTATCTGCAATGCCCTAGATCTTGATGTTACATGTTTAGACTCGTCCATGCAACACCCGTCCATCCATCCCTATGCCTACCGCACTCGAATCCTATTGTTACCGTTACAATTACTATTGCTCCTGTTTCGCTGTTGTTGTTCCTTTGCCGTTGCTACTACCAAACTGTTGCTACTGATAAACTTCTGTGAGCAAGAACTATTTCCAGGTACAGCTGAACTGACAACTCAGTTGTTAAGGCCTGCAAGTATTCTTTTGCTCCCTTGTGTTGAATCAATAAATTGGGTAATACAACCCGCGAAGACTGTGCGATCCCCTATACTTGTGGGTCATCAAGTCACTAGCAAATACTTGTCCAAGATAGCTACTAACAACGGAGAGCATGCAAGATCACAAACAACACAGACATTATAGAATCATAAAGATAAAACCATTAATTAAACCAACACAATAATCTCAATATCCATCGGATCCCCGCAAATACAACATGCATGATTACAAATAGATTAGATCTTGATCATGAACGGAGCTCACAAGATCTATACATGAAAGCACAAGGAGGAGATACAACCATCTAGCTACTACATGAACCCATAGTCCAAGGTGGAACTACTCACGCATCATACCGGAGAGAAGGCCTCCGGGGATATCTCCCCTCGGCAGGGTGCCGAGAAGAAATTCAGATCCCCCCGATCTAGGGAGGATGGTGGGGGCGGCTACAGAAGGTTTCGTGGAATATTGATCGGGTACTTGGGGTTTCTTCATCGGGGGCTTCTTATAGGCGAAGGGGGAGGTCGAGGCGGTGGCCAGGGGCCCCACACCCTACCTAGGCGCGGGGCAAGGCCCACCCGTGCCTAGGGGGTGTGGCTGCCCTGGCACGTCTCTCCGCCTCCCCTCTAGACTTCTTGTTTCCCATGGAAAGTTATTGATTTTGACATTTGTCCCGTCCAATTCCGAGAATATTTCCTTACTAGCTTTTCTGGAACCAAAAATAGCAGAAAATAGGCAACTGACACTGTGGCAACTTGTTAATAGGTTAGTACCAGAAAACATGTAAAAAACACCTCAAAGTGTAGACAAACCAAAACAAAGTAGATACTAAACAAGCATGGAGTATAAAAAATTATAGATATGTTTCCGACGTATCAATGGCGGCAGCAGGGAAGCGGGAAAAGGCAGCACGGAAATGTCCCTCCGGCCAAAGCTATCGCGTGTATGCAAGGCACCGAATTTTTTTTTCGTGGAACTCGTATATGAAAAGGCTAGGTCGTTGATTTTTCCTACACCCTCAAACATTTTAAAGGGCGCGAGGTTTTACGATGCATGCTCGGGCCATTTTCTGTCCGAAACCATAAACAAGCGGTTATTCTACGTGACATGTGACTACTCAATCCCGCGGCGTTTATAAAACAAACAAACAAACAAAGGCAACGTGTGACATTTGGATCCCGTGGAATTTCATCTAGAATAAATCCATGCCACCATGTGGCTGGAGATAACAATAGATTAGCGACAATAATCGTCCATCACTATGTTAATTATAGAGGTAAACTACCCTATACCTCGATTTCCGCATGTCGTGGGGTCGTGCGGTCAAATCCATCACTGACGCCGGTCAGCCTACATCACGACGCCACCACCGTTATGTCCCATCACATCCTGACCAGCGAAACTCGAGCACGCCATCATCGCCATCCCTGACATCATGAGCGGATAAGAATTTCACCGGTTTGAGTAAAAAGAACTCGATGGAAATTGGTAATGATTTTCAAGAAGAAGACCCGATTCGAGTACCTCCTCGGATGAACAAGTTCTTTGATCCTATGATCAGATACAAGTATCTGAACATAACATCGGGGGATACTCCCATCAGGAGCATTGCTCATGCACCCGATAAAAACAATTCTCCAACGGAGACAATAAAATATTTGTAAATTAGAAAAAAAACAAGACCCGAGTTGAGTACCTCCTCGGATGAAGATGATCTCTAAGTCTATGGTCGAATGCTAAGCATCCGAACATAGCCTCAGGGGATACTTTCATCGGGAGCCCTGACCGTGCAACCAATAGAAAAAAGCATAATCCTCCAACGAAGTTGCAAAAAGGATATATCGCAAGAAGAAGACCTTGAGCCAATGCCCAGATACAACCATTTGGACATAGCCTTGGGGAATACTCCCATTGGGAGCACTGTTCGCCCACCCGATGAAAATGCCAACATCACTTCTTCGAGTTCCCAGACCACGTCTGTCGCGATAACATTTCTAAATGTCATGTTTACAACACGAAGCTAAGACCCAAGGATCCATCCTATGGGCCTGTTAACCACACATGAATGCGCTCTACTAGATACTTTCGATATATACGAGATGATAAAAAATCCCAACAGGCGCGTTGGGTACCCAAAATACAAAACTAGAATTCAGTATTTGATAATACATCTGAGGCCCAAACTAAATTACGCCAACACCAAGAGCAATTAACTGGTTCCCGATCAGTCAGATGCACCAGACTCATTATACCAAAAACCCCACAACAAACTTAGTGAACTTGCAGTTCACTTACTCGAAAGAATCCATGTGATCACTTTACACGAATATTAAAGAAGTGTTGGAGACTCAACCTAAATCTACGATTCGACTGGAGCCTCAGGGGCTACTGACATGGGCATGACCTATCAGATTCTCATGATTGGTATACCTAGTATAGATACAAGGTAAGTCCCATGAGGTCCATAAGAAGACAATGGACCTGGAAGCATCCAAAGCCCAGGAACTAGACATGGCGAACAAGGCAAGATCTAAGATCTAGATAACATAGTGTTAGACTTACCTTTCATCATGTAAGACGACCCGTGTTGGACTATGAGACCTAGACTCCCATATAAAGGCTAGGAGGAGCCGACGAGGAGGTCACCTTTTAACTCCTGATTCACCACAATCCACCATAAGCTAGATTGCATCTCGCGACTCGACGACTTTGTACTCTCCATCAATAAAGATCAAACAATTAGGAGTAGAGTTTTCTCCACAAGGTCCTGAACCTGGGTAAATATCACCTCCCTTGTTTGTCTGATAAGCTGACGAAATCACTAGCACGCCCGTTTTCCCTGAAACCCAGGTCCATGACTATGGACATTACCGAGGTAACCCCTCGTCACAACTGTCCTACGAGATATAAGGGGTTATCAAGAGATACTCTTAGATCATCTTCAGCCCATATTGGGTCCATCGACACGAAGGGTGTGCTTGGGTGCGTCTCTCCCTAACAGTGCACTCCCCTGATAGATTTTGAAAATATTTTTTGCACTTTTAAATCAAAATGTAAAAAGACTCATCTATAATTCAAAGTCGTAGCCCACCAAAGCACAAATAGTATCGGTCACAATTCAAAATTCTGGCCATATACAACACAAGATGTAAATCAAATTGGTGAGGACTCAGCTACCATGCTCTCCGGTTCCTCGACCATGCATGACGGCTCCTCGACAGTACGCTAGCTCTTCCCTTCCTGGTGGTGTTGGAATAGACATGGTCGGTGCCCTCCAGACGCCCATTTCTTCAAGTATTTGCATAATCATCAAATGTGCCTCCTTCACCTCGTCATCCATGATCTATGTGTCAACTGTCAAAAGAGTAAAGTCTTCCTTCCTTTTATTAACCGCAACTCTCATCATCTCGAGCTCGATTTTCTTGTCTTGATCTTCTTGTCTTGATTTTCCAAGATAATGTTCCACCTTGAATCAGCCTCTTGCCACCTCAAGGTCGAGCTCGATGAGTCCTCGATGTGGCACTTGTAGATGGATGCTTGTACCCTCTCCAATGATGCAATCGTATCATTGGCCACCTTTGACCTCTTGTTGCCAATGGGGCGCCCCTCCAAGGCTGTAGAGGGCACTCATTATCAATGGTGCTACCATTTTCAGCTTCTTGATTTGGCAACACACGATCTTCCATTTCTCGAGACATTTGAGCTTCGTGTAGCAATGCATCAACTTGAATTGCTTGTCTTCGTTTTGCACTTTATATGATGCTAGAACCTTGACCAAATGAGCAACAAAACACAGAAAACCATGGTCAACTCATAGTCAAGGTCACTGAATAGTCGAATTGAACTAGTTGATCACTTACTTTATCATCCATCTCCGTGCCACTTTTGGTCTTGTGCAGATATTCACCGAGTGTTGTATAATAACTCACATGTTTGATATTGCCTTTTGACTCCTCTTCATGATGAGTAATCGGGGTTGAAAATATTGTGTTCATCAAATTCGACTTTGATTCGACTCCAATAGGCATCACTAGTTTGATTGGAACTGGTGATCGGGTCAATCTACATGGCCAACTAGGTGTCATAAAGGCATTTGTCCTCAAATTCCTTCCACAAGGGGCCTCGGCCTCCAACCTTCCTCTTATTGTTGCCCTTACATTTTTCATCGTCCTCTTCTCCCCTCCTCCTCTTCGTCTTCCTCTTCCTTCCCCTCCCCTTCCTTATCCTCTTTTTGTTCCTCCTCATATTCAAATGCATGATGTGTGCTGCCGCCAACATTGATGATGTCATTCATGGAGGCGACATGACCCATATTGACACATAAACACAAGGGCAATGTAAGCCATGGTCATGTATTGCACACAAATAAATTCTGGTGTTGACATACCTCTTAGGGGGCTGAGCCACTAGGTTGTATTCTGCCAAACATGTGGTAGGCATCCGGGCCGAGAATATCGAACAATTTGCGTCTGACAAACTCGTTGTGAGCATGGTATTCGAGCATCAATGGCCATCGGGGAATCATGTATGGATTTTTGAGGTAGATGGTGTTGGCATACGCAGTATGGCGTCGATTAGGGAGGATCGAGTAAAATATCTCTTTAGGGTTGAAGCCACCATGCTCACTCTCACTTTAAGGAAGGAGATAACCTTAACAACGGCGTCTCTCTTGTGCCTTCTTCGAAGTATCCAGGGGTTGAGGAAAACCCACCCCTCAGAGGGATAGCTTAAAAAGTGCTTCGTTGACTTCTTCCGAACACGGGGCAACCATGGACGTGTTGAGCCCTTGGATTACCACAAGGTTCGCAACCACCATGGTTGCCTTCTTCTTTAGGGAATTGCGCCTCCTATTGCATTCTTCTATGGCGTGCCTCCGCCGAATAATGTTAGCCACCCACATCATTTATGGCATCCCTTTGGCTTGACCTCGGCGATGGATTATAGGAAGGCTTGATGAAATTCCATTTGGCGCCTTCGACGTCATTGTAGTAGCTGGGAGAAATCAGGGGTGCTTTCCAACGATGGCGTGGGATGTGGCCAGAAATGGGAGCGGTGGGGGCGGCATAAACGAATTGCAAGGGGAATGTGAAATCATATAGCATTCGGTTGTGCCACTGACAGGTGTGAGAGGTCTTGTGCGTGTCTTCTGTCTGGCGTACTGCAAGACCCCCTGTGGATGGGCTGGGTTGGGAGCGCTGGACACACTATTAGGTCGCGCTGGACATAACGCTGCTTCAGGGAATCTCCACCGGGCTGACCGAAACAACAATGCCCTATCCAAACTTCTTCGATTGGATAGGTGGACCACGAAAGTCCGCCCAAGTGGCATGACTGAATTGATCACTGATGCCTATAAAATACAACCATCTATCTCCGCGTTAAAACCGTATATTTGTCAAGAATTTGATAAAATGTCTCTCTAGTATTGCCACTGATGACTAATTATTGAATGGATGTTCAAATCTTCTCCTTGATATTTTCCCTTATAGAATTGGGAACTTTTATGGCAAAATATAGAGCAATTAATGGACATTTATGAGTTTCCAATATTCCCAAGTCAATGGTGCTTCGAAGAAGACATAGAAACGTTTTAATGAGCATACATATGGGTAGGTCCCGCTCGTGCGACCCTAAGGAAGCTTACCCAAGTCAAACCAAACAACTTTCTTCAAGGAGGCTATATAAGAATCGGATCACAACGACCATAAACCCTAACGCCATTTTCCAGAACACATCTGATGCCATTTGCATCTGAGGAGAGGAGATCATATATTCATCACCATAGCCACAACTCCTCTCCATCCTCTATCTCCACTCCATAGACATACCCATCTACTTGTAATCTTGATGTCATCATGATTAGTGGTATTGTAAGACTATTTATCATTTATCTTAAGAATTTTCAATACAATGTTTATGATTGTTGATCTAATCAAGTGTTAGGCAGAGCCTCACATCAATTATGTGAAAAATCTAACATCATGGGATATTGATTTGAGATTGAATATTACATCTATCCTTTTGTATTCTTGTCCTTTTCCTCGATTCATAGAATTGTCAGGTAACCAAGACCCCGAGGACCGATCAAAGTATTAAGGTGAGATGAATGGTAATCATTTTCTGCACATGAACCCAGTGAAACAAGGGGGTATAGTAGTTGTTTATAGATACATTTGGGAGTAATGGTAATGACAATGATCATAAATCTTTGGTCTGTTTTATTTAATAACTGTGTAACCCCGAGCGACAGTGGTGTAGCAGTTGGACAAACATTTATAGTAAGTGTTGCAAACAATTACTGTAGTAGTTACACATATGCCGCCCACAATCTTTATCAATAGTAGATCAGTATCGATGAACAAGATGATTAAGTTTATCTTTATCCTAACATATATGCACAACTGAAGATGAATCCTTAGTCTTGTCCTATTTCCATACGTTGATACAAAACCACAAAAAGTAATTGTGAAGGGTTCAGCTTACACCAAGCGAAGGCTTCCCAAGGATTCGTAAACCTAGGTCCACTAGGGGAAAAAGCTATACTACAATATGTAATCCGGATCGAAGGTATTAACTACAAGCATTCGGGTCGAACCATTCTTAAACCAATTTTGGGCTAGGAATGCGTATGTCCGAACACTCCATGGACTGCGTGCACGTCCTCCCGCATCTCCCCTCACCCTTACCGGGGCCACATGGCAGCGACCCAACGACAGCTTGCCTGCTACCCTGACCATCAATGGAAGTAGGTTGACTCCCTAACGCTTGTGTTGTCATGAATGTTGGTTGATGGACTTCTACACCGCCATTAATGTCGCCTGATATGTCGTAAACATATCTATATTTTTTATGCTCCATGCTTGTTTTGTATCAACTTTGCTATGTTTTGTCTACACTTTGAGGTATTTTTATACTCTTTCTAGAACTAACCTATTGACAAGATGCGACAGTGCCAGTTGCCTTTTTTCTGCTGTTTTTGGTTTCAGAAAGCTAAAAAATGAATATTCTTGGAATTGGATGGCACAAAAGCCAAATTTCATATTTAACCTGAGCGATATGGAAAATCGAAGACGAGACGAAGGAGGACACCAGGGTGGCTACACCCTAGGTGGGCGCGTGGCCCACCCTAGCCACGCCCACAGGGGGTGTGGACCCCTGGCCCTCCATCGACCTTGTCTCCTTCGCCTATAATAAGCCCCTGACTCAGAAACCCTAAATCATCAACCAGAAAGCCACGAAAAGTTCCGCTGCCCCGCCGCCACCAAAGGGGAGATTCGGGGGACAGAAAGTCTCTGTTCCGGCACCCTGCCGGGACGGGGAAGTGCCCCGGGAGCCATATCCATCGATCTCCACCACCATCTCCATCACCATTGCTGATTCCCATGATGAGGAGGGAGTAGTTCTTCCTCGAGGCTAAGGGCTCTATCGGTAGCTATGTGTTCATCTCTCTCTCTATGCATGATCTTGTTGTGGTCATGAGCTTTGTAATCAAGTAGATATACCTTGCTACTCAAGTGCTTAAATAGATATTTGCTCTCCCCATGTGTGTGAAAGTGACAGTGTGCACGCCATGGTGGCACTTAGGCTAGAGTCTACATAAATACTCATTGTGCTTTAATAGATCTATGTTTTCCCCCCGTGTGTGAAAGTGACAGCGTGCGCGCCGTGTGTGGCACTTAAGCTAGACTACATATATATATTTGTTATGAGTACTTTGAGTTGGTTGTCTCTATGAAATTGTGGTGTTTGTTGGAACCATATAGCGCTCAAGGTGACAGTGTGGGGTTATCTAGATTGGGAAAGACGAACTTTGAGGTGTGATGTCATAGCCCTACCATGGATTAAAGTGTCCAACCAAAGAGTAGTTAAGAATAGTATCATGAAGAGAGGATATTTATATGATAGAGTGTTCACTAGTGAAAGTATGATCCCTAGGCCTTGTTTCTAAAAATTGAAACACCGTTTATAACTAGATCTGTTGCATGTTTGCTTGCTTCTATATTTTTGCCTTTAGTCTTTTCCTCCCCGTCAGAAGCTCTTTTCTAGCACCATTACCACTTATAATCATCCATACCACTTGTATTTCACTATATCTTCGCCGAACAAGTGCACCTATACACCTGACAAGTGTATTGGGTGTGTGGGAGACACAAGATACTTCTTGTATCTTGATTTCAGGGTTGTTTGAGAGGGATACCTCTGACCACTTCCTCCCCGAGTTCTATAAACCTTGGGTAATCCACTTAAGGAGAACTTGTTGCTGTTCTACAAACCTCTACACTTGGAGGCCCAACAACTGTCTACAAGAATAGAAGTGCGTAGACATCAAGCTATTTTCTGGCACCGTTGCCGGGGAGGTAAGGTAAAAGGTACTCATGTCCTCTTTGTGTGTGAGTGCTCAAAGTTATTTCCTTTAGATTTTGCAATTTTGTCTTTTTGTTTCTTGTTTTCACTGGTTAGGCTTAATGGAAAATAGCAAAAAAATTAGAGAGCTTTATAGTGTTTATCTTGAGCTAGGACATGAAGTGTTTGAAGAGAAAATTAAAAAACCTATGGAGCTTTATTTGCATGCTAATAGCAATGTTATTAGTATGAATTATTTGGACACCATTATTGATAATGCTATGGAAATGTCTAAGCTTGGGGAAGCTAGTTTTTATGAAAATTATCTTTTTAGTCCCCCGGCTTTGGAAGATAGCTATTCTATTGCTTATGATGATACCAAACGTCCAATATATGATGATTACAATGATGAATATGATATTTTCAGTCCACCTACTATTGATGAGGAAATTAGTTGTGATTACAATATGCCTCCTATATTTGATGATTATGGTGATGAGAATAGTAATGATAGCTATTTTGTTGAATTTGCTCCCACTATGATTAATAAGGATGACTATGCTTATGTGGAGAGTAATAATTATTATATGCATGTGGCTCATGATAAGAATGTTTTATGTGATAGTTATATTGTTAATTTTATTCATGATTCTGCTGAAAGTTATTATGAGAGAGGGAAACATGGTCTTATGTATCTCAATAATATTAAGTTTCCCTCTTTATGTTGAAATTTTTGAATTTGCACTTGTTTTGCTTTCCTATGGTTATTGCTTTGTGCTTTCATGACTTGTTTCTTTACAAGATTCCTATGCATAGAAAGTGGGTTAGACTTAAATGTGTTTTGCATTTTCTTCTTCATGCTCTCTTTTACTTCAACTCATATTTCTTATGTGAGCATCTTCTCAAACTATCAAGCCTAACTTAAAGGCATTAAAGAAAAGTACTTGTTGGGAGATAACCTAAGAGTTTTCTTGAGTCATGGAAGTTATTAATTCAGTAATGACCTCTCCTTATCCTTTTTGTTTGATTTTTGTTCCAAGAATGACCTCTAATGAGAGGGAAGTAAGATTTGGGGAGTTGCTGTCCCGAAACAGATTTTTGTCCTCCACCATAAAAAATCGTGAGGAGTCTCTGTAAGTCGTATTGAGCTGAAAATTTACGAATAAATCCCCCAGTATGTTAGATAACTTTAGTTAGTTCAACACATTTTGATTTGAGCAACAAAAGATCTTAGAAAAAATCGGTTTCTACCTGCTGGTCTGTTTTAACAGATTTCTGCCATTATTTCCATTTGCTTCTTATTGATTCCTTTTTAGTTTTTTTGGGAAATTGAGATTTTTGAGGGAATTGCTACAATATCTTGTGTTTTTATTGAAAGTTTTGCTGCTCTAAAGCTAAACCCAAAGGTTTATTATCTTTTGAATACACTAATGTTGCTAATCAAGATTGTGTGAAGATTTGTATGAAGGAAAATTTTGAGGTGTAGATAAAGAATGATGTAATGAGATGAAGAATGGACGAAAGCTCAAGCTTGGGGATGATACCCCGTGTCTCCCCAAGAAATATTCAAGAGGTACATGCGTCAAAGCTTGGGGATTCCCAAGGCATCCCCTTCTTCATCAATAAAAATCTCAGGTCTTTCTAGACACTTCGTTTTTATTGTTTCATGCACTATTGTGTTGTTCTTGGAGCGTCTTAGTTTTCATTTTGATTTTTGTTTGCTTAGTTTGCTTGAGTAAGTTGGTTTGATCCCAGCACACTTATTTTGGAGAGAGACACGCTCCGTTTTCATTGCCTAGAACACTCTAGTTTTCATTCTTATTGTTTTGTGAGTGTTCTCTTTTGCTAGCACTGTGTTTAGCCTTGGTTTTCTTGTGCTTTCAGCTTAGAACTTTTTAGTTCTTCTTTGTGGATTTGTGAGACAAGCTCACTGATATTTATTGATTATTATCTTTGTGAGTTATTTCAAATAAGTTGATTGGTGTTGGAAAGGAGTAGGAAGTTTCATGCTTATAGTGGTACAAAAGGGAGCTTGTTTTGACTGTGGCTTAGGCTTTATCATGTCATGCTAGAAGTTGTTTTGACCTTATGCTTAGTAATTATTGTTGTAGCATGACTTGTTCCAAACAATTGAGATTGCTTAATGTTCCTTGAAAGAATCATGCGTTGTTTTGGCATACAAAAGCATAATATTGTGGTATTCTCCTTTCATGCTTTGTTTGGGTTGACTTGGCACATGCTCACACCATGTTTTAACTATGAACCGGTCACCTTAGCCTCTATGATCATTTAGTTTTGACTTGTGGTACCACTTTATGCTTTGATCAGTAATGTTTTGTCGCTCTGCATGATTATGGCCATTATTGCTCTCTTAGTTGGTCGCTCCCAGTCTTTTGCTAGACTCCACTTGTATTGAGTAAGATCTACTCATGCATCCAACTCCCAAAAAACCAAGTTATTCCAAAGTGTCCACTATAAATTCCTATGCATGGTGTGTTACACCATTCCAAGTATATTCTTGTTTTCATCTACCTTCCAATTAAAAATTCCTTTTGTTATGTGAAAACTTAGTGATTAAAGCTCTCACAAACTTGATGGTACAATTTATTTTTCTTGCCCCTAATAAACTTGAACCATTGTGTCATCTATGTTGTATATGCTTGCACTTATACGTTGCAATTATCAGAATCGTGCTGTCACGGGGGACGCTTTCAAAATTGCACTTGTACTTTGTACACAGTTGATATCATGCTCTTTTGTCTATGGATGTCACCGGTGTGAAATAAAGGAGGAGCCTGTAACTCCATGGAGTTATGTATGTGTGTTAGATAAACGCCTAGGCCGCTAGCCTAAGCCATGCCTAATCATGGTGGAAACTTGCAGTATCACCATTGTGACATCTATGAAGCTTTCTTCTTATAAAAAAGAGACATATTGAGAAAAGAGGAAAGAGAGAAAAAAAGCACCATTTTTCCCATGGTAAATAAGAAGATTGCTGAGATGCTTATTGTCTGCTTGCCTTGTCATTTTGATTATGGGATAGCTCTTGTATCATGTACAAGGGGTACCCCATTGGCGGTTCTCTATGATACACATGTACTTATTATGACAAGAACTTACAGGCGACTAAAGTTGACTAGCATGAGGTGCGGCCCTAGTATTCAAGGGACATGAGATTTCCAACTTATACTCTGTCAAGCATATACTCCATAGTTTGTTCACTTTAACCTTAATCATTTCAAGATGCTTATGATAGGGGCAATGAGGGCTAAAAGCTAACAAGTACCATAATTTTTGGAAGCTCTTTTTGAAACTTGAAATCCCTGCTTCCCTTTTATGAAGCGTCTTTCTTCCACCATTATATTGAGTCTCCACTGTCTACCTTTAGGCACCAGTTAAGAGAGCATAGTTGTCATTCTTAGTTCTATGTGCATTGTCCCAAAACTTATTGATTGATCCATATTATTGATATTGCTTGTTCTTGAACTATTTGTATCTAGTCACTCTTATGAACTTTGAAGGTGTCAAATGCATCTATTTGCTACTCCATGAGGGACAAGTTGATTGCCACTATGCCATGTTTACTTTATGTGAAACAAACAAACATTTTTCAATGCATGTTATTCATGATCTTTGTTTGTAGCCTTTCATGTTGCATACATAGTTACTATGTCTTACTGTTAGAACTCCATATTTCATGCATATGTTTAGAGTTCTTTGATTCCAGCTTTCAATGCTTGCAAATGGTTTGATCTTGATTGTGATGGTGCATGTCACCTCAAAACTTATTCTTTTTATCACTTACCTACTCGAGGACGAGCAAGAGTTAAGATTAGGGATGCTTGATACGTCGTAAACGTATCAATAATTTTTGATGCTCCATGCTTGTTTTGTATCAACTTTGCTATGTTTTGTCTACACTTTGAGGTATTTTTATACACTTTCTGGAACGAACCTATTGACAAGATGCCACAGTGCCAGTTGCCTATTTTCTGCTGTTTTTGGTTATAGAAAGCTAAAAAATGAATATTCTTGGAATTGGACGGGACAAAAGCCAAAGTTCATATTTTTTTTCCTGAGCGATACGAAAAATCGAAGACGAGACGGAAGAGGACACCAGGGTGGCCACACCCTAGGTGGGCGCGAGGCCCACCCTGGCCACGCCCACATGGGGTGTCGGCCCCCTGGCCCTCCATCTACCTTGTCTCCTTTGTCTATAAGAAGCCCCCAACTCAGAAACCCTAAATCATCGACCAGAAAACCACGAAAAGTTCATTGCGCCGCCACAAGGGAGATTCGGGATAGAAAGTCTGTTCGGCACCTGCCGGACAGAAGTGCCCCCGGAGCCATCTTCATTGATCTCCACCACCATATCCATCACCATTGTTGATTCCCATGATGAGGAGGGAGTAGTTCTTCCTCGAGGCTAAGGGCTCTACCGGCATTTATGTCTTCATCTCTCTCTATGCATGATCTTGTTGTGGTCATCAGCTTTGTAATCAAGTAGATCTACCTTGCTACTCAAGTGCTTCAATAGATCTCTGCTCTCCCCATGTGTGTGAAAGTGACAGCGTGCACGCCATGGTGGCACTTAGGCTAGAGTCTACATAAATACTCATAATGCTTTAATAGATCTATGCTTTTCCCCACGTATGTGAAAGTGACAGCGTGCGCGCCGTGTGTGGCACTTAAGCTAGACTACATATATATATATATATATATATATATATATATATATATATATATATATATATATATTTATGAGTTATATTTTGAGTTGGTTGTCTCTATAAAATTGTGGTGTTTGTTGAAACCATCTAGCGCTCAAGGTGATAGTGTGGGGTTATCTAGATTGGGAAAGGCGGACTTTGAGGTGTGATGTTATAGCCCTACCACGGATTAGAGTGTCCAACCGGAGAGTAGTTAAGAGTAGTATCATAAAGAGAGGATATTTATATGAGAGAGTGTTCACTAGTGAAAGTATGATCCCTAGGCCTTGTTTCTAAACATTGAAACACCGTTTACAACTAGATCTGTTGCATGTTTGCTTGCTTCCATCCTTTTGCCTTTAGTCTTTTCCTCCCGTCAGAAGATCTTTTCTGGCACCGTTACCACTTATAATCATTCATACCACTTGTATTTCACTATCTCTTTGCCGAACTAGTGCACCTATACACCCGACAAGTGTATTGGGTGTGTTGGGGACACAAGAGACTTCTTGTATCTTGATTTCAGGGTTGTTTGAGAGGGATAACTTTGACCACTTCCTCCCTGAGTTCGATAAACCTTGGGTAATCCACTTAAGGGAAACTTGTTGCTGTTCTACAAACCTCTGCACTTGGAGGCCCAACAACTGTATACAAGAATAGAAGTGCGTAGACATCATCGGCCTCTCGGCGTCTACCTCGCCATCCATTGTCATGGTTGCTTGGCATTTTTAAGCAGAGCACCCCGAGACTATCTTCCCCACACCACCACTTCAAGCCACTTTCACTTCCCCACACCACAACGTCGGTAGCCATGGCTAGAGGCATAGGATCCAAGGGAGGGCGACTGAGACACCCCTAGGACAGGGGTGAGCCCAAGGTCAAAGCCGAGGCGGTCAGGGGCGAGGCCACCACACATCGTCATCCCTGTCTTTGCTGCCACCTTCGTCGTGGACTTCTCCAGCTTCGAGCTCGATGTGACCATCCTCCTCGGCCGGTCATGGGAGAACCAACGGCTCCCTGACAAGTTCGGGCAGGTGCTCGATGGACAGGAGCCAACGCGCGTGGAGTTGCTAGAGGCCAGCTGCGGGCATCACATCTGGGATGTGGACGTTATGTTCGATGGCGAAGGCCATATGTAGGTCCACCACGGCTAGGATCTGTCCACCTACTTGCACTCCCTAGAGGCCAGACACTTCTTCATCTTCACCTTCGACGGCCATGACATGCCGGCCGTCGTGGTCTTAGAAGGGACCTTGTGTTGCTGGCACTACCACACCGACGACAAGGACGAGCATGAGGACTAGGCGACAACGAAGGAAGACGCTAGGGTTTACCCTAGTTTATCTACTATGCATTTCTTCATGTATTCCTTCTTAATTTAGCTCTAAAAACATGTATGGAAGTCATAAAATGTATGGGGAAAATTAGGTCTTGCCACCGGGCGTAACCCCTAACCTCTCACATTGTAGTGGCGATGATACCCAACACAAACCGGTCATCACAAGCAGTTCATCGCAATTGTTCAACAGAAGCAGTTCATCACAAGCATTTCATCATAAGCATTTCATCATAGGCAGATCAACATAAGCAGTTTATCATTGGAGGGGTTACTATATACCACCTTCGACAATAGTTTCATCGAAACTAGCTAATGGAGGGGATGTTTCACCACCTCCCAAAATATACAAGTTCTTGTTCAATCAGATCATGTGCAACATCATAGAGATGAGGTAGGTAAGTAGTATGCTAACATTGTTGCATAGGCAGGCCCTACTCTCAGACATAATTCCTGCGAAGCTGGCACCTCAGCCATTCTCTCATCTCACGTATAGGCATGGAAGTGTACAATCAACCTTGTATCTTGTTATTAGCAAGGTGATCCACGGCGAGGATCAGCTGGCGGGTGGTGGGCGTGAAGATGAGCTCCATCTGTGCATTGTTGTTCATAAGATTGTTAAGGAGATCCAGAGAAAACGTCTCATAAAAACAACTATGCTAGTTAAGCAGCCAAGCAAATCAAGAAATAAGTAAGCGTTCGTTTAGCAGTTTATCAAAACTTTGGAGAGCTTTAATAGCATGGCGTTCTTCATCATGAAGGACGTGGTCTCCAGACACTATTGGACTCCATCACGGTGCTGGAGGGAGATGCCGGCAGGATCACCGTTGCCGTGGTGGAGGGAGTAGCCCGCAGGATCGCCTTCGGCGTGCTAGAGGGCGAAGCGCAAGTGCCCACCGACACCGTGCTAGTCGGCATGCCGGCAGCACCATCGTCTTCGTGCTGGTCTTAGCCGTGATACCTGGGCGAAGTATTAAGTCTTCGTGGCCTGCTCAGGCCCTTGTCCCTTTCAAGCGCAGAGCCCACATGGAGTAAAGAAGAAGATAACAGTGTGTGGCGCACGTAGTGCTACTGCTCCACCGAACACATGGCACCGGCACAGGTTGCCTGTGGAAAAAACACACGAGAGATGATGGTGACGATTAACCATATGCAAGGGGATTAAACGGAGAAGGAGATGCAGCTGTCAGTGGACAGTTGGTATGCGGTATGCCGTTCGGTTAATCCTGTACCCAGCCAGAGCAAGAGGAGAAGCCCTGCGTCAAGGCTGAGAGTTTAAACCGCACAGATAGAAAAAGTAGAATCTATCCGCCAATTAATGGACATGGAGTCGTTAATGGTTCTCCTCTTCCTCTTTCTCGCGAGGGCGGAGGCGGCGAGGTACGGCATTGGCATTAGTGCTGGCGCCGACAGAGAAGGAAAGGCTGGGGGAGCGGTTCTCCTCCCGCTCAGGGTGCAGGAGGTGGCGCCCCCGCCAGGAGCGCCGGCAAACCGTCTTCGGTTCCGCCACAATGTGAGCCTGACGGTGCCGGTGGCCGTCGGCACGCCGCCGCAGAACGTGACCATGGTGCTCGACACCGGCAGCGAGCTATCGTGGCTGCTCTGCAACGAGAGCAACAACCTGCCGCCGCCTGTGTCGTTCAACGCGTCGGCTTCTTTGACGTACGGCGCCGTCCCCTGCTGGTCGTCGGCGTGTATGTGGCAGGGACGAGACCTACCCGTCCGCCCGTTCTGTGACACGCCGCCGTCGAAAGCCTGCCGCGTCTCCATTTCCTACGCCGACGCCTCGTCTGCCGACGGCCTCCTCGCTGCCGACACCTTCATCCTCGGCGGCGCCGGCGCCCCACCTGTGACCGCCCTCTTCGGCTGCATCAATTCCTACTCCTCCAGCACCGCCACGAACAACAACAACGCCACTGATCCCTCGGAGGCGGCCACCGGCCTCCTCGGCATGAACCGGGGCAGCCTCTCGTTTGTGACGCAGACGGGCACCCACCGCTTCGCCTACTGCATCGCCTCCGGTGAAGGCCCCGGCATCCTCATTCTAGGCGGCGACAGCAGCGCGGCCCCGGTACTGAACTACACGTCGCTGATAGAGATATCCCAGCCGCTGCCGTACTTCGACCGGGTGGCCTACACCGTGCAGCTGGAGGGCATCCGCGTTGGGAGCTCCCTGCTCCCCATCCCCAAGTCCGTGCTGACGCCGGACCACACGGGCGCCGGGCAGACCATGGTGGACTCCGGCACACAGTTTACCTTCCTCCTGGGCGACGCCTACACGGCGCTGAAGGGCGAGTTCATGCGCCAGACGCGGCCGCTGCTCGCCCCGCTCGGCGAGCCAGAGTTCGTGTTCCAGGGCGCGTTCGACGTGTGCTTCCTCGGCACGGAGGCCCGGGTGGCTGCGGCGAGCAGGCTCCTCCCGCAGGTGGGCCTGGTGCTGCGCGGCGCCGAGGTGGCCGTGGCCGGTGAGAAGCTCCTATACAGGGTGCCCGGCGAGCGGCGCGGGGAGGAGGCGGTCTGGTGCCTGACGTTCGGGAGCTCGGACATGGCGGGCATGTCGGCGTACGTGATCGGGCACCACCACCAGCAGGACGTGTGGGTGGAGTACGACCTCGAGAACGGCCGCGTCGGCTTCGCGCCCGCGCGCTGCGACCTCGCCACCCAGCGCCTCGGCGTCAAACTATAATCAGCATGTAGTATGTAACTATGTAACGGTGTATGTAGAGTGAAGCAGCGGCCGCAGCAGCAGGGCGTGAATCGTTAGCAGAGGGCAAAGTATTTGAGATGGTCCCTCTCCGATCATCCTGCTGCGGGCCTGCTGTTGTGAACTGGTTATTTGTTCATCGCTGAATTAATTAAGGAAACTAGACAATGTGGCGGGGCGTCACGCTGCACCGTGATGGATATCGTCGAATAATCAGTTAAAATATTACCGGAGATTACGCTGTAAGCTGTGTAATATTATTGTCCAAAGTTAATAGGAAATACAACACGGTTAAAATATTACCAAAGATTACACCGTAAGCATGTAATATTATTGTCCGAAGTTAATAGGAAAGACAACAGTACTACCATCCTCGGACAAGAAGCTCAACAATGCATGGATCAACTATATGCTCGTATTTTCGGCACTCAGCTAGCACAACTCCAACTCCCATCACCTCATCCTTGGAATTTAGAGCGCCATCACTATTTAGCTTTGGATGAATACGCCCTCCTTTGTCCTTTTTATAGTCAACCTGGAGGCAGCCGGAGGAAGAACCTAGTCTGTGGATATGGAGGGAGAGAAAGGAAGGGGAGGGCGGTGCCGATGGTGGAGCTGGAGGCATGGAGCAGGGAGGACTGGGGAGGCGCCAATGACGCTGGAGGAGGGCTAGTGAATAAGGGGTAGGGAAGATTTACATGTACAGGGCGTGGATGTAAAATATCCATGCACGAATCTTGAAGATACCTTGACCTTTGGATAAGCTTATGAAACCAACATAGGCGGGGAAATGACGTGTTCTTTTTTATCATGAATTAACTCGAAAAATGTTACACCATTTGAGATCGAGTGCCTTGACAAAGGCAAGGCATCGGCTGTGAATCCTTGTTCAGTGCTGCAACTAGGGAGGAGTGTGGTGGGTTGCTTCAATGAAGCAAATACATTTTTTTAGATTGGGGTGGGGATGAAGAGGTGTCGTCTACAAGAGACAGAGGATATCCTCATGGAACACCCAGCAAGTTCCAATTAACTCTGTCCAAACTATATATATGGTGATCGCGTGGGATAAGACATACTCCTACATGCTGATGTTGCACGTCTAGTGGCTTAGATCATTCACTATGTGCACTAAAAGTGGTTCAAATAGGACAATGAATCGGTTCAATACATAATAGGAAATCGGCACATCAACCATGAGGAAAATATCGAATCAACTTCTTGGTTCACCTTTTGCATACATGAGTGGATGCTTTATCAGAAACTAGAGGGAGGATGGAAAGGGAGAGAAAATGCGAAAATGCCTAGTTGTTTATTTAAAAGTGAGGCCATAGGTCGATTCAATGTATAGCAGCAAAATGGCTACCGGTTCCGACTCTGACATATTTTTAATTGAATCGGCTAAACACAGTGCATTTTTCTAAGAGCAAGTACAATGAAGAGCTTATATAACCCATCTATGTGTCACTTTGGCCTATGTAAGAGATAGATAGATAGAGAGAGAGAGAGAGAGAATTTGAGAGGAGTGAGATCTCGTACAAGACCCCACCTCTACTACTAGGCAAATGCAATAAATATAAAGAAAGAGATAGAGTTAAGCTGTAAAAAACAAGAATCTAATAGCCAATTGAAAGGGGATGTATGCCCCTATGTGTAGTTTTGGTAATTAATGACAATCTTTATGGACTAATGTGTAAATTGATTTTCACTCCTAGGTGATGTCCATTGGCATCGCTTGGGCCATGTGTTGGTCTCGAGGTTGAAAGATGAAGAAATGTCTAAGGGCTTTGTGCCATTGGAATCATGAAGAAAGAAGGAGTTTGGAGGTTGATCAAGACAAGTGCAAAGAGTTGCATCAAGATGGATCAACCTCAAGAAGGGATGAAGAGCTCAAGATGCGTGATGACGCTTAGTTGATGTAGGAGCGCTTCGTTGGGAACCCCAAGAGCAAGGTGTGAAGCAGCACAGCAACAAGTTTTTCCTTAGTAAGAAACCGAGGTTATCGAACCAATAGGAGGAAGGAAACGTCACACAAGTGTTGCAAGCAACGCGGAGACCTGCTGTAACACCCTCAGAATCGGCCCTATGCAAGTTTCAGCGATTCCCGCCAAACCCGCATAGAAACGATTCAAAGGTGCCCACCAGGCACTTTCGTGCGGGTGGAAAACGAAGTAATAACATTACACAACAGTCCTCGATGGGACCCATAGAACAGATATATATACAACACGAATCCATGAGTCAAGAATACAGATATATAGAACAAAGATCCAAATCACCTTGAAAATGATACAGCGTCCGACTACGGACAAGATGCAAATGGGGCTAAGAGCCCTGAGGAATAACCAATGGCGTCCATAACCCTGCCCAGGCCAAGCCGGAAGGGTAACCCTACTAACGACGTCGATCTCAAACCTGCTTAAACAAAAGGGGTGCCGACAAAGGGCAAAGGAAAAAGAGAGAGCGGTCAGTACTGAGGCCAGTACACGGCGAGGCTAGAATTCGGCGGTCCTCGCCTACATAGGTATGGTGGGTGGCGGCGTGACATGCACTAAACAACCTATAGAGACTCGATACAACTGGCGGCTATCAGAGAGGGATAAGAAAGACCTATTCGGAACCAACCTGATGCTACCATCAAACAAACCCATCCTGGTGTTTCCCCCTCGAGACCAAATGAGGAAGTCAACCGAGGAACTCACACAGTTGGCAGTTTTATTTATTCAGTTCTCGTTGCAACAATTACTAGTCAGGTATAGATAGTCATCCTGATATAATAAGCAGGGGGTAGTTTTAGTTAACCATTCCGTTGTAGTTGCAACACTTACTAGTCAGATACAATTAGCATGAGATATCCCAAAACCCAGCAGTTGTTGGTACTTTTATTTAGCCATTCCGTTGTAGTTGCAATACTTACTAGTCAGATACAATGGTCGCAAGCGACAACCCAAACAAGCAATTGTTGGCAGTTTTATTTAGCCATTCCATTATAGTGAAGCTGATTACTAGTCATTATAAAGTCAAATTTATAGCACTACTTTAGTTATAGTTGTCTATGATCGAGAATCATGCTCCAAGTTGTCCATAACGCGGACATGGCTTTGAAAGTTTTACCTGCAGGGTGCACAAATAGCAACACACACTCGATCAACCTCGGAAAAACCAAATCAAAACCCAACGAGGCCTTCACGACAAAGCAATCACGATTGAGAAATATTTCAGGCCACCCATTGAGTACACCATAGCGAAGTTAGGACTCGAGACGGACCCAAGGTTTGGGTGGGCGGTACGTAAACGATGGAACCCAAAGCGGGCTTGTCGATACCGCGAAATCGTGTCCCGATCCTAAACAGTACAGGTGCTCCTCGCACAATCGTAATTAAAGCAGTAAGGCATGGCATAAGTACAGGATAGTAAATAAAACCTCAAACTAGTTTGTGGCCCCAAGAAATAAGAATGAATCAAGCTCTGGCTCAGGGGGGTCCCATAATCCTCCCGGATGTGGATAGCGCGAATATTCAAGGAACAGGTATCAAGTACTCGGGGTCCTACGGGACACAAGTGTACGGTTAAAAACCAAATAACATCTATTGCCCACTTTTGCCTCTGCATTATTTACTTACTTCAATTTTAGTTGTTAAACAGTAATTAAAGTTATAACCATCTTCAACATTAAACATACGGCAATTCTCCAACAACTGTGGTACGGAGCGACACGCAACAGCACTTGAGCAAGCGGGTACGACGCGCAAGTCCAACTATCTACCAAACAACCGATAATAGGAGGTGTCCAAGGCAATATAAGGCTGCAAGGGATATCACGGGTACGAAAACTAGAGCAACGCAACACAGATAGCAATAGATCAACGGGAGGGAATAAATACTATAAAAGTAAGATAGGTAGAAAGGGGGGAGATGCTCGCCTGAAAACATTGCCGAAGGTTCAACCGAAGATCGGGTCGAAGCTCACATCAACTCAACGGCCTTATCCGCGAAGAAGAAAAACACTAGAAGAAACACCGGATGCAATATTTAATACTACGACAGAAGATCGGGCATGATGCATGGATGATGTATGACATGGCAAAGATGCGATGCATTAAGGCAATATTAAGCGGAAACCGGGGTTCCAACAGTTAATTAGATGGTTCATGTTATTTATCTACCCCGCAAATTAAATGTTGTCTTAACATGGCAAAAGATAGCACCGGTTCGCTACACAAATTTAAATGAGGCCAATATAAGACTAGATTTGCCCGCATATGGGCCCCAGATTTAATTATGAGGTGAATCGGCTAAATGCCCCCAAACCCACAACATGTATGCAAGTATGACAATTTTATATGCAACAGTTTTATATTACATTTATAAAAATAGGGTTCGAGAAAGGGGTCACACATCTGGGTTCGGACGATCTTGGGATTCGATGGGTTCGGGGTCGGGTCTCAGGGTTCAGGGTTCGACAGGGTTCGTCGGGGATCGATCTTGCATCCGGGAAGGGCTTGGTTCGGTGTCAGGGCGCATCGGATCCGCCCTGGTCGGTGCCGATCTTGTCGGGCCCGCATATCAGGTCGGTCTTGGCGTCCGGGGGGAAGTTCATGTCGTATCCGTGTCGACGACCTTGGCGTTCAGGGGGAGTTCTCGGTGTTCCGTGTGGAAGGCTGCGAGGGTTTGGTGACGGAGATCTTGACGGGTCCGGGAGGAAGAACTTGGGTCGGCATCGGATCGGTCTTGTACTTCGAGTGTCGTTGAAGATCTTGTCAAAATATTGTGTGGTCTTCGAGAGGTAACACTCCTCGGGTTCATAAACAAAGGCCGACGTAGATGAGGTAGATCAACACCCGATGGACAACATCACAGGGCCAAGATAAAAACCAGGATATAGTGCCACACGTAACACAATAGCGTGCCTGATTGATTGCACCTGAGTAGCAACTCATCAGGGATCCCAAGGCATGCAAGGACACGGTCGGTATGCAACAAGGCACCAGACGCAGAGACAAAAAGGGTGGCGGACAAGACGACCGGCGACAGGCGCATAGGGTGGCGAGGGAGATGGAACGACAGCGGGCGGCGCACGCAGGCGGAGGTCGCCGCGGTGGCTCGCTGAAACGGTAAGGGAGGCGGCGGTGATGCAGAGAGGGCGAGCGGGAGGAGGTCGCGGGGTAGGCGTGACTCGCGGAGGAGACGCCGGAGAGGCCGACGGTGGTGCGGCGAGGCCGGGCCACGAGGTAAGCGACAGCGCCAGGGATGGCGGCGCCACGGCGGGCGAGGGTGGCGAGGTCCCGGCAGCGGCGGCAGCCGACGAGGAAGGGGCACGATGCCGGTGGCGCGTCGGCCAGGAAGAGGGGCGCTGGTGCTGAGGCGGGCGAGGACGCGGAGACGGTTGCAGGCATGGGGATGCTCGAGGTCGAAGGAGGTGGGTCGGGAAGGGCCGGCGCGCGACGGAGAGCTTGCACCGGCGACAGACGGACAATAGAGAGGGGGGAGAACCGCGACCTACTGGACAAGCAGAGGGGGCGCCAGGGGCGGAGACGAGGGTAGGGCGACCGGTGGCGGGGCATAGGAGGGGGTGCGGCCGAGCCTGGCGGCGGGGGAAGAGGAGGGAGAGGAGGGCGGCGTGCGCTCGGGAAGGGAAGGGCCCTAGCGGCGGTTGCGGGGGGATGGAGGAAGAACGCGAGGCCGGGAGGGGCACGCGTGAGTGGAGCGCGTGAGGAGGTCTGGGACGGGCGGGTGTCGTGGTGGGGTCGCGGGGTGGGACGAGAGGAGCGGCTTGCGGGCTGGTCGGGCGTGCGTGGGTTGGGGCCGCTGCTCGCAGGCGTGTCGAGCAGCGTGCGTGTATGCTGCTGCGTGTGAGTACACGGGGTGGGTGAGGCGTGCGTGGGTGTGTGTTTGTGTGTGGTGTTCGACAGGTGAGGAGAGTGGGGTGGCGGCGGCTGGTGGAGGGAATAGGACTAGGTTTAGCTGGTAGGTTAGGGTTTGGGAAGAGCTAGGGTTTGGTCTAGTGGGGTGGTAGGTGGCCTGTGGGCTGGGCCTTGGGCCGGGCCGACCGGGCCGCCTCCCCCACTAACAAAAAATTCTATGTTTATTATTTTTTTATTTCTCTTGAAACAAAACAATTGCAAGAAGGTTTTAGACAAATAAAAGATCCGAACGGACCTAGGTTTTCGATTTGAATAAAGAGAAAGGTAATTTTAGAAAACAAAAATAGGCGTTTAGAAAATAGTTTTAGATAAACCATGCATGATGATGACGATGCTCAAATGCAATGCGGCATGATGACATGAGCATGCGGTCATGATGATGCAATGCACAAAAACAACGTGATTTTCTAGTAGTGGTTTTAGCGGGATGCCACACCTGCACAACACAAACTCAAGACTTTGCCGCAACGAATCAGTAAGGTTGTCAAGCTCACCGGTTTGCTGTAACAAAGGATTAAACGTATGGTGTGAAAGGTAATGGTTTGCAGCAAGTAAACAAGTAACAGTGGAAGATGTATCAATTGTAAAGATTGTATCGGGGTCCATAGTTCACTAGAGGTGATCTTCTTAGATAAACAACATGGCATGAAGGGTAAACAAATTACAGCAGGGCAGTTGACAGGAACTGAGCAAGGCATAACAATGCAATACCAGACAAAAAGATCCTATGCGATTCGATCGGGCAATACAACAATATACATAGACCGCCATCCAACTGCATCTATGACTAGAAGTCCACCTTCAGGTTATCATCCGAACCCCCTCCAGTATTAAGTTGCAAGCAACAAACAACTGCTTTAAGCAAAGTGTGTAAGGTAAACAATCCACTTATTCCATGAACAAGAGACCGTTGTTTTCTCCCTAGTAGCAACAGCACATCTACAACCGAAGAGATTTCTGTCACTTCCCTTGAAAACTAGAGGCATGAACCCACTATCGAGCATAAATACCCCCTCTTGGAGTCACTAGCAACTACTTGGCCAAGATAGCTACTAACAACGGAGAGCATGCAAGATCACAAACAAAACAGACATGATAGAATCAAACAGACAAAACCATTAATCAATCTGACATAGTAATCTCAATATCCATCGGATCCCCGCAAACACAACATGCATGATTACAAATAGATTAGATCTTGATCATGAACGAAGCTCACAAGATCTATACATGAAAGCACAAGGAGGAGATACAACCATCTAGCTACTACATGGACCCATAGTCCAAGGTGGAACTACTCACGCTTCATACCGGAGAGAAGGCCTCCGGGATGATTTCCCCTCCGACAGGGTGCCGGGAAGAACTTCAGATCCCCCCGAACTAGGGACGACGGCGGCAGCGGCTACAGAAGGTTTCGTGGAGTTTTGATCAGGTACTTAGAGTTTCTGCATTGGGGGCTTCTTATAGGCGAAGAGGCGAGGCCAGGAGGCGACCAGGGGGGCCACACCCTGCCCAGACGCGGGGCAGGGCCCACCCGCGCCTAGGGGGTTTGGCCGCCCTGGTTTACGTCTCCGTCTCGTCTTCTGGATTCGTGTTCCTCACGATAAAATATTGACTTTGGCTTTTGTCCCGTCCAATTCTGATAATATTGATTTTCTGCCTTTCTGGAACCAAAAACAGAAGAAAACAGGCAACTGGCACTGTGGCAACTTGTTAATAGGTTAGTTCCAGAAAAGATATAAAAACACCTCAAAGTGTAGACAAAGCAAAGCAAAGTAGATACTAAACAAGCATGGAGCATCAAAAATTATAGATACGTTTCCGACGTATCAAGCATCCCCAAGCTTAACTCATGCTCGTCCTTGAGTAGGTAAGTGATAAAAAGAATAATTTTTGAGGTGACATGCACCATCAAAACCAAGATCGAACCATTTGCAAGCATTGAAAGCTGGGATCAAAGAACTCTAAACATGTGCATGAAAGATGGAGTTCTAACAATAAGACAAAGTAACTATGCATGCAACATGACAGGCTACAAACAAATATCATGAATAACATGCATTGAAAAATGTTTGTTAGTTTCACATACAGAAAACATGGCATACTGGCATTCAGCTTGTCCCTCATAGAGTAGCAAATAGATGCATAGGACACCTTCAAAATTTACAAGGGTGACTAGAAACAAGTAGCATAAGAACAAGTTCTTGTCATTGTAAGTATTTGCATATCATAGAGAACCGCCAACAGGGTACCCCTTGCACATGGTACAGGAGCTATCCCATAACAAAAATGACAAGGCAAGCAGACAATGAGCATCTCAGTGATCTTTTTATTTACCATATGCATAGTTTTTAATTGAGGATGCTTCATAGATTGCTCACTATGGTGATGCTGCAAGTTTCCACCATGATTAGGCATGGATTAGGCTAGCGGACTAGGAGTTTCTCTAACACAAAATACATAACTCCATGGACTTACAAGCTCCCTCTTTATTTCACACCGATGACATCCATAGACAAAAGATCATGATATCAACTGAGTACAAAGTACAAGTGCAATGTTGAAAACGTTCCCCATGACAACACGGTTCTGCTAATTCCAACGTATAAGTGCAAGCATATACAACATATATGACACAATGGTTCAAGTTTATTAGGGGAAAAGAATATAAAGTGTGCCATCAAGTTTGTGAGGGCTTTAATCACTAAGTTTTCACATAACAAAATAGTTTTTTAACTGGAAGATAGCTGAAAACAAGAATATACTTGGAATGGTGTAACACACCATGCATAGGAATTTATAGTGTACACTTTGGAAAAACGTGGTTTCTTGGGAGTTGGAAGCATGAGTAGAGCTTACTCATACAAGTGGAGGCTAGCAAAAGACTGGGAGCAACCAACTAAGAGAGCAATAATGATCATAATCATGAAGAGCAACAAAACATTACTAATCAAAGCATAGAGTGGTACTACAAGTCAAGGACTAAATGATCATAGAGGCTATGGTGACCTGTTTATAGTCATAACATGGTGTGAGCATGTGCTGAGTCAACCCAAGCAAAGCACCAAAGGAGAATACCACAATACTATGCTTTTGTATGCTAAAACAACGCATAATTTTTTCAAGGCACACTAAGCAATCCCAATTGTTTGGAACAAAACATGCTACAACAATAATCACTAAGCATAAGGTCAAAACAACACCTAGCATGTCATGCTAAAGTCTAAGTAATAGTTAGTGCAAGATCCTCTTGCACTTACAAGCAAGAACTTCCTACTCCTTTCCAACACCAAGCAACTTATTTGCAAAACAACACAACAAGAACGGGGGTCCAAACTACTTTATTCAATCAAACTAAACAACTAATCAAACCAAATGAAAACTAAGATGCTCCAAGAACAACACAACAGTGCATGAAACAATAAAAACGAAGTGTCTAGACAGACCTGAGCTTTTTATTGATGAAGAAGGGGATGCCTTGGGCATCCCCAAGCTTTGATGATTGTACCTCTTAGATATTTCTTGGGGTGACACCGGGTGGCATCCCCAAGCTTGAGATTTTTGTCCATTTTTCATCTCATTACATCATTCTCTCTCTACACCTGAAATTTTTCCTTAATACAAAACTTCACACAATCTTCATTAGCAACATTAGTGTATTCAAAAGATATTAGACCTCTGGCAAAGCTTTGGAATAGCAAGAAATTTCACTAAAAACACAAGCTACTGTAGAAACTCCTTCAAAAAGCTCAATTCACTTAAAGAGAACTCAAAAAGGAATCAATAAGAAGCAAATGCAAATAATGGCAGAAATCTGTCAAAACAGACCAGCAGGTAGAAACCGATTTTGTCGAAAATCTTCTGTTGCTCAAATCAAAAAGTGTTGAACTAAATAAAGTTATCTAACATATTGGGGGATTTATTCGTAATTTTTCAGCTCAATGTGAGTTACAAAGACTCTTCACGAATTTTTATGGTGGAGGACAGAAATCTGTTTTGGGACAACAACTCCCCAAATCTTACTTCCCTCTCATTAGAGGTCATTCTTGGCACAAAAAGCAAACAAGAAGGATAAGGAGAGGTCATTACTGAAGTAATAACTTCCAAGACTCAAGGAAACTCTTGGGTTATCTCCCAACAAGTACTTTTCTTTAACGCCTTTAAGTTAGGCACAAGAAGCAAGACCAATCAAGTAATTTCAAATGAGGAAGTTAACCCTCTTGTTCTTTCCTTTCTTACCTTTCTTCTTCTTTTTAGGGAAGATATGATTTCTTACTGGAGGAGAAAAATGCATAATGCCTTTTCCTACATCTATTACCGCTCCAAGGTGTTTCAGTAGGGATCTTCCAAGTGTGATATGTCCTTTGCCTACACATTCAATAACAAGATAATCAGTAGATTCCATTTTTCCTGATATTTTGTAAACACACCTTCAACTATTCCAATGGGCAATAAAATGACATTATTAGTAAGAGAGATTTCCTCTCCTCCTTTAGAAATCCCCCAAAGACTCGAAGAATCATAAATATCTTTAGGCATGAGACAAAATTCAGACATGATATCACAGCGAGCATCAAAAACTGTAGTATTTATAGAGACTTTGATTGTGGGAAACCACTTTGAAGGCTCAGAATTTATGGGAACATAATCATGGTAATCCCCAAGCATGTGATAACAACTATTCATAGCAGAAATACTAGTCTCAAGAGTGTTCAACCTAGCAAAAATATTTGTGAAAGAGGAATCAGACTTGCCAGGTGTATTATAAATTGCAATCAACTTCTTTATGGCATCAAAAGCTTCATCCTCGGTACATAGCAAAATATCTTTCCCAGCCACAACATCCAAAGCATACCTATAACGAAGAGCAATACCGCGGTAGAAACTATCAGTAACCAAGCTAAGACTCATCTTAGGCTCAGTTTCCCTCTATAAAGCAGAGATTCTAGACTAAGCTTCTTTAAAACTCTCTTCACTTTTTTGCTTAAAAGTGGACATCTCTTCCATAGGTGAAATAATGATTGGTCCAAAACCAGACATGGTAGCAACTAGGGCAGGAACTATTTTTTTTGTGTGTTTTTGAATAAAGGAAGCAAACCAAACTAGACTAATTTTTTGGGGTTTTTTGAAAAGAGGCAAACAAAACCAAGCAAAAGGAACAAAGCAAACTAAGAAAAACTAAAGAGAAAGGAAGTGGAGGAATCCCCTTGTGAAGACGTCCTTAGCCTCCCCGGCAACGGCGCCAGAAAAGTTGTTGCTGGATCTTGACGAGGAGGAAGAGGTTGAAGTTGTCCTGTAGATTCCCCGGCAACGGCGCCAGAGAAGTTGTTGATGGCGCTTAGTTGATGTAGGAGCGCTTCGTTGGGAACCCCAAGAGCAAGGTGTGAAGCAGCACAACAACAAGTTTTCCCCAGTAATAAACCGAGGTTATCGAACCAATAGGAGGAAGGAAACGTCACATAGGTGTTGCAAGCAACGCGGAGACCTGCACAACACAAACTCAAGACTTTGCCCCAACGAATCAGTGAGGTTGTCAAGCTCACCGGTTTACCGTAACAAAGGATTAAACGTATGGCGTGGAAGGTAATGGTTTGCTTCAAGTAAACAAGTAACAGTGGAAGATGTATCAATGGTAAAGATTGGACCGGGGTCCATAGTTCACTAGAGGTGCTCTCCTTAGATAAACAACATGGTGAAAGAACATGTGGGCCCCCATGTGTGGTTTTGGTAATTAATGACAATCTCTATGGACTAATGCCTGTATCAAGTTATACTTGTAGGAATTGTCCATAGGCAATGCTTGAACCATATGTTGGCTTCAAGGTTTGGAGAAGAATAAAGTGTAGAGGATCAAGTGGTGACCAAGGTGTTCAGAGAGTGATCCACAGATTGGTCATATGAGAGTTGAGCCTTTTGCAAGGGTGTCTTGAAGAAGAAGATAGAGTTCATCATATGTATCTTCAAGACATAATCCAAATGATGTTAGAAGTAATGTTGTGCAAGATAAAGATGTGCCATATCTATAAGATATCATGCTTGAAGCTTGCCATCCTCGGTGATCATGGATCGATGAAGACAAGGTCAAAGTAAAGGTTTCCCCGTGTTGTATGGGGGAGAAACCTGCAAGTCTTCATCAAGCGAGTGCGTGCAAGAGCAATCAAGAAAGGTGTTCCATATTGAGAAGGACAAGATCATATACATCAATATCAAGTCGGATATGCGCAATGAAAAGGTATGATCTTGATAGGGTTTCTTTCTTACCGGTATCGTGGTGTTAGTTGGGGAGACTGGTTTATAGGATAGACAACTATTCTATCAAGAGGGGCTCTCAAGTGAGTAACTCGATCATATCTTTCAGAGAGAGCTCAAACCTTTGCATACTTCGCATCATCCTTCCTTGGTTGTTATTTGGATCTTATCAATGTGAGGTTCTAGAGTTTGTGGTAATACTCATAACAAGCTCTAGTTCATCAAAAACGGATTTCCCTTTTATGTCATATTGCGTTTTTTATCTTTGAGGTTTTCCAGTTTATCACCAAGGTAGGTATCTCACATTATAATACATGAAATGTTCTCACTTGGTGGTATCCAATATTTTCCAACAAAATTGGTTTCGGGTCAATCAGAGTTTCCAAACTCTAGATATCGCCATTTAAAGTTTGCCTCTTATTTGGTCCAGACCGGAGTCTCCGGTCTGCGTGAACCGGAGTCTCCGGTGTGGTCCAGAGTGTCCCCTGGAGTCCCCGGAGGGGGCTCCAGAATTCAGCCTAGGACAGTCTGATAGGTGGTCCGGAGGCTAGTCTGGAGGTTGGACCGGAGTCTCCGGTCCACTTGGTTCCCTGAGGCACTGGGACAGTCTGATAGGTGGTCCGGAGGCTAGTCCGGAGGTTGGGCCGGAATCTCCGGTGTAGACCAGAGAGTCTCCGGTCTGACTTTTCCCCAACGGGCAGAAAACGGGCAGAAATCTGTGGGCCTATAAAGGGGCCCTTCTTCCCCAATGTCACTGCTCGAGTTTTACAGGCTTTCTCCTCCATTCTTGAACCTCTTGAGCTTGCTCCCCCTTCAATCCCTCCCTTGATTCTTGCATATACTTTAGGGATTTGAAAGAGGAGATCTAGATCTACAATCCCACCAATCCATCTCTCTTATAAGTGAGGGGAACATCTTGGGATCTAGATCTTGGAGTCTTTTGTGGATTTCCTCCATTGTTCTTTCTCTCTTATCCCCCCGCCACAAGCTTTTGTAGCTTTGGTGTAATTTGGGAGAGAAGGATTTGAGCACTTCTTGTGTTCTTGCCATTGCATTTGGTGCATCGATTTGAGTTCTCGGTGAGGATTCGTTTGAGTGAAAGGTGAGAAGCTTTTTACTCTTCGGTTCTTGGAACCCTAGACGGTTTGGTGGTTTTTTAGGGTCTTGGACTACTTGGGTCCTCCAATTAAGTTATGGAGCATTCCCCAAGCTTGTTTGTTGGGAGCCTCCAATTGAGTTGTGGAGAAGTGACCCAACCTTATGAGAGGTTTCGGATTGCCGCCGAAAAGTGCACCGATAGTGGAAGTGTGGATCGATCCCGTCGGGGTGAGATTCACCGGAGAATAAGGGAGGCCTTTTGTGGCATAGGTGGTTAGATACCAGCCCCTCTCCAAACGATACGTACTCCATGTTGGGAGGAACTCGGTAAAATGTCGTTGTCCCCGCGTGACTCGGTTATCTCTATACCCGATCTCTTACTTATGCACTTTACTTTGTGATAGCCTTCGTGCTTGAAGTATATATCCTACTATCACTTAGTTGTTTGTCTTTCTTAGCATAAGTTGTTGGTGCACATAGGTGAACCCTAGATTGTTCTAGGTTTTGTGCTTAACAAAGTAAACGCTAGATTAATTCCGCCTTTGTTGAGCCACTCTCGGAAAAGTTTTAATCGCCTATTGACCCCCCTCTAGGCGACATCTGTATCCTTTCACATGGCATGAAGGGTAAACAAATTATAGCAGGGCAATTGACAGGAACTGAGCAAGGCATAACAATGCAATACCAGACAAAAAGATCCTATGAGATTCGATTGGGCAATACAACAATATACATAGACCGCCATCCAACTGCATCTATGACTAGAAGTCCACCTTCAGGTTCTCATCCAAACCCCCTCCAGTATTAAGTTGCAAGCAACAAACAACTGCTTAAAGCAAAGTGTGTAAGGTAAACAATCCACTTGTTCCATGAATAAGAGACCGTTGTTTTCTCCCTAGTAGCAACAACACATCTACAACCGAAGAGATTTCTGTCACTTCCCTTGGAAACTAGAGGCATGAACCCACTATCGAGCATAAATACCCCCTCTTGGAGTCACTAGCAACTACTTGGCCAAGATAGCTGCTAACAACAGAGAGCATGCAAGATCACAAACAACACAAACATGATAGAATCAAATAGACAAAACCAATAATCAATCTGACATAGTAATCTCAATATCCATCGGATCCCCATAAACACAACATGCATGATTACAAATAGATTAGATCTTGATCATGAACGGAGCTCACAAGATATATACATGAAAGCACGAGGAGGAGATACAACCATCTAGCTACTACATGGACTCATAGTCCAAGGTGGAACTACTCACGCTTCATACCGGAGAGAAGGCCTCCGAGATGATTTCCCCTCCGGCAGGGTTCCAGGAAGAACTTTAGATCCCCCGATCTAGGGACGACGGTGGCGGCGGCTACAGAAGGTTTCATGCAGTTTTGATCGGGTACTTAGGGTTTCTGCATCGGGGGCTTCTTATAGGCGAAGAGGCGAGGCCGGGAGGCGACCAGGGGGGCACACCCTGCCCAGGTGCGGGACAGGGCCCACCCGCGCCTAGGGAGGGTTTGGCCGCCCTAGTTTGCATCTCCATCTCGTCTTCTGGATTCGTGTTCCTCGCGGTAAAATATTGACTTTGGCTTTTGTCCCGTCCAATTCCGAGAATATTGATTTTCTGCCTTTCTGGAACCAAAAATAGAAGAAAACAGGCAAATGGCATGGTGGCAACTTGTTAATAGGTTAGTTCCAGAAAAGATATAAAAACACCTCAAAGTGTAGACAAAGCAAAGCAAAGTAGATACTAAACAAGCATGGAACATCAAAAATTATAGATACGTTTCCGACGTATCAATGCACCATCTCTAGAAGATCTCATGCTTGAAGCTTGCCATCCTCATGATCATGGAGTGATGAAGACAAGCTCAAAGAAGAGGTTTCCCCATGAAGTATGGGGGAGCAATTTGCAAGTCATCATCTTCATCAAGCAAGAGCAAACAAGAAAGGTGTTCCCACTATAGAAGAACAAGACGGTCTACATCAATTTCAAGTGGGATGCTCAAGACAAAGGTATGTTATTAGTAGGTCTTCTATTTTGCCGGTCTCGTGTTGTTAGTTGGGAGACCGGGTATAGGATAGATAACCGTTCTATCAAGATGGGCTCTCAAGCGGGTGTCTCGTTTGCATCGTTCGGAGAGAGCTCAAACCTTTGTATTCATAGCATCATCTTTCTTGGTTGTTATTTGGTTCTTGTCCATGATAGGATCTAGAGATTGTGGTCATCATCATAACAAGATCTAGTTCATCAAATAAGGATTTCACTTGCATATCTTATTGCGGTTTTTGATCTTGCGAGTTTTCTGGCTCCACACCTTGGGAGATACTTCACATATATATATTCATGGTATTCTCTCCCTAGGTGATACCCAATATTTCGTTGGATTCTATTCGTCGTTATCTTTACAACAAAATTGGTTTCATCTTGTTTGGAGTTCGGATGCAAAAGTCATTGCATTTCTGGTTTCTGGAATTTCCCTGACCAGAAGTTCCGGCTTCTCATCGGAATTTCCTGTTGGAATTATGCCCTAGAGGCAATAATAAAGATGTTATTATTATAATTCTTGTTCATGATAAAGTTTATATTCCATGCTAGAATTGTATTAAGCGAAAACATTAATACTTGTGTGGTTTGTGAACAACACCGTGTCCCTAGTACGCCTCTATGGACTAGCTCATTGATCAATGATGGTTAAGGTTTCCTAACCATAGACATGAGTTGTCAATTGATAATGAGATCATATCATTGGAGAATGATATGATGGACAGACCCAAACTAAGCGAAGCAATTAGATCGTATCATCGTGTTCATCTTTGCGAAGCTTTTCCTATGTCAAATATTGTATTCCTTAGACCATGAGAGAATACAACTCCCTGTTATCGGAAGAAAGCTTTGAGGTCATCAAACGTCATCCTATGAGAGGGTGATCATAAAGGTGTCTCGGTGATCGGAAAGTATCATTGGGTTGTATGTATCGAGATGGGATTTGTCCCTCCCAAGTCGGAGAGATATACTTGGTCCCACTCGTGTCGATATCAACACCGCTTGCAAGCATGTGGTTAAGGAGTTAATCACAAAGTGATATCGGATTACGAACGAGTAAAGTACTTGCGTGAACGAGATTGAACTAGGTATGACGGCAAACGATCGAATCTCGCAAGTAAAATATCGCGAGACGAAGGGAATATATATATGGGATTGATTGAATCACGGCATCGTGGTTCATCCGATATGATCATCGATGAAAGTGTGGGAGTCAATATGGGTGCCTGCACTCTGTTGATTATTGATAGAAGATCATGTCGCATATTCTCGAACCCAGGGTCACACACTTAACATATCTCGACGCTAGGATAGATTGGATAATTGGTTTATGAATTTTTTTTCGGAGTCTTGGATGGGATCCGGGACATCACGATAGGTTCCGGAATGGTCCGGAGGATCGGATTCATATAAGGCAGTGCAGTTTTGGAGTTGAATTGTTAGGGTTAATCGGTATTGTACCGGAAGCTTCTAGAACCTTCCGGAAGGGGACCAACGTGGCCCCACCTTCCGGGAGGGGCATGGGCCTATGAGGGAGTGTCACGCATTGGGCGGGGGCACAAGGCCCCATAGGGCCCACCGATCCTAGAGAGTTTAAATCGTTTAAACTAGAGATAGGGTTTCTAGAAGAGAGAGTCCATGCCCCCACTCCTTATCCTTTGGGCTTGGGGAGGGGGCTGCGCCCTCTATATAAAGAGGGGGGCGCCAAACCCCACACCTCTCCTCCAAACCCTAGCCTTGCTAGCTTTCCTCTCCTCCCGACCGTTTGTGGCGAAGCCTGCAGAAATTCTCCACCATATACACCACGCCGTGTTGTAGATCCAATCCGTCTCTCCACCATACTTGCTGGTCCGAGGAAGGAGGAGACGTCGAGGTGTTGCACGTGTGCATCTCACGGAGGCACCGCCACTTGTGGTACTAGATCGGATCGGATCGCGAGGAGGAGAAGCGAGTACGACTACATCACCCACGTTCTGACGAACGTTCACGTCGCGAATCTTCAAGGGTATGAAGATCCAATACAATCTCTCGTCGATTGCATCTCCTAGATTAGATCTTGGCTTTCCTACTCGCATCCGTAGAAAATTTTGATTTACTATGCCGCAAACCCTTCGATGGTATCGAGCTAGATCTATGCGTAGATGTGTTTCACGAGTAACGCAACATGGTTGTTGCGCGTTGATTTTTCTGTTGCAAGCCTCTTGTTTGTGTTCTTCTTATGACGCGGATAGTGAGATTGAAGCGGTCCAGCCAACCTTACGCGACGCCGTCATGAGACCGCTCCGCACTTGACGTGTGGCTTGTTCCACACATGCGGTGGTGGATGTCGGTTCTCTCACTATAGTTGTCATGGGATTAACACCGAGTTTGGCAACCATAATATCACCGTTGTGGCTTTCCGTAGGTAAGAATCGTTCTTAGCATCTACTCCCATAAGCCACGTAAAACATGCAACAACAAAGTAGAGGCGTCTAACTTGTTTTTGCAGGAGTGTTTTCGTGATATGGTATGGCCCAAGATGTGATGTGTATATTGTATGCGATGATCATGTTTTGTAATGTTTCACGACTTGCATGTCGATGAGTACACAACCGGCAGGAGCCATATGGTTGTCTTTATAATTGTGTATGACCTGCGAGTCAACTTCTTATACGCCATGTAATAGCTTTACTTTATCGCTAAGTAGTTAGCAATAGTTGTAGTTGCTATTCGTGGTGGAGACAATCATGGTGGAGTGATGGAGATCATGCCGGAACGCACAAGATGGAGATCATTGCGCGAGGATTGGCTATACCATGTCACATAAAGTTATATGCATGTGATGTTATCCTTTTATGTATCTTATTATGCTTAGATCGCGACGGTAGCATTATAAGATGATTCCTCACTTAAAGATCAAGATAAAAACTGTGTTCTCCCCAAGTATGCACCATTGCGAAAGTTCGTCGTGTCCAAGCATCACGTAATGATCGGGTGCTATAGACTCTACGCTCACATACAACGAGTGCAAGCCAATTTTGCACACGCAGAAATACTTGGGTCTAGCTTGACGAGCCTAGCATGTACAGACATGGCCTCGGAACACAAGAACCGAAAGGTTAAGCATGAGTCATATGAATGATATGATCGACACTTTGTTGTCCATCATTGAAACCACATCTCTTCTCGTGATGATCGGATTAGGTGTGGTGAATTTGGATCGTGTTCACTAAACAACTTGAGGGATGTTGAATTTAGTGGGAGTTCATCTAGTAATTTGATTAAGTTGAACTATTTATCATGAACATAGTCTAAATTGTACTTGCAAATCAGTAGATCACATGGCCAAGTCCAACTTCAACTTCAACGTTTTCTTTGAGAAGGAAAAGCTTAGAAACAATGGGTCTAACTTCACCAATTGGTTCCGCAATCTAAGAATCATTACATCGACGGACAAAGGACTATGTCCTTGGGAAAGCGTTAGGTGACCCCAGAATCAAGCTACCGGATGAGAAAGTCTGTCGATCAAGCAAGGATGATTATTGTGTGATTAAGAGCACCATGTTGTTTGCTATGGAACCGAACTTCAAAATCGTTTTGAAACCTATCCCGGCCCTTTGAGATTCTCGAGGAGCTGAAAACCATGTTTCGCACTCAAGCCCGTTCGAGAGATATGAGATCTCCGAGAAGTTCTTTAACCGCAAGATGGAGGAAGGGAGTTCCGTTAGTGAGCACGCCATAAAGATGTCGCTACACTCAACGCCTTGAGCAACTGGAATGCACGATTCGGAGGAGCTCAAGATTGACAGGTTCTGCAATCACTCCTCCCAGCTACAAAAGTTTTGTAGTGACTCATAATCGATTGGTTCCACTGATACGATCACCGAGCTCTTCGCAAAGTGAAGGCTGCAGTGGACATCAAGAAGGATAATCATGTGTTGATGGTCAACAAGCCCTCCTTTAAGAAAGGTAGGGAGCAAAGAATCCTTCAAGAAGAGGCGGCAAGCGCAATGCTCTGCCGAGAAGAATCTCAAGTCCGGTCCTAAGCCGGACCAGGTGCTTCTATTGCAAGGACAAGGGTCCGAAGCGAATCGTCCGGTACTTAGGACAAGAAGGCTGGCACCATCAAAGGTATATTTGATATACATGTTATTGATGTTTTCCTTACTAGCCCTCGTTGTAGTGCCTGGGTATTTGATACCGGTTCAGTTGCTAATATTTGTAACTCGAAACAGGAGCTACGGAATAGACGGCGGCTTGCGAGGGATGAGGTGACGATGCGCGTTGGCAACGGATCAAGAGTTGATGTGATGGCCGTCGGCACGCTCTCCTTAGTTTTACCTTCGGGATTAGTTTTAAACCTTAATAAATGTTATTATGTGCCTGCGTTGAGCATGAACATCATTTCTGGATCGTGTTTATTGCAAGACGGTTATTCATTTAAATCGGAGAATAATGGTTGTTCTATTTATATGAGTAACATCTTTTATGGTCATGCACCTCTTGTGAATGGTTTATTTCTTCTAAATCTCGAAAGGGATGAAACACACATCCATAACATTGAGGCTAAGAGATGCAAAGTAGATAGTGATAATACTACTTATTTGTGGCACAGTCGTCTAGGTCATATTGGTGTAAAGCGCATGAAGAAACTCCATTCTGATGGACTTTTGGAGTCTCTTGATTTTGAATCATTTGACACATGCGAACCATGCCTCATGGGCAAGATGATCAAAACCCCGTTCTCCGGTATGATGGAGCGAGCAACGGACTTGTTGGAAATCATACATACCGATGTATGCGGACCGATGAGTGTTTCGACGCGCGGTGGATATCGCTATTTCCTCACTTTTACCGATGACTTAAGTAGATATGGGTATATCTATTTAATGAAACATAAATCTGAAACGTTTGAAAAGTTCAAGGAATTTCAGAATGAAGTGGAGAACCATCGTAACAGAAAGATTAAGTTTCTACGATCCGATCGTGGAGGTGAATATTTGAGTTATGATTTTCTCACGCATCTTAAAGCAAGTGAAATCGTTTCACAACTCACGCCACCTGGAGCACCACAACGCAATGGTGTGTCTGAACGCCGGAATCGAACCCTATTAGATATGGTCCGATCAATGATGTCTCTTACTGATTTGCCGTTATCATTTTGGGGTTATGCATTAGAAACCGCTGCATTCACTTTAAATAGGGCTCCATCTAAATCCGTTGAGACGACACCGTATGAACTGTGGTTTGGTGCTAAACCTAAGTTGTCATTTCTTAAAGTTTGGGGATGCGAAGCTTACGTCAAGAAGTTGATGCCGGACAAGCTCGAACCCAAAGCGGAGAAATGCGTCTTCATAGGATACCCTAAGGAAACTATTAGGTATACCTTCTATCACGCAACCGAAGGCAAAGTGTTTGTCATGAAGAACGGTTCCTTTCTTGAGAAGGAGTTTCTCTCGAAAGAAGTGAGTGGGAGGAAAGTAGAGCTAGACGAGGTTATTGAACCTTCTCTTGAATTGGAGAGTAGCGCAAGACCGAAATTGTTCCAGTGCCGCCTGCACCAACAATAGAGGAAGCTAATGACAAGGATCATGAAGCTTCGGACGATACTGCTACTAAACGTCGCAGGTCGACAAGGTCGCGTGCCCCTCCTGAGTGGTACAGAACCTGTCTTGACTGTCTTGTTGGTAGAAGGGTGAACCCACGAACTATGAGGAAGCGATGATGAGCCTACTCGATAAATGGCTAGAAGCCATGAAATCCGAATTGGGATCCATGAGCGAAAACCAAGTATGGACTTTGGTGGACCCTCCTAGCGACCGGAAGGCCGTTGAGTGCAAATGGATCTTCAAGAAGAAAACGGACGCGGATGGTAATGTTACCGTCTATAAGGCACGGCTTGTCGCGAAAGGTTTTCGACAAGTTCAAGGTGTTGACTACGATGAGACTTTCTCTCCCGTAGCGATGTTTAAGTCCATTCGGATTTTATTAGCAATTGCTGTGTTTCATGATTATGAAATATGGCAGATGGATGTCAAGAATGCATTCCTCAATGGCAACATTGATGAAGAGTTGTATATGATGCAACCCGAAGGTTTTGTCGATCCTAAGGATGCTGATAAAGTATGCAAACTTCAGCGTTCCATTTATGGATTGAAGCAAGCATCTCGGAGTTGGAACCTTCGTTTTGATCAAGTGATCAAGAGCTTTGGATTTGTTCCAAATTGCTACGAAGCTTGCATCTACAAGAAAGTGAGTGGGAGCTCGATGACGTTTCTGGTACTATATGTGGATGACATATTGATTATCGGAAATGACATCAACATGCTTAACGATGTGAAGAGTTATTTGAACAAGTGTTTTTCAATGAAAGACCTAGGTGAAGCTTCTTATATATTGGGCATCAAAATCTATAGAGATAGACAAAGACGCCTGATAGCTTTAAGCCAGAGTACATACCTAGACAAAGTTCTGAAAAGGTTCAGAATGGATAAGGCAAAGAAAGGTTCAAAGGCCTATGTTGTCGGGTAAGATATTGAGCAAGGCTCAGTCGACTACGGTAAATGATAGGAAGCTATGAGCAAAGTGCCTTATGCCTCGCCATAGGTTCCATCATGTATGCCATCTTGTGTACTAGACCGGACGTGTCCAATGCTCTTAGTTTGACGAGATATCAAAGTGATCCAGAGTGGAACATGGACAGCCGTGAAGAACATCCTAAAGTACCTAAATAGAACTAAAGAAATGTTCTTAGTCTATGGGGTGATGAACGACTTGTCGTAAAAGGTTACGTCGATGCTAGTTTCGACACCGACAAGGATGATTCCAAATCTCGACGGGATACGTTTATATTTTGAATGGAGGAGCTGTGAGTGGAGAAGCTGCAAGCAAAGCGTGATCGCGGGATCTACAGGGAAGCGGAATACATGGTCACTGCAGAAGCGTCAAGTGAAGGAGTTTGGATCGAAACTTCATCATCGAGCTTGGCGTGGTTCCAAGTGCATTGGATCCACCGGAGATATTGTGACAACACCGGCGCCATAGCACTCGCTAAGGAACCAAGATATCATCCAAAGACCAAGCATATCAACCGCAAGTTTCATATAATCCGAGATTATATAGCGATGGAGATCAAGATTAGCAAAGTACATACGATCCGAATGTCGCAGATCCATTGACTAAACCTCTTCCACGTGTAAAACATGATCAACACCTCAGTGCCATGGGTGTGAGATTGTTGCCAGATGTAAACTAGATTATTGACTCTAGTTCAAGTGGGAGACTGTTGGAATTATGCCCTAGAGGCAATAATAAAGATGTTATTATTATAATTCTTGTTCATGATAAAGTTTATATTCCATGCTAGAATTGTATTAAGCGGAAACATTAATACTTGTGTGGTTTGTGAACAACACCGTGTCCCTAGTACGCCTCTATGGACTAGCTCATTGATCAATGATGGTTAAGGTTTCCTAACCATATACATGAGTTGTCAATTGATAATGAGATCATATCATTGGAGAATTATATGATGGACAGACCCAAACTAAGCGAAGCAATTAGATCGTATCATCGTGTTCATCTTTGCGAAGCTTTTCCTATGTCAAATATTGTATTCCTTAGACCATGAGATAATACAACTCCCTGGTATCGGAAGAACGCTTTGAGGTCATCAAACGTCATCCTATGAGAGGGTGATCATAAAGGTGTCTATCAGGTGATCGGAAAGTATCTATTGGGTTGTATGTATCGAGATGGGATTTGTCCCTCCCAAGTCGGAGAGATATACTTCGGGCCCACTCGGTAATCGATATCAACACCGCTTGCAAGCATGTGGTTAAGGAGTTAATCACAAAGTGATATCGGATTACGGAACGAGTAAAGTACTTCTTTGTGAGCAGATTGAACTAGGTATGACGGCAAGCGATCGAATCTCGGGCAAGTAAAATATCGCGAGACAGGGAATATATATATGGGATTGATTGAATCTGGCATCGTGGTTCATCCGATATGATCATCGATGAATGTGTGGGAGTCAATATGGGTGCCCACCCACTGTTGATTATTGATAGAAGATCATGTGCATATTCTCGAACCCGCAGGTCACACTTAACGTATCTCGACGCTAGGATAGATTGGATAATTGGTTTATGAATTTTTGTTTGAGTCTTGGATGGGATCCGGGACATCACGAGGTTCCGAATGGTCCGGAGAATAAGATTCATATAAGGCGGTGCAGTTTTGGAGTTGAATTGTTCCGGGTTAATCGGTATTGTACGAAGCTTCTAGAACCTTCGGAAGGGGACCAACGTGGCCCCACCTTCCGGGAGGGCATGGGCCTATGAGGGAGTGTCACGGCATTGGGCCAGGGGCACAAGGCCCCATAGGGCCCAGCCGATCCTAGAGAGTTTAAATCGTTTAAACTAGAGATAGGGTTTCTAGAAGAGGAGAGTCCATGCCCCCACTCCTTATACTTTGGGCTTGGGGAGGGCTAGCTGCGCCCCTCTATATAAAGAGGGATGGGCACCAAACCCCACACCTCTCCTCCAAACCCTAGCCGCCTTGCTAGCTTTCCTCTCTCCCGATTGTTTGTAAGGCTGAAGCCTGAGAAATTCTCCACCATATACACCACGCCGTCATGTTGTAGATCCAATCTATCTCTCCACCATACTTGCTGGTCCGAGGAAGGAGGAGACGTCGAGGTGCTGCACGTGTGCATCTCACGGAGGCACCGCCACTTGTGGTGCTAGATCGGATCGCGAGGAGGAGAAGTGCGACTACATCACCCACGCCCGGTTAAACGTTCACTGTGCGAATCTTCAAGGGTATGAAGATCTAATCCAATCTCTCTCGTTGATTGCATCTCCTAGATTAGATCTTGGCTTTCCCTCTGTTCGCATCCGTAGAAAATTTTGATTTACTATGCCGCGAAACCCTTCATTTCCGCTTGGGCATTTTGCCGCCGGAAGTTCCGGTTCTTCTTCCGCTCACGTACTGTATCCTCTCTATTTGGTTTGTTGCATTTGACAGAATTTGGGCCAGAAGTTACAGCGGTAATACCGCCCCCACCGGAAGTTTCGGCCAGGGACCGGAAGTTCCGCTCGGGCCTAGTTGCTGCCGGAAGTACCGATTGAAAATCCGGCTCTTGTTCCGCTCACGTTCAGTAACCTTCTGTTTTGTATGTGTCTTTTTTACGGAACTTCAGTCGGAATTTCCACCAGAAGTTCCGCTCCCACCGGAAGATCCGGTGGACCGGCGGAAGTTCCGACCTGGACTCGCGTTTTTCAGATTCTCGCATCACAGTTTTTGACCGTTGGATGTGTGCCACCGGAACTTCCGGCCTCCCACCGGAAGTTCCGGCCAGGGTCGCGAATGCCCATAATGGGCAGATCTGGGAGCCCTTTAAAAGGGTATCCTCTTCCCCTTCGTGGGTACCAGCTTTTCTTCTTGGTTCTTGGCTTTCTCTCTCTCCTCCATTGTTGACCTTAAAGAAGCTTTCCCTCTCCCCTTTCCCTTCCTATGATTCTTGCATCTTTTTGAGGGATTTGAGAGAGGCGATCTAGATCTACAATCCCTCCAAGCCAAATCCCTTCTTTGTGAAGGAATCATTGGGATCTAGATCTTGGAGAGTTTTGTATTCTCCTCTTGTGTTCTTCCTCTCTTATTCCCCCAATAGCTTTTGTAGATTTGGTGGAATTTGAGAGAGAAGGACTTGCCTCTTGCATTTGATGCATAGGTTTGAGTTCTCCTCGGAGATTCGGCGAGTACAAGCTTGTGTGCTTGTTACTCTTGGGTTCTTGGAACCCTAGACGGTTGTGTGGTTGGATTGTTGACCTTTTGTGGTCTTGTTGACCTTTTGTGATCTTGTTGACCTTTTGTGGTCTTGTAGCCTTTTGTGGCTTTGTTGGCCTTTTGTTACTTTGTTGTTGGGAGCCTCCAATTGAGTTGTGGAGTTAGCCTCAATCTTGTACGAGTTCGGTGACCGCCCTTAAGCGTCCCATAGTGGAGCGAGTGCCCGTATTTTGTGGTGCGCACTCGGGAGAATAGGGTGAGATTTTTGTGGCGTTGGTGAGTTGCCTGCTTCCACATCCGGGGTGAGGCCTTGTGTGGCGTTGGGTGAGCATCGAGCCACAACACCTCGAGGTGAGCCATTTATGGCGTTCGGAGAGCATTGCGCCATCGCACCTCTCCAACGGAGACGTAGCTTCTTTGGAAGTGAACTTGGGAAACAAATCTTCGTCTCCGCGTCCATCAGTTATCTCTCTACCGAGCCCTTTACTTATGCACTTTATATTGTGATAGCCATCGTGCTTGAAGTATTTATATCTTGCTATCACCTTGTTGCTTGTATTTCTTAGCATAGGTTGTTGGTGCACTTAGGTGAACTTAGTGGCTAGATTTTGTGCTCAATAAATTAAACGCTAGTTTTATTCCATATTTACTTGAGCCTAAAACCGTAATAATTTTAAAAGGCCTATTCACCCCCTCTCTAGGCGACTTCCTTTGTACTTTCACCAACCTTAGAGCCAACACTATTGGAACAAGAATAATAAGAGAGCCAAGCAATATGGTCATGCTATGTCACCTAAGAGCATCTCTAACAACTTACCTGAATATGAGTAAGACGACTAAAAACTGCTTTTAAAGGAAAGAGGGGCAAAAGGCTAGCTCCAATAACTTACCCAAAAGTGGTTTATCACCCATATTTTTTGGGTGGTTACCAAAATTTTGAACCCATCTACCCACATACGGATGATCCAACCTAATCGACCATATGTCCTTGAATTTTTTTCAGTAGAGGGAAACTGCCATACAGAGAAACTTCCGCCCTTCCCGTATGATCCCGACATTGTCCCCCACCGTGCTATGGCCGGCCTCCCCCACCTCCCCTAAGCCCCCGCTGACCACCCACATGCCTCTCGTGCTCTCGACGGCTAGCACAAGCAAGACGAGTGTCACCCTATGCCTAGGGTTAGCCCCTATATATGCCACGAGCAACGCTCCCGTCGACCTGACTGCCGTCATGGGTTGCACCGGTTCGCCTCCGACCGCCCCTATGAAGAATCCAATGAGAAAGAGGACGCCGAAGGAACCAACAGAAGAGTCCTCACTCGAGGTGAAGGAGGCGACGTCAACCACCCTCACCGCGCCTCCCTAGCCCAGTCTGGCCTTCCAGGATGCTCTCCACCACCTCGTCCAACTCTGGCAGCACCCGTGCTGCCGGTCCAGCCCACGACCGCCCGCGACGACATCACCTTGTCTTGTTTGAGAAAATACTCCCTAGATAAAAAAATCAAACTTAATTTGCACGTGAAGAATAATTTCTCAAGAGGATTGAGCATGAGCAAAAACTTGTGTCCATGGACCCAATTTAGATGAGAAGACTTAATTTTATTCGGAGTGACTAAATATTGGTTACAAGAGGGTGTGAGGGAGACAATGTTGGTGGTGGCAATGGTGGTGGCGGCTATGGTGGCAACGGTACCATTTAACAGTGGTGGTCTATGATACATCGATGAACTTTCTATTTTGTGGTGTTGTTCTATGCACCAATGAATTATTTTTCCGTGTTGATGATGTGCTTCGCTACTACTTCTATGATGGAGTTATGCACTTTGATGATAGATTTATAATGTTTCTATTTATGATGAATCGTTTTAATTATAAATATTTTATTAATTCCGTTGATATATTTTCTTGGGAGTAGTAGAGAGAAGAAAAAATATGCAAGCCAGTTTTGGATAATCACACCATATGAGTAAATTGGAAAAGCAAAATATTTTTTGCTTACCTATACCTTCTCTTCTCTCTCCATCACCCCAAATCACTTTTGATTATCTAAAATATGGGTAAACTGTTGGAGATGCTCTAAGAGCAAACTAACCATAGAATATGCTAGGCTATTAGATAAACTTTTATTAGAATTTTATTACTTAAAGCATGCATGCTATTGGGAAAGCTCCTTTTCCTCTTTGCGCCCAACGACCCTCTTTTCTCCTTTCCATCTTTTTCAGATAGGATTCTTCTGACATAACAAATATGCTATACCTACCTGATTAGATCTTATTATACTTGCTCTTATACACGAGACTATAGATGATGTCTTTAGATGACATAGCAGCTTTATATAACCATCAATTGGATATACTAGTATTAAACATGCTCTAATGGAATGGCTGTCTTTTTATATACTACCTCGGTATGATAATATTAAACGTTTTGGTACTAAAATTTTTCGTAGAATGATCTACTAGGTCAATGCTATCATTTGCAGTTTGTAGCTTATTTAGGGCAACAAAGACCATAAGGTCATAATCAAATGGACGGTCCAGATGAAGCCACGCAGCTTGCACAGCACAACGCAAACGATCTGAAACCGCCAGAAAGAAAATGCTTTTCTCGCTCTCGAGCTCTTTCTCCTCTACTGCTCCCCCTTTCCCCCCTTTCCAAGCCGCTACCGCGTCCGCGCGAGCAGAACGCCGGCTCGAGGTGCCTATTGTCTCCGATCAGGTGCGCGCTTCTCGAAATCTCGCTCCAATCCTCGAATCCACGCCCGTTTTCCCCGATTGGGCCCTGAATTCGCGCGCCGTCGCAGCGAAGCTTCCGGAAGCTTCAGGGTTATCGGGGCGTTTTCCGCGTCGGGACCGCCGGGATTCCAGAAATTACGGTTTCGGTTGGGGCGTCGGCGCGTCGCTTTCCGCCGCTTGTTTGATTTGCATTCTCGGTGCCCTCTTCGCCTTCAGTGGGGGCGTTGCTGTGTAGGCTTGTCAGAGTTTTTGTTGCCTTGTGGGGGAGGAAGGCGCCGCTTTGGAGCCCATCTTCCATCTGGTGGTAGACTGGTAGCGGTGGTGGTGGCCGTTGGACACCATGAGCTTCGTATTCCGGGGTAGCAGAGCCGACATCGAGGCCGGTGGCTTCCCGGGGTTTGCCCCTGAGCGACGTGCCATGGTGAGTTCCTGTTTTGCATTTCTGCTGAAATATTTCTTTCGGCATTTCAACCTAGAGTAGATTTGTCGTTCTATATGTCTGATTCCGTTCACGTGGGTGCTTGTGTGTAGCGGATTCATGCCGGAGGCCGACCGGTGAATCGCAATTCCTTAGCTTTTCTTGTAACTGGTAATGTGGGTCTGTCATGTGTGCTACTGGTATTGCTAAGCTGTTAATGATTAGTGAATTTAGTTATATATGGTGGTTGTTTCTTATTGGGCAGTTCTGGTTCTGTTCATGGTATTAAGCTCGCACCAGATGTCTCCAAACTTTTTGGTAAGTTGTTCATGCACAATGCGGTTATGTATGTGCTCTTATGCTTATGAAGCTTGATGAGGTGTTTTCATAAACTTTGTCGGATTGCTTGTAACTGTCTGTTCTTGTAGCTTTGGCTGGTGTTGGGTGTGTTCCTAATGGCCACCAGCCTTAGGATGTACGCCACGTGCCAGCAGCTCCAAGCGCAGGCGCAAGCACATGCTGCAGCCGCCAACGGCTTCCTTGGACGCACTGAATTGCGGGTGCATGTCCCGCCAAGCATAGCCCTGGCTACGAGAGGCCGGTTGCAAAGTCTTAGGCTTCAACTTGCTCTGCTTGACCGCGAGTTTGATGATTTAGGTACATAAGTACACTGATATTTTCTGTCGCTCTAGCTGGTGTTTATATTGTTTTGTGCAAATATATCACCACTCTTGGATCTTCTGCTTGCAGATTATGATGCTCTTAGAGCTCTAGATGCTGACAATAGCCCACATGCTCATTCTATGAGTGAAGAAGAAATAAATACTCTTCCTGTTTTCAATTACAAATTTCAGGATCAGCCAGGAAGTGCCCCTGCCCGAAAAAGGCAAGATAAATTATCCTTTTGGGTGCATTCTGTGCAGAGAAAACTGATTATAAGTGCCTTCTTTATTCAATATGGAACCAATCAATTGTAGCACAAAAGGAGCCTACGTATTGAGTTCCTCGGTGAAAAAAAGTAACTAAACCATGTATAAGTATAACTGCCTGCTTCTAGAGAATGAAGCTGATTGCTTAATATTTTTGATGCAGTAGTGATGGACCATCTGAATCATTGGTTTCCTCCCCTGGATCTATCAAGGAGGTAATGAATAGATCATATTTCTTTTGTAGAGCCTTGTTATACTAGCCTGAGCTTGACTACCTGTTCTTTTGAATTTCATTATAGTGAACCATGGTAGTAAAAATCACACAGCTAATGCCTGTGCTCTTTTTTCTGGTTAAGAATGTATCCTAGTGCATGCATGGTCTGGACTGTACTACCTCAGTGTGCAGTACTTCTTGTTTTGATTATGTCATATTTGCATTTGCTGTGCAGAAAAAGCAAGATGCAGATGGAACCAGCAAATCCCCAGAGGATGAGTTGATGTGCAGTGTTTGCTTAGAGCAAGTTGTTGTTGGTGATCTATTGAGAAGCCTGCCATGCTTGCATCAGGTAATTATCATACCGATCATCTTACAGTTGTTTTCTTCATTTTGACAGCATAGGACTTCAAATTCTCCTGTGTTATGGTTATATGCAGGACATGCTAACCTAAGTACTATTTGACTGTAATAGAATAACTTAGTCGACATAATGTTGGCGACCTTCCTGTGATCTGGCTAGGAAAGAAAAACTATGTTTGATGGTAGCACATTTTGCACAATGCATGCATGATTAGCTGGTTACAGTGATGAAGCAACGAACATGAAGTTTTTACCTCATTCCTTTGAATGTTCCACACCTCTACCTGGTTGGACACTTCCTTTTGTACGCAATGCTGCAGACTACTCTGAGGGCTTGTTTGATTTATAGGAATTACATAGGAATTGTGTAGGATTTAAATTCTATGGGATTTTTTCCTATGTTAGTGTTTGATTCATAGGAACACATCCCATAGGAATTAATCCTATAGGAATCTTGTAGTGCAATTCCTATAGGAAAACAACATTAGATCACACCTCATGGAAAAATTCCTTTGCCACATCAAACAAAATCCCTCTTCCTATAGGATTCACATTGGCATGACATCTCAATCCTATGTTTTCCCTATTCCTATACTTTTCCTATCCTATGAATCAAACAAGCCCTGAATTGCTGATACTGTACAATCTGCTAGCCTCCCACAAATAAATTGGCGATTACCATAACAGGTGATGTACTCGGTTTCGAAATCTGTTAGCGTTTTTAAGCAATTTCCAGTTTGAATGGCCAATTGCCACATTAATGATAAGTACAGCTCTGAATTACCTTATTGCCAACACTTACATACCCGAATCATTATAAGTAACATGTGAGGTGAATCTGATAAGTAACTACCAATGATCATCGTGACTTATTTCAGGGTCCTCCACCCTGCTGCGTATTAATACCGTGCCATGAGGCTAGACTGCAAGGCTGACTCGATCTGCATCTTGTTTCGCAGTTTCACGTGGACTGCATCGACCCATGGCTGCGCCAACAAGGAACATGCCCGGTCTGCAAGCACCAGGTGAGCGACGGGTGGCGCGGCGCCGGCAACGTCGAAGTGGACGCTGCCTACATGGTGTGACATTACAATGAGCTTCAGGCTTTAACCTGATAGTACTAGGTATACTAACAAAAACCTTTGTACCGCGGACTAGCTTCCTTGTCCTGCTGAGAGTGTTCTGTACATGACAATACATGTTCCCGGCTCCTTCCTCTGTGATGTTTGTGCATCCGAAGGGGGACGATTTGTTTTGGTTGAGTTTTTATTTACCCTTCCTGTTAAGCTGATCGATGAGCTTAGCTTCCAACGCTGACGATGTTGAGGATTGGCATCGGTTGTCAGCTGATATTTTCGCTAACAAACTCTAACGGGGAGATCCTTGCCGTTGGAGCCTTTGGATATGCAATGGGCCGTCGTATTCCATGGGGACGAGCGCATGGGCTTCCTGTGCTCGTCACGTGGACGTGAACACCAGGATCTGCTGCTATAGGAACCTCGAGCTGGAGCTCTACTGGAGTTTCCACCTACCTCCCGTTGCCACAGAAGATCCTGGCCCTCGAGAGCCGATAGGAATCCGTGGGCCCCTGGTGACATTGCGGAACAACGGCATATATGTGCGCCGTAGCCCTCCCTCCCTCCCTCCCTCTCCATATCTTAATCACAACACCACTGAAGTCTGAAGAAGCTACAGCTGCCTCTCTTTCTCCCTCACTGTCTCAAATGGATCGCGCCGGAGCAGGTCGCGGGATGCCACGGTCGGAGGAGGAGGAGGAGGCGGCGGCGGGTTTCACCAACGAGAATACCGAAAGCTTCAAAGGCTGGTGAGTGAGGCATCCTCTTCCTCTCCCCCATGTCGTACGCGTGTTGCTAGCTTTTCCTGCCTAATCGCTTGCCATTAGCCCTTCATCCATTGAGCTAGCTCTGCCTTTTCTTCTTCTACTACTACTACTTTGGTGATTAAACGAGAGCTTAAGCTAGAGTAGTTCGATCGGCGCGGCCCAGGTGAGATCTCCGTGGGGGGAAATGGGGAATCTCTTGCGAGGTTTCGCTACTGTAGCTGACGGTAGCCGGCAGCCTTGCGGTTGCAGCAGGACAAAATTCAAGAGCAAACCTAAGTATTTCGTGTGCTTCTTATTCTTTTGTTGGCTTTCAAATTTGTGTTTAAACTCACGACTGAGTGGATCGGAGAAATGTGGGTTAAGTTCGGGAAGAACGACGGAGGGGTGTATATATGACCGGGCAGCTGCAGCAAGGTTAAGCATGAATTTTTGTTGCGTTGGATTACCGAACACAGCACTAATAAGGTGGAGTTAAACCAGGGTGCACCCAAAGCAAGGGTTTCCTGTTGAGTGCTACTAGTTAGTTTCTCTTTTTTTTCCGAAACGGGGAGCAGAGCCCCTGGCCTCTGCATCAAGCTATGCACACAGCCTTTATTTATTATTCAAACATTAAAGTTTGGCAAAAGACATTACAAAGATTATACAAACGAAAGTCCGCCAAAACAACACCACCCAGCATGGCGATGGCAGTTTCCTGTTGGGTGCTACTAGTTAGTTTCTCTGTTCCTTTCATTTTGCTTCTTTGGGAAGAACGGCCGAAGGTGGAGTTAAGCCAGGGTGCACCCAAGGCAAGCTGTTGGCTTTCCATATTGAACGGTTAACAGATAACTGGATAAGGGTTTCCTGTTGGGTGCTACTAGTTAGTTTCTCTATTCCTTTCATTTTGCTTCTCTGGAAAGGGATGGCAGTTAACAGCTTGTAGTAGGCAGTACTCCCTCCATCCCATAATATAGGATGTTATTACAACCAATAATAATAACATCTTGTATCATGGGACGGAGGGAGTACTTCATGATTTTATTTCTAAGCCGATGCATGCATGTAATTAGGCCTATGCTTGGTTGGTGATACACAGTTATACCATAGAGTCACCGAGCATGACGATGGCAGTTTCCTGTTGGGTGCTACTAGTTAGTTTCTCTGTTCCTTTCATTTTGCTCCTTTGGGAAGAACGGACGAAGGTGGAGTTAAGCCAAGGTGCATCCAAAGCAAGCTGTTAGCTTTCCCTATTGAACGGTTAACAGATAACTGGATAAGGGTTTCCTGTTGGGTGCTACTAGTTAGTTTCTCTATTCCTTTCATTTTGCTTCTCTAGGAAGGGATGGCAGTTAACAGTTTGTAGTAGACAGTACTCCCTCCATCCCATAATATAGGATGTTATTACAACCAATAATAATAACATCTTGTATCATGGGATGGAGGGAGTACCTCGTGATTTTATTTCTAAGCTGATGCGTGCATGTAATTAGGCCTATGCTTGGTTGGTGATACACAGCTATACCATAGAGTCACCGAGCATTACGATGGCAGTTTCCTGTTGGGTGCTACTCCCTCCGTTTCAAAATATAAGATGTTTTAGCTTTGTGAAGCAAATGTATCTAGACTACTTTTAGTATGTAGGTTCACTCAGATTTGGAGTGAATCTACACACTAAAAAAAGTCTAGATACATTTTCTTCACAAAACTAAAACATCTTATATTTTGAAACGGAGGGAGTACTAGTTAGTTTCTCTGTTCCTTTCATTTTGCTCCTTTGGGAAGAACGGCCGAAGGTGGAGTTAAGCCAGGGTGCACCCAAGGCAAGCTGTTAGCTTTCCCTATTGAACGGTTAACAGATAACTGGATAAGGGTTTCCTGTTGGGTGCTACTAGTTAGTTTCTCTATTCCTTTCATTTTGCTTCTCTGGGAAGGGATGGCAGTTAACAGTTTGTAGTAGACGGTACCCCCTCCATCCCATAATATAGGATGTTATTACAACCAATAATAATAACATCTTGTATCAGGGACGGAGGGAGTACTTCATGATTTTATTTCTAAGCTGATGCGTGCATGTAATTAGGCCTATGCTTGGTTGGTGATACACAGTTATACCATAGAGTCGATTTGATAACTACCATCAATCGTTCATGGTCTGGATGACATTTAGCCACATTGGTTCGGATGGTTGTGACAACGCAAGCAGTGTGATGTCCTAGGAGAGGTCCAGTCCTAAGCTTCTTGAGAAACCTCCCAAATCTTAACTGAACTGTCCCCTGTGGATCAGATGCTGGTACATCATATGTTGATAAGAACATCATGTAACCAGACAAAATAGATGTAGAGATTCTGAGGTGCATGAACATGATGTACAACAACATGAAAATTATTTTGGAATTGATAGGATAGGTATGTATTGTTATGCATGCAGGTGAAATTGGCAAGTTGTGTTTCCAATGCCTGCCATTTAGAATTTTGATATCTCAAACATATCTTAACGGTTCAAGGCATGGAGCAACATGAACTGCAAATTTGGCTAATTACAATGTGTAATGTTATTCTTTCACTTGATTGCATAGTTAGGACTGGCTTGGCTACTATATGTTCCATTTTGATATGTTCTGTTAATTTTACTTCAAAAAAAAGTTAAATTCTGTTAATTTGTTATTTATTGTAAGGCCTTGTTCATTTATACTCAGTTTGCAATTGCTGAATTATGCCGTGATTAACTTATTTTATAATTTTCTGTTGAAAAGTAGCTGTGAAAGCATAAAGTGTTGGTTAGCCTCATGGTAAAATAGGAAAAATAGTGGTTGAAAAGGCTGGATTGTCATAATCTAAATCCACCGTTATGCCGGACACATCCTTATATTAGTCAGAATTCTTGGACATGTTTGCAAAATGGAACATTGCCAGAAACTGAAAAGATAATGTGGTGGCCAAACGAAATAAGAAAATCGTTGCTCAAGTGTGAAATCACTGTAGTGCAGCTTGCATATTACCTCTGGGTCTCCGTGTCATGGTCTAAAGTTTATATTTATATTCTGTAGAAGTGTTTTCCAGTTGCTTGATGGGAATATTATCTAAGCTTAAATGAATTACCCACCATAATATCTCAAAAAAAAAAAGAATTACCCACCATAGTGGGAGAGTGGAAATGATAACTTGGGATATTTTTCTTCTTTAAACTATTGAAAAATACTCTTCCTATGGCAAAATAGGGAATATTTTTTGTTTGCCAGCTGGTTGGTTGATGCTTACTGTTATGTGCAAATAAAGTTCAGAATTGTAATAATATCTCATGCTATATTGCTATTGTCTAGTTCCAGCTCCAGTAGCGTGAAGAAAATTTACCCTATTGACAGTCCAATTAAGAAACGGAAACCACAGTATGATCTCAATGATACAAGAGTGTCATCGCTGAAATACAAGTTCCAGGACCGATTAGCTTGGCAGCAGAATGAGACTGCAAGAACAGAAAGCTTAGGAGGTGGTGGCATTTTCATCGACAAGAATTGTGACACCAACATGGTCAATGGTGTTAAGGATTTGGACTCTTGTGAGAATACTCAAAGCCTTTTAGGTGGCTGCATTGAAGTAGACTCCATAAATGGAATCGAGAGCCAATCTATGAGAAAACGGGCATCCATGTCCAGCAGCTCAAGCAACAACATTTCACCTAGGAGAAAACAGACATGTTCTTTTAATAGCTGTGGCACCAAAGAGACTGACAGCTGGGTGAGACCACACCTGGAGCATGATCACTCGGGGTTGATGCTGCAACCATGCGATGATGACATTGAGAGGATGTACAATGTGATGAATGAGCTAGCAAGTGGTGGCGTTGATGGTTCTGCAGACCATATCATGGATGAGAAGCTTTACTCGAATGGCGTCGAAGATTTCATGATTTTGCCAGCAGGCAAGGGTGCATGTCATGGTAAGCACTCACGCATATATTTCTTGTACTTGTGCTTGAATCTGTTTGCTGCCTGTATGAGTAAACTAAAACCTTGTGTGCCGCAATCAAATTCAGGTGAGAAGAAGAAGCTAACAATTGATCAAGAATTCGAGCAGTACTTTTCAGAACTCATGCTTTAGCATGACAGTGAAGAAAAACTCAACCTTGGAACTTCCAAAGATGTTCTGCATCCTAACCAATCTTGAACTAGCAACTGCAAGTCTGATCTACTGTTGGAGTTAATTATGTATCCTCAACTTAAAATCTTGTCTTCGAATGTATATATGTTACCATTTTCAAACCGTACTTTGAATGGCCATCAAATGTTGGCCTCCCATGTACTGTGCATAAAGGTACATCTGGGATTCTAAATAGCGTGTTACTCTCGTATGTTGGTGTTATGGAAGGACCTGTAAAGCCATATTCCCGACCTGGAGCTAGAAGTGAAAATTTGGATTTCCACTATACGTGATGGTTGTCGTTCAGCTGCCGAAACTTTTGGTGAGTCATAGCAGTTTCCTGGGAATTATTTAGAAGGCTTGTGCCATTGTTTTTTGAAATGTGTCATTCTTGAATGCTTGATGGCATGTGCCACATTAGTAAACGGATGCTCAGTAGAGGGCGGAGGACCGTGTAAGGCTCAGCATGCAAATCAGAGGTGTTTTGTTTACCTCTGTTCCTATATATAAAATGTTTTGGCCAACCAAAACATCTACTCCCTCGGTCTCAAAATAAGTGTCTTAGATTTGTTAAGATTTAGATGAACCTATATGCTTAGATTTGTCAAAAATTGGATGGACCACCTATTTTTGAGACGGAAGGAGTAAAACATATTATATTCTCTCCCTCTAGAAATAACTGACATTTGTCTAGATTCATACGATGAGTGATGAATGAATGCAAAAGAGATGTCTCATCGGATGCTTCCAAGGCCTATTAAGCGCTCCCATCCCATGAAATTTGAAACCAAAACGAGTTTGTCTCCACTTCAGTTCGCTGTGTTGGGCCGCTCAATCTGTACCCCAGTTGAAAAAGGCGATAAGTGAACCGGACAGTATATCATACTCCCCTTTGATACATAGTAAGTGTAGCTGACGTTGTACTAAATCAGTGACACTTATTAGATATGAGGGAGTAGTTTGTATGGATGTTAGACATATTGTTTGAGTTAACATAAAACATTATATGTCACTATGAATATGGATTAATATGGATGCATATATTTTTATATGTTTGTCAAATTGTATTCTTTATAATCACTTATCAACAAAACACGTGCTAAATACGATTATTATTCTAAGCTAACATAAATCATAATCTGCTAAATCATGTAGATAAGTACTTAAGCATCATCTTCGTCATGGGGTATTTTTATACTTTCATCACAGATTCACAGGCTATTGTCCACCAGCCAGCCTAAATAGTTCTGGTTGTCAAACATTTTTTTCTTCATATTTCACATGTTTGTTTACTTCCCTAATCGTACCATCTTAAGTTGCTTGTCGTCCAACCTAGCTCAAATAAACAATGCACCAACTTCCTATAGTGTGGTACATCTTCCCTTATAAAAGAGATGCCCTATAAATCGTAGTTCGTGCTAAACTTGTCTTGTTGGACTCTAGGTAGTCCTATAAATAGATAAGCTAATAGAGTACGACATACGGTATGTGATGAGCCTATAAAATATATTTTGTAATCAATAAAATGATTCTAAAACTATCCATGGAGAAAATGTATATACCTATGTTGGTAACATTGTGAAAATAATGTTAAATCACGTAGACAAGTACTACTGCCATTGTTTAGCCTGCCTAAAATGTCTTATACTATGAAACGGAGGTATTACTTGAACATCATCTTTATCATGGGAAATTTCAGACTTTCATCACCAACTACATGTACACTAGTCATCCTAAAAGCAAAGTTGTAAAACGATATTTTATATTTCACCGGTTGTTTAGCTCCGGTTGCTTAGCTCCGGTTGCTTTTCACATCTTTACCGGCTCGAGTTGCTTCTCCTCCGGCCATAGCTTAAACAAACATGCAAATGTGCAATAAGTATCTCCCTATATGAGACTTGTCTATTTCTAGACCCTCTTCTATGTCTGCCACGTGTTCATCTTTTTAGTTTTCTAGTTTTTTTCATCTGTTAATTAGTGTTTTTTCTAACCATTATACATGGAGATGGGTCTATCGTTCAGGAATATAGACCAGGTCTCATAGGATTTTTCCCTTTAGCACCACAAGTGCCAACTTCCTGTAGTGTAGTACTTCCTTTGATTATAAAAATGAGACGTTCTAATAAGTTATATTGGCTTGCTAAGTGGGTACATTTTTTACTTAAAAAATGGGTGTTACAGACCGTAGTTCATGCTAAACTTGTCTTGTTGCTCCCCGTGTAGTTCTATAAATAGATAAAATAAATAGAGTATGACACACGTTATGTGACAAGTTTTTTAAAGTTTTTCTGTAATGAATAAAATGACTCGCAAATTGTTTGCAGAAAGTAGGTTATATCCTCCCTCTGGGTGCATAAAAGAGAAGAATGATTAACTCGTACATATGCAACACTGAAAAAGGCAAACCAAGTACACCTGCAAATTTTTGAATATATGTGAAAAGGTACAAAGCATATATTTTCTTGAAAAAGGCAAAGTTTGTACGGCAGTTTGAACTTTGAACAGATCGTACTACTTTTTACGTGTCCACATGTAGATTTATTTTTTTGTAATTATGAATCCGCAGTGTTGTCCCTGGCTAAAGTCTGGGGCTCTGGGCGCTAGTTGCCAAATTTAATTTAATTTTCAATTTTACGAATAGGACCCTCGCAGCGTATGTTAAGCCCTGAGGGCTAACTGCTAAGCCCTGGCTTCTAGTTTGCCTAGTTTGATTGGGTTCCTCGATTTTTGCCTCCCTCCCCGCCCCGCCGCCGCCACAGTTTCTCGGCGCCGTCCCAATTTCTCCTCCCCGCCCCACTGCTCATCCGTCTCTTTGTCTCCGCCAAATCCGGCGTGCCGCCTCTCCTCCCACGCCGCGCATCTCCACCAAACGCCACCGCAATAGTCCACCCCCTCCGCAACAGCGCCCGCCGCTCCTCGTACCCCCTCCGTTCCTTCCCTTTTCTACCCCATCCCTGCAGCCTCCAAGCTCCGCCGCGGTGCCTAGCGCAGCTTGCTAACCCCCCTTGCCGCCGCCGTTTCTCGCCGAGCTTCATCTTCCTCCCTGCGCGCTACTAGTTTTTCTCGGGTCCCTGTATTAGGTTTGGATTTGTAGACATGGCGGAAGTGGAGGATAAGCTCAAGGACTACGAGATCAAGAAGGAGGGCGAGGCCGAGATCCTCATGCTTAAGAGTAACGCCGTCTTCTTCAATCCCGTGCAGGTATCTTAGCGTTAACTTTCTTCTGTGTTTTTCTACACGCTCTGGATTAGGGATTAAATCTGCGCTCCTTAAGTTTGTGTAAACCCGTAGGGCGTAGGCTATAATGATTGTGGGGCTTTGGTTCATTGTTTGCGCTGTATGTATTGCTACAGTCACGGCTGGCTTCTAGTTCATCGGTGTTTGCAGTTTCAGAGCTTTGAGTTACTTTTAAGGATCCCAAATATGGTTCTCTGGGCGTTTGATCTCATTGTACCATGCTGGTGGTTTCTTGGAGTAGATAAAGTAGTTATTCTTATTCTGAATATGATGTACTGTATATGTAAGTGGTCTGCGGTAGACCGTTTTAACTTTTCAGTTTACTAATGGCCAGAGAGATATCAAAGCCCTAACACTAACAGCTAATCGTCTTTGTCTGTAACGGTTTCAAATTGCATACTTTGTTTTTGTTTTATAAATTACTTTTCTAGAAAAGGGTTTCAAGTTGCATTGTAAGCCCTTAAATGTTGCCATAGATAATCATGCTTATGGAATGTAAATTTCTGTTGTGAAATAATTACTGTTAATAGTTAGTAATATTATCAGGTCAAATGTCAGTCATGTTGGCCAATATCGGCTACGGTGTCTGACATGTACCCAAGATTTCAGAACGATATGTTTGTGGGATTGATCTGTGTAGGCAGGCGGCAAGAAAAACGTTATATAGATGCCTGGTTAAGATTTAAAAATGGCTATATTAAAGTGAAACCACATACCATAAACTTAGGGATTATCCCCCAGTTAACCATCATGCATATTGTGTAAGTTCGACTTTACTGCTTTGATTAGGTGCACAACAGAGATATGTCCATTGCTGTTTTAAGGACATTTGTTACCAAGCGCAAGGAAGAACATGAAGCACTTATGAATAAAAGGAATAAGTCACACAAAAAAGATAATCAGATTGAAACATCTGTTGCAAATGGAGATGCTGCTTTAACTAGCCAGCATGATAAAATGGATGTTGTCAATGAAAAGGAGCCAAATCAGGCTACAAATGAAATCGCAGATGTGTCAAAAGAAGCAACGAAGACACCTTCCTGGAAAGTAACCAGAGAGCTTAAGCCACCAGTTGTACTTGAGGTGAGGCATCTCTTACATATGAAAGATGTAGAATCTATTTCTGCATGAAGTTTGGACCATTACATTTATCAATTATTTATTCCCATATTAGCACTATCTGATATCAAATTTGCACTGAAAAAAAAATGCAGGCTTTAGCTGCTTCTGGGTTGAGGTCTCTTCGATATGCTCGTGAAGTCGATGGATTAGAAAAGGTAGTTGCTCTGGACAATGATAAAGGTAATGCACAGGTTTCTCAACTTTGTTCATGCTAATGTTACGAATTCCCCTGTGCTTGCATTCAATGTGTTTTTCTTCTTTCAGCTTCTGTTGAAGCTTGCAAGAGGAACATAAAGTTCAACGGGTCTGCTGCTATTAATAAGGTGGAAGCTCACTTGGCTGATGCTCGAGTTTACATGCTCACGCATCCAAAAGAATTTGATGTGGTAAGGCTTCTATATTTCCAAATTGAACTTTGCTGTGGAGCACAAGGTGGTTACTTGTTCTATGGTCTGTCCACTAATTTGTGATAACTCTGGGCGGTTCTCGGTCATCTTAAATTGTGTATTTGTTTCCTTCTTCGCCTGTTTTTTAATTGTATGTGCTCACTCAGGCAGACTATTGAGTATATTGACCAAATCCAGTGTTCTAATTTTGTAATGTTTGGAGTATCAGGAATTTATGTTGAAAGGCTTTTGGTTGACCCTTGTTCTTGTTCTGAAAAGGCTCAAAATACACCTGTAAATAGGACATTGGATTACCGCACTGATGTATACGTGATTATTACAATAATTTTATGGATTAATGTTACTCCCTCCGTCCAAGAATAGATGTCTTGGGTTTTTCAAATTTTGGATGAATCTATATACTAAATGGTGTCTAGATTCATCCAAATTTTGACAAATTTGAGACATCTATTTTGGGACAAATTTGAGACATCTATTTTGACAAAATGGAGAGTATATAAAATGCTTTACACTGCTTTTATCTTTCTTCTCTTTATTATTCTTGCCAGCTCATGTTTTTCTATTTTTTTAGGTTGATCTTGATCCATACGGGTCACCATCTGTATTCCTTGACTCAGCTGTACAGGCTGTTGCTGATGGCGGACTACTGATGTGCACAGCCACTGATTTGGCAGTTCTGTGTGGAACTAATGGAGAAGTTTGTTATTCCAAGTATGAGCAGTACTTAGCAAAAAAGTTTGAACTGGAGAGTATATTTTTCAGTTGTTGTGTAACTTGTAACAATCAATTCTGTTGTGTAGGTATGGTTCCTACCCAGTTAAAGGCAAGTATTGCCACGAAATGGCTTTGAGAATCCTCCTTGCCAGTATTGAGGTACTCAGCTACGAAGCAAATCCGAGTGATTACAATCTGAACTTTCGTTAGCTTAACCATGATCAAAGATGAACTATCATAAACTGCTATCATATAAAACATATTTTACTTATCCAATCAAAGAATCCACAAATTTCAAAGTAGCTTCAGTTACAAACTTTTGTTGAAGGACCCGTAAATTTAAGTCTAGTTCCCATGTTTCATCCTTTGGGTACTTGCTTACCATTTTCTCTTTATACCAGAGTCATGCAAATCGGTACAAGAGATATATTGTGCCTGTTCTCTCTGTGTTTATGGACTTCTATGTCCGTGTTTTTGTTCGGGTATTCACGTGAGTTCCTATTACCTTCATTGAGTTTACCTTTCTGCGCAACTACTCTATTATGTTCATTATTTGGTTGTACCTGGTAATGTTTCTAATTCAGCATTATATATGGATTTCACTGCAGTTCTGCAAGTGAAATAAAGAATACTCCCCTTAAACTTTCATATGTATATCAATGTGCGGGTTGTGATTCTTTCCATCTTCAGTCCCTCGGGAGGACTGTTACCAAGGTATGTTCACCCCTTTAGTATAATTTTCCTCAATTCAACTCAACAATCTGAAGCTTCTTTTTCCTTGTTCTCTCTGTACGAACTGAAGAATAACAGTGTGAAGTATGCACCTGGTATTGGACCAGTTGTTCCTCAAGAGTGCGGCGACTGTGGGAAGAAATTTAATGTGGGTGGACCAATATGGTCTGCTCCTATTCACGATCAAGATTGGGTACTTTCTACGTTGACAGATGTTAGGCCAATGAAGGACAGATATCCTGCATACAATAAAATTACCTCAGTTCTAACTACCGTATCAGAGGTATTACCATAGCTATAATCTCTCTTTTCCCAAGTTGTGATTGGTGGTGCATATGTGATTATGCAAACTAGTCTTCCGATTCTTAGTGTTATTGGATCAACAGATTGTTGCTACTCGTGAGAATATTAAACCATGATGCAAAAGACACTCTAGGTGTGCTGTACTAAGCACCCACATCCACACCCCAGTTATGCATATTGTCATGGCTGCACAGATATATTAAAATTGGCTGCACAGATATATATTGCATATTGTCATACACCCCAGTTATGCTATTTTGGCAACAAAGAAGTTGTTTTGTATGGGTTTTCACAAGAATTGTATCTATGGTTTGGAAAAGTTTGCCAAACATATTTTCATGAAAAAATAAACAAGATTCTTTTCTGAATAAAAAATATGTTATGGTTCAGACAAGTTCCATAAACATTTGAATATATTTTTGTTGGTTCCATTAAGTTTTCAGGAAAAACGTTTAAGTAAGTTTCACATGAATATTGTAAGTACTTGAGCATTTCCAAAAAATTGGTTAACCTTTACATGTTGCATAGGTTTCGTGCCCATTTCTTCTCGGGCATGTGTTTCCAACAAGTTTGTCATGGCCATCTAAGTAAAAAATTTAACCACGCTAAACTTAAGTGTAACTCGTATAAAAAGTTTGATGAAATCATGAAGCCTTACAGAAATCCTGAAACCTACATAAATAAAATAATAGTTTCATATATGTTACGTTTGAGTGTTATTAAGTAATGAAAACTTCAAATTTGAAAACATATTCAACATTGATCTTGTTTTGAAGAGCTCATCTAGACCAAGACGATTGTGAAAACGGATCCCGAATCAGACGCCGTAGTCTTTTCTTAAAAAAGGGTGTACCCCAATGCTGAAAACTCCCACACATTGTGGGGTCTGAGGAAGGGAATTTTTAGGCCACCTTTCCCTTGCTTTTATGCAAATAGGTGGTACATTCGAACACGTGATGCTCCCAGTAAAGATAAAGAAACAATGACACGTGTAGATCCCGGAAACAATTTTGCCGTCCAGTAAACTGGTTACTCCAGCTACAGGTAGTTGAACATTTCCTGGTCGGTTCTTCCTGTTTGCTTGATAAAAGGCGGAAGGTTGTAAACCAAAGCTTTGGATGTCCCGAGTGTTCGGGAGGATTTTGCAGAATTTGGGCTATCTAGCTGAGCATTTGATTGTTGTGTCCCGTTCATATTTACAGAGAAATTATATACAGTTGATGAATTATTATGTACATTCTTAAACTTCATCCATGTTTTCTTGTTATGCAGGAATTGCATGACATTCCGTTGTTTTTTAGTCTCCACAGCATATCTGGCACTGTGAAGTGCACATCTCCATCTGCAGTTATGTTCAGGTCGGCAGTTATAAATGCGGGATATCAGATCTCAAGCAGTCATGTTAATCCGCTTGGGCTGAAGTCTGATGCCCCTTGGGAAGTTATTTGGGACATCATGCGCTGCTGGGTAAACATAGATTATTACTGCTTTTGATCATAGCTTTCATTCAGTGTAGCCTGTGAACTATTAATCTTACAACATTTTGGAAAATTTCTGCATAGGTGAAAAATCATCCCATCAAGGAACAACCGCATGACACTCCAGGCACGGCGATCCTTTCAAAATCGCCACAGATTGAAGTATGTCATCCGTTGAGATGCGATGTCCCTTATATACTTATCGCCGCATGTGAACAGAATTGTATTTTTACTCTTCAAAATTGTGTTTTCACAGGCGAATTTCTCTAGAGCAGTTGCTGCCCTCAGCAAGGCTCAGACAAAGAAGGTCAAGCGGTTCCTTCCGAACCCAGAAAGTCATTGGGGTCCGAAGGTCAGGGCAGGCCGGACAATTACCAGCAAACATATCTCTCTGTTAGGCGCAGAGGCTATCAATGGAGCTATCGGCCACCAAGATGGCAATGGTGAGGTGACAGATAAACTAGCTTCTGATACCGGAGAGACTGCTACAGAGGAAGTGAAGGAACCTTCAACGAAACGCCAAAAAACCAGCGATGGTGAACAGGCTAATGAACCTTGATTGACTTTCGTTTTTTAATCTTGATACCCCCCACTCGTTGTTTGTTGCTTGTGAGCTGGCAGACTTGATATCAACCGTGTTGACATGTTTTTTGGCAATGAATTTTGGTCGGTACAATTTCACTGGAGGGTTTATCGTGTTTTTCTGTATGTATGATGCACCACTTGATGTTGATTTAGTGGTTGTGACGGATACAGATACACCAGAGAAGGCTATGCTGATGTCTAACCCGACTGGGCTGCAGCATGTTTCTGAAAGTCAAGAGGGTATTTATTACTACTACACTTTGTCTGCAGTAACATTACTGCCGAGATCTATAATTGGGGCGCCGCACCACTCTCTTAGCTCTGCCATTGTTAAAAATTTCGTATAAAGTTTGTGTCAACCGCGGTGAAGCTCTATGACACGTTGAAATGGTAAAACCTGGCCTGGGTCGATCGTTCCGCGTTAGTGACACCACCCCCCAAGTACTAGACGACTCAATGTTGCTAGTCTGTGTTCCAGCCGAAGCATATAAAGGGATCAACGCTGATGACAGAGATGTGATCTTAGGGAGATAGCGTCTCACATATTCTATGTCTGGATAAGCAGACTGCACATGATATGCCACATGAGACCACAGTGTTTTGCTGCACATAAATACACTAAACCTGCTACCCGTATAAAACCCACAGTTTTCCTGTAACCACGAGTACACACTCTCAAAGGAGCTTTGGGGCTGTGCCGCTGTGGGCAAGCAAACTTGTGGATGCATGTGCGAAGTCCAAACTCCAACAAAGTCGACAGACAGCAAGTCTACAACGGGCACAGAGCAGCCTTCTCCTGGTCCAAGAAATTATTACTTCGCCTCCAAGTACCAATACCTGCAGCGTGCGCGTGTGCGAGCACGACGTACGTAGAGTTGGTGGTGTGCCCGCTTGGCTTGGCTTGGGTCCGTGCGTACATGCAGCCATCGCAGATAGTCAAAACCATCGCGCTCCGTGCAGCCTCTTGTCGCCCCAAATGTAACGTTCTTTCACGTGCATATGCGTGTCCTGACTGTGCGCATGTGGTCTGATTTTCAGTCCACCGGCAGATTTTCCAGGGGCCAGACGCCCAGATACGCGAGAGGTCAAGAAAATATATAGAGGCTTTCTAGTACTACTAGGCAGGCTCTGCACAGTCTGGTGTGTGAAACCAGTCGCCGTTCACAGTGTGAGCACGTCGTGCCGGGCTGCCGGCGCAATGTGCGTCCTCGGCGTGCGCGAGCGTGGCAGGGCAGAAGGCTGACGAGGGCCCGGCCGCACGTGGGCCGGCTCCCACCCCGGCGCGCCGCCGTGGATTCCACGCCGTGAAGCGCCTACGTGAGTTAGTACGTGGCCGGCCACGGCGACGTGACACGCCACCCACGGGCAGAGCGCGCGCGCGCGGTCCCGGCCGCAACCGCAACCGCGTAGCGGGGCGCCGGGGTCCGGGGTCAGCGGGGTGGATCCAGGTCCGGTTGGTGGGGGAGCGTGGGCCCACGTGCGATGTTGAGGCTTGTCGTGGCTCGCCGGTTCCTCGTCGTCTGGATGGCTGGACCGGCACCGGAACGCGAGCTAGTACTACAGTACCGCCGGAGTCCAGCCCACCATCCGCCCGTGGGGCTCCGCGCACCGCTGTGGCGGGTCAACGGTCAGCGTCACGGCCCATGCATGCTCCTGTCGCGACCGCCCGTGCCGTGCAGCAGCGTCGATCTTAAAGCACGCACGCACGCGCACGTCGGTGCGCTGCACATGTGCTGGCTCGGGTCAGTTTCTTCCACCGGCACGACCAGCGTCAGCGTACCCTGCCGCGCGGGCCTCACTCATCACGCCTGGCACGCCGCCCGTGCGTGGAAGATCCGGCTGCACTGCACGAGTGCACGTGTGACGAAACGCGTGGTGCGCGGAGGAGTCCCGTCAGGTGACGTACGTGAGAGCGGTGCGTGCAAACGAGGAGTTGGATGGAACGCTCGTGGGATAGAGCGAGCGTGCGCCGTGTCTGCCGGCCGGTGTCATCTCCACTACGCACGCACAGCCCAGCCGAGCCAAGCATGGCGAAGTCCGCGCCGACCGATCGGATAGCTTAATTTGGCAACGCCAGCGCGTTCGTGCGTCCCAGCGCGGCCGCGGCGCAGAATTCCCGCTCCGCGCCCATCTCCCGCGGCCGGACCGTCATCATCGGCCAGTGGAGAGTGGCGCTGAAACCAATTTTGTGATTGTGATGATGACTCCGCCGGTCGGCTCCACCTGCCGGCCGCTCGCCGTGCGCGCGGCGGCAGCTCTCGAGTGCAGGGGAGGAAAGGTCTGGCTGGGCCTTGACCCGTCGCATCCGCGCGCACGGGTGGGTGGTTGGTTGCTGGCTGGCTCGGTACTTGAGTCGAAATGGGTGGAGGACCGTGCGTGCTGCGTTGCCGGCCGGGCAATGTTTTCCCCGTCTCGTCTTGCCTTGGCGCTCTGCATGGACTTGTCATTTCCGTCCAGATCGATCATGATCGGCCGGTACTATTGTCCTCGTGATCTATATTTTCCCTACACTTGTCATCTTCCATGTGATCGATTCAATGGCACCGAATAGTTACCTGACGATCCTGCTGCCGGCCGGTAAGAACGGTCAGTCTCAGTCAAGTATGTTCAGCGGCACATCACTACTAGTACTACAGATCTGAGCTATATATACGGTTACAAATACTTGATTAATTACATCCCCCGCCCTTTCTGTTGTAGCACATGCAGAGAACGAGACTGACGAAACAAATGAACGTTAATATATAACGCGAGGAGCGCCAACTCGGGCGAAGTCAAGCCCGCATGCACGCGCGCTCTGACACGAAATTTATCGATGACGAGAAAGATTCTGTTGACAGGGGACAGACTTTCCCGTTACACGAAAGCAAAAAAAAACATGGCTGGCGCCTTTCTCCAAATGCATCTAGGGCCGGCGAGCACTAGAGATCATGGACGCATATATCTAGGGAGACCCGAGTATCTAGCGCCCCACTTGAAGAATCCATCGGCAATCGGCGGCATGATAAAAAGCGTCAGACTCGTCATATATGTGCTCATTTGGTCATACTACGTGGTAACAGTGTGCCTGCCGTCGAATCGAACATGAACACCCCATTTTATTTCTCTTTCCTATATGAGCAATAGGCAGGAGTAGGCCCCGAAAGACTAGTACACGAGCGATAGATGGATAAGTAAAGTGTCGAAAAGAATAAATTCCCATATCATCTTACGAAAATGGCCGCACGCTTTGCACGAGCAGACTCACTGGGGGCAAAAGTGAAGTCCGAGTGAGTGAGCATCGTATCAGGGTGGGCAGGCAGGAATGATCGGCACAGTGCTCTCCTCCAGTGCCATATCGTATCGATGCTCTGGTAAATACTGATGCGTAGATGCCGTGGCACGCATGGCATGGCGATCAAGCTGTGCTTATCCTTGCTACTACTACTGCTACTGCTGGAGTAGTCGTAGTACTAGTTGTTACGAGGCAGGGCAGGGCATGACAAGATAGGGGGGCGTCACATCGGTGTTTGGTGCAGGCACATGGACTGTCTCGGCCAGGACAGGGGAGGACGGGGCCACGGAGACACAGTGTTCCTTGTTTGCTCTCTCCTCGCCGGACGGCCACGGAGGCACTTGGGCTCTTGTTGCTTCTAGCTAGTTGATGGTGGATTGCTGGTGGTGTATAATCGTTGTCCCCCATGCCATGCAGTAATACTGCCGCCGAGTGCTATTACACACTTTTCTTTTGAGAAAATGAAATCATTTTATTTCCTGCAGCGAGACAGTGATCCTGCGTGCCTTTTTCCCCGTCGTTTTCTCTGGCTGCCAACATCGCCCAATCGCTCTATGCTGGCTCTGCCTCCTCTGGACCTTGTTGCCATCGCATCTCTGCTACGGGCTGCTTGGGTGCCGAGAGCCCATGCATCTCTATCGATCGATTCTACCGGCCGGGGTCCGGACACACCCGATCGAGGGGACCCGATCGAGTCCATCTCACGGTTAATTCTGGTACGTAATAGTTTAGCAAGCAAGTTACAGAAAAAAGAGAGAAAATTCGCAGGGCTGAATGAAAGCGCACGTCTTCTCTTTGACGACGACGACTTCGGTACATTCTGCGAGACGATTCAGTCTGTCTCTTGGGGAGTCGGGCAGGAGTAGCCGATACCGTAAACTAATCGGCATGGGTCTCCGGCCGGCCGCGCGCGTTGATAGAGATTAATTAGTAGTAGCTTTCGCGTGATCCAAAGGAAGAGGAGGAGGGTACGGTGGTGGTGGACCGGAGTTCCCGATTCGGCACCAACCGGTAACAGCGGACTAATTGCTCGTTCGTCCTAATGCGTTTTGCTGGTCATGATCTGGGCCTACGTGTTCTGTTTGCTCGGTAGCCAGGTCCTTGTCACGTTTCCGACCCATTTCAGGGAAGAAGATTTTTCTTATAAACTGGGGCGATTTCTTGGAGCAGTAGTACTACTACTACTGATTGCCGTGCAGATTTGCCTAAATCCCAGGTATAGTGTGTATGAATGATTGATTAATTGCTGGTGATTGATACTACTACTCCGTAGAACGGCCGCCCGGATCACACATTCTTTGACGGTTGTATATCATTGGTAAGCAGATAATACCGATCATAGCATGCATGGTGGATTGTGCGGTTTGGCGCATCTGCGCAGGTGCTATGTAGCAAGATTCAGGTTTTTTTGAACAGAGAATGGGTGCTGATGCACCCAAATATATTGCAGCTCCCAAACGCGCATCCTTCCTTGCTGCACACACTCTCTCTCTCCGTCCGACTGTGAGATCACGGGCCGTCGTCGTGCGGTAGCAGCGCAGCGCATCGTCCGTACGCGCATGTACAGGAAGGGCGACCCGGCCCGGCCCTCCACACGAGCGCACAGCGCGACCGCAGTCCGAGCGAGCGAGGGTCCTCTCGCGCGCGCGCCGCGGCCAATGGCGGCGCGGCCGTGCGGCGCAGAGGGCAGAGAGGCCATGATGGCCAACACCAACGCTTTGCCCCGGCGATCCGTGGCGCGGTATTGATGATCGGCAGGCGTGGCCCGATTCACCTGCAGCGACGGACGGACGGACAGACGTACTGGTACGCGCCGTGCGCGAGGAGGACTGACTACTGAGGGGGAGGGGGCCAAAGCCGAGAGCAGTGGCATGGCATGGCCTGGCGCGAACGCAGACACGCATGCAGTACTAGCAGCACATTGTTTGATGCTTTGATTTTGATTCCCTCTCTCTCTCGGCTGGGTTGATCGATCTAGCTACTCGCCCCCAGCGTTTCCTGCAATTAACAATGGGTTTCAAAGCGTACTCGCACTGACGTAATCTGATTGACGCATGTATTTAACAACTCTGTCGACCTCAGATCAACGTCCTTGTCTCTACTATAAAATATACACTCGCACTCACGCTACGAGCGAAGTGAAATAATGAGGCCGTGCGTCGCTCTCTTTTGCATCTGTGTGTGTGCTGTTACATGCATCGTTTCATGGTTGCTGTGTGTCCAAGCCGAGGAGGGAGGGGGAGCACCAAGAGCAATAATGGAGTGGCGTCAGACGGCCACGCCGCAAATGGCAGTCCCAGAAGGGTGAGGACAAAGGAAAGGATGCCATCACCGTCACCATCCCCATTTACTGCCCCCCCTTCCTTCCTCTTCCTCTTCCTAATGCCAACGCAACGCAGCTACCCCTCCTCCTCTTGCTCGGCTCGTCTTCGTCTTCCTTCCGTTTGATTCCTCTTATGTCGACTTGCGCCTCTCTCAATTTGGCATCCTCTCCTCGCGGCGACCCGGCACGGCGAAACGGCGAGATCGAGGAGGAAACAAAAAGCTGAGATGAATGGTGCGGCTGCGGCGGTGACATCACAATACTACCAGTACTAGTATACTATGTTGCTGCTGCGTCTTGCTCATTTCTTTACCTATACATAATCGGTGGTGACAACTTTCCAGCCTTGCACTGGCAGTACAATAGTAGCAGTAGAAGAAGATCCACTAGATTTCAGCTAGGACTAGCTAGCCCTGTCTGAGTTTTCTCCTAGCTACTACCTAGCTACCTACCTAGCTTCTGCAGCTTCTGCTGTAACGACCAGATCCCCATCTCCTTCAGAAGGTGATCCCAAAACTTGCCCACAGTACTACTACCACATCTAATAAGTACTCTACTAATCACTGGCTAATCAAGCGCTAGTAATTTTATCCGACGAACATCCCGGGAATGGGACGAAAAAAAGAAGAAGAGAGAAACAGAGGTCGACTCCTAATTTAGGCTTGCTGATCTGTACATACATCGCCCAATCGGGCTCCGCCTCCTCGAAATCCCTTTTGCTTCTCTCCGTCCTCTGGCTAATCCGGAGGACAGACAGCGGCGGCTGAGGGATCTTGAGCGCGGCGGCGGGGAGGCTGTGGCTACGAGCAGTCCTTCCAGCAGACCAGCATGGTCACGCAGCGGCGCATGATGTAGAAGCGCGCCCGCTGCTCCTTCACCAGCCCCGCGCACCGGCTCGAGAACGAAGGCGCCGCGCCGCACCCGCTCGCCGAGGAGGAGGCGGCGGCGGAGGCGGAACCCGACCGCCGCCCGATCGCCTGGTCCCTCGTGCTGGCCGACCTCTTGAGGAGCGGGTCACCGCCGCCGCCAGAGACGCGCCTGCAGCTGCCGTTGTTCCGGCTCTTCTTGGAGAACTTCCACTTCTCGTCCTCGTAGAACTCCATGGATCTGTGCGCTTCGCCTGGCCTGAGGTGAGCTGTGCTCGGAGGGAGTGGAGGGTGAAGTGGTGGAGAGAGAGAAGCGGGGTGTGGGGAGGGCGAGGACTGAGGAATCCACGTTATTTATAACGGCTGAGGCTGGAGAGGATGGGGATGGACTGGTGGACCAGCCCGTTGGATTGGGTTTACTCGTCTTTGTGAGTCTCTCTGTGTAGAAACTATGGTCGCACTTTGTTGATTTTGCATGGCCGTAAAATGGTTTTCCTCCAAAGATCCACGAAACAAGTGCGGCCCCAAGGAAAGAAAAACCAGAGAAAAACGCTGGGGCCGTAAAATGGTTTCTAGTGGTAGAGCTTTTTCTTCATCACAATTGCAGTTACAAAACTATATAGGGAGCTAGAAATTAAAAACACTTACTCTCGATAGTGATAAAATGTCCAACTATATCAAACTCTTGTCCTCGCGGATCTGTTTACAACAATACTACTAATAAGGATATAATTCAACAAGTTAGGTTTGCAAAGGGTAGTACAGAGCTACAGAGAAAATGGAAAAGGTTGGACGCCGGAATACTCGATGAAAATCAAAACCATGAAGACACAACACTACTACTCAGGGACGGAGACGGGGGGACGAGGGGGGCTTAGCCATCCCCATGGTTTTAATTTTATGAAGAACTCTAGGCACTAAAACTCTAATTTTTTATTGATTTAGTCAAGTCTGCCCCCTCATGTTAATTTTGCCCCCCTCAAGGTGAGAAGCTGGCTCCGTCCCTGCTACTACTACCTTACTTCAACCAGTTTACCGAGAAGTCTTCTATGCCCCATGAAATTGTGCAAAAAGCGTCAATACTTTGTTTGAACAACTAAATGGTTTGTTCTCTTAGTTTCTCGCTCTCTAAGAGCATCTCTAAGAGCCTGCCTATATTTGCTTTCAATTGCTATTATAGCAATCCTTGTGTAAAAAAACAGCTCCAACAGCCTTTGTATAAGTGGTCCCCCTACAAAAAAAATTAGAAAGCTTAGTATATTGGCCTCTCCACTTGGTATATATGCAAAGTCAAGAGACCAACCCCAAAATTATAGCAATCTGGTTTGTTGTGGTCCCCTTCATTTTTTAGTCACATTGACATGTGGGTCCGGTGTGTGTGGGATTTGTTGTGTGGCTAGTCATGTTACTTGTCCCCACATGTCATTTTGTGTGTTGGGCAATATAGCAATCTAGTTTAGGAATGCTGCCAAAGAAAAATGAGTTGAGGATTGCTATATCTCCTCTCTCATATTGCTATACTCATTTTTTAGCAATCCATTATAGGAAGTCTCTTGGAGATGCTCTAAGGAACCTATAATTATCGTGATTCCTATAGACAATACCATATGCTCATATACCATTCATCTTCCACCATACACCAACATAGCATTTGCCAACCTGCATAATTAACACGACATACAACATACAACAATGATTTATTGTTTCAATCACTCATCAAACATCATTGTGACTAAAAGCTTCATTGTTGAAGTTTTTCGTTGAATTACCAAGATTCATAGGCAAACAACATGACATCTCACGACTATGTTGTCTTTTAGAAAATTTGTTGGGCATCTAAGCGCAATGGTTTATGGCACAACAATATTGTGTGCATGTGTGTGACCCAAGAGAAACACTAGCCTACTTCATCCCTAAAAGCTACAAAAAATGTGAAAATGACCACTCTAGCAAATCCCCTGTAGCATATCATATGACTACAATTATTAGGGTCGATCCAGAAACACCCAACCCTCTCCTTATATGAACTATACTACCTCTTTCTCCTAAAATCTCCCTCAAAGAATTGAGAGGGTCGATTAGAGGAGGAATGGAGGTGAATAGGCCATTGCATATTTTAATCATTTTTTAAAAAATATAGGACCAAAAAGTATATAGGTTCTTTAGATATGCAGCTACGTGAGAGCAACCTGTATGCTAGTACACAACTAGTTTAAAAAGCTAAAAAGGTGGAGCTAGTGACAAACAAGTAATGGGATAATATATAATCACACAATGGATTTTTGGATGTATACAAAGTTCACACCTTCGATGGGGTGCTAATCTTTGTTGGAGCAGTGTGGTGACACAATTCCCACCATAGCCAACCTTTACACAATAAGAAGTATCTTATTACATTGAGTGGCGCCCTTGAAGGCGGCACGCAAATACGTATATACTGGATTGGGGCCTTCTCCACAATTTAATTGGACTCCCAAGCTTACCTTGAAGTCCTACACCACCTAGGCTAGGATCGAAGACAACTTGTTTTGTCCAAGGTGTCCAAACACATAGAAGAAACAAGATCCACATTGTTAGCAATGGGGAATCAAAAAATGATGAAAGTGTAGATCCCGATCTCCTCTATCCTTCATTAAAAATTAGGGAGGGAGATCTGGAAGGTTTAAGTTGTTGCAACAATGGAGGGGAGGAAAAGTCGTCACCTTTTTCGCGGGGAAGAAGGTGGATTACATAATGGCTCAAAGATTATGTATTGTTTCCTACAAGACCTCTAGGTTCCCTCAAAACTACCACTAGTATCGCCTTCCAGGGTTGAAGGGAGCATCATCTCTATGCCATTATTGCCATTAGCAGCTAGGTTGGAGAGGAGCTGAAAGGATATAGATGGTTAACCTAGAGGGGGTGAATAGGTTCTACAAAATTCTTTAATTTGTTTTGCAACTTTTAGGCTTTTTAGAATATAAGTGTGGCTAAATGCAAACTAGGTGAGGCAACATATATGATGATACAAGATACTTCAAGCGTGAAGGCTATCACAAAAGTAATCAACACAAGTAAAGAGACGAATGTGTATTCCCGTGTTCTCTTCCTTAGGGGGAAAGTCTGTCATGCTGGAGAGGTGTGAGGTTCCACGAAGAATTCCCCAACGCCATGAATTCTCACCTTATTGTTCGATCCAATCCCAAAGAAGGAATGGCTCACTTACTTATTGTAGACTTTAAGGTAGTCTCCAATCCCTCGCAAACTTCCCACGGGAAAATCACTATCCGAAAGCCTACGGGCAACCCTAGTTGCCTAGGATATCCCAAAAAAACCAAGAGTAACAAGAAAACTCGATGAACCCATGGGAAAATGAAATATGGCTTGGTGTACACATAGATCGGGGCCTCCTCTTGCTTTATACCGAAGGGATTTGATTTTGGTTAGGTAGAATGAAAGATCCTATAAGTTTGTGTTTCAACAATGGAGGGAGAGAGAGCACAGGAATATAATAGATGAATCATTGATCTAACCTCCTTAGTGAGGAAGAAGGGGTATTTATAGTCCTTGGAAAAAAATAGTCGTTGTGGGTTCCGCAACATGACTAGTGATGTCTATGCACTTCTATTTTTGTAGACAGTTGTTGGGCCTCCAAGTGCAGAGGTTTGTAGAATAGCAGCAAGTTTCCCTTAAGTGGATTACCCAAGGTTTATCGAACTCAGGGAGGAAGTGGTCAAAGGTATCCCTCTCAAGCAACCCTGCAATCAAGATACAAGAAGTCTCTTGTGTCCCCAACACACCCAATACACTTGTCAGGTGTATAGGTGCACTAGTTCGGCGAAGAGATAGTGAAATACAAGTGATATGGATGATTATAAGTGGTAACGGTGCCAGAAAAGAGCTTTTGACGGCGTGGAAGAGACTTAAAGGCAAAAGGATGGAATCAAGAAAACATGCAACAGATCTAGTTGCAAAAGGATGGAATCAAGAAAACATGCAACAGATCTAGTTATAAACGATGTTTCAATGCTTAGAAACAAGGCCTAGGGGTCATCCTTTCACTAGTGAACACTCTCAATAAATATATTCTCTTCATGATACTACCCTGATCTACTCTCCGGTTGGACACTCTAATCCATGGTAGGGCTATAACAACACTCAAAGTCCGCCTTTCCCATCAAGATAACCCCACACCGTCACCTTGAGCGCTAGATGGTTCCAACAAACACCACAATTTCATAAAGACAACCAACTCAAAATATACTCATGATAAATATTTATAAACTCTAGCCTAAGTGCCACCACGGCGTGCACGCTGTCACTTTCACACACGTGGGGAGAGCAGTGTAACACCCTCGGAATCGGACCTATGCAAGTTTGAGCAAAATTCGCCAAACCCGCATAGAAACGATTCAAAGGTGCCCACCAGGCACTTTCGTGCGGGTGGAAAACGAAGTAATAACATTACACAACAGTCCTCGATGGGACCCATGCAGATATATATAACAATGACCCAAAGAGTCGTGAATACAGATATAATATTCAAAGATCCAAATCACCTTGAAATCGATAGGCGTCCAGCTACGGACAAGATGCAAATGGGGCTAAGAGCCTCAAGAATAACCAATGGCGTCCATAACCCCTTGGCCAAGCCGGAAGGGTAACCGCTAACGGCGTCGATCTCAAAACCTGCTTAAAAAAGGGTGCCGACAAAGGGCAAAGGAAAAAGAGGAGCCGATCTTGAGGCCAAGACAGCGAGGCTAGAATTGGCGTCCTCGCCTACATAGGTATGGTGGATCAGAAGCGGCAAAGATGCACTAAACAACCTATAGAGACTCGATACAACTGACGGTTATCAGAGAGGGGGTAAGAAAAGACCTATCCGGATCCAACCTGAGGCTAACACCAAACAAACCCATCCTGGTGTTTCCCCCTCGAGACCAAACGAGGAAGTCAACCGAGGAACTCACACAGTTGGCAGTTTTACTTATTCAGTTATAGTTGCGGCACTTTACTAGTCAGGTTTAGATACTCATCCTGATAAAATAAGCAGTGGGCACTTTTAGTTAACCATTCCGTTATAGTGGCAACACTTACTAGTCAGATACAATTAGCATGAAATAATCCTTAAACCCAACAGTTGTTGGTACTTTTATTCAGCCATTCCGTTGTAGTTGCAATACTTACTAGTCAGGTACAATGGTCGCAAGCGACAAACCAAACAAGCAATTGTGGGCAGTATTATTAGCCATTCCGTTATAGTGAAGCTGATTACTAGTCATTATAAGTCAAATTTATAGCAATAAACTTTAGTTATGCTTGTCTATGATCGAAATACTGTGCTCCAAGTCGTCCATATCCGCGGACACGGCTTTGTAAAGTTTTACCCCGGGTGCACCAATAGCAACACACGCCGATCAACCTCGGAAAACCAAATCAAAACCCAACGAGGCTTTCACGACCGAACAATCAGGATTCAAATATTTCGGGGCCACCCTTTGAGTAGATCCCAAGCAGTAAGCTAGCTTCGAGACGGACTCAAGGTTAGCGCCAATGGTACATGGCGGGAACCCGAAAGTGTGGCTGGGCTTGTCGATACCGCGTAATCACTCCGCCTTCCTAACAGGTGTGCTCTCGCACAATTTAAATACGAAAGTAGCATGGCATAAGTACAGGATCGTAAATAAAACCTCAAACTAGTTGTGGCCCCAAGAAATAAGTCCGAAACAAGCTCGCTGGGGTCCCATATACCTCCGGATGTGGATAGCGATAAATCAAGGAATGTATCAAGTACTCGGGGTCTTACGGGACACAAGTGGGCGTCGGAAACCAAATATTTTCTATCACCCACCGATGCCTCTGCTTATTTCAATTTTAGTTGTTAAACAGAAATTAAAGTGACGATAAGTAAAACTAGAATCATCTCCAACATCAACATGCGGCAATACATCGAATCGTGGCATATGACGACACACATCAAGACTTGAGCAAGCAACTACGACGCGCAAGTCCAACTATCTACCAAACAACAGGTAATAGGGTGTGTCCAAGGCAATATAGGGCTGCACGGTATATCACAGGTACGGAAACTAAAGCATCGCACACAGATAGCAATAGATCAACAGGAGGGAATAAAGACTATAAAGTAAGATAGGTAGAAAGGGGGAGATGCTCGCCTGAAAACATTGTCGAAGGTTCATCCGAAGATCGGGGCGGAGCTCACATCAACTCAATGGCCTTATCCGCGAAGAAGCAAAACACTAGAAGAAACACCAGATGCAATATTTAATACACGGCAGAAGATCGGCATGATGCATGTATGATGCATGGCATGGCAAGGGTGCGATGCGATTAGGTCATATTAAGTGGAACCGGGGTCCCGACAATTAATTAAATGGTTCATGTTATTTAGAAACCCCGCATTTTAAATGTTGGATTAACAAGGCAAGATGAGTTACCGGTTCGCTACACAAATTTAAATGAGGCCAATATAAGGCTAGATTTGCCCGCATATGGGCCCCATATTTAATTATTAGGTGAATCGTCATAAGGCCCCCAAACCACAGATATGCATGCGAGATGAATGATTTAATGCAACAAGTTGATATCATTTATAAAAATAGGGTATCGAGGAAAAGGGTCACACATTAGGGGTCTCGACGGTCTTGGGGTTCCGGTTCGGTCTCGTGGTCCGTGGTTCGAGTTCGGTCTCTCGGCGGGAGCGTTATCGGATATCGGGGGTAGATCTTGTTGAATCCGGTAAGCCGGACTTGGTTTGGTGTCGGGGGCGAAACGGGTGCTTCCGGGTCGGTGTCGTTCTTGTAGTCGCGAAGGTCTTGTCGGGTCCTCAAGTCGGGTCGGTCTTGGCTTCGGGGTGAAGTGCTTGTCGTTCTCGTGGCGATCTTGGCATCCTTCCGGTTCGGGTTTTGACGTCCGAGGGAAGTACTTGGCGTCCGGGGACGATCCTGTCGCATCCGCGGTCCTCGGTGTCCTCGGATCCGATTGAAGTTCTTGGCGTTCGGCGGGATTGGTCTTCGGGTTCTTTGGGGTTTTCCATGTGGCGGTCTTGACGTTCGGGCATCGGATCCTCGAGACCGGGGTCGTCGGTTCCCTCTCGACGATCTTGGGGTTTGTGGCGGAGATCTTGGAGTTCCGGACTCAATTTTCTGTGATGGCGAACTTGTCGTCGATGGCGTACTCAAATGGATCAGGCACCGTTGGTCTTCGGATGGTCTTGGCGATAGAACCCGATGCCCTTGTCCAGCTTCTCGTTCTTGCCCATCGGGAGATTCATAGCCGAGGACGCAGTTCCCCACAGAACCATCATTTGCATCACGCGATAACACATGTGGAGGAGAGGAGCAGAACTTGTTGACACGCTGGTGCGGGGCATCACGTGTGGCCGAAGTGGCGGCTTGGGAACTGAGCTTGCAGGAGGCAGGCGAGGCACCCACGACGAGTCGAGGCGGAGCTCTGCGAGGGCGCCAGGGAGGCTTGCCGACGAGGAGAGGAAAACCACGGGGAGGCCACAGGGGCAGCGGCGGCGGACAGGGCCGAGCTCGGGATGGGGAGCTCGTCGGCGCGGGGTCGGAGCGGAGGTGGGGGAAGAGCTTGTGGGGGCGGCGAGCGGAGGCGCTGGGGGCGGTGGAGGTGGAGCGGCGTCGGGCGACGGGCAGGCGGCCGCCGGAGATGGGGAGCCATGGGAGGAGAGAGGAGGAGGAGAGCGGCGCTGGGCGAGCTCGGAGGCCCAGTGGCGGCGGGTCGGCGTGGCTAGGAGATGGTCGGGCGAGCAGCTCGGCTCGGCGGTGGTCGAGTGGAAGCGGGCCAGCTGACACGCGACGGACGGCAGCGATGTGACGTCAGGCGGGAAGCGAGGCAGGCGTGTGCCTGGATGGAGCGGGTCGTGGGAGAAGAGGCGCAGAGAGGCGAGGCGGAAGCGGCGGTCATGTGGAAGAAGACGAGAGGAGGTGGGACGCGCCAGGTGGGCCAGAGGGGTCGATGGTTGGGGATCCGGTGTGGAGGAGGTGGCGTGCGTGGTGTTGTGTGTGTGGGGTGTGGGAGTGTGGGGAGGGAGAGAGAGAGAGGGAGGCCACGTGGCGGCTGCTGGTTGGTGGGGGGAAGAGGAGAGGGTGAGGTGGCGCAAGGGGAGGGGCCAGGGTGAGGTGGAGGGTTGGGTGTGGGGAGATTTTTAGGTGGGTTTAGGATTTAGATGGGGCTGGCAGGGTGGACCGATTTAAAAACAGGGGTGGTCGTTCGGGTCTACTCGCTCGATCATTGCCACAAAAATAATTTAATATTTTATTTACTTTAATTGGACCATTTGCAAACCGATAGCAACAAAACAAAATACTCCGGAGCCCCGGGGTTTGGCGTTTGAATAAAGATGGGGCGTTTTATAAAACAAAACGGGCTTTGCGAAAATAGTTTTGGCAAACAATGCATGATGATGACGATGCAATGCGCAAATTCAACGCGATTTTCTAGTAGTGGTTTTGCGGGATGCCACAAGCAGAGATCTATTGAAGCACTTGAGTATTTATGTAAACTCTAGCCTTCCACCACGGTATGCACGCTGTCAGTTTCATGCACGTGGGGATAACCGGAGATTAATTAAAGCACTTGAGTAGCAGGATAGATATACTTGATTACAAAGCTCATGATCACATTAAGATCATGCATAGAGAGAGATGAACACATAGCTACCGGTAGAGCCCTTAGCCTCGAGTAAGAACTACTCGCTCCTCATCATGGGAATCAGGAATGGCGATGGAGATGGCGGTGGAGATCGATGGAGATGGCTCCGAGGGCAATTACCCGTCTCGGCAGGGTGCCGGAGCAAAGACTTATTGTCACATCCCAAGATTTTCCGAATCTTGTAATGTGAAAATAAAAGAATAAAATAAAACTTTGTTGATTTTCAGAGCCAGAAGAAACTTTTTGAGTTTAAATAGAACCTCAAACCTATTTGAATTAAATAAATCCTAGAGGAATTTAATGAGTTAAACATTTAAATTAATGGAAATTAAAAAGGTTTATGAAATTACTATTTTGGAATCATTTAATAAAAGATTTGGAATTCAAAAGAAAAGATGAGTTTATAAATAAAGAATATTTTATAAAGCCAAATTAAAACCTTGGCCAAGCTTTTGAATTAAAACATTTTACTTAAATAAAATTAACAAAGATTTGTTTAAATAAATTAATAAGGATTTAATATCCAACTTTATTTAAATAAAAGGTTTTACCAATTTAATTGAAACATCAAAAACTTATTAAGTTATTTAAATAAGTTTTCCAAATATTTGATATTCACAAATAAAACCTACTAAAATGCTTTGGCCTTATTCTAGATTTCAAAATAAACACCTCAATAAATAAGTCCTATTTGAATTAAATAATGAAAGCCTATTATATTTAATTAATAATGGACTCTAAAATAAAATGTTATTTTGTTTTTAAAAACAAGTTTCCAAGTATTTTATATTACCTAAATAAAACCTACTGGTTAGTTTTGAAAATATTTGGATTTCAAATAAGGAATATGTTAAATTATATCAAACCCTATTTGATTAATAAACCATGATCCATTTATTTAATTAATAAATGGAACCTAAAAAGATTTAAAATATTATTTTGTTTTAGAATGTGAATTATGATGATAAACAGAACCAAATTCATAGCTGCAAATTTTGATGATTGTTTGAATAAATTTGAGTGTGAATTGTTTGTTGAAATTCAAAACAGAAATCAGAAATAGAAAAAGAAAAGGTTACAGAATAAAAAAAATGAAATTGGATCAACCCAACCCAGCAGCCCACTAAGGCCGAGCAGACCAGCCCAGCTCCTCACCCGGAAAGAAAACGATTCGCACCTCGTTTCTGACCCGTACAGTGTATGACCAGTGGACCCTTCCCTTATTTCGTTTTCCCACTGACAGGTAGACCCACCGCTACTGTTCATCGTCCTCACCGCGCGACCCCTTCTCCCCAAACCGCGCTGCCGTTCCCTGCCGTTAATCCGCACGCTTAATTCCTCATAATGGCTTAATCGCCTCGACCTTGCGTATTAAGCGCCTCCTCCGCTCTCCTCACCACGCCTCGAATCGCCCCAGATCGCTCCATTTCGCCACCACCTCGGTCCGACGAGCTTCCTCTCGATTCCGCCAAACCACACCTTCCCGAGCCTCCCCGAGCACGCTTAGCAGCCTTCCACTCCCACGCTTCTCCCGTGCCTTCAACCGCTGGCGCCCGGGCGTCGGCCGACAAGCTCCGATAGCGCCGTCCGTTTCTACTCCGGCGACGACTTTCAGGTGAACCAGACCGCCCCGACCCCTCTCGTTCACGCACACAGCATCGCCTTGCTCTTGCGCATCTGAATGTGCTCCTGTCTTACCCTAGGGCGATCTGCAGTGACGACTCCTACCGCCACCACCGTCTGGCTTAAACTCCGACGAGCATTTCTGGTATGCATCTGACCACCCCGCGCCTCCTCGTTCACACTCCCGCACTCGCCACCCCTTTCTGCATCTAACTGCGTTGTTATTTTGCTTTGGGGTGATCTCGCCGACGTCTCACGACGACCACCAAGCACCGACGCCGACCTCCATCTGGCGAGGAATTACTGCAGACCTGGAGCGCGCGACCAACCGACCGTGCCCGAGCATCACTCGACCTCGCGACACGGTGGCGTTCTCACCGTACTTTGCTTCCTAGAACCGCCGATAGCCGCAGCCAGACGTCGCTGCTGCAGCCACCGAAGGCCACGAATTTGGCAAACATGCTAGTGACCGTTAGATTTAGATATAACATACAGGAAAGAAAGTGGGCGAAGGGGTATCGAGCAACCAGCGTCGTGCGATACCACTTAGATCCAACGATCCAGAGAGATCGATCCACCCGAACCGGTACAGTCCAGTTAAAACACGCCGGGTGTCACCTATTTCGTTTTAAAAGAGAAATTTGAAAACAGATTTATTTGCAAACTTCAAACCCTTGTAACTTTCAAACCACACGTCCAAAAATTGCAAATTTTATGTCGTTGGATTCAGGAGAACAAGCCCTAGCCAACCATGTCCTTAGTTTCTAAAATAGTATCTGTTAGCTTGTTTGAAATTGCAGATCCTTTTGTGAGCTTGTTTAGAATACAAAAATTGTTTAAAATTGATTTTAGGATTAAATCTTTTGCAAAATGGATTTAGGTGACCTTACTGACCCTAGGAACCAACCCTTGGTGTTAAAAATTATTTTGGTATAATTTAGGCTGAATTATTTGACTTAACCATATTCTAGCCAAATAAAATTATGGATTTTACTATGGAAAAGTTTTTGCAAAGAAAACTTTGAGGAAATGTTTTGGATCAAAACCATCGACCCAAAAACACCAAGTTTTACAATGAAAACTCACTTGGTGAAAAACATAAGGTTTTGCTTTAAATAAAGAAACTATTTTTCATCACATAAATAATGAGTGGTTTGGAAATGGTTTAAGGATAAACCACATGTGAAAAATGACCTTGCCATCTTGGTAAATGACCAATTTGGAACTTACAAAGTTTAGAAACCTAGTAGAGACCATCCTTACCATAGAACCAACCATTGCATACTTATGCATGTCTTAGATTCCATTACCTGTGTGTGTGGAATGTTGTTTGAATATTGGTTTGGAATGCTACCTGATACCATGCTTGTTTGATTGATTGTAGTGAAATTTGCAAAGTGTGAGGCTAGCAAGATCAAGAAATAAAACCCTCATTCCCTATCAAAAAGGCAAGTTACACTATCATACAAATGCCCTATTATTTTCATTATACTTAATGGATTATGAAAACATGAATGAAAAAGATATCTTTATACTTATGCTATGCTAAATCCTAATAGGATTCCCTATACACTCCTTAGTGAAAATATTGTAGTTGTACATGCTTAGCCATACTTATTTGAAAAGAAAGATACATGTTGAGATTTTACAAAGTTGAGAAAAAGATTTGTGTTTTACATAATAAAACAAGGACTCAATGAACCACCTAGGTGGAGGATACTTTAAGTTTTGGAGAAGGTGGCAACAAAAGGAACCATGTCTATGGGAATCACTTTGTGTTGTGCTCCAAAAGAAAACCACCTAGGAAACTTAGAGATTGAACATGTTTCTCCAATTGTGGCTTTCGTGTGCAACCACATGCTATTATGGCTCGCTTAGTCAACTACATTAGGAAGACCCATACATTGTCTTTAGTTACCGGACATGGGGATCCGAATGCTTCATGGGGGAAAACAAGCTAGCAATGATGTATGGGAGGACCTTTTGAAAGACTTCACACACTCTCGGTCTACGGTACTCCAACTTGGTGAGCACTAATCCAAGAGGGACACTGGTGGCAACAAGATGGGATTGTGTCATGTGGGTAAAGTGTACTCCTTCTGCAGAAGTTAATAAAATCTAAGTACTTAGCCGTGTCCCCGGTTATGGACAATACTGAGCAACTAAAGTTTGAACTACGGGAGATCTCGACATTCCAACTTCTAATATAAAAACTTGATGCACTTGGGGGTACCAAGGAATTCAAAGAGATTTGTTAAGCTTGTTGCACTTGGGGAGTTACCAAGGTGCTCAAGAGCATGGTGTACTTGGGGTTACCAAAGAACTCATGAGATTTCACAAAACTTGTTGCACTTGGGGTTACCAAGTAGCTCAAGAGATTTTGACAAGGACTTGAACACTTGAGTTTCTACCAAGGAGTTCAAGGGATTCTTGGAAAAGAGATTTGACGAAGGACTTAAAACCCTTTTTGAAAAGATAGGATAAAACAATGCTTTATGCAAATAAGCCTTAAACTCTACTTAGCCAAATATGCATATAATGATAGGTTCCACTCTTATTATACATAAAAGTGAAGCTTGCCAATACAATTCAAAATGTATTGACCCTTGTGGCTATAACTTGTAATGTTGCAGGTTGATTGTTTTTAAATGAAGATTGTTTGATTGACTAGGACTACAAAGTCTACAACCAACATCTGCCTGTGGCACTTGAAGATGAAGGACCCATGACTATAGATATTCCGCTGCAATGTAATGTAATAGCCAAATGAGCTATGTATGATGTAATAGAATTATGTTATTCCTGGTTATAAAGTTATAATATGACCTTTGTATCTTGATATTACATCTTAACTGTGGATGCTAGCTAGTGATCCAGGGACTAGCATTGTAAAACACAGGGGACTCTACCTTATATTGTATTAAGGCTGGAACACTCCCGCAACAGATGGTATCAGAGCATTGTGTTGCCTGTAGGATACGTAACCCTAGGATTGGACAAAACCCTTAGAAAATAGGAGTTATATTTTGATCCAAAACTTATTTACAAAAATGCTTGTAACCTCTTTCCTTAACCATTTTGGTTTCAACTCTACACCTCTTCTACTTCAACTTGATGGAAAACCTACCCATGGCCAAGGACTACACCATGTGCAAAGGATGACTTCAACTTCTTCAACTCTAAAGACTTCAACATCTTCAGCCTCTTCACCAAGGACTTCCAACTTGGATATCACTAAGGACCATAAGTGAAACAAGGGAAATCTTACTCAAAAGTTAGAGACTGAGGGAATGCAAAATAAGAAGGAGCCATCAACAACTTTGAAGTTTTGTGACCAAGGAGTTTTTCTCAAGGAAACCATGATCTCAAGTAAGAAGAATCATGAGGGAAGGAAAGATCACAAGTGAACCATATAGATAGACCACCATATTTTAGCTAAGTAAAAAACACACCAACTTATGTGATGTAACAAAAATATTTTGTTGCCTAAGTATGTGCTTGAACCTTGTTTGAGTGAAAAGTTGATTTGTGATTGCATGCACATTGCTTGTGTGGATTGTGATGTGTGTAATTAGAAATATTTCCTTAGAAATATCTTGCCTATTCTAATCTTCCTTCAACCCAAACAGATGACTACTCCAGAGGACTCCAAGGTTGATGACACCAACACCAACCAAGCTGACAGCATGAGAGAGCTCATAGCAACCCAACATCAGTTGAACCAACTGACAGCTCAGTTCCTAGCCAACAATAGTGATAAAGATCCAGCACTACAAAAGTTTTTGGAGGAACAATCCAAACTGATGCTTAAAGTGACTAATCAAATGATTAGCATGGAAGAAAGCTATCCTAGAAGAGTGTATGATAACAAGGATGACAAGAATGTTATTCTAGATGGAGCCCCAGCTTGCATTATTTGTGGAGACAAGGATCATACTTCCAAGTAGCATGAGGGACAATGCCCCAATTGTGAAGAAGACCATCCTGTTGGACAATGCCCCACCTCTCAAGCTACTTGTTACCTTTGTGAAGGAAGTGATCATACTCCTGACCAATGTCCCATCTATGCCATGATAGAACAAAGGAAACAAGAAGGATCCAAGTCTACCAAAGGAAAAGGACCACTCATACCTCCAAACAAGACAACCCAATTCAAAGGATCAAAGAAAACCAAGAAACCCAAGCAGGACATGAGCCTTGCACAATGTCGTAAATGTAAGGAAATGGGACACTACTCCAGTGGATGCCCAGAGAACAAAAAGAATAAAGAGATTGACCAAGTGTGGTTCAACAACTGCAAGGAACCAGGTCACTATGTAGCAACTTGTCCACAAGAGCCACGTAAAGAACTCAAGGACATTCATTGTTTCAACTGCAAGAACCCAGGACACCAACTGTCCAGAAAGTATGAAGAACAAGTTGAACAAACCTATGGAAAAGCTCAACCTTGGTCCATGAGTCAAGTATGGAAACCAAGGAAACCATGTAAATGTTTACCATGAAAAATTTTCCCAGGATCCCCAGAAGGACAATATGTAAATTTTGTTTGAAAATTTTAAGGGTGGTAGAACCCTAGTTGTTTGAACTTGCTTGTAACCCTAACCTTCCCAAATCTCGGGACGAGATTTATTTTAAGGGTGGTAGCCTGTCACATCCCAAGATTTTCCGAATCTTGTAATGTGAAAATAAAAGAATAAAATAAAACTTTGTTGATTTTCAGAGCCAGAAGAAACTTTTTGAGTTTAAATAGAACCTCAAACCTATTTGAATTAAATAAATCCTAGAGGAATTTAATGAGTTAAACATTTAAATTAATGGAAATTAAAAAGGTTTATGAAATTACTATTTTGGAATCATTTAATAAAAGATTTGGAATTCAAAAGAAAAGATGAGTTTATAAATAAAGAATATTTTATAAAGCCAAATTAAAACCTTGGCCAAGCTTTTGAATTAAAACATTTTACCTAAATAAAATTAACAAAGATTTGTTTAAATAAATTAATAAGGATTTAATATCCAACTTTATTTAAATAAAAGGTTTTACCAATTTAATTGAAACATCAAAAACTTATTAAGTTATTTAAATAAGTTTTCCAAATATTTGATATTCACAAATAAAACCTACTAAAATGCTTTGGCCTTATTCTAGATTTCAAAATAAACACCTCAATAAATAAGTCATATTTGAATTAAATAATGAAAGCCTATTATATTTAATTAATAATGGACTCTAAAATAAAATGTTATTTTGTTTTTAAAAACAAGTTTCCAAGTATTTTATATTACCTAAATAAAACCTACTGGTTAGTTTTGAAAATATTTGGATTTCAAATAAGGAATATGTTAAATTATATCAAACCCTATTTGATTAATAAACCATGATCCATTTATTTAATTAATAAATGGAACCTAAAAAGATTTAAAATATTATTTTGTTTTAGAATGTGAATTATGATGATAAACAGAACCAAATTCATAGCTGCAAATTTTGATGATTGTTTGAATAGATTTGAGTGTGAATTGTTTGTTGAAATTCAAAACAGAAATCAGAAATAGAAAAAGAAAAGGTTACAGAATAAAAAAATGGAATTGGATCGACCCAACCCAGCAGCCCACTAAGGCCGAGCAGACCAGCCCAGCTCCTCACCCGGAAAGAAAACGATTCGCACCTCGTTTCTGACCCATACAGTGTATGACCAGTGGACCCTTCCCTTATTTCGTTTTCCCATTGACAGGTAGACCCACCGCTACTGTTCATCGTCCTCACCGCGCGACCCCTTCTCCCCAAACCGCGCTGCCGTTCCCTGCCGTTAATCCGCACGCTTAATTCCTCATAATGGCTGCGTTAATCTCGCCTCTGACCTTGCGTACTTAAGCGCCAGTGCCCTCCCCTCCGTTCCCCTCTGTCACCACGCCTCGACTCGCCCCGATCGCTCCATTTCGCCAGACCACCCTCGGTCCGACGAGCTTCCTCTGTCGATTCCGGCCAAACCACACCTTCCCGAGCCTCCCTGAGCACGCTAGCAGCTTCCCCACTCCCAGATGCTTCTCCCCGTGCCTTCCTTCAACCGCGGGCGCCCCGGAGCGTCGGCTTCGACAAGCTCCGACAGCGCCGCCGTCCGTTTCTACTCCGGCGACGACTTTCAGGTGAACCAGACCGCCCCGACCCCTCCCGTTCACGCACACAGCATCGCCTTGCTCTTGCGCATCTGAATGTGCTCCTGTCTTACCCTAGGGCGATCTGCAGCGACGACTCCTACCGCCACCACCGTCTGGCTTAAACTCCGACGAGCATTTCTGGTATGCATCTGACCACCCCGCGCCTCCTCGTTCACACTCCCGCACTCGCCACCCCTTTCTGCATCTAACTGCATCGTTATTTTGCTTTGGGGTGATCTCGCCGACGTCACGACGACCACCAAGCACCCGACGACCTCCACTCCGCGAGGAATTACTGCAGACTGGCGCCCGCGACCAACCGACCGTGCCCGAGCATCACCTCGACCTCGCGACACGGTGGCGTTCTCACCTCGACTTTGCTTCCTAGAACCGCGCCGATAGCAGCTGCCGCCAAGCAGCCCACCGAGCGCCGCCGGAATTTGGCAAACATGCTAGTGACCGTTAGATTTAGATCTAACGTACAGGAAAGAAAGTGGGCGAAGGGGTATCGAGCAACCAGCGCCGTGCGATCCCACTTAGATCCAACGATCCAGAGAGATCGATCCACCCGAACCGGTACAGTCCAGTTAAAACACGCCGGGTGTCACCTATTTCGTTTTAAAAGAGAAATTTGAAAACAGATTTATTTGCAAACTTCAAACCCTTGTAACTTTCAAACCACACGTCCAAAAATTGCAAATTTTATGTCGTTGGATTCAGGAGAACAAGCCCTAGCCAACCATGGCCTTAGTTTCTAAAATAGTATCTGTTAGCTTGTTTGAAATTGCAGATCCTTTTGTGAGCTTGTTTAGAATACAAAAATTGTTTAAAATTGATTTTAGGATTAAATCTTTTGCAAAATGGATTTAGGTGACCTTACTGACCCTAGGAACCAACCCTTGGTGTTAAAAATTATTTTGGTATAATTTAGGCTGAATTATTTGACTTAACCATATTCTAGCCAAATAAAATTATGGATTTTACTATGGAAAAGTTTTTGCAAAGAAATCTCTGAGGAAATGTTTTGGATCAAAACCTACTGACCCAAAAACACCAAGTTTTACAATGACAACTCACTTGGTGAAAAACATAAGGTTTTGCTTTAAATAAAGAAACTATTTTTCATCACATAAATAATGAGTGGTTTGGAAATGGTTTAAGGATAAACCACATGTGAAAAATGACCTTGCCATCTTGTTAAATGAACAATTTGTAACTTACAAAGTTTAGAAACCTAGTAGAGACCATCCTTACCATAGAACCAACCATTGCATACTTATGCATGTCTTAGATTCCATTACCTGTGTGTGTGGAATGTTGTTTGAATATTGGTTTGGAATGCTACCTGATACCATGCTTGTTTGATTGATTGTAGTGAAATTTGCAAAGTGTGAGGCTAGCAAGATCAAGAAATAAAACCCTCATTCCCTATCAAAAAGGCAAGTTACACTATCATACAAATGCCCTATTATTTTCATTATACTTAATGGATTATGAAAACATGAATGAAAAAGATATCTTTATACTTATGCTATGCTAAATCCTAATAGGATTCCCTATACACTCCTTAGTGAAAATATTGTAGTTGTACATGCTTAGCCATACTTATTTGAAAATAAAGATACATGTTGAGATTTTACAAAGTTGAGAAAAAGATTTGTGTTTTACATAATAAAACAAGGACTCAATGAACCACCTAGGTGGAGGATACTTTAAGTTTTGGAGAAGGTGGCAACAAAAGGAACCATGTCTATGGGAATCACTTTGTGTTGTGCTCCAAAAGAAAACCACCTAGGAAACTTAGAGATTGAACATGTTTCTCCAATTGTGGCTTTCGTGTGCAACCACATGCTATTATGGCTCTGGCTTAGTCAACTACATTAGGAAGACCCATACATTGTCTTTAGTTACCGTACATGGGGATCTGGAATGCTTCATGGGGGCTGAAGACAAGCTAGCAATGATGTATGGGAGGACCTTTTGGAAAGACTTCACACACTCTCTCACGGTACTCCAACTTGGTGAGCACTAATCCAAAGAGGCCACTGGTGGAAACAAGATGGGATTGTGTCATGTGGGTAAAGTGTACTCCTTCGCAGAAGTTAATAAAATCTAAGTACTTAGCCGTGTCCCGGTTATGGACAATCTTGAGCAACTAAAGTTTGAACTATGGGAGATCTCGACATTCCAACTTCTAATATAAAACTTGATGCACTTGGGGTACCAAGGAATTCAAAGAGATTTGTTAAGCTTGTTGCACTTGGGGAGTTACCAAGGTGCTCAAGAGCATGGTGTACTTGGGGTTACCAAAGAACTCATGAGATTTCACAAAACTTGTTGCACTTGGGGTTACCAAGTAGCTCAAGAGATTTTGACAAGGACTTGAACACTTGAGTTTCTACCAAGGAGTTCAAGGGATTCTTGGAAAAGAGATTTGACAAAGGACTTAAAACCCTTTTTGAAAAGATAGGATAAAACAATGCTTTATGCAAATAAGCCTTAAACTCTACTTAGCCAAATATGCATATAATGATAGGTTCCACTCTTATTATACATAAAAGTGAAGCTTGCCAATACAATTCAAAATGTATTGACCCTTGTGGCTGTAACTTGTAATGTTGCAGGTTGATTGTTTTTAAATGAAGATTGCTTGATTGACTAGGACTACAAAGTCTACAACCAACATCTGCCTGTGGCACTTGAAGATGAAGGACCCATGACTATAGATATTCCGCTGCAATGTAATGTAATAGCCAAATGAGCTATGTATGATGTAATAGAATTATGTTATTCCTGGTTATAAAGTTATAATATGACCTTTGTATCTTGATATTACATCTTAACTGTGGATGCTAGCTAGTGATCCAGGGACTAGCATTGTAAAACACAGGGGACTCTACCTTATATTGTATTAAGGCTGTAACACTCCCGCAACACTTATGTCCCCCGAATCTTCCCTTCGGTGTCGGTAGCGTTGCGGAACTTTTCGTGGGTGTCTGATGGATTGTTTAGGGTTTCTGAATCAGAGGCTTCTTATAGGCGAAGGGGGCAAGGTCGGTGGAGGACCAGGGGCCCACGCCCCTGGTGGCGCACCTAGGGTGGGCCCGCACCACCCTAGGATGTGGCCACCCTGGTGTCCCCCTCCGTCTCTGCTTCGTGTTTCTGTATTGCTTCAGGAGAAATATTAACTTTGGCTTTTGTCCCGTCCAATTCTGAGAATATTCATTTTTTAGCTTTTCTGAAACCAAAAACAGCAGAAAACAGGCAACTGACACTATGGCATCTTGTCAATAGGTTAGTTCTAGAAAGTGTATAAAAATACCTCAAATTGTAGATAAAGCAAAGCAAAGTGGATACTAAACAAGCATGGAACATCAATAACTATAGATACGTTTACGACATATCAAACATCCCCAAGCTTAACTCCTGCTCGTCCTCGAGTAGGTAAGTGATAAAAAAGAATAATTTTTGAGGTGACATGCACCATCACAATCTTGATCAAACCATTTGCAAAGCATGAGCATTAAAGATGAAGTTCTAACAATAAGACATAGCAACTATGTTGCAACATGAAAAGATACAAACAAAGTTCCATGAATAACAATGCATTGAAAGACGTTTGCTTGTTTCACATATAGAAAACATAGCATAGTGGCATTCAGCTTGTCCCTCATGGAGTATCAAAACATAAATGCATAGGACACCTTCAAAGTTCATAAGGGTGACTAGATACAAATAGTTCAAGGACAAGCAATACCAACAATATGAATCAATCAATAAGTTTTGGGACAATGCACATAGAACTAAGAATGGCAACTATGCTCTCTTAATTAGTGCCTAAGTATGGAAGGTGTAGACTTAATATAATAGTGGAAGAAAGGCCCTTCATAAAAGTGAAGCATGGATTTCAAGGTTCATAAAGAGCTTCCAAAAATTATGGTACTTGTTAGCTTTCATCTCTAATTGCCCCTATCATAAGAATCTTGAATTGATTAAGGTTAAAGTGAACAAAATATGGAGTATATGCTTGACAAAGTATAAGTTGGCAATCTCATGTTCCTTGAGTACGAGGGCCGCTCCTCATGCTACTCAACTTTAGTTACCGATAAGTTCTTATCATAGTAAGTACATGTGTATCATAGAGAACCGCCAACGGGGTAGCCCTTGCCCCATAATACAGGAGCTATCCCATATCAAAATGACAAGGCAAGCAGACAATGAGCATCTCATCAATCTTCTTATTTACCATGGGAAAATGGTGCTTTTTTCTCCTTTTTCCTATTTTTTTCATTTTCTCAATCTATTTTTTCTATCACTCTTTTTTATAAGAAGAATGCTTCATAGATTGCTCAGTATGGTGATACTGGAAGTTTCCACCATGATTAGGCATGGCTTATGCTAGCGGGCCAGGCGTTTCTCTAACACATATACATAATCCATGGACTTACAAGATCCCCTTTTATTTCACACCGACGAAATCCATAAACAAAAGAGCATGATATCAACTGGGTAGATATTTACAGGTGTTGAAAGCGTTCCCCGTGACAGCACGGTTCTGCTAATTCCCAACGTATAAGTGCAAGCATATACAACATAGATGACACAATGGTTCAAGTTTATTAGGGGCAAGAAAAATAACGTGTGCCATCAAGTTTGTGAGAGCTTTAATCACTAACTTTACACATACCAAAGTGACTTTTTAATTGGAAGGTAGATAAAACAAGAATATACTTGGAATGGTGTAACACACCATGCATAGGAATATATAGTGGACACTTTGGAATAACTTGGTTTCTTGGGAGTTGGATGCATGAGTAGAGCTTACTCAATATAAGTGGATTCTAGCAAAAGACTGGGAGTGACCAACTAAGAGAGCAATAATGGCCATAATCATGCAAAGCGACAAAACATTATTAGCTAAAGCATAAAGTGGTACCACAAGTCAAAAACTAAATGATAATAGAGGCTAATGTGACTGGTTCATAGTCATAACATGGTGTGAGCATGTGCCAAGTCAACCCAAACAAAGCATCAAAGGAGAATACCACAATACTATGCCTTTGTATGCTAAAACAATGCATGATTCTTTCAAGGCACATTAAGCAATCTCAATTGTTTGGAACAAGTCATGTTGCAGCAATAATCACTAAGCATAAAGTCAAAACAACATCTAGCATGACATGATAAAGTCTAAGCCACAGTCAAAACAAGCTCCTATTGTACCACTTAAGCATGAAACTTTCTACTCTTTTCCAACACCAATTAACTTATTTGAAACAACTCACAAAGATAATAATCAATAAAGATCAGTGAGCAAGTCTCACAAATCCACAAAGAAGAACTAAAAAGTTCAAGCAAAAAGCATAAGAAAACTAAGGCTAAACAGAGTGCTAACAAAAGTGAACACTCACAGAACAATAAGAGTCAAAAATAGAGTGTTCTAAACAATGGAAACAGAGTGTGTGTCTCTCCAAAATAAGTGTGCTGGGATACAACCAAATTATTTCAGAAAACCAAGAAAATTAAAACTAAAAACAAAAACAAAGACGCTCCAAGAAAAATACAACAGTGCATGAAACAATAAAAACAAAGCGTCTAGAAAGAGACCTAATATTTTTATTGATGAAGAAGGGGATGCGTTGGTGATGATGCTCGACAGGTTGACGTGGAGCACTTCGTTGGTAACCCCAAGCGTAGGGTGTGAAGAGCAAGCAGCAAGTTTTCCCTTAGTTGAGACCGAGGTTATCGAACCAGAAGGAGGAAGGAAACGTCACACAGGTGTTGCAAGCAACGCGGAGACCTGCACAACACAAACTCAAGACTTTGCCCCAATGAATTAGTGAGGTTGTCAAGCTCACCGGTTTGCTGTAACAAAGGATTAAACGTATGGTGTGGAAGGTAATGGTTTGCAGCAAGTAAACAAGTAACAGTGGAGGATGTATTGATGGTAAAGATTGGATCGGGGTCCATAGTTCACTAGAGGTGCTCTCCTTAGATAAACAACATGGCATGAAGGGTAAACAAATTACAGCAGGGCAATTGATAGGAACTGAGCAATGCACAACAATGCAATTACTAATCAGAAAGATCCTATGAGATTCGATTGGGCAATACAACAAGATACATAGACCGCCATCCAACTGCATCTATGACTAGAAGTCCACCTTCAGGTTATCATCTGAACCGCCTCCAGTATTAAGTTGAAAGCAACAAACAACTGCTTTAAGTAAAGTTGTAAGGTAAACAGTCCACATGTTCCATGAACAAGAGACCGTTGTTTTCTCCCTAGTAACAACATCACATCTACAATCGAAGAGATTATTTTCACTTCCCTTGGAAACTAGAGGCATGAACCCACTATCGAGCATAAATACCCCCTCTTGGAGTCACTAGCAACTACTTGGCCAAGATAGCTACTAACAATGGAGAGCATGCAAGATCACAAACAACACAGATATGATAGAATCATAAAGATAAAACCATTAATCAAACCAACATAATAATCTCAATATCCATCGGATCCCCGCAAACACAACATGCATGATTACAAATAGATTAGATCTTGATCATGAACAAAACTCACAAGATCTATACATGAAAGCACAAAGGAGGAGATACAACCATCTAGATACTACATGGACCCATAGTCCAAGGTGGAACTACTCACGCATCATACCGGAGAGAAGGCCTCCGGGATGATCTCCCCTCCGGTAGGGTGCCGAGAAGAACTTCAGATCCCCCGATCTAGGGACGATGGTGGCGGCGGCTACAGACGGTTTCATGGATATTTGATCGGGTACTCAGGGTTTCTACATCGGGGGCTTCTTATAGGCGAAGAGGGAGGCCGAGGAGGCGACCAGGGGCTGCAAACCCTAGCCAGGCGCGGGCTAGGGCCCACCCGTGCCTAGGGTGGGTCTGGCCCCCCTGGCTGGCCCCTCCAGTTCCCCTTTGGTCTTCTTGTTCCCCACGGAAAGTAATTGACTTTGTCGTTTGTCTCGTCCAATTCCAAGAATATTTCTTTACTAACTTTTCTGAAACCAAAAACAGCAAAAAACAGGCATCTGGCACTGTTGCAACTTGTTAGTAGGTTAGTACCAAAAAACATGTAAAAAACACCTCAAAGTGTAGACAAGTAAAGCAAAGTAGATACTAAACTAGCATTGAGCATAAAAAATTATAGATACTTTTCCGACGTATCACTTGGTCATCCCCAAGCTTTGACGCTTGTACTTTTTCAATATTTCTTGGGGTGACACGGGGTGGAATCCCCAAGCTTGAGCTTTTGTCCATTCTTCATCTGATCACATCATTCTTTCCCTACACCTGAAAATTTCCTTCAAACAAAACTTCACACAATTCTTCATTAGCAACATTAGTGCATTCAAAAGATAATAAACCTTTGGGGTTTAGTTTCAAAACAACAAAACTTTCATTCAGAACACAAGCTACTGCAGCAATTCCCTCAAAAAGCTCAATTTACCCAAGAGAACTCAAAAGGAAATCAATAAAGAGGCAAATGCAAATAATGGCAGAAATCTATCAAAAAGACCAGCAGGTAAAAACCATTTTTTTCCGAGACCTTATGTTGCTCAAATCTAAAATTGTTGAACTAACAAAAATTAGATAACAACCCGGGGGATTTTTATTCAGAAAATTACAGCTCAATACGACATACAGAGATTTTTCATGAATTTTTACAGTGAAGCACAAAATATGTTTCGGGACAGCGCTTCCCTAAATCGTACTTCTCTCTCATTAGAGGTTATTATTGGCACAAAAACCACACAAAAAATATAAGGAGAGGTTATTACAGAAGTACTAACTTCCAAGACTCAAGAAAACTATTGGGTTACCTCCGAAGAAGTACTTTTCTTTACCGCCTTTAAGTTAGGCTTGATAATTTTGAGAAGATGCTCACAAAAGAAATATGCATTTAAGTAAAATAGAGCATCAAGAAGCAAATATAAAACAAATTTAAGTCTAACCCACTTCCTATGAAAAATAATCTTGTAAATAAAAAAGTCATGAAATCACAAAGCAACAAGCATAGGAAAGCAAAACAAGTGCAACTTCAAAATTTTCAACATAAAGAGGGGAAACTTAATATTATTGAAATACATAAAACCATGTTTCCCTCTCTCATAATAACTTTCAGTAGCATCGTGAGTGAAATTAACAATATAACTATCACATAAAACATTCTTATCATGAGCTACATGCATAAAATGCTTATTACTCTCCACATAAGCATAGTCATTCTTATTAATTGTAGTGGGAGCAAATTCAACAAAATAGCTATCATTGTTATTCTCATCACCATAGCCATCAAATATAGGAGGCATATTGTAATCATAATTAACTTTCTCCTCAATAGTAGGTGGACTGAAAATATCATATTCATCATTATAATCATCATATACTGGAGGTTTGGTATCATCATAAGCAATAGAATAGCTATCTTCCAAAGCTGGGTAACTGAAAAGATCATTTTCATAAAAACTAGCTTCCCCAAGCTTAGACTTTTCCATAGCTTTAGCAATGATGGTGTCCAAAAAATTCATATGTAGCACCCCGGGTAAACCCTAATTATAATTTTGCCTGTTGTCATCTATTTTGTGCATCATCATGACATCTGCATGCATCTGTTTTCCAAAACTATTTTATAAAAGCCTATTTTGTTTTCTAGATATTCTCCTCTTTGTCCAAATCAAAACCCTAGATCCGTCCGGATCTTTTATTTTTCGAAAACCCTTGTGCATATATTTTATTTGAAAAGAAATAAAAAAATATAAAACCTATTTTGTGGGGGAGACAGTCTAGTCGGCCAGGCCCAAAAGCCCAACCAACCGGACCACCTACAACCCCACTAGTCAAAACCCTAACCGGCTAACCCTAAACTACCTACCCCAAACCCTAGCCTAGAACCACCCCGCCACCGCCACTCACACACTCCCTCGCGCGCGCGACACCGATCCACCCCACCAGGTACACAACTGTACACGCTGAACCAACGCTGGAAACCAACACATACACACAACGCACCCAACACGCCTGCTTGCCAACCCTCTGGCCCACCACCTTGTGGACGCGAGCGGCACCCCGCATCTCCTCGCCCGCGATTTCTCTCTCGAGACGTCTCTCTGTTCTCACTGACCGCCTCCAGAGCAACGCTCCTCCGCGATCCCCATCGACCCCGCTCTCCTTCCTCTCTCAGAACCCCACCGCCGCCAGCCTTGGTCATCCCGCACCAGGCCCGCCTTCCCAGCGCTCTCCTCCCTGTCGTGGCCGCCCTTCCTCTGTTGCTTCCACCTCCCGGCAAGCCCGCCACCTCGACCCTTCTCCGTCACCCCCGGTCGTCGCCGATCTGGCCCGAGCTTCCTCGCCGCTCGCGCACCCCTGGACGCAGGCCTCCTGTCTATTTCCTGCATCAAGCTCGCCGGTCACGGGCCCGTGCGCCTACCTCGGCTTCCCCAAGCTTCTCCTCAACATCGCCAAGCCCTCCCCGGGCCCGCACCTTCCGCTCCTGTCGCCCTCCAGCTCGAGTACGTCGTCCAGCACAGTGCCCTAGTGCCATCAAAGTTCCACATGCCCCTGCCCATATTTCTATGTATCGAGATGTGGTATTGTTGTGTTGGCAGTATTGGAAATTCAGATTTGGGGTTTTGTTGTTGTGGCAGAGAACGAGTAGTGAAGCTGAAGGAGTAATGGTGAACAGATGATGGTGTCATTTGGTTACTGCCACAGCCTGTGTCGGTGATGCTCGGATGATCCCTCGACTACTTCTAGTCCGGCGGTTGAAGCCGTATGCTAAGCGCCCCGTCTCTTAGAACCATTGACACCAAGATCTACCGATGCCGAGACCCTCGACCCGAAGATGCCCGCAACAACAAGGTCGCCCACACGGATCTCAAGACATCGAACCCCGGCGAACCCCGAACCCCAAGATCGCCGAGCCCCGTGTATAACCCCTATCCGAACCCTATTTTATAAATAATATATAATTGTTGCATATTAAATTGATCATGTCACATACATATCATGTGGTATGGGGGCATTATGCCGATTCACCTTATAATTAAACATGTGGACCATATGCGGGCGAATCTAGTCTAATATTTGTCCCATTTAAATTTGTGTAGCGAACCGATGCTATGTTTTGCCATGTTAAGACAACATTTAAATTGCGGGGTACCTAAACAACTTGAACCCTCTAATTAATTGTCGGGACCTCAGTTCCGCTTTATATTTCCCAATTGCATCGCATCTTTGCCATGTCATACATCATACATGTATCATGCCCGATCTTCTGCCATAGTATTAAATAGTGCATCTGGTGTTTCTTTTAGTGCTTTGCTTCTTCACGGACTAGGTCGATGAGTTGATGCAAGTATCGATCGGTCTTCAGATGAACCTTTGGCAATGTTTTCAGGCGAGCATTCTCCCCTTTCTACCTATCTTACTTTTATAGTATTTATTTCCTCCTGTTGATCTATTGCTATCTGTGTTACGATGCTCTAGTTTTCGTACCTGTGAAATCCCTTGCAGCCATTATATTGCCTTGGACACCTCCTATTACCTGTTGTTTGGTAGATAGTCGGTCTTGCGAGTCGTAGTTGCTTGCTCATGTGTTGTTTCGGTGTCGTCAAGTACCACAGTTGTTGGAGAAATGCCTCATGCCTTATGTTGGAGATGATCATGGCTTCAATTACAGTTTAATAACTAAAAATGAAAGTAAGTAAATAATGTAGAGGCACGGGTGGGCAATAGATGTTATTTGGTTTATAACCGTCCACTTGTGTCCCGTAGGACCCCGAGTACTTGATACCTGTTCCTTGACTATTCACACTATCCGCATGTGGGCCCATGAATCCTCTTAGCATGAGCTTGAGTCATATCTTATTTCTTGGGGCCACAAAGTAGTTTGGGGCTTTATTACTATCCTATACTTATGCCATGATTATGCCATGCTTTACTGCTTTATTTACTATTGCGCGTGGAGCGCCTATACTGTTTTGGAACCCCGTGCCACGTTTTCGCGGTATCGACAAGCCCAGTCACACTTTCGGTTCCCAGTCATTTACAGCCGTCGTCACAAACCTCTGGGTCCATCTTGGAGCCGGCCAACTTCGTCGCGGGTAGCTTAGTGGGGTGGCCCCCTGAAATATTATATGAATCTTGCGATTTATTTGTCGTGATTCCTCGTTGGGTTTTCATTTGGTTTTTCCGAGGTTGATCGTGCGTGTGTTGATATTTGTGCCCCCCTGCAGGGTAAAACTTTCTGAAAGCTGTGTCCGCGGTTATGGTCGACTTGGAGCACAGTATCTCGATCATATACAACTATAACTAAAGTAGTGCTATAAATTTGACTTTATAATGACTAGTAATCAGCTTCCCTACAACGGAATGGCTAAATAAAAGTATCAACAACTGCTGGGTTTGGGATATCTCATGCTATTTGTATCTGACTAGTAAGTGTTGCAACTACAATGGAATGATTAACTAAAACTGCCCACTGCTTATTATATCAGGATGACTCATGCTATATATATCTGACTAGTAATTATTGCGACCATAATGGAATGAATGAATAAAACTGCCAACTGCATGAGTTCCTCGGTTGACTTTCTCGTTTGGTCTCGAGGGGGAAATACCAGGATGGGTATGTTTGGTGGTAGTATCAGGATGGTTTCGAATAGGTCTTTCTTATCTCTCTCTGATAGCCAAAAATTGTATTGAGTCTCTATAGGTTGTTTAGCGCATGCTTCGCTGCCGCCTCAGTCCACCATACCTATGTAGGCGAGGACCGTCGAATTCTAGTCTTGCTGTGTACTAGCCTCAATACTGACCGCTCTCTTTTTCCTTTGCCCTTTGCCGGAACCCCTTTTGTTTTAGCAGGTTTTGATATCGACATCGTAGCAGGGTTACCCTTCTGGATTGGCCTGGGCAGGGTTATGGACGCCATTGGTTATTCTTCAGGGCTCTTAGCTCAATTTGCATCTTGTCCGTACTCGGACGCTGTATCGTTTCAAGGTGATTTGGATCTTTGTAATGTATATTTGTATTCTTGACTCTTTGAGTTGTTGTTGTATATATCTGTTCTGTGGGTTCCATCATGGACTATTGTGTAATGATATTACTTCGTTTTCCACCTGTACGGAAGTGCCTGGTGGGCACCTTTGAATCATTTCTATGCGAGTTTGGCGGGAATCGCTAAAACTTGCATAGGTCCGATCTGAGGGTGTTACAGAGTGGTATCAGAGCTTAGCAGTTATGATACCCCACTGGTCCAGCCTGTAGGATAACCTAGCTAACGGGCGTTATAGAGTGTCAAAACTATTTGGAAAAAATCGGTTGGATAGATCTGATTAGGTCTGATTTTACTCCTTACCCCTCATCTACTATCTTCTTACCTCTGCGTGTTTTGAATCTTCTCCCTTATCTTTTCTTCGAGTCCAGGATTTCTCGCGGTTGGGTTTCCATCGTACCTTCAGGGTTTCGCTTCCTCCCTTTTATAACGGTGGTGCTACGATCATCAAATCTGCATCTTGTGTGTTGTACCCTTCATACAATCTTTTTGTTCTTGAACACTTTATCTCTATGTGTACCTTGATGGATATCCGTATCATTGAAAAACATATGATAAGGGCGAGCATTGGTGAAGTTGGAGTATACCTTGAGCATGCGTTGTTCATGCCAATGGAACCATCGCGGAACCTAATCATTGTGTCTTTCCTACGATTTATTTTGTATCTTCCGGTGGTTTCCAATGCGATGACATCATCTGCGTCAGATCCGATGAAGAACTTGCATCACTCCTTTTTTCCGAACATCGCCTGTCAAGATCTTCAGTCTAATTTTGAAAGTTGTGTTGCACGATTTTCCTACTCATGTACGGAATTAATAGTTTGGGTACGGGATGGACTGATCACCGTAACCGACTCTTACTGTTCACTCTTGTACATCGAATTGGTGGATCACTGTAACTTTTCCTCTTTTCACGGAAGTTAAAGGTGACCTTATATTTTGATGCCTTTATCTTCGTACTTTGTTCTCCGGAGTGTTCTCTCGACGAACGTGACCAATAACCCCTTGTTGGTGGTGTCGCCGATTCAAGATGGAGAAATAATATTTGTTAGTGGTGTCACGAAGATCTACATGGAGCGAGAAGATTCAGATCGTCGACCTTCTTCCCGGTACCATGAGGCGGATCTCGAGGGCAAGATCCATTGTTAGTGGTGTCGAATTGTAGCACCCCGGGTAAACCCTAATTATAACAGCAGAAAACAGGCATCTGGCACTGTTGCAACTTGTTAGTAGGTTAGTACCAAAAAACATGTAAAAAGTACCTAAAAGTGTAGACAAGTAAAGCAAAGTAGATACTAAACAAGCATGGAGCATCAAAAATTATAGATACGTTTCCGACGTATCACTTGGTCATCCCCAAGCTTTGACTCTTGTACTTTTTGTATATTTCCTGGGGTGACACGGGGTGGAATCCCCAAGCTTGAGCTTTTGTCCATTCTTCATCTCATTACATCATTCTTTCCCTACACCTAAAAATTTCCTTCATACAGAGCTTCGCACAATTCTTCATTAGCAACATTAGTGCATTCAAAAGATAATAAACCTTTGGGGTTTAGTTACAGAACAGCAAAACTTTCATTCAAAACACAAGCTACTGCAACAATTCCCTCAAAAAGCTCGATTTACCCAAGAGAACTCAAAAGGAAATCAATAAAGAGGCAAATGCAAATAATGACAGATATCTGTCAAAACAGACCAGCAGGTAAAAACCAATTTTTTCGGAGACCTTATGTTGCTCAAATCTAAAAGTGTTGAACTAACGAAAATTAGATAACAACCAAGGGGATTTTTATTCAGAAAATCACAGCTCAATCCGACATACAGAGATTTTCACGAATTTTTACAGTAAAGCACAAAATCTGTGTCGGGACAGCGCTTCGCTAAATCGTACTTCTCTCTCATTGGAGGTTATTATTGGCACGAATACCACACAAAAAAAATAAGGAGAGGTTATTACAGAAGTAATAACTTCCAAGACTCAAGAAAACTATTGGGTTACCTCCGAAGAAGTACTTTTCTTTACCGCCTTTAAGTTAGGCTTGATAATTTGAGAAGATGCTCACATAAGAAATATGAATTGAAGTAAAAGAGAGCATCAAGAAGCAAATATTAAACAAATTTAAGTCTAACCCGCCTCCTATGAAAAATAATCTTGTAAATAAAAAAGTCATGAAATCACAAAGCAACAAGCATAGGAAAGCAAAACAAGTGCAACTTCAAAAATTTCAACATAAAGAGGGGAAACTTAATATTATTGAAATACATAAAACCATGTTTCCCTCTCTCATAATAACTTTCAGTAGCATCATGAGTGAAATTGACAATATAACTATCACATAAAACATTCTTATCATGAGCTACATGCATAAAATGCTTATTACTCTCCACATAAGCATAGTCATTCTTATTAATTGTAGTGGGAGAAAATTCAACAAAATAGCTATCATTGTTATTCTCATCACCATAATCATCAAATATAGGAGGCATATTGTAATCATAATTAACTTTCTCCTCAATAGTAGGTGGACTGAAAATATCATATTCATCATTATAATCATCATATATTGGAGGTTTGGTATCATCATATGCAATAGAATAGCTATCTTCCAAAGCTGGGGAAGTAAAAAGATCATTTTCATAAAAACTAGCTTCCCCAAGCTTAGACTTTTCCATAGATTTAGCAATGATGGTGTTCAAAGAATTCATACTAATAACATTGCTATTAGCATACAAATAAAGCTCCATAGGTTTTTTAATTTTCTCTTCAAACACTTCATGCCCTAACTCGAGATAAATACAATGAAGCTCTCTAATTTTGTTGTTTTCCATTAAGCCTAACTAGTGAAAACAAGAAACTAAAAGATAAAATTGTAGAATTTAAATAAAATAACTTTGAGCACTCACACACCAAGAGGATGTGAGTACCTTTTACCTTACCTCCCCGACAACAGTGCGAGAAAATAGCTTGATGTCTACGCACTTCTATTCTTGTAGACATTTGTTGGGCCTCCAAGTGTAGAGGTTTGTAGAACAGCAGCAAATTTCCGTTAAGTGGATTACCCAAGGTTTATCGAACTCAGGGAGGAAGTGGTCAAAGGTATCCCTCTCAAGCAACCCTGTAATCAAGATACAAGAAGTCTCTTGTGTCCCCAACACACCCAATACACTTATCAGGTGTATAGGTGCACTAGTTCAGCGAAGAGATAGTGAAATACAAGTGATATGGATGATTATAAGTGGTAAAGGTGCCAGAAAAGAGCTTCTGACGGCGTGGAAGATACTTAAGGGCAAAAAGATGGAAGCAAGCAAACATGCAACAGATCTAATTGTAAACGGTGTTTCAATGCTTAGAAACAAGGCCTAGGGATCATACTTTCACTAGTGAACACTCTCAATAAATATATTCTCTTCATGATACTACCCTGATCTAGTCTCTGGTTGGACACTCTAATCCATGGTAGGGCTATAACAGCACTCCTCAAAGTCCGCCTTCCCCATCTAGATAACCCCACACTGTCACCTTGAGCGCTAGATGGTTCCAACAAACACCACAATTTCATAGAGACAACCAACTCAAAATATACTCATGATAAATATTTATGAACTCTAGCCTAAGTGCCACCACGGCCTGCATGCTGTCACTTTCACACACGTGGGGAGAGCAGAGATCTATTGAAGCACTTGAGTATTTATATAAACTCTAGCCTAAGTGCCACCACGGTATGCACGCTGTCAGTTTCATGCACGTGGGGAGAGACGGAGATTAATTAAAGCACTTTAGTAGCAGGATAGATCTACTTGATTACAAAGCTCATGATCACAATAAGATCATGCATAGAGAGAGATGAACACATAGCTACCGGTAGAGCCCTTAGCCTCGAGGAAGAACTACTCCCTCCTCATCATGGGAATCAACAATGGTGATGGAGATGGTGGTGGAGATCGATGGAGATGTCTCCCGGGGCAATTCCTCGTCCCGGCAGGGTGTCGGAACAGAGACTTCTGTCCCCCGATCTCCCCTTCGGTGGCGGCGGTGCTGCGGAACTTTTCGTGGGTGTATGATGGATTGTTTATGGTTTCTGAGTCGGAGGATTCTTATAGGCTAAGGGGGCAAGGTCGGTGGAGGACCAGGGGGCCCACACCCCTGGTGGCGCACCCAGGGTGGGCCCTCGCCACCCTAGGGTGTGGCCAGCATGGTGTCCCCCGTCTCTACTTTGTGTTTTCGTATTGTTCCGGGAGAATGATACGTCCAAAACGTATCTACTTTCCCGAACACTTTTGCTATTGTTTCTCCTCTAAACTTGTGTGATTTGGGTACAGCTAACATGGACTAACGCTGTTTTCAGCAGAATTACCTTGGTGTCTAGTTTTTGTGTAGAAAATCAACTATCAGGAAAAATCCCGGAAAATATGCCAAAAATCCTATTTCACCAGAAGATGCACGGGCAGTGCACGAGGCGGAGTGGAGGCTGAGGGCCTACACCTGCCAGCGGCTGGCTGGCCGTGCTTGGGTGTGCAGCCACCTCAGGCACCCCTCGGCCTCCCTCTAAGCCTGTAAGAAGCATCTTGACCTAAAAACCGAGGGGGGTTCGATGTTTTTCCAGACAGAGTTCCGTTGCGCCGCCACCACCAGAAACTGCGATTCGGATCCAAAAACTCCGTTCTGGCACCCTACCGGGACGGGGAATTTGGAGAGGATCATCGCCATCGTCGTCACCAGCGCCTTTCCATCAACCATCCATGTTTCCCTCATCCATGAGTGATTAATCCCCCGTAGTAGGACATGGGGATGGTAGGGATTGGATGAGTTCTATCATGTAATCGAATAAGATTGTTAGGGCATAGTGCCTAGTATCTCTATTAGTGCTATTTGACTTCGTTGCAACTTGTTGTGCTTCATGCTTGTCACGAGGGCCCGAGTGCCATGATCTCAGATCTGAACTTATTATTGAATCATTGTGAAAGTATTGTTTGTGATCTTATCTGCAAGTTGTGTACACATATCATTGTCCGGATCCAAAGGCCCCAAAGTGACAGAAATTGGGACAACCGAAGGGGATGGCTGTGATGTGAGGATCACATGTGTTCACAGAGTGTTAATGCTTTGCTCCGGTGCTCTATTAAAAGGAGCACCTTAATTTCCAGTAGTTCCCTTGAGGCCCCGCTGCAACGGGCTGGTTGGACAGAAGATGTTGTGCAAGTTATCATTGCGAGCACGTATGACTATATATGGAGCACATGCCTATGATTGTTTAGTACTTGGATGCTTATTCTTATTTATCTGCAATGCCCTGGATCTTGAAGTTACATGTTTAGACTCGTCCATGCAACACCCGTCCATCCATCCCTATGGCTACCACACTCGAATCCCACTGTTACTGTTACTGTTAATATTGCTCTTGTTTTACTGTTGTTGTTACTTTGCTGTTGCTACTACCAAACTGTTGCTACTGATAAACTTTTGTGAGCAAGAACTATTTCCAGGTGCAGCTGAATTGACAACTCAGTTGTTAAGGCTTGCAAGTATTCTTTGTCCCCCTTGTGTCGAATCAATAAATTGGGTAATACTACCCGCGAAGACTGTTGCGATCCCCTATACTTGTGGGTCATCAAGACTATTTTCTGGCGCCATTGCCCGGGAGCATAGCTTTATTTCTAAGTTCACTTGGATCTATTATTGTTCACTGCTACTCCTTTCATCATGGGTAAGTCTTGTGATGGAAAGTTTCCTATTTTACCATCCACTACAAGAAGAGGTACAGTCCTAAACACCTCTGCTGCTCTTGATTCACCGTCTGTTATAAGTAAGCTTGTTACACCACCACCACATACACATGCTACACACACTGCTACTAATGCTGAGTTTGAAACTGCTTTTGATACTCATGATGTTACTTCTGCTATGCTTGATGCGAGTGGTTCATTAGGTCCTTTCCAAGATGCTACTATGGCTAGTCTAGGAAATACTTAAACTCCTAGTGAAGACACTGTTACACATGTTAGCTCACCTGAGTCTAGAGAGAGATAATATATTAATGATGGTTACATTGAGTTTACTGATGAATTTATTGAAGAGTGCCAAAACACACATGGTACTAGTGCTATTAAGAGCCTCCTAGCGAGACGCACCATTATTCCTAAATTGTCCTCTGATCCTAAGTTTTCCACCTCTCCCATAGAAATTGAAGATAAATATTATGATTTCTCTCTTGATTTATCCTATCTAGACATTGTTGAGAAAGAACCTTTTGTGGGACTGAAAACGAGAGTGTTGTGGCTCATATGAATGAGCTTTCTACTATGAGTGCTTTATTCTCTGATGATTTTAAGATGCGCAAGTACTTTGTTACTAAGATCTTCCCTTTTTCACTTAAAGGAGAAGCTAGGGCTTGGTTTAATAGATTATCTCCTGGTTTCATTGATAGTTAGGATTGTTTGGTTGCTTCTTTCTTCCAGAAATATTTTCCTCCTAGTGATAGACATGCTCCTTTGCAGAGACTTTTTTATTTTAAACGGGGAGAAGAAGAGAAATTGCCCGAGTCATGTCCATTGCCTAAAAATGAGCTTCTTGATATTTATTATAATGGACCAACTGATGATTCTAGGACATACCTAGATAGCTTTGCTGATTTTGTTTTCAGGAAAAGAACTCCTACAGATGCTGAAGAATTAATGGCTAAAATAAGCAAGAATTATGATGATTGGACTTCAACTGAGCTAAATACACCTGAGCCTATTACTCCTGAACCAGTTGTGCCTGAACTAGATCCAATACCAACACCAAAGAAGAGGGGAGTTATTGCATTAAATGATGAAGTGATGAAGGAAGCTAAGAAATGTCTAAAGGAGAAAGGTATTACAGCTGAAGATGTGAAGAATCTACCTCCTATATATGTAAGCCAATTCCACACTCATCTACCATTGAGGTACACTATCTCCAACACTTTGATGAAGGTGATATTCCTTATGGTAAGCCTCCTGATCAATGTTTAGAGGAACTTGACATTTTTATTGTTGAACAAGGTAATTTTAATAAACAAGTTCAGAATCATTTATTGGAAAACTCTAGAGCTATAAAAGAGTTGAAAGATATTGTGAAAAGAACTTCTAATGATATTAAAATGCTCTGTAAACACTTTCAAATGGTTCAAATTCAAATTGATCAACTTGCTAAGGTACAAAAGGATATGCTAGTTAATTCCTCGGGAGATAAACATGCTTATTGTTGGGAATATGCCCTAGAGGCAATCATGTATGATGAGATTTCCCATTGTATTCATAAAGATATTAAGTAGTCCTTGTATAAACATCTGATGTGTATCATTGAATATATGATTCAGTTGTGGAACTATGCATTCATGTTGTTTGTACTAAATATCCTTGGTCATTGAGGTTGTGCTAGACACACAACTTAGACCAATGTGAAAGTTGGCTTGATGACTCGGTTCCACTTGTCATGAGCATGGAGATGCTATTCCAACTTACACAGATTATGCTAAAGAGTTTAGCGAGTCGGATTGACCCATATTGAGGTACAACGAACAAGATGTCATTTGTATATCTCAATCAATGTAATCCTTAGACCTGAGGTTGTTGCATAGTCCGAGTTGAGGATCACCGACTTAGGTTACTCAAACACCGATCCAGAATCGCGGTTATAAAGGCAGGGTTCGGGTCGACTGAGAATCAAGCTGCGTGATGTGAATAACCAAGATGGGATTTTGCCCCTCCACTCGGAGAGATATTGTTTGCGCCCTCTCGTGAGATATGATTCGGAAAGCATGGCCATGCACGACTCGGTTAAGTGTTAACCGAGGCGATCGACTAAGAGTTAGTTGGGTGAATCACTTATCTCGGATCGAGAAGAGAGTCAGACTATTTAAGGGATGAAAATTATTTGCCTATAGTCTGACAAGGTATATCGTGAGGCAAAAGGGACTCGGACGTAAGTCGCATTGGAAAGGCAAGTCGTCATGACTCTTTGGTACTTGGGAGTCGGCACGTTCTGCTAGGAGCCTCTACCGACTGATCGATTGAGAGTCGGACTCCAATCATTTCCAAGTAGCCATGAGCCTGCGGGGTAACACACTTAAGAGCGGGAGCATGTTCGGATTGGATCTGAACCTGTAATCTGGTTGGGTTGGACCTAAACCGGATTAGGACTGAGTTAGTGAGTTGGACTCACGATGACTAGTGTTATATGGGCTTTAGTGAATGGGTCGCGTGAGCAGAGCCCACGTTCACTCCCTATATATAGTGGAGCACCGTAACCCAGAAAGGTTAATCGTTGTTCGGTTAGGTCATTCCATGTGTTGGAAACCCTAGGTCCACAACAGTCCTGCCATCGATACGAACCTAGAAGTTCGCCGCCGGTGCTCCTCCTTGTACGTGTGGATACCAGCAGAGGTGTTGTGCGATCAGCACCAGGACGATCGGATCGTGAGGACTGCACTGCATCAACTGACGCGCTTCATCAGTAATCCGCAACTGCGCGTCTAGTGGTAAACCTCGTGGCCTTCTACCTCAGCTAGATCTTGGGATCACCACGTTAGAGGAAAAGTTTTGTTTTATCTCTGTGTGGCCCAACAGTGGTATCAGAGCGATAGCTTCTGGTTTTAGGCTCGAGATCTCGCATATGTGATATGCGGTTGGCTGTAGATGAGATCTATGTGCTGTTTGCTGGTCGATCTATGAGATAGATCGGTTTTGTACGGAGTTGATTGGATCAAATGTGCTCGGGGAATGGTAGATCTGATTTCCGTGATCATACTGCTGAGGTCGTGGAACGACATACCCCTACCGGTCGACTTCCGCCATCAGGGTAGTCTATGACACGTAAATCCAGAAGTGGTGATCGAAGATCAAAGAGTTTGATCGAATCGGAACGATGGTCGGAATCGATGTTCGTACCGCCGTCTTCGCCCTGTCATAGCGCCTTAGATGTCGTTGCGAGATTCACAATGCCGGTAGATATTGTATCTATGCATAACTTGTTTTTGCAGGAAGTTGTGAATGGTATGGTTCATGTGCATGTGATGTATGTGTGTAATCCATACGTGATCTGCGAATCACGGTTTTTGTCAGCCGGCTGGAGCCTAGGTGTTGTCATTTTATTGTATAACGACCTGCGTGTCAGATTCTCTATGTAATTTACTTTACTAAGCTAGTGTAGCTGTTTGGAGAACCTGGAAGGCATGCAAGACATTGTACATCTCGACATGGAGTAAGACGGCAAGTGACAAGAGTTGGCACGAGTCGGATTACATGCTTTGTGGAGATGGAGATCGCCATGAAGAGAGCCATACCATTTCACATTATAATTGCTTTATTTTGTGTTATTGTTATGTCTCTGTTTTACCTCTATTAGATAGTCGGTAAAATTTAATCCCTCAAAGAAGGTCTAGTCGGTTTTCATGATGTTTGCACCATCACAAGTCGGACATTTTTGGTAGTGGGCTCATAATATTGAGGTGCTGCCAATTCTTTCCGACTAGGTGGGTTCGAGTCAGACTCTTACTGCGGAAACACTCGATAAGCCAGACGGGTCTATCACAACGGTTGTGGGGCTCGGGGAAAAGTCGGATGGGAGCCGGGGCATGTGATGCCACCCGTCCAACAGGAGTCGCATGAGATGCGATTGACAAGAAGTTGTCTACCTAGATCACTTGGCGGCTAGTGGTGATGCTAAATCTCACTAGCCGACTTGCTTATTTAGGATCCTAAATAACTAAGCAACCATCGGAGGGGTGTTGGTTCTAGTAGGATCATAAAATATTAAATGTTTAATATGCTTGCTCTTTTATGAATACATGTCTTAAGTGTTTTGCATATTTTCTGTTGTAGATCATGGCACCAAGTAGCAGTCACTCTGAGATATCCGGTTTTGCGTTGAGAACCATTCTTGAGAAAGATAAACTGAACGACGCTAATTTTACCAACTGGTATCGAAATCTGAGAATTGTTATCAAACAAGAAAAGAAGGACCATGTCCTAGACAACCCACTTCCAGATGAGTCGAATGAGAGTGCGACTATCGCTGCCACCAATGCCTACCGTCGGGCTAAGGATGAGTCCACGGATATTAGCTGTCTTATGCTTGCTCACATGGAACCGGACTTGCAAAAGCAGTTCGAGCATGTTGAGGCCTACGATATGATCGAAAGCCTCAAAAGTATGTTCCAGGCTGAGTTGCAAGCTTAAGGATGGTGATCCACTGAGTCCGCGTGTGATCAAAATGGTTGGTTATGTGCAGTCTCCGGAGAGGCTTGGCTACCCCATTAGCGAAGAGTTCGCTACGGATATAATTCTGAACTCTCTTCCTAGTGCATATGGGCAGTTCATTCCGAACTACCACATGCATGGTATGGATAATAAGCTCACTGAATTACATGGGATGCTCAAGCAGGCAGAGGCGGATCTCAATAAGGGCGCCAATCAAGTGTTGATGGTGCAGAATAAGGCTAAGTTCAAGAAGAGTTCTTGGACTAAGAAGAAGGCTAAGTCAGGAGGAAAGGAGGCTCAGGACCCGGTCCCAAGCGCTTCCTCAGGGACTAAACCATCTCCTTCAGCCAGATCCACTTGCTTCTACTGCAAGGCGGATGGCCACTGGAAGAGAAACTATAGCAAGTACTTGGCCGACAAAGCCAAGAGTGGAGGTATGACTTCCGACTCAGGTACACTTGTTTGCAATGTTATAGACATATATCTTGCTGATGCACCTAATAGTTCTTGGGTATATGATACCGGATCAGTTATTCACATCTACAACTCATTGCAGGGACTGGTAAGAACTAGGAGAGTAGCAAGAGGCGAGGTTGATATTCGAGTCGGCAACAAAGCAAGAGTTGCTGCGTTGGAAGTCGGCACGATGCAACTTCATTTACCTTCCAGATTCATTATGGAACTGAATAATTTTTATTATGTTCTAGTGCTCAGTCGAAACATTATTTCCGCTTCATGTTTGATGAGGCAAGGCTATGAGTCGAATATCAAGAATAATGGTTGTTCTTTGTATTTGAATGATATGTTTCATGGCTTTGCACCCGTCTAGGACGGGTTATTTATTTTGAATCTTGATGGTGAGTCGGTTTATAACATAAATGTAAGAGGTTGAAACCAAATGATCTGAATATGACTTACTTTTGGCACTGTCGGCTTGGTCATATAAGTTGGAAACGCATGAAGAAGATCCATGATGATGGACTCCTAACTTCGTTCGACTTGGAGTCGTTCGAGACATGCGAATCTTTCCTACTCGGCAAAATGACCAAGACACCTTTTGCAAAGAGTTGCGAAAGGGCGTCCGACTTGTTGGGACTAGTACATAGTGATGTATGTGGACCAATGAGCACGACAACCAGGGGTGGTTATGAGTACTTCATTACCTTCACTGATGATTTGAGTAGGTATGGATATATCTACTTGATGAAACATAAGTCGGAAGCCTTTGAAAAGTTCAAAGAATTCCAGAATGAAGCACATAATCAACTCGGCAAGAAAATAAAGTTTCTTGATTCGGACCGAGGAGGCGTACATGAGCCATGAGTTTGATGACCATCCGAAAAGTTGTGGAATAGTTCCTCAACTTACTCCACCAGAAGGCCACAAAGGAATGGTGTTTCGAAAGGAATCGAACCTTGTTGGACATGGTACGATCAATGATGAGTCGGACAGATCTGCCTTTATCATTTTGGTGTTATTGTCTAGAAACAAAGGCGTTCACACTAAGCAGTACCATCAAAATCGGTAGAGAAGACCTTGCATGAGATGTGGACAGCAAAACCGAGTTTGTCTTTTCTTAAGATTTGGGGTTGTGAAGCATTTGTCAAGCGACTTCAGTCGGACAAGCTTACAGCCAAGTCGGATAAGTGTATTTTCGTGGGGTATCCGAGGTAAACCTTGGGTTACTACTTCTATAACCGAGAAAAGGGCAAAGTGTTTGTCGCTCGGAACGGTGTCTTCCTTGAAAAAGAGTTTCTCAATCAGGGAGTAAGTGGGAGCACGGTGCAGCTCGAAGAAATTCAAGAGGAACCGGCTAGTAGCGAGTCGGCAAAAACCTTGGAGGTTGAGCCATCGTGAAATGAGCCGTGGCAAGACTGTACTATGAAGATCGGCAAGATTACGAAGTGTTCATGATGTGTTACTGTTAGACAGTGATGAGCCGGCAAATTATTCGGAAGCGATGGTGGGATCTGATTCCGAGTCTTGGCTTGGAGCCATGAGATCCGAGTTAAAATCCATGGATGAAAATCAAGTTTGGAACTTGGTTGATCTGCCAGACGGTGCAAGACCCATCGAGTGCAAATGGGTCTTTAAGAAGAAAACTAATATGGATGGAAATGTTTCAATCTATAAAGCACGCCTTGTCGTGAAGGGGTTCCGACAAGTTCAAGGAGTTGATTACAATGAGACTTTCTCGCCCGTAGCGATGCTTAAATCAGTTCGGATCATGTTAGCTATAGCGGCCTATTTCGACTACGAGATATGGAAGATGGATGTCAAAACGGCTTTCCTTAACGGAAATTTAACCGAGGACGTGTATATGATACAGCCCGAGGGTTTTGTCGATCCGGCTAATGCTGACAAGGTGTGCAAAATTCAGAAATCCATTTATGGGTTGAAGCAAGCATCTCGGAGTTGGAATATTCGCTTTGATGAGGTAGTCAAATCTTTTGGCTTCATCAAGAGTGATCATGATTCTTGTTTGTACAAGAAGTTTAGTGGGAACAAAGTAAATTTTCTAATCTTATATGTGGATGACATATTACTGATTGGAAATGATGTCCAGATGTTGCAATAAACCAAGGACTCATTGGAAAGGAGTTTCTCAATGAAAGACTTGGGTGAGGCAACATACATCCTCGGAATCCGGATCTATAGAGATAGATCAAGGAGGCTCATTGGATTGAGTCAGAGTACTTATTTGGACAAAGTGTTGAAGAAGTTCAACATGGAATCGTCTAAGAAGGGGTTCTTACCAATGTCCCATGGTGTAAAACTTAGCAAGACTCAGTGTGTAGGGTTTCGTAGCATGGAAAACAAAAAATTTCTATCGCATACAAACAAACAAGCCAAGATCTATCTACTAGATTGTAGCAACGAGTCGATGGAATAACTTACCCTCGAAGATTCCAAAGTGTTTTATGAGAGCGGATTCTCGTGGGTGATGTAGTCGTACTCTTCCCGATCTCAAGATCGCGTAGACGATCCTTCCCAGGCCAAGGCTCCAGAGCGCTCCCAGTCGGTCACACGTTCGGTTCGACGAAGACCTTCCTCTCCCTTGTTCCAGAAAGGCGGAGGTTGTAGCACTCTCCTCGCGATTCGGCAAGACAGGCGTGGTACCGAAGTAGAGGGAGATCTCGCAGGCTTCGCCTCAGCCGAGCGAGTATGGTGGAGTATGAGAGAGTCCTCGGTGTTCTATGGTTTAGACACACAAGGAGGGATGCTAGAGCCGGCTAGGGTTTGGGGCACCCCAAGTCGGTGGCTAGGCAAAACCCTAGGGGGCGGCTATGGTGGTGGCGCCAAGCTAGGGTTTGAGGAGAGGTACTTGTGTGTCCTAGGAGGAGCCCCGCCTCCTTATATAGGTGGAGGGCCGACCAGGGAGGGAGAGAGTCCTCCCAACTCGGCTTGAGGGGGCGCCCGGTTGAGGAGGAACTCCTCCCAACTCGGTTTCCTTCCTCTTTTCCACTTTCCAAATTTAGCCGTTTGACTTTTCAATTTAGCTATTTGACTTTTCAAACTAGGATTTGAATTAATCCTTTATTTGGAACAGCGATGACACTTAGTACATGATGCAATCATTCCAACTTGCAATGACACATTCATGTACCCTTCCTCCGAGTGGGACATTCGAACCTTCTAGAACATTCCCGATGAAAACACGGAATCATTCCCGAACTCAAACGGACTTTCCTTATATGAATCTTATTCTCGGACCATTCCGGATCTCCTCGTGATATCCGGATCCCATCCGAGACTCCAAACAACATTCGGTCTCTTTCTCATCATACCATAACTACTCAAACAACGTCGAATCCTTAAGTGTGTCTCCCTACGGTTCGTGAATTATGCGGACATGATCGAGACACTTCTCCGAACAATAACCAATAGAGGAATCTGGAAATTCATATGGCTCCCACATATTTCTACGATTACTTTGCGATCGAATGAACCACTTACATACGATACCAATTTCCCTTTGTCTCACGATAGTTTACTTATCCGAGGTTATGATCGTCGGTATCTCTGCATACCTAGTTCAACCTCGTTACCGATAAGTACTCTTCTCTCGTTCCTGTGGTATGTGATCCCTTGTGAGACAGTCACATGCTTGCAAGCTAATTGGATGACATTCCACCGAGAGGGCCCAGAGTATATCTATCCGTCATATGGATGGACAAATCCCACTCTTGATCCATGTGTTTCAACCAATACTTTCCGAACACTCAATGCCAACTTTATAGCCACCCAGTTACGGTGTGGTGTTTGATGTCATCAAAGCATCCATCCGGTAAAGGTGATATGCATGATCTCATGGTCGAAGGAATTAGGTTACTATGTATCAGAAAGCATATAACAATTGAACTATTGAAATGACTTGATCTTTATGCTACGCTTATCTATAGGAGTATGTCCATCATATCATTCTCCTAACGATATGATCTTGTCGTTAACAACATCTCAATGTTCATGATAGGGAAACCACAATCATCTATTAACCAACAAGCTAGTATTATATAGAGGCTTTACTAGGGACTTCAAATTAGGTTTACAAATCACACAAGTATTAATGTTTCCTTGTTAATACTATTATAGCATGAATATAAACATTTATCATAAACACAAAGATATAATAATAACCACATTTATTATTGCCTCTAGGGCATATCTCCAACAGTCTCCCACTTGCACTAGAGTCATCTAATCTAGATTACATGGTAATATACCGAACACCCATGGCAGTTTGGTGCTGGTCATGTTTTGCCCTCGGGAGAGGTTTAGTCAACGGATCCGCCACATTCAGATATGTGTGTACTTTGCAAATCTTTATATCCTCATCTTGGATATGTTCTCGAATAGCGTGAAAACGTAGCTTGATATGCTTCAGCTTCTTGTGTGACCTTGGTTCTTGCGCATTGGCTATGGCGCCCATGTTATCACAGTAGATAGACATTGGGTCCAGCGCACTAGGAACCACACCCGGCTCTGTAATGAACTCTTTCATCCATATCGCTTCTTGTGAAGCCTCCGAAGCAGCCATGTATTCCGATTCAGTTGAAGATCTCGCCACAACGCTTTGCTTTGCTCTCCTCCAGCTAACTGCTGCACCATTCAAAATAAATACGTATCCATTGTGATTTAGAATCATCCGGATCGGTGTTCCAACTAGGATCGGTGTAACCATTAACAACGAAATGTTCATCACCTCCATAAGAAAGAACCATATCCTTAGTTCTTCTCAAGTACTTAAGGATGTTTTTGATCACGTCCAATGAACCACTCTGGATCACTTTGATATCTCGCTAGTTAAACTAACAAGATATGCAATGTCGGGTCTAGTACATAGCATGGCATACATTAGAGATCCTATGGCTGAGGCATAGGGAGTCTTACTCATCCTTTCTCTATCTTTTGCCGATGTCGGACTTTGAGTTTTACTCAAGGTCGTATTGGGCAACATGGGCAAGAACCCTTTCTTGCTATCTTCCATTCCAAACCTATTTAGAACTTTGTCCAAATATGTACTCTGTGACAATGATATTTGGCGTTTCGATCTATCTCTATAAATCTTTATGCCTAATATGTAAGCTGCTTCGCCAAGATCCTTCATTGAAAAATTATTATTCAAATATTCCTTGACACTATTAAGAAGGTCTACATCATTCCCAATCAACAATATGTCATCCACATATAGTATTAAGAATTCTACAGAGCTCCCACTCACTTTCTTGTAAATACAAGCTTCTCCATAAGTTTGTATAAAACCAAAACTTTTGATCACCTTATCAAAACGTTGATTCCAACTTCGGGATGCTTGCTTCAATCCATAGATGGACCGTTGAAGTTTGCATACCTTGTTAGCATCTTTAGGAACGACAAAACCTTTGGGTTGCATCATATACAACTCTTCATCAATGTCTCCATTGAGGAATGTTGTTTTGACATCCATCTGCCATATCTCATAATCATAATATGCAGCGATTGCTAACATAATCCTCACAGACTTTAGCTTTGCTACTGGTGAGAAAGTCTCATCGTAGTCAACTCCTTGAATTTGTCGAAACCCTTTTGCGACAAGTCGAGCTTTATAGACAGTAACATTACCATCAGCATCTGTTTTCATCTTGAAAATCCATTTGTTCTCGATGACCTTCGCCATCCGGTAAGTCCACCAAAGTCCATACTTGGTTTTCATACATGGATCCAATCTCGGATTTCATGGCTTCTTGCCATTTGTTGGAATCTGGGCTCATCATCGCTTCCTCATATGTCTCAGGGTCATCGGTGTTGTCCACCAACATGACACTCATAACGGGATCATACCAATCTGGAGTGGTATGAGTTCTCGTTGACTGCAAGGCTCAGAGCAACTTCAATCAAGTTTCATGATCACCATCATTAGCTTCCTCTAATTGGTGCGCAGGCACCACAGAACTTCTTCCGGGTCTTTGCGCTACTCGCAATTTCGAGAGAAGGTTCGACAACCTCATCGAGTTCTACTTTCCTTCCAGTCACTTCTTTCGAGAGAAATTCCTTCTCTAGAAAGGATCCATTCTTGGCAACGAAGATTTTGCCTTTGGATCTATGATAGAAGGTATACCCAATAGTTTCCTTTGGGTATCCTATGAAAACGCATTTTTCCGCTTTGGGTTCAAGCTTGTCCAGCTGTCACTTCTTTACATAGGCTTCGCAACCCCAAACTTTAAGGAACGACAATTTAGGTTTCTTCCCAAACCATAATTCATATGGTGTCGTTTCAACGGATTTAGACGGTGCCCTATTTAAAGTGAATGCGGTTGTTTCTAATGCATAACCCCAAAATGATAGCGGTAAATCTGTAAGTGACATCATAGAACGAACCATATCTAAGAGAGTTCGATTACGACGTTCGGACACACCATTACGCTATGGTGTTCGCGGCGGTGTCAACTGCGAAAGTATTCCGCATTTCTTCAAATGCTCGCCAAACTCGTAACTTAGATATTCACCTCCACGATCAGAACGTAGAAATTTAATCTTCTTATTACGTTGATTCTCTACCTCACTTTGAAACTCCTTAAACTTCTCGAAAGTTTCGGACTTATGTTTCATGAAATAGATATACCCATATCTACTCAAGTCATCCGTGAAGGTAAGAACATAACGATAACCACCGCGTGATGCTACACTCATTGGACCACACACATCGGTATGTATGATTTCCAATAAGTCCGTAGCTCGCTCCATCATACCAGAAAATGGAGCCTTAGTCATTTTACCCATCAGACATGCTTCGCATCTATCAAGTGATTCAAAATCAAGTGATTCAAGAAGTCCATCGGAATGGAGTTTCTTCATACGTTTCACTCCAATGTGGCCAAGACGACAGTGCCACATATAGGTCGAATTATCGCTTGATTTCAAACGTTTAGCCTCAATGTTGTTGATATGTGTATTTCCACTATCGAGATTCAATAAGAATAGACCATCTATCAAAGGTGCATGTGCATAAAACATATTACTCATATAAATCAAACAACCATTATTCTCGGACTTAAACAAGTAACTGTCTCGCAATAAACAAGATCCCGATATAATGTTCATGCTCAACGCAGGCACCAAATAACAATTATTTAAGTATAAAACTAATCCCGATGGTAGATGAAGGGGTAGCGTGCCGACCGCGATCACATCAACCTTTGATCCGTTTCCCACGCGCATCATCACCTCGTTCTTCGCTAGCTTCCGTTTATTCTGTAGCACCTGTTTCGAGTTACAAATATGAGCAACCGAACCAGTATCAAATACCCAGGCACTACTACGAGTACTAGTGAGATACACATCAATAACATGTATATCAGATATACCTTTCTGTAGGGGTTCATAGCATGGAAAACAAAAATTTTCTATCGCATACAAACAAACAAGCCAAGATCTATCTACTAGATTGTAGCAACGAGTCGATGGAATAACTTACCCTCGAAGATTCCAAAGCGGTTAATGAGAGCAGATTCTCGTGGTTGATGTAGTCGTACACTTTCGATCTCAAGATCGCGTAGACGATCCTTCCGGCGCTGCGTTAAGCAGCGCTCCCGATCGGTCACACGTTACTCGGTCGATGAAGACCTTCCTCTCCCTTGTTCCAAAGAGGGCGCGGAGGTTGTAGCACTCTCCTCGCGATTCCGACAAAGACAACGGCGTGGTACCTAAGTAGAGGGAGATCCTGCAGGCTTCGCCTTAGCGGAGCAGTATGGTGGAGTATGAGAGAGAGCTATTAGTGGTCTAGGGTTTAGACACACCAATTAGAAGGCTCTAATCAAGGCTAGTGCAATTAGAAGCTCTAAACCAAAGCGGCTCTAAACCGGAGTCTAGGGCTAGGATTTAGATTAGAGGATAGGAACTTGTGTGTCTAGAGGAGGAGGCCCCGCCTCCTTTTATAGGTGGGAGGACGGCCAAGGGAGAGTCCTCCCCAAGTCGGCCTTGGTGGCGCGGCCGGCTTGGAGAGGAGGACTACTCCTCCAAGTTGGTTTCAACCTCCTCTTGCTTGTTTCCCGAGTTTCTGTTTAGCCGTTTGACTTTCAAACCGGCCATTTGACTTTTCAGTTTTAGGATTCAATTTAATCCTTTATTTGGAACAGAAGAACACTTAGTACATGATGCAATCATTCCAATATGTAATGACACATTCATGTACCCTTCCCCGAGTCTTGGACATTCGAACCTTCTAGAACATTTCCGATGAAAACACCTAATCATTCCCGAACTCCAAACGGACTTTCCTTATATGAATCTTATTCTCCACCATTCGGATCACCTCGTGATATCCGGATCCCATCCGAGACTCGAACAACATTCATCTCTTTCTCATAATACCATAACTACTCAAACAACGTCGAATCCTTAAGTGTGTCTCCCTACGGTTCATGAATTATGCGGACATGATCGAGACACTTCTCCGAACAATAACCAATAGAGGAATCAGTAAATTCATATGGCTCCCACATATTTCTCTGATTACTTTGCGATCGAATGAACCACTTACATACGATACCAATTTCCCTTTGTCTCACGATAGTTTACTTATCCGAGGTTATGATCGCGGTATCTCGCATACCTAGTTCAACCTCATTACGATAAGTACTCTTTTCTCGTTCCGTGATATGTGATCCTTGTGACCCAGTCACATGCTTGCAAGCTAATTGGATGACATTCCACCGAGAGGGCCCAGAGTATATCTATCCGTCATATGGATGGACAAATCCCACTCTTGATCCATGTATTTCAACCAATACTTTCCGAACACTCAATGCCACCTTTATAGCCACCCAGTTACGGTGTGGTGTTTGATGTCATCAAAGCATCCATCCGGTAAAGGTGATATGCATGATCTCATGGTCGAAGGAATTAGGTTACTATGTATCAGAAAGCATATAGCAATTGAACTATTGAAATGACTTGATCTTTATGCTACGCTTATCTATAGGAGTATGTCCAGCACATCATTCTCCTAATGATATGATCCTGTTGTTAATAACATCTCTATGTTCATGATCAGGAAACCATGATCATATATTAACCAACAAGCTAGTTTAACAAGAGGCTTTACTAGGGACTTTTATTTTAGTTTACAAATCACACAAGTATTAATGTTTCCGGTTAATACAATTATAGCATGGTATGTAAACATTTATCATAAGTGTGAAGATATGATAATAACCACTTTATTATTGCCTCTTGGGCATCTCTCCAACACTTTCTTCTTGATGTTGTCGTTCTTCAAATCCGCCAAGTACTTTGGGAAATTCCGCTTCCAGTGACCTTCTCCCTTGCAGTAAAAGCACTCAGTATCAGGCTTAGGTCCAGCCTTGGTCTTCTTCGTCGGCGTGGTAAATTTCTTACCACCCTTCTTGAAGTGTCCCTTCTGCTTAGACTTGCCTTTCTTGAATTTGGTGGTCTTATTGACCAACAACACTTGGTGCTCTTTCTTGATCTCCACTTCTGCAGACTTCAACATGGCAAAGAGTTCTGGCAACGTCTTGTTCATGTTCTGCATGTTGTAGTTCATCACAAAGTTCTTGTAACTTGGTGGTAGTGATTGGAGGACACGGTAAATCCCCAAAGCATTGGGAATCACTATACCCAAGCTTTGAAGTTTGTTTGCGTGCCCAGACATCTTAAGCACATGCTCACTGACGGAGCTGACCTCTTCCATCTTGCAGTTAAAGAACTTTTCAGAAGCCTCATAGCTTTCAATTGTCGCATGAGTCTCAAAGATCAATTTGAGATCCTCGACAATATCATATGGATTTGAATTCTCAAACCTTTTCTGAAGCTCCGATTCTAAACCATACAACATAGCACACTGAACTGTGGAGTACCGAGTATTCCGAGTGAGGTAAACATTCTTTACTTCATCGGGAGCATCAGCTACAGGTGGGTCACCCAGTGGTGCATCCAGCACATAGGTCAAATTACCAGCTGTGAGGACAATCCTCAAATTGCGGAACCAATCCGCGAAGTTGCTTCCATTGTTTTTCAACTTTTCCTTCTCTAGGAACGCATTAAAATTGAAGGTAGGGGCTGCCATTGATCTACAACATATTTGCAATAGTTTAGACTAAGTTTATGACAAATTGAGTTCATATTAATGAAATTAATCTAGGTGAACTCCCACTCAAAAAAATATCCCTCACATTGTTTTAGTGATCACACGAACCAAATTCACCACATCAACACCGATCATCACGAGAGTTGATATAGTTTCAATGGCGAACAATCGACATGTTCATCATATCTACTATATGATTCATGCTTTACCTTTCGGTGATCCGTGTTCCGAGACCATGTCTGTACATGCTAGGCTCGTCAAGATCAAACCTTAGTTTCCGCATGAGCAAATCTGGCTTGCGCACGTTGTATACACTTACGGAATCTAACACACCCGATCATCACGTGGTGCTTCGAAACAACAAGCTTTAGCAACGGTGCTAACTAAGGGTGAACACCTTATGACTTGAAATTCATGTGCATGAGGGATCATCTTATAATGCTACCGTCGTCTACTAAGCAATACAAGATAAATAAAGGATTAACATCACATGCAATTCATAATATGTGATATGATATGGCCTTTCTTCTTTGTGCTTCCGATCTCCATCTTCAAGCACGAACATGATCTCCATCATCACCGGCATTGCATCAAGGTCAATGACGCTTCTCCATGGTTGTCGTCCACCGGCTTCAACTATTACAACTACTTTGAATAGACACGCGGGTCTTAACATAAATGAAAGACAACCATATGGCTCCGCTTTGCCAACTTACAATAAGGAACATTGCATACATCAAATATAATCACAATCATGGCCATATCACATCACAGCACACCCCTGCAAAACAAAGTTAGACGCCTCTACTTTCTTTGCATGTTTTACGTGGTTTGGGGCTTTCAATAAGTGTCGTTCTAACTTACGAACAAGAACCACAACATTGATACTAGTATTGTTAATCACTCGTTGTAAATTGGATCTTAACTATGCTAGGAGAAACAGGCACCCGCAAAGCCACTTATGCAATACAAGTTGCATGTCAAGCGTGGAGCAAGTCTCGTGAACGATGTCATGTAAGGTTAGCCCGGGCCGCTTCATCCCAACATATCGTAAGATGCAAAGTACACAAGAAGCAATCAACAATAAAAGCATCAACGCCCACAATGACCATTGTGTTCTACTCGTGCAACAGATCTACATATAGACACGGCTCTGATACCACTGTAGGGTTTCGTAGCATGGAAAACAAAAAATTTCTATCGCATACAAACAAACAAGCCAAGATCTATCTACTAGATTGTAGCAACAAGTCGATGGAATAACTTACCCTCGAAGATTCCAAAGTGTTTTACGAGAGCGGATTCTCGTGGGTGATGTAGTCGTACTCTTCCCGATCTCAAGATCGCGTAGACGATCCTTCCGGCCATGCTCCTAACGCCTCCCGATCGGTCACACGTTCGACTCGACGAAGACCTTCCTCTCCTTGTTCCAAGAGGCCAGAGGTTGTAGCACTCTCTCACGATTCCCAAGAGGCAACGGCGTGGTACCGAAGTAGGGGAGATCTCGCAGGCTTCGGGCCTGGAGCGAGTATGGTGGAGTATGAGAGAGTCCTCGGTGTTCTATGGTTTAGACACACCAAGGAGGGATGCTAGAGCCAAGGCTGGGGTTTGGGGCACCCCAAGTCGGCTAGGGCAAAACCCTAGGGGAGTGGGCGGCTATGGTGGTGGCGCCAAGCTAGGGTTTGAGGAGAGGTACTTGTGTGCAGGAGGAGCCCTGCCTCCTTATATAGGTGGAGGCCGGCCAAGGGGAGGAGGAGTCCTCCCAACTCGGCTTGGAGGGGCGCCACGTTGGAGGAGGGAACTCCTCCCCAACACGGTTTCCCCCTTCCTCCTCTTTTCCACTTTCCAAATTTAGCCGCTTGACTTTTCAATTTAGCTATTTGACTTTTCAAACTAGGATTTGAATTAATCCTTTATTTGGAACAGCGATGACACTTAGTACATGATGATCATTCCAACTTGCAATGACACATTCATGTACCCTTCCTCCCGGAGTGCCGGACATTCCGAACCTTCTAGAACATTCCCGATGAAAACACCTAATCATTCCCGAACTCAAACGGGACTTTCCTTATATGAATCTTCTTCTCGACCATTCGGATCTCCTCGTGATATACGGATCCCATCCGAGACTCCGAACAACATTCGGTCTCTTTCTCATCATACCATAACTACTCAAACAACGTCGAATCCTTAAGTGTGTCTCCTCACGGTTCGTGAATTATGCGGACATGATCGAGACACTTCTCCTAACAATAACCAAGAGGAATCGAAATTCATATGGCTCCCACATATTTCTACGATTACTTTGCGATCGAATGAACCACTTACATACGATACCAATTTCCCTTTGTCTCACGATAGTTTACTTATCCGAGGTTATGATCGCTTGTATCTCGCATACCTAGTTCAACCTCGTTACCGATAAGTAATCTTTTCTCGTTCCGTGGTATGTGATCCCTTGTGAGCCAGGTCACATGCTTGCAAGCTAATTGGATGACATTCCACCGAGAGGGCCAGAGTATATCTATCCGTCATATGGATGGACAAATCCCACTCTTGATCCATGTGTTTCAACCAATACTTTCCGAACACTCAATGCCACCTTTATAGCCACCCACCGATTCTGATTGTGGTGTTTGATGTCATCAAAGCATCCATCCGGTAAAGGTGATATGCATGATCTCATGGTCGAAGGAATTAGGTTACTATGTATCAGAAAGCATATAGCAATTGAACTATTGAAATGACTTGATCTTTATGCTACGCTTATCTATAGGAGTATGTCCATCATATCATTCTCCTAACGATATGATCTTGTCGTTAACAACATATCAATGTTCATGATAGGGAAACCACAATCATCTATTAACCAACAAGATAGTATTATATAGAGGCTTTACTAGGGACTTCAAATTAGGTTTACAAATCACACAAGTATTAATGTTTCCTTGTTAATACTATTATAGCATGAATGTAAACATTTATCATAAACACAAATATATAATAATAACCACATTTATTATTGCCTCTAGGGCATATCTCCAACACAGTGTCCTTCGATAACTGATGAGCAAAGTCGGATGAGTGCGATTCCATATTCTTCTGCAGTCGGATCCATCATGTATTCCATGATTTGTACTAGCCGGATGTTTCCTATGCTCAAGTGTTGTGAGTAGATACCAGGCTGATCCTGGAGAGATCCACTGGAGAGCGGCTAAAAATATCCTAAAGTACTTGAGAAGGACTAAGGATATGTTCTTGGTTTTTGGTGGTGAAGATGAACTCAGTGTAAAGGGTTACACGGATGCGAGTTATCTTACCGACTCTGATGATTCTCGTTCGCAATCAGGATACGTGTTTATTATAAACGGAGGTGCTGTGAGCTGGAAGAGTTCCAAGCAAGAGAATGTGTATGTGTCTACAACAGAGGTTGAGTATATTGCCGCCTCGGAGGCAGCAAAGGAAGCCGTTTGGATGAGGAATTTCCTCATGGATCTTGGTGTGGTTCAAGGCTCGTCCAATCCGTTAGACATGTATTTTGACAACAATGGTTCTATTGCACAAGCCAAGGAACCTAGACAACACCAGAAGAACAAGCACATACTCATGCGGTACCACCTGATTCGCCAGTTCGTGGATCAGGGTGATATCAAGTTATGCAAGGTACACACGGATGCAAATATTGCGGATCCGTTGACAAAGCCGTTACCACAGCCAAAGCATGAGGCGCACCTGAGATCCATGGGCATTAGATGCTTAGACATGTTTTGTTTGAAGATTGACTCTAGTGCAAGTGGGAGACTGTTGGGAATATGCCCTAGAGGCAATCATGTATGATGAGATTTCTCATTGTATTCATAAAGATATTAAGTAGTCCTTGTATAAACATCTGATGTGTATCATTGAATATGTGATTCGGTTGTGGAACTATGCATTCATGTTGTTTGTACTAAATATCCTTGTTCATTGAGGTTGTGCTGGACACACAACTTAGACCAATGTGAAAGTTGGCTTGATGACTCGGTTCCACTTGTCATGAGCATGGAGATGCTATTCCAACTTACACAGATTCTGCTAAAGAGTTTAGCGAGTCGGATTGACCCATATTGAGGTACAACGAACAAGTTGTCATTTGTATATCTCAATATATGTAATCCTTAGACCTGAGGTTGTTGCATAGTCCGAGTTGAGGATCACCGACTTAGGTTCTGTCAAACGTTGATCTGTAACTGGGCAGTTATAAAGGCAGGGTTTGGGTCGACTGAGAATCAAGCTGCATGATGTGAATAACCAAGATGGGATTTTGCCCCTCCACTCGGAGAGATATTCTCTGGGCCCTCTCGTGAGATATGATTCGGAAAGCATGGCCATGCACGACTTGGTTAAGTGTTAACCGAGGCGATCGACTAAGAGTTAGTCGGGTGAATCACTTATCTCGGAAGAGAGTCGACTATTTAAGGATGACAATTATTTGCCTATAGTCGATAAGGTATATCGTGAGGCAAAAGGGACTCGGGTAAGTCGCATTGGAAAGGCAAGTCATCATGACTCTTTGGTACTTGGGAGGACGCGTTACGCTAGGAGCCGCGCTGGATGATCGATTGAGAGTCGACTTCAATCGTGTCCAAGTAGCCATGAGCCTGGGGTCACACACTTAAGAGCGGAGCATGTTTGGATTGATTCGAACTCGTTGGGTGGACGGTTGGACCTAAACCAGATTAGATTAGTAGGACTCTTGGACTAGTGTTATATGGGCTTATATGGGCTTTAGTGAATGGGTCACATGGCCTATCACTCCTATATATATGGAGCAAGGTAACCCGGTTAAAGGTTAATCGTTGTTAGGTCATTCCATGTGTGAAACCCTAGCTCCACTGCAGTCCCTAGCCGACATTGAACCTAGATCCGGTGCTCCTCCTCCGATGTGGATACCAGCAGAGGTGTTGTGCGACATCGGCCAGACGACGATCGGATCGTGAGGACTGCACTGCATCAACTGACGTGCTTCATCAGTAATCCGCAACTGCGCGTCTAGTGGTAAACCTCGTGGCCTTCTACCTCAGCTAGATCTTGGGATCACCACGTTAGAGGAAAAGTTTTGTTTTATCTCTGCGTGTCCCAATACTTATGGAATTAAAACTAGGAGTGGTATAGCTACTCAAGATCCTTTATATCCAGAAGGACACCCCAAAAGAGTTAAGCAGGATTCTCAACAAGTTGATAGTGGTAATCCTCGTAAGAGAAAGAAAAAGAAACATAAAATAGTTGAGGAACCCCTTGAACCTGCTACAGATCCTAATAGTATATTTGTCTCTGATGCTGAAACCGAGAGAGGTAATGATAAAAATGATGCTCCTGATAAGGAGGAAGTTGAGGAAGAACCTAAGAAGCACACTAAGATCACTAGGTACACTGAGGAAGATTTTATTGCTAATAAACATGGTAAAGAGAGGGAACCTTGGGTGCAGAAACCTATGCCTTTTCCAAGTAAGAAACACAAGTCAAAGGAGGAAGAACACTACAACAAGTTTTGTGAGTGGATGAAACCTTTATTTTTGCAAATTCCTTTGACTGATACAATTAAGTTGCATCCTTATTCAAAGTATATGAAGGATATTGTCTCTAATAAAAGGAAGATTCCTAATGAGGACATTTCTACTTTGCTTTCTAATTATTCCTTCAATGATAAGGTTCCAAATAAACTTGGTGATCCAGGTATACCAACTATTCCTTGCTCTATTAAGAATAATTATGTTAGAACTTCTTTATGTGATTTGGGAACTGGAGTTAGTGTTATGCCTTTTTCTCTCTACAAGAGACTCCAGCTAGAAAAGTTGATACCAACTGAAATATCTTTGCAAATGGCTGATAAGTCAACTACTAGTCCTATTGGTATATGTGAAAATGTTCTTGTTAAAGTGGCTCATAGTTGCTTGGTTTTAACTGATTTTTTTTGTGCTTGAAATGCCTGAAGATGATAATATGTCTATTATTCTTGGGAGACCTTTTCTTAATACTGCAGGTGCTCTCATCAATTGTAATCAAGGAAAAGTAACATTCAATATTAATGACAAAGAGCATACTGTCTATTTCCCCAAGAAGGTTGCTAAAAGCTATTGCCTGAACTCCACTGAAAATGTTGAGAGCATCAAGGTTGGAGAAATATATTGTCCCATTCCATAAGAAAATTCTGAAACTATTATGATTGGGACAATTGCTATCAAGCTTGAGGTAACATAATCACTTGGTGGAATACAAAGTTTTGTCTCATATAAGATTGTTTTGGTAACAATACTTGATCAACCTTGTTAACAAAAGGATTTTAATGAACAAAACAATCTTTTCACTATGGTTATACTTGCTCCCTTTTACTTTTTCTCCTTCCTAGTCTTTGCTTTTTCTCTTGTTAGCTTTAGTTCTGCTAGTTGTTTGCTAATTAGAGTGTCTTAGAGTTGTTTTAGTTTGGTTTTTGTTTGCTTTGATTCTTCTAAAAAAAATCTTTTCTACGAGAAAATCAATTTTCATACCCTGAAAATTGGCCAAAAATAAAGTTTCCCGAAAATTCCAAAAAATTCAAAATCATTTTTTCCTCGAAAAAAGGGGCAGAGGGATACCTGGAGTGACCCAGGGGACACCCCAGGCCAGCACACCCCTAGGTGGCGCGACCAGCCCCCAGGGAGCGCCTGGCTGGGGTGTGGCCCACATGCGTCCCTCCAAGGTGCCTCCTCCCAGCCATCTTCTTTCTCTCTCCTGAAAAACACCGGAAAACTTTCTCAAGCTCGAGTTCTTGCTGTTCTTGCTCCCGATTTTCGATCTTCTTGCTCAGACCATCTCTGCTGCTGATTTTTGGAGGGATTGCTCCTTAGTATGTGCCTCCTCCACTTGTCCAATTAGATTTGTGATTGGTAGATTGTATCTTGAATATTTTGCTACCTCGTCAGGTTATGTGAGCTTGAATGCTTGTTCTATGCTTAGAGATTTCATTTTGATGCATGTGTTGCCCTCTACCAAGTTCCTATAGTAGTTGCTCATCAATTATCAACTTGGAAATCACTTGGTTTGATGTTTGTCTAAAAATTTCAGAAAAGAATGGTCATGGATAACCACACCTTTGGTGAAATATTTGAGAGTGATGCACCTAGGAGGGCAAGGCCTTCAAGATCATCCTCCCGAGCTAGGCCTTCATACAATGAGGATATCATTACTCCGCGATTTGGTGACGAGGTAGATCAGGGGGATGCACACCCTTCTACATTTCCTTGTCCTACCTTTTTGCGGGCTGCTGGAATTATCAATGATTTCCTAACCTTGGTTCAGAGGGTTGGTCTAACAAGTTATATGCAGGATGAGAGCGTGCAATATGCTACGCTCACTAAAACATTTCTGGAGAGCTTCTCTTTTGTTAACAACATGTTCAAACCAGATGTGTCTTTCAAAATTTATGGCAGGCCTTACACCATGACATTGAAGAAATTTTGTGAGATCCTGGGGCTTGGTACAGCTGGGTCGGTGAACAAGATTTCAGCTCAACCCGCTGATTTGTTGGAGCTCTACTACGGGATAACTAATGATGATGACCATAGAGCCCAACGGGGAAAGATAAGAAATATTCAACTCCCAGCTATCAGGTACTTTGCTTACTATCTTGCCACTAGTGTTCTTGGTAGGGAGAACACTAGTAATATTTCCAACTATCATTTGGCCTTCATAGCTGCTGCGCTCAACAATGAAACTAGGTACAATCTTGGTTCTCTCATTGCTCATCGCTTAGCTGCTAAGGGATCCATTTATGGGGGAATTATTGTTGCACGTGTTGTTGCTGCCTTGGGCCTTGCTGTTGATCCGAATGATACAGTTTTGGCTCCTCATAGGCTTGATCTTGCTGCTATTAAAGCGCATCACTTTGTCATTGCTGGCTCTACCCTTGATAGCATGGTTTATAGAATGTTGTTTGCTGACGGGGAAGAGAGAGAAATCCCTCTACCCATACCACTTTGTTCAGTATTTCCTAGGGACCCTTGTCACGCTCCAAGGAGGAGATGGATGAGAAGCTGCTCACATGGTTATACCCTACGGGTACACGACATTAGTATACCTGGTCCAGCCCAAGGAAGCCCCATGAGAACATACGCGGCCTGCGGAGACTTCCGGGTGGCCCAAGCCCATGACGCCTTCGGATCCTTGGAGAACAAGACTAGAGTAGATAGAATCTCAAAGGGGTAAACCCTAATCTATAACCGACTCGACCTGACGCCCGATACCTGCCTATCTATATAAAGGCTAGGAGGGCACGGTGAGGAGGACGACTCAACTCACCTCATACGCACCTCACGTCAGATTGCATCTGCGCACCCCTGTAACCTTTCGGTTCCGCCGTGATCAAGAGCAGACAAGCAAGAGTAGGGTTTTCCCTTCGGGGGCCTGAACCTGGGTAAACCTCGTTTCCCCGTGTTGCTTGTTTGCTGACCGTTTGGTGATCTCCAGCATCCCCATCTTATCCAAAACCCAAGTCCATAACAATGGGCATTGACGAGATCGAACCTCATCAATTGGCGCCGTCTGTGGGAATCGGGGGCGCTGATTGCGTGATCATGACGGTCCCAACCAAAGCGATCTACAACTCCTCGGCAACGAAGAGCCACCTTATCTTCGGCGCTTTCGACTTCACCGCCCACTCGCTAGCCACCATGAGGGATTTCGAGCCCGTAGGCGACGGGCTTGAGATTCTGTTCGGGAGATTCTGCTTCCAGGTGGGGCAGACTGGCACTCTCCGCCTCCCAAAGCAGGTGCCGACACCATCCATCAGGCTCGCTTCATGGGCCCCACACCCCAGCGTGTTACGCAGTTGACTCTGACAGACGAGTCATACGACAGCAGTAGCTGCAACTCAGATCTGTGCGACCCTCCATCAGACGAAGGAACCTACGGTTCCAGATCCAAAAGTTGCGGCAACAGCAATCCAATCCACGAGCGTTACCAATGCTCTGTGGTCATCCATGGTGAATCGGAACTGCCACCAGGTTCGGGTGCCCACGTACCGCCACCCAATCCACCGCCCAACCCGCAGGATGGGAACGGAGGAAATGGAGGGCAACCGTCCCTCCAGCCATACGAAGGCGACGCTAACACCTAATGGAAGATTAACCTCAACGAGGACGAATGGCGCCAGGCACGTGAAGCCGTGGCTGACAATAGGATCCTACCTGTGAATGCTTCACGGGACCTGCTGATGACATACCACCTCCTCCTCATCGGCAAGCATAACCGACAGGTAAAACTGCAGGAGGACCTCGACAAAAGCAAGCAGGCGGCCTCGGAGTCCAGCGCGCGGCGAGTTGCGCTCTCCGCCGCTGGTGGATCCAGATCGCACGACAACGATGCCGACAAGCATCGCTCTCGCACAAAGCACATGGATCCCGCCGCACGACACGAGGTCACCAGAACCCTCAACGTGTCCTTCATGGTGATGGACGCCAACGGCAACGTCACGCCGAAAACGCCACAGGATGCGATCATGGCAGCCACCACTTATCTCGCGTCTCACCCGCCTCCAGCACAAGTCCACGATGAGGCTCCTGCCGAGTCGAAAAATAAAGTTGCGGTCAGATTTAACCGCAGCCCCACACCCTCATCCGACGAGGAGGAGCATGATCTGCCTCGACGTTGCAAGAGCCCAAGGCATCGCAGCAGCGACTACGACGCTCGAAACGACCTCACTCAACGCAAGATCGACAAGGCACGCGCCAAGTGCGCGTGTTTGACCAAATCTGAGGAGGAAAACGACAGAGAGCTATGTGGAGCCAGGTGCTTCAGCAGATCCGTTTGGAAAACGCGTATGCCGAAAAATTTCAAGCTCCCTTCGGAGACTCCGAAGTTCGACGGGACGCAGGACCCAAAGGCCTGGCTCAGCGACCACCTCTCATCCGTCAAGCTGCACGGCGGTAACAGGAACACTTCCCTACAATGCCTTCAGCTGCAGCTGACAGGCGCAACTCGAATCTGGCTCAACAGCCTCTCCTCAGGCTCCATATGAAGCTGGGAAGAGCTAGCTTATAGTTTCATCCGAAACTTCAAGGGCACCAGCAAGAGGCCAGCGTCAATCGAGGAACTGCGGGCCTGCACCCAACGTACCGGAGAATCCATTCGCTCGGACATCCTATGCTGTTCCAACATCAAGAACTCCAACGCGCACATCTCCGAAGAGAGGACGATCGACGCCTTCAAGGACGGTGTCAAGCGCCCGGACTTCAAGGAAGAACTTGGCCGCATCAAGCCCAAGACGCTCGACCACCTCATGGACATCGCCAACAGGTGGGCAGATGGCGAGGATTCCCTCCACCAAACACATTCGGATGACGAGGATGATTATAGCCGCAGGCGCGAGCGCCGTAGCAAATGAAGATTGCGCGTCTACGACGATCACGACGAAGTCGACATGGTTGCGGCTGGCTACGCTGACCGCCGCAATGACAACAATCGCAACAACGAATAACATGGAGGCAACTTCCACGATGGAGGACGGCCCACACAGACATGGCAACGTCGTAGCCGCGACGATGAACCCTTGGCATACGACAAGTTGTCGGGACCTTGCACCATCCACTTCTACATCGACAAGCAGGATGGCAAAAAGAAGGCCAGCCACATGCTGAAGGATTATCGCGAGTTCCAGAAACTCAGCGAGGGCCTCACCCAAATGCGATGCCAGATCTTGAACCCTGGGTTTGGGCCCGCACCTACACCAGGTGATATCGCCCACGGAGCTCCTCCTCCACCATCTGTTGGACCTTCGAATCCAGAAATTGCACCTGCGCCTAATAACAGCATGGGAGGGTACCCAACGTCAAGGGGTCCCTGATGATCCAGAAGGGGCGCCCGACAAATAGAGTGCAAAAGAAGATCACCCGCCAAGTTAGCCTGGACGTGACCGCTCCGCCCGCCATCCCTGAGTACCTCAGTGGCTCGGAGTCTTGCATCACATTTGATCGTTCGGATCACCCCCGCCAGATCCCTCGCCCAGGTCATGCTGTCCTGGTGCTCGAGGCGTAGATCGGAGGGTTCGAGATGAGCCGCGTCTTCATGGACGGCGGCAGCAGCATCAACTTGATGTTCGCCAGTACTCTAGCAGCAATGTGATCCCGCTGTGCAGCCTGGAAAAATCCGACACAACGTTCCACGACATAGTCCCAGGGAAGGGCATATAACCCCTGGGAAAGATATGGCTCGACGTCATCTTCGGCCAACCCGAAAACTTCAGGCGCAAGCGACTAGAGTTCGAGGTGGTAGACTGGCATCCTAGTACCACGCCATCCTCGGGTGCGTGGCATTCATAAGATTCCTGGTGGTACCGCACTACGTGTACCTGCTACTCAAGATGCCAGGACCCAGGGGCATCATTACCGTCCAAGGTAGCTTCACCCGATCCGACCATTGCGACAGAGACTTCAACAGAATCTCCTAGGCGTTCGGTATGCATGAGGAGCTCATGAGGCTCCGGGAGGTGACAGACAATGGGGCACCCCCAGTCTTTAGGAAAAACACACCTGACATGTCGTACGACTCCACAGTCAACACGAAAAATGTGCAGGTCCACCCAACGGATGCCTCCAAAATGGCACTGATCGCCAACGACCTCAGTCCCGCATAGGAAAGCGCGCTCGTTGAATTTCTCCATGAGCGCTGGGAAATCTTCGCCTGGTGTCTTGCGTACATGCCAGGAGTTCCCAGGGAATTCGACGATCAAACACTCAATGCGTTTCCGGATGCAAAGCCCATCAAACAGTCCATCCGACGATTGTCCGAGCCGAGAGCCGAAGCCATTGGAATCGAAGTCAACAGACCGCTCGATGCTGACTTCATCCAGGAAATCAAGGAGAGCAAGTGGCTAGCCAACACTGTGTTGGTCCCCCAAAAAGGACACGGACATCCTGCAGATGTGCATGGACTTCACGTATCTCAACAAGCACTGCCCCAAGGACCATTTCCCTCTACCGTGGATCGATCAGATCATCGATTCGACTATAGGATGCGAGAATCTCTCCTTCCTCGACGCCTACTCAGGCTACAACCAGATTCGGCTGAAGGTCAAAGATCAGGAGAAAACAGCGTTCATCACGCCGTTCGGAGTATTCTGCTACAACACCATGCCTTTGGGCTGTACAACGCGCCCGTTGCTCGAAAAGATCCACGATCTCTTCGGCATACTGCCTAATAGCCACATAATGCGGGCGCATATCCCAAAGATTACCATCAGGTCGAAGGGGCAGCCCATTCGCCACCGCCGTGAGATCAACATCACGATGATGCAGCCGAAAAAGTGAGAGAGCGGCCTTCACCCCAGCGACTAGCTGACACCGCACCAATTCCTTGACATGGCCCACATCCCGAAACTTTGCCAACATGCCCCAAAGGTTGGAAGGTGCCTCGTCCAGGGGAAACATGACGGCCCATATGGACACCAGGGAAATCCTCGCCTGCTTCAGCACCTGATAAACCTGATGCACACGATCTTGCACCGTCGCAAGGACGGTGGCCCGATCACGGTCCATCCAGAAGAAACCGCCAGCCTCCAAGTCCTGCTGGGTTAGACAATTGATCCGAACAACAACGTGCTCCTTATCCTCCCTCGTAACAAGTTTGACACCTGCAGCAAACTCAGACTAAGGTGACACGCAAACAAGGTGCATCCGAAATCGAGCAGCACCTCAAGGAGACTCACATTGCATTTGCTCGCTCAACTACCGCAGCCCCCCATCAGAAACTCCTCCCTGGCGGTAGCTGGCTCAGCCTTTGACTTCCACATGTCCGCGTGGCCTCGAATGCCAAGGATCTCCTTCTCCAGGCTGCGGACGCGGCCACGAAGGATAACAAGCTGTGACTCATAATCCAAAGATGGTCGCGGCTGAGGGACAGTCAAAGTATCCACGGGAATATCACCCAAAGGACCCTAAAGACAAACAATTAAGGACATGAACATCACATGCGTCTCTGGCGATAGCTCGAAATATAATTTACATACATCAAAAGCCACTATGTGGCACAAGGATAAATTGTTCATCAACAAAGGCTTACAACAAAAGGAAGAAGATAAACTATCCTAAGCTACAACTTTTGGATTCAGGCACCTGCATCCGGGGTGGCCTCAGAGCCAGATTGCCTGCTCTTGGCCTCTCCCTGCTGCTTCGCCGCGTAATCCGCCAACAGGTCAATGAGCTTCGGACCATAATGCTTACAGCGAGAGGCGAAGAGAGCGAAGGCTACCTCTGAGTCGTCTGGTGCTGTTGGTATTTAGGAGGTGACGTGTGGAAGATCCAGCTCCGCTCCGGATGCCATGGCCATGGACAGCCCCATGGAGGCGCCAATGCCTTTCTGCTTGCGCTTGTAGGCCGCGGGGGCGTCCTCCGACAAGGCATCCGCCAGAGCATCGACATCCTCAAGAGCAGCGCCCTTGGGGACAATCTCCTTGTAGAAACGCTGGAGCACCCCCTTGGCCTTCGCTAGAGAACTAGCAGCGGTGTCGCAACGATCTTCGACCGCTGCGGTGGCATCATCCAGAGCACTCCCATGCTCCAGGGCACCGCGATCAAACGTGATGCCTGAAGCATCTGAGGAAAAGAAGAAACAAAAGAACCAAATAAGAATGTGACAAGGAGCGACCGAAAATTCCAAGACCAAATCAAGCACAAGATACTCACCGGAGAAAGCCTTGGTCGCAGCAATTAGCCTATTGGCCACCTTCTTCTCGCGTGCAACCGCAACAGTCGCGAGTTGCTCCTCGATATCAGAAGCCTCCCGCTGCAGGCGCTCCTTGGCCTCGGCAGCATCAGCCACCTCCTTTTGTAGGCACTCTTTCGCTTCCGTAGCATCTACAGCCTTCTTCTCCACTCAACCGAGGCTCTTTTTGAGAGCGTCCAGCCGACGAAGGGCCGCAATATTTTCATCTACAAAGCATCAAGAACACACATGAGCAAAACAAGCATTATTCACGCGATAGACAAAACAGACAAGAATGGGCAAACCACATACCTCGAAGCTGCTGCATGCTGGCCTCCAGCGCCAGATGCTGCTGGATGAGAAGTTTCGCGCTGTACAAAAAGGGCCGCGCGAAGAAACATAAGCAAACGATCAATAAAGCATCAGAAAAAGGCCCGGGGGCTGCGCCTCGAAAAGAGCAAAACATTCAACAAAACAACCCGAAAAGGGCTCGGGGGCTCCCCCCAGGACGATAAAAGAGAACAACTTACGTGCTCAGATGGAGACTCCGAAGGTCCACAAGGGGTCTTCTGAGTAACGACCACCCGAGCCTCTCGCGGGGAGGCATTCAGGGCATCATCTTCAGAGTCAGCCACCATCTGAGAGGAAGCAGCCGTCGGCTTCGACTCCCCTACGGCCTCTTGAGTGCCCTCACTAAGAGAACCTTCCAAGGAGTGGATGCAAGGAAATATTTATCAAGACAAGAAGAAACATTGCACATGCAACGTACAGAACAAAACACATCTGAAACTACTTACGAGTCAATGTCTGAAAAATTAAAGACTGGCGCTGCCTTCTCCTTCTTCTTCTTGGCTGGCGGCTGCGGTGCCATCGCACGAATGGGCACAGCCGAGAACGGTGCGGAAGAAGCACCATCATCCTTGCCATGACGCTCGAGGAAGGATGGAACCCTAGGAGTCGGCGGGGTCGAGGCATCCGAAGACTCGCCGCACTCGTGCATGTTGGGTTCACCCCGCTCGGGGCTTCGAGTTGGAGATCACGGAGGAAGCTCGGACTCGGAGTCCACAACTTTGTTGTCTAACGCAACCGGAAACTTTTCAGGCAGCGGGGGCACCATGCCAGCCACCTTGAACTCCTGCACACCAAAGACATCAACAATATTGATTAGTACCAACAATCATTAATAGAAAAGGCACTTGAACAAACGGCACAACACGCATGACGCAAATCTACACCTGAGGAACTGGTTTTGAAGCATTGAAGGGGCAGTCAAAGACTTCCCCGGAAGGTCCTCCTCGCACTTGTACTTCAGCAGCGACCGAAGAACTCTGTCGAGGTCGCCCCTGGACAAGTCCTCAGATGAGTCCCTCGTCGGGTCGTGGCGGCCAGTGTAAAGGAGCATCGAATGCGCCCTCGTTTGGAGCGGCTGCACCCGATGTTTGAGGAAGGTGCGGATGATATCCACACCATTGACCTCTTTCCCAGCTTCCATCTGGAGCGCCTCCACCCGACGGTAGAGCTCCTCCACCTCCGCTACCTCGCCCTCCAGGATGTGGTTCTTCCAGGACCTTTTCGGGACAATTTCCTAGGAGGAATCAAAGGGAGCAAGGCCAAAATCTTGCCCATCCACTGTGGAGTCACGGATATAAAACCACTTCTTCCGCCAGTATTGGAAGGACTCGCACATAGAAAAGGAAAAGAAGAGAACATAAAATTGGATGGAAATGATGCAGCCGCCGAGCGGATAGACTCCGCCGGTGTCGGATTGCCTCTTCACGGAATAGAGCTTCCGAAAGAGGCAAAAGTGCGGCTCGATACCGAGCCAGCACTCGCATAAATTGATAAAACATACGATGTGGAGGAGAGAATTGGGCAAAAGATGATGAAATTGGATGTCATAGAAAAAAAGGAGTCCACGAAGAAAATCGTGGACAGGAAGCGACAAGCCGCGAAGAACAAACGCGACAAACATCACCCGAAACCCTGCGAGTGGACGGGGGATTACCTCATCGCCTGGAAGCTTCCTAGCCTCCTTGTCCTGCAGGATCAGCCCCGCATCGCGCAGTTTGCGCAGGTCACATTCACGCGCCTTCGTGCGCCTCCAGTTGTCGTCCGTGATGCGCGTGGCACCAGCAACCTTCTTGCCGCCAGCGACGGCGCTCGAGCCCGCTCCAGCAGAGGTCTTCTTCAACTTGCCCATGGAGAAGCGTCGACAATGACGGTACGCGCGAAGGAATGAAGAGGGAAAGGATCAAAGAACGTCCAGTGCACGCAAGGGAGGCGGTGCTCGCGAAAATGGAGGCAATGGTGAAAGCAAATGGCAAAGGGTGAAAACAAAATCACTGTTTTCCCCATGGTTATAAGGATGAGGACGACGAACAGGAACCGTTCATCCAGAAGCCCTAGCGCTCAGGAAAGATCCAACCGTACACGTGTCAACATAGCAGCGAACTGTCGCCCGCACACCGTCCACAATGCACGGAAATCGAGGAGACGCCATAATTCGCGCCACATCGTGCATGACTAGTCAACTTCAAGTCAGGAAGTGGGACCCACGTTCGTCCTGTTACGTCACCTCTGGCGCCGCAGACGGCTGAGGTCATTGATCGTCAACACTGACGTTATCAAGTAGTCTAGCAACGGCTGGAAATCTTCGACTGATAAAACAAGTACTTACTCGAATCTATGATTTTAACAACTACTCGGGGTCTACTCCTACCAAGAGCGCTGGCCGTGTACCTGAGAAATAATTAAAGAACTACAACTCTCGACTATCTTCGAGTCCTACGACGAGTCTATGACTCCACTAAGGACTCGGGGGCTACTCCCATAGGGAGGACTGATCAAGCATCCGAAAAAATTGTGTCCTACAGACCTTAAGCCAAAACAATCGAAGCTAAAGTCTGCCGAGTTCACGACTCAACGTACACTGGGTTACTCCCATAGGATACTGGTCGCACCCTATGAATTCTTCGACTACAATCCTTTGGATCAAAATGAACAAATATTTCTGGCAAACTTTGCCCAAACCAACGCCAAGTGAAAAACATCCTCCTTGGCCACCCGAAACACCTCCGCGGTGATAATATTTCGGATGTTGTGTCTACGACACAAAGATAAGACCTACAAATATCATCTGATGGTCTGGTAACGCACCTGACTGCGCTCTGGCAGTAAAATACCGTGCCAACAGACATGATGAAAAATCCTGACGGGCGCGTTGTGTACATCACTCGAAAACTACTGGGATTCGACTCCTATAAGACCTCAGAGGCCTGAGTCGAATTGCACAAGCATTCGTTCCAGATTCGAGTCCAGGGACTCGAGTCTGAAGAAGATCGTGTTGTTTTGTCCTATGACAGTTAACTGGCCCTGATCTGTCAGGAGAGTCAGGAACACACACCAACAATCCCTATGAACTAAAAACATTCTTTCTCTTATGAGCAGGACCAACTGCACCCGAAAGATTGAAGATTCCTCAGCTGAATCTACGATTCGACTGAACACTCGGGGGCTACTGACATGGTTATCTACGGGTACACGACATTAGTATACCTGTCCCAGCCCAAGGAAGGCCCACGAGAACATATGCGGCCTGCGGAGACTTTTGGGTGGCCCAAGCCCATGACTCCTTCGGATCCTTGGAGAACAAGACTAGAGTAGATAGAATTTCAAAGGGGTAAACCCTAATCTGTAACCGACTCGACCTGACGCCCGAGACCTGCCTATCCATATAAAGGCTAGGAGGGCAGGCGAGGAGGACGACTCAACTCACCTCATACGCACCCCATGCCATATTGCATCTGCGCACCCCTGTAACCTTTCGGTTCCACCGTAATCAAGAGCAGACAAGCAGGAGTAGGGTTTTCTCTTTGGGGGCCTGAACCTGGGTAAACCTCGTGTCCCCGTGTTGCTTGTTTGCTAACCGTTCCGCAATCTCCAGCATCCCCATCTTCTCCAAAACCCAAGTCTGTAACAATGGGCACTGACGAGATCGAACCTCGTGAGCTGTGCATTCTTGGCTTCCATGGACACTATCACGGGGACTCGCCCTCATACAACCCCTCTATGCACTAGACAGGAGAGTCCCCGAGCTCTTACGAGGACGAAGGGGACTCCTCGTCGTACTACGGAGGTGCACCCACTTGGTCACCATGGAGTTGAGCCCCACTTAGACCAAAAGCCTAAGCTTAGGAGGAGGTATACCGACATCACACTCATCTATATATCATGTTTCGTCGATTCTTTGTGTATCCATTGTTTCGCTTTCTTTTGGTTTTTGTTTCTGCTTTCTCAAAACACAAAAATACCAGAAATATTTTCGTTGTTTCTCTTTGTTTGTTTCTTTGCTTTTTAGCTCTGGTTTGCCTTAAAGAAAAATCAAAAAAAGTATTTTGGTTTGTTTGCTTTTGATTTGTTTGGTTTGCTCTAAAAAATCAAAAACACCAAAAATATTTGTTGTTATTCTTTGGTTTTGTGAGTTCTTTGCAGGATTCAGCCGTACTCAGTGGAGTTTGGTTTCATGTTATTATTCAAGTCACACAAGTGAAGGGAAATAATGAAGATTAAGACAATTTGAGGTGTGGTAAGAGGCTGGTAACGAACTCTATTTGTTTTCATTTTTGTACATATACTCATCATTGTGAGCATGCTTAGCTTGTTCGTGTAAGGTGTATGTTATTATGGATGCTTAGTAGTTCTTGTTTGCGTGTGATTAGCTCTAGCTTGCTAAAAATTTGTAGCATGTCATATGAATGTTTGCTTGCTATTCATAACTTGGTATGATATTGTGGTATCCTCCTCTGAATGTTTCATGTGAATCGACTTGGCACATGCTCACGCATGCATATGACTAAACAATAGTCAGTAAGCCTCAATAATTTATTTTGCCTCAGAGTTCTTGTGTCACTTTCATGACATAATTAGTTATGTTTTGTTACAAGCATGATTATGACAGTTATTGCTCTCTCGTTTGTCGCTCCCTCTCTATTGCTAGCCTTCACTTACACTGAGTATGAGCTCTACTCATGTTTTCAACTCCCCAAGACCAATATTGCCAAAAGTGTCCACCATACCTACCTGTTAGCATCATTTGCTATTTCAGTGCATATTCATTATGCCTTGTTTTCTTCCTAATAAAATGTTTGACTATTTTGAGAAAGTAAGTTAGTAAAGCTCTCATGAACTTGATGGCACACTTTATTTCTTGCACTTAATAATCCTGAACCATTGTGACATGTCCATGAAAGTTATATGCTTGCAAATTATATGCTGGGAGTTAGCTGAACCGTGTTGTCACGGGGAACGCTTTCTACACTTTTTGGATATTTATCCAGTTGATATCATGCTCTTTTTTTGCGGATGTCGCCGGTGTGAAATAAAAGGGGAGCTTGTAAGTCCATGGAGTTATGTATATTGTGTTAGAGAAACGCCTGGGCCGCTAGCCTAAGCCATGCCTAATCATGGTGGAAACTTGCAGCATCACCACAACGAGCCATCTATGAAGCATCCTCAATAAAAATTTATGCAAATAGTAAATAAAAAGATCGCTGAGATGCTCATTGTCTGCTTGCCTTGTCATTTTGGTTATGGGACAACTCGTGTACCATGTGCAAGGGGTACCCGTTGGCGGTTCTCTATGATATGCATGTATTTACGATGACAAGAACTTACAGGTAACTAAAGTTGAGTAGCATGCGGAGCGGGCCTCGTATTCAAGGGACATGAGATTTCCAGTTTATGATCTGTCAAGCATATAACTCAGAGTGGACCTCACTTTCACCTTAATCATATAAAGATGCCTATGATAGGGGAAATGAGAGCTCAAAGCTAATGAGTACCTTACTTTCAGCATTTTGAAGCCTTTCAAACTTTTTAAAACCTTTTCACTTCCTTGTTGAGTCACCACTTATTCTATGAGCACCTTCTTGAGAGCATAGTTGTCATTCTTGTGTTTGTCTCAAAACTTGGTTAATTATGTCATGACTTTGATGCTTGTATCTCTGATATATTTACTTCTAGTCTTCACCTGAACTTCAGAGGTACCTTGGCATTTATATTGTGCTCTACAAACAAAGGCAAGCGAGATACCACTCTATCATACCTTTTTATGAACATTGCAATGTTGCTTATGTTTATGTTTCATGCTACTTATTATTATTGAGTTGGAATCTCTTCATAGCTTGCAATGACTATTGAGTAGACTTAGTTGCATACTCCTTATTATGAATAGTTTAAGTATCTACTCCTGTGCTGAGAATATTCACATCATATGAATAAAATGTGTTCATGAAAGTTCTTTTATCGCACTCAGCTTTCAACTGAATTGCTTGAGGACAAGCAATAATCTAAGCTTGGGAGGAGTTGATACGTCCAAAACGTATCTACTTTTCCGAACAATTTTGCTATTGTTTCTTCTCTAAACTTGTGTGATTTGGATACAAATAACACTGACTGACGCTGTTTTCAGCAGAATTACCTTGATGTCTAGTTTTTGTGCAGAAAATCAACTATCAGGAAAAATCCCAGAAAATATGTCAAAAATCCTATTTCACCAGAAGATGCACGGAGCCAGAGTACGAGACGGAGTGGAGACCAAAAAACCGAGGGGGTTTGACATTTTTCCAGAAAGAGTTCTGCGCCGCCACCACCAGAAACCGCGATTCGGAACCAGAAACTCTGTTCTGGCACCCTGCCGGGACAGGGAATTTGGAGAGGATCATCGCCATCGTCATCACCAACGCCTCTCCATCAACCATCCATGTTTCCCCCATCCATGAGTGAGTAATCCCTCGCAGTAGGCCATGTGGATGGTAGAGATTGGATGAGTTCTATCATGTAGTCGAATAAGATTGTTAGGACATAGTGTCTAGTATATCTATTTGTGCTATTTGACTTTGTTGCAACTTGTTGTGCTTAATTCTTGTCACTAGGGACCGAGTGCCAAGATCTCAGATCTGATCTTATTATTGAATCATCATGATAGTATTGTTTTTGATCTTATCTGCAAGTTGTGTACACATATCATTGTCCGGATCCAAAGGCACCAGAGTGACAGAAATTGGGACAACCGGAGGGGATGGCTGTGATGTGAGGATCACATGTGTTCACAAAGTGTTAATTCTTTGCTCCGGTGCTCTATTAAAAGGAGCACCTTAATTGCCAGTAGTTCTCTTGAGGCCCCGCTGCAACGGGCTGGCTGGACAGAAGATGTTGTGCAAGTTCTCATTGCGAGCACGTATGACTATATATGGAGCACATTCCTATGATTGTTTAGTACTTGGATGCTTATTCTTATTTATCCGCAATGTCCTAGATCTTGAAGTTACATGTTTAGACTCGTCCATGCAACGTCCGTTCATCCATCCCTATAGCTACCACACTCGAATCCCACTGTTACTATAGCTCTTGTTTTACTGTTGTTGTTACTTTGCTGTTGCTACTACAAAACTGTTGCTACTGATAAACATCTGTGAGCAAGAACTATTTTCAGGTGCAGATGAATTGACAACTCAGTTTTTAAGGCTTGTAAGTATTCTTTGGCTCCCCTTGTGTCGAATCAATAAATTGGGTAATACTACCCGTGAAGATTGTTGCGATCCCCTATACTTGTGGGTCATCAGAGAAATAGTAACTTTGTCTTTTGTCCCGTCCAATTCCGAGAATATTCATTTTTTAGCTTTTCTGAAACCAAAAATAGCAGAAAACAGACATCTGGTACTATGGCATCTTGTCAATAGGTTAGTTCCAGAAAGTGTATAAAAATATCTCAAAGTGTAGACAAAGCAAAGAAAAGTGGATACTAAATAAGCATGGAACATAGAAAATTATAGATACGTTTATGACGTATCAACTAGCGGTAAGTTTGGTGGCACCAGACCATGTGTGTCGGCCGAACCAACGACATCTCTGGTGCGCCGAAACTGTACGCTGATTGAATTGTTGGCCCACCAAAACTATCAGCTCCCCGTTTACCTAGACATGAGAATAGGTATATGGTAAAACCGTTCCATTCTGGTGGCAACCGGTTCAAACCGGTGGCAGACCCGGAGGCGCCGGATTGCCCACTGATTTCACTGAAACCTCAAAACATGCATATTTTCCTATGTTCTATGCTCACCTCTGGTGTGTGTAATGGCAGTTTGGTGTTACAACATGTATAGATTATTTTGCATCCCTAAAGATCTTATCGAGATGGCCCCTCTTAATAGTGTAGTGTTTCCTATTTGACTTAAACATAAAATAAGAGAAATGTAACAAAAACACCGACTCTTCTCTTGAGTAGAGAATGGGGGGGGGGGGTTCTCTCATCACCTTCCATCATCACTTGTGAACAAAAACATGTGTCAACACTAGTAGGTACCATTAGTCCACACTTTAGCTCCGGTGTCATCATTAGCAAAAATAATGCTTAAGGGTAAAATACCCTTACAATCTCCCCCTTTTTGGTTAACGATGACAAATCGAGCTAGAATCACACAAAGATATTATGATGAGCTTATAAAAGTGTTTCCATGAAAGATGTTAAGCAAGCCCCCCCATAAAGTACGCACTTGGTTGAATTTTCATGTGAATGCAAAGTGCAACAATAGGAATACGAGAAGATGCCCCAATATCTTAAGGAAGCACGCATAACATAGACAAGTTTAAAGCATGAATATATAAACAATAATAAGAAACATAACATTGATATATTCAAGTTGAGCTTAAGCATAATACAAACTTGTCCATGACATAATATAAAAGCAAATGGTTCGATATAAAATATCAAATAATAGCACAATCCTTCGTTGAGGGAAGGTATGTCACGTTGAAGAGGTGTGAGGTTCCACCAAGGATTCCCCAATGCCACTAAGGATCACCTTCTTCTCTGAGAATATGCCACGAATGAATAACTCACTTACTCGTGGTGGAATTTAATATAGTCTCGAGACCCTCACAAACTTTCCATGGGGAAAATCACAAGCTGAAAGCCTCCAGGCGACCCTAGCTGCCTAGGGTTTCCCAACAAACAAATGAGTAACAAGAAAACCCGATGAAATCAAGGGGCAATGAAATATAGATTGGTGGAAACATATATCGGGACCTCCTATTGCTTTTAAACAAAGGGATTTGATCTTGGTTAGGTAGAATGGGAGATCCTTGAGCTTTTGTGTTTAAAGGATGGAGGGAGAGAGAGCTCAAGAATTTAACACGTGAATGATTGACCAAAGGGATATTTATAGTCCATGGGAAAAACTAGCCGTTTTGAGGGTTCCGCAATTGAATTGGAGGTAAGTTCGGTGGCACCGGACCGTGCTCCAAACGAATCGGCAGTTGGAGTGATTGTAGGAAATAGTTATTTTCATGAAAGAGAATGGTGGATGATCCTTTGTTTTCATGAAACAGAGTGATGGAGTGATTGTAGAAAATACTTATTCACTAATAATGCTTGCGGAAGAATGCAAATGCATGCACCAACCTTTCTGTGCTCTGTAATTTATCTTTTTGTCAAGGCGAAATGACCATATGAAATGATAGTCAAAATAAAGACATTTATTTGCATGAATTTAATTTGTACTACTTCCAAGCATAGTTTTCCTTTCTTGGATTTTCTTTCTTGCATATTATGTTGATAGAGTGTTTGATATTGTTTTTTAATAGCCATGTTGAGAGAAGAGATGTTAGTATGTTTAACTTATTTACATGCCAAATTTATTTTCCCAACTGTTGTTATATCACAGATTTTATGCATTTCCTTCTAAATTACGTCTTCCATATTGTTTTAGCTATGTTTAGCGATATACTCTCAGCTTTAAGCAAATGTAATAGTACATACCATCTAGAAATTGCTAGCTTACCATGCAGATGAAATTTTAGAAATCATAGTTTTTTAATCATTTTTTCATGCCCACAGGACCCTCCTGGAAATACAGATGAAATCCACACTACCATCAATAAAAAAATCACTGATTTCAATGCACTTTAAATTAATTATTTTTTTAGGAATTTTTAATTATGTTTAGTGAGATATTCTTAGCTTAGGAAAATGAAAGAAGTAACTTAGTTCAGGAGGTTGGCATTTGTTGGTTTTTTAAATGCTTCAGATGTTGGTATGCTTTTGAGTTTAGTGATAGTTATTCAAACTGGGAAGTTGGCTCAGCAAATGATCAGTTGCTACCGTTTTTATTAAAGTTGTTCTCCTAAGTATAAATTTTACCCAATTTGTTTGCTATTCTACAATGAGCATATTTTGCCTTCTCTTTCTTCAATATTTTTTTATTTAGTTCAGATGGTCATACAAAATGTTTGGTTCTTTGATTAGTGTTTTAACTATGTAATACAATTATAAATTTGGTGCACGTCAACCACTTTCATTTAGACTATGTCAATGAGCTATAAATTGTTCTTAAAAAATCCAAGCTTCATCCATGCAAAACAGTTTGACAACCCGTTCCTCTTTAAGATCATAAAACATGTAGGTCATCTCCACCTTCAAGGCACCCCTACTTGCAGAAGATTCATGTTTGATTATTGCTTTCATGTTATTCAGCTATCGCACAAAATGATTGGTCATGGCATAATTGCGAATCTAAGGCTAATTGTTTATTTATAAGGTACGGTTAAGCTGAATTGTGGTAAGAAAGTCGCATGGATAAGATTTATGCTTTGTCCTAAAGATAACCTTTTTGGAAGCGATTGTTCTAAAGATAACCTGGTTTGGTTTATGGTGCAACGAGTTGAGGTAAATATTTGTCAACTACGACCAAAAGGGCACTGAAGTTCAATGGTCAAGAAATGTTGGTTGAAAAGATTATTATGGTGCTGATTTAAGTCAGCCAACTGTAGAGCTACATATGACCGTTTTAGATGTATGCACGGCAAACTATTAAGCATTTACACCCGTCGGTGTCACTGGTGATATTGCGTAAATCTACCACGTTGGCCATGCTCTGTCTGCGTGAGATGCAGGCAGCAAGGCGAAGCTTGCTCGCTTCATCTAGTTTCGCATGATTCCAAACAAGAGAGTGTTGAGAGTGATTTATAAATGAGAGCAAATCGTATTTAAAGATAATAAGTTATAAACATAGACAATAAATGGTGTAAAGCGATGAAACTTAAATAGAACTAAAGCATTCTCAATAAGTTCCTAATATACCACTAGCATTTAGTACTCCTTCCGTAAAAAAATAACCGACTTAAATTTGTCTAGATTTAAATATATCTAGTCGTATTTTAGTAGATATATTTAATTCTAAACAATCCAAGTCAGTTATTTTTGGACCGAGAGAGTAGTAAATATGATTAGGACTGTGATACATCCTAATCGGTCAATCCGAGTTCAATCTTACGGGGCTATCCCTGTCTGCCGTGATGCTGAAGCGGAACACACTTGCTAAAGCGGTCAAAACCCAAATTTTGGCGGACCCAAACCCATGTGAGTTTAATCAATGCAACGACGTACGGCATGAATCTTTCCGGAGACCAATCTCGACCGGAACGCTAGTGCCGATACATGCATGCACGTAATCACTTTTCCTGCAAAGATTGCGCCGGAATCCGATCACTAATTTTGCCGTGAGAAAGCCCCTTTTTTTTTCCTTATTATCGAAAGTAGAACGACACAGCCGTACTGTTTGTTGCAGTCGAGCGCCTGTTTCTTCAAACCTGCAACAGTGAGATTTGGTAGTTGTCTATGGAAAATTATGATCCCGCGTGCAGCTTGGTGGTTGCTTCTCTGATTCTCTCTGGGAAATGAACGTGTGTTTTTCTTTTTGATATTTTTTCTAGTATAAGTGTAATGGATTCTCCGTCTAATCTGGGCTGAGTCAGATGGGCCTGGAAGCGGGGCCTGGCTGTGTTCCCTCGTGCTCGCAGGGGGCTAGCAGGGGATTTAATGCGCATGTCTCCTGGTGATGCAGCCCCACAACTACCGCCGTCTGCTCATTTCGTTCCTGTCCAATCGGTGTTTCGAAAAGTAAAGTCCTTTTCGGTCTGCATATGTTCTGCCAAACTTTTACGCATGGCCATGGCGGGGTAAATTCCGCAGCTGGTTCCGCTAAAATTCACCGGCTCGTCGTCAGAAGTTTTCTTTCACGCCATCCCCTGAGTTCTATTTCCATTGTTATTTTTTAAAACCGGTAGCATATTTGTTTCAATCTATTAATTAAGAAGACGAAAATTGCCATTTAATTAACGAAAAACTAGAAAAAAATCGTTACACCAAACTCCAAACCAGGAGAGAGCACATTAAAAAGGCAACCTCCGTAACTAACAAGCACCAACAATCTACTACAGTTAAAAACTCACAACACCTAGAGCACAACACAAGAGAGGACTCATCTAACGGACGATCCAAAATAGCTCCGCTATAGATTCTTCGTCTCACTTTTTTTTTGTCCATCCTCATCATCTGCCCCTGTCAGCATACCCGCGTCCATCATCTTGAGCACCAGGTTCATTCTCTAGCATCCTTTGATCGCTTAACACCACCTCTTACGGCTTTTCCTTCTTGAGAGCTATGAAGACCTGGCCAATATTTCATAAAAACAGAGATTTAACGAATCAATTCGATCAATTCGCCAGGGGGACTTGTCAACTCTTCTTCAAAGCAAGATCTGTTATGAATTTACCTATCAACTCTTCTTCAAAGCAAGATCTGTTATGAATTTACCTATCAACTCTTCTTCAAAGCAAGATCTGTTATGAATTTACCATATAGCCTAGCATATAACTATCACTCTAGTGATCTGCACATTTCTACTGATAGAAAGATACCGGGGAATCCACTCGAAGTATTACGAATAAATGTTAGGTCTATTTGGAGCACCAAGAATCTTCCCAGCCACACTCAAGACATATTTCGCCATAGCATACTCAACAAGCATGTGCAAAATCATCTCATCTTTATCGCAAAACTGATATTTCACATTCCCGTCCAATTTTCTCTACTTCATGTTATCTTTAGATGCTATTGCACTATGCCAAATTAGTCACAACCATACCTTAATATTTAGAGGAATCTTTGCTTTCCACAAGCGATGGGAGGATCTTTCAATTGCATTGCTACACATGTGCTTATACATTTATTTACCAAAGAAAATGTCACTTTTATTCCATTTCCACATTGGCCTATCAGTTTCGGAGTTCAGTGCCATCCTATCCAACAAGTTATGAAGCTCACTCAAGTACTCTTGTTTCTCCTCTCACAGCCATCTTCTTAAAGTTAATATCCACCTCAAATCTTCCACCTCCGCAACTGACGTTTTCTGTTCATTACAAATTGCAAAGAGATATGGGGATTTGTCTGTGAAAGGAGTGTGACCTAGCCAAGCATCCCCACGGAAATGTGTCATGTAGCCATTCCCCACTCTCATTCTCCTTCCACACAAGTACATATCATTGATATGAAGCAGGTCAGACTAGAAGGCAGAGTCTCTAACTCTCTGTTCAATTGTAAATGCATTTGTCCTTCAAATATTTTGTTATGATAAAATTCTCTAGGGGTCCCTCTTCCATCGTAATTTTCCACCACCACCTACATATCGAACTCAGATTGAATTTTATCAGATCCTTTTGTAGGGTTTCGTAGCATGGAAAACAAAAAATTTCTACCGCATACAAACAAACAAGCCAAGATCTATCTACTAGATTGTAGCAACGAGTCGATGGAATAACTCACCCTCGAAGATTCCAAAGTGTATAACGAGAGCGGATTCTCGTGGGTGATGTAGTCGTACTCTTCCCGATCTCAAGATCGCGTAGACGATCCTTCCCACAAGGCTCCTAGCTTTCGGTCACATCGCTCAGATTTTCGACGAAGACCTTCCTCTCCTTGTTCCAAAGAAAATGGAGGTTGTAGTACTCTCCTCGCGATTCCGGCAGCACAACGGCGTGGTACCGGAAGTAGAGGGGAGATCTCGCAGGGCTTCGCCTTAAGCCGGAGCGAGTATGGTGGACTATGAGAGAGAGCCTCGGCGATCTAGGGTTTAGACGCACCAAGGAGGAGCAAGGCCGGCGTCTAGGGTTAGCCTAGGCGGCGGCGGCTTGCCCTAGGCGGCGGAGGCGGCAGCAGGAGGTGGCGGCGCCGGCGGCTAGGAGCTAGGGTTTGTGGAGGGCAACTTGTGTGTTTGGAGGGGCAGCCCTACCCCTCCTTATATAGGTGGGAGGCGCCGGCCAAGGGGAGGGGAGTCCCTCCCCAACTCGGCTTCCAAGGCCGGCGGGTGGAGGGAGAGGAACTCCTCCCCAAGTAGGTTTCCTACTCTCCCTCCACCTCACAAAATAGCCGTTTGACTTTTCAAATTGGCGTTTGACTTTTCAAACTAGGATTTGATTAAACCCTTTATTTTGTTCAGCGATGACACCTAGTACATTATGCAATCATTCCCACTTGTTATGACACATTCATGTACCCTTCCCCTCCGGAGTGCCGGACATTCCGAAACCTTCTAGAACATTCCCGATAAAAACACCGGAACCATTCTCCAACCCCGAAACAGGACTTTCCTTATATGAATCTTATTCTCCGGACCATTCCGGATCTCCTCGTGATATCCCGGATCCCATCCGAGACTCCGAACAACATTCGGTCTCTTACTCATCATTCCATAACTACTTAAACAACGTCGAATCCTTAAGTGTGTCTCCCTACGGTTCGTGAATTATGCGGACATGATCGAGACACTTCTCCGAACAATAACCAGTAGAGGAATCTGGAAATTCATATGGCTCCCACATATTTCTACGATTACTTTGCGATCGAATGAACCACTTACATACGATACCAATTTCCCTTTGTCTCACGATAGTTTACTTATCCGAGGTTATGATCGCTTGTATCTCTACATACCTAGTTCAACCTCACATCGATAAGTACTCTTTTCTCGCTCCGTGATATGTGATCCCTTGTGAGCCAGTCACATGCTTGCAAGCTAATTGGATGACATTCCACCGAGAGGGCCCAGAGTATATCTATCCGTCATATGGATAGACAAATCCCACTCTTGATCCACGTGTCTCAACCAATACTTTCCGAACACTCAATGCCACCTTTATAGCCACCCAGTTACGGTGTGGTGTTTGATGTCATCAAAGCATCCTTCCGGTGAAGGTGATATGCATGATCTCATGGTCGTAGGAATTAGGTTACTATGTATCAGAAAGCATATAGCAATTGAACTATTAAAATGACTTGATCTTTATGCTACACTTATCTATAGGAGTATGTCCACCATATCATTCTCCTAACGATATAATCTTGTTGTTAATAACATCTCAATGTTCATGATAGGGAAACCATAATCATTTATTAACCAACAAGATAGTATTATAAAGAGGCTTTACTAGGGACTCTATTTAAGTTTACAAATCACACAAGTATTAATGTTTCCTTGTTAATACTATTATAGCATGAATGTAAACATTTATCATAAACACAAAGATATAATAATAACTATATTTATTATTGCCTCTAAGGCATATCTCCAACAGTCTCCCACTTGCACTAGAGTCATCTAATCTAGATTACATGGTAATATACCGAACACCCATGGCAGTTTGGTGTTGGTCATGTTTTGCCCTCGGGAGAGGTTTAGTCAATGGATCCGCCACATTCAGATCTGTGTGTACTTTGCGAATCTTTATGTCTCCATCTTGGACATGTTCTCGAATAGCGTGAAAACGTAGCTTGATGTGCTTCAGCTTCTTGTGTGACCTTGGTTCTTGCGCATTGGCTATGGCGCCCATGTTATCACAGTAGATAGACATAGGGTCCAGCGCACTAGGAACCACACCGAGCTCTGTAATGAACTCTTTCATCCATATCGCTTCTTGTGAAGCCTCCAAAGCAGCCATGTATTCCGATTCAGTTGAAGATCTCGCCACAACGCTTTGCTTTGCACTCCTCCAGCTAACTGTTGCATCATTCAAAGTAAATACGTATCCAGATTGTGATTTAGAATCATCCGGATCGGTGTTCCAACTAGCATCGGTGTAACCATTAACAACGAGCTGTTCATCACCTCCATAAGAAAGAACCATATCCTTAGTTCTTCTCAAGTACTTAAGGATGCTTTTGACCGCTGTCCAATGATCCACTCCTGGATCACTTTGATATTTGCTAGTTAAACTAACAGCATATGCAATGTCGGGTCTAGTACATAGCATGGCATACATTAGAGATCCTATGGCTGAGGCATAGGGAGTCTTACTCATCCTTTCTCTATCTTCTGCCGTTGTCGGACTTTGAGTTTTACTCAACGTAATATTGGGCAACATGGGCAAGAACCCTTTCTTGCTATCTTCCACTCCAAACCTCTTTAGAACTTTGTCCAAATATGTACTTTGTGACAATGATATTTGGCGTCTTGATCTATATCTATAAATCTTTATGCCTAATATATAAGCTGCTTCGCCAAGATCCTTCATTGAAAAACTATTATTCAAATATTCCTTGACACTATTAATAAGGTCTACATCATTCCCAATCAACAATATGTCATCTACATATAGTACTAAGAATGCTACAGAGCTCCCACTCACTTTCTTGTAAATACAAGCTTCTCCATAAGTTTGTATAAAACCAAACCTTTTGATTACTTTATCAAAACGTTGATTCCAACTTCGGGATGCTTGCTTTAGTCCATAGATGGACCGTTGAAGTTTGCATACCTTGTTAGCATCTTTAGGATCGACAAAACCTTTGGGTTGCATCATATACAACTCTTCATCAATGTCTCCATTGAGGAATGTTGTTTTGACATCCATCTGCCATATCTCATAATCATAATATGCAGCGATTGCTAACATAATCCTCACAGACTTTAGCTTCGCTACAGGTGAGAAAGTCTCATCGTAGTCAACTCCTTGAATTTGTCGAAACCCTTTTGCGACAAGTCGATCTTTATAGACAGTAACATTACCATCAGCATATGTTTTCTTCTTGAAAATCCATTTGTTCTCGATACCTTCCGCCATCCTAGAAGTCCACCAAAGTCCATACTTGGTTTTCGTACATGGATCCAATCTCGGATTTCATGGCTTCTTGCCATTTATTGGAATCTGGGCTCATCATCGATTCCTCATATGTCGCAGGGTCATCGGTGTTGTCCACCAACATGACACTCATAACGGGATCATACCAATCAGGAGTGGTACGAGTTCTCGTTGACCTGCGAGGCTCTGTAGCAACTACAACCGAAGTTTCATGATCATCATCATTAGCTTCCTCTCTTATTGGTGCAGGCACCACAGGAAATTCTTCCGGTGCTGCGCTAATCGCAAGTTCGAGAGAAGGTTCGACAACCTCGTCGAGTTCTACTTTCCTTCCAGTCACTTCTTTCGAGAGAAATTCCTTATCTAGAAAGGATCCATTCTTGGCAACGAAGATTTTTCCTTCGGATCTATGATAGAAGGTATACCCAATAGTTTCCTTTGGGTATCCTATGAAGACGCATTTTTCCGCTTTGGGTTCAAGCTTGTCCGGCTGTAACTTCTTTACATAGGCTTCGCAACCCCAAACTTTAAGGAACGACAATTTAGGTTTCTTCCCAAACCATAATTCATACGGTGTCGTTTTAACGGATTTAGATGGTGCCCTATTCAAAGTGAATGGGGCTGTTTCTAATGCATAACCCCAAAATGATAGCGGTAAATCTGTAAGTGACATCATAGAACGAACCATATCTAAGAGAGTTCGACATTACGCTCGGACACACCATTACGCTGTGGTGTTCCCGGCGGTGTCAATTGTGAAAGTATTCCGCATTTCTTCAAATGCTCGCCAAACTCGTAACTTAGATATTCACCTCCACGATCAGAACGTAGAAATTTAATCTTCTTGTTACGTTGATTCTCTACCTCACTTTGAAATTCCTTAAACTTCTCGAAAGTTTCGGACTTATGTTTCATGAAATAGATATACCCATATCTACTCAAGTCATCTGTGAAGGTAAGAACATAACGATAACCACCGCGCGATTCTACACTCAATGGACCACACACATTGGTATGTATGATTTCCAATAAGTCCGTAGCTCGCTCCATCATACCAGAAAATGGAGTCTTAGTCATTTTACACATCAGACATGCTTCGCATCTATCAAGTGATTCGAAATCAAGTGATTCAAGAAGTCCATCGGAATGGAGTTTCTTTATACGCTTCATTCCAATGTGACCAAGACGACAGTGCCACATATAGGATGAGTTATCGCTTTATTTCAAACGTTTAGCCTCAATGTTATTAATATGTGTATTTCCACTATCGAGATTCAATAAGAATAGACCATATATCAAAGGTGCATGTGCATAAAACATATTACTCATATAAATCAAACAACCATTATTCTCGGACTTAAACAAGTAACCGTCTCGCAATAAACAAGATCCCGATATAATGTTCATGCTTAACGCAAGCACCAAATAACAATTATTTAAGTATAAAACTAATCCCGATGGTAGATGAAGAGGTAGCGTCAATCGCGATCACATCAACCTTTGATCCGCTTCCCACGCCGCATCGTCACCTCGCTCTTCGCTAGCTTCCGCTTATTTTTGCAAGACTGCTTTGAGTTACAAATATGAGCAACCGAACCAGTATCAAATACCCAGGCACTACTACGATTACTAGTGAGATACACATCAATAACATGTATATCGGATATAGCTTTCTTCTTGATGTTGTCATTCTTCAAATCCGCCAAGTACTTTGGGCAATTCCGCCCAAAGGACCTTCTCCTTGCAAAAGCACTCAAGATCGTGCTTAGGTCCAGCCTTGGTATTCTTCGCTAGCGGTAACTTTCTTACCACCCTTCTTGAAGTGTCCCTTTTGCTTAGACTTGCCTTTCTTGAATTTGGTGGTCTTATTGACCATCAACACTTGGTGCTCTTTCTTGATCTCCACTTCTGCAGATTTTAACATGGCAAAGAGTTCTGGCAACTGCTTGTTCTTGTTTTGCATATTGTAGTTCATCACAAAGTTCTTGTAACTTGGTGGTAGTGATTGGAGGACACGATAAATCCCCAAAGCATTAGGAATCACTATACCCAAGCTTTGAAGTTTGTTTGCTTGCCCAGACATCTTAAGCACGTGCTCACTGACGGAGCTGCCCTCTTGCATCTTGCAGTTAAAGAACTTTTCAGAAGCCTCATAGCTCTCAATTTCCGCATGAGTCTCAAAGATCAATTTGAGATCACGGACAATATCATGTGGGTCTGAATTCTCAAACCTTTTCTGAAGCTCTGATTCTAAACCATACAAGATAGCACATTGAACTGTGGAGTACTGAGTCTTCCGAGCGAGGTAAACATTCTTTACTTCATCGGTAGCAGTAGCTGCAGGTGGGTCACCCAGCGGTGGATCCAACACATAGGTCAAATTACCAGCAGTGAGGACAATCCTCAAATTGCGGAACCAATCCGCGAAGTTGCTTCCATTGTTTTTCAACTTTTCTTTCTCTAGGAATGCATTAAAATTGATGGTAGGGGGCGCCATTGATCTACAACATATTTGCAATAGTTTAGACTAAGTTTATGACAAATTGAGTTCTAATTAATAGTTAAATTAATCTAGGTGAACTCTCACTCAAAACAACATCCCTCACATTGTTTTAGTGATCACACGAACCAAATCCACCACATCAACACCGATCATCACGAGAGTTGATGTAGCTTCAATGGCGAACAATCGACATGTTCATCATATCTACTATATGATTCATGCTTTACCTTTCGGTGATCCGTGTTCCGAGACCATGTCTGTACATGTTAGGCTCGTCAAGATCAAACCTTAGCTTCCGCATGAGCAAATCTGGCTTGCTCACGTTGTATACACTTGCGGAATCTAACACACCCGATCATCACGTGGTGCTTCGAAACAACAAGCTTTAGCAACGGTGCTCACTAAGGATGAACACTTTAGACTTGAAATTTATGTGCATGAGGGATCATCTTATAATGCTACCGTTGTTAACTAAGCAATACAAGATGCATAAAGGATTAACATCACATGCAATTCATAATATGTGATAATGCTACCGTTGTTAACTATGGCCTTTCTTCTTTGTGCTTCCGATCTCCATCTTTAAGCACGAACATGATCTCCATCATCACCGGCATTGCATCAAGGTCAATGATGCCGCTCCATGGTTGTCGTCCACCAGCTTCAAATATTACAACTACTTTGAATAGACACGCAGGTCTTAACAGAATTTAAAGACAACCATATGGCTCCTGCCGGTTGCCAACTTACAATAAGGAACATTGCATACATCAAATATAATCACAATCATGGCCATATCACATCACATCACACCCCTGCAAAACAAAGTTAGACGCCTCTACTTTCTTTGCATGTTTTACGTGGTTTGGGGCTTTCAATAAGTGTCGTTCTAACTTACGAACAAGAACCACAACATTGATACTAGTATTGTCAATCACCCGTTGTAAATTGAATCTTAACTATGTTGGGAGAAATAGGCACTCGCAAAACCACTTATGCAATACAAGTTGCATGTCAAGCGTGGAGCAAGTCTCATGAACGATGTCATGTAAGATTAGCCCGGGCCACTTCATCCCACCATCCCACAAGATGCAAAGTACACAAGAAGCAATCGACAATAAAAGCATCAACGCCCACAATGACCATTGTGTTCTACTCGTGCAACAGATCTACAAATAGACACGGCTCTGATACCACTATAGGGTTTCGTAGCATGGAAAACAAAAATTTTCTACCGCATACAAACAAACAAGCCAAGATCTATCTACTAGATTGTAGCAACGAGTCGATGGAATAACTCACCCTTGAAGATTCCAAAGTGTTTAACGAGAGCAGATTCTCGTGGGTGATGTAGTCGTACTCTTCCCGATCTCAAGATCGTGAGCGATCCTTCCCAAGGCTGCGTTAAGCTTTCGCAGTCGGTCACACGTTCGATTTTCACGAGACCTTCCTCTCCTTGTTCCAAAGAAAATGGAGGTTGTAGTACTCTCCTTGCGATTCCTAAGACAACGGCGTGGTACCTAAGTAGAGGAGATCTCGCGAGCCTTAAGCCGGAGCGAGTATGGTGGACTATGAGAGAGAGCCTCGGCGATCTAGGGTTTAGACTCACCAAGGAGGAGCAAGGCCGGCGGCTAGGGTTAGCCTAGGCGGCGGCGTCTTGCCCTAGGCGGCAGAGGCGGCAGCAGGAGGTGGCGGCGCCGGCGGCTAGGAGCTAGGGTTTGCGGAGGGCAACTTGTGTGTTTGGAGGGGCAGCCCTTCCCCTCCTTATATAGGTGGGAGGCGCCGGACAAGGGGAGGGGAGTCCCTCCCCAACTCGGCTTCCAAGGACGGCGGGTGGAGGGAGTGGAACTCCTCCCCAAGTAGGTTTCCTACTCTCCCTCCACCTCACAAAATAGCCGTTTGACTTTTCAAATTGGTGTTTGACTTTTGAAACTAGGATTTGATTAAAACCTTTATTTTGTTCAGTGATGACACCTAGTACATGATGCAATCATTCCAACTTGTTATGAAACATTCATGTAACCTTCCCCTCCGGAGTGCCGGACATTCCGGAACCTTCTAAAACATTCCCGATGAAATCACCGGAACCATTCTCCAACCCCGAAACAAGACTTTCCTTATATGAATCTTATTCTCCGGACCATTCCGGATCTCCTCGTGATATCCTGGATCCCATCCGAGACTCCGAACAACATTCGTTCTCTTACTCATCATTCCATAACTACTTAAACAACGTCGAATCCGTAAGTGTGTCTCCCTACGGTTCGTGAATTATGCGGACATGATCGAGGCACTTCTCTGAACAATAACCAATAGAGGAATATGGAAATTCATATGGCTCCCACATATTTCTACGATTACTTTGCGATCGAATGAACCACTTACATACGATACCAATTTCCCTTTGTCTCACGATAGTTTACTTATCCGAGGTTATGATCGTCGGTATCTCTGCATACCTAGTTCAACCTCGTTACTGATAAGTACTCTTTTCTCGTTCCCATGATATGTGATCCCTTGTGAGCCAGTCACATGCTTGCAAGCTAATTGGATGACATTCCACCGAGAGGGCCCAGAGTATATCTATCCGTCATATGGATGGACAAATCCCACTCTTGATCCATGTGTCTCAACCAATACTTTCCGAACACTCAATGCCACCTTTATAGCCACCCGATTCACGGTGTGGTGTTTGATGTCATCAAAGCATCCTTCCGGTGAAGGTGATATGCATGATCTCATGGTCGAAGGAATTAGGTTACTATGTATCAGAAAGCATATAGCAATTGAACTATTAAAATGACTTGATCTTTATGCTACGCTTATCTATAGGAGTATGTCCACCATATCATTCTCCTAATGATATGATCTTGTTGTTAATAACATCTCAATGTTCATGATAGGGAAACCATAATCATTTATTAACCAACAAGCTAGTATTATAAAGAGGCTTTACTAGGGACTCTATTTAAGTTTACCAATCACACAAGTATTAATGTTTCCTTGTTAATACTATTATAGCATGAATGTAAACATTTATCATAAACACAAAGATATAATAATAACTATATTTATTATTGCCTCTAGGGCATATCTCCAACACCTTTAGACCCAACCCACCTTTTTTCTAGGTTTGCATATGAGTTTCCACTTCACTAAGTGATATCTTCTCTTAGTTGCACACCCAACCCAGAAGAAAGATATGGTAGGATTTTCCATTTTCTCTAGTGTTTTATGTAGAATCCTCAAGGACATCTGATAAACAACTATACTAGATATACATGTACAAATTTTAACCAATCTTTCTCACACTGTTCCTCCCATCCATCCTCCGATATTTTTCTTTAATTTTTCTTTCACAATACTCATCTCAGCCACTGTTGCTCTTCTTGCACAAACCGGAGTCCTCGGATATTTTTTTGGCCACATTCCTTTCTCGCAATTGAACATATCACAATAACGCTGCAATTTTTCATCTTTTACAATAACCATCATTACCTTACTTTTCACAAAATTGATATTTTCCAAGAAATTGATTAAAAATATATATATAAGTAATTTCGGGCTCCTATCCCCATCCAAGTAATATTTGATGAGAAAAATAAAGTCATCTGCATAATGTAAAATTGGCACTCCTCTATCCACCGCATGATCTGCTAAGCCTGTCAGTAGTCCAGCCCTTTGTGCATTTTTAATCATCTTAGCCAAACTATTAGATGCAACACTGAAAAGTGAAGGAGAGAAAGGATGTTTTTGCATGAATCCATTGTGGATGCCAAAATAAGTACCCACAATGTCATTAATTTTCACATTCAGAGTCCCCTAAGAAACTATATTTTTAACCCACACCAACCATCTATCAGTGAATCCCTTCTTCCTATAGAAGTCAAAATAGAAATTCTAGTTGACTTCGTCATATGCTTTTTCAAACGACCCCCTTGCATTTTCCTAACTTTCCCTTCTCTTAGTACCTCCTATAATAGAGTGACACCATCACCTAAGTATCTGCTTTTGATGAAAGCAGGCTGACACTTGTCAATCAATCTCTGCATAAATGGTCCAGTTCTCACAGTCATAACTTTTGTGAAAATTTTGAACAATACCTGTAGCAAATAGATTCTGGATTATATCTGCATCATCACTTTTGCGAATGAGAGTTATGATGACATAATTAACCCTGCTTAGATCAATTTTGTGGTGATAGAAATCATCAAACTTTTTCATCATATCTCCTTTGATCACTTCCCAACAATATTGATAAAATTACAAACCAGCCTATGGTTGGGTGGCTATGAAGGTGGTTGTACCCCTATCCCACAAGAGTTCAAACCCTAGGTTTGGCTCTGTGTGTTGCATAAAAAGCGGAATATTCTTTCAGTAGGAGGCGACGTTTTCGTCGACAACGTGGCGCCGTGGTGACTTCGTCAATCTTAATACCCAATCCACCGACTCAGTATCTTGGAGGTGCCCATAGAGGTAGGGTGTGCGTGTGTGCGTTTATAGGAGTGAGTGTATGTACATATTATGAACGTCTATGATTGTACTGTGTTTTAAAAAAATATTAATAAAATTAAAAAGAAAATCCATCAGGACTAGGGGCTTTATTTCTCTCCATATGATCAATCACATATTTGATATCTTCTTCAGTAAATTCTCTTTCTTCGAGGCCAAGAAAATGTTTGTACGATTCAGTAGCATGAGATAACCGAGCAAGAGTCCCTTGAATAATGTCATCATTATGTTGTAGAGAGAACATTTTCCTTTTCCTTTCAAACCTGTTGAGGAATTCAGTGTTGTTATCACCATGTAATAGCGAAGCTTCATTAGATCTCTGCTGCTACTAGGACTCTTCTAAAATCCACACACTTCCAATAATTCTTGTTGTAACTGAATTTTTCTAAGAATCTGGTCATATGGCAACTGGCAGCTTTGTTCTAGCTCTTCAAGGTTATGTAGTTCCAAAGGAATTTATTTCTTTCTTTTTATATCTTGTTCTCTCAAATTAGCCCTCCAACCCTGCATTATTTTGTTTACTTTCTTCAGTTTCATCTGTAGCATCTCCGAGCTATTTTTGGCTCTGACAGGTTGATAGCAAATTGTTGCAACTCTTGTCATGAAATTCGTGCAAGCTATTTTTGCTACCCGAGGATCTTTATTTCCGTTCGGGTTCGGCCCGTTGGTGGTACTGACGATCTTGGTCGGGTGGGTGGGTTTGACTCGACGTGTGGACGGACGCGCGAGGCGGCACGTCCGGCCGTTGCCGTGCCCGTGATGCCCACGTGCTGCCGTGCCGCCCGTGCGCGCGGCTCGGCGCATCCCGATGAGCCCGCCCGCCCGCGTCTGCCTGGCGTCTCGGCTCGGTTAATTTATTTGCGCACTTCTCCGCACGCCCAGCGAAAGCAAAGGTCGGTCGCCGAATCTCACGCGGTCGAAAGCAAAGGTTGAGGAATTTTTTGGGCATGGGTCGGCAAATGAAACGGATGGGCTGAACAGCACTAACATCCGATTGGGCCGGAGGAGCCGAAGAATGGTCGCACCGCTGGGCTCTCGCTGCGTCGAACCTTATCTCCTCGCCCGATGTTCCAAAAGTGCAGGATCGCGCGCGGAAAAACCTTCATTCCCCTCGACGAGTCCTTGTCACGCCGGGATGGCGAGCCTGTGCGGCCATACCGTCTGCCTGCGAGCCTGTCACACAACCGAACCTGCTCCCTCGTAGGTTCGCACGTCAGTGCCGTCTTATCCCGTCGTGCTCTTCGAGGAAGGAAAGCTCGAATCGCATGCTACCACCAGCTCACCCACCCACCTGCCTATGAAGCATGGAGTACGAGACGTTCGTGCTCACCGACTGGGCCTATCAAGAGTCACGTACGTACACGACGCAAATGCTCTGGGCTGGGCTCATCAGTCCGACGCTTTCCCTTTCTGAAGTTAGAAAAAAAAAATCCATACTCTCTGCTCCGACACTCCCGCCCGTGAAGCTTCGTCGCAATGAAGCAGCTAGCGTGTCGATGACAGGAACTTAACCCGGCCGCGGCCGCGACACTGTCGAGGCACAGACAGGCGCGCGGCTTGTCATCGACCGTGCGGCACCGTCGACCGAATGGACAGCCGAAAGCGATCTTGCCTTGCGAGCGAAACGGTGCAGCCGCGCGCGATATGATCGGCGGGGACGTCGAACTCGGCCAACAGGAGCGCGCCAGCTCGGGGACAGCGGGAGAAGTCCGGCCACGAGTGGGCGCGCGCGATAGGGCGTGACGTGTACTCCTGTTCCGTCCCGATCACTTGGTCGGACGACCTAGCAGCTCGGGAGAGGGACGAGACGGTCGACCGCACCGATGCGATAGCGTACAGGATCCAGTATGTTACGCCATGGGCAGACCAGACTCGTATCGCCGATGTCGACTAATTCTCTCGACTGTTCTTACCAACCATTCGATTTTCTGATTTGCAAAAAAGGAGAGGAATCGTCCGGTTTTCGCCCCATCCTCACGTACCGTGTACTAGCCGTTCGTTTCTCAAGCAAAAGCTTCCAAACAAGCATGAGGTAAATCAAGCTTCCAAACAACATGAGCCACTCGACCATATGGTTACCCAAATAGAAGATCAGTTTCTTCTTTCCTTTGACATTGAATATATAGAATTGAAAAGCAAAAATACTTGAAATATTATACAGCTTCTTTCAAACCCTTGTGTGTGCTACGATATGTACGGTATTTGATCCACAATTGCATGCAAACAAAACAGAACAAATGAATCCCAATCTTGGCCAATGCCAACGAATAATCGGTCTCTAACACTTGGGGAGGTCGGACGGTGGAGGCATCAGCTTCTGGTCAGGCAACGGGCCATCGTTCACCACCCATGCCATCTTCAGGCCCCAGCTCGTGTGCACCTCCAGGTGGCAATGCATGAACCATACACCTGCCAAAGACATTTTCAAGCAAGAATATGAATGTGTTAATTAACTCCATTTTTCTTAGCAAATATAAGTTTTTTACAAAAAAACGTCAAATGGTTAAACGAGAATGATGAAAGAACTTGCAAGGTTTTGCACAACTCACCAGGGTTATCTGCATAAAACCTGATGGCGACCCAACCTCCAGCAGGGACGCCGACGGTGTTCCTCTGCACGGGGTCGATCAAATTGAACTCGACAGGATGCTTGGACGGGTCATAGTTGCCTACACCTTGCCCCACGACGAAGAAGTCAAACCCGTGCAGGTGGAGAGGGTGGCTCTCGGCGCCCTGGATGCTCGTGTCTTGAAGCACCACCTCCACGCTCGTGTTGTATGACAAAACTACAACCTTGGTCCCGTTTGACACGTTCGTGTTGTTGGGCGGCGTGCCCGTGTAGTTGAATGGTATCAATGGCATGGCGGGGAAGTCGGACGTGTACACGCCGGCGGTTTTTCTGTCGTAGTGCGCTTTCAGGAGCGCCGTGGTCGGCATGATGAAGGACACATTGTTCACGGATGCCGAGAACATTGTGTCGTTGGTGGGTCCGTTGCAGCCTTGGTACGTTGGACATGGGTTTGTACCGAGTCCCACGGTGAAAAAGAATGGCCGGTCCACTTGTCTCGGAACATTGGCAGGGTAGTCTGGGTTGGCTAGGCTTCGCAGCATAGCGCTGTAGTTGGCGGCGAACACCGTGTCATTGAACACGGGTAGCGTTGGTCGGAAGAGCGGGCGACTCTTGATGTGGCCTGCCGGCGCGTACTCGAGGATTGCTGCGACTGTGGTGTTGTCGTAGGTGCCAACACGCCCAGTGGCGAAGGGACGCGCTAGCATGAGGTGCGTGGCGGGCGGGCATCCCTCGTCAGGCTTGGCGTGGAGGAGCACGTTGGTGGTCTGCCCTGGAGTGACGAGCACCACGTCCGTGTCGAATGGCTTGACATAGGCGGCGTCGACATCGACGACGGTGAGCGTGTGGTTGGCGATGGAGAAGAATAGCTCGTCGTTGAGCGCAGCGTTGATCAGCCGGAGCAGGTACCACTTGCCTGGCTGCACCTTCAGCTTGTACGTGTCTGCAAATGTTGGGCAGTTGTTTTTTTAGCAACTTCATTCATAAGCAAAACCTTTTTCTTTGATGGGCTAAATTTGCTTGGTACCTCTGCTTGAGCAGTTGTAGAGCGGGCCTGGAAGCCCGTTGATGGTGTACGCGTCCGAGACGTTTGGGCCTCCACCAGTCTGCAGCGCCTGCGCTATGATCGCCTCGGGATCCACGTTAAACCATTCGCCGAAGAGAATAGGAACTTCTCTGTAGGGTCTTGGGAAGGGGTAGGGCACGCCGGCCTTGGGGAGGATGACGATGGGGCCGTAGAGCGTGGCGCGCAGCCAGGAGACGTGCGCGTGCCAGAAGAGCGTGCCCCTCTGCCCCGTGATGGTGAAGTTGTACACGTAGCTCTGCCCCGTCTGGATCGGGCACTGCGTGATGTACGCCGGCCCGTCCGACCACCCCGTCCGCAGCTGCCTCACGCCGTGCCTATTCAAAATTGTTGATCACCATGAGTGAGCTATGAAGAGAGCACAGATCGAGTAGTCGCCAGAAAAGAAGATCGATCAAGCCGTACGTCTTGAGAACAAGTGACTGCAGTCGCCAACCAACTAAGCTACGAGAGTGTTGAGGATGACATTGTTTACAAAAAAAAAAGTACTCTACTAGATAGCAATATGGTTATCGCCGATGGGATTAATTAAGTAAGAACACAGTAGTACACAAGAATTACCAGTGGATGGTAACGTTCTGCTTGACATTGTTAACCACCTTGACGACGACGCGGTCGCCCTCCCTGGTGAGTATCCTCGGCCCTGGGAACTTGCCGTTCACCGTCGGGATGGCGCGGGTCTTGCACAGCCGTGTAACCTTCTTCATCGTCACCTGCAAAAACCGGGGAGAGAGAGACCAGAACAACTAATTAAACAGAATGTCTCAGCTGGTGCTGCATGACATGCATGCAGTGCAAGCTGAAGCTGACCAAAATGTTACTAGCACAGATGCATGGCATGCATTGCGTACATACATTGAAGGTGTAGTATCTGGTCGTGCCGGCGAGCAGCAGGTGCGGCAGCACCAGCAACGTGCCGAGGAATACAAGCGGAGCGAGGCAACGTAGTGCTCCCATTGTCTCAAACTCTCTGACCAACCTGCAATGCAGATGTATGTATGGGTGAATGGCAGGAGATATATAACAGTTAGTAGCACGGCCAATGCAACGCGCTCGTACCACAATCTGCGAGAGCAAGATATATAAAGCGGGAGGACGGCACCGCCAGTTGGTGCTGCCCGCGATTTATTAGGTGAAGACATGATGTTTTCCTTTTCCCGAGGTCACGAAAAAGATGAGAAGATATTAGGTGGCGATGATCAGGCTTAAGCCGGCTGACACACACTAAAAAGGTTGCTAGCTAGCGCCAGTGCCTTTGCTGGTGATGTACAAGTACAAGAGTTGGGTCGTGCTGGGTTTTAGAGTGCAGGCAAAGGAATTGGTCTTTTCGACGGGGGCACTGTTCACGCAGCCAAATATTCTCTGGTTTTTCTTTTTCGAGTATTGCTAGCTGGTTTCTTAGTCGTCTAAGCTTTTTGAGCGACTGATTGGCTCAGAGTACGCCTCAAGAATCGATCATGATGCGCGCGAGTATGCAGCCGCTCCGGACTGTATTTCTGAATGGAATCTTCCAAATCTTCAGTTCTTCTGGAAGAAGAGGGGACACAGCCTAGCCTTGACAGCTCGCTAGCATTTGTTACGATCTCATTATCGTCTCGTCCGATCAGTGCGTGCCGACCTTAAAAACCCTGTAGACGATGATTGGTTCGCTCGGCGGTTGATTCATTCGAGAGTTTCGTTACTGTGCATGGAGTGACTGACGGAACGGAGACTAGAACACTTCATCTTATAGGGCCCTGTTCGTGGGGTCGTCGTGCGACCGGTTAAACGTTTGCACAGCATGTAGCGCAGGCGCCTAACAAGATTAACCTCGTTTGCGATCGCCGCAAGCTAGTAGGTTCCTAAGTTCCTAAGTATTCCTTGCTTGCACATATCCCCAAAGATAGTTAGAATTCGTGTCTGAGTGACCTGCACATCCTGTCGAACATCAAACTATATTGGCCATTGGCCATGGTTGGACGTCGGCTAACTGACTTTGACCATTTGGTCTGCTTCCACCTGAGTGTATCATATATTCCTACCACCCATGTAGCCGAAACTTCAGAGGCAGCTTACTACACGAGACACATGCCATTTCCAAGAAACTATGAAGGAAAGATGAATTTGAGATGCAATCCAACTAATAAACCTTCCAACGCATCCGCACAGTGACATTATTCTGACGGACTGTACAAATTAACACGCATGCTGGTTGTTCCCCTGTCCATTTACCCTCCACAATGATGTGTAAAATCGAGCAGGATAATCCTGACAGTGCCATTCTCCCTGTAATTCCACCATGTGCCAATGTGTGGCTTAGCTAGAGGCGCGTGCGTGTCTTTTTTTTAACCTGTACCCTCTTGTTCCTGTCTGAACATCCCTGGCCAGGGCATCTTTAGCCTGTCTTGGAGATCAAGGGAAACACTTTGAGTAAAACGATGATCTAGCACAGTGCAACCGGAAGCGCACACCCAAAAGGGAGGAGATGGTTTCTGGTGGGCGACAAGCGACGGGACGAGCGGGCATCTCATCTTGATTGGGTTTTATGTTGCTTCCGGGACAGTGACGCTGCATCCTACTCGGGAGTCTCTACGCGGCATGCACGAGCGGTAAACTACCTGTCCACGATCATCTCATCGGCTAGAGTCTAGAGCATGCTGGGAGGTAAATCATAATTTATTTCCACTCAATAACCAACCTAAATAGCCCGGTTGACATTCTAGATGGCAGCATTGTTTTTCTCCCATTTCAGCAATACAGAGAACTAGTACAACTCAAGTGCATGACAACCACCTGCAATGGGCAACTTGAAAGCTCTGTTTTCTTCTGTTCTGCGAGAGAAACGAAACTGAACTGAAGAAAGTCAGAAGGCACAGAGGAGATCTGCACACTATGATGTTTTCAGGTAATCTTCGTTTGAATGCTTGACACCTCAGGAAGTCCGGAGTTCAGTGTTTTCCGTTTCATGTAATTCGTGATTATATCTCTAGGCCGATGATTTCCGATCAGGCTGTAGAACATTGGTGCTGAAAACATGTGCCCCATGGCCGCGAAAACATGAGCAAAGTTGCAGGGCTTTTCAGGTGAGACGTCAAAGGTCAAGAAGCTGATCACTTTGCAGGATTGCGTTAGATGAGGATATCTCTTTTTGTTTCAGGAACAACAAATCACGTCCAATAAGTCCTTCCATTTTCTTGTTTGGGCTGCCAATATCGATAAGTTTTCGGAATATCTATGTTCAGACCGGTCGCAGTATCGCCAAACCCGGCGGGCTCCTGTGCACCGTCCGATCCGATCGTGCGCACGTCGTCTGGATAAGATCATTCTGCCTTACGCCTGGAAGTCATCGTGGCCTTGCAGAGCTGCACTGAGGGATGAGGAGGTCCCGGCCGCGGTGGAGACGGTTGTCAGGCTGCGCGGCAGCGGCAGAACCTTAGCGGCAAAGAGGCGCTTGGCCGAAGCAGCGCGACGAAGGCTACACAAGATAGAGGCGGCTTTGAATGATGGCGGGAGGAGCTTTAGCGGCAGGCCGGTTCCACGCAAGGATACACGGCGGTTCTCCGGCCACACATTGAGTACATCAGTACAACTGCATGGCCGGAATTCACTGGATCTGAGCGGGAATTTATTGGTGGGATGGAGAAGGAGCTGCCCGTAGAGTGAACTGAATTAGGATTGGGAGCATGGCTGAGGATGGCAGCGTTGACTATAGGAGGGAGAGAGAGCACTGGATTTTTATCGGGTGGAGCACGAGAGGAGAGAATCGAGTGGGTCCCTACAGTAGCAGGGAGCAATACCAAATGTTTCTTAAATTTAGTCGAGCAATGCTAAAAAAATCATACTTTTTTACTACTTTCTTCAACCCATATTAGCTGACTTAGATTTGTCAAAATTTGGATGAACCTATATACGAATAGTGTCTAGATTCATGCAAATTTAGACAAATCTATTTCAACTAATATGGGTTGGAGAAAGTATCAAAATAGCTTAAAGTGGAGTTACCGAGCCACATCATGGTCATTCTATACTACTCCGATCCTAATTAGTTGACTCACAATTGTCTAGATCTAGTACTAAAACATGTCTAGATACATCCGAATCTAGACAAATCTAAGTCAAGTAATTTGGATCGAAGGAAATAGTAAAAATTATCGTTCGTGAGTTATTCTTGATTTTAGTGAATGTTTGGCGAAAAAAATTAATGATCCGTGTAAAAAATATAGTTATAATATCTCTGTGTCAAAATAATCACCCACTGCTTATAGATTTATCCATCAACTGATTTCATATAGACTTATCGAGGTGTTCGGGATAGAGTTACCCGTCTGTCTATCGTATGCTATCATCACCAATTTAATGTAGTTACCCACCCTCTAGATAAAAGTTATCCACTCACTGCTTATAGAGTTATTCATCTGATTAGGTTATAGTTATCAGTTTATTTCAAATGGAGTTATCCACCTACTTATTATAGAGTTATCCATCTAATCAGATTATAGTTATCAACTAATTTTAAAGGGAGTTATCCAGGTATTCAAAATAGGGTTACCCATGTGTTTGTTATATAGCTATCATTATCAGATCGATGTAGTTATCCACCCTCTAGATAAAAGTTATCCATCCATTTCTTATAGAGTTATCCACCTGATTAGGTTATAGTTATCAACTGATTTCAAATGGAGTTATTGTGGCATCCCGCAAAACCACTACTAGAAAATCGCGTTGATTTTTGTGCATTGCATCTCTTGACATCATCATACACATATTTGTTTAAAACTATTTTGCTAAAAACCCTATTCTGTTTTCTATATTAATCCCCTCCCTTTTATTTCAAATTAAACACCGGTGCTTCCGGATATCTCAGTTTGTCTAAAAGCAATTTATAAAAGGCTTTTAAAATAAATTAGAAAACCTAGCCTAAAATATCTAAACCTAAATCTATTCCCACCAAGTCCTAATCTACCCACCTATCCCAGCCTGCCACCTCACCTCCCCAGTCCACTACCCCCCTGGACCCCCTTTTTCCTACCCACCTGCCACATCATCAATCCTTGATCCACCCTCTTTCTTGGGCCCACCTCCCCGGTCCCACCCGCAGCCCCACTCCCCCCTGGCCCCACATGCCAGCCCGCCCCCACTCCACTCTCTCTCCCCCGTCTGGACCCCACCCCGGCCCACCTCCCGCGCGACCCCACCCCACGCGTCTTCCTCCTCTCCTCCCTTTCCCGTCTCTCCTCCCCCGAGCCTCGTCTCCCACCTCGCCTTCCCCTCGGCGCCGCTCCTACCTCCTCCTGGCCCAGCCACGGCTGAACCTCGCCTGACCTCCTTTCCCGCCATGCTCGCTCCGCCCCTCGACCCCGACCACACACACCACTTCAAGGGCCCTCTCCGGCCTCCTTTCCTCCTCCGCCCGCCTCCGCTTAAGCTCACTGAAGTCGGTCTCCTCCTCATGCGCCTCCCTGGCTGCTCGCCGTCGCTTCGCCTCGCCTCCGGCCCACCAGCCGCTCACGGCTTTCTCCTGTCCACGGCCGTGCCCCCTGGGCTCCCTCCGGCCACTAACGCCTGCTGACCATGCCCCTCGCCAGCTCCTCGCCTCCCTCGCCCTGTTCCGCGGCCCACCCTCTCGCCGGCGGTCCTGCCGTCGTCCGCGAATCCGCCCCACGCCCGCCTCACCTCACGCCATCTCGGCCCTCAGCCACTGCCACCGTCGGCCCGCCGAAGTTTCTTCCCGGTCGCCTCCCGCGCGTCGACGCCGCCATCGGCCTCCTCGCCGGCACCGTCCTGCAAGTCCTGCGCCCCACCTCGCGTGACCCTGCACCTCCGACCGTCCTCGACCCAAGCTCGTCTCTGACCAGGTGGCCCCGTAGTGACCAGTGTTCCGCCTGCGCGTCCGTGTCCGCCGGTTGTGCTATCTAGAGCGTGCACGCTAAGGGTGAGTGTGTTGTTTTGGTGATGTTTGGGGGCGATGTGGTGGTCATGCCTCCCGGCGTATAGAATCAACAAGTGCACAAGAACCTCGCCCCTAACATATACGGACGAACAAGTACTTCGACATGGGACGTCAAGGCCTCCTCCATGAAACTGACAAGATCAGCCACACGGAGCCGAAGACCGCGGAACGCCAAGCTCTCCCGTAGGACCCCGAAGACCGAACCCGGCACGCCTAGTTCTTCCTCTCGGATCCGAGGACGCCGAGACCCCGGTGCGACAAGCACCCTTTTCCGGACGCCAAGATCACCGACACGGAACGACAAGACCCCTTCCCGCACCGATGCCGATGACGTCGCACGCAAGTTCTTCACCCCGGACGCCAAGACCGACCTGATACGCGGGCCCGACAAGTTCGACACCGTCCAGGGCGAGACTGATGCGCCCCGACGCCACGCCAAGTTCGTCTACCCGAACGCCAAGATCTACTCTGCCATCCAAGAACGATCCCGCCGAGACCGTTTCCGTCGACCCCTGAACCCTGAGACCGGACCCCAACCCCTCGGAACCCCAAGTTCGCCGAACTCTAATGTGTGAACCCCTTCCCGAAATCCTATTTTATAATATAATACAACTTGTCACATATTAATTGTTCATCTTGCATGCATGCTTGTCTGTGGGTTGGGGGCCTTATGCCGATTCACCATCTAATTAAATATGGGGCCCATATGCGGGCAAATCTAGTCTCATATTGGCCTCATTTAAATTTGTGTAGCGAACCCGGTGCTATCTTCTACCATGTTAAGACAACATTTAATTTGCGGGGTAGATAAATAACTTGAACCGTTTAATTAAATGTCGGGACCCCGGTTCCGCTTAACATGACCTAATTGCATCGCCTCTTTGCCATGTCATGCATCATACATGCATCATGCCCAATCTTTTGCCGTAGTATTAAATAGTGCATCCGGTGTTTCCTTTAGTGTTTTGCTTCTTCGCGGATAAGGTTGTCGAGTTGATGCGAGTGTCGACCCGATCTTCGGTTGTACCTTCGACAATGTTTTTCAGGCGAGCATCTCCCCCTTTCTACCTATCTTACTTTTATAGTATTTATTCCCTCCTGTTGATCTATTGCTATCTGTGTTGCGATGCTCTAGTTTTCGTACCCGTGATATCCCTCGCAGCCTTATATTGCCTTGGACACATCCTATTACCTATTGTTTGGTAGATAGTTGGACTTGCGTGTCGTAGTCGCTTGCTCAAGTGCTGTTGCGTGTCGTCAAGTGCCACAGTTGTTGGTGTATTGCCGCATGTTTGATGTTGGAGATGATCATGGCTTTACTTATCGTTCACTTTAATTACTGTTTAACAACTAAAATTGAAGTAAGTAAGCAGAGGCACAGGTGGGCAATAGATGTTATTTGGTTGTTAACCGTCCACTTGTGTCCCGTAGGACCCCGAGTACTTGATACTTGTTCCTTGAATTTTTGCGCTATCCACATCCGGGAGGATTATGGGACCCCCTGAGCCAGAGCTTGATTCATTCTTATTTATTGGGGCCACAAACTAGTTTGAGGTTTTATTTAGTATCCTGTACTTATGCCATGCTTTACTGCTTTATTTACGATTGTGCGAGGAGCACACTGTACTGTTTAGGTCCGCGGAGTGTTTTCGCGGTATCGACAAGCCCAGTCACACTTTCGGGTTCCCGATCGTTACAGCCACCGATGCAAACCTTTAGTCCGTCTCGAGTCACTAACTTCGCTATGGTAGCTTAATGGGGTGGCCCTCAAATATTTCGAATCTGTGATTGCTTTGTCGTGAAGGCCTCGTTGGGTTTTGATTTGGTTTTTCCGAGGTTGATCGAGTGTGTGTTGCTATTTGTGCACCGCCGGTAAAACTTTCTGAAAGCCGTGTCCGCGGTTATGGACGACTTGGAGCACAGTATCTCGATCATAGACAACTATAACTAAAGTAGTGCTATAAATTTGACTTTATAATGACTAGTAATCAGCTTCACTATAATGGAATGGCTAAATAAAACTGCCAACAATTGCTTGTTTGGCGTATCGCTTGCGACAATTGTATCTGACTAGTAAGTATTGCAACTACAACGGAATGGCTAATTAAAAGTACCAACAACTGCTGGGTTTTGGGGTTATCTCGTGTTAATTGTGTCTGACTAGTAATTGTTGCAACTACAATGAAATGGTTAAATAAAATTGCCCACTGCTTATTATATCAGGACGACTATCTACACCTGACTAGTAACTGCTGCAACGATAACGGAATGAATAAAACTGCCAACTGTGTGAGTTCCTCGGTTGACTTCCTCGTTTGGTCTCGAGGGGGAAACACCAGGATGGGTTTGTTTGATGGTAGCATCAGGTTGGTTTCGAATAGGTATTTCTTATCCCTCTCTGATAGCCGCCAGTTGTATCGAGTCTCTATAGGTGGTTTAGTGCATGCTGCCGCTGCCGCTTCAGTCCACCATACCTATGTAGGCGAGGACCGCCGAATTCTAGCCTCGCCGTGTCTTGGCCTCAAGATCGACCGCTCTCTCTTTTTCCTTTGCCCTTTGGCACCCTTTTGTTTAAGCAGTTTTGAGATCGACGTTAGCGTGGTTACCCTTCCTTTGGCTCAGGCAGGTTATGGACGCCATTGGTTATTCTTCAGGGCTCTTAGCCCCATTTGCATCTTGTCCGTAGCTGGACGCTCTATCGTTTTCAAGGTGATTTGGATCTTTGTTCCGTATATCTGTATTCTTGACTCATGGAGTCGTGTTGTACATATATATGTTCTGTGGGTCCCATCGAGGACTGTTGTGTAATGTTATTACTTCGTTTTCCACCCGCACGCAAGTGCCTGGTGGGCACCTTTGAATCGTTTCTATGCGGGTTTGGCGGGAAGCGCTGAAACTTGCATAGGTCCGATTCTGAGGGTGTTACAGTTATCCACCTACTACTTATAGAGTTATCCACTTGATCAGATTATAGTTATCAACTGAATCCAAAGTGACTTATCTAGGTGTTCAGAATAATGTGTTTTTCATATAGCTATCATTATCATATCGATGTAGTTCCATGCTATGTACGCGATAGTTATCCACCTATTACTTATAGAGATATCCGACCTATTGTTATAGCATATAGCTATCATCACCAATTTGATATAGTTATCAACTTATCATATCCTCTATGTAAAAGTTATTCACCCACTGCTTATAGATTTATCCATCTGATGAGGGTTTATACTTATCAACTAATTTCATATGGACTTATCTAGGTGTTCAGGGTAGAGTTACCCATGTGCCTATTGTATAGCTATCATCACCAATTCGATGTAGTTACCCACCCTCTAGATAAATATTATCCACCCACTGCTTGTAGAGTTATCCACCTGATCAGGTTATATTTATCAACTGATTTCAAATAAAGTTATCCACTTATTTCTTATAGAGTTATCCACCTGATTAGATTATAGTTATCAACTGAATTAAAAGGGAGTTATCCAAATGTTTAGAATAGAATTACCCATGTGTTTGTCATATAGCTATCATCATCAGATCGATGTAGTTACCCACCCTCTAGATTAAAGTTATCCACCCACTGCTTATAGAGTTATTCACCTGATCACGTTATAGTTATCAACTGATTTTAAATGGAGTTATCCACCTATTTCTTATAGAGTGATCCACCTGATTAGATTATAGTTATCAAATATATTCAAAGAGAGTTATCCAGGTGTTTAGAATAGAGTTACTCATGTGTTTTACATATAGTTATCATCATCAGATCGACGTAGTTGCATGTTCTATTCGTGATACTTATATGCTGCGTTCCAGATAACTCAAGTGTTATGGGCGAGTAATCTTTGGTCCGAAAAAATATTAGAACATACCAACATGGGATGTACTTTCAAAGATCTCATCGTGACTAGTGCAACGATGAAAACAGATTCAATACGCCGAGGTTTCTTCACCCATACGCCGCGGTAGCGGAGACGATCGACAAAGCCGAGATGCTAGACTATTGGTTGTATATTATATTGTTTACTATGACTTAGTGTGGTGGATGGATGGGGCATAAGACCTCATTTATTTATACAAAAGAAGTTTCACGAGTAGCCTAACTGTGAAAACGGATCTTAATTCGGACAAACGGTTTAACCAAGAAAATATTTTTAAATTTTCATATATAAATTGAGCTGGCTAATAAAAAATGTTGTGTGTAGTGATTAGAAAGAAACAGTGCATGCTGGACCGATTCCTGTCCAAACGTCCGCCAAGTTTTAATTTTTTTAGAACGGTCGCTATGCTGGAGCGATTCTTGTCCAAGCGTCCGCCAAGTTTTAATTTTTTTTAGACCGACCGCTATGTAGCATTGGTTTTGTTCAAAAAAAAAAGTAGCATGGGTGGATAACTTTTGTTCCGAAAAAATATTACTCCCTCCGGCCCATATTAATTGACTTGGATTTGTCAAATTTTGAATAAACCTATATACTAAATAGTGTCTAGATTCATCCAAATTTTGAAATACAAGTCAATTAATATGGTCGGAGGGAGTATTAAAATATATCAACATGATCTAGTTTTAAATATGTTGTCGCAACTAGCCTAATAGTGAAAATGAATTTGAAATCGAATAGACGGTTTGGCCTTAAAAACATTTTGAATTTTCGAATTTATATTTAATTGTATTGACGTGTCTGTTTGTGATAAAAAATTTGAAGATATAGCTTGGGGTCATGCGTGCGAGAGAAAAGGCTGGTCCTCGATTTTGTCATTTAGCATTTAGGTTGGTGGATTGATTTGGATCAGACGCGTACAAACGGGATCGCGCGCTGGGTTGGTCGGATGTCCGCCACAATTTGCATTCTACAGACTGGTCTGAATCGTAGCAAAATCCTAAGTTTTTTCCTCGCTGGCGTAACAAATGCAGAACCCGTCGAAATCTCTACTATATAATTTGTCTAGAGGTGGTTTTCGTCACCTCAAATTTTCGTCCGTCGGTAATTTTGTATTTAGGCCCTTCAACTTTTGGAAACTAACCCGCAGTCCTAAGGGTACCGGTCTCCACAAATAACTCTTCCGCCCACACCCCTGCCCTCAATCCATGATCTGCCGCCACCCACTTGCACAGCCAGGTTCTGCCACGATCCGCCACCCTTGCGCAGCCATGTTCGCCGCCGCTGGTCCTCGCTTCGCCAGCCCCGGCTGCTTCAGTATTGCCCAGCTGAACCTTCCGGCGGTCGACTACCAAACAGGCCACACTGTCATGGTGCCTCCCATCGAATACCGCTGCGACGGGCCTCTTCCATGAGCCACATGGATCGGAGCCATGCGACCATGGCGTGCATCTTTCGATGGTATCCGGTCTTTGGCGGCAGTCGGCCAGCGCGGGTTGCGAGAATCGATGTAGGCTCGTGGCGGCGGCGATTCGCAAACACAACGCCACAAGTCGTGCGCCCTTGACCTTATCCGATTGCTAGCTATCTGATGTGCGCGTCAACGACGGCGGTGCCTTTTTGCATTTGTGATGTGCGGTGCTGTTTGTAGTCATCTGCCCGTGAGCTCCTGCTCTGTTAGCTAGCTGCTATCAATTTTTTGCTGGCAATCGATTCGGCTATAGATTTGCAAACAATAAACTAATATGAATTGATTTTCTGCCAATTTTAAGCTACTACTACTGCAATTTATAGAGAACATATTTGCTGACACTGAATTTTGTGCAATGGTGCTATTTCCCGTCTTAAGCAACTACCAGTGTAGCCGCGTCGAGGCGACAAGTAGGTTAATTTCTTCTTATTCTAACCGTGAATAAAAGAATGGTGTTTAGGGGTTGATTTTTGGAAGAATCGTGGAACCTGCAATATTTAAACCATGTTAATTTAACATATGCAGTGTAGGGTGTTCGGGTAACATGCTATATATATCAAGAATGTAGATTAGTTTGTCAGTCAATTCATTCTTGGTCGGCTGGGTTTTCGGCAGTTAAGTTGTTGATCGTGGGTCATTGTTTAACCCATAGATAAAAATGAGTGTTATCTAAACATACAGAATGATTGGCTTGAGTTTACCGCTGGACAAGAAAAACATGGTCAAATGTGTCTTCAGTTATCTGCTGGATGGAGCATTTTTTTGTCGGTTGGTATATTTGAATTTGTGTGTGTTTATATCGTTTTCAAAAAAAAAATCAATAGAAATTTGTGGAACTTGGAGAGAGTGAGAATTGGAGAGTTCAACGGATTATTATGGCAAACCAAAAAGGCAAAACTTTTAAAGACCTCTCCAAGTTAACATATAAAAGTAAAATTTGACGTTCACATTAGAGTTCGCCAATGCTCTGTTGAAGGAAAAAATAAAATCAGGTCAACTGAGAAAAGGGTTACATTGATTGATTGTTTTTGAAACAAAAGTTAAGAAAAGGTTGGAAAGCCTACAAGAAAGAGAAGAAACCCAACATGAAAATATATTTTAGTATTAAGGAAAAATCATAGTGTAACTTCATTTCAAATAAGAAACCTATCTAAACCTTTCTTGCATTTTTAAACAATACCTGATATTTTCCAGTGTTACCATGTTTCATTGGTCATTTTATATGAAAATTTCCTAACAGAAATTACACATCATATGTTTATATGTGAGACATGTACGATGATATAAAACTAATAAAACCGTAGCAACGCACGGGCATTCAGCTAGTACTTATAGTAGGAGCTTGGGCTCAGCTTTGTGGACATCTAAGCGGGCTTTGGTACTCACCTGCCGCAGGCCTACTAAAAATCGAAAAAGAACAGGGTGAGGGCGAGACCATAATGTATTTGTGCAGGGCCTTCAAGGCCCGGAAAAGAGGGCACACTATCACGGGGCATCCGGCTGGGCTCTTGGACGGTGACTGCTCTGACCCATGAAGCACGACTGACACCAAACTAGGAAGAGCTCCTTTTTTTTTACTTAGTGCAGGATTGTTCCCCGTAATGCTTGATGAAAGAAAACTTGGGGCGTCTTCACTGGGCCGCTATATATCACGCACCAAATATATCCGTTTGGTCTGTTTAGGTCGGTCAGCTCACAGATTTCGTCCGTGTCTGTTTAGGTCGGGGGTGCTCCGAGTGGCTGGATACAATTTTTTCCATAGATATCTACGGTTTTTACATAGGTACTAATAAAAAAAATAAGTAGATGACAACTACTTTCTCCGTTTTAAAATATAAAATTTCTAGATTTGTGGAATAAGTGTATTTGGATCTTTTTAGTGTGTAGTCATGCTAAAATATTTTATATTATGAAACCTTCCTCTATGGTTTCATCCACCTAGCTTTAGGTACATACTTCACGCACCACTCTTGTGGGTGGCACAAGCAGAAGCTTAAGCCGCCGATGCCCTTGAATTCTTCATTTCTCCTCCCCCTCTCCCCCGCTGCCATCAGAGGACGTCGGCGGGCTAAGCCCGGCCAGCCGACGATGCGGCGAGGCTACCTCCTCGCGTGGTGGCTTCTCCCCCGCAGGGAGCCCCTTGGGCGCTCGATGGCCTCGGGCTTTGATGTCGGTTCTGCCTCGGAGGATGGTGGCGCGAGTCGCGTCTGCTGGCAGGGACGCGGTCCTAGGGTTTCTGTCACGCCAAGACGAAGATCTGCCTATAACCTGTTTTCATAGATCTTGTGGCAGTGTCGTGCTCCAGAAGGCTCCGCCGACGAACTCCCACGGGCGATTCATGCCTAGAGATTGTTGGAACGGATGGGATTCGGTCGCGTGTATCCGTTGTTTTTCTGACCGTTTGGTTTCACAGGAAACGAGGCAAAACTTTGCATTCTGTTGCCATCGTGAAACATGTCTTTAGTTCCATGGTGAAGTCAATGTGCGGAGAATGTCATGGAATCCAAGATTTGTGGACTAGCTATGGTGGCTCGAGTCCTGGTGGTGATGAAAAATTGGCTTGGTGATTCGTGAATTGTAGCAGCGGCATCGAAAAGTGGGGCGGCATCATAGGAGGAGTTCATAGTCTTACCTTGCAGGGTGAAAATCCAAGGTCTGGTCTTAATTGGTTGTGTCTGGCAATGACCTTGTTAAAGACATTGTTTTGTGAGCGAGAACTTTCTTCAGGGTGGAAACCTATGATTTTTTATCGGATGATGACGGTGCTTGTGCTCTGTTTCCTTCTCTTCTGGTGTTGTTTTGGTGGAGTTAGTGTCGCTGCTACTAAGAATCAAATCGCTGTAACGGAACTTTTTTTTGTAATTCTTCTTCTTCTTTTTCAGTTGTGTGCATATGTATTGCCAATAGGGTATGCGTTGTTGCAAATATTGGGTGTAATTGGTATCCGCGCGATATTAATATATGCTCATTTCCAAAAAAAAAATGAAACAGGGGGAGTAGTCATCTCCCTAGCCTACTTGTTCGACTGTTTCTCGTTTGTGTGGTAGTCTGTATGACACATGTTCGAAGACCTATGCGATGAGATGTATATAGAAAGGCATTAGTTAGAAAGTTAAAAAGTGTCAGTCATGTCATATGTGGCATAGCAGTTAGGTGTTAGTGCGATTTGAGAATAGAATGCATGAGCTGCTTAGCTTGCTTGCGCATTTGGTGTGTCACGGCGACTGTTGCTTTCATGCTCGATGTTGTTGTTTTGGTGGCCATGATTTGTATGATCTTTGTAGTTGCTTTTGCCATATTTTGTTGTTTTAATACTAAATAAAATTTGTGTGCATCGCTCGATGAAAAGACCAGGTCACCATTCCCCTTTTGAAAAAAATAGGTCATGCGCATGGGTTAACTATTCCCAACTGTTGTGGTGGTGATGCATGTGGCCTTGGTTGTTAAACAACACCTCCACGGGCCAGATGTGGCACCCACTGCTGGCCTCCCACAGTTGAATTCTGGTGGATATACACAACAAACTCAAAGTCGAAGAGGTCCACGGAGAACGCCAACAATGACAAATATGGCGAAGCTCGTGATGATGAAGACGGCGATGCGCGACGGCCTCAGCCTCGCCACCGGTCTGGTAGGGTCCCAGTTGCCCCTGGATCATATGCCCCTAGCCGGGGATGATCCGACCATGGCTATCGGTGTTGTGTTGTGGTATGGGGAAGTAACTAAGTAAGAGTGGCTCAAAGTGGCAATGGAAATCGTGTGACAAAGATGTACGCGGGTGGCCTTCTTAATAGTCCAAGCAACCATGTCGTTGAAGCTGGTGTAGAGGAGGAGCAACATTGATTGCGACATAGGAGCCAGCAACCATCATTCATGTTGGTGCAGTTGACGAGGTTTAATCTCACCAATGCCCATTGTTATGGACTTGGGTTTTGGAGAAGATGGGGATGCTGGAGATCGTGGAACGGTTAAAAGACAAGCAACCAGGGGACACGAGATTTACCCAGGTTCAGGCCCCCGGAGGGAAAACCCTACTCCTGCTTGTCTGCTCTTGATTACGACGGAACCGAAGGTTACAGGATGCGCAGATTCGATCTGGCGTGGAGGTGTGTGCGAAAGTATGAGTCGAGGGATCTAGGACGTGCCCTCCTGGCCTTTATATAGACTTAGGCAGGTCTCGGGCATAGTCCTAGTCGGTTACAGGTTCTAGGGTTTTACCCCTTTGAATTTCCTATCTATGCTAGTCTTGCTCTCCAAGGATCCGAAGGCGTCATGGGCCTTGGCCACCCGAAAATCTTCATGGGCCAGCGTATGTCTGCTGTGGGCCTTCCTTGGGCTGGACCAGGTATGCTGAAGTCACGTACCCGTAGGGTATAACCTTGTCAGTAGCCCCGAGTGATCAGTCGAATCGTAGATTCGGCTGAGAACTCTTCAATCCTTCGGGTGCAACTATATATAAACAGTATATGTGTGTAGGGATTTGTTGATACGTGTGCCTGACTCACCCGGCGGATCAGGGTCAGTTAACTGTCTTAGGACAAAACAACACGATCTTCCTCAGGTTCGAGTCCCTCAACTCGGACCTGGAACATATGCTGGCGTAATTCGACTCAGGCCGCGGAGGACTTACAGGAGTGGAATTCCAGTGTTTTTAATTAATGTACCCAACACGTCCGTCGGGATTTTTCATTACGCCTGTTGACATGGATTTGTACTAGCAGAGCGCAGTCATGTACGTTGCCAGGCCGTCAGATGATATCTGCAGGTCTTATCTTTGCGTCGCGGACGCAGCATCCGAACATTTGTCACCGCGGAGGTGTTTCGGGTGGCCAAGGAGATTGTCGCTCACTCAGCGTTTGTTGGGGCAGAGATGCCAAAAAGTTTTTGCGTGCTGAAAAAATCACAGTCGAAGAATTCATAGGGTGCGCGACCAGCGCTCCCTATGGGAGTAGCCCCCGAGTGTCTGTTCGAGTCGTAGACTCGAGCAGAGACTTTAGTTCAATCATTGTTCAATTGTTAAGTCCTTAAGACTCAAAAAAATTCGGATGCTTAAATCCACCCTCCCTATGGGAGTATCCCCCGAGTCCGTAGTGGAGTCGTAGACTCGACGTAGGACTCGAAGAAAATACTTTGTCGTTATTCATCTTCCGGGTGCGCGGCAGCGCTCCTGATAGGAGTAGCCCCCGAGTATTTAGTCGAATCGAAGATTCGAGTGAGTACTCTTAGTTGTGGAGCCGAAGAATTGTAGTTTGTGCTAGTATAGCTTTTGATGACATTAGTGCTGACGATCGATGACCTCAAGCGTCTGCTACGCCAGAGATGACTTGACTGGACGAACGTGGGTCCCACTTGCTGACTTTGAATTGACCGGTCATGCACGGCGTGGAGATAATTACGGCGTCTCCTCGATTTCCGCGTAGTGGGACGGTGGTAACGACGGTTCACAGATGTGACACGCAGTACGGCCAGATCTACCGTTGGCGTTAGGTCTTCTGGATGGACGGCTGCCATTCGTCGTCTTCGCTGTTATAATCATTGGGGGAAACCGTGGTTTGTTTTCACCGCACCAGTTCTCGTGTTCACTGCCTCCTTGTGCTCGAGCGATTCTTGCTTCGCGCTGGGATTTCCTTCCATATTTCCATTGTTCTTTCTGCGTTTTCACCGCCGGCGCCGCCGTAGCGCAATGGGGAAACCAAAGAAATCTTCATCTGCAGTTGGGACCAGCGCCGCCGGAGGAAAAAAAGGGCACCGCCGCTACTCGCGTCACCGATGGTGGCTGGCGGCGATCAGAGACGCGGGAGAGCGATCTCCGCAAGCTTCGCGAGCGGGGCCTGATCCCACAAGATAGGGAGGCCGTCAAACTCCCCGTCAATGAGGTAATCCCCTGTCCCCCATCTGGGTATCGGGTTATGTTTCTCACCTTCGTCTTGCGTGGGTTTTCTTTTCCGGTCCACGACTTCCTCCGTGGACTGCTCTTCTTCTATGGGATTCAACTTCATCATCTGTCTCCCAATTGTCTTCTCCACATTGCGTCTTTTATCACTTTTTGCGAGTGTTGGATTGGCATTGAGCCGCACTTTGGCCTCTTACGGAAGCTCTATTCCGTGAAGAGGCAATCTGGTTCGGATGGTGTGTATCCCATTGGGGGTTTCATCATCTCCCTTAGTCCCAATCTGCTCTTTTTTTCCTTTTCCATGTCCGAATCTGTCCGATCAAGTGGAGGCGATGGTTTTATATCCGCGACCAGAGTGCCGGGCAAGATTTTGGTCTTGTGCCCTTTGACCCCTCCCAAATGATTGAGCGAAAAAGGTCTTGGAAAAACCAAATCTTGGACGGTGAGGTGGAGGAGATAGAGGCCCTTTACCGTCAGGTGGAGGATCTCCAGCTGATTCCGGAGAAGGAGGTGAACGGCGTGGACATCATCCGGACTTTTCTTGAGAGTCGGGTGCAGCCTCTCCAAGCGAGGGTGCACCCGATGTTTCTTTATTCTAGGCACCGTGATCCGACGAGGGTTTCGGATGAGAAAATGTCCGAGGGGGATCTTGACAGGGCCCTTTGCGCGCTGCTGAAATTCAAAACTGGAGAAGAAATCCCGGGGAAGTCGCTAACTCCTCCATTTTCTTCGACGTTGGCCGTACCGCAGGTGTAGATTTGTGCACGTAGTGCTTTTTATCGGCTGTGTTTTTATTTACTTTGTTTTCTAACAAAGTTCCTTCTGAATTTGCAGAGCTTCAAAGTGCCGGGCATGGCACCACCATTGCCCGAAAGGTATCCGAATGCCCCGGATAATGAAGTGGTTGATTCCGTGTCCGAGCTACCGTCGGCGCGATCTCCGGCAGAGGATGCCGACGAATCGAGTGAGGATCATACGCGAAAACGATCACGGAGCTCCAGCGAGTCTTCGGATGCCTCGACTCCTCCGACTCCCAGAAACCCTCTGGGCCTTGAGCGTCATAGTTACGGTCATGGGGGTTCTACTTCTCCCATTCCTGCCATTCCTGTGCGGGCTGTAGCGCCACACTCGCCAGCGAAGCGGAAGAAGGAAGAGAAAAAGGAGGAGAAGAAGGAACAAAAGGAGGAGAAGAGAGTCCGAAGGACTCCTCCTGTCTTCGACCTGAGCTCCTTGGGCTCGTAAGTTTCTTTTTGTAGTATTGTCCTTTTTTTCCTTCATGGTTGTTGCGCTTATGTTGATTGGTTCGTATGCAGGCATTCCTCCCATGATTCCTCCAGTGGTGGTGCACGGGAGGTGATGGGGGAGTTGAAAATTGCGTCTCCTCCGCCTCAGACGGTGGCGACTTCGGGTGGCGCGGCTCCGGATCCTCCGTTGCAGGAGGTGCAGGTGGTTGCGCCTCAGAATTTCGCAGGCGGTTCTTCAGAGTCGCCATCAGAGCATGTAAGTTTTTCTGCTTCATATCATGGGGGGAGCCCCCGAGTGTCTTCGTGTGCGAATTTGGTTTTTACTCCTTTGTGTTGGGCGTAGCCCCCAAGTCCTTTTCTTACTGCTATTTCTTTTTCTTCAGCCTTTTGTGCAGGAGGCCAAGCGGTCAGTGCAGAGCCTTTGGCCGAGGCAAACCTTCGCAGCTTCAAGGTATCCATCTCTTTTAATACCTCTCTTATTTATCTGGTCCTGTTCTTTGACACTTGCTTGTCTTAAATGCAGAGGAGCATAACGATTCCTCCGTGAGGTCGACGCTCTCAAAAGAGTCTTGGTCAATCGGAGCAGAAGACCGCCATTGGCGAAGAGCGCCTCGAGCTAGAGCCGACTAAGGCGGTAAGCGAAGGCGTCTGCAGCAGAGGCCGCAGATCATGAGGAGCAATGCCACCGCTATGCTGCTCGTGAAAGAGAGGTGGCGGCGAAGCTCATGGCTGCTGCCAAGGCTATTTCGGGTGAGTGCTAGTTTTGTACTTGTTTCTTTTTCTGCGGGTCTTCTTCTATGCTGCTTTTCATCATGCTTTTATTCTTTTTGTCTCAGATGCTGAAGGCATCGAGTTCGACCGCGGTGCTCTGGAGCACGGGAGTTCTCTATATGATGCCACTGTGGCGGTCGAAGACCGCTGCAGCACCGTCGTCAACTCCCTCGCCAAGGCAAAAGAGGTCGTTGGTCGCTTCTACAAGGAGCTTGTCCCGAAGGGCGCAACCCTTGATGATGTGGATGCTCTAGAGGAGGCTCTGTCAGCCGAAGCGCCTGCGGCATACAAGTGCAAGCAGAAGGGCATCGGCGCGTCCGTCGGGCTGGCGATGGCCTTGGCGGCTGGAGCGGAGCTGGATCTGCCCCAGATCACCTCTCGGATGCCGACGGCTGCGGATGGATCCGAGGTAGCTTTTGCTGCCTATTCTGATCGCTGCAAGCGATATGGGCCCAAGCTCATTGATTTGCTGTCTGAGTATGCACTGCGGCAGCAGGGCGGGGCCAAAGCTAGGCAATCTGGCTCTGAGGCGACTCAGGGTCCTGCATCTTAGGCGTAGTAGACGTAGGGTAGTTTGTAGTCTACTTTTGTTGTAAATATCTTGAAGAATACCATCCATGTGCCACGTAGTGGCCTTATATATTTAATGAATTCCTCTGATTTGTGCTCTATCCTTGGCTGAATGTCTGTGTTCCTTTCTTTTTGCTGCTGCTCTAGGTTCCTTCGGGTGCTGATCCTGTCGACGCCCCATCCGCAATGCCGTTGCGACCATCCTTGGATGATTCCTCGCAGCTCACTTTCCTTCGGGATCGTGCGTAGTCTGGAGAGGGAGTTGCTCGGGTTACGCGGTCATGCCGACGTTTGGAAGTCCAAGGCGGATCGTGGTGCAGCCAGAGAGGAGTACTTGATGGCGGAGCTGGTTCGGCTGTCCGAGCAGCTGCAATGTAAGTTGTTCTTTGGTTCGAGCTGTAGCTTGGTTCTTCGGATGAGCCTTCTGGCCATACTCTTATTTTGTGTGATTGTTGCAGGTGCGAATCTTGCTCCGAGGGAAGAAAAGGAGCGTGTCGCTGTTCGGGTCAATTGCTTGACTCAACAGGACATGGAGGCCGGCGGCTTCTTCTGGATGGATCGTGATCGCGCCATAGCCCTGGCGACGGTGCAGGATCGTGTTCATCAAGTTTCGCGGGTGCTCCGCCAAGTGCAGACATCGCTTGCCTTGGTGTTGCACGTCATGTTCCCTTTGGATGCCGTACCCACAAGCCTTGCGGGTCTTCTGTCGAAGTTTCGAAACGTAAGCAATGTCAAGGATTTGGTGCGGCAGCAGCTTGTCGCAGGAGTGAAGGCTGCGTTGTCTCTTGTGAGGCTGCACCAGCCTGACGTGGATTTGGCTGCTGTGGCCGCTGGGCCACCTCTTCGCCCTGATGGTGGCGAGTGGGACATGCGTTCCGCATTACGCGGCTGTAAGGCAGTATGCCGAACAGATTGTAGATTTGTTCGAGCAGCGTGCCCAGGTTATTCTTCAACATAGGTAGTACCTGTAAAAAGAGAGAGATGTAAAATTTGTATATTTCGGCTGGGTGTATTTTGCCCTTTGTTGTAAAGGTTTGTTTGTTTGTGAGCACGCAGTGCTTTGATTGAGTACGTGTCCTCTTTGTTTGCCTGACGTTGTCAGCTACTCAGGTGTACACGTTTGGTCCTCAGTCGATGAAATCGTGAGGTGGGGGGAGCCCCCGAGTGCGTTTGTAGCGTGTAGTAAAGTTGCAGAAAATAGTGAACCCAAGTTTTGGGGCGAGACACTTAGCTTTATTTATATCGTAATGGAGGAGGTACATTGTTTGGCTGAGTAGCCTTGGCTGAAAGCCTTATTGAAAGTAAAAGGGGGGGGTAGGTTGCTATGGATAGAATCATCGCAGGTGCGAGATATTCCATGGGTTGGAGTATGCGACTCCGGACTCCACGTGCTTGAGGCGATAGGCGCCACCTGGGATGACTTCGGTGACGACGTAGGGTCCTTCCCATGGTGACTCGAATTTATTCGGTCGCTTTTGCTTGAGTCGCAAGACGAGGTCTCCTTCGACGGCGACCTTGGCGCAATGCCTGTGGCTATGGAGATTCTCATTGGTACACCGACCGAAATGCTGCTATATCCCGTGCTTCGCCGAGTGTGTCACGGCGTCTTCAAGTGCAATCGTGGATTCGTCATTGGCGGCGACCAGGGCCTGGTGGCGTAATTCGGCTGGTAGCACGGCCTCGGCTCCGTGTACCATGAAGAACGGTGTGTAGCCGGTGGAGCTATTTGGCGTAGTCCGTAAGCTCCATAGGACGGATGGTAGCTCTTTCGTCCAGATTCCAGCTTTTTGTTCGAGTGAGATCATGAGGCGCTTCTTGATGCCTGCGTCGATTAGGCCGTTGGCCTTTTCCACTTGCCCGTTCGTTTGCGGGTGTGCCACTGAGGCGTACGTGATGTTGATCCCAAGGCCTTCGCAGAAGTCCTGGAATTCTTCGGAGATGAAGTTCGATCCGTTGTCGGTGATGATGCTGTGTGGTACGCCGAACCTGTAGACAATGGACTCAAAGAACTTGACGGCAGTTTTGCCTTTCTGGTTGGTGACCGGCATGGCCTCGATCCACTTGGTGAATTTGTCGACTGCAACCAGGAGGAAGACGTGTCCTCCTTTCGAGGATTTTGGCAGTTTGCCGATCATGTCGAGACCCCATTGAGCGAAAGGCCAAGCTATAGGTATGGGTCTGAGCTCGGACCCCGGTGCGTGCGGTTTGTCGGCGAACCGTTGGCATCCGTTGCATCTTCGGACGATGTCCTTTGCGTCGCTCATGACCGTTGGCCAGTAGAATCCTGCTCGTAGAGCTTTGGCGACAAGGGAGCGGCTGCCTGCGTGGTGGCCGCATATGCCTTCATGGATGTCTTGGAGTATGGCCTTGCTGTCGTCGATGGTGACGCACCGTTGAAGTACACCCGTGATGCTGCGCTTGTACAACTCGCCGTTGATGATGGTGAAGGCTTTTGACCGGCGAGATATGCGCGGCGTCTGAGCTGTCAGGCAATTCTCCGGTTATCAAGAACTGGAGGTAAGGTCGCGTCCAAGTTTCTTCGACTGCCATGACCTGCATTAGGTTGACCATGGCTGCCTCTGTGTCCAGCTTTACGGGTCCTTCGTGTCCTTCGGTTAGCGTAGCTCCCGAGTGCTCCGTTTCTTCGGGTGATCCCTTGGAGAACTTTCGCTTGATAGATGGTACGCAGATCTGTCCAAGGAACACTCCTGGTGGCACTTTTGCGCAAGTGGAGCCGATGCTGGCGAGTCTATCGGCTTCCTCGTTGCTCTCCCTTCCAACGTGCCGAAGTTCGCAGCCGTCGTATTCGCCTTCGAAAAGGCAGAGCGCAGACGCGATCATGTTTTCGGCGCAGGCGTCGACTCATTCATCGTCTGCTGGACGACGAGGTTGGAGTCACCGTAGATGACCAGGCGCCTTGCGCCGCATATTTTTGCCATCCTCATGCCATGGATGAGGGCTTCGTATTCGGCCTCGTTGTTGGAGGCTCTGAATTTCATCCAAGAACGACTTCATCTTGTCGCCTTGCGGGAGGTTAGTATGACCCTGCCGCCCTCCGCTTGGAGCCTGGCGTGCATTGTCCATGATCGCGACATGTCCGGGTGTCTGCAGCGCAGCTCCATCCAATGTACCAGAAGTCCGGAAGACTTGAGATTTGATTGCGTGTCGCTCGTGAGCGATGTCCAAGGGTGACAGTTCGATGCCCCACAGGGCCACCCGTCCTGTGGCCTCTGGATTATTCAGGATGCTATTCAGGGGTGCCTCGTTGACGACCATCACTTGGTGCTCCTGAAAGTAATGGCTCAGCCGTCGAGCCGTCATGAACACGCCGTAGGCTAGATTCTGGTAGTGAGGGTACCTCTGCTTTGTTGGTGTCAATACCTCGCTGAGGTAGTAAATTGGGCGCTGGACCCAGTGGGTCTTGCCTTCTTCGGGTCGTTCGACCATGAGTACGGTGCTGACCACCTGATGTGTGGCTGCTGTGTTGGAGATATGCCCTAGAGGCAATAATAAATGTAGTTATTATTATATCTTTGTGTTTATGATAAATGTTTACATTCATGCTATAATATTATTAACAAGGAAACATTGATACTTGTGTGATTTGTAAACTTAATTTGATGTCCCTAGTATAGCCTCTATGCATCACTAGCTTGTTGGTTGATAAATGATTGTGGTTTCCCTATCATGAACATTGAGATGTTATCAACAACAAGATCATATCGTTAGGATAATGATATGGTGGACATACTCCTATAGATAAGCGTAGCATAAAGATCAAGTCATTTCAATAGTTCAATTGCTATATGCTTTCTGATACATAGTAACCTAATTCCTTCGACCATGAGATCATGCATATCACCTTTACCGGATGGATGCTTTGATGACATCAAACACCACACCGAATCGGGTGGTTATAAAGGTGGCATTGAGTGTTCGGAAAGTATTGGTTGAGACACATGGATCAAGAGTGGGATTTGTCCATCCTTATGACGGATAGATATACTCTGGGCCCTCTTGGTGGAATGTCATCCAATTGGCTTGCAAGCATGTGACTGGCTCACAAGGGATCACATATCACAGGAACGAGAAAAGAGTACTTATCAGTAACGAGTTTGAACCAGGTATGCAGAGATACCGACGATCAAAACCTCGGATAAGTAAACTATCGTGAGACAAAGGGAAATTGGTATCGTATGTAAGTGGTTCATTCGATCGCAAAGTAATCATAGAAATATGTGGGAGCCATATGAATTTCCAGATTCCTCTATTGGTTATTGTTCGGAGAAGTGTCTCGATCATGTCCGCATAATTCACGAACCATAGGGAGACACACTTAAGGATTCGACGTTGTTTGAGTAGTTATGGCATTATGAGAAAGAGACCAAATGTTGTTCGGAGTCTCGGATGGGATCCGGGATATCACGAGGTGATCTGGAATGGTACGGAGAATAAGATTCATATAAGGAAAGTCCCGTTTCAGAGTTCGGGAATGATTCCGGTGTTTTCATCGGGAATGTTCTAGAAGGTTCCGGAATGTCCGGCACTCCGGAGGGGAAGGGGTACATGAATGTTTCATTGCATATTGGAATGATTGCATCATGTACTAAGTGTCCTCGCTGTTCCAAATAAAGGATTAAATTGAATCCTAATTTGAAAAGTCAAATAGCTAGTTTGAAAAGTCAAACGGCTAAAATTGGAAAGAGGAAAAGAGGAAGGAGTGGGAAACCGAGTTGGGGAGGGAATCCCTCCTCCAACCGGCGGCGCCCCCTCCAAGCCGAGTTGGGGAGGGACTCCCCTCCCTCCCCTTGGCCGCCGGCCCCTCCACCTATATAAGGAGGGGCAGGGCTCCCTCCTCTAGACACACAAGTCCCTCACCTCAAACCCTAGAAAGCTGCAGCCCTCCATAGCCGCCGCCACCACCTAGGGTTTTGCCCTAGCCGCCGACTTGGGGGTCCCCGGAACCCTAGCCGCCGGCTCTAGCCCCTCCTCCTTGGTGTGTCTAAACCCTAGATCGCCGAGGAGCTCTCTCATACTCCACCATACTCGCTCCGGCTTAAGGCGAAGCCCTGCGAGATCTCCCCTCTACTTCCGGTACCACGCCGTTGTGCTGCCGGAATCGCGAGGAGAGTGCTACAACCTCCGCTGCCTGCTGGAACAAGGGAGAGGAAGGTCTTCGTCGAGTACCGAACGTGTGACCGACTGCGGGAGCGCTGCCGGAAGGATCGTCTACACGATCTTGAGATCGGGAAGAGTACGACTACATCACCCACGAGAATCCGCTCTCGTTAAACACTTTGGAATCTTCGAGGGTAAGTTATTCCATCGACTCGTTGCTACAATCTAGTAGATAGATCTTGGCTTGTTTGTTTGTATGCGATAGAATTTTTTGTTTTCCATGCTACGAAACCCTACAGTGGTATCAGAGCCGTGTCTATATGTAGATCTGTTTCACGAGTAGAACACAATGGTCATTGTGGGTGTTGATGCTTTTATTGTCGATTGCTTCTTGTGTACTTTGCATCTTGCGGTATGTTGGGATGAAGCGGCCCGGGCTAACCTTACATGACATCATTCATGAGACTTGCTCCACGCTTGACATGCAACTTTTATTGCATAAGTGGCTTTGTGGGTGCCTGTTTCTCCTAGCATAGTTAAGATCCAATTTACAACGGGTGATCAACAATACTAGTATCAATGTTGTGGTTCTTGTTCGTAAGTTAGAACGACACTTATTGAAAGCCCCAAACCACGTAAAATATGCAAAGAAAGTAGAGGCGTCTAACTTTGTTTTGCAGGGGTGTGCAGTGATGTGATATGGCCATGATTGTGATTATATTTGATGTATGCAATGATCCTTATTGTAAGTTGGCAACCGGCAGGAGCCAGATGGTTGTCTTTAATTTATGTTAAGACCCGCGTGTCTATTCAAAGTAGTTGTAATAGTTGAAGACCGGTGGACGACAACCATGGAGAAGCGTCATTGACCTTGATGCAATGCCGGTGATGATGGAGATCATGTTCGTGCTTGAAGATGGAGATCGGAAGCACAAAGAAGAAAGGTCATATCATATCACATATTATTGAATTGCATGTGATGTTAATCCTTTATGCATATTGTATTGCTTAGTAGAAGACGGTAGCATTATAAGATGATCCCTCATGCACATGAATTTCAAGTCATAAAGTGTTCACCCTTAGTTAGCACCGTTGCTAAAGCTTGTTGTTTCGAAGCACCACGTGATGATCGGGTGTGTTAGATTCCGCAAGTGTATACAACGTGAGCAAGCCAGATTTGCTCATGCGGAAACTAAGGTTTGATCTTGACGAGCCTAGCATGTATGGACATGGTCTCGAACACGGATCACCGAAAGGTAAAGCATGAATCATATAGTAGATATGATGAACATGACGATTGTTCGCCATTGAAACTATATCAACTCTCGTGATGATCGGTGTTGATGTAGTGGATTTGGTTCGTGTGATCACTAAAACAATGTGAGGGATGTTGTTTTGAGGGAGTTCACCTAGTTTAATTTCATTATTAATTTGAACTCAATTTGTCATAAACTTAGTCTAAACTATTGCAAATATGTTGTAGATCAATGGCAGCCCCTACCATCAATTTTAATGCTCCTAGAGAAAGAAAAGTTGAAAACAATGGAAGCAACTTGGATTGATTCCACAATTTGAGGATTGTCCTCACAATGGTAATTTGACCTATGTCTTTGGATGCACATTGGTGACCCACTGCGGTGATCTTGCCGATGAAGTAAAGAATGTTTACCTCGCTCGGAAGAATCAGTACTCCATAGTTCAGTGTGCTATCTTGTATGGTTTAGAATCGGAGCTTCAGAAAAGGTTTGAGAATTCAGACCCATATGATATTGTCGAGGATCTCAAATTGATCTTTGAGACTCATGCGACACTTGAAAGTTATGAGGCTTCTGAAAAGTTCTTTAACTGCAAGATGGAAGAGGGCAGCTCCGTCAGTGAGCATGTCCTTAAGATGTCTGGGCACGCAAACAAACTTCAAAGCTTGGGTATAGTGATTCCTAATGCTTTGGGGATTTACCGTGTCCTCCAATCACTACCACCAAGTTACAAGAACTTTGTGATGAACTACAACATGCAGAACATGAACAAGGAGTTGCCAGAACTGTTTGCTATGTTAAAGTCTGCAGAAGAGGAGATCAAGAAAGAGCACCAAGTGTTGTTGGTCAATAAGACCACCAAATTCAAGAAAGGCAAGTCTAAGCAGAAGGGACACTTCAAGAAGGGTGGTAAGAAAGTTACCACACCGACGAAGAAGACCAAGGCTGGACCCAAGCCCGACATCGAGTGCTTTTTTGCAAGGGAGAAGGTCATCGAAGCGGAATTGCCCAAAGTACTTGGCGGATCCAAGAACGGCAACATCAAGAAGAAAGGTATATCCGATATACATGTTATTGATGTGTATCTCACTAGTACTGAGTAGTGCCAGGTATTTGATCTTGTTCGGTTGCTCATATTTGTAACTCAAACAGGTCTTTGAGAATAAACGGAAGCTAGCGAAGAACGAGGTGACGGCGCTGGGAACGGATCAAAGGTTGATGTGATCGCGGTCGGCACGCTACCCTTCATCTACCATCGGGATTAGTTTTATACTTAAATAATTGTTATTTGGTGCCTGCGTTGAGCATGAACATTATATCGGGATCTTGTTTATTGCGAGACGGTTACTTGTTTAAATCTGAGAATAATGGTTGTTCGATTTATATGAGTAATATGTTTTATGCACATGCACCTTTGATAGATGGTCTATTCTTATTGAATCTCGATAGTGGAAATACACATATCAACAACATTGAGGCTAAACGTTTGAAATCAAGCGATAATTCGACCTATATGTGGCACTGTCGTCTTGGTCACATTGGAGTGGAACGTATGAAGAAACTCCATTCCGATAGACTTCTTGAATCACTTGATTTTGAATCACTTGAAAGATGCGAAGCATGTCTGATGGGAAAAATGACTAAGACTCCATTTTCTGGTATGATGGAGCGAGCTACGGACTTATTGGAAATCTACATACCGATGTGTGTGGTCCAATGAGTGTAGCATCACGCGGTGGTTATCGTTATGTTCTTACCTTCCCGGATGACTTGAGTAGATATGGGTATATCTATTTCATGAAACATAAGTCCAAAACTTTCGAGAAGTTTAAGGAGTTTCAAAGTGAGGTAGAGAATCAACGTAACAAGAAGATTAAATTTCTACGTTCTGATCGTGGAGGTGAATATCTAAGTTAAGAGTTTGGCGAGCATTTGAAGAAATGCGGAATACTTTCACAGTTGACACCGCCGTGAACACCATAGCGTAATGGTGTGTCCGAACGTCGTAATCAAACTCTCTTAGATATGGTTCGTTCTATGATGTCACTTACAGATTTACCGCTATCATTTTGGGGTTATGCATTAGAAACAGCCGCATTCACTTTAAATAGGGCACCGTCTAAATCTGTTGAAACGACACCGTATGAATTATGGTTTGGGAAGAAACCTAGATTGTCATTCCTTAAAGTTTGGGGATGCGAAGCCTATGTAAAGAAGTTACAGCCGGACAAGCTTGAACCCAAAGCGGAAAAATGCGTCTTCATAGGATACCCGAAGGAAACTATTGGGTATACCTTCTATCATAGATCCGAAGGCAAAATCTTCGTTGCCAAGAATGGATCCTTTCTAGAGAAGGAATTTCTCTCGAAAGAAGTGACTGGAAGGAAAGTAGAACTCGACGAGGTCGAACCTTCTCTCGAAATTGCGAGTAGCTGTGGTGTCTCGCAATAAGAGAGAGGAAGCTAATGATGGTGATCATGAAACTTCGGTTCAAGTTTCTACAGAGCCTCGGAGATCAACGAGAACTCGTACCACTCCAGATTGGTATGATCCCGTTATGAGTGTCATGTTGGTGGACAACACCGATGACCCGAGACATATGAGGAAGATGATGAGCCCAGATTCCAATAAATGGCAAGAAGCCATGAAATCCGAGATTGGATCCATGTACGAAAACCAAGTATGGACTTTGGTGGAATTACACGATGGTAAGGTCATCGAGAACAAATGGATTTTTAAGAAGAAAACAGATGTCTTTGATAATGTTATCATCTATAAAGCTCGACTTGTCGCAAAAGGGTTTCGACAAATTCAAGGAGTTGACTACGATGAGACTTTCTCACCAAAAGAAGCTAAAGTCTGTGAGGATTATGTTAGCAATCGCTGCATATTATGATTATGAGATATGGCAGATGGATGTCAAAACAACATTCCTCAATGGAGATATTGATGAAGAGTTATATATGATGCAACCCAAAGGTTTTGTCGATCCTAAAGATGCTAACAAGGTATGCAAACTTCAACGGTCCATCTATGGATTGAAGCAAGCATCCCGAAGTTGGAATCAACGTTTTGATAAGGTGATCAAAAGTTTTGGTTTTATACAAACTTATGGAGAAGCTTGTATTTACAAGAAAGTGAGTGGGATCTCTGTAGCGTTCTTAATACTATATGTGGATGACATATTGTTGATTGGGAATGATGTAGACCTTCTTAATAGTGTCAAGGAATATTTGAATAATAGTTTTTCAATGAAGGATCTTGGCGAAGCAGCTTACATATTAGGCATAAAGATTTACAGAGATAGATCGAAACACCAAATATCATTGTCACAGACTACATATTTGGACAAAGTTCTAAAGAGGTTTGGAATGGAAGAAAGCAAGAAAGGGTTCTTGCCCATGTTGCTAATCGACCTTGAGTAAAACTCAAAGTCCGACATCGCGTAAGATAGAGAAAGGATGAGTAAGACTCCCTATGCATCAGCCATAGGATCTCTAATGTATGCCATGCTATGTACTAGACCCGACATTGCATATGATGTTAGTTTAACTAGCAGATATCAAAGTGATCCAGGAGTGGATCATTGACGGTCAAAAACATCCTTAAGTACTTGAGAAGAACTAAGGATATGGTTCTTTCTTATGGAGGTGATGAACAACTCATTGTTAACGGTTACACCGATGCTAGTTGGAACACCGATCCGGATGATTCTAAATCACAATCTGGATACGTATTTATTTTGAATGGTGCAAGATTAGCTGGAGGAGTGCAAAGCAAAGCGTTGTGGCGAGATCTTCAACCGAATCGGAATACATGGTTGCCGGAGGCTTCACAAGAAGCGATATGGATGAAAGAGTTCATTACAGCTGGGTGTGGTTCCTAGTCTTACCGGACCCAATGTCTATCTACTGTGATAACATGGGCGCCATAGCCAATGCGCAAGAACCAAGGTCACACAAGAAGCTGAAGCACATCAAGCTGCGTTTTCACGCTATTCGAGAACATATCCAGGATGGGGGTATAAAGATTTGCAAAGTACACATAGATCTGAATGTGGCGTATCCGTTGACTAAACCTGTAACACCCTCAGAATCGGACCTATGCAAGTTTTAGCGAAACCCGCCAAAACCGCATAGAAACGATTCAAAGGTGCCCACCAGGCACTTTCGTGCGGGTGGAAAACGAAGTAATAACATTACACAACAGTCCTCGATGGGACCCATGAGATATATAACAAATGACTCAAAGAGTCAAGAATACGTATATAATATACAAAGATCCAAATCACCTTGAAAACGATATAGCGTCCAGCCACGGACAAGATGCAAATGGGGCTAAGAGCCCAAGAATAACCAATGGCGCCCATAACTCGTCTGTGCCGAGCCGGAAGGGTAACCCCGCTAACGGCCGATCTCAAAACCCTTACACAAAAGGTGCCGACAAAGGGCAAAGGAAAAAGAAGGAGCGTCAAGATCGAGGCGATTACAGCGAGGCTAGAATTCGGCGGTCCTCGCCTACATAGGTATGGTGGACTGAAGCGGCAGCGGCAGCATGCACTAAACAACCTATAGAGACTCGATACAACTGGCGGTTATCAGAGAGGGGTAAGAAAGACCTATTCGGATCCAACCTGAAGCTATCAACAAACAAACCCATCCTGGTGTTTCCCCCTCGAGACCAAACGAGGAAGTCAACCGAGGAACTCACACAGTTGGCAGTTTTACTTATTCAGTTATAGTTGCGGCACTTTACTAGTCAGGTTTAGATATTCATCCTGATAAAGTAAACAGTGGGCAATTTTAGTTAACCATTCCGTGATAGTTGCAACAATTACTAATCGGTACAGATAGCATGAGATAAACCCAAAACCCAGCAGTTGTTGGTACTTTTATTCAGCCATTCCGTTGTAGTTGCAGTACTTACTAGTCAGGTACAATGGTCGCAAGCGACAACTCAAACAAGCAATTGTGGGCAGTTTTAATTAGCCATTCCATTATAGTGAAGCTGATTACTAGTCATTATAAAGTCAAATTTATATCAATAAACTTTAGTTATGCTTGTCTATGATCGAGATACTGTGCTCCAAGTCGTCCATATCCGCGGACACGGCTTTCAGAAAGTTTTACCGGCGGGTGCACCAATAGCAACACACGCCGATCAACCTCGGAAAACCAAATCAAAACCCAACGAGGCTTTCACGACCGATCAATCACAGGATTCAAATATTTCAGGGGCCACCCTTAAGTAGAATCCATAGCAACGGCACCGACTCGAGACGGACTTAAGGTTTGGGTAGACGGTCAGAACGATCGGGAACCCGAAAGTGTGGCTGGGCTTGTCGACACCGGGAATCGTGTCCCGATCCTAACAAGACAAAGGTGCTCCTCGCACAATTTAAATACAGAAAGTAGCATGGCATAAGTACAGGATCGTAAATAAAACCTCAAACTAGTTTGTGGCCCCAAGAAATAAGACTGAGTCAAGCTCTGGCTCAGGGGGATCCCATACTCCCCGAATATGGATAGCGCGATAAATCAAGGAACAGGTATCAAGTACTCGGGGTCTTACGGGACACAAGTGGGCGTTCGGAAACCAAATATTTTCTATCACCCACCGATGCCTCTGCTTATTTCAATTTTAGTTGTTAAACAGAAATTAAAGTGAACGATAAGTAAAACTATGATCATCTCCAACATCAACATGCGGCAATACATCAACAACTGTGGCATTTGACGACACGCAACAGCACTTGAGCAAGCAACTACGACGCGCAAGTCCAACTATCTACCAAACAACAGGTAATAGGGTGTGTCCAAGGCAATATAGGGCTGCACGGTATATCACAGGTACGGAAACTAAAGCATCGCAACACAGATAGCAAAAGATCAACAGGAGGGAAGTAAATACTATAAAAGTAAAATAGGTAGAAAGGGGGAGATGCTCGCCTGAAAACATTGTCGAAGGTTTTCCCCGAAGATCGGGGCGAAGCTCACATCAACTCAATGGCCTTATCCGCGAAGAAGCAAGACACTAGAAGAAACATCGGATGCAATATTTAATACTACAGCGAAAGATCGGCATGATTCATGTATGATGAATGACAAGGCAAAGGTGCGATGCAATTAGGTCATATTAAGTGGAACCGGGGTCCCGACAATTAATTAGGTGGTTTATGTTGTTTAGCTACCCCGCATTTTAAATGTTGTATTAGCATGGTAAAAGATAGCTCCGGTTCGCTACACAAGATTTAAATGAGGCCGATATGAGACTAGATTTGCCCGCATATGGCCCCATATTTAATTATTAGGTGAATCGGCATAAGGCCCCCAAACCACATGATATGCATGCGAGATGTCAAATAAGTATGAAACAATTCATATAGTTGACCATTTATAAAATAGGGTTCTCGGAGAGGGGTTCACACATTAGGGTCTCGACGGTCTTGGTTAGGGTTCGACGGGGTTCGGGGTCGGGGTCCAGGGTTCAGGGTTCGACGGCCTTGGCGGGATCGTTCTCGGACTCCGGGGGAAACGTTCGAGGTTATCGGGGTAGTACTTGACGTTCCTGAGGAAGGACTTGGTTCGACATCTTGGCGCAGCGGACCCGCCCTGGTCGATGTCGTTCCTGTTGTTGCGGGGATCTTGCCGGTACGCGGGTCGGGTCGGATTTGGCATCCAGGGTGCAGAACTTGGTGTCCGGGCGGAGTACTTGTCGCATCGGTGGCCGTCGGGTCGAAGAACTTGACACTCCAGGGTTCGATCTTGGCGTCCGAGGGTTCCTCCGAGTCCGCGGGGCGTCCGAGAAGGAGAACTTGGCGTGCGGGTTCGGTCTTCGGGATCCGGGCCCGACGAGATTCGGTCCTCGGGGTCCTGCGGGAGAGCTTGGCGTTCTGCGGTCTTCGGCTCCGTGTGGCAGATCTTGTGGACCCGAGGTGGAGGCCTCAGCGTTCCGTGTCGTCGACCATCAGGTTCGAGATTCTTCAGCAACACACACACATGCCAACAACACGAGTAGCTCCGAGATCTCTAACAGCACATGCTTGTAACCAACACTAGGATAACTTGGTCTTTGTCTTCAGCTGAGCAGCCACCGCATGCCGACGACAGGACACCGGCGGTGCAGGCTCAAACAACGAGGTCGAGACGCGACCACGGCGATGAGGCACACAGAGGGCGTCGAGGATGGGGTCGACGCGGTACTGGCCTCGGCGAAGGGCGACGGAGGAGGGGCGAGGCGGGGGACGGCCACCTGGACGGGCGACGGAACGAAAGCGGGCGGCGCTGGCGGCTGCGCCGGACAGAGGAGGACGCAGGCGCTGAGGCGGGCGGAGCGAGGCGGAGGAGGCGGGGCCGAGCGGCCGGCGGAGCCGCGAGGCGGCGAGCCGTGACGCACGGGAGCGGCGAGGGAGAGGCACGGCGGAGGGAGCTCGAGGCGAGGTGGCGACATGGCGGACATAGCGAGCGGGGCGAGGATGGCGCTGGGCTCGACGCTGCAGCGGGCGAAGACGAGGCCCACTGGTTAAGGCGGCGCAGGCGCCTTGTGAGGTGGCTCAGGCGGCGCATGGGAGCGAAGCTGAGGGAGGCGCCATGGTCAGCGGGCCTGGGGGACAAGCGGCAGGGAGGCGGGCAGGTGCGGTGCGGCGGCGAAGGAGGAGCCAGGGCGGCTGGGACCGACGGAGGAGGGAGGCGACATGCGGGAGGCACGGGGCGAAGGCCAAGTGAGCGGGGCATGACGGCGGGAGGCCAGCGGGTCAGGCGGAGGAGGAGGCGTCAGCTGCCTCAGCTCTGTGCGACAAGGAAAGGAGGCGCAGGGTGGGGTGGGGATGACGGGCGCTGGTGGGTGGGCTCTTGGCGGTTGGTGGGAGCTTGGCGGGGTGTGGGGGCGGGACCCACGGGCAGGGAGAGAGGGGCTGGATGGTCAGAGGCAGGCGGGGGAACTGGGGTGGGGAGCGCGTGCGTGCAGGTGGGTTGTGTGTGTGGGGTTGTGGGCGTGTGTGGGTTGGGTAGGCCATGTGGCAGCTAGGGAGTGGTGGGGGTTTTGGGGAGGGTGAGGTGGCGCAGTGAGATAGGCCGGGGTGAGGTGGCCAGGGGTTGGGTAGACTAGTTTAGGTAGGAATAGGATTTAGGTGTACCGGCTGATTGGACCGTTTTAAAAAAACCTGGGGCGGTCGTTCGGGTCTACTCGGCCCGTTCGACTGCCCCACTAAAATAAATATAAATTTTATTTGTTTTAATAACACCATTTGCAAACCGATGGCAACAAACAAAATATTCCGGCGACCCGGGTTTGATATTTGATTAAAGATGGGGCGTTTTATAAAACAAAACGGGCTTTGCGAAAACAGTTTTGGCAAACAATGCATGATGATGACGATGCAATGCACAAATTCAACGCGATTTTCTAGTAGTGGTTTTACGGGATGCCACAAAACCTCTCCCGAGGGCAAAACATGACCAACACCAAACTGTCATGGGTGTTCGATATATTACCATGTAATCTAGATTAGATGACTCTAGTGCAAGTGGGAGACTGTTGGAGATATGCCCTAGAGGCAATAATAAATGTAGTTATTATTATATCTCTTTGTTTATGATAAATGTTTACATTCATGCTATAATAGTATTAACAAGGAAACATTGATACTTGTGTGATTTGTAAACTTAATTTGAAGTCCCTAGTATAGCCTCTATGCATCACTAGCTTGTTGGTTGATAAATGATTGTGGTTTCCCTATCATGAACATTGAGATGTTATCAACAACAAGATCATATCGTTAGGAGAATGATATGGTGGACATACTCCTATAGATAAGCGTAGCATAAAGATCAAGTCATTTCAATAGTTCAATTGCTATATGCTTTCTGATACATAGTAACCTAATTCCTTCGACCATGAGATCATGCATATCACCTTTACGGATGGATGCTTTGATGACATCAAACACCACACCGTGAATCGGGTGGCTATAAAGGTGGCATTGAGTGTTCGGAAAGTATTGGTTGAGACACATGGATCAAGAGTGGGATTTGTCCATCCATATGGCGGATAGATATACTCTGGGCCCTCTCAGTGGAATGTCATCCAATTGGCTTGCAAGCATGTGACTGGCTCACAAGGGATCACATATCACGGGAACGAGAAAAGAGTACTTATCAGTAACGAGGTTGAACTAGGTATGCAGAGATACCGACGATCATAACCTCGGATAAGTAAACTATCGTGAGACAAAGGGAAATTGGTATCGTATGTAAGTGGTTCATTCGATCGCAAAGTAATCGTAGAAATATGTGGGAGCCATATGAATTTCCAGATTCCTCTATTGGTTATTGTTCGGAGAAGTGTCTCGATCATGTCCGCATAATTCACGAACCGTAGGGAGACACACTTAAGGATTCGACGTTGTTTGAGTAGTTATGGCATTATGAGAAAGAGACCGAATGTTGTTCAGAGTCTCGGATGGGATCCGGGATATCACGAGGTGATCCGGAATGGTCCGGAGAATAAGATTCATATAAGGAAAGTCCCGTTTCGGAGTTCGGGAATGATTCCGGTGTTTTCATCGGGAATGTTCTAGAAGGTTCCGGAATATCCGGCACTCCGGAGGGGAAGGGGTACATGAATGTGTCATTGTATATTGGAATGATTGCATCATGTACTAAATGTCCTCGCTGTTCCAAATAAAGGATTAAATTGAATCCTAATTTGAAAAGTCAAATAGCTAGTTTGAAAAGTCAAACGGCTAAAATTGGAAAGAGGTAAAGAGGAAGGAGTGGGAAACCGAGTTGGAGAGGGAATCCCTCCTCCAACCGGCGGCGCCCCCTTGTAACACCCTCGGAATCGTACCTATTCAAGTTTGAGCAAAATTCGCCAAACCCGCATAGAAACGATTCAAAGGTGCCCACCAGGCACTTTCGTGCGGGTGGAAAACGAAAGTAATAACATTACACAACAGTCCTCGATGGGACCCACATAACAGATATATATATAACAGCGACTCAATGAGTCAAGAATTCAGATATACAGTACAAAGATCCAAATCACCTTGAAAAGATGGGGCGTCCGACTACAGACAAGATGCAAATAGGGCTAAGAGCCCTGAAGAATAACCAATGGCGTCCATAACCCCGCCAGCAAGCCGAAGGGTAACCCCGCTAACGTCGATCTCAAAACCTGCTTAAACAAAAGGGTGCCGACAAAGGGCAAAGGAAAAGAGGAGCGTCGATCGAGGCCAGTACACGGCGAGGCTAGAATTCGGCGGTCCTCGCCTACATAGGTATGGTGGACTGAAGCGGCAGCGGCATCATGCACTAAACAACCTATAGAGACTCGATGCAACTGGCGGTTATCAGAGAGGGGTAAGAAAGACCTATTCGGATCCAACCTGATACTACCATCAAACAAACCCATCCTGGCGTTTCCCCCCTCGAGACCAAACGAGGAAGTCAACCGAGGAACTCACACGGTTGGCAGTTTTATCTATTCAGTTATCGTTGCAGTAATTACTAGTCAGGTATAGATAATCATCCTGATAAAATAAGTAGTGGGCACTTTTAGTTAACCATTCCGTGATAGTTGCAACAATTACTAATCAGGTACAGATAGCATGAGATAAACCCAAAACCCAGCAGTTGTTGGTACTTTTATTCAGCCATTTTGTTGTAGTTGCAATACTTACTAGTCAGGTACAATGGTCGCAAGCGACACTCCAAACAAGCATTTGTGGGCAGTATTAATTAGCCATTCCATTATAGTGAAGCTGATTACTAGTCATTATAAAGTCAAATTTACAGCAATAAACTTTAGTTATGCTTGTCTATGATCGAGATACTGTGCTCCAAGTCGTCCATATCCGCGGACACGGCTTTCAGAAAGTTTTACCCGGCCGGGGTGCACCAATAGCAACACACGCCGATCAACCTCGGAAAACCAAATCAAAACCCAACGAGGCTTTCACGACCGAACAATCACAGGATTCAGAAATATTTGGGGCCACCCATTGAGTAGATCCCGCAACGAGTAAGCAAGCTCGAGACGGACTCAAGGTTTCACAATGGTGAAGCGGTCGGGAACCCGAAAGTGTGGCTGGGCTTGTCGATACCGCGTAATCAATCCGCTTACCTAAACAGTACAGTGTGCTCCTCGCACAATTTAAATACAGAAAGTAGCATGGCATAAGTACGGGATAGTAAATAAAACCTCAAACTAGTTTGTGGCCCCAAGGAATAAGACTGAATCGAGCTCTGGCTCAGGGGGATCCCATACTCCCCATATGCGGATAGCGCGATAAATCAAGGAACAGGTATCAAGTACTCGGGGTCTTACGGGACACAAGTGGGCGTTCGGAAACCAAAAGTTATCTATCACCCACCGATGCCTCTGCTTATTTCAATTTTAGTTGTTAAACAGAAATTAAAGTGAACGATAAGTAAAACTATGATCATCTCCATCATCATCATGCGGCAATACTTCAACAACTGTGGCGATTGACGACACGCAACAGCACTTGAGCAAGCGACTACGACGCGCAAGTCCAACTATCTACCAAACAACGGGTAATAGGATGTGTCCAAGGCAATATAAGGCTGCAAGGGATTTCACGGGTACGGAAACTAGAGCATCGCAACACAGATAGCAATAGATCAACAGGAGGGAAGTAAATACTATAACAGTAAGATAGGTAGAAAGGGGGAGATGCTCGCCTGAAAACATTGCCGAAGGCTCAACCGAAGATCGGGGCGAAGCTCACATCAACTCAACGGCCTTATCCGCGAAGAAGCAAAACACTAGCAGAAAACCGGATGCACTATTTAATACAACGGCAGAAGATCGGCATGATGCATGTATGATGCATGGCATGGCAAAGGTGCGATGCAATTAGGTCATATTAAGCGGAACCGGGGTCCCGACAATATTTAGGTGGTTCAAGTTATTTAGAAGCCCCGCAATTAAATGTTGTTTTAGCATGGCAAAAGATAGCACCGGTTCGCCACACAAATTTAAATGAGGCCAATATAAGGCTAGATTTGCCCGCATATGGGCCCCATATTTAATTATTAGGTGAATCGGCATAAGGCCCCCAAACAAATGATATGCATGCGAGATGACAATTAAATATGCAACAAGTTTTATGTTTAGCATTTATAAAATAGGGCTCGGAAAAGGGGTCACACATTAGGGGGCTCGATGATCTTGGGGTCCGGGGTTCGGGGTTCGGTCTCAGGGTTCGACGGAAGCGTTCTCGGACTCCGGGGTTGTTCTCAGATATCGGGGTAGTTCTTGTCGCACGGTGTCCGCGGAGTAGATCTTGTTGTTCTGTGTCGGTGATCTCGACATCCGGGAAGCAGAACTGGGTTCGGCGCCGAGGGCGCATCGGATTCTCCTGGTCGTTGTCGTTCTTGTCGTCGTGCAGATCTTGTCGGGTCCCACGGGGTCGATCTTGCCGTTGCGAGGGTCTTGTCGGGACCTCGAGTCGGGTCGTCTTGGTGTCCGGTGCGGTTTGGCGTTTCTCGGTTCCTTGTCGGAGGTCTTGGCGCCGGATCGCCTTCGTGGGGCCTCGTGGTTTTGGGGTTCGCGTCCGTGTGGCGGTCATGGCGTCCCTGTGGCGAACTTGGCGTTCGCTTAAACGACCTTGGCGTCCTTGTTGGAGTTCTCGGTGGCGATGTCGGTCTTGGTACGCATGGCGGATCTGGCGATCTTCGGTCTCGGCGTGGCCCTTGTATCACCGGGATCGGCTGCGGGGTCTCGGTGGTGACGAAGTCCTTGACGTATTTGTTTCATGACAAAGAACTTCGAGCTCCGACTTTGAAGTGTTGTCGAAGTAGCGGAAGTAGGCGTCATCGTAGAACAAGCGGAAGCCAGATCTTCGGTTCAAACCATCTTCTTCGGAACATAGAGGAATTAGGTGAAGTAGCACTTGAACAACCTCTGGACGGGGCACAGGTACTGAAGATCTGCTGGTTGCACAAACATGTCGACGTAGTGCAGAGGAAGCAGAACGGCTGGGGCGGCATCGATTCTCTTGCTCTTGCACTGTTGCCTGCATGCAGCGGCTCGGAGAACGGGACAGGCAAGCAGAAAAAAGGCGGCAGCGGCGGCGCTGCACACGCGACAGAGACGGACCGGCGCTCGGACAGGCCATGGCGGCGCTTGGGGGAACCGCGCGAGGGCGGGAGGGCGACCATGATGGGCGGAGGGGATCGAGGAGGACGGCCACGGGCCGGGCGAGGTAGGGACGGCGTGGCGGCAGCGGCGGGTGCCCGCGAGGAGGCAGGACGCAGCGGCGATCGCGAGGGCGGACGCGAGAGGCGACAGTAGGCGGTGGCGGTCCGAGCTTGGCGGGGCGAGGGTACGGCGAGGCGGTTCGCGGTCGCGGTGGAGGCGGTTGGTGTCGAGGCGGGGCCGGCGACGAGGGGAAGCTTCGCCATGGGGCAGACGCGACGAGCCCGAGGCGGAGGCGGTTGGCCAAGCGGCAGTGGCGGGAGGTGGTCGCGTGGTGAGTGGGGCCGTGGCAAGGGCGGGTGGACCGGGTGGGGAGGCTGCGGTTTGGTGGTTCGGTGCGTGGCAGGCGTGGGAGCTCCGGTGGCGAGGGGAAGGCGGTGAGGCGGAGGTTGGGGCGGAGGGCCGACGGCGACTTGCCGCGGGCGATGCAGAGGATGAGGGGCGGCCGGAGGTTGACGAGGAGGGAGATCGCCGGGGAAGGGAGAAGGCGGGCGAGCTGGGCGGCCTCGGCGGCGGTGGGTGGTAGGGGCAGACGGGGCGCGAGCGGGGAGAGAGAAAGGAGAAGAAGGGTAGGTTGGGGAGAGGGGAAGGACGCGGGGCAGGGGTGGGCCTGGGGAGGTGGGACCGCGGGAAGGGCCCAGGTGGCAGCGGGTGTTGGGGGGAGTGTGGCGTGCGTGTGTTGGAGAGGGGGAGAGAGGGAAGGAAGAGAGGGCCAAGTGGCAGCACATGATTGGTTGGGGATAGGGAGAGGGTGAGGTGGCGACTAGCCATTGGGTGGGGTGATGTGGAGGGGAGGGCTGGGTAGGTTAGTTGGTAGGTTTAGGAATAAGGGGTGGGACTGGTTGGACCGATTTAAAATCCTGGGGGTGGTCGTTCGGGTCGATCTGGCCCGTTCGACTGCCCCCACTAAAAATAATATAATTTTTATTTGTTTTGTTAACACCGTTTGCAAACCGATAGCACTCAAACAAAAATAATCCGGAGACCGGGCTTTGCATTTGAATTGAGATGGGGCGTTTGGAAAACAAACGGGCTTGTGAAAAAATAGTTTTTGACAAACAACACATGATGATGACGATGCAATGCACAAATTCAACGCGATTTTCTAGCAGTGGTTTTGCGGGATGCCACACCCCTCCAAGCCGAGTTGGGGAGGGACTCCCCTCCCTCCCCTTGGCCGCCGTCCCCTCCACCTATATAAGGAGGGGCAGGGCTCCCTCCTCTAGACACACAAGTCCCTCACCTCAAACCCTAGAAAGCTGCAGCCCTGCATAGCCGCCGCCACCACCTAGGGTTTTGCCCAGCCGACTTGGGGTCCCGAACCCTAGCCGCCGCTCTATCCCTCCTCCTTGGTGTGTCTAAACCCTAGATCGCCGAGAGCTCTCTCATACTCCACCATACTGCCCGCTAAGGCGAAGCTCACGAGATCTCCTCTACTTCGTACCACGCCACAGGCCGCCAATCGCGAGGAGAGTGCTACAACCTCCGCTGGAACAAGGAGAGGAAGGTCTTCGTCGAGCACCGAACGTGACCGATACGGGAGCGCTTGCGAACGCAGCTACGAAGGATCGTCTACACGATCTTGAGATCGGGAAGAGTACGACTACATCACCCACGAGAATCCGCTCTCGTTAAACACTTTGGAATCTTCGAGGGTAAGTTATTCCATCGACTCGTTGCTACAATCTAGTAGATAGATCTTGGCTTGTTTGTTTGTATGCGATAGAAATTTTTTGTTTTCCATGCTACGAAACCCTACATGCTATGTACAACAGCAGGGGCTCGCGCTCTTTTGGCGTGACCAAAACGGGCGAGGTGGAGAGGAGCCGCTTGAGTCTTTCGAATGCGTCGTTGGCTTCAAGTGTCCACTCGAACTTGTCTGCTTTGCGCAGTAGTTGGTAGAATGGTAGGGCCTTCTCGCCCATGCGGCTAATGAACCTGCTTAGCGCCGCAACTCGTCCTGCGAGCTGCTGGACGCCCTTGAGGTTTTTCGGCTTATCCATCGTCATGATGGCTCTGATTTTCTTTAGAATCGAACCCTATTAGAGATGGTCCGATCGATGATGTCTCTTACTGATTTGCCGTTATCATTTTGGGGTTATGCATTAGAAACCGCTACATTCACTTTAAATAGGGCTCCATCTAAATCCGTTGAGACGACACCGTATGAAAAGTGGTTTGGTGCTAAACCTAAGTTGTCGTTTCTTAAAGTTTGGGGATGCAAAGCTTACGTCAAGAAGTTGATGCCGGACAAGCTCGAACCCAAAGCGGAGAAATGCGTCTTCATAGGATACCCTAAGGAAACTATTGGGTATACCTTGTATCACAGAACCGAAGGCAAAGTGTTTGTCGCAAAGAACGGTTCCTTTCTTGAGAAGGAGTTTCTCTCGAAAGAAGTGAGTGGGAGGAAAGTAGAGCTAGACGAGGTTGTTGAACCTTCTCTTGAATTGGAGAGTAGCGCAACACCTAAAATTGTTCCAGTGCCGCCTGCACCAACAATAGAGGAAGCTAATGACAAGGATCATGAAGCTTCGGACGATGTCACATCGAACGTCGCAGGTCGACAAGGTCGCGTGCCCCTCCTGAGTGGTACGACAACCCTGTCTTGACTGTCTTGTTGGTAGAAGACAGTGAACCTACGAACTATGAGGAAGCGATGATGAGCCCAGACTCTGAGAAATGGCTGGAAGCCATGAAATCCGAATTGGGATCCATGAGCGAAAACCAAGTATGGACTTTGGTGGACCCTCCTAGCGACCGAAAGGCCGTTAAGTGCAAATGGACTTTCAAGAAGAAAACGGACGCGGATGGTAATGCTACCGTCTATAAAGCACGGCTTGTCGCGAAAGGTTTTCGACAAGTTCAAGGTGTTGACTACGATGAGACTTTCTCTCCCGTAGCGATGTTTAAGTCCATTCGGATTTTATTAGCAATTGCTGCGTTTCATGATTATGAAATATGGCAGATGGATGTCAAGATTGCGTTCCTCAATGGCAACATTGATGAAGAGTTGTATATGATGCAACCCGAAGGTTTTGTCGATCCTAAGGATGCTGATAAAGTATGCAAACTTCAGCGTTCCATTTATGGATCAAGCAAGCATCTCGGAGTTGGAACCTTCGCTTGATCAAGTGATCAAGAGCTTTGGATTTGTTCCAAATTGCTACAAGCTTGTATCTACAAGAAAGTGAGTGGGAGCTCGGTGACATTTACGGTACTATATGTGGATGACATATTGATTATTGGAAATGACATCAACATGCTTAACGATGTGAATAGTTATTTGAACAAGTGTTTTCAATGAAAGACCTAGGTGAAGCTGCTTATATATTGGGCATCAAAATCTATAGAGATAGACAAAGACGCTGATAGCTTTAAGCCGAGTACATACCTAGACAAAGTTCTAAAAAGGTTCGTAATGGATAAGGCAAAGAAAGGTTCAAAGGCCTATGTTGTCGTAAGATATTGAGCAAGGCTCGGTGTCCAGCTACCAGAAATTATAGGAAGCTATGAGCAAAGTGCCTTATGCCTCGCCATAGGTTCTATCATGTATGCCATGTTGTGTACTAGACCGATGTGTCCAATGCTCTTAGTTTGACGAAAGGATATCAAAGTGATCCAGAGTGGAACATCGAACCGTGAAGAACATCCTAAAGTACCTAAATAGGACTAAAGAAATGTTCTTAGTCTATGGGGTGATGAACATTCGTCGTAAAGGTTACGTCGACGCTAGTTTTGACAATCGACAAGGATGATTCTAAATCTCAGACGGGATACGTGTATATTTTGAATTCAGGAGTGGAGTCGGAGAAGCTGCAAGCAAAGCGTGATCGCGATCTACACTAGAAGCGGAATACATGGCTGCCGCAGGCGTCAAGTGAAGGAGTTTGGATCAGAACTTCATCATCGAGCTTGGCGTGGTTCCAAGTGCATTGGACCCACTGGATATATTGTGACAACACCGGCGCCATAGCACTCGCTAAGGAACCAAGATATCATCCAAAGACCAAGCATATCAATCATAAGTTTCATATAATCCGAGATTATATAGCGGATGGAGATCAAGATTAGCAAAGTACATACAGATCCGAATGTCGCAGATCCATTGACTAAACCTCTTCCACGTGTAAACATGATCAACACCTCGGCCATGGGTGTGAGATTGTTGCCAGATGTAAACTAGATTATTGACTCTAGTGCAAGTGGGAGACTGTTGGAATTATGCCCTAGAGGCAATAATAAAGATGTTATTATTATAATTCTTGTTCATGATAATGTTTATATTCCATGCTAGAATTGTATTAAGCGGAAACTTTAATACTTGTGTGGTTTGTGAACAACACCGTGTCCCTAGTACGCCTCTATGGACTAGCTCATTGATTAATGATGAGGTTTCCTAACCATGGACATGATTGTCAATTAATAATGAGATCATATCATTGGGAGAATGATATGGTGGACAGACCCAAACTAAGCGAAGCAATTAGATCGTGTCATCGTGTTCGTCTTTGCGAAGCTTTTCTTATGTCAAATATTGTATTCCTTAGACCATGAGATAATACAACTCCCTGGTATCGGAAGAAAGCTTTGAGGTCATCAAACGTCATCCTATGAGAGGGTTATCATAAAGGTGTCTCTCAGGTGATCGGAAAGTATCTGTTGAGTTGTATGTATCGAGATGGGATTTGTCCCTCCCAAGTTGGAGATATACTTCGGGCCCACTCGGTAATCGATATCAACACCGCTTGCAAGCATGTGGTTAAGGAGTTGATCACAAAGTGATATCGGATTACAAAACGAGTAAAGTACTTGCTGTGAACGAGATTGAACTAGGTATGACGGTACCGACGATCGAATCTCGGGCAAGTAAAATATCGCGAGACGAAGGGAATATATATATGGGATTGATTGAATCCTGGCATCGTGGTTCATCCGATATGATCATCGATGAATGTGTGGGAGTCAATATGGGTTACCAGACCCCGCTGTTGATTATTGATAGAAGATCATGTCTGCATATTCTCGAACCCGCAGGGTCACACACTTAACGTGTCTCGGCGCTAGGATAGATTGGATAATTGGTTTATGAGTTTTTGTTCGGAGTCTCGTATGGGATCCGGGACATCACGAGAGGTTCCGGAGTGGTCCGGAGAATAAGATTCATATAAGGAAGTGCAGTTTTTGGAGTTCGGAATTGTTTCGGATTAATCGGTATTGTACCGGAAGATTCTAGAACCTTCCGGAAGGGGAAAAACGTGGCCCCACCTTCCGGGAGGGGGCATGGTCCTATGACGGAGTGCCCTGGCCACATTGGTCCAGGGGCACAAGGCCCCATAGGGCCCAGCCGGCCAAGAGAGGTTTAAACTCGAGATAGACCTTCTAGAAAGGGGGGTTTCCTTGCCCCCCACTCCTTATCCTTTGGGGACGCTGGTTTGGGCTTGGGGGAGGGGCTAGGGCTGCGCCCCCCCTCTATATAAAGAGGGGTGGGGGCGCACCGAACCCTCACACCTTCCCCTCCAACCCTAGCCGCCCTGCTGCCCTTCCTCTCTCCCTTCCGACTATTTGTAGGCGAAGCCCTGCTGCAGAAATTCTCCACCATATACACCACGCCGTCGTGTTGTAGATCCAATCCATCTCTGCACCATACTTTCTGGTCCGAGGAAGGAGGAGACGTCGAGGTGCTGCACGTGTGCATCTCACGGAGGCACCACCACTTGTGGTGCTAGATCGGATCGGATCGCGAGGAGGAGAAGCGAGTACGACTACGTCACCCACGTTCTCCGAGCGTCCGTAGGCGAATCTTCAAGGGTATGAAGATCTAATCCAATCTCTCTCGTTGTTTGCATCTCCTAGATTAGATCTTGGCTTCCCTCTGTTCGCATCCGTAGAAAATTTTGATTTACTATGCCGCGAAACCCTTCAGTAGCGATCAAGGTTATCGAACGTCTCGCGGAGATCGTCGATAAGTGTCCTTGCCTCCTTAGTTTTTATTACTATGTCGTCGACATAGACTTGGACATTGCGACCGATCTGGTCCTTGAGGCAAGCCTGCATGCATCGCTGGTACGTGGCACCCGCGTTCTTTAGCCCGAAGGGCATTGTGTTGTAACAGAATACTCCGAACGGTGTGATAAACGCCGTTTTCTCCTGATCTTCGATCTTGAGCCGAATATGGTTATAGCCTGAGTAGGCGTCGAGGAAGGAGAGTTTCTCGCAACCTGCAGTTGAATCGATGATCTGGTCGATTCGTGGAAGAGGGAAGTGGTCCTTTGGGCAATGCTTGTTTAGTGACGTGAAGTCCACGCACATCCGCAGGATGTCCGTGTCCTTCTTTGGGACCATCACCGTATTTGCGAGCCACTCACTTTCTTTGATTTCCCTGATGAAGTCTGCGGCGAGTAGTCTATTGATTTCCTTGCCGATAGCTTTGGCTCGTGGCTCCGACAGTCTTCGGATGGACTGCTTGACTGACTTGGTGTCTGGAAAGACATTGAGTGCGTGCTCGGCGAATTCCCTGGGAACTCCTGGCATGTCCGCAGGACACCAGGCAAAGATTTCCCAGCGCTCACGGAGGAATTTGACGAGCGCGCCTTCCTATGCGGTGCTGAGGTCGTTGGCGATCAAGGCCGTCTTGGAGGCATCCGTCGGATGGACCTGTACTTTCTTGGTGTTGACGGTGGAGTCGAAGGACATGTCAGGTGTGTTCTGCCTTGTGACTGGGGGTACCCCATTGTCCGTTACCTCACGGAGCCTTACAAGCTCGTCTTGCATGCCGAAAGACTGGGAGATTTTGTTGAAACCCCTGTCGCATTGGTCCGATTGGGTGAAGCTCCCGTGGACTGTGATGACGCCCCTTGGTCCTGGCATCTTGAGTAGTAGGTATGCGTAGTGTGGGACGACCAGGAACCTTGCGAATGCTACATGCCCCAGGATAGCATGGTATTGCGACGACCAGTCCACCACTTCGAATTCTAGACGCTCCTGCCGAAAGTTGTCCGGCTTCCCGAAGATAAAGTCGAGCCCTATTTTGCCCAGGGGGAATATGCCTTTTCCTGGGACAATGCCGTGGAACGTTGTGTCTGATTGTTCCAGGCTGCATTGCGGGATTCACATAGCTGCTAGAGTGCTTGCAAACATTAGATTGATGCCGTTGCCGCCGTCCATGAAGACGCGACTCATCTCGAAGCCTCGACCGCTTCCTCCAAAGACTGTGGCAAGATGGCTCGGCGAGGATCCGCAAGGGTGATCCACGCGAGTGAATGTGATGCAGACTCGATCCGCCGAGGTACTCGGGGATTGCAGCGGAGTTGCCACGCCAAGTTGATTTGTCGGGTGATTTTCTTCGCACTCGCTTTGTGGGCGTCCCTTCCGGATCATATTTAGCGCTCCTTTGGGGGGTACCACCCGGCATTGTTTTGATACGCGATCTGTTGGTTTGGGCCTCCAATAGGTGGCGGTGGAGGAGCTCCGTGTGCTATTTCTCCGGCGCTGCGCTTCAACACAGGGGTTGGGGCTTGTTGCCTCATCTGCACCATGCTTTCGCTGAGTTTCTGGAACTCGCGGCAGTCCTTGAGCATGTGACTGGATTTCTTTTTGCCATATTGTTTATCGATGTAGAAGTGGATGGTGCATGGACCCGAAAGTTTGTCGAATGCTGAGGGTCCGTTGTCGTGGTCGCGGCGTTGCCACGACTGTTCTGGTCGTCCGCTGTCACGGAAATTTCCTCCACGGTATCCTTCGCTACTGCGGCTGTTGTCGTTGCGGCGGTCGGCGTAGCCAGCCGTGACCATGTCAGGTCCGTCGCGGTCCTCGTAGACACGCGATCTCCTCTTGCTGCGACGTTCTCGCCTTCGGCCGTAGTCGTCCTCTTCATATGATTGCGCTTGCTGGATGCAATCTTCGCCGTCTGCCCAACTGTTGGCTATTTCCATGAGGTGGTCGAGTGTCTTGGGCTTGACACGCCCAAGTTCCTCTTTGAAATCTTGGCGTTTGACGCCGTCTCTGAAGGCGTCGATGGCCCTCTCCTCGGAGATATGTGCTACGGAGTTCTTGGTGGTAGACCAGCGTAATATGTACGAGCGAATAGATTCCCTCGTTCTCTGAGTGCAGGCTCGCAACTCTTCGATTGAGGCGGGCCTCTTGCTGGTGCCCTTGAAATTTCGGATGAAGCTGTAAGCTAGCTCCTCCCAACTTCGTATGGATCCTGATGATAGGTGCCGAGCTGCACCCACGCCGCTACCGCACCGCAATGGAGGCATTGCATGGCGGTTTCTTTGTTACCGCCGTGCAGCTTGGATGATGATGATGATCATCGAGCCAAGATTTTGGATCTTGCGTCGCTGAACTTCGGAGTATCCGAAGGAAGCTTGAAATTGTGTGGCATCCGTGTTCGCCAACAGATTTGTCAAGCATCGAGCTCCACGAGTTCTCCTTCGTCTTCATCCATCTCGACTCGCACGAGCATGCGCTTGGCTCGTGCTTTGTCGATTTTGCCGTGTAAGCGTGTCTCCGCGTCGTAGTCGCGTTTATGGCGATGCGAGCTCTTCTTCCTTCGAGGAAGGTCGTGCTCCTCCTCCTCTTCGGATGAAGGGGTGGGGCTCCGGTCGCGCCTGACCGGAGCTTTCTTCTTCGGCTCCGCAGGAGCGTCTTCGTGGAACGCAGCTCCGACGAGTTCGAGTCCGGTGAGTGCGGACTTATGCATGGCTCTTTTCGGGTCCCCTTCCGGAGGTTGGTGGGCCGCGAGATACGCAGTGGCTGCCATGATCGCAGCTTGCGGTGTCTTCGGGATGATTTTTCCGTCGGCATCCATATCCATGAACGATGTGTGGAGAGTTCGGGTCACATCACGACGTTCCTTGGGATCCATGTTCTCCACCCGCGAGCGGTGCTTGTTTCCCTGGTTTCCGTTCGTGCTAGAGTCGGGTGCCATGGCGGAGAGCGCAGCTCGTCGCGCGCTGGACTCGGAGGCTGCTTGCTTGCGTTTGTCGAGCGTCTCCTGCATCTTTACTTGCTTCTTGTGCTCCTCGATGAGGAGGTAGTGGTATGCCATCAGTAGGTCACGTGGGGAGTCCACAGGTAGGACTATGTCGCCTGCAACGGCACGGCGTGCCTGGACCCATCCTTCTTTGCTAAGTTGGATGACGTTGTGTTTCTCTTCGGGTGGACTGGCTTCTCTTCGCTTCCGCTGCTTCTCGCCCCGCGGGTTCGGGTTCGTGTTGGGCGCGGGTTAGACGCTTGTTGCTCTGGATGACTACGGCGCATTGGTATCGCCGTAGATCGGTTCGCCGCCGCAGCTTTCGCCCGGAACCGTAGGTCCCTTCATCCGAAGGCGGATCTCACAGATCGGAGTTGCAGCTGCTGCTGTTGTAGAACTCATCTGTCGATGGTGATGTGCGTAGCACGGGATGTGGAGCCCATGAGGCGGGCCTGATTGATGGCACGGGCACCCGCTCAGGAAGGCGGAGGGTGCCAGTTTGTCCCACCTGGAAGCAGAAGCTCCCGAACAAAATTTCGAGTCCGTCGCCTACGCGCTCGAAATCCTTCATGGTGGCCGGCGAGTGGGCGGTGAAGTCGAAAGTGCCGAAGAGGAGGTGGTTCTCCGTCGCCGCGGAGTTGTAGATCGATCGGGTCGGGACCGTCACGATCACAATCGCAGCCCGTTTCCTGACGGCGCCAATTGACGAGGTTTAATATCATCAATGCCCATTGTTATGGACTTGGGTTTTGGAGAAGATGGGGATCTTTGGAGATCGTGGAACGGTTAATGGACAAGCAACCGGGGACACGAGATTTACCTGTGTTCAGCCGAGGGAAAACCCTACCCCGCTTGTTCCGCTCTTGATTACGGCGAACCAAGGTTCTGTGCGCATATTGATCTGGCGTGGAGGTGTGTGCGAAAGTATGAGTCGAGGGATCTAGGACGTGCCCTCCGGCCTTTATATAGACTTAGGTGTCTCGGGCATAGTCCTAGTCTAGTCGATTCTGTGTTCTAGGGTTTTACCCTTTGAATTTCCTATCTATGCTAGTCTTGCTCTCCAAGGATCCGAAGCGTCATGGGCCTTGGCCACCCGAAAATCTTCATGGGCCAGATGTCGCTGTGGGCCTTCCTTGGCCGACGGTATCTTTGCGATCACTGTAGGGTATAACCTTGTCAGCAGTAGTCAACCTAATAATGTTGATGGCTAGGGTAGAAGGCCAAAGGGCGGTAGGTCGCTGCAAGACGGGCCCGGGGTGAATGATGGAGGACACGCATGTGGTCCGTGGAGCTTCCAGTTGGACGCATTCCCAACCAAGAATTTGGCCAGGAAATGGGTCAGTCGTGGACTGAGATCTTCTGACGTGGGGAACCCTGCCGTTCTCTGACTTTGGGTCGCTGACAGGTGGGATCCGCTCCCTACGGGACCCGCATGTCAGTGACTCAAAGGCATAATTGTCTACGTCAGGGGAGCCGTGTCCGCCAGTCATACCGCTAGCCCGGTTTTCGGCTATCCCCTGTCCATTGGACTAAAATGGACGGACTATTTTTGATCATGCCGCTAGAAATGCTCTTATGTAAAACATATACAGAAAGCTACTATATACTCCCTCGGTTCCAAATTAGTTAACACATCTTTATCTAGGGTAGTACGTATCTAAACGCGGTCTAGCATGTATATACATGTGTAACTATATAAGAGCATCTTCACTCGTGAGCCCAAACAACGACGCCGACATAAATGTTGGCCTTTGGGGTGCGCTTCTACCTAGTCGCACGACCTAATGGTTACTAAATTGTAGGTAAATTTAAATTTCATTCAAATCTTGATTATATTTTACAAACTTGAAAAATATTTGACTAAACATAAACTAAACGTAAAGCTATTTTAATTTCCGCGGTAGAACCAACAGTACTTGGCGGCCATGCGGTCCTCATCGTCCTCGTCGAGCTCGTGGGGCTCGCCTTCGACTCTGCTAGGGCCAGAGCTGCTGGGCATCGTGCCTTTGCTCTTAATCATGTCAGGTGAGATCAACCAAGCAAGGAATCCGTGTTTTGACATACATTTGCGCTTCCACATTCATTAAGACGGTGGAATATTAGCTAATGTTTGAAAGTGTTTCTTACATACGTACCATATTTGGATTGAAATTGCATTTTCCAATATAGCATCAATGTCTTGCAGGTTATCCTCAGAAATAATGTCTTACAGAGATAGGAGTTTAGTATGAGCTTATAAAAAGCGAAAGGTGGAAAATACCCGTTGCAGAATCAGTTCCCATAAATCCTTGACTGACATCCGTCTGTCTTCTGAAAAAAAAAATCATTGGATAAACTGAATCAGGAGTCTGGTAAATCCGATCAAGAAAATATTATATTACCAGTGCCAATGTCATGTTTTGTTATTGCTATGTGTGCATCTCAGAAATAAAAGACTCCTTCCCACCAAAAGGACCCACACTGAACCATATCATGTTCAAACCTACAAAAAAAAAATCAGTAGAACAAAAATTTTAAACAGAAAACAAAATAGAAATATGCTAAACTACAAAAAGGTAGAAAAATTCAATAAAATAGTAAAAGGAATTAATAGAACAAAAAGGGAAAAATTAAGAAGAAAAGATCCCAGAAAAAAAATCACCATTGGGCCGGCCTAGCGTGAGGGAGGCTTCAAGTGACAACATCCTTATTTGTCACTAGACGTCAGCCGACCCATGCAGACCCAACTACTTCATGCTCACATAGTCACATGCCAGAAGCTTTACCCTGAATATTCTTAAAAAACAAAATTACCCTGAATGGGTTGCTCTGAATCCGATCTTTTTCTATTTTTACAATAAGAGAGATTTTGAAGAAGTTCAAATTCAAAACTGCTCAAATTTACAATTATTTAAAATTGGAATTAGTTAAAATTAAAATGGTCAAATCAAAATAATGTTAAAACTTAAAAGTTCAGATTTTTTAAATAAAAAACTAACATAAAATAAAAATGAAAAGATATAAAAAATAAAAATAGAAAAAGGAAAAAAAACTGAAAAAAGTAAAAACTGCTAATGGGCCATCTGGCGCGCACGCCAGTATGAGCAGAACGCGTTGGGCGACAAATAGGATTTGCTGACCCAGGCTGGTGTTAGTAACATGAAAGGCCGAGCTTAACAAATTCTATTTCGTTCCCGGTGTTGCAAACAGATGAAGCACCCTGTCCCACTCAGGTATGCATAGGCAGGCCCATTTGTTTTGTTTTACTTTCTTTTCTCAATCATTTTTGGGTTTCCTTTTTCAAGTACTTTTGTATGTATGTGTTGTATAAATTATTTCATAATTTTGACTATTTTAATTATTCTTATTTTTTCCTGAACCCTTTTTTTATCCTTTTTGCTTTGTATTTCATAGGTATTTATGATTTTTATGATTTTTAGTTTTTTAAATTATCTTATTTATCTTTTGGTTGTTTATGGATGTTTTTTGTGCAAATATATGATTTTATATCTCATGATATGCGAACATTCTTTTTATGATATAAAATATTTTTTGTCATGTTATACTATTATTATTATTATTATTATTATTATTATTATTATTTATGTTTTCTCATTTTGAAAACAGAAAATCTAAAATAAATAAACATTATCTCCATTCAAACATTTTGAAAATGGATGAACATTTATTTATCGGATACGGGAAGGCGTTTTCGTATACACAAAAATTTATGTTGATATATGTGAATATCTTTGTGCAACACGTAAACGTTTTTCAATAATTAAACTAATTTACAAAGTTACTATAGAGTAATATATTTTTTGAAAATAGTAAAGAAAAAATATCAACACACCAGCGAAAGGCTGCTCATGTAGAGATGCTTCCGGCCTCACGCCCCCCTAAATAAATAAAAAGAGCTTGAATTCTTTCATTTTTTTAGTGAAAATGCCATGAAATTATCTCACAAAATCTGAGCATTAGAGAGACGAAAATCCCTGTGTTATTTGGTGCTGAAAATCACTGGCAGGACGGACAAAGACCAATACAACATTGCTCCTGGAATAGAAACAGAGCATTGTGCCATCATTATCAAGCACATGCTACCATGTCTAGATGCTTGCTTAGCAAATTGCATTTAGCAGTTAATTATCCTCAACTTATTTTTTTATACTATTAATTATCCTCAACTTCTAATGTAGCAACACCTTCATGGCACGCTACTCATACAGTCTCACCGCTTCACACAGGCCCAGTCATGATCCGTTGTGATGGATTCCTGGTTAAGCAGATGCCTGGTGGGGAACAGAGAGCAATATAATACTACCATGTCGTAGGTGGTTATGGAGAGCGTGATTGGATTTCAGGTCCAAATTTCATGATTTTTAGATGACCATGTAACCAATAATGATAGTTTTAATTTCAATATATCCATCACTATAGCTTCAAAAGGACTACCTGACAGGTATTTGTGGGCAACGTTCTGTTCCTCCGCCTTATCTGAAGAGATTTCCTTTTGCGTGGATATCAGAAGAGATTTTGTCAAGTGCTACAATTTCTGGACCGATTGCCGTTACAGCTTTTTAGCTATTTGGCTAGTTGTCTGCAAAGGATTGCCGATGCCCGTCACAGGAGCCGTCTGGAGTCTGAACCCATATTCAGTCCATCATGTCGATCTCATTCAGTTGCCAGCTCGACGGTAACTTCCATTTTCTTTCAGGCACTGAACTACTAGTTGCAGGTCATTGGCGCCTTATGATGTTGATACTGGTAAATCTTCTACTCCGCTGAGTAACAGAAAAGACAATGACATCATGGGTAATTTTTCTCTGTGGATCTCAGTTACTAGTACTACTGTTTATCTTTCAGCTCCGCTGTGACCATCGAGTTAAACGTGACTAACCCCAACTTCCACTCTCTGAAGGAAGAAGCACTTGCAACTATGCTCCAAAGGGTTCTGCCTCGTCATATTATTACCGTGACATAACACAAGATCCTTAGTTTATTGGCTACATACTACAGTACTTTGAACGGCAAGTGATGACTTTAGCACTATCCTATTCAGCACGAGGCCAACGCGTGACAGGGAAGATCAATAATGTTGTGTTGCACGTTGCGCCAAGATCTGGCCGGACCAACATCACTGATCAAGATCTCTCTCCAATAAAAGGACTTCACGTGTAAAATCTGCATACCCCGTGGTCAATAGCCACTGCCCAATAGCCGACGTCTCGGAGATCCTGCACTGATCCTTGCCTTGCATCTTCAGACTCTGACACAGTAGGAAAATCTCATCAGCTGGTGCGGCCGAAGATATTGCTTTGTTGAGAGTTGCGAGCAAGTCGCCGATCGTGACCAACGCTGACCATGCCGAATGCTCCGTTCTTTCGTATCACCTCCTCGTCTTCTCTTTTCCCCTAGGCAGGCTAGCTGCTGTTCTGCAGATTCAGTTCGGCACCATCGAGTTATTCTGAAAGACAAACTCTAGTATTGCCGCTCCCGGGGTCATCCCGGCTCTTGCTAGCGAGCTGGATCGCCACTACTGCAGGAAGATATCAAGGCCCTAAACCAGCTGACCCAATGCCAATAATATTTAAGAAAGGTCTGGCTTTTAACACATGACAGAAAGAACCAAGCACACCTACTTGCACCTAGACTGCACATTATACACCGCACTGTCGCATGCCAGCGGCTGAACTGCTGAATGCCACTCACAACGCAAGTACACAAGTAGGCAATCCCTGCTGCGACTTTCGGATCACCACGAGTACGCTTTTTCCCAGGACGGAACGCCGTTCACTGAACCCGTGCAGGTGCAGGTGGCTTCTGGTGCAGTGCAGAGCAGAGCCCATCAGAGACTGCGAGCCAGCTATGGCGTCTGCTGCACACTGCTGCATGTAGCAAAGCAACCAGTGTTCTTTCGACGCACAATCTCCGTGTCTCTGACTCCTGGCTAGTGCACGCATTGTCGTTTACGGCGGATTAAGGCTTCATGATGTGATGCCGATGTGATGGTTTAGCACCGTGCACGACAAAGCCCAAAACCCCGGCGCGCTGGGGTTCAGACTTCAGAGATGCCAATGCCGCTGACACAGCCTCTCTGAAAGCTGCCTGGTCTGGCGCACTCGGAGGATTGATCGATCGTTCGGAAGAACTGAACTGAACTCGATCCGAAGGACGGAGGGTACGTACGAAACACATTATCATAAGGGAACTCTGTTTTCAAGACAACATAAAACAATCGCGCCACTTGCTTCGTGGGTTTTTGTTTATTCTTTGCGCTGAATGGAACTTTGTTTTTGTGAAGGTTCCATTGATGTGGTACTAGTGCAAAATAATTGTGGCGGCATGAGCACAAGCTTGTTTGTCTGAACCCCACAGGGACCATTGGACAGTCTAAACAATCCCCAGTCCTGAATACACCAAACCAGTCTCCCGATCTTTTAAATTGACCACCCCTTGTAAACAAAAAGAGAGGGACACATCGATCAAATATCGCCGGCATAAACAAAACCTAGAGCGTTATGCGGACGTCTTCTAGAGTGCCCTTCCATTCCATAGGTCAACGTCGTCGTCAAATTATTGCAGTAGCGTATGTACACACCGTGACACCAACCCAACCCGCGGTTTACTGCTCCGGATCAACGTTTAGTTATTTCCACTAGTCTCACATTACTTGCTATTTTCTGCTTGGAGACTTGGTCGGGGTACTTAGTTAGTAGTAATATGGCATTTACTACATGGCGGCCGGAATCAGCAGAGTCTGCAAGAAACTTCCTGTGTTCATACATACTAGAGTACTTGAAGCAGGCAGAGCCGCAGAGGACCCTTCTCTGCAAGTGCTAGGTCGTTAGGACAACTTACTAGTAGTAGTGGTGGTTGGCAAGGCAACACGTTACGCGTGAGCCATGTGAACCGCAGCTTGCTTCTCGCTCAACCAAGGATGGGCAAGGAACTCAAGACGACCACAATTTCCACACGTGCTTATAACACGCTTGACACTCTCCATTTTCATTCTTTTCCACTGTTGTCCTTATGCTGATTGGTTTTACGGTCTGTTAACATTTCTTATGGAGTGCCAATACATCCTACGGATCGTGCTAGCGACACGTGTCCATCGTGTGGCTAGAGGAAATGACACCTTCCTCACCTCTACCTTATCCTCCTCTGTTCATTTCTCCTCTCCTTCCTCACGAGATAGGATTCAGATGACCACACCAGCGACATCCCGCCGCCATTTCTTCTTCTACCCAACCACGCGGATTCGCCGCCGTTCCTCTATTTGTGGGATGTGGGCTCCCGATGCTCTCTATCTCACATCTTCCTTCGAGCTCAAGCATGGGACTCGCTGATGGTGCTACTACGGCGAGCCGGTGTCGGATGCTACAAAATGGTGATGTTGCTTTGAGCCAACGAGGGTGGTGCTATGAGAAGCGGGGTGGCGATGAGCCGGTGTTAGATGCTGCAAGCGGCGGGTTCTGTTACTAGTGGGCGGGGATGTTGCAAGCACCTACTGGCGATGTTGCAAGTGGCATCGCCGGAACTACAAATGTTACCAACGGTTCTACAAGGGACCTCTGTCTGAGCTACAAGGGGCATCCACGAAGCTATAAAGGACCATCGTTTTTGTTGCATCACGGAGCTGTGGTGATGTTGTCTCTAGCGATGGCAGGGTATTGTGTAGGAGCGTCATGGGCGCAAACAAGCTATTAAGCCATGTGGACGTACGGGAGACGGCAGTGATTTTAGTGGGAAGGTGACGCGATGACAATGGTGTTGTCCGTACTGGATATGTGGCGGGGGAAGGCGATCGCGCTAGGTTGATGGTGGTCTTGGCGGGAGAGATACGAGCATGAAGAAAAGGGAGGCGAAAAACGAGGAGGATGAACCAATGATGCCCGCAGGGAAGGACACGTGTCGAGCACTCGATACGGTGGATCGAGTCTTTCGATCCCTAGGAGGACAGTAAGCACGCTCATTTTTATCTACACAACTAACCGCCACCTTTCAACCATTTGTAGATAAGATCTTTATCATGTGTAAATCACTAGCTTGGGTTTTTAGTTTATTTTTTTAATCAAAAGTGTAAATTAAAATTTTATTTCAAAATGCTTGCTTTATCATGCGCAACATGAACATCGAGATCGAGCGCAAGTATCTGGTTAATGATGATCATCCTTGTGATTGTTAGGGTCCTCTTGACAGGATGTTAGCAGGGAGGTGAATGATGATCATCCTATGAGTGTTAGGATGTGAGCCATGTAGAAGTACAAACTATGATGACCATCCCTATGAGTGTCATGGTTCTATGATTACTAAGGTGGTTACAGAGTTTGCACATTTTCTTGACATACATACAGAAATATGTGACCTAGATGACATGAGCAACTGCAAAATAATCGCATCGAGTATATATGGAGGCTCAAAGGAGAGGTAGTTTTATTAAGTTGAACTTCAATTTATTTAAACTGTATGGACCATTTTAATTATTGTAAACTTAATTTATTTATGCAGTGAAACTTGACTAGATAATTAACATAGTTGAAGCAGCGAAAAATAAAATTACTCGGTGGCTTGTTTGGTGGTTGCGGCGGGATAGTGGCGTGCACGAAAAGTGGCAACCCATCCCGCGTCCCCTCTCCCCCACCCCCAATTGACTGGTCCGATAGTGTTTTGCAGTTGCTCATCAAGCTAGGGTCCTCTTGCCGTTGTTGATCGGCATGAGTCGTCATAGTTTGTAGATTTTCTCAACATGCATGTAGAAATTCGTGACCTAGAGCAAGTGCAAGATGATCTCATGGAGCATAAGCGGAGGCTCAAAGGAGAGGCCATTTTGCTGAGTTGACCTTCAATTTATTCAAATTGTATGAACTAATTTATTTCTATTTTTAATTATTGTAAATCTAAGTTATTTATGCTTTGAAACTTGACTAGATTATTGAAGGTGATGGTCATGACTCATGATCAGCCGCAAGATGATCTCATGGAGCATACGTGGAGACTCAAAGAAGAGGCCGTTTTGCTAAGGTGACCTTCACTTTATTCAAGTTGTACGAACTAATTTATTTCTATTTTTAATTATTGTAAAGCTAATTTAGTTATGCGTTGAAATCTGAGTAGATTATTGAAGGTGATGGTCATGACTTAAGAGCAACTGCAAGATGATCTCATAGAGCATACGACAGAGGCTCAAAGGAGAGGCCGTTTTGCAGAGTTGATCATCACTTTATTCAAATTGTACGAACTAATTTATTTATATTTTAGTTATTGTAAATCTAATTTAGTTATGCGTTGAAACTTGACTAGATTATTGAAGGTGATGGTCATGACTCATGAGCAACTGCAAGATGATCTCATGGAGCATACGTGGAGGCTTAAAGTAGAGGCCGTTTTGCTAAGTTGATCTTCACTTTATTCAAATGGTACGAACTAATTTATTTCTATTTTAATTATTGTAAACCTAAGTTAGTTATGCGTTCAAACTTGACTAGATTATTGAAGGTGACGGTCATGACTCATGATCAACGGCAAGATGATCTCATGGAGCATTTGTGGAGGCTCAAAAGAGAGGCCGTTTTGCTGAGTTGACTTTCGCTTTATTCAAATTGTATGAACTAATTTATTTCTATTTTTAATTATTGTAAAGCTAATTTAGTTATGCGTTGAAACTTAAGTAGATTATTTGAAGGTGATGGTCATGACTCAAGAGCAACTGCAAGATGATCTCATGGAGCATACGTGGAGGCTCAAAGGAGAGGCCGTTTTGCTGAGTTGATCTTCACTTTATTCAAATTGTATGAACTAACTTACTTTTATTTTTAATTATTATAAATCTAATTTAGTTATGCGTTGAAACTTGACTAGATTATGGTGTTGTGCTCCAAACGCGGCAACCCAGCCCGGCACCCCATCGACGAACCTAGGGTTGTTACTGGATTACCTTTAGAGAAAGCTGTTGGAGATGCTCCAAGGCTCGCGAGAAAGGACATGTGGCTAGGGCTCCTTTTTTCTTATCTACACATCTGACTGCCACCTTTCAACCATTTGGAGATAAGCACTTTACCGTAGCTTGTAAAAATCTCTAGCATGGATTTTCAGTATACGAGTTATCCGCATTAGACGTGCGGATTAACATTTCGTTTCAGGACCAAAAGGCTCCCAGCTTTATGCTTCCTTCCAAGCAGCAACAAATGGACAGCAGTACCCGACTCGATGAGTGACCGACGACCTGGCAGTCCTACACGCCTCAAGCTGCCGATAAACTAGGTTATCAGGGAGGCTTATGGCGTTGCATGCTTCTACGTTCGCATCTACTAGAAATTAAAAATGGAGGCGAGTGATTAAGATACACAAATGGCCGCCAATGATTAGCCATCGCGGGCACCAGGGCATTGGCCGCACGCCATAGCAAGCTAGCCTGATGCGCTGGCTCTGAATTATTGACCCGCGGGATGCTTCCGGATCGGTAATAATCAAACACAGGCCGATCGATCTTATCCCTAATTTCCTCCCTCTCAATAATTCTGCCCAGGAAACCAAAAACTTCAATATTTAGCGTCCGGATTACGACGTGTTTGGACGTGCCGTTCCCGACATTGGCAGCTCTCGCACAGTTCCTCGCCAGCATCTGGGATGGGAGTACGTGGGAGCACGCGTACGTGAGGACGAGGTAATTCCTTCCCGACCCGGCCGGATGATCGGTGGAGGGGAATAGTACCATTGGCTGGCTCGTCGCTTGGCTTGCCCAAAGAAAAGAACAGCCAAGGGAAGGCGATGATCTTTCGCCGTACCGGCTGTTTTGGTCCTGCATTTGCTAGCGCGGTGCGATACGGCAAAGCTTGCCTGCCTGGCACCGTTGTGCATCGCAGCTCACTGGCAGCTGCACAGCAGAATTATTGGCCGCTGCTGCTGCTGCTGCTGCGGGGAAGGGTCTGCTTGAATCATACGCAGCCGTGCTGTTGTTGTTCGTGGTACGTAGGGCGTACGAGTCTGTACCCACTTGTAGACAAAGATGTTTGTGCTTTTGTTGCTGCTGTCTGCTCTCCTTCCGGTAGTACGTGGTTTGGTTTCACTTGGCTTACTTACATACTAGTGAGGTGTGCTTCGGTGTCCTCCTCAAAATTAAGTTTTTCTTTTTTTATCCATCGAAACTCATATATCTAGACTATGTATATCTTCATATATGTATATTCGGTTGAGATGGGTATACTCCACGTTCTCACCGGTTGACCACACCCATGTTATCCCGATCTACGTTTTTGCATGCCACGTTTGAAATTTTGTTGTTGCTGCTATATAGCTCGCGATTTCTGACTCCCGCGGACTCATGAGTATACGTGTACGGTGCGTATATAAGAGGACCATACGGGCTTCCAATAAGTTCGTACGGTCTTCAAAACAACGAGCCAATATCGAGTTTTTGTTATCAAAGTTTGAAAAAGAGAAGGGGACACCCAAGCAAAAATATATACTATAGTAGGTTTCAAGAGAGATTCAGTTTCGGGGACGACCTCGTCGCGTCTCCCCCTCGCGTCGCCCCCTCCTGGCGACCGAGGGGGCCAAACCCTACCCCGCCGCCACCTCCTCCCCCTCCATCCTTCTCCCTCCTCGTCGCCCCCGGAGGGAAGACAGCCTAAGTGTGTGGCGCCAGTGATGGGGGAGGCGGGGATCTGGCCTCTCGGCCCCAGCACGAAGGTAGGAAGGAGAACGTCGGCGCTGGACGGGGCCCCCTCGCCATCGACGTCTTCGCGGCTCCATCCGACGATGGCTTCGTGGGAGCTCGGATCTGGAGGCAGCGGCCTCTACCGGAGTGGGGCAGGTGGCGATCTGGTGGAGGAGGTGTCGGCGATGGGAAAGACATAGATCGCCTCTCTATCCCTAATTGCCTGCTTGGTCCGTTCTTCGGAAACCGGCCGGATCGGATCTAATAAAGGAGGTGGTCCTTTGGTTTCTTTCGCACGAAGACGAAGATCTGCTTGATGTCTGCCCTCATTGACCTGGTCTGAAGAGGCGGGTTCCGGAAGGCTCCGCTGGCGAACTCCCATGGGCGTATCATGTCTGGAGATTGCTGGATCGGAAGATATTCGGTCGTGCGTACCTTGTTTTTCTAGCCGTTTGGTTTTAGCGGGAGCGTTGCGAAGCTCTGTTGTTTGTTCCCACCAAGTGCCATTCTTAGAGCCATGGTGAAGTCAGATGCGGAGAATGTCAGGAAAGCGGAAATATGAGGGTAGCGATGGTGATTTTTGTTCTTGTGGCGACGGAGAACTGGCTATGTGATCTGGGACTCGTTGCAGCGACTGTTGGTGCGGGAAGACAACACAAGGGGAGTTCCCAGTCTTATCTTGCAGGGTGAAAATCCAAGGTCTGGCCTTAACTGGTTGTGCCTGACAATGACCTTGTTGAAAGCATTGTTTTGTGAGCAAGGACTTTCTCCAGGGTAAAAACCTATGATCTTTGCTCGAGCAACGACGGCGCTTGGGCATTGTTTCCTTTTTGAAGGGGTTGTTATTGGAGTGGACGACTACTGGTGTTGTTCTGATGGTGTCAGTGTCGTTGCTTTGAGGATTAGTTCTCTATAGCGGGACTTTTCTTTTTTGTATTTTTTATGAGCTGTGTGCATCCGTAGGGCCGCTAGGGCATGCGTTGTTGCAGAGGAAGGGTGTAATTGATATCATTGTGATATTAATATATACTCTTTTCAAAAAAAAGTAGGTTTCAAACGCCCAATCTTAATTAGGCTTTCCGTACGCACCCTTCCTAAAAGTGCCAACATTATAGGATCACATTGCTGATTAAGGTTCTCTTCTATGGCACCTAGCTGATCTTGATGGCATTCTTTATGGAAAAAATATGGATAACCTGTAAAAATCGAACCTACATCCTTACAAAAATAATGGTATTCCTACATTTTCATATAGACCAACATAAACCAGAAACACCGATGCATATTCTAACTTTATTTATTTATCAAACCCATTAAGCCAATTCCTAAACTTATATGTGATATTGGTTGGTGGTGGAATGTTGTAGGTGAAAAATACAATGAGCCTAGCACTTTTAGCAAAAGGACATGAGAGCTCTATTATCTCCTCCGAGTCATAGAAAAATCTTTTACACCCATTTCATTTTCTTTTAGTCAAGTTATATTTTATGAGCAAAACATATATATTAAGGAACCACATGAAAAATATATTATCATTAGTGGGACTAACTTTCGTAAGTATCTTTTAGGAAATCTATGATTACCATCCATTAGATCTTCATACGTATACTTAACCGAGAAAATACCTAAAGTAGTGAGCTTCCAAAAAAACATCTTCATCATATAAAGCAACATACATCAAATGTTGGCAAAGATTAATTGAGGAGGTCATGTTAGTGCTCTCCTAAACCCTATGTTCAATGGAACCAAGGATAAACATCATGAACTAAAACATCTTTCATTGCACAATGTTATATAGCGATGGATACTATATGGCAAGAGAGGTATCATGTCCTCAAACATAGTATCTTTGTCATTTCCAATCTTAAAAGAACTTCTGCTAAAAAAATCATGTTTCACTTGCATGTCTCCTTTGCAGAATGGTGAATCCATAAACTTTACATGAGCTTTAGCTAACAATTTCTTGTGAAGGTATTTGTTTCGTAATAAATTTTGCCATACCCCTTATTCATTAAGCATTTTAAACAACCATTTGCTGAGCACACACTTTTTTTTAACTCAAGCATTTCTATGATGGGTTCGTTGCATGGAGAACAAAAATGTTCCTACGGGATAGCAAGAGGAAACCCCGTAAGATCTAATCTACTATATGCAACTAACAAGTAGGTAGATCTACTCTACTTACTCTCGAAGAACACAAGTGGTTAACGATCTATACATCGTGGGTGATACAGTCGTTCACTTGCATCGGTTTAAGCCGATGTAGATCTTGACCTTCTTGATCCAAGTACTGAACGGATGACACCTCCGCAATATCCACACATTCCACCGTGGCGACGTCTCCTCCTTATTGATACATCAAGAGAGAAGATCTTCATGAGAATTCGGAAGCACAATAGCAGCACTACTATTGTGGAGAGAGAGAGAGAGATAGAAAACTATAGGGTGTCGCCGTTCTTCTATCAGAGGAGGGGAGAGAGAAGTGGAGGGACAGCAGCAACGGCGGCCAACACAATGGGTGTGGCGCCTCTTGCCATGCCCTCTCTTATATAGGTGTGTAGAGGGGAGGCTTGGCCCATCCCCCAAGCCTAGGCCGGGGTGGCCAAAGGGAGGAAGGAATTCTCTCTCCTCCCACGTGTGGTCCCCTTTTAGGGTTTGACCAAACCCTAGGACGCATAGGACTAGGTGGCTGTGGCACCTTAGACCACTAGGGACGAGGTTCACCCACTTGGTCCCATGTGGCCCCACCTCATAGGTGGACCCACATGTGGACCCTCCGGGAACATTCTAGAACAATCCATCATATGGAAATATTCCAAACTTTTCCCGAAACCCTAAATAAGAAGTGCGATATACTTTTCTCTACCTTTGGTCCATTCCGAAGCTCCTTGTGATATCAAGGATCTCATTTGAGACTCAAAAACAACAATTTATTACACCATATATATTCTCAACGAATACTAGAGACACCAAAGCGTTAATTGTGTGACCCGACGGGTTCGAGAACATACAACATGATCACGACAACTCTCCAGACAACATTGGAGATACCTGAAAGCCACCTTTATAATCACTTAGTTACAAAGTGACGTTTGATGTCCAAGTATTCCTCCGATGCCCGTGAGTAACATGATCTCATGGTATGAGAAAACTATACTTGACATATTCAGGAAGGGATAGCAATCAAACGAAACGATGCGATCAGAAGCTATTCTTATTATTTGGGTCTATCCATCGAATCATTCTCCTAATGATGTGATCCCGTTATCAAGAGACAATCATGTCCATGGTTAGAAAACCTTAACCATCACTTGACTAACGAACTAGTAGAAAAGGCTCACTAGGGACTCTGTGTTGTTTACTTATCCACATGTGTATTTAGTTTTCAATAAATACAGTTATAGAATGGACAATAAACATTAATCATGAACAAGGAAATATGAATAATAACAACTTTATTATTGCCTATAGGGCATATTTCTAACATTCTATACCAGACCCTATTGGTCTTTCGGTCCACAAATAATAATCCACTTGGTTAAATGCTATTTCTTATTAGTTTCATCATTTTTACAAAAGAATCTTTATCTAGAAAAATTAATATTTCCTTATCCTTTAGGTATCTCAATAAAAGATATCATAAACATGGGCATACTAGTCAGAATTGAGTTAATGAGAACCAATCTATCTCCATGAGATAGCAGTTGTGCTAGCATAGAAAGCTTCCCTTCAGATCGTGATTCTACTGGATTCCTTTCTAAATTTCTAAGCTTCATATAATGAATAGGTACCCAAGATATCTAAGAGGCAATGAACCATATTCACAACCAAATATTTGTTTATATTGTTGTTCCTCTTCTTTTTCTTTCCCACATCAGTATATTTTCTTTATATTGTTGTTCCTCTTCAATGGAACCTAGGATAAACATCATGAACTAAAACATCTTTCATTGCACAATGTTATATAGCGATGGATACTATATGGCAAGAGAGGTATCATGTCCTCAAACATAGTATCTTTGTCATTTCCAATCTTAAAAGAACTTCTGCTAAAAAAATCATGTTTCACTTGCATGTCTCCTTTGCAGAATGGTGAATCCATAAACTTCGCATGAGCTTTAGCTAACATTTTCTTGTGAAGGTATTTGTTTCGTAATAAATCTTGCCATACCCCTTATTCATTAAGCATTTTAAACAACCATTTGCTGAGCACACACTTTTTTTAACTCAAGCATTTCTATGATGGGTTCGTTGCATGGAGAACAAAAATGTTCCTACGGGATAGCAAGAGGAAACCCCGTAAGATCTAATCTACTATATGCAACTAACAAGTAGGTAGATCTACTCTACTTACTCTCGAAGAACACAAGTGGTTAACGATCTATACATCGTGGGTGATACAGTCGTTCACTTGCATCGGTTTAAGCCGATGTAGATCTTGACCTTCTTGATCCAAGTACTGAACGGATGACACCTCCGCAATATCCACACATTCCACCGTGGCGACGTCTCCTCCTTATTGATACCTCAAGAGAGAAGTTCTTCATGAGAATTCGGAAGCACAATAACAGCACTACTATTGTGGAGAGAGAGAGATAGAAAACTATAGGGTGTCGCCGTTCTTCTATCAGAGGAGGGGAGAGAGAAGTGGAGGGACAGCAGCAACGGCGGCCAACACAATGGGTGCGGCGCCTCTTGCCATGCCCTCTCTTATATAGGTGTGTAGAGGGGAGGCTTGGCCCATCCCCCAAGCCTAGGCCGGGGCGGCCAAAGGGAGGAAGGAATTCTCTCTCCTCCCACGTGTGGTCCCCTTTTAGGGTTTGACCAAACCCTAGGACGCATAGGACTAGGTGGCCGTGGCACCTTAGACCACTAGGGACGAGGTTCACCCACTTGGTCCCATGTGGCCCCACCTCATAGGTGGACCCACATGTGGACCCTCCGGGAACATTCTAGAACAATCCATCATATGGAAATATTCTAAACTTTTCCCGAAACCCTAAATAAGAAGTGCGATATACTTTTCTCTACCTTTGGTCCGTTCCGAAGCTCCTTGTGATATCAAGGATCTCAATTGAGACTCAAAAACAACAATTTATTACACCATATATATTCTCAACGAATACTAGAGACACCAAAGCGTTAATTGTGTGACCCGACGGGTTCGAGAACATACAAACATGATCACGACAACTCTCCAGACACCATTGGAGATACCTGAAAGCCACCTTTATAATCACTTAGTTACAAAGTGACATTTGATGTCCAAGTATTCCTCCGATGCCCGTGAGTAACATGATCTCATGGTATGAGAAAACTATACTTGACATATTCAGGAAGTGATAGCAATCAAACGAAACGTTGCGATCAGAAGCTATTCTTATTATTTGGGTCTATCCATCGAATCATTCTCCTAATGATGTGATCCCGTTATCAAGAGACAATCATGTCCATGGTTAGAAAACCTTAACCATCACTTGACTAACGAACTAGTAGAAAAGGCTCACTAGGGACTCTGTGTTGTTTACTTATCCACATGTGTATTTAGTTTTCAATAAATACAGTTATAGAATGGACAATAAACATTAATCATGAACAAGGAAATATGAATAATAACAACTTTATTATTGCCTATAGGGCATATTTCCAACATTCTATACCAGACCCTATTGGTCTTTCGGTCTACAAATAATAATCCACTTGGTTAAATGCTATTTCTTATTATTTTCATCATTTTTCCAAAAGAATCTTTATCTAGAAAAATTAATATTTCCTTATCCTTTAGGTATCTCAATAAAAGATAGCATAAACATGGGCATACTATTCAGAATTGAGTTAATGAGAACCAATCTATCTCCATGAGATAGCAGTTGTGCTAGCATAGAAAGCTTTCCTTCAGATCGAGATTTTACTGGATTCCTTTCTAAATTTCTAAGCTTCATATAATGAATAGGTACCCAAGATATCTAAGAGGTAATGAACCATATTCACAACCAAATATTTGTTTATATTGTTGTTCCTCTTCTTTTTCTTTCCCACATCAGTATATTTCGCTCTTATGAAAGTTAATTTTAGGCCAAAAATGTTCAAAGATACATAGAATTAATTCCATGTTTATAACTTTCTGAAAATTGTGTTCCATGAAATTAATCGTATCATCTGCATATTGAAGCAGAGAAGTCTCCTCCATCAACTAAATGAGGGATAAGTCCTCCAACCCGCACATCCTCCTTTGCTATTGTAATGAGAATAGGTAATATATCGCAACAATATAAATAGCATGGGAGATAACGGATCATCATGTCTTAGCCCTTTTCTCGTTTGAAAATAATGGCAAGTATCATCATTAACCTTATTATCACATTCCTCCCTTGCACTCTTTTTTGATCTAGACACGTCATTTTGGATCAAAACCTTTCATATCGCATTACTTGTTGCAGAAAGAGACATTTAACTTTACCATATGCCTTCTCAAAATCAATTCTAAATAAAACAACATTTCATTTTCTTCCTATGAAGATCATGGATGGTTTCATGCAAGAAAACCACACCCTCAATGATATTTCTCTCGGGTATGAAGGTTTTCCGAGTAGGTCTAATCACCTTATGGGCAATCCTAGTAATACAATTAGCGGCTACTTTTTTAAAAATATTAAGCTCACATTTAGAAGGAAAATGGGTCTATATTGCTGAATTTGAACCACAATTTCTTTCTTAGCTAGAAGATTTTTAACCCCAAAATGCAACTTGAATAAGGGAAACTCTCCCATGTGAAACTATGCAAAATGGCATCCCTTTTTTTTGACAAAACTCGGCTGAAAAACCAGCCTTCCCCAAGACTTATTATGTTCCGTATTAGATATGGCATCAAATACTTCTTTCTCAATCAGTTTATATGTTAAAATACTATTTTTTTCAGTAGAAAGTTGAGGTATATCATGGTTAATATCTCCCCTTAAGGAGAAACTATTTGGAACCCGTGTTCCAATAAATTTATTCACTACTAGTATATAGTTTTAGGTTTACTCAACCTTCATGTTGTTCTAGTTGGACAACTTTTCTCTACGCTTTCCATTAGATATCATATGAATAAAGGACCCAAAAAACATCCTCCCAACAACCCTTTCGGCAGGGCATCTGCTTCCGACAAGGCATCTCCAGGGACGCCACCGGAGTCACTTGTGTTGCCCCGTGTCGCCTCTCACCCTACCAAGTTTGTTATCCCCTATGCAATTACTACCTTTGTCCGAATTAGATGTCTCGGATTGTCTACATTCTTATGTATCAGTACACTAAGGCACTTATAGATATGTGTTGCAGTTAGAATAATGTCCTCCCCGCTCTATCCTTGTTATGGTGGTGCATCTAACGCTGACAAAGGGCGCGTGGAGTTGTTTGACTGACGGATCTTCTGGGATTCTGTCTGTTTTCGTCTTCGTTGGTTTGTTTTCAGGTCAATCTTTTCTGATCTAGGTTGTCATCATTGATGATAGTTGCTGCTCTAGTGTGCCGGTTTTTTGTGGATTTAGCACGACGATTTCTCATATGTCTACTACAACAAGCTCTACTGCGGCAAGCTTTGACTGGCTCCCGTGATGGAGGGGCGAGGACGGCGACGCGCCTTCGGCTGACGCTAATATTTGTAGTCGTCGCTAGTTGATCCAATGACCTATTTGTAATTTTTATTTCTTTTAGACTTCTTTGTACTGTTGTTGATTATTATTAATAAATTTGTGGAATTTTGAAAAAACAAACGTAGACAAACTCTATGACATTCAATTGGGATAGAGGGAGTACATACTATGGAAATCCTAGACATTTGTTAGTTTGTCTAGATTTGTATGTATTCATACACTAAAATGGCTCTAGATACATGGACAAAGAGAGTACATGATATGAAAATCCTAGACATTGTTACCTCTAAAAATTCCTTCTTTATAAATGAAGTTGGTAAATCACTTCCCTTGTTTAGGAAAAAAACCCGAAAAAGATGGGTCGGAGCGGGAAGCAGGGGAAAGGACAGGAACAAAACACCTATCTCAGTACCAGGACTGACCCGCGTTATTTTCAGCTCTATTCGGCGTCCCCGCTCGTCCCCCATGTGTAGGGTTAGGACTAGAGACACCGGATAACTAAATGGACCGTATCAGGAGATTTTTTTTTTGGAACAGGCTGGACACGATTTTAAGTAAAACGACAGCTGCATAATCGGTGCTGTAGAAATGTACTAGCTACATGGGCATGCACAGGCATCTGTCAGCGCGCGCGGGGGCAGGTACGCCTCTCCCTCCACCGTGTTGTCGCCTGTCGGAGATATTTCCCGGAGCACATGAGCTAGCTAACACGTCCGGCCTTTCGAAGAGGGGAGAAGATGCCCAAAACTGTACTAGGGCCTGCACGGACCATTCAAAATCTCCAGCCCCGTCCCATTCCACGATCCGATCACGGGATGACGAAGCCGTGGACGCGATCGATCGCATGTTTAATTTATTTTATCAAGCGCGCGACGTGCGCAAAGTCAGCACGCCCCCGAGCGCCGAGCGCGCGCGGCATGGCGAGTGGCAGCGGGGACGGGGACCAACGCCCGCGCCCGGCGCCGCCCGTGGGCGCGCAGCCATCGAACGGGTGGTGCGCGGCACGACGCGGGGATGCCCCTCGCTCGGCAGCCACCCAACGCGGCCACGCCATGTCGCGCACGCAATGCGTGCCGTTGCTGTCGCAGGCAGTTGTTTGATGTCAACTCCCACGCGACCTTTTCCGCGGAGACCACTCGCGCCGTGCTCGCGCGACCACACAAGTCGTACGCTCGCTCGCTGCTGTGACGGCCATTGCTCATTATTACTCATTGGAGCCACGCAGCGTTTTGTTCACGCGAACAATCAATTGCTCGTCGCAGAATTGCACACTTGAGTTTTTTCTGATGAATTATGATCTGGAGAGCGTACGACCGATGGGGGTGTTGACGCGTCGGCAGGCAGGTTGGTCCGAAGGAAAAATCGGGCGCCACGTGGCCGTCCACGGGTATTATCTAGCCCATGATTTGGTCCAATTATTGGGCTCGCAAATGATTTGCGCCAGCCAGCGGGGGAACGTGTCCCGAACTTCTCTTTTACCTTGCCTGCTACTAGTAGTAGTATAGCCGTTCCAGTCGCCAGGTCTAGGCCCCCTCACGGTCATGAACAGTCTAGCATGATCTCGACGGAAACGTTCAAATTCTTCTCTCATGTTTTTTGTTACCGGAACGGTGAATCAAAGAGAAAAAAGTGGGCGAGGGGGCGGGAGTCGTGTTTGACGATTTCGCACTGCAAAATTCGACAAGTGTTTTCAACCCAAAGTCGTGTCAAACGAAGCAAGAGGAATGAACTGGCTCAAGGAAGCGGCAGAAGAAGAAAAGTTGGAGATGGCAAATCCCTTGTGTTGTTCAAACAAGAGAAGAGAAGAGGCCCAAGTTTGTTGCGCGTACACCACCACATGAACCCCATTTTGGCTCTGATCCAACCATTCCAGACTGTTGCCTGTCAGCCATGTACTGTACCTCCATGGATTCCTGGTCTCGCGATTATCCGGTTGGATATTCCGACGGCATTTACTACCAGCCATGAGTTACCTCAGTTGCTATTGCTAGGAGTACAATTTACATTTTCTTCTGTGCAAGAAGCCAAGTTACTGTTTCTTTTTACCATATATAAGAAGAACATTTCACCATTCTGAGGGCGCTTGTCACGGTCGCGGTTTGTTTGGTTCCTTGTTTGGATCTTTCCGTCACAACTGTCACGGTGCCCCTTTTCCATGGAACAGGTCTCTGGGGTCGCCCATCATTTGCCTCAGGCCACACGTCACAAGCAAAGCGCCATGGTCTCCTGTATTAACTCGCTTCGCTTGAACAACTCTTCCTCATAGTAGCATAAAAATGAACCATGTGTATATGCACGCTGTCAAAGAAATATTCATGTGTCTGTATCCGTGTGCTTATCGTGCAACGCATTCTCTGTCTACTACATGTCTCTTTTTTTTTTCTCAGAAGATATCACACCTGTTCCATATCCCTTCCTCCAAGAAACAAGAACAAAAAAATTCCTCGCCCTGTCTCGCCAGACCCCAGGGCTGCATGGACGTCCTAGGACAATGTTTCTCCAGGCCAAAGGGAGGTGGGGCAATTTTTCCATTGTAATTAATTTAATGATAATAATACCTAAATAAAAACGGCTGCCCCACGGATTGACAGGACTGGGCCAATCATGGGGCGACAGCTGGGAGGCACTGCCCTTGGAGGCTATTAACAACCGCGGAGCCCCCCGCGCTGGGCCAATTAACTAGTCCTAATCGGGGCTGAACAAATAATCGGCTGCTAACCACGACCGCTAATGCCGATCGGGCACGCCATGGCTCCCCCTATTTAAACCCTCCCCCTCCCCTCCTCTCTTCCTCCCCCTCCTCCTCGCTCTCTCCCTCCCTGTCTGTCCCTGTAGCCCCCCCTCTGCTGCATCCAGAGCGCTCTTGAAGCCCTCCAGCTCTGTCCTTCTGCTCCCCGGCCGCGCACCCGAGTTGCATTGCAGTTCCGAGTCGCTAGGTATGCTCGTGCTCTTGGCCGCATATTCATGGCAAATGTGGCTCGGCTGAACTGTCTGTCTGTCAGTAACACACGGGGGGAAAAGATGATAAAACTGACGAGCAAACTGAAACATGGTTAAAATTGCTAGTAGGAGAATTAATCGAACGACCTGCTGATGATCCATTCTCTTTCTGCAGCTCTTCACCTCACAGTCCGTGTCACTCATGGAGTTCGAGGAGCGCTGCCTCATGGTCCAGGAGCCCAAGTTCGACTGCCTCCTCTTCGGTAAGCCACTACTACAAAATGCCACTCTCCATCCATTTCTTCGTTCTTGTTCCTTGCCTTTTGCCACTCTAGTTTTTTTCTTAAGGAATGCAAAGGTTCTGACCATGTTTCTCTGCTGCGGTGAACTGAACTGCAGACCTCGACGACACTCTGTACCCGATGAGCTCGGGGATCTCGTCCCATGTAAAGACGAACATTGAAGGTATCCTACCGCCCCCGTTCTCCTCTAGCTGTTTTATTTCGTTGTGAATTTCTTGAACCTAATGCATGTCTATTCCAAACTGCCATTTCTCAGCTTACATGGTCGAGAAGCTGGGTATTGAAGAGAGCAAGATTGAGAACCTCGGCAATCTGCTGTACAAGAACTACGGCACAACGATGGCCGGCCTCAGGGTAAATATATGCAGCTTCCCTGATCCACTGTTCTTCTTTTCTCACCTCTGATGATAACTGAGCAGAGTACTGAACTGCTATTTCTCCACTCCTGTTTGATGTTTTTTCAGGCAATCGGCTACAATTTTGATTACGATGAGTACCACAGGTACACACATGGCCACACTAACTAAACCCCCTTCTTCATGCCAATTCTTTGTAGTACTCTGCTCTGACATCTTGTTTGTCCCGCTGTTCTTCTCTAACAGCTTTGTCCATGGAAGACTGCCCTATGACAACATCAAGCCCGACCCTGTTCTCAAGCACATTCTCAAGAACATGCGTATCCGCAAACTCGTACGTTTCCTTCCTTCCTGAAACCAAAACGATAATAACCTCACATGCCGTGCTAATGGCTAACGGGCATCTGACACGTGTGTTTCAGATATTCACCAACGGTGACATGATCCATGCCGTGAGAGCCCTCAAGAGGCTGGGCCTGGAGGACTGCTTCGAGGGGATCATCTGCTTCGAGACCCTGAACCCGCCGTGCCTGCCGCTGTCATGTGATCAGCCGCCGCCGGAGATCTTCGACATCGCCGGACACTTCGCGCTGTCGGGAAGCGTCGCCGAGCTTCCCAGGACCCCCGTCCTGTGCAAGCCCAACGTTGGCGCCATGGAGGCGGCCCTCAGGATCGCCAACGTCAACCCCTACAAGGCGGTAAGTCCCGACAGTTTCAGTTAGCAGAACTTGTTGCATTTCGATTCGTACTTGATTGACAGTGTGCTGACGAAAACTACCTTGCTTGCTGCAGATTTTCTTCGACGACAGCGTGCGTAACATTCAGGCCGGCAAGATAATCGGTCTCCACACTGTGCTGGTAAGTCAGCGTTTGACGCGCAACTCTCTGAATGTTTTTGGCACCTCCTCAGCAGCGCTAACGCTGTGTACATACTGTGCAGGTTGGTACGTCGCACCGGGTGAAGGGCGCAGACCACGCGCTGGAGAGCATCCACAACATCAGGGAGGCGCTGCCGGAGCTGTGGGAGGAGGCGGAGAAGACGGAGGACGTCCTCTACACCGATCGCGTCGCGATCGAGACCTCGGTGACCGCGTAGATGCCGCTGGCTCCCGGTGCACCTCAACACAAGCCGATTCAACTCCCAGCCTGCCGGACTGGTGATCTTCATGTGGAATTCAGCACTGGCCGGGACAGCAGTTTCCAACAAGACGGGGGGAGAGTTCAGAAATTCAGGGAATGCAGCATGCGCATCATGCCGGGCCGGTCCTAGTATATGTATATGTATCGATCAGATCTTTGCTTGTAAATTACTACTACTAGGAGTAATAATATATAATTAATAAACAAAAGAGGGTTTTCTTATATGCGAATTATTCGTGTTTAGCTGAAGCAATAATGAAGGACTTGGCCAGATGAACATGTCTCCTCTTCTGAATAACTGAATATATCGGTGCCACGAGAAATAGATAACTGAATATATTTCTGCCGTTTCTCGATGCGTCGGAGTCCCGGCAGCTGTTGAGCCAAAGAAAGCCTAAAGATTTGGGATATTCCGCGTGGATGGCAGCGGTAGCATCCGTCGTGATACGCCAAAAGCTACTGGTGATACTTATTTGTGGCTTTGGCTTGCAAGCTTTTGCTACTTGGACCTGGAAAGCATCCGTGTACACACATAAAGAAAAAGGAGAGGAAGGGACCGTGCGTGAAGCATGCGAAAAGCCTCCAAGTCATGAGCTGTTAGATCACTCGACAGACTTTGGAAACTAGATTACAAACTGGATGTGACGCAAGGAGGGAAATATGGGGGGATTTAAGCTTGGATTACGGTGCAAGTACCTGATTTCCGGTAAGTCAGCATCGTCTTATGTATGTGGACCAAGCTTGCAAGCTAGCAGCAGCAGATGAAGAAGAATGGACTGAATTACATGATGGGTTCAGTCAATCAGTTGTTTTAACTGGCGTGTTGAATGAATCTGTGATGGGGTAACACAATACCGAATTAGAGCGCAGAGAGAAGAGCCCGAAAGGCCTAGATCCAACGTTTAGTTGGAATCAGACAAGAGCGCCCGTACTAGTTAATCAGCGAATGGCATGATTGACGAGACATCTAGTGTCATCTAGTTGTGAAAGTTTAGGACCTGGAGCTTAAAAGAGGCAATATTCAGTGTGCAAGTGGCGCAGGGAGACAAAGGCTACAGAAATGTCACACCATCAGAGGCCCCTTTCGGGTGATACTTACCTCAGCTATTTTATAGGTTTATTATCGCCCAATAATTAACGGCGACTTGGCGCCTGTAACAAGCTTGAAAACAACGCGCAGTTACCGGTGACATCATCGGGTGGAGAAATGAGGACTGCGACTATCGGTGTTCATTGCCTCCGTTAACAGCTCCCGATTAGTAAGTACAGTAGAAGTAATTAACATATAATGACCACGGAACACACACATAGATGTCATGTCACCCTAATTTCTTAGTTTTATTTATAGCATGGGCGTGTATCACATGAAGTATGAAATGCTCATGAGTTGCCCTCATTGACTTAAGCCTAAGCAGGACCATTAAATTAGTCACGAGGGTTCACAAAGTCGCTATGTCGTAGTATCTCCTTCGATTTATTTCGTGGCGACCCTTGCTGTCTGGGTGCTCCAGTTGGTTGCTCGATCGCTGCCACGGCCTGAATCGTGGTGATGGAGGCTCGTGATGACAGCTATCAGTGCGCAACATATCTCGGCATAAAAAGTTGTATCTCGCCATTGAACTGTTCACGCCTATGGGAGGAAAAGCAACGGAACTTTTTTCTGGAAGTGCTATGCATACGATTGACGCGGACTGAACGAATCACACGCACTCACGACTACTAGAATGGTAAAAAAGCGCTTTCGTGTAAATGGACGACGCACCATGGCTCTGCTCTTCTTATGTTTCCGTTCTTTATTTTCTTTCATTTGTAGCTGTCACTGTGGCGGAGCTGGACCAACAATCGTAGAAAGGGAAAAAACAAATTTAAACAAGACTTGAGAGGGCCAGACCGAGGTGTTTTGTCAAACATATGGTAACAAATGCTAATGACGCCGACTCGGATAAATGTTTGTTGTCAAGTTTCAGTAACCTTCAAGATTCTTTTTCCAAAGACCATCGACATTTTAAAGACGGAATCCGACTCACACCAATCGAACTGAAGATCTTGGAGTGTTTCAGGGACTACGGTTGGGAATATAGTCTCTAGATATACCCATAATAGACTCAGACTCGAAGACCAGAATGACCCATTTATCCGAGTTATGCAAGATAAATAGGGGATGCAGTTGAAGAGATCCGCACCTAGCTCGAGGGCTGAATTGAGGAGCAGAATGCACTCGACCGCTTCATTCTTGGTGAGTTTTATGTCTTTTCTGGATGTTGCTTCTGACTTGCAGTTGTCCGGTTGGACTCGGAGATGCATAAAGCTCTGATCCTTGTCCGGATTTGCGGCCCAAAACACCTTGGGCCTATGTAGAAGTCAGATATCTCATAATGCACAGCTTCGCTGGATAGTATCGAGCCGAGAGCGTGCGTTGCTGGAGTGACCACCTTTCGAGTTCTGATCATCCTCGTCTTCGTGGACATGGTTTGGGTCCTGCTTGACGTTGTACTCGTCCTCATCCCCCTCTGTTTCCGTTACCACTGTGTCAGCTGCTTGGCGGGGATGGGGTCGAGGCGGATTTTCTGGGATGTCGTGATGGCTCCCTTCTGGTTCGTTGTCATGATGGTCTCTGCTGCCGCGCTAGCCGCCATGAATTCCATCTTGACTTTCGCCGTTGCGGCGTTGTGCGGCCTAGTTATCGTCTTCTCGACGGTTCTCAGCAGGACGGTTGTTGTGCCATGGTGGTGGCATTTGCTGACGAGGGTGCTCTTCTCGTGTCATTGAACTTCCAGGTCAATGAAAGGACATCTCGTTCTGCGTGCTGGCATCTCGATCACATTGTCCTGATTGGCGCGGGGAGCTGGTGCCGGGGGAGCTTTGTCCAGGTCACGCATCATCGTATCGTGAGGATACATGGATGACATTGCTCCATTTTTGCGTGTCTCGGTGCCTTTCTCCATTTTTAACTATAGTGGGTCAAAAAACACCCGTTGGCTACTTATGCAATACAAGTTGTATGTGAAGCACGAAACCGTTCTCTTGTGCGTGGACACGTGAAGTTAGTCCAGGCCGCTTCTACTATTCCGCAAAATCCAAATTACATGTGGGAGGATAACAACAAGAAGATCAACACCCACAATAGAATTGTGTTTTACTCGTACCAACATCTACACATGGATCTAGCCTCTGGTACCAATATTGGGATTCACAACATAGAAATAAAAAATTCCTTATTAGTGTAGACAAAAACAAAGATCTAAACTACTAGATCTAGCTAACGAGTGGGAATAGATCTATATACCCTTATAGAACACATGCGTTAACGATCGAGAGATAGTGGGATGATGTGCTAATCGATGTTGTCTCCTCCTTATTGATCTAGCAAGCGAGGACAAAGGTGGATGTGATCGCTCTTAGCAGCACGACGACATGGTGGTGGAAGTTTGGTGGAGTTCCAATGCTTCGCTAAAATCTGCTGGAGGAGGAGATGTGTGTGGAAGGAAGAGGGATGCGGCGGCCAGGAGAGGGACTTGGGTGGTGTGCGCCAATCTCTCTCTCCTCCTTGTATAGGTATGGGGAAAGGCCTTGCCTTACCCCCCCCCCTCTCCAAGATGAAGGGGACAACGGCTAGGAGTGGTAAACCCCTCCCTAAAGTTGCCCCATATGGCGGCTAGGGTTTATTCCTAGGGGCACATGGGCAGGGCTAGGCTCCCAAGCCCATGTGGCCAGAGTGCCATCCCCTTTTGATCACGTGGGACCTTGAAAGAGTATATTTTCCCATATGTATGGTTTTGATAATTAATGATAATATTTAAGGACTAATATTTGTCTTGAGATATACTTGTAGGGATTGTTCATAGGCATTGCTCGAACCATGTATTGGCTTTAGAGGTTTTCTTAACAATTGTCCTCATCATGGGTTTCCACCATGGTTGGTTTTACATACTTTTTATGGAGGACTTAGTGTTGTAAACAGAAATGAATTGGATATTGACTCTAATTGATCCTCTCCCTCGTTGATGCATTGAAGGAAGCCGCCATCCCCGTCCAGACCCCTCGTCCCCGCTTTCGCCGTAGCTGTCGGTGAGGAGGCCCTAGTTGATCTCGGACAGATCCCGCACGACTCGAACCCCTACGAGGAGGAGGATTACATTAGGCTGGAGAACCCCTACGACACCAGCATTGCTGACCCATGGTCAGAGGTAACTATGGTTTCCCCCTTCCTTTGTTCTCCCCTTATTCCCATTGTTGGATGCTAGATCATGTGTTATTATGGTTTGGTTCTTCGTATTTTCAATTGTTGAATTCTAGGTATTTTTATAGTAGCTAATCCTCTTGTGTTAGATCTCGTATTTCGATGAATGCCCCTATTTGTAATTAGGGGATCTCAATTGGTTAATTTATGCAAGCAATCAATCCCGATAATCAAGGTATATCAATCATGTCCTTATTGCACTCTACTGTTTTTCCTAATAGTAGAAGCGATGTCTACAGCAACGATGAGTCCAAGGACACCAAGGCTCTTCAGGTGCTGAGGAGTCTGAAGTCCGGCTAGTACGACAACTTCTTCGCTGGTGACATCTACAGGTGCCCCTTCTGCACCAGGAGGCTACACACCACTGAATTCAACTCCCTCGTGAAGCATGCCAAGGACGTGAAGACCTGTGGCCCGTCCGTGAACGTTAACGACTTCAGAGCCAAGCACAAGGCGCTCGGTTTTCACCTTCGCAACCTTCAGAAGGTGGCCATCAAGGAGGGTCGCATGCCCCCGATCAAGCTAGAGGAGCCCAAGGTCAAGGGATAGGGCAGCAAGAAGTGGAGAAAGCACCAGAGAGAGGTGGCGGAGGCCATGAGGAGCTACTGATCTTGTGATGCTACATTAAAGCAGCTTATTTTGTTTTGTCTATGTTGAACTTGTCCGCTGCTGCTGAGCAGCCTAATTGTTGAACTTCGTTTAAGTACCGTACTATATATATCCTATATTAGCTGCCATATCTACATCTGCTCTATCTATTGAATGTATTTATGATGCTGGTTAGATTTTCTACTCTAGATTTGCTACCATATTGGGAAAAAACGAGGGCCAAAAGGAACCATAAATGAAGAGAAGCTGCTCTACATTCGCTACCTTTTTGGGAAAAAAACACAACTGTGAGCGAGATAAAGGGGAAAAGGTGCTCTTAAAAAGGACATCATAAAAATAACAATAAAGAAAACTGGCAACTGGCACTGTGGCAACTTTCTGAAACTAACCTATTGACAAGATGCCACAGTGGCAGTTGCCTGTTTTCTGCTGTTTTTGGTTTCAGAAAGCTAAAAAATAAATATTCTCGGAATTGGACGGGACAAAAGCCAAAGTTCATATTCCCCCCTGAACGATACGGAAAATTGAAGACGAGACGGAGGAGGACACCAGGGTGGCCACACCCTAGGTGGGCGCGGGCCTACCCTAGCCGCGCCCATAGGGGGTATGGGCCCCTTGGCCCTCCACTGACCTTGCCTCCTTCGCCTATAAGAATCCCCCCGAGTCATAAACCCTAAATCATCGAACAAAACATCCCAGAAAAGTTCCGCAGCGCTACCGCCATCGGAGGGGAGATTCGGGGGGACAGAAGTCTCTGTTCCGGCACCCTGTCGGGACGGGGAAGTGCCCTCGGATCCATCTCAATCACCATCTCCATCACCGTTGCTGATTCACATGATGAGGAGGGAGTAGTTCTTCCTCGAGGCTAAGGACTCTACCGGTAGTTATGTGTTCATCTCTCTCTATGCATGATCATATTGTGGTCATGAGCTTTGTAATCAAGTAGATCTACCTTGCTACTCAAGTGCTTTAATAGATCTCTGCTCTCCCCATGTGTGTGAAAGTGACAGTGTGCATACTATGGTGGCACTTAGGCTAGAGTCTACATAAATACTCATCGTGCTTTAATAGATCTATGCTTTTCCCCATGTGTGTGTGTGAAAGTGACAGCGTGCACGCCGTGGTGGCACTTAGGCTAGAGTTCATAAATCCTTATCATGAGTATATTTGGTGTTATATGTCTTTATGAAATTGTGGTGTTTGTTGGAACCATCTAGTGCTCAAGGTGACAGTGTGGGGTTATCTAGATTGGAAAAGGCAGACTTTGAGGAGTGTTGTTATAGCTCTACCATGGATTAGAGTGTCCAAGCGAAGAGTAGTTAAGAGTAGTATCATGAAGAGAATATATTTATTGAGAGTGTTCACTAGTGAAAGTATGATCTCTAGGCCTTGTTTCTAAGCATTGAAACACCATTCACAACTAGATCTGTTACATGTTTGCTTGCTTCCATCTTTATTTTAGTTTGCCTTTAGTCTCTCCCACGCCAACAACAAGTCAAAAGCTCTTTTCTGGCACCGTTACCGCTTGTATTTCACCATCTCTTCGCCAAACTAGTGCATCTATACACCTAACAAGTGTATTGGGTGTGTTGGGGACACAAGAGACTTATTGTATCTTGATTGCAGGGTTTCTTGAGAGGGATACCTTTGACCACTTCCTTCCTGAGTTCGATAAACCTTGGGTAATCCACTTAAGGGAAACTTGCTGCTGTTCTACAAACCTCTACACTTGGAGGCCCAACAACTGTCTATATGAATAGAAGTGCATAGACATCACATGTCTGATGGGTAAAATGACTAAGACTCCATTTTCTGGTATGGTGGAGCGAGATAAGGACTTATTGGAAATCATACATACTAATGTGTGTGGCCCGATGAGTGTAGCATCGCGTGGTGGTTATCATTATGTTCTTACTTTCACAGATGACTTGAGTAGATATTGGTATATCTATTTCATGAAACATAAGTCCAAAACTTTCGAGAAGTTTAAGGAATTTGAAAGTGAAGTGGAGAATCAACGTACCAAGAAGATTAAGTTTCTACGATCTGATCATGGAGGCGAATATCTAAGTTACGAGTTTGGCGAGCATTTGAAGAGATGCGGAATACTTTCACAATTGACACCGCCGGGAACACCACAACGTAATGGTGTGTCCAAACATCGTAATCGAACTCTCTTAGATATGGTTCGTTCTATGATGTCACTTATGTTGGGGATATGCTATATGAGTATCCTCATAGCATGTATCCTATCCGGATAACCCAGGTGGCCCACAGTTGATAGCGTGGCCCATGGCCTGCTGGGCGGCCCGATTAGATGGATACTGAAGAGAGGCCCATGCCGGATAAAGGAAGGATAGGAGGAGTCACCGACGTACCCGGAGCCTTGGAGTGCAAGACACGCTACACTAGTTGTGAGCAGTGTAGGACTCTGTAACTTGTCGGGCTAGGACTTTTCCCTGTAACCCTAGGACCTGGCGACTATATAAGTCGGGCCTATGGGAGAATTTAGGGCACAAGAACTTAGACTCTCTAGTCACCTCGCACAGCGAACCAATCTCTGTAACTCGGCGTATCCGCTGGCTGGATAGGAAGAATTCCTATGCAGGAGTGCACTCACAGACCGCCATGTCCGCCTTCATCGATGGGTTGGAAAGGGGTACATTGCTCCGACATACATTGAAGCGCCTGCAGGACAACCACCAGCTTGATCTCAATCAGATGATCCAGCTAGCTAGTGAGTTCGCGGCTGCCGACGATGATGCTCGCGGCTCCCTGCCGGCAACGGCCGTTCCATCTCAAGCTCGGAGGAACAACATCACCAAGCGGAAGAGCCCGCCAGAATAAAATCAAACCTCCAACATGGTCGCCATGACTTTTGCAGGACGAGGTGACAATGAACAACGTGGCCGAGGACGGGGGGCTGGTCGTGGGCAGCAACGAGGTAGTTAAACAACCTCGGCAGCGCTCCACGTTCCCCAAACCTACAAGGAGTACCCCGACATGCCGTGCCTCATACACCTCGACGCCAACGGCAAGGCCACACACACCAACCGCCATTGCAAGTTCGTCAACGACCTCAAGGAGGACACGAAGTCCGACTACAAGCGAAGTCGGAAGAACAGACCGCGAGGCAAGGGCAAGGGGAAGAAGAAGGAGGAGGATTCCAAGGATTCAAGTGACATGGACGAGGATGTTGACCCCAAGCACGTCGCCAAGAGCGATGGCAAGGGCAAGAACCCCTTCGAGAAGAAGGTGTCAGTTTTCCACACTTTCCTTGGCACCCCCCATAGTCCGACAACAGAAGACCTCCATGAGGATACTTATGGCCACTCTACCCCCAGTTCCCCAATACCTGCCCTGGTCGAAGATTCCAATTACTTGGGACAGGAAGGATCACCCATACCTCATCCCTAGGGAGAACCAATACGCCATGATCATCAACCCCCTAATTGACGGCAATGAGTTCACCAACTGTATGGTGGATAGTGGAAGCAGCATCAACATCATGTACCTGGATACACTGCACAAGATGAACTTGACGGAGGCAAACCTAAGGCGGACCAGCACCATCTTCCATGGCGTAGTTCCTGGTCGGGAGGCTCGGTCCCTTGGGAGCATCACACTCCAGGTCGCTTTTGGCGATGTCAATAATTACCGCCAAGAATGCATGAACTTTGAGGTGGTCCCCTTCAAGAGCGTGTACCAAGTCATATTCGGCCGCGACATATTCCACACCTTCATGGCCAAGCCATGCTTCGTCTACAACAAGCTCAAGATACCTGGACCAAACGGTGTCATCACCGTATCCGGAAGCTTTACCAAGGCAAGGGACTGCAAGATTGGAGAAGCAGCCTTTGTAGAAGTTGTCCTCTACAACGAAGAATTCAAGGAGATCCAGAGCAAGGTCAATGCCTCGAAGATTCCCGCGTTGAAGAAACAGATTTCTGACTCTGCCCCAGCATTCAAGGCTGCCATCGAGACCAAGCCGGTGGAACTTGTGGTAGGCAATGCCTCCAAGACCACCACCATCGGGATGAACCTGGACCCTAAATAGGAAAGCGCGCTCGTCGAGTTCCTCCATGAGAATAGGGACATCTTTGCCTGGCAACCTGCCGACATGAAAGGTGTACCTAGGGTTACCGAGCACAGCTTGAATATTTATCCAAAATGTAAACCAGTGAAACAACCTCTACAACGCTTCGGAGACGAGAAGAGACACGCCATAGGCAAAGAGATAGCTAGGTTACTTAAGGCTAGTTTTATCCGAGAAGTCCTTCACACCCGTCGACATCTGGGAGGTTATGTGCGGCAGATCCAGCTCTGCTCCAAACGCCATCGCCAACCCCATGGAGGCGCCGATGCCCTTCTGCTTGCGCTTATACGCCGCCGGAGCTTCCTCCGACGGAGCATCCTCAAGGGAAACACCCTTTGGGACGACCTCCTTATAGAAGCGCATGAGCACTTCTTTAGCCTTCGCGAAGGAGCAAGCAGCAGTGCTGCAGCGATCTTCGACCGCCGTGGTGGCATCGACCAGCGCATCTCCATGCTCCAGCACACCACGATCAAACATGATGCCCGAAGCATCTGAACCAAAGAAGAAAAGTACCTGAATAAGAACAAGGCAAGACTCAGTCGAAAAAACAAGAGACCCAAAGAGTCAAGGGAAACTCAACAGAGAAGGCTTTGGCTGCAGCCATAAGCCTATCTGCCATCTCCTTTTCGCGAGCAGCCGCCGCAGCACCAAGCTGCTCCTCGTGATCTGCAGCCTCCTTCCACAGGCGCTCCTTGGCTTCAACAACATCAAAAACCTCCTTCTGCATACGCTCCTTCGCCTCTGCAGCATCTGCAGCTTTCTTCTCCGCTTGACTAAGGCTCTTCTCAAGAGCGTCCAGCCATCGAAGGGCCACATTGTTTTCATCTGCAAACATCAAGAACAACATGATCAACACAAGCAAAGTCCATGGGACATACGAAATACAAGAGGGTGAGCAAACTGTGTACCTCGAAGCTACTTCATGCTAGCCTCCAGCGCCAGATGCTGTTGTATAAGGAGGTTAGCGATGTGCACAAAGGGCTGCAAAAAGAAATAGAAGAAAAGGACCAAGAAAACATCAGAAAGGGCTCGGGGGCTACGCCCTGCAAGAGCAAAAACGACAAACAGGTCACCCGAAAAGGGCTCAGGGGCTCCTCTCAAAGAAAAAAACAAAAAATACTTACGTGTTCAGGCGTGGACTCCGAAGTTCTGCGTGCAGTCTTTGAGTTACGACTGCCCGAGCCTCTTGCTTGGAGGAGTTCGGGCCGTGATCCCCAGAGTCGGCCACCATCTGAGGGGGAGGAGCTGTCACCTTCGACTCCCCTACAGCCTCCTGAGTGCCCTTGCTAAGAGGCTCCTCCGAAGAATGTCTACAACAAAAAAGTTTGATCAGACAACAACCTACATTACCCATACAGGTGACAGTAAACAATTCAGGTGAAATCACTTACGAATCAATGTCAGAAAGGTTGAAGACAGGAGACGCCTTATTGCGGTGACCTAGCATACCACTGCATGATGTAGTACACTATAGTCATTGACATAACACCAATGAAACACCGTTCACTAGTATTACATCCCTCAGAGTGGTACAACAGAAACACAGCAGGTCCAATACATGACTATAGGTTACAACTCAACTCTTTACACAAGATCCAGAGAACACTCTAGGTTAAAGAGAGAGAAAGAAACTTCTTACAAAGAAGAATCAGAAATAAACAACTCAAAAACTATCATACTAATAAGTCTAGTATCTGAACTATTGGTTTGGCATTGTTGTTATTGCAATACACTACTGAAATAGGTTGTATGGCTAGATATTATGTTCCTATCTAATCAGTAACTTCGTCTTCACGTAATTTGATGTATATGTTGTCTTTCTTGACTTCATTGAAGAGCGTTAGCTTTTGATGATGATTCCTAGAGCATAAATTGATGTATACGTCGGCTTGCTAGCTTCAGAATCTAGCAAGGGTTAAGAAGATACGTTGAGTACGAGTGTACTCAGCAAGTTCACTAGAAAAGGAGTGTTTGATGCACTATATCTACAACCACATACCATAGGTCATAGGCAATACAGGTTTTCGTAAACATTTCTTCAAAGGTTGCTTTTATTCAGAAAAGCTATGTCCGTCAGCCTTGACGGGTTACCAGAACTTTCATGGAGTTCCTTTCCCACCGCGTTCTTAGCTCCTTCTCGGAACAGGGAGTAACAAGTTACAGTTCTTACACTCTGCAGAGGTGCGTCACTTTACCCATGAGAGATCTTAGCATTGTTGCACATCCGGGCCGCGAACCCGTTCACACTTCCTTGGTGTGAGGTCCAGACTAAGACCCAAGCTAATCACTGCCTTCTCCACGGCCCTGCATGTCTCCTTGGTGTATGCCAGCCCACCTATTAAATCACGGCAATTGGCAGTACAGACCGTTCAGATGCCGGAACTATCGTGGGACGTTGAGGGCTCCCACCCATATGCTGCATATCCTCTACGAATTACCATATAATATGCACGCTACGAGTGATAACAGCCACGACCCGCACATCCGGCTCCATGCGAGAGGGAAAAGATACAGCTGACTTCTTCGTCCCATTCCAAATCTCATGGTCAACGCATAATATACGGCGCAAGAATCACTGGAAACATTGGTTGTTAAGTCCTAGATAATATATTCCTTTACCACTGGAACTCTTATAGTAGGTTATTACCTCATGGTAAATAACCTATAATCATATTATTATGAAAATAGTGTTTTCTGATTTTTTTAAAATGCAGGTGATGACAACACTGGATTTGTAAAATACTTTACATAAAATAATCAAAGGACATGAGCAAGTGTGAAATTGCCTTTTGTGATTGCAAGATTATGCACTCACGGTCTTCAAGACAATATAAAAGATCCAATATCTGAAATCAGCATCATTGGTCCGGTAAGGAATAATGTTTAAAGAATCAAGATGATATAATGCATAAGTAATGTAATGCAATTTCGTAAATTTGAATCCCGGGAATAATGTTGATCTAGGGTTTGGAAACTGGAATGGTTACTTTAGAATGTGTTGCCCTTTTAGATTAAGTTTCACACATGTGCTTCTTATTAAGGCTTGTGAGTGTGTGTGAAACAATATATAATTATAATACCATAAAACAATGAGATGCATACAAATGTGAAATGCTACTCAAGATTGCTTATACAATACTTGTTTAACTTCAAATTTTATTTTACAAGTAATGTCACTTATAAAGAACCTAAGTGTTATTAATCCTAAATATACAAGTAAAGCATAATGTAAAGTGATTATTATTAATTGTCATTTGTTGTTTGAAGTGGCAAAAAGAATAACATTTTAAGAAAATCTTACTTAACTAAGCAGAAGTATTTAAACTTTTAAGTTAACCTTATGAGGTGTTCTTTCTAGTTATAGTCTTTAAGTAAGAAAGAATTACTCCATTTGAATAATGACATCATTAGTATTTGAGACTTATCTATCTTGGTTTTTAACTTGGTTAGTTTGGTATTAAGATACATTATAACTTAATTATAACAGACCAAGGTTAACTATAAAGTATATAATAAAGTTTTTAACATTATACTTAAAGTCTTGTAGACTAAAGTTAACTTTAAAGACATAGATGTTTTGAAAGTGTAATGCTTATGATATTGTATTTGCTCATCTTATAATATTACTTTAAATTTATTTAAGAATGGCATTACTTTTATTTGAGTAGTGGTTTCCTAACATTATAATGGAACAGAAGGATTTATGCTTTTATACATGAGTGGTTATAGTTTGGCAACAAGAAAGTAATATTACTTAACTATTTACGGATTCAATTTAGTGTTTTGGTTTGTTTATGACTTGTAGTTGAAGTATTGGAGTAGGTTTTATTTCACTACAAAATTATTCTTGGAGATTTTATAATGGATAAGGATTCTTTTATAAAATAATTTACATTAATGGTTGAGAGATAATTTAATAAAATTGTATTTAAAGTGTGTTAAATCATTTTGACTTCATAGTATTAGTATTTAAGTCTAATAATATTTATTAAATTTAATTGGTTAATTTAAGAAATATTAACAAATTTTTATTTGATATTACATGAATTATTAACTAAAGAAATAGGTTTTAAATTCAAGGGATTAAAGTGTATAACTTTTTATTTAACTTAAACATTAAATATTATATGTTTAACATATAGGTATTATTTTTGTGATCATTTTGGTATATTACACTTATTTTTGTGATTTAAAAATAATAAGATATGATTTTATAATACTTATTACTTTATAACAAACTTAATAAATATCAATTATTTAATTAAGTGGAATAATAATGCATGATTATAGTTTTAAATTATATTCTTATTTTTCTAATATTTTTGGTATTTTATTTATATTTTTAACATTTATCATTATTAAAATATGAATTATTAAAGTATTAATACTTATAAAATCTTTATTAAATATTTATTATTTAAATTGTTAACATAATAATATTTTATAATAGTTTTAAGTTATAGATTTTATTTTTCTAAACATTTTCATATATTACACTCATTTTTCTGATTTATAAAACAAAAGTTATTAATGAAACAAGATTTAATCATTTTATTATATTGGAATTAATATTGTTTTATCTAATTTCTAAACAGAAAAAACATTTTGTACCTAAGCTAAACGTACCCATGTCACTTACTAGTGGGCCACATGCCACATGGCATGCCCCATTTTAGCTAATACTTTTGTTACTGGGCTGGTTCTTACACTCCGAGAATGACACATGGGCCCAAGGCCACGTCAGATGCCACATGGGCAAAGACTGAGTCAAAACTATGGACCAGGTCGACCTCGACGTCAGGTCGCCGGTGATGCACAGGTGGCTAGCGGCGGCGTTGAAGGGAATATGCCCGAGAGGCAATAATAAAGTGGTTATTATTGTATTCCTTATTTATGATAAATGTTTATTTTGCATGCTATAATTGTATTAATACGGAAACATTAATACATGTGTGTTTAATAAACAAAAAGGAAGTTCCTAGTTATGCCTCTCTTATAAACTAGCTCGTTGATTAACAAGATGATCAAAGTTTCCTGATCATGGACATTGGATGTTGTTAATAACGAGGTCACAACATTAGTGTAATGATGTGATGAACATTCATCCGAAGTATAGCATTACGATCAAAGTCATTGAGTTTATATTGCTATAACAACTTACGAAGTGATCATAATCCTTAGACCATGAGATCATGTCAATCACTAACACCGGAAGAGTTTCTTGTTGACATCAAACATCACACCGTAATTGGGTGATTATAAAGATGGATTCAAAACTACTAAAGTGTTATGTTGAGACTCATGGATCAAGAGTGGAATTTTTTCATCCCGATGACGGATAGATATACTCTGGGCCCTCTCGGTGATATCACATTGATTAGCTTGCAAGCAAGTGATTTGATCACTAGAATGTTATATCACGGGAACGAGAAAAGAGTGCATGTCGGTAACGAGATTAAACTAGGTATGGAGATAGCGATGATCGAATCTCGGACATGTAATATATCATGAAACAAAGGGATTAAGATACTAGTGTAAAAGGTTCACACGATCACAGAAGTCATCGTTGAATGTGTGGGAGTCAGTACGGATCTCCAGGTCCCGCTGCTGATTATTGATCGGAGAGGGGTCTCGATCATGTCCGCATTATTCGCGAACCGTAGGGTGACACACTTAAGGGGTACCGACACTATTCAGAGCAAATGATATGACAGAGAAAGAAAAAGGAAAGCGCAGGAATTTATTTCACTAGACACCGAAACTGTTTCGCTTGAAATTGCTGAAACTGGTTCTGCATGTGAAATTGAAATGTTGTAAGGGGTTTTATGTGAATGTTTGTTAATTAAAGTAATTAACAAAATTCTGAATAAATAAATAAAAGAGTTTTATTTAAATGAGAGCTTGCATTAATTTTGGTGGAAAATTAATGCATGTGAGTGGAATTGTGAGTGGAGAGGTTTTTATGTGAGTGGAGATTCCACCACATGAATGAGGGAGAGGTGGGGGCACCCTCCATGGCCGGCGGCCATGACCCCTTGGGCTGCCCCCTCCCCTATAAAAGGACCCCCTCCTCTCACTTGTCTCTCACACGTCCTCGCGAAGGATCTCTCTCCCCCTTTAGAATTCCCCCATGGCCTCGGATCAGCGAGATACATGTTTCCGGTGGCTTTTTCTGGAAGGATTTGTTGCTTCCACCGCTTCGCTGGAGCGAGGGCGCGGAGGTTGTCGGGGTACCCATACGTGTGTGCGATCACGGATGCACCACTGCTTTGAGGTGTTGGACTTGATCGTGCTGGACCGGCTGGACCAGATGGACTTCATCACGATCTTGAGATCGGCAAGCGTTCGTCTACATCATCCACGAGTACAACCTTGTTAACTCTATTCGGTCTTCGAGGTTATGTATTCTATGGATGTATATCCACCCGTTGCTTGTATCTAGTAGATAGATCTTGGTACATAGATGTTCCCATCGTAGGAAATTTTTTGTTTTCTATGCTGCGAACCCTACGGTGGTATCAGAGCCGGATCTATGCGTAGATGCTTTGCATGGGTACTACACATATGAGTATGTGGGCAATGATGATCATTTTATTGCTTCTTAGTTGTACTTTGGATATTGGTGGCATAGTGGGATGAAGCGGCCCGGACAAACTTTACATGTCCTCGCACATGAGACATGTTCCACGCTTGACATGCAACTAGTTTGCATAAGTGGCTAGCGGGTGTCTGTCTCTCTTACTATAGTCAATATCTAATTTGCAACGAGTTGTCAGCAATTTGGTTATCCTCATTGTGGTTCATGTTCGTAGGTAAGAACGGTTCTATGTCCGAAAGCCCTAAACCACGTAAAATATGCAATGGATAAATTAGAGGCGTCTAGTTTAGATTGTTGCTGGGCTAGTGTTATGATATGGTGATGTTGTAAGTAGAAGTATGAGATGATACTATTACAACATACATAACGTGTAAACTCCATAGACCTTGGATTTACACATAAAGGTATGATAGTGATCATACCACGATGCACATGATAGAGATCATATGCGGGAACCATATCATTCCACTAATAAACATGTGATGTTTGATAGCATCTTATATTGCTTGTTTGGCGTTTTATTAGCATAATAAGATGATCCCTCATTTATATATCAAGATAAAAAATGTGTTCTTCCTTAAGTATGCACCGACAATGTTTCGTCGCTTCAAGGCATCACGTGATGATCGGGTGTACTTGAATCCACGAGCATATCTCGGATGTAAGACAGTTACACACGCGAATACTAAGGTTCTTACTTGGCGAGCCTAGCATGTACAGACATGGCCTCGGAACATGGACCGAAAGGTTAAGCATGAGTCATATAGTAGATATGATTCCCATTTGATGCTCGCCTTTGAAGCTACACCGACTCACGTGATGATCGGACTTGGTGTAGTGGATTTGGTTCATGTAATCACCAAAAAGACACGAGAGATGTCGTTTTTGAGTGGGAGTTCATTTCTAATTTGGATTAGTAGAACTCAATTTATCATAAATTAAATCAAAGTGAATTTGCATAATTTGCTGTAGTCATTGGCATTCGTTCACCATCTTATGCATAGTTGTAATTGAGATAATAAAACTATAGAATTCTGGATATATACTTTACGAACTGGTCTCATATTGTGTTGAGTGTCAATCTAAAGTTTAAAGTCCTATTGCAAACTTTCAGCAAAATTCTATTTACTCCATGAAATTTAATAGTTGGTATTAAATCGAGAGTAACAATTCCAGTGTTAGTATCTTAAGTATCATGTTTGCCTCCACGATTATTGATTGTTTTAATATCAAGTTTATCTAGGAGCTGAAAGAATTGTTTTAGAAACCATCATGTGTGGCAGATATAACGATATCTGAAATAATGTTTTGGTTGCAATATGATAGAGTATAATATATGTTCTCATATTGGATGAGAATTTGCAAAGGTTGGAGATGCTAGACATCCTAATCATCCAAAAAGGGTTTTGGAAAGTAATTTTATACTCACGATTCGCCTTTGTAAGCTACAGTAGCTTGATCATGAAAGTCGTCATGATAAGGGTGAATAGAAGATGTATGTAACGTGTTTACTACACTAAAAGATTACTAAAGAATGGATTTTGAAAGAATACCAATCATTTTGATGATGGTGATCTACTTCAAAGTGCAAGTCCAAAGGTATTATTATTTGAATATACACGCTTTGGACTATGTGTCATGTATATGGTGCCACTTTGGTGTTGATAGATTCTTTTAAAAAGTATAAAGGAAATGCTGAAAGAGAATCTATAAAATATATTTGGCAGAAAAGAAAAGATTGGAAATATCCAATTTAGGTATATGGATGATATACATGTTATGGTTGTATTCTTTGCTTGTTAAACAATGTGGTTCTTAGGTATTGGATACCGAATTGGTTGGTATGAAATTTCATACGGAACGGCGCAATTCATGAACCACAATGGCCTAAGTAACTAGCAACAGAATATGTGATGATGTTCATAAAAAACAAACAAACCGTTGTTTGTATTTCTCGTTGACATCAAAGCTTGACTTCAAGATTTGTTTTTATAATTGTTATTTAAGTCTTGTTCAAATAATTACCGTATTCCATATAATATGGATGATTTACAAATCTAGTTGAAGAAATCACATCCATAAAGCCTAATGCTAAAATGTCGCAAGACAAATGATTAAAAGATCACTTACGAAGTGGCATCGCCGTTTAAATTATATTGGAAAGAAAACATGAAGAATCTCCATTTTCATGGATTTTTGGAGTCTTTGATTTGATCAAGTGACGCTTGTGAGACTTTCCTCGGGATAATTAAAACTTCGTTCAAAGGCCAAAGAAGAACGAACGACTAAAATATTGGAATTTATACATATCAATGTATGTAGTCCATTATGTGTAGTCATAAGCGATGGGTTTCAACTTCATATACTTTCTCCGGAAATTTGAGTGAATATTCACTTAATGAGAAAGAAGTGTGAAATATTTGAAAATGTTCAAAGACTTTCAAGATGAAGTGAAAATCATTGTGACAAGAAAATAAATGGTTTATGATTTTATCATAAGGTATTTATTTGAGTTACAAGTGTAACAAGAAAAATAAATGAATTATGATTTATCATAAAGGGATTTATTTGAGTTACAAGTTTAGCAAAACACCTAGATTTACATTTCCTGAAACACCATAGGAGTATGGAGTGTTTGAGATTTGTAATGAAACCTTGTTTGACATGGTTGGATCAAAGGTGTTATTTATAAAACTGCCATTATGTTTTAAAAAGCTTAAAGCTTTAGAGACTACCGCTTTTACACTGAAAAGAGCTCCATCTTGATCCGTTGAGATGACACCATATGAGTTATGGTTTGGGGTAAAACCCAAGTTGTCATTTCTTAAATTTTGGTATGCTAAACATAAGTAAGATGTTTACAACCGAAGTCGAATAAGCATGTCTTTGTAGGTTATTTCGAATAACAATTGGTTATTCCTCCATAACACAAAGGACAAAAGGGTTTGTCGCTTGAAACATGAAGTTTCTTGAAGAAGGAATTTTTCATAAAAGTTAAGTGGGAGGACAATAGAACTTTGATAAGGTTAACGAACCTTAGCTAAATGTGCTGAGTTGCGCAGCACCGGAAATCGTTCCGGAGGCTGCCATAATGCTCATAGCTTATGTGCCTCAAAGGTCGTGGTCACGGATATCTAAGTTCCTATTGAACCAAGTAGGTCGGATAAACAATTAAATACTAAGATTTGAGAGTAAATCATTATTGTTTGACAGTGATGAACCGACTATATGCAAAGAAGCGATGATGGGCCCTGAATCTGTCAAATGGCTTGAAGCCATAAAATCCGTGATAGTTCCATACACGAGAAACCAAGTTTTGAACTTGGAAGACCCTCCGGAAAGGTGTAAAAACCTATCGGTCGTATTTGGATCTATAAAGAAACAGACATGGATGTTTCACATCTATGAAATAGTTGACATGTCGTAAAGTATTTTATGACAATGTTCAAAGAGTTGAATATGACAAGATTTGATCTTTCATAGCGATATTTAGTCTGGACGGATTAAAGTAGCAACCACTACATATAATTTGGTATATGGTAGATGAATAAACAAAACAAAGTTCTTTTAATAGAATGGTTACGTAGGACGTGTACATGACACGATCCAAAGGGTTTTGTTAAAATTCAAAGGATGCTAAAAGGGCATGCAAACTTCAATGGTTGAAGTAAGCATCGCGGAGTTGGAATCTTCAACATAATGAAAAAGGAGTTTTTCATCAGGAGACGATGAAGATGCTTGCATTTGCAAAAAATTAAGTGGGAGCGCTAAGACATATTTCTAATACATTATGTGGAGGGCATCTTGTTGATTAGAAATGATGTATCTTTTATTGAAAAAGGTTAAGAATTTCATTTCGATGAAAGACTTAGGCAAAACCCGAATATTTAGCATGAATGTCTATAGTGGATAGACTGTGACGCTAATATGGTTGTTCCAAAAATACATATATGAGATATTGAAGGAGTTCAATATAGAAACGACTAGAAATGGTTCTTGTCGCATGGAAAGGAATTGAATCAAGATTCAAGTGTATCGACACTTGATAAGTGAAACAAGATTCAAGTGCTTTGACACTTGATGAGTGAAATCACGAGAATGTTTTGATCAATCATACCATGATATGTACACATCCAGATATGTCCTATGCACTAAAGTGTTATGAGCATATAACAGAATGAATCGTAAAATGATCATTGGACTATAGTAAGGATATTCTTATGGTCTTTTGGAAGAACTAAGAATATATTTGTGTAGAGATGACAAACAATTACAAATAGTTCATTGTAAAGCGTTACATTGATACTAGTTTTGTCACAAGATACAAACTAAGTTTATCTCAATTTAAACTATGGGTGGCACAATGAAATGGAAAGAAAGTTTCCATGATGGATTTGGAAGAGTTCCAAAGTTAAGACATTATGACGAATACTACAACAAAAGGCTAAGTATATGACTGCTATAGTAGCAGCAAAGGAGGGAATTTGTGTCAAGTAGTTTGTTATCAAACTAAGGTGTGGTTCACAACGGGCTAACACTAAAGATATATTGTATGACAATAGTATCGACATGTTTTAACCCCAAGGAACTAAAGGTCTCACCAAAAGACCAAATTTATACAATGCCATCTCATTGGAGAATGAGTGATGCGTGAAGACGCAAATACATGCAAATAAACACGGACCTGAAAGTGTTAGATCCGTAGATTATGTTAACCACTTGCAATTGCGTATATGGAACACCAGAAAGCCATAAATGTTCAATACACAAAGTTTTCAAACTAGATTATTGTCTCTAGTGCAAGTGGGATACTGAAGGGTATATGCCCGAGAGGCAATAATAAAGTGGTTATTATTGTATTCCTTATTTATGATAAATGTTTATTTTGCATGCTATAATTGTATTAATACGGAAACGTTAATACATGTGTGTTTAATAAACAAAAAAGAAGTTCCTAGTTATGCCTCTCTTATAAACTAGCTCGTTGATTAACAAGATGATCAAAGTTTCCTGATCATGGACATTGGATGTTGTTAATAACGAGGTCACAACATTAGTGTAATGATGTGATGAACATTCATCCGAAGTATAGCATTACGATCAAAGTCATTGAGTTTATATTGCTATAACAACTTACAAAGTGATCCTAATCCTTAGAACATGAGATCATGTCAATCACTAACACCGAAAGAGTTTCTTGTTAACATCAAACATCACACCGTAATTGGGTGATTATAAAGATGGCTTCAAAAATACTAAAGTGTTTTGTTGAGACTCATGGATCAAGAGTGGAATTTGTTCATCCCGATGACGGATAGATATACTATGGGCCCTCTCGGTGATATCACATTGATTAGCTTGCAAGCAACTGATTTGATCACTAGAATGTTATATCACGGGAACGAGAAAAGAGTGCATGTCGGTAACGATATTAAACTAGGTATGGAGATAGCGATGATCGAATATCAGACATGTAATATATCGTGAAACAAAGGGATAAAGATACTAGCGTAAAAGGTTCACACGATCACAGAAGTCATCGTTGAATGTGTGGGAGTCAGTACGGATCTCTAGGTCCCGCTGCTGATTATTGATCGGAGAGGGGTCTCGATCATGTCCACATTATTTGCGAACCGTAGGGTGACACACTTAAGGGAACTCCTTCTGGACAACTCCGGACACCCTCTAGACTTTCCCGGAACCCTTTCGGTTTCCCCTTATCTTTGCTTTGGTTATTCATATGATATCAAAATGATCGTCGAGCATTGTCAAACCCTTAAGTGCGTTACCCTAACATTTTTGGAACACTCCAAACATGGTTGAGACCCCTCTTAGACCAATGATCATTAGTAGGACCAAGATGCCCATAATGACCCCTATGCATTCCACGAGAATCTTTGTCGTTGAACCATTAAACATAGAGTCCTTTTCCCTTTGTTACTTTGATACCTTACTTGTGTGAGACCAGATCAACGACATCGACATGTCGGGTTCAATCTCGTTACCGACAAGTACAACTTTACTCATTTCGAGCTATGCCATCCCCGTAACCTAGTCACACGCTGCAGCTTTATGGATGTCATGTCTGTGAGTCGGCCCAGAGTATCTCTCCGTCACGCGGAATAACAGATCTTGATCTTGACACATACACGTCTACATGCCCCTATGAATACCTGAAGACACCTTTATGATCACCGTTTTACCGAGTGATGTTTGATGCAAACAAGGCACTCTTGGGTGACAGTGATTAAATATGGTCTCACGGTGTAAGGAATTGGTTACTATGTTTCCCAAGTTATTGTAACAGTGAAATTCGTGACTTGATCGTGTTATAGTTCCTATGTTGGGCATATCCATCACTTTCATTCACCTAATGAAATGACCCCATTGCCAATTGGCATAAATGACCATGACCGGGAAACATCGATCATCGATTGACCAATGAACTAGTGTCTAGAGGATCACTAGGGACTCTGGAGGTTTACATATCACATGTGTATTGATGTTCCTATCAATACAGTTATAGCATGATATAAAACCTATTATGAACTTAATGAAATACATTAATAATCTATATTATTATTTGCCTCTAGGGCATATTTCCAACATTGCTTTATCCGGCGGCCACCAGTCCTATAGAATCCTCGCAAGGAAAGATCGGTCAACATGCTCCCGTCAAATCCATATCGGAGAGGGAAGAACAGCTTGGAGAGGATCTTGATAACATTACTAGATCCAACTCAAAGTAAAGACCATGTACAACTAAAGATGCTTAAAGGCACAATCCATAGAGGTGGGTGATGATAGGGTTACCTCATGAAGGGATGGAGACATAACTGGAAGTGATCCATATTAGGGGTTTATAGTCTATCATCTATGTCTGCGGGATACATGAGGGAATGGGGGCTCTATATATAGGCCAACCACTAAACAAGGGTAGTTTGTGGATAAAATAGGAAAAAGGGTAGATAAAGGGAATATTCGAGGGCATCAAACCCAAATCTGTGCGCAGATAGATGTAGTTTGGTGGTCAGTTCGGCGGTGCCGGGTTGGCCCCCGGATTGTTCGGCGGCGGCTTTGGCGAACCGGGTGTGGCGCCGGCTCGTTCGGCGGGGCGCCGGTTCATTCATGGGCTGCTGAACCGATGTACTGAGGATCACTTCGGCGGGGTGCCAGGATAGTGCTGGGACCGCCGGACCTGGCGTCGGTTTGTCCGGCGAGAGGGTCGGTGGCGCAGGTTTCTCCAGTATTCTTCCTTATCCTCTTCCAAGCCACCGTCTTGTCGGGCTTGAGTTTTCGAGCTTCCTCCCTTGCCTCCATACTTTTTGGTGTGAACTGTAGGGGTTCGTAGCATGGAAAACAAAAAATTTCTACCGCATGCACACAAAAAAGCCAAGATCTATCTACTAGATTGTAGCAACGAGTCGATTAGAGTACTCACCCTCAAAGATTCCAAAGGGGTTAACGAGAGCAGATTCTCGTGGGTGATGTAGTTGTACACTTGCCGATCTCAAGATCGCGTAGACGATCCTTCCAGCGCTGCGTTCCAGCAGCGCTTCCACAGTCGGTCACACGTTCGGTACTCGATGAAGACCTTCCTCTCCCTTGTTCCAGCAGGCAGCAGAGGTTGTAGTTCTCTCCTCGCCATTCCAGTAGCACGACGGCGTGGTGTCGGAAGTAGAGGGAAGACTGCGCAGGGCTTCGCCTAAGCCGGTGCGAGTTATGGTGGATCCAGGGTTTCTCAGCGATCTAGTTTTAGAAGGCCGGGAGGAGGAGGAGGTGTCGGCATCGGCTAGGGTGACGACGATGAGGCACCGGCGTCGGCGGCGACGAGGCGCCGACGTCGGCGGCGTGCGGCGGCGGCGGCTAGGAGGCGGCATGCGGGGTGGGGAGGGCTGGCTCTTTTTTTGTTTGGGGCAGCCCTCCCCCTCTATTTATGAGACGGGGAGTAGCCTTGGGAGGGGAGAGTTTGAATCCAAACCCAAAGCCAAGTTGTATTGAAGGAAGAACTCTTTCCTTCTTCCACTAGGAAACCATTGTTCCAGTTTGACTTTTCAAACCTCCCATTTGACTTTCAATTTAGAGCTTTAATTCTCTCTTGCAAATGCCCAAACCAAGTGACCTAGGAGATGATCCAATCACTCCACTTACCCATGACATATTCATGGACTATTCCCCTTCCGGTCCGGTGAACCTTCTAGAACCTTCTAGAACCTCTCTGATGAAAACATCAAAATTATTCCCGAACTCCGGAATCGAAGTTTCCTTATATGAATCTTATTATCCAGACCATTCCGGATCTCCTCATGATATCCCGGATCCCATCCGAGACTCCTAACAATATTCGGTATCATACTTTCATTCCATATCTATAAACAACATCGAATCCTTAAGTGTGTCTCCCTATGTTCCGTGAATTATGCGGACATGACCGAGACACTTCTCCGAGCAATAACCAATAGAGGAATCTGGAAATTCATATGGCTCCCACATATTTCTACGATTACTTTGCGATCGAATGAACCACTTACATACGATACCAATTTCCCTTTGTCTCGCGATAATTTACTTATAAGAGGTTTGATCTTCGGTATCTCTGCATACCTAGTTCAACCTTGTTACCGATAAGTACTCTTTTCTCGTTCTCGTGATATGTGATCCCTTGTGAGCCAGTCACATGCTTGCAAGCCAATTGGATGACATTCCACCGAGTGGGCCCAGAGTATATCTATCTGTCATATGGATGAACAAATCCCACTCTTGATCCATGTGCCTCAAAACATACTTTCCGAACACTCAATGCCACCTTTATAGCCACCCAGTTACGGTGTGGTGTTTGATGTCATCAAAGCATCCTTCTGGTGATGGTGATTAGCATGATCTCATGGTCGAAGGAATTAGGTTACTATGTATCAGAAAGCTTATAGCAAATGAACTATTGAAATGACTTGATCTTAATGCTATGCTTATCTACAGGAGTATGTCCATCATACCATTCTCCTAATGATATGATCTTGTTGTTAATAACATCTCAATGTTCATGATAGAGAAACCATGATCATCTATTAACCAACAAGATAGTATTATAAAGAGGCTTTACCAGGGACTCTAATTTAGTTTACAAATCACACAAGTATTAATGTTTCTGGTTAATACTATTATAGCATGAATGTAAACATTTATCATAAACACAAAGATATAATAATAACCACTTTTATTATTGCCTCTAGGGCATATCTCCAACAGTGAAATTCGTGACTTGATCGTGTTATAGTTCCTATGTTGGGAATGTCCATCACTTTCATTCACCTAATGAAATGACCCCATTGTCAATTGGCATAAATGACCATGATCGGGAAACATCGATCATAGATTGACCAATGAACTAGTGTCTAGAGGATCACTAGGGACTCTGGAGGTTTACATATCACATGTGTATTGATGTTCCTATCAATACAGTTATAGCATGATATAAAACCTATTATTAACTTAATGAAATACATCAATAATCTATATTATTATTTCCTCTAGGGCATATTTCCAACATTGCTTTATCCGGCGGCCACCAGTCCGATAGAATCCTCGCAAGGAAAGATCGGTCAACATGCTCCCGTCAAATCCATATTGGAGAGGGAAGAACATCTTGGAGAGGATCTTGATAACATTACTAGAGCCAACTCAAAGTAAAGACCTTGTACAACTAAATATGCTTAAAGGCACAATCCATAGAAGTGGGTGATGATAGGGTTCCCTTATGAAGGGATGGAGACATAACTAGAAGTGATCCATATTAGCGGTTTATAGTCTATCATCTATGTCTGCGGGATATATGAGGGGATGGGGGCTCTATATATAGGCCAACCACTAAACAAGGATAGTTTGAGGATAAAATAGGAAAAAGGGTAGATAAAGGGAATATTCGAGGGCATCAAACCCAAATCTGTGCGCAGATAGATGTAGTTTGGTGGTCAGTTCGGCGGTGTCGGGCTGGGCGCCGGATTGTTCGGCGGCCGCTTTGGCAAACCGTGCGTGGCGCCGGATTGTTCGGCGGGGCGCCGGTTCATTCATGGGCTGCTGAACCGATGTACTGAGGGTCACTTCAGCGGGGCGCCAGGATAGTGCTGGGACCGCCGGACCTGGCGCCGGTTTGTCCGGCGGGAGGGTCGGCGGCGCCGGGTTCTCCAGTATTCTTCCTTCTCATCTTCCAAGCCACTGTCTTGTCGGGCTTGAGTTTTCGATCTTCCTCCCTTGCCTCCATACTTGTCGGTGTGAACCTATAATGATCATGGGGCGGAGTATGAAGTAGTATACCATTAAATAGGGTAGGAAGTGAGCTCGCATAGAGGATAGAATTCAACTTTGAAGTCCATGACGACTTGGTATAAGTTAGTGTCGGGGGAATAAGCCCCAGTAGGGTCATAAGGGGTCAAACATTGCCCATCTTGGCTTATGGCAAGTAAAGGATAACTCTGGCCGGGTAACAACGGCCGGGTAAGGAGGTTGAGTGCGGCCGATATAAGAATTATTTCAGCCCGTATAAGACAAGTTTGTTTACCTTGCAGGAAGCAACAAGCTAAGTCTCACGAGGGTAGGTCGAGTCAGAAAGGACGCGTGGCAGCTTTTCGAGTAAGATTCAGGAGGGATCATGGTAAAGCATAGTCAAAAGATAAGGGAGACGCCGGGTGACACTAAAGGAGCGGGGTGACGCCCAAAGAAAGGGCTGACGTACAAAGTCAAGGTATGACGCCAAAAGAGCTGGAGGCTACATACGAGAAGACCGTTAGCTATATGGCTTTGTGGACTGGGTCAAGGGGTTGAGGGCTAGCCCAAGACCCGGCCCGCACAGTAAGGACCAAGATCCAAATAGTAAACCTAGAACCCAAAGGGATGTAACCTAGCTGGCCATCGCCTATATAAGGAGGGGCATAGCTAGGGTTTTGGGAGAGGTTCGACCAAGTAGGAAATTAGTGCCCTGAGGCTATGCTCAAACAGCTCAAGGAGCACTTGTAAACTTCTAGGATCAATAAAAATCCTAAGTGTGGAGAGTTCATCTTGTTCTTTGTGCGCAGCTAGACCGTGCACTCCCTCCCCGGTTACCAAAAGCGTCCATTCGGCCCCCAACTTAAGCCTACCCATGGCATCTGCCGTGACACCACCACGATAGTTGGCGCCCACCATGGGGCAGAAGCAGGCCCTTGCTAGAGTTTTCATCCGGACGGGAAACATCATCGTCAAAACGGGCGAGCACGTCTATTTCGGTCTCATCCAGAGGTTTGGAGCACTCAACTTCGTTAGCGACAACGCAGGTTGCTTCGGGACCAAGTCGTTCCCAAGGGTCGGTCCCTTCATCAAGTTCGGCGAGCACCAGGTCTATGTCGCGGTGCGCATGGAGAGCGCATACCTGGAGCGCGTCGTCCTGGCGCCGGATCCACCTGTGGTTGGTGCCACGGGAAGGCTTCATCAGCTCGTCTCCGCCGAGGTAATGATGACAACTCCCAATCCCCCAGCACCTCCAGTAGTCCCTGTGGTGAATGAGGAAGCTGAGAGAGGAAATCCATAAGAAACGCCGAGGGCGGCAAAAACTGCAAAGGCGCCGCTAGAAAAGCCAGAGAACATATCTAGGAGTAAGAGAGCAAAAGAATTGTAAGAAGCAATAGAGAAGTTAGCAGAGCCAGTAGCGCCGGCAGGTGATCCGACGCGTGTGCAGGCCGAGTTAGAGGAGGCCAGGATAAAAGTCTTGGAGAAGGCAAAGAAATTAGTGCAGTTACAGCAAGATGTGGATATCACAATTCGAAAGCTCAACTCAGCAAATCGAGTCAGGGGCGCTAAGACCCGGCTTGATGCAACAAGGTTGAGAGGAATAAACCTCAATGAAGAATTGGCGGACGCAACGTCAAAGATAACACCAGAAAATAGTAATGAAACAGCCATGCGGCCGACATACAACACTATAGCAGAAAATTTGAGAGCCGCAGAGGCAGCAATGGCTGAGCTCCCCCATCTGACGGGTGAAGCAAAGAGGAAACAACATGAACGAGTCAATGAATTGGTAAGAGCAGCATGAATGCTAAATGAAGCATACTACAGGGCGAATCCGGGTATAGCTGGGAGGTCACGGCTGGTTCAATCGACAACTCCAATCCCGGCGAGATCAGCAGGCCATATAGCCTCCTCACCAGGAGTGGCGCCGAGACAGAGAAAAAAAAAGAGTGTGGATTCAGGAAGGAACAAGGAGATGGTTGCCTATGACCCGACAGTGGTTCAAGGAAACCCGGCCCGTGCTTAGGGAGCAAGAAGAAATGTCGCTCAGGGAAATGAGAACTAGGAAAATGTTGGTCGAGAAAGGCAAGCAACACAAAGAAATGACAGCGGGGTGCAGAACATTGCACCTCCACCTAGGCGTGGAACTCACTCGGCAGGAGGAGGAAACCCAGCTCCGAATCCTCCTCCAGCCCAACCCGAAAAGAGACAGCAAAGCGTGGGAAAAGTAGTGCAGCAACCTGCAGACCTGAATGCCAACAAATACAATGATGGTTACTCGGCGATGGTCAATGATGGGTATGAATTGACGGATCATGTATACCAAGCAATGGGAGCAAGACTCGGAGGCAGAAATCTCTAGCAGGATGATGCAAGGCTAAACCTCGACCGTATAAAGATGGCAGAACTAATCGAGTTGCAAGGTCCATAGGGTCCACCATGTTTTGGCCCAAGGATCATGAAAGATCCACCAGTGCCAAACTTTTAGCTGGCCAGAGGGACAAAGACCTACGATGGAAGCACAAAGCCCGAAGACTGGCTCATAGATTATGGAACAACAATGAAAATCGCACAAGGAAATCTGAGATGGGCAGTGCGGTATGTACCACAGATGCTAGAAGGACCAACAAGGGTGTGGCTGAATAATTTGCCAGCCGGAAGCATCAACAGCTGGATTGATTTTCAGGAAGCTTTCGTGAGAAATTTCACATGTACGTACAAGAGGCTGAATTGCCCACAACAACTAGCTATGTGCAAGCAAAGGCCAAATGAAACAGACAGGGAATTCCTCACAAGGTGGTGCATGATGCGCAAATCTTGTGAAGGGGTAATCGAGTCTCAGGACATTGCATGGTTTGCACAAGAATGCATACATGGAAGTGTATTGTGCCAAAGTTTACAAAGAGACACGCCGGCAAGCTTGGCAGAAACAATAATAATCGCTGACTCATACGCGTTAGGAGATCCGACTCAGCCTCTACTTATGTCGGCAGACGAGATGACTGAGAGTCAGATCTACGACACAGCTGGGTCGCAAAGGCACCAAGAAAGGGCCGAGTATAGAAGCAATAGAAGAGACGAAAGACCTGACTACAAGTATGGTTCAACTCAAGTTGCAGCAGTGAGTCAGTATCACCCAGATGCTGGAAGTAGCCAACGTCAAAGGACAAATGGGCAACAACAATGGATACCAAAAAATTATGGCAAAAATCCATATGAACAAAGAAAGCCATACCAAGACAGGCAGAAATATACTTAGGAAATGATGTTGGATCAACCATGTAAATTCCACACGCCGAGTCCGAGTAAGTCGGCAAATCACACAACAAGACAATGCACTTGGTTTCAGAAGGCAGACAGAGTGGATTCGCCGACTCGGTAGTTACCATCACCACCTCCCCCTCCACCGCTCAAAGGACGAAATGCTCAAGCTGTGGGAGCTCAGCATTGATATGAGAACAGGCAGTCGAGATATCATAACCAAGAAAGAAGGGAGGTTGTGCATCAGGTGCATAACCCAAGAGGTGATGACACTCATGTCAGCCATGGAACCATAAATGAGTACAGAGAGCATCACCGGAGCTATGTCTTATTTGTCACAGAACCGAATGATAAGAAGAGTCAATAGAGCCAGATGATGGAAGTGAACACACAATGCCAATAATACCAAAGTACATGCATTGGTCTGAAAAGGAGATAACTTGGAGCATAAAAGATCACCCCAAGATCATACCAACACCAGGAGGTTATGATCTTGTCTTAGATCCAACATTCATGGGCCCTGATATCAATGTGAAGTTCTCCAAGGTACTAATTAACGATGGCAGTAGCATCAACATCATGTACAAGGATACCATGCTCAAGTTAGGCATCACTATGAACATGTTGGAGCCAAATAAGACAACTTTCCATGGTATTGTGTCGAGACTGTCCTGTGAGCCAATTGGCAAGATCTGGGTTGGCGTCTTATTCGGCAATAGAGGAAATTGTCGCACTGAAGCCATAGAGTTCGAGGTGGTTGACCTAGTCAGCTCATACCATGCCTTACTTGGTAGGCCGGCCATGGCAAAGTTTATGTCTACCCCTCACATTGCTTACCTAAAGATGAAGCTGCCAGGTCCATGCGGAGTTATCACAGTTGAGGGAGATTACAAGAAATCTATTGCATGCGCCTCATCTAGATCTTCGCTAGCCGAATCACTGGTCATAGCACAGGAAAAACATCAAATGATGGAAGTGGCAGCACTGGCCAAGGCAGCACAAATTTCTATGCCGGCACTCACTAACCCGCATGGCAGTGTATCTTTCCAAGCTACCAAAGGAAAAAAAAAGATACAGGTTGATGAGGCCTTCCCAGAGCGCACGGTTACCATTGGTGCTGGGCTGACTGACAAATAGGAAAGCGATCTCACCAGCTTCCTTCGTGAGAATCGAGATATCTTTGCATGGTCCACACAACACTTGCAAGGAGTTCTGAGGGAGCTGGTTAAGCACTCTCTTCATGTAAGGCCAGATGTCAAGCCGGTGAAGCAACCCCTCCGCCGCTTCGCCTAAGATAGGAGGAAAGTGATAGCCGCCGAGATAGCCAGGCTCTTGGCTGCCGGGTTTATCATGGAAGTACTGCACCCAGATTGGTTGTCAAATCCAGTCTTGCTCGATAAGGCATGTCCCGAACGTGGCAGTGGGGTGGCGCATGTGTATTGACTACACGAACCTCAATAAGGCGTGTCCAAAAGATCCATCCCCTTGCCACGGATCGATCAAGTCATTGACTCTACTGTCGGGTGTGAGTTGTTGTCATTTGTGGATGCGTATTCTGGTTTCCACCAGATACCACTAAATCCGTATGATCAAATAAAAACAGCTTTCATCACCCTGTATGGGGCTTATTGCTATCGTACTATGCCGTTTGGATTGAGAAATGTAGGTGCAACATACCAGAAATGTATGCAAAAATGCTTGCAAGATCAACTGGACAAAAATGTTCAAGTATACGTCGATGACGTGGTGATAAAAACCAAACAAAGTCATACTCTAATTGAGGACTTGCATAAAACATTCGCAAACCTAAGAAGATTTTGAATGAAAATCAACCCGGAAAAATGCACATCGGTGTCCTGGCGGGAAAATTACTCGGATTTCTCGTGTCCAGCCGAGGAATTGAGGCTAACCCAACAAAGATCAGGGCCATCGAAAGAATGGAATTGCCTAAAACCCTCAATGATGTCCAGAAGTTTACATGGTGCATGGCCTCGTTGAGTAGGTTTGTTAGTCGGCTAGGCGAAAAAGCCTTACCATTATATAAACTGATGAAAAAATCAGACAAGTTCACATGGACACAGCAAGCTGATAGCGCTTTCCATGAACTCAAAAAGATGTTGGCAATGATGGCGCCCAGTACTGTCGTGTGAAGCTTCGTTGGAAACCCCAAGAGCAAGGTGTGATGAGCACAACAACAAATATTACCTCAGTAGAAACCGAGGTTATTGAACCAGTAGGAGGAAGGAAACGTCTCAAAGGTGTTGCAAGCAACGTGGAAACCTCCACAACACAAACTCAAGACTTTGCCCCAACGAACAGTGAGGTTGTCAAGCTCACCGGTTTGCTGTAACAAAGGATTAACTATATGGTGTGGAAGGTGATGATGGTTTGCAGCAAGTAAACATGTAATAGTGGAAGATGTATCAATGGTAAATATTGGACCGGGGTCCATAGTTCACTAGAGGTGCTCTCCTTAGATAAACAACACGGCATGAAGGGTAAACAAATTACAACAGGGCAATTGACAGGAATTGAGCAAGGCATAACAATGCAATACTAGACAAAAATATCCTATGAGATTTGATTGGGAAATACAACAATATACATAGACCACCATCCAACAGCATCTATGACTAGAAGTCCACCTTCGGGTTATCATCTGAACCCCCTCCAGTATTAAGTTGCAAGCAAGAGACAACTGCTTTAAGAAAAGTGTGTAAGGTAAACAATCCACTTGTTCCATGGACAAGAGACCGTTGTTTTATCCCTAATGGTAACAACACATCTACAATCGAAGAGATTTTTGTCACTTCCCTTGGAAACTAGAGGCATGAACCCATCATCGAGCATAAATACCCCCTCCTGGAGTCACTAGCAACTACTTGGCCAAGATAGCTACTAACAACGGAGAGCATGCAAGATCACAAACAACACAGACATGATAGAATCAAATAGACAAAATTATTAATCATTCTAACATAGTAATCTCAATATCCATCGGATCCCCGCAAACACAACATGCATGATTACAAATAGATTACATTCTTGATCATGAACGGAGCTCACAAGATCTATACATGAAAGAACAAGGAGGAGATACAACCATATAGCTACTACATGGACCTGTAGTACAAGGTGGAACTACTCACGCTTCATATCGGAGGCTGGCATGATGAAGAATAAGGCCTCCAGGATGATCTCCCCTCCGGCAGGGTGCTGGGAAGAACTTCAGATCCCCCCGATCTAGGGACGATGGTGGCGGCGGCTATAGACGGTTTCGTGGTGTTTTGATCGGTATAGGGTTTCTGCATCGTGGGCTTCTTATAGGCGAAGGGGCGAGCTAGGGGGGCACCAGGGGGACCACACCCTTCTCGGTGCAGGGTGGGCCCACCCACGCCTAGGGGGGTCTGGACGCCCTGTGGCCCCCCTCTGTCTCGTCTTCTGGCTTCCTATCGCCCACGGCAAAATATTGACTTTGGCTTTTGTCCCGTCCAATTCCGAGAATATTGATTTTGTGCCTTTCTGGAACCAAAAATAGAAGAAAACAAGCAACTGGCACTGTGCCAACCTGTTAATAGGTTAGTTCTAGAAAAGATATAAAACACCTCAAAGTGTAGACAAAGAAAAGCAAAGTAGATACTAAACAAGCCTGGCACATCAAAAAATATAGATACGTTTCCGACGTATCAAGCATCCTCAAGCTTAACTCCTGCTCGTCCTCGAGTAGGTAGGTGATAAAATTTTTTGAGGTGACATGCACCATCAAAACCAAGATCAAACCATTTGCAAGCATTGAAAGCTGGGATCAAAGAACTCTAAACCTGTGCATGAAAGATGGAGTTCCAACAATAAGACAAAGTAACTATGCATGCAACATGAAAGGCTACAAACAAAGATCATGAATAACATGTATTGAAAAACATTTGTTTGTTTCACATACAGAAAACATGGCATCGTGGCATTCAGGTTGTCCCTCATAGAGTAGCAAATAGATGCATAGGACACCTTCAAAGTTCATAAGAGTGACTAGATACAAATAGCACAAGGACAGACAATATCACAATATGCATCAATCAATAGGTTTTGGGACACTACACACACAATGGCAACTATGCTCTCTTAATAGTGCCTAAAGGTAGAAGGTGGAAACTCAATATAATAGTGGAAGAAAGGCCCTTCATAAAGGGAAGTAGGGATTTCAAGTTTCAAAAAGATCTTCCAAAAATTATGGTACTTGTTAGCTTTCATCCCTCATTGCCCCTATCATAAGCATCTTGAAGTGATTAAGGTTAAAGTGAACAAACTATGGGGTATATGCTTGACAAAGTATAAGTTGGCAATCTCAAGTCCCTTGAATACGAGGGCCACACCTCATGCTACTCAACTTCAGTCACATGTAAGTTCTTATCATAGTAAGAACATGCGTATCATAGAGAACCGCCAACGGGGTACCCCTTGCACATGGTACAGGAGTTATCCCATAACCAAAATGACAAGGCAAGCAGACAATGAGCATCTCAGCGACCTTTTTATTTACTATGTGCATAGCTTTTTATTGAGGATGCTTCATAGATAGCTCATTATGGTGATGCTGCAAGTTTCCACCATGATTAGGCATGGCTTAGGCTAGCGGCTCAGGCGTTTCACTAACACAAAATACATAACTCCATGGAATTACAAGCTCCATATTTATTTCACACCGTTGACATCCATAGACAAAGATCATGATATCAACTGTGTACAAAGTACAAGTGCAATGTTGAAAATGTTCCCCATGACAACATGGTTCTGCTAATTCCAACTTATAAGTGCAAGCATATACAACATAGATGACACAATGGTTCAAGTTTAATAGGGGCAAAGAATATAAAGCGTGCCATCAAGTTCGTGAGGGCTTTAATCACTAAGTTTTCACATAACAAAATACTTTTTAAATGGAAGATAGATGAAAACAAGAATATACTTGGAATGGTGTCACACATCATGAATAGGAGTTTATAGTGGACACTTTGGAATAACTTGGTTTCTTGGGAGTTGGAAGCATCAGTAGAGCTTACTCATACAAGTGGAGGCTAGCAAAAGACTGGGAGCAACCAACTAAGAGAGCAATAATGGCTATAATATGCAGAGCAACAAAACATTACTAATAAAAGCATAAAGTGGTACTACAAGTCAAGGACTAAATGATCGTAGAGGCTATGGTGACCTGTTCATAGTCATAACATGGTGTGACCATGTGCCAAGTCAACCCAAACAAAACATCAAAGGAGAATACCACAATACTATGCTTTTGTATGCTAAAACAACGCATAATTCTTTCAAGGCACACTAAGCAATCCCAATTGTTTGGAACAAGACATGCTACAGCAATAATCACTAATCATAAGGTCAAAACAACACCTAGCATGTCATGCTAAAGTCTAAGTCACAGTCAATGCAAACTCCTCTTGCACTTTCAAGCAGGAACTTCCTACTCCTTTCCAACACCAATCGACTTACTTGAAATAACACAGTGATAACGGGGGTCTAAACTACTTTATTCAAGAAAACTAAACAAACTAAGCAAATAAAATGAAAAACTAAGACGCTCCAAGAACAACACAAAAGTGCATGAAACAATAAAAACGAAGTGTCTAGACAGACCTAAGCTTTTTTTATTGATGAAGAAGGGGATGCCTTGGGCATCCCCAAGCTTTGACGCTTGTACCTCTTGGATATTTCTTGGGGTGACACCAGGGTGGAATCCCCAAGCTTGAGCTTTTGTCCATTATTCATCTCATTACATCATTCTATCTCTACACCTGAAATTTTTCCTTCATACAAAACTTCACACAATCTTCATTAGCAACATTAGTGTATTCAAAAGATAATAGACCTTTGGGATTGTCTTTGGAACAGCAGAAATTTTCACTAAAAACACAAGCTATTGTAGCAACTCCTTCAAAAAGCTCAATTCCCCAAAAGAGAACACAAAAAAGAATCAATAAGAAGCAAATGCAAATAATGGCAGAAATCTGTCAAAACAGACCAGCAGGTAGAAACCGATTTTTTTCGAAAATCTTCTGTTGCTCAAACTAAAAAGTGTTGAACTAACTAAAGTTATCTAACATACTGGGAGATTTATTGTAAATTTTCAGCTCAATCCGACTTACAGAGCCGCCTCACGAATTTTTATGGTGGAGGATAGAAATCTGTTTCGGGACAACAACTCCCCAAATCCTACTTCCCTCTCATTAGAGGTCATTATTGGCACAAAAACAAACAAAAAGGATAAGGAGAGGTCATTACTGAAGTAATAACTTCCAAGACTCAAGGAAACTCTTGGGTTATCTCCCAACAAGTACTTTTCTTTAACGCCTTTAAGTTAGGCACAAGAAGCAAGAAATCAAGTATTTTCAAATGAAAAATTGAGATAAATACTTGCAAAGTCTTCAACTATGAGAGGTATCTCATCCAAATGAGTATTGTAGGATACATTCTCATTTCTCTTTGGTTTAGTACTTTCATCAAAAGGATTTTCGGGAACAGTCCAATCAAAATTCTTTTCAAAAGCCTCATGCATTCCAACAAGCTTAAAGGGTATGGTTATCTTAAATTCATCTCTAGGCTTGTTTTATTTGAAGTACCCACAACATCTACACATGAGCCTAGCATATTGAAACGCTCAAAGACCTTTTTGGCTTCCCTAGCAACATCATGGAATTCTTTGAGTAAGGTTTCATAAATAAATTCTCTCTTTTCAGCATTCTTTTCTTCTTTTAGTTTTAGGAACAAAATTTGCATCATGGGGTTAAGGCTAACAAACCTAACCTCCAACATATGAACTAAAGAAGCTGCAGCAATTTCATAATTAGGAGAAAGTTTGGCTATAGATTTATCCTCGATATCCTCATGCTTGCTAACATGATTAAAGAATTCTACAATATTATCTTTCCCAATTATGGATCCACTACCTATAGAAAGGTCCTTTAGGGTGAACTTAGGGAGCAAGATGGTGAGCTAGATCAAGGTGGCAACTAGTGCAGGAACTAATTTTCTGTGTGTGTTTTATAAGATAAAGCAAGCCAAACTAAACTAATTTTTTTGAGTTTTTGATTAAAATAGGCAAACAAAACCGAGCAAAAGAAACTAAGCAAACTAAAAACAAAGTAAAGAGAAAGGTTGAGGAGGACTCCCCTTGTGAAGATGTCCTTAGCCTCCCCGGCAACAGCGCAAGAGAAACTTGTGCTGGCGTGTTGTTGACGTGGGAGCTTCTTCTTCTTTTAGTCCCCGGCAACAGCGCCAGAGAAACTTGATGGCACCCAGTACTATCTTGGGACGCTTCGTTGAAAACCCCAAGCGAAAGGTGTGATGAGCACAACAGCAAGTATTCCCTCAGTAGAAACCGAGGTTATCGAACCAGTAGGAGGAAGGAAAAGTCTTAAAGGTATTGCAAGCAACGTGGAAACCTCCACAACACAAACTCAATACTTTGCCCCAACAAACAGTGAGGTTGTCAAGGTCACCGGTTTGATGTAACAAAGGATTAACTGTATGGTGTGGAAGGTGATGATGGTTTGCAGCTAGTAAACAGGTAACAGTGGAAGATGTATCAATGGTAAAGATTGGACCGGGGTCCATAGTTCACTAGAGGTGTTCTCCTTAGATAAACAACACATCATGAAGGGTCAAATTACTGCAGGGCAATTGACAGGAACTGAGCAAGGCATAACAATGCAATACTAGACAAAAATATCCTATGAGATTCGATTGGGCAATACAGCAATATACATAGACCGCCATCCAACTTCATCTATGACTAGAGGTCCACCTTCGGGTTATCATCCGAACCCCCTCCAGTATTAAGTTGCAAGCAACATACAACTGCTTTAAGCAAAGTGTGTAAGGTAAACAATCCACTTGTCCCATGAACAAGAGACCGTTGTTTTCTCCCTAATGGCAACAGCACATCTACAACCGAAGAGATTTATGTCACTTCCCTTGGAAACTAGAGGCACGAACCCACTATCGAGCATAAATACCCCATCTTGGAGTCACTAGCAACTACTTGTCCAAGATAGCTACTAACAACGGAGAGCATGCAAGATCACAAACAACACAGACATGATAGAATCAAATAGACAAAACCATTAATCATTATGACATAGTAATCTCAATATCCATCGTATCCCCACAAACAAAGCATGCATGATTACAAATAGATTAGATCTTGATCATGAACGGAGCTCACAAGATCTATACATGAAAGCACAAGGAGGAGATACAACCATCTAGCTACTACATGGACCCGTAGTCCAAGGTGGAACTACTCATGCTTCATACCGGAGGCTGGCATGATGAAGAAGAAAGCCTCCGGGATGATCTCCCCTCCGACAGGGTGTTGGGAAGAATTTCAGATCCCCCCGATCTAGGGACGATGGTGGCGGCGGCTACAGACGGTTTCGTGGAGTTTTGATCGGGTATAGGGTTTCTGCATCGGGGGCTTCTTATAGGCGAAGGGGCGAGCCAGGGGGCACTAGGGGGGCGACACCCTGCCCAGGCGCCGGGTGGGCCCACCCGCGCCTAGGGGGTCTGGCCGCCCTGTGGCGCTCCTCTGTCTCGTCTTCTGGCTTCATGTCGCCCACAGTAAAATATTGACTTTGGCTTTTGTCCCATCCAATTCCGAGAATATTGATTTTCTGCTTTTCTGGAACCAAAAAATAGAAGAAAACAGGCAACTGGCACCGTGGCAACTTGTTAATAGGTTAGTTCTATAAAAGATATAAAAACACCTCAAAGTGTAGACAAAGCAAAGCAAAGTAGATACTAAACAAGCATGGAATATCAAAAATTATAGATACATTTCCGACATATCAGGCAAAAATACCAATATTAGCCTCACCACTATCAAAAGAGCCAATGCTGCTCTATGTCGCGGCAACCAACAGAGTTGTTAGTGCGGTAATAGTGGTAGAGCACGAAGAAGAGGGCAAATCAGTCCAAAGACCAATTTATTATTTGAGCGAAGTGCTCTCTACATCGAAACAAAACTACACCCATTATCAAAAAATGACATATGGGGTGTATATAGCAGCAAAGAAGCTGAAGCATTATTTCTAAGAGCACCCAATCCAGGTAATATACGAGGCACCGATCTCGGATATATTGGGAAGCAAATATTCTAGTGGCCGAGTGGCAAAATAGGCCATAGAGCTAGCACCATACACTCCACAATATGATAGGCGAGATGAAATTAAATCTCAAGCTGTAGTTGATTTCTTCGTGGACTGCATGAAATGCAATATGAGGCACCACTGCCAGACCCGAATTATTGGAAGATGCATTTTGACGGATCCAAGACAAAGATGGGTCTGGGTGCCGGGATAGTACTCACATCACCAAAGAAGGATCAACTCAAGTATGTGTTGCAAATCCACTTTGCTGCATCCAATAATGTAGCAGAGTATGAAGCACCTGTCCATGGCATAAAAGTGGCCAAGGAAATTGGCATCAAAAGGATCATGTGTTTTGGTGACTCAGATTTGGTATCCAGCAAGTATCTAGGAATTGGGACGCACTGGATGCAAACATGGCACTGTATCATTTTCATGTGCAACAGATTTCGAGATATTTCGACGGGTGTGAATTTCATCACATACCCAGGGCAGAGAATGAGGCAGCTGCCGTACTCTCCAAGTTAGGCTCATCTCGGCAAGCAATCCCACCAGGAGTAGCATTGGAACATCTCAAAAAACCATCGATCAAGTCGTCACCAGATTCCAAGTCAATTAGGCTCATCTTGGCGAACCAGGAGTCAGACGTTGTGCCAATGTACATTGACTCGGGGGCAGGTTCAAGTAACTAGGGTACTGTTCCACTCACCTCAGGGGTTGTCGAATCATACTCGGGGACTCCTCAGGTTATGTCGGTAGAACATACGTCGGCTGAGCCAATGGAAATTGATGGAGAAATAGACCCGGCACCAGTGATACCAACCTGGCGCAACCAATATTTAACTACTTGAGCGATGGAACATTGCCTGATGATGAGATATTAGCAAGACAAACAGAGAGAAGAGCAAAATCATACACGATAATAAACAAGGAGCTGTACAAAATAAGTGTGAAGAGTGTACTGCAGCGTTGCATAAGTCTAGAGAAAGGCCAAGAAATACTGTTGGACATTCACCAAGGAGAATGTGGGCACCATGCATCGTCAAGAGCATTGGTAGCCAAGGCATTCCGACATGGATTCTATTGGCCAAGTGCACTGGCAGAGGCGCAAGAGCTAGTAAGAAAATGCAACGGTTGCTAGTGTTACGTGTCAAAGTCACACTTACCAGCATCCAAGTTAAAAACTATACCAATCACTTGGCCATTCATAGTATGGTGCCTATATATGGTAGGACCATTCAAACCAGCAATGGGTGGCATGACTCACATACTAGTAATGGTTAACAAGTTCACCAAATGGATAGAAGTGAAGCCCATCAAAAAATTGTATGGAAAAACAATTGTCGCATTCCTAAAAGATATAATCCTGAGATATGGTCACCCGCACAGTGTGATCACAGATAATGGCACAAACTTTGTCGAAGGAGCTTTCGCTCGCTTCTGTGGAAAAAAACGAATAAGACTCGATGTAGCATCAGTCGCCCATCCAGAATCAAATGGACAAGTTGAACGAGCTAACGATTTAGTTCTATCCGGGATAAAACCCCGCCTAATGGAGCCACTCCAGAGATCACCTGGCTGCTGGATCGAGGAACTACCCTCAGTACTATGGAGTTTAAGGACAACTCCGAATCGATCAACATGCTATATGTCGTTCTTCCTTGTGTATGGGGAAGAAGCAGTTTTGCCTGCCGACATAGAGTATGACTCGCCAAGAGTAAGACAATACTCGAAATCTTAGGTGAAAGAGGCCCGAGAGGATGGAGTTGACTTACTCAAAGAAGCAAGAGAATTGGCATTGTCCAGATCCGCCATATACCAACAAAGTCTCCCACGCTATCATAGCCGGAAAGTTCAACCTCGTGTTTTCCGAGAAGGGGATATGGTGCTCAGACTAGTGCAACGCACAACTGGGATGCATAAACTATCACCCCCATGGGAAGGACCATTCATTGTAAGCAAAGCATTGCACAATGATTCATATTATTTAATAGATGCTGCACAAAAGAACAAGGCGGACATATCAGGTGATGAGACCAAAATGCCATGGAATGTGGCATTGCTCCATCCTTTTTACACTTAGGAGAAGAAGTGTATGTATCTCTCATACTCTCATATGTCGGATACTCATGCCGGCTGTGTGCTGATAATAAAATGGTATGACTCGAAAAACTGACTCGGGGATTGCCCCTTATGTTTATCCTTGAAAATTATATGTCGGCTGGCGTTGACACTTAAGACTTATCTCGAAACAAGTAATGTTTACTCAGATAGAATCAACTCTTCAACTATGCTGTTGTCCCAAAACATGGCTTCATGGCAAGCAAGAGGAAAAGATCAACGACGAGTAAACATGAACACCAGATAAGTAAAGGAGAAAACGCGAGTCGACCCTATGTATGTTTTTAACTAACCCATTGCAGGATATATTGGTTTGTATGTTGAATTACCCTAGGTCAAGTTGTCCAGTTTCATATCCGCTAACTAAATCCTTAGAACTTTGAGACTCTAATGTCGAACGCTGAAAAAGGTAGACAAGAGCCAAATTCAAGGAAAAAGGGAAACGATAAATTAAACTCGGGGACTTGCCCCTGGATGATTGGGATGATTGGCACACACCCAAAATAAGTGCATTGTATGTTACATATGCACCCGGCATATCGGGGATCTCATCAAAGTTAAGTGTTTTTGACATAAACAGCTTAAGAAGCAGCTCGACTCGGAGGAGCGTTCTTGGGGATGGAGCTAGGAGCATCGTTTGGAGAATCGGCCGAGTCAGGTGCGTCAGCCGAGTCTGCAGGACCGTCTGACTCGGTGGCCTCGCTATCAGCACTGTCATCATTGATAGTCTCGGCAAGCGGCTCACCAAGGTCGAGGAAGCTAGGCCCATCGCACCAGGCGTGCACCAGAGCATATTCTACCATGGCATAGGCTCGCTCTTGGCGCTTCTTGATGAGCTCAGGCTCGTGGATCCACTTGCCTTCATCCCTCATATGTTGAAGAACATCAAGGTTGATGTCCTCATACCATGAGATCACAAAGGAAAGGGATTTGTCCGCTGCAGCTTGACCGGCCGAATCACGCCACTGATCCAACCTGTCCTCAATCAGAAGCAACCTGACAGCCAAAGGCTCAATGAGCATGGGCGCATCCTCATCCGGCCAGAGCATCCTAAACGCATGGATTGTCGACTTAAGCAAGTCGACACCACATGACTTAAGAGTGGTTGCACACTCTGACAGCGCTACCAGGTGCTCATTGATGGTGATCTCGCCGTCAATAGGAGCTCTAGATTCGGCTTGAACCTTTTTCATTTCCCTCAGCGCGAACATCTCAGCTTCAGGAAAGTTCTCTGCAAACACGAAGGAACATCATAAACAATGGAAGAGGAACAAAGCATAAGGATAGAAGTATAGCGAAAAGAGTAAGAACTCACTACCGAGAAATGATTTGATCACGCCAAGCTTATTCTGCCAAATCTTGGCCTTGGCCTGAAGAGCTTCCAGGTCCTGGTGCGCCGACTGAACTACCAACTCGGCCTCCTTGAGCACCTGGTTGGTCTTCTCGGTATTGGCAGGGTGCTGGCCATCCTTCTCAGCAAGCTCTTCCCGCAGGCCCTTCAACTCGGACTGGTGCTTCTGCTCCATTTCTGCCATCTGCTTCTTCAGCTAAGTCACCTCATCTCGCTCCATTTTTTTTGAGGGTAATAACAGTAGGAAAGACTCCTACTTCCTCATTTTCATTAATAATTGGTCAGAATTTGTAAGGTTCCATATTTACACAGAGAAAGAGGAAGGGGGAGAGACTCTAAAAAAAGTCAGAAAAGATAAATCTAGGAGTACAAGAAGGTTTACAAGCTATGAATAATGCTCTTGATAAGAGGATGTAGCTCCTCTTTAGTCCTGTGAATCAAAAGTGAAAGATCAGCAGCAAATCTTGATTTCCAAGCCTGAACTGATGGTTGTATGTTATTAAACCAGAGATTGTTTCTCTCTTTCCAGATGTTCCAAGAGCCCAGTAAGGTGATTTCCATAAACAGCTTTTTATTCCATCTTTTTTTTCCTTGCTCAATGATCTGGAGCCTAGAGTTATTCATAGCCCAAGAGATGTTAATTGAACTCCATCAATCTTGGCTAAATGGGCAATGAAAAAACAAGTGTTCAATTGTTTCCTCAGTATTGTGATTACACATAAAACAATCATATCCAGTCCCCAATGCATAATATCTTCTTCTTAACATGTTTCTTGTATTCAATCATCGATGTAATTAACCACCCAAAGAACTTCACTTTTTCTTGTGCACTTGATTTCCACACCATTTAAAGGATATGTGTGGATTTATATTTCTGAAATTGTATTGATAATATTTCTGAAGTGAATTCCTTGTCCCCCAAACATAGCTCCAAGTGTCATGTGAATGTTCTCTTAGTTCAATTTCTCTCTGACTATTCTCAATGTCCCTCAATTCAGCTAATGCTTGGTGATAAAGGGAGATAAAAGAGTTGTGTCAAACTATCACCGTGAGAAACTCACACTGTAGATATCTTCCTTCCTAGCATAAGAGTAAATGGTTGGGTGACTCTCTAAGATGGTTACGACCATTGATCCTTCCAAAACAGTGTGGTAGCACCATTACCATGAGCTTTTAGCTATTCCTCCAATAAATGTGAAAGCCTAGAAACATCTCTCCACCAGAAAGAGCCACAGGGTCCAGAAGCATGGGGAACAATGTTGTTGTAATATGCATTCCATACTAGGGAGACCCAAGGTGTGTCATCCTTATTATAAAACTTATGCAGGAATTTAAGCAACAGACCTTCATTCTGAATTCTAAGGTTGAGAATGCCAACACCTCCTCTACATTTGGGCCTACAAATCATATCCCAAGCAGCTAAAGAATTACATTTTTTCCCCCACTTCAGTTTTCTTGTTCCATAAACAGTGTCTCTGAATTTTTTCTATATGCCCCACAATCTTCTCTGGCAGTTTGATTGCACACATTGTGAAAGTTGCAATTGAGGCTAGTAAAGAATTAATCACAGTAACTCTCCCACTATAAGACATCATCATGAATGAGGCAGAAACCTTTCTTTCAACTCTGTCAATCAGTGGCATAAGATCATAAACAGTGGGTTTAGTGGTGCCAAGAGGAAGCCCCAAATAAGTGAAAGGCATTTTGGCAATTGCACATCCCAATATATCTGCAATTTCCTGAGATAATTTATCAGCCATATTTATTGGTATTAGGTGTGACTTATGAAAATTAATTTGTAAACCAGTAGAAATAGCATAATTCTGAAGAATCCCTTTCATTATCTATATTTGATCTTTGTCTGCTTGCATTATAATCAAAGTGTCATCTGCATATTGAACCACAGGAAAATCCTGTCCAAAGTCAGGGGAGAAAGGGGCCTTGAGTATGTTGTCTCTGAATGCCTTATTGATTGCAGATTGTAGTAAATCAGCATCAAGCACAAAAATAAGGGGGGACAGAGGGTCTCCTTGTCTAACTCCTCTTTTGCAATGAAATTGCCTCCCAGGTACTCCATTGAGCAAAAAAGCAGATATTCCAGTACCAAAAATAGTTTCAATCCATTTCAACCACTTATAATCAAAACCCATCTGTTTCATAATTTTCATCATAGCCATATGATCAATGGTATCAAAAGCTTTGGCAAAGTCCAACTTTAGTAAAATAATCTCTTTCTTAGAAGCTTCACATTGATATAAAAATTCAAATGCCCAAGCAAGGCAATCCTGAATGTTTCTGCCTTTTAAAAAACCATATTGATTTCTATGGATAATCTTCAATATAACCTTCTGTAGCCTATTAGCCAATATCTTTGTTATAAGCTTCAGAACACAATTAAGCAGAGTTATTGGCCTGAAATCATTGATAGATTCAGGTGATCCTATCTTTGGAATGAGTGTAATATGACCCATATTTATACTTTCTAGATTCAGATCTCCTTCATAGAATTGGAAACATAAAGAATAGATATCTTCCTTGATGATGTGCCAACATGTTTTGAGAAAGAGACCATTAAAACCATCTGGACCTGGGGCTTTATCACTTGGCATCTCCTTCACCACCTTGTCAATTTCCTCTCTAGTAAATGGTAAGGATAAAACCTCAAGGCCCTCAGTAGGAGTAATCAGATGTTGAAGATTAAAAAGCATCTCAGGCTGTGTAGATGTGCCCAGTCTTTCTTTATAGGCTTGATAAATAGCATTTTCTTTATCAGCATGCTCAGTAACAAAAGAACCATCTGAGAGTTTAAGTGAGGCAATATTATTCTTATTCAGAGCATGTGACTCGTCAGTAACAGCAAATTATCTCGTTTTAGCCGAGATAGAAATGTAAAAGGAATAAACACCGATGTGGAGCGGTCACAAGATTTCTAAGATCTTAATTTCAGCATCGCTAATCTGTGAGTGCAGCGTATCAATGGTAGATTGGGCAGAAGCTGTGGAAAGTCAACATTAAAAATTCAAGGAGATGAAACAAGAAGGGTCTACCGAATAAAAGAAAGCCGAGTAAGAAAAGTACCTTGGCCCTGAGCCTCAGCTTTCAAATCTTGGTGAGCGAGCTCAAGTTTTCTATACTCCTAGAGGAGAGCCTGATGCACCTTAGTACGCTCATTATGCATAAGTGTAAGATCCCTCCTTTATAAAGGAAAAGGATCCCGGTGATTGCAATGCTAGTCCCTGGATCATTGCTAGCATCCACTGTTTAAGATGAAGTACACAGAAACAAAGGTCATTATTACAGTCATTCCAGAGACAACATAGTCTTTACAACTCCAAGGCCACAGGCCTAGTACAAGAGTTTGAATAAGTAGATAAATAAAAGTCTTCATCTTCAGGTGCCACAGGCAAACATGTTGAGTGTAGACTCATGACTCCTAATCCTCATCAGAGTAACCTGCAACATCACAAGTTACAGCCATAGTGGGTCAATACATTGGAATAGTATTAGAAAGTGATACCTTAGTATAATTTAGGTGGACTAGATACTATATGTAATTTGGCTAAGTGTAGCTTGGCTTGCTTTGCTCAAAATAGGTATTGCCTATTAGTTGAAATCACTAAGTTTTTCTTTGTCAAAACCTTTCCCAAGGAACCACCAATAGACATTGAGGTCCTTAACCCTTGTTCACCCACAAGTTTTTACTTAGAAAATTGGGATGAGGAGATTCTTGATAGCTTCCATGTCTTGATGCTCAAGTTGTCATTTTCCAGGGACATGGCTAAGTACTTAGATTCTTCCATCTGCAGAGGTTGTGCACTTTCCCCACCAGACTTGATTTTCACCAAGACAGGACCTTTCAGAAGCCTTCCCTTAGACCAAATGGACGCGTTCCAACCTATCATCCCACTACCACCAATTGTCCAAATGGCTAAGTTCTAGCAACCTATGTGATCCAGGCAGAGCCCATATTGCCAAGTGGCTGCACTAGAAGCTTCTTAACACTTGGCCTCTAAAATATCTTTGTTCCTGGGTGGCTTTCCACAAGTGAGATACACAAGGTAGACCATAGAAATGGGCCTTGTGTAACCACTCAACACAAACCATTCCTTCCATTCCACCCAGGTGTTTCATTAACTTAGTTGTTTTATTAGGCAAAACACAAGTCCAAAAGACTTAGAAATATTTTCATCATAGCATGTATATTTCACCAACCCTTGGTTGCTACTAGCTAGGCTAAACATGGCATAGATAAGCATCTTAACTTAAAAATTTCTAGCAATTCTACAACTACTAGGATTTCACAACATGGCATAAAAGCAAAATATAGCATGCAAGACTAGCATAATATTTCTAATGCTTAGTAGAAAACATAGGGATAAAAATATTCATGAAGCACCACTTGCCTTGGTAGTTTGGAGAGTAGCTACACTCCTCACAATCACAATCACTAGCACCAAAATCTACACAAAGAATCATAGCCACAAATCACATACAAAACATATACAAACAAAAATATATGAATGCATGCAATATGATATGTGATGATTTTTAAAACTCAACAAATCAAGTGTACAGTACTGGTTCATAAACAAGTTAAAAACTTGCCAAACAACATTTATTTAAAGCCTAAAACATTTCTTAAACAATTCCTATACTCAAATTAGCCCTACACAAGTTTCTGCAAATAAAACCATTTTAACAGAAGCAAAAAATTAAACACATTCATATTCAGAAAGGGCTTGTTCTCCTGATTCCATTGATATAAAATTTGTCAAATTCTAACGTGGCGATCAAAAGTTATAGCCAAAACAAATTCAAACATCTAATAGATTCAAATTCTATTTTTAAATCTAATTCCTGGCCACGCGTCTTATTCTAATTGGCCCGTACCACTTCGCGTTGGATCACGCTTCTGAGCCGCTGGATCTGACTTAATCGCATGGCACAGATCTACCTATACCGCTTCGCTAAGTGATCTAATTCCGCGCGCTGGATCCAGATCCAACGGTCCTAGATCAAACGACCACCATAGGCGGGCGGCGAAGCTCGCCTCTGGCGGCGCTTCACAGTGGCTCTGGGTCGTCGGAGATGCTTACCGGAAAGCGTGACTATCGCCGATGCTCAACTGGCGACGGCTTGGCAAGGCGCCGCGGACACGGTGCACCCGCTCGGAGTTCTTTGGCGGCGTCGGGCTTGGGTGGACGACGACGTTGGCGACGCTCCTGGTCACCCTAGCGAGAATAAACGGCATCAGGAGACGCACAAAACTACGGCGAACGTGCTCGTGTGAAACAGAGGCGAAGGGGAACAAAGGGCTCACCTAATTTGATCGCCGGAGTTGAGGATGTCGTCGGGAGCTTGCAGGGTTTGACGAAGTAGACGACCTGGGGCAGTACAGGATGAACCAGTGGGGTCAGAAGATGCGCAAGGAAGTTGTGAAGAAGCTTGTATGAACCAGAGGGAGAGGGGCACACGGGGCTCATCGGGATTGGTCGCCGGAGTGCTCTCTATCTGCGGCGGTGCGAGGATGATTGCGGGCAGCCTGGGGGCGTAGAGGTGGCGCTAGGTGAGGGGAAATGGCCGCGGTGTAGAGGGGGTCTTATAGCCAGAGCAGGGGCGAGGATCGCGCGGCGTATCAATGGCAATTAAGCGCGTACTGATTGCGGCGAGGTAACGGCGGAGCGAGCGTCGCGGCTGCGCGTGATTGACGACGAAGACGACGTGGTCGCAGGGTCCACTCGTCAGCGAGTTAAACAGAGAGAAGGTGGGGTCCTGGCGTCAGTCACTCAGTGGGTTCGTCCGCGAGTGAGAGAGAGAGAGGAGGAACCCGGGTGGGCTTACTGGGCTGGATTCGTAGTTGGGCCAGATAGGTGGCGCTGGCCTTTTTCTATTTCTTTTCTCCTTTTCTTTTTCTGTTTTGATTTTCTGAAATGATTTTCAAATCCAAATCAAATGAGTTTGAATTCAAATCTTGTAACATCCCTAAAATCATGTTTTAAACTTATGCATAGCGTCCATGCATCCATGAGCATATGATTTTCATTTCAAACAAATCAATTCAAAACAGAAGCATTTGTGCTTATTATTTTATGTAGATTACTCAAACCTTTGTGCTACTTGATGTTGAGAAAAGTACTGTTTATCTTTCAATAATGTTTAGAATCCACACACAAGTGATTTCAAAAACTTGAGCAAAGTCTCAAAGCAAAATATGAAATAAAACCAAATCTATGCCTATTATCACACCTCATAAAGGCATGGTTTTATTTTTTTATTTTCAAAAGACCCAAGTGTGTTTGAGTGAACACATGTGCTTGTCACTTATTTGAGTACAAGTTTGATGGTACAAAAGTCCTGAAAAGCTTTGGATTCAAACAGATTTGAATTGATGTTTGAAAACCATTTCAGAAAAACAAACAGAAAAAGAAAAAGCCTAAAGAGAGAAAAAAATACCACCTGACCCGAATCTAACTGGCCCAGCTAAGCCCACCCCATGAACCGTTTTCTTCACTCGCCCGCACCCACTAGCTCATTGCCGACAGGACCCACTCCCTCTCCTTCTCTTTCGGCAGTCGCGTCGCACGCGTCGTCGTCTCCACCATGCAGACTCAATCCCCAAATCACGCGGCCGTTCCCGGTATTGATTCGCGGCGTCAATTCACGATGAATGCCGAGTAAATCTCTCGCGATCAGGCTACTTAAACCCCTCGCCTCTCTCCACTTTCCCCAAACCCCAACGCAGATCGCCCCAGTGCAAGAATTCCTCGCCGCAACCCCGCTGTTCTGACGACCTCGCCGACGAATTCCGGTGAGCAGCGCATTCCCCTCTGCCCGTGGTTCATGCTATCTTGCTCTACATCTCCGTGCGCATCTACTGACACTTCCCGTTTGCTCGCGCATGGCCTGTAGCCTCGGCAACGACAACAACTGAGCTCCGCCGCTCTCTGCTCGAACTCCGGCGACCTTTCACCGTAAGTTACAGCTTCCCCTTGCCCTCTGTTTGATACACGTAAGATCCCCAGCGTCCTACGCATCTAACGGTACCCTCCCCTTGTCTTAGCGCAGCTCAGAACATCGCCAACGTCGACGAGTAGAAGGCACAGCCGCCAGGGACAACTCCGACGAGCAATCCGCGACGACTCCGAGCGCCCCTTCGCCAACCAGGGACACGTTGAGCTTTACCTCGTCACTGCGGTTCTGGTGAGCATCCTCCCACCTCCCCGTGCGACCTAGTTCGCGGCTCATATCGACAGGCGCTCACGCGCGCCCGTACTCGAGTTAGGTCAAGTCAGTATGCACCGTTAGATGTAGATCTTGCGGTTAAGATTAGAACTTAAACGAAGAGGTATGAGCGCATCTGAGCCACTAGATCTAACTTAAATCCTACGGCTCGTAGAGACCGATCCGCACGAAGCGGTACCGGCCAGTAGAATAGTGCCGCGTGGCAGTGGTTTAGGTTTAAAACAGGATTTGAATCTGATTAATGTTTGAATTTGATTTGGCTATAACTTTTGATCCCCACGTTAGAAATTGACAAATTTTATACCATTGGAATCAGGAGAGCAAGCTCTTTATAAATATGCAATGTGTTTAATGTTTAGCTTCTGTTAAAAAGGTTTTATTTGCAGAAACTTGTGTAGGGATAATTTGAGTATATGAAATGTTTAGGAAATTATTTAGGGTTTAAACAAATGTTGTTTGGCAAGTTTTCAACTTGTTTATGAATCAGTACTATTTACTTGCTTTGTTGAGTTTTAAAAATCATCACATATCATTTGCATGCATGCATATATTTTTGATTGTATATGTTTTGTATGTGATTGTGGCTATGAATCTTTGTGTAGATTTTGGTGCCAGTGATTGTGATTGTGAGGAGTGTAGCTACTCTCCAAACTACCAAGGCAAGTGGTACTTCATGAATATTTTTATTGCATGTTTTATACCTAGCACTAGAAGTATTTTTGCTAAGTCTTGCATGATAATATTTTGCTTATATGCCATGTTGGGAAATCCTAAATAGTTGTAGAATTGCTAGGGAATTTCTAAGTTAAGTTATTATCTATGCCATGCTTAGCCTAGCTAGTAGCAAACCAGGGTTGGTGAAATATACATGCTATGATGAAAAATAATTCTAAGTCTTTGGACTTGTGTTTTGCCTAATAAAACAACTAAGTTAATAAAACACCTGGGTGGAATGGAAGGAATGGTTTATGTTGAGTGGTTACACAAGGCCCATCTCTATGGATTACCTTGTGTATCTCACTTGTGGTAAGCCACCCAGGAACAAAGAGATTTTAGAGGCCAAGTGTTAAGAAGCTTCTAGTGCAGCCACTTGGCAATATGGGCTCTGCCTGGATCACATAGGTTGCTAGAACTTAGCCATTTGGACAGATGGTGGTAGTGGGATGATAGGTTGGAACGCGTCCATTTAGTCTAAGGGAAGGCTTCTGAAAGGTCCTGTCTTGGTGAAACCAAGTCTGGTGGGGAAAGTGCACAACCTCTGCAGATGGAAAAATCTAAGTACTTAGCCAAGTCCTTGGTAATGGACAACTTGAGCATCAAGTCATGGAAGCTATCAAGAATCTCCTCATCCCAATTTCTAAGTAAAAATTTGTGGGTGAAGAAGGGTGAAGGACCTCAATGTCTATTGGTGGTTCCTTGGGAAAAGTTTTTGACAAAGAAAAACTTAGTGTTTTCAACTAATTGGCAAAACCTATTTTTGAGCAAAGCAAGCCAAGCTACACTTAGACAAATTGCATATAGTATCTAGTCCACCTAAATTATACTAAGGTATCACTTGCCAATACTATTCCAATGTATTGACCCATTGTGGCTGTAACTTGTGATGTTGCAGGTTACTCTGATGAGGATTAGGAGTCATGAGTCTACACTCAACATGTTTGCCTGTGGCACATGAAGATGAAGACTTTTATTTATTTACATATTCAAACTCTTGTACTAGGTCTGTGGCCTTGGAGTTGTAAAGACTATGTTTGTCTCTGGAATGACTGTAATAATGACCTTTGTTTCTGTGTACTTCATCTTAAATTGTGGATGCTAGCATTGATCCAGAGACTAGCATTGCAATCACAGGGATCCTTTTCCTTTATAAAGGAGGGATCTTACAGATGGTATCAGAGCACTGTGTTGCCTCTAGGATTATGACCCTAGGATTGGAAACCACTAAGGAAATTTTTTTAGCAACTTCTACACTTGTCTACTCTTCTCGTAAACTTTTCTAATCTTCTTTCTCATCTCTATTTGTAGATGAACTCCATCAACGAAGCCGTAAGGGAAGGACCACTCATGACAATGACTTTGGAGTGTGAGACAGAATTCCCCAAGGCTCTCAAGGACCTCATGGTTGCATTAGAGATACAAGGTGTAGCTGTGTACAAAGGTTTTCCAGTGATGGATGAAGGAGTGGAATACTGGTGGGTGCAACTCCACTTGTATAAAACAAGGAACGCAACCACCAGGAAAATGGATTCTGCATGTTCACCAATTAAGTGGTGCACACTACATTCTTTGAATCAGCAAGGGATGCATGTTGGAAGACCATCAAGGAACTTGGTGATAGAGTCAAGTGCAGAATGCTCAACCTCCAAAATGATCTAAAGGAAGAGAAGAAACATACCCAAGAGCTGGAAGCTACCAACCAAACCTTAAGAGGAGACATTATAGACTTAGTGATGGAGTCATGTGAGCAGGATAGGCTGATTGCTTCTAGAAACATTGTGTTAGCCAACAGATCCAGTGAGATAGGATTGTAAACGTACTTCGTTAGTTGGACCACCACTTATCACCTTATTTTCCAAAAGTTGTTTAAAATAAGTTGAACCTTGGTTGTTGTAATGGATCCATGTATGCCATGACTTGTGTGTTTTGATTTCCAAAGGTGTGTATGATGTTTTGCCTTGTGTTTTATCTTAATTTGTGTTGTTCTAACTTTTTCCATCTTATAAATAGATGCCTAATGTTACCATCAGCACTGTTGAGGAGTTCTAGGGAACTCGCTTTGGTCCTCGTATTGTTGAGCTCACTACTTTGCTCAATCTCCCTTTTCCTACCATCATGGTGCTTCCCCTCACCAAGTTTGAGAGGAAAGACCTTTGGGGCTTCAAGGTCAACCAGCCCGGACGCCAGACAGAGCCTACCACGGAGGCCATCGTCTTCAAGCTCATGCATGATGACAAGGAGAGAGGCCTTGAGGTAGTTATGCGAGATCGATGGGGCGTGCGCTAGGAGACACTCCCGACAGGTTAGAGGTACTCACTTCCACGTCTTCGGTAGACGTGATGAGGATGGAGAGTCCATCGACTTCGAGGACGAATCGAGGGACACAGCAGAGCCGATTCGTCTATACCTCCAGGACTTAGAGTCTCTCATTAGGCACGTGGACACTGATAGGACCAACGTCATGCTCAACAATGACGAACTCCAGGTGCAGCTTCGCGAGAAGGACAAGCTCTTCGCGGAGCAAGATGAGATAGTCAAGGAGATGGAGGCGAAGTTCGAGAGCCAGGAAAGGAAGTTCAAGAGTCAGGAGAAGCGAGTCCAGGATAGGAACTAGAAGATCCGGGACATGACTGAAGAAGTGCAGGCCAAGGAATTCGAGCTCGAGCATCAGCAGACGGTGATTGAGAGGCTTCGTTCCCAGAAGAGGGCTCTCAAAGCCAAGATAGGGACCTTGACCACTAGTGTCGAGGAATACAAGACCGCGATGGATAATGCAGGTCTTACCTTTGTCGAGGAGGAGGTTGATGCCGAGGAGTAGATTTGACTACTCATTTATCATTTATTATCGTACTTGTTGCTTGAGAACTTGTTATTTGACCATCCGACATGTGGATGTCTTGTTATTGGTGTGTGTTTTACGTTGCGAACTTATTATCTGGTTGTTGAATCTTTATCATTATGTTGCATGCTTTGTGATTGTTTAAGTGATGTATTGTGCATGAAAGCATCTACGGGTATCTCATTCTTATCTCTGTTGAACAAACCACAGATGCCTCCCCGTCGTGCAAACCCCAACCCCAACAACAACATCACTCCGGAAATGCAGCAAATGATGACCGCTCAAACTCAGCTGATGCAGATGATGACGACGTTCATCTAGAACCAAAACAACAACAATAACAACAACAACAATAACAACAATAACCCACCGCGTTTTGACATGCTTACCAGGTTCTTGAGATTGAGGGCAGCAAAGTTCTCAGGAACAACTGTTCCCATGGTGGCCAATGATTGGCTACGCTCCGTGAACAAGGACTTGGTAACTGTGGGCTATAATGATGGTGAAAAAGTCAGATTTGCAGCACATTTGCTAGAGGGACCAGCCGCCACTTGGTGGGATAACTTCCAGATAACCACGCCCATAGAAGACGTGACATGGGCTATCTTTGAGGATGGCTTTCGTACTGCTCACGTCTCATCTAGAGTGATGAGTCTGAAAAAGAAGGAGTTCCATAACCTGAAGCAGCGCCACCGCAGCGTGGCTGAATATATTGAGGAGTTCAACAATCTGGCGCGATATGCACCGGATGAAGTTGACACTGATGCTAAGAGGAAAGAAAAGTTCCTCGAAGGGTTAAATGATGAACTGAATCTGCAGTTGGTTGTGGCCTATGTTCCCACTTATCAGTCTCTCTGTGACAAGGCTGCTATTTTGGAGAACAAAAAAAACAAGTTGAAAGCAGAAAGAGAAAGCACTCAGACAAGCACAGCTCGGGATAGTCACACAAACGTTCCCATTATGATGACAGTGGAAGCTCAGGATCCCACAAGCATGGTAAATTCAACAAGCACCATAACCACAACCGTCATGACAACAAGCATCACCGTAGTCATGACAATGACAAGTACAAGAACCACAAGGGTGGATACAAGAGCCACCACAATGGTAATGGAAGTGGAAGTGGAAGTCAGCCTGTCAAGAAGGACATTAGTCAGGTTGAATGCTTCAAGTGCAAGAAGATGGGGCATTATGCAAATGAATGCCCAGAAAATAAAGTTGAAGGACCCAACAAGCCCAACCCTTTTCAGAAGGGACAGGTGAACCACATCAATGTGGAGGAAATCTATGAGGAGCCTGATGCTGTTGCTGTTGCTGGTAAGTTCAAACTCAATTCTGTTCCAGCATTTGTTCTCTTTGATACTGGTGCATCTCATTCATTCATATCAAGAGCATTTGTTGAAAGAAATGAACTGTCGGTAGAAACTATTGGGTGTCCTATAAAAGTAAGTTCTCCTGGTGGAGAAATGATAGTGAATCCAGGATGTCATGATCTAGTCATAGAATTTGGGAAGTATAAGTTTCCCGTTAACTTGATAATTCTAAACTCCCAAGGATTGGATGTCATTTTGGGAATGGAATGGATGACTAAGCACAAGGGAGTGATAGATTGTGCCAACCATACTGTCTCACTCACAACTCCAGAAAATAAAAGGATCAGATTCAAGACCAACTTTGAAGCAAGAAGGTGTATGCTAAATTCTCTTAAGGGGGTTAGCATAGACGAAGCTAATTAGAGTGAGTATCCGGATGTGTTTCCGGAAGAATTGCCGGGAATGCCACCAGATAGAGATGTGGAGTTTCTTATAGATTTGATACCAGGATCTGGACCAATAGCAAAGAGACCTTATAAAATGTCAGTTGATGAACTGAAAGAACTCAACAAACAACTTGGAGAACAGTTGCAGAAAGGATTTATTCAACCAAGTTCTTCATCTTGGGGAGCCCTAGTTTTGTTCGTGGAGAAGAAAGATAGAAGTCAAAGGTTATGCATAGACTACCGTTCACTCAACGAGGTAACTATCAAGAACAAATACCCTTTGATTATGACTTGTTTGATCAGCTAGAAGGAGCGTGTGTGTTCTCAAAGATTGATCTCCGGTCAGGCTATTTTCAACTCAAGATAAGAGAACAAGACATACCTAAGACAACGTTCACTACAAGGTATGGATTGTATGAGTATACCGTAATGCCTTTTGGTTTGACCAATGCTCCAACATACTTCCTGAATATGATGAACAAGGTGTTCATGGAATTCCTTGACAAGTTTGTTGTCGTCTTCATCGATGACATTTTAGTCTACTCCAAGAGCAAAGAAGAGCACGAAGGACATTTGCGTTTGATACTTAAGAAGTTAGGATAACATAAACTTTATGCCAAATTCAGCAAGTGTGAATTCTGGTTGAATGAAGTTGGATTTCTTGGACATGTTATGACAAAGGATGGTGTAGCAGTTGATCCTGCTAAAGTTTCACCGTAATGTAATGGGAATCTCCCAAGTCAGTAAAGGAAGTTCGTAGTTTCCTTGGCTTAGCAGGTTACTACAGAAGGTTCATTGAAAATTTCTCCAAGGTAGCTAGGCCTATGACTGAATTGCTAAAGAAAGACAAGAAATTTGCTTGGACGGAAGGTTGTGAACTCAGCATTCAGGAATTGAAGAAGAGACTTGTGTGACACCAGTCTTGTGTACGCCATTTGGAAAAAGATTTCCAAGTATATTGTGATGCATCTCATCGTGGTTTGGGTGCGATTTATGCAAGAAGGAAAATTTGTGGCGTATGCCTCGAGACAACTCAAAACTCATGAAGTGAACTATCCTACTCATGATTTAGAGTTAACCTCTGTTGTCCATGCACTCAAAACATGGAGACACTATCTTTTGCGAAAGCGTTGTGAAGTGTTCACAGATCACAAAAGTTTGAAGTATATCTTCACCCAGAAGGAAATTAATATGAGACAAAGAAGATGGCTAGAACTTATCAAGGACTATGACTTAAGTTTGCAATACCACCTCGGTAAAGCAAATGTTGTAGCAGATGCTCTAAGTCGTAAGGTTTTTGCGAATGGCCTTACCAAAGGAGAATTGCCAGATGATTTGTGTGCCCAATTCAGAAAACTCAGATTGGAGATTGTGCCTGAAGGACATATCATGTCTTTGGATGTTCAACCCACTTTGTTGGACAAGATCAAAGAAGCCCAGAAGATTGATAAAGAAATCGAAGAGATTAAAGAAAAGATTGGCAAAGGAAAAGCCAAAGGGTTCCATGAAGACGAACATGGTACGTTATGGCATGGGAAACGTATCTGTGTTCCACAAGATCCGGAGCTACGGAAACTGATTTTGCAAGAAGCACACAACTCACCGTATTCCAGTCATCCGGGTAACACCAAAATGTACATGGACATGAAGGAAAGATTTTGGTGGAATAATCTCAAGAAGGACATCGCCGAACATATTTCTTTGTGTGATGTGTGTAGTAGAGTGAAGGCGGAACATCAGAAACCAGCAGGTTTGCTTCAACCACTACCTATTCCTGATTGGAAGTGGGACAAGATTGGTATGGACTTCATTACCGGATTACCAAGAACCAGATCAGGATATGATTCTATTTGGGTAGTAGTGGATCGCCTAACTAAAGTGGCTCATTTCATACCCGTGAAGACAACCTATACAAGTGCTAAGTTGGCTAAGATCTACATGAGTAGAATTGTATGTCTACATGGAGTGCCCAAGAGTATTGTGTCTGATAGGGGAACTCAATTCACTTCCCATTTTTGGATACAGTTACATGAGTCATTGGGAACGAGGTTGGAATTCAGTACTGCTTTTCATCCTCAAACTGATGGACAAAGAGAAAGGACTAATCAGATTCTTGAAGACATGTTGAGGGCATGTGCCCTAGACTATGGAGCCAGTTGGGATGAAAGTCTGCCTTACGCAGAATTTTCTTATAACAACAGCTATCAAGCCAGCATTGAGATGACACCATTTGAGTTTATCTACGGAAGAAAGTGTACCACCTCATTGTTATGGAATGGTGTGGGAGAAAGAAGTTTATTCGTGCCAGATCTTATCAAAGAAGCCGAAGAGAAGGTCAAGTTGGTTAAGGACAGGTTGAAGATAGCACAGTCCCGACAGAAAAGCTACGCAGATCCTAAGCGTAGAGAAGTCACCTACGAAGTTGGTGATAGAGCTTATCTTAGAGTGTCACCACTTCGTGGAGTAAAGAGGTTCGGAGTCAAAGGAAAATTGGCACCAAGATATGTTGGGCCATTCAGGATTCTGAGTCGTAAAGGAGAAGTTGCCTATGAAATTGAACTCCCAGAATCTTTGTCAGCCATCCATAATGTGTTTCATGTGAGCCAACTTAAGAAATGTCACCCAGAAGTGGAAGAAACTTCTTTGAAAGATACTATACCTTTGGAAGAGGTTCAGTTAGAAAGTGATCTCACTTATGAGGAGAAGCCTATCAAGATTCTTGAGACTGCAGAAAGAGTCACACGGACCAAGACTATCAAATTCAGCAAAGTTCAATGGAACCATCATTCCGAATAAGAAGCAGCATGGGAAAGAGAAGATGATCTTCGGAAAGACCGCCCTCACCTATTTGCTAGCCAATCCGAATCTCGGGGGCGAGATTCACCTTAAGGGGGTTAGATTTGTAACATCCCTAAAATCATGTTTTAAACTTATGCATAGCATCCATGCATCCATGAGCATATGATTTTCATTTCAAACAAATCAATTCAAAACAGAAGCATTTGTGCTTATTATTTTATGTAAATTACTCAAACCTTTGTGCTACTTGATGTTGAGAAAAGTACTATTTATCTTTCAATAATGTTTAGAATCCAAACACAAGTGATTTCAAAAACTTGAGCAAAGTCTCAAAGCAAAATATGAAATAAAACCAAATCTATGTCGATTATCACACCTCATAAAGGCATGGTTTTATTTTTTATTTTCAAAAGACCCAAGTGTGTTTGAGTGAACACATGTGTTTGGCACTTATTTGAGTACAAGTTTGATGGTACAAAAGTCCTGAAAAGCTTTGGATTCAAACATATTTGAATTGATGTTTGAAAACCATTTCAGAAAAACAAACAGAAAAAGAAAAAGCCTAAAGAGAGAAAAAAAATACCACCCAAATGACCGCACAATCGCTGTGGCCCAGCTAAAGACACCCCCACCCATGAACCGTTTTCTTCACTCGCACCCACTAGCTCATTGACAGTGTGATCCACTCCTCTCCTCTCTTTTCTTTGATAGTCATGGCCCACACGTCGTCGTCTCCACCCTTAAGACTCAATCCCCAAATCACGCCGTCCGTTCCCAGTATTGATTCGCGACATCAATTCACGATGAATGCCAAAGTAAATCTCGCTCGCGACCAGGCTACTTAAACCCCCTCTGCCCCCTCTCCCCTCTCCACTTTCCCCCAAACCCCAAGCAGGCGCCCCAGTGCGAATTCTCGCCATAACCCGCTGTTCCGACGACCTCGCCGACAAATTCCGGTGAGCACCGCATTCCCCTCTGCCCGTGGTTCATGCTATCTTGCTCTACATCTCTGTGCGCATCTACTGACACTTCCCGTTTTCTCACGCATGGCCTGTAGCCTCGGCAACGACAACAACTGAGCTCCGCCGCTCTCTGCTCGAACTCCGGCGACCTTTCACCGTAAGTTCCAGCTTCCCCTGTAACACCGCGGTTCTGAAAAGACCGTGGCTTCTATGTGACATGCCAATCCCTGGATCGGTTCATTGGCCCACAATAGAATAAGATGAATAACATAGCAAAATATCCGTGTATCATAAATAACGAAGATGCAGAGTACCATTATTACAATAAAAGCTTAGCTCAAGGCTAGCTCAAATTTTTTAGGTAGCAACATAAATAAAGCAAATCCTCCATTCTTCAAACTGCCCACAAGTGAAAAAGTGCCGAGTGGAGTACCGTGGCCTATATCGATTATTCAGAATCGGAATATCCTGCAACATGAAACGTAGCAGCCCCGAAGGGTCAATACATGGAATGTATGGCAAGTAGATCTAGTAATGGAGACAATAGTACTAACATCTACATGCATATTTGGCAATTGGAGCTGTGTCTGGCTTGCATTTGCAAATACATTTGTCCTACTTTCATAAACAGTTTTTGATTTTCTTTGAAAAGATCCCAATTAAGTTAACCCAACAATATTAAAACAATTATGAAATTAGAATGAGCGAGAAACATGTCATGGAATCAATATCAAGCAACTCAGATGTCCATAACCGGGGACACAGCTAATCGATTAGATTATACACCCTGCAGGGGTTAGTACACTTTACCCATGTGACTTGGCCAGCCCATTTCGTACCATCACTCTCATTTTGAGTGGTGATAGGATAAGTCCAAGAAGAGACTTAGGAAGTAGCTCCTCAATCCCGCCAAGACCGGTCCAACCTACCAAAATTCTACATCTCTGGATACGCGGGTTCGAGTTACCACAACCTACTAAGTCCAACTAACCGCCCATTTCATTATTGGCACATGGTTGTACACGTAAGCTACACAATAAAGAAGCCAATCATTCTCTCTTGATTCCTGGGTGCCTTTCTGCAATGAAACCACCAAAAATTATCAATACCATCACACCCAGGAGATTCATTGATTAAGTTGTTTTAGTTTTCTCAAACCAATACTTTTAGAAACAAGTCTCAATGATGTGACCCAGCCCTCGTTCAACATAGGATGGCTAAGCACATCTACCAACGGTGGTTCATCTACAAGGAAGGCCCTACCACATAATAGGACATAGCATAGCGATAGTATCATCCTACACATGCATCTACAAAATACACGACAATGCATTGAAAATAGTAGGACGATATCATGAACAAAGTAGCATCTACTTGCGTTGGTTTTAGCGGTCGGAAGAACAATCCACACACGAGCAAGCGTTGCACTCGTCACAATCTACACGATACAATTGCAATCATAAACAAACAATTCACAAGCATATGCAACAAAGATGATGCATGAAGGTATGCAAGACAAGTGAATTGGTGCTACAGCTTCACCACATAATCCTATTCACTAATACTACTGATTGCATGCATGGAAAATAGTTTTAGCGCTAGGAAAACTATTACGCAAAAAGTAATGCTCAAAACTAGAGCTAGAACTTAAATAATTCACTACCGGTAGTATACTGTTTGTAAAATCTTGGTAAAATTCTACCGCACGGGCATTGCTAATTAGAAACAGTACCAACTGGAATTACTCAAAAAGGAATTATAAAACTCCCCGAGTAATTAAAACACTGCAGAAAGCCACTAGACAGTTTCTGCAGAAGTTTTCACTGTAAGCCTATCCTTTTAATTCACGATGAGATTCCCCTCGTTCCACTGAATCCAAGGACATATCATACGCGATTTTTGGAGCTACGGATCTTTTTTTACGAATTAATTACTCCGAAAAGGCCATTAACCTATTTGATTAAACTATACTAAATCTTGCTGCAAAATTCTGAACCAAAGGTACAGCAAGATTCTACACGACTCACTGAATCTACACATATTTTATTTGCAATTTCTGGCCCAGCGGTTTAATTTCTACGCAATTTACAAGTTTTTACCGAAATCTGCCAACTAAAACGATTAAAGTAATTACCCAGTCAATCGTATGCATTGGTCGTCAACGCGGCTGCTGACTGGGCGCTGACTGGGCGTCTAACTAGTCAACGCCTGGATATTGACTGGTCAACGGCTGATCTGGACCGCTGATCTGAAATCTAACGGCGGCTGCGGACTCACCGGGAACGAACGGCGGCGAGTTCCGGACGGTGGCGGCGATCGGTTCCGGCGACGGTGCTCTTCCTGCGAGAGGAACGTCATTGCGTAGTACGGGCGGTCAATCACGGTGACGCGAGGCGGCGCACGCTTGAGCAACAGCAGGACGCGTCTGTGTGGCAGCGCGTCTGGCGAGGCGCGGCAATGGTGGCGTGGCTGCGTGGCGGTATGAGGCGCGGCTGCGGCGGTAGCGAGGGAGGCGCAGCGGGCGGCCAAGGCTGCGAGCGGCTAACGTGGCGAGTGGCGGTGGCGGCGGGTAGCGGGCGGCAGGCGGCGTGGCGGGGTGGCGCGGCGGGCGGAAGAGAGGCGGCCTCACCTGGGCGACGGCGGCGGTCGCGGGAGATGCGGACGGCGAGTCCCGAGGGGCGGTGATCCCATGGCAGGCGGCTAGGCAGCGTGCGATATGGTCCAATAAACCGAGGTGCCACCCTTAATTCCAAATCTCTTGATTCCACGAGTGGCGACACTCTGGTATGCTCTATCACCTATCTCATACACCACTTCCTTGCGCTTGGCGTCGGCGTAGCTCTTCGCCTTGATTGTGCTACCTTCACTGTCCCTAATCAAGGCGACCTTCTCAAAGATCCTTGATCAAATCAGGCCCAAACAACTGACGTTCTCCTACTCCATCCCATAGCAATGGTGTTCGGCACCATTTCCCATACAACACGTCGAACGGTGACGTCTTGATGCTGGTTTAATAGCTGTTGTTGTAGGAAAACTCAGCATATGGCAAATTCTCATCCCAACTAGAGCCATGAGCCAAAGCGCATGCTCTCAACATGTCCTCCAAAATCTGATTCACCCTCTCGGTCTGTCCATCAGTCTGCGGGTGAAACGCCGTGCTAAACTCCAATCTAGTACCAAGTGACTCGCGTAGCTGGCGCCAGAAGTGTGAGGTAAATTGGGTGCCTCTATCAGATACGATACTCTTGGGAACTCCATGTAGGCACACAATTCTATCCATGTAAATCTTGGCCAACTTTGCACTCGTGTAGGTTTTCTTCACCGAATAAAGTGGGCTACCTTGGTCAAATGGTCGACCACTACCCAAATGGAGTCATATCCTGACCTGGTCCTGGGCAATCCTGTGATAAAATCCATCCCCACTCTATCCCACTTCCATTAAGCACGAATGGCTGTAGCATCCTGGCTTCGTGTTCCGCTTTCACTCGGCATACATCACATAGGGCAATATGCTCATGATGTCTCCCTTCATGTTGTTCCACCAGAATCTGTCCTTTAGGTCCATATACATCTTCGTATTGCCCGGATGTATAGAATACGGCGAGTCATGAGCTTCCTGCAGAATCAACTTCCTCAACTCCGGATCGTTGGGAACGCACAAACGATCTCCATACCACAAGGTTCCTTGCTCATCCTCGCGGAATTCCCTTGCTCGACCCTCCTTCATCTTTTCCTTAACTTCATCTATCTCTTTGTCTCCTACTTGAGCCTTCCTGATTACATCTGTAGCGTTGGTTGGACTTCCATTGTTGCCAAGTACCCTTCAGATACTACCTCCAGTCTAAGGTCCTTGAACTGCTTGCACAAATCCTTAGGCAATCCCCCAATTGTCAATCCGTTGGCATAGACCTTCCGGCTCAGAGCATTGCTACTACATTGGCCTTTCCTGGGTGGTATTGCAGATTCATATCATAGTCCTTGATAAGTTCCAACCATCTCCTTTGCCTCATGTTCAGTTCCTTCTGTGTAAATATGTACTTCAGGCTCTTGTGGTCGGTGTATACATCACAGTGTTTTCCCATTAAGTAATGCCTCCATACCTTGAGCGCATGAACCACTGACGCTAACTCCAAGTCGTGCGTGTGGTAGTTCCGCTCATGGTGCTTGAGTTATCACGAGGCATATGACACTACTCTCCCATCTTGCATCAGCACACTCCCAAGTCCCTGTCGAGAAGCATCACAGTACACTTGAAAATCCTTCTGAAGGTCTGGTAAACACAGAACAGGTGCGGTCACTAGTCGACGCTTTAGTTCCTGAAAGCTGGCTTCACATACGTCTGACCATTCAAACTTCCTCTCCTTCTTCAGAAGTTCGTTCATCGGCTTAGCAATCTTGGAGAAGTTTTCAATGAACCTCCTGTAATATCCAGCAAGTCCCAAAAAGCTTCGTATCTCTCCTGCATTCTTAGGCGCTTCCCATTCTGTCACTTCAGTCACTTTGCTTGGATCAACAACGACTCCTTCTCCTGACACTACGTGTCCAAGAAATCCAACAGTGTTAAGCCAGAATTCACACTTGCTGAATTTGGCGTCAGCTTGTTCCTCGACTTCTCCATAATCAGTCGCAGATGTTTCTCATGCTCAGCATCATCCTTGGAATATATCAGTATGTCGTCAATAAACACCACCACGAACTTGTCCAAGTACTCCATAAATACCTTGTTCATCATGGTCATGAATTATGCTGGGGCATTCGTTAGTCCAAAAGACATAACCATATACTCATATAAACCATACCTCATGGTGAAGGCGGTTTTTGGTATGTCCTCCTCCCGGATCTTCAATTGGAAGTAGCCTGATCGCAGATCAATCTTGCTGAACACCTTCGCTCCTTCCAGTTGATCAAACAAATCATTTATGTTCGGCAGAGGGTACTTGTTCTTGATGGTTACTTCATTCAGCGAGCGATAGTCCACCACTAATCTCTTCTTTCATCTTTCTTCTCCACAAATGCAGGTGCACCCCATGACGACGAACTAGGCTTAATGAATCCCTTTTCATGCTCTTTCAGCTGCTTCTTCAATTCCTTCACTCATCCACATCCATCTTATATGGCTTCTTTGCTATAGGTCATGTTCCGGCATCGGTCGATAAGAAACTCTACATCCTGTCGGTGGCATCCTGCGGCTCTTCCAAACACGCGTCGGGTAATCCCTAATCACCGCACAAGATCCATGCTAACCCCTTAAGAGAATTCAGCTTACACCTTCACGGTCGTACCCCGACTTGAATATAATCCTCTTACCATCCGGGTTTTGAGTGAAACATTTCGTGCACAATCTATGTGTCCCCCATGCATAGACATCCAATCCATACCCAGAATAACATCTAAACCCTGTGATTCCAACACTACCAAATGTGCACTGAAGTTGTGTGTTCCAATCCTCACAATTAAGTCGCGGCATCCCGCGCTAGCTATCATATCTCCTCCGGGTGAACTCACTCTAATAGACCTTTTCATTGACTCAGTAGGTAGCTTATACTTATCCACAAATGCCCTTGATATGAATGAATGCGATGCACCAGTATTGAAAAGTATAAGTGCTGGGTGAGTGTTGATTGGAAACTTACCAATCACAAGGTCAGGCTCATCTAGAATCTCCTCCACATTCATGTGGTTCACTGTGGCCTTCTCGTTGTTGGTTGGCTTCAGTCCTTTCCTCTCCGGACAGTTGTCAGCATAGTGCCCCTTCTGCTTACACTTGAAGCATGTCACCTCACTCAGATCCTTCTTCACAAAGCTGCGATCGCGATTGCGGTCATGTCCGCTGTGTCCTCCAGAGTGGTGAGAGTGTCCTCCCTTGTGGCTGTGGTGGCTGCTCCTATGGTTGTCATGACGATGCCCATCGCCTCCATGGTGGTGGCGGTCATGGCTCCCATGGTCACTCCCTCCATGCTTGGAGTATCCATCATATGAAGTGCGAGACTTGTGATGTGAACCAGAGTGGTGATTGTTACTCTTTCTCTTGCGGCTTTCCACCTGCTTGTGCTTCCCTTCCAAGATCCTGGCCTTGTCCATAAGCTCCTGGAAAGTGGGGCAATATACCACCAGTAGCTGTACTGAAAGCTCATCACTGAGGCCATCCAGGAATATCTCCCTCCTTTTTGCATTAGTGTCAACATCCTCAGGTGCATAATGGGACAGGTTGTTGAACTCCTCAATGTACTCAGCCACGGTGCGATTGGTTTGGCGCAAGTTGCGGAACTCCTTCCTCTTCAGGCTCAGAACTCCTGAAGACACATGGTTGGTCTTGAAACCTTCCTCAAACATTGCCCAAGTCACAGTGTCCAGCGGGTGGGTGATCTGGAAAGTGTCCCACCAAGAAGCGGCTGGTCCCTCCAGTAGGTGAGCGGCAAACCTCACCTTCTCAGCAACAGTGCATCCAACAGTTACCAGATCCTTGTTGACTGAACGCAACCAGTCGAGAGCAACCATTGGTTCCGTTGTAGTAGAGAACTTAGCTGGCCTTAGCCTCAGAAATCTGGTGAGAGCATCTCCCTGAGGCTGGTTGTTTCCATTGTTGTTGTTGTTGTTGTTGTTGTTGTTGTTGTTGTTGTTGTTCTGAGCTGCCATGAACTGAGTCATTACTTGGGTCAGCTGTGCCTGAGTTGCCATGAGTTGCTCCAACTCAGTGGGTTGATGGTGGGGAGGCATCTGCGGTTCAGCACAGGTAAGTTTAGAAAGAATCAACTACGATAATAGGATTCTACCCATGCATATGATCAAGCAACAACAAACAATAGCAGACAATCACAAGCAAGCAACACATCAACAAACAAACGATCCAGCAACATCCCAGGGGTTATCCTAGCAGTATATACCTACTGAAATAGTTTTACAAGAGTTGGCAATGGTTAACTAAACAGTTGATCAACTAGACAGCAAAAACAGCAATCTGCCAGAACAGTCCAGCAGCATTCACGAATTTTTCCGCCTGACTTAAACTCGTCAGAAAATTTAGCTGATTTTTTCACATATGGTACAGAGAGTTTCTCATCAGCCCAATTTTTTTCAGATTTTTTCCAGTTACCAGAAAAATATGAAAAATCGTACAGTACTGCTGTATCAGCAGAAAACTGCAGCGAAAATAACACAGATGTTAACCAATATTGCCATAACTCTTCCATAAAATTCGCACAAATAATTCCTGGGATATTGGAGTACACAAATAAGCAACTAAACACTCTTAAACTAACCGTGTCTAAGTTTCACATCGATCGAGACTAATCCTAACGGTTTTACCTAACGAGGACTAATTGGTGGACTTCTAACTACTTCTTGAAGAGGTTGCGGTAGGTCCTTGCACTCATGCGTTGGCGCTTCGGTCCACGGTTCAACCATGGCGGCGAAGTGTACACCTCTCCTGAATCATCACTTGAGGTCTCAAACTCCACCTCTTCTTCCTCACTCTCTGCTGCAACTGCAACAGCCTCATCTCCTCCACCATCATCGTCTCCATCATCATCATCCTCGTCCTCATCATCATCATCGTTCCCACTGTCATCATCATCCCCATTGTTGCCATCATCTCCATTGTCATCATCAGAGGGTGGATTCAGCTGTGCTTGGAGAGCGGCAATCTGGGCGGTCATAGCTTCAATGGTCTGATCCCTTTCCTGGACGGTCCCTTGCAACTGTTGTATGTTCCGGTGTTCTCACCGCAGTACCATGAAGATGAGCTATGGTTGCATCTCGCTATCGTGACATTCTCCGAACTCCACAGCTTCATGCAAGGTGTCAATCTCTGTCCTTGGACCACCATACCATTGCTAGCAAAATCTGCAATCTCCTTTATCATCATCACTTTCTCGCTAGAGCTCCATTCTCCTTTCCATGTCCTCTATGTGCCTCCCGACGGGCATGTTGTTCCCGCCGGGTAATCACAATGTGCCCATCCTCATCACGCCTCCCATAGTCACGGTAGGGTGAATCTGCTAGATGGGTGTCGGACTTGATGGCATTGGCAGACAGGCTTCATGTATGGCCAAGTTGATTCCAAGTCCCCGATTGCGGTATGTCTTGGTGTAGATCAAGTGCACGGGTTTGGCAAGGCGGCATCTCTGAATATTAAGGTAGTGATCTCCCATGCATCCTCTCCATATCCATAGGTGTACAGCCTTCTCCCCTTGAACATGGACAGTGGCAATCCCAATGACTGTGAGAGCTGTGCTAAGGGCCTTGGTGACTCCATGGTGGCATACTCAGTCCTGACTTCTCCCATCTATCAAGTAAAAGAGGAAAGTGTGAGAATAGCATATGGTAAGAACTTACGAGGGTGAAAGGCATAAGATGAAAGACAGAGTTAATATAGGCTTTAATAAATCTAAGGCTTCCTAATCCAATCCTAGGTCACGATCCTACAGTCGACACACGGGCTCTGATACCATCTTGTAACACCGCGGTTCTGAAAAGACCGTGGCTTCTATGTGACATGCCAATCCCTGGATCGGTTCATTGGCCCATAATAGAATAAGATGAATAACATAGCAAAATATCCGTGTATCATAAATAACGAAGATGCAGAGTACCATTATTACAATAAAAGCTTAGCTCAAGGCTAGCTCAAATTATTTAGGTAGCAACATAAATAAAGCAAATCCTCCATTCTTCAAATTGCCCACAAGTGAACAAGTGCCGAGTGGAGTACCGTGGCCTATATAGATTACTCAGAATCGGAATATCCTGCAACATGAAACGTAGCAGCCCTGAAGGGTCAATACATGGAATGTATGGCAAGTAGAGCTAGTAATGGATACAATAGTACTAACATCTACATGCATATTTGGCAATTGGAGCTGTGTCTGGCTTGCATTTGCAAATACATTTGTCCTACTTTCATAAACAGTTTTTGATTTTCTTTGAAAAGATCCCAATTAAGTTAACCCAACAATATTAAAACAACTATGAAATTAGAATGAGCGAGAAACATGTCATGGAATCAATATCAAGCAACTCAGATGTCCATAACCGGGGACACGACTAATCGATTAGATTATACACCCTGCAGGGGTTAGTACACTTTACCCACGTGACTTGGCCAGCCCAGCTCGTACCATCACTCTCATTTTGAGTGGTGATAGGGAGAAGTCCAAGAAGAGACTGTTCGGGAAGTAGCTCCTCAATCCCGACACGCACCGGTCCAACCTACCAAAATTCTACATCTCTGGATACGCGGGTTCGAGTTACCACAACCTACTAAGTCCAACCAACCGCCCATTTCATTATTGGCACATGGTTGTACACGTAAGCTACACAATAAAGAAGCCAATCATTCTCTCTTGATTCCTGGGTGCCTTTCTGCAATGAAACCACCAAAAATTATCAATACCATCACACCCAGGAGATTCATTGATTAAGTTGTTTTAGTTTTCTCAAACCAATACTTTTAGAAACAAGTCTCAATGATGTGACCCAGCCCTCGTTCAACATAGCATGGCTAAGCACATCTACCAACGGTGGTTCATCTACAAGGAAGGCCCTACCACATAATAGGACATAGCATAGCGATAGTATCATCCTACACATGCATCTACAAAATACACGACAATGCATTGAAAATAGTAGGACGATATCATGAACAAAGTAGCATCTACTTGCGTTGGTTGTAGCGATCGGAAGATCCACACACGAGCAAGCGTTGCACTCGTCACAATCTACACGATACAATTGCAATCATAAACAAACAATTCACAAGCATATGCAACAAAGATGATGCATGAAGGTATGCAAGACAAGTAAATTGGTGCTACAGCTGCACCACATAATCCTATTCACTAATACTACTGATTGCATGCATGGAAAATAGTTTTAGCGCTAGGAAAACTATTACGCAAAAAGTAATGCTCAAAACTAGAGCTAGAACTTAAATAATTCACTACCGGTAGTATACTGTTTGTAAAATCTTGGGAAAATTCTACCGCACAGGCATTGCTAATTAGAAACAGTACCAACTGGAATTACTCAAAAAGGAATTACAAAACTCCCCGAGTAATTAAAACAATGCAGAAAGCCACTAGACAGTTTCTGCAGAAGTTTTCACTGTAAGACTATCCTTTTAATTCACGGTGCGATTACCCTTGTTCCACTGAATCCAGGGACATATCAGACGCGATTTTTGGAGCTACGGATCTTTTTCTACGAATTAATTACTCCGAAAAGGCCATTAACCTATTTGATTAAACTGTACTAAATCTTGCTGCAAAAGTCTGAACCAAAGGTACAGCAAGATTCTACACGACTCACTGAATCTACACATATTTTATTTGCAATTTCTGGCCCAGCGATTTAATTTCTACGCAATTTACAAGTTTCTAACGAAATCTGCCAACTAAAACGATTAAAGTAATTACCCAGTCAACTGTGTCTGTTGACTGGTCAACGCGGCTGCTGACTGGGCGTCTGACTAGTCAACGCCTCGATACTGACCGGTCAACGGCTGATTTGAAATCTAACAGCGGCTGCGGACTCACCGGGAACGAACGGCAAAACGAACGGCGGCGAGTTTCGGACGGTGGCGGCGATCGGTTCCGGCGACGCCGTTCTTCCTGCGCGAGAGGGGAAACTGTCAGCGCGTAGTACGAGGCGGTCAATGCGGCGACGCGAGGCGGCACGCTTAGCGAGGCGGCGACGGACGCAGCGTCTTGGCGGCGCGCTGGCGTCTTGAAGCAGCTACGGCAGCGCTGCGTGGCGGCCGTGGCGGTGCGGTAGCGGCAGGCGCGGCAGTGCATCCGGCTGCGGGAGGCGGGCGCGCGTGTAGGGGTTCGTAGCAAGGAAAACAAAATTTTCTATCGCATACAAACAAACAAGCCAAGATCTATCTACTAGATTGTAGCAACGAGTCGATAGAGGAACTCACCCTCGAAGATTCCAAAGTGGTTAACGAGCGGATTCTCGTGGGTGATGTACTCTTCCCGATCTCAAGATCGTGTAGACGATCCTTCCAGCGCCACGTTCGGCAGCGCTTCCGCATCGGTCACGTTCGGACTCGACGAAGACCTTCCTCTCCCTTGTTCCAAAGAAAATGGAGGTTGTAGCACTCTCCTCGCGATTCGGCCTGACAACGGCGTGGTACCTAAGTAGAGGGAGATCCTGCAGGCTTTAAGCGGTGCGGTATGGTGGAGCTTATGAGAGAGAGGATTAGTGGCCTAGTAATTAGACACACCAATTAGGGCTCTAAACCAATTAGAAGGCTCTAAACTGTTGGCTAAAGCAATTAGAAGCTCTAAACCAAAACAGCTCTAAACCGAGATCTAGAGTAGAAAGTAAAGCGTCTATGGGAGCCCTGCCCTCCTTTTATGGGAGGAGGTCCTCTGGCCAGGGAGGGAGGAGTCCTCCCAAGTCGGCCTTGGGCTGGCGCCGGCTGGAGGAGTCCTACTCCTCCTCGTGTTGGTTCCAACTCCTCTTGCTTGTTTCCCAGTTTCTTGTTTTGGTTTGACTTTCAAAGCTGGACATTTGACTTTTCTGTTTTAGGATTCAATTTAATCCTTTATTTGGGACAGCAATAACACTTAGTACATGATGCAATCATTCAATGATCAATGACACATTCATGTACCCTTCCCCGGTCTTGGGACAATCGAACCTTCTAGAACATTCGATGAAAACACGGAATCATTCCCGAACTCGGCAGGACTTTCCTTATATGAATCTTATTCTCCGGACCATTCCGGATCACCTCGTGATATCCGGATCCCATCCGAGACTCAACAACATTCGGTCTCTTTCTCATAATACCATAACTACTCAAGCAACGTCGAATCCTTAAGTGTGTCTCCCTACGGTTCGTGAATTATGCGGACATGATCGAGACACTTCTCCGAACAATAACCAATAGAGGAATCTGGAAATTCATATGGCTCCACATATTTCTCGATTACTTTGCGATCGAATGAACCACTTACATACGATACCAATTTCCCTTTGTCTCACGATATGTTACCCAAGGTTATGATCGTCGGTATCTCTGCATACCTAGTTCAACCTTGTTACTGATAAGTACTCTTTTCTCGTTCCCGTGATATGTGATCCCTTGTGACCAAGTCACATGCTTGCAAGCTAATTGGATGACATTCCACCGAGGGCCCAGAGTATATCTATCCGTCATGTGGATGGACAAATCCCACTCTTGATCCATGTGTCTCAACCAATACTTTCCGAACACTCAATGCCACTTTTATAACCACCCAGTTACGGTGTGGTGTTTGATGTCATCAAAGCATCCATCTGGTAAAGGTGATATGCATGATCTCATGGTCGAAGGAATTAGGTTACTATGTATCGTAAAGCATATAGCAATTGAACTAATGAAATGACTTGATCTTTATGCTACGCTTATCTATAGGAGTATGTCCACCATATCATTCTCCTAACGATATGATCTTGTTGTTGATAACATCTCAATGTTCATGATAGGGAAACCACAATCATTAATCAACCAACAAGCTAGTGAAGTATAGAGGCTATACTAGGGACTTCAAATTAAGTTTACAAATCACACAAGTATCAATGTTTCCTTGTTAATACTATTATAGCATGAATGCAAACATTTATCATAAACACAAAGATATAATAATAACTACATTTATTATTGCCTCTAGGGCATATCTCCAACAGTCTCCCACTTGCACTAGAGTCATCTAATCTAGATTACATGGTAATATACCGAACACCCATGGCAGTTTGGTGTTGGTCATGTTTTGCCCTCGGAGAGGTTTAGTCAACGGATCCGCCACATTCAGATCTGTGTACTTTGCAAATCTTTATATCCCCATCCTGGATATGTTCTCGAATAGCGTGAAAGCAGCTTGATATGCTTGACTTCTTGTGTGACCTTGGTTCTTGCGCATTGGCTATGGCCCATGTTATCACAAAGAGATAGACATTGGGTCCAGCGCTTGGAACCACACCCAGCTGTAATGAACTCCTTCATCCATATCGCTTCTTGTGAAGCCTCAAGCGACCATGTATTCGATTCAGTTGAAGATCTCGCCACGCTTTGCTTTGCACTCCTCCAGCTAATCACGCACCATTCAAAATAAATACGTATCCAGTTGTGATTTAGAATCATCCGGATCGGTGTTCCAACTAGCATCGGTGTAACCATTAACAACGAGTGTTCATCACCTCCATAAGAAAGAACCATATCCTTAGTTCTTCTCAAGTACTTAAGGATGTTTTTGATCACGTCCAATGATCCACTCTGGATCACTTTGATATCTGCTAGTTAAACTAACAAGATATGCAATGTCGGGTCTAGTACATAGCATGGCATACATTAGAGATCCTATGGTCGAGGCATAGGAGTCTTACTCATCCTTTCTCTATCTTCTCGCGATGTCGGACTTTGAGTTTTACTCAAGGTCGTATTGGGCAACATGGGCAAGAACCCTTTCTTGCTTTCTTCCATTCCAAATCTCTTTAGAACTTTGTCCAAATATGTACTTTGTGACAATGATATTTGGCGTTCGATCTATCTCTATAAATCTTTATGCCTAATATGTAAGCTGCTTCGCCAAGATCCTTCATTGAAAAACTATTATTCAAATATTCCTTGACACTATTAAGAAGGTCTACATCATTCCCAATCAACAATATGTCATCCACATACAGATTAAGAATGCTCAGAGCTCCCACTCACTTTCTTGTAAATACAAGCTTCTCCATAAGTTTGTATAAAACCAAAACTTTGATTACCTTATCAAAACGTTGATTCCAACTTCGGGATGCTTGCTTCAATCCATAGATGGACCGTTGAAGTTTGCATAACTTGTTAGAATCTTTAGCATAGAAAAAACGTTTGGGTTTTATCATATACAACTCTTCATCAATGTCTCCATTGAGAAACGCTGTTTTGACATCCATCTGCCATATCTCATAATCATAATATGCAGCGATTGCTAACATAATCCTCTCAGACTTTATCTTCTCTACTTTTGAGAAAGTCTCATCGTAGTCAACTCCTTTAATTTGTGAAACCCTTTTGCGACAAGTCGAGCTTTATAGACGATAACATTACCATCAAGATCTGCTTTCTTCTTGAAAATCCATTTGTTCTCGACAGACCTTCCGCCATCTGGTAAGTCCACCAAAGTCCATACTTGGTTTTCGTACATGGATCCAATCTCGGATTTCATGGCTTCTTGCCATTTATTGGAATCTGGGCTCATCATCGCTTCCTCATATGTCTCGGGGTCATCGGTGTTGTCCACCACCATGACATTCATAACGGAATCATACCAATGCTGGAGTGGTACGAGTTCTCGTTGATCTCGAGGCTCTAGCAACTTCAACCAAGTTTCATGATCATCATCATTAGCTTCCTCCCTTATTGGTGCAGGCACCACAGAACTTCTTCGGTCTGCGCTACTCGCAATTCGAGAGAAGGTTCAACAACCTCGTCAAGTTCTACTTTCCTACCAGTCACTTCTTTGAGAGAAATTCCTTCTCTAGAAAGGATCCATTCTTAGCAACGAATGTTTTGCCTTGGATCTATGATAGAAGGTATACCCAATAGTTTCCTTTGGGTATCCTATGAAGACGCATTTTTCCGCTTTGGGTTCAAGCTTGTCCCGTAACTTCTTTACATAGGCCGCATCCCCAAACTTTAAGGAACGACAATTTAGGTTTCTTCCCAAACCATAATTCATACGGTGTCGTTTCAACGGATTTAGACGGTGCCCTATTTAAAGTGAATGCGGCCGTTTCTAATGCATAACCCCAAAATGATAGCGTAAATGTAAGTGACATCATAGAACGAACCATATCTAAGAGAGTTCGATTCTGACGTTCGGACACACCATTACGTTGTGGTGTTCCCGGTGTCAATTGTGAAAGTATTCGCACTTCTTTAAATGCTCGCCAAACTCGTAACTTAGATATTCACCTCCACGATCGTAACGTAGAAATTTAATCTTCTTGTTACGTTGATTCTCTACCTCACTTTGAAACTCCTTAAACTTCGAAAGTTTCGGACTTGTGTTTCATGAAATAGATATACCCATATCTACTCAAGTCATCCGTGAAGGTAAGAACATAACGATAACCACCGCGCGATGCTACACTCATTGGACCACACACATCGGTATGTATGATTTCCAATAAGTCTGTAGCTCGCTCCATCATACCAGAAAATGGAGTCTTAGTCATTTTACCCATCAGACATGCTTCGCATCTTTCAAGTGATTCAAAATCAAGTGATTCAAGAAGTCCATCGAATGGAGTTTCTTCATCGTTTCACTCCGATGTGACCAAGGCAGCGATTGCCACATATAGGTCGAATTATCGCTGATTTCAAACGTTTAGCCTCAATGTTGTTGATATGTGTATTTCCACTATCGAGATTCAATAAGAATAGACCATCTATCAAAGGTGCATGTCGTAAAACATATTACTCATATAAATCGAACAACCATTATTCTCGACTTAAACAAGTAACCGTCTCGCAATAAACAAGATCCGAGATAATGTTCATGCTCAACGCAGCACTAAATAACAATTATTTAAGTATAAAACTAATCCCGATGGTAGATGAAGAGGTAGTGTGCGTAGCGATCACATCAACCTTTGATCCGTTTCCACGCGCCGTCACCTCGTTCTTCGCTAGCTTCCGCTTATTCTGCAAAGACTGTTTGAGTTACAAATATGAGCAACCGAACCAAGATCAAATACCTGCACTACTACGAGTACTAGTGAGATACACATCAATAACATGTATATCGATATACCTTTCTTCTTGATGTTGCCGTTCTTGATCCGCCAAGTACTTTGGGCAATTCCGCTTCGAGGACCTTCTCCTTGCGGTAAAGCACTCGGTTTCGTGCTTAGGTCCAGCCTTGGTCTTCTTCGTCGGCGTGGTAGCTTTCTTACCACCCTTCTTGAAGTGTCCCTTTGCTTAGACTTGCCTTTCTTGAATTTGGTGGTCTTATTGACCAACAACACTTGGTGCTCTTTCTTGATCTCCACTTCAGATTTCAACATGGCAAAGAGTTCGCAACGTCTTGTTCATGTTCTGCATGTTGTAGTTCATCACAAAGTTCTTGTAACTTGGTGGTAGTGATTGGAGGACAGTAAATCCCCAAAGCATTAGGAATCACAATACCCAAGCTTTGAAGTTTGTTTGCATGCGGACATCTTAAGCACATGCTCACCGACGAGCTGCCCTCTTCCATCTTGCGGTTAAAGAACTTTTCGAAGCCTCATAGCTTTCAATTGCCGCATGAGTCTCAAAAATCAATTTGAGATCCTCGACAATATCATATGGGTCTAACTCTTCAAACCTTTTACAAGCTCCGATTCTAAACCATACAAGATAGCACATCGAACTATGGAGTCTTGATTCTTCCGAGCGAGGTAAACGTTCTTTACTTCATCGAGCATCACCGCAGTGGGTCACCAATGTGCATCCAAAGACATAGGTCAAATTACCGGTGTGAGGACAATCCTCAAATTGCGGAACCAATCCGAAGTTGCTTCCATTGTTTTTCAACTTTTCTTTCTCTAGGAACGCATTAAAATTGATGGTAGGGCTGCCATTGATCTACAACATATTTGCAATAGTTTAGACTAAGTTTATGACAAATTGAGTTCAAATTAATTAATGAAATTAAACTAGGTGAACTCCCACTCAAAACAATATCCCTCACATTGTTTTAGTGATCACATGAACCAAATCCACTATATCAACACCGATCATCACGAGAGTTGACATAGTTTCAATGGCGAACAATCGTCATGTTCATCATATCTACTATATGACTCATGCTTTACCTTTCGGTGATCCGTGTTCCGAGACCATGTCTGTACATGCTAGGCTCGTCAAGATCAAACCTTAGTTAGTTTCGCATGAGCAAATCTGGCTTGCTCACGTTGTATACACTTGCGTAATCTAGAACACCCGATCATCACGAGGTGCTTCAAACAACAAGCTTTAGCGGTGCTAACTAAGGGTGAACACTTTATGATTTGAAATTGATGTGCATGAGGATCATCTTATAATGCTACCGTGCCTACTAAGCAATACAAGATGCATAAAGGATTAACATCACATGCAATTCAATATATATGTGATATGATATGGCCTTTCTTCTTCGTGCCTCCGATCTCCATCTTCAAGCACGAACATGATCTCCATCATCACCGGCATTGCATCAAGGTCAATGACGCTTCTCCATGGTTGTCGTCCACCGGCTTCAACTATTACAACTATTTGAATAGACACGCAGGTCTTAACATAAATTAAAGACAACCATATGGCTCCTGCCGGTTGTTGACTTACAATAAGGAACATTGCATACATCGAATATAATCACAATCATGGCCATATCACATCACTGCACACCCCTGCAAAACAAAGTTAGACGCTTCTACTTTCTTTGCATATTTTACGTGGTTTGGGGCTTTCAATAAGTGTCGTTCTAACTTACGAACAAGAACCACAACATTGATACTAGCATTGTTGATCACCCGTTGTAAATTGGATCTTAACTATGCTAGGAGAAACATGCACCCGCAAAGCCACTTATGCAATACAAGTTACATGTCAAGCGTGGAGCAAGTCTCATGAACGATGTCATGTAAGGTTAGCCGCTTCATCCCAACATACCGCAAGATGCAAAGTACACAAAAAGCAATCTACAATAAAGCATCAACGCCCACAATGACCATTGTGTTCTACTCGTCAAGATCTACATATAGACACGGCTCGATACCCTTTGTAGGGGTTCGTAGCAAGGAAAACAAAAATTTTCTATCGCATACAAACAAACAAGCCAAGATCTATCTACTAGATTGTAGCAACGAGTCGATAGAGGAACTCACCCTCGAAGATTCCAAAGTGGTTAACGAGAGCGGATTCTCGTGGGTGATGTAGTCGTACACTTCCGATCTCAAGATCGCGTAGACGATCCTTCCAAATGCCATCGTTCCTAAGGCGCTTCATGCAATCGGTCACATCGTTCGATTTTCGACGAAGACCTTCCTCTCCCTTGTTCCAGCAGGCAGCGGAGGTTGTAGCACTCTCCTCGCGATTCCGGCAGCACAACGGCGTGGTACCTAGGAGTAGGGAGATCCCAGGCTTCATTAAGCCGGTGCGAGTATGGTGGAGCTTATGAGAGAGGATTAGTGGCCTAGTAATTAGACACACCAATTAGAGGGCTCTAAACCAATTAGAAGGCTCTAAACTGTTGGCTAAAGCAATTAGAAGCTCTAAACCAAAACAGCTCTAAACCGAGATCTAGAGTAGAAAGTAAAGCGTCTATGGAGGAGCCCTCCTTTTATGGGAGGGAGGTCCCTGGCGCCAGGAGGGAGGAGTCCTCCCAAGTCGGCCTTGGCGCCCGCCTGGAGGAGTCCTACTCCTCCTCCGTGTTGGTTCCAACTCCTCTTGCTTGTTTCCCAGTTTCTTGTTTTGGCGTTTGACTTTCAAACCGGACATTTGACTTTTCTGTTTTAGGATTCAATTTAATCCTTTATTTGGGACAGCAATAACACTTAGTACATGATGCAATCATTCAATGATCAATGACACATTCATGTACCCTTCCCCGGTCTTGGGACAATCCGAACCTTCTAGAACATTCCGATGAAAACACCGGAATCATTCCCGAACTCAAACGGGACTTTCCTTATATGAATCTTATTCTCTCCGGACCATTCCGGATCACCTCGTGATATCCGGATCCCATCCGAGACTCCGAACAACATTCGGTCTCTTTCTCATAATACCATAACTACTCAAGCAACGTCAATCCTTAAGTGTGTCTCCTACGGTTCGTGAATTATGCGACATGATCGAGACACTTCTCCGAACAATAACCAATAGAGGAATGGAAATTCATATGGCTCCACATATTTCTACGATTACTTTTGCGATCGAATGAACCACTTACATACGATACCAATTTCCCTTTGTCTCACGATATGTTACTTACCCAAGGTTATGATCGCGGTATCTCTGCATACCTAGTTCAACCTTGTTACCGATAAGTACTCTTTTCGTTCCGTGATATGTGATCCCTTGTGACCAAGTCACATGCTTGCAAGCTAATTGGATGACATTCCACCGAGAGGGCCCAGTATATCTATCCGTCATGTGGATGGACAAATCCCACTCTTGATCCATGTGTCTCAACCAATACTTTCCGAACACTCAATGCCACTTTTATAACCACCCATTACGGTGTGGTGTTTGATGTCATCAAAGCATCCATCCGTAAAGGTGATATGCATGATCTCATGGTCGAAGGAATTAGGTTACTATGTATCGTAAAGCATATAGCAATTGAACTAATGAAATGACTTGATCTTTATGCTACGCTTATCTATAGGAGTATGTCCACCATATCATTCTCCTAACGATATGATCTTGTTGTTGATAACATCTCAATGTTCATGATAGGAAACCACAATCATTAATCAACCAACAAGCTAGTGAAGTATAGAGGCTATACTAGGGACTTCAAATTAAGTTTACAAATCACACAAGTATCAATGTTTCCTTGTTAATACTATTATAGCATGAATGCAAACATTTATCATAAACACAAAGATATAATAATAACTACATTTATTATTGCCTCTAGGGCATATCTCCAACAGCTACCATGGCGAGGTGGCAGCGGCGGCGTGGCTTGTCGGGTCGGCTGGCGACGGTGGCGGTGGCGGGGTGTGGAGCCCACAAGGAAGAGAGGAGGAGGCGCGGCCTCACAGGGCAACGGCGGTCGCGAGGAGATGCGGCGGAGTCCCGAGCGGTGACGGTGATCCATGCGGCGGGCGGCTAGGGGCGGCGCAGGCTCGAGTGGGGTGCGGAGAAAGCAGGCAGCGGCTGCCTCTTATGTGGGGCCCTCCTTGCGGGTCCTAGTCCGATTCGGCGCGCGGTTGGAAAAGGACTCGGAAACGGCCCGTTTTTCTAACTTTTAATAAAACGGCCGCAACTTTTCCGTATGAGCTCCGAAAGGAGCGATTCTTGCTCCTACGGTTTTGTAAAATCGAGGGGAACAATCTAGGGTCAAGGATTGAGAGAAACCACTAGGTTACAAGGGTGGAAACACTAGTTCTTCTAATGCCCCCCGCAGGAGCCTCGTAGTAAAATAGAAGAAGGGTTTTGAAAATAGCGTTTCGCCGATTCTTTTCAATCGATGGTTTTGCATGGAAAAGTACGATGCAAATATATGAATGATATGCAGAACCAAATCTAAAATTTGGGATGTGACATCCCCTTGCCCTCTGGTTGATACGCGTAAGATCCCCGGCCCACGATCTAATCTGGTACCCTCCTTGTCTTAGCGTGGCTCGCCAACGCCGACGAGCGTCGGCACAACCGCCAGGACAACTCCGACGAGCAATCCGCGGCGACTCCGGCTTCGCCGCCACAGGACACGTTGAGCTTCACCTCGTCACTGCGGTTCTGGTGAGCATCCTCCCACCTCCCCGCGTGACCTAGTTCGTCGGCTCGCCAGCGGCGGGCGCTCATGCCGCCGCCGAAAGTTAGGTCAAGTCAGTATGCACCGTTAGATGTAGATCTTGTGGCTAAGATTAGAACTTAAACGAAGAGGTATGAGCGCATCTGAGCCACTAGATCTAACTTAAATCCTACGGCTCGCAGAGACCGATCCGCACGAAATGGTACCGGCCAGTAGAATAGCGCCGCGTGGCAGTGGTTTAGGTTTAAAACAGGATTTGAATCTGATTATTGTTTGAATTTGATTTGGCTATAACTTTTGATCCCCACATTAGAAATTGACAAATTTTATACCGTTGGAATCAGGAGAGCAAGCTCTTTCTAAATATGCAATGTGTTTAATGTTTAGCTTCTGTTAAAAAGGTTTTATTTTCAGAAACTTGTGTAGGGATAATTTGAGTATATGAAATGTTTAGGAAATGATTTAGGGTTTAAACAAATGTTGTTTGGCAAGTTTTCAACTTGTTTATGAATCAGTACTGTTTACTTGCTTTGTTGAGTTTTAAAAATCATCACATATCATTTGCATGCATGCATATATTTTTGATTGTATATGTTTTGTATGTGATTGTGGATATGAATCTTTGTGTAGATTTTGGTGCTAGTGATTGTGATTGTGAGGAGTGTAGCTACTCTCCAAACTACCAAGGCAAGTGGTACTTCATGAATATTTGTATCCCATGTTTTATACCTAGCATTAGAAGTATTTTTGCTAAGTCTTGCATGATAATATTTTGCTTATATGCCATGTTGGGAAATCCTAAATAGTTGTAGAATTGCTAGGGAATTTCTAAGTTAAGTTATTATCTATGCCATGCTTAGCCTAGCTAGTAGCAAACCAGGGTTGGTGAAATATACATGCTATGATGAAAAATAATTCTAAGTCTTTGGACTTGTGTTTTGCCTAATAAAACAACTAAGTTAATAAAACACCTGGGTGGAATGGAAGGAATGGTTTATGTTGAGTGGTTACACAAGGCCCATCTCTATGGATTACCTTGTGTATCTCACTTGTGGTAAGCCACCCAGGAACAAAGAGATTTTAGAGGACAAGTGTTAAGAAGCTTCTAGTGCAGCCACTTGGCAATATGGGCTCTGCCTGGATCACATAGGTTGCTAGAACTTAGCCATTTGGACAGATGGTGGTAGTGGGATGATAGGTTGGAACGCGTCCATTTGGTCTAAGGGAAGGCTTCTGAAAGGTCCTGTCTTGGTGAAACCAAGTCTGGTGGGGAAAGTGCACAACCTCTGCAGATGGAATAATCTAAGTACTTAGCCAAGTCCTTGGTAATGGACAACTTGAGCATAAAGACATGGAAGCTATCAAGAATCTCCTCATCCCAATTTCTAAGTAAAAATTTTTGGGTGAACAAGGGTGAAGGACCTCAATGTCTATTGGTGGTTCCTTGGAAAAAGTTTTTGACAAAGAAAAACTTAGTGTTTTCAACTAATAGGCAAAACCTATTTTTGAGCAAAGCAAGCCAAGCTACACTTAGCCAAATTGCATATAGTATCTAGTCCACCTAAATTATACTAAGGTATCACTTGCCAATACTATTCCAATGTATTGACCCACTGTGGCTATAACTTGTGATGTTGCAGGATACTCTGATGAGGATTAGGTGTCATGAGTCTACACTCAACATGTTTGCCTGTGGCACATGAAGATGAAGACTTTTATTTATTTACTTATTCAAACTCTTGTATTAGGCCTGTGGCCTTGGAGTTTTAAAGACTATGTTTATCTCTGGAATGGCTGTAATAAATGACCTTTGTATCTGTGCACTTTATCTTAAACTGTGGATGCTAGCATTGATCCAGGGACTAGCATTGCAATCACAGGGATCCTTTTCCTTTATAAAGGAGGGATCTTACAAATCTTCTCTAGGTTTTTATACTGCAAACCTTGCACTCAAATGTGTGTCTAACACTACTGTTTATTCAAAACACTTTGATCAAAAGAAAATAAAAATAAAACCAAGCCTTTATGATATATATAATAGGCATAAAATTGGTTTCATTAATTCATTTTGTTTTGAAACTTTGTTCAAACTTTTGATGGTGCCTAAGTTTGAATTTGAAACCTAACTGAATCAAAACAAGTACTCTTCTCATTGGAAGATAGCACTAAGGCTAGAGTAAACTTACATGAAATAATAAGCATATATGCTTCTGTTTTGAAATGATTCATTTGAAATGAAACTCATATGATCATGGATGCATGGATGATATGCATGTGTTTGAAACATGATTTTAGGGATGTTACAAATCTAACCCCCTTAAGGTGAATCTCGCCCTCGAGATTCGGATTGGCTAGCAAATAGGTGAGGGTGGCCTTTCCGAAGATCATCTTCTCTTTCCCATGTTGCTTCCTCTTCGGAATGATGGTTCCACTGCACTTTACAAAACTTGATAGTGTTAGTCCGTGTGACCCTTTCTGCAGTCTCAAGAATCTTGATAGGCTTCTCCTCGTAAGTGAGATCACTTTCCAATTGTACCTCCTCCAAAGGTATAGTATCCTTCAAAGAAGTTTCTTCCATTTCTGGATGACATTTCTTAAGCTAACTCACATGAAACACATTATGGACAGCTGACAGAGACTCTGGCAATTCAATTTCATAAGCAACTTCTCCTTTACGACTCTGAATCTTGAATGGTCCAACATATCTTGGGGCCAACTTTCCTTTGACTCCGAACCTCTTCACTCCACGAAGTGGTGACACTCTAAGATAAGCTCTATCACCAACTTCGTAGGTGACTTCTCTACGCTTTGGATCTGCGTAGCTTTTCTCGGGGACCTGCTATCTTCAATCTGTCCTTAACCAACTTGACCTTCTCTTCGGCTTCTTTGATAAGTTCTGGTCCAAACAAACTTCTTTCTCCCACACCATTCCATAACAATGGGGTGGTACACTTTCTCCCGTAGAGAAACTCAAATGGTTCCATCTCAATGCTGGCTTGATAGCTGTTGTTATAAGAAAATTCTGCGTAAGGCAGACTTTCATCCCAACTGGCTCCATAGTCTAGGGCACATGCCCTCAACATATCTTCAAGAATCTGATTAGTCCTTTCTGTCTGTCCATCAGTTTGAGGATGAAAGGCAGTGCTGAATTCCAGCCTCGTTCCCAATGACTCATGTAGCTGTCTCCAAAAGTGGGAAGTGAATTGAGTTCCCCTATCAGACACAATACTCTTGGGTACTCCATGTAGACATACAATTCTACTCATATATATTTTGGCCAACTTAGCACTTGTATATGTTGTCTTCACGGGTATGAAATGAGCCACTTTTGTTAGGCGATCCACTACAACCCAAATAGAATCATATCCTGACCGGGTCCTTGGTAATCCGGTAATGAAATCCATACCAATCTTGTCCCACTTCCAATCAGGAATAGGTAGTGGTTGGAGCAAACCTGCTGGTTTCTGATGTTCCGCTTTCACTCTACTACACACATCACACAAAGCAATATGTTCGGCGATGTCCTTCTTGAGATTATTCCACCAAAACCTTTCCTTCATATCCATGTACATTTTGGTGTTACCCGGATGAATGGAATACAGTGCGTTGTGTGCTTCTTGTAATATCAGTTTCCGAAGCTCCGGATCTTGTGGAACATAGATACGTTTCCCATGCCATAAAGTACCATGTTCGTCTTCATGGAATCCTTTGGCTTTTCCTTTGCCAATCTTTTCCTTAATTTCTTCAATTTCCTTATCAACCTTCTGGGCTTCTTTGGTCTTGTCCAACAAAGTGGGTTGAACATCCAAAGACATGAGATGTCCTTCAGGCACAATCTCCAATCTGAGATCTCTAAATTGGGCACACAAATCATCGGGCAATTCTCCCTTGGTAAGGCCATTCACAAAAACTTTACGGCTTAAAGCATTCGCTATGACATTTGCTTTATCGGGATGGTATTGCAAACTTAAGTCATAGTCCTTGATGAGTTATAGCCATCTTCTTTGTCTCATGTTAATTTCTTTCTGGGTGAAGATATACTTCAAACTCTTGTGATCTGTGAACACTTCACATCGCTTTCCCAAAAGATAGTGTCTCCATGTTTTGAGTGCATGGACAACAGAGGCTAACTCCAAATCATGAGTAGGGTAGTTCACTTCATGAGTTTTGAGTTGTCTCGAGGAATAAGCCACAACTTTCCCGTCTTGCATAAGTACTGCACCCAAACCATGATGATATGCATCACAATATACTTGGAAATCTTTTTCCAAGTCTGGCAAACACAAGACTGGTGCTGTCACAAGTCTCTTCTTCAATTCCTGAAAGCTGAGTTCACAACCTTCAGACCAAGCAAATTTCTTGTCTTTCTTTAGCAATTCTGTCATAGGCTTAGCAACCTTGGAAAAATTCTCAATGAACCTTCTGTAGTAACCTTCTAAGCCAAGGAAACTACAAGCTTCTTTCACTGACTTGGGAGATTCCCATTCAGTTACAGCTGAAACTTTAGCAGGATCAACTGCTACACCATCTCCTGACACAACGTGCCCAAGAAATCCAACTTCATTCAACCAGAATTCACACTTGCTGAATTTGGCATAAAGTTTATGCTCTCTAAGCTTCTCAAGTATCAAACACAAATGTCCTTCATGCTCTTCTTTGCTCTTGGAGTAGATTAAAATGTCATCGATGAAAACGACAACAAACTTATCAAGAAATTCCATGAAAACCTTGTTCATCATATTCATAAAGTATGCTGGAGCATTGGTCAAACCAAATGGCATCACGGTATACTCATACAATCCATACCTTGTGGTGAAAGCTGTCTTAGTTATGTCTTGCTCTCTTATCTTGAGTTGAAATAACCTGACCGAAGATCAATCTTTGAGATCACACAAGCTCCTTCTAGCTGATCAAACAAGTCATTGATTCTAGGCAAAGGGTATTTGTTCTTGATAGTTACCTCATTGAGTGAACGGTAATCTATGCATAACCTTTGGCTTCTATCTTTCTTTTCCACAAACAAAACTGGTGCTCCCCAAGATGAAGAACTTGGTTGAATAACTCCTTTCTGCAACTGCTCTCCAAGTTGTTTCTTGAGTTCTTTCAGTTCATCAACTGACATCTTGTATGGTATCTTTGCTATTGGTCTAGATCCTGGTAGCAAATCTATAAGAAACTCCACATCTCTATCTGGTGGCATTCCCGACAATTCTTCCGAAAACACATCCGGATATTCACTCACAATAGGCACACTGTCTATGCTAACCCCCTTAAGAGAATTTAGCATACTCCTTCTTGCTTGAAAGTTGGTCTTGAATCTGATCCTTTTAATTTCTGGAGTTGTGAGTGAGACAGTATGGTTGGCACAATCTATCACTCCCTTATACTTAGTCATCCAGTCCATTCCCAAAATGACATCCAATCCTTGGGAATTTAGGATTATCAAGTTAACGGGAAACTTATACTTCCCAAACTCTATGACTAGATCATGACATCCTGAATTCACTATTTATTTCTCCGCCAGGAGAACTTACTTTTATAGGACACCCAATAGTCTCTACCGGTAGTTCATTTCTTTCAACAAATGCTCTTGATATGAATGAATGAGATGCACCAGTATCAAATAGAACAAATGCTGGAACAGAATTGAGTTTGAACTTACCAGCAACAACATCAGGCTCCTCATAGATTTCCTCCACATTGATGTGGTTCACTTGTCCCTTCTGAAAAGGGTTGGGCTTGTTGGGTCCTTCAACTTTCTTTTCTGGGAATTCATTTGCATAATGCCCCATCTTCTTGCACTTGAAGCATTCAACCTGACTAATGTCCTTCTTGACAGGCTGGCTTCCACTGCCACTTCCATTACCACTGTGGTGGCTCTTATATCCACCCTTGTGATTCTTGTACTTGTCATTGTCATGACTACTGTGATGCTTGTTGTCATGACGGTTGTGGTTGTGGTGCTTGTTGAATTTCCCATGCTTGTGGGATCCTGAGCTTCCACTATCATCATAATGGGAACGTTTGTGAGACGATCCCGAGTTGTGCTTGTCTGAGTGCTTTCTCTTCCTGCTTTCAACCTGCTTCATTTTGCTCTCCAAAATAGCAGCCTTATCATAGAGAGACTGGTATGTGGGAACATAGGCTACTGATAGCTGCAAGTTCAGTTCATCATTCAACCCTTCAAGGAACTTTTCCTTCCTCTTAGCATCAGTGTCAACTTCATCCGGTGCATAACGCGCCAGATTATTGAACTCCTCAATATATTCTGCCACGCTACGGTGGCGCTGCTTCAGATTATGGAACTCTTTATTTTCCAGACTCATCACTCCAGATGAGATATGATCAGTACGAAAGCCATCCTCAAAGATAGCCCAAGTCACATCTTCTATGGATCTGTAATTTATCCCACCAAGTGGCGGCTGGTCCTTCCAACAATTGTGCTGCAAATCTGACCTTTTCTGCATCAGTACAGCCCACAGTTACCAAGTCCTTGTTCACAGAGCGTAGCCAATCATTGGCCACCATGGGATCAGTTGTTCCTGAGAACTTTGTTGGCCTCAATCTCAAGAACCTGGTAAGCATGTCAAAACCCGGTGAGATGATGTTGTTGTTATTGTTGTTATTGTTGTTGTTGTTGTTGTTGTTTTGGTTCTGGATGAACATCGTCATCATTTGCATCAGCTAATTCTGTGCTGTCATCATTTGCTGCATTTCTGGAGTGATGTTGTTGTTGTTGGGGTTGGGATTGGCGCGACGGGGAGGCATCTGTGGTTTGTTCAATAGAGATAAGAATGAGATACCCCTAGATGCTTTCATGCACAATACATCACATAAACAATCACAAATCATGCAACATAATGATAAAGGTTCAACAACCAGATAACAAGTTCGCAAAGTAAAACACACACAAATAACAAGCCATCCACATGTTGGATGGTCAAATAACAAGTTCCCAACAACAAGTATGATAATAAATGATGAATGAGTAGTCAACTCTACTCCTCGGCATCAACCTCCTCCTCAACAAAGGTAAGACCTGCATTCTCCATTGCGGTCTTGTATTCCTCGACGTTGGCGGTCAAGGTCTCTATTTTGGCTTTGAGAGCCCTCTTCTGAGAACAAAGCCTCTCAATCACCGTCTGCTAATGCTCGAGCTCGAAGTCCTTGGCCTGCAGTTCTTCAGTCATGTCCTGAATCCTCTTGTTCCTATCCTGGACTCGCTTCTCCTGACTCTTGAACTTTCTGTCCTGGCTCTCAAACTTTGCCTCCATATCCTTGACTATCTCATCTTGCTCCGCGAAGAGCTTGTCCTTCTCGCGAAGCTGCACCTGGAGTTTGTCATTGTTGAGCATGACGTTGGTCCTATCAGAGTCCACGTGCCTAATGAGAGCCTCTAAGTCCTGGAGGTATAGGCGAATCGGCTCCGCTGTCTCCCTCGAAGTGTCCTCGAAGTCGATGGACTCTCCATCCTCATCATGTCTACCGAAGACGTGAAAGTGAGTACCTCTAACCTGTCGAGAGTGTCTCCCTAGCAGACGTCCTATCAGATCCTGCATGACTACCTCAAGGCCTCTCTCCTTGTCATCGTGCATGAGCTTGAAGATGATAGCCTCTTTGGTAGGCTCAGTCTGGCGTTCGGGCTGATTGACCTTGAAACCCCAAAGGTCTTTCCTCTCAAACTTGGTGAGGGGAAGCACCATGATGGTAGGAAGAGGGAGTAGTGAGCTCAACAATACGAGGACCAAAGCGAGTTCCCTAGAACTCCTCAACAGTGCTGATGGTAACATTAGGCATCTATTTATAAGATGGAAAAAGTTAGAACAACACAAATTAAGATAAAACACAAGGCAAAACATCATACACATCTTTGGAAATCAAAACACACAAGTCATGGCATACATGGATCCATTACAACAACCAAGGTTCAACTTATTTTAAACAACTTTTGGAAAATAAGGTGATAACTGGTGGTCCAACTAACGAAGTACGTTTACAATCCTATCTCACTGGATCTGTTGGCTAACATAATGTTTCTAGAAGCAATCAGTCTATCTTGCTCACATGACTCCATCACTAAGTCTATAATGTCTCCTCTTAGGGTTTGGTTGGTAGCCTCCAACTCTTGGGTATGTTTCTTCTCTTCGTTTAGGTAATTTTGGAGGTTGAGCATTCTGCACTTGACTCTATCACCAAGTTCTTTGATGGTCCTCCAAGCTGCATCCCTTGCTGAATCAAAGAATGTAGTGTGCACCACTGAATTGGTGAACATGCAGAATCCTGAGTCCTTGTGGTTGTCTTCCTTGTTTTTATACAAGTGAAGTTGCACCCACCAGTACTCAACTCCTTCGTCCATCACAGGAAAACCTTTGTACACAGCTGCACCATGTATTTCCATTGCAACCATGAGGTCCTTGACAGCCTTTGGGAATTCTGTCTCACACTCCAAAGTCATTGTCATGAGTGGTCCCTTCCTTACGGCTTCGTTGATGGAGTTCATCTACAAATAGAGATGAGAAAGAAGATTAGAAGAGTTTACGAGAACAATAGACAAGTGTAGAAGTTGTTGAAAATTTCTCCTTAGTGGTTTCCAATCCTAGGGTCATAATCCTACAGGCAACACAGTGCTCTGATACCATATGTAAGATCCCTCCTTTATAAAGGAAAAGGATCCCGGTGATTGCAATGCTAGTACCTGGATCATTGCTAGCATCCACAGTTTAAGATGAAGTACACAGAAACAAAGGTCATTATTACAGTCATTCCAGAGACAACATAGTCTTTACAACTCCAAGGCCACAGGCCTAGTACAAGAGTTTGAATAAGTAAATAAATAAAAGTCTTCATGTCGTGGGAATGGTCACGGCAGATGCTGCAATCGGCAGCGAGTAGTAGAACGAAGGGCAAGGGCGGCCATCCATCTGCGGTGCGAGATGAGGGCAGAGACATGTAGCATCCCAGTTGTCTAACTCCTGTAATGCTACATGTTATAATAATAAAAAGGGCCACTTCCAACATATAATTGTTGCATCATCATCATATCATGTTCATATCATCATGCCACCTTGCATTTGAGCATCATACAAAACCCTTTCTTGTTTGGTTCTTATCTCATGTGCATGATTAATTGTAGTTGCCTCTTGATATTGTATTTGGTTCTTAATATATTGTTAAATGCCCAAGTTGAGTTGAGGGCATCTCTCTTATTGACTCCACCACCTTTTCTATCACCACCTTATAATTCCACCATCCAATTAATATGAGCTTGGCATTTTAGTTTTGAGTAACTCTAGCTCATGTTGTTGGTTGGATCCACCCATAATCTTTGCTTGGCCTTGCCCACCTTTTGGGAATGCATATGAATAATGCCATGTTAATATTATTGTTTTCACAAGGATTAATTGGCATTCATTATTTTGCATGGGGCATGCACAACCCTAAAACCCTCCTTGTCTCTTGGATCTTGCTTGGTCAATGTTGGAGCATGCATGGATCAAAGAGCACCCATCATCACATGGCCATCTCTCTCTCCCTCTTTTTCTTGCTTGATCTTGCTAAGGCTAGTTTGGAGCATGCATGATCAATCTAAGTACCACCTTCCTCCATCCTTACCCTCTAAACAAAACCCTAATCTCTACCTTCCTAAACAAAACCCTAAGCCACCCCAAACCCCATACTAGCTAAACCTAAACCCCACCTAGTCTAAGCAAAACCCAAAGTACTTCCTCTCTCCCCTCTTAGCTAAACCCTAGATCTACCCATGCCATACCCATCCTAAACAAAACCTAAACTACCCTTGCTATCTCAACCCAAAGCACCCCTTTTCCTATCCACCCTAGACCTATCTTGCATACCCACATGGGCACCATGCCCTAGCTACCCCACCCTCATCTAACCTAGGCCGAACCACCCCCTCTCCCTCTCTATTCTTTCCTCTCTCCTCTCTCGCCCTGCCCTCTCTAACCCTACCTGCCCACCTGGGCACACCGCCCCTCTAGTGCCCACGCCTGCCTTGCCTGGCCTGGCCGAGCCGAAGCACGTGAGGGTGGAATAAAGGTGGCAGGCCACCCTATCCACACCTCCTCCACGCCACCCCCTCTCCGTCCCTATCACCCCTCTGCCTCGCCCAGATACCCCAGATCCACCCAGGCGCCTCTCCTCTCCTCTCTTCTCCGCCATCGCCACGCTTATCGCCGGCAACCTCGGCCCCTCGCGTACACCGTTCCAAACGACAAGCACGTCGGGAGGTGATCGAGAGACCAAGACGAGCCCCTACACCACGCCTTACCGCTGCCGAGGAGGAGACGGACCGAGCCACCGAACCTGCGCGCGAGCCGAAAACCCTAGCTACGCCCGGCGCCTGCCCGTTGATCGCCTGCACCCGAGCCTCGCCACTGCCGCCAACGCCACTGCGGTGAGCCCTCGAACCCCTAGACATGCTGCTTCGCCGCTTCGCTGCCGCCAGCGAACGTTCAAAGCACACCGCGTGCCGGCGGCGTGCACTGCCAGACCGCATCCGGCGAGCGTCTTCTAGCCGCCTCCCTCCTTCCCATCAAACGAAGCCTAGCCGGTGGTAGCGCCCCGGCGCGTCGCGATCGCGAGATCGAGCCCGCGCCACCTTTTCTTCGGCGCGGCGGATTCAGTTGTCGGTAGAAGATCCACGGTGCCGCTTCGCTGCGAAAACCCCTGCCCTTTTGCGCAACCGCGGTCCTCGAGCCATTGTCGGTCGGATGTCGTTTATAAAACGCTCACGGGTTTCTGAGCTCAACTCATGGTCCTTCCCCTAGCCCTGCTGGCATGTGGGTCCAGTGCGCTGTCCCCACTGTTGACAGGCTGGAATCGGCTGGGTGTAAAAGTTTTGGTTCTGTTTAATTTATTCAAATCTTTTTCTGAATATTCAAATTCAAATATTTTTCAGATTCAAACAACTTTTCATATATTATTCCAAATAACACAAATGATATATGTTTGGATATCAGCAAAATGAGAGGATTCCAAATATGCCATCCATATTGCCTTTTGCACCATTAAAATTCCAAGTTTATATAAATTACCACAATTGCCACTAGAATTTAATAATTTAATAACTTTTGATTTAAAACTCCGAATTCAACAAATGATATGTCTAAAATGATCATCTCGACGAGAACTTCCTGTTTATGCTATCCATGACTTGTATTGAAGCATGCATCATGTAAATATATAATATACAGCAACTAATTTGACAATAAAATGTGACTAAAACCCAATTAAAATGTTATTTCTTGTCCTCCACACCTCACCCATGCCATGCTACTTATTGCCATGCAACTTGTGCATCATTCATCATGGCATGATTGTTTGCTTGACGCATCTTATTCTTATGCTTGTGCTCTATATTCATGTCGGCCTTGTTTGTTTGGTTTCTCTCGGATGAACCTTGAGGGGTTATATCAAGAGAACCAGGAGCACTACCCAGATCCGTCCCTTGCTTCAACTGAGTTGACAGGCAAGCACTTCCACATGCTTGCATACATACAGTACCTATTGCCTCTATCTTATTCTTGCATCATTGAGTCGCGATTGCATTAAAATGAATCCCAAGTATGCATAGCCTTTACTTTTAAACCCCACCAAGCTTGTTCCTCCATCCCACGAGCCACTACTATAGGAGTTGTTTGAGACATGCGAGTCGTAGAACAGCATGTGTAGGGTATGTGAGAGTCTGTTGGATAATGAGGTACCTAAACAACTTAACCTGAGTAGTATGGGATAACTAAAGAAAGTGGCACCGGTGAGCAACATCTGCTATTTGGTTTTTCATGCTCACTTGTGTCCCGTAAGACCCCGAGTACTTGATTCCTGTTCCTTGATTTATCGCGCTATCCACATCCGGGAGGTATATGGGACCCCCCTGAGCCAGAGCTTGATTTCGTCTATTTCTTGGGGCCACAAACTAGTTTGAGGTTTTATTTACGATCCTGTACTTATGCCATGCTACTTTCTGTATTTAAATTGTGCGAGGAGCACCTTTGTCTTATTTAAGCGGAGTGTTTTCGGTATCGACAAGCCACACTTTGGGTTCCCGATCGTTTACACCGACGCGAAACCTTGAGCCGTCTCGAGTCACTATCTCCGTTGCGGGATCTACTTAAGGTGGCCCCTCAAATGTTTCGAATCTGTAATTGTTCTCGTGAAAGCCTCGTTGGGTTTTGATTTGGTTTTCGAGGTTGATCGGCGTTTGTTGCTATTGGTGCACCCCGGGTAAAACTTTCTCAAAGCCGTGTCGCGGATATGGACGACTTGGAGCACTTCTTGATCATAGACAAGCATAACTAAAGTACCGCCTTAATCTGACTAAGTAACTTGACTAGTAAATAGTGCAACACTCATGGAATGGTTAATAAAATTGCCAACGGATGGGGGTTGTTCGTCCGCTTCCTTGTTGGTAAGCAGGGAGGAGGATGGATCGGATGAGATTACCATTATAACTGTTGTACTTAATTCACGGACATCCGTCTATCATTGGTTAGGCGGATGGTTAGCGTTTATCTGTAGAACTGCTAGGGTTTATCTTTCGCTGCAATTGCGTCACCCCAGGTTGTGTCCCCTTTAGAGGCATTAAGACTTGCTGAGTACCCTTAGGGTCTCACACGATAAATTCTTGATTCAGATGAACAGGTACCTTCACAGGACGGATACTGGGTGGAAGAAGCCGAGGATGTGGGCAACGATCGTTCGGTGTAGAGATTCCGGGAACGGGGATCCGTGAGACCTGTAGTTGGGATGTGCTTATTTCTATGGCATCTTATGCCGATTTGCTTCTTATCCGTACTCGGATTTTGTTTGCCGCTTGCATGATACTCGATGTGTGTTGTATGAGGAAGTATCCTAAAATATAGATCTATCTAGGTCATTTGAATCTTGCCGTATGGCGTTGCTATATTCCTTTCTTTCTAGATGGTATGGCTCGATGTACTCTTGTATGGTGGCTTGCGTACATACCCACTTGTGTACGTAGTTGATCCCTTCGCTGAATTCACGCCACGTCTGAGTCCCGTTGAGAGGGTAGTGGTTGGGACGTCTGAAAGGACTACCAGTGAGTGGCTTTTGGGGCCCCAACGTACTATTTCAACCACTACCACTCATCCAGGCTTGTATCTAGGAGCGTAATTCACCGAGGTAGTTACAATTGGTATCAGAGCCATCCCGACCTTCAGGGTTTCAGCCAAACGGTCGTTGTCAGTCTAGCAAATATTTTGGTAGTTATGTATATTAGGGAAAAACAAAACGCGAGAGTAGGACTGCTTCCACTTTTCTTCTTACCCTCCCACCCACCCTTTTCTGGTAAGGAAGTGCAACGTTTTCAATTCTCTTCTCAAAGTTCAAACTAGGATTCACGTGTTCTGGGTTTCCGTAGTACCATAGGTTGTGTGTGTGTGTGTGTGTGTGTAATCCCTTGTCTATCTGTTGTATCCAAGTTGTTATCTTATCTGCCTTTGGTCATCAACTGTTGGTACATTCCATACCGACAGGCTTTTGCAAACCGACGCAATCTATCTTCCCCTTTGTATCCGACGCTATCTTGTTTGGGGTGTTCGTTTCCGTAGTTACCAATCTTAGGTTTCGTCGTGAGAAGAAGGGGTTAGGATATGTGTTCCACTTGTTCATGTGCGGAGTAATGATTTGAGTGCGGGATGGAGTCGCGACCATACCACTACTTTTATCATTCGCTTTTGTATATTGAATCGGTAGAGTCACTAATCTTGATTCGTTAAGTAATTTTGCGCATCTATTGGTATTTTAATGCCGAAATTTGTGGAAAAATTTTCTTTGATATATTTGTGTACCACACTCCTTTTCACCGTGTGCGATATGCTTAATATCTTTGAGGTGCTATGAACTTTGTTGATATTTTAATATCATCTCAGTAAATTGTATCCTTTAATCTTGGTTAATTCCATCTTGGTACTATTTTGGATTATTATCATTCTCCATTATAGTACTGACTTGAGTTTTATATCAATGACAGGATGGCTCCCCCACGCCGGACTGAGGAGGACATCCCTCCGGAACTGGGCTCAGCGCTGTCAAACATTGCAAATGCTTTGGCAGCCATGCAAGAGAACCAAAGCGCTTTGAGGAGGCGTCGGAAAATGAGTTTGCTCCACTTCCTCCACCGCCCAAGCGTGGAGACATCAAGAGCTTCCTCAAGTTCAACCCTCGTCGGTTTGATGTGTCGACCTGACGCGGATGATTGGCTGCGTGAGATCTCAAGGTTGCTCGAGACGCTGATGTTCGAGCAGAGTGGGTCAAGTGTGCTACTCACCTTCTCAAGGGAGATGCGGCTCTTTGGTGGGAAAACTACTTGAAGGCAAGCTGCCTGGTTCCGGCCAACTTGGGAGAGGTTCACTGCAGCTTTCAAGGAGCAGTTTCTCTCGAGATTGTGATGGAAAGGATGAAGGAGGCTTTCCTCAATCAAGCAGGAAATGATAACGTCAACACCTATATCAGAACTTCATGAATCTATCCGTTATGGTGGTGATGAGGTATCGATGACAAGAAGAAGCGAGAAAGGTTCAGCAAGGGCTCAATGCGTCGATCAAGTATGCAATCACGCATGTAAGACCGCAACCTTCTGGAACTACAGCACACAAGACCTTTGCAAGAGGCAAGCGGGCAAATGTTTGAGGAGTCCAAGAAACACAACAGGATGCATCAAGCTCTGCGATTATGGCGGCTCCTTCTAAGCGGCGTGTGCGGGTTCCTAACACCCCACCGTCGCTCCGGCTCCACCAAGACCTGCGAGTTTCACGTCAAGGCCACCAAACTTCACCATGCGGCTCCTGGGGCTACAACAACCATTACCTGGGCGCTGGCGGAGTCCCTGGCTACTCTGCTCCACGTCCACACGGTGCTTGTTTCACATGTGGAGATCATGGACATCCCAGCTGGAACTGTCCAATGAAGAACAAAGCTCTCCCTCCACCCCCGCCAAGATCTGCAACAAGCTCTACTTCGGTTCTTGCACCACCGCCTCGGGCTCTCAACATCAACACTAAGCCCGGGTCTGCGGTTGTTCGCGCCAACTGCGTCAACGCCTCTCAAGCTGAGCTCGCACCTGGAGTTGTAATGGGTATGCTATCCGTTAACTCAGTCCCTGCACGAGTACTCTTTGATTCTGGTGCATCGCATTCTTTTGTGTCTCACAAGTTTGCACATGAGAATGAGTTAGTCTTGGTTCCTCTTCAAAAGAAGTTAATGGTCCTTTATCCTGGAGAGAATATGGCAGCTTCTAAGATCAGTCATGGCAATCAGATTGAGATTGGTGGTTCTTCATTCTTGGCTTCTTTAATTCTTCTGGGCAACTCTGACATTGATGTCATCTTGGGCATGGATTGGTTGACAGCAAATGCAGCTGTGATTGATTGTCTTTGAACGCCGGTGTCTCTCAAGATTCCTGAAGGCCATATAGTCTTTTCTCCAAGTCGATTCCTTTGTCGACTCTATTCTTGGCGGCTCGAATAATGATGCTATGGAAGCTATTCAGAGTGTACCAGGTGGTCTGTGAGTTCCCGGATGTCTTTCTGAAGAGTTGCTGTATGCCTCCGGATCGCGAGGTTGAATTCGTGATTGAGCTTGAACTGGAACGGCTCCTATCTCCAAGAGGCCATATAAAATGGGTCCTTCGAGTTGGAACTCAAGCGACAACTTGATGAACAAGAGAAGTTGGGTTTCATTCAACACAGCACTTCTTCTTGGGGTAGCCCAACAATCTTTGTGAAGAAGCGTGACAGAACCGATAGGCTATGTGTTGACTACCGGGCTCTAAATGCTAAAACCATCAAGAACAAATATCCTCTCCCACGGATAAATGATCTATTTGATCAACTAGCAGGAGCTGTGGTGTTCTCTAAGCTGGACTTGAGAAGTGGTTATCACCAAATCAAAATTCGCAAAGAAGATGTGCCCAAAACAGCTTTCACCACCCGCTATGGCCTGTATGAGTACACGGTCATGTCTTTCGGTCTCACCAACGCACCTGCTACCTTCTCGAGGCTGATGAACTCCGTTTTCATGGAATACCTGGATAAATTTGTTGTGGTATATCTGGATGACATTCTGGTCTATTCCAAGTCCAAGGAGGAGCATGAAGAGCACCTGCGGTGTGTCTTAAACAAGCTCCGTGAGAACCGCTTGTATGCAAAGTTCTCAAAGTGTGAGTTTTGGCTGCCTGAAGTAACATACCTGGGTCATGTTATCTCTGCCAAGGGCATTGCAGTTAACCCGGAAACCGTGAAGACAATAGTTGAATGGCTTCCTCCTGCTAATGTCAAGGAAGTGCGGAGTTTTCTCGGCTTGGCTAGCTATTGCCGTCGCTTTGTGCAGAACTTCTCGAAGATAGCAAAGCCTCTTACCGATCTCCTCAAGAAAGGCAAGAAGTACCTGTGGACTCCTGCTTGTCAAGAAAGTTTTGAGACACTCAAAGAGAAGCTCACTTCCACACCAGTCTTGGTTCCTCCGGATACATCTAAGCCTTTCCAGATATTCTGTGACGCCTCTTTGCAAGGATTGGGTGCGGTCCTTATGCAAGAGAAACAGGTGGTTGCTTATGCATCTCGTCAGTTGAAGACGCATGAGATCAACTATCCCACACATGACCTTGAGCTAGGAGCAGTTGTCTTTGCTTTGAAGCTATGGAGACACTACTTGCTTGGTAACCGTTGTGAGATCTTCTCGGACCACAAGAGTTTGAAGTATATCTTCACTCAACCGGATCTCAACCTTCGGCAGAGGAGATGGATTGAAGCAATCAATGACTTTGATGTGACCATCAACTACACTCCAGGCAAAGCAAACGTCATGGCAGATGCGCTTAGCCGTAAAGCTTATGTCAACAACCTCATGGTGGAAGAGCAGCAACCTCTCTTGTGCGAGGAATTCCGTCAGCTGAACCTGGAAATTGTGGAACAAGGGCATCTCCTGAACCTTCTGGCTACTCCTCTCTTGGAAGAACAGATTCGCTCTCGTCAGCTTGGTGATCCGCACACCAAAAAGCTCATCGCTAAGCTTGACCTTCCGAAGTACGAGTCCTTCCATGTTGATGATCAAGGCACGCTCTTCTTTGAACACCGGATGTTTGTTCCAAACTACCCGGGTCTGAGAGACCAAGTTCTCAAGGAGGCACATGATTCGGTTCTTTCTATCCATCCTGGCAGCACAAAGATGTACATGGACTTGAAAACACAATCTTGGTGGCACAGGTTGAAACGGTATTGTGCCAAGTATGTCTCAGAATGTGATGTCTGTCGCAGAGTCAAGGCTGTCCATCAGAAACCATTTGGTCTTCTACAGCCATTGAAACCTCCGGAATGGAAATGGGAGAAAGTAGAGATGGACTTCATCACTGGCTTCCCAAGATCGCAGAAGGGCAACAATGCAATTTTTGTTGTCATCGACAGGCTTTCTAAAGTGGCTCATTTCTTCCCAGTCAAAGAAACAATTTCTGGAATTCAGTTGGCTGAGCTCTATATCAACAGAATTGTCTCTCTGTATGGGGTTCCACTGGAAATCAGTTCAGACCGTGGGAGCATCTTCACCTCCAAGTTCTGGGAGAGTTTCCAAAAAGCTTTGGGAACAAAGCTGAACTTCAGCACTTCTTACCACCCTCAGTCTCAAGGACAAGTGGAGAGGATCAATCAGATTCTGGAGGACATGCTTAGAGCTTGCGTCATCTCGTTTGGCATGAAGTGGGAGGAATGCCTTCCATATGCTGAATTCTCCTACAACAATGCTTCGAGAAAGTCAAGATGGCACCATTCGAGGCTCTCTATGGACGCAAGTGCGAACTCCGATTGGTTGGTCAGTGCGGGAGAAAGAATCTGGTTTGGCCCGACATTGTGACTCGAGCAGAGGAGAAGGTGCATATCATTCGAGAACACGAAGATTGCTCAAAGTCGTCGGAAGAGCAACTATGACAGGAAGCACAGATATGGTGTATGCCTGGTGATCTCGTCTACCTTCGTGTCACTCCCATGAGAGGAACACACCTTGGTATCAAAGGAAAGTTGGCTCCTAGATACATCGGTCCTTTCAAGATACGTGGTAGAAGAGGAGAAGTTGCTTATGCACCGGAGCTTCGAAAAACTCAAAGTCCATGATGTTTTCCACATCTCGGCTCAAAAGTGCTTCAAAGACCCCGGCAAGACCGTGGATCATGAGCTAATCGACCTTCAAGAAGATCTGTCTTATCAAGAACACCCCACCAAAATCCTTGAGACCATGAGCGAAGGACTCGCAACAAGTCCATCAGGTTTTGCAAGGTGCAGTGGTCACACCATTCTGTTGATGAAGCCACATGGGAGCGTGAAGATGAACTCCGTGCAAACCATCCTTCTCTCTTTGTATCTTCTTCTTCTTCCTAGAATCTCGGGGCGAGATTCCTGTTTAGTGGGGGAGAGTTGTAGCATCCCAGTTGTCTAACTCCTGTAATGCTACATGTTATAATAATAAAAAGGGCCACTTCCAACATATAATTGTTGCATCATCATCATATCATGTTCATATCATCATGCCACCTTGCATTTGAGCATCATACAAAACCCTTTCTTGTTTGGTTCTTATCTCATGTGCATGATTAATTGTAGTTGCCTCTTGATCTTGTATTTGGTTCTTAATATATTGTTAAATGCCCAAGTTGAGTTGAGGGCATCTCTCTTATTGACTCCACCACCTTTTCTATCACCACCTTATAATTCCACCATCCAATTAATATGAGCTTGGCATTTTAGTTTTGAGTAACTCTAGCTCATGTTGTTGGTTGGATCCACCCATAATCTTTGCTTGGCCTTGCCCAACTTTTGGGAATGCATATGAATAATGCCATGTTAATATTATTGTTTTCACAAGGATTAATTGGCATTCATTATTTTGCATGGGGCATGCACAACCCTAAAACCCTCCTTGTCTCTTGGATCTTGCTTGGTCAATGTTGGAGCATGCATGGATCAAAGAGCACCCATCATCACATGGCCATGTCTCTCTCCCTCTCCCTCTTTTTCTTGCTTGATCTTGCTAAGGCTAGTTTGGAGCATGCATGATCAATCTAAGTACCACCTTCCTCCATCCTTACCCTCTCTAAACAAAACCCTAATCTCTACCTTCCCTAAACAAAACCCTAAGCCACCCCAAACCCCATACTAGCTAAACCTAAACCCCACCTAGTCTAAGCAAAACCCAAAGTACTTCCTCTCTCCCCCTCTTAGCTAAACCCTAGATCTACCCCATGCCATACCCATCCTAAACAAAACCTAAACTACACCCTTGCTATCTCAACCCAAAGCACCCCTTTTCCCTATCCACCCCTAGACCTATCTTGCATACCCACATGGGCACCATGCCCTAGCTACCCCACCCCTCATCTAACCTGGGCGAACCACCCCTCTCCTATCTATTCTTTCCTCTCTCTCTCTCGCCTCTGGCCTCTCTAACCCTACTCACGACCCGGGCCACCTGCCCACCCTCTAGTGCCCACGCCTGCCTTTGCTTTGACCCAGAGCCGAGCACGTGAGGGTGGAATAAAGGTGGCCGAGGCCACCCTATCCACACCGCCTCCTCCACGCCACCCCGCTCCTCCGTCCCTATCCACCCACCCACTATGCCTCGCCCAGATACCCCAGATCCACCCCGAAGGCGCCTCTCCTCTCCCCCTCTCTTCTCCATCGCCACCAGCTACGCCATCGCCGGCAACCCTCGGCCCCCTCGCGTCTACACCGTTCCAGACGACAAGCACGTCGGGGAGGTGATCGAGAGACCAAGACGAGCCCTACACCACGCCTGTACACGCCGTCGAGGAGGCGGACCGGAGCCACAGAACCTCGCGCCCCGGCGAAAACCCTAGCTACGCCGGCGTCAGCCTCGCCGTTGATCGCCTGCACCCCGAGCCTCGCCACCGTCGCCAACGCCACCGCGGTGAGCCCCTGAACCCCCTAGACATTCTCTGTTCCCTTTCGCTTCACTGCCGACGAGCGTTTCGCGAGCACACGCGTCTGCCGTGGCCGCGCTGCCAGAACCGCATCCGGCGAGAGCGTCTTCTAGCCGCCTCCCTCCTTCCTGTCATCAACCGAAGCCCTATAGGTGGTAGCCGCCCCTGTAGCGTCCATGATCGCGAATCGAGCAGCGCGCCCCTTTTTTCTCGCGCGGCGTGATTCAGTTCGTCGCAGAGAAGATCCACGATGCCCATGCGCTGCGTAAAACCCCTGGCCTTTTGCGCAACCGCGGTCCTCGAGCTCATTGTCGGCGTCGGATGTCGTTTATAAAAACGCTCCAGGTTTCTGGAGCTCAACTCATGGTCCTTCCTCCTAGCCGCTGGCATGTGGGTACAGTCGCTGTCCCACCTGTGACCAGGCTGGAATCGGCTGGGTGTAAAAAGTTTTGGCTGGTTCTGTTTAATTTATTCAAATCTTTTTCTGAATATTCAAATTCAAATATTTTTCAGATTCAAACAACTTTTCATATATTATTCCAAATAACACAAATGATATATGTTTGGATATCAGAAAAATGAGAGGATTCCAAATATGCCATCCATATTGCCTTTTGCACCATTAAAATTCCAAGTTTATATAAATTACCACAATTGCCACTAGAATTTAATAATTTAATAACTTTTGATTTAAAACTCCGAATTCAACAAATGATATGTCTAAAATGATCAGCTCGACGAGACCTTCCTGTTTATGCTATCCATGACTTGAATTGAAGCATGCATCATGTAAATATATAATATACAGCAACTAATTTGACAATAAAATGTGACTAAAACCCAATTAAAATGTTATTTCTTGTCCTCCACACCTCACCCATGCCATGCTACTTATTGCCATGCAACTTGTGCATCATTCATCATGGCATGATTGTTTGCTTGACGCATCTTATTCTTATGCTTGTGCTCTATATTCATGTCGGCCTTGTTTGTTTGGTTTCTCTCGGATAGAACCTTTGCGGGGTTATATCAAGAGAACCAGAGCACTACCTATCCGTCCCTTGCTTCAAGCGAGTTGTGCAAGCACTTCCACATGCTTGCATACATACAGTACCTATTGCCTCTATCTTATTCTTGCATCATTGAGTCGCGATTGCATTAAAATGAATCCCAAGTATGCATAGCCTTTACTTTTAAACCCCCAAGCTTGTTCCTCCATCCCACGAGCCACTACTATAGGAGTTGTTTGAGACATGCAGTCGTAGAACAGCATGTGTAGGGTATGTGAGTCTGTTGGATAATGAGGTACCTAAACAACTTAACTTTGAGTAGTATGGGATAACTAAAGAAAGTGGCACCGGTGAGCAACATCTGCTATTTGGTTTTCATGCTCACTTGTGTCCTAAGACCCAGTACTTGATTCCTGTTCCTTGATTTATCGCGCTATCCACATCCAGGTATATGGGACCCCCTGAGCGAGCTTGATTTCGTCTATTTCTTGGGGCCACAAACTAGTTTGAGGTTTTATTTACGATCTGTACTTATGCCATGCTACTTTACGTATTTAAATTGTCAGGAGCACTGTCTTTATTTAGGTAAGCGGAGTGTTTTCGCAGTATCGACAAGCCCAGCCACACTTTGGGTTCCCGATCGTTCTGACCAGCGCAAACCTTGAGCCTCTCGAGTCAGCTATCTCCGTTCGCGGGATCTACTTAAGGTGGCCTGAAATGTTTGAATCTGTAATTGTTCATCGTGAAAGCCTCGTTGGGTTTTGATTTGGTTTTCGAGGTTGATCGGCGTTTGTTGCTATTGGTGCACCCGGCGGGTAAAACTTTCTGAAAGCCGTGTCCGCGGATATGGGCGACTTGGAGCACAGTTTCTCGATCATAGACAAGCATAACTAAAGTACCGCCTTAATCTGACTAAGTAACTTGACTAGTAAATAGTGCAACACTCATGGAATGGTTAATAAAATTGCCAACGGATGGGGGTTGTTCATCCGCTTCCTTGTTGGTAGCGAGGAGGAGGATGGATCGGATGAGATTACCATTATAAGCTGTTGTACTTAATTCACGGACATCCGTCTATCATTGGTTAGGCGGATGGTTAGCGTTATCTGTAGAACTGCTAGGGTTTTTCTTTTTGCAATTGCGTCACCCCAGGTTGTGTCCCCTTTAGAGGCATTAAGACTTGCTGAGTACCCTTAGGGTCTCACACGATAAATTCTTGATTCAGATGAACAGGTACCTTCACAGGACGGATACTGGGTGGAAGAAGCCGAGGATGTGGGCAACGATCGTTCGGTGTAGAGATTCCGGGAACGGGGATCCGTGAGACCTGTAGTTGGGATGTGCTTATTTCTATGGCATCTTATGCCGATTTGCTTCTTATCCGTACTCGGATTTTGTTTGCCGCTTCCGCATGATACTCTGATGTGTTGTATGAGGAAGTATCCTAAAATATAGATCTATCTAGGTCATTTGAATCTTCGTATGGCGTTGCTATATTCCTTTCTTTCTAGATGGTATGGCTCGATGTACTCTTGTATGGTGGCTTGCGTACATACCCACTTGTGTGTACGTAGTTGATCCTTCGCCGATTCGCCGCCGTCTGAGGTCCCGTTGAGAGGGTAGTGGTTGGGACGTCTGAAAGGACTACCAGTGAGTGGCTTTTGGGGCCCCACCGTACTATTTCAACCACTACCACTCATCCAGGCTTGTATCTAGGAGCGTAATTCACCGAGGTAGTTACAAGACACAGGGTTTTACCCAGGTTCGGCCCCCCAGAGGGTAAAGACCTACTCCTGCTAGATTGAATTATGAAGGTGGTACAATGAACGAGATCGGCGGCTAGGCGGCGAGTCGCTTGGGTGTATGATGGAACGTATCTCTACACGCCCTGCAAGGAGGTTTATATAGGCTCACGTCCCCTAGGGTTTACATATCTTAACCGAATCAGTTAAGGCTTCGGTACTCGTTTAACCTAATCCGACTAGGCCTATCCACTCTTTGGGCCTTGACTTCCGATCGCTTGGATCACGCCGGGCCTTGATCCGGCCGTCGTCTCAGAGGCCACTCGCAGTCTGGGCGATCGGAAGCGTCTGCTAGGTATACCCGGTGGCGCATCCCCATCAAGAGTCCCGAGGCCGTCGATTAGGCGTAGGTGGCTGCTGGCGATCGAGTATCTGACGTGGGTGACATCCGGTCGAATCGTCGGCGGGCTCTGTATAAAGGAAAACTAGTCATTCGATCGCAACTTTGGCGAGTCGGTCGTGGCTCTTGTCATAGTGATCGGTCGTGGCCGAAAGTGGCAAGTTGGACCGTTAAACGTGGTCAAACCAGCCGTTGGGGTAATCAACGGTAACTTTCGTAATCACCGCGTAATGTGGCTCCTCGATTTGGCGGGTAACAACGCTATATAAGGAATGGTGGCGATCGAGAACCACCTTCTCACCATTTCCTCCGATTGCGCGCACTTCGCCTCCGCCGCATTGCGATCCAGCCGAAATCCTCGACCCCCACAAATCTTTCCGCCATGGCCCTCTCCACCGAACCTTGGGGTAGATCTAAGTGCACGGCGAAGGCGGCTTCCTTTGAGGCGGGGATCCTGCGAGGCAGTTCTTGGCGCATCCTCGGCCGGAGAGGTGACCCCGAACCGCGAGAAGGAATTCATCCGCTTCACCAGCCATCTTGAGCAGGGGCTAGGGTTCCCTCGTCCTGTTCTTCCGCTTCTGCGCCTACTACGGATCCAACCATCGATCTGGGTCCCCATAGCATCGCAGCTCGCCATCTTGGCGTTCTGCGAGTGCTACTTTGCCCGGCCCTACTTCCCTCTATGGCAAGATGTTCCAGACGGATCAGCCTTGAGGAGGCGGCCCAATGCTTGCCAGCGGCCTCACCTTCCGGTGAAGTCGAAGGCTTCATTTTTCGACTTGATGCTGCGCCAAAGGCGGAGAGCGACCGGAAGAAATCGTGGTTCTATGTTGCCGAGGCGACCGGGCGAGACAGCGATCGCGGTACTCCGCCAACGGTCCGAGCGCCGTCTTCAAGTCGGCAAGCTCCCGGCGACCAGCGGATGGTCGTTGTGAAATGCTCCAAACCATCCGCGGTTTGAAGAAGGGCCTCAGACGATCAACCTATACAAGCTGCTGGCTCGGCGGTGGCTCGTCCCTCGGCTCGGCCGACCACTATATGTACCGATTACGGGCGGAAGACTCGACGAAGGCCTGCCTGGAAAGTGGAAGCTCGAGGACTACATCCCGGCCAAGAAGATCACCCGGAGGTGTACCGACACACAAGCTGGGGTCGCCCTACACATAAGCGTCAGCCCAATGGTAATCACCTCGCTTCATTCGCGATGAGTTTTGCGATCGTGGTAATTCTAATTTCATCTTCGTTCTTTGCAGCTATTCCAAGTGGTGGAAGGATGGCTCCGCCGGACGGCGAAATTGAGTTCGTCTGGTCAGGACATGATCGCCTCCCCAAAGCGATTCCGGGAGCGACAAGAACAATGACGACGACGAGTCCGAGGAGGAGGTCACCCCGCTGGTTCGCAAGACCCGCGGGCAGCGACAGCGTGAGCTTGAGGCGAGTAAAAGCCTCGAGCGTCACGATAATGACGAAGAACTTCCGGAGACCACCTCCTGACACGTCGTCAGTTTCCTGGTTTGGATCTTCCTCCGTGTACCGTTTGGCGATCTCGAGGAGGTCCGGGATGTTGTCGAGTGTGCGAGAGTGTAGCTTGAGCTTGGCGACCAGGGGCTCGTAGCGGCACGAGGTCTTGAAGCAGTGGATCGCGGTGTCCGGGTGGATGCCGACCGCGTTGTACCAGAGTTCTTGCCACCGTTGGACCCAGTTGCGGGTCGACTCGCGGGGTTCTGGGCGCGCTCGGGTCCTCGATGGTGGTGGCGCGGTGTAGGAGCACTCGAAGTGCACAGGCGTCGCGCATCTCCTCCCGAGTCGTCACGGGGAGGTGTTGATCCACTGCCTACCGTCCCTCCATCATCGGGGAGGTAGCAGGCGGCTAGCGGTCGGTGTGGCTGCGATCCCCATCTCCATGAGGTATGTCGAGCCAAGCGGCGGGGTGTCGACAGGGTCGTACTTTTCTATCTCCTTGCGCCTTGAAGTTTGGCGGGTACTTCTCTCGGATCATTGGTCGAAGCACTTGGGGCAGTCGTGGCGACCCCATAGGCTCGCCGTCGCGGCGATTGGTCAGGGTGTGTCGCAGGTCATCGGGCTGGCGTGCGCGCCAGCTTTGGTTGTTGATGATGTGAGTGCGGGCGTCGATGGGTTGACCGTTGGCGGCGACAAAGTTGGTCGCTGGCCTGGGGTCGTTGGTGGAGAGTGCCGCGTTCGCGGGTCGGTGTTGGAGCTGCAGTGGCTCGTGCGGGCGATTGAGGGTGTTTCGCCATTGGGCGGCCGCTTGAAACGCTCGCTTCCCGAACGCGAGTATACTCGACCGCGGTCGGCGCCAGCGTTTTCTGCTCGGCGGCCTTTGCGGCGGGGCCACGACGTCTTGGATCCGTAGGGCGCCGTCGCCCGTGGCCGTGATGTTGTCGGCTGCTTTCGGCCTGCCAGATTGTCCATCGGGGTGGAGAATAGTGGGAGGCCGTTTGCGTCTCGCTCCGTGAGAGACTACTATCCGCTGTGGTCCACAGGAGGTGTGCGGTTGGGTGGAGGTGGGCGCCCATCGTCGTCGACCTGGCGAAGTCGGCGCTTCCTCTGTGGCGTGTTCGCGAATCGCCTTCGGCCACGCGGGCGGGTCATTTCGTCGTCGAAGTTCAGGCGCCTGAGCGGTGGGGATCGCGACTGATCCGGCTGATGGTAGCGCGATAATTCTGCTGTCACACCTCGGCGAAATTTTTCGCTCGGCTTGTTCCTTGCGCACCGCCTCCGCGATTTGAGAGTTCCTCGACCTCCATCACCGTGGCGTTAGGAGGAATTGGGGTGGAGAAGGGTCCTCCGGCTCGGTGCGGTCGCCATGTAGTCATGGCGTGGCGACGGTTCCGTCATGGAGGTCGGCGAGTTTCCGATCGGTCGAATTCAAAGATCCGAGGATGGAGGGTCTCGAAGTCTCACGTTGGAGACTGGGTGATGGAGCCCGCGGGTGAAGCCGCGATGATGGACCCGCGAGTGGCGCCGGGTCGCCCGGTCGAGTCGTCATTGAGGCGCGTCTTCTGCGGCGTGAGTTTTCGACCCACGTCGCGTGGGCGAGTTGTACTCGGGCGGCGATGGATCGTCGGATCGGCTCTCGGAGAGCCGATCGCGTGGCGGCGACTTCGCGGATCTGAGCCAAGTCCTCGAGACGATGGCGTCGGTGAGGCCGGCGAAGAGGTTGATCGTGCCGACCGGCGGGATCACGCCAGTTGTCTTGGTCGCGCCCGGCCGGGGCGTAGCTGCTCGGCAAGATTTGGAGCATCTCGCCAATCGCTATCATGCGGCGGTGGCGGCGTCTGTTGATGGGCAGATTGGATCTCGCCGCCGAACACCGGCCGGGCCGGGCCCCAGTGGGCGCCAGCCGTGGGAATGGTCACGGCGGATCTTAATCGGCAGGGTAGTAGAGCGAAGGGCAAGGGTGGCCAGCCATCTGCGGTGCGAGATGAGGCGGAGACACGGTTTTACCAGGTTGGCCCCGAGGGTAAAGACCTACTCTGCTAGATTGAATTATGAAGGTGGTACAATGGGCGAGCTCGGCTGGCGGCGAGTCGCTTGGTGTATGATGGAGCGTATCTCTACACGCCTGCGAAGGTTTATATAGGCTCACCTCCCTAGGGTTTACATATCTCAACCGAATCGATTAAGGCTTGATTGCCGTTTAACCTAATCCGATGGGCCTATCCACTGCTGGGCCTTGACTTCCAGATCGCTTGGATCCACCGGGCCTTGATCCGATCGTGGCCACCAGAGGCCCACTCGCGGTCTGGGCGATCGAAGCGTCTGCTGGGTATACCCGGTGGCGCGCATCCCATCACTTCATCTTCATGTGCCACGAGCAAACATGTTGAGTGTAGACTCATGACTCCTAATCCTCATCGAGTAACTGCAACATCACAAGTTACAGCCACAGTGGGTCAATACATTGGAATAGTATTGGCAAGTGATACCTTAGTATAATTTAGGTGGACTAGATACTATATGCAATTTGGCTAAGTGTAGCTTGGCTTGCTTTGCTCAAAATAGGTTTTTCCTATTAGTTGAAATCACTAAGTTTTTCTTTGTCAAAACCTTTCCCAAGGAACCACCAATAGACATTGAGGTCCTTCACCCTTGTTCACCCACAAATTTTTACTTAGAAAATTGGGATGAGGAGATTCTTGATAGCTTCCATGTCTTGATGCTCAAGTTGTCCTTTTCCAGGGACATGGCTAAGTACTTAGATTCTTCCATCTGCAGAGGTTGTGCACTTTCCCCACCAGACTTGATTTTCACCAAGACAGGACCTTTCAGAAGCCTTCCCTTAGACCAAATGGACGCGTTCCAACCTATCATCCCACTACCACCAACTGTCCAAATGGCTAAGTTATAGCAACCTATGTGATCCAGGCAGAGCCCATATTGCCAAGTGGCTGCACTAGAAGCTTCTTAACACTTGGCCTCTAAAATCTCTTTGTTCCTGGGTGGCTTTCCACAAGTGAGATACACAAGGTAGACCATAGAAATGGGCCTTGTGTAACCACTCAACACAAACCATTCCTTCCATTCCACCCAGGTGTTTCATTAACTTAGTTGTTTTATTAGGCAAAACACAAGTCCAAAAGACTTAGAAATATTTTCATCATAGCATGTATATTTCACCAACCCTTGGTTGCTACTAGCTAGGCTAAGCATGGCATAGATAAGCATCTTAACTTAAAAATTTCTAGCAATTCTACAACTACTAGGATTTCCCAACATGGCATAAAAGCAAAATATAGCATGCAAGACTAGCAAAATATTTTTAATGCTTAGTAGAAAACATAGGGATAAAAATATTCATGAAGCACCACTTGCCTTGGTAGTTTGGAGAGTAGCTACACTCCTCACAATCACAATCACTAGCACCAAATTCTACACAAAGAATCATAGCCACAAATCACATACAAAACATATACAAACAAAAATATATGAATGCATGCAATATGATATGTGATGATTTTTAAAACTCAACAAAGCAAGTGTACAGTACTGGTTCATAAACAAGTTAAAAACTTGCCAAGCAACATTTATTTAAAGCCTAAAACATTTCTTAAACAATTCCCATACTCAAATTAGCCCTACACAAGTTTCTGCAAATAAAACCATTTTAACAAAAGCAAAACATTAAACACATTGCATATTCAGAAAGGGCTTGTTCTCCTGATTCCATTGATATAAAATTTGTCAAATTCTAACGTGGGGATCAAAAGTTATAGCCAAAATAAATTCAAACATCTAATAGATTCAAATTCTGTTTTTAAATCTAATTCCTGGCCAAGCGTCTTATTCTGATTGGCCCGTACCGCTTCGTGTTGGATCATGCTTCTGAGCCGCTGGATCTGACTTAATCGCACGGCCCAGATCTACCTATACCGCTTCGCTAAGTGATCTAATTCCGCGCGATGGGTCCAGATCCAACGGTCCTAGATCAAACGACCATAGCTGGGCGGCGCTGGCGGTGGCTACTGGCGGTGGCGAGCTCTGCCTATGGCGGCGCGGCGCTACAGGTGGCTCTGGGGTCGTCGGAGATGCTTACCAGAAACGTGACGATGCGCTGATGCTCAACTGGCGGCAGCAAGGCGCCACGGACACGGTACCGCAGGCTCGTCGGAGTTCTTTGGCGTCGGGCTTGGGTGGCGACGGCGTTGGCGGCGCTCTGGTCACCCTAAGCGAATAAGCGGCATCGAGGCGCACAAAACTACGGCAAGCGTGCTCGTGTGAAGCGAGCGAAGGGAACAAAGGCTCACGAATTTGATCGCGGAGTTGAGGATGTCGTCGGAGCTTGCAGACATTTGAAGTCGACGACACAGGCGGCACAGGGGCGAACGGTGGGGTCAGAATATGCGCAAGGAAGTTGTGAAGAAGCTCGTATGAACCAGAGGGAGAGGGGCACACGGGGCTCACCGGAATTGGTCGCCGGAGTGCTCTCTGTCTGCGGCGGTGCGAGGATGATTTCGGGCAGCCTGGGGGCGTAGAGGTGGCGCTAGGTGAGGAGAAATGGCCACGGTGCAGACGGGGTCTTATAGCCAGAGCGGAGGCGAGGATCGCGCGGCGTATCAGTGGCAATTAAGCGCGTACTGATTGCGGCGAGGTAACGGCGGAGCGAGCGTCACGGCCGCGCGTGATTGGCGACGAAGACGACGTGGTCGCAGGGTCCACTCTTCAGCGAGTTAAACAGAGAGAAGGTAGGGTCCTGGCGTCATTCACTTAGTGGGTTCGTCCGCGAGTGAGAGAGAGAGAGGAGGAAACCGGGTGGGCTTACTGGGCTGGATTCGTAGTTGGGCCAGATAGGTGGCGCTGGCCTTTTTCTATTTATTTTCTCCTTTTCTTTTTCTGTTTTGATTTTCTGAAATGATTTTCAAATCCAAATCAAATGAGTTTGAATTCAAATCTTCTCTAGGTTTTTATACTATAAACCTTGCACTCAAATGTGTGTCAAACACTACTGTTTATTCAAAACACTTTGATCAAAAGAAAATAAAAATAAAACCAAGCCTTTATGATATATATAATAGGCATAAAATTGGTTTTATTAATTCATTTTGTTTTGAAACTTTGTTCAAACTTTTGATGGTGCCTAAGTTTGAATTCCAAACCTTACTGAATCAAAACAAGTACTCTTCTCACTGGAAGATAGCACTAAGGCTAGAGTAAACTTACATGAAATAATAAGCATATATGCTTATGTTTTGAAATGATTCATTTGAAATGAAACTCATATGATCATGGATGCATGGATGATATGCATGTGTTTGAAACATGATTTTAGGGATGTTACAGTAAGCTACACAAAAAAGATATAGTCAGAAGGTGTACGATCAAGCTTACAACCAACTAAGTTCCTTACTCGGCAGTAACCTCGGGGGCCAGGGATCGAAAATTCGACATGCAAATTTGGTAGGAGAAAATAGAAGTTGGATTATATCTCAGATCTTACAGACGAATAAGTTCCTTACTCGGCAGTAACCTCTGGGGCTAGGGATCGAAAATCCAACATGCAAATTTGGCAGGAGAAAATAGAAGTTGGATTCTATCTCAGAGCTTACAGCCAAAAAGTTCCTTACTCGGCAGTAACCTCGGGGACTAGGGATCATGTATAATATAAAGATACTCAGTACGCAAAATAGTAAGTAAGTTGCATACCTCATTCACTTGATCTTCTTTGGCCATCAAGGCGATGGCCTGCTGAGTCATATCTGAGACAGCCTTGGGGCCAGCTTCATCTTCTGGCCAGAACCAGAGCTCACTTCCTGCTCGCCGGCGTGTTCCAGGCAATGGTGTAGCGCTCCACCGAACCAAGGTCGTGACATCTGAGCGTCCGAGTTAGTACTTGCCCTTTCTTAAGGGTAGTTCCCACCCCGACACGGGTAGCAGCAGCGCTTGTATGCAAGGCACTAGCTCTAGAAGCGCTGCCAGATCCGGCAGCTGCAGACTCGCCCAACTGACCCGCCGGAGCGGGTGCCGTTGTTGATGGTGTGGGCCGAATCTGTGGAGCGGTGCCTGGAGCATGGATCAGAGTCAATTGCTTGGTCACTGATGGCTTGCTAGATGCGGAGCGAGCGTGGCCTTGAGAAGCAGGCCGAGTCTGATCTTTGGCCAAAAAGGCAGGAGGAGCAGGTCTAGAACTGGTTGGGGAAGAAACAGGAGCCGACTGAGCAGGCTCAACAACTTTCTGAGGGGCAACAACTGGGTCAGCAGGCAAACTGGTAGTGGGAGAACTAACAACAGGGGTTTTCTTGGCACCGATGTTGCTGGCGCCAGGGTCAAGGTTCTGTTTAGGTAAAGTAACTGGAGAGCTAGGCTGGGTCTCCTCTGACAGGCGCACCGCCAGATCGGCCTCACTCTGAGACGCAAGAGTCTCAGTAGTGGGGGCACTGACCTGGACGGGGCTCTGCACAGCGGTGTCAGTACGAGGAGAAGCAGGCCTTAACGGGGAAGAAGCCATGCTGGGTGTAGCTTGGCTGGCAGACATGGTCGCGTTGAAAATAAGAACATAAGCCTATAAGAAAACAATCACAGAACAGGAAAGGAAAATGAAGGGTAACGAGCATATAAAGTTACCCGGATACGGTCAGGTCGCACGGGACGCGACGACCTGGCGCCCTGCGGTCTTGTGGGACTGGGATGACGTGGCAGCAGGGGGTGCAGCAGGATCAACTCGGCGATTCTTTGAAGGTTGAGCGTTGGAGGAGGCCCCGCGTCGCTTAGTCGATTTGGCAGCGGGGAGCTTGCCATACCCGCCTACAGCAAGGGGAGGATCCTCGTGTACCTGGCCAGCTGCATGAGTAAATAAAATTCTCAATGGGACAATTCAGAAAGTTAAGGTCAAAGGATAGGTACCTCCAAAACCTCATAGTCCACATCATCATCGTCAGACCAGTCTCGCAAGGGATTTCGAGTAAAGATCTTACCCGGAGCAGAAGCTGCAGCGGCGTGCGGGATTGGCATGAAGCACTCCAGATCGTACTCAACATCGTCAGCATCAGAGCGATCTTCAAAGTAGGCCCCAGGAGGTACGGTACTGTCGTCAACCTGGTGAACGAAATTCTATGGAAGACAAACAGAATAAGACCAATAAATAAACGGAACAACAAGTGAATGCAAGGAAAGTTATGTTGGTAGCAAATGAATGACTCAGACGCTTACCCAGGGGACGGGCCTATCCCGGCTGAAAGGGGGCAGCTCCAGGCCTAGTTTTCCGCTAAGGTCAGCTTGAAAATCGAGCTGACTCGACGGGCCACTGAGTCGTTGGTGAGCTCCAAAGTGGAGTGCCGGGTAGGATCTCGCGGGCCGCTCATGAAGCATATCTTGTGGCTTCTCGCCTGGATAGGGATGACTCGGCGTGCAATAGAAGCGCACATGAGATCCTCCTCGGATAAGTGGAAGTTCTCATCCGACGAGAGCAGCCTCTCGAGGATCCCATGAGCCTCATTCACCGTGGCATTCTTGTCGCATGGGTCAAGCTTCCAAAACCCCTTGCTCAGAACCTCGTCCTTGAAGGGGGGAAGCCGGATGTAGTCGTTCGACCCGCTATTCCTGACATAAAAAAAGGTTCTATGCCACTAAGGAAAGGTCGAGTCTTTCCTGGGCGTGATACTAGCGGCACCGCACCTAGTAGGCCTTTTCTCGGCGCGGGGAACGACAGGATCAGGCACGACTTGTACGCTAAAATTAAAATACTTGGCCCAAAGAAGAACGGTAGGCCAGATACTGAGATAGCCCTCACAGGCGGAGATAAAGCAGGAAAGAGAGACAATGGCATTAGCGGGCAAATGGTGAGTTTGCAGATGAAATGTGGAGAGGAAAGACATAAAGAAATTGCTAGTGGGAAGAGCAAAATCACGCTCGAAGTGTGAGAGGAAAACTACCCTATCGTTAGCCTCGGGCTTAGGAACAATTTCACCTGAAGGAAGGCGACAGTCAACTTCGAGCGGGATGCACCTGGTGGAGCGTAGCCACTCGAGTTCCTCCGTCGAAACCTCTGAGCCCTCCCAGCCGCCACGTTCGCCGGCGGCGACCTCATGCTCCTCCGCCTCTTCGCCGGCACCGCGAGCGTCCATGGTATCGCTTGGTTCAGACTCTTCCATTGTTGGAAGAGGCCTAGAGACGCAACCGTCATAGAATTGAAAGGGGAGGAAGAGAATCGCAGGAAAGAAGCAGCAGAAGAGAGGAATCACAAGGAGGCAGTTAGGATTTAGGAGGCGCGAGGAAGAAGAAGAGGGCAAGGGGGAAACTGAACAGGCAAAGGCAGTTAAGTCCCCCTCACCCCTACTTAAGGAGAGTAAAAAAACCCGGCGTGGGATCGTTATGCGCCGTGTGGCCACCATGTGGCCGTGTATTCGTCCGATTAAGCGCATCAGCGAACGCCACGTGTAGGCGATACACGGAAAATTCTGGGCCACGTCACAAAGTGCAAGACACAAGGTGCTGAGTGATGGGACTGCCACAGTGTCGGGGAGTTACTGTGCCGCCGTCACTGTGCGGTTAGGATTTGGGACAAAATTTGAGGCAAGCTATCATGATTACAAGCTGTCAGTGACTAAGGCAAGCCAAAAATGACTCGGCAACATCGAAAGTTGACTCGGCATGAGGAAAAAATGATCCAAAAAGTCAAAGATGAGACTCGAAAGGGGCAAGATAGACTTGGCAAAGATCGAGATTACGCCAAACAATGCGCCCTAAGGAGTAAATGTTGAGAGAAAGAGAAGTTCCAAGAACATTAAAGGAACCTAGAGACCCCTAACAGCAAAAACTGCTAGGCCTCACCAGTTTTGGGGACTAATGTTGGGGGAATAACCCCCGGTAGGGTCATAAGGGGTAAAACGTTGCCCAGGTTGGCTTATGCCGAGTAAAGTATAACTCTGGCCGGGTAACAACGGCCGGGTAAGGAGGTCGAGTGCGGCCGACATAAGAATTATATCGGCCCGTATAAGACAAGTTTATTTACCTTGCAGGAAGCAACAAGCCGAGTCTCACGAGAGAAGGCCGAGTCAGAAAGGACGCGTGGCAGCTTTCCGAGTAAGATTCAGGAGGGACCACGGTAAAGCATGGTCAAAAGAGAAGGACGGCGCCGGGTGACACTAAAGGATCCGGGTGACGCCCAAAGCAAGGGCTGACGTACAAAGTCACGGTATGACGCCAAAAGAGCTGGAGGCTACGTACGAGAAGACCGTTAGATGTATGACTTTGTGGACTGGGTCAAGGGGCTCAGGGCTAGCCCAAGACCCGGCCCGCACAGTAAGGACCAAGATCCAAACAGTAACCCTAGGACCCAAAGGGATGTAACCTACCTAGCCATCGCCTATATAAGGAGGGGCATAGCTAGGGTTTTGGGAGAGGTTGGACCAAGTAGGAAATTAGTGCCCTGAGGCTATGCTCAAACAGCTCAAGGAGCACTCGTAAACTTCTAGGATCAATAAAAATCCTTAGTATGGAGAGTTCATCTTGTTCTTCGTGCGCGGCTAGACCGTGCACTCCCTCTCCGGTTACCACAAGCGTTCATTCGGCCCCCAACTTAAGCCTACCCATGGCATCTGCCGTGACACCACCACGATAGAGAGAGACCTTGATATGGCAATGACCGTAGGTTGGGCTACATCAGCTCCCCCCTTCGGAAAGAGTCGTCCTTGACTCTAAACGCTCATCACAATGTAGAGGAGGCCGAGAGACATTCTTGAACCTAGGGTTCACCATATAGTCGTCCTCGAGAAGATTGATGTGGCAACTCTTCAATGCTCCTTCACTTTTCATGAAGCCTACAAAGCTCACGACAAAAGCGAAGCAACACTCAAAGAGTAGCCAATTCATAAATTATAGCATGAGTCCTCAAGTAGAAGGAAGTCACCTTAGGATATAGAGATAGCTTGTAGAAGCGCATCCATAGGTAACTCTCTCTATATTTCTTTTCGTCAACTTGTGGTTGGTAGAGGTTGATGTGTATACATTTATACCTTCACACAAGAAACATCAAGGAAAATATTTTCGTACGTGATAAAAGAGTCGTGCCATGTAAACAGGTTTGGGAGAATCCACGCGTGGTAAAGGCTACAAGGTTCCGGTATTTATATTAGGCACTAGGCCGGTTAGGGTATTTGGATGCATCGTGTAAGACTAACTTCCTTGAGATATTTGGCTTTAATCAGATCTTTCAAATATCCTCTTCAATCTCTGAACACCAAAGCCATTTACAAAGTGTATTCTAGTGGTATTTCTTTATCCTGTTTCTTCTGCCACAACATCCTACTTCTAGAAAAATCACACCTCTTAAGTACACCTTTAGGTATTCTAAACATAGAAATGACGTAACTAGGAACATTACTCTGTGCTGATACTGTGTTACACCTTCACACTACGGGAACATTTGAGCAGCCATGTACAGGTGTAAATTGCAACTTTTGAGCTATTTTCTAACGTAGCTGCCCATAGGGATAGAAAGGAATCAACCACTGTCACTCCGCACACGACACATATAGTAGATCCTGATGATGCGCGAAACGCACAAATGGAAGAGGAGTCGAGGAGTGAGTCACGTCAGGAGAGCCGGCGGCAAATCACTGCATTTCTCCCTTTGTCGGTGGGGTTGAGATGGAATCCGGGAGCAGGAAGAGGATGTGTGACGGTGTCTGCATATAGCACAAAAGTAACCCAACTTTGGGGTCTTCCAGTTGGCCGTTTGTGACGGTGGTGAAATCGTTCGTCACAGTCATGCAGGACGGAGATCGTTGGTCACGGCGGCGAGCAAAGGAACAAAAACTCACCGGCCGGCGAGAGTGCCTGCCTCCCCTCGCTTCCTGCCTTTCGGCCCGCTTTTGTTTTTCCGAGCTCTCTTCCACCCATCGAATCAGAGACGGGAACTGAAGGGAGCGTCGCTGTCGCGTCGAACTTGGAACAAAGAATGAGGTCCGAGCAGTAACTCCATGTTCGGTTTGGTTCCTAGCTTTGGCGCCTAATTTGTTTTCTCATGGTCACCTTGTTCCCTTGTTCCTTGGAATCCAAGTGTCCTACCTCGGCGGGCATAAACATTAGAGAGACTGTGTGCATATGGTACTGAAACATCAACTGTTCTAAACTAGTGATTAGTTTAGCATATTCGGAAGCTAATGTCGCTAGGTAGGCCGAACCTAGTCGATTATCTTAGCATATCATACGCAAGCCGTGGTTTCTAATCACCGGCATATATCACATCGGCCATATTTGTACAGAGATGGCGGGGGCCGGGTGGCCGTCCATTTTTATCCTTATTACACTTGTTAAGTCCTAGCGTCGGTCCACATACTCATGGATCTAGACGATATAGCATCGGTCGCCCTCACAAAACTTATCAGTAGATTGTCACCAGCCATCCATTAGCTACCACAGACCAGTGTCTGCTTCAGATCATTTGTCACTCTGGAACCTTTCCAGACAATGCTCCATTGAGTTGAATGAATTAACAACCAGAGCGTCCCGCGCCATGAATTTTGTTTCCTTCAATGTACTACTAATGAATTCGGCTTGAAATGGTTCCAGAAGACGATGATGGTGGCGACACAAGTAGTGGCTCCCATGGGATTTTCATGACTGCATGAAATGATTTGAATACTGGATGATTGCAACAGACTTATATAGTACGTACAAGGCTGGCGGCTAGGAGACAACTCAAGTGACTGCGCTGTGCAAGAAACCATTGCTTGAACGATCGATCAACCTATCTAATAAGCTATTGGAGAACACATCAAAAACAAATCCAGCTCAGCACTTATCTTCCAGGAACTGCAACACACTAGTGGCGTCTGTTTACTCTGTAATAATCATTGTTGAGAAATTCAGGCATTAATTCTGATGGAGACGAGAGCTGTAGTACACTTGTGGTACGTGTGCAGGTGATAATGAGGTGGTGGTGGTGTGTGTGGCCAACTTGATGTCCCATGGGAGCAAGGCAAGGGGGGCTTTCGCTGGTCCACACGAGCGATCTAGTCCTCGAATAATTTCTCGCGTCTAGTGAAGAGGGTTTTGTACAATTTGTGGCTGGTTTTCGTCTGCGCCCGTTATGTCCATGTAATCATCGCCGCCTTCAATGATTTTCGTGGTTGGATATATATCTCGACAGTGGCGCAAACATATTATGCAATCATGTTTTTAGCACTATTGTGTAATCATGCTGGGTGTCTCGATTTTGCTAATGTTTTTTTTTTTGGGTTGCTTGATGATGCAATTCATGTAGTTGCTGGAATGAGTCTTAACGAGTTGTTATTTATCTTGTATCTATAGCAGTGCTAAGAATAATTGCAAGGAATCTTCCCTACAAATTATACGTGGGAGAAAGCAGATAATATAGTTTTATGACAAAAAAACAAATTGAGGCATTAGAAGGGGACGCAGTCACCGCCCCTAGGTGTCAGCCATGATCATGTTCATGCAGGTGATGATGACAAAGAGATGAAGACAACAGGCCTTGAGACTTCAAATCCATGCGTCGGCCACTCCTCTCCGGTGAGGGGATGTTAGAAATGATATCGTGTATGGTAGAGATGGTAGAATCTACGTCAGACTCTGTCTCATATCCCAGACGTCTATATATACTCCTCTTGAGGGTCAAATCAATACATCAAAATATTAGGAATTTAATATTTTTCACAATGACTAGTAGCAAATAAAGGCCCAACCAAAGTCCTCAATGCACTTGCCATTATGAGCCAATAGCCATGATTCTGACGCATCTGTCATTACCACACTTTTTTATTGAAAATTTGTGGCTGTCATTACCATACTTTTTTTCTAGTTCTAGACAAAAACTTGTTTTCGAGAAGCCAATTTCCTTCATCCTTGTTTTTTGTATCTACTCCTTGAGTTTTTTGGGCTGACAGAAGTCCAGCGTGTGTCATCGATGTCCAACTCTGTAGTAGGTAATATCAACCGGCCCGCAAATGGTATATGCCGCGCACCCCATCCACGTTCTTGTCCGGCCCATTTTATTGGTTTCCGTTGCGTGCGGCACTGCTAGGCCTGGTTTTCTCTGCTTTTTTTTTTGTTTCTGCTGGTTTTTCTGCCGATGCAATTTGCTTCTTCTACTGGTCTTTCAATTCTTTTTCCGTATTGTTTTTATTTATCTTATTTTCTTTCTCATTTTATTTTTCATTATATTGTTTCTATTAAAAATAGGTTTTATGTAGTTTTAAATGTTTAGGGCATTAAAATTTTTGTTTATGAGTTTTCAAAAATTGGATCATGATTTTTAAAAATCGGTTCATGATTATGAAAAATTGTTCATGACATTGAAAAATTATTCATAATTATTTGAAAAATTGTTCACATAGTTTAAATAGTCTCATGATGTATAAAAACTTATTCTAGGGTTTAAAAAATACATTCACAAGATTAAAATTGTTCAGTAGCTCAAAAAAATATGGTCAATAATTAAAAATGTTCATGAGATCAAAAAAAGAGAAAAATATGTTCACAAATTCAAAATATGCTCATGAGATTCAAAATTGGCCATGGGTTCAGAAACATAAGTTCACAAATTTAAAATGTGTTCACGATATTTCAAAAATTGTTCATGGGTTCAAGAATTTAAAATTTGCATGACATGATTTGTATATTGGATGATTGCAACAGCTAGGAGACAACTGACGTGACTGCGCTGCGCAAGAAACCATTGCTTGAACGCTCGATTGGAGAACACATCAAACACAAATCCAGCTCAGCACTTATCTTCAAGGAACTGCAACACAGGTGGCGTGTGTTTACTCTGGAATAATCGTTGATGTTTACTTAGAGGAATTCATGCATTAATTCTGATGGAGACGAGAGCTCTAGTACACTAGTGGTACGTGTGCAGGTGATAACGAGGTGGTCTGTGTGGCCAACCTGATGTTCCATGGGAGCAAGGCAAGGGGGGCTTTCGCCGGTCCACGAGCTATCTTCCTCGCATAATTTCTCGCGCAGTGAAGAGGGTTTCGTACAATTTGTGGCTGGTTTTCGTCTGCGTCCGTTGTGTCCATGTAATCATCACTGCCTTCAATGATTTTTGTGGTTGGATATATATCTCGACAGTGGCACAAACATATCGTGTAATCATGTTGATATCCCTTAATTTTGCTAATGTTTTTTTGGGTTGATTGACGATGCAATTCATGTATTTCCTCCGTCAAAAAATAATGTATAAATTTAAATATATCTATACACTAGAATACGTCTAGATGACAGAGGAAGTAGTTGCTGGAATGAGTCTTAATGTGTTGCTCTTTATCTTGTATGTATAGCACTGCTAAGAATAATTGCAAGAAATCTTTCCTATGAATTATATAAGGGAGAAAGAGGTCGCCAACGACGCCTCTTCTCTCTCGCCGCTTTGAGAGTCGACTCCAGCTACTCTCCGCCGTCCCTGACCTCCTCTTTCTCTAGTAACGATGCTTGCTGGCGAGGAGCTGGTCCATGTGGTCGGGCCTCCCATGTAAATAGTAAAATAGGTTCTAGTGTTAGGTTGCCGCCATGGCGTCTGAGCTTCTTGCTCGTCTCGGGTGAGCGGTCGGATGGTGCGAGCCTCATCTGGTGGCTGTCAGCGTTCGTCGCCGTCTCTGTTGTTATAACATACCACCTTTTGTGTAATATAAATAAAGACATGTTTGAGCATTGCATGCATGCATAATAGTTGCACTTTGGTTAAATCAAATAAACATAAGCAAAACCTAATTTCTTTCCCTTTCAAAACCATTCAAATGGTTTTGTAATTTGAAAACTAACCAAAAGAATGGAACCCAAAATGAATAAAAAGGGTCCCACACTATTTTATATACTTTATAAAAAGTTTCTGTAATTTTGAAATACTCAAAACAGTTTGGAATTTGAAAATACAAATAGATAAATAGAAAACAGAAAAGAAAAACAGTTTCTGAAATAAAAATCTAACTAACCTAGCTACTGGGCTGAGCCCACCTCTCCCCTCTCTCTCTCTTTGCCGCCCAACGCAGCCAGCAGCCAGCCCACCCGGATCCTAGGCCGGCCCAGCCTGCCCGTACCGTTTCGTCGACGCTATCGTCGTCGTCCACCTCTCGCCGCGCCCGAAGCAGCTCGTTGTCGTCTCGCCGCCGGCCGCCGCCATAAGATCCGTCGCCCGCCGCGCCTACAAGACCACGCCGATGAACCCTAGTGCCCTCCCACTTCTCCTCTCCCTCCCCCTCCCTCGCTGCAGCGCCATGGCCGAAGAACCCTAGCTGCCAGTCGTCGCCGACCTCGCCGTTTCTGGCCGCCCCAGCTCAAGCCGACGCCACCGCTGGAACCGCCGTGATCGACTCTCTCTCCCTAGCCCCATTTCCCCCTCGCGCGCAACCTCAATCGAGCGAATCGGAAGCTCCGGCCGTCGTCGGTCTCCGTTGATCCCCGCCGATCCCGAGCTCGCCCCGCCTTGCCGTCAAGCCCGTCTTGCTCACGGTGAGCTGCTGATCCTCGCAGTGTCCTCCGTTTCCTCCCTCTTCCCCTGTGTCGCTCTCCCCGCGTGTGCCCGCCGCCACTGGAGCTCGTCGGAGGCGACGCTCCGATGACCAATAACGAGTGGCGCCGCCACTAGCGTGCTCAGTGCGATGCCCCGCGTCGAACGCGCCCTCTCTCGCTCGCCCGCGCGTCCCCCATCGCCTAGCCCGTGGTTGATCTAGGAGAGCCTCCATTGCTGATGTCAGCATGACATCAGCATGAGGTCATTTCCCTTTTTCTTTATTTTAAATGAATTCTGTAATTATTTTCTGTAAATGGAAAATCCCTGACAGGTGGGCCATACCTGTAAGAGTTTTATTATTTTCTGTAAATATTTTCTGAAATGATTAAACGTCTGACATGTGGGCCCAAGTTGGAATTTACATTAATTATTCCAAAAATGATTAAAATGAATTAAAATTTGGGAAATTCGTAACTAATTTATTTTAAATCAAAAAAATACAAATAATATACCAAAATGTTCAAAAAAATGAAACCTATCCAACTAAGCTATAATCATACATTGTTAAACAACTTTGATAGCAAGTTTAATTAGAAGAACCAATTAAACCCCATAGGTGATTCCGATGATCCTCCTGTTTTAGGGTTTGGACATCTCGAACCCCCTTTAAAGTGACCAAGCATGTTCTAGGGTTTATTTCAACACTATTTAACTTGTCATATCATCCATATTGTATGAGCATTGCACATGCCATGTGTTGAGTGTTGCTTTCTCTTTTCCGGTGATTGGTTCTCGCGAATAGGAACCAAACCCGAGGCTGAAGTCAACGCCACCGAAGAGCAGTATCAGTCCAACAACGGACAAGGCAAGCGAAGCCCCACTCATACATATGAATCCTATGATTACAAAGTATTTCATTTTCGTCATATGCATTCTGTTCAACAGTCTTTTATCAGTAGACAGAGTAATCCTATTTGATGCATGTTTCCCTTTGTGGACTATATTACCTGATCCACCGCTCCTAGCATAACCAGGGTTTGGCTTATGAGCATCGCTAATGCCACAGTTCAGTCAAGCTTAGCCATGCTTAGTGGTCCTATGTTGATCGTTCAGATGATGCACCGGAGATGCGAATGAATCCAGTATGGTAGGATGTTGTGATGTGATCAGATATGAATGATAAACATGCTAAGGCTTGTATGGGAGGTCACGTGGGTTGTGGTTTTTTGTAGTCCCATACTTGCCACTCTTAGGACCTAACGTTCTCGCCTCTTGAACCAAGACGAGCGTATAACCACACGGGGGCCTGGAAACCCCCTCGACTCACTAACTTGCCTAGTAGATTCCATGAGTCACATAGTTCGAGCTTTCCATTCGACATACGCATATTGGTTGTTCTTGAATGGAGGTGAAGGAGGTACATTCATATAGGTAGGTAAGCATGGCAGGGAATGGGAGATGCTCGGCATCCGTAATCTCAAACCCTGTTCACATCGCTACGGACCGACTTCGGGACTCGACCCGTTACGGAGGCATCTCCTTAGTGCATGACTCATGGTCTCGGGGAAAGTAAGGTAAAGGTCGTGGTCAACCACTCGCTGCCGGCCTTCCAAGGAAGAGGGCTAAAAATTTGGCATTAAGAATCGTTTGGTACGTGTGGGTAAAGTTGTGCACCCCTGCAGGGTTATTAATATTTTCGAAAAGTCGTGTCCACAGTTATGGACGACTTGGGAACTGATTCTGTGATCATAGAAAACTATAACCGAATGATAAAACTTGTCAACTAATGTGAGATTCGGAGTACTTCCTCAAGGTTGTTGAGGGGGTATTCCAGGAAGAGAGGTTTAGTTAATGATGGTTCTTGGTGGATATCGAAGATGACTCCGAAGAGCTAGAGTTGTAGTCTTCTTATCCCCTTTTGAAAATGATCTGACTAGACGAGTTTCTTCTCCCTCTTGTTTTGAAAACAAAAGATGGCTTTATGCAAAATAACTTCACTAGCCATAAGTCTTGCGGAGTACACTCTATACTCATCCTTGCTTCGTTGATGTTTTTCTACAGATGATGCTACTCCAACTGAAGGTGGTTTCTACGTCGAAGTCGACGAGTAGTCGGGTTCGAGTGACCTAGGATCTATGGAAGGGTCGCTACTTCTGTTTAAGGCCTCTTAGGCCCTTTGCTAAGTTTGTTGTTTAGAACAACTTCTTTGCTTCCGTTGTTTGATGTAATGATGGGTCTGTGACCCCTAGTTTGTATGACTGGTTTGTAACTCTTTTAAGAGTTTACCTTATTAATGTATGGTTTGTATGTTCTGTAATGTTATCGATCTTTCCCTGCGCGTTTCGGAATTTAGGTTAGGCTTATATCAGATGAGGATCTGGCATTTGTCTAGCCCTGATCCCGGGTCGTGATAGATTTTGGTATCAGAGCAGGACTGCTTGTAGGAAACCCTTCTATCTGGTCGATGTTGAGTCTAGAGTTTGAGAAAACTATTTGAAAGCTAAAAACTATTTGCAAAACTCTGAATAGGACTCTTTTTACTCCTTATCTAAGGTTGTTCTATTGCTGAGTTATCTTATCTCGTTTGTTTTTCAAGGTTTTCACTTCTCGTCTATCATTTCAAACTTCTAGGATATACATGTTTGGGTTGTTTTTCCCTAAGTACTCCGTACTTGGTTGCAAGGATCAGAGTTTCCAAGATATATCTGTGCAACTGAAGCATTGTTTTTCAACTTTGCTAAGGATGCCTCCAATACCGCTCTCTATTCTTTTGTGACTTGTTGGTATCATGCTTGCATTCCATTGTTATGGTTTGTATCTAAGTTGGTAGCGTATACGTTTCGTATGCTTGTTCTACTGCCATACTTAATGCATTGATATAATTTTCATCCACATGTTCACCTCTACCATGATCTTTTGATATGGTTTTGCCATCCTTTGTTGTACCCTTTTTGGTGAATCCATTCTCATGGTTTCTGTTTTCTCCTCATGATGTCGTCTGGTACTCGTGGTTCCGTTGGCCGTCGAGCAAACAACAATGCTGATCAGGAACTTTCGCCACCTCCCACAATGGCCGAGGTTCTCAACAACATTGAGACCAATCGTCTGAGGAATGAGCATATACGGGCGTGTAGCCGAGTCGAACGTCGTCCTGACGATTGTGTCACACTTGGAGATTTCATCCGCTTTGTTCCTCCAATATTCACCCACTCCAAGGAGCCCCTTGAAGCCGATGATTGGCTCCGCACCATAGAGCGCAAGTTCAGTGCTCTTCGCCGTCCCGCTGACCGTCTCAACTTTGCCACCTATCAACTGGAAGGTGAGGCTGGTGTTTGGTGGGAAGGTTTTCTGAATCTGCAAGCTCAGGGACATGTTTTTACCTGGGAAGAGTTTGTTGCAGCATTTCGTGCCTCTTATATCCCTAAGCCCGTCATGGATCTCAAAAGGAGGGAGTTTCTGGATCTGACTCAGGGGCGCAAGGATATTGAAACCTATGGGCGTGAGTTTACTCGCCTGGCTCGTTATGCAACCAGGGATGTGACCAATGATGAAGATAAGCAAGAGTTGTTCCGTAAGGGACTTAACCCTGCACTTCGCTATGAGTTGCTGCCCTTCAAGTTCCAGTCTTTTCAGTACTTGCACAATCAGGCTCTTACTCTGGAGCATGGAAGGAAGGACATGAAAGTCTCTCAAAAGCGTGAAGAAGGAAATTCTCATGCTTCTTCCTCTAGTAACAAGAAGCGCCGTGTCTTTGTTCCATACAGTGTTGTGCCTCGTGCTCCTTATGCACCCAAATCCTCTGGCAATGCTTCTCGTCAGCCACAGTCAAATACTGGTGGAGCAAACTATCATCCTCCTGCTGGTTCTCACACTAGAGTTACCTGTTACTCCTGTGGTCAGCCTGGTCACTACTCAAGGGAGTGTTCCCAAAGGGTTGTCGGAAGCAATGATCAGCAGGCAAAGAAAAATGATAAATCTCAAGGTGCTGGATGTCGTCGTCTGGCCCATGTCACTGTTGAGGAAGCTCAGGAAGATCCACACGTCATTCTGGGTACGCTCCATGTCAATTCAATTCTCGCAACAGTCTTGTTTGATGCTGGAGTATCGCATACATTCATGTCAAATTTGTTTGCTCAAGAGCATGGGATAAATTTTGAACCCTTGTCCACCTCTTTGACCATCCATTCCCCGGGTTCTAGCTGGTTCACCACTATGGTTAGTCACGGGAATGAGATTGACATAGCCTACTAGAAGTTCCCCACTTCTTTCATTGCACTCAAGTCATGTGACATTGATGTCATTCTGGGCATGGACTGGTTAACCAAGTATCAAGCAGTCATTGACTATGCACTCAGAACAGTTTCTGTGACCTCTCCTGCTGGCATAACTGTCAAGTATTGGACTGATGGTTCAAAGTCTCCGTCAGCAGTCCTTAAACCTTTCTCGGAGTTGTATGCCATGGATGTTTTACCTACTCTCGAGGTCCAAGATGTCCATGTAGTTTGTGATTTCCCGGATGTCTTTCCTGAAGAGTTGCCTGGCATGCCACCTGATCGAAGTGTGGATTTTATCATAGATCTAGTTCCTGGAACTGCTCCTATCTCCAAAAGACCTTATCGCATGCCTCCTTGTCGTGGGAATGGTCACGGCAGACGCTGCAATCGGCAGCGAGTAGTAGAACGAGGGGCAAGGGCGGCCAGCCATCTGCGGTGCGAGATGAGGGCGGAGACACAAGGTTTTACCCAGGTTCGGCCCCCCGGAGGGTAAAGACCTACTCCTGCTAGATTGTATTATGATGGTGGTACAATGGGAGAGCTCGGCTGGCTAGGCGAGTCGCTTGGGTGTATGATGGAGCGTATCCCTACGCCTGTAGGGAGGTTTATATAGGCTCACCTCCCTAGGGTTTACATATCTCAACGAATCGATTAAGGCTTGGTGATCGTTTAACCTAACTCATTGGGCCTATCTACTACTTTGGGCCTTGACTTCGATCGCTTGGATTCACAGGGCCTTGATCCGATCGCCGTCTTGCAGGCCCACTGCCCGATTCTGGGCGATCGGAAGCGTCCATTGGTATACCCCTGTAGGCATACCCCCATTAGTAGTCCCCGAGGCCGTCGTTGATTGGGCGCAAGTGGTTGCTGGCAGTCGGAGTATATGGCTTCAAAGCAAGCATCCAGTCCAATCGTCGGTTGGCTCCTACATGAAGGAAACCACTAGTCATTCTGATCGCAGCTTTGGCGAGTCGAGTCGGCGAAACACTTAGTCACTGTCATAGTGATCGGGTCGGCGAGCCGAGTGGCTGAAGTTGGACCGTTAAACGTGGTCAAACTAGCCGTTGGGGTAATCCAACGGTAACTTCTGGCGTAATCACCGCGTAGTAACGGCTCCCTGATTTGGCGGGTAACAACCGCTATATAAGGGGAATGGCAGACGATCGGAGAACCACCTTCTATTCATTTCCTCCAATTGCGCACACTTTCGCCTTCCTCCGCATCGCGATCCAGCCGACCCGAAATCCTTCGACCCCCCACAAATCCTTCCGCCATGGCCCCCTCCACCAAGCCTTGGGGTAGATCTAAGTGTCTGAGCTGGCGTCTTCGAGGCCGAGATTCTGCGCCGTTGTTGGCGCATCCTGCGGCGGAGGTGACTCGAACCAGCGAGGAGTTCATCTGCTTCACCAGCCACCTAGAGCGAAGGGATTCGTCCCTATTCTTCCGGGTAACCTGCGCCTACTCCCGAGATCAACCGTCGGATCTAGGTCCGCACAGCATCGGCGGCTCGCCATCTTCGTGGCGTTCTGAGTGCTACAGGCTGTCGGCCCTACTTCCTCTATGGCAAGATCTGTTCAGCGGACGGATCGATCGTGAAGCGGCGGCTCAATGCTTGCATGGCGACTGACATTCCAGCTGAAGTTGAAGGCTTCGTTCTTTGACTTGATGCTGCCCGCCAAGGCGGCGAGCGACTGGAAGAAGTCTTGGTTCTACGTTGCCGAGGCGACCCCGGAGGGCGAGGCAGCGATCCCACGATACTCCGCCAACCGGTTCGAACCGCGCCGACTCCAAGTCGGCAAGCTTCCCAGCGACCAGCGGATGGTCGTGGACGAAATGCTTCAAACCATCCGCGGTCTGAAGAAGAAGTTCCTCCAGACGATTAACTTATACAACTGCTGGCTCGGGCGGCGGCTCGTCCCTCTGGCTCGGCGCGACCACTATATGTACCAATACACGGGCCGGGAGGACTCAACGAAGTCCTGCCTCGCCGAGTGGAAGCTCGAGGACTACACCCCAGCGCTGAAGAAGATCACCCAGGCGGTGTACCTGGACGCAAAGGCTGGGGTCGCCCCCTACACCGCAAAGCATCCAGCCCCAACGGTAAATCACCTCGTATCATTCGCAGTCGCAGTTTATGCAGTCGCGGTCATTCTAATTTCATGTTGTACTCATTGCAGCTATTCCAAGTGGTGGAAGGATGGCTCCCGCCTTCCGACGACGAGAACTCGAGCTCGTCCGTCCAGGACCGGGGCGAGTCGCCTCCCGCCAAGGGCGACGCCGAGAGCGACGAGAACGACGACGACTCCGAGGAGGAGGTCGCCCCGTTGGTTCGCAAGACCCGCAGGCAACGTCAACGCGAGCTCGAGGCAAGTAAAAGCCTCGAGCGTCATGATGATGATGACGAACTTCCGGAGACCACCTCGCGCCGCCAGGCTACTCCATCAAAGAAGAAGAAGGTGGAGAAGAAGGTGAAGGCCCCTCCGAAGAAGAAGACGAAGCCGATGAGACCGGCCTCCCCGCCGCACTCGGCAAGCAGCTCCGGTGCCACCAGTCTGGCCAAGGACGAGGTGCCGCCGATGGTAACCGCGCTGGACACGGCCACTGTCCTGAGCGAGGTGCCGTTGGGTTTGATACCTCCGCCATTCGCCCCAGTCTCTGGACTAGGGGCCGCTCCGGTCGCGGCGACTTCACCTCGCAAGGAAGCTCCCGCTGAAGATGTCTCAGAGGCTCCCGTCGCAACCTTGACGACGAAGAAACCATCCGTGTCTTGGGCGCACGACGTCTTGGAAATGGGCCTCAGTCACCGACTGGGCCCCGAACTAGAGAAGCCGGCCGGCATCCGCACTGGACTACGCTTCATTCCAGTCGCTAAGTGAGTTTGCTCACCTTCTTTCATCTTTCATCGTACTTGAATTATCTTGCTCACGCAATCAACTTGTAGGACCGGAGCGAAGAAAATAGGCCATCCAACCATGGCCAAGGTGCCGCCCGTCGTCAGCGAAGAGGACCCCTCCCGGAAGATGAAGGCGGACGAAGTCGTCGTCCCTGCGGATGGCGCCAAGAAGGCCAAGGGCGACGATGTCGTCACGATCTCCAATGACACAGCGGTCGCACCGAATGAACCCGCAACAGAGGCGGCAGTACCCACGAAGGAGGGTGCTCCCTCGCCTGGGATGGCCGAGTCGGCCTCCTTTGGTGTCGGTGCCTCTGTCGCAACGTTCCCGCGCTTCATGGCCAGAGCGGCTTCAGCGAGTGGGACCTCGCCCTCAAGCCGTGCACCTGGGGTTGCCGACATAGAGGTCGAGCAGCGTCGTGGGAATACGCCGGCTCTCCTCGCGTCCGTGGATGCGATACAACTTCATGGCATGCTTGGCGCAGCCATCCAGGTATGTCCAGTCCCCGAGGATCGGTGTGTGTTGCGATGCGATTCTTTTAGTGTCTTGTTGTTATTTTTCGCGTCCAGTCCCCGAGTGCGCACTCGCTGAATTTCAGCGGGTTGGCACTTAGGATTTTTTGGTCGCCAGTCCCCGAGTGCACACTCGCTGAATTTCAGCGGGTGGGCTCTTAGGATTATTTGATTGCCAGTCCCCGAGTGCGCACTAGCTGAATTTCAGCGGGTGGGCACTTAGGATTTTTCTTTGGTTAACTGTTTGATTTGTGTGCAGGGTATGCAACGTGAGTCAGCTAATCGATTGGCAGCGAAACACCACGCGGAGAAGGAACTGGCCACCGTCCAAGAGGCGAATAAGGGCTTGAGCGATCGCCCAAAAGCGAAGGAGGCCGCCAGAACTTGTCCCAGAGTGAGTTGGCAGCGGCTCAATCGGCGTTGAGTTCGGTGAGAAGCGGATCGCCGATCTCGGCCTTGGTGAGGAGGCGAAAGAAGCGAGTTCGGCGGATGGTCGAGCCAAGGCGCCGTTCGGCCGCCAGCGGAAGAGCGTAAAGTTTACAGCGCCCTTGTTGCTGGGCTTCGGGATGATTATACTTCTCTTGAGCTTCATCACGGACCTCTCGTCCCTTGATTGGTGAGTGTGTGCCCTGCCTATTGCACGTGCCTTTTTGTAATATCCGTTGTTCTTACTGTTATCTTCTATCTGCAGGTCGCATCCTTGATAGCGCGGAAGAGGCGAAGTCGTTCGACGCGCGGCAATGTGTGGCCACGCTTGTCGACTCGGCGACGTTGTCGGCGACGTGCATCCGAGCCTACCTTCAGGAGATATCGCCCACGGAAGTAATTCCCAGCGACCTCGTCGAGGTGTGGTGGTACTTGGAGAAGGCACCGTCGGTCGTTGAGTTTATGACGCGATCGGCCTTCCGGCGTGGGGCAGCGACGGCGCTACGTTGGGCTCGCCCATTTCCCGGGAGAATTTAATCTAGAAGACGTGACGAGCGGCTACCCATTGTCGACTGGCACGGTGGAGATCTCTGAAGTGCTCAAGTTGACGGATCGTGTCGCGGTGTACTCCGAGCGCGTCTGGGCGATGGGCGACCCTTCCGCGCACCTAACGACCCCGAGCCGCAGCACCGGGACTTCAAGATCGAGCAACCCTTCCGTGCGGAGATGGCGGGTGAGCTGACGACGTACCCGTCAAACCCGTACACGCCGTTCATCCGCAATCGCAAGGGTGCTGGCGAGTCATCGTCGAAGCCTGCGGAATAGAATAGTTTGCCCTGGGGCGTTAGTAGCAGGTCTGCCGTTTGGACATATTTTGTATTCTGAGATGATTGCAACATGCTATTAATGAGATATCGTGTTTGTTTTGTGACTTGTCATGTGTTTTCCGATTGAGGGTTGAACGAGTCCCCGAGCGCGTCCGCCCTTTTTGTGGGGTTTACCTCGTGTGTGATGTGTTTGTGGTTTTTGAATGTTTTGTTATTGTGGTCGACTCGCCCGGACTCGGAGAGCCAGTCGCAAGGCGACTCCCTTGAGCGCTCTGTACTTCACCGTTTTCCCTTGCGCGAACGAGGTCGGGTGGCTGAGTCCCCGAGCGTGGTACTTGGTTGTTCTAGGCGCGACTCGAGGGTGGGTGAGGACTTGGCGCGTTAGTTTGAGCGCATCACTCCTTCCTGGCCCGTTGGTCGATCGCGCGTGAGTCCTGGGCATACTCTCATACTTGGCGTTTTCCCGAGCCGCTCGCGCTGAACTGGTCGTCAGTCCCCGAGCGTGGTACGTGGCCGTTCGAGTCGCTATGTCTAGGATGTGGAGGATCATGGTCGCTGTGAGAAGCGAAGGCAGTTGTCTTGGCTCGTAGAGCTAGTCGAGCGAGGCGAATCCAATGGGGCTCCGGGTAGGCGTTTTTCGTGGAAGATGCAAAACCTGAGGTGACCCAGTGCTCTTGCATCGCACTACTTGGCCGTGCCGATCACTGTACCAAAGGTTGACTTCTGCGGTTAGCTTGACGCTGTTATTACGAGTGCGAGTGGCACAAGGCACGGAGATTAGGTGCAACTTGCGGTAACCAATTATTTTTATTTCATAGTGAATGGAGGGTACATATGTGGAGTTCTAGGAATAGAACTTCCGTAGGAGGTTTACATTCCATGGTCGCTTGACGTCGAGTTTGTCATCCCCGCGGATGTCGATGGGGTAGTAGGCGTCATTGCCGAGTACGCGCCCGATGGCGAATGGTCCCTCCCACGGAGGGGAAAGCTTGTGCATGCCCTTCTTGTCCTGGATGAGGCGCAGCACTAGGTCGCCTTCCTGGAAGGTGCGAGTTTTCACCCGCCGGCTGTGGTAGCGACGTAGTCCCTGCTGGTAGATGGCGGTGTGTGATCGAGCGAGGTCACGTGCCTCGTTGAGTCGATCGACTCCGTCCTGGCGGGCGAGTTCGTTTGCAGCCTCTGTGTAGTGGACGACCCGCGGCGAGTCGTGCTCAAGGTCGGCGGGCATGACTGCCTCGACGCCGTACACCATGAATAAGGGGGTGAATCCTGTCGACCTGTTGACCGAGGTGCGGATGCCCCAGATGACGGAGGGTAGCTCCTCGACCCAGCACCCGGCGGTGCGCTCGAGTGGTACTTGGAGTCGCGGCTTCAGGCCGTGGAGGATGCTTTGATTGGCCCGTTCTGCCTGGCCATTGGATTCCGGGTGGGCGACTGACGCAAGATCGAGCCGGATGTGGTGTTCTTCGCAGAACTCGGCCATGGCTCCTTTGGCAAAGTTGGTGCCGTTGTTTGTGATGATGTTGTTTGGGAACCCGTAGCGATATATGAGCTCGCGTAGGAATTTTGTGGCAGTCTTCCCGTCGAACTTCCGGACTGGTTTGGCATCCACCCACTTTGTGATATTGTCGACCGTGACCAGGAGGTGGGTGTAGCCGGAAGGAGCCTACCATGTCCATGCCCCATACAGCGAATGGCCAGGTGATGGGGATTGTCTTGGCCCAGGCTCGCACGTCGTCTGGTTGGCGTACGCCGGCACCGGCGCTTGCTGGACAATGTCGGCGATCGGCGTGTGCGATGGGCGATAAAGACATGCGCATAGCCTTGGCGACGGGGCGGCGCGTGTGGTAACGCGATCACGGAGTGGATGTCGTGGAGGATCTTGCGTCCTTGGCGGGTTGGGCAGCGTTGGAACACGCCGGTGACGCTGCACTGGAGCTCGCCGTCGATGATGGTGTAGGACTTGCATCGGCGTGCGATCATCCGGCGTCCGTCTGCCCGGCAAGGTGCGGTCTCGAGTAAGCGTGGGGCTTGGTCGATCGTCGGCTCGGTGGCGAAGTGCGACCAGGCTGCCTCCGGCTGCAATGGGACTCGATGTCGATCTCCCTTGGGGAGGCGATGGCAGTGATTGTGTCGAGAAGGCGGCGGGTGGTGAGAGTCGAGCCGACCCAATGCGAGAGAGTGCGTCGGCCTCCTCGTTCTTCCGCCTGTCAATCCACTCGATGGAGTAGCCTACGAAGTGTCCGCCCAGCTTGTCCACTGCTTGGCGGTATGCCGCCATGGTAGGGGAGACGGCGTCGTAGGTGCCCGCGACTTGTCCAGCGACGAGGTCGGAATCTCCGTAGCAGCGTTGGCGGTTGACGTTCATCTCCCTCGCAGCTCGCATGCCGTGGAGTAAGGACTCGTACTCGGCCATGTTGTTGGTGCAGGGGGTGAAGTCGAGGCAGAGGACGTAGCGGAGCTTGTCGCCCTTCGGTGAAGTTAGCACGATCCCTGCTCCCGCGCCGTCCGCGTTCTTGGAACTGTCGAAGTGCAGGCTCCAGTAATGGAGGTATGGCAGCTTCTCTGGCTGCTGGTCCTCTTCCCAGTCGGATATGAAGTCCGCTAGAGCCTGCGACTTGATCGCTTTTCGTGGCTCGTATTTGATGTTGTGGACGCCGATCTCGACGGCCCACTTGGCGACCCGCCCGGTCGCCTCGCGGTTGCGGATGATGTCCTGCAACGGTGCCGAGAGACGACCGTGATTGGGTGTTCTTGCGCAGCGCCATTGGCTCAAGACCGCATATACCAGTTTACGTGCTGCGGGTATCATTGGCGTGACTCGGTGAGGACCTCACCGATGTAGTACACCGTCGTCTTTGGGCGCTCCTTTCCTTCTTCGGCCGTTCGGCGACCATGGCGGCAGCCGCTCGGATGCGCGGCGTGACCAGCATGGGTTCTTTGTCAACGGGGGCAGCGAGTAGTGGTGCGGCGAGTAGCACCTTCTTGAGGTCGCGGAGCACGTCGTCTGCCTCCTTGTCCCACTGGAAGGTGGGGTTCTTGCGCATCAGGCGGTATAGGGGCATCACCTTTTTCGCCGGTGGGGATGAAGCGGTGACGATCGCTACTCGCCCAGCTTACGGGCGTCAGCGAGCACTCGGGTTTGCCGAGTCGGGCGATCGTGTCGATCTTGGTGGGGTTCGCCTCGATACCTCGCTTAGAGACGACGTACCCCATTAGTTGTCCTGCTGGTACACCGAAGGTGCATTTGCCTGGGTTAAGCTTTATCTTGTATTTTCGCAGGTTGGCGAATGTTTCTGCCAGGTCGGCGAGTAGGTCACCCTGGCGAGCGGACTTTACGACCACGTCGTCGATGTAGACGTGGATGTTGCGGCCAATTTGGCTCGCGAGGCACTCTTGCATGCACCGCTGGTAGGTCGCCCAGGCATTCTTGAGGCCGAAGGTCATGGCGGTGTAGCAGAAGGCTCCGAATGGCGTGATGAACACCGTCTTCTCCTTGTCCTCGACTGCCATTTTGATCTGGTTGTACCCAGAGTAGGCTTCAAGGAAACATAGCGACTCCGACCCCGCGGTGGAGTCGATTATTTGGTCGATCCGCGGGAGGACGAACTGCTCCTTCGGGCAGGCGCTGTTCAAGTTTATGTAGTCGATACACATCCTCCAGGTCCCGTTCTTCTTCTCGACCAGGACTGGGTTTGCCAGCCACTTGGAGTACTTGATTGGCCGGATGAAGCCTGCAGCGAGTAGACGCTGCACCTCCTCGGCGATGGCTCGGCGGCGCTCTTCATTGAAGGGCCGCAGCGACTGTTTGACGGGTCGCACTTTGGGGTCGGCGTTTAGTTTGTTCTCAGCGAGCTCCCTAGGGACACCAGACATGTCAGAGGGCTTCCATGCGAAGATGTCCCTGTTCTCACGGAGGAACTCGATGAGCGCGCCTTCCTAGGCTGGGCTCATGCCCGTCGATAAATCACCGTCGTTTGGAGTCACCTGGGACTAGCTCGACAGTGCGGGTGTGCGTCGTTGCCTCGAAGGTTGAGGTGTTCGCGCCCTCCGAATTGGGATTCTTGAGTATGGTGGGGTCGTCGTTGTTGACCCCGCTCGCGTACTTGGCGAGCTCATTGGCGTGGTTGGTTTCTGCCGCAATGACGGCGTCGGCGAGTTCTGCTCCTTTGGCCTCGCACTCGGCGGCCATGTCGGGGTCGCCGTTGATGGTTATCACGCCACACGGCCCGGGGAGCTTCATCGTGTTGTACACGTAGTGGGGTGCTTCCATGAATTTGGCGAACGCCTGGCGCCCCAGGACGCAGTGGTAGGGGCTGTCGAAGGGTACCAGCTCGAAGACGATCCGCTCGGTGCGGAAGTTTGCTGGTGTGCCGAAGGTGACGGGCAGCGTGACCTTGCTAATCGGGTATGCCTTCCGACCGGGGACGATGCCATGGAACGTGGTGTGGGTTGTCTCGATCATCGACTGCGGGAGCCGCAGCCGCCTGAAGGTGTCCAGGTACAGGATGTTGATGGAGCTGCCGTCGTCCATCAATGTCTTGGGGAGCCAGTAGTCGCCGACCTTAGGCTTGACCACCAGGGCGACTCAGCCTGGGTACTCGATGCGTGGCGAGTGGTCTGGCGGCTCGGTGATGGGCTGGTACGACGGTTGAGGAACGGGAACATCCACCGAGCCACCGTGTTGGCGGCGGGTGATGACCTTCTTCTCGCGCTTCGTGTTGAAGCCTGTGAAGGTATGGAGCGAGCCGACCACTTTGCCGAATTTTCCGCCATTTGGCGGGTCGTTGTCGGGGTCCTCCCGTGCTCGCCGTGCCTTCTCGATCTCCCTGAGGGTGTGGCAGTCGGTGGTTGTGTGCGTTGTGGGCTTCCCTTCCCTGCTATGAAACGCATAAGGTTGGTTAAGGAGGTTCGCGGGGTTGAACCTTGGCTTGGCACTATAGTTGCCGCTGTCGCGGCGTTGTCCTCCGTCGCGGCGGAAGCTTTTGGGCTCGCGTTGTGCATGCCCGGCGTTGGCGACGAAGTCGACTCGCCCGTCACTGCGGCGCTTGCCAGTGAGGCGAGTGTTGCTGTAGCGTAGGTCGGACCGTCATCCGTTGTCGTTGCCACTCGTGCGGCGTTGGCCTCCCGTCTCGTCGTCGGTTTCCTGGTTTGGATCTTCCTCTGCGTACTGTTTGGCGATCTCGAGGAGGTCCGGTATGTTGTCGAGTGTGCGAGAATTTCGCTTGAGCTTGGCGACCAAAGCCTCGTAGCGGCACGAAGTCTTGAAGCAATGGATCGCGGTGTCCGGGTGGATGCCGACTGCGTTGTACCAGAGTTCTTGCCACCGCTGGACCCGATTCTTGGTCGACTCGCGGGTCCCTGACGCGCCGCTCGGGTCCTCGATGGTGGTGGCACGGGTGTAGGAGCACTCGAAGTGCCTGACGAAGGAGTCGCGCATCTCCTCCCAGGAGTCGATACTATCCTGGGGGAGGGTGTTGATCCACTGCCTGCACGTCCCCTCCATCATTCGGGGGAGGTAACGGGCAGCTAGCAGGTCGGTGTGGCCTGTGATCCTCATCGCCATGAGGTATGTACGAGCCAGAAGGTGGGGTCGTACGAAGGGTCGTACTTTTCTATCTCCTTCGGCGCCTTGAAGTTCGGCGGGTACTTCTCGCCTTGGATCATCGGTCCGAAGCACTTGGGGCCGAGTCGACTTAGCGACCCCATTGGCTCGCTGTCGCGGCAATTGGTTAGGGTGTGTCGCAAGTCGTCGGGCTGGCGTGCGCGCCAACTTTGGTTGTTGATGATGTGGGTGCGGGCGTCGATGGGTTGACCGTTAGCGGCGACGAAGTTGGTCGCTGGCCTGGGGTCGTTGGTGGAGAGTGCCGCATTCGCGGGTTGGTGTTGGAGCTGCAATGGCTCTGGTGGCGGGCAGTTGAGGGTGTTTGCCGCCATTGGGCGGCCGCTTGAGGCCGCTCTGGTTCCCGAAGAACGCGAGTATACTCGACCCTGCGAGTCGGCGCCTGCGTTTTGCTGCTCAATGGCCTTTGCGAGCAGGGCCCTGACGTACTGGATCTGTAGGGCGCCGTCGCCGGTGGCCGTGATGTTGTCGGCTGCTGCTCGGCCCTCCACGAGGTTGTCCATCGGGGTGGAAAACAGTGGGAGGCTGTTTGCGTCCCGCTCCCGTGAGGAGACTACTATCCACGGCTGATCCCTGGGTGGTGTGCGGTTGGGTGGAGGTGGGGCGCCCATTGCCGTCGACCCTGGCGGGGGACGGGCGCTTCCTCCTGGTGGCGCGTTCTCGCAGATCGCGCGCTCGGCCGCGCGGGCTGGGTCGTTTTCATCGTCGAAGTTCAGGGCGCGGCCCTGAACGGTGGGGTTTAGGCGCGACCTCATTCGCTGTTGGTGGTAGCGCAGCTCTGCTGTCACCGCCGGCGAATTTTTCGCGCTCGGCTTACTCCTCTTGCCTCCTCCGACTTGAGCGGAGTTCCTCGACCTCCGTTGCCGTGGCGTTAGGAGGGATCGGGGTGGAGAAGGGATCCTCCGGCGGATCGGTGCCGGTCGCCATGTAGGTCGCGGCATGGCGACCGGTCCCGTCGCGGCGGAATTTTCTGACCCGGAGTCGAAGTCGAAGATCCCAAGGATGGAGGGATCCTCGAAGTCTCCCATGTTGGAGACAGGTGATGGAGCCAGGGTGAAGCCGGTGATGGATCCGGCGGTGGCCGGGTCGCCGAGTCGGCATCGTCGGCGAGGCGCGTCTTCCGGCCACGGAGTTCGGCCACATTCTTTGTGGGCGTGTTGTACTCGGGCGAGGCGATGGATCGTGCGGACCTGGCTCTCGGAGCCGATCGCGTGGCGGCGACTTCGCGGATGCGAGCGAATCCTCGAGACGATGATGTCGGTGAGGCGGCGAAGAGGCTGATCATGCCGACCGGCGGGATCACGCTATGCGTGACGGTCGCGCTATGGGCGTAGCTGCTCGGCAAGATCTGGAGCATCTCGCCGATCGCTATCATGCGGCGGTGGCGACCGTCTCGTTGATGGGCAGATTGGATCTCGCGCGAACACCGGCCAGGCCCCACGGTGGGCGCCAGCCGTGGGAATGGTCACGGCGAGCCGCAATCGGCGAAGTAGTAGAACGAGGGCAAGGCCAGCCATCTGCGGTGCGAGATGAGGCGGAGACACAAGGTTTTACAGGTTCGGCCCCGAGGGAAAGACCTACTCTGCTAGATTGTATTATGATGGTGGTACAATGGGCGAGCTCGGCTAGGTGTCAACACCGAATTTTTCAATCCTAGATGCTGTTATGACATACGCCAATCACAGGATTACCATTTTTGAGACATAATGTAATTGTATACCATAGTACTTCATCCATTACAAGCGATACATAAGTTCTCGACACAAATAGGGATCTCATGATCCGGTTCTTAATACAACATCGTAGCGCGGAATACGTAATAATAGCGGTGGCGTAAGCTCCATCTTGAGTCACGAGGCCTTGACGATGGGAGATGATCCAAGTTGTCGTAACCTTCGTGGGGTCCATCTTCCAGGTACTCCTCTTCATAGTCTGGCCATGGGAATAGCCAGGGACAAAGCCATGAGTACTCTTTAAGTACTCGCAAACTAATACTAACAGGTAAGGGTTTTTTTGGATAATAGGACACTAGGCTCTAGGGTTGTTTTTGCAAAAATCTAGGTTTATCTCTACTAAGCTCCAAACCTAGTCACAATTTTATAACTCCTAAGTGGGATCTTGTAATTCAGGTCACAACTCTGTTGTGGTCAAGTCAAAGTCTCAATTCATTTCACAAGTCATTTTGAAAAGTCTGACGGGGAACAGTATGGCCACTCCAACTGTCCATAACCGCGGACGCGGCTATTCGAATAGTTTGACACTCTGCAGAGATTGTACACTTTCACCACAACATTCGATACATCCGTCAGGAACAAATCCTGAATTCACCATACTTAGTATGCGGATAATCAATTCCAACCTTTCAATTACACGCCCTAGTATAAGCACCTCTCCTGTGAGTTTGGCCTCCCAACCATGACCACTGTCATCTTGGGTACTGCACAGGTGGACAGTCTTCACAAGGTAGCCTCAGCTCAGACCTTGGCCGTGAGGGAACTAATACTAAGGAATATAAGTTTCCAGTCAAGCCCTACCCAATATTCGGGTATTGTGGTTGTACGCTAAAATTGGAATGGTATCGCATCCAGACAACCATCAGTTTTATAAAGGGCTAAAGCTCATGCCTCAACATTTTCATCACCAGAATCATCAAGTGTTTGGAAACACATGGCCAAAACATTTCAATAGAATGATCCATCATTCCAAGGTTTTCATAACCATTTTTCCAACAAGTATTCCCATCTAAAAGTTGATCAAGTTTTATACTTAGCACTAGCATCTACAGGTGGGGGTAGTAATGATGAGGGGTGGTAAACTGGTGGAGTTTCAACTAAGTACAACCTTATATCTTAGGTTGACGTCAAGTTTTCTAACTTAGGCCAAAATTTAATGCTCTTGATGCAACCTTCAGCACAACTGTCTAGTATCTACCAAACTCTTAGGTAGACTCTAAGTAAGCTTTGATAAAGAAATAAAGTAAGAAGCTTGCAAGTAAAACTAGGATTGGTTTATCAAATGGGTATGATCACATATGCTTAAGGCATATAGTAGTCATATCGCAAGTATGGGTTTGTGGCATCAGTAGGGTATCTTGCAAGGGTTAGCTTGCATCAATATCAGTATAAGCTTGCATAGGTATAGTATCTTGCAAGTGTTAGCTTGCCTTGTGCAGAGCAGTGGTTGAAGTTCTCCTCGGCTTCTTCTTCGTAGTATCCTCCTTCCTCCTCGTATCCTTGGTCGGTACTAGCGTCTATGAATAAATACGAGGTACACAATCACCAAACAATACTTAACTACTTGCAATCATCACACACAAGGATCCTATAGATGATCTAGCATCATCTCTAACATTACAAGGTTAAAGCTTGGTTTAAAACTTTTTAATTTTAGAAAAGTAATTTCTACTCATTGAAAAATTACTTAAGATTTAATATTCTCCAAACTAAACATGGGATCCTGTTGACACATGTCATCACCACATGTTGTAGTCCATGGGAATGTGATTTAAAGTGGTGTCACAATTTAATAAGGTTTTACCCTTTTATTTTAATTAATTAAAGTGGCTAGAAATGCTTATGTAGCATTCTTTTATTACTTGAACATTATTTATGCAAGTAAACCTATATTTTTTTTATATTCTGAAAGGTATGGTTAAATGTGATTTTTGAGAGTTGGAATCAACTCAAAAGCTTTTATGGTTTAAATTTGAAAAATGTTTGAATGCAGAAAAGCTTCTGCCTTGTTATTTTTACTATGGGTGATCTATAGATCCAAATGACATGAATCCAACGGGCTTGGATTAAGCATTCACAGACCTTTCCAACAAAATTGGTTTCATCCAAATTGATGCAATGAATCGATCTGGGTTGATTTTTAAAGTTGAGTACAGAAGTGTGTTTAAATTTAAATAGAAAAATATTTAATTTGAATTGTTGGGCTGCGCGGGAAAAGTTACTGGGCCGGCCTGCTAAGCGCAGTGCTCCCGCGGGCTGCTTAAGTGGGTGTCCCCACTCGTCAGTGACACGGGGCTAGGCGAAGCGGTATGGGGCAACGTGGATCGTTCGATCTAGTTCTAATCCAATGGTTGTGGGTCATCGTCGACGCGAGACAACTCCGGCGAAGCGAAACTAAGCGGCAGTGAGGGTCTGGGGGCTCACGAGTGCAGGCGAGGTCGGTGAGGCGGGCAAGCAGCAAGTCGGCGGCGAACCTCCCGGTACGGTGGCTTCTCACAGGCGGCTCAATTGGCTCCTTTATTCTCCGGCAGCGGCAGGCTCTAGTGAAATTCCGGTGAGGTGGTGCTCGCCTTGCTCTGAGGATGGTGTGGCACGGTCAGTGGGGAGAGGGGAGTGATATGGTGTGAATAAATCGTGCAGGGGTGGCCTCTATTTATAGTCGAGCGAGGGGACCGTCGGGGCGCACGGTGAGCTCGTCGAAGCGTTCTGGTGACTAATGGCATGGGCAAGGGTAGGGGCGGTCTTTGTGTCTCCTGGCGATGCTTAACGACATGGTCGCGAGGCATGGGCGGTGTGGTTTGGTGCAGAACAGGCGGTGCTCTGCGTGGCGGGCGGCATCTTCGGCGGTGTGGGTATGGCAGAGGCGGCAAGCGGTGTCTGGCGGTCTCTGGGTCGGTGGTGATCGTGTGTGCACCGGTGAGGGCCGCGATCTGTGGATGCTGGTCGAGGGTGGCGCTCTAGCGCTTTCGGCATGGTCTCAGCCGCTTGTGCGCGTGGTCGAGGCTTGGCAACGCCATGGTGGGACAGGAGTGGCGGTGGGCGGTGGGCTGCCTCCCGGACAAGGTTGGCACGGCTAGTTCTTCCTCTAGCTTTTTGTCCACAATGGGGAGACATGGGGTGCTCCATTCACCATTAATGGCAATGGCAAGCTCACAGGGTGCTAGTGTTGGGCTAATCTTTCTAGATGATCTCTTGAGTTGTGTGTGAGCTAACTAGGGAACAAGTTAGGCAAGAATCACTGCACACTATAGTGTTTGATGTTTTGTTTGATTTGTGTATGCGCAACTTTGTTTGATGAAATGGCCGCATGAAATCAAGTTTTGAATTTTGAAATGATTTTTGGTGGGTTTGCTAGATTGGTGCTGGTGAGTCTGCAGATGCTTGGGTTTTGAAAATTGAGCTTGTTTGAGTGGGTTTTGGAAAAGTGGGATCTTCCCATATGAAGAAGATTCAATTTTGAATTGTCATTTAAACTATGCATTTGAAAGTTTATGGATGATCACAAAGTGGGCCTTGATACCTTGTTATGAGTACATTCAAGGGGTGCAAAGATCCAGAAAAGTTTCTATTAGGTTTTGAAAGTTTGAGATAGCCAAAGTAGGCATGGGAGTTAAATTGGTCAAAATGACCATTCACTTAATATATTTGTTTTGATTTACTTGTCTTTAGGAAAAGTGTGGGAAATGTTTTAGATGATGTTCATTTCACCTAAGAAACATTTTACAAGCAATGGATCACACAAACAAGGTGGTTTTTAAAGAAATTCAAAATCCATACATACACATATACATGCATTCATGATTTCATTTAGAAAAGTTTTTGTTAACCCTAATATTGATGATTAGTGTTTGATGATCTAAGTTTAGTATTTTTGGGATGTTACAAACCTTCCCCCCTTAAACAAAATCTCGTCCCGAGATTTGAAAAAGGACGAAAGATTACCTAGGATTTGAAGAGATCGGGAAACTCCGTCTTGATGTGATCTTCGCGTTCCCAGGTAGCTTCCTCTTCTGTGTGGTTGCTCCACTGAATCTTGAGAAACTTGATGCTTCGGGTTCTGGTAGTTCGAAAGGCGTCTTCCAATATACAGATGGGTACTTCGGGATAGATCAGGTCATCGTTGATCTCTATGGTCCGATGATCGATATTCTTGAATACTTCGGTCTTCTCGGGGACTTCGAGACACTTGCGAAGTAACGAGATGTGGAACACATTGTGCACAGCTGACATCTCTTCAGGTAGTTCCAGTTGATAAGATACTTCTCCTCGACGGTTCAAAATTTTGAAAGGTCCGATATATCTGGGGGCTAACTTTCCTTTGAGTTGGAAACGCTGCATTCCCTTCAATGGCGACACTTTCAGATAAACAAAATCTCCGATGTTGAAGGCGAGGTCTCGACGTCTCTTGTCAGCGTAACTCTTCTGTCGGGATTGGGCTATCTTGAGGTGCTCACGAATCTTGTGAACCTTATCTTCTGCTTCTCGTAGGATGTCGGGTCCGAAAATCTGACTCTCTCCTACTTCCGACCAGTTCAAAGGGGTGCGACACTTTCTTCCGTACATAAATTCAAATGGGGCCATTTGCAAACTGGCTTGGTAACTGTCGTTGTATGAAAATTCTGAAAACGGTAGACAGTCTTCCCACTTGGATCCATATTCTAACACACATGCTCTAAGCATATCTTCGAGTATTTGGTTTACTCGCTCCGTTTGTCCATCGGTCTGAGGGTGATACGCGGTACTGAAATCTAGGCGGGTTCCTAAACCTTCTTGGACTTTCTTCCAGAATCTCGAGGTAAACTGAGTTCCTCGATCCGATACGATGTTCTTGGGGACTCCATGCAAACTAATGATTCTAGCGATGTACAACTCTGCTAGCTTCGAACTCTGATAGGTGGTTTTGACGGGCAAGAAATGGGCTACTTTGGACAATCTGTCCACTATGACCCAAATAGAGTCATTTCCCCTACTAGAAGTAGGTAGTCCAGTGATAAAATCCATTCCTACATAATCCCATTTCCATTCCGGAATTTGCAAAGGTTACAACAATCCAGCGGGTCTTTGATGTCCGTCCTTGACTCGCTGACATATATCACACTTGGCGATATAGCTTCCGATTTCTCTCTTCATCTTATGCCACCAAAATTGCTCTTTCAAATCTTGATACATCTTAGTTCCTCCGGGATGGATAGAATAAAGAGTATCATGAGCCTCCTTCAAGATAACTTCTTTTAACTCCGAATCTGCTGGTACACAAAGGCGTCTTTTGTACCACAGAACTCCTTCTTCGTCCTCGGTGAATCCAGGTACTTTGCCTGTACCGATACGACGCTTGATTCCGTCTATACTGGCATTTCCTTTCTGCGCCTCTTTAATCTGATTGATCAAAGTGGGCTGAAGTTCTATGCTAGCCAAAAATCTTTCACTGACTAATTCTATTCGAAAATCTTCCATCTCTTGTGCACACTTGGTTGCTCCTTCAAAATCATGGAGTTCAAGCGGCACGGCAATCTGCTAAGGGCATCGGCTACCACATTGGCTTTACCAGGGTGATAGTGAATGTCCAGGTCGTAATCCTTGATTAGCTCAATCCATCTTCTCTGCCTCATATTCAGCTCCTTCTGAGTGAATATATACTTTAGGCTCTTGTGATTCGAATAAATCTCACAATGATTTCCCATCAGGTAATGTCTCCATGTCTTCAGGGCTAGAACTACGGCTGCCAGTTCGAGGTCATGGGTTGGGTAATTTTGCTCGTGTTGCTTCAATTGTCGCGATAGATAAGATATAACTTTGCCTTCTTACATCAGCACACATCCGAGACCAATCTTGGATGTGTCACAATACACATCGAAGGGCTTCGTGATATCCGGCATGATCAAGATTGGGGCTGAAATCAATCTCCTCTTGAGTTCTTCAAAACTAGCTTCACATTTATCGGTCCATTCAAACTTCTTGTCCTTCTTCAGCAATTGGGTCATGGGTCGGGCGATACTAGAGAATCCTTCTACAAATTTGCGGTAATATCCCGCCAATCCGAGAAAAGCACGAACTTGGGTTTGAGTGGTTGGGGCTTGCCAATATTCTACATCTTTCACTTTGGCAGGGTCAACGGCAATTCCTCCGGCTGATACAATGTGACCGAGGAATCCTACTTCCTGTAACCAGAATTCACATTTGCTAAATTTTGCATACAGCTGATGCTCTCTAAGGGTTCCAAGAATGGTCCTTAGGTGTAGCTCATGTTCTTCTTCGATTTGGAATAAATCGAATGTCATCGATAAACAACGACAAACTTATCCAGAAGTCCATAAAATCTTATTCATGAGGTTCATGAAATAAGCGGGGCATTAGTTAATCCAAAAGACATGATCAGTATACTCGTACAATCCATATCTGGTAAAGGCGGTCTTTGTATATCCTGCCACGAATCTTGAGTTGATGATAGCGGTTCTAAGATCAATCTTAGAAAACACACACAGGCACGGTCAATGATCAAACAAATCTTCTATCTTAGGCAAGGGTTACTTGTTCTTGATGGTGACATCATTCAACTTTCGATAATCCGTACACAAGCGGTTACCTCCATCCTTCTTGTCCACAAACAAGACAGTGATCTCCATGGGGCCTTTTCGGTTGAATCAATCCGATTTCTAACATGGAATCCAGTTGCTTCTTCAGTTCTTCTAGTTCTGACGGGTTCATACTATAGGGTCTCTGGGCTATGGATCCTGTTCCGGGGATTAGTTCGATGATAAACTCGATATCCCTATCTGGGGGCATACCGGGCAAAACATCTGGAAATACATCGGGGTATTCACAAACTATCCGAACTTGGTCAATGGTAGGTTGGGCTATACTCTTGTTACACTTGAATTGGCGAGGTAAGGTTTCAGATATATGCTCGACTGATATTCCGGTGGTACTGGTCATGGTGATGGCTTTCTTGGCACAGTCAATAAATCCTTTATATTTGGACATCCAATCCATTCATAGTACTATTTCCAAACCTTTAGTTCCAAGTACTATTAGGTTAGCATAAAAATCTATGCCATGGATTAGGATAGGGACGGCCTTGCAAATTTGCCTAGCCTTGGTGGTTGATCCGGGAATTTGTACAATCATCACATGCTTCAGTTTGGTTGGTTAAATTTTACTAGTGCAGGCAAATTCTTCGGTGACAAATGAATGCGATGCACCAGAATCAAACAACACTCTTGCAAGTACTGAATTAACAGAAAACATACCCAGCACGACGTCTGGCGCTTCCTGAGCTTCTTCAGCATGCATGAGAAAAAGACGACCATTGCGGTTGAGTGAATTCCCTGGGGCAAATTTTCTCCCTGGCTGGACACGACGCTGTTGCTGAGCTGGGACATTGGCGTTGGGGGCTGTAGCATTCTTCTTGTTGGGGCACTCGTTGGAATAGTGGCCTTTATTCCCACAGTCATAACAGGTCACTTGTGACTTGTCCTTGGCTGCGACAGGCACAACATTGCTTCCAGTCCTCGGGGCAGTATTGGGGTTGGCGGTAGCATTGTTGGTGTTGGACTTGGGTGGGGCACGAGTGAAATTGCTAGAGTTGCGGGGGTTGTTGTGATTTCCTCCGGGTCTAGGGTTTCCACGATTGGGGTAGGTCGGACGGGTCATAGGGGGTCTGTTGGTTCTTGGGGCAAATCCTGGAGATGGGTTGGAGCGATACTTTGGGGTCTGATGGGTTCCTGGTTGATGCATCATGCGACGCTTGCGGTTTTCATTGGCCTAGTTGATATTTCCTTCCATCTGGATAGCAGAGTCAACAAGGGCTTCAATATCCACAAAGGGAATATTGACTAACACTGTTTGCATCTCGTCATGCAGACCATTCAGGAATTTTTCTTTCTTCTTGGCTTCGGTGTCTATCTCGTCCGGGGCATACCTAGCTAATGACAAAAATTTGTCACAGTATTCCACTACAGTCATCCTTCATTGCTTCAATTCTCTGAACTCGTCTCTCATTCTCTTGATTAAACCTGGTGGCACATGGGTTCTGCTGAACTTGACCTTGAATTCTTCCCAGGTCATCATCTGTCCTCCGGTCATGGCACGAACACTGTTCCACCATGCCCTGGCATCTCCGGCTAGATAGTGGGTGGAAAATAGAACTTTCTCGTTGGCTTCGACTCCTGCTACTTCTAAGTTATTTTCCATGGTTTGCAGCCAATCATCGGCGTCTAGGGGTTCTTTTGACTTGGTGAAAACGGGTGGGTTGGTATTCTGGAAATTCTTGAGCTTAGATCTGTGGTTGTCCTGATTTCCATGGCCTTGGTTGTTGTGGGCTAGCTGGGCTATCTGTTGCAGAGTGGCTAGGTTGGCTTGACATTCCGCTCTTTCAGCTTCGCGGTCAGAAGTCAATATTTGCAGAATCTGCAACATCGGGTCCGGGGCTGAACCACTTCCTCCACGTGGCATCTGAAGATTGATATAGATCATGAGAAAAGAGGGAAATTGCTAAGGTTTGGGGTTTTTGAAAAGTTTTTAAAGTTTGACTCAGGTTTTTATAGCAACTTGCTTTTTCATTCATTCATTCACTCGATACAACGCACACCACAGCCAGGAACAAAAGATGGTTTTAAGAACCATTCTGGAAACTACGATACAGTGGGACCGACTACTACTCACTACGCTAGTGCTCAGTGCTACTACTCCTCGGAGTCTGTGGCTTCATCATCTTCAGCATCATCGATGAAGGCGAAATCATCCTCATCGGTGAAGAAGTCCATGGCCTGATCCTCCAGAAAATCATCGTCATCGCTGAGATAGGAGTAAGGGTCTCCACGAAGATCCTCTCCGGCATTCTCCCTTTCCTCCAACTGCATGTCTCTCTCGTGGATGGTCTCTTCCAAAGATGAGATGCAATGGCGAAGACGGGCAATAATGCGCTCCTTCTTTTCGAGTTGACGGCGGCAAGACTTGCGATCCTTTGCTAGCATGGCGATGGTCTGGTCCTTCGTCTTGATGATGGCAGACTTGTGGTTGCAATAGTCACGGCAGTTGTCCAACTCCTGCTGACGATCATACATCATGAAGCTAAGGTGGTCCAATTGAGTCTTCAGCTCGGGGTGGTATGTGGATTCTAGTGGTTGTCCATTTGCATCACGCCTTGGGCAAAACTCAAAGCGAGTATCCTTGATCTGATTGATGCTCTGCCCACACAGACGGGAAAGAGCTTCCTGCATTGCTCTGGCAAGTCCATCGAGCCAGTTGTTCTCTCTTAAGGTAAACTGAATTCCCTCCGCAGTGGGAGGTTCAATCTTTCCTCGGAGACTTGCAACAATTAGCCACTGCAGATCTTCTCCTCCTTGATCATTGAGCTGAGCTCCGAAGAACTCGGTGTGGGCGCTCGAAGTTCGAAGCTGATCCGGATCCTCTCAAAGATAAGGTCTCCTCCATTCCCAAGTTGGTAAAACTTGTTGTACTTCACGTCCATCTATAAAAATAGAGGATGAGTAGATTAGCAGAGTGATCAAGTGTGTCAAAATTTTATCTATTTTGCAAGAGTTTTTGAGGAACATGAAGTTTTATTAAAGAATTAAAGACGTAAGAATGAGAATAAGTTTTTGTAAATATTTGTGTTCTTTGGTTTTGAAACTAAGTTTTTGGTTCAACGTCCAATCTAACTAGGGTCTCCTATGGTCAGGATGGCTCTGATACCAACTTGTCAACACCCGGATTTTTCAATCCTAGATGCCTGTTATGCCATACATCGCAATCCGGGATTACCATTTTTGCGAGACATAATGTAATTGGATACCATAGTACTTCATCCATTACAAATGATACATAAGTTCGACACAAATAGGGATCTCATGATCCAGTTCTTAATACAACATCGAGCGGAATATGTAATAATAACGGTAGCGTGGCGAGCTCCATCTTGAGGTCACAGTCTTGTGATGGGATATGATCCTAGTTGTCGTAACCGTCCTGGGGGCCATCTTCCAGGTACTCCTTTTCATAGTCTGGCCATGGGAATAGCCAGGGACAAAACCATGAGTACTCTTTAAGTACTCGCAAACTAATACGAACAGGTAAGGTTTTTTTTGGATAATGGGACACTAGGCTCTAGGGTTGTTTTTGCAAAAAGCCAGGTTTATCTCTACTAAGCTCCAAAGCTAGTCACAATTTTATAACTCCTAAGTGGGATCTTGTATTCAGGTCACAACTCTATTGTGGTCAAGTCAAATTCTCAATTCATTTCACAAGTTATTTTGAAAAGTCTGACGGGGGAACAGTATGGCCACTCCAACTGTCCATAACCGCGGACGCGGCTATTCGAATAGTTTGACACTCTGCAGAGATTGTACACTTTCACCACAACATTCGATACATCCGTCAGGAACAAATCCTGAATTCACCATACTCAGTATGCGGATAATCAATCCTAACGTTTCAATTACACGCCCTAGTATAAGCACCTCTCCTGTGAGTTTGGCCTCCCAACCATGACCACTGTCATCTTTGGTACTGCACAGGTGGACAATCTTCACAAGGTAGCCTCAGCTCGGACCTTGGCCGTGAGGGAACTAATACTAAGGAATATAAGTTTCCAGTCAAGCCCTACCCAATATTCGGGTATTGTGGTTATACGCTAAAATTGGAATGGTATCGCATCCAGACAACCATCAGTTTTATAAAGGGCTAAGGCTCATGCCTCAACATTTTCATCACCAGAATCATCAAGTGTTTGGAAACACATGTCCAAACCATTTCAATAGAATGATCCATCATTCCAAGGTTTTCATAACCATTTTTCCAACAAGTATTCCCATCTAAAAGTTGATCAAGTTTTATACTTAGCACTAGCATCTACAGGTGGGGGTGGTAATGATGAGGGGTGGTAAACTGGTGGAGTTTCAACTAAGTACAACCTTATATCTTAGGCTGATGTCAAGGTTTCTAACTTAGGCCAAAATTTAATGCTCTTGATGCAACCTTCAGCACAACTGTCTAGTATCTACCAAACTCTTAGGTAGACTCTAAGTAAGCTTTGATAAAGAAATAAAGTAAGAATCTTGCAAGTAAAACTAGGATTGGTTTATCAAATGGGTATGATCACATATGCTTAAGGAATATAGTAGTCATATCGCAAGTATGGGTTTGTGGCATCAGTAGGGTATCTTGCAAGGGTTAGCTTGCATCAATATCAGTATAAGCTTGCATAGGTATAGTATCTTGCAAGTGTTAGCTTGCCTTGAGCGATGGTTGAAGTTCTCCTCGGCTTCTTCGTAGTATCCTCCTTCCTCCTCGTATCCTTGGTCGGTACTAGCGTCTATGAATAAATACGAGGTACACAATCACCAAACAATACTTAACTACTTGCAATCATCACACACAAGGGTCCTATAGATGATCTAGCATCATCTCTAACATTACAAGGTTAAAGCTTGGTTTAAAACTTTTTATTTTTAGAAAAGTAATTTCTACTCATTGAAAAATTACTTAAGATTTAATATTCTCCAAACTAAACATGGGATCCTGTTGACACAATTCATCACCACATGTTGTAGTCCATGGTAATGTGATTTAAAGTGGTGTCACAATTTAATAAGGTTTTACCCTTTTATTTTAATTAATTAAAGTGGCTAGAAATGCTTATGTAGCATTCTTTTATTACTTGAACATTATTTCTGCAAGTAAACCTATATATTTTTTTATATTCTGAAAGGTATGGTTAAATGTGATTTTTGAGAGTTGGAATCAACTCAAAAGCTTTTATGGTTTAAATTTGAAAAATGTTTGAATGCAGAAAAGCTTCTGCCTTGTTATTTTTACTATGGGTGATCTATAGATCCAAATGACTTGAATCCAACGGGCTTGGATTAAGCATTCATAGGCCTTTCCAACAAAATTGGTTTCATCCAAATTGAGGCACTGAATCGATCTGGGTTGATTTTTAAAGTTGAGTACAGAAGTGTGTTTGAATTTAAATAGAAAAAGATTTAATTTGAATTGTTGGGCTGCGCGGGAAAAGTTACTGGGCCGGCCTGCTAAGCGCAGTGCTCCCGCGGGCTGCTTAAGTGGGTGTCCCCACTCGTCAGTGACACGGGGTTGGGCGAAGCGGTATGGGGCAACGTGGATCGTTCGATCTAGTTCTAATCCAACGGCTGTGGGTCATCGTCGACGCGAGACAACTCCGGCGAGAACGAAACCTAGCGCGGCTAGTGAGGGGTGATGGGGGCTCACCGGGGTACGGGAGAGGGTCGGCGAGGCGGGCGAACGACGAAGTCGACGACGGCGAACCTCTTGGTACCGGTGGCTTCTCCTGGGGCGGCTCCAATCGCTGGCTCCTTTCTTCTCCGGCAGCGGCAGGCTCCAGTGAAATTCCGGCGAGGTGGTGCTTGCCTTGCTCTGAATATGGTGTGGCACGGTCAGTGGGGAGAGGGGAGTGAGATGGTGTGAAGAAATCGTGCAGGGGTGGCCTCTATTTATAGTCGAGCGAGGGGACCGTCGGGGCGCACGGTGAGCTCGTCGAAGCGTTACAGCGGACTAATGGCATGGGCAAGGGTAGGGGCGGTGTTGTGTTTCTGGCGATGCTTAACGACATGGTCGCGAGGCATGGGGCGTGTGGTTTGGTGCAGAACAGGCGGTGCTCTGCGCGGCGGCGGCGTCTTGACGGCGGCGGTGGTATGTACGGGCGGCAAACGGGGTGTTTGGCGGTCTCACAGGTCGGTGGTGATCGTGTGTGCACGGTGAGGCGGCGGTCTATGGACGCTGGTCGAGGGTGGCGCTCTGGCACGCTCGGCATGGTCTGGCGCTTGTCTTGCGTGGTCGAGGCTTGGCAACGCTGGGCTGGGAGTGGCGGTGGACGGTGGGCTGCCTCCCAGACAAGGTTGGCACGGCTAGTTCTTCCTCTAGCCTGCTGTCCACAATGGGGAGACATGGGGGTGCTCGGCTGTTCACCATTAATGGGAATGGCAAGCTCACAGGGGTGCTAGTGTTGGGCTAATCTTTCTAGATGATCTACTGAGTTGTGTGTGAGCTAACTAGGGAACAAGTTAGGCAAGAATCACTGCACACTATAGTGTTTGATGTTTTGTTTGATTTGTGTCTGCAACCTGTTTGATGAAATGGCCGCATGAAATCAAGTTTTGAATTTTGAAATGATTTTTGGTGGGTTTGCTAGATTGGTGCTGGTGAGTCTGCAGATGCTTGGGTTTTGAAAATTGAGCTTGTTTGAGTGGGTTTTGGAAAAGTGGGATCTTCCCATATGAAGAAGATTCAATTTTGAATTGTCATTTAAACTATGCATTTGAAAGTTTCTGGATGATCACAAAGTGGGCCTTGATACCTTGTTATGAGTACATTCAAGGGGTGCAAAGATCCAGAAAAGTTTCTGTTAGGTTTTGAAAGTTTGAGACAGCCAAAGTAGGCATGGGAGTTAAATTGGTCAAAATGACCATTCACTTAATATATTTGTTTTGATTTACTTGTCTTTAGGAAAAGTGTGGGAAATGTTTTAGATGATGTTCATTTCACCTAAGAAACATTTTACAAGCAATGGATCATATAAACAAGGTGGTTTTTAAAGAAATTCAAAATCCATGCATACACATATACATGCATTCATGATTTCATTTAGAAAAGTTTTTGTTAACCCTAATCTTGATGATTAGTGTTTGATGATCTAAGTTTGGTATTTTTGGGATGTTACACTAGGCGACGAGTCGCTTGGGTGTATGATGGAACGTATCCCTACACGCCCTGTAGGGAGGTTTATATAGACTCACCTCCCCTAGGGTTTACATATCTCAACCGAATCAGTTAAGGCTTCGGTGATCGTTTAACCTAACTCTACTGGGCCTATCTACTCGCCTGGGCCTTCAGCTTCCAGTCGCTTGGATCCACACCGGGCCTTGATCCAGTCGCTGTCTTGCAGGCCCACTCGCCAGTTCTGGGCCAGTCGGAAACGTCTCGCTGGGTATACCCCGGTAGTCATACCCCCATCACTCCTCATGAGTTGGTTGAGTTGAAGAAGCAACTTGAAGAGTTAGAGGGTCTAGGATACATCCAACCTAGCACATCCTCTTGGGGTTGCCCTACCATATTTGTCAAGAAGCGGGATAAAAATATTCCAAGATTGGTGGTTGATTACCGTCCACTCAACACGGTGACAATCAATAATAAGTACCCACTTCCCCAGATAAATGACCTCTTTGATAAATTAAGTGGTGCCACTGTCTTCTCCAAAATGGATTTAAGATCAGGGTATCATCAAATCAAGATCAGAAAGGAGGATATCCCAAAGACAGCATTCACAACTCGTTATGGTCTTTACGAGTATACAGTGATGTCCTTCGGGTTAACCAATGCCCCTGCCACATTTATGAGGCTCATGAACTCCGTCTTCATGGAGACAAGTTCGTCGTGGTATACATTGATGAAATTCTAATTTACGCCAAGACCGAAGAAGAGCAAGTCGAACATCTACGTTTGGTGTTGACTAAACTTCGTGAACATCGCCTCTATGCCAAGTTTTCCAAATGTGAGTTATGGTTACAAGAGCTCGTCTTCCTTGGTCATGTTGTGTTTGCAAGTGGTGTTGCTATAATACCGGATAAGGTTCATACCATTCTGGAATGGAAGTCACCTACTTCAGTCAAGGAAGTTCAAACTTTTCTTGGAATGGCTGGATATTACCGCCGATTCATCAAGAACTTCTCCAAGATATCCAAGCCTATGATTGATCTTCTTAAGAAAGATAAGAAGTTTGAATGGTCAGAAAAAGCAGAAGAAAGTTTCCAAGCTTTGAAAACCAAGCTAACCACCGCCCATGTGCTTGTCCTTCTGGATACAAGCAAGGACTTCGTCATCTATTGTGATGCTTCTATCCAAGGGCTCGGTTGTGTGTTGATGCAAGATGGTCATGTAGTGGACTATGCTTCTCGGCAGTTGAAGCCACATGAGAATAATTATCCAACCCATGATATCGAACTCGCTGCTGTTGTTCATGCTCTTAAGCAATGGCGACATTACCTCATCGGTAACCGTTGTGAACTTTACTCGGATCATCAAAGTCTGAAGTACCTCTTTACCCAGCCACATATGAATCTCAGGCAAAGACGATGGTTGGAACTCATCAAGGATTATCATTTGTGTCTCAATTATCAACCCGACAAAGCCAATGTCATAGCTGATGCGCTAAGTCGGAAGTCTTATTGCAACAATCTGATGATTTCACAAGCCCAACCTACTCTCTACGAGGAAATCAAGCGTCTTAACCTTGAAGTAGTTCCTTATGGATTCCTTGCTAACCTTGAAATAAAATCTTCTCTGGAGGACCAAATCAAGGAAGCTCAAAATCAAGATGATGAAGTTACCAAGATCAAAGAACATGTTGCAAGCGGTGAAGCTAAATGTTTCTCCGTCAATGATCAAGGTATCCTATACTTCAGTAACCGGCTAGTGGTTCCAAACAGTCGGAAAATCAAAGATCTCATCCTACTAGAAGCTCATGAATCCCCTCTGTCTATCCATCCTGGTGGTACCAAGATGTACCGAGATCTCCATCAAAGATTCTGGTGGAGTGGAATGAAACCAAAAATCGCTCACTTTGTTGCAGAGTGCGACGTTTGCCGTCGTGTGAAGGCTGAACACCAAAGGCCTGCTGGACTTCTGCAGCCATTGAAAATTGCTGAGTGGAAATGGGATGAAATTGGTATGAATTTTATCACTGGACTCCCAAGGACACAAGCAGGAAATGATGCCATATGGGTAATAGTTGATCGGTTATCCAAAGTTGCTCATTTCCTTCCGGTTCGAGAAACTATCCGTGCTAGTCAAATGGCTAACCTATACATCTCTTGGATCATCGTTCTTCATGGTGTTCCCAAGAAGATCATCTCTGATCGTGGAAGTTTGTTTACTTCCAAATTCTGGCAAAGTTTCCAAGAAGCAATGGGAACTCATGTCTCCTTCAGCACAACCTATCATCCTAAAACCGGTGGTCAAATCGAAAGAGTAAATCAAATTCTTGAAGACATGCTCAGAGCGTGTGTCATATCCTTTGGAAAGAACTAGGAGAAATGTCTTCCTTTTGCGGGGTTCTCCTATAACAACAGTTTTCAATCCAGTTTGGCATGGCACCTTTCCAATTCCTGTATGGGAGAACATGTCGAACACCGCTGAACTGGACAGAAACCGGCGAAAGACAATTCTTTGGTCCAGACATGATCCAAGAAGCAGAAGATCAAGTTCGCATAATTCGAGAGCGTCTGAAGGCTGCTCAATCTCGTCAAAAGACCAACTACGATCGTCATCATCTTGATGTTCATTATGAAGTTGGTGATCAAGTTTATCTCCGGATCACTCCTCTGAAGGGTGTCCATCGATTCAGTATCAAAGGCAAATTGGCTCCTCGCTACGTTGGTCCCTTTCGCATTCTCTCCAAGCGGGGTGAGATTGCCTACAAATTGGATCTACCTACAACTTTTCCAGAGGTTCATGATGTTTTGCATGTGTCTCAACTCAAGCGTTGCTTCAAAGATCCCATTCGTGGTGTGGACCATGAAACTTTGTATCTCCAAGATGATCTAACCTACCGAGAATACCCTGTTCGTATTCTTGATGAAACCGAGTGCAAGACTCGTCGCCAAACCATCAAGTTTCTGAAAGTTCAATGGTCTCATCACTCTGAGTCAGAAGCAACCTGGGAACGCGAAGATCGTCTTCGATCTGAGTACCCTGCCTTCTTTTCTAAAACCTAGGAATCTCTGGTCGAGATTCTTGTAAGTGGGGTAGAGCTGTAACATACCACCTTTTGTGTAATATAAATAAAGACATGTTTGAGCATTGCATGCATGCATAATAGTTGCACTTTGGTTAAATCAAATAAACATAAGCAAAACCCTAATTTCTTTCCCTCTCAAAACCATTCAAATGGTTTTGTACTTTGAAAACTAACCAAAAGAATGGAACCCAAAATGAATAAAAAGGGTCCCACACTATTTTATATACTTCATAAAAAGTTTCTGTAATTTTGAAATACTCAAAATAGTTTGGAATTTGAAAATACAAATAGATAAATAGAAAATAGAAAAGAAAACAGTTTCTGAAATAAAAATCTAACTAACCTAACTACTGGGCTGAGCCCACCTCTCTCCTCTCTCTTCGCCGCCCAACGCAGCCAGCAGCCAGCCCACCCGGGGCCCAGGCCGGCCCAGCCTGGCCCGTACCATTTCGTTGACTCTATCGTCGTCGTCCACCTCTCGTGGCGCCCGAAGCAGCTCGCTATCGTCTCGTCGCCGGCCGCTGCGCGCCAAGATCCGTGTCGCCGCCCCCGAGCGCCTACAAGACCCTGCCGGACACGCCGACGAACCCTAGTGACCTCCCACTTCTCCTCTTCCTTTCCCTCCCTCGCTGCCCCGGCCGCCCCAGCTCAAGGCGACGCCACCGCTGGAACCGCCGTGCTTGACTCTCTCTCCCTAGCCCCTTTTCCCCCTCGCGCAAGACCTCAATCAAGCGAATCGGAAGCTCTGGCCGCTATTGGTCTCTGTCGATCCCCGCCGATCCCGAGCTTGCCCCGCCTCGCTGTCAAGCCCGTATTGCTCATGGTGAGCTGCTGATCCTCGTAGTGTCCTCCGTTTCCTCCCTCTTCCCCTATGTCGCTCTCCCCGCGTGTGCCCGCCGCCGCCGCCGCTGGAGCTCGTCGGAGGCGACACTCCGATGACCAATAACGAGCAGCACCAGCACTAGCATGCTCAGCGCGATGCCCCGCGTCGAACGCGCCCTCTCTCGCTCGCCCGCGCGTCCCCTATCGCCTGGCCCGTGGTTGATCTGGGAGAGCCTCCATTGTTGATGTCAGCATGAGGTCATTTCCCTTTTTCTTTATTTTAAATGAATTCTATAATTACTTTTTGTAAATGGGAAATCCCTGACAGGTGAGCCATAACTATATGAGTTTTATTATTTTCTGAAATGATTAAAAGTCTAAAATGTGGGCCCAAGTTGGAATTTACATTAAATATTCCTAAAATGATTAAAAATGAATTAAAATTTGAGAAATTCATAACTAATTCATTTTATATTAGAAAAATACAAATAATATACCAAAATGTTCAGAAAAATGAAACCTATCCAACTAAGCTATAATCATACATTGTTAAATAACTTTGATAGCAAGTTTAATTAGAAGAACCAATTGAACCCCACAGGTGATTCCGATGATCCCCCTATTTTAGGGTTTGGACATCTCGAACCCCCTTTAAAGTGACCAAGCATGTTCTAATTTCAACACTATTTAACTTGTCATATCATCCATATTGTATGAGCATTGCACGTGCCATGTGTTGAGTGTTGCTTTCTCTTTTACGGTGATTGTTTCTCGCGAATAGGAACCGAACCCGAGGCTGAAGTCAACGCCACCGAAGAGCAGTATCAGTCCAACGATGGACAAGGCAAGCGAAGCCCCACTCATACATATGAATCCTATGATTACAAAGTATTTCATTTTCGTCATATGCATTCGGTTCAACAGTATTTTATCAATAGACAGAGTAATCCTATCTGGTTCATGTTTCCCTTTGTGAACTATATTACCTGATCCACCGCTCCTAGCATAACTAGGGTTTGGCTTATGAGCATCGCTAGTGCCATAGTTCAGTCAAGCTTAGCCATGCTTAGTGGTCCGATGTTGATCGTTCAGATGATGCACCGGAGATGCGAATGAATCCAGTATGGTAGGATGTTGTGATGTGATCAGATATGAATGATAAACATGCTAAGGCTTGTATGGGAGGCCACGTGGGTTGTTGTTTTTTGTAGTCCCATACTTGCCACTCTTAGGACCTTATGTTCTCACCTCTTGAACCAAGACGAGCGTACAACCACACGGGGGCCTAGAAACCCCCTCGACTCACTAACTTGCCTAGAGATTCCACGAGTCACATAGTTCGGGCTTTCCATTCGAAATACGCATATTGGTTGTTCTTGAATGGAGGTGAAGGAGGTGCATTCATACAGGTAGGTAAGCGTGGCAGGGAATGGGATATGCCCGGCATCCGTAATCTCAAACCCTGTTCACATCGCTAGGGACCGACTTCGGGACTCGGCCCGTTATGGCGGCATCTCCTTAGTGCATGACTCATGGTCTCGGCGAAAGCAAGGTAAAGGTCGTGGTCAATCACTCTCTGCCGGCCTTCCAAGGAAGAGGGCTAAAAATTTGGCATTAAGAATCGGTTGGTACTTGTGGGTAAAGTTGTGCACCCCTGCAAGGTTATTAATCTTTTCGAAAAGTCGTGTCCACTGTTATGGATGACTTGGGAACGGATTCTGTGATCATAGAAAACTATAACCGAATGATAAAACTTGTCAACTAATGTGAGATCTAGAGTACTTCCTCAGGGTTGTTGAGGGGGTATTCTGGGAAGAGAGGTTCAATTAATGATGGTTCTTGGTGGATATCAAAGATGACTCCGAAGAGCTAGAGTTGTAGTCTTCTTATCCCCTTTTGAAAATGATCTGACTAGACGAGTTTCTTCTCCCTCTTGTTTTGAAAACAAAAGATGGCTTTATGCAAAATAACTCCACTAGCCATAAGTCTTGTGGAGTACACCCTGTACTCAGCCTTGCTTCGTTGATGTTTTTCTACAGATGATGCTACTCCAACTGAAGGTGGTTTCTACATTGAAGTCGACGAGTAGTCGGGGTTCCCGCGTAGCAGCCTAGGATCTATGGAAGGGTCGCTACTTCTGTTTAAGGCCTCTTAGGACCTTTGCTAAGTTTGTTGTTTAGAACAACTTGTTTGCTTCATTTGTTTGATGTAATGATGGGTCTGTGACCCCTGTTTTGTAACTCTTTTAAGAGTTTACCTTATTAATTTATGGTTTGAATGTTCTGTAATGTTACCGATCTTTCCCTGTGCGTTTTGGAATTTAGGTTAGGCTTATATCAAATGAGGATCTGGCATTTGTCTAGCCCTGATCTCGGGTCATGACAGTGGTGCTCTGCAGGTCAGAGCCGAAGACAGAGGAGGTGGAGGGCGTCGGGATCCCGGCTAATAAGTGATGACCCACAAGTATAGGGGGTCGCAACAGTCTTCGCGGGTAGTATTACCCAATTTATTGATTCGACACAAGGGGAGCCAAAGAATACTTGCAAGCCTTAACAACCGAGTTGTCAGTTCAGCTGTACCTAGAAATAGTTCTTGCTCACAGAAGTTTATCAGTAGCAACAGTTTGTAATAGCAACAACAAAGCAACAACAACAACAACAACAACAACAACAGCAATAAAGAATAAAGAATAAGCGACAGCGATAGCGAATAAAGAACAACAACAACAACAACAACAACAACAACAACAACAACAACAACAACAATAACAACAACAACAACAGCAAGAGTGAAACAGGAGCAATAGTAATAGTAACGGTAACGGTAGGCATAGGGATGGATGGACGGGCGTTGCATGGACGAGTCTAAACATGTAACTTCAAGACCAAGGGCATTGTAGATAAATAATAACAAGCATCCAAGTACTAAACAATCCTAGGCATGTGATCCAAACATAGTCATACGTGCTCGCAATGAGAACTTGCACAACATCTTCTGTCCAGCCAGCCCGTGGCAGCGGGGCCTCTAGGGAACTATTGGAAATTAAGGTGCTCCTTTTAATAGAGCACTGGAGTACAACATTAACACTCCGTGAACACATGTGATCCTCACACCACAGCTATCCCCTCCGATTGTCCCAATTATTGTCACTTTGGGGGCTTTGGATCCGGACAATGATATGTGTACACAACTTGCAGATAAGATCACAAACAATACTATCGTAATGATTCAATAATAAGTTCAGATTTGAGATCATGGCACTCGGGCCCTAGTGACAAGCATTAAGCACAACAAGTTGCAACAAAGTAAAATAGCACTAATAGAGATACTAGGCACTATGCCCTAACAGATATTATTCGATTACATGATAGAACTTATCCAATCCCTACCATCCCCAAGCCTACAGCGGGGGATTACTCACTCATGCATGAGGGAAACATCGGTGGTTGATGGAGATGCGTTGGTGATGACGATGGCGATGATCCTCTCCAAATTTCCCGTCCCGGCAGGGTGCCAGAACGGACTTTCTAGATCCGAATCTTGATTTCTGGTGGCGGCGGCGGAGTGGAACTCTTTATAGAAAACTATCGAACCCTCCTCGGTTTTTAGGTCAAAAGGCAACTTATAGGCGCAGAGGGACGTCGAGGCGGTGCACAGGGTGGCCGCACCCTCCAAGCGCCGATGGTAGGCCCACCTTGGGGTGGTGTGGGCCCCAGCCTCCTCTATCTCTTCGGCTCCATGGATCTTCTGGTGAAATATAATTTTTGGCATATTTTCCGAGATTTTTCCTGATAGTTCATTTTCTGCACAAAAACAAGACACCAAGGTAATTCTGTTGAAAACAACGTTAGTCCGTGTTAGTTGTATCCAAACCACACAAGTTTAGAGGAGAAACAATAGCAAAGTGTTCGAGAAATTAGATATGTTTTGGACGTATCAACTCCCCCCTCCAAGCTTAGCTTATTGCTTGTCCTCAAGCAATTCAGTTGAAAACTGAGTGCGATAAAAGAACTTTCACGAACACTTTGCTTCATATGATGTATATATTCTCATCACATGAGTAGATGCTTAGACAATTCATAATAATAAGTATGCAATTAAGTCTACTCAATAGCCATTGCAAGCTATAAATAGAAACCAACTCAGTAATAATAAGCAGAGTGAAACATAAACATAAGCGACATTGAAATGCTCATAATAAGGTATGATAGAGTGGTATATCGCTTGCCTTTGTTTTAAGAGCACAATATAAATGCCTAGGTAACTCTGAAATTCACATGAAGACTAGAAGTAAAGAAATCAGAGATTCAAGCATCAAAGTCATGACATAATTAACCAAGCTTTGGAACAAGCACAAGAATGACAGCTATGCTCTCAAGAAGGTGCTCATAGAATAAGTGGTGACTCAACAAGGTTGTAAAAATATTTTTGTGAAGGTTTGAAAGGCGTCCCAATGCTGAAAGGAAGGTACTCATTAGCTTTGAGCTCTCATTGCCCCTATCATAGGCATCTTCATGTGGTTAAGGTGAAAGTGAGGTCCACTCTGAATCATATGCTTGACAGACCATATACTGGAAATCCCAAGTCCCTTGAGTACAAGGGTCGCTTCGCATGGTACTCAATTTTGGTCACCTAAAAGTTCTTGTCATTGTAAATACATGCATATCATCGAGAACCTCCAACTGGGTACCCCTTGCACATGGTACAGGAGCTTTCCCATAACCAAAATGACAAGGCAAGCAGACAATGAGCATCTCAGCAATCTTTTTATTTACCATATGCATAGATTTTTATTGAGGACGCTTCATAGATGCTCATTATGGTGATGTTGCAAGTTTCCACCATGATTAAGCATGGCTTAGGCTAGCGGCCCAGGCGTTTCTCTAACACAATGTATAAACTCCATGAACTCACAACCTCCCCTTTTATTTCACATCGTCGACATCCGTAAACAAAAGAGCAAAGAATCAACTTGATGAGATATCCAACATGTGTTAAAAGCGTTCCCCATGACAGCACGGTTCTGCTGACTCCCAGCGTATAATTAACAAGCATATAACTTTCATGGACTAGTCACAATGGTTCATAATTATTAAGCACAAGGAATAAAGTGTTCCATCAAGTTCGCGAGAGCTTTACTAACTAAATTTCTCAAAATAGACAAACATTTTATTTTGGAAGAAAACACGGCATATGGAATATGCACTGAAATAGCAAATGATGCTAATAGGTAGGTATGGTGGACACAGCTGGCAATATTGGTTTTAGGGAGTTGGAAGCATAGGTAGAGCACATACTCAGTGCAAGTGAATGCTAGCAATAGAAAGGGAGCGACAAACGAGAGAGCAATAGTTGTCATAATCATGCTTGCAACAAAACAGGACTAACTATGGCATGAAAGTGATACAAGAACTCAGAGGAAAAATAAATCATCGAGGCTTACTGACTATTGATTAGTCATATGCATGCATGAGCATGTGCCAATTCGATTCACATGAACATTCAGAGGAGGATACCACAATATCATACCAAAGTATGAATAGAACAATGCAAGCAAACATTCATATGACATGCTATAAACTATTAGCAAGCTGGAGCTAATCATAGACAAGCAAGAACTACTAAGCATCCATAATGACATACACCTTACAAAAACAGGATAAGCATGCTCACAATGATGAATATATGTACAAAAATGAAACAAATAGAGTTTGTTACCAGCCTCTTACCACACCTAGAGTTGTCTTAATCTTCATTATTGCCCTTCACTTGTGTGACTTGAAAAATTAACATGAAACCAAAATCCACTAAGGACGGCTGAACCCTGCAAAGAACTCACAAAACCAAAGAAGAAGAACAAATATTTTTGGTGTTTTCGATTTTTTTAGAAACAAGCAAACAAAGAAAAACCAAACAAAAACAAAGCAAACCAAATAAAGCAAAATCTTTTTGGATTTTTCTTTTAAGGCAAACCAAAACAAAGAAACAAACCAAGAGAAACAACGAAAATATTTTTGGTATTTTTGGATTTTTAGAAAGAAGCAACAAAAACTAAAAAGAAAGCGAAATAATGGATATACAAAGAACCGACCGAACATGATATATATATATGAGTGCGATGTCGGTATACCTCCCCCCAAGCTTAGGATTTTGGCCTAAGTAGGGCTCAATAACATGGATAGTACCCACATGCTGGTGGGTCATCATAGGAATGATCATAGTCGGGCACCTACGATGAAGAAAACGTGCCCCAATCAAATGAGGGTTGCTGGTATGAAGACTCTCCCAAGTTGGAGGGCTGAACTGAATTGTCTTCGGCATCCTCTTCAACATTCTCTTCTTGCTGGGAGAGTTCCCCCACATAAGTGTCAACCTCCTCCTTCATAAGCGACCATCCTTGCCAGTTATCAAAGTTAAACAAAGCAGGTGCAGGCAAATAAACTATTTTCTTAGTCCTACCCTTTCTCCGACCTTGCTGGGAAAAATATAATTCATATGGTAAACTTCTCACATTAGCCCCCAAGGAAATAAAACCATGCTGAATAATGGATTCAATATCAAGCCTCTCTATGGGGAACTGAAAATCTGAAAAGTGAGGCTCTAAACCATGGAAAACTAGAAACCTAGAAGCAATGAGACCTCCACAAATTCCCCCCTTCTCATGGTTGGTGGTGAAACGGTGAGCTATCAGAGCACCCAAACTATAAGATCTATTCTTATTCAGAGCAGCTACAATAAAATCTAGATCAAAAGAAGACAACTTTCTAGCAATCTTTCTAGCAAGAACACACGTGGTAATAATATAGGCAAAGTATCTAATAGTTGGGGGCTGAATGTTCCGAATTTTACCACTTTCCTTTGAGAAGTCGAAACCTTGGCAAATCTCAGCATATAAATCCATAAGTGACTTGGGCCTCTCCTTGATCTTCTCACAAGATCCCCACTGAGGTACTCTAATTGCTGCACAGAAACCAGCAAAAGGCGGGTCGACAGGTATATTATATATTTTGTAATGGACCATGGGATCAGAAGTAGACCAAGTGAACCAGAAGTCCTGCACAAAAGCCATGGTTAGCTTAACATATTGGAATGGTTCACCTTCAACAAAGTGTTCCAACATTTGTAACCATACTTTGGAAGTCTTGGAGGATCCCCGCAGTTCTCATAAATTCATGGCATGGATATATGGAAGGAAAAATTGCCTCCTCACGATGAACCTTCATTGGCTCATGCACCATCAAGTCATATTGATTCAGTGGATAAGCACTCATCTTCCTTGCTGAAATTTTTAGACAACCATCAAACCAAGTGATTTCTAAGTTGATAGATGATCAGCAACTACTATAGGAACTTGCTAGAGGACTACACATGCACCAAAACAAAGTTTCTAAGAAAAGAACAAGCATGCAAGCTCAAACAACCTATCACCTATAGCAGCAAAATACTCAAGATACAATCTACCAATCACAAATCTAATTGGACAAGTGGAGGAGGCACATACCAAGGACCAATCCCTCCAAAAATCAGCACTTGAAATGGGTTGAACAAGGAGATCGAAAATCGCGAGCAAGAACAGCAAGAACTCGAGCTTGAGCAAGTTTTCCGATGTTTTTCGGGAGAGAGAAAGAAGATGGCTTCAAGGAGGCAGCTTGGAGGGGCCCAGGTGAAGGGTTTCGCGGCATAGTAAATCAAAATTTTCTACGGAGCGAACAGAGGGAAAGCCAAGATCTAATCTAGGAGATGCAAACAACGAGAGAGATTGGATTAGATCTTCATACCCTTGAAGATTCGCGGTGGAACGTTACCGGAACGTGGGTGATGTAGTCGTACTCGCTTCTCCTCCTCGCGATCCGATCCGATCTAGCACCACAAGTGGCGGTGCCTCCATGAGATGCACACGTGCAGCACCTCGACGTCTCCTCCTTCCTCGGACCAGCGAGTATGGTGGAGAGATAGATTGGATCTACAACACGACGGCGTGGTGTATATGGTGGAGAATTTCTGCTGCAGGGCTTCGCCACAAACAATCGGGAGGAGAGAGGAAGGTAGCAAGGCGCTAGGGCTTGGAGGAAGGTGTGTGTGTGGGGAGGCGCACCCTCTATATATAGAGGCGGCCAACCCTGCCCCTCCTCCAAGCCTATCTCTAGTTTAAACAATTTAAACTCTCCCTTATCTAGAAATCCTATCTCTAGATTTAAACGATTTAAACTCTCCTTATCTAGAAATTCTATCCAGATTTAAGCAGTCAAATCTCTCTAGAATCGGCTGGGCCCTATGGGGCCTTGTGCCCCTGTCCCAATGCGGCCAGGACACTCCCTCATAGGCCCATGCCCCTCCCGGAAGGTGGGGCCACGTTGGTCCCCTTCCGAAGGTTCTAGAAGCTTCTACAATACCGATTAATCCGAACAATTCAACTCCAAAACTACTGCCTTATATGAATCTTATTCTCGGACCATTAGGAACCTCTCGTGATATCCGGATCCCATCGAGACTCGAACAAAATTCATAAACCAATTATCCAATCTATCCTAGCGTCGAGACACGTTAAGTGTGTGACCTGCGGGTTCGAGAATATGCGGACATGATCTTCTATCAATAATCAACAGCGGTCAGGCACCCATATTGACTCCCACATTCATCGATGATCATATCGGATGAACCACGATGCCAGGATTCAATCAATCCCATATATATATTCCCTTCGTCTCGCGATATTTTACTTGCCGAGATTCGATTGTCGGTGCCGTCATACCTAGTTCAATCTCGTTCACAAGAAGTACTTTACTCGTTCCGTAATCCGACATCACTTTGTGATTAACTCCTTAACCACATGCTTGCAAGCGGTGTTGATATCGATTACGAGTGGGCCCAAGTATATCTCTCCGACTTGGGAGGGACAAATTCCATCTCGATACATACAACCCAACAGATACTTTCCGATCACCTGAGAGACACCTTTATGATCACCCTCTCATAGGATGACGTTTGATGACCTCAAAGCTTTCTTCCGGTACCAGGGAGTTGCATTATCTCATGGTCTAAGGAATACAATATTTGACATAGGAAAAGCTTCGCAAAGATGAACACGATGAAACGATCTAATTGCTTCGCTTAGTTTGGGTCTGTCCATCATATCATTCTACCAATGATATGATCTCATTATCAATTGACAACTCATGTCTATGGTTAGGAAACCTTAACCATCATTGATAAATGAGCTAGTCCTTAGAGGCGTACTAGGGACACGGTGTTGTTCACAAACCACACAAGTATTAATGTTTCCGCTTAATACAATTCTAGCATGGAATATAAACTTTATCATGAACAAGAATTATAATAATAACATCTTTATTATTGCCTCTAGGGCATAATTCCAACAGTCTCCCACTTGCACTAGAGTCAATAATCTAGTTTACATCTGCAACAATCTCACACCCATGGCAATCGAGGTGTTGATCATGTTTTACACGTGGAAGAGGTTTAGTCAATGGATGCGACATTCGATCCGTATGTACTTTGCTAATCTTGAGATCTCCATCGCTATATAATCTCGGATTATATGAAACTTGCAGTTGATATGCTTGGTCTTTGGATGATATCTTGGTTCCTTAGCGAGTGCTATGGCGCCCGATGTTGTCACACAATATCTCCGATGGGTCCAATGCACTTGGAACCACGCCAAGCTCGATGATGAAGTTTCGATCCAAACTCCTTCACTTGACGCTTATGCAGCCCATGTATTCCGCTTCCTTTGTAGATCCCGCGATCACGCTTTGCTTGCAGCTTCTCCGACTCACAGCTCCTCCATTCAAAATATACACGTATCTGTCGAGATTTAGAATCATCCTTGTCGATTTTAAACTAGCGTCGACGTAACCTTTTCGACGAGCTATTCATCACCCCATAGACTAAGAACATTTCTTTAGTTCTATTTAGGTACTTTAGGATGTTATTCACGGCTGTCCGAGGTTCCACTCTGGATCACTTTGATATCTGCTCGTCAAACTAAGAGCATTGGACACATCCGGTCTAGTACACAAGATGGCATACATGATGGAACCTATGGCCGAGGCATAAGGCACTTTGCTCATAGCTTCCCTATCATTTACCGTAGTGGACACCGAGCCTTGCTCAATATCTTACGACAACATAGGCCTTTGAACCTTTCTTTGCCTTATCCATTCGAACCTTTTCGTAACTTTGTCTAGGTATGTACTCGGCTTAAAGCTATCAGCGTCTTTGTCTATCTCTATAGATTTTGATGCCCAATATATAAGCAACTTCACCTAGGTCTTTCATTGAAAACACTTGTTCAAATAACTCTTCACATCGTTAAGCATATTGATGTCATTTCCAATAATCAATATGTCATCCACATATAGTACCGTAAACGCCACCGAGCTCCCACTCACTTTCTTGTAGATACAAGCTTGTAGCAATTTGGAACAAATCCAAAGCTCTTGATCACTTGATCAAAACGAAGGTTCCAACTCCGAGATGCTTGCTTCATCCATAAATGGAACGCTGAAGTTTGCATACTTTATCAACATCCTTAGGATCGACAAAACCTTCGGCTGCATCATATACAACTCTTCATCAATGTTGCCATTGAGGAAAGCGATCTTGACATCCATCGCCATATTTCATAATCATGAAACGCAGCAATTGCTAATAAAATCCGAATGGACTTAAACATCGCTACGGAGAGAAAGTCTCATCGTAGTCAACACCTTGAACTTGTCGAAAACCTTTTGCGACAAGCCGTGCTTTATAGACGGTAACATTACCATCCGCGTCCGCTTTCTTCTTGAATATCCATTTGCACTCAACGGCCTTTGGTCGCTAGGAGGATCCACCAAAGTCCATACTTGGTTTTCGCTCATGGATCCCTATTCGGTTCATGGCTTCTAGCCATTTCTCGAGTCTGGGCTCATCATCGCTTCCTTATAGTTCGTAGGTTAACTGCCTTCTACTAACAAGACAACAAGACAGGGTTGCCGTACCACTCAGAGGGGCACGCGACCTTGTCGACTGCGACGCTCAAGATCGTCCAAGCTTCATGATCCTTGTCATTAGCTTCCTCTATTGTTGGTGCAAAGCGATCGAACAATTTCAGGTCTTCGCTACTCTCCAATTCAAGAGAAGGTTCAATAACCTCGTCTAGCTCTACTTTCCTCCCACTCACTTCTTTCGAGAGAAACCTTCTCAAGAAAGGAACCGTTCTTCATGACAAACACTTTGCCTTCGGTTCGTGATAGAAGGTATACCCAATAGTTTCCTTAGGGTATCCTATGAAGACGCATTTCTCCGCTTTGGGTTCGAGCTTGTCCGCATCAACTTCTTGGCGTAAGCTTCAGATCCCCAAACTTTAAGAAACGACAACTTAGGTTTAGCACCAAACCACAGTTCATACGGTGTCGTCTCAACGGATTTAGATGGAGCCCTATTTAAAGTGAATGCAGCGGTTTCTAATGCATAACCCCAAAATGATAACGGCAAATCAAGAAGAGACATCATTGATCGGACCATATCTAATAGGGTTCGATTCCTGCTCGTACACACCATTGCTACTGGTGTTCCGGGTTGCGTGAGTTGTGAAACGATTCCACTTGCTTTAAGATGCATGAGAAAATCATAACTCAAATATTCGCCCCCACGATCGGATCGTAGAAACTTAATCTTGATGGTTCTCCACTTCATTCTGAAATTCCTTGAACTTTTCAAATGTTTCAGATTTATGTTTCATTAAATAGATATACCCATATCTACTTAAGTCATCGGTAAAAGTGAGGAAATAGAGATATCCACCGCGCGTCGAAACACTCATCGGTCCGCATACATCGGTATATATGATTTCCAACAAGTCCGTTGCTCGCTCCATCATACCGGAGAACGGGGTTTTGATCATCTTGCCCATGAGGCATGGTTCGCATGTGTCAAATGATTCAAAATCAAGAGACTCCAAAAGTCCATCAGAATGGAGTTTCTTCATGCGCTTTACACCAATATGACCTAGACGACAGTGCCACAAATAAGTAGTATTATCACTATCTACTTTGCATCTCTTAGCCTCAATGTTATGGATGTGTGTTTCATCCCTTTCGAGATTTAGAAGAAATAAACCATTTATAAGAGGTGCATGACCATAAAAGATGTTACTCATATAAATAGAACAACCATTATTCTCCGATTTAAATGAATAACCGTCTTGCAATAAACACGATCCAGAAATAATGTTCAAGCTCAACGCAGGCACATAATAACACTTATTAAGGTTTAAAACTAATCCCGAAGGTAAAACTAAGGAGAGCGTGCCGACGGCCATCACATCAACTCTTGATCCGTTGCCAACGTGCATCGTCACCTCATCCCTCGCAAGCCGCCGTCTATTCCGTAGCTCCTGTTTCGAGTTACAAATATTAGCAACCGAACCGGTATCAAATACCCAGGCACTACAACAAGGGCTAGTAAGGAAAACATCAATAACATGTATATCAAATATACCTTTGATGGTGCCATCCTTCTTGTCCTCCAAGTACTTCGGACATTCGCCCAAAGTGACCCTTGTCCTTGCAATAGAAGCACTCAAAGGTCCGCTTGGGACCACTTGAGCTTCTTCTCGGCAGGGCAACGCCGCCTTTCTTGAAGGGCTTCCTTGCTCCCTTACCTTTCTTAAAGGTGGGGGATTGTTGACCATCAACACATGATTATTCTTTTGATGTTCACCTCCACTACTTTCATCTTAGCAAAGAGCTTAGTGATCATATCGGTGGAACCAATATGATTGTGATCAACTACAAAACTTTTGTAGCTAGGAGTGTCAATCTTGAGCTCCTCCGAATCTTGCCAGCTTGCTCAAGGCGTTGAGTGTAGCCCGACATCTTAATGGCGTGCTCACTAACGGACCTCCCTTCCTCCATCTTGTAGTTAAAGAATTTCTTAGAGATCACATATCTCTCGAGCGGGCTTGAGTCTGAAACATGTTTTCAGCTCGAGAATCTCAAAGGGCCCGAACTCCTCAAAACGATTTTGAAGATCCGATTCCATAGCATACAACATGGCGATCTTAATCAAATCATAATCATCCTTGCCGATCGATAAACAGCTTTTTCATCACCGGCATCTATAGTGTATGCGTCACCTAGCGCTTTCTCAAGGACATAGTCCTTTGTCCGCCAAATGAGAATGATTCTCGAATGCGAACCATTTGGTGAAGTTAGACCCATTGTTTCTAAGCTTTTCTATCTCAAAGAACACGTTGAAGTTGAAGTTGGACTTGGCCATTGGATCTACAGATTTGCAAGTACAATTTAGACTATGTTCATGATAAATAGTTCAACTTAATCAAATTACTAGATGAACTCCCACTAAATTCAACATCCCTCAAGTTGTTTAGTGAACACGATCCAAATTCACCACACCTAATCCGATCATCACGAGAAGAGATGTGGTTTCAATGGTGGCCAACGAAGTGTCGATCATATCATTCATATGACTCATGCTTAACCTTTCGGTTCTTGTGTTCCGAGGCCATGTCCATACATGCTAGGCTCGTCTGTTAGACCCAAGTATTTCGCTGCAGTAAACTGGCTTGCACCCGTTGTATGTGAGCGTAGAGTCTATAGCACCCGATCATCACGTGATGCTTGGCGAACTTTCACAACGGTGCATACTTGGGGAGAACACAGTTTTTATCTTGATCTTTAAGTGAGGAATCATCTTATAATGCTACCGTCGCGATCTAAGCATGATAAGATACATAAAAGGATAAACATCACATGCATATAACTTTATGTGACATGGTATAGCCAATCTTCGCGCAATGATCTCCATATTGTGCGTTCTGGCATGATCTCCATCACTCCACCATGATTGCCTCCACCACGAATAGCAACTACAACTATTGCTAACTACTTAGCGATAAAGTAAAGCTATTACATGGCGTATAAGAAGTTGACTCGCAGGTCATACACAATTATAAAGGCAACCATATGGCTCCTGCCGGTTGTGTACTCATCGACATGCAAGTCGTGAAACATTACAAAACATGATCATCGCATACAATATACACATCACATCATGGGCCATACCATATCACAGAAAACACTCCCTACAAAAACAAGTTAGACGCCTCTACTTTGTTGTTGCATGTTTTACGTGGCTTATGGGAGTAGATGCTAAGAACGATTCTTACCTACGGAAAGCCACAACGGTGATATTATGGTTGCCAAACTCCGGTGTTAATCCCATGACAACTATAGTGAGAGAAACTAACATCCACCAGCCGCATGTGTGGTACAAGCCACACGTCAAGTGCGGAGCCGGTCTCGCGAACGACGTCGCGTAAGGTTGGCCTGGACCGCTTCAATCTCACTATCCCGCGTCATAAGAAGAACACAAACAAGAGGCTTGCAACAAAAAACATCAACGCCCGCAACAACCATGTTTGCTCTACTCGTGAAACACATCTACGCATAGATCTAGCTCGATACCATGAAGGGTTTCGCGGCATAGTAAATCAAAATTTTCTACGAGCGAACCGAGGGAAAGCCAAGATCTAATCTAGGAGATGCAAACAACGAGAGAGATTGGATTAGATCTTCATACCCTTGAAGATTCAAGACAATGAACGCTCTCGAACGTGGGTGATGTAGTCGTACTCGCTTCTCCTCCTCGCGATCCGATCCGATCTAGCACCACAAGTGGCGGTGCCTCCGTGAGATGCACACGCAAAGACCTCGGCGTCTCCTCCTTCCTCGGACCAGCGAGTATGGTGGAGAGATAGATTGGATCTACAACACGACGGCGTGGTGTATATGGTGGAGAATTTCACTGCAGGCTTCGCCTACAAACAAATGGGAAGGAGAGAGGAAGGCAAGGCTGCTAGGGCTTGGAGGAAGGTGTGTGTGTGGGGCGCACCACCCCTCTATATATAGAGGGCGCCAACCTTGCCCCTCCTCCAAGCCTATCTCTAGTTTAAACAATTTAAACTCTCCTTATCTAGAAATCCTATCTCTAGATTTAAACGATTTAAACTCTCCCTTATCTAGAAATTCTATCCCGAGATTTAAACGAGTCAAATCTCTAGAATCGGCTGGGCCCTATGGGGCCTTGTGCCCCTGTCCCAATGCGCCAGGACACTCCCTCATAGGCCCATGCCCTCCCGGAAGGTGGGGCCACGTTGGTCCCTTCCGAAGGTTCTAGAAGCTTCCTATGCAATACCGATTAATCCGAACAATTCAACTCCAAAACTACACGCCTTATATGAATCTTATTCTCCGGACCATTCCGAACCTCTCGTGATATCCCGGATCCCATCCGAGACTCGAACAAAATTCATAAACCAATTATCCAATCTATCCTAGCGTCGAGACACGTTAAGTGTGTGACCTGCGGGTTCGAGAATATGCGACATGATCTTATATCAATAATCAACAAGGTCTGGGCACCCATATTGACTCCCACATTCATCGATGATCATATCGGATGAACCACGATGCCGAGATTCAATCAATCCCATATATATATTCCCTTCGCGATATTTTACTTGCCCGAGATTCGATTGTCTGCACCGTCATACCTAGTTCAATCTCGTTCACGGAAGTACTTTACTGCTCCGTAATCCGACATCACTTTGTGATTAACTCCTTAACCACATGCTTGCAAGCGGTGTTGATATCGACACGAGTGGGCCCAAGTATATCTCTCCGACTTGGGAGGGACAAATTCCATCTCGATACATACAACCCAAGATACTTTCCGATCACCGAGAGACACCTTTATGATCACCCTCTCATAGGATGACGTTTGATGACCTCAAAGCTTTCTTCCGTACTGTGGAGTTGCATTATCTCATGGTCTAAGGAATACAATATTTGACATAGGAAAAGCTTCGCAAAGATGAACACGATGAACGATCTAATTGCTTCGCTTAGTTTGGTTCATCCATCATATCATTCTCCCAATGATATGATCTCATTATGAATTGACAACTCATGTCTATGGTTAGGAAACCTTAACCATCATTGATCAATGAGCTAGTCCTTAGAGGCGCATTAGGACACGGTGTTGTTCACAAACCACACAAGTATTAATGTTTCCGCTTAATACAATTCTAGCATGGAATATAAACTTTATCATGAACAAGAATTATAATAATAACATCTTTATTATTGCCTCTAGGGCATAATTCCAACACCAGGTGGGCCAGACCCCCCAGGCGCCGCCACCTCGTAGGCCGCGCCTACCACAAGTGTGGTGGATGGGGTGGCCCCCTGGGTCACTTTAGGTGCCTCTCTGTCCCTTTTTTCGAGGAAAATTTATTTTAAATTTTCAGGGATTTTTCGGGAAACTTTATTTTTGGCCAATATTCAGGGTATGAAAATTGATTTTCTCGCAGAAATAGTTTTTTCAAAAGAAGCAAAAGCAAACCAAAATCCAAATACGGGAGCTCTAAGAAACTCAAACAAGCAAACAACTAGCAAAACTAAAGCTAAAGCAAAGACTAGGAAGGAGAAAAGAAAAAGAAAGCAAGTATAACCAGAGTGGAAACATTATTTTGTTCATTAAAATCCTTTTGTTAACAAGGTTGATCAAGTCTTGTTACGAAAACAATCTTATATGAAACAAAACTTTGCATTCCACAAGGTGATTATGTTACCTCATACTTGATAGCAATGTTCCCAATCATAATAGTTTCAAAATTTTCTTGTGTAATGGGACAATATATTTCTCCAACCTTGATGCTCTCAATATTTTCAATGGAATTCAGGCAATAGCTCTTAACAACCTTCTTGGGGAAATAGATAGTTGTGGCATCCCGCAAAACCACTACTAGAAAATCGCGTTGTTTTTGTGCATTGCATCGTCATCATCATGCATTGTTTGTCTGCATTATTTTGAAAAGCCTAGTTTTGATTTATACAAATACCCCTCTTATTTTTAAACACAAAACCCCGATCGCATCGGAGATTTTATTTGTCTAAAAACTATTTTTCAAAGTGGCTTTGTTTTAAATTATACAGAACCAAACAAACACAAAAACTAAAACAGCTCCCTCTAAAACCTATCCCCACCCAATCCTAATCTACCCACCAACCAAATCGTGCCACCACCCTCCCCAAACTTCCTACCCACCGCCACCTCACCAATCCCTCTCCTTTTCCCACCTCTCTCTTTTCTCACCTAGTCCCTTCTACCTCTCTCTCTCTCTTACACCCCGCCCACTCTCCTTGGGTCCCACCCAGCTCAGCTCTCTCTCTCACCTCGCAGCCCAGCCACCCACCACACACCCCACCAACCGCCCGCCATCTGGACCGGTCCACCCCCCCTCTCACTGCCTGGGACCCATCCCCGTCCCACCCCCGACCCTGCTTCCTCCTCTCTTCCTCCTCCCAACCCCTCTCCCAGGCGCCAGCCCCCACCCCACCGCCGCCTCCTCCTCCTCGCCTCGCTGCCCGCCTCCCGTCCCATGAGCTCCAGGCCTCCGCCCGCCTCCTCCTCCTCCCGTGCTGCCCAGGAGCCTCGCCGAGCTGCCCAGCCTCAAGACTCTCCCGCCCGGCCGTCTGCAGGCTCTCCGCCTCCGCCCGCCGCCCGAGCTCTGCCGCCTCCGCCCACCCTCCTCAGCGAGCTCCGCTCCCGCCTCGGCTCCTCGCCGCCTTCCCGCCCGCCTCCTCCACGCCGCTTTTCCATGGGCCACATGACCTCCCTGCTGAAGCGCCGCCTCTGTCCCCGCGTGGGCTGCCGCCGCTCCGCCCCGCCCACCGCCGGGCGACCGCCTCAAGCAACCACCGCCGCCGCTCCTCGCCACTCGCCACCTTTCCGCTCGGTCGGCCGAGCCCCGCCACCGTCGTCCGTCCTCGCTCCGCGGCCGCTCCTGCCTCTCGCTGCATCCGGCGACCCTTTCTTGGCGCCTCCTCCGCGTCGGCCCGCCACCGTCTCGCCGGGCCATGGCGTCAACCTTGGTCGCCCTCCTCGCCCTGAACCTCGCCGTATCTGCTCCGTGGGGCCGCCGCTGGTGGCGCCCGAGCTCGCCTTGCCTCAGGTCGTCTCCAACCGATGATCTGCGGCCAGATTACTGAGGCCGATGTGTACCGTGGCGCTGCCCAAGGACGAGTCACACGATCGAGCCTATATGCCGGCAAGACCTCCAGTTCCCTTGGGAAAACCAAGACCGACACGAGACCCCGAAGGACCGCACAAGACCACGGGCGCGAGACTCCAAGACCGTACCGAGCCGAAGGTGTCCAGATAATCCCCGACAAGAACTCCATCACGGAACCTCAAGTACTCCGACAGGGAACCCTGAAGACCCCGTTGTCGAGCCCCAAGTTCGCCCCCGATAATCAAGGCGGAACCCCAAGATCTACATCATATGTGTCGAAACCAACACCAAAGCGATGACAAGGTCTACCGATGACCGAGAACCCGGACGCCAATTACTCCTTCCGAACCCCGGTACCAGACAAGTTCGCCATCGACCTCGGGAACGCCTGCACGGAACAACAAGAACGCCACACGGACGCGAACCCCAAGACCCTGAGGCCCGAACCGAAGACCGATCCGAAGCGCCAAGACCTCCGGCAGGGAACCGACCAGTTCGACGAGAACCGCACCCGAACCTGAAGCACGACAAGATCTACCCCGCTACCCGAGAACGACCCCGGAGCCCGAGAACGTTCCCGTCGAACCCTGGACCCTGAGACCGAACCCCGGAACCCCAAGTTCGCCGAGACCCTAATGTGTGAACCCCTTCCCGAAACCCTATTTTATAACATAATAACCTTGTCGCATATTAAATTGTCATTCATCTCGCATGCATATCATTGGTTTGGGGGCCTTACGCCGATTCACCCTATAATTAAATATGGGGCCCATATGCGGGCAAATCTAGTCTCATATTGGCCTCATTTAAATCTGTGTAGCGAACCGATAACTCATCTTGCCTTGTTAAAACAACATTTAATTTGCGGGGTAGATAAATAACTTGGACCGTTTAATTAATTGTCGGGACCCCGGTTCCGCTTAATATGACCTAATTGCATATCACCTTGCCATGCCATACATCATACATGCATCATGCCGATCTTTTGCCGTAGTATTGAATATTGCATCCGGTGTTTCTTCTAGTGTTTCGCTTCTTCGCGGATAAGGCCGTTGAGTTGATGCGAGTGCCGACCCGATCTTCGGTTGAACCTTCGGCAATGTTTTCAGGCGAGCATCTCCCCCTTTCTACCTATCTTACTTTTATAGTATTTATTCCCTCCTGTTGATCTATTGCTATCTGTGTTGCGATGCTCTAGTTACCGTACCTGTGATACCCTGTGCAGCCCTATATTGCCTTGGACACCTCCTATTACCGTTGTTTGGTAGCTAGTTGGACTTGCGCGCCGTAGTCGCTTGCTCAAGTGCTGTTGCGTGTTTTCAAGTGCCACAGTTGTTGGTGTATTGCCGCATGTTGATGTTGGAGATGATTATAGTTTTACTTATCGTTCACTTTAATTCCTGTTTAACAACTAAAATTGAAGTAAGCAGAGGCATCGGTGGGTGATAGAAAATATTTGGTTTCCGAACGCCCACTTGTGTCCCGTAGGACCCCGAGTACTTGATACCTGTTCCTTGTTTTATCGCGCTATCCACATCCGGGAGGTATATGGGACCCCCCTGAGCCAGAGCTTGATTCCGTCTTATTTCTTGGGGCCACAAACTAGTTTGAGGTTTTATTTACGATCCTGTACTTATGCCATGCTACTTATGTATTTACGACAGCGATGATAGCACATCGCATCGTTTAGGTAAGGAGTGATTTCGCGGTATCGACAAGCCCGCTTTGGGTTCCCGAACGCTTCTGACCATTGACGCAAACCTTGAGTCCATCTCGGCTAGCTTACTTCGCTATGGTCTACTCAATGGGGTGGCCCCTGAAATATTTCAATCCTATGATTGCTTTGTCGTGAAGGCCTCGTTGGGTTTTGATTTGGTTTTTCCGAGGTTGATCGGCGTGTGTTGCTATTGGTGCACCCCGCCGGTAAAACTTTCGAAAGCCGTGTCCGCGGTTATGGACGACTTGGAGCATGATTCTCGACCATAGACAAGCATAACTAAAGTTTATTGCTATAAATTTGACTTTATAATGACTAGTAATCAGCTTCACTATAATGGAATGGCTAATTAATACTGCCCACAATTGCTTATTTGGAGTGTCGCTTGCGACCATTGTACCTGACTAGTAAGTATTGCAACCACAACGGAATGGCTGAATAAAAGTACCAACAACTGTTGGGTTTTGGGTTATCTCATGCTAATTGTATCTGACTAGTAAGTGTTGCAACTATCACGGAACGGTTAACTAAAAGTGCCCACTGCTTATTTTATCAGGATGATTATCTATATTTGACTAGTAATTGCTGCAACGATAACTGAATAAATAAAACTGCCAACGGTGTGAGTTCCTCGGTTGACTTCCTCGTTTGGTCTCGAGGGGGAAACGCCATGATGGTTTTGTTTGATGATAGTATCAGGTTGGATCCGAATAGGTCTTTCTTACCCCTCTCTGATAGTCGCCAGTTGTATCGAGTCTCTATAGGTTGTTTAGTGCATGCTGCCGCTGCCGCTTCAGTCCACCATACCTACGTAGGCGAGGACCGCCGAATTCTAGCCTCGCTGCATCGGCCTCGATCGACGCCTCTCTTTTCCTTTGCCCTTTGTCGGCACCCTTTGTTTAAGGTTTTGAGATCGACGTCGTTAGCGTGGTTACCTTCCGCTTGGCTCAGGCGGGGTTATGGACGCCATTGGTTATTCTTCAGGGCTCTTAGCCCCATTTGCATCTTGTCCGTAGCTGGACGCTATATCGTTCTCAAGGTGATTTGGATCTTTGTACCGTATATCTGTATTCTTGACTCATGGAGTCGTGTTGTATATATATCTGTTCTGTGGGTCCCATCGAGGACTGTTGTGTAATGTTATTACTTCGTTTTCCACCCGCACGAAAGTGCCTGGTGGGCACCTTTGAATCGTTTCTATGCGGGTTTGGCGGGTTTCGCTAAAACTTGCATAGGGACGATTCTGAGGGTGTTACAGAGTGGTATCAGAGCTCAGCAGTTGCGATACCCCACAAGTCCAGCCTGTAGGATAACCTAGCTAACGGCCGAAGTAGAGTGTCAAAACTATTTTTGAAAAATTGGTTGGATAGTTCTGATTAGGTATGATTTTACTCTTTACCCTCTGCTATTCTCCTCTTATCCCTACGCGTTTTGAATCCGCTCTCTTCTATTTCTTCGAGTCCAGGATTTCTCGTGGTTGGGTTCCGTCGTATCTTCAGGGTTTCGCGTCCTTCTCTGATAACGGTGTCCTACCATGCGGTGTTCAAGCTGCTTGAGGAATCCGTCTGCTGTGGTACCATTCTTTGTTCCTTGTTTGTGCCTTCTGGTGTTTTCCGACGCGACGACATCCTGTACGCCAGATCCGATGCAGCGTCTGCATCACTCCTTCGTTTCCTAACCTCCCTTGTCGAGATCTTCAGTCTGTTTCCGAGAATGGTTGCACTCTTTTCTACTGATTGTGCAGAGTAATAGTTTGGGTGCGTGATGGATTGGCCCCCATGCCGACTACCCCTTCTATTCGTTTTTGTACATTGAAGTGGATGAGAATGCATCGGTTCCCTCTTTCCATCGAAGTTAGAGGTGGCTTTACTTGTTGATACCCCTACCTTCGACCTTTTGTTCCCAGAGTGTTCCCTCGACGATCACGGACAGCGACCTCTTGTTAGTGGTGTCGCGAGGACTACACGAAGCGAGAAGACGCAGATCGCCGACTTTTCCTTCCGGTACCATGAGGCGGATATCGAGGGCGAGATCCATGGTTAGTGGTGTCGAATTGTGGCATCCCGCAAAACCACTACTAGAAAATCGCGTTGTTTTTGTGCATTGCATCGTCATCATCATGCATTGTTTGTCTGCATTATTTTGAAAAGCCTAGTTTTGATTTATACAAATACCCCTCTTATTTTTAAACACAAAACCCCGATCGCATCGGAGATTTTATTTGTCTAAAAACTATTTTTCAAAGTGGCTTTGTTTTAAATTATACAGAACCAAACAAACACAAAAACTAAAACAGCTCCCTCTAAAACATATCCCCACCCAATCCTAATCTACCCACCAACCAAATCGTGCCACCTCACCCTCCCCCAAACTTCCTACCCACCCTGCCACCTCACCAATCCCTCTCCTTTTCCCACCTCTCTCTTTTCTCACCTAGTCCCTTCTACCTCTCTCTCTTACACCCCTGCCCACTCTCCTTGGGTCCCACCCAGCTCTCGCTCTCTCTCTCTCACCCCCAGTAGACCCACCAACACACCCACCAACCGCCTGCCATCTGGACCCTCCACCCCCCACTCACTGCCTGCTGACCCACCCCCTCCCACCCCACTTTGCCTCCTCTTCCTCCTCCCGCAACCCTCTCCCAGGCGCAGCCTCCCCACCGCCGCCGCTCCTCCTCCTCGCCTGACGCTCCGCCTCCTCCCGTCTCAAGCCGCTCGCCAGCCTCCCGGGCCTCCTCGCCTCCCTCCTTCCCGCTGCCAGGAGCCCCTCGCCGAGCCACCTGCCCTCGCTCTCCCCGCCCGGCTCTGAGCTCTCCGCGCCTACCGCTCCGCTCCTGCCGCCTCCGCTCTTCCTCAGCCAGCTGGCCTCCCTTCCTCGGCTCCCATGCCGCCTTCCGCCGCTGCTCAAACCGTCCGCCTCGCCTCCGTGCTTGTTGCCGACAGCCGCCCGCCTCCTCCACGCCTCCCTTCTCCATTTCGCTGGGCGACCTCACCTTTCGCCGAAGCGCCACGCCTGTCTCACAGGCGCCGCCCGGCCGGACGCCGCTGACCACCGTCCTCAAGGCCAACGCCGCTGACCGCTCGCCGCTCCCCGCCACTCGCCACCTTCCGCCGCCGGTCGGCGAGCCCCGTCTGGCCCTCGTCTTCCGCGGCCGCCCTTCGCCTCGCTGCATCCCGGCGACCTCACCTGGCCGCCTCCAGATCGGCCGCCACTGCCTCGCCGCCATGGCGTCAACCTTGGTCACCCTCCTTGCCCTGAACCTCGCCGTATCTGCTACGTGGGGCCGCCGCTGGTGGCGCCCGAGCTCGCCTTGCCTCAGGTCGTATCCAACCGATGATCTGCGGCCAGATTACCGAGGTCGATGTGTACCGTGGCGCTGCCCAAGGACGAGTCACACGATCGAGCCTATATGCCGGCAAGACCTCCAGTTCCCTTGGGAAAACCAAGACCGACACGAGACCCCGAAGGACCGCGCAAGACCACGGGCGCGAGACTCCAAGACCGTACCGAGCCGAAGGTGTCCGGATAATCCCCGACAAGAACTCCATCACGGAACCTCAAGTACTCCGACAGGGAACCCTGAAGACCCCGTTGTCGAGCCCCAAGTTCGCCCCCGATAATCAAGGCGGAACCCCAAGATCTACATCATATGTGTCGAAACCAACACCAAAGCGATGACAAGGTATACCGATGACCGAGAACCCGGACGCTAATTACTCCTTCCGAACCCCGGTACCGGACAAGTTTGCCATCGACCTCGGGAACGCCTGCACGGAACAACAAGACCGCCACACGGACGCGAACCCCAAGACCCTGAGGCCCGAACCGAAGACCGATCCGAAGCGCCAAGACCTCCGGCAGGGAACCGACCAGTTCGACGAGAACCGCACCCGAACCTGAAGCACGACAAGATCTACCCCGCTACCCGAGAACGACCCCGGAGCCCGAGAACGTTCCCGTCGAACCCTGGACCCTGAGACCGAACCCCGGAACCCCAAGTTCGCCGAGACCCTAATGTGTGAACCCCTTCCCGAAACCCTATTTTATAACATAATAACCTTGTCGCATATTAAATTGTCATTCATCTCGCATGCATATCATTGGTTTGGGGGCCTTACGCCGATTCACCCTATAATTAAATATGGGGCCCATATGCGGGCAAATCTAGTCTCATATTGGCCTCATTTAAATCTGTGTAGCGAACCGGTAACTCATCTTGCCTTGTTAAAACAACATTTAATTTGCGGGGTAGATAAATAACTTGGACCGTTTAATTAATTGTCGGGACCCCGGTTCCGCTTAATATGACCTAATTGCATCTCACCTTGCCATGCCATACATCATACATGCATCATGCCGATCTTTTGCCGTAGTATTGAATATTGCATCCGGTGTTTCTTCTAGTGTTTCGCTTCTTCGCGGATAAGGCCGTTGAGTTGATGCGAGTGCAATTCGATCTTCGGTTGAACCTTCGGCAATGTTTTCAGGCGAGCATCTCCCCCTTTCTACCTATCTTACTTTTATAGTATTTATTCCCTCCTGTTGATCTATTGCTATCTGTGTTGCGATGCTCTAGTTGCCGTACCTGTGATACCCCGTGCAGCCCTATATTGCCTTGGACACCTCCTATTACCGTTGTTTGGTAGCTAGTTGGACTTGCGCGCCGTAGTCGCTTGCTCAAGTGATGTTGCGTGTTGTCAAGTGCCACAGTTGTTGGTGTATTGCCGCATGTTGATGTTGGAGATGATTATAGTTTTACTTATCGTTCACTTTAATTCCTGTTTAACAACTAAAATTGAAGTAAGTAGAGGCATCGGTGGGTGATAGAAAATATTTGGTTTCCGAACGCCCACTTGTGTCTCGTAGGACCCCGAGTACTTGATACATGTTCCTTGTTTTATCGCGCTATCCACATCCGGGAGGTATATGGGACCCCCCTGAGCCAGAGCTTGATTCCGTCTTATTTCTTGGGGCCACAAACTAGTTTGAGGTTTTATTTACGATCCTGTACTTATGCCATGCTACTTATGTATTTACGATTCAGCGAGATAGCACCGCATCGCTTAGGTAAGCGAGTGATTTCACAGATCGACAAGCCCAGCTTTTGGGTTCCCAACCATGTACCATTGACGCAAACCTTGAGTCCGTCTCAAGCTAGCTTACTTGCTATGGTCTACTCAATGGGGTGGCTCAAATATTTCTGAATCCTGTGATTGCTTTGTCGTGAAGGCCTCGTTGGGTTTTGATTTGGTTTTTCCGAGGTTGATCGAGCGTGTGTTGCTATTGGTGCACCCCGGCCGGGTAAAACTTTCTGAAAGCCGTGTCCGCGGTTATGGACGACTTGGAGCACAGTATCTCGACCATAGACAAGCATAACTAAAGTTTATTGCTATAAATTTGACTTTATAATGACTAGTAATCAGCTTCACTATAATGGAATGGCTAATTAATACTTCCCACAATTGCTTGTTTGGAGTGTCGCTTGCGACCATTGTACCTGACTAGTAAGTATTGCAACCACAACGGAATGGCTGAATAAAAGTACCAACAACTGTTGGGTTTTGGGTTATCTCATGCTAATTGTATCTGACTAGTAAGTGTTGCAACTATCACGGAACGGTTAACTAAAAGTGTCCACTGCTTATTTTATCAGGATGATTATCTATATTTGACTAGTAATTGCTGCAACGATAACTGAATAAATAAAACTGCCAACGGTGTGAGTTCCTCGGTTGACTTCCTCGTTTGGTCTCGAGGGGGAAACGCCAGGATGGGTTTGTTTGATGATAGTATCAGGTTGGATCTGAATAGGTCTTTCTTACCCCTCTCTGATAGTCGCCAGTTGTATCGAGTCTCTATAGGTTGTTTAGTGCATCTTGCCGCCGCTTGACCACCATACCCACGTGGCGAGGACCGCCAATTCTAGCCTCGCTGTCTTGGCCTCGATCGACGCTCCTCTTTTTCCTTTGCCCTTTGTCGGCACCCTTTGTTTAAGCAGGTTTTGAGATCGATGTCGTTAGTGGTTACCCTTCCGCTTGGCTCAGGTGGTTATGGACGCCATTGGTTATTCTTCAGGGCTCTTAGCCCCATTTGCATCTTGTCCGTAGCTGGACACTATATCGTTCTCAAGGTGATTTGGATCTTTGTACCATATATCTGTATTCTTGACTCATGGAGTCGTGTTGTATATATATCTGTTCTGTGGGTCCCATCGAGGACTGTTGTGTAATGTTATTACTTCGTTTTCCACCCGCACGAAAGTGCCTGGTGGGCACCTTTGAATCGTTTCTATGCGGGTTTGGCGGGTTTCGCTAAAACTTGCATAGGGCCGATTCTGAGGGTGTTACAACAGTGTGCTCTTTGTCATTAATATTAAATGTTACTTTTCCTTGATTGCAATTGATGATAGCACCTGCAGTATTAAGTAAAGGTCTCCCAAGAATAATAGACATATTATCATCTTCAGGCATTTCAAGCACAACAAAATCAGTTAAGACCATGCAATTATGAGCAACTTGAACAGGAACATCCTCACATATACCAACATGAATAGTAGTTGAATTATCAGCTATTTGCAAAGATATATCAGTTGGTATCAACTTTTCTAGCTGGAGTCTCTTATAGAGACAAAAAGGCATAACACTAACTCCAGCTCCCAAATCACATAAAGTAGTTCTAACATAATTATTCTTAATGGAGCAAGGAATAGTTGGTATACCTGGATCACCAAGTTTATTTGGAACCTTACCATTGAAGGAATAATTAGCAAGTAGAGTAGAAATATCCTCATTAGGAATCTTCCTTTTATTAGAGACAATATCCTTCATATACTTTGAATAAGGAGGCAACTTAATAGCATCAGTCAATGGAATTTGCAAGAATAAAGGTTTCATCCACTCACAAAACTTGTTGTAGTGTTCTTCCTCCTTTGACTTATGTTTCTTACCTAGAAAAGGCATAGGTTTCTGCACCCAAGGTTCTCTCTCTTTACAATGTTTATTAGCAATAAAATCTTCCTTTGTGTACCTAGTGTTCTTAGTGTGCTTCTCAGGTTCTTCCTCACCTTCCTCCTTATCAGTAGACTCATTATTATCATTAACACTCTCAGTTTCAGCATACAGAGACAGATATACTATTAGGATCTACAGCAGGTTCAAGTGTGAAAGAACATGATGACAATCTTTATGCACTAATGTGTGTATTAAGTTGCACTTGTAGGATTTTTCCATTAGCATCGCTTGGAACATGTGTTGGCTTCAAGGTCGATGTAATGTGAAGAAGATATGTTTTGCAAGCTCAATATGCGACATCTATAGAAGATCTCATATTTGATGCTTGCCATCCTCGGTGATCATGGATCGATGATGAGGAATTAAGAAAGGCATTCCATCTTGAGAAGGGCAAGATCGTCTATATCAAGCTCCAGTGGAATGCTCAAGGCAAAGGTATAATCTTGATAGGTTTTCCCTTTTGCCGGTCTCATATTGTTAGTGGGAGACTAGGTTTAGGATAGATAGCCGTACTATCAAGTGGGGCTCTCAAATGAGTAACTCAATCACATCATTCCAAGAGAGCTCAAAGCTTTGCATACTTGCATCATCGTATTTGGTTGTTATTTGGTATTATCCATGTGAGGATATAGAGCTTGTAGTAATCTCCATAACAAGCTCTTGTTCATCAAAATCGGATCTTCTGTTTGTATCTTATTGCGATTTCGATATATGCGGTTTTTCGGTTTCTCGCCAAGTGAGGTATCTCACATTATTATACTTGATACATTCTCACTTGGTAATAACCAATCAGGGTTTAGGGTTTACAGGGAAGCTCATGTCTTCCTCTTTCCAACGCAATTGGAATCGGGTCGATCGGAGTTACCAATCAAAAGTTATAGCCGTTTGAATATCTGCTGGTCTTATTTAAAAAGAAAAGGAAAAATCAGGTTTCTCGGCCGAGCGGTAGTACCGCCCGGGCGGGCCGGTACTACCGCCCGTATCTGAGTGTTCCCCAATTACCCTCTGCCTCGCCTAGTAGTTTTTCCCGGTAGTACTGACCGGCCCGATAGTACCGCCCGGGTGGGCCGGTACTACCGGCCGGCCCAGGTGCTTTCCTTTCCAGCGCCACACACCGCACTACTCCATCCCATATCCTCTCGACCCATCACTACGCCAGCTAAGCCTCGCGATTGGCGTCACTGCACGCCCGCCCGCCCTTGCCTGCAGCGCTCGCTCGCTCGCTCCCACCTCGCCTGCCGCCGCCGCCAATCCCGCGTTGACCGGGCGGCCCTGTGGGCCCGCCACGTCGCTTGCCGCCAAGACGCCTTCCCGCTTCCTCCGTGATTGCTCGCGTGCGTCGCGTTGTCGCTGCGTGGTCCCGCTGCCTGGCCCGCCGCCCCGCTCGCTCGCGCTTGGCTGCGTTGATGCGCCGCCTCCGCTGCGCTGCCGGCTGCTGCCCACTCAGCGCATAGGCTCATGAGTGGCGCCATGGCAGTTGAACGCCTACATCTTTGCTGTGCTATTTTTTTGTTGAGTTGTCCTAGTACCGGAACAATCCGGTACTACCAGACCATTTTGAAAAATGCCCCAACGGACAGATTTTGACTAGCCCTTTAAATAAGCTTTGTCCGTTTTGCTTTTGAGTTGCTTATTTATTCTCTATTAGTCTAAGCTTTGTCCACACTTGCTCTAGATTTTGAAGCTTGATTAATCTCTTCCCTTCCGATGATTCTTGCCCATATTTGAGTGGAAGAGAGAGGAGATCTAGATCCACGTTTTGACCTAACCGATTCATCTCTTTGTGAGTGTATCTTTGGGGATCTAGATTGTGGGGGATTTTGTGTCCCTCTTTGATTCCTCCTCTCTTGTTCCCCCAATAGCTTTAGTAGCTTTGTTGGAACTTGAGAGTGAGGAATTTGAGCCCCTTTGTGGTGTTCTTTCCATTTGCATTCGGTGCATCGGTTTGAGTTCTCCATGGAGGATTTGGTTCATGTTACTCATTGAAGCTTGTCCCTCTTGGGTTCTTGGAACCCTAAACAGTTTTGTGGCCTTGGTGGCGTTTGTTGGGAGCCTCCAATTAAGTTGTGGAGAAGTGCCCCAACCTTGTGAGAGGTTTCGGTTGCCACCGACAAGTGCACCGATAATGGAAGCGTGGATCAATCCCGTTGGGGTGAGATTCACCGGAGAATAAGTGAGGCCTTTTGTGGCGTTGGTGGTTTGATACCACCCCCTCTCCAAACGAGACGTAATCCATATTAGGAGGAACTGGTAAAATATCATCGTCCCCGTGTGCCTCGGTTATCTCTATACCCAAGCTCTTTACTTATGCACTTTACATTGTGATAGCCTTCATGCTTGAAGTAATCTATATCTTGCTATCACATTGTTGCTTGTATTGCTTAGCATAAGTTGTTGGTGCACATAGGTGAACCCTAGTTGTTCTAGGTTGTGCTTGACAAAGTAAACGCTAGTTTAATTCCGCCTTTGTCGAGTCACTCTAGGAAAAGTTTTAATCGCCTATTCACCCCCCTCTAGGCGACATCCGTATCTTTTCAAAGTGGTCCCTCAACTATTTTGTGTTTCCTTTTCTTTCTCTTACGGGGACTACCACTATCTTCACCTTGTTGGGAATCCTGCTCTATTCTTTTAGGGTGTCCTTTAGGATATAAAGGATCTTGAGTAGCTATACCACTCCTAGTTATAATTCCATAAGCATGTTTATCTCCTGAAGCATTAACTAGCATATCCTTTTGCACCTTAGCAAGTTGATCAAGTTGAGTTTGAACCATTTGAAAGTGTTTACAAAGCATTTTAATATCATTAGAAGTTCTTTCCACAATATCTTTTAACTCATGGATAGCTCTAGAGTTTTCCAATAAATGATTCTGAACTTGTTTATTAAAATACGCTTGCTTAACAATAAAAGTGTCAAGTTCCTCTAAACATTGATCAGGAGGCTTACCATAAGGAATATCACCTTCATCAAAGTGTTGGAGAGGGTGTACCTCAATAGTGGATGAGTGGGGAATTGGCTTGCATAATTCTTCTATAGGAGGTAGATTCTTCACATCTTCATCTCTAATACCTTTATCCTTTAGACACTTCTTAGCTTTCTTCATCACATCATCATTTAATGCAATAACTCCCCTCTTCTTTGTTGTTGGTGCTGGAATTGGTTCAGGAATAACTGATTCAGGAGTAATAGGCTCAGGTGCATTCAACTCAGTTGAAGTCCAATCATCATAATTCCTGTTTATCTTAGCCATTAATTCTTCAGCATCTGTAGGAGTACTTTTTTTGAAAACATAGTCATCAAAGCTATCTAGGTAGGTCCTAGAATCATCAGTCAGTCCATTGTAATAAATATCAAGAAGCTCATTCTTAGGTAATGGACATCCAGGATGTGCATGAATCAAGGCACAGAACCTTGTCCATGACTCAGGCAATTTATCTTCTTCTCCCTGTTTAAAATCAAAAAGTATCTGCAAAGCAGCATGTCTATCACTAGGAGGAAAATATTTCTGGAAGAAAGAAGCAATCAAGCCATCAGGGCAATCAATGGAACCAAGAGGTAATCTATTAAACCAATCCCTAGCTTCTCCTTTTAGTGAAAAAGGGAAGATCTTAGCAACAAAGTACTTGCGCATCTTAAAATCATCAGAGAATAAAACACTCATAGTAGAAAGCTCATTCATATTAGCCACAACACTCTCATTTTTAGATAAGATAAATTAAGAGAGAAATCATAGTCTTCATCTTTAATATCTATGGGAGAAGTGGAAAACTTAGGATCAGAGGACAACTTAGGCACAGTAGTACGTCTAGCAAGGAGACTCATAATAGCACTAGTACCATGTGTGTTTCGGCACTCTTCAACAAAATCATCAGTGAACTCAATGTAACCATCATTAATATCATAACTCTCAGTAGCCTCAAGGGAGCTAGAAGGTGTAACAGTGTCTTCACTAGGAGTTTTGGTATTTCCTAGACCAGCCATAGTAGCATCTAGAAAAGGACCTAATGAACCACTCGCATCAAGCATAGTAGAAGTAGCATCATGAGTATCAAAAGCAGTTTCATACTCAGCAGTAGTAGCAGTGTGTGTAGTATGAGTATGTGGTGGTGCTGTGACAAGCTTACTTATAACAGACGGTGAATCAAGAGCACAGAGGTGTTTAGGACTGTACCTCTTCTTGTATTGGATGGTAAAATAGGGAACTTTCCATCACGAGAATTCCCCATGATGAAAGGAGTAGCAGTGAACAATAATAGATCCAAGTGAACTTACAAATAAAGCTATGCTCCCCGACAACGGCACCAAAAAACAGTCTTGATGACCCACAAGTATAGGCGATCGCAACAGTCTTCACGGGTAGTATTACTCAATTTATTGATTCGACACAAGGGGAGCCAAAGAATACTTGCAAGCCTTAACAACTGAGTTGTCAGTTTAGCTGCACCTGGAAATAGTTCTTGCTCACAGAAGTTTATCAGTAGCAACAGTTTGTAGTAGAAACAGCAAAGTAATAGCAACAACAATAGCAACAGTGAAACAGGAGCAATAGTAATAGTAACGGTAACAGTAGGATTCAAGTGCGGTAGGCATAGGGATGGATGGACGGGCGTTGCATGGACGAGTCTAAACATGTAACTTCAAGACCTAAGGCATTGCAGATAAATAATAACAAGCATCCAAGTACTAAACAATCCTAGGAATGTGCTCCAAATATAGCCATACGTGCTCGCAATGAGAACTTGCACAACATCTTCTGTCCAGCCAGCTGGTGGCAGCGGGGCCTCTAGGGAACTAATGGCAATTAAGGTGCTCCTTTTAATAGAGCACCGGAGCAAAGCATTAACACTCTGTGAACACATGTGATCATGACACCATAGCCATCTCCTCCGATTGTCCTAATTATTGTCACTTTGGGGCCTTTGGATCCGGACAATGATATGTGTACACAACTTGCAGATAAGATCACAAACAATACTATCATAATGATTCAATAATAAGTTCAGATCTAAGATCATGTCACTCGGGCCCTAGTGACAAGCATTAAGCACAACAAGTTGCAACAAAGTCAAATAACACTAATAGAGATGCTAGGCACTATGCCCTAACAGATCTTATTCGATTACATGACAGAACTCATCCAATCCCGACCATCCCCAAGCCTACAGGGGGGATTACTCACTCATGGATGAGGGAGACATCGGTGGTTGATGGAGATGCGTTGGTGATGACGATGGTGATGATCCTCTCCAAATTCTCCGCCCTGGCAGGATGCTAAAACGGAGTTTATGGATCCGAATCTTGGTTTCTGGTGGCGGCGGCGGAGCGGAACTCTTTCTGGAAAACTATCGACCCCCCCCTCGGTTTTTAGGTCGAAAGGCAACTTATAGGCACAGAGGGAGGCCGAGGGGGTGCCTGGGGTGGCTGCACCCCCTCCAGGCGCGACTAGTGGTGGGCCCGCGCCTGGGGTGGGTGTGGGCCCCCTCAGGCCTCCTCTCCGTCTCGTCTTCTGGGTCCATGGATCTTCTGGTGAAATATATTTTTTGACATATTTTCCGAGATTTTTGCTGATAGTTCATTTTCTACACAAAAATAAGACACCAAGGTAATTCTGCTGAAAATAGCGTCAATCTGTGTTAGTTGTATCCAAATCACACAAATTTAGAGGAGAAACAATAGCAAAGTGTTCGAGAAAGTAGATATGTTTTGGACGTATCAATAAGCTCGGTTTCTGTAGAACTTCTGCTGAAGAATGGATCTTGGCCTCTGTTCTCCTTGTTTGTTATGGTGATGAAAAGGAGGTTGCAGGACAGGTGAAGATCTCCAGTGACTTCGATCTGCTTTTGGGGAGAAGAGGTCCTGTAGTCATCCGCTGTCAGGATCTCCTCTGTACTTGCATAGTGGCATCGATGCTCAACTTTTATCTTTTGCCGTTGCGACGACCTGCTCTGTTGCTGGATTGATTAGGCTCCTAAAAAATCCTCTCCAGCAAGCTTCTTGGGCGGTTCGACTGCTACTCCGGCTTCAACAGGCTTCGCTAGATTTGTTTGACGCCCCTTCTTTCAACCTCCGGCGGGAGGCCCTCTTCACCTTGCCCATCAACGGCGAGGACGCGACTGGCGATGGTGGCAATTGCATCATCGGCGAGGTCGGGATTTGCTTGAGGACTTGATTGCGTTTTGGATTATGTTCTGAGGTACTTTTTGCAAATCAGAGGGACATGGTTGTAAATTTATTTTCTTTAAGGTCCTTCTTGCAGTGTTTGAATAATTTTGTCTATTAATGCCAGTTTCTGGGACCTTCGGGTCCCTTCCCTGTTAAAAAAGAATTATACAAGAGAGAAAGCAGATAATATAGTTTCATGACATAAAACAAATTATGTCTAGAAAATACTCCACAGGCCCAATCAAAGTCCTCCATGAACTTGTCATTATGATCCAATAGCCATGATTCTGACGCATCTATCATTACCCACACTTTTTAGTTGAAAATTCGTGGATGTCATTACCACACCCTTTTTTATAGTTCTAGAAAAAAAACTTGTTTTATAGAATCCAATTTCCTTCACCCTTGTTTTTTGTCTATGGCCGACTTATTTTTAGATTCCTAGACAACTTCGAGGTCCGGAACCGCGTAATCCCAAAAGAATGCATCTGATTCTAGGCCAATTTTTTCCACCGTGAATTGCTAATCGTGCGTGATTTCAGAATTGGATTATCCAAACTTCTCCACACCATGGCTTCTTCCTACCGTTTTCCAAAATCTAGCTTCTCCCGACGCCTGTTATTTTTAGTTCTATTGGAACCTTCCGGTGCTTCCTCCCACCCTCCTCCCGACGCCTCCCACCCCCTTCGTTTGAGAGTCGCTTTTGAGCGGCCGGATCTGACCCCTCTCGCCGCCAGCGACTTCGCTGGTCGGTGTAGAGATGGATCTGCACCCCGGCTATCTCTTTCTAGTAGTAGTTTTAGGATTAGTTTTAGATTTTGGGTGAATCCCGTGTCTTCCCTAGTGGAGTTTGAGGGTCGGCCGGTGGTCCTTGGCGACCGAATCCACCGCGTCTTGAGTCGGCCTTTTCTCTCTGCTTCATGCCGGTGGCAGGTGGCGAGGCGAGTGAATCTAGCGGGCTCCTGCATCCCTCATAATAAGGTTGTCGTTTGGAGCTTAGGATCGGGCTATCTGGGCCTAGCCCGATGCGTGGTTGTGCTTCTCCTGGTCGTGGTCGTGCTCCGGTGGAGTGAGCCGATGGCAACGACGGGGAGAAGCGCCACTGGCACCTCAAATAAAGCCCTGGGTCAGGGCACCCTCTACTATAATTTTCTTGGCCTCCCTCCTCCATAATATGGCAGATCTCTGGAGAATGGTGGCCGGTGTTCAACGCAGCGGTTTCTGGGGGCCCGTTGTGTCGGCGGCTGGAGCTTGGACGCAAGCGCTGGTGTGCCTTATCCTTCATGGCGTCATGGCGACGTCGAGGTGAGACTACGCGCTGTTGTTCTTGTTGGAGATATTCCCTAGAGGCAATAATAAATGTAGTATTATTATATCTTTGTGTTTATGATAAATGTTTACATTCATGCTATAATAGTATTAACAAGGAAACATTAATACTTGTGTGATTTGTAAACTTAAATTGAAGTCCCTAGTAAAGCCTCTTCATAATACTAGCTTGTTGGTTAATAAATGATTGTGGTTTCCCTATCATGAACATTGATATGTTATTAACAACAAGATCATATCGTTAGGATAATGATATGATGGACATACTCCTATAGATAAGCGTAGCATAAAGATCAAGTCATTTTAATAGTTCAATTGCTATATGCTTTCTGATACATAGTAACCTAATTCCTTCGACCATGAGATCATGCTTATCACCATCATCGGAAGGATGCTTTGATGACATCAAACACCACACCATAACTGGGTGGCTATAAAGGTGGCATTGAGTGTTCGGAAAGTATTGGTTGAGACACATGGATCAAGAGTGGGATTTATCCATCCATATGACAGATAGATATACTCTGGGCCCTCTCGGTGGAATGTCATCCAATTAGCTTGCAAGCATGTGACTGGCTCACAAGGGATCACATATCACGGGAACGAGAAAAGAGTACTTATCTGTAACGAGGTTGAACTAGGTATGCAGAGATACCGACGATCAAAACCTCGGATAAGTAAACTATCGTGAGACAAAGGGAAATTGGTATCGTATGTAAGTGGTTCATTCAATCACAAAGTAATCGTAGAAATATGTGGGATCCATATGAATTTCCAGATTCCTCTATTGGTTATTGTTCGGAGAAGTGTCTCGATCATGTCCGCATAATTCACGAACCGTAGGGAGACACACTTAAGGATTCAACGTTGTTTAGTAGTTATGGAATGATGAGTAAGATACCGAATGTTGTTCGGAGTCTCGGATGGGATCCGGGATATCACGAGGATATCCGGAATGGTCCGGAGAATAAGATTCATATAAGGAAAGTCCTGTTTCGGGGTTGGAGAATGGTTCCGGTGTTTTCTTTGGGAATGTTCTAGAAGGTTCCGGAATGTCCGGCACTCCGGAGAGGAAGGGTACATGAATGTGTCATAACAAGTTGGAATGGTTGCATCATGTACTAGGTGTCATCGCTGAACAAAATAAAGAGTTCAATCAAATCCTAGTTTAAAAAGTCAAACGCCAATTTAAAAAGTCAAACGGCTATTTTGTTTGGTGGAGGGAGAGTAGGAAACCTACTTGGGGAGGAAGTCCCTCTCCCTCCACCGCCTTGGAAGCCGAGTTGGGAGGGACTCCTCCCTGGCGCCTCCACCTATATAGGAGGGCGTGCCTCCAAGACACACACCTTGCCCTCTAAACCCTAACCCTAGCCGCCACCACCATAGCCGCCTAGGGTTTCTCCCAAGCCCGAGTTGGGGCTTGGTTGCCCTAGTGCTGGCCTAGCCCCTTCTACTTGGTGTGTCTCAACCCTAGATCACCGAGGCTCTCATAGTCCACCATACTCGCCCAAGGCGAAGCCTGCGAGATCTCCTCTACTTCCAGGTACCACAGCCGTCACGGAATCGCGAGAGAGTGCTACAACCTCCATTTTCTTTGGAACAAGGGAGAGGAAGGTCTTTGTCGAATGTGTGACCGATCATGAAGCGCCGCCGAACGCAATGGAAGGATCGCTCACGCGATCTTGAGATCGGTAAGAGTACGACTACATCACCCACGAGAATCCGCTCTCGTTAAACACTTTGGAATCTTCGAGGGTGAGTTATTCTATCGACTCGTTGCTACAATCTAGTAGATAGATCTTGACTTGTTTGTTTGTATGCGGTAGAAAATTTTTGTTTTCCATGCTACGAACCCCAATAGTTCTGATTCCTGATTCCAGCTCGCCTTGGAGTAGTGATGCCATCCCCGCGGAAGATCCTCGGCGCCCTTCGATCTGGCGTCCGATTTTGTTGGCCAACGGGTGGCCGCCGCATCCGACGCTCGTCGGTGAAATTTCTACCTCCACATGGAGGCCCTGTTCAGATCTCATGGCGGCGATCTTCTTCCTCTCGATTCCAAGTGGCTACGTCCCCGACGCCGATGAGGATGGCCGTGCTTCGAGCTCCAAGATGACCGGCGGTTGCAGAGGAGCTGATTGCTTTCCCTATCAGCTGGCTAGGGTCTTTTTTTGTTAGAAGTAGGGGCTTGGTTGTACTTTCTTTTTCTATTGAGGCCCTTGCTGTAATATGTATCTGTACCGCTATGATTTAAGAGGCATCCAGGCCCTTCGGGGTCTCTCCATCGTTCCAAAGAAGAAAAAAAAGACTAGCTTCTCCGGAAGCAGAATCCGAAAAGAAGTCGCCCTATATCTGCTCCTTGAGCATTTGGGCTGACGGAAGTCTAGTGTGTGTCATAGATGTGCAACCAGGTAATGTCTACCGGGCTAGTTTTTTTTTTTTTTTAGCAAAGTCTACCGGGCTAGTATTTCTGCTGAAGGGCACGATGGGCCACCTCGGTACTGTCTAGCTGTAGGACAGACAAAGGCCGAGTACTCGTAGTGACTGCAAACTATTTATGGGCCTCATTGTAGTCGTGATACCGATGATGAGGTCCATTGTCGCCGCGAATGTGGGCCCAACGGCCTTCCAGCGTAGATCCAGCAGCCGGGTTGGCCGGCTTTTGCATGTGCCAGAGGAACAATCAGTGCCAGACAAGAAGAATTGCCGTATCAGCGGCGTGCGATCAGTCGTGGGCCAGCTCACAAGAGCAGGAGCGATCATGGGCGAAGTGATGAGCCAGCGGTGTCTGCGAAATCACCAGGAATAATCATCGCTGTCCTACTCTTCCCCACCAAGCTAAGCTTTGTTCCAACTCTCCTCCTAATAATCACCGCAGAGAAAAGTCCGTGGTGTCCTCGTCAACGTCGTCTCAAGACGCGTGGTCAGACGATCCCGTGAACGCCACTGGCATGGTGGAAACTTCGACACTAGTACTTTTCGTTTAACATTGGACCAACATTTTGGGGGAATGTTTACAGGGTGGGTCGTTTGGTTTTTCCTCAGCCATGTGAATACTGAATAGTCGGCGTTGATCTACTGACCATCGAGGAATATAATCTTCATCAATATGAGTTGTGCAATGCCGCGTTGAGACGTGACTTTGCGGTGAAGAAATCGCCCATCATGCAACGGACCAGGTGGCAACAGACAGAGAGTCGGAACAGTAAACGGGAGGGCATCGTGGTCATATCGCACACGTTCTGCCGCGGCCGGTTCGTTCAGCACAGCGCCACCACCACCACCGCCCGGGCCCCCGCCTGCTGCTTGGCCTTTTCTTCTCACCGCCCGCGGCCGTTCCAAATTCTATTCTCCTCTCCCGTATTCCTTCCTAGTTCCTACTCCCACACGGCGACGTCGCCATCGCTGCCGCTCCGCCTCACTACTAGCGCCCTACCTCCACGCGTGGCGGAGGTAGCAGCCGCCTACCTTCCAAACCCTAGCATATCCCCTCTCCCCAACTCCTCCGCGCGCGCGACAGAGAGAGAGCTTCTTCCCTCTGACCCCGCAGATCGCCGGCGATGGGGTCCAAGGACCAGGACGTGGCCGCGTCGTCGGGCGGCGGAGGCTTCTTCTCTTCGATCACCAAAGGCATGCGCAGCTTGGGTATCGCCGTCCACAAATCGGTCAACGGGTGAGTCTCCGCGCCGCCATGCCTCCCCCCTTCTCTTCAGAAGTTCAGATCCGCCTCCAGCTCCCCCCCGAATTCTTCGGGGTTTTGCGTCTAGAACCCTGCGTATGCTTCTCTGCAGTTCGATCTGATGCTTCCGCGCCCGATCCCAGCTGCCGGTTCTCGCCAATTATGAACCACGCGCTCCATTCGAGTTTCCAAGCTCCGGGCTTTACTCATCCTACTAGTGTTGTTCTCGTTTGCTCAGCTGCTTAGTTAGTGACCGCACTGTCGGACGAGTAGCTTAGTTGTTGCTCTTCCGTGGAAACACGGAAGGGCTCGGTGATCTGTTTCTTCAGCTGTACTACTTAATACTAGTATGATGTTGGCTTCAGTTAATTGTTTTTCTGGTTGTACAATATACTACTAGCATGCAATGTCTCAAAGAGTGGCAATCGTTATGTTTTTTGAAATACTGTCAATTTCTGTTTGTGCAATTGAAACCAGATACGGTGCAACCAATATGCACCGAATTGTGATTGGAAAGCTCCTTAGATGCAGATCAAAGTTTGGCATGCTCCGAAATTAACACGCACATCATTTGGCAGCTCTTCACTTTACCCTTATTTATTTGCTTTCTGAGGTCTCAATTCTGGATGTCTATTGGTCTCTACTGTGAACCTATAGTGGTTTAGTAGAAGAAAATCATGTTGTTACTTGTTTTTTTTTAATAATTAATTAAATAGTTATATCCTACCTGTAGGATGGTCGGCTACGAAGGCCTTGAAGTTATTAACCCAGATGGAGGCACAGAAGATGCGGAAGCAGAGGCAATGAAGGGGCGATGGAAGCAAGAGGTGAGGATCGGCGATCACCAACAATTCATTTTTTAAAGCATTATTACCACAGCAATTAGGGAACCAATTCTCGCAAAAATAGAAGTATGGAATCAACCTGCATGATGCTTCAGATTTTCGTAATAAAAAATGATTGCTGGAAGCCTGGAACTTGTTCTCTCATTCTCTGGCATCAGCATTTCTTCTGCAGGCACTTAAGAACTCTTAAACTGTAAATATTGTGTGTTGGGGCTACTGTCATGCTATCTGTGTGCAATTCTAATTTCTCAGGTCATCAAAGAATGTACTTACTTAAACTTGAAACAGTATGTACTAAGGTGTTATATTTGTTGCACTCAACATGCAGTTATGCTCTAGCACATGTGAATCTAAAAAGTCCTGAAGCATGTGAATCACCATAGTATTATCCCCTTTGATTGGAGGTCAGCACAATCATGTGCTTCTGTTAGTCAAAAGAATATCTTGTCTTCTCGAGTGCAATTTCTTAAATTTCTTAACAATGTCTCAGGTGTGCAGTGTGCAGTGTGTGCTCTTTGAGACATTCCATTATCTGAATTAGTGCTAGATAATTCTATTCAGGCGTGATATTTTACATGAGACTGCTGTGGGTCATTTAGTTGCCAAAATGCCCGCTGTTTATTTAATTGAACCTACATCGATTTATTTATCTATCCACATGTTTAGTAGTCATACTTATGATTTATACCTCCACAAGGTTTGTTATTGGTGCTAAGTATCTACACTTTGGTGATCCATAGGTTGTCTAGCTTTCTTTGTTTCTATTGATGGCTTGTGCCTTTCCTATGGTGTTTTGTATAACTCTTGTTTCTATTGATACAGCTCTCCTGCATTGCCTTGAAAAAAAACTTGCAAAATGTTTGTTCATCATTCAAGGGCCTTATTTACATTATGTTTTTGAAAACATTGTATCTAATCAGTGTTATTTTATTCGAAGGTGAACCTTTGGTGATAACTGTAGGTTCAGCCATAACTTGTTTCTATCATAACCCCCCTAAGTTGTATTACTAATGAGAACTAGCCATTGTTTATTTGTTGGTGTTGGTTTGTATCAAACTTTGAGTGACTTGTACCTATCTCTAATAATAATCTGCATCATGGATGGTTGATGAGTATTAAGTAATGACCCTCATGTTGTGCACTAAACACTTCACCGTTTGTTGTGTTCTTTCTAGAGGGGACTATTACCCTGCTAAGGGCGCTTTCTTTATTTGCAAAACAAGTAAAATGATGAGACACCATTATTTTGTTGATTGCTGCATTCTGTGCTGTTTTTGACACTGTGGTTAACTTGCAGGATCGCGATGGTTACTGGAAGATGATGAACAAGTACATAGGATCAGATGTTACTTCACTTGTTACACTTCCAGTAATTATCTTTGAGCCAATGACGATGCTTCAGAGAATGGCAGAGGTTTGTACTCCAAAACTCGGATTTAAGGGTCTCTGTATTTGTACAATCAGTTGTTGTAGCAGTGTCTAGAGCAGAGTGTGAGAATGCAACAATCAAAATACCAAGTAAGTTCAAATTGATTTTAACATGAAACCTACCAGTCCAAAAGCACCATGGAGAGTGCCAGAAGTGCACAGACCATGTTGTAGACACAGTGAGGAAACTAAAGTAACTGTAGTACTGTAGTTTTTTATCCTCTGCTAGTCTTGATATAATCTGTTGGTTCTTAGTCGTAAAGTATGTACTGCTTTTATGAGTTTGACTGTACGAGTTTCGTCAGCTATAATGGGGTAAGTTAAGTACTGAAAATCAGAAGCCAAATCATCTTGTCAGATTCTATTGTTAGCTGGTACGGAAGCCGCAATAGTCACTCATTCTTTGATTTGTCTATTTTGTAGCCTCAGTTGGAGTCTACAGGCAATAAATTATCTGCATATTTTCTATAATGATTATTTGCTAATATTTTAGCTTTTTATACTGAATGCAGCTGATGGAATATTGTGAACTTTTGGACAAAGCAGATGAATGTGAAGATCCCTACATGCGTTTGGTATATGCCTGTGAGTTCACCCTTCCCCCAGCTGCAACTCCACTTTAATGTTGCGTTCTGGCTGACTGAGCTTTAAATCCAACTTTCAGCTACATGGGCTGTATCGGTCTACTTTGCGTATCAGCGCACGTGGAAGCCTTTCAATCCCATCCTTGGAGAGACATATGAGATGGTTAACCACCGGGGTGTCACATTTATTGCCGAGCAGGTCAGTGATGTGAAATGTTGGAAGTGCAAAAATAGTATTAAAATGTATTTGTAGATGGCTTTTGTACTAAAGTTTTCTTTGAATCCCCATTATTGTTCTACTCCCAACTGAGGAACAAGTGTATGTAATAATGTAACTGGAATTACGTACACAACACATTTGCACTAACCTCACTTGTTAACCAATAATGTTAATTATGCATTAGTTCTAATCATACTTGTATTAATTTTATGTCACAGGTAAGCCACCATCCTCCAATGGGCGTAGCTCATGGTGAGAATGATCATTTTACTTATGACATCACATCAAAGTTGAAGACAAAATTCTTGGGAAACTCAGTCGAAGTGTATCCAATTGGAAGGTATTTCATTGAGTTTAATTGTTTCTCCAGATATGCATGTCCTGAAATCTTTTATAGAAGCGTATGGACTAATACAAAATTGTGTTCAAGGTTCTGAAGAATATTGTTGTTTCTTCATTACAGGACTAGAGTGACACTTAAAAAATCTGGCGTGGTGTTGGAATTGGTACCACCATTGACAAAGGTCAACAACTTGATATTTGGGCGCACATGGGTAGACTCTCCTGGAGAGTTGGTCATGAACAACCTGACAACTGGAGACAAAGCTGTGCTGTACTTCCAGCCATGTGGCTGGTTTGGGTATGATAATATTGACTTCCCTGTTCAGCTTACAATTTGGAAGTAACTCTATGAACGTTATTTACCATGACAATGGATGCGGTCTCACATATGTGGGCAGCTATGTCATACAGAAAGGATCAGACAATTCATTCTAGTTCATTAGTCTTTTGATTTGGCCTGTCTCAGCTTACTCTTTATTTCAGGGCTGGCCGATTTGAGGTGGATGGGTATGTATATAGTGCAGCTGAAGAACCAAAAATGATGATAACAGGAAAATGGAACAAGTCCTTGAGTTTCCAGCCATGTGATCAAGAAGGTGATCCTCTGCCAGGAACTGAGCTAAAAGAGGTATGGCTTTCTTTCAGTATCTATCAGTAGGAAGATGTTTCTTATATTCAGGCAACACCTCGGTGTCTTATTTGCTGCTGCTCAATTTTGTTCTTACCCCAGGTCTGGAAAGTCGCTGCTACTCCACCGAATGACAAGTACCAGTATACATACTTCGCGCACAAATTAAATAGCTTTGATACGGCTCCCAAGAAGCTCTTGCCTTCAGACTCCAGGTTAAGGCCTGACAGATATGCCCTTGAGAAGGGTGACATGTCAAAATCTGGTGCACAAAAGAGCAGGTAATTTCTCAGTATAACTTGCAGAGCTAGTGTCGCAGGCTGACACTCAACTTCACTTTGAAATTTGAAGATCGTTGCTTGTTTTCTACTTAGTATTTATCTGAAGTCTGTGTTCATGGACACTTTCAGGCTTGAAGAACAACAAAGAGCTGAGAAAAGAACTCGGGAAACCAAAGGGGAGCAATTCACTCCGAAATGGTTCAACATGACGGACGAAATCTCCCCTACCCCATGGGGTGATCTGGAGGTGTACCAATACAACGGCAAATACGCGGAGCACCGGGCTGCCATCGACAGCTCAGGTGTTGCTGAGGAGACGGACGTCAGCTCTATCGAGTTCAACCCATGGCAGTATGGTGACTCGTCTTCCCAATGATTCCATTTCAGAGGGTCTGAAGCAACAGCCGATCTCATTTGTGTCGTCTGAAAAATGCTTCCAGGCCTTGCATTGTGCTGATGATCCATATCTCCTCCGCAGCTTCCCGTGCCTTGTAGTATTATGACCTTCCCCCTTTCCTCTCTTCATGCTCTATTACAGTGCTCAGGATGTGATTGTGTATTTGGTGTAGTCCATATACTCTTGCCGTAAAATCAGAGGAAGTTGGAAATTTTTCTTTCTACATTACCTCGTATATTCAGATGGACATGATAGTCAACAATGCAATTCTGCCCCAGTATCTGAAGTGAGTTCCCAGTTTCAGTAAATACATTTTGCCCCAGTTTCTGAAGTGAGTTCCCAGTTTCAGTAAATACATTTTGCAAGAATTTCTGAAGGGAGTTCCCAGTTTCAGTGGGAAGTGAAATTAAGAACATTCTTGCGTGCCAAGTGGGTCTTGTAGTTTAGAACACGGGTGAGTGGCTTTTTGAGTCTGCAACTGCTCTGCTCCAGGACTCTAGGGCAGTAGGGCACTGCAATCCCAAACATATATATTCGCTGAACAGAGAGATAGCCCTGTGCAGATAGATGGCCGAGGCTGCAACTAACTGTTGGGCAGCAGCAGTAGCTTCTGATTGAATCCGATTGGCGGGGCAGGGTTGTTGATCAGATGATGACAGGCAGAGTTGTGGGTCATGGTGTTGGATGGGCGGCACTAATGGCGTCGGGCGGGTGATGAATGCGATGTCTCGGGGTGGCCCTGCGCGCCTTGGCGTCTTGCAGCAGCTCAAGTGATGCGTCTGGTGGTCCAGCGCGGCTCAGCCAGGCCCCCGCCGGCCCAGGCTTTACCATTATGGAAAGGCTCCTCATCACGGTCATGTAGTACATGATGATGATTAACTTTGGATCTGCGAGGAGAAGCAGTTCCTAAAAATGTAGCCTCAGGATGTGGACTGTGGAGAGACTGCTCACTTTCTTCCTTTCATCGCTATTGTCAAAAAAAGTTTCTTTCATCGCTGTAGCATGTAACAACAGGTTCAGAATGATCCATTGGAAATGCTCTGAAAAGAAAGAGAGAAATGAGAAACGGAGGGAAACATGAAGATAAAGGGTCACGTGATGGGGTATGCAGCGAGCGAATGGGAGACGGCCGCCACTTGTCGCCTTGCCCATGCGATCGGATCAACTGATCAAGAGCGAGTGGCGCCCGTCGTCTCGTCCAGCTCGGATTCAGTTCCGCACGCACGCACGGGGACGCACGGCATGCATGCATGCATGCCCGTGAAATCTTCCTCCTTGTTCCCGTCACAGATTTTCCATCGGTTATTTACAGGCTCTTCCATTCAGGGCGATTAATCTGACACTGTGTTGAATCACAGGCAGGGTGGGCGCCGCGGTTCCGATCCCGATTCCGATCCTACGAGCCCGGAGCACCCGCCAGCTGTCGCACTCCGCTCTAGCTGGACGGCCACCATCCGTCCGTCCATCTCCCAGTCCCAGGCTCAGCTCCGGGGAGGGAATGGACCACTTCGTCTCCCCCAGCCTCTGGATCTCCTCTGGCTGGGTCGGTGACGCCGCACCCTTTCCCCTCCGATGGAGACGCTCCCCCATTTTCTTTCTCCCTTCCACATAAAACGGTCGCCATCGCGTGAATCACCACAGGCATAAAAAAGGAAAGAATCAAAAAGATGAAAGCCGGCGGGGATGAATGAAGAGAGTATAGAGCGTGGCTCGATTCGTTAGTTACAAGGAACATGCATGCTGGCTCGGTGCGTGGTTGCGGTCTGCTGGCCGGTTGGCCCATGCCCCTGAACCCGGAAACGCGCACGCACACGCCAGCGCCGCACACGAGCGATCGAGTAAGCGACCGCAACAGCACATGATCCGAGGCGATGTAGCTGCAACTGGAACTAGCTGGGTCCGTCCTACAGATGGTACCGTACCGGTGCTATAACCGTTGTTGCATTTTTTTTCTTTTCTTTCACTACCCTAAATTGGCTGGGAATCAATCACAGGTGAGATGATGAAGGGTAGAAGAAGGCGAAGGTTGCTTGGCGTGTGTGTGTTGGGTACGAGTCCCTCTTCCGCCCGCTCTATCTATCGGGCTCTGCCTTTGCCTTTGGTTAGGCCAGGACAGAAATGCAGCGGGGGACCAGCTGCGTGCGCGGCGCTACTATACCCCCTCCTCCGGTTTTTTTAAAAAATGTTTTCAATCGCACATGCATCCATGCATGTGTGTACTTGGAGGCGAGGCGACGAATTATTTGGGTGGCTCCAAAGGCAACTTGGATGGATCAGGGATCAGGAGGAGATGACGCATCTGTGTCCTCTCTCCATTGGGGGAAACACAAGATCCGCCAATTGTAGATATAGTAGATGCTCATATACTCGTACTAGGCTCTGCCAGTGGTACGTAGTAGATGCAATTCCCAATGAGCTTCTTCTTAGGCAGTGCTACTCCAGTTCCATAACGATCTGGTACGAATGTAGTAGTCCTATCACGCCTGCAGGGATTAGTTCACTTGACTGAAGTTCTGTACTTTCTGCTTAATTAGAACACACTACCGAAAACATATCTTCAGCTTGTAGACAGCCAGATACCTCCTGCCTGCATCCATATATATGCCCGTCGGTGTAGTAACAAACATGCCACGAGCAGCATTTCTTTCTTTATCTACCGATCATGGTAGTAGTATACCGTTAGATGTGCGTGGGGCCTGCGAAACGGAATCGACGCATGTAACACAACACTGAAACCAGGCTGGTAATCTGATCTCACGTACGTCTGCGCGTGCTACGCTTAATCCAGATGCAAAAGCGGCCAACTTTATTAGCATTAAGCAGCTGCTTCCTAGAAGTAGAACCACCCACGTACACCCCCACTTGCACTTTGCTCTCAATAGTCAGTACATGTCAATTTAGCTGTGAATTCCTTCTCTCTCTCTCTCTGGCCCTTATCTCTTTTCCCCTACGGAATAGATGGATTGGATGTGACCCAAGGAAAGTATATACGCTTCCTAGCTAGTGCATCCCTTTCTTTAAACCAAGAAAAGAATGTGTGAGGTCGGCCAGCTACTCTTCAACTGTACAATTCAGAATTCCACTTTCAGACGATTTTGTTCTCCAGGAAGATTTCTAGGGTGATTCTTACATAAGTTGATCCTTTATGTATTTGCAAATTGCAATTTTAATCCACAATTTTTAAAAGGAATGTGCATTTGGACAAAGTGTAAACTGATGTGCTTAAACTTGTGTTGTATTTATTGCATGAAAAGAAACGCCCAACAACATCCAGAGGTTTCTATAGATGTTTTACAAGAAAAACAGCCTGTTCTATGTGAGATGATTACAAATCTACCTCAAGCGTATCGATCCATGTGATTCCCCAACCTGTCTGCATTTGCACAACACAAAAGAAGAGTTAAAAAAGGTAACTAGAGATGCAAAATATATAAATAAACTATTTGATCCTATGTGTTACGGCCTATGGGAGGGGGGAGAAGAGAACTACGCGTGACCTGTTCCTCCAGGAATCAAACAACCTGTTCTTGTAGAGTAGCACCGGGGTAGCATGTGACTTGAGGCTCCCTTCACATGACGCCTTACTTTTCTTATAATCAATATGGGAAGAAATCAGTCTGGTGATTTTGTATTCTCGTGTCTTTGCTTTAAAGAACAAAATTAGTTATTTACCAAGTGGGCATTAGTATACGCCGAATTATAGTATCTGTGAAAAGGTTGCGGGGAATTTGGAGGAGTATATCCATGTTAGTTGGTGTAGGGCAGCTAGGTCGCTCTCATTGTTAATCTCTCACCACCAACGGCGTTGGTGGATAATCTTAGGTAGGAACTAGCTAGCTAGCTATAACAAGGTAGCTATCTTGATCAAGGTGAAAGGTCATTAGTGATAACGTTTGACAATAATCAACCTATCTTAGGCTGATGGTAACATTTAAGTCAACTTAGTAGTAGCTAGTTTGCCTACAATATGCTCAGGAAAAAGGGTCAACGAAAAGTGTTGTGTTTTCATGGGCAAACTCCCCAATTGTAGCAAATCTTCGTAGATCCAAAAATTGACAAGACAGCCTGATCTGTCACGGTTTTGTGCAGTAGCCTTCTGATAGTGTAGTGTTAGGTCTCACGCACCGACGCTAACAATACCAAGAATACCACACCATCCTAAAAAAAATCATCTTAATTTTAAATTAAAAAGGTTGAGAGGGGAGTAGATTATGCACTCACAAGGGCAAGATCCTCCAGTGCTCCAAGCAACTACTAGGAACCTCCTTTTTGGTAAGCATGTGATGAGCCACTAAGCCCACACACCTCCCATGTGAGCATCCATGTTCACTTGTTAAACCCTTTCTTAAACCCCCTACCCCAATGATCCAATGGCACATTTGCACCACATAATATATATGAAGACTAGACAAAATGATAATTGATAGCGTAGTAGCAGCGGCATTAATCAAATAGGCACCACCATTTCCATCGATCTTGTCTTGGTTGGGAAGTTGGTGGTGAGAGTGGCAGCTACTGCTCCGCAAGGCAGACAGCCAATGTGATGCACGCCTCATTATTCCCCCCATCTCTCTCCTCTCCCCCCAAGGATGGGGCCCTAATTAGATGGAGGATTCCCCTTAATGATTAGCTAATTTGTTAAGGAAATAGTTTTATAGCACCATAGGTAGGAGGATCTTGTGGACTTGGGGTCAGTGAGGCAGCTCTCCCACCTCCCATAAATTAATTAATCACAGGAAGCATGTTACTACTGTTGATCGCTGTGTGTGTGTGGTAGTCACATTCAGGATGGAGCTCATCCTGAATTTCTTAGGAGTGCTGGGTCTGAAAGTAACTGTGTTTTCAGAGGGAGCAAATAACCTAGTAGTATGTTTTCTTTGTGCTTTGTTACTACTACTACTTTGTATTTATTTTTGATATTATGAAGGTATAGCATCCAACCACCACCAGCAGCCGATTCTGACCATGTAACAGATGATGGGCTGTCAAATCCAGGCTGCTTGATGAAGGTGACGATAAGTTAAACTTATTCAGTACGGAGACTTTGAGCGGTGACACTGACCTTTCCTATTGTTTGAAGCTTCCTATGATTGCGGTTGGATCAAACATGCATATTCATCACGAGGCTGCATGTGGACAGACGGACCCTCCTCCTTGTACGTAATTCTCTTCTGCATTTTGTTACCTGTACAGTCACAGCTAATACAAGACCAAAACATGCATGTGGGCACCAAGGATGTGATGCTGCATTAGACACCAGTAGTACACTTGTTTTCTCCTCATCATCTACTTCTCCCTGTTCATGTGGTATGTCTACCATTACAGATCACACACTGGACAGCTGAGAGCAAGTTCAGATGTCCACTTTGAGAGAGAGGGGTGGTCCTGAAAACCACTTTAAATAACATGTTTCTTGGGCACTACTTGGACTTTTGAAGCGACTGGTTAGTGTCCAGAAATAAAGAGGGAAGAGGATCGGAGACCCCCATGTAGAGAAGGAAGGAAGGAAGGAAGGAGGATGGATCTGTACGCCACGGGACAGCGACTGTGGGCATTTAGGCCCTGTGCTTTTTCGGCCGGCCTCTCTACACACCCCATCCCCCTAGATACGAATTCGTCCATAACTAACCACCCAACCCAACCCAACTGCAGCGTGCCTCACGCGTGCGTGCATGGATGGATGTATTTTCTGTGGCTGGCAGGAGCATGTTCCCCATTTTTTCTGCCTGCGAACCAACCTCTTTTTGGAACGCTCTTGCTCGCTTCCCCCACCCATTTCTGTTTCGGTGAAAACGAGAGGGGCTGCGACTTGCATATTCCATTCCGTCCTTGGGGCTCTCGCGCCAACGACGATGCGGAGGAGGCGCGCTTTCTTTTTTTAGGAGGCCCGACGGCCCCGATAGAGGAATAATACTCCTTCCGAGGTGATTGTTGCTAGTACTAGTTCGTCAGCCTACGTAGCTGCTGAGTGGTGCTACGCATGTTTCATCGCCATCGTTGAACTAACTGCATGCTCCTCAATCAAGTGTATAATTTGTATAAACTGTTCCCCGCACTTCGTAGTGCTGAAAATTCATGGTTTTAACTATTCAATGTACCCTTTGTCCTCCCTGTACTCGGCAACCGGATGATTACTGTCCCCATGGACCACACTTAGCCAAATCATGCTACTATGATATTTTGTTTTCGATGTTTCGAGGGCTTAAACCAGCCAGCCAGTGGGACGACGGTGCAACGGTGGGCCGGGTGGTGGCTCCATGAGGAAGGGCCACGGCGGGGGCGAACCTAGTAAAAGTTATTGTTGATCCCACTCTTCTAACATACGCTTCTACCGCCGCCAAGAGAGCTATCAGGAAGAGAGAAAACCCATCTAGGGTTTCATACCCCTCGCCGGCGACGTCGTCGGTCCGCTCCGCCTCCGGTGGCCTTAGGGCCTTTGAGGTGTGGCGGACCACGGCCTCTCGCCGGCGGGAGGTTTTCCGTTCTTGGTTCGTCTATTTTTTAGTGTCTTCTTCGGGATGTTGAGACGACGGCGATGTTCCGGAGTCAGAATAAGGTCCTTCCTGTTCTATCCTCGCTCCGATGGTGCATCTAGCGCTAGCGGAGGGCGCGTGAAGTTGTTTGTCGAGCGGATCTCCTGCGGTTTTGTCCGTTTTTGCGTTCGTCGGTTTGTTTTTAGGTCAGTCTCTTCCGATCTACGGATGTCATCATTGGTGATGATTGCGGCTCTAGTGTGCTAGTCCTTTATGTCCTTAGCACGACGGCTTCCCGTATGTCTTCTATAACAAGCTCTACTACGACAAACTTTGCCCGGCTACGATGATGGAGGGGCGAGGACGGCGGCGCGTCTTCCGCTCGCACTAGTGTTTGTGGTCGTCGCTAGGTGATCCAACGACCTATTTGTAATTTTTATTACTTTTGGATCTCTTTGTACCACTGTTGATGATTAATATTAGATTGGTGGTATTTCGCAAAAAAAAAGGTGCCACTCTTCTAAAATTACGGGGGTCAGTGGGTCACCGTTGTCATTTGACAACAGCCATCGTATGCTAGCTACACCTCTTGTCGTGGTTTCATGGTTTGGGTGGCGATTTTGTGCGGCGCGACTAATTGTCGTCTGGTCGACGCAACCTTTTGGGGTCGGCTTGGCTAGGGTATCGGATGGCAACCTCAGGTTCTGGTACGGTGGTTGTGGTCTCTGAATATCGGTTTGGCATATGCATGTGCTTGGTCCCAAGTTGTGTGGGTGACAGGGCATCTGCAGTCGGCACATCTAGCACGGGCTTCTTTGTGGTTTGAAGGCTTCATCGTTGCCGCGCGAGGAGCCTCGATTTGCTACTCCCATAGTAGACCAAGCATCTCTTTCTCCCCACATCGGTGGTAAAGGCGTGTTTCTGGCCTGAGTGAGGTTAGAGGGTTTGGGGTTGTCTAGGTTGTATGCTAGTATGTGATATTGTTGATGTTTTGATGGGGCGTGCGGATTTCAAAGGCATGTTGAGTCTCTTTCGTATCTTATTCTTAATGAGAAGACAACCCTCCTACCATTAACTCGAAAAAAACAAGACAATTATTATAGTTTAAGACTCAACCAAAACAAAATGGCATAATTATTCCATTATTTGCTCTTTGCTTAGAAACATTTGAGAGAAAACAAGATAACCTTTTACTTAGTGCGTGTTGGAGTTTCTTAGCCTGTCCATATCATGGAGCAATTTACTTAATTCAAAAATTTCAAAGTAACTACTACTTAACAGTATAAGACAGATAAGCAAGGTGATCGTTTCATCTAAACTAGCAGATGTTTTTTTATATAATACGATTGATTATAGTTTAGGTGGGCAATGCGAAAGATGTTACACAATATACCAGTAGTAAAGACCACATGGCCAGCTTCTAAAGGTTATCTTGTCTCCCAGATTTGTAAAGAGAAGAAGGTGAAGTGCAAGCTGGAGTTTATTGCAAGTTGCAAACCGCATGCATGCATTCCGTTTGGACTCTGGACTACTGCTCCTTTCCGTTGCCAACCTTACACGTCAAGCAAGATCGTAGACCCACGTTTTCTGCGGCCGGCCACGACGCACCGGATACCATGGAGACCCGCCCTGCATACGGAACGGACGCCACCGACGGCCATGCTTTGCCTGATTTCAAGCGGAGGGAAAGAAAAACATGCGGTTTAATTTCTAAAACAAACTAAAATTTGATGATAGTTTAATTTCTAAAATTGCAGTTTTGCAAAATTATCCAGTCTGATGCTGGCAGCATCTTGTAGAATCATTTTTGGTTGTTTTCGTCGCTTAGAAAAATTCTGGCTGCTAGAGGTTTTCAATTAGCATGCCTCCAAAACCCATAAAACCCCATCTTAGTAATTAGGCAGGCAGCCGCCCGATCGAATCCTACTATGAAATGAGACGATAAAAAGTAAAGACATTTCCAAAGCAAGAGCGTACTTGAGGTCGATACCTCGATCAGCTTTTATGGACGGTTTTGAACGTATGTATGGAAACAAAAGCAAAGGAGGACATGGCGTCCAAACAAGGATTGGCATCATTGCGTGGTGGTAACAAAAGTGAATTGGAAGACGATCGAGGTCCCTTTCGGAGAACGTTTGGCATCTTTGGCGTTTTACCCCCCTTTGGCAAAATCCCATGGCAGCGTCCGGTGTTCACGTGCAGGCAGGTGAGCGAGTGAAGTTCCCTTCCCGGTTTTGTTTTTTTCTTTGATTTGTCTTCCGTTTTTTTTAAATGATAGCAGGATATTTTTCTTCGATCGGGTTTTGTCTTATAACACCTAGTAAAGCATATATAAGAAACAATCTACAGCTTGGCGATTTAGCTTATGTATGTCTTCTGCTTCCACCATGTCACATATAGTAGCACGTCAATAGAATATACCTAGACGGTTTCCTAGAAAAGAATATACCAAAATCGAGGAGGACGTTGTGGACTGAAATGGCGAAGAAAGGCCGAGAGGGATGTAGCCTCTTGTGGATCAGGTAATCGACATATATGAGGACCAGACTTGCACCTCTTATCATGAACAAGCTAGGTCCTTTTCTCACTTTGGAGCCGCACATAAAAAATATCATGCTATACGCAGGAATTTCAGTTCCAAGTTTTAAATGAGAGGTGAGAGCGATTCATTGTGGGACTTTTGGCGATCGACAGTGTGCTCATATACCTGTTTGCGCAGATAAAATACGTCGGTAGTCGTTGGTACCATTCATCCAAATTAATCTTATGGAATATACTCCTACGTATGTATCTTATGGAGTACTATCATATGTGTGTACCAAGTAGTACTCCTACGTATGTATGTATTCAACTGCTCCGCATATATGGTTCGAAAACAAAAGTATATATGCTGCAATTTTGGCGTAGCAACATGTACTAGGAGGAGGTACGACCTTGGCGCAAAGAACCGGTCATGGGCAGGAGCACCGCACGACGTTCTATATATATTTGCCTTTTTCTTGCTGGTACAGTGGTACCCGTAGTACGTACGTGCCTCTGCGTTGAGATCCACCCATCTGGATTGCGTGACGCACGTTGCCGATATGCATCCATCCTGGTCCTGGCCCACCGACGCGCTGGCCTCGCCGTGCATGCATGCATGGACGTGGTCTGCCTCTACGGACCCACGCACTTTCCCCCTCTGACCGCGCGCCCCCTGCTCTCTTTCACAGGTCTCGGCTGCACCAGAATCCAACCGTACGCCTGCACGTATCAGCCTGGCCCTACCTCCGCGATGCCCTGTAGTACGTGTTGGCGTAAAAGAAAGGGTCAGGGTGAGCGTCAGATGTGTAAGTACACATGTTCCATGCATGACCAAGTTTAATTTGTGTCAGCCCATGCACTCTGCCTATATATGCGCATGATGCGGATGCTGGCGGGGTCGTCGCCGGCTGGCCGGGTCCCTTCCTTGCCTCTGCTCTCTGGCCTGGTTTGGTAATCCGAATGATGTTAATTTGTCGAATTGTCCGATGGCCATGCATGCACGCATGATGCATGCAACATGATTCATTCATGCGGGTAGCGTAAACACACGAGCGGACACGGTAGCTGAGGCTAGGCTAAGCAAGGCAGCTAGCACTCGTGAATAATGGCGTGCCTCGTGTGAGTGTGAGTGAAGCTTTTTTATGTGTAATAAAGCGGTAAACGTACGAGGGAATTGTGTACGTAAAGCGATCTGCCAATGCATTGCCCCCTCGCGCGCGCGGGGCCCGTGGCTCGCGTCTGCGCGTCGGTTTTGCTTGTCATGTACCGTACGCTTGTTACCTGCGTGGATCATGGACGTTACTATGTCTCGACGTGCATAGTGCTCACGGTAGCCTGCCCTGCATTCGGTTTATCATCCGAGTTAGTACTAGTAGCGATTAAGAACTGGCACAGGCTTTGATTAGTTAAATTGCGCCAGTGCGGACATGCAATGGCTGTCCAATTTATGTAGTGGACCGACGACAATCGTACGTACCAACTCAAATTAAACCCAGACATCGTACATTTGGAGTAACTAACGGTTTGAAAAGACCATTATTGTTTGTAGGGCAACTCCAACGCTCCCTGCAAATGGACCCGGACCGTCCGATTTTGTCCGACCAGACATGTGGCATGGTCCAACGGCACCTCACAGATGATCGAGTCATGGGCAGGTCCGTTTTCCTTATTTTCAGCCTAAATTTCGGTTGGCTTTACAGTGGTGTGGACGGCATGCGCGTGCAGGTCACGCATCCTCTTGTCCGGCTCAGGCCCGCCAGCCAGCCACACACCGCATTATTCCCTCCACTCTTGACCATGCTGCCACCTGCCCCCGCCGAGCCCTAGGCGATCCATGGATGGTATTATCAAGAAAGAAGGTCGATGTTGGGCCTAACGCCATGGCTCCCGTTGCCGCCACTCGCGGTCGTGGTCACCCGAAAGAGGTCGATCGGACACCTCTGTTCTGTTAAAACCATAGAATTTGACTCCGGCACGAAAGTTGGAGGAGTGGAGGAAGCGAGCCAATCCGTAGAGTCAACATTAAAACCGGCTGACCGCTACCGATGAGGCCCAACAAAAAGCACCCGCCATCGACCACGCCATCATTTAGGCCCACGCCAACACCGATGTCGTAGCAGCTCAAGCCGCCGCCCACGTTGTGATCATGCTCAAGGAGCAGGCGCTGAACGCGGCCCCACATCAAAGGGCCCTCTGTTCCAAATTAGATGTCATAGATTGTCTAGATTTACATATAATTATGCACTAAAAATCATTTAGATACATATAAATTTAGATAATTTTGTTGCATTTAATTCGGCATTAGAGGGAGTAGAAGCTTTGATAAATCAGATAAAAAAGAATTAATAGAACCCGCGAGAAAAGTGAAAAATCCAATCAATACATGGTTGTCATCGGCGACAAGATAACATCACGATCGACCCATCACAAGTTCTTGAATGCCATGTTACCGAATGATGCGAATGATCCCACCATGTGATCCGTTCGTTCGTTCTTCATCCGCTGCCACATATAAGCGTGGGCACCCACCAGCGGAGCACTTCTATTCTACCGCGCCATGTATACCGCGACCACTACTCTCGCTGCAGTCAGTCATGGATGCCACGCCGCGCGCGACTCGTGTCATGTCACGAACTCGCGCATACCAGATGGAGCCGAGCCGGGAACTGGATCGATCGGGATACGATTCCCAGGACAGCCACGAGTCCACGACACCCCTCCGTGAATCCTACCTGTCCTCCCACGTGTCTCCCGGCCCCCCCGCGCCACCGACCCCACGTGACGCTTTTCCCTTTCCCCTTCCTTCCACCGGCGCCCAACCCCGGCCCAAAATCTGACATCGCTGCACCGTAGCACCGCACCGCACTGCACACAGACACAGCAGCAGCAGGACAAGCGCGTCACGTCGCGTCCGCCGTCGGTCACGTCTGCCACCCGCCTGGCACGCGGCCCCCACGCGCTGCCGGATTCCCCTTCCCGACCTGATCCGGCCCACCACCACGAAGCGTGACGCCACAAGAAAACCCAATCCTTATCTTGCACTACTACTACTTCGTCACAGTACACAACGCCGTCAGGCCCCGGACGGCTCTCGTGTGGGCGGCGGAGCAGCCACGTACGCCGCCGTGCCCCGGCTAAACGGCGGCGACCCACTCCATCCACAGAGACGGGCACTAAATAATACTACGCGGGACGTCGCGTCACGACTTCCCTCTCCGCCCTTTCCATCGCCCAAAAGAAAAGCGCGCATAGGACGTGAATAAATTCGTGTTTGTTTAATGCTCTTTTTTTTGGTTTTCATGGACGAAGATACCCATGGGCGATATAATAAGAAAGAAACAAAAGAAATTCGCCTCGTTATTATCCGTCCATCCTTTTGCGTGGGGGATAACGAGAGGCAGCGAATTCCCGGCCAAAAGTTTTGGCCGGAGGAGAACGGAACGGAGAGCGGAGGAGGATAGGCAGACGGATAGGCGAACAAGAAAACGACCCGGAGGGAGCGTGCTATGTCGACACGTGGTGCTGCCTTTACTAACGTGGTGGGGCAAGACTGCCAGATGCAACAGGAGATTTACAAGAAAACACCGGCACCCTCTCTTTTTCTACTTTTACCTATGGTGGAGCTTGTCTCCAACTACCCCACACCCATGGTTTTTACCGCGGGAGCTGATGTGTAATGTAAATATTTATTCAAGAATATAAAGACGGGTGCTCCTGTACGCAACATCTACGAGCATATCATCACACACACATCGACTACTACAAATTGGACACGGTGACAAGCTAATTTTGAAGTCTAAGAAAGCCGTCTGTGCACATCTCAACTAGATGATAGACGAGAAAATTGTTTTCATTTAGAAAAGAACTTGCCTCGGTGAGACACACAAAGACATCTTACATGGCTTAATAAATTCATGGAGGCTTTGATATAAAATTGCCTCTAATAAAAATAAGTCAACATATATTCCCTCTATCCCGAGTTATCCTGCATTCTGAGTTTAGTTTTCTTTTTGCAAATAGGCCCCTGGCATTTAAAAAACATAAAACATTACAAAGCAGCTCAATAAAATAAAAATTATATCAAAATTCTTAAGAAACTCGTCATCTTCAACCTCCAGACCATGTCGATGGCACACCGCCGCTGCCACTCTTCCCTGAGTTGGCCTCACGATGTTGGTTGCGGCCGAGAAGTTAACAAACATGTCAAAAAGACCACATCCATCCCAGGGATGACGACGAAGTATGAACTGACGATGAAGCTCTTCATCTTCAACCTCCAGCCCATGTCGATGGCGCGCCGCCGCTGCCGCTCCTCCATGAGCCTGCCTCACGATGTTGGTAGCGGCCGGGAAGTTGACAAATAGGTCAAAAATACCACATCCGTCACAGGGATGAAGACGAAATGTTGAAATGTCGATGAAGCTCTCCCTGATGATCTGAAGATCCCCATAGCCAGAGGAAGTCCTCGAGGACCACACCACTCCCACAAGCTCCTCGACGTCGCTGTCGAGATGAGGCTGAACCCGGGGAGACCTTATTGAAAGAAACATCACCACCACCATCTGAGCGTAGCCCCACCAAACTTGAACCGTAAAAACAGGAGAACAGAGCCATCGCGCCGGCGGGCACCTAGATCCACCCCGCCTCAATGGCCCAAAGGCCATAGAAGCGAGGAAGATTGGCGGCGCTGCTAATGGGAGGCAACAAAACCCTAGACGACTTTGCGGGAAGGAGGAGCGGGAGGGGAACGGTTTTGCCGTGGCCTAGCTTCTAGTTGTTAGGACACACATTCTAGGTTTAGTTAAGATCAAGCTTCCAAACATATAAAATATATATAAATATTTATAATATAAAATAAATATGATTAGAATCATCATAAGATATTTTTCATGTTATATGCATTTATTATTATAGATGCTTACAACTCTTCCTATATTTTATGAAACTTTACAAAATTTGAATTTGAACAAACCCATAATATAAGGTAATTTGGGACATAGGGAGTAGTATGGAATATCTTTGACGTCACGCAAATGTTACAGAAATGTTGCATGACTATTATTAATCGTTTTGTAAAAAAAGGACTATAGTCGATAGTATAGTGTATAGAGCACACTCAATTGATTTTCTACTTAATCTAAAAATGTGAACACATATTTTCAAACCATAAAAATGCTTTTTTTGTATGGGGCAAAGTATAACACATTTTGTGGTGCAATTTTACACATTTGTAAGATGGACTCTTATGTACATTTGGACTTGTTTTCAAATTTTTGTAAATTTGAAATTTTGAAACTTTGCACAAAAACACCAATATGTTTTCTATGCTCATGGATCTTTATCTTGAACCACCTTACCATGGTAACACTAGGAGCTTTTGTGGTGTAAATATTCAAGAATGGAAAACGTGTGCTCACGTACAAAGTAACATTTTGGCTCCCAGCCATCAGTGATCTTAGAATTAAAAAAACAAATTTGATATTCTGAAACTTCCTTTTTTTAATAAAATTGTGGGTACATCTAAACATGTCATGCACATGTGTAAAGTTTTTTTTTAGATAATCATTGTATTTTGGAAAATCAAGTCGCCCAAGCACATAGAAACTACATTTTGCTCCATACATTATCTTTGTATGTAGATCACAAATGAAAACACATTCTGATGATAATTTAAGCATACATACCAGATATCTATATGTACTCATATGTATTTTTAGAACTTTTTTAGATTTATAAAATGGAGTTTTTGAAATTTTAAAAAGGGGCTACCTGTAGCTCCGGAGCTAAAAGGACTTCTTGATATCTACGGTTTTTTAAAATGCGCATGCACACCATCGCGATTAAAAAGTATCATCATATGCATGGCAAGTCGACTACTAAAAAATGGACACTATGACACATCCAAGCTTCAAGACCGAGGAAGCCATAGATAAATCCCACCTAGAAGCTAGATGAAAATCAGGAATGGGTTTAGTCCATGGTGGTTTGGGTATATAACTGCCCATGCCCGCTAGTTAGCCTATAGTCATATGGAATATTTTTGTCATTGCATAAATATTACAAAATTACAAGACTTATGGCGATCGTATGACACACACATTTGTGTGAAACTTCTATACATGTTATTTCATACTTTCATTTTCTTCACGTGTTATGGTATTGATATTTGAGACACTATCTCCCCCTACAATGTTATTTCGTACTTTCATTTGTCTTGGTTTATTCTACATATAGATTTGTAAATGAATACCCATATTATGTAATGTACATTCGATTAAAACAAACCTTATGAATGTCTCACATGATAAAATTACATTGGGCGCATCTGAATTATAGAGAAGCTGGAACAAAGTTCTCTAGAGTACTACATCCCTTGTTGTAGAAATGGTGCATTTTGTATACGTTATACACTATTAAAAACATATGTACGAAACAAAGTTCTCCAAAGTATTACATCCCTAATTATATTAAGAATGTACGAAAACATATGTTAGTTTGGTACAACTATGGAATGGAGGAGTATGTATAGTTTACTCTTGAGCGTATCCTACATTTCGAACAAAATAAAGTGCTAACAAGTTATTTCTCTATCTGACGTACTTATTAGTTTGTCATTTATAAATAAGAGATTTGAATTTCTCAACTAAGTTAGTTCAATGATATTTTATTGCACCATACATCGGTAAAAATATTAAAACATTTATCCTCACAAATAATATGTGTTTAAATTACCGTAACCTATGTGGACGGCTCACATAGTAGTTTCAAAAGATAGGAGTATGCATGGTTATTATTTAGTAGACTATACATTTGAAGGGGGGGCAAGTACTAGCATATTTTATATGATGTATTCATTGATGGAAAGAATGTGCGTTCAAACCGCAAGCTACATGGATGTCTCACATAGCAGTTTTAAAATAAGGAGTATGTATAGGTATCCTTTACCGAATTACGATAAATTTCAAACAAAATTAAGTACTAGCTTGCTATCTTTTATCCGGACGTGCTCATTCATTTTTTATTTATCAGCAAAGCTAATCGAACGTCTTAATTATGTTAGTCCAATGATGTTTATCGCACCAAAAATTGGTAAAAAGAGAACACTTACCGTCGCTAACAACGTGTGTTTATATTATGATAAACCATATGAATGACTCACATAGAAATTTTAAATAGTAGTTTTCATCTAACTCATTATCACAACATTAAGTACTAACACGTTAATATTCTATCCAGCATAGTCATTTTTTTTTATCTGAATAAACCTACTCGTCGAAATTGTCAATTACGTTAGTCCAATAAAATATTTATTGCACCGGAAATTGGTAAAATAATAATAAATTATATAGCTAATACTATGCTTTTAGATTATTATGAATGATTCGGATGGCTTGCATAGTTCTACAATCAAATATATTAAAAGTTTAGGGAGTATGAACTGTTATTTTCAACAAACAATACATTCTAAACAAAATTAAGTATAAAAGGTTTTCTTTTCTATCCACCTTACTCATCATTTTGATATATATATATATATATATATATATATAAATCTAATAAAAAAATTCATTTATGTTATTCCAGAATGTTTATAACAACGAAAAATGGTAAAAAGGAAAACATTTATCAGTCACTAAAATGAGCGTTTAGATTATCGTGTAGCATATGGATGACTCACACAATCATTTTAAGTAACAAGAGCATGTATAGTTATTCTTCATGTACCTATAACTTCTGAACAAAATTAAGTAATAACAAGTTATATTTTCTATCTGACATAGAAATTAATTTGATATTTATAAGCAAATCTAACCAAAATTCTCACTAACGTTAGTGTAATAATGTTTATTTCACCGTAAATAGGTAAACAAAAGGAAAAGAAATTATATGTCACTCTCACTCATAATAATATCTTATAACCATTTTCGATAAATCATTCACATAGTTGTACCGATAGTATAAGTATGTAGGAGCACCGTTTTGACTCATAGTGACATGTGCTCCCATGACTAAAAATACATTAAAATGGCTAAAACATTTTCCTTTTTTTTCAGAATGTACATGTTTTAGTCTTTTACATGTCACGGAACATCTTATGAAGGAGCCATATGTAGTATCCTAGGCACAAAAGACAAACATTTTCCCGTGAATTTAAGTCATTTTGTCACACCAAAAATTGTCTTTTTTACACATGATGAAAAAAACATTATTTTCCATGAAACTTTATATGTGCGTAGAGAATATGTAGATGTACACATAGAAAAACTTTCAAAATGAAGTCATTTTTAAATATGTTTTCTACAATGGGAGCATCTTCTCTTGCGAGCCACAATGCGAATTTATAGAGTATATATGGCCATTGTTGGTCTAAACATTAAGACAAAAATTAATTCTAACAAGTTAAATTTCTCTCCGGCATACTCATTAATTTGATATTTATAAACAAAGCTAACCAAAGTCTGAATTGTGTTAGGAAATAAATGTTTATCACACCTAAAATGGTAAAAAGAGGAAAACTCCCGTGGCTAACATATATCTATTTAGACTATTATAAACAACATGGATGACTCACATAGTTGTTTTAAATAGTATAAGTGCATGTATGATTCTTCTTCTCCTAAGTAGACATTTCGAACAAAATTAAGTATTAACAAGTTACTTCTCCGGGAGACATGCTAGGAGTATTTATGGTTCTTCATCTAACTATATATAGATCTCAAACACAACTAGTAAGTACAAACAAGTTCATTTTTTATTTGACTTACTATTTTTATTTTATTTTTTAACGATATCCTCAATTACATTAGTCCAATGAATGTTGTTAATTGGTAAGCAAAAGAAAAACCTTTATCTATTGGCAATAATATGCGTTTACATTATCTTAAACTATATGGGTGGTTCACAGAGTTATTTTAAATAGTTGTAGTGCATATGGTTATTCTTCTTCTACTATACACTTTGAACAAAATTAATTACGAACAAGTTATTTTTCCTCATTAATTTGGTATTTATAAACCAAACTATCCAAACTTCTCATTTATATTAGTCCAATGAATGTGTATTGCATTTATGGGTTGCTAACAATGTGTGTTTAACTCATTGTAAACCATGCGGAAGGCTCTCCTAGTCATTTTAAATAGTAGGATCATGTCGTCTATCGAACTATACATGTTAAAGAAACTAAGTACTAGTTTTTTTTAAAAAATCTACATACTCATTAATTTTACATTTACAAACAAAGCTAACCAAAATTCTCAATTAAATTATTCCAACTAATATTTACCACGTAAAATATATATCCATAGCTAGGAATATGCGTTTAAATCATCATAAACCATATGAATTGATCTCATAGTAAATCGACATTGAGCACCTATAGGTTTTGGAGAAGCAATGCCAAAGTAGATAATACAAATATTAAAGATCATCTCAATGCCAATACTTACATTAAATATGCCACATTTCCCATGGTATTATGGTCATCTAATTTTAAATTTACAAAAAAAAAACAAGTAGATAGTGACAAGTTAATTTTTTGATACATCGTATTTATTGACTTGATCTTTATAATCAAAGCAACCGAACTTCTTAATTATGTTAGGCCACATGTTTATCGCACCGAAAATGGATAAAGAAGGAAAACATTTATCCGTAGCCAACAATATGGTTTAGATTATTGTCACCCATATAAACGTAGTCAATCGGTAAGTGTAAAGAGAAGCAATCCGCCTAAAGTGCCTAAGAATATTACTATAATCTATGGACAAGTGCTAATATTTACATTTAACATGCCACATTTCGCATGACTTGATGGTTTCTAAAAACAACAAAGGCCACAAACTTGTTATCTAAAAATTATCCGGCTCTGGTTCCTTGAAGAAGGCCCGTAATCTTGGCACCTTTTCGAGCATCACCCCTGAATATTCTCCTCCACCAGCACCACACAACCATCAAAAACCCTTGAAAGAATTAGAAAAAAACCTAGGTAGAAGAAAACGCGAGACCTCCCAAACTAATCCAGGGAGAGACAGAGCCGCATGCCGCATGCATTAACCCCTCTAATTTCCACACGTTTCTATTCTAAAAACGAACGCTCCACTAATCTCCTCCCTAAACCCCCTCCTATACCGATTAATAGGGATCACTCCTGGCGTTCGTGGCCATGAGAGACTCAAGGACCACCCGTGATCTGACGGCTGAAAGACGCTCTAATTCTACCGACGGCCCTGATCTGTGTCAAGTGGCGTCCTGGCAGTGGGTCGCGGAAACCACTCGCGCCTGTAATAGACGAAGAAGGAACCGCACCCGCTCCCTCGCGTGGGCCGGGGCGTCCTGGCTGTTGGATTGGGGAGGGAGAGACAGGTGGACGCTGGCGGAGGGTGGAAGCGGTCGTTGGCGTGTGGACGACCGGGTGCGGGCGGTGGGCGCGTGGGGGTTTAACCGGGAGCAGGCGGTGGCGCGTGAGGCTGCGGGGGTTGGGGGGGTTTAAGAAGGGGGTTGGTTTTGAGGGGTTTTGGCGAAACCACACCACACATCCATCCACCCAGGGGGGAAGGGAAAACCGGAGACGGAGAGAGGAGAAAATAAATAAAAAGGGTGAAGCGAGGAAGAAGAAGAACGAGAGAAGCGAAGCCACGCAGGGGGAACAAGGAGGAATAATCCTGCCGCGCGCCTCTGGATCTCGCCGGCCGGAGGATTCCGCCGCGGAGCCAAGCAGCAGGGTTTTCTGAGGGCGGTTGGCGGGGGGCGATCGGAGTCCGCCGTGGATCTCTGCCTGTGACTGTTGAGGTGAGTCTGACGACGGGGATTCCTCGGAATTCCGGTGAATTGCGGGGCTCTGGGGCTTTCCGTGCTCGGGTTTGGGGAATTTGGTGGGAGCCAGGGGACGCTGGGGTTTTGTTCCGCTCCATTTCTGTTCCAAGCTCTGTTGCTTGTGTCTGATCGGGGAGTTCCGACGCCAGAGCTGCCGCGGATGCGGGGAATTCGGGCCATTTCGGAGGAAAATTCGCGCATTTGGAGCATCCCCATTCCAATTCGCCCCGTTCCGGAGGAATTTCGCGTCCAACTGTTGGGAATCGGGGGCCAAGATCCGATCTGGCGCCCAGCGATTTGAGACTTCTTGCTTGGTTTTCTTGCCAGCGGGGCTTGCTGTTCTTTCCCTCTTTTTTTAACCGACGCCCTCGCTTTCCTTTTGGCAGTTGCTTAATCTTCACGGATTCCGATGCATGTGAGTTTTTTTAAAGGCTTTCCTCTTTCTTCGATCGCCTCGCGTGCTGGTTTACCTGGCGGCGAATTTACTGTTTTCTAGCCTAGGCTGCATTTAATACGGCGGCGAATCCATTTCAGGGTCCCTCAAATGTTCTTTCTTGTTTCTCTTAATTTGGATCACGAGAGAAAGTAGTATGAACTCTCTTATGTTCTCTTAATTTGGGTCTGTTTTACGCGCTCGCTCTTGGAGCGCAGTTGGTTTAAAAAATTCTCATCATTTCGGGCGCTCCACGCCCGGACCTACTGCTATCGTCCTGGGGTTTTGGGATTCCAATTTTCCTTGGAGTAATTAATTACACTGCTAACTATGATCCTTCCCTCTTTAATTAATCAAGGGTTTATCTGAGATTTATCCTGACTTCTTGCGGAGATCCCAACGAATGATCTTTCCTTTTTGTACTATACCGAATATTTTTTGTTGTTCTACTAATTGCTAACGGGGTTTTAATAATTTCTCTGCAGATCTGTGTTCTGGGACAAGTCATGAACAGCACAACCACCGGTTGTTAACTCCTCTGTAAACTAGCAATAAGCAACCGAAACGGGGATGGTGTTCCAGAAGAGGACGTCGTCGGAGATGGAGGCGTGTGCCGGAAGCCACGTCGCAGAGATGCCGCGCGTCCCCAAATCCGCGAGGGTATGCGCCTTTCAGCGTCACCAATTTGGTTTTTCTGCTCTGCTTTGGCTGGCGAGTCTGACAACGATGGCGTGTCTTCTTGGTTCTTGAAATGTGCAGGGCAAGAGATCAGTTCGGAAGAAGGAGAGCCAGGGCCAGGTGATGTGCGCGTTTGACCTTCTCGCGACGGTGGCCGGGAAGCTGCTTGACGAGGGCGAGTGCTCGCTGGGGAACATGAGCGCTGGCTCCCCGGTTCCCGCTGCGGCATCTGCCAAGGTGAAGCAAGAGCTGTGCGACGAGGAGGCAAAGCATTTCAAGAATGATGCCATGGATCAGGATAGCTGCAACGAGAGTGCATTGATCTCCCACATTGCGCCCCAGAGACTGGTGGATCACCATTCCCGGAAGGCAGAAGATCTGAATGAGGTTCCAAAGGCAAAGTCTGAGGCTGTGGACAAGGAACCCTCAATGATAAGTTGTACCAAGGCTGAGTTGGGCTGTAATTTCGGTGCCATCGCCGATAGGTGGTCGCCTGAATCCGTGGAGTCAGGGGCGTTCACCGGCGATGCAGCGGCTAATGTCATGGCATTGGCCGCAGCAGCCTTTAACAAGAATGCCCCTGATATGTACAATCTGCTTGACCCGATGGATGTGGATGTGAAGCCACCTCCTTTGGTCAGCTCTGACAGCACCGGCGAGATGCCATTGTATGGCGACAAAATTCACAGGTCGATCTCCTTCCCGAGGGGACCGAAAGGAGGAGCAGAGTATGCTGTAGATAGAGAGAATGATGATGATGATAAATCTTCCGGGTGCACTCATTCGAGCACCGCCACTAACAGGGGCTTCAGGCCCAATTGTACAGATGATCATAGTAGGGTAAAGAAGTTCCTGGCCTGCAAGTACAGGAAAGTTGCCCCTGCCAGGATGCACAAAGGAGATCTTTCATATAGCGGTGAGCGTTTCCTTCCAAGTAGCACTGTATTGATGACATTCATGTTTAAACCAGCTTAATCTCACTTGAATTCATTTGTCCTGCCAGATGCTGACCGGAAGCCCTCTTTCCGTAACAAGAAAATGTATTATACGCGGCAAAGGACCCAAAGGAGTACATTCAAGCGAAGGAAGATGTTTGATCGTCATTCAACTCTAGTATCTGAAGAATTTGCAAAATCAAATGCAAGGAGAACCACAAAGGTTACAGAAAGAGCTGCTTCTTTGGAAGGTTTGTTTTGCTTGCACCTGTGTGTTCCTCTTCATGTTATTTCTCTGTATCTTCTAACTTATTTGGGTGCACTATTTCTTCTGCAGCAAACAAAGGGAGTAATTCGATGCCATTCCGTAGATCTTGTGGATCAAACGATTGCCATGGTAAGTATAGTACTTTCCAATTTTGTATCTGCTAAAGTTGTTAGCTATATGGCCTGGCCATACTAAGACTGCTTGTGTGTCTCCTTCCAGTGAAACTTAAGATAAAATCTTTCAAGGTGCCTGAACTTCTAATTGAGATCCCAGAAACTGCATCTGTTGGTTCGCTGAAGGTATTTTCCGGACACTGTGCTCTTGTTTTTTCTTACTTGTCTGTCCGCATAAAGACTGGCTATGATCCTCGTCCCATGGTTTAATGTATATTTCCAATGCAGAAAACTGTTCTGGAGGCGGTTAATGCCATGCTTGGCGGTGGTCTGCGTGTCGGTGTTCTTCATCATGGAAAGAAAATCAGAGATGATAGCAAAACCCTATTGCAGGCTGGGATTGGTCATCATGATATGCTGGACAACCTGGGCTTTTCACTCGAACCCAACTGTACACAGCATCCATCGCAATTTGCAGCTTCTGAAGATGTTGAGTTCCTTGAAACCGTCGATACCACTGAACCCCTAGCAAGGTACCAATTTATGCCCGAAAATACTTATTTTCTTAGTAAAATTAGATGTAAACGTTTGGGCATTTGGCACTGACACAGACGGGTGTGCACTTTATTGAATGCAGGATCCCGCCATCTGACTCGTCTTCGAAGCATGGTGAAGTTGATGCCTCCCAGGAGCTTGCATTGACCCCCTTAGCAGCAAACTACCACGGGAATGATCACGACTCGGTGCACTCTCCTGGCGGCATTTCCTCGCCTGAGAAGGCTTCAGCGAACTCGCGAGCTATTGTTCCAGTTACACCTGTAGATTCCAGTGCAGGGGCGATAGTCCCAGTAAATAAGGCAAAGAGGTCTTCAGAACAGGGGCAGCGTCGGATCAGACGTCCATTCTCTGTTGCTGAAGTAGAAGCACTTGTGCTTGCAGTGGAGAAGCTCGGAACTGGAAGGTACATACCTTAGTTCCTCATTTAACCTGGTATCTACAATCTCTCTATTTGGTTTCTGACTATAACTTTGCGATCTCATGTAGATGGCGGGATGTTAAACTTCGTGCTTTTGACAATGCGAAGCATCGGACTTATGTCGATCTTAAGGTAATTACTGCAAAATATTTTGCTCTGACTTTATAAGCCTTTTTTATGTCAAACTACTAGATCAAATAAACACATAGCTATCAAAACATTAGAAATTTTCTTTCCTAAAAAAGGATTCATATATATCAAACAGAAGATGGTTATTTCAGGGTTGTTGGTTATCTTTGGTGATTCAACAAACAGTTTGGTGCATGTTGTGGGTTTTAGGTTCCTTACCAAGCAGGACAGTCTAACCGTACTGCTTTTGTGTTGGGCAGAAGATTGTAGTTAGGGTGCTTCCTTTAGTCCTTGTGATTCAGTTAGTGGTGTCCTCACGCATCAGCTTTGTTGCTTGGAAGGGTAAAGTGGGTAGTAGTAGTACCCGAATGGCTCACCTAGAAATAAAAGCAACCTACTCTTGCACGTCAACTAACCCAGTCGGGACCTTTAGAAAAAGTCTGATCAAAGGATGAGATAGCCTTTCGTTTACTACTACTAAAGTGGAAGCTTCTCATACTGCTCTTGTAGGCAACTAGTAATAACTTGACTAGACTCCATTGTTTGGTCAAAACTGCTGAAGTTTGAAGTGTGGCATGTTGTTCTAACCGTGTCAAAATTCTCATCATGTCAACAGGACAAATGGAAGACGCTGGTTCACACGGCGAGCATCTCGCCCCAGCAGCGGCGCGGCGAGCCAGTGCCCCAGGATCTGCTGGACCGGGTCCTGGCTGCCCAGTCGTATTGGTCCCAGCAGCAAGCCAAGCTCCAGCCTAAGACACCACCCCCACTGGCTGAGGCTCGGTTGCTCACCATCACCTAACAACTTGATCTCTCTCTCAGCTAATGGTGGTGGTGGTCTCATAGGGGTTACCATTCCAGCTTTTGTATAAAGTCAGTAAGTCAGGCCATTGAAAGGAAGGAGGTTAAGGAAGATAGTAGAAAAAATATATACTACATAAGAAAAAAAGGTACAAGAAGTATTGACCGAATTGTTGTAATATCTACTCACCAAACAACTATTCTTTTAAGCCAGGGTTCTCTCTCCTTGTGAATTTAACCAAAGGAAAGGGTAATTTCTTTGGCAAATTGTACATGATGATGATGATGATGATGATGGAAGAAGATGATGATCAATCCATGAACTGAGATCTGCAGTGACTACCAACTCACAACAACTGTGCTAGTAAAAAAAGAGAGAAGAAGCTTCAGATTCTTTTGTTCAATTCAATTCATTCTTTTGCTAAGAAGAAGGATGAGTGTGGTGGATGGATAAGGAGGGATGGATCTGTGCTCCCCTATTCCCCTTTTCTTCTTCTGTTACTTAGTTGTACTAGTAGTAAATTTTTCTTCAGACACCAATCTTGTACGTAGTTATTTTGGTCTCCTCAAAATTGTACTTGATGATCATCTAACATTAATATATCAAAGAATTTTTTTCATCATCTTCCACTGCCCGGCCCCCTCCTTAAACTATGATCCTTGCATGTGATTTGATCAAATATTGTACTCTTACTCTGAAAGTGATCCTGCTTGGGATCAGGCCGTCAGAGTTTATTTACTGGTGTCCTGTCCTGCTGAAGTACTGCCGCCAGAGTTTAATTATTGGAGATTCTTATCCACTGTCCTCAATCATAACACTCATGTGCGAAAAGTTTACCCGCTGCCAGCCAGGGTGGATCCTACATCAACCGCCGACCGGTGTTCGTAATTCGTCTTGATTTCTTGGTAATAGTACTGATCTGTAGCTTCCCCTAACAAATATCTTGCACCTTTTCAAGTAGTACGACTTATGCCATTAAGCTGGTTATCTCTTCCATCGAACAGATTAGTTTGAGGATTCGTTAAGCCACGGGAACTTGAAAGACTTTTACTTTGTCACCGCTACCTTGGATAGGATTCGTCAAGCCTACGAAAAATGTACCGCCCAGCCAGGCAGAGATCCCTTGAACGTGAAGAACACACATTGCTCCATCGAACTCCATGGATCTCCGGCTGGCTAGGCTAGGTAGCTGTTCCGTATAACTAAAGTATACCGTGTGTGATGATTGGGCCCGATCAAAACCCGGAATATTCCCACGTGAACATGGCGTGTGCCGAGGCTTAGAAGAAAAGGGACAGGGCCATTAGGCAACGCAAGCCATGCGAGGCATGGAGGAAGGAAGGAAACCCAAACAGGCAGGCAGGCTGGCTGGCTGTTGCTTGCAAGGATAATCAATCTTGGGTAGCCGATCCAACACCGACACCTTAGCCAGCACCGCATCACCACGCTGCCCCCATTGGCCACAAGCTAGTGCTTAAATTAAGGACAACCCAAAGACGCTACTAGTAGTAGTAGCTTTCTCCGGCCAGATGGATCGCGATTAATTAGTACCTGGTTCTCAGATCTGATCGGATCGGCCGGATCGATCATGTCACGTCAAGTGCTCCGACCGTTCCGCACAGCCTGGGCCCAGCACGGCCAACAGATACTACAAGGTGTATAGTAGGGAAGGAAGAAGGTGATGTTTCATATGTGCCGTGTGTCTCGTTGATTGGTACGCCCGCCCGCCCGCTCTGTAATTTTCTTTTCGAGTCGTCGTACGTCCCACATGAATTGATCGGTGTTATCCTGAGGCGAATAATACAAAAAAAAAACAGCGTTAATTAAATGGTAGAGTATCTGAGGAGAGAAATGTATATATACTACCCACAGGCTAGTGGCGAGGGTGGACGGCACTGTCACGTTCGCCTCCATGTGGGTGTCGCGCGCCCAGTTTTAATACGCTGACCGCGATTTCGTCGCGCCATGTTGTTTTCGGGCGGACGGAGCCGCGCGCCGAACCGACGGGTTTCGTTACGCTGCAATTTGGCACCCCTCACATGATCGAGTTCGGCTCATGGCTGCTAAACTGTGAGATCAGCTGCCTCCATGTGCCGTTTCTGGAGTACCGAGAGCATCTCCAGTATATATATATATATATATATATATATATATATATATATATATATATATATATATATATATATATATATATATATATATATATATATAGCATGAGAACCGTACGATTGTGTATCCAGATCTTGCAAACTTAATGTGTGTTTGATTATCGGGTTTGACCCATTAGTGTGTTTTAACCCAGAAAAAAGGCATGCATGCATCATGCTAGTATTAAATATTATTATTAATTCTTGAATTTATGGTTTTCTCTTTACGGTTACTCGCCAGGTATGCCATACCCATATTTCTGCACCGTCTGTTTTTAATGGGCCATTATTACTAGAAATTAAGAAATTGACCAGGCTAAAAATTATGCATGCGACCTGCTAAGAGTAAATCAGGCATGCAATATTAATGTTTCGCAAGCTTTTATAACCAAGAATTACTCAATAATCTACTCTTGTGCATATTAAAGAGCAGGTTATGTGCACATACCATTCCATATGCATTACCGTTGCATTGCTAAAACAAATGATGAATGTTGGGTTGGTGCGACGTGTTCAACATATTAATGTTAAACAGTATGCACAAATGGAGACTAGAAATGGTATTAATCTTGATCAGGTATGTAGGTATACAAGTATGTGATGCTGGACGGATTTGTTATTGGTATGTGATACCCAATGTATACCTAGTAAGTAGGAATGTGATACCGGATACGGGTATGCAGGTATTTGATACCGGATGTATATTTCGGCTATTAGGGAAAGTTTTTTTTGGAAAGTAGGTAAAATGATCAGAATTGTCATACCGGACAAATATTTCTGACGAAATGGTAGAGGATTATGTGGGTATGTGATACCCGATGAATGAGATTGGTGCTCGCTATCAGGTATGTAGGTATACAAGTATGTGATGCTGGACGAAATTGGTATTGGGTATGTGAAATCGAATAAGGTATTGATAGCACGCCAAATCAGGGGCGATTTATTAAAACTAATGACGTTCAACTCATTTGGAAAGAGATTGGCAGCTTAATTGCCACACATGAATGCAAATCATCAATTCACGGTGAATTCATTTGACAAATAGTTGGTTAGCAGCTTAATTATGATGCATGCATGCAATATTAAAGATGGTAGGAAGTTAATGATTTGACGTGATTTAAAAAAATCAGTTTTAACTTGTACACTAACGGGTCTATCTGGAGCATACCCGATTTAGGTGTCCAGACACCATGGTGCCCCTCTTATTTTACATATATATATATATATATATATATTTTTTTGAGGAATAGATATATACTCCCTCCGTTTGGAAATATAAGATGTTTTAGATTTGTGAATGAGATGTATGTAGACGCCTTTTAGTGTCTAGATTCGTTTGAACCTATACACTAAAATGTGTCTAGATACATCTCCTTCACAAACCTAAAACATCTTATATTTCTAAACGGAGGGAGTATATTCTAGGGCACTTTATTTGGGTTTTACAGCACCAAAGTTCTGGTTTTAGGCCACCAAAATTTGTTTTGATCGCCCGCTGTTTGCTTACTTCAAATTCACAAACTACAAAATGTTTGAACTTAAAATATGGAAAATTAAATGAAAGTTCAACCAGACACACGCTACTAGCCACGTTACACTACTCGAGCGAGGATGAATCAACTCCTCCTTGATCACCATCGAGGGGCCAGCCTCGTATGTCTACTTCTTTGCCCGTGCATCCCTCGCAACATAGAACTCATAACCCACATGCACGACTCATGGGCGGCAAGCTGATGCAGGGCTAGGCTTTGTTCTTTCTCCTCTTTGCGGGACACAACCCACAAATCGAGAGCGAGGAACTCTGCTTTTTGATGACTCTCCGCGTCGAGGAAATTGGGCTTGGAGCGCGGCCGGTCGTACCTCCATGTCGCATTGTCACTATTTGGGTCGTATAGAGATAAATAAAAAAAATTCTATCAGAATTCCCAAGATCTAGCCGAGATAGAAGGCCATGGGAATTACCACTAAACGCGTATGCGCGGATTATCGATGAAGCACGTCAAACCAGTGCAGTCCCACTATCCGATCTGACCCACGATAGTCGAAGTGTTGAATGTATAATACCTCTGCCGGTATTGACACGTACGAGAAGGAGCACGAACGGTGGACTGCTAGGTCCGGTACGACGGCTGGTGCGGTGACCCAACATACCACTGCATATTGCGGTGCGTAAGTCGCTGACATAATATTCACGAAATATTATTACACAATTTCACATTTCTCATAGTGGTATAATAAAGATTGTGGGTCTACAACTTTTACATATTCATTATAGTCAACCAAAATTGTACAAATGCTTCGAAATCTTCATTGGTCCATTGAAGACTTCTTGGAGTATCAAAATTCAAACTAACTAGCTTTGATAGCAATTGTATCACTAGACAAATACCATTGAAGCTCAACAACTTATTTAAGTAAGTTTATGCTGCTCGGCTCGTATATACTATTCTAATACTATTCTTATGTTTTTATGACTTCATAGTCTGCTCCATACTCTGTATTATAGTTTACTCCATCGGTGCCTTCAGAAAGATCTGATTGACCTCTCCATTATTACTGTGCGTAGTGTTCTCCTCTGTCTCAATATTCTCATAGTCTAACAAGAATTTAAAAAGATATTTTAAATATGAGCATACTCAGCAAGCTTTATAATTGGGTGTGTGTTGTGTAAGCATAGATCAAACATTCGGATTTCCCTTTTGATTCTTAAAACAGTTTCTTATCAAAGGTAGGTAGCTTTTAATATAGAAAAACTATGTACGTCGGTTTTTACGGCTTGTTAGAACTTTCTTAAGTTCGTTTTCACGCTACATTTGCAATCCGTTCCTTAGATAAGGAGTATTATGACATGTTTTATACACTTTCGAGAGATGTGTTACTTTTCCCACAAACAATCTTAATCTTATTGCAATAACACACTTCCTTAGGTGTGTGGCCTATTACCAAGTTTCTCTAAGTCAGACCGAGCTTTACCCAATTTCGTGTTCCTTCCTTTGCATTGAACCTTGTCAACGACTGTTGCTCAAATGCTATCCTTCAAATTTGTTCGCCCATTGTTTTCTAAATTCAAATTCAAGAAATATAAATATTTCAATTTAAAACATGAAACATTAAAAGAAAGTTCAACCGGACACACACTACTAGCTTGATGCGGCTCAGATCACTGTAGAGCTTCGTTGGGAAACCCCAAGAGGAAGGTATGATGAGTACAACAATAAGTTTCCCCTCAGTAAGAAATCGAGGTTATCGAACCAGTAGGAGGAAGGAAACGACTCAAATGTGTTGCTACCAACTTGGAAACCTGCACAACACAAACTCAAAACTTTGCCCCAACGAACAGTGAGATTGTCAATCTCACCGGTTTGCTGAAAACAAAAGATTAAACGTATGGTGTGAAAGATAATGGTAGCTTACAGAAAGTAAACAAGAACAGTGGAAGATGTATCATTGGTAAAGATTGGACCGGGGTCCACATTTCACTAGAGGTGTTCTCCTTAAGATAAACAACATAACATGTTGGGTAAACAAATTACAGCGAGGCAATTGACATGACAGAGCAAGGCAAAACACTGCAATACTAGACATTCATGATCCTATGAGATTTGATTGAGCATTACAACAATATACATAGACCGCCATCCAACTGCATCTATGACTAGTAATCCACCTTCAGGTTATCATCTGAACCCCCTCCAGTATTAAGTTGCAAGCAACGGATAACTGCTTTAAGCAATGTATGTAAAGTAAATAATATAATTTTTCATGAACAAAAGATCGTTGTTTTCTCCCTAGTAGCAACAGAACATCTACAACCTTAGAGATTTCTGTCACTTCCCCAGATTCAATAGAGGCATGAACCCACTATCAAGCATAAATACTCCCTCTTGGAGTCACTAGCATCTACTTGGCCAAGATAGCTACTAGAAACGGAGACCATGCAAGATCTAAAAAAAGACAGACATGATAGAATCAATAAGATAGAACCATTAATCAATCTGACATAGTAATCTCAATATCCATCGGATACCTGCAAACACAACACGCATGATTACAAATAGATGATCTTGATCATGAACGTAGTTCACAAGATCTAAATATGGTAGCACAAAGGAGGAGAAACAACCATCTAGATACTGTATGGACCCATATTCCAAGGTGGAACTACTCACGCATCATGCCGGAGACTGGTATGGTGATGAAGAAGGCCTCCGGGATGATCTCTCCCCTCCGGCAGGGTGCCGAGAAGAGCTTCAGATACTCCTCCCGATATAGGGACGATGGTGGCTGCGGCTACAGACTTTTTTGTGGAGATCTGATTGGGTACTTAGAGTTCAGGTATCGGGAGCTTCTTATAGGCGAAGGGAGAGACTAAGGGGGTGACCGAGGCGGGCTCACCCCCAGGCCGGGCCAGACCTGTCCGCGTGGGTGATACCTTCAATTTGCATCACCATTCTATATCATAATTTGTCTCTATTCATTGACATATTTCATATTAAGAGGTGATACTTATGTCTTTTCATGTGTTTTGCATGTTGGATGATTCTTGGAGGATGAACTGCCGGAGTCAGGATTCTGATGGAAAAATAGGTGTTTGATGCAATTTTGCGAAGATCAGAAAAATACCATAAAAACTATAGAAAACTATAGTTTTCCCAGAAGAAGAAGGATGCCAGAAGGGGAGGCGGAGTTGGGCCACATGGGGCCCCTCCTCAGTAGCGGCCACCACAGGTCGCGCCTCAGAGTGTGGCCACCGTGGCCCACCTCTGGCTCCGCCCTCTCGCCTATATCTTCTCCTCGAAACCCTAAAGTCGGGGGAGCGATCACAAAAATATTTCCGCCGCCTCTGTGGGGCAGAAAACACCGAGAGAGAAATAGCTCTCCGACAGACAGATTTCTACGGGGGAATTCCTTCCTGGAGAGGGGAGATCGTCGCCATCAACACCATCATCAAGCTAGACTTCATCGGGATCATCATCATAATCATCCACGCCATCATCTCCACCAACACTATCATCACCATTCCATCTTGTTGTAACAATTGTGTTGAATCTTGCCTAATTCTTAGGGGAAACTTTCCCGGTGTTGATTACTATTGTAGTTGATGCTTGTGAGTGGAACCATTGAATTATTGTTTATGTTCAGATTGTTATCCATCATCATATCATCTCTGATCTTGATCCATATGATGTCTCGTGAGTAGTTCGTTCAGTTCTTGAGGACATGGGAGAAGTCATGTTGTTAGTAGTGGAATTGTGTTGAGGTATTATTCAATTGTTTAATATTTAAGTTGTGGTGCTGTTCTTCTAGTGGTGTCATGTGAACATCGACTACATGATACTTCACCATTTATGGGCCTAGGGGAATGCATTGTGTATTTGGATACTAATTATGGGGTTTCCAGAGTGACAGAAACCTGAACCCCCGTTAGGAAACCTTTACACAAGGGAGTGTAGGATCTAAGAGTTTAAGGTGTGGTTAGGTTTTTATCTTAATTGCTTTCTTGTAGTTGCAGACGTTTGCAAGGGGTTTAATCATAAGTATGTATTAGTCCAAGTAAGGTCGGTACATTAGCACAGGTTCACCCACACAACACTTATAAAACCAAAGAAGATTAATCAGCTATATCAAATGAAAGCACTTGACAGTATTCCTATGTGTCCTCAAGAACGTTTGGTCCTTATTAGTATTTCCTCTGGCTTGTCCTTTGCTAAGAAAGGATTGGGCCACTTGCTGCAATTATTTGCTGTCTTTATTTACTTGCATTTTATTTCCTTGCTTTATCAAAAAACCCTAAAAATCCGTTTGCTAAGTATTTACAGAGAACTCTTGAGCCAGTACTACTAGTCATCACCTTCTTCTCCTCATTGGGATTGACACTCCTATTTATTGAAAGTACTACGATACACCCCCTATACTTGTGGGTCATCAAGACTATTTTCTGGCGCCGTTACCAGGGAGTGAAGCGCTATTAAAGAGTGGAACTGGTAAAGGAAACTTCTACTTTGAGTATTGCTTCTTATTTCTATTTGTTACTTTGTTTCCAATATGGATAACCCACTTGGTTTCTTGTTTGAAAAAACTACTACCACTGTTAGGGTAGTAGATGAATCACCACATGTTGAGATAGATCCTTTTAAGATACCTACAAGTATTGTTGATCGTGTTATGGATAATTATTATTTTGGGGATGGAATTGTCCATCCTGGTGATCACTTGCTTTTTATCCATGAATTATGCGGGTTGTTTAAGTGTGCAGGTATCACAATTGAACATGTGAAGAAGAAGTTACTCTCTATATCATTGAAATGAAGAGCTGAAGAATGGTATAAGCTGCTGAAGAATGGACATCCATGGAATGGGAGGAAATAGTATCTCTCTTTTATTCTAAATTCTATCCTCCCAGTGAGGTTCATAAGGATAGGAATCAAATATATAACTTTTGGCCTCGTGATGGAGAGAGTACAGCCCAAGCTTGGGGGAGATTGAAGTTAATAATGCTTAAATGTCCTATTAATGAACTCCCTAACAATATTATTATTAATAACTTTTATGCAAGGCTTTCTCTTCATGATAAAGATTTATTATATGCTTATTGTGCTGGATCATTCACACGCATGAAGGAAGAAGCTAAATGGGATCTCCTAGACCGTATTCAAGACACACTGAAGCATGGGAGAATGACAAAGGAAGAAAGTCTGGTATAAATTATGATTATGAATGCATTAAATCTTTTATGTGAACTGATGACTTTCGTGATATTAGTACTAAGTATGGTCTTGATTCTCAAGTTCTTGCAAATTGTTTTAAGGCCTTTGCCTCTTATATTGAAATTCCCAAAAAGTAGTGGGACAAGTACCATGCACCTTATAAAGATATTGTTACCCATGTTCCTGCTAGCATTGAAGTTTGTACTATTGATCCTATTTTGCCTGAACCTTACGTTGAGAAAATCCCTTTTCCTGCTAAGGTAAAGGAACATTCTATCATAGCTAATGTGGTTAGCAAAAGTGCAAAGAAACCTGTGGAACCTGATGAGAAAATAAACATTGAACCTGGAGTAGCCCTTGTGAAAGATCTTATCACTAAAAATATAGAGGATGAGCACATTGTATTTTGTGAAGACACTTCTAATATTGTATCTCATCCTATAAAAGCTAGAAAAACTAGTGTCCCTGTGCTTTCTATGAGAATTGGTGATCATTGCTATTATGGTTTATGAGAATTGGTGATCATTGCTATTCCTTCGTCAAACTGAATTACTTAAGCATAACCTACCTGTGGAAGATTTGGGTACCACACTACCACCTAAAGGGGACCCTGTTTTCGATTTAAAACCTCTACCTGATGATATTAAATATGCTTATCTAGATGATAAGAAGATATATCCTGTTATTATTAGTTCTAAACTTTCAGGGAAGGAAGAGGAAAGAATATTGGAAATATTGAAGAAACACCGAGGAACTATGGGTATACTCTTGATGATCTAAAAGGGATTTCTCCTACTATATGTCAGCATGCTATTAATATAGAACCTGATGCAAAACCAGTTGTTGAACATCAACGTCGTTTAAATCCTAATATGAAGGATGTGTTAAGAAATGAGGTATTAAAACTCCTTGATGCTGGTATTATTTACCCTATTGCTGATAGTCAATGGGTTAGCCCTGTTCATTGTGTCCCAAAGAAAGGGGGAATCACGGTTGTGCCTAATGAAAATAATGAGCTTATACCTCAAAGATTAGTGGTTGGTTATAGGATGTGCATTGATTTTAGAAAGGTTAATAAAGTTACTGAGAAAGATCATTATCCTTTGCCTTTTATTGATCAAATGCTAGAAAGATTGTCTAAAAAGACCCACTTTTGTTTTCTTGATGGTTATTTTGGGTTCTCTCAAATTGCTGTGAGAGCACAAGACCAAGAGAAAACCACCTTCACTTGTCCCTATGGAACTTATGCTTATAGGCGTATGCCTTTTGGTTTATGTAATGCTCCTGCTAACTTTCAGAGATGTATGTTTGCTATCTTTCATGGTTTTTGTGAAGAAATTATGGAAGTTTCCATGGACGATTTCTCCGTCTATGGAACTTCTTTTGATAATTGTTTGCACAACCTTGATAATTTTTTGCAGCGATGCGAAGAAACTAAACTTGTTGTTAATTGGGAGAAATGCCACTTCATGGTTAATGAAGGGATTGTTCTTGGACACAAAATTTCTGAAAGAGGTATTGAAGTAGAGAGAGCCAAAATTGAAGCAATTGATAAGATGCCTTTCCCTAGGGATATAAAAGGTATTCGTAGTATCCTTTGGTCATGCTGGTTTCTATAGGAGGTTTATTAAAGATTTCTCCAAAATTTCAAAGCCCCTTACTAATCTTCTTCAAAAATATGTACCTTTTGTTTTTGATGATGATTTTAAGGAAGCTTTTGAAACTTTGAAGAAAGCTTTGACTAATGCTCCTATTGTCCAACCACCTGATTGGAATTTACCCTTTGAAATTATGTGTGATGCTAGTGATTTTGCTGTGGGTGTTGTTCTTGGGCAACGAGTAGATAAAAAGTTGAATGTTATTCATTATGCTAGTAAGACTCTTGATGCTGCTCAAAAGAATTATTCTACTACTGAAAAGGAGCTCTTAGCTGTAATCTTTGCTTGTGATAAGTTTATACCTTATATTGTTGATTCAAAGGTTACTATTCATACTGATCATGCTGCTATTAAGTACCCGATGACAAAGAAAGACGCTAAGCCTAGGCTTATTAGATGGGAGTTGCTTTTACAAGAGTTTGATCTGCATATTGTAGATAGGAAAGGTGCTCAAAATCTTTTTGCTGATAATTTATCTTGTTTGGAAAACATTTCTTTTGATCCTATGCCTGTTAATGATAGTTTTCCAAATAAACAGTTGGCTACAATAAGGGTAAGCCCGTAAGAGAGTCCTTGGTATGATGATTATGCTAACTTTATTGTTTCCAAGTATTTGCCTCCAACCTTTACAGCCCAGCAAAGAAGGAAATTCTTTTATGATCTAAGGCATTACTTTTGGGATGACCCACATTTATATAAAGGAGTAGATGGTATTATGCAGAGATGTGTCCCAGAATATGAAAAACAAGAGATATTGATAAAATATCATGGCAGTGCTTATGGAGGACATCATGCTGGGGATATGACTGCACAAAAAGTTTTACAATCTGGTTTTTACTTGCATACTTTTTTCAAGGATGCAAGGAAGTGAAGGGAATATGCCCGAGAGGTGCTTATTATCGTATTCCTTATTTATGATAAATGTTTATTTCTCATGCTATAATTGTATTAATACGAAAACGTTAATACATGTGTGTTTAATAGACAAATAGAAAGTTCCTAGCTATGCCTCTCTTATAAACTAGCTCATTGATTAACAAGATGATCAAAGGTTTCCTGATCATGGACATTGGATGTCGTTAATAATGAGGTCACAACATTGTTGGAATCATGTGATGAACATTCATCCAAAGTATAGCATTACGATCAAGGTCATCGTGTTTATATTGATATAACATCATACGAAGTAATCTTATTCCTTAGACCATGAGATCATGTCAATCACTAACACCGAAAGAGTATCTTGATAACATCAAACGTCACACCGTAATAGGGTGACTATAAATATGGGTTCAGTGCTACAAAGGTGTTATATTGAGGCTCATGCATCAAGAGTGGAATTTGTCCATCCCGATGACGGAGAGATATACTCTTGGCCCTCTCGGTGATATCACATTAGTTTGCTTACAAGTAATTGGTTTGATCACTAGAATGTTATATCATGGGAACGAGAAAAGAGTACATGTCGGTAACGAGATCAAACTAGGTATGGGGATACTGATGATCGAATCTCGGACATGTAATATATCGTGAGACAAAGGGATTGAGCTACATGCGTATAAGGTTCACACGATCATAGAAGTCATCGTTGAATATGTGGGAGTCCATACGGATCTCTAGGTCCCGCTACTGATTATTGATCGGAGAGGGGTATCGATCATGTCTATATTATTCGCGAACCATAGGGTGACACACTTAAGGGATACCTACACCATTTGGAGCAAATAATATGCTAGAGAAACAAAAAGTAAAGCGCATGAATTTATTTCACTAGACACCGAAACTGTTCGATTGAAATTGCTGAAACTGGTTCTGCATGTGAAATTGAAATGTTGGAAGGATTTTATGTGAATGTTTGTTAATTAGAGTAATTAACAAAATTCTGAATAAATAAATAAAAGAGTTTTATTTAAATGAGAGCTTTCATTAGATTTGGTGGAAATTTAATGCATGTGAGTGGATTTTTGAGTGGAGGCATGTTTATGTGAGTGGAGGCTTTTCATTTTGAGTGGGAGCTCCACCCACATGAATGTGGAAGAGGTGGGGGCAGCCCACCATGGCTGGGTGCCTAGCCCCTTGGGTGCCCTCCTCTCCCTATAAAAGGCCTCCCTCTCCTCCTCTCAAAGCACACCTTCTCGCGAAGGATCTCTCTCCCCCTTTAGAATTTCCCCATGGTCTTGGATCAGCGAGATACATGTTCCCGGTGGATTTTTCTGAAAGGATTTATTGCTTCCGCTGCTTCGTTGGAGAGAGGGAGCGGAGGTTGTTGGGGTACCCGGACGTGCGTGTGATCACGGATGCACCACTACTTTGCGGTGCTGGACTTGATGATGCTGGACCGACTGGACCAGATGGACTTCATCACGATCTTGAGATCGGCAAGCGTTCGACTACATCATCCACGAGTACAACCTCGTTAATGCTATTCGGTCTTCGAGGGTATGTATTGTATGGATGTATATCCATCTGTTGCTTGTATCTAGTAGATATATCTTGGTACATAGTTGTTCCCATCATAGGATTTTTTTTTTGTTTTCTATGCTACGAACCCTACAGTGGTATCAGAGCCGAATATATGCGTAGATGCTTTGCACGGGTAGTACACATATGAGTATGTGGGCGATGATGATCATTTTATTGCTTCTTAGTTATACTTTGGATATTGGTGGCATAGTGGGATGAAGAGGCCCGGGCAAACTTTACATGTGCTCGCACATGAGACCTATTCCACGCTTGACATGCAACTAGTTTTGCATAAGTGGCTAGCAGGTGTCTGTCTGTCCTACTATAGTCAATATCTTATTTTCAATGAGTCGTCAACAATTTGGTTATCCTCGTCGTTGTTCGTGTTCGTAGGTAAGAATGGTTCTATCTTCTAAAGCCCTAAGCCACGTAAAACTTGCAATGGATAAATTAGAGGCGTCTAGTTTAGATTGTTGTTGGGCTAGTGTCATGATATGGTGATGTTGTAAGTAGAAGTATAAGTCGATACTCTTACAACATGCATAACATGTAAGTTCCATAGACCCTGGCCTTACACACAGAGGTATGATGGCGATCATACCATGATGCACATGATGGAGATCAAGTGCAAGAACCATATCATTTCACTTATTAACATGTGATGTTTGATTGCATCTTATATTGCTTGTTTGTAGTTTTATTAGCATAATAAGATGATCCCTCATTTAGATATCAAGATAAAAATGTGTTCTTCCTTAAGTATGCACCGATTATGTTTCGTCGCTCCAAGACATCACGTGATGATCGGGTGTTCTTGGATCCATGATCATATTTCGGGTGTAAGACAGTTACACACGCAAATACTAAGGTTCTTACTTGGAGAGCCTAGCATGTACATACATGGCCTCGAAACTCATACCGAAAGGTTAAGCATGAGTCATATGGAAGATATGATGCCCATTTGATGCTCGCCATTGAAGCTACACCTACTCACGTGATGATTAGATTTGGTGTAATGGATTTGGTTCATGTAATCACAAAAAGGGCACGAGGGATGTCGTTTTTGAGTGGGAGTTCATTTCTATTTTGGATTAGAAGAACTCAATTTATCATAAATTAAATCAAAGTGAATTTGAATATTTTGTTGTAGTCATTGGCATTCGTTCACCACCTTATGCTTAGTTGTAATTGAGATAATATAACTATAGAATTCTGGATATTAACTTTACGAACTGGTATCATATTGTGTTGAGTGTCAATCTAAAGTTTAAAGTCCTATTGCAAACTTTCAGCAAACTCTGTTTACTCCATGAAATTTGATAATTAGTATTAAATCGAGAGTAACAATTCCAGTGTTAGTATCTAAAGTATCATGTTTGCCTCCATGATTCGTGATTTAAATATCGATATTATCTAGGAGCTGAAAGAATTGTTTCAGAAACGATCATGTGTGACAGATGTAACAATATCTGAAACAATGTTTTGGTTGCAATATGATAGAGTATAATGTATGTTCTCATATTGGATGAGAATTTGCAAAGGTTGGAGATGCTAGACATCCTAATCATCCAAAAGGGTTTTAGAAAGTGACGTTATACTCACGATTCGCCTTTATAAGCTACATTAGCTTGATCATGAAAGTCGTCATGATAAGGATGAATAGAAGATGTATGTAAAGTGTTTACTACACTAAAAGATTACTAAAGAATGGATTTTGCAAGAACGCCGATCATTTGATGATGGTGATCTACTTCAAAGTGCAAGTCAAAAGTATTTGTATTTGAATATACACGCTTTGGACTATGTGTCATGTATATGGCGTCACTGTTGATGTTGATAGATTCTTTTAAAAAGGAAAAGGAAATGCTGAAAGAGAATCTATAAAATATATTTGGTAGAAAAGAAAATATTGGAAATATCCAATTTAGGTATATGGATTATATACATGTTATGGTTGTACTCTTTGCTTGTTTAACAATGTGGTTCTTGGGTATTGGATACCGAATTGGTTGGTATGAAATTTCATACAGAACGACGCAATTCATGAACTACAATGGCCTAAGTAACTAGCAAGAGAATATGTGATGATGTTCATCGAAAACAAACAAACTGTTGTTTGTATTTCTCGTTGACATCGAAGCTTGCCTTCAAGATTTGTTTAATAATCGTTATTTAAATCAGGTATTATGAGAACAAAGATTGTTTAAATAATTACCGTATTCCATATAAGATGGATGATTTACAAATCTAGTTGGAGAAATCACATCCATAAAACCTAATGCTAAAATGTCGCAAGACAAATGATTGAAAGATCACTTATGAAGTGACATCGCCGTTTAAATTATATTGGAAAGAAAACATGAAGAATCTCCATATTCATGGATTTTTGGAGTCTTTGATTTGATCAAGTGATGCTTGTGAGACTTTCCTCGAGATAATTAAAACTTCGTACAAAGGCCAAAGAAGAACGATCGACTAAAATATTGGAATTTATACATATCGATGTATGTAGTCCATTATGTGTAGTCGTAAGCGATGGATTTCAACTTCATATGCTTTCTCCGGAAATTTGAGTGAATGTTCACTTAATGAGAAAGAAGTATGAAATATTTGAAAACGTTCAAAGACTTTCAAGATGAAGTAGAAAACCATTGTGACAAGAAAATAAATGATTTATGATTTTATCATAAAGGGATTTATTAGAGTTTCAAGTTTAGCAAAATACCTAGATTTACATCTCCTGAAACACCATAGGAATATGGAGTGTTTGAGATTTGTAATGAAACCTTGTTTGACATGGTTGGATCAAAGGTGTTATTTGTAAAACTGTCATTATGTTTTAAAAGATTAAAGCTTTAGAGACTACCACTTTTACACTGAAAAGAGGTCCATCTTGATCCGTTGAAATGACACCATATGAGTTATGGTTTGGGGTAAAACCCAAATTGTCCTTTCTTAAATTTTGGTATGCTAAGCATAAGTAAGATGTTTACAACCAAAGTCGGATGATCATGTCTTTGTAGGTTATTTTGAATAACAATTGGTTATTCCTCCATAACACCAAGGATAAAAGGGTTTGTCGCTTGAAACGTGAAGTTTCTTGAAAAAGGATTTTTCATAAAAGTTAAGTGGGAGAACAATAGAACTTTGATAAGGTTAACGAACCTTAGCTAAATATGCTGCGTTGCGCAGTGCCGAAAATCGTTTCGGAGGCAGCCATAATGCTCATAGCTTATGTGCCTCAAAGGTTGTGGTCACGGAGATCTAAGTTTCTATTGAACCAAGTAGGCCGGATAAACAATCAAATGCTGAGATTTGAGAGTAAATCATTATTGTTTGACAATGATGAACCAACTACATGCAAAGAAGTGATGATGGGCCCTGACTTCGTCAAATGGCTTGAAGCCATAAAATCCGTGATAGTTCCATACACGAGAAATCAAGTTTTTGAACTTGGAAGACCCTCCGGAAAGGTGTAAAAACCTATCGGTCGTATTTGGATCTATAAAGAAACAGAAATGGATGTTTCACATCTATGAAATAGTTTATATGTCGTAAAGTATTTTACGACAATGTTCAAGGAGTTGACTATGACAAAATTTGATATTTCATAACGATATTTAGTCTGGACGGATCAAAGTAGCAACCACTACATATAATTTGGTATATGGTAGATGAATAAACAAAACAAAGTTCTTCTAATAGAATGGTTACCTAGGACATGTACATGACATGATCCAAAGGATTTTGTTAATTCAAAGGATGCTAAAAAGGGCATGCAAACTTCAATGGTTGAAGTAAGCATCGCGGAGTTGGAATCTTCACCGTGATGAAACTGTTAAAAGGAGTTTTCATCTGGAGACAATGAAGATGCTTGCATTTGCAAGAAATTAAGTGGGAGCGCTAAGACATATTTCTAATACATTATGTGGAGGACATCTTGTTGATTAGAAATGATGTATCTTTTATTGACAAAGGTTAAGAATTTCATTTCGATGAAAGACTAAGGAAAAACCTGAATATTTAGCATGAATGTCTACATGGATAGACAATGACGCTAATATGGTCGTGCCAAATATACATATATGAGATATTGAAGGGGTTTAATATAGAAACGACGAGAAAAGGATCTTGTCATATGGAAAAGAATTGAATCAAGATTCAAGTGTATCGACACTTGATAAGTGAAACAAGATTCATGTGCTTTGACACTTGATGAGTGAAATCACAAGAATGTTTTGATCAATCATACCATGATATGTACACATCCAGATATGTCCTATGCTCTAAGTGTTATGAGCATATACCAGAATGAATCATAAAATGATCATTGGAAAATAGTAAGGAAATTTTTATGATCTTTTGGAAGAACTAAGAATATATTTGTGTAGAGGTGACAAACAATTACAAAATAGTTCATTGTAAAGCATTACATTGATACTAGTTTTGTCACAAGATACAAAATTAAGTTTATCTCAATTTAAACTATGGGTGGCACAATGAAATGGAAAGAAAGTTTTCATGATGGATTTGGATGAATTCCAAAGTTAAGACATTATGACGAATACTACAATAAAAGGCTAAGTATATGACTGCTATAGTAGCAGCAAAGGAGGGAATTTGTGTCAAGTAGTTTGTTATCAAACTAAGGTTTGGTTCGCAATGGTCTAACACTAAAGATATATTGTACGACAATAATATCGACATGATTTAACCCCAAGGAACTAAAGGTCTCACCAAAAGACCAAATTTATAGAATGCCATCTCATTGGAGAATGAGTGATGCGTGAAGACGCAAAGCCATACACAAGGACCAAAGCAAGGACAGATAGTAGATTATGTCAACCACTTTCAATCGCGTATATGGAACACCGTAAATCCATAGGTGTTCAATATGCAAAAAGTTTTCAAACTAGATTATTATCTGTAGTGCAAGTGGGAGACTAAAGGGAATATGCCCGAGAGACAATAATAAAGTGGTTATTATCATATTATTTATTTATGATAAATGTTTATTTCTCATGCTATAATTGTATTAATATGGAAACATTAATACATGTGTGTTTAATAGACAAATAGAAAGTTCCTACTTATGCCTCTCTTATAAACTAGCTCGTTGATTAACAAGATGATCAAAGGTTTCCTGATCATGGACATTGGATGTCGTTAATAACGAGGTCACAACATTGTTGGAATCATGTGATGAACATTCATCCAAAGTATAGCATTACGATCAAGGTCATCGTGTTTATATTGATATAACATCATACGAAGTAATCTTATTCCTTAGACCATGAGATCATGTCAATCACTAACACTGGAAGAGTATCTTGATAACATCAAACGTCACACCGTAACAGGGTGACTATAAAGATGGGTTCAGTGCTACGAAGGTGTTATGTTGAGGCTCATGGATCAAGAGTGGAATTTGTCCATCCCGATGACGGAGACATATACTCTGGGCCCTCTCGGTGATATCACATTAGTTGGCTTGCAAGCAAGTGATTTGATCACTAGAATGTTATATCACGGGAACGAGAAAAGAGTACATGTCGGTAATGAGATCAAACTAGGTATGGGGATACCGATGATCGAATCTCGGACATGTAATATATCGCGAGACAAAGGGATTGAGTTACATGTGTATAAGGTTCACACGATCACAGAACTCATCGTTGAATATGTGGGGGGTCAGTACGGATCTCCAGGTCCCGCTACTGAGTATTGATCGGAGAGGGGTCTTGATCATGTCTACGTTATTCGCGAACCATAGGGTGAAACACTTAAGGGACACCAACACCATTTGGAGCAAATAATATGACAAAAAAAGGAAAGCGTAAGAATTTATTTCACTAGACACCGGAACTGTTTCTGTTGAAATTGCTGAAACTGGTTCTGCATGTGAAATTGAAATGTTGTAAGGGGTTTTATGTGAATGTTTGTTAATTATAGTAATTAACAAAATTCTAAATAAATAAATAAAAGAGTTTTATTTAAATGAGAGCTTGCATTAAATTTGGTGGAAATTTAATGCATGTGAGTGGATTTTTGAGTGGAGGCATGTTTATGTGAGTGGGGGCTTTTCAATTTGAGTGGGAGCTCCACCCACATGAATGTGGAAGAGGTGGGGGCAGCTCACCATGGCTGGGCGCCTAGCCCCTTGGGTGCCCCCTCTCCCTATAAAAGGCATCCCTCTCCTCCTCTTAAAGCACAACTCCTCGCGAAGGATATCTCTCCCCCTTTAGAATTTCCCCATGGTCTCAGATCAGCGAGATACATGTTCTCGGTGGCTTTTCTAAAAGGATTTGTTGCTTCCTCTGCTTCGCTGGAGCGAGGGCACGGAGGTTGTCGGGGTACCCGGACGTGTGTGCGATCACGGATGCACCACTACTTCGGTCTTTGGACTTGAAGGTCTTTGGACCCATTTGAACCAGATGGACTTCATCACGATCTTGAGATCGGCAAGCGTTCGACTACATCATCCATGAGTACAACCTCGTTAACGCTATTCGGTCTTCGAGGGTATGTATTCTATGGATGTATATCCACCCGTTGCTTATATCTAGTAGATAGATCTTGGTACATAGTTGTTCCCATCATAGAATATTTTTTGTTTTCTATGCTGCGAACCCTACATGAAGTATATTTTATCATGTGATGAATGTCAAAGAGTTGGTAACATTTCTGTTGGAATTATGCCCTAGAGGCAATAATAAAGATGTTATTATTATATTTCGTATTCATGATAAAGCTTATATTCCATGCTAGAATTGTATTAAGCGGAAACTTTAATACTTGTGTGGTTTGTGAACAACACCGTGTCCCTAGTATGCCTCTATGGACTAGCTCATTGATTAATGATGGTTAAGGTTTCCTAACCATAGACATGAGTTGTCGATTAATAATGAGATCGTATCATTGGGAGAATGATATGATGGACAGACCCAAAATAAGCAGAGCAATTAGATCGTGTCATCGTGTTCATCTTTGCGAAGCTTTTCTTATGTCAAATATTGTATTCCTTAGACCATGAGATAATGCAACTCCCTGGTATAGGAAGAAAGCTTTGAGGTCATCAAACGTCATCCTATGAGAGGGTGATCATAAAGGTGTCTCTCAGGTGATCGGAAAGTACCAGTTGGGTTGTATGTATCGAGATGGAATTTTTCCCTCCCAAGTCGGAGAGATATACTTCGGTCCCACTCGATAATCGATATCAACACCTCTTGCAAGCATGTGGTTAAGGAGTTAATCACAAAGTGATATCGGATTACGGAACGAGTAAAGTACTTGCTGTGAACGAGATTGAACTAGGTATGACGGTACCGACGATCAAATCTCGGGCAAGTAAAATATCGCGAGACAAAGGGAATATATATATGAGATTGATTGAATCCTGGCATCGTGGTTCATCCGATATGATCATTGATGAATGTGTGGGAGTCAATATGGGTTTCCAGACCCTGCTGTTGATTATTGATAGAAGATCATGTCTGCATATTCTCGAACCCGAAGGGTCACACACTTAACGTGTCTCGACGCTAGGATAGATTGGATAATTGGTTTATGAGTTTTTGTTCGGAGTCTCGGATGGGATCCGGGACATCACAAGAGGTTCTGGAATGGTCCAGAGAATAAGATTCATATAAGGCAATGCAGTTTTTGGAGTTCGGAATTGTTTCGGGTTATTCAGTATTGTACCGGAAGCTTCTAGAACCTTCCAGAGTGGGACCAACGTGGCCCCACTTGTCGGGAGGGGCGTGAGCCTATGAGGTAGTGCCATGGACGCATTGGTCTAGGGGCACAAGGCCCCATAGGGCCCAGCCGGCCAAGGGGGGCGTGGGGAGCTTCTAGAAGGGGGGGGGAACTTGCCCCCCATTCCTTCCTCCTTTGGCCGCCGGCCTAGGGCTTGGGGGAGGGGCAAGGGCCAGCCGCCCACCCCTCTATATAAATAGGGCTGGGGGCGCACCCCTCCCACACCTCCTCCTCAAGCCCTAGCCGCCCTGCTGCCCTCCTCTCTCTCTCCCTCCCGACTGCGCGTAGGCGAAGCCCTGCCGCAGAAACTCTCCACCGCTTGCACCATGCCGTCGTGTTGTAGATCCAATCCATCTCTCCACCCCACTTGCCGGACCAAGTAAGGAGGAGACGTCGAGGTTCCGCACGTGTGCATCTCTCGGAGGCATCGCCACTTGCGGTGTTAGATCGGATCGGATCGCGAGGAGGAGAAGCGAGTACGACTACATCACCCATGTTCCGTCGAACATTCCGCTTTGCGAATCCTCAAGGTTATGAAGATATCATCTATCCCCCTCGTTGTTTGCATCTCCTAGATTAGATCTTGGCTTTCCCGTTCGCATCCGTAGAAATTTTATGATTTACTATGCTGTGAAACCCTTCAGTGGTGTCAGAGCCAGGTCTATGCGTAGATGTGTTTCACGAGTAGAACGCAACATGGTTGTTGCAGGCGTTGATGTTTTTTGTTGCAAGCCTCTTGTTTGTGTACTTCTTATGATGCGGGATAGTGAGATCGAGGCGGTCCTGGCCAACCTTACACGACCTCGTTCGCGAGACCGGCTCCGCACTTGACGTGTGGCTTGTTCCACACATGCGGCTGGTGGATGCCAGTTTTTCTCACTATAGTTGTCATGGGATTTACACCGGAGTTTGGCAACCATAATATCACCGTTGTGGCTTTCCGTAGGTAAGAATCGTTCTTAGATTGCTACTCCCATAAGCCACGTAAAACATGCAACAACAAAGTAGAGGCGTCTAACTTGTTTTTGCAGGGAGTGTTTTCTGTGATATGGTATGGCCCAAGATGTGATGTGTATGTTGTATGCGATGATCATGTTTTGTAATGTTTCACGACTTGCATGTCGATGAGTACACAACCGGCAGGAGCCATATGGTTGTCTTTATAATTGTGTATGACCTGTGTGTCAACTTCTTATACGACATGTAATAGCTTTACTTTATCGCTAAGTAGTTAGCAATAGTTGTAGTTGCTATTCGTGGTGGAGGCAATCATGGTGGAGTGATGGAGATCATGCCGACACGCACAAGATGGATATCATTGCACGAAGATTGGCTATACCATGTCACATAAAGTTATATGCATGTGATGTTTATCCTTTTATGCATCTTATTATGCTTAGATCGCGACGGTAGCATTATAAGATGATTCCTCACTTAAAGATCAAGATAAAACCGTGTTCTCCCCACGTATGCACCGTTGCGAAAGTTCGTCGTGTTCAAGCATCACATGATGATCGGGTGCTATAAACTCTACGTTCACATACAACGGGTGCAAGCCAGTTTTGCACACGCGGAAATACTTGGGTTTGACTTGACGAGCCTAGCATGTACAGACATGGCCTCGGAACACATGAACCGAAAGGTTAAGCATGAGTCATATGAATGATATGATCTACACTTTGTTGTCCACCATTGAAACCACATCTCTTCTCGTGAAGATCGGATTAGGTGTGGTGAATTTGGATCATGTTCACTAAACAACTTGAGGGATGTTGAATTTAGTGGGAGTTCATCTAGTAATTTGATTAAGTTGAACTAGTTATCATGAACATAGTCTAAATTGTACTTGCAAATTTTGTAGATCAAATGGCTCAGTCCAACTTGTGGCATCCCGCAAAACCACTACTAGAAAATCGCGTTGTTTTTGTGCATTGCATCATCATGACCGCATGCTCATGTCATCATGCCACATTGCATTTGAGCATCGTCATCATCTTGCATTTGTTTGCATAAAACTATTTGCGGGAAAAACCGGTTCATGTTTTCTAAACGCCCCGTCTTTTATTCAAACACCAAAATCCGGGTTGCCGGGATATTTTGTTTTGTCTGATATCGGTTTGCAAAGGCCTTGTTTGAAGTAAATAAAAAAATAATTATTATTTTTAGTGGGGGCAGTCGAACAGGCCGACCCGACCCGAACGACCACCCCCAGGAAATTATAAACGGTCCACCTAATCAGCCCCATCTAATTCCTAAAGCTACCCACCTATCTACCCACACACACCCCCTCCACCTCACCCCCACCAATAACCGGCCGCCACCTCATCACCTCCCCTCCCCTAACCAACCACCTGGTCCACCCCCTCTCTCTCAGCTCTCTCTCTCATCCCACCTCACCCGCCGGCCCCACACACGCATGGCACGCTGCAGCACACACTCTCTCCCCAACCCTCTCACACACAGCACACACCCACGCGATGCCCCACCCCACCGACACCCCGGGCCCACGCCCCTAGGCCCCACCCCGTCCCCCACCTCCCGCAGACCCCTCCGTCCCCAACCTCCCATCCTCTCTCTCTCTCTGGCCGCTCGCTCCCCACCCCGACACGCCCCGCACCCCACCTCTTCCCTCGCCTAGGAGCGCCGCCCTCTCCTCTCCCTCCGGCGCCGCCCGTCCCTCTGCCTCACCGCTGCCACGAGCTCCTCTCCCTTCCTCCTTCTCTCTTCTGTCCCTTGGACCACCACCGCGTTCCTTCTCCCGTCGCCTTGCCTCCTCTGCAGCTTGGCCGCCTCATCCTGCGCCGTCCGCTGCCAGTCCGCCCGCGACCCAGCGTCCCCTCCGCCTCTCGTCGCCTGCCTGCCTCTCCGCCCGCGACCAGCGCGTCCCTCCGCCTCTGCCGCCTCGCGCTGTCCCCGTCGTCCCTGCTGCCTCCCTGCTCCGCCTCGCTGGCCTCGCTTGGTCGTCTCCGTCGCCTCCCTCTGGCGCTTCCCCAGCGCCTCCTGCAGCGTCGGCCTCCCTCCTTCCGTGCCCGCCCGCCTCGCCGGACGCCACCGTCCGCAACCTCCGCTGCCCCCAGGGACGCTGCCACCGCTCTTTCTCCGCCACTTCAAGCGCAGCAAGCCCAGAGCTCAGCCCCTCGTCCCGTCCACCACCGCTCGCTTCCCGCTTCTCCGGTTCCTGCAAGGCCGCTTCTCTGGTTCCTGCAAGGAAGTGATGTATGGTGATGTATGATGCGTGTTGGTGATGTTTGGATCCTCCAATCCCGACGGGAACCGCCTAACGCAAGATCTTCCGAAGACCACTCGAAAACCCCTAGGACGCATGCAAGGTCTCCTCCACGGATCCGATAGCCGAACCCCGAAGACCGATCCAGAGATCCTCGGACCCCGAGAACCCGAAGGCCAAGGTCGCCGACCCGGTACGACAAGACCGCCTTCCGCGACGCCGGAGTCGGATGCCAAGTTCGCCTCAACGAGTTGACCAATGATCGAGATGGCACCCCAAGGTCTTCATTCGATGCGACAAGAACTTCGCCACGGGCGACAAGTGCCGCCTCGGACATCGAGACCTGAGACGAGTACTCCTTCCGGATGCGATGCTCGAGAACACGGACGATAAGGACGCCGACGCCGAACGCCAAGTTCTTCGCCCCGAGCGCCAAGACCTCCCGCCGAGACCGACAAGTTCGCCGAGGACCACACCCGAACCTGAAGCACGACAAGATCTGCCCCGTTGTTCGAGAACGATCCCGCCGAGACCGAACCCCTGAGACCGACCCCGAACCCCGGAACCCCAAGTTCGTCGAACCTAATGTGAACCCTTCCGGAACCCTATTTTATAACATAATAACAACTTGTTGCATATTGAATTGTCATACTCGCATGCATATCTGTGGTTTGGGGGCCTTATGCCGATTCACCTAATAATTAAATATGGGGCCCATATGCGGGCAAAGTTAGTCTCATATTGGCCTCATTTAAACTTGTGTAGCGAACCCGGTACTATCTTCTGCCTGTTAAACAACATTTAAATTGCGGGGGTTTTAAACAACTTGAACCACCTAATTAACTGTCGGGACCCCGGATCCGCTTAATATGACCTAATTGCACCGCATCTTTGCCATGTCATGCATCATATCATAAGCATGCCGATCTTTTGCCGTAGCATTAAATATCGCATCCGGTGTTTCTTCTAGAGTTCTGCTTCTTCGCGGATAAGGCCGTTGAGTTGATGTGAGCTTCGCCCCGATCTTCGGTTGAACCTTCGGCAATGTTTTCAGGCGAGCAACTCCCCCTTTTTCTACCTATCTTACTTTTATAGTATTTATTCCCTCCTGTTGATCTATTTCTATCTGTGTCGCGATGCTCTAGTTTTCGTACCCGTGATATCCCTTGCAGCCGTATATTGCCTTGGACACATCCTATTACCTTGTTGTTTGGTAGATAGTTGGACTTGCGCGTCGTAGTCATTTGCTCAAGTGCTGTTGCGTGTCGTCAAGTACCACAGTTGTTGATATATTGCCGCATGTGATGTTGGAGATGATCTTGGCTTTAATTATTGTTTCACTTTAATTCCTGTTTAACAACTAAAATTGAATTAAGCAGAGGCATCGGTGGGTGATAGGTAAGTTTTGGTTTCGATCCCACTTGTGTCCCGTGGGACCCAGTTCTTGACACTGTTCCGAGATCGAGCGCTAACCATAGGTGGGAGATATGGGCCCCATTGATTATTACCGATTTCAAAGTATTGTCTTTGGGGCCACAAACTAGTTTGAGGTTTTATTTACTATCCTGTACTTATGCCATGTTTACCGCTTTATTTACGTTTGTCGAGGAGCACACTGCATCGCTTAGGTAAGCGGAATGTTTTCAGCGGTATCGACAGTCCCGATTGGGGATCTGCGTCGTTCTACCATTGTCATAAACCCTAAGTCCGTCTCGGAGACCGCCGACTTCGCTTGGGTGTACTTAGTGGGGTGGCCCCCCGTGCTTGCTTTGGGTCTGAGAACGTCATGACTTAGGCCCCGCCGACATACCGATGGGTGTATGTTAACTGATCTGGCAAAAAGGGTCGAAGTGCCTGTGGATACTTTGGTGCACCCCTGCAGGGTTAAATCTTTTCGAGAAGCCGTGTCCGCGGTTATGGACGACTTGGAGCACAGTGCTTGATCATAGACAACTACAACTAAAGTTTACTGTTATAAACGGACTTGTATCCGATATGATTAGTAATCAGCTTCACTACAACGGAATGGCTACCTAAAAGTACCAACAACTGCTGGGTTTTGGGGTTATCTCATGCTAATTGTGTCTGACTAGTAAGAGTTGCAACTATCATGGAATGGTTAACTAAAAGTGCCCATCGCTTACTTTATCGTGATGATTATCTAAACCGACTAGTAATTGCTGCAACGATAATCAATAAGTAAAGCGCCAACCGTGTGAGTTCCTCGGTTGACTTCCTCGTTTGGTCTCGAGGGAAACGCCAGATGGGTTTGTTTGATGATAGTATCGTTGGATCCGAATAGGTCTTTCTCGCCTCTCGATAGCCGCCATTGTATCGAGTCTCTATAGGTTGTTTAGTGCATGTTGCCGCCGCCATCCACCATACCTATGTAGGCGAGGACCGCCAATTCTAGCCTCGCTGCATCGGCCTCGATCGACGCTCCTCTTTTCTTTTGCCTTTGTCGGCACCCTTTGGTTTAAGCAGGTTTTGAGATCGACGCCAAGAAGGTGGTTACCTTCCGCTTGGCTCGGGAGTTATGGACGCCATTGGTTATTCTTCGTGGCTCTTAGCCCCATTTGCATCTTGTCCGTAGCTGGACGCCTATCATTTTCAAGGTGATTTGGATCTTTGTATATTATATCGTATTCTTGACTCTTTGAGTCATTTGTATATATCTCTGCTCGTGGGTCCCATCGAGGACTGTTGTGTAATGTTATTACTTTGTTTTCCACCCGCACGAAAGTGCCTGGTGGGCACCTTTGAATCGCTTCTATGCGGGTTTGGCAAGTTCCGCTAAAACTTGCATAGAGTCGATTTTGAGGGTGTTACAGAGTGGTATCAGAGCTCAGCAGTTGCGATACCCCACAAGTCCAGCCTGTAGGATAACCTAGCTAACGGCCGAAGTAGAGTGTCAAAACTAATTTTGAAAAATCGGTTGGATAGTTCTGATTAGGTCTGATTTTACTCCTTACCCCTTTGCTATTCCTCTCTTACCTCTGCGTGTTTTGAATCCGCTCTCTTCTCTTTCTTCGAGTCCAGGAATTCTCGTGGTTGGGTTCCGTCGTACCTTCAGGGTTTCGCTTCCTCCTTTGATAACGGTGTTCTACCATCCGGTGTCTGCGGCCCGATGAATCCGTCTGTTGTGGTACCATTCTTTGTTCCTTGTTTGTGCTATCCGGTGTTTTCCGACGATGACAAAGATTCACGCCAGATCCGGCGTAGTCTCGCATCACTCCTTTGATCCGAACCTCGCTTGTCGAGATCTTGATCTAATCCGAGAATGGTTGCACGCTTTTCCACTCATTGTGCGAGTAATAGTTTGGGTGCGTGATGGATTGGCCCCATGCCGACTACTCACTCTATTCGCTTGTGTACATTGAAGTGGATGAGAATGCATCGGTTCCTCCTTCTATCGGGTTAGAGGTGGCTTTATTGTGGATACCTCTACCTTCGCCTTTTGTTTCCGGAGTGTTCGCCGACGATCACGGACAACAACCCTTGTTAGTGGTGTCGCGAGGACTTACGGCGAGAAGACGCAGATCGCCGACCTTCTTTCCGGTACCATGAGGCGGATCTCGAGGGCGAGATCCATTGTTAGTGGTGTCGAATTGTGGCATCCCGCAAAACCACTACTAGAAAATCGCGTTGTTTTTGTGCATTGCATCATCATGATCGCATGCTCATGTCATCATGCCACATTGCATTTGAGCATCGTCATCATCTTGCATTTGTTTGCATAAAACTATTTGCGGGAAAAACTGGTTCATGTTTTCTAAACGCCCCGTCTTTTATTCAAACACCAAAATCCGGGTCGCCGGGATATTTTGTTTTGTCTGATATCGGTTTGCAAAGGCCTTGTTTGAAGTAAATAAAAAAATAATTATTATTTTTAGTGGGGGCGATCGAGCAGGCCGAACGACCACCCCCAGGAAATTATAAACGGTCCACCTAATCTGCCCCAGCTAATTCCTAAAGCTACCCACCTATCTACCCACACACCCCCTCCACCTCACCCCCACCAATAACCGGCCGCCACCTCATCACCTCCCCTCCCCTAACCAACCACACCCTGCCACCTGGTCCACCCCCTCTCTCTCAGCTCTCTCTCTCATCCCACCTCACCCGCCGGCCCCACACACGCATGGCACGCCGGCACACTCTCTCCCCAACCCTCACACACAGACACACCCACGCACGCCCACCCCACTGACACCCCGGCCCACGCCTGGCCCCACCCCTGCCCCCACCTCCCCGCACCCTCCGTCCCCAACCTCCCATCCTCTCTCTCTCTCCGCCGCTCCCCACCGACACGCCCCACCCTACCTCTTCCCGCCTAGAGCGCCGCCTCCTCTCCCTCCCAGGCCGCCTGCCCTCACCGCCGCCGGAGCTCCCTCTCCTTCCCTCCTTCTCTCTTCCTGCTTGGACCACCACCACTGCTCCTTCTCCGTCTCGCTTCGCTGCCTCCGGCTGCCCGCCTCCGGCTTCTCCGCTGGTTCGCTTGCCATGACCAGCGCCCCCTCCGCCTGTCGCCTCGCTGGTCCTCGCCCGCCAAGACTCAAGGCCCCTCGCCTGCCGCTGGTCTCGCCTGCTGCCCCGCTGGCCTCCGCCCGCTGCTGGGCCTCGCCTGTCGTCTCTGCTGCCTCTCCGCGACGCTTCGAAGCGCCTGGGCTGCCTCTCCTCCTCCGCCTGGCCTCGGACGCCACTGTCCGCAACCTCCGCTGCCGCCGGCCTTGACGCTGCCACCGCTTCCTTCTCCTCCCCAAGCGCAAGCCAGAGCTCCGTCGCCCTCGTCCCCGTCCTCCACCACCGGCTCCGCTTCCCGCTTCTCCGGTTCCTGCAAGGCCGCTTCTCTGGTTCCTGCAAGGAAGTGATGTATGGTGATGTATGATGCGTGTTGGTGATGTTTGGATCCTCCAATCCCGACGGGAACCGCCTAACGCAAGATCTTCCGAAGACCACTCGAAAACCCCTAGGACGCATGCAAGGTCTCCTCCACGGATCCGATAGCCGAACCCCGAAGACCGATCCGGAGATCCTCGGACCCCGAGAACCCGAAGGCCAAGGTCGCCGACCGAGACAAAGACCGCTTTCTTCCGCGACCGCCGGAGTCGGATGCCAAGTTCTGCCTCCAACGAGTTGACCAATGATCGAGATGGCACCCCAAGGTCTTCATTCCGGTACGACAAGAACTTCGCCACGGAACGACAAGTACTTCGCCTCGGACATCGAGACCCTGAACGACGATTTAGTACTCCTTCCGGATGCGATGCTCGAGAACACGGACGATAAGACGCCGACGCCAACGCCAAGTTCTTCGCCCCGAGCGCCAAGACCTCCCGCCGAGACCGACAAGTTCGCCGAGGACCACACCCGAACCTGAAGCACGACAAGATCTGCCCCGTTGTTCGAGAACGATCCCGCCGAGACCGAACCCCTGAGACCGACCCCGAACCCCGGAACCCCAAGTTCGTCGAACCCTAATGTGTGAACCCCTTCCCGGAACCCTATTTTATAACATAATAACAACTTGTTGCATATTGAATTGTCATACTCGCATGCATATCTGTGGTTTGGGGGCCTTATGCCGATTCACCTAATAATTAAATATGGGGCCCATATGCGGGCAAAGTTAGTCTCATATTGGCCTCATTTAAACTTGTGTAGCGAACCCGGTACTATCTTCTGCCTGTTAAACAACATTTAAATTGCGGGGGTTTTAAACAACTTGAACCACCTAATTAACTGTCGGGACCCCGGATCCGCTTAATATGACCTAATTGCACCGCATCTTTGCCATGTCATGCATCATATCATAAGCATGCCGATCTTTTGCCGTAGCATTAAATATCGCATCCGGTGTTTCTTCTAGAGTTCTGCTTCTTCGCGGATAAGGCCGTTGAGTTGATGTGAGCTTCACCGATCTTGGTTGAACCTTCGGCAATGTTTTCGTAGCAACTCCCCTTTTTCTACCTATCTTACTTTTATAGTATTTATTCCCTCTGTTGATCTATTTCTATCCGTGTCGCGATGCTCTAGTTTTCGTGCCGTGATATCCCTTGCACAGATATTGCCTTGGACACATCCTATTACCTTGTTGTTTGGTAGATAGTTGGACTTGCGGCGTCGTAGTCATTTGCTCAAGTGTCGCTATGCGGTCGTCAAGTACCAGCTTGTTGATATATTGCCGCATGTGATGTTGGAGATGATCTTGGCTTTAATTATTGTTTCACTTTAATTCCTGTTTAACAACTAAAATTGAATTAAGCAGAGGCATCGGTGGGTGATAGGTAAGTTTTGGTTTCCGACCGCCCACTTGTGTCCCGTAGGACCCGAGTTCTTGACACCTGTTCCGAGATCGAGCGCGCTAACCATAGGTGGGGAGATATGGGCCCCCCATTGATTATTACCTGATTTCAAAGTATTGTACTGGGGGCCACAAACTAGTTTGAGGTTTTATTTATTATCCTGTACTTATGCCATGTTTTACCGCTTTATTTACGTTTGTGCGAGGAGCACATCATGCTTAGGTAAGCGGAATGTTTTTCGGTATCGACAGCCCCCGATTGGGATCTGGCCGTTCTGACCATTGTCGCAAACCCTAAGTCCGTCTCGAGACCGCCGACTTCGTGCGGGTGTACTTAGGGTGGCCCCCGTGCTTGCTTTGGGTCCGAGAACGTCATGACTTAGGCCCCGACATACCGATGGGTGTATGTTAACCGATCCGCAAAAGGGTCAAGTGCTGTGGATACTTTGGTGCACCGCAGGTTAAATCTTTCGAGAAGCCGTGTCCATGGTTATGGACGACTTGGAGCACAAGGCTTGATCATAGACAACTACAACTAAAGTTTATCGTTATAAACGGACTTGTATCCGATATGATTAGTAATCAGCTTCACTACAACGGAATGGCTACCTAAAAGTACCAACAACTGCTGGGTTTTGGGGTTATCTCATGCTAATTGTGTCTGACTAGTAAGAGTTGCAACTATCATGGAATGGTTAACTAAAAGTGCCCACTGCTTACTTTATCAGGATGATTATCTAAACCTGACTAGTAATTGCCGCAACGATAATCAATAAGTAAACCGCCAACCGTGTGAGTTCCTCGGTTGACTTCCTCGTTTGGTCTCGAGGGAAACGCCAGGATGGGTTTGTTTGATGATAGTATCAGGTTGGATCCGAATAGGTCTTTCTCGCCCCTCTCTGATAGCCGCCAGTTGTATCGAGTCTCTATAGGTTGTTTAGTGCATGCTGCCGCTGCCGCTCAGTCCACCATACCTATGTAGGCGAGGACCGCCGAATTCTAGCCTCGCCGTGTACTGGCCTCAGTACTGACGCTCCTCTTTTTCTTTTGCCCTTTGTCGGCACCCCTTTGGTTTAAGCAGGTTTTGAGATCGACGCCGTTAGCAGGGTTACCCTTCCGGCTTGGCCTGGGCAGGGTTATGGACGCCATTGGTTATTCTTCAGGGCTCTTAGCCCCATTTGCATCTTGTCCGTAGCTGGACGCTCTATCATTTTCAAGGTGATTTGGATCTTTGTATATTATATCTGTATTCTTGACTCTTTGAGTCGCTGTTGTATATATCTGTTCTGTGGGTCCCATCGAGGACTGTTGTGTAATGTTATTACTTTGTTTTCCACCCGCACGAAAGTGCCTGGTGGGCACCTTTGAATCGCTTCTATGCGGGTTTGGCAAGTTTCGCTAAAACTTGCATCGAGTCGATTTTGAGGGTGTTACAGAGTGGTATCAGAGCTCAGCAGTTGCGATACCCCACAAGTCCAGCCTGTAGGATAACCTAGCTAACGGCCGAAGTAGAGTGTCAAAACTAATTTTGAAAAATCGGTTGGATAGTTCTGATTAGGTCTGATTTTACTCCTTACCCCTTTGCTATTCCTCTCTTACCTCTGCGTGTTTTGAATCCGCTCTCTTCTCTTTCTTCGAGTCCAGGAATTCTCGTGGTTGGGTTCCGTCGTACCTTCAGGGTTTCGCTTCCTCCTTTGATAACGGTGTTCTACCATCTGGTGTTCAAGCGGCCTGATGAATCCGTCTGCTGTGGTACCATTCTTTGTTCCTTGTTTGTGCTATCCGGTGTTTTCCGACGCGACGACAGCATCTACGCCAGATCCGATGCAGAGTCTGCATCACTCCTTTGATCCGAACCTCGCTTGTCGAGATCTTCAGTCTAATCCCGAGAATGGTTGCACGCTTTTTCCACTCATTGTGCAGAGTAATAGTTTGGGTGCGTGATGGATTGGCCCCCATGCCGACTACTCACTCTATTCGCTTGTGTACATTGAAGTGGATGAGAATGCATCGGTTCCCTCCTTCTATCGAAGTTAGAGGTGGCTTTATTGTGGATACCTCTACCTTCGCCCTTTTGTTTCCGGAGTGTTCGCTCGACGATCACGGACAACAACCCTTGTTAGTGGTGTCGCGAGGACTTACACGAAGCGAGAAGACGCAGATCGCCGACCTTCTTTCCGGTACCATGAGGCGGATCTCGAGGGCGAGATCCATTGTTAGTGGTGTCGAATTGTGGCATCCCGCAAAACCACTACTAGAAAATCGCGTTGTTTTTGTGCATTGCATCATCATGATCGCATGCTCATGTCATCATGCCACATTGCATTTGAGCATCGTCATCATCTTGCATTTGTTTGCATAAAACTATTTGCGGGAAAAACTGGTTCATGTTTTCTAAACGCCCCGTCTTTTATTCAAACACCAAAATCCGGGTCGCCGGGATATTTTGTTTTGTCTGATATCGGTTTGCAAAGGCCTTGTTTGAAGTAAATAAAAAAATAATTATTATTTTAGTGGTAAATGGCAGCCGACCCGAACGACCACCCCCAGGAAATTATAAACGGTCCACCTAATCTGCCCCAGCTAATTCCTAAAGCTACCCACCTATCTACCCACACACACCCCCTCCACCTCACCCCCACCAATAACCGGCCGCCACCTCATCACCTCCCCTCCCCTAACCAACCACACCCTGCCACCTGGTCCACCCCCTCTCTCTCAGCTCTCTCTCTCATCCCACCTCACCCGCCGGCCCCACACACGCATGGCACGCTGCAGCACACACTCTCTCCCCAACCCTCTCACACACAGCACACACCCACGCGACGCCCCACCCCACCGACACCCCGGGCCCACGCCCCTGGGCCCCACCCCGTCCCCCACCTCCCGCAGACCCCTCCGTCCCCAACCTCCCATCCTCTCTCTCTCTGGCCGCTCGCTCCCCACCCCGACACGCCCCGCACCCTACCTCTTCCCTCGCCTAGGAGCGCCGCCCTCTCCTCTCCCTCCGGCGCCGCCCGTCCCTCTGCCTCACCGCCGCTCGCCGGAGCTCCCTCTCCCCTTCCCCTCCTTCTCTCTTCCCTGTCCCGCTTGGACCACCACCACCGCGTTCCCTTCTCCGTCTGCCCCGCCGCCTCCTCCGGCTCGCTGCCTGCCCGCCGGCTCACGCCGGTCTGCTCACCATGACCAGCGTCCCCTCCGCCTCTCGCCGCTCGCCGCTGTCCCTCGCCCAAGACCAAGGCCCTCCGCCTCGCCGCCTCTGCCCGCCTGCTGCCTCCCCGCTGCCGCTCCGCCTGGCCTCGCCTGCTGCCTCTGTCGCCTCCGGCGACGCTTCGAAGCGCCTCTGCAGGCCTCCCTCCTCTCCGGCTCGCCTGGCCAGCTCGCCGGACGCCACCGGTCCGCAACCTCCGCTGCCCCGCCGCCGGACGCGGGCTCTGCCACCGCTCTCCTTCTCCGCCTGTGCAAGCGCGGCAAGCCCAGGAGCTCCGTCGCCCTCGTCCCCGTCCTCCACCACCGGCTCCGCTTCCCGCTTCTCCGGTTCCTGCAAGGCCGCTTCTCTGGTTCCTGCAAGGAAGTGATGTATGGTGATGTATGATGCGTGTTGGTGATGTTTGGATCCTCCAATCCCGACGGGAACCGCCTAACGCAAGATCTTCCGAAGACCACTCGAAAACCCCTAGGACGCATGCAAGGTCTCCTCCACGGATCCGATAGCCGAACCCCGAAGACCGATCCAGAGATCCTCGGACCCCGAGAACCCGAAGGCCAAGGTCGCCGACCCGGTACGACAAGACCGCCTTCCCGCACCGACGCCCGGGAGTCGGATGCCAAGTTCTGCCTCCAACGAGTTGACCAATGATCGAGATGGCACCCCAAGGTCTTCATTCCGGTACGACAAGCACTTCGCCATGGAACGACAAGTACTTCGCCTCGGACATCGAGACCCTGAACGACGAGTACTCCTTCCCGGATGCGATGCTCGAGAACACGGACGATAAGGACGCCGACGCCGAACGCCAAGTTCTTCGCCCCGAGCGCCAAGACCTCCCGCCGAGACCGACCAGTTCGCCGAGGACCACACCCGAACCTGAAGCACGACAAGATCTGCCCCGTTGTTCGAGAACGATCCCGCCGAGACCGAACCCCTGAGACCGACCCCGAACCCCGGAACCCCAAGTTCGCCGAACCCTAATGTGTGAACCCCTTCCCGGAACCCTATTTTATAACATAATAACAACTTGTTGCATATTGAATTGTCATACTCGCATGCATATCTGTGGTTTGGGGGCCTTATGCCGATTCACCTAATAATTAAATATGGGGCCCATATGCGGGCAAAGTTAGTCTCATATTGGCCTCATTTAAACTTGTGTAGCGAACCCGGTACTATCTTCTGCCTGTTAAACAACATTTAAATTGCGGGGGTTTTAAACAACTTGAACCACCTAATTAACTGTCGGGACCCCGGATCCGCTTAATATGACCTAATTGCACCGCATCTTTGCCATGTCATGCATCATATCATAAGCATGCCGATCTTTTGCCGTAGCATTAAATATCGCATCCGGTGTTTCTTCTAGAGTTTACGCTTCTTCGGATAAGGCCGTTGAGTTGATGTGAGCTTCACCGATCTTCGTTGAACCTTCGCAATGTTTTCAAAGCAGCAACTCCCCCTTTTTCTACCTATCTTACTTTTATAGTATTTATTCCCTCCTGTTGATCTATTTCTATCTGTGTCGCGATGCTCTAGTTTTCGTACCCGTGATATCCCTTGCAGCCGTATATTGCCTTGGACACATCCTATTACCTTGTTGTTTGGTAGATAGTTGGACTTGCGCGTCGTAGTCATTTGCTCAAGTGCTGTTGCGTGTCGTCAAGTACCACAGTTGTTGATATATTGCCGCATGTGATGTTGGAGATGATCTTGGCTTTAATTATTGTTTCACTTTAATTCCTGTTTAACAACTAAAATTGAATTAAGCAGAGGCATCGGTGGGTGATAGGTAAGTTTTGGTTTTTCCGATCACCACTTGTGTCCTGGGACCCGAGTTCTTGACACTGCTCCGAGATCGAGCGCGCTAACCATAGGTGGGGAGATATGGGCCCCCATTGATTATTACCGATTTCAAAGTATTGTCTGGGGCCACAAACTAGTTTGAGGTTTTATTTATTATCCGTACTTATGCCATGTTTTACCGCTTTATTTACGCTTTGCGAGGAGCACACTGCATCGCTTAGGTAAGCGGAATGTTTTCGGTATCGATTCCCGATTGGGGATCTGCCGTCGTTGACCATTGTCGCAAACCCTAAGTCCGTCTCGGAGACCGGCCGACTTCGTTGCGGGTGTACTTAGTGGGGTGGCCCCCCGTGCTTGCTTTGGGTCTGAGAACGTCATGACTTAGGCCCCGCCGACATACCGATGGGTGTATGTTAACTGATCTGGCAAAAAGGGTCGAAGTGCCTGTGGATACTTTGGTGCACCGCAGGTTAAATCTTTTCGAGAAGCCGTCCGCGGTTATGGACGACTTGGAGCACAAGGTTTTGATCATAGACAACTACAACTAAAGTTTACTGTTATAAACGGACTTGTATCCGATATGATTAGTAATCAGCTTCACTACAACGGAATGGCTACCTAAAAGTACCAACAACTGCTGGGTTTTGGGGTTATCTCATGCTAATTGTGTCTGACTAGTAAGAGTTGCAACTATCATGGAATGGTTAACTAAAAGTGTCCACTGCTTACTTTATCGTGATGATTATCTAAACTCGACTAGTAATTGCTGCAACGATAATCGAATAAGTAAAGCGCCAACCTGGTGAGTTCTCGGTTGACTTCCTCGTTTGGTCTCGAGGGGAAACGCCAGATGGGTTTGTTTGATGATAGTATCGTGTTGGATCCGAATAGGTCTTTCTCGCCTCTCTCGATAGCCGCCATTGTATCGAGTCTCTATAGGTTGTTTAGTGCATGTCGCCGCCGCCGATCCACCATACCTATGTAGGCGAGGACCACAATTCTAGCCTCGCTGCATCGCCTCAAGATCGACGCCTCCTCTTTTCTTTTGCCCTTTGTCGGCACCCTTTGGTTTAAGCAGGTTTTGAGATCGACGTTAAGGTGGTTACCCTTCCGGCTTGGCTGCAGGGTTATGGACGCCATTGGTTATTCTTCGTGGCTCTTAGCCCCATTTGCATCTTGTCCGTAGTGGACGCCTATCATTTTCAAGGTGATTTGGATTTTTGTATATTATATCTGTATTCTTGACTCTTTGAGTCGCTGTTGTATATATCTGTTCTGTGGGTCCCATCGAGGACTGTTGTGTAATGTTATTACTTTGTTTTCCACCCGCACGAAAGTGCCTGGTGGGCACCTTTGAATCGCTTCTATGCGGGTTTGGCAAGTTTCGCTAAAACTTGCATCGAGTCGATTTTGAGGGTGTTACAGAGTGGTATCAGAGCTCAGCAGTTGCGATACCCCACAAGTCCAGCCTGTAGGATAACCTAGCTAACGGCCGAAGTAGAGTGTCAAAACTAATTTTGAAAAATCGGTTGGATAGTTCTGATTAGGTCTGATTTTACTCCTTACCCCTTTGCTATTCCTCTCTTACCTCTGCGTGTTTTGAATCCGCTCTCTTCTCTTTCTTCGAGTCCAGGAATTCTCGTGGTTGGGTTCCGTCGTACCTTCAGGGTTTCGCTTCCTCCTTTGATAACGGTGTTCTACCATCCGTGTTCTGCGCCCGATGAATCCGTCATTGTGGTACCATTCTTTGTTCCTTGTTTGTGCTATCCGGTGTTTTCCGACGCGACGACAGCATCTACGCCAGATCCGATGCAGAGTCTGCATCACTCCTTTGATCCGAACCTCGCTTGTCGAGATCTTCAGTCTAATCCCGAGAATGGTTGCACGCTTTTTCCACTGATTGTACAGAGTAATAGTTTGGGTGCGTGATGGATTGGCCCCCATGCCGACTACTCACTCTATTCGCTTGTGTACATTGAAGTGGATGAGAATGCATCGGTTCCCTCCTTCTATCGAAGTTAGAGGTGGCTTTATTGTGGATACCTCTACCTTCGCCCTTTTGTTTCCGGAGTGTTCGCTCGACGATCACGGACAACAACCCTTGTTAGTGGTGTCGCGAGGACTTACACGAAGCGAGAAGACGCAGATCGCCGACCTTCTTTCCGGTACCATGAGGCGGATCTCGAGGGCGAGATCCATTGTTAGTGGTGTCGAATTGTGGCATCCCGCAAAACCACTACTAGAAAATCGCGTTGTTTTTGTGCATTGCATCATCATGACCGCATGCTCATGTCATCATGCCACATTGAATTTGAGCATCGTCATCATCTTGCATTTGTTTGCATAAAACTATTTGCGGGAAAAACTGGTTCATGTTTTCTAAACGCCCCGTCTTTTATTCAAACACCAAAATCCGGGTCGCCGGGATATTTTGTTTTGTCTGATATCGGTTTGCAAAGGCCTTGTTTGAAGTAAATAAAAAAATAATTATTATTTTTAGTGGGGGCAGTCGAACGGGCCGACCCGACCCGAACGACCACCCCCAGGAAATTATAAACGGTCCACCTAATCTGCCCCAGCTAATTCCTAAAGCTACCCACCTATCTACCCACACACCCCCTCCACCTCACCCCCACCAATAACCGGCCGCCACCTCATCACCTCCCCTCCCCTAACCAACCACACCCTGCCACCTGGTCCACCCCCTCTCTCTCAGCTCTCTCTCTCATCCCACCTCAACCGCCGGCCCCACACACGCATGGCACGCTGCAGCACACACTCTCTCCCCAACCCTCTCACACACAGCACACACCCACGCGACGCCCAACCCAACCGACACCCCGGGCCCACGCCCTTGGGCCCCACCCCGTCCCCCACCTCCCGCAGACCCCTCCGTCCCCAACCTCCCATCCTCTCTCTCTCTGGCCGCTCGCTCCCCACCCCGACACGCCCCGCACCCTACCTCTTCCCTTGCCTAGGAGCGCCGCCCTCTCCTCCAAGGCCACCGCTTTCAGCCGCTCGGAGCTCCTCTCCCTTCCTCCTTCTCTTCCTGTCCCTTGGACCACCACCACTGCGTTCCTTCTCTCCGCTTGCCGCCTCCGCTTCGCCAAGCCGGCTCGCTGCTGCCGCTGCCGGCTCGCCTGCGACCTGCTGCCCCTCCGCCTCTGCCGCCGCTGTCCGCCTCGCTTGCGACCCCCTCCGCCTCGCCGCTCTGCCGCTGTCCCGCCTGCTGCCCCGCTGCCTCCGCCGCCTCGCTGGGCCTCGCCTGCCTCCGCTGCCTCCCGCGACGCTTCGAAGCGCCTCCTGCAGCGTCGGCCTCTCCGCTCCGGCCGTCCGCCCCGCCTCGCCGGACGCCACCGTCCGCAACCTCCGCTGCCGCACGGACGGGCTCGCCACCGCTCTCCTTCTCCGCCTGTGCAAGCGCGACAAGCCCAGGAGCTCCGTCGCCCTCGTCCCCGTCCTCCACCACCGGCTCCGCTTCCCGCTTCTCTGGTTCCTGCAAGGCCGCTTCTCTGGTTCCTGCAAGGAAGTGATGTATGGTGATGTATGATGCGTGTTGGTGATGTTTGGATCCTCCAATCCCGACGGGAACCGCCTAACGCAAGATCTTCCGAAGATTACTCGAAAACCCCTAGGACACATGCAAGGTCTCCTCCACGGATCCGATAGCCGAACCCCGAAGACCGATCCGGAGATCCTCGGACCCCGAGAACCCGAAGGCCAAGGTCGCCGACCCGGTACGACAAGACCGCCTTCCCGCACCGACGCCCGGGAGTCGGATGCCAAGTTCTGCCTCCAACGAGTTGACCAATGATCGAGATGGCACAAGGTCTTCATTCCGCACGACAAGCACTTCGCCATGGAACGACAAGTACTTCGCCTCGGACATCAAGACCCTGAACGACGAGTACTCCTTCCCGGATGCGATGCTCGAGAACACGGACGATAAGGACGCCGACGCCGCGCGCCAAGTTCTTCGCCCCGAGCGCCAAGACCTCCGCCGACCGACCAGTTCGCCGAGGACCACACCAACTGAAGCACGACAAGATCTGCCGTTGTTCGAGAACGATCCCACGAGACCGAACCCTGAGACCGACTTCAACCCCGGAACCCCAAGTTCGCGAACCCTAATGTGTGAACCCTTCCCGAACCCTATTTTATAACATAATAACAACTTGTTGCATATTGAATTGTCATACTGCATGCATATCTGTGGTTTGGGGCCTTATGCCGATTCACCTAATAATTAAATATGGGGCCCATATGCGGCAAAGTTAGTCTCATATTGGCCTCATTTAAACTTGTGTAGCGAACCCGGACTATCTTCTTCTCATGTTAAACAACATTTAAATTGCGGGGTTTTAAACAACTTGAACCACCTAATTAATCGTCGGACCCCGGATCCGCTTAATATGACCTAATTGCACCGCATCTTTGCCATGTCATGCATCATATCATAAGCATGCCGATCTTTTGCCGTAGCATTAAATATCGCATCCGTGTTTCTTCTAGAGTTCTCGCTTCTTCATGATAAGGCCGTTGAGTTGATGTGAGCTTCGCCCCGATCTTCGGTTGAACCTTCGGCAATGTTTTCAGGCGAGCATCTCCCCCTTTTTCTACCTATCTTACTTTTATAGTATTTATTCCCTCCTGTTGATCTATTGCTATCTGTGTCGCGATGCTCTAGTTTTCGTACCCGTGATATCCCTTGCAGCCGTATATTGCCTTGGACACATCCTATTACCTTGTTGTTTGGTAGATAGTTGGACTTGCGCGTCGTAGTCGTTTGCTCAAGTGCTGTTGCGTGTCGTCAAGTACCACAGTTGTTGATATATTGCCGCATGTGATGTTGGAGATGATCTTGGCTTTAATTATTGTTTCACTTTAATTCCTGTTTAACAACTAAAATTGAATTAAGCAGAGGCATCGGTGGGTGATAGGTAAGTTTTGGTTTCCGATCACCACTTGTGTCCGTGGGACCGAGTTCTTGACACTGTTCCGAGATCGAGCGCTAACCAAAGTGGGAGATATGGGCCCCCCATTGATTATTACCTGATTTCAAAGTATTGTACTGGGGGCCACAAACTAGTTTGAGGTTTTATTTATTATCCTGTACTTATGCCATGTTTTACCGCTTTATTTACGTTTGTGCGAGGAGCACACTGTACTGTTTAGGTAAGCGGAATGTTTTCGCGGTATCGACAGTCCCCGATTGGGGATCTGCTTACAGACCATTGTCGCAAACCCTAAGTCCGCTCTGAGACCGCCGACTTTGTTATGGTGTACTTAGTGGGTGGCCCCGTGCTTGCTTTGGGTCCGAGAATGTCATGACTTAGGCCCCGACATACCGATGGGTGTATGTTAACCGATCCGCAAAAGGGTCGAAGTGCCTGTGGATACTTTGGTGCACCCCTGCAGGGTTAAATCTTTTCGAGAAGCCGTGTCCGCGGTTATGGACGACTTGGAGCACAGTGCTTGATCATAGACAACTACAACTAAAGTTTACTGTTATAAACGGACTTGTATCCGATATGATTAGTAATCAGCTTCACTACAACGGAATGGCTACCTAAAAGTACCAACAACTGCTGGGTTTTGGGGTTATCTCATGCTAATTGTGTCTGACTAGTAAGAGTTGCAACTATCATGGAATGGTTAACTAAAAGTGCCCACTGCTTACTTTATCAGGATGATTATCTAAACCTGACTAGTAATTGCTGCAACGATAACTGAATAAGTAAACGCCAATGTGTGAGTTCCTTTGACTTCCTCGTTTGGTCTCGAGGGAAACGCCAGATGGGTTTGTTTGATGATAGTATCGAGTTGGATCCGAATAGGTCTTTCTCGCCTCTCTCGATAGCCGCCATTGTATCGAGTCTCTATAGGTTGTTTAGTGCATCTTTGCCGCCGCCACCACCATACCTATGTAGGCGAGACCGCCGAATTCTAGCCTCGCTGTAATCGGCCTCAAGATCGACGCCTCTTTTTCCTTTGCCCTTTGTCGGCACCCCTTTTGTTTAAGCAGGTTTTGAGATCGACGCCGTTAGCAGGGTTACCCTTCCGGCTTGGCCTGGGCAGGGTTATGGACGCCATTGGTTATTCTTCAGGGCTCTTAGCCCCATTTGGATCTTGTCCGTAGCTGGACGCTCTATCATTTTCAAGGTGATTTGGATCTTTGTATATTATATCTGTATTCTTGACTCTTTGAGTCGCTGTTGTATATATCTGTTCTGTGGGTCCCATCGAGGACTGTTGTGTAATGTTATTACTTTGTTTTCCACCCGCACGAAAGTGCCTGGTGGGCACCTTTGAATCGCTTCTATGCGGGTTTGGCGAGTTTCGCTAAAACTTGCATAGAGTCGATTTTGAGGGTGTTACAAAACTTCAATTTCAACGTTTTTGCTGAGAAAGAAAAGCTTAAGAACAATGGGTCTAACTTCACCAACTGGTTCCGCAATTTGAGAATCATTCTCGCTGGCGGACAAAAGGACTATGTCCATGACAATGCGCTAGGCGACGCCCCTGCTGTAGATGCGTCGGCTGATGAGAAAGCTGTTTATCAGTCGCGCAAAGATGATTATGGTGTGATTAAGAGCACCATGTTGTTTGCTATGGAATCGGACCTTCAAAAATTTGAAGATTACCACGGGCCCTTTGAGATTCTTGAGGAACTGAAAACTATGTTTCAGACTTAGACCCGTTCTGAGAGATATGAGATCTCTGGGAAATTGTTTAACTGCAAGATGGAGGAAGGGAGTTCCATTAGTGAGCACGCCATAAAGATGTCGGGCTACACTCAACGCCTTGAGCAACTGGACTGCAAGATTCCATAGGATCTCAAGATTGACAGGGTTCTGCAATCACTCCCTCCTAGCTACAAAAGTTTTGTAGTTACTCATAATCAGATTGGTTCCACTAATACGATCACAGAGCTCTTCGCTAAGCTAAAAGCTGCGGATGTGGACATCAAGAAGGATAATCATGTGTTGATGGTCAACCACCTCCCCAGCTTTAAGAAAGGTAAGGGTGCAAAGAAGCCCTTCAAGAAAGGCGGCGTTGCTGCGTTCTCGCTGAGAAGAAGCTCAAGTCTGGACCTAAGCCGGACACTGAGTGCTTCTATTGCAAGTACAAGGGTCACTGGAAGCGCAACTGTCCGAAGTACTTAGCGGACAACAAGGCTGGCACCATCAAAGGTATATTTGATATACATGTTATTGATGTTTTCCTTACTAGCCCTCGTTGTAGTGCCTAGGTATTTGATACTGGTTCAGTTGCTAATATTTGTAACTCGAAACAGGAGCTACGGAATAGACGGCGGCTAACGAGGGATGAGGTGACGATGCGCGTTGGCAATAGATCAAGAGTTGATGTGATGGTCGTTGGCACACTCTCCTTAGTTTTACCTTCGGGATTAGTTTTAAACCTCAATAAATGTTATTATGTGCCTGCGTTGAGCATGAACATCATATCTGGATCGTGTTTATTGCAAGACGGTTATTCATTTAAATCGGAGAATAATGGTTGTTCTATTTATATGAGTAACATCTTTTATGGTCATGCACCTGTTGTGAATGGTTTATTTCTTCTGAATCTCGAAAGGGATGAAACACACATCCATAACATTGAGTCTAAGAGATGCAAGGTAGATAGTGATAATACTACTTATTTGTGGCACTGCCGTCTAGGTCATATTGGTGTGAAACGCATGAAGAAACTCCATTCTGATGGACTTTTGGAGTCTCTTGATTTTGAATCATTTGACACATGCGAGCCATGCCTCATGGGCAAGATGATCAAAACCCCGTTCTCTGGAATGATGGAGCGAGCAACGGACTTGTTGGAAATCATACATACCGATGTATGCGTACCGATGAGTGTTTAGACGCGCGGTGGATACCGCTATTTTCTCACTTTTACTGATGACTTAAGTAGATATGGGTATATCTATTTAATGAAACGTAAATCTGAAACATTTGAAAAGTTCAAAGAATTTCAGAATGAAGTGGAAAACCATCGTAACAGAAAAATTAAATTTCTACGATCCGATCGTGGAGGTGAATATTTGAGTTATGATTTTCTCACGCATCTTAAAGCAAGCGGAATAGTTTCGCAACTCACGCCACCCGGAACACCACAGCGCAATGGTGTGTCTGAACGCTGGAAACGAACTCTATTAGATATGGTGCGATCAATGATGTCTCTTATAGATTTGCCGTTATCATTTTGGGGTTATGCATTAGAAACCGCTGCATTCACTTTAAATAGGGCACCATCTAAATCCGTTGAGACGACACCGTATGAACTGTGGTTTGGTGCTAAACCTAAGTTGTCATTTCTTAAAGTTTGGGGATGCGAAGCTTACGTAAAGAAGTTGATGCCAGAAGCTCGAACCCAAAGCGGAGAAATGCGTCTTCATAGGATACCCTAAGGAAACTATTGGGTATACCTTCTATCACAGATCCGAAGGCAAAGTGTTTTTCGCAAAGAATGGATCCTTTCTTCAGAAGGAGTTTCTCTTGAAAGAAGTGAGTGGGAGGAAAGTAGAGCTAGACGAGGTTGTTGAACCTTCTCTTGAGTTGGAGAGTAGCGCAGCACCTGAAATTGTTCCAGTGCCGTCTACACCAACAATAGACGAAGCTAATGACGAGGATCATGAAGCTTCGGACTATGCTACTACTGAACGTCGCAGGTCGACAAGGTCGCGTGCCCCTCCTGAGTGGTACGGCAACCCTGTCTTAACTGTCTTGTTAGTAGACGACAGTGAACCTGCGAACTATGAGGAAGCGATGATGAGCCCAGACTCTGAGAAATGGCTAGAGGCCATGAAATCCGAATTGGGATCCATGAGCGAAAACCAAGTATGAACTTTGGTGGACCCTCCTAGCGACCAAAAGGCCGTTGAGTGCAAATGGATCTTGAAGAAGAAAATGGACGCGAATGGTAATGTTACCGTATATAAAGCACGACTTGTCGCGAAAGGTTTTCGACAAGTTCAAGGTGTTGACTACGATGATACTTTCTCTCCCGTAGCGATGTTTAAGTCCATTCAGATTTTATTAGCAATTGCTGCGTTTCATGATTATGAAATATGGCAGATGGATGTCAAGACTGCGTTCCTCAATGGCAACATTGATGAAGAGTTGTATATGATGCAACCCGAAGGTTTTGTCGATCCTAAGGATGTTGATAAAGTGTGCAAACTTCAGCGTTCCATTTATGGAATGAAGCAAGAATCTCGGAGTTGGAACCTTCGTTTTGATCAAGTGATCAAGAGCTTTGGATTTGTTCCAAATTTCTACGAAGCTTGTATCTACAAGAAAGTGAGTGGGAGCTCAGTGACATTTCTGGTACTATATGTGGATGACATATTGATTATTGGAAATGACATTGACATGCTTAACGATGTGAAGAGTTATTTGAACAAATGTTTTTCTGTCACATCCCAAGATTTTCCAAATCTTGACATGTGAAAATAAATGATTAAAATAAAACTTTGTTTGATTTTCAGAGCCAGAAGAAACTTTTTAAATTCAATTAGAACTTCAAACCTATTTGAATTAAATAAAACCTAAAGGTATTTAAGATGATAAACTTTTATTAAAGGAAAGTAAAAATAATTAAAATATTAATTTGAAAACTCTTAAATGAAAAGATTTGTTTTCAAAAGAGAAGGTAGAATTATAAATAAAGATTATTTAATAAAGCCAAATTAAAAACTTTGACCAAACTTTGGAAATTAAAACATTTAATAAAATGGCAAAAGTTGATTTAAATAAATTAATAAGATTTTAATATCCACCTTTATTTAAATAAGAGGTTTTACCAATTTAAAGTGAAACATCAAAACTTGTTAAATTATTTAAAATAAGCTACCTCAAATTCACAAATAAAATCTACTAAAATATTTTGGTTTATTTTAAGACTCAAAATAAATATGTCAATAAAATAAAAACTTGTTAGAAATAATAATGAAAGTCTACTTTATTTAATTATTAATGGACCCTAAAGAAAAAGGTTTATATTATTTTAAACAAGTTTTCCAAACATTCTTTATTTCCAAATAAAACCTACTGAATTGATTAGGAAAATGTTTAGAATGCAAATAAGGAGTTTATTAAATAAATCAAAACATATTAAATAAATAATAAAGGACCCCCTTATTTAATTAATAAAAGGTTATAAAAATATTGTTTTAATTAATAATTGGTTGAAGTTGATAAACAGAACCAAAAACACATTACAAATATTTGAAAATGTTTGAATTATTTCGAATGCTTGAATAGTTGGCTGAAATTCAAAACAGGAAATAAAATAGAAAAGGAAAAATAACACAGAATAAAAAAATGGAAAAGGGCCAACCCAACCCAGCCCACTAAGCCCACCAACCAGCCCAACTCCCTTCCCGAAAGAAAACGTTTACACTCCTTTTAAACCCACAGAGGAACCGACATGTGGACCTCCCCTCATTTTCTTTCCCACCGATGTAGACCTACCTCCACTGCTTATCCTCTCCACCCGCAATGACTAGTTCTTCTCCTCGCTCATTGTTGATTCCTCCGCTTAAATTCGCCTTAATTCGACCAGTTACTAGCTTTGATCACGCAGGTTGAAACGCCCAAGCCTCCTCTATAATTTCCCTCCGACACTCGTGACTGCACGCCTTAGACCGCCCTCAATTCCTCCCCGAACGGCCTCTGCTCCGACGAGCTGTCGCAACAATTCCGGCCAACTCCGACCACCCCCTCTGCCTCTACTTCACGCAAGTGGACTCCTCTCGACCTCAAGACCTCCTAGTACTCCCGTTCGCTGCAGGTGCGCTGAACCCCGACCACGACAAACCCCGACGCGCGGCCGCCTCTTTCTCCGACAAGCCCCAGGTAAATTCTGGTCGCCTCTCCTCCCCAAGAACACGGTGATGATCTCCAAGCTCATACGAACCTAATGGCACTTCCCGTTTGTCTTAGGGCGCCCAATCTCGCCATCGTCTGCCAGCGCCGCCGTGTCTACTTCTTCTCCGGCGACGTCTTCCAGGTGAACCCGACCGCCCCGCGCCTTCTCGTTCACGCACACACCTTCGCCATGTCCTTGCGCTCCTGACTATGGTTTTTGTTTACCTCCTGGTGATCTGCAACATCATCCTCGACAGCAACCAGAGAGCACCGCCGCTCGCGGCTTCTCCGACGAGCAATTAGCAGCAACTCCTTGCGCCCCTCGCGTAGCCAACCCCACCATGAGCATCAGCAGGTCTCTGCGAGCCTGGTAAGCCCTGCCAGCCTCTTCTTCGTTTCCTGTTTCGCCAGCGCCGCCACTATCTGACCGTCGCCGCCGCCAGCCACCGCCGGCGCCGCTCGCAAATGGTCGAGCACACTAGCGCCGTAGGATCACGATTCGACGCTCCCGATAGATCACTTAATCGCGAAGAGGTACTCGATCTGAGCCACTCGATCTAACTAGATCTAACGTTCCACGATGTCGATCCGGCTGAACCGGTACCGGCCAGTTAAATCATGACGCGTGGCCAGGTTTTAAACTAAAAACCGATTTGAATCTGATTTAAATTGCAAACTTCAAACCCTTGTAACTTTCAAACCACACGTCCAAATTTGACAAATTTTATATCAATAAAATCAGGAGAACAAGCCCTAGCCAACCATGGCCTTAGTTTTGAAAATAGTATCTGTTAGCTTGTTTGAATTTATAGAAACATTTGTGTACTTGTTTAGAGTATAAAAATTGTTTAAAATTGATTCTAGGATTAAATCTTTTGCAAAATGGATTTGTGTGACATTACTGACCCTAGGAACCAACCTAAAGTGTTAAAAATGATTTTTGTGAAAATTAAGTTGAATTATTTAACTTAGTCATTTTCTAGCTAAATAAACTCATTAGTTTTATTATGGAAATGTTTTTACAAGGAAAACTTTGGGAAAAATATTATGGACCAAACTTACTGACCCAAAACACCAAGCCTTGCCAAGGGAAACTCACTTGGTGAAAAATATAAAGTGTTGCTTGAAAAAGATTAAATTTTCACCACATAAAATGTTGAATGGATTTTTTTTAAAATAGACCTTGGGCAAAACCTCTAACTAATGAATTTGCCATTTTGGTAAATGACCAATGTGGACCTTACAAAGTTTATAAACCTAGTAGAGACCAACTTGGCAATAGAACCCTCTTTCTACAAGACTTAAGAACCATTGCTTTGGGTATGTGAATTATTGTTTGAAAGTTGGAATGCTACTTGATACTATGCTTGTTTGATTGTAGTGAAATTAGCAAGTGTGGGACTAGCAAAATCAAGGAGTGACTATCATTCCCTAAAACAAAGAAAGGCAAGTTACACTATCATACAAAAGACCTACTATTTTCATTATACTTAGTGGATTTTGTAAACATACATGAAAATGTTTTATACTTATGCTATGCTAATCCTAATAGGATTCCCTATACACTCCTTAGTAAAAATATTAAAGTTGTACATGCTTAGCCATGCTATGTTTTGAAAAGAGATACATGTTGAGATTTTACAAAGGTTGAGAAAAAGACTTGTGTTTTACATAATAAAACAAGGACTCAATGAACCACCTAGGTGGTGGACACTTTATGTTTTGGAGAAGGTGGCAACAAAAGGAACCATGTCTATGGCAATCACTTTGTGTTGTGCTCCAAATGAAAACCACCTAGGAAACTTAGAGATTGAACATGTTTCTCCAAATGTGGCTTTCGTGTACAACCACATGCTATTATGGCTCTGGCTTAGTCAACTACATTAGGAAGACCCATACATTGTCTTTAGTTACCGGACATGGGGATCTGGAATGCTTCATGGGGGCTCAAGACAAGCTAGCAATGATGTATGGGAGGACCTTTTGGAAAGACTTCGTCACATTCTCACCTGCCAAGACTCCATCTTGGTGAGCACTAATCCAAAGAGGCCACTGGTGGCAACAAGATGGGATTGTGTCATGTGGGTAAAGTGTACTCCTTCCGCAGGTTAATAAAATCTAAGTACTTAGCCGTGTCCCGGTTATGGACAATCTTGAGCAACTAAAGTTTGAATCATGGGAGATCTCGACATTCCAACTTCTAATATAAAAACTTGATGCACTTGGGGTACCAAGGAATTCAAAGAGATTTGATAAAGCTTGTTGCACTTGGGGTTACCAAGGTGCTCAAGAGCATGATGTACTTGGGTTACCAAGGGACTCATGAGTTTTTTTTGACAAGGACTTGAACACTCGAGTTTCTACCAAAGAGTTCAAGGAACTTGGAAAAGAGATTTTGAAAAGAGATTTGACAAATCAATTTGAAAAAGATAGGATAAATGTTGCTTTATGCAAATAAGCCCTAAACTTTACTTAGCCAAATATGCATGTATGGATAGGATCCACTCATATTACACATAAAGTGAAACTTGCCAATACAATTCAAATGTATTGACCCTTGTGGCTGCAACTTGTAATGTTGCAGGTTGATTGTTTTGTTAGATGAAGATTGTTTGATTGACTAGGACTACAAAGTCTACAACCAACATCTGCCTGTGGCACTTTGAAGATGAAGGACCCCATGATTATAATTATACCGCTGCAATGTATTGTAATAGCCAAATGAGCTATGTTTTATGTAATAAAATTATGTTATTCCTGGTTATAAAGTTATATTATGACCTTTGTTTCTTGATATTACATCTTAACTGTGGATGCTAGCTATTGATCCAGGGACTAGCATTGTAAAACACAGGAGGGATCTACCACATTGGGTAGGGACCTCTACAGATGGTATCAGAGCATTGTGTTGCCTGTAGGATTTGTAAACCCTAGGATTGGACAAAAACCCTTAGAAAAATAGGAGTTGTTCTTGTCCCAAAACTTATTTACAAAAACACTTGTAAACTCTTTCCTTAACCATTTTAGTTTCAACTCTACTTCTCTTCTACTTCAACTTGATGGAAAAGCCTAACCATGACCAAAGACTACATCATGCGCAAGGACTTCTTCAACCTCTTCAACTCTAATGACTTCAACATCTTCAACCTCTCCACCAAGGACTTCCACCATGGAAACTACTAAGGACCACAAATAAGACAAAGAAATCTTACTTAAGAAATTAGAGACTGAGGGAATGCAAAATAAGAAGAAACCATCAACAACTTTGAAGTATTGTAACCAAGAGTTTGTCTCAAGGAAGCCATGATCTCATGCAAAGGGAAGAAAGATCACAAGTGAACCATAAAGATGGACCACCATAATATAGTTAAGACAAACCCACCAACTTATGTGGTGTAACAAAATATTTTGATACCTAAGTATGTGCTTGAACTTGTGGATGAGTGCAAGGTTGTTTGTGAGTGTTGGTTGTGATTGCATACATATTGTTGTGTGAATTGTGATATGTGTGATTAGAAATATTTCCTTAGAAATGTCTTGCCCATTCTAATCTTCCTTCAACCCCAAACAGATGACTACCTCAAAGGACTCCAAGGTTGATGACACCGACACCAACCAAGCTGACAGCCTGGGAGAGCTCATAGCAACCCAACATCAATTGAACCAATTGACAGCTCAGTTCCTAGCCAACAATAGTAATGAAGATCCAGCACTGCAAAGGTTTTTAGAGGAGCAGTCCCAATTGATGCTTAAGGTGACTAATCAAATGATTAGCATGGAGGAAAATTATCCTAGAAGAGAGTATGATAGCAAGGATGACAAGAATGTTGTTCTAGATGGAGCTCCAGCTTGCATTATTTGTGGAGACAAGGATCATACTTCCAAGGAGCATGAAGGACAATGCCCCAATTGTGATGAAGACCATCCTGTTGGAGAATGCCCTACCTCTCAAGATACTTGCTATCTTTGTGAGGGAAGTGATCATACTCCTGGCCTATGTCCTATCTATGCCATGGTAGAACAAAGGAAACAGGAAGGATCCAAGTCTACCAAAGGAAAAGGACCACTTATACCTCCAAGCAAGACAACTCATTTCAAAGGATCAAAGAAAATTAAGAAGCCCAAGCAAGACATGAGCCTGGTACAATGTCGTAAATGTAAGGAAATGGGACACTACTCCAGTGGATGCCCAGAGAACATAAAGAATAAAGGAATTGATCAAGTGTGGTGTAACAACTGTAATGAACCAGGTCACTTTGTAGCAACTTGCCCACAAGAGCCACGTAAAGAACTCAATGACATTCATTGATTCAACTGCAAGAATCCAGGACACTATGCAAGCAACTGTCCAGAAAGGATGAAGAACAAGTTGAACAAACCTATGGAGAAGCTCAACCTTGGTCCATGAGTCAAGCATAGGAATAAAGCAAAAGTTTAACATAAAGAAATTCCAGGACCCAAGAAGGCCAATATGTAATTTTGTTTGAAAATATTTTAAGGGCGGTAGTACCCTAGTTACTTTGAACTTGCTTGTAACCCTAACCTTCCCAAATCTCGGGACGAGATTTATTTTAAGGGTGGTAGCCTGTCACATCCCAAGATTTTCCAAATCTTGACATGTGAAAATAAATGATTAAAATAAAACTTTGTTTGATTTGATTTTCGAGCCGTAAGAAACTTTTTAAATTCAATTAGAACTTCAAACCTATTTGAATTAAATAAAACCTAAAGGTATTTAAGATGATAAACTTTTATTAAAGGAAAGTAAAAATAATTAAAATATTAATTTGAAAACTCTTAAAAGAAAAGATTTGTTTTCAAAAGAGAAGGTAGAATTATAAATAAAGATTATTTAATAAAGCCAAATTAAAAACTTTGACCAAACTTTGGAAATTAAAACATTTAATAAAATGGCAAAAGTTGATTTAAATAAATTAATAAGATTTTAATATCCACCTTTATTTAAATAAGAGGTTTTACCAATTTAAAGTGAAACATCAAAACTTGTTAAATTATTTAAAATAAGCTACCTCAAATTCACAAATAAAATCTACTAAAATATTTTGGTTTATTTTAAGACTCAAAATAAATATCTCAATAAAATAAAAACTTGTTAGAAATAATAATGAAAGTCTACTTTATTTAATTATTAATGGACCCTAAAGAAAAAGGTTTATATTATTTTAAAAAAGTTTTCCAAACATTCTTTATTTCCAAATAAAACCTACTGAATTGATTAGGAAAATGTTTAGAATGCAAATAAGGAGTTTATTAAATAAATCAAAACATATTAAATAAATAATAAAGGACCCCCTTATTTAATTAATAAAAGGTTATAAAAATATTGTTTTAATTAATAATTGGTTTAAGTTGATAAACAGAACCAAAAACACATTACAAATATTTGAAAATGTTTGAATTATTTCGAATGCTTGAATAGTTGGCTGAAATTCAAAACAGGAAATAAAATAGAAAAGGAAAAATAACAGAATAAAAAAATGGAAAAGGGCCAACCCAACCCAGGCACTAAGCCCACCAACCAGCCCAACTCCTTCCCCGAAAGAAAACGTTTCACTCCCTTTTAAACCCACAGAGGAACCGATGTGGACCTCCCCTCATTTTCTTTCCCCAACGACAGTGTAGACCTACCTCCACGCTTATCCTCTCCACCGCATGACTAGTTCTTCTCCCTCGCTCATTGTTGATTCCTCCCGCTTAAATTCGCCTTAATTCACCACACATTAGCTTTGATCACGCAGTTGAAACGCCCAAGCCTCCTCTATAATTTCCTCGACACTCGACCTGCACGCCTTAGACCGCCTCAATTCCTCCCCGAACGCCCTTCGCTCCGACGAGCTGTGCAACAATTCCGCCAACTCCGACCACCCCTGCCTCTACTTCACGCGAGTGGACTCCTCTCGACCTCAAGACCTCCTAGTACTCCCAGCCACGGTGCGCCAGAACCGACTACGACAAACCCGACGCCTTGCCCCGCCTCTTTCTCCGACAAGCCCCAGTAAATTCTGGTCGCCTCTCCTCCCCAAGAACACGGTGATGATCTCCAAGCTCATACGAACCTAATGGCACTTCCCGCTTGTCTTAGGGCGCCCAATCCTCGCCATCGTCGCTACAGAGCGCCATTGTCTACTTCTTCTCCGGCGACGCGTCTTCCAGTGAACCCGACCGCCCGCGCCTTCTCGTTCACGCACACACCTTCGCCATGTCCTTGCGCTCGACTATGGTTTTGTTTACCTCCGGTGATCTGCAGATCATCCTCGATAGCAACCAGAAACCGCCGCCATGCTTCTCCGACGAGCAATTAGCAACTCCTTGCGCCTCGCGTAGCCAACCCCACCACGAGCATCGGCAGGTCTCTGCGAGCCTGTAAGCCCTGCCACCTCTTCTTCGCTTCTGTTTAGCCACGCGCCACTATCTCGACCGTCGCCGCCACCACCACGCGCTGGCCAGAAATGGTCGAGCACACTAGCCGTGAGATCACGATTCGACGCCCCGATAGATCACTTAATCGCGAAGAGGTACTCGATCCGAGCCACTCGATCTAACTAGATCTAACGTTCCACGATGTCGATCCGGCTGAACCGGTACCGGCCAGTTAAATCATGACGCGTGGCCAGGTTTTAAACTAAAAACCGATTTGAATCTGATTTAAATTGCAAACTTCAAACCCTTGTAACTTTCAAACCACACGTCCAAATTTGACAAATTTTATATCAATAAAATCAGGAGAACAAGCCCTAGCCAACCATGGCCTTAGTTTTGAAAATAGTATCTGTTAGCTTGTTTGAATTTATAGAAACATTTGTGTACTTGTTTAGAGTATAAAAATTGTTTAAAATTGATTCTAGGATTAAATCTTTTGCAAAATGGATTTGTGTGACATTACTGACCCTAGGAACCAACCTAAAGTGTAAAAAATGATTTTTGTGAAAATTAAGTTGAATTATTTAACTTAGTCATTTTCTAGCTAAATAAACTCATTAGTTTTATTATGGAAATGTTTTTACAAGGAAAACTTTGGGAAAAATATTATGGACCAAACTTACTGACCCAAAACACCAAGCCTTGCCAAGGGAAACTCACTTGGTGAAAAATATAAAGTGTTGCTTGAAAAAGAATAAATTTTCACCACATAAAATGTTGAATGGATTTTTTTTAAAATAGACCTTGGGCAAAACCTCTAACTAATGAATTTGCCATTTTGGTAAATGACCAATGTGGACCTTACAAAGTTTATAAACCTAGTAGAGACCAACTTGGCAATAGAACCCTCTTTCTACAAGACTTAAGAACCATTGCTTTGGGTATGTGAATTATTGTTTGAAAGTTGGAATGCTACTTGATACTATGCTTGTTTGATTGTAGTGAAATTAGCAAGTGTGGGACTAGCAAAATCAAGGAGTGACTATCATTCCCTAAAACAAAGAAAGGCAAGTTACACTATCATACAAAAGACCTACTATTTTCATTATACTTAGTGGATTTTGTAAACATACATGAAAATGTTTTATACTTATGCTATGCTAATCCTAATAGGATTCCCTATACACTCCTTAGTAAAAATATTAAAGTTGTACATGCTTAGCCATGCTATGTTTTGAAAAGAGATACATGTTGAGATTTTACAAAGGTTGAGAAAAGACTTGTGTTTTACATAATAAAACAAGGACTCAATGAACCACCTAGGTGGTGGACACTTTATGTTTTGGAGAAGGTGGCAACAAAAGGAACCATGTCTATGGCAATCACTTTGTGTTGTGCTCCAAATGAAAACCACCTAGGAAACTTAGAGATTGAACATGTTTCTCCAAATGTGGCTTTCGTGTACAACCACATGCTATTATGGCTCTGGCTTAGTCAACTACATTAGGAAGACCCATACATTGTCTTTAGTTACCGGACATGGGGATCTGGAATGCTTCATGGGGGCTGAAGACAAGCTAGCAATGATGTATGGGAGGACCTTTTGGAAAGACTTCGTCACATTCTCAGTCTGCCAGTACTCCATCTTGGTGAGCACTAATCCAGTAGGCCACTGGTGGCAACAAGATGGGATTGTGTCATGTGGGTAAAGTGTACCTCATCTGCAAGTTAATAAAATCTAAGTACTTAGCCGTGTCCCCGGTTATGGACAATACTGAGCAACTAAAGTTTGAATCATGGGAGATCTCGACATTCCAACTTCTAATATAAAAACTTGATGCACTTGGGGGTACCAAGGAATTCAAAGAGATTTGATAAAGCTTGTTGCACTTGGGGTTACCAAGGTGCTCAAGAGCATGATGTACTTGGGGTTACCAAGGGACTCATGAGTTTTTTTTGACAAGGACTTGAACACTCGAGTTTCTACCAAAGAGTTCAAGGAACTTGGAAAAGAGATTTTGAAAAGAGATTTGACAAATCAATTTGAAAAAGATAGGATAAATGTTGCTTTATGCAAATAAGCCCTAAACTTTACTTAGCCAAATATGCATGTATGGATAGGATCCACTCATATTACACATAAAGTGAAACTTGCCAATACAATTCAAATGTATTGACCCTTGTGGCTGTAACTTGTAATGTTGCAGGTTGATTGTTTTGTTAGATGAAGATTGTTTGATTGACTAGGACTACAAAGTCTACAACCAACATCTGCCTGTGGCACTTTGAAGATGAAGGACCCCATGATTATAATTATACCGCTGCAATGTATTGTAATAGCCAAATGAGCTATGTTTTATGTAATAAAATTATGTTATTCCTGGTTATAAAGTTATATTATGACCTTTGTTTCTTGATATTACATCTTAACTGTGGATGCTAGCTATTGATCCAGGGACTAGCATTGTAAAACACAGGAGGGATCTACCACATTGGGTAGGGACCTCTACATTTTCAATTAAAGACCTAGGGGAAGCTGCTTATATATTGGGCATCAAAATCTATAGAGATAGACAAAGACGCGTGATTGCTTTAAGCCAGAATACATACCTAGACAAAGTTCTGAAAAGGTTCAGAATGGATAAGGCAAAGAAAGGTTCAGTGCCTATGTTGTCAGGTAAGATATTGAGCAGGTCTCAGTGTCCAGCTACGGTAAATGATAGAGAAGCTATGAGCAAAGTGCCTTATGCCTCGGCCATAGGTTCTATCATGTATGCCATGCTGTGTACTAGACCGGATGTGTCCAATGCTCTTAGTTTGACGAGCAGGTACCAAAGTGATCTAGGAGTGGAACACTGGACAGCCGTGAAGAACATCCTAAAGTACTTGAATAGGACTAAAGAAATGTTCTTAGTCTATGGAGCTGATGAACAGCTCGTCGTAAAGGGTTACATCGACGCTAGTTTCGACACCGACAAGGATGATTCTAAATCTCAGACAGGATACGTTTATATTTTGAATGGAGGAGTTGTGAGCTGGAGAAGCTGCAAGCAAAGCGTGATCGCGGGATCTACAGTAGAAGCGGAATACATGGCTGCTGCAGAAGCATCAAGTGAAGGAGTTTGGATCAGGAACTTCATCGCTGAGCTTGGCGTGGTTCCAAGTGTCTTGGACCCACTGGAGATATTGTGTGATAACACTGGCACCATAGCACTAGCTAAGGAACCAAGATATCATCCAAAGACCAAGCATATCAACCGCAAGTTTCATATAATCCGAGATTATATAGCAGATGGAGATCTGAAGATTAGCAAAGTACATACAGATCTGAATGTCGCAGATCCATTGACTAAACCTCTTCCACGTGCAAAACTTGATCAGCACCTTAGTGCCATGGGTGTTAGATTGTTTCCAGATGTAAACTAGATTATTGACTCTAGTGCAAGTGGGAGAATGTTGGAATTATGCCCTAGAGGCAATAATAAAGATGTTATTATTGTAATTCTTGTTCATGATAAAGTTTATATTCCATGCTAGAATTGTATTAAGCGGATACTTTAATACTTGTGTGGTTTGTGAACAACACCGTGTCCCTAGTATGCCTCTATGGACTAGCTCATTGATTAAGGTTTCCTAACCATAGACATGAGTTGTCGATTAATAATGAGATCGTATCATTGGGAGAATGATATGATGGACAGACCCAAATTAAGCAGAGCAATTAGATCGTGTCATCGTGTTCATCTTTGCGAAGCTTTTCTTATGTCAAATATTGTATTCCTTAGACCATGAGATAATGCAACTCCCTGTCGGAAGAAAGCTTTGAGGTCATCAAACGTCATCCTATGAGAGGGTGATCATAAAGGTGTCTCTCAGGTGATCGGAAAGTACCTGTTGGGTTGTATGTATCGAGATGGGATTTGTCCCTCCCAAGTCGGAGAGATATACTTCGGGCCCACTCGGTAATCGATATCAACACCGCTTGCAAGCATGTGGTTAAGGAGTTAATCACAAAGTGACATCGGATTACGGAACGAGTAAAGTACTTGCTGTGAACGAGATTGAACTAGGTATGACGGTACCGACGATCAAATCTCGGGCAAGTAAAATATCGCGAGACGAAGGGAATATATATATATATATGTGGGATTGATTGAATCCTGGAATTGTGGTTCCTCCGATATGATCATCGATGAATGTGTGGGAGTCAATATGGGTTTCCAGACCCCGCTGTTGATTATTGATAGAAGATCATGTCTGCATATTCTCGAACCCGAAGGGTCACACACTTAACGTGTCTCGATGCTAGGATAGATTGGATAATTGGTTTATGAGTTTTTGTTCGGAGTCTCGGATGGGATCCGGGACATCACGAGAGGTTCCGGAATGGTCCGGATAATAAGATTCATACAAGGCAATGCAGTTTTTGGAGTTTGGAATTGTTTTGGGTTATTCGGTATTGTACCGGAAGCTTCTAGAACCTTCCGGAGTGGGACCAACGTGGCCCCACTTGTCGGGAGGGGGCGTGGGCCTATGAGGGAGTGCCCTGGACGCATTGGGCCAGGGGCACAAGGCCCCATAGGGCCCAGCTGGCCAAACCCTAGGGAAACCCTAGGGGAGCTTCTAGAAGGGGGGAACTTGCCCCCCACTCCTCCCTCCTTTGGCCACCGGCCTAGGGCTTGGGGGAGGGGCAAGGGCCAGCCGCCCACCCCTCTATATAAAAAAGGCTGGGGGCGCACCCCTCCCACACCTCCTCCTCAAGCCCTAGCCGCCCTGCTGCCCTCCTCTCTCTCCCTCCCGACTACGCGTAGGCGAAGCCCTGCCGCAGAAACTCTCCACCGCTTGCACCACACCGTCGTGTTGTAGATCCAATCCATCTCTCCACCCCACTTTCTGGACCAAGGAAGGAGGATACGTCGAGGTGCCGCACGTTTGCATCTCTCGGAGGCATCACCACTTGCGGTGTTAGATCGGATCGGATCACGAGGAGGAGAAGCGAGTACGACTACATCACCCACGTTCCGTCGAACGTTCCGCTGTGTGAATCTTCAAGGGTATGAAGATCTCATCTACCCCCCCCCCCCATCGTTGTTTGCATCTCCTAGATTAGATCTTGGCTTTCCCGTTCGCATCCGTAGAATTTTTTTTATTTACTATGCTGCAAAACCCTTCAATTTCTAGACGCAATGAAATGCCTATGAATTATTCTCTTGTTATTGAACCTTTTGATTGTTGGGTATTTGACTTTATGGGTCCTTTTCCTCCTTTAAAATGGTATACTCATATTCTTGTTGATGTTGATTATGTTACAAAGTGGGTAGAAGCCATACCTATAAACAATGCTGATGGTAAGACCTCTTTAAAAATGCTTAAAGATGTCATTTTCCTAGGTTTGGTGTGCCTAGATATCTCATGACTGATGGAGGTTATCATTTTATTCATGGTGGTTTTAGGAAGACTCTTGCTAAATATGATGTTAACCATATAATTGCTTCAGCTTATCACCCCAAACCAGTGGGCAAGTAGAGCTTTCAAATAGAGAAATTAAATCTATCTTGCAAAAGACTGTTAATAGATCTAGGAAAAATTGGGCTAAAAAGTTGAATGACGCTTTATGGGATTATAGAACTGCTTATAAAAATCCTATGGGAATGTCTCTTTACAAAATGGTTTATGGTAAAGCTTGCCACTTGCCTCTAGAATTAGAACACAAAGCTTATTGGGCAGTGAAAGAATTGAATAGAGATTTTAAACTTGCTTGTGAGAAAAGATTGCTTGACTTGAGTACCTTACATGAGTGGAGAAGTGAAGCTTATGAAAATGCTAGACTCTTTAAGGAAAAAGTAAAAAGATGACATGATAGGAGAATTCTCAAAAGGGACTTCCATGTTGGTGAGAAATTTCTTTTGTATAGGTCTCGTCTCAAATTTTTTACACGGAAACTACTCTCAAAATGGGAAGGACCTTTCGTTATTGAGGAGGTGTATCGTTCAGGGGCTATCAAAATATCTTCTTTGAAGGACAACACTACACAAGTGGTGAATGGTCAAAGGCTCAAACATTATATTTCTGGAGATTCTTATAATAAAGATGTTGATATTATTCAAATGGTAACTCCGGAAGAATTTATCAGAAACGAAACCCTAGAATCTGCAGAGCCCGTCTTTGAATAGGTAAAAAGTGCTGCAAACAGAAGGTTCGTGAAAACCTTTTATATATATTTTTGATGTTTTTATCACATATGGAAGGTTACGAGACGAAACAGAAGAGGAAACGGATCCCAGGTGGGCCATACCCACTAGTGGCACGGGTCCCAGCTGGCCGCGCCACCTAGGGGTGTGAGCCCCCTGGAGTCCGTCTTCGCCCTGTTTTCGCACATACCTTCCTTATATAGTGAAACTTCGTAATATATAACCCCCCCGGATCCCCCCGAGGTTCGTATATCATGTTCTCATCGTGTTTTTGTTTTGCTCTGTTTTTGTCAGGCAGATTCTCAGTTTTGGATCCACAATGTCGTCCTCTGGATCACCCATGGAGGATTCCTCCGAGGATGTCATCAACCCGTACATTTATGAGTTGAAGGTTCACCCCAAGGAGTTTTTACTTAAGGATGGGATGGTATAGATAAAAGATGTACATGGCCCTAAAGAAGAAGACAGTCTGGAAGATAGGATGGAAGCAGTGGAGCAGGATGTTTTTAGGTACAAGAAGATGGCGGAATACGAAGTGGACGTCATCCATAAGATGAGTTCAGAAACTCATCGCCAAGCACAAGGAGGAGGTTGGTGAGCTTCGAGATGAAATCCTCTCACTCATTCAAACCACCAATCAATTGCAAGCATAGATCTACGACATACAAAATCAAAATTGTGAGTATGAGGCTAGGTTTAAACACATAAGATCTGCTGCAAGTTTCAGGATATTTGAGACCAAGACTTCCTTTATGGATGGGGATCCTTTACCTTGGAAGTCGGATGATGACAAGGGAACACCAGCACCACCGAAGGAGTAATTCCTTATCAGGTTTGGCATCCCCTTGGCTTGTTCCAAGCTTGGGGGAGTGCCGCGGTATCACATCATTATCTTTTATCTTTTTACCTTTTTAGTAGATTCATAACTTGGGTAGAGAAGTTATCTTATAGATTGGTTTGCATTGTGGAAGTATCTCTCCTTTAGTTGGTTATCTATGTATCCCTTGGTGTGAGTGCCTTTATGGAATATTAATGAGAAGTCTCATCTTTTACTTTTTGCACTTCTTATTTTAGTTTGCAATATCTATTATATGATTGATCTTGTTGATCAGTATTGGTATCACTTTGGGATCATCAAGTAGATCTAAATTGGTTTTGGCAAACCAAGCTCTGGTCAGTAGCAACACTTTTTGAGGTTTGAAAGGAAAAGAGAAAAGCGCTTACAGGTATTTTGTATCATTTATTTTCTTTCTTGATTGGCTCATAAGCTTAGTATTATTTATTTAAGATCTTTTGTGTCTTCAAGGAAGATTGCATGTTTGGATTTATCACTTGTAGGTTTGCTTGTTTCCTTCAACTCTTTTGCTTGCTACCCAGCCTTGCTTGCCAAAAACCTGTGCTGAGAGGGAATACTTCTCATGCATCCAATCCTTTAAACCAAAACCTATTCCATTTGTGTCCACCATATCTACCTATTAGCATTATTGCTATTCCAAGCAAATTCTCAAGCTTCATCTATCTTTCAAATTAAAAATTATTTTGTTATGTGAAAACTAGTTAGTAAAGCTCTCATGAACTTGACGGCACACCTTATTTTCTTGCCCCTAATAAACTTGAACCATTATGTCATCGAAGTTGTATATGCTTGCATCTATAAGTTGGGATTAGCAGAACCATGTTGTCATGGGGAACGCTTTCAAAACCTGTAAATATCTACCCAGTTGATATCATGCTCTTTTGTTTGCGGATGTCGTCGGTGTGAAATAAAAGGGGAGCTTGTAAGTCCATGGAGTTATGTATGTGTGTTAGATAAACGCCTGGGCCACTAGACTAAGTGTAAAGTCCCAGGATTAGCACCTAGAAATAGAGAGGACACAGGTTTGTGCATTGCATTCATGCATAAGAAAATCCGGGGAATTTTCGCGCAAAACTAAAAGAGCTATGGAGGGATCGGGATCTCTCTTGTACTGAAGGAAACTTTGGAGCAAGTGCGATAGATTTCGACATGACCTTTGTAGAATTATTTGTTTCGGGGAAATTTGTTCAAACATGTATTTGAATTTCAAATATGAAATTCAAATGAATTTATAAATTCACAAATAAGAATTAGAAATATTTTAATAACTTGAAATAAAATGATTACATAAGTAATAAAAAAGAATTCTTAATTACAACAATATATTTATATATACATGACATTGTATTTACAATCAGAACTTACAAAGGAAGAATTAATAAACAAATAGTTCATTATTTACAATCACAATAATAAACCTTTACACTTGTGAATAAAAAAAGGAAATTACAACAAGATAAAGATAAAATCTAACTAAGCTTCTTTTATTCTTCTTGATCTTCATTTCCTGAAAACAAAACAAAAACAAAATAAAAGAATGGTTAGTTGGTTAGTTTGCTCTCAGAAGTGAACAGTGAGTTGCACTGTTAAAAATTCATCATTGAGTTAAAATTTAGAAAGGGGCAAGTTTCACCAGAAAGTAGCATCTGTTCATATCAGTATATTTTGCCTCAGTACAACATCATAGGCTGGAGAGGGGCAAGTTTCACCATGACAGTTAAAGTAATAAGATAAAGATTCCACAAATATCAAGTTTTCACTTGATCTCATCCACACCAGCAGGTCCCACTTGCAAGCAGCTCGCACATCAACATGCAAGTAGCTGCTGTCAACACCACATCAAACCAGGAAACCAGATAAGAAGGAAACAGCCGTAGCCAACAAGTACCTGGCCACACTCCACAGCACATCCACCCAAAGTTACCATCAAAGTGTTATACCTCACCCTCAACCAACTCCGGTTGCTCCTTGGGGCCATCCAGAAGCTAGGAGTAGAGGGATTCACAGCAAAGGCAACATGGTTGCAAGGTAGGAGGAGGCAAGAAGCACTAGTAGTCCAAAGAAGAACCAGCCAGTATATCAAGTATCAGGATAGGATTACAAGTAGATCCAGCAAGGAATAAGGAGGAGAAGGATTTCCAGGACAGGATGCATGGAAGATTACATTAGTAGCAGAACAAGATCAACAATCATATCTTTGTAGCAGGTAGAACTTTACAATATTTTCAGCATCTGTATTCTCTTTTGCATCAGCATCTAGGGAAAATAAAGAGATTAACACACATCAAATCCACTCCTATACCCTTCAACTAGATGATCATCTAGGAGGATTGGAGGAGGGAATTCTCTCAGATCTGCATAGAGATGCTATGTATATTCCTCATAGAGAATTAGAAAGCTACATCATAATCTCTGTTCTTATTTAGAGTTTGGCCTCAGCCTTTGCATCATAGGCCAAGTATAGGATCTTATCAAGTTTTAGTCAATCAAGCTCACAGCAGTTCATGCAAATAGAAAACCAATATGCACACTCCAATGGAGGCACCACAGTGGTAGCTATTAAGCATAAGCCTTGCTAAAAGAGACAATTGCATCATCCCAAATGAAAGAAAATCATCTCCCTAGCCAAATCCTAGGAATCATTTATAACTATCTGACTATCATGTTGATAATATACATAATTGGTCACTTCCTCACTTATTAAGCATTCAAATCATTTTCCTAAATATGAGCATTAGGAATCATTCTAAAAGCATCACTGCCACATGGACCAGCCATAGATGATATAGCATTTCATCCAGAAACACTAACCAATATAGAGAACACATTATTTTCTTAAGCATTCTAACCAGGAATCAGTTAGAAAATTGCTAACTGTCAATATAGGACAGAGCATGAACAACCTCAACCTATACTGAACCAGTTGGTCAGTATAGAACATAACTGTAAATTCTGGAATTAAGCACATTTGGAAGCTAAATATCTCAAGCCCAGTAACAAGCCTCACAACTTTAGTTCAGTTTTCCCACATAATTGGTAATACAATAATCCACCTTACTTTTCATCATGGAACCATACAGTATATGACCTTATCAAATAAAACCATAAACTCACTTATGAATAAGTTCATATCATCTTCCTAGCTTATACTAGGAATCAGCTCAGAGGATTCAGCAAAGAGCAACTCTAACATATTCAGATAACAGCAGAAGTAAACACACTGATACCACACACAGATAAGTGAAGAGCAAACCACAACACTGAGTTCACAATCAGGATATCACCAGTCTCATAGTTTCACCACTAAGCAGTGTCATCGACTCGATGGCCGGTCACAGAAAAGAACTTACTGAGGGTGCCGAGCACCTGGAGCGTAGGCGTGACGAATCCAAAGCACAACACACCAGCGAGGTTGCGGGGATGAAATCACCGCCGTCCCATCGAATGCAACACCAACACAGCACCATCACTCACATACCACAACATCAACCACACCGCCCCAATAATCAGTCCAATAGGAACATATCAAACTCGCTGGGGTTGTAGATACACTGCCGTCCCACCAAAATCTAGGTCAAAGGTTTGACAACACAAACAGTCCAAGCATCAACAAATATTATTAGAGTTTTAGGGTTCCCAGTAGGAAGGAGTAGAGAGGGGAGAAGGGATACATACCCGAGACGAACTCAAACTCAAAGGGTATCAGGTCAGCGTGGGGAGCAACATGGTGGCACGGTGGGCACCGAAGTGCCTACACCACGCCGAGCCGTCTCACCAGTGGCAGTAGCACGGAGAACATCGTGGACGAATAGCAGCACCGCCAGAATCGACAACCACCACCCATGGCAGAGCTAGGGTTCCCGATGAGTGTGCAACAGGGGCGCACAAGCCAAATCGATGGGGGAAAAGAAGAAGGAAGAGGTGGTGAGGCGGCGTCGGTCTTGGGAGAGGCGGCATGGCTGGCGCAAGATCGCACGGAGAGGAACACGAGAGAGATAGGGTCGTGTCTGTGTGTGTGCGTGGGGGTGAGGAGAGGGGTGGGTCGGTGTGTAGTGCCAGGCCCGGTCTAGCTGGGCCAGGCCATCCCATATACCAAAACAAACGGCCCATTTCAAAATAAAATAGGAAATAAATAAAAGAATAAAATAAATAAATTACCAAAATAACCTTTAAACATTTCCAGCTATAGAAAATTATACAAAAATCATAAAAACATATTTAATATATTAAAATTATCACAAAATTAATATCCACCTAAGAAAAATATAACTTTACTTATTTAAGTTAATAAAATGCAAATAAATATTAAACACTATTAAATCTTAAGTAAAATTTCATAAAATAAGGAAAAATCCTAAAAATAAATAAAAATCATTTTTGTGTATAAAAATAACTTTACTATTTTATAAAAAATACTAACTTAGAGTTTTACAAATAAAATATAAATCAAATATTTAAAGACACTTAAATATTTAAAGGATTTTATAAAAATAAAGATAATACTTAAAAATAAATAAAATTCATTTTTAAGATCTTTAATAAGTATATTCCACTAGAAAATACCATGTATATTATTCAAAAACATTTTAAGATAAATAAAACTCATTACTTATTTTAATCAAATGAAATAACCACTTTGTTAAATCTTAAAATTATTTCTAAAGTAAGAAGTAATCACATTATCTTATAAAACACTAAAACCTTTAAAGTTTAATTACTAAGTCTAAATCTATAATCAAAATAAAACTTAAATATAATTATTAACCTTTAAATGTTTTTAAATGTTAAAATCACATTAAACTCCTTTTAAATAAATATTACATAACACTCATGTGTAAGAGGGTGAATAATATCCATTCCTCAACCACTCTTAAAAATGACTCTAAACTCAAATAAATTTATAAGATCATCTAAATATGCTCCCATTAATAAGTTACATATTGCTAAATTTTATCTTTCACTTAAATTAAAAAGGGATCATCTTTAATCATATTTCCCAAAACCCTAAAAGTAGATACTATTCTAAAACTCACCATATCTTACAATTCACTTCTATTTTTATAGTTAACTTTGATCTAAACAATCATAACCATCTCATTTTAAGTTTATTCATGTTTTAAAGTTAACTTCAGTCACTTGTATCATCAATTAAAATATGATAACTTAACACCATTCATAACCATCACCAACCCTAATGTAAAATGTAATTAACCTTAACTAAATACTAGTTTCTTCAAATGTTATTCTTTTTGCCATTTCACACAAACAAGTCTATATTAGTTCCTTCAGCTCTTAAGAACTCAATTCAGGGACTTTTTATCCTAATCACCAGATATCAATTAATCATAATCACATTATTCTATTAGTATTTGTATATTTTGGTTTGTTAACACTTAAGTTCCTTATCAATGTCATTGCTTATGAAATAAACTTAAAGATAAACCCAACTTAAAGAAGATACCTAAGATCAACTTATTCAAAATACTAAGGGTTTCACTTTGGGAATTATAAAATTGCATAACATTCCTTATGCATAATGGAATCTTGCTTCTTTAAACATTAGTCCTTACCAGACCAATGATGCTGATTTCAGATATTGAATCTTCTATTATCTCGAAGACCGTGAGTGCATATTCTTGCAATCACAAAAGGCAAGTTCACACTTGCTCATGTACTTTGATTATTTTCTGTAAAGTATTTTACAAATCCAGTGTTGTCATCACCTGCATTTCAAAAAGGTCAGAAAACACTATTTTCATAATAATATGATTATAGGTTATTTACCATAAGGTAATAACCTACTATGAAGTTCCGGTGGTAAAGGAACATATTATCTAGGACTTATCAACCAATGTCACCAGTGATTCTTGCGCCGTATATTACGCGTTAACCATGAGATTTGGAATGGGACGGAGAAGTCAGCTGGATCGGCTCCCTTTCGCATGCATTGGACCATTCGGGCATTTGTAAGTTGCGATCATGGGTATAGCCGCTTTATACGGGAAGTTCACTGGATCTGGTCTTACAAAAGACAGATATCTAGTGTTAATGGTTGTTGTGTGTATCCAACTAAGGTATAGACGTTTTATACGGGGAAAAGTCTACCTTGAGTTTGGACATCCAACAGTTGTGGTGTATGCGGGGTCGCGGAGAAGGACAATGATTGGCTTGGATCTTAGTTTGGGCCTCATACCAAGGAAGTGTGAACGAGCCTATTGTTGGAATTATGCCCTAGAGGCAATAATAAAGATGTTATTATTATAATTCTTGTTCATGATAAAGTTTATATTCCATGCTAGAATTGTATTAAGCGGAAACTTTAATACTTGTGTGGTTTGTGAACAACACCGTGTCCCTAGTACGCCTCTAAGGACTAGCTCATTGATCAATGATGGTTAAGGTTTCCTAACCATAGACATGAGTTGTCAATTGATAATGAGATCATATCATTGGGAGAATGATATGGTGGATAGACCCAAACAAAGCAGAGCAATTAGATCGTGTCATCGTGTTCGTATTTGCGAAGCTTTTCCTATGTCAAATATTGTATTCCTTAGACCATGAGATAATGCAACTCCCTGGTACCGGAAGAAAGCTTTGAGGTCATCAAACGTCATCCTATGAGAGGGTGATCATAAAGGTGTCTCTCGGTGATCGGAAAGTATCTGTTGGGTTGTATGTATCGAGATGGAATTTTCCCTCCCAAGTCGGAGATATACTTGGCCCACTCGTAATCGATATCAACACCTTGCAAGCATGTGGTTAAGGAGTTAATCACAAAGTGATATCGGATTACGGAGCAGTAAAGTACTTCTTGTGAACGAGATTGAACTAGGTATGACGGCATCGACGATCGAATCTCGCAAGTAAAATATCGCGAGACGAAGGGAATATATATATGGGATTGATTGAATCCGGCATCATGGTTCATCCGATATGATCATCGATGAATGTGTGGGAGTCAATATGGGTGCCTGCAGACCCGTTGATTATTGATAGAAGATCATGTCCGCATATTCTCGAACCCGCAGGTCACACACTTAACGTGTCTCGACGCTAGGATAGATAGGATAATTGGTTTATGAATTTTTGTTCGAGTCTCGGATGGGATCCGGGATATCACGAGAGGTTCTAATGGTCCGGAGAATAAGATTCATATAAGGCAGTTTTTGGAGTTGAATTGTTCGGGTTAATCGGTATTGTCTAAGCTTCTAGAAACTTCGGAAGGGGACCAACGTGGCCCCACCTTCCGGGAGGGGCATGGGCCTATGAGGGAGTGTCCTGGACGCTTTGGGCACAAGGCCCCATAGGGCCAGCCGATCCTAGATAAGTTTAAATCGTTTAAACTAGAGATAGGATTTCTAGATAAGGGAGAGTTTAAATTGTTTAAACTAGAGATAGGCTTGGAGGAGGGCAGGGCTGGCCGCCTCTATATATAGAGGGTGGTGCGCCCTTCCCACTACGACTACTCCACACCTTCCTCTCTCCCTCCCGACCGCTTGGGCGGCGAAGCCTGCAGCAAATTCTCCACCATATACACCACGCCGTGTTGTAGATCCAATCTATCTCTCCACCATACTCGCTGGTCCGAGGAAGGAGGAGACGCCGAGTCTTTGCGTGTGCATCTCACGAGGCACCGCCACTTGTGGTGCTAGATCGGATCGGATCGCGAGGAGGAGAAGCGAGTCGACTACATCGTTCATTGCACGAATCTTCAAGGGTATGAAGATCTAATCCAATCTCTCGTTGTTTGCATCTCCTAGATTAGATCCTGGCTTTCCCTCTGTCCTCGCCGTAGAAAATTTTTTTTTACTATGCCGCTAAACCCTGCAGTGGTATCAGAGCTAGATCTATGCGTAGATGTGTTTCACGAGTAGAACGCAACATGGTTGTTGCGGGCGTTGATGTTTTCTTGCAAGCCTCTTGTTTGTGTTCTTCTTATGACACGGGATAGTGAGATTGAAGCGGTCCGTGCCAACCTTACGCGACGCGTCGTTTCGAGACCGGCTCCACACTTGACGTGTGGCTTGTACCACACATGCGTGGTGGATGTCGTTTCTCTCACTATAGTTGTCATGGGATTAACACCGAGTTTGGCAACCATAATATCACCGTTGTGGCTTTCCGTAGTAAGAATCGTTCTTAGCATCTACTCCCATAAGCCACGTAAAACATGCAACAACAAAGTAGGCGTCTAACTTGTTTTTGCAGGAGTGTTTCTGTGATATGGTATGGCCCAAGATGTGATGTGTATATTGTATGCGATGATCATGTTTTGTAATGTTTCATGACTTGCATGTCGATGAGTACACAACGGCAGAGCCATATGGTTGTCTTTATAATTGTGTATGACCCGAGTCAACTTCTTATACGCCATGTAATAGCTTTACTTTATCGCTAAGTAGTTAGCAATAGTTGTAGTTGCTATTCGTGGTGGAGGCAATCATGGTGGAGTGATGGAGATCATGCCGGAACGCACAAGATGGAGATCATTGCGCGAGGATTGGCTATACCATGTCACATAAAGTTATATGCATGTGATGTTTATCCCTTTATGTATCTTATTATGCTTAGATCGCGACGGTAGCATTATAAGATGATTCCTCACTTAAAGATCAAGATAAAAACTGTGTTCTCCCCAAGTATGCACTGTTGCGAAAGTTCGTCGTGTCCAAGCATCATGTGATGATCGGGTGCTATAGACTCTACGCTCACATACAACGGGTGCAAGCCAGTTTTGCACACGCGGAAATACTTGGGTCTAACTTGACGAGCCTAGCATGTACAGACATGGCCTCGGAACACAAGAACCGAAAGGTTAAGCATGAGTCATATGAATGATATGATCGACACTTTGTTGTCCACCATTGAAACCACATATCTTCTCATGATGATCGGATTAGGTGTGGTGAATTTGGATCGTGTTCACTAAACAACTTGAGGGATGTTGAATTTAGTGGGAGTTCATCTAGTAATTTGATTAAGTTGAACTATTTATCATGAACATAGTCTAAATTGTACTTGCAAATACTGTGGATCCAATGGCCAAGTCCAACTTCAACCTCAACATTTTTGCTGAGAAAGAAAAGCTTAGAAACAATGGGTCTAACTTCACCAACTGGTTCCGCAATCTAAGAATCATTCTGTCTGGCGGACAAAAGGACTATGTCCTTGAGAAAGCGTTAGGTAACCCCCCTGCTACAACTGCGCCGGCTGATGAGAAAGCTGTCTATCAGTTGCGCAAAGATGATTATGGTGTGATTAAGAGCACCATGTTGTTTGCTTTGGAACCGGAGCTTCAAAATTGTTTTGAAACCTATCCCGGGCCCTTTGAGATTCTCGAGGAGCTGAAAACCATGTCTCAGACTCAAGCCCGTTCTGAGAGATATGAGATCTCTGAGAAGTTCTTTAACTGCAAGATGGAGGAAGGGAGTTCCGTTAGTGAGAACGCCATAAAGATGTCGGGCTACACTCAACGCCTTGAGCAACTGGAATGCATGATTCCAGAGGAGCTCAAGATTGACAGGGTTCTGCAATCACTCCCTCACAGCTACAAAAGTTTTGTAGTGACTCATAATCAGATTGGTTCCACTGATACGATCACCGAGCTCTTCGCAAAGTCAAGGCTCGGAAGTGGACATCAAGAAGGATAAGCATGTGTTGATGGTCAACAAGCCTCCTTTAAGAAAGGCAAGGAGCAAAGAAGCCCTTCAAGAAGGCGGCTAAGCACAATGCCCTCACGAGAAGAAGCTCAGTCTGGTCCTAAGCCGGACCTTGAGTGCTTCTATTGCAAGGACAGGGTCCTTTGGGCGCTCGTCCGAAGTACTTAGCGGACAAGAAGGCTGGCACCATCAAAGGTATATTTGATATACATGTTATTGATGTTTTCCTTACTAGCCCTCGTTGTAGTGCCTGGGTATTTGATACCGGTTCAGTTGCTAATATTTGTAACTCGAAACAGGAGCTACGGAATAGACGGCGGCTTGCGAGGGATGAGGTGACGATGCGCGTTGGCAACGGATCAAGAGTTGATGTGATGGCCGTCGACACGCTCTCCTTAGTTTTACCTTCGGGATTAGTTTTAAACCTTAATAAATGTTATTATGTGCCTGCGTTGAGCATGAACATTATTTCCGGATCATGTTTATTGCAAGACGGTTATTCATTTAAATCGGAGAATAATGGTTGTTCTATTTATATGAGTAACATCTTTTATGGTCATGCACCTCTTGTGAATGGTTTATTTCTTCTAAATCTCGAAAGGGATGAAACACACATCCATAACATTGAGGCTAAGAGATGCAAAGTAGATAGTGATAATACTACTTATTTGTGGCATTGTCGTCTAGGTCATATTGGTGTAAAGCGCATGAAGAAACTCCATTCGATGGACTTTTGGAGTCTCTTGATTTTGAATCATTTGACACATGCGAACCATGCCTCATGGGCAAGATGATCAAAACCCGTTCTCGGTATGATGGAGCGAGCAACGGACTTGTTGGAAATCATACATACCGATGTATGCGGACCGATGAGTGTTTCGACGCGGTGGATATCGCTATTTTCTCACTTTTACCGATGACTTAAGTAGATATGGGTATATCTATTTAATGAAACATAAATCTGAAACATTTGAAAAGTTCAAGGAATTTCAGAATGAAGTGGAGAACCATCGTAATGTAAAGATTAAGTTTCTACGATCCGATCGTGGAGGTGAATATTTGAGTTATGATTTTCTCACGCATCTTAAAGCAAGTGGAATCGTTTCACAACTCACGCCACGGAACACCACAGTATAATGGTGTGTTCGAAGCGAATCGAACCCTATTAGATATGGTCCGATCAATGATGTCTCTTCTTGATTTGCCGTTATCATTTTGGGGTTATGCATTAGAAACGCTGCATTCACTTTAAATAGGGCTCCATCTAAATCCGTTGAGACGACACCGTATGAACTGTGGTTTGGTGCTAAACCTAAGTTGTCGCTTAAAGTTTGGGGATGCGAAGCTTACGTCAAGAAGTTGATGCGGACAAGCTCGAACCCAAAGCGAAGAAATGCGTCTTCATAGGATACCCTAAGGAAACTATTGGGTATACCTTCTATCACGAACCGAAGGCAAAGTGTTTGTGAAGAAACGGTTCCTTTCTTGAGAAGGAGTTTCTCTCGAAAGAAGTGAGTGGGAGGAAAGTAGAGCTTGACGAGGTTATTGAACCTTCTCTTGAATTGGAGAGTAGCGCAGCACTGAAATTGTTCCAAAGGTCACCGCACCAACAATAGAGGAAGCTAATGACAAGGATCATGAAGATTCGGACGATGCTCTTCGAACGTCAGCAGTCGACAAGGTCGCGTGCCCCTCCCGAGTGGTACGGCAACCCTGTCTTGTCTTGTTAGTAGAAGACAGTGAACCTACGAACTATGAGGAAGCGATGATGAGCCCAGACTCTGAGAAATGGCTAGAAGCCATGAAATCCGAATTGGGATCCATGAGCGAAAACCAAGTATGGACTTTGGTGGATCCTCCTAGCGATCGAAAGTCCGTTGAGTGCAAATGGATATTCAAGAAGAAAACGGACGCGGATGGTAATGTTACCGTCTATAAAGCACGGCTTGTCGCAAAAGGTTTTCGACAAGTTCAAGGTGTTGACTACGATGAGACTTTCTCTCCCGTAGCGATGTTTAAGTCCATTCGGATTTTATTAGCAATTGTTGCGTTCATGATTATGAAATATGGCAGATGGATGTCAAGACTGCTTTCCTCAATGGCAACATTGATGAAGAGTTGTATATGATGCAACCCGAAGGTTTTGTCGATCCTAAGGATGCTAGTAAAGTATGCAAACTTCAGCGTTCCATTTATGGACTGAAGCAAGCATCTCGGAGTTGGAACCTTCGTTTTGATCAAGTGATCAAGAGCTTTGGATTTGTTCCAAATTGCTACGAAGCTTGTATCTACAAGAAAGTGAGTGGGAGCTCGGTGACATATTGATTATTGGAAATGACATCAACATGCTTAACGATGTGAAGAGTTATTTGAACAAGTGTTTTTCAATGAAAGACCTAGGTGAAGCTGCTTATATATTGGGCATCAAGATCTATAGAGATAGACAAAGACGCCTGATAGCTTTAAGCCAGAGTACATACCTAAACAAAGTTCTGAAAAGGTTCAGAATGGATAAGGCAAAGAAAGGTTCAGTGCCTATGTTGTCAGGTAAGATATTGAGCAAGGCTCAGTGTCCAGATATGGTAAATGATAGGGAAGCTATGAGCAAAGTTCCTTATGCCTCGGCCATAGGTTCCATCATGTATGCCATGCTGTGTACTAGACCGGATGTGTCCAATGCTCTTAGTTTGACGAGCAGATATCAAAGTGATCTAGGAGTGGAACACTGGACAGCCGTGAAGAACATCCTAAAGTACCTAAATAGAACTAAAGAAATGTTCTTAGTCTATGGGGGTGATGAACAGCTCGTCGTAAAAGGTTACGTCGACGCTAGTTTTGACACTGACAAGGATGATTCTAAATCTCAGACAGGATACGTTTATATTTTGAACGGAGGATCTGTGAGCTAGAGAAGCTGCAAGCAAAGTGTGATCGCGGGATCTACAGTAGAAGCGGAACACATGGCTGCAGAAGCGTCAAGTGAAGGAGTTTGGATCAGAAACTTCATCACTGATCTTGGCGTGGTTCCAAGTGCATTGGACCCACTGGAGATATTGTGTGACAACACTGGCGCCATAGCACTCGCTAAGGAGCCAAGATATCATCCAAAGACCAAGCATATCAACCGCAAGTTTCATATAATCCGGGATTATATAGCAGATGGAGATCTGAAGATTAGCAAAGTACATACGGATCTGAATGTCACAGATCCACTGACTAAACCTCTTCCACATGTAAAACATGATCAACGCCTCAGTGCCATGGGTGTGAGATTGTTGCCAAATGTAAACTAGATTATTGACTCTAGTGCAAGTGGGAGACTGTTGGAATTATGCCCTAGAGGCAATAATAAAGATGTTATTATTATAATTCTTGTTCATGATAAAGTTTATATTCCATGCTAGAATTGTATTAAGCGGAAACTTTAATACTTGTGTGGTTTGTGAACAACACCGTGTCCCTAGTACGCCTCTAAGGACTAGCTCATTGATCAATGATGGTTAAGGTTTCCTAACCATAGACATGAGTTGTCAATTGATAATGAGATCATATCATTGGGAGAATGATATGGTGGATAGATAGACCCAAACAAAGCGTAGCAATTAGATCGTGTCATCGTGTTCGTCTTTGCGAGCTTTTCCTATGTCAAATATTGTATTCCTTAGACCATGAGATAATGCAACTCCCTGGTACGGAAGAAAGCTTTGAGGTCATCAAACGTCATCCTATGAGAGGGTGATCATAAAGGTGTCTCTCGGTGATCGGAAAGTATCCATTGGGTTGTATGTATCGAGATGGAATTTGTCCCTCCCAAGTCCGAGAGATATACTTGGGCCCACTCGTGTCGATATCAACACGCTTGCAAGCATGTGGTTAAGGAGTTAATCACAAAGTGATATCGGATTACGGACGAGTAAAGTACTTCTGTGAACAAGATTGAACTAGGTATGACCATGCAAGCGATCGAATCTCGGGCAAGTAAAATATCGCGAGACGAAGGGAATATATATATGGGATTGATTGAATCCTGGCATTGTGGTTCATCCTATATGATCATCGATGAATGTGTGGAGTCAATATGGGTGCCCAGACCCGCTGTTGATTATTGATAGAAGATCATGTCTGCATATTCTCGAACCCGCAGGGTCACACACTTAACGTGTCTCGACGCTAGGATAGATAGGATAATTGGTTTATGAATTTTTGTTCTGAGTCTCGGATGGGATCCGGGATATCACGAGAGGTTCCGGAATGGTCCGGAGAATAAGATTCATATAAGGCAGTGCAGTTTTTGGAGTTCGGAATTGTTCCGGGTTAATCGGTATTGTACCGGAAGCTTCTAGAACCTTCCGGAAGGGGACCAACGTGGCCCCACCTTCCGGGAGGGGGCATGGGCCTATGAGGGAGTGTCCTGGACGCTTTGGGCCAGGGGCACAAGGCCCCATAGGGCCCAGCCGATCCTAGATAAGTTTAAATCGTTTAAACTAGAGATAGGATTTCTAGATAAGGGAGAGTTTAAATTGTTTAAACTAGAGATAGGCTTGGAGGAGGGGCAAGGGCTGGCCGCCCCCCCTCTATATATAGAGGGGTGGTGCGCCCCCTTCCCCACTACGACTACTCCACACCTTCCTCTCTCCCTCCCGACTGTTTGTAGGCGAAGCCCTGCAGCAGAAATTCTCCACCATATACACCACGCCGTCGTGTTGTAGATCCAATCTATCTCTCCACCATACTCGCTGGTCCGAGGAAGGAGGAGACGTCGAGGTGCTGCACGTGTGCATCTCACGGAGGCACCGCCACTTGTGGTGCTAGATCGGATCGGATCGCGATGAGGAGAAGCGAGTACGACTACATCACCCACGTTAACGAGCGTTCCTGTCAGCGAATCTTCAAGGGTATGAAGATCTAATCCAATCTCTCTCGTTGTTTGCATCTCCTAGATTATATCTTGGCTTTCCCTCTGTTCGCTCCGTAGAAAATTTTGATTTACTATGCCGCGAAACCCTTCACCTATAACTCAGATGTGCAACAAAGCTAAGATCTCTCATGGGTAAAGTGACGCACCTCTGCAGAGTGTAAGAACTGTAACTTGTTACTCCCTGTTCCGGGAAGGAGCTGCGAACGCTGCAGGAAAGGAACTCCATGAAAGTTCTGGTAAACCCGTGAAGGCTGATGGACATAGCTTTTCAGAATAAAAGCAACCTTTGAAGAAATGTTTATGAAAACTTGCATTGCCTACAACCTATGGTCTGTGGCTATAGATAGTGCATCAAACACTTCTCTTTAGTGAATTTGCTGAGTACGCTCGTACTCAACGTATCTTCTTAACCCTTGCTAGATCTCGGAGAAACCAATGGCGTTTCTAGGAAATATGTCACTTGAAGAGTTGAAGATATCTAAGGGAGATCAACGGAGTCGGAGACCTTACCGGAATCTATCGAAGACAAGCTGAAGCGTAGAATAGAAATAAAACTCCTAGAATCTAGAACCTACTTCTGTAGAATAATACTATATTAGTACTTTCAAGCCTTATACATATATTAATAGTAGTACTTTTAAAGTAACTCCGAGTGGATCTTTCTGGTTCTTTCTGTATAATATTCCTCACTGTCCGAGGAAGCTCTCTGGATCTTTTGTAATATGCTATATGTAATATAAAGTGTTGTTTTGGACCCGCGATGTTTCTGTTGTACCACTCTAGGGATATAATGCGGATGGAACAGTGTTCCATTGGTGTTATATCAACGACTATAGTGTACTACATCATGCAGTGGTATGCTGGGTCACCACACTAAGCCATGCCTAATCTTGGTGGAAACTTGCAGCATCAACATAGTGAGCAATCTATGAAGCATTCTTCTTATAAAAAAGAGATAGAAAAAGAGATGGAGAAAAATAAAATACATATGAGAAAAGAGGAAAGAGAGAAAAAGCACCATTTTCCCATGGTAAATAGTAAGATTCCTGAGATGCTCATTGTCTGCTTGCCTTGTCATTTTGATTATGGGATAGCTCCTGTATCATGTGCAAGGGGTACCCCATTGGCGGTTCTCTATGATACGCATGTACTTACTATGACAAGAACTTACCGGTAACTAAAGTTGAGTAGCATGAGGAGCGGCCCTCGTACTCAAGGGACATGAGATTGCCAACTTATGCTTATGATATGGGCAATGAGAGCTGAAAGCTAACAAGTACCATAATTTGGTTAATGTGAACAAAATATGGAGTATATGCTTGAGAAATTATAAGTTGGCAATCTTATGTCCCTTGAGTACGAGGGACGCTCCTCATGCTACTCAAATTTAATTACCGGTAAGTTCTTGTCATAGTAAGTACATGTGTATCATAGAGAACCGCCAATGGGGTACCCCTTGCCCAATGATACAAGAGATTTCCTATATCAAAATGACAAGGCAAGCAGACAATGAGCATCTCAACAATCTTCTTATTTACCATGGTAAAATGATGCTTTTTTCTCTCTTTCCTATTTTCTCATCTTTTTTTTTATTTTTATCAATCTCTTTTTTCTATCTTTCTTTTTTTATAAGAAGAATGCTTCATAGATTGCTCACTATGGTGATGCTGAAAGTTTCCACCATGATTAGGCATGGCTTAGGCTAGCGGCCCAGGCGTTTCTCTAACACATATACATAACTCCATGGACTTACAAGCTCCCCTTTCATTTCACACCGACGACATCCATAAACAAAAGAGCATGATATCAACTGGGTAGATATTCACAGGTGTTGAAAGTGTTCCCCGTGACAGCACGGTTCTGCTAATCCCAACTTATAAGTGCAAGCATATACAACATAGATGACACAATGGTTCAAGTTTATTAGGGGCAAGAAAAATAAAGTGTGCCATCAAGTTTGTGAGAGCTTTAATCACTAACTTTCACATAACAAGTTTAATTTGGAAGATATATAAAACAATAATATACTTGGAATGGTGTAACACACCATGCATAGGAATTTATAGTGGACACTTTGGAATAACTTGGTTTCTTGGGAGTTGGATGCATGAGTATATCTTACTCAATACAAGTGGAGGCTAGCAAAAGACTGAGAGCGACCAACTAAGAGAGCAATAATGGCCATAATCATGCAGAGCAACAAAACATTACTAATCAAAGCATAAAGTGGTACCACAAGTCAAAAACTAAATGATCATAGAGGCTAAGGTGACTGGATCATAGTCATAACATGGTGTGATCATGTGCCAAGTCAACCCAAACAAAGCATCAAAGGAGAATACCACAATACTATGCTTTTGTATGATAAAACAAACACATGATTCTATCAAGGTACATTAAGCAATCCTAATTGTTTGGAACAAATCATGCTACAACAATAATCACTAAGCATAAGGTCAAAAACACATCTAGCATGACATGATAAAGTCAAGTCACAGTCAAAGCAAGCTCCTTTTTGTACTACTAAGCAAGAACTTCCGACTCCTTTCCAACACCAATCAACTTATTTGAAACAACACAGCGAGAGCGGGGTCCAACTACTTTATCCAGGCAAACTAAGCAAACAAAAAATAAAAATAAAAACTAAGACGCTCCAAGAACAACACAACAGTGCATGGAACAATAAAAACGAAGTGTCTAGAAAGACCTGAGATTTTATTGATGAAGAAGGGGATGCCTTGGACATCCCCAAGCTTTGATGCTTGTAACTCTTGAATATTTATTGGGGTGAAACGGGGTGGCATCCCCAAGCTTGATATTTTGTCCATCTTCATCTCATTACATCATTCTTCCCTTACACCTGAAAATTTTCCTTCATACAAAACTTCACACAATCTTCATTAGCAACATTAGTGCATTCAAAAGATAATAGACCTTTGGGTTTAGTTTTAAAACAGCAAAACTTTCACTAAAGACACAATATACTGTAGCAATTCCCTCAAAAAGCTCAATTTCTCAAAGAGAACCCAAAAAGGAATCAATAAAGAGGCAAATGCAAATAATGGCAGAAATCTGTCAAAACAGACCAACAGGTGAAAACCGATTTTGTCGAAGACCTTCTGTTGCTCAAATCAAAAAGTGTTGAACTAATGAAAGTTTTATCTAACAACCTGGAGGATTTATTTAGAAAATTATAGCTCAATCTGACTTACAGAGAGTTTTCACAAATTTTTACAGTGAAGCATAAAAATCTATTTCGGGACAGCACTTCCCCAAATCTTACTTCCCTCTCATTAGAGGTTATTCTTGTCACAAGAATCAAACAAAAAGGATAAGGAGATGTTATTACGGAAGTAATAACTTCCAAGACTCAAGAAAACTATTGGGTTATCTTCCAAGAAGTACTTTTCTTTAACGCCTATAAGTTAGGCACAAGAAGCAAGAAGCAAGTATTTTCAAATGAAGAAGCATTAACATCAAATTTTGCTTTCACGGGAAGAGCAAAAGGTAACTTATCTCTCCTCATAGGGAAGTGTTCAATACCTTTCTTGAATGGAAATTGATATTTAATGGTGCCTTCTTTCATATCAATGATGGCACCAATAGTTCTAAGAAAAGGTTTTCCCAAAGTAATAGGACAAGAAGCATTGTATTCAACATCCAAAACATAGAAATCAACAGGGACATATGCATTGTTAACCATAATAAGAACATCATTAACACCCCCATGAGTTTCTTTTTAGCATTATCATCAAGTGTGACATCCAAATAGCAATCTTTCAAAGGTGGAAAATCAAGCATTTCATAAATATTTCTAGGCATAATAGAGACACTAGAAACAAGGTCACATGAAGCTTTGAGACCAAAGTCATTCACTTGCATATTAATGATGGGTTCCCAACTATCTTCTACTTTCCTAGGAATAGAAGCTTTGTGTTTCAATTTTTCTTCCTTAATTTTAATGAGAGAATCTGTAATGTGTTTGGTGAAAGCCACATTCATATCACTAGCATTAGGACTTCTAGCAAGCTTTTGTAGGAACATAATCACTTCAGAGATATTGCAACCATCAAGATCAAAATCAAACTTAGCATCACTGGTAGTAGACTTATTGGGTTTAGGCATTGTTGTAGGAGGAATACGAACTTCTTGTGGTTTACTAGCATCCATATTGGTGGTGGTAATAGTGCAAACACTGTTGTTTCTAGCAATTTCAGCTTCTCTTTCCCACTTAGCATGTAGTTTAGCTAACAGTCTAACATTTTCATCAATAGTAACTTGTATGGCATGAGTAGCAGCAAAGGTACTTTCCAGGGTTTCAGGTTTAGCAACCATTTTATTAATCAAAGAGGACTGTGCTTCAGACAAAGATGAAATATTTTTCTCAGCACTCAAAATTTTGGACTGCAACCTATGAATTTCCCTATTCAAATTCTCAAGTTGATGACTAATATTCTTAAAATAGCAAATTGTTCTTCCATAGTTTTAGTGAATATTTTGTTCTGCTCATATTGCATTTGCATAAAGTTTTTAGTGGATATTTCAACTTCTAGAATCTTATCTTCACTAGGCATTCCAGATCTACCATGATAAGTGTTGACATTATTAGGAGGATAAGGCCTATAGTTATTATTACCATAAGAATTATTGCCAAAATTATTATTCCTAATGAAGTTCACATCAACTTGCTCTTGTTGAGCAACCAAAGAGGCTAAAGGAACATTATTTGGATCAATATGAGATTTTCCATTAACAAGCATAGCCATGATAACATCAATTTTATCACTCAAATATGAGGTTTCTTCAACGGAATTTACATTCTTACCATGTGGAGCTCTCTCATTGTGCCATTCAGAATAGTTAACCATCACATTATCAAGGAGCTTTGTTGCAGCACCCAAGGTAATGGTCATAAAGGTACCTCCAGCAGCAGAATCCAACAGATTTCTTGAAGAGAAAATTAACCCTGCATAAAAAATCTGGATAATCATCCAAGCAGTTAGTCCATGAGTGGGACAATTCTGAACCAAATATTTCATTCTTTCCCAAGCTTGAGCAACATGTTCATTATCAAGTTGTTTAAATTTCATTATTTAACTTCTCATAGATATAATCTTAGCAGGAGGATAGTATTTTCCAATAAAATCATCTTTGCACTTAATCCAAGAATCATTACTATTTCTAGGCAAGGATAGCAACCATTCTTTAGCTTTTCCTCTCAAGGAGAAAGGAAACAATTTGAGATTAACAATATCTCCATCCACATCCTTATATTTTTTGCATCTCACAAAGTTCAACAAATTTATTGAGGTGGGCAGCAGCATCATCAGAACTAGCACTAGAGAATTTCTCTTTCATAACAAGATTCAACAAAGCAGGCTTAATTTCATAAAAGGTAGCATCAGGAGAAGGTGGAGCAATAGGTGTACTCAGGAAATCATTGTTGTGTGTGATGGTGAAGTCACACAACTTGGTGTTCTCAGCAGAGTTCATTTTTGCAAAAGAGGAGCAAGCCAACAGCAACAACAACTAGAGCAGGAACTAATTTTTTTGTGCTTTTGAAAAGAAAAGGCAAACCAAACGAAACTATTTTTTTGAATTTTTTATAAAAATAAGAAAACAAAACAAAGCAAAACAAAAACAAAGTAAATAGAAAGGTTGTGAAGGACTCCCCTTGTGAAGCCGTCCTTAGCCTCCCTGGCAACGGCGCTAGCCGACGTCTTGATGCGGCTCAGATCACTATAGAGCTTCGTTGGGAAACCCCAAGAGGAAGGTATGATGAGTACATCAATAAGTTTTACCTCAGTAAGAAACCGAGGTTATCGGACCAGTAGGAGGAAGGAAACGACTCAAATATGTTGCTAACAACTTAGAAACCTGCACACAACACAAACTCAAGACTTCCCCAACAAATAGTGAGGTTGTCAATCTCACCGGTTTGCTAAAAACAAAGGATTAAACATATGGTGTGGAAGGTAATGGTAGCTTGCAGAAAGTAAACAGGAACATTGGAAGATGTATCAATGGTAAAGATTGTACTGGGGTCCACAGTTATTAGAGGTGGTCTCCTTAAGATAAACAACATAACATGTTGGGTAAACAAATTATAGCGGGGCAATTGACACGACAAAGCAAGGAAAAACAATGCAATACTAGACATTCATGATCCTATAAGATGTGATTGGGCATTACAACAATATACATAGACCGCCATCCAACTGCATCTATGACTAGTAATCCACCTTCAGGTTATCATCCGAACCCCCTCCAGTATTAAGTTGCAAGCAACGGATAACTGCTTTAAGCAATGTGTGTAAAGGAAACAATACAATTGTTCCATGAAGAAAATATCATTGTTTTCTCCCTAGTAGCAATAACACATCTACAACCTTAGAGATTTCTGTCACTTTCCCAGATTCAATAGAGGCATGAACCCACTATCGAGCATAAATACTCCCTCTTGGAGTCACTAGCATCTACTTGGCCAAGATAGCTACTAGAAACGGAGAGCATGCAAGATCTCAAACAACACAGACATGATATAATCAATAAGATAGAACCATTAATCAATCTGACATAGTAATCTCAATATCCATCGGATCTCCGCAAACACAACACGCACGATTACAAATAGATGATCTTGATCATGAACGGAGCTCACAAGATCGAAACATGGTAGCACAAAGGAGGAGAAACAACCATATAGCTATTGTATGGACCCATAGTCCAAGGTGGAACTACTCACGCATCATACCAGAGGCTGGCATGGTGATGAAAAAGGCCTTCGGGATGATCTCTCCTGTCCGGCAGGGTGCCAGGAAGAGCTTCAGATCCCCCCGATCTAGGGACGATGGTGGCGGCGGCTACATACTTTTTTATGGAGATCTGATCGGGTACTTAGGGTTCAGGTATCGGGGGCTTCTTATAGGCGAAGAGGGAGACCGAGGGGGTGCCCGAGGCGGCCGCACCCCCTAGGCATGGGCAAGGCCTGGCCGCGCGGCCAGGGGGTGTGGGCCCCTTGTGGCCCTCATTTGTCTCATCTTCTAGCTCCGTGTTCTCCTCGGTGAAATATTGACTTTGGCTTTTGTCCCGTACAATTTCGAGAATATTTATTTTCTGGCTTTTCTGGAACCAAAAACAATAGAAAACGGGCAACTGGCACTATGGCATCTTGTTAATAGGTTGGTTTCGTAAAACGTATAAAATACCTCAAAGTGTAGAGAAAGCAAAGCAAAGTGGATACTAAATAAGCATGGAACATAAAAAATTATAGATACGTTTATGACGTATCATAGCCACACTACACTACTACTCATTGTTACTAAACATCAACAAGTCGAGAAAGCGGGAGTCGTCGTCGGACTCCACCTTGATCACCATCGAGGGGCTAGCCTCGTATGTATTCTTCTTCGCATGTGCATACCTCGCAACATACAACGCATACTCCATCTAGACGACTCATAGGCAGCAAGCTGCTATAGGGAGAGGCGGTGTTCATTCTCCTCTTGGAGGGACACAACCCGAACATCCGGAACGGGGAACTCTACTTATTTTCAGTTCTCCGTGTGGCAGTGGATTTAGCTAGGGCGTGGATTAGTGTGTCTTTCCCATGGCCCTCTCCCCTCCTTGCATAGGTGGATTCCCTCCTCTATATAGGAGAATAGGACTAGGATCCGTATCCTCCAAGGACTCCTCATTTTTCCTTTATTCCACCAAAATGAGAGAGAGAGGAAGTCCGTATCCTATACAGAGTCCGCATCAAATGCATAGTTTTTTACCAAAACCAACTTGGAAGGTAAGTTTGAGACCAGGAAGGACTCCTCCCTCCACACGGCCTCGCCCTCCCCTCCTCCTCCATCCACCAGCGCCTTGGGGAGGCCCTGGACAATTAAGCCAAGGTTCCCTCCCCCCACGTGTGTGTAGCCCACTAGGACCATGCGGCCCTCCGGCTCATGTGACCCACTAGGATATTAATAAAGAATAATTCATTATTTATTATTAATATAAATATTTATTCTGAAGCTTTCCAAATTAACGTTTAGACACCTCCGAATTAATTCAAAACCTTCCTAAAATATTTCTAGCGTCCTCTTTTAAGGTTCAGAACCATTGCGTCCACTCTCGACGATATCTCGGACTCCTCTGGAATATTCCGAGACGCTCTGAAACATCCTTTCGTAATTACTTCATCCAACTACTCATTCGCACTCACATTCTAAAATGCAGTAAACGTGTTAAGTGTGTGACCCAGTAGGTTCGGATATTTGTGAACATGTCTGGAACTCATTCTGATGACAAATATTACTATCAGTGTATTGATACAAGTAGCAAGCCTCGCAAATAACACAAAGTTATTTATCGTGTGAACCGTATTATTGAGTCCGATACATATCCTATTGATTCATTGATACTTTACATTGCCCAAGATGAAAAACTAGGTTATTCTCATTTCCCGGCATGTACTCTTTACTAATCATGTACTATCGATGTTCCTGAGTTCAACAACTTTGATCATGTGTTCGACCAGACGATGATGAACACCATAGTACATGAGCGGACTAGAGTAGCAATTGCCCTTGATTATGATGTTGTTGTTGATTGTATCCATATGTGAGTAGTTTACCTTGCTCTTGGGGAGATGGAGAAACCCTAGAAATATTATAATATGAAATGAAGATGATCTATAACCTTGTGCTATGAATATGTGTTAGTTCTCTCTCTAGATATTATATGAATTCGACGATATAATATTTGCCTTCCAGACTAGAGAGGCAATTTCCCTTGGAAGTATGGAATTGCGTAGGGCGTGAAGTGACATACCGTGTTCAGCGGTTTACCATATGGAAAGGGGATAAGGAGGGATTCATTAATCTCATATCGATATCTATGGGGTAACCCTTAATTGCAACGGATCCATAGGTGGTTATCGAAGATCGTTGAAGTGGTTATTTAGATCTGTGATGCCCAACGGTTTTCTTGGCACATCTTTTTATGGAGATCTTCCCACACATATCATAACAAAAGACATATATTTATCCTACTCGTAGTTAATACCAATTCTAGTGGTGGATCCTAAAATCATGAGAACATTTCGCCTTACTGAAGTTCCATTATATTTCTCACTACACTCGTTTACTTTACTGCATTCTTTACTCTTTTGCAACCAAACCAAACTTCCTTAAAACACTCTTACTTGAGATCAAGGACAACTCTAAGTATCCTTTGATAGATAGTGATGAGGGGCATAAAGACCTTAACAAAATAGCTCTCTATAATTCGATACTCTTACTTTTGAATCTAGCTACAATTGATTTGTGCAGTTGTAGTCATCACTCTCCTTGCACCGTATCCCACCATGAATGGCAAGAAGGGTATATACTAAGCTTGTAGGTCGTGTCATGACCAAACATGAAACTTTAAGAGACCAACTGCTAACTCCAAGATGGAACAAGCCAACACACCGCTCACCCATAAGCATCTAAGAGTCGGCAGTGGATGGATGGACCAAACAAAATCGGAGGAGGTGTCGGCAATGAAGCATCAATGACGGTATACATAGCGATCCGAAAGCCCATGCTCTCAACGACGTCCAACACTGACTCTAGATGGCATATCGAGGACTCCACGAGATGCCTAGGCGATGTCTCCAAGGAGGTAATGACGCGACCACGCCGCCATCACCATATGGTTTCCCCCTTGCGCTTGAGAAGGGGAATCAAGGACAGCGCCTACGGGTGCCGCCATCGTTGGCTTCACGCATGGATTTTGCCATGGCCTTGTCGTCCATCACAATGCATATCGGACATGTGCACCAAAGAAGAGCCATCCTTTGTGACCTCATTGCTGATGAGACGAGATACATCGATGTTGAAGGCGAAACAGGAGACGTTGACCACCGTTTCATCGCCAATGAACGTGGAATAGACGATGATGATCCAACAAGACGATGTCTTGACGGCCATCAACACCACCACGGTGCCCAGCAGCCGACATCTCAGGCTCCAACATGCTATCCTGTAACCACGGGGCCTAGAAGAGTCGGCCCGCCCAAGCCCATCTAGGACTTGCACAAGACCATAGCTCTAGACCACAGCTGTAGGCTAAGACGCCTCCGTCACGGGGAGGCTGTGCTCCAAGGTCGGGGATTCCGCCGCTCCTCTCCGCATAACCACGTGCCACCGTCACGAGGGAAGGTTGCTACCATCGCGCGGGAGACCCCTCCTCCCCCCTCCCACACACACACACATACACACACCTGTAGGGTTTCGTAGCATGGAAAACAAAAAATTTCTATCGCATACAAACAAACAAGCCAAGATCTATCTACTAGATTGTAGCAACGAGTCGATGGAATAACTCACCCTCGAAGATTCCAAAGTGTTTAACGAGAGTGGATTCTCGTGGGTGATGTAGTCGCATTTTCCCGATCTCAAGATCGTGAGACGATCCTTCCCAAGGCTGCGTTCAGCGCGCTCCTGCAGTCGGTCACACGTTCGATACTCGACGAAGACCTTCCTCTCCCTTGTTCCAGCAGGCAGCAGAGGTTGTAGCACTCTCCTCGCGATTCCGGCAGCACAACGGCGTGGTACCGGAAGTAGAGGGGAGATCTCGCAGGGCTTCGCCTTAAGCCGGAGCGAGTATGGTGGACTATGAGAGAGCCCTCGACGATCTAGTGTTTAGACACGCCGAGGAGGAGGCTTGGCTAGCGGCTAGGGTTGCTAGGCGGCGGCGGTTTGCCCTAGGGCGGCGGCGGCAGCAGGAGGTGGCGGCGCCGACGGCTAGGGTTTAGAGGTGGAGGTGTTGGGTGTCTAGGAGGGGAGCCCTGCCCCTCCTTTTATAGGTGGAGGGGCCGACCAAGGGGAGGGGAGTCCCTCCCCAACTCGTCTTCAAGGTGGGCCGACGGTGGAGGGGAGGAACTCCTCCCCAACTCGGTTTCCACCTCCCTCTCCACTTCCCAAAATTAGCCGTTTGACTTTCAAATTGGCGTTTGACTTTTTCAAACTAGGATTTGATTAAACCCTTTATTTTGTTCAGCGATGACACCTAGTACATGATGCAATCATACCAACTTGATATAACACATTCATGTACCCTTCCCCTCCGGAGTGTCGGACATTCCGGAACCTTCTAGAACATTCCCGATGAAAACACCGGAACCATTCCCCAACTCTGAAACAAGACTTTCCTTATATGAATCTTATTCTCCGGACCATTCCGGATCTCCTCGTGATATCCCGGATCCCATCCGAGACTCCTAACAACATTTGGTCTCTTTCTCATCATTCCATAACTACTCAAACAACGTCGAATCCTTAAGTGTGTCTCCCTACGGTTCGTGAATTATGCGGACATGATCGAGACACTTCTCCGATCAATAACCAATAGAGGAATCTGGAAATTCATATGGCTCCCACATATTTATATGATTACTTTACGATCGAATGAACCACTTACATACGATACCAATTTCCCTTTGTCTCACAATAGTTTACTTATCCGAGGTTATGATCGTCGGTATCTGTGCATACCTAGTTCAACCTCGTTACTGATAAGTACTCTTTTATCGTTCCCGTGATATGTGATCCCTTGTGGGCGGGTCACATGCTTGCAAGCTAATTGGATGACATTTCACCGAGAGGGCCCAGAGTATATCTATCCGTCATATGGATGGACAAATCCCACTCTTGATCCATGTGTCTCAACCAATACTTTCCGAACACTCAATGCCACCTTTATAGCCACCCAGTTACGGTGTGGTGTTTGATGTCATCAAAGCATCCATCCGGTAAAGGTGATATGCATGATCTCATGGTCGAAGGAATTAGGTTACTATGTATCAGAAAGCATATAGCAATTGAACTATTAAAATGACTTGATATTTATGCTACGCTTATCTATAGGAGTATGTCCACCATATCATTCTCCTAACGATATGATCTTGTTGTTAATAACATCTCAATGTTCATGATAGGGAAACCTCAATCATTTATTAACCAACAAGCTAGTGATGTATAGAGGCTTTACTAGGGACTTCAATTTAAGTTTACAAATCACACAAGTATTAATGTTTCCTTGTTAATACTATTATAGCATGAATGTAAACATTTATCATAAACACAAAGATATAATAATAACTATATTTATTATTGCCTCTAGGGCATATCTCCAACAGTCTCCCACTTGCACTAGAGTCATCTAATCTAGATTACATGGTAATATACCGAACACCCATGGCAGTTTGGTGCTGGTCATGTTTTGCCCTCGGGAGAGGTTTAGTCAACGGATCTGCCACATTCAGATCTGTGTGTACTTTGCAAATCTTTATGTCCCCATCTTAGACATGTTCTCGAATAGCGTGAAAACGTAGCTTGATGTGCTTCAGCTTTTTGTGTGACCTTGGTTCTTGTGCATTGGCTATGGCGCCCATGTTATCACAGTAGATAGACATTGGGTCCAGCGCACTAGGAACCACACCCAGCTCTGTAATGAACTCTTTCATCCATATCGCTTCTTGCGAAGCCTCCGAAGCAGCCATGTATTCCGATTCGGTTGAAGATCTCGCCACAACGCTTTGTTTTGCACTCCTCCAACTAACTGCTGCACCATTCAAAGTAAATATGTATCTAGATTGTGATTTAGAATCATCCGGATCGGTGTTCCAACTAGCATCGGTGTAACCATTAACAACGAGCTGTTCATCACCTCCATAAGAAAGAACCATATCCTTAGTTCTTCTCAAGTACTTAAAGATGTTTTTGACCGCTATCCAATGATCCACTCCTGGATCACTTTGATATCTGCTAGTTAAACTAACAACATATGCAATGTCGGGTCTAGTACATAGCATGGCATACATTAGAGATCCTATGGCTGAGGCATAGGGAGTCTTACTCATCCTTTCTCTATCTTCTGCTGATGTCGGACTTTGAGTTTTACTCAAGGTCGTATTGGGCAACATGGGCAAGAACCCTTTCTTGCTATCTTCCATTCCAAACCTCTTTAGAACTTTGTCCAAATATGTACTTTGTGACAATGATATTAGGCGTCTCGATCTATCTCTATAAATCTTTATGCCTAATATGTAAGCTGCTTCGCCAAGATCCTTCATTGAAAAACTATTATTCAAATATTCCTTGACACTATTAAGAAGGTCTACATCATTCCCAATCAACAATATTTCATCTACATATAGTATTAAGAATGCTACTGAGCTCCCTCACTTTCTTGTAAATACAAGCTTCTCCATAAGTTTGTATAAAACCAAAACTTTTGATCACCTTATCAAAGCGTTGATTCCAACTTCGGATGCTTGCTTCAATCCATAGATGGACCATTGAAGTTTGCATACCTTGTTAGCATCTTTAGGATCGACAAAACCTTTGGGTTGCATCATATACAACTCTTCATCAATGTCTCCATTGAGGAATGCCTTTGTTTGACATCCATCGCCATATATCATAATCATAATATGCAGATTGCTAACATAATCCTCACAGACTTTAGCTTCACGCTGTGAGAAAGTCTCATCGTAGTCAACTCCTTGAATTTGTCGAAACCCTTTTGCGACAAGTCGAGCTTTATAGACAGTAACATTACCATCAGCATTTGTTTTCTTCTTGAAAATCCATTTGTTCTCGACAGCCTTCCGTCCATCCGGTAATTCCACCAAAGTCCATACTTGGTTTTCGTACATGGATCCAATCTCGGATTTCATGGCTTCTTGCCATTTATTGGAATCTGGGCTCATCATCGCTTCCTCATATGTCGCAGGGTCAACGGTGTTGTCCACCAACATGACACTCATAATGGGATCATACCAATCAGGAGTGGTACGAGTTCTCGTTGACCTGCGAGGCTCTGTAGCAACTACAACCGAAGTTTCATGATCATCATCATTATCTTCCTCTCTTATTGGTGCAGGCACCACAGGAACTTCTTTCGGTGCTGCGCTACTCGCAATTTTGAGAGAAGGTTCGACAACCTCGTCGAGTTCTACTTTCCTTCCAGTCACTTCTTTCGAGAGAAATTCTTTCTCTAGAAAGGATCCATTCTTGGCAACAAAGATTTTTCCCTTGGATCTATGATAGAAGGTATACCCAATAGTTTCCTTCGGGTATCCTATGAAGACGCATTTTTCCGCTTTGGGTTCAAGCTTGTCCGGCTGTAACTTCTTTACATAGGATTCGTATCCCCAAACTTTAAGGAACGACAATCTAGGTTTCTTCCCAAACCATAATTCATACGGTGTCGTTTCAACGGATTTAGATGGTGCCCTATTTAAAGTGAATGCGGTTGTTTCTAATGCATAACCCCAAAATGATAGCGGTAAATCTGTAAGTGACATCATAGAACGAACCATATCTAAGAGAGTTCGATTACGACGTTCGGACACACCATTACGCTGTGGTGTTCCCGACGGTGTCAATTGTGAAAGTATTCCGCATTTATTCAAATGCTCGCCAAACTCGTAACTTAGATATTCACCTCCACGATCAAAACGTAGAAACTTAATCTTATTGTTACGTTGATTCTCTACCTCACTTTGAAATTCCTTAAACTTCTCGAAAGTTCCGGACTTATGTTTCATGAAATAGATATACCCATATCTACTCAAGTCATCCGTGAAGGTAAGAACATAACGATAACCACCGCGCGATGCTACACTCATTAGACCACACACATCGGTATGTATGATTTCCAATAAGTCCGTAGCTCGCTCCATCATACCAGAAAATGGAGTCTTAGTCATTTTACCCATTAGACATGCTTCGCATCTATCAAGTGATTCGAAATCAAGTGATTCAAGAAGTCCATCGGAATGGAGTTTCTTCATACGCTTCACTCCAATGTGACCAAGGCAGCGATTACACATATAGGTCGAGTTATCGCTCGATTTCAAACGTTTAGCCTCAATGTTATTAAGGTGTGTATTTCCACTATCGAGATTCAATAAGAATAGACCATCTATCAAAGGTGCATGTGCAAAAACCATATTACTCATATAAATCGAATAACCATTATTCTCGGACTTAAACAAGTAACCATCTCGCAATAAACAAGATCCTGATATAATGTTCATGCTTAACGCAGGCACCAAATAACAATTATTTAAGTATAAAACTAATCCCGATGGTAGATGAAGGGGTAGCGTGCCGACCGCGATCACATCAACCTTTGATCCGTTTCCCACGCGCATCGTCACCTTGTTTTTCGCTAGCTTCCGTTTATTCTGCAGCACCTGTTTCGAGTTACAAATAGGAGCAACCGAACCAGTATCAAATACCCAGGCACTACTACGAGTACTAGTGAGATACACATCAATAACATGTATATCGGATATACCTTTCTTCTTGATGTTGTCGTTCTTCAAATCTGCCAAGTACTTTGGGCAATTCCGCTTCCAGTGACCTTCTCCCTTGCAGTAAAAGCACTCAGTATCAGGCTTAGGTCTAGCCCTGGTCTTCTTCGTTGGCGTGGTAACTTTCTTACCACCCTTCTTGAAGTGTCCCTTTTGCTTAGACTTGCATTTCTTGAATTTGGTGGTCTTATTGACCATCAACACTTGGTGCTCTTTCTTGATCTCCACTTCTGCAGATTTCAACATAGCAAACAGTTCTGGCAACTGCTTGTTCATGTTTTGCATATTGTAGTTCATCACAAAGTTCTTGTAACTTGGTGGTAGTGATTGGAGGACACGGTAAATCCCCAAAGCATTAGGAATCACTATACCCAAGCTTTGAAGTTTGTTTGCATTCCCAGACATCTTAAGCACATGCTCACCGAGCTGCCCTCTTCCATCTTGCGCTTAAAGAACTTTTGAAGCCTCATAGCTCTCAATTGTCGCGTGAGTCTCAAAGATCAATTTGAGATCACGGACAATATCATGTGGGTCTGAATTCTCAAACCTTTTCTCAAGCTCCGATTCTAAACCATACAAGATAGCACACATCGTGGAGTCTTGAGTCTTCCGAGCGAGGTAAACATTCTTTACTTCGCCGGCAGCATCACCGCAGCGGTCACCCAAGTGCATCCAAAGACATAGGTCAAATTACCACCGTGAGGACAATCCTCAAATTGCGGAACCAATCCGCGAAGTTGCTTCCATTGTTTTTCAACTTTTCTTTCTCTAGGAACGCATTAAAATTGATGGTAGGGGTCGCCATTGATCTACAACATATTTGCAATAGTTTAGACTAAGTTTATGACAAATTGAGTTCTAATTAATAGTTAAATTAATCTAGGTGAACTCCCACTCAAAACAATATCCCTCACATTGTTTTAGTGATCACACGAACCAAATCCACCACATCAACACCGATCATCACGAGAGTTGATATAGTTTCAATGGCGAACAATCGACATGTTCATCATAACTACTATATGATTCATGCTTTACCTTTTGGTGATCCGTGTTCCGAGACCATGTCTGTACATGCTAGGCTCGTCAAGATCAAACCTTAGCTTCCGCATGAGCAAATCTGGCTTGCTCACGTTGTATACACTTGCGTAATCTAACACACCCGATCATCATGTGGTGCTTCGAAACAACAAGCTTTAGCAACGGTGCTAACTAAGGGTGAACACTTTATGACTTGAAATTCATGTGCATGAGGGATCATCTTATAATGCTACCGTCGTTAACTAAGCAATACAAGATGCATAAAGGATTAACATCACATGCAATTCATAATATGTGATATGATATGGCCTTTCTTCTTTGTGCTTCCGATCTCCATCTTCAAGCACGAACATGATCCCCATCATCACCGGCATTGCATCAAGGTCAATGACGCTTCTCCATGGTTGTCGTCCACCGGCTTCAACTATCACAACTACTTTGAATAGACACGCGGGTCTTAACATAAATTAAAGACAACCATATGGCTCCTGCCGGTTGCCAACTTACAATAATGAACATTGCATACATCAAATATAATCACAATCATGGCCATATCACATCACTGCACACCCCTGCAAAACAAAGTTAGACGCCTCTACTTTCTTTGCATGTTTTATGTGGTTTGGGGCTTTCAATAAGTGTCGTTCTAACTTACGAACAAGAACCACAACATTGATACTAGTATTGTTAATCACCCGTTGTAAATTGGATCTTAACTATGCTAGGAGAAACAGGCACCCGCAAATCCACTTATGCAATACAAGTTGCATGTCAAGCGTGGAGCAAGTCTCATGAACGATGTCATGTAAGGTTAGCCCGGGCCGCTTCATCCCAACATCCCGCAAGATGTAAAGTACACAAGAAGCAACCGACAATAAAAGCATCAACGCCCACAATGACCATTGTGTTCTACTCGTGCAACAGATCTACATATAGACACGGCTCTGATACCACTGTAGGGTTTCGTAGCATGGAAAACAAAAAATTTCTATCGCATACAAACAAACAAGCCAATATCTATCTACTAGATTGTAGCAACGAGTCGATGGAATAACGCACCCTTGAAGATTCCAAAGTGTTTAACGAGAGCGGATTCTCATGGGTGATGTAGTCGTACTCTTCCCGATCTCAAGATCGCGTAGATGATCCTTCCGGCGCTGCTCCTAAGCGCTCCGCAATCGGTCACACGCTCGGTACTGACGAAGACCTTCCTCTCCTTGTTCCATCAGCAATGGAGGTTGTAGCACTCTCGCGATTCCGAAGACAACGGCGTGGTACCGGAAGTAGAGGGGAGATCTCGCAGGGCTTCGCCTTAAGCCGGAGCGAGTATGGTGGACTATGAGAGAGCCCTCGACGATCTAGGGTTTAGACACGCCGAGGAGGAGGCTTGGCCGGCGGCTAGGGTTGCTAGGCGGCGGCGGTTTGCCCTAGGGCGGCGGCGGCAGGAGGTGGCGGCGCCGGCGGCTAGGGTTTAGAGGTGGAGGTGTTGGGTGTCTAGGAGGGGAGCCCTGCCCCTCCTTTTATAGGTGGAGGGGCCGGCCAAGGGGAGGGGAGTCCCTCCCCAACTCGGCTTCAAGGTGGGCCGGCGGTGGAGGGGAGGAACTCCTCCCCAACTCGGTTTCCACCTCCCTCTCCACTTCCCAAAATTAGCCGTTTGACTTTCAAATTGGCGTTTGACCTTTTCGAACTAGGATTTGATTAAACCCTTTATTTTGTTCAGCGATGACACCTAGTACATGATGCAATCATACCAACTTGATATAACACATTCATGTACCCTTCCCCTCCGGAGTGCCGGACATTCCGGAACCTTCTAGAACATTCCCGATGAAAACACCTAACCATTCCCCAACTCCAAACAGGACTTTCCTTATATGAATCTTATTCTCCGGACCATTCCGGATCTCCTCGTGATATCCGGATCCCATCCGAGACTCAACAACATTCGGTTTCTTTCTCATCATTCCATAACTACTCAAACAACGTCAATCCTTAAGTGTGTCTCCACGGTTCGTGAATTATGCGGACATGATCGAGACACTTCTCCGATCAATAACCAATAGAGGAATCTGGAAATTCATATGGCTCCCACATATTTCTACGATTACTTTACGATCGAATGAACCACTTACATACGATACCAATTTCCCTTTGTCTCACGATAGTTTACTTATCCGAGGTTATGATCGTCGGTATCTCTGCATACCTAGTTCAACCTCGTTACCGATAAGTACTCTTTTCTCGTTCGCGTGATATGTGATCCCTTGTGAGCCAGTCACAATGTTGCAAGCTAATTGGATGACATTCCACCGAGAGGGCCCATAGTATATCTATCCGTCATATGGATGGACAAATCCCACTCTTGATCCATGTGTCTCAACCAATACTTTCCGAACACTCAATGCCACCTTTATAGCCACCCAGTTACGGTGTGGTGTTTGATGTCATCAAAGCATCCATCTGGTAAAGGTGATATGCATGATCTCATGGTCGAAGGAATTAGGTTACTATGTATCAGAAAGCATATAGCAATTGAACTATTAAAATGACTTGATATTTATGCTACGCTTATCTATAGGAGTATGTCCACCATATCATTCTCCTAACGATATGATCTTGTTTTTAATAACATCTCAATGTTCATGATAGGGAAACCTCAATCATTTATTAACCAACAAGCCAGTGATGTATAGAGGTTTTACTAGGGACTTCTATTTAAGTTTACAAATCACACAAGTATTAATGTTTCCTTGTTAATACTATTATAGCATGAATGTAAACATTTATCATAAACACAAAGATATAATAATAACTATATTTATTATTGCCTCTAGGGCATATCTCCAACAACACCACCACCACCGTCACCACCCAATCTTTGCCCGACCAGAGGAAGGGGGAAGGGCGGCAGGGGTGAGGAGAGGAGGTCGGGAGAGTGTTCAGCAATAGTGACAAAGTTTAATTGACCCCAAAACTGACCTAATCTTGTGATCTAATGTTTTGCTTTTAGCTCTTTTTTCTTAGCTATGTGTTATTTTCGTCGGTGTTGTTCTAATCTTGTGTCAGTGTTGTTTCTGATTAACTATGTTGGCCTAGTACAAGCTCTATACGTAGGTCAATTGAGCGTACCGGTTGGTGACGATGGTGGGTGACGATGGCCACAGTGTCGCTTAATTAGTGTCACAAGGGCGGTCCCCCCCACCCCCAACACACACACACACACACAGTGCTAGTACCCGATTAGTTAGTTTATCGTCACCAGACGCGTTGATGCGGATCGACGTTTGAATCCGTCCCCTCTTCGCGAGTGAGCAAAGGATTTATTAGCCGCCTAGATACATGAATGATGTGCAGCCTAGCTGGTTCTTCGCCCATGGTATCAGGTAGGAGTACTCCTGTATACCAGCTTGCCATGTGCTGCTTCCATGTTTCTCCCGAGAAACATGCTGACGCTGGACCATTGCAGTCAGTGAAAACTGGATTCCCATGATGCGAGATCTGGTTAACTACTGTTTCCTCCACGCTTCATTCTGTTGAGAACGGCACATAATGAATTAAGTAATCCCGGCTAGTTGCCACTTGCCAGTTAAACCGATTTCATCCGATTTTGATGGTTTCTTCGACGGCGAAGCACGCTACGTACGCAGACGGTTGTTAATGGCAAAGCCCGCCGGCAACTCGGCAAGTTTCATGCAGAGTTCCATGGTTTTTGGTTGGATCTCTGGGATGCAAGTGGCAGCTAGCAAGCCGTTGCTTTTCCGAGTTGGAGTCCAAGTTGGGCTGGTAAAAGAGGTGGCATGACACGAAAGCACACGTGAAGAACAAGGACTACGTGGTCTCTGGTCTTCTACCGACGGCTGCATCTCCCAGCCAATGCTGAAGCTTACCTAGTCAGTTGGTAATCTTATCTTGATGGCACGAAGCTGCACGATAATAAAATAATTAAAACGACTACTACTGCATTGGTCTCATCTCTCATGTTGTTGCCGATAGTGAAAGACTACTCTAGCTCGGAGAGAAAAAGAGAACTACTGTAGTATTTAACATCGGAAAGAAAAGGACTGATCTTGAAATGAAAAGGTAAACAAACGGATGAAGTGCTCATTTTTCGTGCTACTACAAGGAGGCCATGGGATAGAAGGTTCTGTTATATAGCTAGCATGGCACGCGGTGCTGTGGGCGTAGTCTGTTTGACCACGACCGTGGAGGGAGCAGCCGTTTTGGACTCGCCTTCTTAGCGCGTTCTCACTCGCTCTCGCGCTGGATCACGCGTTGACGCGACATGTACGGCTGCTCTCGGCGCTTCTCAGAGGAAGGAATAGATCTCTCTCTTTCCATGCATTATATTGCTCCTTTTTTGGATGATGATCGAATATGTTCTGTGACAGGTTCCACGTACTGCACCAATAGAAAAACATTTGCGCAACGAAAGGAAACCACGCCTTCTCTTCTGCCCTTCCATGCTTCCTGCCAGCGTTAAGAGCTGGAAAAATTTTCCGGTGCTGAGATGATACGGGAGCGGCATAGTTCTAACTGGTTGAAGATCTCGCTGGATCTCTCTTTTGAGTGTATAATGCAACAGTAGAGGTTCAGCTTAAAATCACTCATTGGTACATGAATAGGGCCAGTAACTAGGGTCCACCTCTAGTTTATTTTTCAAAATCTATTGAACTAGATTTTGCCAAATGAACTAAAAGTGGAATTTTGGTGGAATCCACTTGACACCCTACCAGGAACTTCTAATCAGAATCTCTCTTTTCAGCTTAATGCAACAATGCAGGTTTCAGAGCTCATAATCACTCACCATTCACCAATGGTGTCCAGGCCTCAGTGATACGGACTACTAGTAATTTCGTAGAAAAACATAGGGCGAGGACTCACTATTTGCTTTTGCATAGATACATTTAAGTTTAGACAAACTTGAGATATTTTTTTTTTATGACGAAGAGAGTACTAGTAGCAAACACTGTTCCTATAATGCTATTGTACTTCACTGACGACCAAGCACAGATAAATAAGGCCTATAAGAATGGATCAGTTTCGATTCCAAGCAGCATCAATGAAGCTGAAGCCCGAAACCCTCCCATGGGCTTCGCAACACTACTAACATAGGATGAGCTGTACCACCGGTCCAACCATACAAGTCGATGCTAGTCAATTGTGGGACGGAATGTCAAATCCTGTACACGGCTAGGCTTTTAGGGCTGGTTACGGGAGCGACGCCTAATTTGGGTTCCCGGTAGCCCGGCCTAGTTAGCACACGCTCCTTCGCTGCTTTATTTTTTTTTATTGTGCAGTAGTTAGCGTTCTTTAGATTTTAAAAACGTACAGATTTCAAAATCTGTTCAAAATTAAACTGGTTCGGACTCCAAAATTGTTTAAACTTGAAAAAAAATTCATATATGAAAATGGTTTGAATTTTTAAATAATTCAAACTTGAAAGTTGTTCAAATTTAAAAAGTGTTCAATTTTGAAATTTATTTGGATATGAAAAATATTCATATACTCCCACCGATCCAAATTAATCGACTCAAATTTATCTAGATTCAGATGCATCTAGACATGTTTTAGTGTTAGCTACATCCAAATCTAGAAAAATCCAAGTCAATTAATTTGGATCAAAGTATTTAAATGTTCAGATTTATAAATTGTTTGAATTCAATAATATTTCAATTTTAAAAATATTTCGAATTATCTTAGAAAGAAAAATAAAAAATAAAGAAAAAGAAACGTGCAGCAAAAAATAGAAAAATGCAAAGGAAACCATCACATGGTCGGCTTTTTTTTTAGAAGGACAGCCGAAGCTTTATTAATCGATCACCAACACGTTTACCAGAATTTCCAACTCTGTTGGAGGATTACCTAGCCATACATGCCTACCAAAATCTAATGATGTTGTAGCCCTAGCTAGGCAATGTGCATCTTATTTGCTTCCCGTCGAGCTAAGGGAACTGAGAGAAGAAGAAAAAAAAAGGAAAAAAACCTCCCGGTACGCTACAAGTGGCGACTCCGGAGGGTCCAAAAACCCTAGGCCCAGTCGTCGTCGGCCGATTTCTTGCCGCTTCACTTGCGCCATGGCGGCGGCTCAGAGGTGCTTTCTCTGGGTGCCTCGTCGGGCTCCTGCGCACGGGATGTCAGCTAATGGGCGGGCGAAGGCCGTGAGGCAGTGCGGCGGCGGCCGTGACGGTGGGGCGGCAACGTCTTGTAACACCCTCAGAATCGGACCTATGCAAGTTTGAGCAAAATTCGCCAAACCCGCATAGAAACGATTCAAAGGTGCCCACCAGGCACTTTCGTGCGGGTGGAAAACGAAGTAATAACATTACACAACAGTCCTCGATGGGACCCACAGAACAGATATATATATAACGACTCAATGAGTCAAGAATACAGATATAATATACAAAGATCCAAATCACCTTGAAAGCGATAGGCGTCCGACTACGGACAAGATGCAAATGGGGCTAAGAGCCCAAGAATAACCAATGGCGTCCATAACCTGCCCGAGCCAAGCGGAAGGGTAACCCTGCTAACGGCGTCGATCTCAAAACCTGCTTAAACAAAAGGGGTGCCGACAAAGGGCAAAGGAAAAATAAGGAGCGTCAGTACTGAGGCCAGTACACGGCGAGGCTAGAATTTGGCGGTCCTCGCCTACATAGGTATAGTGGACTGAAGCGGCAGCGGCAGCATGCACTAAACAACCTATAGAGACTTGACACAACTGGCGGTTATCAGAGAGGGGTGAGAAAGACCTATTCGGATCCAACCTGAAGCTAACACCAAACAAACCCATCCCGGTGTTTCCCCCTCGAGACCAACGAGGAAGTCAACCGAGGAACTCACACAGTTGGCAGTTTTATTTATTCAGTTATCGTTGCAGCAATTACTAGTCAGGTATAGATAATTGTTCTGATAAAAGAAGCAGTGGGCCCTTTTAGTTATTCATTCCGTTGTAGTTGCAGCAATTACTAATCAGATACAGATAGCATGATATAATCCCCAAACCCAGCAGTTGTTGGTACTTTTATTCAGCCATTTCGTTGTAGTTGCAATACTTACTAGTCAGGTACAATGGTCGCAAGCGACACTCCAAACAAGCAATTGTGGGCAGTATTAATTAGCCATTCCATTATAGTGAAGCTGATTACTAGTCATTATAAAGTCAAATTTATAGCAGTAAACTTTAGTTATGCTTGTCTATGATCGAGATCATGCTCCAAGTCGTCCATATCCATGGACACGGCTTTCGAAAGTTTTTTCCGGCCGGTGCACCAATAGCAACACACGCTCGATCAACCTCGGAAAAACCAAATCAAAACCAACGAGGCTTTCACGATGAACAATCACAGGATTCGAAATATTTCAGGGCCACCCTTTGAGTAGATCCCGCAAAGTAAGCTAGCTTCGAGACGGACTCAAGGTTAGCGCCAATGGTCAGAAGCGGTAGAACCAAACCTCGGTGTGTGTCGCGTAATCACTCCGCCTTCCTAAACAGTGCAAGTGTGCTATTTGTCGCACAATTTAAATCTGACGTAAGTAGCATGGCATAAGTACAGGATCGTAAATAAAACCTCAAACTAGTTTGTGGCCCCAAGAAATAAAGAAATCAAGCTCGGGGTCCCATATACCTCCGGATGTGGATAGCGCGATAAATCAAGGAACAGTATCAAGTACTCGGGGTCTTACGGGACACAAGTGGGCTCGAAACCAAATATTTTCTATCACCCACCGATGCCTCGCTTATTTCAATTTTAGTTGTTAAACAGAAATTAAAGTGACGATAAGTAAAACTAGAATCATCTCCATCATCAACATGCGGCAATATATCAAGAATCGTGGCATATGACGACACACATCAGCACTTGAGCAAGCAACTACGACGCCAAGTCCAACTATCTACCAAACAACGGGTAATAGGATGTGTCCAAGGCAATATAAAGGCTGCAAGGGATATCACGGTGCGAAAACTAGAGCAACGCATAACACGATAGCAATAGATCAACAGGGAGGAATAAAGACTATAAAAGTAAGATAGGTAGAAAGAGGGAGATGCTACTTTGAAAACATTGTCGAAGGTTCAATCGAAGATCGAAGCTCACATCAACTCAACGGCCTTATCATGAAGAAGCAAAACACTAGAATAAACACCGGATGCAATATTTAATACAACGGCAGAAGATCGGCATGATGCATGCATGATGTATGACATGGCAAGGTGCGATGCAATTAGGTCATATTAAGCGGAACCGGGGTCCCGACAATTATTTAGGTGGTTCATGTTATTTAGATACCCCGCAAATTAAATGTTGTTTTAGCATGGTAAAAGATAGCACCGGTTCGCTACATCAATTTAAATGAGGCCAATATAAGGCTAGATTTGCCCGCATATGGGCCCCATATTTAATTATTAGGTGAATCGGCATAAGGCCCCCAAACCAATGATATGCATGCGAGAATGACAATTTAATATGCGACAAGTTGTTATGTTATAAAATAGGGTTCGAGGAAAAGGGTCACACATTAGGGGTCTCGACGCTCTTGGGTTCGGGGTTGAAGTCGGTCTCGTGGTTCGGGGAGGTCGAGTCGTTCTCGGTCTCGAGGTAGGTCTTGGCGCATCCGGTCTTGGTCATGTTGTCGGTCATGGCGTTCGGACGAAGCACTTGTCGTCGCATCGGGTTCTCGGCGGACTCGGTGTCCGGGTGAAACACTGGCGTTCCTTGTCTTGTCGAAGGCCTTGTTGCTCTACGGCGAAGAACTTAGCGTCAACGGGGTCCGAGAAGGCGATCTTGACGCGGCACCGGGTACGGGATCGGCCTTCGGGTTCGGGGGTCTCGGCGTCCGGGAAGAGGATACTCGTCGCACCGGAGTTAGGTCTTCGGGGTCCGGTCCCCGGTAGAAGCTCTTGTCGTTCAGGGTTCTCTGGGTCCGATGAAGATCTTGGCGAGGGGAAACTTGGGGTTTGCGGGGTCCGATGAACGGTGTCGAACTTGTCGTCTCCACACCCAACACTTAGCACCACTTGGTACTACACAGGGACCTGCACGGGTGAAGGCGGTTGACATCGGCGGCGACGGGGCTCGGGGCGGCGGCGGGCGGGTCCCTGGCAGGCGAGTCCAGCTGCTGGAAGGCGAGGCGGTTAAGGCATGCAACCGGACGGGCCAGCGCGGCGGCTCCAGCGGCGGAGGCGACGAGCCCGAAGGCCGCAGTGCTCGCGGAGGCGGGCGCCCGGCGGCGAGCTGCAGGTCGGCAGCTCGAGCAGCGGAGGCACGACCGTAGCGGAGGGCTGGCGCGGCCGGCGCTTCCGGCGGGCGGAGGAGTCTTGCGGCGGCGCGCGAGCTTAGCGGGCGGCGGGCGAGGCTCGAGAGGTGGCCTGCGCTGGGGCCGGAGGGCTTGCGGGAGGCGGGCAGAGCCGGGCGGGTCGGCAGCGGGTGGAGCTGAGTCTGGCAGCGCTCACGGGGACGAGGTGGTGGCGGGGTCCCGTGGCGAGGGCCATCGGGTCGGGCAGGCGGGTCGCGCTTGAGAGGCGGAGCAGGCGGAGGCGCGGGCAGAGGCGCGGGCGGCGTGAGGCGGCTGACGCTGGAGGAGGCTGCCGGGCGGTTTGCTGAGGGAGGCCGAAGCGAGGGAGGCGGGGAGGAGGTGGTCCAGCGGTGCGACGCGGGCCGGGAGGAGGAGGCGCCAGGGAGGGGGAGGGGTGGTTCGGGAGCGACGGGAGGGTGCGGGAGGTTGGGGAAAGAGGAAAGCCAGGCGGGGTGGACCGGGGAAGGTGGGACCGCGAGACGGATCCCGAGGCGGTTTGTCGGCAGGGGGAGGGAGGGTCGCGGCTGGGGGTGGGTCAGGCGCGTGCGTGGGAAGCGTGGGGATGTGCTGGGGCTGGGGCTGATTGGGGGAGAGAAAAGGGAGGGAGAGAGAGAGAGAGGGAGGCTGACGTGGCAGGGGGTGATTGGAGGGGGAAGGAAGGAGAGGTGAGGTGTCAGCAGGGGGTTGGGTGGGGTGAGGTGGCTGGTTGGGGGTGGGTAGGGTTTTAGGTAGCTGTAGGATTTAGAGGGGCTGGTTTGGGGTGGACCGTTTGTAAAACCTGGGGGTGATCGTTCGGGTCGAAACGACCCGTTCGACTGCCCCCGCTAAAATAACTTAATATTTTATTTAATTTAATTGGACCGTTTGCAACCCGATAGCAACAAAACAAAATAATCCGGAGACCCGGGGTTTTCTTTAGAACAAAGGTGGGGCGTTTTAGAAAATAAAACGGGCTTTGCGAAAATAGTTTTATGCAAACAATGCATGATGATGACGATGCAATGCACAAATTCAACGCGATTTTCTAGTAGTGGTTTTGCGGGATGCCACACGTCTTCTATGACGAGGTGGTGGCTCGCAGCGGGGCACGACAGGAAGGTGTGGAGGAGGGCGAAGATGGCTGCGGAGATGGTCGGGGGCGGCGACTGCCCTCCTGGCCTGATTTGCGGATCAGATCTGGGCTTATTCCGATCGTCGGGAGCCAGTCGACGGTGTGGCGACTGTTGTGCTGGTTTGGCTTGAATAAAGGTGATCGTCCTTGGATTTCCCTCTTATCGTGATAAAGAACCACCTGTCGACGGTCGTCATTGATCTTGGATGGACTACCGAGTTCTGTAAGACTCTGTTGGTTCATTCCAAATGATGACATGCCTGGAGCTCCCCGATGCGGACGGTGTTTCGTTCACGCGCAACCATGTTTTTTGCTGGCCGTTTGGTTTCAGAGGTGGCATTGTGAAGCTCTGCAATCTGTTGCCATTATGGGACATGCTTGGTTCCAAGGTGAAGTCAGACGCAGAGAATGGCACGGAAGCCGAGAACTGAAGATGGGCAATGGAAGTTTGAGTCTGGGGTCGTAGGATTTATGGTTTGTGATTTGGAGTAGCGGAATTGGCAAGCGGGGGCGATAGCACATGAGGAATTCAGTGTCTAATCCTGCAGGTGAAAACCCAAGGTCTGGCCTTAACTGGTTGTGCCTGGCAATGATCTTGTTGAAGACATTGTTTTCTGTATGCAGACTTTCTCCAGGATGAAAAACTATGGTCTTTGATCAGGGCGATGGCGGCGCTTGAGCACTGTTCCCTTCTTGGAGGCATCGCTTTTGTAGTTGTTGGATTTCTGGTGCTGTTCTGGTGGTGTTTTGTCCGCTGTTTTAAAGATCAGATCACTATAGCGAGACTTCTATTTTTTATAATTCTTCTTTATTTTGTTGTTCATGTGCATCCGTAATGCCAATAGGGTATTACATTGTTGCAGAGGCTAGGTGTAATTGGTGTCTCATGATATTAATTTATGCTCCTTTTCCAAAAAAAAAGGGCCGGTTGACCCCTTCATGGAGAAGAACCTTGTTGGCCCTCTTCCGCTCGGTCTTGAAAGAGTTGAGGACAACACGATGTAGTGGATCAACCATTGGCATGTCGTAATGGTCCTCGTTCATCGAGAAGGAAAAATCAAACTGCTCGAAGTCATCATCGTCCAAGGAGTCCAACGGAGCTAGGTCCGACAACGAGAAGTGCAGCGGCGGCCTAGCCCACCAGGTAGGAAGTCGTCCAGGCATGGCGCTTAACTGATGGGAGATCTCGGGGCAAGAACGAAAGAGGAGGCGAGTATGGAGGGGCTAGAGGTTGCATTGTGGATAGAGTAGAGCCATGCCCGGGGAGGTATTTAAACACCGGAGTAGGCAGTGCGGCCGCTGGCTCGCATTAATGCCTCCGCAGAATGTGACATTGTGTTGCCCACACGCCAATGCAACGATAGGACTACTCTCTACGACGTCCATGCGCCACTAGTGCGATGAGATGACTCTCTGCGCCTGCCATTAAGCCGCCAGAAGGAGATTGTTGGCGACATAAATAGGGATGACCAACTGTGTACCAAGGACAGGGCTGACCCGCCAATCACAACATTGTCCGGTGCTTGTGTCTGGGGTACCCGCAACGTCTCCAGTGTTTTTGGGATGGCGTCGGCATGTCGGCTAAACTATTGGACAGCGCCAAACAAAAACGGCTCCTAGGCACGTGACTAGACGCGGTTTTCTATCCAGCGCCCCCACAAGCCTTTAGGGCGTCGTTTGCGGACATGAAGGGAGATGCTCTAATTTTTTTTGCAAAAGAGTATATATTAGTATCACGGGATACCAATTACACCCAGCCTCTGCAACAACGCATGCCCTAGCGGCCTTACGGATACACACATCCCAGAAAAATTAAAGAAGGATTACAAAAAAGAAAAGTCCCGCTACAGAGAATTATTCCTCAAAGCAACAACACTGACACCACCAAAACATCACCAATAGTCCTCCACTCCAATAACAACGCCTTCAATAAGAAAACAGTGCACATGCGTCGTCGTTGCCCGATCAAAGATCATAGGTTTTTACCCTGGGAAAGTCTTCTCTCGCAAAACAATGCCTTCAACAAGGTCATTGTCAGGCACAACCAATTAAAGCGAGACCTTGGATTTTCACCATGCAAGGTAAGTCTGGAAACTCCTCCCGTGTTGTCTCCTCCCACAAACAGTCGTTGCTGCGAGCCAGAGATCACACAGCCAGTTCATCGCCACAATGACTCAAATCACCATCGATGCCCTCATGTTTCCGCTTTTCTGACATTCTTTATATGTGACTTCACCATGTCTCGTTGAAAGGCACTTGGTGGAAACAAACAGCAAGCTTCGCAACGCTTCCGCTGAAACCAAACGGCTAGAAAAACAAGAATACGCACGATCGAATATCTTCCGATCCAGCAATCTCTAGGCCTAATGCGCCCACGGGAGTTCGTCGACGGAGCCTTCCAAAACTCGACACTTCAGCCATATCAACGAGGGCAAGAATCGAGTAGATCTTTTTCTTCGCGTGAGAGAAACCCTAGAACCGCCTCTATTATTCGGGCTAAACTAGCAGTCCCACACCGCTGGCGGGTACAGGCAATCGGAAATTAGCGGAAGATGCTCTAATACACCCTACATTTTATAGAACTTGATTTATATTTGTCTAGATTTATACAGGCCCGGCCCAAGGGGGGAGGGAGGGGCAGCCGCCCAGGCCCAAATTTTACAGCCCCCCCCCGCTGGTATGTTTCTATGAAGGCCAATACCTCTGTCCAGCCAAAAAAAAATTGGCAACTTAGAAGCTAAGTGGAAACCGGTCCGGAAAGATCGCATCGAGACGAGATCGCCAGACCAGATCGCCTCGGCAGCTCTGTCTGTTCGTTTTCCACCCCCCGTGTGAACGCCACGCCCAAGACGCCTGTCGTCCGCCCACCGACCGCCGTCTTCCGATCTGAATCTGATCTCTCATATCTCGGTCGTCTGTGATCGCTGCTCCCTGCTGGACCTCGTGGCCTCGTCGCTGGCAATTCTCCAACAGGCAACAGTCCAACTGCTAGTCGAATTCAAGGCAACATTGAAGAGCTGGTTCTTTTACAACAACAAGTCACAACCTGCCAACAACAACAAGTCAAACAACCTTTCGTCCGTTCTTTTACAGAAGGTTCTCTCTTCTCTAATTATCTGTTTAGTAGTAGTACATGCCCTAGTTTACTACTTCCTCCGATCCATATTAATTGACTCAAATTTGTTTAGATTTAATAAATATAGACACTATTTAGAATATAGGTTCATCTAAATTTTGAGAAATCCAAGTCAATTAATATGGGCCGGAGGAATTAACTAATATAATTTTGATTAGTATTTGTCTATTTATTTTCAGCGTGGTTATGGCACCTAAGAAGGGTCTTATGCCACCAAAAAAGTGTCCATCCGGTAGTGCGAAAAGGAAACGAAGAAGAGAAACAAATGCGCTGATAGAATCACAAAGAGGAGCTCTTGACAAATTTTTGAAGAGTAACATGAGCACTTCAACAAACCTAGACGAGTTGGCGTTATTTCTTGTGGAGGATCAAACTAATGATAATCTAGAAGAAGAAAACATTGACGTCGGCATGGATGATAACAATGTGAGTGATTCTGAGCACGCATTTAATTCATCTCCTACAGAACATGCTAATGTTGATGTGGAACCAGTTGGTGTGGATATTTATGACCCGGCAAATTGGGCTAGTCTTGATAACAAAGCAAGGGACACATTAGTGGAGAAGGGTCCTATTAGAGAAGAAAATATTGAGTTTCCGTTAGATCGCAAATTAAGACATTTTTCTTATGCCCATTACTTTAGAAAAATGAGCAATGGAGAGATACGTGATCGCAAATGGTTAGTATATTCAAAACACGTTGACAGAGTATTTTGTTTTTGCTGTAAGTTGTTCAATCCTCTCAAGTACAAGAGTGCACTAGGGCATAATGGGTTTATAGATTGGAAACACATCACAAAGAGGCTGCAAGAACACGAAGCTAGTGTAGAGCATATTACCAACATGAACTCTTGGAGTGAGTTGAGAACTAGATTGAGCAAACATGAGACAATTAATAAAGATATACAACACCAGATCACAAAGGATAAGGAGCGCATAAGGCTAGTTTTGTTAAGAATAATTGCTATTGTGAAATATCTTGGTAAACGCAATTTGGCATTTAGAGGATCTAGTGAGCAGCTTTACAATGATCTTAATGGTAATTTCTTAGCTTGTGTTGAGATGGTTGCCGAGTTTGACTTGGTAATGCAAGAACACATTAGACGCATTCAAAACAAAGAGATTCATCATTATTATCTTAGCCATAAAATTCAGAATTAGTTGATTTTTCTCATGGGTTCTAGCATTACAAGTTCTGTTATCAAGATTGTTAAAGAGGCCAAATATTTCTCAGTTATTCTTGATTGCACTCCATATGTTAGTCACCAAGAACAAATGAGTTTGTTGGTTCAATGTGTTCATATTATTGATGACAGCATAAAAATTGAGGAATTCTTTCTTGGTTTTTTGGTGGTGCATGACACATCTGGTGAAGGGCTTTTTGATGTATTGGTTAAATCCATCAAGTCCCATGGTCTTAATATTGATGACATTAGAGGTCAAGGTTATGATAATGGCTCTAATATGAAAGGTAAAAACAAAGGGGTGCAAAGTCGATTGCTAAAAATAAATCGAAGAGCTTTGTATATGCCATGTGCTTGTCATAGTCTTAATCTCACTTTGTGTGATATGGCTAAATCTTGTGGTAAAGCTGTTTCTTTTTTTGGAATTGTGCAACGGATATATGTTCTATTTGCTGGGTCTACCAAACTATGGAGTTGCTTGCTTCGCCATGTGGAAGGTTTTACTGTGAAATCTTTGTCTAATACTCGTTGGGAGAGTAGGATCAAAAGTGTCAAGGCAATTATATATCAACCATGTCAACTGAGGTCAGCTTTGTATGAGTTGAGTGAAGATCGTGAAAATGAGCCCAAGGATAGAACCGATGCAAAAAAAAAATTGACGTACTTGGCAGCTTTGAGTTCATATTTGGTCTGGTTATTTGGCATGAAATTTTATTTGTTATAAATGGAGTGAGCAAGAAGTTGCAATCCCCATCCATGTGCATTGACTCTACCTTACAGCAAATAGAAGGTATACGTACTTACTTTCTAAATTTCAGAAATGATGGGTTTGCTTCTAGTTTGATCATTGTGAAGGAAATTGCATCTAAAATGGGCGTAGAGACATCACTGCCAGTAAAGCGTAAATCTCAGAGGAAGAAGCACTTTTATGAAATTGACTATGATGAAGCAATCTTGCAAGCTGAGGATGCTTTTAAAGTAAATTACTTTCTAGTCATGGTTGATATGGCAATCACATCACTGAAAAGCAGGGTTGAAGAACTTCAATCCTTCCAAAGCATATTTGGGTTTTTAATGAGTTCGGTAGCATTGAAGTCATTGGATGGTTCTCATATAAAAGATCGTTGCACTAAACTTGCTCACACTTTATCTCTAGAAAGTGGTGCATGCGATGTTGAATTAAACGATCTAATTTCTGAGGTAGGTGTTCTACAGTATGCTTTGCCAAATAAATCAATGACTGGTTTGGAAATTTTTGAGTATGTCAGAGTAGCCGATTGCTATCCTAATATTTATATTGCTTATCGGATCTTATTTACTCTGTCTGTGACTGTGGCATCAGCTGAAAGGAGCTTTTCAAAGTTGAAATTGTTGAAGAACCATCTGAGGTCTACAATGTCGCAAGAGAGGTTAAATGGTTTGGCTACTATATGCATCGAGAAGAAATTATTAGATGAGATTGATATTGATACCATCATCAATGACTTCGCATCTAGAAGTGTGAGAAGAAATTTCTGAGGTAATATGTAATTGCACCGTTGGAGCAGCAAGTTCCAGACGCACTCTTTTCCTTACCAGGGTACCTAAGGAGACTGGAAGATTTTTAATGAGGCGGCTTGCTTACTCAAAATATATTTGATATAAATATTGCAATAAGAGACTCTCTAAATTTTTATTTATTGGATTATATTATTTAAAAGTTCTATAATGAGGCCTAAAATTTTAGTTTCGCCCCGGGCCCCTGAAATCTTAGGACCGGGCCTGGATTTATATATATATCTAAATGTATTTTTATAGCAGAAACATACGAATCTAGAGGTATGAAACTGAATCTGGTTTTAGGTAAAACTAGGGCCACGATTTCATATCTGCCATAGCATATTTAGAGTGCCCATCAGAATCACACGTGTACAGTACAGTAGTTAAGCAAAGCACATCTGCAAGAAAAATACAGAGACAAAGCACATATGCAAGAGAAGAACTAAATCAAGCTCATCCGCAATTATCCCTTCCGAAGTTGAAAAGGATCCTGACTCCCACGAGCAGCTAAGAGCATCCTACTCGTTGGGCGTTTCCTGACCAATTTGGACGTATTTTAGTACGAACGAAACTAGTTTTCGATATGGGAACGCCAAGTTTCTTACTCGCATTTCCAGGCGAGTTTCCGTGTTTGGCTAAAATTTTATAAATTTTATAAACTTTGGGCAAATATAGATGGTTTTCGCGAACTTTGGGCGAATACGGGCAAACTTTGCGCGAATATAAGTAGTTTTGGGCGGATATGGACGAATATAGGCGGTTTTGGGCGAACTTTGGGCCAATATGGTCGATATGGACAAACTTTGGATGAATATGGACGAATATGGGCGAACTTTGAACGAATATGGTCGATATGGACGAATTTTGGGCGAATATGGGCGAACTTCGGGCGAATATGGTTGATATGGACGAACTTTGAACGAATATGGACAAATATGGGCGAACTTTGGACGAATATGGGCGAATTGGGGCAAACTTTGGATGAATATGGACGAATATATGCTGACTGGACGGGTCCACTCGTCAAATTCGCTTCGTCCGGCATTCCCAAAGCGTTCCCGGGATCCTGAGAATGGTCTGGGAAGCCCGGACCAATGTTGAAAACAGGTTCCTGAAACGCGACGGGGCGAAATTTCGGCGTTCGAATCGGCGTCCTGAAAATGCTAGTGGAGATGGAGCATGTATAATGGAAGGTGCTTAGAAAAGTGCTTACAAAAATAAACCAACCAGTTTACTAAGCATTGGTGCTTATTTCTATAAAAGAGATGCTTAGTTAGACATCTAACTAGTATAAATAAGCACTGGTGTTAAAAAAAAAAGGGTTTATTTTTCTAAGCATCCTCATAAGTACCTTGCATTGTACGCCACGTCCTGGACTAGTTCATCACCCTCTCCGATCAGATTCACGAACCACCACATCAAAGAAAAGGCAAACTGTCTTGAGCATTTCCATGTTGATGGAGTGGCCGGTTAAAGTACACACGGCTGGTTTCTCATCCGGGCCTTCATCAAAACAACGTTGCTATTCACAACGTTGGCGTGAAGGGGCTGATGGCCACTATAAAGGAAGAGGTAGTCTGAGGCTCGGTTCTCAAATCTCGGGTAGATAGGTTAGTTGCGACTCAAGAAGTAGTAGTTCATTTTCCTAGGTGGTTGTGTGTATGCGAGATGAGATATTAGAAGAAATACTGAGTAATGGCCAGGTAACGGGTCGGATTTGCCGGGGCTGTTGTTCCCCGACGCGGCCATGGCGACGGCGAGGAGGACGCCAGAGAGGAAGCATAAGTGGAGAGGTCTGTGGTCGCTATGGCTGGTGCGTGTCGTGTAGAGCAGAGGAGTGGAGGAGAGAAGACATAGCTTAAGAAGAGGAGAAGCCTTCATCTCAATTGTATGGATACAGTCTTGGCTTGGTCGCGGGAGAAGTTCGATGTGCGAGAGGGTGTTGTGGAATGTGAGCTAATACTTTCTTATATTTTTTCTAATGGAGGGGGCTGTGTGCTAATTTGTATAACTTCTTTTCTTATCTGTAATTTGTACAACTGGGGTGAACGTCTTGTATTGCAGTCTGTATCAATCCCGTTAACGTTTTGTGTTACACATCCAACAAAGAAAAAGTGTGGACGACTTAATTCGGAATCACACAACACTTTAGTGGCCGCTTAGCTCTCATTGATCACGTGATTATTCCCATTCCGATTCTGTCCTGCTAGGTTCCGGTGTAAAGCAAGGGCAGTACAGTATAGGGCTACCGCGATCACAAATACTAAGGTAAAACGGACACATCGATCAGTCAGTGCCACGAGCAGTTCTGAAGAGTATCTTCAGCATCCAATCTGCCTTGCCTAAAATGGCGAAAAGTTCTCTGAACGTATGCCATTCTCTGAAAATCCAAGGCGAGGTGAAAGGGAATCAAACACAACCATTTTAACTCCACGGGCAACTACGTGATGCAACTGAATAGCACTGTATGCGCAATGAGTAAAAGCAGTTTGAAACATAGATGTTGGTCTCTGAAATAACCATTTTAACTCCACTTGGCTCACGCTTCACTTCCCTCGTCAGAAATTAGACTTATTTATGAATTTAAATTACAAGATAACACTTTTCTTCATTAGTTATGTGTGTGTTCTTGTGAGTGACAAAGCGGGGAGTTTGAGAGAGAGGTAGAAGAAAAGGGGCCGTGAGATGCAGCTTCAACATCGGCGGCGAGCATGATAGTGACACGCCACAGGTAGGTGACGACGAACTCTCCGTGGCCCAGCTCCCTGTCGGCCCTGCTCGCGGTAGTGTTTTGCCCCTCGCAGCTCCCTGCCTTTCCTGATTGTCGTAGAGTTCTGCCACGCAACTCGCTTCGCCCCTAGTCGCCGTAGCCGCGGGCGAACACGCCCGTGTCGCCCACCACACGGAGCCCCTCCTCCATGTCGCCCTTCTTGCTCCTCGCCGCTTGACAGTAGTCCGTAGAGGACACTGACCTACTACGGGGACCGCTAGCTAAGTTTTGTGCTCGCTGGCCGGTTTGAAAGGCGAAGTCCTGGAACTGGAGCACCTCGCGCATCCCGGCTTCGAGACAACCACCATGTGGTTTCTGCCGATCTAGAACATGTCAAGGTTAGTTAGCTGGTCTAGCTTGCTCTATCGCGTCAAATTGTGGAAGTGCGGCAGGATGCAGAGCAAGAGACAACGACATACAATAATGATGTGGGTGGATGAGCTAGAAAAAAATTAACTCTTAGGAAACCGCCACCGGAGCCATCCCCGGTTGGATCTCCACCCTCTTCAACATCATTAACATCGTCTCCATGATAAAGAGGGAGTAGTCCACCTGACTATGGGTTTGTGGCAGTAGCTTGATCTACTTCTCTCTCATGATATCATTGTTTTAGTACCATATGAATTATCCAACATGATTATGGTTATTTATGTAATTTCTATGTGATGGATCTTTGTTTTATGAGATGATATTTGAGATTGGAATTCTATCATACATAAGATGTATTGGTAGATGCATATTGTGTACCATGTTCTTAAGTACTTGTTTTGATCATACTTGTACGCAAGAATATGTGTGGGGAAACATGTGTATTAGATGGAGTAATATGATAGTAGAGATTGGGCAATGACAGAATACTCGATATCCACTGTGTTTTTACCTTTCTTTTGTCACCTCACTAGGGATAAAGTGAATGCATGTATATTCATCTTATGATAGCAAAATTGTTATTGTTTGGTCAAGGTAGGACATTTGTTATTCAAATATCATATCAAATAGGGGTGGGAACTAGTAGTGGATAATCCGAATTAACCGAAATTTGTATTCGGAAAACTGAAAATGGTCATGGTAATATCCATATCCGGACGAACCAGAAAATGGATGTGGTAAATATCCGGATTCATTTTACAAATATGAAAACGGCTATGATATTGAATTTTGAAGCAAATGTGGATATTGAAATGGTAATATCCGTATCCAAATGAAATTATATTAGCCTTTTATAATAATTATGGTATAATATACAAATTATCTAACCTAAAAAAGCTTAAGAAGTGGTTAGAGTTATTTTTTATGATTACACTCAAAACTATTGTGTATTTAATCACTATATTTATCTCTCCATCATTATATAGTTAACTCATTATTAGACATGAGGCTATTATTTGGTTATTCATACCTGTATCAAAGTGAGAAAACATCCAATCTGCATCCGTATTTGAGTAACATCCGCTTTGTATTCGTATTCGACAACACTCATATTTGCATTCATATTTTGAAAATATGAAAACGGATGTTGGAAAGGCACTATCCGATCTACATCCGATCTGTTTCCATCCCTAATGTCAAAAGGCTATAATCTGTTTATTCTTAATTCTCGAAGTTTTCCCTTTCTAGAGGAGTATAAGTGAGATATGTTACATCATTTTTATATTAGGACATGATGTCCATATAAATGCTAATCAAACATATAATGAAAGTTCCAAGTGATATTATGTTATCCATAAACAATTTTTATGTCCATTGCACCTTACGAGAGAGTAGACAAGTGAACCCGTGAACCCCGGTCTACTTTTTATTACAAGAAACACCTTTTACACACTTTTATTGCCTTTTATATTTTCCGCATTAATTAAATATGAAAATATAAAAATATATTTACTATTTGCATAAGCAAACAAATACCCAAAATTTATTATTTTTTACTTTTTTGCCTAGTTATAGATTGTTTATTTTATTTATTTATAGTTTTATTATTTTATTAATATAAAACCTTGTGCTTGACATCCACATGGTGGAGTTGGGGAGACATGACAAATACTTTGTTTTGTAGGTTGCTAGAAAATGACAAGAAAAGAAGGTTCTTTGAAAATTTCCCGCGAGTTCGATATAAATCTTGAGTCACCCTTTTGAGAAAAAAACTTATTACAACACTTTGAACTTGGAGTCCAACGAGTTGGTAGATATAAATATTGCCATCACACGCTTTGTGAACTCTACTCTTGTGAGTTGTACTTCCCAAGATTTACATGACAAAGGCTAAGGTTTTGCTGCCATTCTTTATTAATCTAAGTTAAAAGAGGGTAAAATTAAATCAACGGTGTTAATGATGTGCATGTTGATGAACTGAATAAAGATATTTATAGATCAGAAATACAACATATTAATTGGCCAAATAATTACAATGTTATCGCCTCAAAATGTATCTTTGTAAGAAGAATAAAATGGATATTCAACTCAAGATAAAAAAACGCTTCATCTTGGATGGGCTTTGATAGAACAAAAGATGCGAGCACATAACTGGCTAGCAAAAAATCAATGACATTGACTAATACCAAACAAGTAAGTCCATTATCTTTCTCCTTGTAGTAAGTGTATTCATGATTATATGACCTGTAGTGTAGTAAGTCTAAACGAGAAGAAATACTCCCTCGGTCCTAAAATATAAGGTGTATAAGGATTAGTTAAAATTCAAAGCTTAATAACTTTAACCAAATATTTAGTAAAAAATATCTACATCTACAATATTGAATGAACGCAATAAAAATATATTTTATGGTGAATCTATTGATATTGATCGGTACTGTAAATGCTCATTTTATTTATAATCTTGGTCAAGCTTATAAACCATTGACTTTTAACTAGTTATTAGGCGTCTTATATTCTAGTATATTTTAGGATAGAGTGGAGGGAGTATATAGGATACTCAATATAAAATGGCACACTATACTTACATATAAAATATGAAAAGTGAATCTCAATAACTCTTCTTTTAATGTAGACTTTCTTCCAATTAAATCTTCATCCAGCAATGAATTTGGACTCACCTAAAACAAAAAATAAATAACAAATTTGATTATACTTGTTTATGTTCACATAGCAAAAAATATCCATAGAATAATTGTTTATCTGACAGTCAATTGAATTAAATTAAATTTGCTCCTGTCTATTTACACACGTACTGATAACTCAGATCTCAACAAGCACATATATATGAAAGATGGTTTAACATGCAACATAGATTAGAGATAATTTCAGTGTTACCGCCAACGGTCTGAACCAGCTAGCTCTTTACCATCGCCGCTCCACTAGAAGCCTGAACGGGGGGCGACTCCAAGGGCACGATCCAAGATTAACAGAAAACCCGTGGGTCTCCACTTCGGGATAGTTTGGTTGACTTGCTGGCGAAATAATATGCAGGGCAGGTAGAAGAATAAGATGAACCTCATTCCTGATGCCCATTAGTGGTGACCTTGCCGTAATCCACCAGTTGGAAGCGGAGGGTCGCAACATTGGCGCAAGTGAGTGATGATCCCTCTCCTTGTGGCGACACAATGTATATGGATCACTTGGCAGCAGCCGCCGGCGAAGGTCTTTGTTGCGTAATCTCATGGTGGAGCAATAAAAGCATCTCCAGCAGGCGCGCTATATCGGTCGCACGCTAAAAAACCCGCCAGTATGCAGCGCGGAGCAAAAAACCTCTCTCCAGCAGATGTTGTAAACCGTGCAGCGCTGTAATTTCTTTTGGGCGCAGGTCGCTTTGCACTATCCTGATGCGGTGACCCAGCATACCACTTCATGATGTAGTACACTATAGTCTTTGTCATAACACCAATGAAACACCGTTCACTAGTATTACATCCCTCAGAGTGGTACAACAGAAACACAGCAGGTCCAAGACATGACTAAGGTTACAACTCACTTTGTACACAAGATCCAAAGAACACTCTAAGTTAAAGGGAGAGAAGGAACTTCTTACAAAGAAGAATCAGAAATAAACAACTCAAAAACTATCATACTATTAAGACTAGTATTTTAACTAGTGGTCTCGCATTGCTGCTATTGCAATACACTACAGAAATAGGTTTTATGGCTAGAGATTATATTCCTATCTAATCAGTAACTTCATCTTCACTTGAGTTGATGTACATGCTGACTTTCTTGACTTTATTGAAGAACTTTAGCTTCTGGTGATGATTCCTGGAGCATAACTTGATGTAGACATCGTCTTAATGGCTTCAGAATCTAGCAAGGGTTAAGAAGATACGTTGAGTATGAGCGTACTCAGCAAGTTCACTAGAAAAGGAGTGTATGATTCACTATATCTACAGCCACATATCATAGGTCGTAGGCAATGCAAGTTTTCGTAAACATTTCTTCAAAGGTTGCTTTTATTCTAAAAAGATATGTCCGTCAGCCTTCACGGGTTTACCAGAACTTTCATGAAGTTTCTTTCCCGCCGTGTTCGCAGCTCCTTCCCGGAACAGGGAGTAACAAGTTACGGTTCTTACACTCTGCAGAGGTGCGTTACTTTACCCATGAGAGACCTTAGCCTTGTTGCACAATCAAGACATGACCTTGTCCATACTTCCTTGGTATATGGGGCCTAGTCTAAGATCCAAGCCAATCACTGCCCCTTTCGCGATCCCGCATATCTCCTTGGTATACACCATGCCCACCCATTGAATTACGGCAATGGTTTGTACAGGCCGTTAGATGCCAGAACTATCATGGGACGTTGAGGGTTCCCACCCATATGCTGCATATTCTCTACGAATTACCAATTAATATGCACGTACGAGTGATAACAGCCACGACCTGCACATCCGGCTACATGTGAGAGGAAGAAGATACAACTGACTTCTCTGTCCTATTCCAAATCTCATGGTTAACGCGTGATATATGGTGCAAGAATCACCGGCGACATTGGTTGTTAAGTCCTAGATAATATGTTCCTTAAGCACCGGAACTTTTATAGTAGGTTATTACCTCATGGTAAATAACCTATAATCACATTATTATGAAAATAGTGTTTTCTGACCTTTTTCAAATGCAGGTGATGACAACACTGAATTTGCCAAATACTTTGCAGAAAATAATCAAAGGACATGAGCAAGTGTGAACTTGCCTTTTGTGATTGTAAGATTATGCACTCACGGTCTTCAAGACAATATTGTTGGAGATATGCCCAAGAGGCAATAATAAAGTGGTTATTATCATATCTTCACACTTATAATAAATGTTTACATACCATGCTATAATTGTATTAACCGGAAACATTAATACTTGTGTGATTTGTAAACTAAAATAAGAGTCCCTAGTAAAGCCTCTTGTTAAACTAGCTTGTTGGTTAATATATGATCATGGTTTCCTGATCATGAACATAGAGATGTTATTAACAACAGGATCATATCATTAGGAGAATGATGTGATGGACATACTCCTATAGATAAGCGTAGCATAAAGATCAAGTCATTTAAATAGTTCAATTGCTATATGCTTTCTGATACATAGTAACCTAATTCCTTCGACCATGAGATCATGCATATCACCTTTACCGGATGGATGCTTTGATGACATCAAACACCACACCGTGAATCGGGTGGTTATAAAGGTGGCATTGAGTGTTCGGAAAGTATTGGTTGAAACACATGGATCAAGAGTGGGATTTGTCCATCCATATGACGGATAGATATACTCCGGCCCTCTCGGTGGAATATCATCCAATTAGCTTGCAAGCATGTGACCGTCTCTCACACGGGATCACATATCACGGGAACGAGAAAAGAGTACTTATCGGTAACGAGGTTGAACTAGGTATGCAGAGATACCGACGATCATAACCTCGGATAAGTAAACTATCGTGAGACAAAGGGCAATTGGTATCGTATGTAAGTGGTTCATTCGATCGCAAAGTAATCGTAGAAATATGTGGGAGCCATATGAATTTCCAGATTCCTCTATTGGTTATTGTTCGGAGAAGTGTCTCGATCATGTCCGCATAATTCACGAACCGTAGGGAGAGACACTTAAGGATTCGACGTTGTTTGAGTAGTTATGGTATTATGAGAAAGAGACCGAATGTTGTTCGGAGTCTCGGATGGGATCCAGGATATCACGAGGTGATCCGGAATGGTCCGGAGAATAAGATTCATATAAGGAAAGTCCTGTTTCGGAGTTCGGAAATGATTCCGGTGTTTTCATCGGGAATGTTCTAGAAGGTTCCGGATTGTCCGGCACTCCGGGGGGGGGGAGGGTACATGAATGTGTCATTACATATTGAATTATTTCATCATGTACTAAGTGTTCTTTCTGTTCCAAAACTGAAAAGTCAAACTGCCAGTTTGAAAGTCAAACGGCTAAAACAGGAAACTGTGGGAAACAGGAAACTGTGGGAAACAAGCAAGAGGTGGTTGGAACCGACTTGGGGGAGGAGTCCCTCCAAGCACCAAGGCCGACTTGGTTAGGGACTCCCCTCCCCTTGGCCGCCCCTCCCACCTATAAAAGGAGGGGCAGGGCCTCCTCCTATAGACACACAAGTTCCTATCCTCTAATCTCCGGTTTAGAGCCGTTTTGGTTTAGAGCTTCTAATTGCTCTAGCCTTCGGTTTAGAGCCTTATAATTGGTGTCTCTAAACCCTATACCACTAATAGCTCTCTCTCATACTCCACCATGCTCGCTCCGGCTTAAGGTGAAGCCCTGCGGGATCTCCCCTCTACTTCCGGTACCATGCCGTTGTGCTGCCGGAATCGCGAGGAGAGTGCTACAACCTCCGCTGCCTGCTGGAACAAGGGAGAGGAAGGTCTTCGTCGAGTACCGAACGTGTGACCGACTGCGGAAGCGCTGCCGGAACGCAGCGCCGGAAGGATCGTCTACACGATCTTGAGATCAGAAAGAGTACGACTACATCACCCACGAGAATCCGCTCTCGTTAAACACTTTGGAATCTTCGAGGGTAAGTTATTCCATCGACTCGTTGCTACAATCTAGTAGATAGATCTTGGCTTGTTTGTTTGTATGCGATAGAAATTTTTTGTTTTCCATGCTACGAACCCTACAAAGGGTATCGAGCCGTGTCTATATGTAGATCTGTTGCAGTAGAACACAATGGTTATTGTGGGCATTGATGCTTTATTGTCGATTGCTTCTTGTGTACTTTGCATCTTGCGGTATGTTGGGATGAAGCGGCCGGGCTAACCTTACATGACATCGTTCATGAGACTTGCTCCACGCTTGACATGCAACTTGTATTGCATAAGTGGCTTTATGGTGCTGTTTCTCCTAGCATAGTTAAGATCCAATTTACAACGGTGATTGACAATACTAGTATCAATGTTGTGGTTCTTGTTAAATAGTTAGAACGACACTTATTGAAAGCCCCAAACCACGTAAAATATGCAAAGAAAGTAGAGGCGTCTAACTTTGTTTTGCAGGGGTGTGCTGTGATGTGATATGGCCATGATTGTGATTATATATGATGTATGCAATGTTCCTTATTGTAAGTCGGCAACCGCGAGAATATATGGTTGTCTTTAATTTCTGTTAAGACCCGCGTGTCTATTCAAAGTAGTTGTAATAGTTGAAGCCGGTGGACGACAACCATGGAGAAGCATCATTGACCTTGATGCAATGTCGGTGATGATGGAGATCATATTCGTGCTAGAAGATGGAGATCAAAAGCACAAAGAAGAAAGGCCATATCATATCACATATTATGAATTGCATGTGATGTTAATCCTTTATGCATCTTGTATTGCTTAGTAGACGACGGTAGCATTATAAGATGATCCCTCATGCACATGAATTTCAAGTCATAAAGTGTTCACCCTTAGTTAGCACCGTTGCTAAAGCTTGTTGTTTCGAAGCACCACGTGATGATCGGGTGTGTTAGATTCTACAAGTGTATACAACGTGAGCAAGACAGATTTGCTCATGCGGAAACTAAGGTTTGATCTTGACGAGCCTAGCATGTACAGACATGGCCTCGGGAACACGGATTACCGAAAGGTAGAGCATGAGTCATATAGTAGATATGATGAACATGTTGATTGTTCGCCATTGAAGCTATATCAACTCTCGTGATGATCGGTTTTGATGTGGTGGATTTGGTTCGTGTGATCACTAAAACAATGTGAGGGATATTGTTTTGAGTGGGAGTTCACCTAGATTAATTTAATTATTAATTAGAACTCAATTTATCATAAACTAAATCAAAGTGAAATTGCATAGTTGTTGTAGTCATTGGCATCCGTTTACCATCTTGCGCTTAGTTATAATTGAGATGATAGAACTATAGAATTCTGGTTTGTTACTTTACGAACTGGTATCGTATTGTTTTGAAGTGTTAATCTAAAGTTTAAAAGTCCTATTGCAAACTTTCAAGAAGTTCCTAGTTACTCCATGAAGTTTAATAATTAGTATTAAATCAAGAGTAACAATTCCAAGTGTTAGTATATAAGTATCATGTTTGTCTCCATGATTCTTGATATTCAAAGGATTCTCTTAATATCAAGGTTATCTAGGATCTGAAAGAGTTGTTTCAGAAACCATGATGTGTGGAAGATATTGTGATATCTGAAACGAAGTTTTGGTTACAACATGATAGAGTATAATATGGCAAAGTTCATGTTCTCATATTTTGATGAGAATTTGCAAAAGGTTGGAGACACTTGTTGTCCTAATCCTCCAAAAGGTTTTGGATAGCAACATTATACTCATAATTCATCGTTATAAGCTAAAAGTAGCTTGATCATGGACGATTCCATGATAAGGGTGAATATTTGATGTAGGTAAAATGTTTACTACACCAAGAGATTACTAAAGAAAGGAATTTGAAAGAACACCAAACATTTGATGATAGGTGATCTACTTCAAAGTGCAAGTCCAAAGACATTGGTATTTAATTATACACGCTTTGGATTATGTGCCATATGTATGACTCCACTATTGATATTGATAGATTCTTTCAAACAGAAAAGGAAATATTGAAAGAGAATCTCATAAATATATGGCAGAAAAGAAAAGACTAGAATTGTTCAGTTTAAGTATATAGATGATATACATGTTATGGCTATATTCCTTGCTTATTAAACAATGTGGTTATTAAGTATTTGATACTGAATTTGTTGGTGTGAATCGTCATACGAAACAACACAATTCATGAACTACAATGGTCTAAGTAACTAGCAAAAGAATATGTGATGATGTTCATCGAGAACAAATAAAGGGTTATTGTGTTGCTCGTTAAACATCAAAGCTTGCCTTCAAGATTTGTTTTATGAAGGTATTATGAGAACAAAAGGGTTGTTCAAATAATTGTCGTAATCCATAAAAGATGGATGATTCACAAATCTCGTTGGAGAAATCACATCCATAAAACGAGTGCTAAAAATGTCGAAAGACAAATTGATTGAAAGATCACTTAGGAAGTGACATCGCCGTTTAAATTATATTGGAAAGAAAACATGAAGAAACTCCATGTGGATGGAATTTTGGAGTCTTTTGATTTTTGATCACATGACGCTTGTGAAACTTTCCTAGAGATAATTGAAACTTCGTTCATAGGCCAAAAGGGAACGAATGACTAGCTTATTGGAACTTGTACATATTGTTGTCTGAAGTCCATTATGTAGTCAAGAGCGATGGATTTCAACTTCATATGCTTTCTCCGAAAATTTGAGTGAATATATGAATATTTACTTAATAAGGATGAAGTGTGAAATATTTGAAAAGTTCAAAGACTTTCAAGATGAAGTGCAAAATCATTGTAACAAGAATATAAATAGTTTATGATAAGATCATAAAGGAAGATATTTGAGTTACAAGTTTAGCATAATACCTAAGATTTAAGGAATCGTTCCATGGATTTGCATTTTCCCGAAACACCATAAGAGTATGGAGCATTCGAGATATGTAATTAAACCTTGTTTGACATGGTAAGATCAAAGGTATAATTCATAAAATTGCCATTATATTTTAAAGATTAAAAGCTTTAGAGATTACCGTTTTTCCACTGAAAAGAGCTCCATCATAATCCGTTGAAATGACACCATATGTTATGGTTTGGGATAAATCCCAAGTTGTCCTTTCTTAAACATTGGTATGCTATGCATAAGAAAGATGTTTGCAACCAAAGTCGGATGAACCTGTCTTTGTTAAGTATTCCTCCATAACACCGGAGACAAAAGTGTTTGTCACTTAGAACGTCAAGTTTCTTTTAGAAGGAATTTTTCGTGAAAAGTTAAGTGGGAGGACAATAGAACTTTGATAAGGTTAAAAGACCTTAGCTATATGTGCAGAGTTGCGCAACCGAAAAGTGTTAGGAGACAACAATGCTCATGGCTCACATGCCTCAAAGGTTGTGGTTATGAAGGTCAAAGTTTATTGAACCAAGTAGGTCAAGTAAACAATCAAATACCAAGATTTGAGGTTGAATCATTATTTGAGAATAATGAACGTACTACATGCAAAGAAGCGATGATGGGCCCTGACTCAAGTAAAATGGCTTGAAGCCATAAAATCCGTGATAGTTCCATATACGAGAGATCAAGATTTGAACTTGAAAGACCCTCAGGAAGGTACAAGACCTTACATGTATTTGGATCTATAAAAAAATAGACATGGATGTTTCACATCTATAATCGACATATTGGGAAAGAGTTCACAAAATGTTCAAAGGTTGACTATGACAAGATTTGATCTTTCACAGTGATATTTAGTCTAGACGGATTAATGTAGCAACCACTACATATAATTTTTTATATGGTAGTTGAATAAACAGAACAAGTTCTTCTAATAGAATCGTTACCTAGGACATGTGCATAACACGGTCCATAGGGTTTTGTTAATTCAAAAGGATGCTAAAAACATATGCAAACTTCAATGGTTAAAGTGAGCATCGCGGAGTTGGAATCTTCACTGTGATGAAACTGTTAAAGGAGTTTAAAAGTTCATTAGAGACGATGGAGATGCTTGCATTTGCAAGAAATTAAGTGGGAGCGCTAAGACATGTTTCTAATACATTATGTGGAAGACATATTGTTGATTGGAAATAATGTATCTTTTATTAACACATGTTAAGAATTTCATCCCGATGAAAGACTTAGGCAAAACCCAAATATTTGGCATCAATAGACGCTAATATGGTTGTGCCAGAAGTACATAGACGAGATATTGAATGAGTTCAATATAGAAACTACAAGAAAAGGTTCTTGTCGCACAAAAAGGATTGAAAGAGTTCAATGTTGATGATATATTCAAGTGTATTGACATTTGGTAAAGTGAAACAAATAATCAAGTATAGATTGATACTTGATGTATGAAATCACAAAGAGTATTTATATCAATCATCGTGATATGTACAAATCCAGATATGTCCTATGCTCTAAATGTTGTGAGCATATACCATAATGATTAAATAAGATGATCATTGGACAATAGTAAGGATATTCTTATTATCTTTTGGAAGAACTAAGAGTATATTATTTGTAGAAGTGACAAATAGATGGTTAGTTCATTGTAAAAGTACTACATTGATACTAGCTTTGTCACAAAGTACAAATTAAGTTTATCTCAATCTAAACTAAGGGTGGCACAATATAATGGAAAGTGAGTTCCATAATGGATTTGGATGAGTTCCAAAGTTAAGACATTGTGACAGATACTACAACAAAAGGCTAAGTATATGACGCTATTATAGCAACAAAAGAGGGCATTTGTGTCAAGTAGTTTGTTATCAAACTAGGTGTAGTTCACAGAGGGATAATACTATGAAGATATATTGTGCGACAATATTATCAACATGTTTTAACCCCAAAGAACTAAAGGTCACACCGAAAGACCAAATTTATACAAAGCCATCTCATTAGAGAATGAGTGATGCGTAGAGACGCAAAGACATGCAATTACACACGGACCTGGAAGTGTCAGATCCGGAGATCAGTTGACCACTAGCAATCGTGTACATACAACACCGGAAAGCCATAGGTGTTATATACACAAAAGTTTGAAAGTAGATTATTGACTCTAGTGCAAGTGGGAGACTGTTGGAGATATGCCCAAGAGGCAATAATAAAGTGGTTATTATCATATCTTCACACTTATGATAAATGTTTACATACCATGCTATAATTGTATTAACCGGAAACATTAATACTTGTGTGATTTGTAAACTAAAATAAGAGTCCCTAGTAAAGCCTCTTGTTAAACTAGCTTGTTGGTTAATATATGATCATGGTTTCCTGATCATGAACATAGAGATGTTATTAACAACAGGATCATATCATTAGGAGAATGATGTGATGGACATACTCCTATAGATAAGCGTAGCATAAAGATAAAGTCATTTAAATAGTTCAATTGCTATATGCTTTCTGATACATAGTAACCTAATTCCTTCGACCATGAGATCATGCATATCACCTTTACCGGATGGATGCTTTGATGACATCAAACACCACACTTGAATCGGGTGGCTATAAAGGTGGCATTGAGTGTTAGGAAAGTATTGGTTGAAACACATGGATCAAGAGTGGGATTTGTCCATCCATATGACGGATAGATATACTCTGGGCCCTCTCGGTGGAATGTCATCCAATTAGCTTGCAAGCATGTGACTGGCTCACAAGGGATCACATATCACGGAGAGAAAAGAGTACTTATCAGTAACGAGGTTGAACTAGGTATGCAGAGATACCGACGATCATAACCTCGGATAAGTAAACTATCGTGAGACAAAGGGAAATTGGTATCGTATGTAAGTGGTTCATTCGATCGCAAAGTAATCGTAGAAATATGTAGCCATATGAATTTCCAGTTCCTCTATTGGTTATTGTTGGAGAAGTGTCTCGATCATGTCCGCATAATTCACGAACCATAGGGAGAGACACTTAAGGATTCACGTTGTTTGAGTAGTTATGGTATTATGAGAAAGAGACCGAATGTTGTTGAGTCTCGGATGGGATCCGGATATCACGAGGTGATCCGGAATGGTCCGGAGAATAAGATTCATATAAGGAAAGTCCTGTTTGAGTTCGGGAATGATTAGGTGTTTTCATCGGGAATGTTCTAGAAGGTTCGGATTGTCCGACTCGGGGAGGGTACATGAATGTGTCATTACATATTGAATGATTGCATCATGTACTAAGTGTTCTTGCTGTTCCAAAACTGAAAAGTCAAACGGCTAAAACAGAAAGCTGTGGAAAACAGAAACTGAAGGAAACTGTGGGAAACAAGCAAGAGGTGGTTGGAACCGACTTGGGAGGAGTCCTCAAGCACCAAGGCCGACTTGGGGAGGACTCCTCCCTTGGCCCTACCACCTATAAAAGGAGGGGCAGGGCCTCCTCCTCTAGACACACAAGTTCCTATCATCTAATCTCCGGTTTAGAGCCGTTTTGGTTTAGAGCTTCTAATTGCTCTAGCCTTCAGTTTAGAGACTTCTAATTGGTGTGTCTAAACCCTAGACCACTAATAGCTCTCTCTCATACTCCACCATGCTCGCTCCGGCTTAAGGCGAAGCCCTGCGGGATCTCCCCTCTACTTCCGGTACCACGTCGTTGTGCTGCCGGAATCGCGAGGAGAGTGCTACAACCTCCGCTCTTTGGAACAAGGAGAGGAAGGTCTTCGTCGAAATGCAGAGCGATGACCATGAAGCGCTGAGCGCAATAGGAAGGATCGTCTACACGATCTTGAGATCGGAAAGAGTATGACTACATCACCCACGAGAATCCACGGTAAGTTATTCCATCGACTCGTTGCTACAATCTAGTAGATAGATCTTGGCTTGTTTGTTTGTATGCGATAGAAAATTTTTGTTTTCCATGCTACGAACCCCTAAAAATATAAGATCCAATATCTGAAATCAGCATCATTGGTCCAGTAAGGACTAATGTTTAAATAAGCAAGATGCTTTTATGCATAAGTAATGTAATGCACTTTATAAACGTGAATCCCCAGAATAAGCGTTGTTCTAGGGTTTGTATACTGGAAATGATGTCTTTAAAATGTGTTGTACTTTTAGATAAGTTTCACACTTGTGCTTCTTGTTAAGGCTTATGAGTGTGTGTGAAACAACATGTAATTATAATAACATAAAACAATGAGATACACATCAATGTGAAATGCTACTCAAGATTGCTTACTCTAATAGTGTTTATCTTCAAATTGTACTTTACAAGTAATGTCACTTATAAAGAACCTAAGTGTTATCAATCCAAAGTATACAAGTAAAGTATAAAGTAATGTGATTACGATTAATTGTCATCTGTTGACTGAAGTGGCAAAACAAATAACTTTTGAAGAAAAGATTTCTTTATTGGGGTTTAAACAATCCTGATAATTTTTAGAATATGGTTGATAGAATGTGATTGATATTATTTATGCTTGTTTGAATAGTTTGGACTTGAGATGCTTATAACTTAATTATAATAGACCAAAGTTAACTATAAAACACATAACAAAGTCTTTAGCATAATATTTTAAGTATTATAGACTAAAATTAACTTTAAAGACATATATGGATTTAGGGTATATTGCTTATGATAATTGTACTTTGTTCACTTCATAAGGTTCCCTTAAAGTTAACTAGGAATGGTATTACTTTTATTTGGTATAGTGGTTTTTCAAGATTATAATGGAATAGAATCTTTTATGTTTTTATAAATGAGTGGTTATGGTTTGTAATCAAGGTAATAATATTACTTAACTACTTATGAATTCACTATAGTGTTTTAGTATGTTGATAAACTTATGGTTAAAGTAAAGGAATAGGTTTTATTTCACTACAAATTATTTTTGGAGATTTTATATTGGATAAGGATCCTTTTATAAAATAATCTACACTTATGGTTGAAGGATAATTCAATAAAATTATATTTAAAATGTGTTAAAATATTTTGACTTCATATATTAATATTTAGGACTAATACTTTTGATTAGACCCAATTGGCTAATTTTTATAAATATTAGCAATTTTTATTTACCCTTATATGAATTATTACTAAGGAAATAGGTTTAACTTCAAGTTATTAAAGTGTTTTATTTTTTAAAACTCAAAAGTAGAATATTATATTTTTAACATGTAGATATTATTTTAGTGATCATTTTGGTATATTATATGTATTTTTTACGATTTTTAAATAATAAAATATGATTTTTATAAGGTTTATTACTTTATAAATACTTCGTTTGGCCAGAAGTTAAATACTTCGTTTGGCCAGAAGTTAAATACTTTATCTTGTTTCTATTTTTTCAGAGATAACTTCGTTACCGAAAATAAGGAAAACGGGTCCTGATTAACTTGGTTTTGAGGAATGAGGGGATTGTGTGCATATACTGTGCAGGCAATGGGATAGCGCTATCCAACAGTTTGGCCAGAAGTTAAATATTGAAAGGGCGGCTAGACAGATGCATCCAATGACGAGCGTTGAGTGTGGAGTGGTGTTATACCATTACAAACTCTAATTTAATACTCACTTTGTTCAGAAGCATAAAACCTTTTTATCTTTATGAATCAAATGTATTTAGATGTCTTTTAGTGGATAAATTCATAGAGGTTTGGAGTGAACCTAAAAGACGTCTAGATACATTTATTTCATAAAACTAAAATATTTTATTTAGATATATTTTGGTAAGGGTCCCAACCTTTAATAAGGTAGAGTCCCCTGTGTTTACAATGCTAGTCCCTGGATCAATAGCTAGCATCCACAGTTAAGATGTAATATCAAGAAACAAAGGTCATAATACAACTTTATAACTAGGAATAACATAATTTTATTACATCTTACATAGCTCATTTGGCTATTACATTACATTGCAGCAGAATATCTATAGCATGGGGTCCTTCATCTTCAAAGTGCCACAGGCAGACATGTTGGTTGTAGACTTTGTAATCCTAATCAACACACTTCACTAAATCAATCAAACCTGCAACATACAAGTTACACCCACAAGGGTCAATACATTTGAATTGTATTGGCAAGTGATACTATGGTAGTATGGTGGAGTCTATCATCTATATGCATTTGGCTAAGTGGAGTTGAGGCTTGCATTGCTCAAAATAGATTTTTCCTTAACATTTGAAAACACTAAGTTTTTGCTTGACAAAATCATTTCTCCCAATCAAAGATTGAAGATCCTTTAACCCTTGTTCAACCACAAGTTTTTAACTTAGAAATTTGGATGATGAGATTCTTGATAGCTTCCATGTCTTGATGCTCAAATTGTCCTTTACCAGGGACATGGCTAAGTACTTAGATTTTACACTCTGCAGAGGTGGTGCACTTTCCCCACAAGACTTGGTTTCACCAAGACAAGATCTTTCAGAAGCCTTCCCTTAGACCACAATGGACGCGTTCCAACCTATCTAACTCTACCACCAACTGTCCATATGGCTAAGTTCTTGCAACCTATATGATCCAGGCAGAGCCCATAATGCCAAGTGGCTGCACTTGAAGCTTCTCAACATTTGACATCTCAAATCTCTTTGTTCCTGGGTGGCAATCCACAAGTGTGATACACAAGGTAAACCATAAACATGGGCCTTGTGTAACCACTCAACCAAAAACCACCAAGCAATTACCATTCCACCTAGGTGATTCATTAACTTAGTTGTTTTATTAAACAAAAACACAAGTCCTCAGACTTAGAAATTTTCCATAGTATGGATATATATTCCACCCTTGTTTTCTATTAGCTAAGCTAAGCTTAATAGTAGTAGGAATCTTAACTTAGGAAAATTTCTACTAAGGTTTCATCTACTAGGTTGTCCTATAGCAAGGTTTATACTTAGCAAAAATTCCATGCAAGTTTTACTTAGAGAAATATCTAATGCATAGTGAAAGTAATGGGACAAAAGTATGAAGCATCACTTGACTTTTTGGTAGAGGGTATAAGTTCACTCCTTGTCCTTGCAACAATCACACTCTTCAAGTCTCTACAATTCAATCAAGCAAGGCACAATCTCAATCTACCAATCAAGCAAAACATCACATAAAATCATAGAACCAAGATAATGCATGCAAGCATGACAAGGATTGTTTTATTTGGAAAAGTGGTTCCTAATGGGTCATAAACATTTTGAAAACACCTATTGGTCATTTTGTAAAGTGGCAAAGTCATTTGCAAAAGGTTTCACTTCATAAACCATTTTCAAAACAAGGTATCATTTTATGTGGTGTAGAAATGTTTTTACTAAGGCATTAATCTATAGGGTTCACAAAATATGTTTTCAAACCATAAAAATTTGTGTTTAGGGTCAGAGAGTTTAAAACAAAACATTTCCCAAAGGTTTTCTTCCAAAACCATTTTTAATGAATAAACTATATTTTTATTTGACTAGAAATGGTTTTAAATCAAAGAATCATTCTTTTGCATCACCAAATATATTTTTGAAACCACAAAGTGTTTCCTATGGTTAGTAGGTTCAAATCACACCATTTGCCAAAGATTTTATCCCCAAAATCATTTTTGAACAATTTTTATAATCTAAACAAGCATACAAATGTTTCTGCAAAAACAAACAATTTAACAGAAACTTTTTACTAAACAAATGGCATGGTTGGCTAGGGCTTGTTCCACTGATTCCATTGATATAAAGTTTGCAAAATTTGGACGTGTGGAACTAAAGTTACAAGGGTTTCAAATTTGCAAAACAATCAGATTCAAAATTTCTTTTAAACAGATCTAGTGTCGCGCGGCATGATCTCATTGGGCGGTACCGCTTCGCGCGGATTGCGCTCTATGGGGCGTTGGATCTAACTTAAACGAATGGATCAGATGGGGCGCGTACCGGTTCGTTTAGTTTTAATCGCAGCCACAAGATTCTCATCTAACGGCCTCAGACGCTTTGTCAAAGGCCGGCGGCGCTGCGCGGCGGCAGACGGCGGCGAAGGTCGGACGGTGGCGCTACGGCGGATACAGGAAGCAAAGAGGAAGGTGAGGGTGCTTACAGTGATCGCGGTGATGCTCTGATGCTCAAGGTATGGTTAGCTCGTCGAGGGGCGCTCTGGTTCTAGCGGGATTGCTCGCCGGAGTGGGGGACGGCGTCGGGTTCGTATGGTGGTCGTCGAGGGCGGTGATGTGGTTTGCCCCGAGGGAAAACGAGGACACAGTTAGATGCGAAGATCAAGGCGAAGCTGTGTGCGTGAAGGAGAGGGCGCGGGGTGGTCGGTTCTTACCAGGAAACGTCGCCGGAGATAGTAGCAGACGCGGCGGCGCTCAGTCGAGGTGGTTGCCGACGTTCTGGGGCGCCCGCGGTTGAATGGGAGGTACAGGGAGAAGCGTCTAGGTATGGGGAATGTGCCCTTGTGCTTGGGGAGGCAAGGGGCGGCGCGGGGTCGCCGGAATTGGCTGGGGACGATGGTCGGAGCAGTGAGGGTGTGTGGCGAATTGTCCACTGAAGCAGAGAGGGAGGCGCGTGAGGGGAAATGGAGAGGAGGCCAGGGCGTTTAAGCGAGTGTGGTCAGGGGGCGTTGATCACGCGGCATTGAAGCGAATTGACGACGCGAATCAATCGGGCAAAGAAGCCGTATGACGGGTCGTGCTTGAAGACGATGAATAGGAGGGGTGGGGTCGGTTGGTCAGCGACTCTACAAGAAATCTGGCAATATATGACCGTCCATTTTCGTCACAAAATCGTCATAGTAGTCCATTTATGACGATTCTATGACGATTTTGAGATCGTCGAAAGCTGGGCGTCGCAAATGAACTATAACGACGATTTTGATAAAATAGTCATAACCATCTATGACGATATTAGATCGTCATAGCCGTTATGACGATCCAATATCGTCATGGCCCATCTCGCCTGGACAGATCAGATCCTACGTGGTTGATCCGACGTGGCAAAATTATGACGAAATAAAATCGTCGTAGTGTGAAATCAGCCCGGTCCATTTTGGCGGTCTATATGGGCCAAGCCCAAAAAATCCAGCCTTTTATTGAATTGAGCGTGGCCTTCTCCGTGTCATTTTTCTTTTAGGGCTGGTGTTTTTATTATCCATTTCAATGTTGGGCTTTGGCCTTTTTGGTCCATTCAATCTTCCCTTTTCACAGTACAATCCTTATTCTATTTTAACCTTTTTATGCTTTTATTCTAAATTGTACACAGTTGTGAATCAGGTTTTTTGTTGGATTGTGGCCTGCTTAGAGCCCAAATGTGATCCATATCACTGGTACAGCAACCAAGCAAAACAAATAATACACAGATAAATCAAATTTCAATCTCAACATTTAACAAAACATCAAAGTCTCATCTGTTGATAATCAAAACACTTAAAATGTATTTCAAACACCAAGAACACATAGAGAGTAGAACAGATAGCTCCTGACAAAGAAGATACAAAGTCATTTCTCAAAAAGAGAATCCAGCTGATCAACTTCTGCCACCTTGTTCTTCAGAGCATCAGGTGAACCATGGTCTGGTCCATCTCAAGAAGCATTCCAGTAACCTTAGATGACTGATCATACTCCATTTGATCGATAAGTGGTACAAGATTTCACCAAGCATCTGCAAAAACTATAGAAGTTAGTTATGTCCTAGAAGTTAGTTATGAAGTTATCATGTGAATCTACCTACAATTAATGCTGGCAAGAACAATCAGATGATGATTGAAAAGCTTAAATAGAGAAAATAAGTTCAACAATCTAATATATATCAACCCAACAACAATAGATATGCTACATCAAAAAGTGGTACCACAAGACGAGTAGAACCAAAAGATAGGAGGTTCTCGAGCTGACAAATTAGAAACATCCCTGACAAATTACAAACAGGCATCTAGGGGCGCATAGCTGGTTATCATTTCCAGTGATTCACATCATAACAAAATGAATTATATAGATACAACCGGAACATTAGGTCTAGCCATTTTCAATTCAGTAGTTAATAAGAGAAGAGGGCATAGAACCTTGAGGCATTCTTGTGGGGTTGTGGATGATGAAGGTTGTCCTCGCAATATGTAGTGGTCGTCGTGGTGCTTGAAGCTAAATAAGGTACCTTCCACAGGGTCGAGGAAGAACCGGGGATGGCATGCAACTCCATAATGAGAGGTTTAACTTATCTAATCTGTAGAAGACAGTGTTGCTGCTGTTACATCACTCCATCAGGTCTGCGAGAACAACCAGTATGAATGCAAGTTAACAGTAGCATCAAGCATCAAATCTCAGGTAAAGCTAGTAGTACAAGAGTGTGCTATGAACAGAGAACATCCAATTACTCGGATAGTAATGCTTACATCATCGCTGCATATTCTGCTCATGGTATGGGTAGTTGACTAGGTTAGCTGAATACTTGCCTAATAAGAACTCCAGAAAAATAACACCATTTCCTGTTGAATATATGCAGAATATTAAAACACAACTTATCCATAGGAATCAAAAAGAGGGGCAAACAATTGATCTAAAACTCAATCAATGGACGATAATTACAACCTATATGCGACCATGCTCCCTCCAATTTCTGCTAACAGTACATGAGGGTATGGCGGGGTACCAAATGCACGATCTGGTAGACAAACCTACTAGTGCCTGAGACCGCCCCTGCTTACTTACCCATATACCAAATCACAAACAGATCGAGTTCTGATTTTGAGATCTCACAAACAGTAAAGTTTATAAGTTAAGCCTTTATTAAACAAATAGCATGCCTGAAACAAGTTCTTGCAGATGAAACTATACTAGGACAAACAAACTACATCTAAAACTGATTATACTTTCAATCTTGTATCAGGCATACAAGCAAGAACCAATGTCCAGATGAATTAACAACCCAGGAAAAAGCATGTGATCTTCCTTTCCATCAAAGAATGAAATCAATTTCAGACCATAAAGGTATACAGTCCATGCTACAAATAGGGAGCTTTTTTATTTCTACAGGATACAACATAATATGTATATACTAAGGTCAAATTATCTGTGAAATCAAAGTAAATGAAGCAACAAATATGTCAATGCAAGTAGATGTATGTTCGTACCCCACTAGACAATATATAACTGCACTTTGTTGAATGTAAAGACTGACAAGCATTGACAAATGTAATATCAGGCATTTATCTCAAGACTGACACAGTTGAGAATGCATGAAGTAAGGGAATAAAATTATTCTATATATAATGAAAATTAGGGGAAATCACAAATTATTGTAAGATATTGCCTTTATGAAAATATTCTACATAGAATGCAAAAAAATGATGGCAGAAACGACAGGGTAAACCATTATGCTATTATCACCCATGATGAGAAACTAAACCATCCAACCCAGATAAACTCAAACCATTTTTAGATTTACCTGTATAGCCTATGAGCAGCTAGCATCTAGGAGCTAACAGTCCTAATTTAGGTATCATATCAGACAATGATACATACATGAATGATACAGCCCAATATACTGACTACTACACTTCATCTATTTATTATAAAACTGACATGGGTAATCATACACCCAATAAAGCATCAGAATGGACATTTCAACTTAAACCTGAAACTTTTGTGATAACTAAACTAACGATGAATTTAGCAGTGCTTACATCTGGTCTGAATCGACGCTATAAGAATAGTAGCCGCACATCAGAGGCTATAACAACATGCAAGCATTACCACAAGCACCTAGCATGCACGAGAATAGTATATTATAGTCATTACACAGTTCAATCAAAACAGCTAGATATTGTTAGAAGGATAAATAACTATAGTGGGAAGAAAAACTACAGATTTAGATGCACAAATAAGAACTTCAATTATCACATTCAAGAAAATGCTAAACAAAAGCACAACAAGCTACAGGTATTGTTTGCAAAATAAAGACAGTCTATACATACATTATAACCTGCAGTGATGCAATCTCAACTATCTAAAAATATGGTACTCATCCAAAGCATCTGAAAAAGCAAGAGAAGGATAAGGTTTAGAAGCCCTGGAAGACTCCATCAGAGGCTGGACAGCGTGCGCGACCTCACGCCGCAGCAGAAATAGGTCAACCTGTGAGAACAACCAAACAAAGTAACCTGTGAGAAATAGGTCATCCATGGGAAGAACTTCCGCTTCCTCGAAGTCGTTGGTGTCGCCAGCGTCCCAGATGGCGGTGATGTTCTAGTCGGTCACCGTGACGACCCACCACCACCCATCGACGTGGGGCAGCCTCCATGGATGGAATGGTCGAAATCCTACCTCCTACTATTCTCTGTAGATCCGGGTCTTGGCCTAGGGTTTCGATTGGAGGTAAGGATTGGTGGTTCCATGCGGTGGAATAGAGAGGGGACGAGGGGATTCGGGGGATGTGTTCGGCGGAGCAGGGGATGGATAGAAATGGCTGGGATTTTAGCCGGCGGCGGAGGTGGGGAGGGGAACCATGGAGGAGTAAAGGCGTTGGGAGTCCGGGAGGGTAGGGTTCGCTAACTTGGTTCATCTCACGCTCGCGCCTATTGGACCCAAAATTTTGCTGGGCCGCGTGCGATGGGTGGTGTCAGGTCATCGATCCACGGCAAGTTCCCAGGACACATATCACATCTCAGCCGTCCATCCTATTGAGATCCAACGGCTGTTATTTCCCTCCGCTTATATTTTGTCCTTCCTAGCACTATGACGATTTTACCTAATAAAACTATGACGTTTTCGGACCAAATCGTCTTAATTTTCTGGGTTTTTACGCCTACAAACCACTTGAGTCCATCAGTTGTGAAATCAGAGTGGATATATGACGATTTCTTCCATGGTCACTATCAAAAGGTCATAGATGAACACATTTCTTGTAGTGCGAGAGAGAGGAGAGGGGAGTTGGGTCCACCTGTCATTGGCTCTGCGGGTCGTCTGGTGAGTGAGAGAAAAATGCTTCGGGGGAGAGAGGGAAATGGGCTGCTGGGCCTAGTGGGCTGCTGGGTTGGGTCGACCAGATTCATATTTTTTTCTTTCTGATTGTTTTTTCCTTTTTCTGTTTGAATTTCCTGTTTTGAATTTTCAAACAACAAATCAAACAACCAAATCAAATCAAACTCCTACCAAACTTTATATTGATAAACAGAACTAAAGTCCCAAAATAAAATAATAATTTTATTCTTTTTAGGATCTATTTAATAATTAAATAAAATAGGCCTTAATTATTAATTCAAATAGGTTTTGATTTATTTAATAAAATCTCCATTTGAAAACTAAATATTATCAAAACCAAATCAGTAGGTTTTATTTGAAAATATAAGATACTTGGAAAACTTGTTTAAAATAAAATAACATTTTTATTTTGGGTCCATTAATAATTAAATAAAATGGACCTTAGTTATTAAATCAAATAGGATTTGTTTTATTAAAATCTTTATTTTGAAATCTAAAATAAAACCAAAAACACTTCAGTAGGTTTTAATTGAGAACATAAAATACTTGGAAAACTTATTTAAAATAATTTAATAAGTTTTAGTGTTTATTTAAAATGGAAAAAAGCCTTTACTTAAATAAAATTGGATATTAAATCCTTATTATTTTATTTAAATAAACCTTTACTATTTTTATCAAAACAAAACATTTTATTTCAAAAACATGGCCAAGGTTTAATTTGGCTCTATAAAATAATCCTTATTTATAAATCTATCTTTTCTTTTGAAAACCAAATCTTTTATTAAAAAATCCAAATTGGTTTTGAAAGTTTCCAATTGGAATCAAAAGTTTCTTCTTACCCTGAAAATCAACAAAGTTTTATTTTATTCATTTATTTTTTACATTACAAGATTTGGAAAATCTTAGGATGTGACAATTTTAGTGTTAAATATATCCAATTCAGTAACAATTAATATGGAGGGATAGGAGGGAGTGAGTAAAATTAATATGGAGGATAGGAGGGTGTATTTAGGAGGAAGTCAGTAAATCACGTCTAAGCAAACCTTTTTATCAGAGAAAAAAGACATGCCAGGCCAGGATATGTTTCGTCACATCTGGACAAATTGGGCCGCCATCGTTTGTGCTTGCCTGGCTTCTGCCTCCAGTCCGCCCCCACCGGCCCATCTCGCACATCTTCCCGTTCCCCATCTCTCACGCCGCCGTCAGCGCCACCGCCACCGCCACCGCCACCACCTTCCTGGCCGCGCCTGTCGCTAGTGCCGCTGCGAAGGTAAGCCGCAACGGATCTTTTCTTGTTTCCGCTTTGTTCCTCGCTTTGTTGATATCCACGCTCCCTGGTAGACTGGAATTGACGGGGAATCCCGCGACGTGCGGTGCTGCGCCTGGGCGTATGTCTAACCACTGAGGAATTAGGGTTTGCCAACCTAGCGAGGTTGTTAAACTGAATTTCTTTTCGGTGGCGCGGGACTGAGACTCAGATTTTGTCACGGCTTACTGGACCGTTTGGAATCATATTCTCGTTCTCAGCTGCCAGCAGCGGTTTATTCCGTCGGGAGTGAAATCTGGGAATAAGATCCGAGTTTTGTGACACCCAAAAGCTTATTAGATTTGAAAATTTTGTGTTATGTGTTGCCGGTTTAATGGAGTCTTTGTTCATGATGCTAATGATAATCTAGAACTGTGCCTTATTGTGGTGGTATTTACTGATTTAGTTGATGTTATAATGTACCTATCTGTGTGTAAATGCTGCTACGAAATCATGACGATGGTAGCTTAGGTATGTTTCACTGTTAGTTTGTTTATAGCATAATAAAACCTTGACCTGATGATTTCTTTATTGGGCCTAGAGATTTTATTTGTCTGTTCATTGTTAGAACACTTCTGGGAATTCGTTACTGACATTGTTGCTTTTGTATCGTGCACATTCAGGTTAGAATGAGGCGACATGGACAGGGACATGGACAAGGCCAATATGGTGATGCAGACAAGTATTCCATGGTGTCTGCCCAGTTGCATCACTACCAAGACCAGCAAAGGGTTCAACAACTCCCTGATAATAGTTACCCTGGAAGAGATCCTGGCCAAGCTGCTGGGGAAAACCAGTATACCCCCCAGAAGGTGAGACAGAGCCAATGGGATAAAGGTGGTCCAAATATCCCGAATCAGATTTCACCGTATGCATATAATGAGGGTATGTGGTATGTACTACTACTCGTTAGTTTGTTGTCTGTGTGTGTGTGTGTTCCTGTGCACCTGTTTCTGTTTGGAGCAACATGCTTCATCTGTTGAAAATTTTGGTAAAATGGTATGTGTGAAAATATATAAGAAAATGTTAAATTTTGCAACGTGGTTACTCTTATATCATATCACAAATGAATACATGTACTTCTGCGCTGACTGATACTGATGCAGGTCAAGGTACTGAGGGTACACGATCCTTTTATGATGGACAGAAATTTGACCTGAAGGTTGGTATAGAAAAGCAACCAAGAAAGGAATTGAGGGACCAGCCTCATACTGATAAGATTGAAGCAAGGCACGAGGATTATAATCTTCCTCGTACATTTGAAGGTCTAGAGCAGAATTTTCGTGAAGACATCGTGGTCCTATCCAAGGAACTACATGATGCAGAGGATGCTGAAAATACCAGGCACAGGGAGGTATGTTTAGATTAATTTGCATGATTCTGCCTTGTTCTTCCTACCTGCCAAGAGTAGACTAGTTGTACAAGATTATATTTTTCCTGAAATCAATCATCGATATGTCCTAATATTGGCAGGAAGTCTTTATCCAGTTCATGAGAGAGTTTAATATCATATGCTTTTACTGATTGAGTTTCTGTTTGGTCCTATTAATCAGCTGTAGTCTTTTTGAGTAACAATTGCACTGGTAAATGCTGGAAACATGTAGTTCTAGGTTGGTACTTAGAAACTGAAGACGTACTTTCCCCTCATAGGCTGTTCTTAGTTCTGTGCATTGACTTGTCAGTCCTATGCACATTCTTATTCTGCATGGCAATAACAGCACAGTAATGCATATTAGTCATCTAGTGTGAACAACCCATATCTTGCAATCATATGCTTTTACTGATTGAGTTTCTGTTTGGTCCTATTAATCAGCTGTAGTCTTTTGAGTAACAATTGCACTGGTAAATGCTGGAAACATGTAGTTCTAGGTTGGTACTTAGAAACTGAAGACGTACTTTCCCCTCATAGGCTGTTCTTAGTTCTGTGCATTGACTTGTCAGTCCTATGCACATTCTTAGTTCTGTGCATTGACTTGTCAGTCCTATGCACATTCTTATTCTGCATGGCAATAACAGCACAGTAATGCATATTAGTCATCTAGTGTGAACAACCCATATCTTGCAATGGAACTGGAGAGAACATACAGACTCCCTGAAATAATATCCCAAGATGGCTAGATATTAAAACAAAGAAAGTGATATAATTCTTAAAATGTAACTGACCATGGTAAATGTACAAATTGAATAGGGATCCCCCTTCCACATCTTAAAATTTTCCGTCCATTTACTCTATTGATGTGCTTAGAACGATCTTACTGGTCGGTTTTGTTTCTATGGAACCGAGTTAATGAAAGGTTTCGGTGGATCAGTCAAAATTCCACCCCTCTCAAGTCTCAACTTATGCTGTGTCATTTCTTTTGTCTTCCCAATGGCAACTTCTAAAGATGTAATGATGGTACTTGTTGCAGTAATGCTGCCCCAGTTTTTTAATCATACTCGTCAATGTTACCGCAATATAAGCATGTCGAAGTTAGATTGGACGTCATGCTGTGGATGATTCAGCACTCTGGCACTGGCCCGTAGAGTTGATAATTTTTTTCTAGACTAGCAGCATACACTATTAATATCAAAGAGAGCTTTTGTTTCATGTTTCCCATGTCTGTGTGCAGAGATTGAACGAGATTAATGCACAGTACCATGAGAAACTGCTGGCACTTCGAGCTCGCCAAACAGCCTATCGAGAAGAATTCCTGCGCAAAGAGTCTCTGGAACGCCAACAACAATACCAAAAGGCCAGCATGAGCAACTATGCAAATAATGTTGTGCCTAGGGAACCACGTGGCTATCCTCCAACAGCTGCAGCCGCACCTCCTCCTGCTGCTGCTCCTGCTGGAGGTGCTTATGGAGAGGCTAACCGGGGTTATGCATCTGGCCGGTACGAATCCTTCGGGGAGCGGCCAGATTACCCTGAGTTCCACCATGCCGGAGGCCAAGGTCGAGGTCATGGTTTTGAGCAGCGTGGTGAATACCCTGGTGGCCGTGCTTATAATTCTGGTGGCCGCAGATTCTAGAGATGGTTTGGTCAAACAGTCAGCCCTCATCTCACCTTGTCCTAGCTTGGTGCGGGAAGCTTAAATCAATTGTTAGTAGCTTAGTTCCAACCTTCTAGAAACCTAAACACCTGTAAAACCTGTTATGTGTTTCAGTATCAATGTGATATTCAGGCATTGATCAAGTTCTTCCATAGGTTTTCCTAAGATTGTCCCTTGCTCAACTGTTGCGCCTGTAGCTGTTTGCGTTTTGCAGCCTTACCAGAATCCTTTCGGATTTGTAACTTTGTGGAGTAAAAGGAACAACAATGTATCATATTGCTTATCTGCTGTCCACTCTCTAAGTTGAAACCGTGCGAATAATATTTCTGGTTTTGTACTTCTGTTGCTCTTTAGGGTTTGATTGGCAAAAACTGGAGCTGTATCTGGCAGAAGGTGTCAACTATCAACTTCATTGTTTGGTTTTTCCTGCAGAATCAGTGCTGCTTTGACATGGTTCTAAATGTTAACACGCACTGTCAGAGAATGCCTCAACTGAAGCCGTTCAAAATCTGGGGAATGAAATACTAAGTGAAGTATCCAAGTCACAAAGCTGTTTCCCAACTTGTTATACAAAGCCGATGTACTGCAAACATATAAAAGATGTGGCAGGCTGACAGCAAAGTAACAGGCTAACAGCTAGCTGTACACGAGGCAATACATATTTTTTACATTCTCTGCTTGGCAGATTCAAAAGCTACTCTTCCCCTCAAGTCCGGCTTTTGTCCACTGTTTCTACTACCCAAGGTGTCCTTTTACAAAGAGTGATGCTCCAGAGAGGTAAATGCCCATTTGTAACCAGCAATAATCCTCCTTACTTGCCTGATTTCTTCACCTCCTGAAGCTTTTCCAGCACGGTCACAACCTGGTCCATGTCTGGCCTGCACCGTGCGTCCATCGACAAGCACTGCATCGCAAGCGCCGCGGCCTTCTGCGCAGCGGGGAGCGAGTATTGTGATCCCAACCGCTGGTCCAGGACATGGATGACTCTCCTCTTGCTGTTGATGTACGGTCTTGCCCACTCCACCAGATTATGCTGCCCAGGCGGGCGGTTCTTGTCCAGTGCACGCTGCCCGGTCAGCAGTTCCAGAAGAACGACACCATAGGTGTACACATCGCTCTTCGCGGTCAAATGGCCTGCAGATAATGCGGAGGAAAATCATGTAATTTTCCATCAATCATATTCATGCAACCCACCGTTATCTTTTACCATTACAACATGTGCACAGTTTTAGGTTAAAGAACAAGCGGAAAGGAATGCTGACTTGACTGCATCAAAGATGCTACTTAACTAGCCATACTCAGTCCTAAGCATGCAAATCATCGTTGACTTTTCAGCATTACAGCATGTGCCTAATTTTAGATTAACGAATAAGACAGGGCAGAAGAATTTGTGTGCTAACTTGAGGTGGAAAGAACCTGTAACTGTCAACCTACCACAATAGTCTGATATTGAGGTAGTTAGTGCATGAGAGCAGCTGAGTATCTAGTCATCCTTCTTTGCACTAACCAAAGGCGTGGAAAGCATAAAGTACCGTCTCAAGATTTCAACTAGCATGATGGTTTGCCTCGATGTTTTCCCTTTTACAGGGTGGCATACATCATCCACCACAACCCTTAAGACTATTTAAGTATCTTAATCATAAGCATCACATGGATGGAACAACAATCGTCAATCTTAAATGGATTGTCCAGACATGCTTTGCTTCTTGGCTCTTGCCTGGTGAGCCACTTTGCTGCTAAATGATTATTTTATACCTCCTCACTGCTATAGAGAATCGAATTCCTTTAAACAAAAGCCACATCCAAGCACAACGACATATAAAACTAAGTGAATCCAACAGATGCACCATGTATAGCGTTGGTTGTTTATGTGTCTCGATGCCATGAAGTATCAATGTCTTGCTACGAAGATTATTTTCCTTCAGTCATGTTATCAGTGTAAGAAACTACGGAAACTGCGACTTGCCAGCAATGTTATCTTGGACATTTCAAGCAGTCAATGAATGCCCCCTTTCATCCATGGCACTAAGATGCATGAACATAGTAGCACACAACATTGTTGTAACAGATGTCTGGTAAGGCATGTTAGAAAGATTACCTGTCGCGAGATATTCTGGGGCAGCATATCCTTGAGTTCCCATGACCCTAGTAGAAACATGGCTTTTATCGCCACTCGGGCCATCTTTTGCCAAGCCAAAATCAGAGAGTTTTGCATTATATTCCTGCATGAAGTTGAAGAAACCATTAGACGGAAACTCATTGTACTTGTACGCGTACAGATAAGAGACTGAATGTGTATGGGATGCCCACCGAGTCAAGAAGAACATTGGAGGTCTTGAAATCACGGTATATAACTTTAGCTTCATCGCTATGCAGGAAAGCAAGTCCCCTGGCGGCCTCAAGAGCAACTTTCATCCGTAAATTCCATGAGAGGGGTTGGAAGTGCGGCGCTCCTGCAGCAGTACTATCGCATTGTCACTCACCCATTTCCAACAGCGCGCACGAATGGAACATATTGAGAACATCACAGATAATAATTTGGGAGAAACTTACTCCTGAAAAGATGGTGCTCCAAGCTGCCCCTCGGCATGAACTCGTAGACGAGAAGCCGCTGTTCGTCCTCCAAGCAATACCCGATGAGCTTCACAAGATTGGGGTGCGATAGCTGACCCAGGTAATTGACCTCAGCCTACATGGTAATTTTAGCAGAAACAAATTAGCACCACCGCTAAACGTTGAGTCCACACAGGCACAACACAAGGAACTCCAACAAGGTGATTAGTCACCAACCAGCCATTCTTTGTGCCCCTGGAAGCTGTCCAGCTTGAGCTTCTTGACGGCGACGATCATGCCGGTGCCGGGCTTGACAGGCGTGAAGGTGCGCTCGTCGATCCAGCCCTTGAACACGGAGCCGAAGCCCCCCTCCCCCAGCAGGCTGTCAGTCCGGAAGTTCCTGGTGGCGCCTTTCAGCTCGCTGTAGGTGAACTTGCGGAGGTTGGACGACTGCAAGATCTCCTTCTCGGTGCGAGGAGTGGGCGGCACCGACAAGGACGAACCCTTGGAACCGAAGGTGCTGGTGGAAGAATCAGTCGCATTGCTGCTGCTGTTCTTGGAGTTGTTACCTGGATTGCAAAGCAAGCGCTTAGTTAGCTCCCTAGTTAGCCACCTACCTAAATCAAATAAAATCTGCTGCTACCATTCTGGGAGCAGATTAATCCTACTTGCGTGTTTGTTTGGGCAAATTAAGCATATGCGCCTCAATTTCGCCGTACATAAATCCTAACTACTAATAAAGAGCTGCACTAAATTGATTTCCTTTTTAGACAGAAAATCAAGCAACCGAAGTTGGGGTCTTCATCCCAACAGTGCAGCAGAAGAAAATAACAGAAAATCAAGAAGCGCTCATTCGTTACTCTGAAGAAGTAAGAGGGCCAGAACACTGCAAGAAGCCAAGAACACGAGCCATCTCAGACCGGAAAGCGACCAAGCAAGAAGGAAGGTGGTACCCTACCCGAGGAGTTGGGGGCGCTGAAGGAGGGGTTGATCTCGGCGTTCCCCTGCACGCCGGAGCAGTTCCCCATCAGGAGCAGCAAGGATACTACCGGCCAGTCCAACCCGAGGCACAAGACAAGACTGGGTGGTTTGGTTTGATAGGGGAGTTTTTAGCTAGAACTGGCGGTGGTCTGTGGTGTCATTCCTCCCCAGACCCCAGCTCGGCCCGCCTGCCTGCTAGCTGAGGTTGGAAGATCTATCATTGCTGCCTGCGAGCGAGGGTGGTGGGAGAGGGGGAGCCGTGGCGTGGGGTCAGTCAGTCGTCTCATTAATGAAGGAAAGCCTTTTCTTCTCCTCTCTGCGTCCATGTGATTCAGCTGTTCGCCTTTTTTGGCTGTTTTCTTTGGTTCTTGCATGCACGCTCACCGTTGTTTGCGGCCAAATTTTTAGACTGGACTGAACTACTCGAGCATGTACTTTTTTCATTGTACTGAACACCGTTGTTCGATTTTGTATACTCTACTTGCAATATCACTGCTCCCTCCGATCCATATTAATTGATTTTGATTTGTCAAAATTTGGATGAACCTATATACTAAACAGTGTCTAGATTCATTCAATCTAGACTAAGTCAATTAATATGGACCGGAGAGAGTAACTATTTTAGTGATATTACGGAGGCTTAGCCTATTCAACACTTGCATCACACCTGATACACCATATCGTTATCACTGGCTCCCGTTGGACTTTTCGCTTGGAGTCCAAGTTTCTCAGTTGGACATTTCAACAAGATGCCATCATCTGTCCGAACAAGAGTAAATAGCACCGAAGGTCATAGAACTTGTCCCAACGTGCAATTAAGTTACACATCTTGTAAAATAGACTAATCGGTCATATAAGTTGTCAAATGCGTGCACCGCAGATCACAATCCGGTTAACCAGACGGTTTTTAACACATCACGCGCGTGTCATGTTAGGTCAACATGGCACTTAGAATTTTACAAACCCTCCCTCATGTTTATCTGGCCGGATTCAGGTGAAATTGTATTTTTTTTGCAGTCTCCAACGGGATCGATTCAATGGTTTGTAGGCCATTTTTCATTTACCTCCTCAAAAATTTACCAGGGTTTCTGCATACATTTCAGTCTATATTAACGTTTTTGTTAAAAGTCCCTATTAACCTTACGAGACACGCTCACGTGATGAGTTTTAAAAAAAAGGCCGGTTAAGCAGTTTGTGACCTGCGGTGCACGCGTTTGACAAGTTATATGATCGGTTAGTCTATTTTACAAGTTGTGTGACTTAAATGCACGTGAGATACAAGTTCTATGACTTCCGGTGCTATTTACTCTCCGAACAAATATAGTACTCCTTGCCTCCTTGGTACTTCTCCGTTTCTTGTTTGTAAGAGAAGAGAACGCGACAGAGATTGCAGGGCCGACCTGCCGTACGCACGCCGTGCAAACAGGCCAAGGTGTGTACGTTGTTCTCCTCCCATAAATTTGCAGCGACTTTGAGTTTATATATGCGCGTGTCTTCGTGCGTTCTATGCATGTTCATTCCTCCCTAGTGCTTTACTAGCAGTAGTCATGTTCTCGAGCCCTCCTCTGTACTCGCTCCGGCGGCGCTGCCGCCCGGAGTCGGGGAGGAGGAGGTGCTCGGCATGTAGGGAGTAGTAGTAGGTGTAGGGTTGTGGGCCTTGTGCTTGTAGTTTGGAGCTGGGTGAAGGATCTGTGCGACGGGATCTGGATCCACTTAGGGTTCTTCTTCTTTGTCTTCCTATGCTCTCTGGCCGGCCATGGTGGCGAGGGGAGAGCAGGGCTAAAGACGCCGGAGAAGACCACCGTCTCCGTTAATAAGCAAGTCGCCTTTGTCCATCTCTCGTGGTGTGCGGTGGTGTCTTTGCAGTGCTCGACCGGCCGTGGAGGCGAGGGAGCCATGGCGCCGTTGGCTCCCTCGTGGTGGGAGATCTCCTGCTGCCGATTCGAGCTAATCACATGGCGGCCGTCGTCGTCGCCATGATCTGGGGCCAGAAGGGCGGCCCGGTTCGACGCCATGGATGCGTCTCTTCAACCTCCAGAGTGGAGGCCCTCTCTGGAACCTTGGGCCGGAGTTCCCCGCCGTCTCCTCGCCAAGTGGTGCGTCCCCGGCGGCGTCATGGCGGCCGGCAGCCAAGGTTCATCTTCGGTGGAGAAGATAAAGGACCTGATTGCTTTTTCTGTTTTAGTTTCAGAGTCCTCTTTGCTTATTTGCAGGACTTTAGTGTAATTTTCTTTTCTTCTTGTCCTGTTGTATTTTATACCCACCAAGTAATATAAGCTGGCAGCCTCGGGGTCCTTCGAGACCCCTCTCACGTTCAAAAAAAAAATGATGACGGAAAGCACATACACGGAGATACTACACCGAAGCGCACGCAACCGCGAAGCGGAGTGCACTGTGCAGCTCGAGCAGTGGACAAGTGAGAATTGCCGGGCTGTGCTGCACGCCCTGCATTATTATTTAGCAAATCTGGGAACAGAAGAATTTGGTTGGGAATTTGGCGCGTCCCTTTCAGCAGCGCGCTGGAAAAAGTCCATCTGTTGGTTCAACAGCCTAGCTTGCACTACAGTCTAGAGGGGATTGACCACGGCCCTCCGAGCTTTGCTGGCTAGTTTATGGCGAAAGAAACGTGTCTGCTCACGTCTACGTAGTATACTCCTGACTCGAGGTACGCATGCCAGTTTGTTACCGGAGGCTTTTTTATACTAGTCCACTCATGATTCCGGCTCGGAAAGAGCTTTGTTCAAATCCATTAGTTACTAAGAAGTCTGACAAGAAAATAAAAAATTACAGCCACGACTTTACTCTCCTGCCATTATTTCACTTAACTTCTTAGCACCCACGATCGTCCAAAGGCAGGCACCAATTTTTATTATATCTAGAAGAATTAGGAGGACCGCAGAGGGTGCATGCTCATTGTGGAAGACTCGCATATTTTTCCCGTTCCAAAACTGAAAACTCCAAAGAGGTGAGCAAGATGAGCGACGTCAAGGACTTTCGGTTTGGAGTCGAGTCATCAACCACCAATTCACGATAGCGTGCTCTGGCCATTGTTGGAGGTCGAGTCCCATGTAGCTTAGCCAATCCTCGCGGAGGCTCCAAAGACGAATATTGTAACGACAATTGACAAGAAGTGTTAGACTAGACTTAGTCATCTACACCTAATCGTTCACTTATCCATGCACCGTATGTATCATGCTCGCATGTGCCACTCTCTCTGTCGTGAGAAAGTCACGACATTATCCATTGGGGTGGCTTACAATGGTGGAGTGGTGCGTAACAGAGGACCTCAGGTGCGAGATTGGCACACGATGTGTTGTGGGTTAACAACGAAGGGTGGCCAGTGCTTCACTGATTTGGAGAGAAAAGTAGGAGAAAATGCGATGAACACGATGAAATCACACAAAAGGCAAGATAAAGATACAAAAACACACGATTCTAGTTTCCCTAGTTGGCCCGAATCACTAACCCAATAGAATCCATGTGGAAGAGACTGCTAGGTAGAGATCCACGATGGAAAGATCGATTCGGAGCCACTAGAATCCACTTGTGAAGAGACTGCAATTGATAGAGACCCTATGGAAGAGATCAACACAATAAAGATCACAAGATAGAAAGATCACTCAAACGAATAGGGCCTTGTACAACCTTTATAGTCTAATCCAAGATCTAAATAGATGTTACCCCTATGGGAAGGTGGTGACTAAGCCAAATCAACTCAATATTCAGCCTAGGGTTTCTAGGAGGGGTAGGGGCATATATATATATATATATATATATATATATATATATATATATATATATATATATATATATATATATATATATATATATATATACATATATATATATATATATATATATGTATATATATATATATATGCTAGCCACTTAAACAGGGGTAGTCTAGGCATAAATAGGAAGTGTTGGATGAATTGGGACGTTACATGGGTTGAGGCCTAGCTCAGAGCTCGCATGCCCATTGTGCCGAACAGACATTCCGGTGCGCGTAGTTCGAATACTCCGGTGTGGTCAGACACTCTGGTGTTGCCGTTGCGGAGACCCCAGTCGGGAGCAGGGAGGTCGGAGATTTAGGGAGGTATGCGGGCGATGTCCGATCCGGGGTTCTGCGAGATGTCACCACTGGCTTCACGAGTCTTTGAGGGCGGGGCCGGAGAGTCCGGGGTAGGTGCATCGGACACTCCGGTGTAGAAGCGACGGACACTCCGACGTGTGGACGTCAGATTCTCCGGTCCTAGAGTTGTTACTAATATAAGGGCAAGAGATGGAAGGGGTTCACCTTAGGTGCAATTCTTGGAGTAGTGTGACGTGTTTCAATGATGATTTCCATATGATGGGCTACATCATATCCACCTCTAGAAAAATTCTACCTCGTCGATAATCCGTCATCACCATGCATTCTAGGAGATTTGCCCGTGGTCTTGAGATTGTATGCAGTTGGGTCTCTGGTGTCAAAGCCTTGTTCATGGTTGTTGAAGAGCTTGTAGTCATTGTTCTCTTCATGTTATGGTTGGAGATCTTGTCGAGCATGCGTTGGAGATCTTGTCGAGCATGCCTTGTATTAAAAAACCAAGGAAAAACAGACCAAGGGATTCAAATAGAAGAAAGAAACATATTTTAAAAATAGAAAATGTATATTTTATACAATGAAATGCATCTTGGCATACATCAATTCAAATATACATGAGTGTGCCAATTATGGCCTCATTCAGACAAACTAAGTTTTGGGGAAAGATGTTTTAGAAAGGGGTTTGAGTCGAAAGCCATGAACCTTCATAGATAGTAGGTGATATGAGAAGTGGTGATTTAGGGTAAAACTTGATTTCTCTATGTTTCTTATGCTGGCAGGTCACATAAGAAGACTCCATGGGTAGGTGTCACTATGTTTTGATCTTTTTTGAATTTGTTGTGCATAAAATGACTCAATTAGCTAGCTAAACCCCATTCATTGACTCTCTATTGACCAACCATCGGAGGGTAAAACTGAGTATATTGCACGCAGTAGTGTTAGTACTCGAGGGTAAAACTGAGTATATCCAAATTGTCAGTGTTACTCTATGAAAAAGATTGCAATTGATAGATACCTACCCATGGAGTGGAGGAAGCACTAGAGGGAGGAGGCGGAGCCGTGGACATTCATGGTCTGGTCGTAATTGGGGTTGCAGGTGGTCACACCCTCGGCATGCTTCACGAGGAAGTTGAAGTTGGTGGCGAGGAGTCTCCTGGTGCAGAAGGGGCATCTGTAGACGTTGGCGGTGAAGTAGTTGTCGTACTGGCCAGACTTTAGCCTCCTCAGTATCTGACGAGTCTTGGTGTCCTTGGACTCGTCGTCGCTGCAGACGTGCTGCTATCCACCCGTTGAAAAAAAGTAGCGTGCAATAAGGACATGATTGAGATACCTTGATTATCGGGATTGATTATTTATATAAATTAACCGATTGAGATCCCCTGATTATTCAGAAATTAATTAACCTAGTGGGTTAAATTCCCGAGATCCCAAATCTCAAACAAAATCAAATACGGATCCCAACTAAAGATCAACGCTAGTACTAACTAGAGAATCCCTTAAATACAACTCAAAGGACAAATAAAATAGGATTGAAATACTAACAGTTTGGTTGTACTCAGTTTTGCCCTCCAGTACTAACACTGCCATGTGCAATATACTCGGTTTTACCCTCTGGTGGCTGGTCAACAGGGAGTCAACGAATGGGTTTTAGCTAGCTAATTGAGTCATTTTATGCACAACAAATTTAAAAAGATCAAAATATAGTGGCACCTACCCAGGGAGTCTTCTTATGTGACCTGCCACCATAATAAATGTATAGAAATCAAGTTTTAACCTAAATTACCACTTCTCAAATCACCTACTATCTATGAAGGTTTATGGCTTTCTACTTAAGCCTCTTCCCAAAACATCCCTCGCCAAAACATAGTTTGTTTGAATAGGGCAATAATTGTCACACTCATGTATATTTGAATTGCAAATAGTTTGATATATGCCAAGATGTATTTTATTGTATAAAAGACACATTTTACATTTTTTAAATCTATTTATATTTCCTTTTTGAATCCTTTTGTCAGTTTTGCCCTTGGTTTTTAAGTTCTACTCAGTTTTCCTCTCTCTGTTAGTCACAAACTCTCACACATGTGCTCATCTTGGCTGCTAATACGCTCTAATTGGTCGAGACAGTTGTCACGCAGATCATGCCCACCAACCGTTGGTCCTTTGTGATCTAGCGTACATGATAACCCTTATATCTGTCAGGGGCACCCCTGTATCCATGCAAAATAACAAGTTTTCTACCAATACTTTAACTTCATAAACAAATTATTTTGAATATAATTTGAAGAAAAAGTGTTCAAAGGTGTATAATTTTCATATATGCAAGTTTATGCATTACATTCCACTCTATGAAAATGATAATCTCTCAAGATTTTCTCAGCACAACATTATCACGTCCTAGGTGCGGTTTCAAAGTGTTCAAAGGTGTATAATTTTCGTATTATGCATTACATTCCACTCTATGATAATGATAATCTCTCAAGATTTTCTTAGCACACCATTATCACGTCCTAGGTGCGATTTCAAAGTGTTTAAAGGTGTATAATTTTTGTATATGCAAGTTTATGCATTACATTCCACTCTATGAAAATGATAATCTCACAAAGTTTTGTTAGCATAACAATATCACGTATTAAGTGCGATTTCAAAGAGTTTAGAGGTGTATAATTTTTGTATATGCAAGTTTATGCATTACATCTCACTCTATGAAAATGATAATCTCTCACTATTTTGTTAGCACATCATTATCATGTATTAAGTATGATTTCATAGTGTTCAAAGGTGTATAATTTTCGTATACGCAAGTTTATGCATTATATTTCACTCTATGAAAATGATAAATGATCAACATTTTCTTAGCACAACATTATCATGTCCTAAGTGTGATTTCAAAAAGTTCAAAGGTGTATAATTTTTGTATATGCAATTTTATGCATTACATTTCTCTCTATGAAAATGATAATAAGATTTTGTTAGCACATCATTATCACGTATTAAGTGTGATTTCATAATGTTTAAAGGTGTATAATCTGCGTATATCAAAGTTTGTGCATATATTTCACTATGAAAATGATAAACTCTTAAGATTTTCTTAGCATAATATTATCATGTCCTAAGTGCGATTTCACAGTGTTTAAAGGTGTATAATTTTCGTATATGCACGAGGCATAAAGATTTTATTTTAGGGATCACTTTCAACGCTCTTAAAATGGTAAACTCTCAAGATTTTCTTAGGAAAACATTATTATGTCCAAATTGTAATTTGAAAGTGATCAAGAGTTGTGTCAATTATAAACACTCTTTTACATTAATAGTTGTATAATTTTTATAATTTGGAAGTGCTCAAAAGTTGTGTTATTTTCTTATTGCTTATACTTCCATCTCCCTAAATCTCAAAGTTTGACTTTCACCTCATAGATTCACTTGATTGCAACCGCGACATTAACTCAATAAACAAATTAAATCATTGGAATGGCTCCTCTATGGGCCGCATTCTCCGCAGCAAGCGCGTGCCCAATTGATCTCACGCGTTGCGCCAATTGATTGTCCACAAAAAGCGCCCCCTCTAATTGAAACAAGTTGGTGCGAGATATAACCTTTCCTACACATGGTTTCCATTGTCATCCTTCATACAGGTAAACGCGATGACACCATACTGCGGCCAGGACAGGTCAACGGGACGACACCATACTGTGGCCAGGACGAACGGGAGGCCGAAGTGAAGCTATACAAAGGGCTGCCGTCGCCGGAGAAGAAGAAGGGAGGGGATCCAACGACACGGGCGCGGGCGCGGCGCTGGCTGGGGGGTCCCATCTTGAAACGCCAACCTGGTTAAGCTGTGGGTTCGGTGCTCACATGGATAAGCTATGGGTCCGACGCTCATGTGTATGGTTCGCAGCATAGAAAACAAAAAAATTCCTACGATGGGAACAACTATGTACCAAGATCTATCTACTAGATACAAACAACGGGCGGATGTATATCCGTAGAGAACATACCCTTGAAGATCGACAAAGATTAACAAGTAAAACTCGTGGTTGATGTAGACGATCTCTTGCCGATCTCAAGATCTAGAGGAAGTCCTAGCGCCGTAAATCAGCAGCGCATCCGTGCTCGCACACACGTACGAGGCACCGAGCAACCTCCGCCTCCTCGCTCCGGCGATGCAGCGGAATCACAACTCTTTCTTGCCGAATAGCCACCGGGAACATGTATCTCGCTAGTCCGAGACCATGGGGGATAAATACTGGAGGGGGAGAGAGATCCTTCACGAGGAGGTGTAAGTGAGAAGTGAGGAGGGGGTGCCTTTTATAGGAGAGGGGGAACCCCAAGGGGGTGGCCGGCTCATGGGGGATGCCCCCTTTCCCTCCCCTCATTCATGTGGGTGGACACTCCACTCATAAAAATCCTTTTAATTCCCTCCACTCAAAATCCCACTCAAATTCCCATTAAATTTCCACCAAATTTAATGCAAACTCTCATTAAATAAAAATCCTTTTATTTATTCAGAATTCTGTCAATTACTTTAATGACAAACATTCATATATAACCCCTAGCTAGTATTTCATTTCACATGCAAAAACACTTTCTGCAATTTCACCCGAAAACCTGTTTCGGTATCTTGTGAAATAAATTCCTGCGCTTGTTATTCTTTTCGGCATGAAACTTTTGCTCCAATTGGATGTAGATGTCTCTTAAGTGTACCACCCTATGGTTCACGAATAACGCGTACATGATCGAGACCCTTCTCCGATCAATAATCAGAAGCGGGATCTGGAGACCCATACTGACTCCAACACATGCAACGATGAATTTCTTGTGATCATCGTAACCTTTTACGCTAGTATCTTAATCCCTTTGTTTCGCGATATATTACATGTCCAAGATTTGATCATCGGTATCTCCATACCTAGTTTGATCTCGTTACTGACATGCACTCTTTTCTTGTTCCCATGATACAACATTCTAGTGATCAAATCACTTTCTTGCAAGCTAATCAATGTGATATCACCGAGAGGGCCTAGAGCATATCTATCAGTCATCGGGATGAACACATTCCACTCTTAATCCATGGGCCTCAACATAACACTTTAGTAGTTCTAAACCCATCTTTATAATCACCCAGTTACGGTGTGACGTTTGATGTTATCAAGAAACTCTTCTGTTGTTAGTGATTGACATGATCTCATGGTCTAAGGATTAGGATCACTTCGTAAGTTTTTATAGCAATATAAACTCAATGACTTTGATCGTAATGCTATACTTTGGATGAATGTTCATCACATCATTACACTAATGTTGTGACCTTGTTATTAACAACATCCAATGTCTATGATCAGGAAACTTTGATCATCTTGTTAATCAACGAGCTAGTTTATGAGAGAGGCATAACTAGGAATTTTCTGTTTGTTTATTAAACACACATGTATTAATGTTTCCGTATTAATACAATTATAGCATGCAAAATAAATATCTATCATATACTTGGAATACACATAATAAACACTTTATATTTTTTATTATTGCCTCTCAGGGCATGTTCCCTTCGGTCTCCCACTTGCACTAGAGACAATAATCTAGTTACATAGTGATAAATCTAACACCCATGGAGTTCTGGTGTTGATCATGTTATGCTCTAGGGAGAGTTTTAATCAACGTATTTGCTACATTAAGATCCGTATGTACTTTACAAATCTTTATATCTCCATCCTTGACATGTACACGGATGGAGTGAAATCGGCACTTAATATGCTTGGAATACTTGTGAGACCTTGGTTCTTTGGCATTGGCATTGGCAATGGCACCATTGTTGTCACAATAGATCACCATTGGGTCCAATGCGCTTGCAACCACACCTAGTTCGGATATGAACTCCTTCATCCAAACTGCTTCCTGAGCCGCTTCCGAAGCAGCAACATATTCGGCCTCCGTTGTTGATCCCGCCACCACGGGTTTTTTGGAACTCCTCCAACTAACTGCTCCACCATTCATCCGGATTGAGACTTAGAGTCATCCGGATCGGTGTCAAAGCTAGAGTCGACATAACACTTAGTGACGAGCTCTTCTTCACCTCCGTATACAAGAAACATACCCTTAGTTCTTCGCAAGTACTTAAGGATATTCTTGACCGCTATCTAGTGTTCCGAACCTAGATCCGATTGGTACCTACTAGTCAAACTAATAGCATGTGCCACATCTGGTCTTGTACATACCATGGCGTACATTATAGAGCCTATGGATGAAGCTTATGGGACTTCGTCCATTATCTCTCTTTATTCCGCCGTAGCCGGACTTTGAGTCTTACTCAATGTCTTGCCTTGCAACATAGGTAAGAACCCCTTCTTACTTTCATCCATTTTAAAATTCTTTAAAATCTTATAAAGGTATGTACTTTGTGATAGCCCTATTAGGCGCCTAGATCTATCTCTATAGATCTTTATGCCTAATATGTATGAAGCTTAACCTAGGTCCTTCATTGAAAATTTGCTGTTTAGATAAATTTTAACACTGTTTAAAAGATCTATATAATTTCCGATCAATAATATGTCATCCACATATAATATCAGAAATGCCACATTGTTCCCACTCACTTTCTTGTAAATACAAGCTTCTCCATAAGTTTGGACAAATCCAAACTCTTTGATCACCTCATCAAAGCGGAGATTCCAACTTCGTGATGCTTGCTTCAGTCCATAGATGGATCGCTGAAGCTTGCACACCTTGTTAGCATCCTTAGGATCGACAAAACCCTTTGGTTGTATCATATACAACTCTTCTTCAATATTACCATTGAGGAACGCGGTTTTGACATCCATCTGCCATATCTCATAATCGAAATATGCAGCAATTGCTAACATAATCCTAACTGATTTTAGCATCGCTATGGGAGAGAATGTCTCATCGTAGTCAACTCCTTGAATTTGTCGAAACCCCTTTGCGACAATTCGAGCTTTATAGACGGTCACATTACCATCAGCGTCAGGTTTCCTTTTGAAAAATCCATTTATTCTCCACGGCCTTACGGTCGTGAGGTAAGTCCACCAAGTTCCAAACTTGATTTTCATACATGGATTCCATCTCAAATTTCATGGCTTCTAACCATTTGTTGGAATCCGGGCTCATCATCGCTTCTTTATACGTCGCAGGGTCATCATTTTAATCAACCATGAAATTCATAACAGGGTTCCGTACAGCTCGGGAGTGATACGTTGGAAACGTATCTATAATTTTTTATGCTTCATGCTTGTTTTGTATCTACTTTGCTTTGCTTGTCTACACTTTGAGGTGATTTTTACGTGTTTTATGGTACTAACCTATTAACAAGTTGCAACAGTGCCAGATGCCTGTTTTCTGTTGTTTTTGGTTTCAAAAAAGTTAGTAAAGAAATATTCTTGGAATTGGACGGGATAAACGTCAAAGTCAATTACTTTCCATGGGGAACAAGAAGTCTAGAGGAGAGCCGGAGGGGCCAGGGGGGCCAGACCCACCCCATGCGCGGGGGCAGGTGGGCCCGCGCCTGGATAGGGTTTGGTGGCCCTGGCCGCCTCCCGGTCTTGCCCCTTCGCCTATAAGAAGCCCCCGATGCAGAAACCCTGAGTACCCGATCAGAAATCCACGAAACCATCTGTAGCCGCCGCCACCATTGTCCCTAGATTGGGGGGATCTGAAGCTCTTCCCGGCACCCTGCCGGAGGGGAGATCATCCCGGAGACCTTCTCTCCGGTATGATGCGTGAGTAGTTACACCTTGTACTATGGGTCCATCTAGTAGCTAGATGGTTGTATCTCCTCCTTTGTGCTTTCATGTATAGATCTTGTGAGCTCCATTCATGATCAAGATCTAATATATTTGTAATCATGCATGTTGTGTTTGCGGGTATCCGATGGATATTGAGATTATTATGTTGGTTTGATTAATGGTTTTATCTTTATGATTCTATCATGTCTGTGTTGTTTGTGATCTTGCATGCTCTCCGTTGTTAGTAGCTATCTTGGCCAAGTAGTTGCTAGTGACTCCAAGAGGGGGTATTTATGCTCGATAGTGGGTTCATGCCTCTAGTTTCCAAGGAAAGTGACACAAATCTCTTTGGTTGTAGATGTGTTGTTGCTATTAGGGAGAAAACAACAGTCTCTTGTTCATGGAACATGTGGACTATTTACCTTACACACTTTGCTTAAAGCAGTTGTCTGTTGCTTGCAACTTAATACTAGAAGGGGTTCGGATGATAACCTGAAGGTGGACTTCTAGTCATAGATGCATTTGGATGGCGGTCTATGTATATTGTTGTATTGCCCAATTAGCCTCATAGGATCTTTCTAACTAGTAATTTGCATTGTTATGCCTTGCTCAGTTTCTGTTAATTGCCATGCTGTAATTTGTTTACCCTTCATGCCATGTTGTTTATCTAAGGAGAGCACCTCTAGTGAACTATGGACCCCGTTCCAATCTTTACCATTGATACATCTTCCACCGTTACCTATTTACTTGCTGCTAACCACCATTACCTTCCACACCATACGTTTAATCCTTTGTTATAGCAAATCGGTGAGCTTGACAACCTCACTGGTTCGTTGGGGCTTCCAAGGACTTTATTAGTAAACAAACCACTTTCAATAAGACTATAGAGGAAAAGCTTTTAACTGTTGAGAAAAATATATCCTCTTTGTCTAAAGCCCAAACTTCCTTGGTTAATAAAATGGCTGCTAAACCTGAAACTATGGAAAACACCTTTGCTACTGCTCATGCCATACAAGTTACTATTGATGAAAATGTTAGGTTGTTAGCTCAACTTCATGCTAAGTGGGAAAGGGAAGCTGAAATTGATAGAAACAATAGTGTGTGCACTATCACCACTAAACCACAAGTAGTCCCTATTCCTCCTCCTACTATGCCTAAGCCTATTGAGCCTACTACTAGTGATGCTAAGTTTGACTTTGATATTGATGGTTGCAATATTTATGAAGTGATTATGTTCTTGCAAAAGCTTGCTAGAAGTCCTGATGCTAGTATATGCATGTTGTTTTCACCAAACACATTACAAATGCTCTTGTTAAGATTAAGGAAGAGAAGCTAAAACACAAAGCTTATATTCCTAGGAAAGTAGAAGATAGTTGGGAACCCATCATTAATATGCAAGTGAATGACTTTGATCTCAAAGCTTCATGTGATCTTGGTTCTAGTGTCTCTATTATGCCTAGGAAGATTTATGAAATGCTTGATTTGCCACCATTGGAAGATTGTTATTTGAATGTCCCACTCAATGATAATGCTAAGAAGAAACTCATGGGGAGTATTAATGATGTTCTCATTATGGTTAACAATGCTTATGTCCCTGTTGATTTCTATGTTTTTGATATTGAATACAATGCTTCTTGTCATATTACTTTGGGAAGACCTTTTCTTAGAACAGTTGGTGCCATCATTGCTATGAAAGAAGACACCATTAAATATCATTTTCCATTCAAAAAAGGTATTGAACACTTCCCTATGAGGAGAGAGAAGTTCTATTTTGCTCCTCCTTTGAAATCAAGATTTGATGTTAATGCTTCTTCATTTGAAAATACTTGATTCTTCTTGCTTCTTGTGCCTAACTTAAAGGCGTTAAAGAAAAGTACTTGTTGGGAGATAAACCAAGAGTTTCCTTGAGTCTTGGAAGTTATTACTTCTGTAATAACCTCTCCTTATCCTTTTTGTTTGCTTTTTGTGCCAAGAATGACCTCTAATAAGAGGGAAGTAAGATTTGAGGAGTTGCTGTCCCGAAACAGATTTCTGTCCTCTACCAAAAACATTTGTGAGGAGGCTCTGTAACTTGGATTGATCTCAAAATTTACGAATAAATCCCCCAGTATGTTAGCTAACTTTTGTTAGCTCAACACTTTTTGATTTGAGAAACATAAGATGTTCGAAAAAAATCGTTTCTACCTGCTGGTCTGTTTTGACAGATTTCTGCCATTATTTGCATTTGCTTCTTATTGATTCCCTTTTGAGTTCTCTTCAGGTAAATTGAGCTTTTTGAAGGAGTTACTACAATAGCTTGTGTTTTTGTGAAAAGCCTTGCTATTCCAAAGCTTTTCCAGTGGTCTAATATCTTTTGAATAATCTAATGTTGCTAATGAAGATTGTGTGAAGTTTTGTATGAAGGAAAAATTTCAGTTGTGGAGAGAGAATGATGCAATGAGATGAAGAATGGACAAAAGCTCAAGCTTGGGGATGCCACGATGGTGTAACCCCAAGAAATATCCAAGAGGTACAAGTGTCAAAGAGTGTTACTTGCTCTTGTGCTACTTGTTTCTAGTCACCCTTGTGAACTTTGCAGATGTCCCATGCATTATATTGCTACTCTACGAGGGACAAGCTGAATACCACTATGCTATGTTTTCTACATGTGAAACAAACAAACGTTTTTCAATGCATGTTATTCATGATATTTGTTTGTAGCTTGCCATGTTGCATGCATAGTTACTATGTCCTATTGTTAGAACTCCTTCTTTCATGCACATGTTTAGAGTTCTTTGATCCCAGCTTTCAATGCTTGCAAATGGTTGGATCTTTATTGTGAGGGTTCATGTCACCTCAAAAATTATTCTGTTTATCACTTACCTACTCGAGGACGAGCAAGAGTTAAGCTTGGGAATGCTGATACGTTGGAAACGTATCTATAGTTTTTGATGCTCCATGCTGTTTTGTATCTACTTTGCTTTGCTTGTCTACACTTTGAGGTGCTTTTTAAATGTTTTCTAGTACTAAACTATTAACAAGTTGCAACAGTGTCAGATGCCTATTTTATGTTGTTTTTGGTTTTAGAAAAGTTAGTAAAGAAATATTCTCGGAATTGGACGGGACAAACGTCAAAGTCAATTACTTTCTGTGGGGAACAAGAAGTCCAGAGGAGAGCCGGAGGGGTCGGCCAGGGGGGCCAGACCCACCCCAGGAACAGGGGCAGGTGGGCCCGTGCCTGGCTAGGATTTTGGTGGCCCTGGACGCCTCCCGGTCTCGCCCCTTCGCCTATAAGAAGCCCCCGATGCGAAACCACAGTACCGATCGAAATCCACGAAGCGATGCAGCCGCTACCATCGTCCCTAGATCGGGGGGGGGGGATCTGATGTTCTTCCCAGCACCCTGTCGGAGGGGAGATCATCCCGGAAGCCTTCTCTCTGGTATGATGCGTGAGTAGTTCCACCTTGGACTATGGGTACATGTAGTAGCTATATGGTTGTATCTCCTCCTTTGTGCTTTCATTTATAGATCTTGTGAGCTCCGTTCATGATCAAGATCTAATCTATTTGTAATCATGCATGTTGTGTTTGCAGGGATCTGATGGATATTAAGATTATTATGTTGGTTTGATTAATGGTTTTATCTTTATGATTCTATCATGTCTGTGTTGTTTGTGATCTTGCATGCTCTCCGTTGCTAGTGGTTATCTTGGCCAAGTAGTTGCTAGTGAATCCAAGAGGGGTATTTATGCTCGATAGTGGGTTCATGCTTCTAGTTTCCAAGGGAAGTGATTGAAATATCTTCGGTTGTAGATGTGATGTTGCTACTAGGGAGAAAACAACGGTCTCTTGTTCATGGAACATGTGGACTGTTTACCTTACACACTTTGCTTAAAGCAGTTGTCTGTTGCTTGCAACTTAATACTGGAGGGGGTTCGGATGATAACCTGAAGGTGGAGTTCTAGTCATAGATGCAGCTGAATGGCGGTCTATGTATATTGTTGTATTGCCCAATCAACCTCATAGGATCTTTCTAGCTAGTAATTGCATTGTTATGCCTTGCTCAGTTCCTGTCAATTGCCCTGCTGTAATTCGTTTACCCTTCATGCCATGTTGTTTATCTAAGGAGAGCACCTCTAGTGAACTATGGACCCCGGTCCAATCTTTACCATTGATACATATTCCACTATTACTTGTTTACTGTAACACCCTCAGAATCGGACCTATGCAAGTTTGAGCAAAATTCGCCAAACCCGCATAGAAACGATTCAAAGGTGCCCACCAGGCACTTTCGTGCGGGTGGAAAACGAAGCAATAGCATTACACAACAGTCCTCGATGGGACCCACGCAGATATATATATGACTCGGAGAGTCAAGAATACGAATATAATATACAAAGATCCAAATCACCTTGAAGCGATATAGCGTCCGCTACGGACAAGATGCAAATGGGGCTAAGAGCCACGAAGAATAACCAATGGCGTCCATAACCCTGCCCAGGCCAAGCGGAAGGGTAACCCCGCTAACGACGTCGATCTCAAACCCTTAAACAAAGGGGTGACAAAGGGCAAAGGAAAAAGAAGGCGTCGATCGAGGCGATTGCAGCGAGGCTAGAATTCGGTCCTCGCCTACATAGGTATGGTGGATCAAGCGGCAAAGATGCACTAAACAACCTATAGAGACTCGATTCAATGGCGGATATCGAGGAGGTGAGGATGACCTATCCGGATCCAACACAAGCTAACACCAAACAAACCCATCCTGGTGTTTCCCCTCGAGACCAACGAGGAAGTCAACCGAGGAACTCACACCGTTGGCGGTTTACTTATTCAGTTATAGTGGCGGCACTTTACTAGTCAGGTTTAGATAATCGTCCTGATAAAATAAGCAGTGGGCACTTTTAGTTAACCATTCCGTTGTAGTTGCAACAATTACTAATCAGATACAGATATCACGAGATAAACCCAAAACCCAGCAGTAGTTGGTACTTTTATTCAGCCATTCCGTTGTAGTTGCAATACTTACTAGTCAGATACAATTGTCGCAAGCGACAACCAAACAAGCATTTGTGGACAGTATTAATTAGCCATTCCGTTGTAGTGGAGCTGATTACTAGTCATTATAAGTCAAATTTATAGCAGTAAACTTTAGTTATGCTTGTCTATGATCGAGATACTGTGCTCCAAGTCGTCCATATCCGCGGACACGGCTTTCAGAAAGTTTTACCCGGCCGGGGTGCACCAATAGCAACACACGCTCGATCAACCTCGGAAAAACCAAATCAAAACCCAACGAGGCTTTCACGACTGAACAATCACAGGATTCAGAAATATTTCAGGGGGGCACCCCTTAAGTAGAATCCAGCGGAGTAAGCAAGCTCGGCGGCCTCAAGGTCTGGGTGGGCGGTGTGGCGGGAACCCCAAGCGGGCTTGTCGACACCGCGTAAACGTGTCCCGATCCTAAACAGTACAGTGTGCAGTACCTCGCACAATCGTAAATAAAGCAGTAAAACATGGCATAAGTACAGGATCGTAAATAAAACCTCAAACTAGTTTGTGGCCCCAATAAATAAGTCTGAATCAAGCTCTGGCTCAGGGGGGGTCCCATATACCTCCCGGATGTGGATAGCGCGATAAATCAAGGAACAGGTATCAAGTACTCGGGGTCTTACGGGACACAAGTGGGCGTTCGGAAACCAAATATTTTCTATCACCCACCGATGCCTCTGCTTATTCAATTTTAGTTGTTAAATAGAAATTAAAGTGACGATAAGTAAAGCTAGAATCATCTCCAACAACAACATGCGGCAATACATCAACAACTGTGGCATTTGACAACACGCAACATTACTTGAGCAAGCGACTACGACGCGCAAGTCCAACTATCTACCAAACAACAGGTAATAGGATGTGACCAAGGCAATATAGGGCTGCAGGGAATATCACAGGTACGGAAACTAAAGCATCGCAACACAGATAGCAATAGATCAACAGGAGGGAATAAAACACTATAAAGTAAGATAGGTAGAAAGGAGATGCTACTTTGAAAACATTGTCGAAGGTTTTCCCGAAGATCGGTAAGCTCACATCAACTCAACGGCCTTATCATGAAGAAGCAAAACACTAGAAGAAACACCGGATGCAACACTTAATACAACGGCAGAAGATCGGCATGATGCATGTATGATGCATGACATGGCAAAGGTGCGATGCAATTAGGTCAGATTAGGCGGAACCGGGGTCCCGACAATTACTTAAATGGTTCTAGTTATTTAAACCCCCGCATATTAAATGTTGTTTTACATGGTAGAAAATAGCAACGGGTTCGCTACACAAATTTAAATGGGGCCAATATAAGGCTGGATTTGCCCGCGTATGGGCCCCATATTTAGTTATTAGGTGAATCGGCATAAGGCCCCCAAACCACAGATATGCATGCGAGTATGACAATTCAATATGCAATCAAGTTGTTATGATGTTATAAAATAGGGTTTCGAGACGGTGTTCACACATTAGGGTTCGGCAGATCTTGGGGTTCCGGGGTTCGGGGTCGGTCTCAGGGTTCGACGGGGCGTTCTCGGCTCCGGGGTCGTTCTCGGTAACGGGGTAGTTCTTGTTGGTCATGTATACGGAAGATCTTGCGGCTCGATGTCCGGGAGGCGGATCTTGGAGTCCAGGCCGGAGGTCTTGTCGGTGGTCTTCGGGTCCGGGGGAAAGATCTTGGCTTCCTCAAGGCATCGCTCGGTGTATCCGTGTCGGCGAACTTGGCGTTCAGGGGGAAGTTCCCGGTGTCCGAGGAGAAGGTCTTGTCGGTTCCACTTCGGAGTCCTCGTTGTCCTGCCGTGGGGATCATGGTCATCGGGGTCCGGTTCTTGGTAATGTTGCCGGTAGCTCTTGGTGTCCAGGGGTTCGTCGAGGTTCAGGGGCATCGGGTCTTGGGTTTGCGTCCGCATGGAGAACTTGAGGGTCCAGCGTCTCGGCGGCACTTGTCGTCTTACGAGTACATCCGTCACGCCACGACCTTGAAGGAGATCTTGGCGGTTGCTAGACGCATCCTCGCATGCATCCCAACGTTTGTACATCGCCAACTCAAACTGTTTTGGGCCCTGCGTGCGAGAGGTGGCGAGTTGCGCTGAAACGAGCTTCGCGGCGCCAGCCATAGCGAGGTGGGGCCCCTTGCTGGCGAGGGGTCTGCTGAGGCGGGAGCGGCCGGGAGGGTCGATGGCGATAACGGGCTGGGCGGGCGGAACTGGGCGCAGCGGTCAGCGCTGTGGCGTCGAAGCGGCGGCGACCTTGGCGGCTTCAGCAGCCCGGCGGTAGGGCGGCGCTCGCGCCGCGAAGCGACTTCAGCGGGCGGAGGAGCTTAGGGAAGAAGCGGGCTCCGGCGAGGCTTCGAGCGAACTGCAGCGGCGAGGCTGCAGGTCGGAGGTGGCCGTGGCTGGAGAGGCGGCTCCGGCGGATCTGGGCGTGGCGGTCGCCGGCGGCGGCTTTTGCACTGTGAGGCGGGCAGCCTTGGTCGTGGCGGCGGGGATCTTGAGGCGGCCTTGTGTCTTGAGGGCAAGAGACGGCCAGCGCTCACGCTGGGAGGTCTGCGGCAGGCGGGCGGCGCCTCTGGAGGAGGGAGGAGGCGGGGCGTGGCTGGCGGACTCGTCGGCAGCAGCGAGGAGGGAGGTGAGGCGGGCGGAGGCGGAGGAACGCAGGAGGAGGCGCTGGCGGCGAGAGGGAAGCGGAGGAAGGTGGCGGCGGCACGCGGCGGCAGCGGCGGTGGTCTGAGGAGGCCGGGCTCCCGAGGAGGCGAGTGAGGTGGGGACGGCGGACTGGCCGTCATGTGGCAGCTCCGTGGCTGTCGCCAGCCGGGCGGGATGGGCGCGTGGTGGGTGAGGCGTGCGTCTGAAGGGCGGCGGGCGAGGCGTCGGGGTGAGGAAGTTGCGAGGAAGGAGAGGAGCAGAGGCGGGTGGTGGGACCCGGGCCCTTGAGGTAGGCGCGTGGGCCACGCTGGAGTCAGGCCAGCGGCGGCGTGTGGCGTGCGTGTGGTGGCTGCTGTGTGGTGGTTGGGAGAGAGAGTTGGGCTGAGTGGGTGAGGTTGAGGGAAGTGGGGGTGAGTGGGGTGACGTGGCGGCGTGTGAGAGGTTGAGGGAGAGGAAGGAAGGTGAGGTGGAGAGATATGATTGGAGGGAGTGATGTGGAGGGGGAGAGAGGGTAGATTAGTTGGTAGGTTTAGGATTTTGTTGGGGGTGTCCAGGTGGACCGTTTTAAAATCTGGGGCGGTCGTTCGGGTCGGGTTGGCCCGTTCGACTGCCCCTACTAAAATAATTATAAATTTTTATTTGTTTTAATACACCGTTTGCAAACCGATATTAGTCAAACAAAAACAATCCGGCGGCCCGGGGTTTTGCATTTGAATTAAAGATGGGGCGTTTCAGAAAACAAAATAGGTTTTGCAAACATAGTTTTAGCAAACAATGCATGATGATGACGATGCAATGCACAAATTCAACGCGATTTTCTAGTAGTGGTTTTGCGGGATGCCACATTTACTTGTTGCAAACCATTAACTTCCACACCATACGTTTAATCGTTTGTTACAGCAAACCGGTGAGCTTGACAACCTCACTAATTCGTTGGGGCAAAGTCTTGAGTTTGTCTTTGTCGGTGTCTCTCGCGTTGCAACACCTGTGTGACGTTTCCTTCCTCCTTCTAGTTCGATAACCTCGGTCTCAACTGAGGGAAGACTTGCTGTTGTGCTCTTCACACCTTGCTCTTGGGGTTCCCAACAAGACTCCACATCAAGCACCAATATCTCTGGCGCCATCAAGGAGTCACCAATATGCATGAGGTGTGGCCCTCGTATTCAAGGGCATTAGATTGCCAACTTATACCATGTCAAGCATATACTCCATCTTTGCCACTTTAACCTTAACCACTTCAAGATGCTTATGTTAGGGGCAATGAGGGATGAAAGCTAACAAGTACCATAATTTTTGGAAGCTCTTTTTGAAACTTGTAATCCCTGCTTCCTTTACAAAAAGGCCTTTCTTCCACCACTATTGAGTCTCCACATTCTACCTTTAGGCACCATTAAGATAGCATAGTTTTCATTCTGTGTGCAATGTTCCAAAGCTTATTAATTGATGCATATTGTGTTATTACTTGCTCTTATGCTACTTGTTTCTAGTCACCCTTGTGAACTTTGCAGGTGTCCTATGCATCTATATTTCTACTCTATGAGGGTCAAGCTGATTGCGACTATGCTATGTTTTCTGCATGTGAAACAAACAAATGTTTTTCAATGCATGTTATTCATGATCTTTGTTTGTAGCTTGCCATGTTGCATGCATAGTTACTATGTCCTATTGTTAGAACTCTATCTTTCATGCACATGTTTAGATTTCTTTGATCCCAGCTTTCAATGCTTGCAAATGGTTGGATCTTTATTGTGAGGGTGCATGTCACCTCAAAAATTATTCTTATATCACTTACCTACTCGACGAAGAGCAGGAGTTAAGCTTGGGGATGCTGATACGTTGGAAACGTATCTATAATTTTTTATGCTCCATGCTTGTTTTGTATATACTTTGCTTTGCTTGTCTACACTTTGAGGTGCTTCTTACATGTTTTCTGGTACTAACCTATTAACAAGTTGCAACAGTGCCAGATGCCTGTTTTCTGTTGTTTTTGGTTTCAGAAAAGTTAGTAAAGAAATATTCTCGGAATTGGACGTGACAAACGTCAAAGTCAATTTCTTTTCGTGGGGAACAAGAAGTCCAGAGGAGATCCGGAGGGGCCAGCCAGGGGGGCCAGACCCACCCCAGGTGCGGGGGAAGGTGGGCCTGCGCCTGGCTGGGGTTTGGTGGCCCTAGATGCCTCCCAGTCTCGCCTCTTCGCCTACAAGAAGCCCCCGATGAAGAAACCCTGAGTACCCGATCAGAAATCCACGAAACCATGTGTAGCAGCTGCCACCATCTTTCCTAGACCGAGCGGGATCTAAAGTTCTTCCCTGCACCCTGCCGGAGGGGAGATCATCCCGGAGGCCTTCTCTCCGGTATGATGCGTGAGTAGTTCCACCTTGGACTATGGGTTCATGTAGTATCTAGATGGTTGTATCTCCTCCTTTGTGCTTTCATGTATAGATCTTGTGAGCTTCGTTCATGATCAAGATCTAATCTATTTGTAATCATGCATGTTGTGTTTGCGGGGATCCAATGGATATTGAGATTATTATGTTGGTTTGATTAATGGTTTTATCTATATGATTCTATCATGTTTGTGTTGTTTGTGATCTTGCATGCTCTCCGTTGTTAGTAGCTATATTGGCCAAGTAGTTGCTAGTGACTCCAATAGGGGGTATTTATGCTCGATAGTGGGTTCATGCCTATAGTTTCCAAGGGAAGTGACAAAAATATCTTCGGTTGTAGATGTGCTGTTGCTACTAGGGAGAAAACAACGGTCTCTTCTTCATGGAACATGTAGACTATTTACCTTTCACACTTTGCTTAAAGAAGTTGTCTGTTTCTTGCAACTTAATACTGGAGGGGGTTCAGATGATAACCTGAAGGTGGACTTCTAGTCATAGATGAAGTTGGATGGCGGTCTATGTATATTGTTGTATTGCCCAATCAGCCTCATAGGATCTTTCTGACTAGTAATTGCATTCTTATGCCTTGATCAGTTCCTGTCAATTGCCCTGCTGTAATTTGTTTATCCTTCATGCCATGTTGTTTATCTAAGGAGAGAACCTCTAGTGAACTATGGACCCCGGTCCTATCTTTACCATTGATACATCTTCCACGGTTACCTGTTTACTTGCTGCAAACCACCATTACCTTCCACACCATACGTTTAATCCTTTGTTATAGCAAATCGGTGAGCTTGACAACCTCACTGATTCGTTGGGTCAAAGTCTTGAGTTTGTGTTGTGCAGGTCTCCGCGTTGCTTGCAACACCTGTGTGACGTTTCCTTCCTCCTACCGGTTCGATAACCTTGGTTTCTTACTGAGGGAAACTTGTTGTTGTGCTACTTCATACCTTTCTCTTGGGGTTTCCAACGAAGCATCCCACGACAAGTACTGGGCGCCATCAGGGAGCTGCACGCGTCCTGCTAGACCTGCGAGGTTCGGTAGTACTCTCTTTCGGAGTTTCATGATCATTATCATTAGTTCCCTCTTCAATTGGTGAAGCCAACTCCTAAACGACTTCCGACGCTGCGCTACTCGCCATACTTTGATGCGAAGGTTCAATAACCTCTTTGAGTTCTACCTTCCGACTACTCACACCTTTCGCGAGAAACTCTTTCTCTAGAAAGGGTCCATTCTTGGCAACAAAAACCTTGCCCTCGGATCTGTGATAGAAGGAATACCCAATAGTTTCCTTAGGGTATCCTATGAAGACGCATTTTTCCGCTTTGGGTTCGAGTTTATCCTGTTGAAGTTTCTTCACATAAACATCACATCCCCAAACTTTAAGAAATGACAGGTTAGGTTTGTTTCCAAACCACAATTCATATGGTGTCTTTTCAACAGATTTAGATGGTGCCCGATTTAAAGTGAATGTAGCAGTTTCTAGTGCATAACCCCAAAATGACAACGACAAGTCCGTCAGAGACATCATAGATCGAACCATATCCAATAAAGTACGATTACGATGTTCCGCCACACCATTTCGATGTGGTGTTCCGGCAGGTGTGAGTTGTGAAACAATTCCACACTCTTTCATATGAGTGCTAAACTCGTAACTTAGATACTCTCCTCCATGGTCGGACCGTAGAAATTTGATCTTTCTATTACGATGATTTTCCACTTCATTCTGAAATTCCTTGAACTTTTCAAAGGTTTCAGACTTGTGTTTCATCAAGTAGATATACCGTATCTACTCAAATCATCCGTGAAAGTAACAAAATAACGATATCCACCTCGCACCGACACACTCATTGGACCACATACATCAAAATGTATGATTTCCAATAAATCATGCCTGCTCCATTGAACGTAAAACGGTGTTCTAGTCATCTTGCCCATAAGGCATGGCTCACATGTATCAAATGATTCAAAATCAAGTGATTCCAAAAGTCCATCCGAATGGAGCTTCTTCATGCGTTTAACGCCAATATGACCTAGACGGCAGTGCCACATATATGCGAATATATCATTATTAAGTTTAATCCTTTTAGCATCAACATTATGAATATGTGTAACACTATTATCGAGATCCAACAGAAATAAACCATTCATCATCGATGCATGAACATAAAAGATTTCATTCATATAAATAGAACAACCATTGTTCTCGGATTTAAATGAATAACCACTTCGCATCAAACATGATCCAGATACAATGTTCATGCTTAGTGCAGGCACCAGATAACAATTATTCAAGTTTATTACTAATCCCGACGGTAAGTGGAGAGGTAGCGTTCCGACGGTGATCACATCAACACTTTATCCATTGCCGACACGCATCTTGACCTCACCCCTTGCTAGCCGTCGCTTGTTCCGCAACCCTGATTCGAGTTACAAATATTAGCAACTGAACCGGTATCAAATACCCAGGTGCTACTGCAAGTACTAGTCAAGTACACATCAATAACATGTATATCATATATACCTTTGTTTGCCTTGTCGGCCTTATTGTCTGCCAAATACTTGGGGCAGTTGCGCTTCCAGTGGCCAGTCCCCTTACAATAATAACACTCGGTATCAGACTTAGGTACAACTCGGGGCTTCTTTTCAGGCACGGCAACCGGCTTGCCGCCCTTACTTCCCTTTTGTTTTCCCTTCTTGTCTTTCTTGAAACCAATGTTCTTATTGGTCATCAACACTTGATGTTCCTTCTTGATCTCCACTTCTGCAGTTTTAAGCATTGACAGAAGCTCGGGGAGAGACTTCTTCATGCCTTGCATATTATAGTTCATCACGAAGCTCTTATAGCTAGGTGGTAGAGACTACAGAACACGATGGATGCCTAAGTCAATGGGAATCGATATTCCCAAGGACACAAGCTTATCGGCGTAACCCGACATCTTGAGTACATGCTCACTTACGGAGTTGTGCTCTTCCATCATGTAACTAAAGAACTTTTCTGAAGCATTGTAGCTCTCTACAGCAGCATGTGTGTCAAAAATCATTTTCAACTCACCCATGTATCAAATGCATTGCCGTTTTCGAAATGCTTTCGAAGTTCTGGCTCTATCCCATACAATATGCCGCAATGAACTAAGTTGTGGTCCTCCTGACGAGTCTGATATACATTCTTTTCCTCGTCAGGGGCATCATCGAACGGTGGGGGGCCTAGCAGCGCTTCTAGCACATATTGCTTTTGTGCAGCAGAGAGGAGAATCCTCAAATTCATGGGCCATTCGGTAAAGTTGCTACCGTTTGTTGCAATTTTCTCTTTATCCATGAACACATTGAAATTAAAAGCAGGTGGTGCCATCTACAACAAAATTTGTAAAGTTTGGACTAAGTTTATGATAGATTGAGTTCAACTAATTCACATTACGAATGAACTCCCACTCAAAAACGACACCCCTCGTGACTTTTTGGTGATTACATGAACCAAATCCACTACACCAAGTCCGATCATCACGTGAGTCGGTGTAGCTTCAAAGGCGAGCATCAAATGGGCATCATATCTACCATATGACTCATGCTTAACCTTTCAGTCTGTGTTTCGAGGCCATGTCTGTGCATGCTAGGCTCTCCAAGTAAGAACCTTAGTATTCGCGTGTGTAACTGTCTTACACCTATAATATGGTCGTGGATCCAAGAACACCCGATCATCACGTGATGTCTTGGAGCGACGAAACATAATCGGTGCATACTTAAGGAAGAACACATTCTTATCTTGATATTTAAAAGAGGTATCATCTTATTATGTTAATAAAACGCCAAACAAGCAATATAAGATGCAATCAAACATCACATGTTTGTAAGTGAAATGATATGGTTCCTGCATATGATCTCCATCATGTGCTCCTTGGTATGATCATTATCATACCTCTATGTGTAAGGCCAAGGTCTATGGTACTTACATGTTATGTGTGTTGTAAAAGTATCATCTCATACTTCTACTTACAACATCACCATATCATAACATTATCCCAGCAACAATCTAAACTAGACGCCTCTAATTCATCCATTGCAAGTTTTACGTGGCTTAGGGATTTTGAAGATAGAACCGTCCATACCTACGAACATGAACCACAACAAGGATAACCAAATTGTTGACAACTCGTTGCAAATTAGATATTGACTATAGTAGGAGAAACAGACACCCGCTAGCCACTTATGCAAAACTAGTTGCATGTCAAGCGTGGAACAAGTCTCATGTGCGAGGACATATAAAGTTTGTCTGGGCCGCTTTATCCCACTATGCCAAAAATATCCAGAATACAACTAAGAAGCAATAACATGATCATCATCACCCACATACTCATATGTGTACTACCCGTGTAAAGCATCTACGCATAGATCCGGCGCTGATACCACCGTAGGGTTCGCAGCATAGAAAACAAAAAAATTCCTACGATGGGAACAACTATGTACCAAGAATATCTACTAGATACAAACAACGAGCGGATGTATATCCGTAGAGAACATACCCTTGAAGACTGACAAAGCTTAACGAGTAAAACTCGTGGTTGATGTAGAGGATCTCTTGCCGATCTCAAGATCGAGAGGAAGTCCTAGCGCCGCAAATCAGCAGCGCATCCGTGCTTGCACACACGTACGAGGCACCGAGCAACCTCCGCCTCCTCGCTCCAGCGATGCAGCGGAATCACAACTATTTCTTGCCGAATAGCCACCGGGAACATGTATCTCGCTAGTCCGAGACCATGGGGGGTAAATACTAGAGGGGAGAGAGATCCTTCACGAGGAGGTGTAAGTGAGAAGTGAGGAGGGGGTGCCTTCTATAGGAGAGGGGGGACCCCAAGGGGGTGGATGATGCATGGGGGCTGCCCCCTTTCCCTCCCCTCATTCATGTGGGTGGACACTCCACTCATAAAAATCCTTTTAATTCCCTCCACTCAAAATCCCACTCAAATTCCCATTAAATTTCCACCAAATTTAATGCAAACTCTCATTAAATAAAAATCCTTTTATTTATTCAGAATTCTGTCAATTAATTTAATGACAAACATTCATATATAACCCCTAGCTAGTATTTCATTTCACATGCAAAAACACTTTCTGCAATTTCACCCGAAAACCTGTTTCGGTATCTAGTGAAATAAATTCCTGCGCTTGTTATTCTTTTCGGCATGAAACTTTTGCTCCAATTGGATGTCGGTGTCTCTTAAGTGTACCACCCTATGGTTCACGAATAACGCGTACATTATCGAGACCCTTCTCCGATCAATAATCAGAAGCGGGATCTGGAGACCCATACTGACTCCAACACATGCAACGATGACTTTCTTGTGATCATCGGAACCTTTTACGCTAGTATCTTAATCCCTTTGTTTCGCGATATATTACATGTCCAAGATTTGATCATCGGTATCTCCATACCTAGTTTGATCTCGTTACCGACATGTACTCTTTTCTTGTTCCCGTGATACAACATTCTAGTGATCAAATCACTTGCTTGCAAGCTAATCAATGTGATATCACCGAGAGGGCCCAGAGCATATCTATCCATCATCGGGATGAATAAATTCCACTCTCGATCCATGGGCCTCAACATAACACTTTAGTAGTTCTGAACCCATCTTTATAATCATCTAGTTACAGTGTGATGTTTGATGTTATCAAGAAACTCTTCTGGTGTTAGTGGTTGACATGATCTCATGGTCTAAGGATTAGGATCACTTCGTAAGTTGTTATAGCAATATAAACTCAATGACTTTGATCGTAATGCTATACTTCGGATGAATGTTCATCACATCATTACAGTAATGTTGTGACCTTGTTATTAACAACATCCAATGTCTATGATCAGGAAACTTTGATCATCTTGTTAATCAACGAGCTAGTTTATGAGAGAGGCATAACTAGGAACTTTCTGTTTGTTTATTAAAAACACATGTATTAATGTTTCCGTATTAATATAATTATAGCATGCACAATAAATATCTATCATATACTTGGAATACACATAATAAACACTTTATTATTGCCTCTCAGGACATATTCCCTTCATCATGTGGATAAGCTGTGGGTCCCACGCTGATCTGGATATGTGGAAAGAGGTGTGCACTACGGGACCCGACTGAATACGACCCCACTTGTCAGCACATAATGACAATGGTCCACTACAGGACCCGACTGAACGCGGCCCCACTTGTTAGCACGTAACAACAAGGCTGACGGATATCGAGTTTCAGACCGTGTGAGAGTTTCGGCGAAGAAGATGAGCAAAAATGAGGAAAAATTAAGCGGCTGGGGAAAGTGAGTATAACCAACGAACCAAGGGCATGAAAATAGAAATCACTAAATTGTTTTATGCAAAGTTGGAGGGTAATAGCCATGTGTCATTTCATCATACGAGCCATTTGACTAGTTTCAAGTTTTTCATTAATAAGAGAGTCTATCTCATGGGCTGCAATATAAGAAACATATTTCTCAACTTGTTCTAAATCATGGCATAAAGGTCTACACTTTTGAAAATAAGTAATTATAGGGGCACTATTATGCTTACATTGATAATGACAGTGTGTATGGACTTCTCTAGTGCAACAAGTTACATCCCTAGTTCACAAAAATCAATATCCATATTGTTGAGACGTTTAAGCAATTCATGCATTCTTTTACCCTCTTTGGTTGCTTGCTATTCATAGTAATTTTCTGAAATTTTATCGGTATCTTCATCCATGTTTTAGCATACATATTAAAAGCTACACTCAATTTTTATGGATTTTTCTGTATAGTAAAAAAAGGTAAAAACAATACTAAAACCAAACAAACAAAAGAATACAAAAAAGTGCTTTGTAAATTTAAAAGAAAAGATCATAATAGTGCAACCTCCGTAAGCTTGGATGTTTGCACAAGTTGATGAAGATGGTGCCAGAAAATGTTCTAGCGGTTATTGTGCTCCTAGACTTGGTGAAGATGCTACTATGATTTGTCTCTTGCAACTCTTCGACAATGGTGCCAGAAAATGTTCTGGCAGTTTTCCTAGGAGTTTCAACATGCTACAACTACAGTGAGATCTTTCTTACAATTCCTCGGCAATGGCGACAGAAAATGTTCTTGATGGCAACAACTCTGCGTATACTAACTCCTTGAGACTCCAAGTGCAGAGTGTTGTAGCAAACATCTTTTCCATATAAGGGTAAATCGAGGGTTTATATTAAATTCTCGAGGAATCGGCTTAGAAAGTTCTCTTGTTTTCTTCTTCAAGCAACCAAGAAAACAAAGTATTTACCTAGTGACCCCAACTTCACCTTGTGGTTATCAAGCACAAGGTTTCATGTTAGTATAAGTAAAATAAACTATAAATAAATCAGAGGAAATAATAGCGTTAGATTGTTTCGGCTTAAACTGCTATCCACGTCGCCCTGATTCTTTTCCGCCATGGGATGTCAACAATCGACGGTTGAGAACCGTCGCAGGGACCTAAAATTTTACTCCAATCCCGCGTCTGGTTCTCCTTTCGCATTCATTTTTGACCCAAAATCTCAATTGGATCCGCTGACTGGGGGGCTCGCAAGACCCTTGCTAGCAGTATGTTGGACTGCTCGTGCACCCTGGGCCTGCCTTCAGTGTACGCGGACAAGTTTTTAGGCACCAAACGCCTTCGCACCTATCGTGTGGAGCGGCTGTCGCTGGGTTAGCCCTTACGGTGTGTCACACGTGCCCTATGGTCCCCGCTATCAGTGTACGTGGGCAAAGTTTTGTTTCGGTCAAGGCATTTCAGGTGCAACACGCCTCTACACTCGCCACGTGGAGCCATCGTTGTTGGAGTCTAGGCCTTACGGTCAACCGCGTGCGCGTCACTGATCCACTGTCAGCGTACGCGCACGGAGTTTCACTCCATCCAAGGCATTTCAGTCCGCGACGTGAGCCCATGATAGCTACGGACTCTCGTGATCATGGGGCCCACACAGAACCGACTTGGCACCGTAACCTCTAGCCGTACAAGGGTTCTCCCGGTCGGAGATCCCACCTGGCATTATAAATGGTAGACATGCGCGTGTTTTCGCGGTAAGGTCGTACGATGGGTCCTGTTTTAGCCGAGCTGGTGGCCTAGATGGTAGATATCTACGGGTTCGCTCATACATCTATGGTCTCACTGACAGCGCCATCCCTCGACGTCTGAGCGTTCTCGCAGGCGAGAGCCAAGCTGGCAGCGTTATCGTTCTGGGTATGTGACGGTGGGTACCACGTATGAGGATCCTCGGTGCAATGACTAGTGTTTATCCTATAAAAGGCTCCTCCCTATTAGTGGTTTCTCACATCGATTTAGCTGATTCGTCTTACCTTCCGTTCAAGTCGTGCTAGAAGAAACACCGCCTGCTCCCCCAAACAATGACTTTGCCGCATCCGAAGCGTTTCGGGTGATGGCACGCAGCTCTGTAGCATGACAATCAGTGGGAGAGTAGGTTCAACCTAGCGATAGACAACAAAGCACGTCTATGAACTTGAGTCGGCGACACGTCCTCTTAGCAGATGTACGAGTGAACCCAATCAACGGTGAGAAGCGGGAGCCACGACGACCAGTGGCACGGTGCCACCATGGAGAAAGGAGACCTCGCGGCGATGCCATCCATCGGTGGTGTACGAGGGAGTTACATCCATGAGGAGAAGCGGGCACCACAACGACGCTAAAGATCGTGATGATGGTACTATCGGGGAGAAGGCCTTCCACGAGATGAAGCGACCACCGCGACGGGAGAAGGACTTACACGAGAAGAAGCGTCCACCGCGACAACTGGGGGCATGACCATACTGTACGCGTTGACAAGGCTCCGCGGCGGAGGGCCGTCCTCCCAGCGTGAAGTACGCGGGAGCCGTGTCCATTAGAAGAAGCGTTTGGCACGCCATCAGGAAGCCTGCGCTGACGGGGAGAAGGACCAGGCGGAGTTGAAGATTTAGTCAACGTCAGGAGCTTTTGGCAGGTATTTTGGGCTAGAATGACGATGTCTAGGTCGGTAGGATTAGATTAGATAGACTATAAATATTATTCCTGTAATGTGTAAAAAATATATAAAATATCTATTAAGAATTTTATTGCTTCTTTATGCAAGGTCATAAGCGGGCGCTCCCCCCTGATAGTTCCTTTGGAAGTTAAGAGAACGCAGCAACTCATCCATCTCCGCCCTCGAGCGTGACCAAGGTCCCTGAGAAATACTGAACAAAGTGGTTTGGGGTAGAGGGATCTCTCTTTCTTCCCTGTCGGTAAACAACATTCTATAAACCAAGTTCTCAAGAGTAGAGCTAGAGGTGACAAATTGGTGCGCCTTCATGACAGCAATATCAAGTCTCTGAGGAGCCAAAACTGTATCATGTGGATCAACAGCAATGCCCAAGGCAGCAGCGATACAAGTAGCAATAATTCCCCCATAAATGGGTCCCCTAGCAGCTAAACGACGAGCAATGAGGGAACCAAGATTATACTTATCCTCACTGTAGAGCGCAGCAGCTAAGAAGGCCAATTGATAGTTGGATATATTACTAGTGTTCTCCCTACCAAGAACACTGGTGGTAAGATAGTAGGTGAAGTACCTGATGGCTGGAAGTTGAATGTTCTTTATCTTCCCTCGTTGAGCTCTACGGTCATCATTATTGGTTATTCATCGGTATAGTTCCAACAAATCAGTGGGAAGAGCTGTAATCTTCTTTTATGACCCATTTGTACCAAGTCCCAGGGCCTTGCAAAATTTCTTCAAAGGCATAGAATGAGCCCTGTCATACAGTATGAAAGACACAGAAGGATTGAACAAACTATTGGTGAAGGAGAAACTCTCCACAAACATTTTAGTAAGTGAAGTATGTTGTGCACTCTCATCCTGCATGAAACTTGTTAGTCCAGCCCTCTCGATCAAAGCCATGAAATCATTAAGAATCCCAGCAGCTCGCAAGAAAGTTTGACAAGGAAAGGTGGAGGGGTGAGCATCCCCTTCACCCCCTCGTCACCAAACCGTGGAGTGATGAGATCCTCATTGTATGAGGGTCTGGAGCTTTTAGATGAACTTGGTAGCCTTGCCCTTCTAGGTGCATCACTCTCAAATATGTCACCAAAGGTGTGGTGGTCCATGACTTCCCTTTGCTGAAATTTGAAACAACCATCAAACCAAGTGATTTCTAAGTTGATAAATGATGAGCAACCAATATAGGAACTTGCTAGAGGACTACACATGCATCAAAACAAATTTTCTAAGGATAGAACAAGCATGCAAGCTCAAACAACCAGTCACCTATAGTAGAAAAATACTCAAGATACAATCTACCAATCACAAATCTAATTAGACAAGTGGAGGAGGCACATACCAAGGAGCAATCCCTCCAAAAATCAACACTTGAGATGGGCTGAACAAGGAGATCGAAAATCGTGAGCAAGAACAGCAAGAACTCGAGCTTGAGCAAGTTTTCCGGTGTTTTTCGGGAGAGAGAAAGAAGTTGGCTTTGAGGAGGCAACCTGGAGGGGCCCAGGTGGGCTAGACCCCCCCCTCCCAGGCGCCACCAGTGGTGGGCCCGTGCCTACCATAGGTGTGGGACCTAGGGGTGGCCCCTGGGTCATCTCAGGTGCCACTCTACCCTTTTTTTCGATAAAAAAATATTTTGAATTTTCTGGGATTTTTCGGGAAACTTTATTTTTGGCCAATTTTCAGGGTATGAAAATTGATTTTCTCGCAGAAACAGTTTTTTCAGAAGAAGGAAAACCAAACCAAAATCCAAACTACAGGAGCCCTAAGAAACTCAAACAAGCAAACATCTAGGAAAACTAAAGCTAAAGCAAAGACTAGGAAGGAGAAAGGAAAAAGAATGCAAGTATAACTACAGTGAAAACATTATTTTGTTCATAAAAATCCTTTTGTTAATAAGGTTGATCAAGTCTTGTTACCAAAACAATCTTATATGAAACAAAAATTTGCATTCCACAAGGTGATTATGTTACCTCATACTTCATAGCAATGGTCCCAATCATAATAGTTTCAATATTTTTTTGTGGAATGGGACAATATATTTCTCCAAACTTTATGCCTTCAATATTTTCAATAGAATTCAGGCAATAGCTGTTAACAACCTTCTTGGGGAAATAGACAGTGTGCTCTTTGTCATTAATATTGAATGTTACTTTTCCTTGATTACAATAGATGACAACACCTGCAGTATTAAGAAAAGGTTTCCCAAGAATAATAGACATATTATCATCTTCAGACATTTCAAGCACAACAAAATCAGTTAAAACCATGCAATTATGAGAAACTTGAACAGGAACATCCTCACATATACCAACAGGGATAGTAGTTGACTTATCAGCCATTTGCAAAGATATATCAGTTGGTATCAAGTTTTCTAGCTGGAGTCTCTTATAGACATAAAAAGGCATAACATGACATGGTTATACCCTACGGGTACGTGATCTTAGCATACCTGGTCCAGCCCAAGGAAGGCCCACGGCAGATGTACGCCGGCCCATGAAGAGTTCCGGGTGGCCAAGGACGATGACGCCTTCGGATCCTTGGAGAGCAAGACTAGCGCAGATAGGAAATTCAAAGGGGTAAAACCCTAGAACTTGTAGCCGACTAGGTCTATGCCCGGGACCTTCCTGATTCTATATAAAGGCTAGGAGGGCACGACCTAGATCTCTCTCTCTCTCATACTTTCGCATACACACCTCCACGCCAGATTGCATCTGCAAGACTTCAGATCTCTTCACCGTAATCAAGAGCAGACAAGCAGGAGTAGGGTTTTCCCTCCGGGGGCCTGAACCTGGGTAAACCTTGTGTCTCCGTGTTGCTTGTTTGCTAACCGTTCCACGATCTCCAGCATCCCCATCTTCTCCAAAACCCAAGTCCATAACAATGGGCATTGATGAGATCAAACCTCGTCAATTGGCGCCGTCTGTGGGAACTGGGGACGCTGATTGTGCGGTTGTGACGGTCCCAACCCGATCGATCTACAACTCTGCGGCGACGGAGAGTCATCTCCTCTTCGGCGCTTTCGACTTCACCGCCCACTCACCGGCCACCATGAAGGATTTCGAGCCCGTAGGCGACGGACTCGAAATCCTGTTTGGGAGCTTCTGCTTCTAGGTGGGGAAAACTGGCACCCTCCGCCTCCCTGAGCGGGTGCCCCTACCATCAATCAGGCCCGCTTCATGGACCCACACCCCGTGCTACGCACAACATCATCAACAGATGATTCCTACGACAGCAGCAACTGCAACTCCGATCTGTGCGATCCGCCATCGGATGCAGGGACCTACGGTTCCGGATCTGAAAGTTGTGGCAGCAGCGGACCAATCTACGAGCGCTACCAATGCGCCGTAGTCATCCAGAGCGACGTGGATCAGCAAACACCCAACCCGCCGCCCAACCCGCCAGAACGAAACGGCGGGAATAGAAGAAGCCAGTCCCCCCACCCGAAGGGGAAAACAACGGCCATGTCATCCACCTTAGCAAAGAGGGATGGGCCAGGCCCGCAACGCCGTGGCGGGCAACATCGTACTGCCTGTAGACTCCTCCCGGGATCTGCTGATGGCCTACCACCTGCTCCTGATCGAGGAGCACAAGAAGCATGTCAAGATGCAGGAGGTGCTTAACAAACGCAAGCAAACAGCCTCAGAGTACAGCGCGCGACGAGCCGCGCTCTCCGCCATGGGCATCGGCTCAAGCTCGAACGGCAACCAAGGCAACAAGCACCGCTCTCGAGTGGAGAACATGGACCCCAAGGAGCGCCGTGGGGTGACCCGAACCCTCCACACATCCTCCATGGAGATGGACGCCGACGGCAACGTCATCCCAAAAACGCCGCAGGCTGCGATCATGGCAGCCACTTGGTGAGCCCGGATTCCAACAAATGGTTAGAATCCATGAAATCCGAGATGGAATCCATGTATGAAAATCAAGTTTGGAACTTGGTGGAATTACCTCACGACCGAAAGGCCGTGGAGAACAAATGGATTTTTAAAAGGAAAACGGATGCTGATGGTAATGTGACCGTCTATAAATCTCGACTTGTCGCAAAGGGGTTTCAACAAATTCAAGGAGATGACTACGATGAGACTTTCTCTCCCGTAGCGATGCTAAAGTCAGTTAGGATTATGTTAGCAATTGCTGCATATTTCGATTATGAGATATGGCAGATGGATGTCAAAACCGCGTTTCTCAATGGTAATATTGAAGAAGAGTTGTATATGATACAACCAAAGGGTTTTGTCGATCCTAAGGATGCTAACAAGGTGTGCAAGCTTCAGCGATCCATCTATGGATTGAAGCAAGCATCATGAAGCTGGAATCTCCGCTTTGATGAGGTGATCAAAGAGTTTGGATTTGTCCAAACTTATGGAGAAGCTTGTATTTACAAGAAAGTGAGTGGGAGCAATGTGGCATTTCTGATATTATATGTGGATGACATATTATTGATCGGAAATTATATCGATCTTTAAACAAGGTTAAAAGTTATCTAAACAACAAATTTTCAATGAAGGACCTAGGTGAAGCGTCATACATATTAGGCATAAAGATCTATAGAGATAGATCTAGGCGCCTAATAGGGCTATCGCAAAGTACATACCTTGATAAGATTTTAAAGAAGTTTAAAATGGACGGAAGTAAGAAGGGGTTCTTACCTATGTTGCAAGGCAAGACATTGAGTAAGACTCAAAGTCCGACTTTGGCGGAAGAAAGAGAGATAATGGACAAAGTCCCCTATGCTTCAGCCATAGGCTCTATAATGTACGCCATGCTATGTACAAGACCGGATGTGGCACATGCTATTAGTTTGACTAGTAGGTACCAATAGGATCCAGGTTCGGAACACTGGATAGCGGTCAAGAATATCCTTAAGTACTTACGAAGAACTAAGGATATGTTTCTTGTATACGGAGGTGAAGAAGAGCTCGTCGCTAAGTGTTATGTCGACGCTAGCTTTGACACCGATCCGGATGACTCTAAGTCTCAATCCGGATACGTATTTCTCATGAATGGGGGAGCGGTTAGTTGGAGGAGCTCCAAACAACCTGTGGTAGCGGGATCAACAACGGAGGCCGAATATGTTGCTGCTTCAGAAGCGGCTCAGGAAGCAGTTTGGATGAAGGAGTTCATATCCGAACTAGGAGTGGTGGCATACGCGTTGGACCCAATGGTGATCTATTGTGACAACAATGGTGCCATTGCCAATGCCAAAGAGCCAAGGTCTCACAAGCATTCCAAGCATAAGCGCGGGTTTCACTCCATCCGCGAGCATGTCAAGGATGGAGATATAAAGATTTGTAAAGTACATACGGATCTCAATGTAGCAGATCCGTTGACTAAAACTCTCCCTAGAGCAAAACATGATCAACACCAGAACTCAATGGGTGTTAGATTTATCACTATGTAACTAGATTATTGTCTCTAGTGCAAGTGGATCAAGGTAATATGCCCAGAGAGGCAATAATAAAGTGTTTATTATGTGTATTCCAAGTATATGATAGATGTTTATTTTGCATGCTATAATTGTATTGATACGGAAACGTTAATACATGTGTGTTTAATAAACAAACATAAAGTTCCTAGTTATGCCTCTCTCATAAACTAGCTCGTTGATTAACAAGATGATCAAGGTTTCCTGATCATGGACATTGGATGTTGTTAATAACGGGATCACAACATTAGTGTAATGGTGTGATGAACATTCATCCGAAGTATAGCATTACGATCAAAGTCATTAAGTTTATATTGCTATAACAACTTACGAAGTGATCCTAATCCTTAGACCATGAGATCATGTCAATCACTAACACCGGAAGAGTTTCTTGATAACATCAAACGTCACACCGTAATGTGGTGATTATAAAGATGGATTCAACTAATAAAGTGTTATGTTGAGGCCCATGGATCGAGAGTGGAATTTGTTCATCCCGATGACGGATAGATATACTGGGCCCTCTCGGTGATATCACATTGATTAGCTTGCAAGCAAGTGATTTGATCACTAGAATGTTATATCACAGAACGAGAAAAGAGTGCATGTCGATGAGATCAAACTAGGTATGGAGATACCGATGATCGAATCTCGGACATGTAATATATCGTGAAACAAAGGGATTAAGATACTAGCGTAAAAGGTTCCGACGATCACAAGAAAGTCATCGTTGAATGTGTGGAGTCGTATGGGTCTCGGATCCCGCTTCGATTATTGATCCGAGAGGGGTCTCGATCATGTCCGCATTATTCACGAACCGTAGGGTGACACACTTAAGAGACACCGACATCCAATTGGAGCAAATGTTTCATGCCGAAAGAATGAACAAGCGCAGGAATTTATTTCACTAGATACCGAAACAGGTTTTCGGGTGAAATTGCATAAAGTGGTTATGCATGTGAAATAGAATTCTAGCAAGGGGTTATTTGTGAATGTTTTTCATTAAAGTAATTGACAAAATTCTGAATAAAATAAAAGAGTTTTATTTAATGAGAGTTTGCATTAAATTTGGTGGAAATTTAATGGGAATTTGAGTGGACTTTTGAGTGGAGGGAATTTAAAGGAGATTTGTGAGTGGAGTGTCCACCCACATGAAGAGGGGAGGGCAAGGGGGCAGCCCTGTAGCACCCCAGGTAAATCTAGTACTAGAAAATCGCTGTTGTTTTTTTATTATGTGCGTCGTCATGACATCATGCATCATTTAATCTAAAACCATTTTCCTAAATGACTAATTTGTTTTCTAATTTAGTCCTCTCTCCTAATTAAAATCAAGCCCTCGGTCCGACCAAATCTTTTATTTGTCTAAAAACATTTTTTACAAAAGTGTTTTTAAATAGAAAAATAAATATTTTTATGGGGGGCAGGCAGCCAACGGCTAGGCCCGAAGGCCCGACCGGAGGCCACCCAGCCCACGGCCACAAACCCTAATCCTATTCTACCCGTACCTAAACCCTAACCCCAACCCCTCTCCCCGCCGCCACCTCTCCCTGGACGGACCCCGCCAATCCACCTCGCAACGCTCCTCTCTCCCCTCGCTAGGCCCCACGGCGACCGGCCTCATCTGCACGACCCCATGTCTCTCGTGTCTCCCCTCGCGATCCCCAACAACCGCCGCCTCCCTCGTATCCTCCTGTAGCGCCGCCCCTGCAGGAGCTTCTCCTCGAGCTCCGCGGACGACCTTCCCGCCGCCTCTCGTCGTCGGGACGCCCCTCTCCAAGCTCGGTCCGCCACCGCAGGGGCCCCATCCTCTGCGCCCTCTTATCCCTTTGCTATCTGGCTGGCTTCCCGAGCACCGCTCGTCTTCGAGCTCCTCCCCGAGCAGCTCCTTTCCCAGCTCAGCTGACCCGGGTGTTCTCCTCCCTGCGAGCCCGCGGCCTCGTGTCCTTCCTCGGCCCCAAGCCCATCGCGCCGCCATCAACCGGCCCTCTCCGTCGTGCCTCCTCGTCCTGGCCGTATCCCGTCGGTGTCTCCTCGGGCGCCGTCGACCTCCTGAGTCAGCCTGGCCTCTCTGAGCCGCCGCCGGGCATCCTCCTTCCCGCGGCCACGCCGCCAGCGTTGCCAGGAACCACTGCCTCGACCTCAACCTTCTACTCGGCCACCGCTGAGTTCCTCCTCGCCGCTCCAGCTCGGCTCCATGTTTTTTTGGTTGGACAGTAAGGTGTTCTACCGTTTGTTTGGTGTGACACCGTTCCTCTCTAGTCTCCAACACGAGTCTGACCGTCTTTTTCCAGCTGCTTACCCTGTTTTTTTTCCTTAGTGTGCTATGGTGGTTTACAATGATGTGTTTGTGGTGCCGTATGTTTGCAATGTGAGGTTCCCCGTGTACCTATTGACATCGACATGGGTCCTGCGGTGGCGTTGATGGTACTGCAAGATGGTAACACTTCCTAGAATCCTTCCGGGGAACAAGAGCTGCAAGCCGGACAAGTACCTCGAGAAGCCACCCGAACATTCGGTGCTAAGTCCAAGTTTGCCATCGACAACCGAAGCCTCGAAACCCCAAGATCTCCTTTGCGGTACCCGAAGACCGATCTTGGGACGCCATGAACTCCTTCACGGACGTCAAGTCCTCCTTCCCGGAACCCGAATACACCGAGACCCCTGGGTGCGGCGACATGGATCCGAAGATCGATATCACCGAACCCCAAGACCCCGGATCCGAAACCTCCCTCAATGTGTGATTCCTTCCTAAGCCCTATTTAATAAAGTGAAATATAAACTTGTTGCATATTAAATTATCATGCTTGCACACATATTTTTGTGGTTTGGGGGCTTTTAGTTGTTTCACCTTATAATTAAATATGGAGACTATATGCGGGCTTTTCTAGTCTAATATTGACTCCATTTAAATCTGTGTAGCGAACCGGTGATATATTTTGCCATGTTAATACAACATTTAAATTGTGGGGTATCTAAACAACATGAACCACTTAATTAATTGTCTGGGCCCCGGTTCCGCTTAATATTGCCTAATTGCATCGCATCCTTGCCATGCCATACATCATACATGCATCATGCCCGATTTTCTACCGTAGTATTAAATAGTCCATCCGGTGTTTCTTCTAGTGCTTTGCTTCTTCACGGATTAGGCCGATGAGTTGATGTGAGTGTCGACCCGATCTTCGGATGAACCTTCGGCAATGTTTTCAGGCGAGCACCTCCCCCTTTCTACCTATCTTACTTTCATAGTATTTACTCCCTCCTGTTGATATATTGCTATATGTGTTGCGTTGCTCTAGTTTTCGTACCCGTGATATCCCTTGCAGCCTTATATTGCCTTGGACACATCCTATTACCTGTTGTTTGGTAGATAGCTGGACTTGCGCGTCGTAGTCGCTTGCTCAAGTCTTTGCTATGCGTCGTCAAGTACCACAGTTGTTGGAGTATTGCCGCATGTTTAATGTTGGAGATGATCATGGCTTTAATTACTGTTTATTAACTAAAATTGAAGTAGGTAAATGCAGAGGCACATGTGGGCAATAGATGTTATTTGGTTGTTAACCGTCCACTTGTGTCCCGTAGGACCCCGAGTTCTTGACACCTGTTCCGAGATCGAGCGCGCTAACCACAGGTGGGGTGTATGGGCACCCCCATCGATTAGTACCTGATTTCAAAGTACTGTACTGGGGGCCACAATTAGTTTGGGGCTTTATTACTATTCTGTACTTATGCCATGCTTTACTGCTTTATTTAAATTGTGCGAAGTACTGCACTTGTACTGTTTAGGTATGCGGAGTGTTTTCGCGGTATCGACAAGCCCAGTCTCATTTTCGGGTTCCCGGTCGTTTACAGCCATTGGCGCAAACCCTGAGTCCGTCTCGGAGACCGGCCGACTTCGTTGCGGGTAGCTTAGTGGAGTGGCCCCCATGTACTTGCTTTGGGTCTGGGAAACGTCATGACTTAGGCCCCGCCGACATACCGATGGGTGTATGTTAACTGATCTGGCAAAAAGGGTCGAAGTGCGTGTGGATACTTTGGTGCACCCCTGCAGGGTTAAATCTTTTCGAAAAGCCGTGTTCGCGGTTATTGACGACTTGGAGCACAGTTCTCGATCATAGACAACTATAACTAAAGTTTACTGTTATAAATTGACTTGTATCCGATATGACTAGTAATCGGCTTCACTACAACGGAATGGCTAAATAAAAGTACCAACAACTGCTGGGTTTGGGATATCTCATGCTAATTGTATCTGACTAGTAAGTGTTGCAATTACAACGGAATGGTTAACTAAAACTGCCCACTGCTTATTATATCAGGATGACTATCTATACCTGACTAGTAATCGCCGCAACTATAACGGAACTAATAAAACTGCCAACCGTGTGAGTTCCTCGGTTGACTTACTCGTTTGGTATCGAGGAGGAAATTCCAGGATGGGTATGTTTGGTGGTAGTATCAGGTTGGTTCCGAATAGGTCTTTCTTACCCCTCTCTGATAGCCGCTAGTTGTATCGAGTCTCTATAGGTTGTTTAGTGCATGTCGCGCGCCGCTCGATCCACCATACCTATGTAGGCGAGGACCACAATTCTAGCCTTGCTGTCTTGGCCTCAAGATCGACCACTCTCTCTTTTCCTTTGCCCTTTGTCGGCACCCTTTTGTTTAAGGGTTTTGAGATCGACGCGTTAGCGGGTTACCCTTCCGCTTGGCTCAAGGGTTATGGACGCCATTGGTTATTCTTCAGGGCTCTTAGCTCAATTTGCATCTTGTCCGTACTCGGACACTATATCGTTTTAAAGGTGATTTGGATCTTTGTATTGTATATATGTATTCTTGACTCATGGAGTCGTGTTGTATATATATATCTGTTCTGTGGGTCCCATCGAGGACTGTTGTGTAATGTTATTACTTCGTTTTCCACCCGCACGCAAGTGCCTGGTGGGCACCTTTGAATCGTTTCTATGCGGGTTTGGCGGGAAGCGCCGAAACTTGCATAGGGCCGATTCTGAGGGTGTTACAAGCCCCCATGCGCCGGCCACCCCCTTGGGGTTCCCCCCCTCCTCCTATAAAAGGAGCCCCCCTCCTCACTTGTCTCTTACACCTCCTCGTGAAGGATCTCTCTCCCCCTCTAGAATTTATCCCCCATGGTCTCGGACTAGCGAGATACATGTTCCCGGTGGCTATTTGGCAAGAAAGAGTTGTGCTTCCGCTGCATCGCTGGAGCGAGGAGGCGGAGGTTGCTCGGTGCCTCGAACGTGTGTGCGAGCACGGATGCGCTGCTGATTTGCGGCGCTAGGACTTCCTCTCGATCTTGAGATCAGCAAGAGATCGTCTACATCAACCACGAGTTGAACTCGTTAAGCTTTGTCGGTCTTCAAGGGTATGTTATCTACGGATATACATCCGCCCGTTGTTTGTATCTAGTAGATAGATCTTGGTATATAGTTCACATCGTAGGAAATTTTTTGTTTTCTATGCTGCGAACCCTACAATAAAGGCCACTACATGGCACAATGATTTTTTGTTCCTCAACATAATTACAAACAAAAGAAGATCATAAACTATCCTACAGCTGCAACGCTAAGACGCGGCACCCTGAGTAGCCTCGAAGCCGGATTGCTTCGCCTTGGCCTCCCCCTGTTGCCGCAGCGCATACTCAGACAGCAGATCAATGAGCTTTGGCCCATATCGCTTGCAGCGAGCAGAATAGGTAGCAAAGGCTAACTCGGATCCATCCGCGGTCGTCGGCATCCGGGAGGTGATCCAGGAAGGTCCAGGCTCTCCATCGCCAGCCTTAACGCCACCGATGCCCTTCGCTTGCGCTTATGCCACAGCGCGGTGACAAAGCCTCCGCCAGGGCGTCAACATCATCAAGGGTCGCGACCTTGGGGACAAGCTCCTTGTAGAAGCGGCCAAGGACCTCCTTCGCCTTGGCAAGGGAGTTGACGATGGTGTTGTAGCGATCTTCGACCGCTGCAGTAGCATCATCTAGAGCACTCCCGTGCTCCAGAGCGCCGCGGTCAAACTCGATGCATGCGGCATCTGAGACAAAAAGAGAAGGAATGAAGAAAGTAACACAGAAGAAAGACAAGAAAACAAAAAGAAAGGAGCAAAAATAAGGTACTCACCTGAAACAGCCTTGGCAGCAGCCATGAGCTTGCCCGCCACCTCTCTTTTACTCGTAGTCGCAACCATGGCAAGCTGCTCCTCGCGGTCTGTAGCCTCCTGCTGCAGACGCTCCTTAGCCTCGGCTGCCTTGGCCAGCTCCAGCTCAAGGCGCTCTTTCGCACAAGCGGCGTCCTCGGCCTTCTTCTCTGCTTGACCAAGGCTCTTCTTGAGAGCATCAATCTCACGGAGGGAAGTGTTATGCTCCTCTGCATTCAAAACATACAAGCATCAGAAAGCAAGACAATAATGCAAAAAGAAACAAGCACCAAAGCATACAGGTACCTTGAAGTTGTCGGAGGTTGACCTCCAACACTAGGTGCTCCTGCACCAGTCGCTTGGCATCCTGTACAAAAGGCTACAGGAGAAGAACTATCAGTAAGGAAAAGGACTTGGGGGCTGCGCCCAACACGAAGGAACAAAAGCAAAATTCGCACATGAAAACGCTCGGGGGCTCCCCCCGAAGACTCGAAGAAAGAACAAGACAAGAAATTTTTTCAGAAGCTCGGGGGCTCCCCCCGCGGCAGGAAACAAAAGTACTTACATGCTCCGATGGCGACTCCGAAGGCCCGCTCGCAGCCTTCTGAGGCGCAACCACCTGAGCTTCCTGCGGAGAAGGGACCGGCACATCACCCTCAGAGGTAGCCACCATATGAGGATGAGGAGACACAACCTTTGACTCTCCCATCATCTCCCGAGCACCATCGCTGGAGGAGTCGTGGGAGGAATGCCTGCACACGAAATAATTAGCACAAGCACAAAAGTCAACAGCAAAAAGACAGCAGTATAAAAGAAACTTACGAGTCCAGCGAGCTCAGGTCGAAGACAGGAGGAGTCCTTCGGACTCTCTTCTCCCCCTTCTTCTCTTCTTTCTTCTCTTCCTTCTTTTCTTCCTTCTTCCGCTTTGCTGGCGGGTGCGGCGCTACAGCCCGCACAGGAATGGCAGGAAAAGGGGAGGAAGAGCCTCCATGCCCGTCACTGTGACGCTCAAGGCACAGAGGGTTCCTAGGAGTCGGAGGAGTCGAGGCATCCGAAGACTCGCTGGAGCTCCGCGATCGTTTGCGCGTGTGGTCCTCGCTCGACTCGTTGGCATCTTCCGCCGGAGATCGTGCCGACGGCAGCTCGGACATGGAATCCACCAAGTCATTGTCCGGAGCATCCGGATATACTTCGGTTAATGGAGGCGACATACCTGGCACTTTGAAGCTCTACACAAGAGAAGAACAATTTGTCAGCAAACAAATACAAAACAATGCAATCGAAAAGCAGCGCTACGCGCACAGATCTACACTTGTGGAACAGGAAGCGAAGAAGAAAACGGAGGAGTCAGCGACTTCCCCGGGATTTTCTCTCCGGCCTTGAACTTCAGCAGCAAGCGAAGGGCCCTGTCAAGATCTCCCTCGGAGATTTTCTCAGCCGAAACCCTCGTCGGATCACGCCGGCCAGCATAAAGGAACATTGGGTGCACCCTAGCCTGGAGTGGCTGCACCCGACGCTCGAGGAAGGTGCGGATGATATCCACACCATTCACTTCCTTCTCCGGAATCAACTGGAGATCCTTCACCTGACGATATAGCGCCTCTATCTCCGCCACCTCGCCATCCAAGATCTTGTTTTTCCAAGACCTTTTCGGCTCAATCTTCTGGGAGGGGTCGAAAGGAACAAGACCAAAATCTTGCCCAGGCACTACGGAGTCGCGGATATAAAACCATCGCCTCCGCCAGTACTGGACATATTCGGACATGGAAAAGGAAAAGAAAACAGATTGGGCTTGAGGGAGATGATGCAACCCCCAATGGGATAAACACCATCCGAACCAGATTGCCTCTTCACGGAATAAAGTTTCCGAAAGAGGCCAAAGTGCGGCTCGATGTCGAGCCAGCACTTGCAGAAAGTGATGAAACAAGCAATGTGGAGAAGAGAATTTGGCGAAAGATGATGCAGCTGGATGCCATAGAGAAAGAGCAGCCCACAAAGGAAGTCGTGGACTGGGAAGGAAAACCCACGAATAATGAAGGCGAGAAACATAACCTGATACCCAGCGGGGGGACGGGGGATTACCTCATTGCCAGGGAGTCTGACGGCCTCCCTATCCTGCGGGATCAAGCCCCGCTCGCGAAGCTTGCGGAGGTCACTCTCCCGCGTCTCTGATCGCCGCCAACCACCGTCGGTGACACGGGTAGCGGTGGCACCTTTCTTTCCTCCGGCGGCGCTGGTACCAACCACATATGATGACTTCTTCGGTTTCCCCATCGCGCTACGGCGGCGCCGGCGGTGAGAGCGCAGAAGGGAAGACAGAAATGTGGAAGGATATTCCAGCGCGCAGCAAGAACTGCTAGAGCACAAGGAGGCAGTGAAAACAAGAATCGATGCGGTGAAAACAAAATGCAGCTTTCCCCAATGATTATAACAGCGAAGACGACGCACGGCAACCGTCCATCAAGAAGACCTAACGCCAACGGCAGATCTGGCCATACACGTGTCAGCATCACAATGAACCGTCGTTACCACGCCGCCCACTACGCGCGGAAATCAAGGAGACGCCGTAATTATAAGCACGCCGTGCGTGACCGGTCAATTCAAGGTCAGCAAGTGGGACCCATGTTCGTCTAGTCAAGTCATCTCTGGCGCAGCAGACGCTTGAGGTCATTGATCGTCAGCACTGATGTCATCAAAATCTATACTAGCAACAACTACAATTTCTACGGCTTCAAAGCAAAGAGTACTCACTTGAATCTACGATTCAACTAAATACTCGGGGGCTACTCCTATTAGGAGCACTGGCCGCACACCCGAAAGATGAACAAAAATGAAATATTTCTTCGAGTCCTACGTCGAGTTTACGACTCCACTACGGACTCGGGGGCTACTCCCATAGGGAGGATGGATTTAAGCATTCGATTTTTTTTGTGTCCTACGGACTTAACAACTGAATAATGTTTGAACTAAAGTCTCCGCTCGAGTCTACGACTCGAACAGACACTCGGGGGCTATTCCCATAGGGAGCGCTGGTCGCGCACCCTATGAATTCTTCGACTGCGATCTTTCGGATCAGCATGCAAACACTTTTTGGCAACTCTGACCCAACAAAACGTTGAGTGAGCAATGATATCCTTGGCCACCCGAAACACCTCCGCGGTGATAAACATTCGGATGTTGTGTCTGCGGCACAAAGATAAGACCTACAGATATCATCTGATGGCCTGGTAACGCACACGACTGCGCTCTGCTAGTATAAAGCCCGTGCCAGCAGGCGCGATGAAAAATCCCGACGGACGCGTTGGGTACATCAGTTAAAATCACTGGAATTCCACTCCTGTAAGTCCTCCGTGTCCTAGGTCAAATTACGCCAGCATATGTTCCGGGTTCGAGTTAAGGGACTCGAACCTGAGGAAGATCGTGTTGTTTCGTCCTAAGACAGTTAACTGACCCTGATCCGTCGGGTGAGTCAGGCACACACATCAAACAATCCCTACACACATACTGTTAATACATAGTTGCACCCGAAGGATTGAAGAGTCCTTAGCCGAATCTACGATTCGACTGATCACTCGGGGGCTACTGACATGGTTATACCCTACGGGTACGTGATCTTAGCATACCTGGTCCAACCCAAGGAAGGCCCATGGCAGATGTACGCCGGCCCATGAAGATTTCCGGGTGGCCAAGGCCCAGGAAGCCTTCGGATCCTTGGAGAGCAAGACTAGCGCAGATAGGAAATTCAAAGGGGTAAAACCCTAGAACTTGTAACCGACTAGGTCTATGCCCGGGACCTGCCTGAGTCTATATAATGGCTAGGAGGGCACGACCTAGATCTCTCTCTCTCATACTTTCGCATACACACCTCCACGCCATATTGCATCTGCGCACCCCTGTAACTTTCGGTTCCGCCGTAATCAAGAGCAGACAAGCAGGAGTAGGGTTTTCCCTCCGGGGGTCTGAACCTGGGTAAACCTTGTGTCCCCGTGTTGCTTGTTTGCTAACCGTTCCACGATCTCCAGCATCCCCATCTTCTCCAAAACCCAAGTCCATAACAATGGCCATTGATGAGATCAAACCACGTCATAACACTAACTCCAGCTCCCAAATCACATAAAGTAATTCTAACATAATTATTCTTAATGGAGCAAGGAATAGTTGGTATACCTGGATCACCAAGTTTCTTTGGATCCTTACCATTGAAGGAGTAATTAGCAAGCAAAGTAGAAATTTCCTCATTAGGAATCTTCCTTTTATTAGAGACAATATCCTTCATATACTTTGAATAAGGAGGTAATTTAATAGCATTAGTCAAAGGAATTTGCAAAATAAAGGTTTCATCCACTCATAAAACTTTTTGTAGTGTTCTTCCTCCTTTGACTTGTGTTTCTTACCTGGAAAAGGCATAGGTTTATGCACCCAAGGTTCTCTCTCTTTACCATGTTTATTAGCAATAAAATCTTCCTTTGTGTACCTAGTGTTCTTAGTGTGTTTCTCAGGTTCTTCCTCGACTTCCTCCTTATCAGGAGACTAATTATTACCACTTTCAGTTTTAGCATCAGAGACGGATATACTATTAGGATCTACAGCAGGTTCAAGTGGTTCCTCAACTACTTTATGTTTCTTTTTCTTCCTCTTACGAGGATTACCCCTATCCTCGCCTTGTTGGGAATCCTGCTCTATTCTTTTAGGGTGTCCTTCAGGATATAAAGGATCTTGACTAGCTGCACCACTCCTAGTTCTAATTCCATAAGCATGTTTATTTCCTAAGGCATTAACTAGCATATCCTTTTGTACTTTAGCAAGTTGATCAAGTTAAGTTTGAACCATTTGAAAGTGTTTACAAAGCATTTTAATATCATTAGAAGTTCTTTCTACAATATCTTTCAACTCATGGATAGCTATAGAGTTTTCCAATAAATGATTCTGAACTTGTTTATTAAAGTGACCTTGTTTAACAATAAAAATGTCAAGTTCCTCTAAGCATTGATTAGGAGGCTTACCATAAGGAATATCACCTTCATCAAAGTGTTGGAGAGAGTGTACCTCAATAGTAGATGAGTGGGGAATTGGCTTACATAATTCTTCTATAGGAGGTAGATTTTTCACATCTTCAGCTCTAATACCTTTCTCCTTTAGACACTTTTTAGCTTCCTTCATCACTTCATCATTTAATGCAATAACTCCCCTCTTCTTTCTTGTTGGTGCTAGATCTGGTTTAGGAACAACTGGTTCAGGAGTAATAGGCTCAGGTGTATTCAGCTCAGTTGAAGTCCAATCGTCATAATTCTTGCTTATCGTGTTCATTAATTCTTCAGCATCTGTAGGAGTCCTTTTCCTAAAAACACAATCATCAAAGCTATCTAGGTAGGTCCTAGAATCATCAATTAGTCCATTATAATAAATATCAAGCAACTCATTCTTAGGTAATGGACATTCATGATATGCATGAATCAAGGAACAGAATCTTTTCCATGACTTAGGAAATTTCTCTTCTTCTTCCTGTTTAAAATCAAAAAGTCTCTGCAAAGCAGCATGTCTAGCACTGGGAGTAAAATATTTATGGAAGAAAGAAGCAATCAAGCAATCAGGGCTATCAATGGAACCATGAGGTAATATATTAAACCAAGCCCTAGCTTCTCCTTTTAGTGAAAAAGGGAAGATCTTAGCAACAAAGTACTTGCGTATTTTAAAATCATCAGAGAACAAAGCACTCATAGTAGAAAGCTCATTCATATGAGCCACAACACTCTCATTTTCAGTACCACAAAAATGTTCTTTCTCAACAATATCTAAATAAGATAAATCAAGAGAGAAATCATAATCTTTATCTTTAATATCTATGGGAGAGGTGGCAAAACTAAGGATCATAGGAGTTCTTAGGTATAATAGTATGTCTAGAAAGGAGACTCTTAATAGCACTAGCACCATGTGTATTTCGGCACTCTTCAACAAATTCATCAGTGAGCTCAATGTAACCATCATTAATATCAAAACTCTCACTAGACTCAGGTGAGCTAACAGGTGTAACAGTGTCTTCACTAGGAGTTTCGGTATTTCCTAGACTAGCCATAGTAGCATCTAGAAAAGGACCTAATGAACCACTCACATCAAGCACAGTAGAAGTAACATCATCAGTATCAAAAGCAGTTTCAGATTTAGCAGTAGTAGCAGTGTGTGTAGCATGAGCATGTGGTGGTGGTGTAACAAGCTTACTTATAACAGACAGCGAATCAAGAGCAGCAGAGGTGTTTAGGACTGTACCTCTTCTTGTAGTGGATGGTAAAATAGGGAACTTTCCATCACGAGACTTCCCCATGATGAAAGGAGTAGCAGTGAACAATAATAGATCCAAGTAAACTTACAAATAAAGCTATGCACCCTGGCAACGGCGCCAGAAAATAGTCTTGATGACCCACAAATGTAGGGGATCGCAGCAGTCTTCGCGGGTAGTATTACCCAATTTATTGATTCGACACAAGAGGAGCCAAAGAATACTTGCAAGCCTTAACAACTGAGTTGTCAGTTCAGCTGCACCTGAAAATAGTTCTTGCTCACAGAAGTTTATCAGTAGCAACAGTTTGTAGTAGCAACAACAAAGCAACGATGGCGAATAGCAATGAAACATGAGCAATAATGTGATGGCGATAACATGAGGATTCGAAAAGGTAGGCATAGGGATGGATGAACGGGCGTTTCATGGACAAGTCTAAACATGTAACTTCAGGATCTATGGCATTGCAGATAAATAATAACAAGAATCCAAGTACTAAACAATCCTAGGCATGTGCTCCAAATATAGTCATACATGCTCGCAATGAGAACTTGCACAACATCTTCTGTCCAGCCAGCCCGTGGCAGCGGGGCCTCTAGGGAACTACTGGCAATTAAGGTGCTCCTTTTAACAGAGCATCGGAGCAAAGCATTAACACTCCATGAACACATGTGATCCTCACACCACAGCCATCCCCTCCGGTTGTCCCAATTATTGTCACTTTGGGGCCTTTGGATCCAGAAAATGATATGTGTACATAATTTACAGATAAGATCATAAACAATACTATCATAATGATTCAATAATAAGTTCAGAACTGAGATCATGGCACTCAGGCCCTAGTGACAAGCATTAAGCACAACAAGTTGCAACAAAGTCAAATAGCACTAATAGAGATACTAGGCACTATGCCCCTAAAAGATCTTATTCTATTACATGATAGAACTCATCCAATCCCTACCATCCCCAAGCCTACAGCGGGGGATTACTCACTCATGGATGAGGGAAACATCGGTGGTTGATAGATATGCGGTGGTGCTGACGATGGCGATGATCCTCTCCAAATTCCCGTCCCGGCAAAGTGCCAGAACGGAGTTTCTGGATCCGAATCTTGGTTTCTGGTGGCGGCGGCGGAGCGGAACTCTTTCTGTAAAACTATCGACCCCCCCTCTGTTTTTAGGTCAGAAGGCAACTTATAGACACGGAGGAAGGCCGGGAAGCTGTCTGGGGTGGCCAAACCTCCCCCAGGCGTGGGGTTAGTGGGCCCGCGCCTGGGGTGGGTCTGGGCCCCCCAGTCCTCCCCTCTGTCTCCCCTTCTGGCTCCGTGGATCTGCTGGTGAAATATAATTTTGGCATATTTTCAGGGATTTTTCCTAACAGTTTATTTTCTGCACAAAAACAAGACACCAAGGTAATTCTGCTGAAAACAGCGTCAGTCCGTGTTAGTTGTATCCAAATCACACAAGTATATAGGAAAAACAATAGAAAAGTGTTCGAGAAAGTAGATACGTTTTGGACGTATCACCATCCATGTTTGAGACTTTGCCTTAGGAACTCTAATTCCTAGGAAAGGTCTCAAGTATAGTTTTTATCTTGCATGACCGCGAAGCTGCCAGACGGACATCCTTCTAAACGATAAAGGCCTACTTATTACTCAGAGCGACACACCCTCTCTCTCTCTATTTGGCGCATGCATCGGCTTTCCTACAGCTAGGCTACAATAGAACGATCCATAAAACGATCGGCATAGAAGGATCGGGCCCATATATGATGTCTCTTCCCAATTTCTCAGTTTTTGGTCGTTATCTGTTGATGTAGCACCGGGAAAAAATTAGAGCGACACGCCATTTCTCGCTATTTGGCGCATGCATCGGGTCTCGTACAACTAGGATGCCATAGAACGATCCACAAAACAATCGACATAGAATGAACGGCCCCGCATATGATGTGCTTCCAAAAATGCACGTACCACTTAACAGTGTGAGAGCCAGTTCACGCGTGTTCATGACCCATGACATCTCATTTCACGTTTAAGTATAAGCGTTTTGTCTACCAGCTGCACCCCGGGGCGCAAAGCAAAGTCTAATAAAAGTAAAAACAATCTATAACTAGACAAAAAAGTAAAAACAATAAAGTAAAGGTCTTTTGGCGGTTTTTTGTTTGTGTTTTCTAATAGTAAAAGTGTTCTTGTGTTTTAAGATTTAATTGGGGCAGAAAATATAAAGGCAATAGAAGTAAATAGAACTTGTTTATTATAATAAAATTTGGACCGAGGTTTCATGGGTTCACTTGTCTATTCTCTATAGTGGACATAAAACAATTCATAAGAAATACAGTATTGATGAAACTTCATTATGTGTATGATAAGCACTCATATGGGCATCATGTCCTATTTTAAATATTATCCAACACTTCTCACTTATACTCCTCTAGAAAGGGAACACTCCACACAATCTAGAATTAAGAACAAATAGAGTATATCCTTAGATAATTTGACATGTTGTTTGAATAAAATATGTTCTACCTTGAACAAACAAGATCATCCGGGCTGTCACTAGATGATAATAACACATCTATTCACTTTATCCCTAGTGAGGTAACAAAAGAAAGATAAAAACCATAGAAGATCTTGAATTTTGCTGTCACTATCTAATCACCACCCATGTTACTCCAACTAATAGAGTCTTCCCCAACACATGCCCTCTCATACATGTTGGATCAAAACAAGTAATAAAGAACGGGGTACATAATATGCATCTACCAATACATCTCACAGATAGTAGAAATACAATCTCATATATCAACTCATAGAATAAAGATTCACCACAAAGAAATTAAATAAATGACCATAATCATGTTGGGCAGATCATATCGCAGTAGAAACATGAGAGATCAAGATACTGCCACAAACACATAGTCCAAAGGTGGACTACTCCTTCTTCATCATGGTGATAAAGCCGAAGATGTTGGAGAAGGTAGAGATCTCAACGACTGCGGCTCCGGTGGCATTTTCCCTCTAATATTTGTTGGTTATGTATCTGTTTTGGTGTTTCTGTCCTTCTGCGCTGCCTCCTCCAAGATCGTCTCGGGGGAGGTATTTTTGTAGGCGTTTTTAGGTCAAGACTTCGAGGTTGAGATGAATATGGATGGTCGCGGAGGCTCGAGGAGAGAACATCCTAGGGTGGCGCGGCCCAGGGTGGGGCCCGAGCCACTTGGGCCGTTTGGGCCTCGGGACTCCCTTCTCATGGTTCTTGTGCTCTAGATGCTTATCTTCGTGAAAAAATACTCGTTGAAAATCCTGGATCATTTTACTTTGTTTAGGTCCCTGAAAGAAAATATAGCAAAACAAGATTTTCTTGTCCTGTATAGTTATAAACCAAATAAAGGGATCATTGGTAAATCCCCATAAATCAATGTAACACATGAATATAACATCATATAAGTTGTAAATATGTGGTAACATGTATCAATAAACTAGAAAGTTCATTTATGCATTTTACATGCATCATCCCTCCACCTTGGGGTGGGAGGCCTTTACATAGAATTAGGTGTAGCATATTTACATGGTTTCCACTTGGTGGGATGGTTGGTTCTGTGTACTACTTTAGTTGTTCGACAGTACCTACATATGTTCTTTCTTCTTATTACAATAGTGCCAATACGGCCTAGCTTCTACTCTAGAACTCAGATCGCACCGTTATCTTCATCAGAGTGACTGAGGCTTCGTACATCCCTTGGGGAGTACCTTGATGAGTCCGGGATGATGACATCGGACAGGTCCTTGGGATAGCCATTGGTAGACACTATGAATGCACCATGGGGGTGGCCCCACTAACAGTTGGTGCGTCACCATCGAGTGGCACGTCGATGAAGTGGCCTGGGCATGCGGTCTCCCTTGGGACCTACTCGTCATGGGAGACATCTTGTGCTATGCGACAGTACGACGTTGTAGAATCCGGCGGAAACAACCGGCGAGGTAAGGGGAGAAGGGGTCGCGGCGGGTGAGGAAGAAAGCTAGGGGTGGGGCCGTTTCGTCAGCGAAGTGAGAGAGAGGAGGTGGGGTCCACATGTCTGTCGCTGAGCGGGTGCATGTCTGAGTGGAAAACGATTCGCGCGTGGGGGGGGGGAAGTTGGGCTGGAGCTGGGCTGTTGGGCCAGGTGGGTCGGGTTGTTTGTTTCTCTCTTTTTTTATTCAGTATTCTTTTTCTTTTTCTAATTGATTTTCTGTTTTGAAATTCAATCAAACAATTCAAACATTCAAATCAATCAAACTTCCACCACACTTTGGTATTGAGTTCAGTTCTGTTTAACAACGAATTCCAAGTCCCAAAATAAAATAATATTTTTATTCTTTTAGGATCTATTTAATAATTAAATAAAATAGTCCTTAGTTGTTAATTCAAATAGGATTTGATTATTAAAACTCCATTTGAAATCTAAAATAAAACCAAAACACTTCAGTAGGTTTTATTTGTAAATATAAAACACTTGGAAAACCTATTTAAAATAAATTAATAAGTTTTAGTGTTTATTTAAAAATGGGAAAAGCCTTTACTTAAATAAAATAGGATAATAATGAATCCTCATTATTTTATTTAAATAGACCTTTATACCTTTAATAAAAACAAAATATTTTATTTCAAAAACTTGGCGAAGGTTTAATTTGTCTCTATAAAAATAGTCCTTACTTTTATTTATACTTTTTTATTTGAAAAACAAATCTTTTCATTAAAAGATCAAAAAATAGCAATTTCACATATCTAATATTTTCTTTATTAATTGTTTTTCTTTTCAAATCCCTTTAGGATTTGTTTGATAAAATAGGTTTGAAGGTTTACAATTGGAATCAAAAGATTCTTCTCACCATGAAAATCAACAAAGTTTTATTTTATTCATTTATTTTTCACATTACAAGATTTGGAAAATATTGGGATGTGACAGTCTACCACCCTTAAAATAAATCTCATCCCGAGATTTGGGGAGGCTAGGGTTACAAGTTGGTTCAAAACAACTAGGGTACTACCACCCTTGAAAATTTTCAACTAAATTACATCTTGTCTTACTTGGGATCTTGATGTAACTTTCCTGGACAGAAGTTTGCATAGTGGCCTAGTTCCTTGCATTTGAAACATGTGATAAGGTTGAGGTCTTGAGGTGGCTTCTCTAGACAATATGATGCATAATGTCCTAACTCTTTGCAGTGGTTGCACACCAGTTGGCTAATATCCTTCCTCATCTTGGGTTTCACTAGCTTTTGTTTGTCTTCTTGGCTCTTCTTCTTTTCTGGGCATTCACTGGCATAGTGTCCCATCTCTTTGCAATTGTAACATTGCAACAGGCTTTTGTCTTTCTTCTTCTTTTTGGGTCTCTCCAAAGCTAGGAGTTCTTCTAGTTCATGCTTTTCATATCTCACCTCAAAGGTGGGAAATCTTTCTCTCTTCTTGGGGCAGTTACTAGAGATATGAATTTCTTCTTCACAATTAGGGCATTGATCTTCATGATCCTTGGATGTATGATCCTTGTCTCCACAAATATTGCAAGCTTTGGTTCCTTCTAGAATAACATATTTGTCATCCTTGTTATCATTAGCTCCTTGGGAAAAGTTTTCTCCCAGGTTGATCATTTGAGTAACAAATCCTTGCAACAATTGGGATTGAAGTTTCAAAATCCTTTGTATGGCTGGGTCTAGTCCATTGTTGTTGGCTAAAAGCTGAGTTGTCACTTGGCTCAACTGGGTTTGGTTTGCTAGTAGTTGTTCTCTCATGTGCATCTCTTGGTTGTTGTTGTTGTCATCAACCTTGATGTTGGAGTCTTTTGGAGAGGTCATCTATTTGGGTTGGATTGGGATTTAGAATAGGCAAAAGATTTCTAAGGAAATAATTCTAATCACACACATCACAATTCACACAAGCAATGTGCAAGCAATCACAAACAAACATTCCACAACAAGTTTCAAGCATATTTTTAGGCAACCAAAATATTTTTATTACACCACATAAGTTGGTGTGTTTGACTTAAACAAAATATGGTGGTACATCTATATGGTTCACTTGTGATCTTTCCATCCTTCTTGGTTGATTCTTCTTGCATGAGATCATGGTTTCCTTAGGAAAAATTCTTGGTCACAAACTTCAAAGGTGATGATGGCTCCTTCTAAGTTGTGTTTCCTTAGTCTCCAAATCTTGAGCAAGATTTCTTGTCTCACTTGTCCTTAGTGATATCCAAGAGTGAAATCCTTGGTGAAAATGTTGAAGATGTTTAAGTCATTTAGAGTTGAAGATGTTGAAGTCATTAGAGTTGATAGAGTCCTTTGCACATGGTGAAATCTTTGGCCATGGGGTAGGCTTTATCCATCAAGTTGAAATAGAAGAGATGTAGAATCAAAACCAAAATGATTGAGGAAAGAGTTTTACAAGATTTTTTGTAATTAAGTTTTTGGAACAAATACAACTCCTATTTTTCTAAGGGTTTTTTGTCCAATCCTAGGGTTACAATCCTACAGGCAACACAATGTTCTGATACCATTTGTAGAATCCCTCCTTTATAAAGGAAAAGGATCCCTGTGATTGCAATGCTAGTCCCTGGATCAATAGCTAGCATCCACATTTAAGATGTAATATCAAGAAACAAAGGTCATAATACAACTTTATAACCAGGAATAAAATAATTTATTACATCTTGCATAGCTCATTTGGCTATTACATTACATTGCAGTAGAATATCTATAAACATGGGGTCCTTCATCTTCAAAGTGCCACAGGCAGACATGTTGGTTGTAGGCTTTGTAATCCTAATCAACACACTTCACTAAATCAAACAAACCTGCAACATAACAAGTTACAGCCACAAGGGTCAATACATTTGAATTGTATTGGCAAGTGATACTATGGTAGTATAGTGGAGTCTATCTTCTATATGCATTTGGCTAAGTGGAGCTTAGGCTTGCATTGCTCAAAATAGATTTTCCTTATCATTTGAAAACACTTAAGTTTTTGCTTTGATAAAATCACCCAAGGCATCTACCAATCAAAGATTGAAGATCCTTTAACCCTTGTTCAACCACAAGTTTTTAACTTAGAAATTTGGATGATGAGATTCTTGATAGCTTACATGTCTTGATGCTCAAATTGTCCTTTACCAGGGACATGGCTAAGTACTTAGATTTTACACTCTGCAGAGGTGGTGCACTTTCCCCACAAGACTTGGTTTCACCAAGACAAGATCTTTCAGAAGCCTTCCCTTAGACCAGAATGGACGCGTTCCAACCTATCAAACCCCTACCACCAACTGTCCATTTGGCTAAGTTATTGCAACCTATATGATCCAGGCAGATCCCATAATGCCAAGTGGTTGCACTTGAAGCTTCTCAACATTTGACATCTCAAATCTCTTTGTTCCTGGGTGGCCATCCACAAGTGAGATACACAAGGTAAACCATAAAAATGGGCCTTGTGAACCACTCAACACAAACCATTCCTTCCATTCCACCCAGGTGATCCATTCTCTTAGTTGTTTTATTAAACAAAACACAAGTCCTCAGACTTAGAAATTTTTCCATAGTATGAATATATTTCCACCCTTGTTTTCTATTAGCTAAGCTAAGCATGATAGTAGTAGGAATCTTAACTTAGGAAAATTTCTATTAAGGTTTCATCTACTAGGTTTTCCCATAGCATGGTTTATACTTAGCAAAAATTCCATGCAAGTTTTACTTAGAAAAATCACTAATGCATAGTGAAAGTAATGGGACAAAAGTATGAAGCATCACTTGCCTTTTTGGTAGAGTATAGGTTCACTTCTTGATCTTTGCAATGTTCACACACTTCAAGTCACTACAATTCAATCAAGCAAACAATATTTCAATCTACCATTCAAGCAAAACATCACATAAAATGATAAAGTCAAAGTAATGCATGCAAGCATGCCAAGCTTTGTTTTATTTGAAAAATTGGTTCCTAATGGGTCATAAACATTTGAAAACACCTAATGGTCATTTTATAAAGTGGCAAAGTCATTTGCAAAAGGTTTCACTTTATAAACCATTTTTAAAACAAGGTATCATTTTATGTGGTGTGGAAATGTTTTTAATAAGGCATTAATCTATAGTGTTCACAAAATATGTTTTCAAACCTTAAAACCTTTTGTTCAGGGTCAGAGAGTTTAAAACAAAACATTTCCCAAAGGTTTTCTTTCCAAACCATTTTTAATAAATAAACCTTATTTTTATTTGACTAGAAATGGTTTAAATCCAAGGTTCATTCTTTTGTTTCACCAAATACATTTTTGAAACCACAAAGTGATTCCTATGGTCAGTAGGTTCAAAACACACCATTTGCAAAAGATTTTATCCCCAAAAACATTTTAGAATAATTTTTATAACCAAAACAAGCATACATATGTTTCTGAAAAAAACAAACAATTTAACAGAAACTTTTTACTAAAAAAATGGCATGGTTGGCTAGGGCTTGATTTTCTGAATCCATTGATATAAAATTTTAAAATTTTGGACATGTGGATCAAAAGTTATGCAATTTACAAAATTGAACAACTAATAGATTCAAATCTGTTTTTATAACCAGAGTCTGGCCACGCGGCTGCTTGCTATTGGCTGATACCGGTTCGGTCGGATCAACCTCTCTGGTGCGTTAGATCTAAATGAAATCCCGCGTCTCTGATGTAGGGTTTGCAGCATAAAAAACAAAAATTTTCCTACGATGTGAACTATGTACCAAGATCTATCTACTAGATACAAACAACGGGCGGATGTATATCCGTAGAGAACATACCCTTGAAGACCGACAAAGCTTAACGAGTTCAACTCGTGGTTGATGTAGACGTTCTCTTGCCGATCTCAAGATTGAGAGGAAGTCCTAGCACCGCAAATCAGCAGCGCATCCGTGCTCGTACACACGTTCGAGGCACCGAGCAACCTCCGCCTCCTCGCTCCAGCGATGCAGCGGAAGCACAACTCTTTCTTGCCGAATAGCCACCGGTAACATGTATCTCGCTAGTCCGAGACCATGGGGAATAAATTCTAGAGGGGGAGAGAGATCCTTCACGAGGAGGTGTGTTGTGAGAGGAGGAGAGGGGGGCCTTTTATAGGGGAGAGGGGGGGCACCCAAGGGGCATGGCGCCCAGCCATGGGGGCTGCCCCCAACTCTTCCACATTCATGTGGGTGGAGCTCCCACTCAAAATGAAAAGCCTCCACTCCCATTAAAAAGCCTCCACTCCCATTAAAAAGCCTCCACTCAAAAATCCACTCACATGCATTAAATTTCCACCAAATTTAATGCAAGCTCTCATTTAAATAAAACTCTTTTATTTATTTATTCAGAATTTTTTAATTACTTTAATTAACAAACATTCACATAAAACCCCTTGCTAGTATTCCATTTCACATGCAGAACCAGTTTCAGCAATTTCAACCAAACAGCTTGATTTGTCTAGTGAAATAAATTCCTGCGCTTTCCTTTTCTTTTCGGCATGAAACTTTTGTTCCAATTGGATGTCGGTGTATCTTAAGTGTGTCACCCTACGGTTCGTGAATAATGCGGACATGATCGAGACCCCTCTCGGATCAATAATCAGAAGCGGGATCTGGAGACCCATACTGACTCCCACACATTCAACGATGACTTTCTTGTGATCGTCGGAACCTTTTACGCTAGTATCTTAATCCTTTTGTTTCGCGATATATTACATGTACGAGATTCGATCATCGGTATCTCCATACCTAGTTTGATCTCGTTACTGACATGCACTCTTTTCTCGTTCCCGTGATATAACATTCTAGTGATCAAATTACTTGCTTGCAAGCTAACCAATGTGATATCACCGAGAGGGCCCAGAGTATATCTATCCGTCATCGGGATGAACAAATTCCACTCTCGATCCATGGGCCTCAACATAACACTTTATTAGTTCTGAATCCATCTTTATAATCACCCTGTTACGGTGTGACGTTTGATGTTATCAAGAAACTCTTCCGGTGTTAGTGATTGACATGATCTCATGGTCTAAGGATTAGGATCACTTCGTAAGTTGTTATAGCAATATAAACTCAATGACTTTGATCGTAATTCTATACTTCGGATGAATGTTCATCACACCATTACACTAATGTTGTGATCCCATTATTAACAACATCCAATGTCCATGATCAGGAAACTTTGATCATCTTGTTAATCAACGAGCTAGTTTATGAGAGAGGCATAACTAGGAACTTCCTTTTTGTTTGTTAAACACACATGTATTAACGTTTCCGTATTAATACAATTATAGCATGTAAAATAAACATTTATCAAAAACAAGGAATACGATAATAACCACTTTATTATTGCCTCTCGGGCATATTCCCTTCATCTGATTAAAACTTACCCCTTCGACCTAATCTAATCATAGCCACTGGATGACGATCCAACGGCGCATAGCAGCTTGACCAAGAATGGCGGCTGCGCGGCAGCGGCAGCGCTACGCTCATGATGGTTCTGGCGAAGCAGGAAGGAAGGGAGGGAGAGGAGATGCTCACAGGGTTCGCAAGGGTGTAGAGAAGCTCAACGTGGTTGTAATAATCCAAGGGGCGCACTATGATGTCAGGGATTGCTCGCCGGAGTTGTGTCTGACGACGGCCACACTCTGTCGTCGTCGAGGGCGGCGCTACAGGTCACGAGGAAACAAACGGGAAGCATGGTTAGATTCGTACGCGAGTCACGGTCATGCTTTCATCAACGAGAGGAAAGGGGTGATCAGATACTACCTGGAGGACTCGCCGGAGTAGCAAACAGACGGTGGCGGCGCTTGGAGTCGTCATTCGAGGCTCGGTGGGATGACAGCGAGATGCAGAAATATGCGCCAGGGCCTGGGGAACTTGCCTGTGTGCTCAGGGAGGCAAGGGGTGGCGCGGGGTCGCCGGAATCGGCAGGGAAAGCCGTCGGTGACAGTGAGGTTCGGAGAGGAATTAGGGCGGCCTGGGGGCGTGCTAAGGTGGGGCGACAGAGGGGAAGGAGAGAGGAGGGGGAGACGCTTTAACGTGCGTGGTCGCAGAGGGTAAAGGCAACATCAATGCCGCGAATTAAAGCGAGCATTCATCGGCGGCAACAACCGGCGAGGTAAGGGGAGAAGGGGTCGCGGCGGGTGAGGAAGAAAGCTAGGGGGTGGGGCCGTTTCGTCAGCAAAGTGAGAGAGAGGAGGTGGGGTCCACATGTCTGTCGCTGAGCGGGTGCATGTCTGAGTGGAAAACGATTCGCGCGTGGGGGGAAGTTGGGCTGAGTCATTGGGCAGTGGGTCAATGTTTGTTTCTCTCTTTTTTTTATTCAGTATTCTTTTTCTTTTTCTAATTGATTTTCTGTTTTGAAATTCAATCAAACAATTCAAACATTCAAATCAATCAAACTTCCACCACACTTTGGTATTGAGTTCAATTCTGTTTAACAACAAGTTCCAAGTCCCAAAATAAAATAATATTTTTATTCTTTTAGGATCTATTTAATAATTAAATAAAATAGTCCTTAGTTGTTAATTCAAATAGGATTTGATTATTAAAACTCCATTTCAAATCTAAAATAAAAACAAAACACTTTAGTAGGTTTTCTTTGTAAATATAAAACACTTGGAAAACCTATTTAAAATAAATTAATAAGTTTTAGTGTTTATTTAAAAATGGGAAAAGCCTTTACTTAAATAAAATAGGATAATAATGAATCCTCATTATTTTATTTAAATAGACCTTTATACCTTTAATCAAAACAAAATATTTTATTTCAAAAACTTGGCCAAGGTTTAATTTGGCTCTATAAAAATAGTCCTTACTTTTATTTATACCTTTTTATTTGAAAAACAAATCTTTTCATTAAAAGATCCAAAAATAGTAATTTCACATATCTAATATTTTCTTTATTAATTGTTTATCTTTTCAAATCCCTTTAGGATTTGTTTGATCAAATAGGTTTGAAGGTTTCCAATTGGAATCAAAAGTTTCTTCTCACCCTGAAAATCAACAAAGTTTTATTTTATTCATTTATTTTTCACATTACAAGATTTGGAAAATCTTGGGATGTGACAGGCTACCACCCTTAAAATAAATCTCGTCCCGAGATTTGGGGAGGCTAGGGTTACAAGTTGGTTCAAAAAAACTAGGGTACTACCACCCTTGAAAATTTCCAACTAAATTACATCTTGTCTTACTTGGGATCTTGATGTAACTTTCCTGGACAGAAGTTTGCATAGTGGCCTAGTTCCTTGCATTTGAAACATGTGATAAGGTTGAGGTCTTGAGGTGGCTTCTCTAGACAATATGATGCATAATGTCCTAACTCTTTGCAGTGGTTGCACATCACTTGGCTAATATCCTTCCTCATCTTGGGTTTCACTAGCTTTTGTTTGTCTTCTTGGCTCTTCTTCTTTTCTGGGCATTCACTGGCATAGTGTCCCATCTCTTTGCAATTGTAACATTGCAACAGGCTTTTGTCTTTCTTCTTCTTTTTGGGTCTCTCCAAAGCTAGGAGTTCTTCTAGTTCATGCTTTTCATATCTCACCTCAAAGGTGGGAAATCTTTCTCTCTTCTTGGGGCAGTTACTAGAGATATGACTTTCTTCTTCACAATTAGGGCATTGATCTTCATGCTCCTTGGATGTATGATCCTTGTCTCCACAAATATTGCAAGCTTTGGTTCCTTCTAGAATAACATCTTTGTCATCCTTGTTATCATTAGCTCCTTGGGAAAAGTTTTCTCCCAGGTTGATCATTTGAGTAACCAATCCTTGCAACAATTGGGATTGAAGTTTCAAAATCCTTTGTATGGCTGGGTCTAGTCCATTGTTGTTGGCTAAAAGCTGAGTTGTCACTTGGCTCAACTGGGTTTGGTTTGCTAGTAGTTGTTCTCTCATGTGCATCTCTTGGTTGTTGTTGTTGTCATCAACCTTGATGTTGGAGTCTTTTGGAGAGGTCATCTGTTTGGGTTAGATTGGGATTTAGAATAGGAAAAAGATTTCTAAGGAAATAATTCTAATCACACACATCACAATTCACACAAGCAATGTGCAAGCAATCACAAACAAACATTCCACAACAAGTTTCAAGCATATTTTTAGGCAACCAAAATTTTTTGTTACACCACATAAGTTGGTGTGTTTGACTTAAACAAAATATGGTGGTCCATCTATATGGTTCACTTGTGATCGTTCCATCCTTCTTGGTTGATTCTTCTTGCATGAGATCATGGTTTCCTTAGGAAAAATTCTTGGTCACAAAACTTCAAAGGTGATGATGGCTCCTTCTAAGTTGTGTTTCCTTAGTCTCCAAATCTTGAGCAAGATTTCTTGTCTCACTTGTCCTTAGTGATATCCAAGAGTGAAATCCTTGGTGGAAATGCTGAAGATGTTGAAGTCATTTAGAGTTGAAGATGTTGAAGTCATTAGAGTTGATAGAGTCCTTTGCACATGGTGAAATCTTTGGCCATGGGGTAGGCTTTATCCATCAAGTTGAAATAGAAGAGATGTAGAATCAAAACCAAAATGATTGAGGAAAGAGTTTTACAAGATTGTTTGTAATTAAGTTTTTGGAACAACTACAACTCCTATTTTTCTAAGGTTTTTTTTGTCCAATCCTAGGGTTACAATCCTACAGGCAACACAATGTTCTGATAACATTTGTTGAATCCCTCCTTTATAAAGGAAAAGGATCCCTATGATTGCAATGCTAGTCCCTGGATCAATAGCTAGCATCCACAGTTAAGATGTAATATCAAGAAACAAAGGTCATAATACAACTTTATAACCAGGAATAAAATAATTTATTACATCTTACATAGCTCAGTTGGCTATTACATTACATTGCAGCAGAATATCTATAAGCATGGGGTCCTTCATCTTCAAAGTGCCAGAGGCAGACATGTTGGTTGTAGGCTTTGTAATCCTAATCAACACACTTCACTAAATTAAACAAACCTGCAACATAACAAGTTACAGCCACAAGGGTCAATACATTTGAATTGTATTGGCAAGTGATACTATGGTAGTATAGTGGTGTCTATCTTCTATATGCATTTGGCTAAGTGGAGCTTAGGCTTGCATTGCTCAAAATAGATTTTCCTTATCATTTGAAAACACTTAAGTTTTTGCTTTGATAAAATCACCCAAGGCATCTACCAATCAAAGATTGAAGATCCTTTAACCCTTGTTCAACCACAAGTTTTTAACTTAGAAATTTGGATGATGAGATTCTTGATAGCTTCCATGTCTTGATGCTCAAATTGTCCTTTACCAGGGACATGGCTAAGTACTTAGATTTTACACTCTGCAGAGGTGGTGCACTTTCCCCACAAGACTTGGTTTCACCAAGACAAGATCTTTCAGAAGCCTTCCCTTAGACCAGAATGGACGCGTTCCAACCTATCAAACCCCTACCACCAACTGTCCATTTGGCTAAGTTATTGCAACCTATATGATCCAGGCAGAGCCCATAATGCCAAGTGGCTGCACTTGAAGCTTCTCAACATTTGACATCTCAAATCTCTTTGTTCCTGGGTGGCCATCCACAAGTGAGATACACAAGGTAAACCATAAAAATGGGCCTTGTGAACCACTCAACACAAACCATTCCTTCCATTCCACCCAGGTGATCCATTCTCTTAGTTGTTTTATTAAACAAAACACAAGTCCTCAGACTTAGAAATTTTCCCATAGTATGAATATATTTCCACCCTTGTTTTCTATTAGCTAAGCTAAGCATGATTAGGAATCTTAACTTAGGAAAATTTCTACTAAGGTTTCATCTACTAGGTTTTCCCATAGCATGGTTTATACTTAGCAAAAATTCCATGCAAGTTTTACTTAGAAAAATCACTAATGCATAGTGAAAGTAATGGGAAAAAAGTATGAAGCATCACTTGCCTTTTTGGTAGAGTATAGGTTCACTTCTTGATCTTTGAAATGTTCACACACTTCAAGTCACTACAATTCAATCAAGCAAACAATATTTCAATCTACCATTCAAGCAAAACATAACATAAAATGATAAAGTCAAAGTAATGCACGCAAGCATGCCAATCTTTGTTTTATTTGAAAAAGTGGTTCCTAATGGGTCATAAACATTTTAAAACACCTAATGGTCATTTTATAAAGTGGCAAAGTCATTTGCAAAAGGTTTCACTTTATAAACCATTTTTAAAACAAGGTATCATTTTATGTGGTGTGGAAATGTTTTTAATAAGGCATTAATCTATAGTGTTCACAAAATATGTTTTCAAACCTTAAAACCTTGTGTTCAGGGTCAGAGAGTTTAAAACAAAACATTTCCCAAAGGTTTTCTTCCAAAACCATTTTTAATAAATAAACCTTATTTTTATTTGACTAGAAATGGTTTAAATCCAAGGTTCATTCTTTTGTTTCACCAAATACATTTTTGAAACCACAAAGTGATTCCTATGGTCAGTAGGTTCAAAACACACCATTTGCAAAAGATTTTATCCCCAAAAACATTTTAGAATAATTTTTATAACCAAAACAAGCATACATATGTGTCTGCAAAAAACAAACAATTTAACAGAAACTTTTTACTAAACAAATGGCATGGTTGGCTAGGGCTTGCTTTTGTGAATCCATTGATATAAAATTTTCAAATTTTGGACATGTGGATCAAAAGTTATGCAATTTACAAAATTGAACAACTAATAGATTCAAATCTGTTTTTATAACCAGAGTCTGGCCACGCGGCGGCTTGCTATTGGCTGATACCGGTTCGGTCGGATCAACCTCTCCGGTGCGTTAGATCTAAATGAAATCTTGCGTCTCTGATTCAAACTTACCCCTTCGACCTAATCTAATCATATCCACTGGATGACGATCCAACGGCGCATAGCGACTTGACCGAATCGGCGGCTGCTGGCGGGCGATCGGCCGGCTCTGCTCGCGGTGGTTCTGGCGAAGCAGGAAGGAAGGGAGGGAGAGTATATGCTCACATGGTTCGCAAGGGTGCAGAGAAGCTCAACGTGGTTGTAATAATCCAAGGGGCGCACTATGATGTCAGGGATTGCTCGCCGGAGTTGTGTCTGACGAAGGCCACGCTCTGTCGTCGTCGAGGGCGGCGCTATAGGTCACGAGGAAACAAACGGGAAGCACGGTTAGATTCGTACGCGAGTCACGGTCATGCTTTCATCAACGAGAGGAAAGGGGGTGGTCAGATACTACCTGGAGGACTCGGCGGAGTAGCAAACAGACGGTGGCGGCGCTTGGAGTCGTCGCTGTCGAGGCTCGATGGCGAGCGATCTGATGCGAAAGATGCGCCAGGCACGGGAACTTGCCTGTGCTCGGGGAGGCAAGGGTGGTCGCCGGAATCGGCAGGGAAAGCCGTCGGTGACAGTAAGGTTCGGAGAGGAATTAGGGCGGCCTAGGGGTGTGCTAAGGTGGGGCGACAGAGGGGAAGGAGAGAGGAGGGGGAGACGCTTTAACGTGCGTGGTCGCAGAGGGTAAAGGCAACATCAATGCCGCGAATTAAAGCGAGCATTCATCGGCGGAAACAGCCGGCGAGGTAAGGGGAGAAAGGGTCGCGGCGGGTGAGGAAGAAAGTTAGGGGGTGGGGCCGTTTCGTCAGCGAAGTGAGAGAGAGGAGGTGGGGTCCACATGTCTGTCGCTGAGCGGGTGCATGTCTGAGTGGAAAACGATTCGCGCGTGGGGGGAAGTTGGGCTGGAGCTGGGCTGTTGGGCCAGGTGGGTCGGGCTGTTTGTTTCTCTCTTTTTTTTATTCAGTATTCTTTTTCTTTTTCTTTTTCTAATTGATTTTCTGTTTTGAAATTCAATCAAACAATTCAAATCAATCAAACTTCCACCACACTTTGGTATTGAGTTTAGTTCTGTTTAACAACAAATTCCAAGTCCCAAAATAAAATAATATTTTTATTCTTTTAGGATCTATTTAATAATTAAATAAAATAGTCCTTAGTTGTTAATTCAAATAGGATTTGATTATTAAAACTCCATTTGAAATCTAAAATAAAACCAAAATACTTCAGTAGGTTTTATTTGTAAATATAAAACACTTGGAAAACCTATTTAAAATAAATTAATAAGTTTTAGTGTTTATTTAAAAATGGGAAAAGCCTTTACTTAAATAAAATAGGATAATAATGAATCCTCATTATTTTATTTAAATAGACCTTTATACCTTTAATCAAAACAAAATATTTTATTTCAAAAACTTGGCCAAGGTTTAATTTGGCTCTATGAAAATAGTCCTTACTTTTATTTATACCTTTTTATTTGAAAAACAAATCTTTTCATTAAAAGATCGAAAAATAGTAATTTCACATATCTAATATTTTATTTATTAATTGTTTATCTCTTCAAATCCCTTTAGGATTTGTTTGATCAAATAGTTTTGAAGGTTTCCAATTGGAATCAAAAGTTTCTTCTCTCCCTGAAAATCAACAAAGTTTTATTTTATTCATTTATTTTTCACATTACAAGATTTGGAAAATCTTGGGATGTGACAGACGTCTTCTCCGGGTGTGACACCATGCTCCTCCTCTTCATGTTCCCACCTTAGTTTGTGCCCTTGGTCCTATGGGTGTTGGGGTATAGGGGGTGCATCCTTGGCGCCATCACCCCATAGGATATAATCATCATGGATCTCATGTAAGCATGCACCTAGTTATCTTCATGGGAAAATTAGCTTTGACTTGGGCAAAGGCAAAATTCCTTGTCACTATAGGACCATAGGTTGGTCGTTTTATTTTGGTAGGTTTTAACAAATTGTAACACCCTCGCTTGATAAGGCTGAGTTCTTGTATATAGTGTTAATCCATGGATCGGTTCACTAGCACGCACAATACAAATTAATACCAATGAATATAACAATGCATCATTATTTGCATTATCTAGAATTTGCAATTATTACAAAGTTGCTTAGCTCAAGGCTAGCTCAAATAGTTCAATAGCAAACAAAAATGTAAATAGATAATAGGCTCCATCTTCAATTGTGCCACAGGAGAACAAATGTTCAGTGGAGTACCACAACCTTGAAGGAGATATGCCCTAGAGGCAAATAATAAAGGTGTTTATTATTATCATATCTCATTAGTTATAATAGTTTTGTATCATTCCATAACTTTATGAAGAGGAAACATTGATACAAGTATGGTATAAAACAAACTAGTAGTCCCTAGTAGCCTCTATTCAACTAGTTCATTAGGCAGTTGATGATCAAAGTTCCCGATCATGGTGCATTTATGCTAACTAACAATGAAGTCATATCATCTGAAGATGGTGTGATGGAAATTATGCACCGATTATTTTTGAAACACGATCATGTCACATAGTTCATAGTTTCAATTGTTATAAACGGAGTGTCTTAATCCTCAGACTGTGAGAACATATTTAATAACTGTCACCCGAGGCTGTTTTGACTACATCAACCGTCATGACTGTAACTGGGTGACCATAAAGGTATATGTTGGGTATTCTAGAGGGGCATGTTGAGGCGTATGTATAGAGATCGGGATTTGTTCTCCCATGTGACGGAAATATACACTAGGCCCACTCGGTGAATTACATCCATAAAGCTGCACAGTGTATGACTAGGTCATGGGGATGGAATGTCACGAGAACGAATAAAACAATACTTGTTGGAAACGAGATTGAACAAGGTATCATGATACCAGTGATCAGATCTCGGATAAGTAAGGCATCGAAGTAACAAGGGAATTGGATACGAAGTTTATGGTTCGACATGACGTTGTTTCATGGAATGCATGAGGGTCATTATGGGCATCCCAATCCCTTTATTGATCATTTATCCGAGATCGTCTCGATCATGGATGTGGTATTCCCGAACCATAGGGTAACACACTTAAGGGCATTACAACGCCTAGAGATCATTCTGTCAGATGGAATCACAGAAGAAAGAGAGAGCCAGAATTGTTTTGAAAAAGGATCTGAAGCTGTTCGGAAGAAGGAAAAGACTGAAAGGTGTTTTAGATAAATAGCAATTTACAATATGCATTTATATATGTTAATTATGAATTAATATATATTAAATAAATATTTTAAATTAATATTAAAGGGGCAACTTCCTCTATTTGGCCGGATCCCCAGAGGAAAACAACCCAGAGGGAAGACACCCCAAAGGGCAGCACAGACCACTGCTTCTAGGCCCAGGCTAGCCCACACAAGTAGTCATGCGGCGGGTGAGCTACGCCAGGCGCCAGCGCCATCAGCAGCCGCCAACACTGGGTGCGTGGGTGGGCGGGCATTGGCGAGCCAGTGCGCTATGGGCCGCACCAAGGCCCACCCGGCCATTGCCTCCCTACCGCCTCACCGCCGCGGGCTGCTGGCTCTCCTTATAGTCCACGGGCGCGGGCGTAGGCCCACCCGGCCGAGCTACTGCTGTTGTGGTTGCTGCTGGGCTGGCTCGGGTGGCCCACCCGTCCACCACTATGAGCCTAGCCGGCTGCCCCCTCACCTTATTCATTTGCCTTTTGTTTAGTCCCATTTGGGGGAGCCTTTGGAAAGGGTATACCTCCCTTCGCTATATAAAGGGGTGCCCATGGGTAGGAATAAACATAGAAAATAATTCTCTAAGGAAATTTTCCTTAGACAAGAAAATCTCTCTCTCTCTCTCTCTCTCTCTCTCTCTCTCGTTTCCTTTTGCGGTGGCGCGGTCCCTAGAAAGGACTGTAGACACAAGAGACAACAACCCTACAACACATCACTGTGCTATAGTGATTCTGGCAGGAGATCTACTTCCTCAATCTCGGCAGGGATCAGAGATCCGGGTGTCGTCGTCTTGCACCGTACATGTGCGATACCTCTAGCGTGCTGCCACTTATGGCACCAGACCGTCGACGAGGACCTGGACAAGGGGTGAGTTGCGAGGAGCTTAGAGACCTTGAGGTCGGACGGGTACGACTATATCATCCACATTCCTACATGAGCGTTATACTCTTATGGTCTACAAGGGTATGTTACCGTTGTCTTTTCTCTGTTACTGCATGACTTCTTAGATAGATCATGGCGTGTGTTCCTACGTAGGAACTTTTTTGTTTTCTACCACGGAACCCTTTTAGACCTAATCGATCACTCAAAGTAGGAATAACCTGCAACATAAAACATTGCAGCCACGAATGATCAATACTTTGAATGCATGGCAAGTAGGGCTAAGTAAGGAGACATAGTACCTAACAAGTACATGCTTATTTGGCAAAGTGAAGGTTGGGCTAGCTTGCAATTTTCAAATACCTTATCCCACTTTTAACAAATTAGGGTTTAATCCACAACAACCCAATTAAGTTCACCAATCAAGTTTTAGTAATTAAGAAGTTGGGATGAATGAGAAATATTTCATAGCCTCAATTTGTCCATAACTAGGGACACGACTAAGTACTTAGATTAGATGCTCTGCAAAGGTCAATACACTTTACCCATGTGACATGAGCAACCCTCTCTTACCACTACACAAATTTTGTGCCATGATAGGGAGAAGTACACAACAAGACAATTTGGGGAATTGTTCCCCAAACCCGACACACACCTTTCAACCTATCATTCACTATATATTTGGCTACGTGAGTTTGAATCACCATAACCTACTAATTCCAATCAACCAACCACTTCTTATTGGCACATGGTTGTACACATAAACTACCACATAAAAAACCAATTCTTTCCCAGTGCCCTGGGTGGACGTCCATAAGTGTGATACACGAGTAAACCATAGATATGGTCTTGTTCACCACTCAACAAAATCCATAGCAAAGGCAATTCCACCCAAGTAGTTCATTAACTTTCATGTACTTTTATTTATACAAAAGCATATACCACCATAGCATAGTGTGATCCCTTCCCCATCTAAATATCATTGCTAAGCATCATCTACAACTATGATGGCTCATCTATCAAGGATAATTAGGGAACATATAATGGGATATAACATAACAGTATGTAAGTCCTACACATGCATCTATAAAAATACACTATAATGCATAGGAAAATAGTAGAACCAGATCATGAACAAATTAGCATCTACTTGTCTTGATAGTTGTTTGAGTTGTTTAAACACTCGTTGCAATGACATAACTTGCACTCCTCGCAATATATCCATTAAAACAAGTGCACAACAAACACACCATTCAAAACATTCCAATTATACACAATACGATAAAAAAAGATGAACAAATTTATGCGTGGCGATTTAATATATCATAATGGTTGTATTTAATTCTCTGAACATTATTAGATCACATGATGCACAGAGAAAATCATTTGATGCAATAAAGCATTTATTATTAAAATTATATCAATTTAAATAGGGGTTTGCTCACTTTAATTCAACTTCTAATGTGAAATACTACTGGATAGGTAATTCAATTTAGATCCAGTGGCAATTGGAATCAACCAAAAAAGAGTTGTAAATATTTTTCTATGATTTAATTGCTATTACAATTGGTTTTATAGATTTCCGCAAAACTTTCTTTTTTAAATGTGTAAAATATTTATGCTTGCAATTGTTTTGGATAGGCCATATCAAAACAAAGCAGTAGCAGTTGGTTTCACTAATTTTGGAGTTATGGATAATTATTTGTGATTTAAATACTAATTAATAGGGTTTAAATCATTTAAAACGTTTTTGCTTCATAAACTTAGATCAAAGGCCCTCTTAATGTTCTACATGAAATTAGGAATCCATAGATACCTTATTTGTATTTTTATGATTTATATATAATTTACTATGATTTATTTACTCCAAAAAAGCCATTAAACTAATTAAATTACTATAGTAAATATATTCTATAAAGTTGGATCTATCATCATATTAATATTATTCATAATTTTCTGAATCCATAGGTATATTACTTTCTAAATTTGGATCTGTAATATTTTCTTATGAATTTTGCAAGTTTATACAATTTTATGCATATTTAAATCAATTTCAATAATGAAGGGAATATTCCATGCTGACGCAGCATTGACTAGACGCTGACCTGACGACAATGTGGAGATGAAGAGGCAGCTGATTGAGATGACAATGTGGCTTGACATATGGCATGCGCTAAGTGGCCAGTACCAGTTCGATTGATCAATCTAATCCGGCCTGGCTCGCGCGGGTTGGAGGTAAACTGCGGCGAATGGCTATCAACGACAACGCACTCGGAAGTGGCGGTTGGCGACGACCCGGTAGTTTCCCGAGATGGTGGAGTGGATGACAAGGTCGGTGATGAAGGATAGTTTTCACGATCCGTCCATAGTATCACTTTCGAGAAACGAAAGAGAGTTTATTTGTTTAGCGGATGGCTCAGGTCAGCAGGTTTGGATCTCAAAGACAAAGATGTGTATATAGTGGATGAAATTTCTCAGACTTTATTTATAAGATGATCGAGAGATCGTACAATATATCTACAAGATAATTTTTTTATGAATAATAGTAGGAGACCTACTATGTTCATTCATTAGCAAAAGAAACCAACGGTTACAGAGACAAATGGAGCCCAAAACTAGAGACTCCCTGCAAAAACATACAACCCCACCTAATCAACCAGGATCGAATGGTGCCCCTCCATACTGCTCAACCAACGAGATGGGAGCTTCTGCTTGCTTCCATGCCCAAGCTTCATCTTTTATGCGGTCAACTAGACAGTTGACACTTTGCTCTTTCTTCTAAAAAATTAGTCTATTTCTTTCCTTTCACAACTCCCAGCAGATCATCTTTGTGATTACCGGTGTAGATTTTTTGTTCGTGGGCTCTGCTGCCTTCCTCACCCGCCTGTACCATGACTCCACTATTACATCGTGCCCCTCCTAATTTGGTGGACGAAACGAGTCTTCTTGGAAGAAGTCGGCCAGCTTGCTCCATGCCATCCTACTATATGGGCATTTCAATCAGCGGGTGGTTTGTTGTTTCCAAATGTCTTCTGCGGAGTGGAAAGAAGTATTCATTGTCCAACTGCCGCATAAGCAACTTGTCCGCCATGAGAACCCGGTCAAGTAAAAGTTGCCAAATAAAAAACTTGCATTTGGCAGGAATTTTTGGTTTCCTTTGGTGCAAATCCAATTATCTAAATTGGAAATAAGAAGCAATTCCTCCATTGGTGCCCAGCCCTTCCAAACGATGGACTTGTAATCAGTGTTTACGGATCCCATGAAATACAACATGTAAGAGCATCTCTAACAGTTATGTAAACATGTCAAAACTATAAAATAACCGTCAATTTACGAGTTTAGTTTAGAAAACGGCACAGAAAAGTTATGTAAACGGGGTCGAGCTAAAAAAAAATTTAAGGGACACGCAAAAACCGGCTCGTCGGCCTGTAATAGTAAGGACGGAAAGGGACAAACCGAAGGCAAACTGTATATTTTGGCGTCACGGAACATTCAGCCCAACTACCACCGGCGGACGGCGAACTCATTGGAATCCAGCAAAATCTCGCTACCGAGCTTCGATTCCGGCCAAATTTCTTTCAATTTACAGTGAATCGCTATCGTACTGGATTGCGGTCCGATTTTGAGCTCGACGAGCGTGGGCGACATGCTACCGCGACGGGCAGGCAGGAGCCAGGCGAGCTCTGGCAGCGCAGAGGGCGGCGCGAGGGAAGGCGGGCCGGCAAACGACGCTAGGACGGGGAGCGCGTGGGCGGTGGCTCTCGAGCAACGGGCGGGCACGAAGGAGCTGGACGCTGGGGCGGGAGTGCTCGGGCGGTGGGGCGGCCAGCCACGCCCGAGCGACGCGAGGGACGGCGGAGGAGCGGGCGGCGGAGCTCGGGCGGTGGGAGCGCTCGGGCAGCTGGTGAGGTCGGGCAGGCGTGCGTTGGAGAAGAAGAGAGGAGAAAAAAAGAAAATGATGGACCAAAAGTCAGTCCCACGTAATATAGTTTTGGGTTTAAAATAACTGTTCTGTACGAACCGTTTTAGACCTATAAATATGGTTTTCGATGGTCCAAATTTTACAGGCCGCCGCAAGCTGTTAGCTCTAAGCCGAGCTAGTGGAGTATGCGTCTCTTTTGCCTACTCGCCACATGATCCGTCGGGCCCCGATGAGAACTGAATTTGATCAATCAGCCCAGCAAGCGCCGTGGGTTGCGGCCCGTGGTAATTTGGCTCTGAGGTCCACAAGCCTCGTTCGTTTTTCATTGGATTGAATTCACGCCTGGAATCCATCCAGTCATGAATTGGGTGAATCCAAACACGCCACCCGAACCAGAAAAATCCAGTTTAATTCCTTTCCCTAATGGAAAATGATACTGTTCCCCCGGGGGATCGCGTCGTCGCGTCTCCCGGCTCCTCGCGCTGACGCGTGTCCTCCCAAACCTTCGCCCTCCCCACCTTCTTCTTCCTCCTCTAGCCCACGCCTCTCTGCCTCTCGCGCGCCTCCTCCTCCGGCCGAGCCTCCTCCTCTCCAGCACCCCGCCGCATCCCACCCGAAGCGCCGCCTCGGCGTCGCCTCCATCGCCGCCATCTCAAGCCTCACTCGCCCGGCCAAATCCATGGCCTTCCCCGATGTTGTTCCTCCTCCTCCGTGTTGCTCCTACTTCAGCTCCTCGACTTGCCACCCCGCCTCCCTAACACCCGCCTTCTGTCTGCTGCCTCTTGACGCGGTGGTTGCTACATGCGGACACGCTGGCGGTGCGGCGGCGTCTCTGCTACACGGCGACGCGCTGCTACGCGATGGTTGTGGCTGCTACGCGGACATGCGGAGGCGATGGCTACACAAGGCGGCGTCCTCTGCTACACTGGCGACGGCTACACTGTGGTGGTTGTGGCTGCTACACACAGCGGCGATCATGGCTACATCGCCTTGTGCGGCGCTCTACTACAGACGGTGGCGGCTACGCCCGGCGGCAATGACGCTCACTGCTACAATAGTTGGCAGCGCTTGCTACATCAACACAACTGTCTTGCTACATAGGCACACCAGCCTTGCTACTATCTGTATTGGTTTAGCAAGCACACCATGGGCGGTGGCTTTTGCTACCGATGGCGGCGGTGCTACTACGTGGCGGCAATCTTCTACAAGGGTGGTGGGGCTTTCGGCCGTCGGCGGCCTTTCTGCTACAGGCGGTGGCGGCTACGCCCGGCGGCGACGCTCTGCTAACATTGGCGCTTGCTACATCAACACAACTGTCTTGCTACATAGGCACACCACCTTGCTACGGATGCACGACGTCGAGTTCTCCAGAACACATCTTCTCCGGCGGTGTGCTCTCCGCAACGACGCCTTTTGATACAAGCGGAGGAAGGAACTGCTACAAGGAGATCAACGGCGCGATCTCCTCCGTCGTCCTCACGGAGCCGCCGCTGCGACTCGGTTGTCTCGTTTTGCTACTACCAGCGGATTCTGCTGCGACGTAGCAAAAGCGGGCGGGTGTTTCACTTGACGTTCGATCGGACGGTTTAAAAATTTTGATCGGACGGCTCCGGACCCGGGGGATCGGGGGCAAATATCCCCCGGGGGACGCGTAGCGCTGCCCTTCCCTAATTCCTTCTCAGTTTTTAGCTGTTCTGTTATTCCGTTCGAGTTGCCGTCAAGATTGTCGCTTTGCCATCCCGGACTTTGCTTGCACTAGTGGAAAATATTCCACACATGTGGTGGCGGTGAATTTTTTTCTAGACCGACTGAGTAGAAAATGGGCTGGATAGACTGGGCTAGAATCCAGTCCGGGCCTAACCAAAGACAACATATCTGCTGTAATAGAAAAATGTTCTTGCCTGAAAAACTGGAATCGGACGACAATCCAAGTCAATCCATGCTACCATGGACTATACGAACGAGGCCTTACCGTTCTTGATAGCCTCATGGACCGAGCGGTTTTCTTTCTAGCCGAGATCTTGTATATGTTGGGTGCTACCTCCGCAGGCACACAGTCAAAGAGCCAACGATCCGTTCAGAAACAAGTCGTTTTGCCATTACCCAGGGTGATCTTAGTGACAGCGTTGAACATTTTCTTGTCTTGCTTGTTGCATGGTAGCTCGAGATGTGCCCACGTTTTTTGTGGTGCTTTCTATTTTTGCCACAGCCATCGGAAGCGCAATGCTCGACCGAAGGAGGTGATACAAAGTAAACTCCTAATCTGCCTAAGAGCAACTCCAGCAGACGCCGGAAAACCACCCTCGCGCTAAAAGGTGTCTTTTTCGGCGCGAGAGCCCGCGTCCCGTGCTCCAACAAACGCTTTATCTTTCGTCACGCGGGAAATATTTTGTCGCACGCTCCGCTCAACGCGCGCTCGTTAAATCGTGCGCCATATGTTTAACAAATTTAGCGCGTATGTTTTTAGTGTCTCTGCCGGAGAAGATTCGCGCGCTGCGTGCGAAATTCGGATCACGCGCGCTGCATACGTATTTTACAGCGCCAAAATTTACAGCCTCTGTTTGAGTTGCTCTAGCGTCTTAGGTCTCCAACTAACCCTGCACTTCCCCCCACCACAAGCTCCCTCCCCGGTCCACAGCCACGCCCTACGGCGACGATCAAACTCTTTTTGACCCATGCCGGCATCTCATGGATTGTCATGAAGTACACTGCCAGGGAAGTAAGCACCGAATTCAATAGCTGCAACCGTCTAGCCTTGCTCATCAGCCAAGCCTTCCAAGTTGCAAGATATCTATCGAATTTGTGACTTTGTCCGGTAGCATTTTCCATTCAGCTTTTGTGAGTTTCTTGATGGACAGCGGCATTCCAAGATAAATGCAAGGGAATTCTTTGACTCGTATTTGGCATTGATCAAGCACCTCTTCAAGATGCACATTTTGACATCTGATTGGCGTAGGTGAGCTCTTGCCTAAATTTTTCTTCGGTCATGTGGCCATGCCAAAGATCTCCAAGCTGTGCTGCAGGGCCTGAACGTCCATCTCCGTCGGGTTTATGAAGACTGTCACGTTGTCAGTGTATAGAGATGCTCTGTGTGTGCGCACTTTTTTCCATGCAGTTTAGAGAGAGTCCCTGTCTCCGTCGCTAGTGTTAGATTGATCTCTCTCCGTTCTTATTAGGTCATCTTTGATAATGTTCCATGAAGTCCGAAAGAAACCTCTAGAGAACCCATCGGCCCTGGTGCTTTGTCAGCAGGAGTATCAAACACGACCTGTTTGAGTTTTTCTATTGTGAACTGCGCGTCAAGCTTCAAGAGATCGGGCACGAGAAGGTCAAGCTCCTCCCAATTGAACCAGTGGCTGCACGGCTCCATCCTGCCCATGACTCTAATAAAATGCTGATTGATTGTTTTTACACTCCGGTCGGAGAGGTTGCTACACCCTGATCAGATGTCATGAATGGATTCTATTTTTTTTTTGCTTACTATGAGCTTCTCTCAAGTGGAAAAACTTAGTATTTGCATCACCTCTCCGAAGCCATTTGATCCTCGCCCTTTGCTTGATTTTGATATGATTTATCATAGCTAACCCCACTTCTCTAACTTTTAACGCAGATCTTAGCTCCCTTTCTGGCACATACAACATCCTTGTCTCTTTGGCCGTATCCAACCGCAACATGATTTCCTTTCCTACCAATATTTCCTAACATCCCCCACATAGTTTGACATGAATCGACAGTTTCTCAAAAGAAAGCATCCGGTTCAGAGAAGACAAAAAGAACTTCAATAAGGAAAAAGTTGTACATGAAGTAAAAGAGATACCAAAGTTCGAGGGTGCAGCTGTTGATGCCGAGTTACGTGCTCTCGTGACTGCGGCGTTGAGAACTGGCCATCAATTTGAGGAATATGGTGTAACGCACAACTGGAGTCATGTGGCAGCCTTACGAATCTCGTGTATTATAAGGACCTGAACTTCCCCATAACATCGATGTGATGCACACCGAAAAGAATGTCGGGGAGTCTCTTTTTCACATAGTCCTGAATATTCCTGGAAATTCAAAGGATAATGTCAAGGATAGAGTTGATGTTGAGAAGCTCTATGATAGGGAGAGATTACACATGCAACCTCCCACTTGGCGTCAAAATAATTGGTTCAAGCCGCATGCCTACTTTTGCCTTAAGATGTCATATGAGTTGAAATGTGTTTTCCAAGGTTTTAACCATGACGTCATGAAATATGATAAGTATGATGTGAATGGGTTTCGCTTCCATACAAAGAGGCATCAGAAAGGCCGACCTAATACAAAAACGGTAAATACCGGGGTCTTCACCAGAGGAGTTAAAGGAGGCGACGGAGCCGATGCCCTTGATTACTACGAAAGGTTAGAAAATGTATACGAGCCGACCTTCAATTGTACGAACCTACAACTTCATCTCGTTGTGTTCAAGTGCCACTGGTTCGATTTCGACCCAACAGGTGGATAGATAAGTACCCCTTCCATTGGGTTAGTTGAAGTTAGGCCTTCAACCACCTATAGTGGAGCCGATGTCTTTGTTGTGTCTCACCAAGCCAACCAAGTTTATTATTTTCCCTACCCATGCCAGAAAGCGGAACTCAAGGGTTGGGAAGTCGTGTTTCAGGTATCGCCACATGGTAACCTACTGATTCCCACCAAGGATGATTACAACAACATTGACCCTATAACATAGTAGGGAATTTTCTATCAAGATCAAGAGGACTTCAGGCACTTTGAGTTAGAACTGGTTGATCTTGAGGACCTCGAGAACAACGCAGAAACTCGGAGTGAGTTAGTGGTGAATCTAAATGACATAGATGTGCTCGAGAAGTTTCATGCAGAGAATGACAACGATGATGAGCCTCCACCCTTCGATGAGGCTCCAACTTTCTACTCAAAATATAGTGATAGTGATAATGAGAATGAGAACGATAGTGAGTATTTGTTTTTCAATGCATTTTATTATGTCTTTATTCTTAGTATCTACATTTTATTATGTCTTTGTGCTTAATTGTTTTCTTATTTGCATTATGCCTTTATGTTTAGTGTCTACATTTTATTATGTCTTTTTGCTTACTTGTTTTCTCTTACTCAATGCAGGTGATTGAACAATATAAGCAGCGACAAGGCAAAATCGGTGTCCTTGCCTAATGCATTAAAACAACACAGGAGAAATGCTACATGGAGTGGGAGACAACCAACTCCCAATAGGCGTTACCCCGTTCTTGGCGGTGCGGGAGGAGGACAAGGTCGAGGTGGCAGGGAAGGTGGCATGGACTTTGACCCACCACCCTCCGCTTCTGGCGACGTTGCTCCTAAGTTGTTCCTACAGGGGCCATCTAGAGACAAGGCGAAGGCGGAGACGGAGTCTAGAGATGAGGCAGAATCTAGACACGAGTTGGAGGAGCATGTGTCGTCGAAGAAATTGCGGAATCGTGGGGAAGCGGGAGTCCCTAACGAGAGGAAGGATCTTAGGACCTAGGAGGCGAAAGCCCTTATTATTCCAGATGGCGTTGAGTAAGTGTACTAATTTTGCAATTTTAAACATGTAATTTCATGTTGGTCATAAATAATTTGGCATGTGTACTAATGTTTGATTATTATACAGTAATTGGACATTTCCTGAGGGGACCAAGCTTCACCTGCCTAACATCTTGGTTGGATCTTTGATTAGGAAGTTCTGGACGGGCTATTACACTTCCCCCGAGGGCGTCAAGAAGCTAGCCACTACTTGGGCGGACTATCAGGTTTCCCCTGTCCCAGGCTTTAGGACAGCTACTGAGGCTATGAACACCAAGTTTTGGGTAAGACATATTTCTTGAGTTTCGTTCATAGTTGATGACCCCACCGTTCTAACTCATGACTATCACAATAGTTTTATGCATGATTGAAGTGCTTTTATCGTGTGGATGAGGAGGAACAGGGGAAGGCGAACACGACTTTGCTTGGAGCGTGTGTGAAGTTGACACCGCAAGTGTGGTACAACCAAAAGGTCACTGCCGCTAGTCACTTCTAGGCTGACAAGGGCGTGAGGGTCAAGAAGGACGACATTTTTGGTAACAAGCCTAATCCCGAGTACTCGATGACGCCGGATGAGTACATGTCGGTGAGTAAAATGTCAATAAGATTCTACATTGCTGCTAAGTTGCCATCGCATTATCTTGAGTTGAGTATTGCATTTTTAGGTTGTCCCCGCATGGGCTGAGTCGCATCGAGACACATGGGAGGAGCTGGTTAGGACGAGGTGGCTCAGAGAATACAAAGAGTTTGCAGCCGTGTCGAGGCTGAACACGGAGAACCGAGGCGAGGGTGGAACACACTACGCGGGAAACCGCAACTTTGACCGTTTCAAGGGGAAGATGGTATGTATATACATGGAACGACCTGAATTTATTTCCCGTCATGTTCCTAATTGATACGCATAACATTTCTTTTCACGATGTAGGTGGCCGAGGCACTACCCGGGGAGGTGATTCATGACGTCGCCGTCTTTAAGAAGACATGGCTTAGGAAGCCCGATCTCTTGGAGCCTCAGCCCTCGCTCCTCGTGTTCTTCGGCAATTCCAAGAACGACTTGCATTCCTATAGAACGATGGTGAAGGATCGTCACCCACATGTGGATGAACCCATTCATGACGAGACCGACAAGGAGTTGGCGGTCCTGTCGAGGCACTGATTGCAACATGGACGTGAAGGGAATATGCCCGAGAGGCAATAATAAAATGGCTATTATCTTATTCCTTATTTATGATAAATGTTTATTTTGCATTCTATAATTGTATTAATCGGAAAAATTAATAATTGTGTGTTTAATAAACAAATAAAGAGTTCCTAATTAAGCCTCTCATATAAACTAGATCGTTGATTAACAAGATGATCAAGGTTTCCTGATCATGGCCATTGGATGTAGTTAATAACAAGGTCACAACATTGGTGGAATGATGTGATGAACATTCATCCTAAGTTTAGTAGTACGATCAAAGTCATTATATTTAAATTTCTATAACATCGTTACAAGTAACTTTAGTCCTTATACCATGAGATCATGTTAATCACTAACACGGGAAGAGTAATTTGATAACATCAAATGTCACACCGTAACAGGATGACTATAAAGGTGGGTTCAGATACTCCGATAGTGTTATTTAGAGGCTCGTGGATCAAGAGTGAGATTTGTCCATCTAAATGATGGAGAGATATACTCTGGGCCCTCTCGGTGATATCACATTCATATAGCTTGCAAGCAAGTGATGGGGATCACTAGAATGTTATATCATGGGAACAAGAAAATAGTACATGTCGGTAATAAGATCAAACTAGGTATGGGGATACTGATGATCGAATCTCAGACATGTAAAATATTGTGAGACAAAAGTATTTAGTTACAACGTAAAGGTTCACATGATCACAAGAAGTCATCGTTGATGTGTGGAAGTCAGTACAGATCTCCAGGTCCCGCTGCTGATTATTGATCGGAGAGGGGTCTCGATCATGTATGCATTATTCGTGAACCGTATGGTGACACACTTAAGGAATACCGATACCATTTGGAGGAAATGAAATGCCAGAGAAAGAATATGGAAGTGCTGGAATTATTTCAATGGAAACCGGAATTGTTTCGGGTGAAATTGCTGAAACTAGTTCTGCATGTGATATTGAAATGTTGCAAGGGGTTTGATGTCTACGCACTTATATTCTTGTAGACAGTTGTTGGGCCTCAAATGCAGAGGTTTGTTGAACAGCAGCAAGTTTCCCTTAAGTGGATTACCCAAGGTTTATCGAACTCAGGGAGGAAGTGGTCAAAGTCCCTCTCAAGCAACCCTGTAATCAAGATACAAGAAGTCCCTTGTGTCCCCAACACACCCAATACACTTGTTAGGTGTATAGGTGCACTAGTTCAATGAAGAGATAGTGAAATACAAGTAATATGGATGATTATAAGACAACGGTGCCAAAAAAGAGCTTGACGGGGAGGAAGAGACTAAAGGCAATCTGAAATAAAGATGGAAGCAAGCAAACATGTAGCAAACATGTAGCAAATAAAGATGGAAGCACCCGATGCTCCTGGAAGTAGTGGCTCGGCCGACCAGCCGTCATTAATACGCCGTAGGCGATTTTCTGGTAGTGAGGGTACCTCTGCTTTGTCGGCGTCAATACCTCGCTGAGGTAGTAGATTGGGCGTTGGACCCCATGGGTCTTGCCATCTTCGGGTCTTTCGACCAACGGCACGGTGCTTACCACCTGGTGTGTAGCTGCTATGTATAGCAGTAGAGGCTCGCGCTCTTTTGGCGTGACCAAGACGGGCGAGGTAGAGAGCAGCCGCTTTAGATCTTCGAATGCGTCGTCCGCTTCGGGCGTCCACTTGAATTTGTCTGCCTTGCGTAGCAGCTGATAGAAAGGTAGGGCTTTTTCTCCCATGCGGCTGATGAACCTGCTTAACGCTGCGATTCGCCCAGCAAGCTGTTGGGCGCCCTTGAGGTTTTTCGGCTTCTTCATGGCCATTATGGCCCGGATTTCCTTCGGGTTTGCTTCGATCCCTCGCTGGGAGATGAAGTATCCTAGTAGTTGACCAGATGGGACGCCGAAGGCGCACTTTTCTGGGTTTAGCTTGATCTTGTATCGATCAAAGTTGTCGAACGTCTCGCGGAGATCGTCGATCAGTGTCTTGGCCTCCCTTGTTTTGATTACTATGTCGTCGACATAGACTTGGATGTTGCGGCCGATCTGGTCCTTCAGGCATGCCTGCATGCACCATTGGTACGTGGCGACTGCGTTCTTCAGCCCGGAGGGCATTGTGTTGTAGAAGAACACCCCGAACGGCGTGATGAATGCTGTTTTCTCCTGATCTTCGACCTTCAATCAAATCTGATTGTAGCCTGAGTAGGCGTCGAGGAAGGAGAGCTTCTCGCATCCTGCAGTCGAATCGATAATCTAATCGATCCGAGGGAGAGGGAAGTGATCCTTCGGGCAGTGCTTGTTCAGCGATGTGAAGTCCACGCACATCCGCAGGATGTCCGTGTCCTTTTTGGGGACCATCACGGTGTTGGCGAGCCACTCGCTTTCCTTGATCTCCCTGATGAAGTTTGCGTCGAGTAGTCTGTTGACTTCGTCGGATGGACTATTTAACGGGTTTGGCGCCTGGAAAGACGTTGAGTGCATGCTCGGCGAATTCCCTGGGAACTCCTGGCATGTCCGCAGGACACCAGGCGAAGATTTCCTAGCGCTCACGGAGGAATTCGACGATCACGTTTTCCTATGCGGGGCTGAGGTCGTTGGCGATCATCGCCGTCTTGGAGGTGTCCGTCGGGTGGACCTGCACCTTTTTTGTCTTGATGGTGGAGTCGAAAGACATGTCCGGTGCCTTCTGTCTTGCAACCGGGGGTGCCCCATTGTCTGTCACCTCTCGGAGCCCTATGAGCTCCTCCTGCATGCCGAATGACTGGGAGATTCTGTTGAAGTCCCTGTCGCATTGGTCCGATCGTGTGAAGCTCCCGTGGACCGTGATGACGCCCTTCGGTCCTGGCATATTGAGTAGCAGGTACACGTAGTGCGAAACTGCCAGGAACCGTGTGAATTCCACACGCCCGAGGATGGCGTGGTATTGTGATGGCCAGTACACCACTTCAAACCCGAGTCGCTCGCACCAAAAGTTGTCGGGCTTGCCGAAGATGACATCGATCCATATCTTTCCCAGGGGGAATATGCCCTTCCCTGGGACGATGCCGTGGAACGTTGTATCGGATTGTTCCAGGCTGCACAACGGGATCCGCATTGCCGCTAAGGTACTGGCGAACATCAGATTGATGCCGCTGTCGCCATCCATGAAGATGCGGCTCATGTTGAACCCTCCGATCTGCGCCTCAAGCACCAGGGCAGCATGACCTGGGCGAGGGACCTGGCAAGGGTGATCCGAACGGCTGAACGTGATGCAGGACTCCGATCCGCTGAGGTATTCATGGATGGCGGGTGGAGCGATCACAACCAGATTGATATGACAGGTAATTTTCTTTTGCACCCTGTTTGTTTGGCGTTCATTTTGGATCATCAATGATCCTTTTGGCACGGGGTACCCGTGTTGTTCTGCGCGGGTGCGATTGGATGATTCGAAGGTCCCACGGGTGGTGGTGGAGGAGCTCCGTGGGCGATGTCGCCTGCGCGGGCGCTGCCTCGCACGAGGTTGAGCTTGTTGCCTCATCTCGACATGCTCGCTGAGTTTCTGGAACTCGCGGCAATCCTTGAGCATGTGGCTTGCCCTCTTTTTACCATCCTGCTTGTCGATGTAGAAGTGGATGGTGCATGGACCCGACAGTTTGTCGTATGCTGAGGGTCCATCTCGCGGCCGCGACGTTGCCATGACTGCGCTGGGCGTCCTCCGTCGCGGAAGTTGTTTCCGCGGTATCCGTCGCTGCTGCGGTTGCCGTCCTTGCGGCGGTCGGCGTAGCCAGCCGCGACCATGTCGGGTCCGTCGCGATCGTCGTAGACGCGCGATCTTCTCTTGCTACAGCGTTCACGTCGATGGTCGTAGTCATCTTCCTCCTTCGAGTGCACTCGGTGGACGGAGTCCTCGCCCTCTGCCCACCTGTTGGCGATGTCCATGAGGTGGTCAAGTGTCTTGAGCTTGACGCGCCCAAGTTCTTCCTTGAAGTCCTGGCGTTTGAAGCCATCTTTGAAGGCGTCGATTGTTCTCTCCTCAGAGATGTGCGCCGCGGAGTTCTTGGTGTTGGACCAGCGTATATGTACGAGCGAATGTATTCGCACGTTCGTTGGGTGCAGGCCCGTAGCTCTTCGATCGAGGCTGGCCTCTTTCTAGTGCCTTTGAAGTTTCGGATGAAACTGTATGCCAGTTCCTCCTAGATTCGGATGGATCCCGAGGATAGGTTGCTGAGCTAGATCCGGGCTGCGCCTGTCAGCTGCAGCTGAAGGCATTACAGGACGGTGTCTTTGTTTCCACCTTGTAGCTTGACGGATGAAAGGTGGTCGCTGAGCCACGCCTTGGGGTCCTGTGTACCATCAAACTTCGGAGTGTCCGACGGAAGCTTGAAGTTCCATGGCATCCGTGTCCACCGTACGGATCTGCTGAAGCATCGGGCTCCATAGAGTTCTCCTTCGTCATCGTCCTCCTCAGATTCGGACGAGCATACGCACTTGGCATGTGCTTTGTCGATGTTGCGTTGGGTGAGATTGCTTCGAGCGTCGTAATCACGGCTGTGATGGCGCGAGCTCTTGTGCCTTCGAGGTAGGTCGTGCTCTTCCTTGTCGGATGAAGGCATGGGGCTGCGGTTGAACCTGACTGCAGCCTTCTTCTTTGGCTCCGCAGGAGCTTCTCCGTGGAGCGCAGCTCCAATGAGTCCGAGTCCGGTAAGTGCGGACTTGTGCATGGCCCTTTTCGGGTCCCCCACCGGAGGTGGATGGGATGCGAGGTATGTGGTGGCTGCCATGATCGCAGCTTGTGGTGTCTTCGGGATGACGTTGTCATCGGCATCCATCTCCATGAAGGACGTGTTGAGGGTCCGAGTCACCTCGCGACGTGCCTTGGGGTCCATGTTCTCTGTGCGAGAACGGTTCTTGTTGCCATGGTTGCCGTGCGAGCTGCGCCCATGGCGGAGAGCGCAGCTCTCTGCGCACTGGACTCTGAGGCTGCTTGCTTGCGTTTGTCAAGCACCTTTTGCGTCTTCACTTGCTTCTTGTGCTCCTCGATTAGGAGCATGTGGTACGCCATCAGAAGGTCCTGTGAGGCACCCATGGGCAGGATCTTGTTGCCTGCAATGGCTTCGCGTGCTTGAGCCCATCCTTCCTTGCTGAGGTGGATGATCCAATTGGGATAGGTGTCGTCCTCGTTGGGTGGGGGGGACTGGTTTCTCCTGTTCTCGCCGTTCCTACCCTGTGGGTTGGGTGGCGGGTTGTGCTCCTGATCTGCGTCACTCTGGATGACTATGACGCATTGGTAGTGCTCGTAGATTGGATCGCTGCTGCCACAGCTTTCGGATCCGGAACCGTAGGTCCCTTCCTCCGATGGTGGATCGCACAGATTTGAGTTGCAGCTGCTGTTGTCATAGGACTCATCTGTCGATGGCGATGTGCGTAGCACAGCGTGTGGAGCCCACGAAGCGGGCCTAATCGATGGCAGGGGCACCCGCTCGGGGAGACGGAGAGTGCCGGTCTGCCCCACCTGGAAGCAGAAGCTCCCGAACAGGATCTCGAGTCCGTCGCCAATGGGCTCGAAGTCCTTCAGGGTGGCTGGCGAATGGGCGGTGAAGTCGAAAGCGCCAAAGAGGAGATGACTCTCAGTCGCCGCGGAGTTGAAGATCGCTTTGGTTGGGACCGTCACAATCGCACAATCAGCGTCCCCAGTTCCCACAGACGACACCAATTGACGAGGTTTAATCTCGTCAATGCCCATTATTATGAGCTTGGGTTTTGGAGAAGATGGGGATGCTAGAGATCGCGGAACGGTTAGCAAACAAGCAACACGGGGACACGAGGTTTACCCAGGTTCAGGCCCCCGGAGGGAAAACCCTACTCCTGCTTTTCTGCTCTTGATTACGGCGGAACCGAAAAGTACAGGGGTGCGCAGATGCAATCTGGCGTGGAGGTGTGTATGTGGTGGTATGAAGGTGCCCTCCTCGTCATGCCCTCCTAGCCTTTATATAGAGGTAGGCAGGTCCCGGGCACAGACCGAGTCGGTTACAGGTTTTAGGGTTTACCCCTTTGAATATTCTATCTACTCTAGTCTTGTTCTCCAAGGATTTGAAGGCGTCATGGGCCCTGTCCACCCGAAAGTCTTCATGGGCAAGCGCATATTCTCGTGGGCCTTCCTTGGGCTGGACCAGGTATGCTAAGGTCATGTACCCGTAGGGTATAACCATGTCAGGACTAGTTGTAAATGGTGTTTTAATGCTTAGAAACAAGGCCTAGGGATCATACTTTCAGTAGTGAACACTCTCATATAAATATATTCTCTTCATGATACTACTCTGAACTAATCTCCGGTTCGACAACTCTAATCCACGGTAGGGCTATAAATGCACACCTCAAAGTTCGCATTCCCCATCTAGATAACCCCACACTATCACCTTGAGCACTAGATGGTTCCAACAAACACCACAATTTCATAGAGACCTCCAACTCAAAATATAACTCATGATAAGTATTTATGTAATCTTTATCCTAAGTGCCACACGGTGTGCACACTGTCACCTTCAGACACGTGGGGATAGCCGGAGATTAATTAAAGCACTTGAGTAGCAGAGTAGATCTACTTGATTACAAAGGTCATGACCATAATAAGATCACGCATAGAGAGAGAGATGAACACATAGCTACCCGTAGAGCCCTTAGCCTCGAGGGAGAACTACTCCCTCCTCATCATGGGAGTCAGCAACGGCGATGGAGATGGTGGTGGAGATCGATGGAGATGGCTCCAGGGGTAATTCCCTGTCCCGGCAGGGTGCTGGAACAGAGACTTATGTCCGCCGAATCTCCTCTTCGGTGGTGGCGGCGATGCAGACCTTTTCGTGGATTTCTTCCCACGTTAGGGTTTACGTCTCGGGGAACGTATATATAGGCGAAAGGGCAAGGTCGGTGGAGAGCCAGGGGGCTCACACCATGTGGCTGCACGGCTAGTGGGGCCCGTGCCACTGTATGGTGTGGCCGCCCTGGTGCCCACCTCTGTCTCTACTTTAGGCACCGTGTTGTGTCAGGTAAAATATCGACTTTGACTTTTGTTCCGTTCAATTCCGAGAATATTTCTTTTCTGGATTTTCTGAAACCAAAAATAGCATAAAACAGGCAACTGGCACTACGGCATCTTTTCAATAGGTTAGTTCCAGAAAATGTATAAAAATACCTCAAAGTGTATACAAAGCATAGCCAAGTTGATACGAAAAAAGCATGGAACATCAAAAATTATAGATACGTTTATGACGTATCAAGCATCCCCAAGCTTAACTCCAGCTCGTCCTCGAGTAGGTAAGTGATAAAAATAATAATTTTTGATGTGACATGCACCATCATAATATTGATCAAACCATTTGCAAGCATTGAAAGCTGGGATCAAAGTACTCTAAACTTGAGCATGAAAGATGAAGTTTTAACAATAAGATATAGCAACTAAGTTGCAACATGAAAGGATACAAACAAATATCATGAATAACAATGCATTGAGAGACGTTTGTTTGTTTCACATATAGAAAACATAGCATAGTGGTATTCAGCTTGTCCCTCATGGAGTAGCAGAACATAAATGCATAGGACGCCTTCAAAGTTCATAAGGGTGACTAGATACAAATAGTTCAAGAACAAGCAATATCAACATTATGAATCAATCAATAAGTTTTGGACAATACACATAGAACTAAGAATGACAACTATGCTCTCTTAATTGGTGCATAAAGATAGAAGGTGAGACTCAATGTAAAAGTGGAAGGAAAGGCCCTTCGCAGGGAAGCAGGGATTTCAAGTTTCATAAAGAGCTTCCAAAAATTATGGTACTTGTTAGCTTTCATCTCTCATTGCCCCTATCATAAGCATCTTGAAGTGATTAAGGTTAAAGTGAACAAAATATGGAGTATATGCTTGAAAAATCATAAGTTGGCAATCTCATGTCCCTTGAGTACGAGGGTCGTTCCTCATGCTACTCAACTTTAGTCACAAGCAAGTTCTTGTCGTTGTAAGTATATGTGTATCATAGAGAACCACCAACGGGGTACCCCTTTTCCCATGACACAGGAGCAATCCCATATCAAAATGACAAGGCAACATACAGTGAGCATCTCACCAATCCTTTTATTTACCATGAGAATGGTGCATATTTTTTTATTTTTCTCTCTCTTTTTTATATGTTTTTTCTGAGGATGCTTCATGGATTTCTCACTATGGTAATGCTGCAAGTTTCCACCATGATTAGGCATGGCTTAGGCTAGCATCCCAGGCGTTTCTCTAACACATATACATAACTCCGTGAACTTACAAGCTCCCCTTTTATTTCACACCGCCGACATCCATAAACAATAGAGCATGATATCAACAGGAAGATATGTACATGTGTTGAAAGTGTTCCCCGTGACAGCACGGTTCTGCTAATTCCAAACTTATAAGTGCAAGCATATACAACATAGATGACACAATGGTTCAAGTTTATTAGGGGTAAGAAAAATAAAGTGTGCCATCATGTTTGTGAGATCTTTAATCACTAATTTTCACATAACAAGTTTAATTTGGAAGATAGATAAAACAAGAATATACTTGGAATGGTGTAACACACCATACATAGGAATTTATAGTGGACTCTTTGGAATAACTTGGTTTTTGGGAGTTGGATGCATGAGTAGAGCTTACTCAATTCAAGTGGAGGCTAGCAAAAGACTGGGAGCGACCAACTAAGAGAGCAATAATGGTCATAATCATGCAGAGCGACAAAACATTATCAATCAAAGCATAAAGTGGTATCACAAGTCAAAAACTAAATGATCATAGAGGCTAAGGTGATTGGTTCATAGTCTTAACATGGTGTAAGCATGTGCCAAGTCAACCCAAACAAAGCATCAAAGGAGAATACCACAATATTATGCTTTTGTATGCTAAAACAACGCATGATTCTTTCTAGGCACATTAAGCAATCTCAATTTTTTTGGAACAAGTCATGCTACAACAATAATCACTAAGCATATGGTCAAAGCAACATCTAACATCACATGATAAATCCTAAGCCACAGTCAAAACAAGCTCCTTTTTGTACCACCTAAGCATGAAACTTTCTACTCTTTTCCAACACCAATCAACTTATTTGAAACAACTCACAAAGATAATAATCAATAAAGATCAGTGAGATTGTCTTACAAATATACAAAGAAGAACTAAAAAGTTCTAAGCAAAAATCATAAGAAAACTAAGGCTAAACACAGTGCTAGCAAAAGAGAACATTCACAAAATAATAAGAATGAAAACTAGAGTGTTCTAAACAATGAAAACGGAACGTGTCTCTCTCCAAAAGAAGTGTGTTGGGAACCAACCAAATTATTGCAGCAAACAAAACAAAATAAAACTAAAAACAAAAACAAAGACGCTCCAAAAACAACACAATAATGCATGAAGCAATAAAAGTGAAGTGTCTAGAAAGAAGACCTGAGATTTTTATTGATGATGAAGGGGATGCCTTGGGCATCACCAAGCTTTGACGCTTGTACCTCTTGAATATTTCTTGGACTAACACGGGTGGCATCCCCAAGCTTAAGATTTTGTCCATTCTTCATCTCATCATATCATTCTTCCCCTACACTTTAAAATTTCCTTCATACAAAACTTCACACAATCTTCATTAGCAACTATTGTATTCAATATAATCAGCCTTTGGGTTTATTTTGAACACAAGTAAGACTTCCATTAAAACACAAGATACTGTAGGAATTCCTCATAAAAGCTCAAGTGATCAAAGAGAACTCAAAAAGAAACCCATAAGAGGCAAATACAAATAATGGCAGAAATCTGTCAAAACAAACCAGCAGGTAAAAATCAAGTTTTTCGAAGACCTTTTGTTTCTCAAATAGAGAAGTGTTGAACTAACGGAAGTTAGATAATAACCTGTGGAATATACTCAAAACATTACAGCTCAATCCTACGTTCTGGGATTTTTCACGAATTTTTACAGTGAAGCACGAAAATCTGTTTCGGAACAGCAACTTTCCCAAATCTTTCTTTTCTCTCATTAGAGGTTATTCTTGGCACAAAAACCACACAAAAAGGATAAATAGAGGTTATTACGGAAGTAATAACTTCTAAGACTCAACAAAACAAAAAAAACTACTAAAATTTGGGTTATCTCCCAATTAGTACTTTTCTTTAAAGCCTTTAAGTTAGGCTTGATAGTTTGAGAAGATGCTCACATAAGAAATATGAATTGAAGTAAAAGAAAGCATCAATAATCAAATTCAAAACATAATTAAGTCTAACCCACTTCCTATGAAAAATAATCTTGTAAAGAAATAAGTCATGAAAGCACAAAGCAACAAGCATAGGAAAGAAAATATTAAAAAAAAGCATAGGAAAGCAAAACAAATGCAACTTCAAAATTTTCAACATAAAGAGGGGAAACATAATATTATTGAGGTGCACAAAACCATGTTTCTCTCTCTCATAATAACTTTCAGTAGTATCATGAATAAAATTAACAATATAATTATCACATAAAACATTCTTATCATGAGCTACATGCATAAAATGATTGTTACTCTCCACATAAGCATAGTCATTCTTATTAATTGTAGTGGAAGCAAATTCAACAAAATAGCTATCATTATTATTCTCATCACCATAATCATCAAATATAGGAGACATATTGTAATCATAATTAATTTTCTCCTGAATAGTAGGTGGACTGAAAATATCATATTCATCATTGTAATCATCATATATTGGAGGTATAGTATCATCATAACAAATTTTCTCCTCTAAAGCCGGGGAAATACAAAGATCATTTTCATAAAACTAGCTTCCCCAAGCTTAAACTTTTCCATCGCATTAGCAATAATGGTGTTCAAAGAATTCATGCTAATAACATTGCTATTAGCATGCAAATAAAGTTCCATAGGTTTTTAAATTTTCTCTTCAAACACTTCATGTCCTAACTTAAGATAAATACTATAAAGCTCTCTAATTTTGTTGTTGTTTTCCATTAAGCCTAACTAGTGAAAATAAAAATAAGAAACAAAAAGATATAATTGCAGAATATAAAGGAAATAACTTCGAGCACTCACACACCAGCAACAGTACTAGAAGATAGCTTAGTAGCTAGAGGATGTGAGTACCTTTTACCTTAACTCTCCGGCAGCGGCGCCAGAAAAGAGCTTGATGTCTACGCACTTCTATTCTTGTAGACAGTTGTTGGGACTCCAAGTGCAGAAGATTGTAGAACAACAACAAGTTTCCCTTAAGTGGATTACCCAAGGTTTATCGAGCTCAGGGAGGAAGTGGTCAAAGGTATCCCTCTCAAGCAACCCTGCAATCAATATACAAGAAGTCTCTTGTGTCCCAAACTCATCCAATACACTTGTAAGGTGTATAGGTGCACTAGTTCGGTGTCACATCCCAAAAGTTTCCAAATTTTGAAATGTGAAAAATAAATAAACAAAATAAATAATTGTTGAAATTTGGGTGTGAAGAAACATTTGATTCCAAATAGAAACATCAAAACCCTACTTAAACAAAATTTGAATAAAAAGGAATCCAAAAAAATTCAAATCAAGTGAAATGCATTCATCAATGAATGTATCGTGAAATTCAAACTTGGGAAAAATCAACCAAAACCTAAAACCCTAATGAAATAAATCATTTCAAAGATCTCCCTAAGGCTAAGGATTTGATCCATATAAAAATTTATCAACAAACATTTATAAATGATCAAGATTTATCAATAAAAAAATAATATAAAACCATAGAAATTGGTTTCACTTAATTTGGAACCATAAATAAAAACTTATGAGTTTAATATGGCAAAAGGAAATAATTTCTAAAGCTAATAAGGCTCTTATCCAAAATCCATACCAAATTGTGAGCAATTAATCCTAAAAGGATATAAAAGGGATAAACAAATATTAAATAAAATTATACAAATTGGAATCACCAAGTTTGGATCTTTAAATAAAAAGATATGGATTTTATAAAACAAGGAAATAAATAAATAAATAAATAAATAAATAAGGAATATTTAAAAGGCAAATTAAATCTTGGCCAAATCCATAATCAAACAAAGAAATCCAAAGCCAAATAAAATAAAGGGATAAAGAGTATTCAAATAAAATAATATGGCATTAACCAAATTCCATTCTATTTGAATAAAGACAAAATCCCTAATGGAAAGGATTAATTAAATCAAGGGAAAATAATAAAATCGAATTTCCCAAGGTGGATATAAAAGATATTTAATTAACTTAAATGAAATAAAATGAATCATTTAAATAAAATTTATATGAATTGAAAACCATATTGGATTTTATTTGATTAAAGACAAATGCTCAATTTAAATGATTAATAAATCACAATAAAAATATTTCAAATAATTCTAAATGAATTATTTAACACCCTATTAAATAAATAAAACCTACTAAAAAAGGTTTGGTAAAATTAGAATTGAAATAAGGGTTTGAAAATATAATTAAATCTTATTTAATAAAGGAAAGTGCCCAATTTAAATAAAATATAAACCATAAAAGAACAGAAGAATTATTTCTAAAATGGTATTTAAAATATATGATTAAACAACATTAAAACCTACTAAAAGTTTGGTAAGGTTCTGAATTCAAATAGTGTTTGAATTATTTGAATAAAATTCAAAACAGAAAATGAAAACAGAAAAAGGAAAAATAAAACAGAGAAGAAAAAATAGGAAAGAAACAGCCGAGCCCAGCTAAGCCCAGCAGGCCCAGCAACCAGCCCACTCCCTCCTCTCCACGCGAAACATTTTCCTACTCACTAACGCACCCGCACCGTCCGTGACGATCGGACCCCACTCTTCCTCTCTCTCTAATGCTGATGAAGCGACCCCACCCGTTAGTCGTCGTCTTCACCTCGCGCGACGACCACGCCGGCCGTTTCCTGCCGTTGATTGTCGGCATAAATTCGCGTCAATGCCACAACCTTTACTCCCTGCGACCACGCTCGATAAAACGCCTCCCTCTCCTCTCTCTTTCACCTCAGATCCCATCCCACCGGAGCCACCAGGCTGCTACGAATTCTACTCGCAACCTTCTCTGCTCCGGCGAGCCTCAGTACGAATTCCGGCCAAACCAGACTCTCCTTGACCCCGGCCCCTAAAATTCATGAGCATGCTCACAAGAACCAGGTGCATCTTCCAGCAACCCCAGTTCGCCCGCGCGCGCCTCAGATACTCGCCTTCGTCTTCGACAGAACACCTCCGCCGTCTGCCTCTACTCCGGCGAACTACTGACGCCAACCCCGTGAACCCCGCGTGTACTGGTGAGTACCCCTACACTCCTCTAACCCGTGCGCACCTCACTAACACCTTCCCTCGATCACTTGCGTTCCGGGTACTCGTTCCCGACAAGAACCGTACGTACCCGGCGCCCTCAAGAACTCCGGCGAGCAATCCTCTCTGTTCCCGTGCGCCCCCTGTCCAACGGTGACCACCTTGAGCACCACCGCGCCACTACGATCTCGGTGAGCATCTTCCCTTGCTCTCTCGCTTCCTGTATCGCCGGCACCGTCCTCGTCTGACCGCGCCGCCGCCAGCCACCGTCACGCACCGCCCATCTTTGGACAAGCTCCTATGCGTCGTTCAATTTAGATCTGACGAGTATGATAGATTCATTAAACAAAAGGGTATGCACTGATCTGTGCCACACGATTAAAATTAGATCTAACGCTCCACGTTAGATGATCCACGCGAACCGGTATTAGCCAACAAAATCATTCCATGTGTAAATTGCATAAATTTTGATCCACACGTCCAAATTTTGCAAACTTTATATCAATGGAATCAGCAAAAATAATTCTATACAACTGTAACTACCTCGGTGAACTACGCTCCTAGATACAAGCCTGGATGAGTGATAGTGGTTGAAATAGTACGGTGGGGCCCCAAAAGCCACTCACTGGTAGTCCTTTCAGACGTCCCAACCACTACCCTCTCAACGGGACCTGTCTGCGGCGGCGTGGTCGGCGAAGGGATCAACTACGTACACAAGTGGGTATGTACGCAAGCCACCATACAAGAGTACATCAGAGCCACACCATCTAGAAAGAAAGGAAATATACCAACGCCATACGGCAAGATTCAAATGACCTAGATAAATCTATATTTTAGGATAACTCCTCATACAACACACATCGGTATCATGCGCGGCAAACAAGATCCGAGTACGGATAAGAAGCAAATCGGCATAAGATGCCAGAGAAATAAGCACATCCCAACTACAGGTCTCATGGATCCCCGTTCCCGGAATCTCTACACCGAACGATCGTTGCCCACATCTTCGGCTTCTTCCACCCAGTATCCGTCCTGAGAAGGTACCTGTTCATCTGAATCAAGAATTTATCGTGTGAGACCCTAAGGGTACTCAGCAAGTCTTAATGCCTCTAAAGGGGACACAACCTGGGGTGACGCAATTGCAGCGAAAGATAAACCCTAGCAGTTCTACAGATAAGCGCTAACCATCCGCCTAACCAATGATAGACGGATGTCCGTGAATTAAGTACAAGAGTTATTATGGTAATCTCATCCGATCCATCCTCCTCCCTGCTCACCAACAAGGAAGCGGACGAACAACCCCCCATCCGTTGGCAATTTTATTAACCAATCCATGAGTATTGCACTATTTACTAGTCAAGTTACTTTGGTCAGATTAAAAGCGGTACTTTAGTTATGCTTGTCTATGATCAAGAAACTGTGCTCCAAGTCGTCCATATCCGCGGACACGGCTTTCAGAAAGTTTTACCCGGCCGGGGTGCACCAATAGCAACACACGCTCGATCAACCTCGGAAAAACCAAATCAAAACCCAACGAGGCTTTCACGACTGAACAATCACAAGATTCAGAAATATTTCAGGCCACCTTAAGTAGATCCATAGCAAGCGGTGACCCGAGACGGGCTCAAGGTTATGGGGGCCGGTGAGCATTGGGAACCCGAAAGTGGCTGGGCTTGTCGACACAGCGGAATCGTGCCATGATCCTAAAGATGCAGTGTGCTCCTCGCACAATTTAAATACGAAAGTAGCATGGCATAAGTACAGGATCGTAAATAAAACCTCAAACTAGTTTGTGGCCCCAAGAAATAAGACGGAATCAAGCTACGGCCTGTGGGGTCCCATATACCTCCCGGATGTGGATAGCGCGATAAAACAAGGAACAGGAATCAAGTACTCGGGGTCTTACGGGACACAAGTGAGCAGGAAAAACCAAATAGCAGATGTTGCTCACCGGTGCCACTTTCTTTAGTTATCCCAGAACTACTCAGGTTAAGTTGTTTAGGTACCTCATTATTCAGAGACTCTCACATACCCTACACATCTTTGTTCTCACTCGCATGGCTCAAACAACTCCTATAGTAATGGCTCATGGGATGGAGGAACAAGCTTGGTGGAGTTTAAAAGTAAAGGCTATGCATACTTGGGATTCAATTTAATGCATTCGCGACTCAATGATGCAAGAGGAAGATAGAGGCAATAGGTACTGTATGTATGCAAGCATGTGGAAGTGCTTGCCTGGTATCTCAGTTGAAGCGAGGGACGGATCTGGGTAGTGCTCCTGGTTCTCTTGATACAACCCCTGCTCAGTGTCTATCCGAGAAAAACCAAACAAACAAGGCCAACATGAATATAGAGCACAAGCATTGGAATTAAATGCGTCAAGCAAACAATCATGCCATGATGAATGATGCACAAGTTGCATGGCAATAAGTAGCGTGGCATGGGTGAGGTGTGGAGGACAAGAATAACATTTGAATTGGGTTTTTGTCACATTTTGTTGCCATAATAGTTGCTGTTCATTATATTTTTATATGATGCATGCTGCAATAGAAGTCATGGATAGCATAAACAGAAAGGTCTCGTCGAGCTGATCATTTTAGACATATCATTCGCTTAATTTGGAATTATAAAACAAAAGTTATTAAATTATTAATTTCTAGTGGCAATTTGGGTAATTAAACTAAACTTGGAATTTTACTTGTACAAAAGTCAAAATATATGGCATATTTGGAATCCTCTCATTTTGCTGATATCCAAACATATATTATTTGCCCAATTTGGATTTAGTATGAAAAAGTTATTTAAAACTGATTTGAATTTGAATTTGCAATTTATTTAAACAGAATTTGAGTTTGAAACAGTCCCTGAACGTTTTCTACTCAGCCTAACCCAACCTGAGTCGCAGACAGGTGGGGCCAGGGGGTTCTCTGGCCCACACGCCAGCGGCTAGGAGGACCATGGGTTTAATCTCTGAAGCATGAGCCTTTTTACAAAGACAACAATGACAGCAGTGCCAAGGGGCTAACGGGTTGGCGTGGCAAAAGGGGAAGGGGGTATTCGCAAAACGCCCCGCTGGTACTGTGGATCTTCCTCGCGCTGAAAAAACAGGCAGTATGTGCATGAGCCGAGGTGGGGATCGAGCAGCGCGACATGGCGCTTGTGACGCGGAGCAGCTTGGCGGGTTGGTTAGCTGACAGGAGGAGGCTAGGCGGCTGGATAAGGTGTCTTGTGAGGAGCGGAGGCCGCAGCGACCACGCCGTGCTGAGGCGCTCGTCGCGTGACCCGCTCAACCGTGAAGCGAACCGGGGGAAGGTGTCAGGAGATTCATGTGCTCACCCAGGCGTGCGGTGTGGTCGGATCGGGCGAGTGCGGCGTGGCGTCGGCAGGCGAGCCCCGACGACCTAGGGTTTGCGTCGGCTTGCGTCGGCGTTCCGGACTTCTGGGGCTTCTCCTCCTCGCGGCGGAGCACTGGGGCGACGCGGACGTCCTTCAGGTCCTCCTCGACACCTGCAGCGCCGCGCCTGCCTCCTGCTGCGAGTGTACTGGCGAGGTGGACGGTGGTCTGGCCGGCGTCGGGGTAGAAGAGGTGGGGAGGGAGGAGGAAGGGGATAGCGCCTTAGGGGAGGGATGCAGGCGGGGCAGGTGGTGAGGGAGGATAAGAACGAGGCGGGGCGCTAGCGTGGGAGGGTAGGCGGCGGTGGCGTCGGCCACCTTTTCTCACGTGCTCGCCACGGCGCCAGCAAGGCGGGGCACCAGGGGGCAGGTGGGGTAGGCGGCCGGGACGCAGGTGGGCACAGGCGTGGGCAGGTCCTGGCAGAGAGGGGAGAAAGGGGGGGAGGGGGGAGACTGGGGCGGGGGCTGGGTATGGGTCCCTTGGGCGTGTGGGGGGGTAGCTAGGGCATGGAGGTGGGGTCCTCATGCAGGGAGAGGGGAGGCCGAGGAGTAGGCAGGGGTGGTAGAGCTGGTAGCTAGAAGGGAGGAGGGTACTAGGGTTTTTGTTAGGGTAGATGTAGCTAGGTTTGGTTAGATAGGAGGGGAAAAGAGTAAGGGGTGGATATTAGGGTTTTAACTAAAAAGATTAAGGCATGGTGGTCATGTGGCCATGATTGGTAGATTTAGAGGGGTGGCTTAGGGTTTTAGGTGAGAGAGGGAAGATAGCTTGAGGTGGTACTTTATGTGTTGCTTAGGGAAAGGAGGGGATTAGGGCCTTAGCTAAACTAGGTTGGATGGATGGCAAGGTAGGTCCTAGGGTTTAGCAGAGGGGGAAGAAAAGAAGGTTGGCCCCTTGTACTAGATCATGCATGCTCCAAACAACTAACTAGGACAAGGCAAGAAAAAGAGGGATAGGGAGAGAGATGAACATGTGGTGATGGTTGCTCTTTGGTCCATGCATGCTCCAACAAAGAACAAGCAAGATCAAAGGAAAAGGGGAAGGGTTTAACTAAAAGGGAAGAAGAGGGGGAGAGATTTGATGAAGAACACTACAAGCCAACAAAAGATTTAAACAAAGGAAGAAGATTCAACTAGAATTCAAATAAAACCAAATACTAGAGGAGGTGGCACTTGCATGGCCCATGCAACATAATTAATGCCCAATGGTTATATTGTGAAAACAACATTATTTCATGTGGCTTTAATCCTTGCATTCCCAAAAAGTGGGCAAAGGCCAAGCAAAAGATGATGGGTGGATCCAACCAACAACATGAGCTAGAGATACTCAAAACTAAAATGCCAAGCTCATATTATTTGGATGGTGGACTTATAAGGTGGTGAAAGAAAAGGTGGTGGAGTCAATAAGAGAGATGCCCCCAACTCAACTTGGGCATTTAACAATTTATTAAGACCCAAATACAATATCAAGAGGCAAATACAATTAATCATGCACATGAGATAAGAACCAAACAAGAAAGGGTTTTATATGATGCTCAAATGCAAGGGGACATGATGACATGAGCATGATATGATGATGATGCAACAACTATATGTTGGAAGAGGCCCATTTTATTATTATAACCAGTCGCATTACAGGGGTTAGACAACTGGGATGCTACAACTCTCCCCCACTAAACAGGAATCTCGCCCCGAGATTCTAGGAAGAAGAAGAAGAAGATACAAAGAGAGAAGGATGGTTGGCACGGAGTTCATCTTCACGCTCCCATGTTGCTTCATCAACAGAATGGTGTGACCACTGCACCTTGCAAAACTTGATGGACTTGTTGCGCGTCCTTCGTTCTGCGGTCTCAAGGATTTTGGTGGGGTGTTCCTGATAAGACAGATCTTCTTGAAGGTCGATTAGCTCATGGTCCACGGTCTTGTCGGGGTCTTTGAAGCACTTCTTGAGCTGAGAGATGTGGAAAACATCATGGACTTTGAGTTTTCCTAAGCTCTAGTGCATAGCGACTTCTCCTCTTCTACCACGTATCTTGAAAGGACCGATGTATCTAGGAGCCAACTTTCCTTTGATACCGGCGGTGTGTTCCTCTCATGGGAGTGACACGAAGGTAGCGAGATCACCGGGGCATATACCATATCCGTGTGTTTCTGTCATAGTTGCTCTTCCGACGACTTTGAGCAATCTTGAGTTCTCGAGAATGATATGCACCTTCTCCTCTGCTGAGTCACAATGTCGAGGCCAAACCAGATTCTTTCTCTGCACTGACCAACCAATTGGAGTTACGCACTTGCGACCATAGAGAGCCTCGAATGGTGCCATCTTGAGACTCTTACGGAAGCTGTTGTTGTAGGAGAATTCAGCATATGGAAGGCATTCCTCCACTTCATGCCAAAAGAGATGACGCAAGCTCTAAGCATATCCTCCAGAATCGATTGATTCTTTCCACTTGTCCTTGCGTTGAGGGTGGTAAGCGTCTTGAAGTTCAACTTTGTTCCCAAAGCTTTTGGAAACTCTCCCGAACTTTGAGGTGAAGATGCTCCCACGCAGGCTGATTTCAAGTGGAACCCCATACAAAGAGACAATCCATTGATATAGAGCTCACCAACCGAATTCGAAATTGTTTCTTTGATTGGGAAGAAGTGAGCCACTTTAGAAAGCACATCGATGACAACAAAGATTGCATTGTTGCCCTTCTGCGACCTTGGAAAGCCAGTGATGAAGTCCATCTCTACTTTCTCCCATTTCCATTCCGGAGGTTTCAATGGCTGTAGAAGACCAAATGGTTTCTGATGGACAGCCTTGACTCTGCGACAGACATCACATTCTGAGACATACTTGGCACAATACCTTTTCAACCCAGGCCACCAGTATTGTGTTTTCAAGTCCATGTACATCTTTGTGCTGCCAGGATGGATAGAAAGAACCGAATCATGTGCCTCCTTGAGAACTTGGTCTCTCAGACCCGGGTAGTTTGGAACAAACATCCGGTGTTCAAAGAAGAGCGTTCCTTGATCATCCACATGGAAGGACTCGTACTTCGGAAGGTCAAGCTTAGCGATGAGCTTCTTGGTGTGCGGATCACCAAGCTGACGAGAGCGAATCTGTTCTTCCAAGAGAGGAGTAGCCAGAAGGTTCAGGAGATGCCCTTGTTCCACAACTTCAAGGTTGGTGTGAATTCCTCGCACAAGAGAGGCTCTGCTCTACCATGAGGTTATTGACATAAGCTTTCTGGCTAAGCGCATACGCCATGACGTTTGCTTTGCAGAGTGTAGTTGATGGTCACATCAAAGTCATTGATTGCTTCAATCCATCTCTCCTCTGCCGAAGGTTGAGATCCGGTTGAGTGAAGATATACTTCAAACTCTTGTGGTCCGAGAAGATCTCTAGCGGTTACCAAGCAAGTAGTGCCTCCATAGCTTCAAGGCAAAGACAATCGCTGCTAGCTCGAGGTCATGTGTGGGATAGTTGATCTCATGCGTCTTCAAGCGACGAGAGGCATAAGCAACCACTGTCTCTCTTGCATAAGGACCGCACCAATCCTTGCAAAGAGGCGTCATGAGAATATCTGGAAAGGCTTAGATGTATCCGGAGGAACCAAGACTGGTGTGGAAGTGAGCTTCTCTTTGAGTGTCTCAAAGCTTTCTTGACAAGCGAGTCCACAGTACTTCTTGCCTTTCTTGAGGAGATCGGTAAGAGGCTTTGCTATCTTTGAGAAGTTCTGAACAAAGCAGCGGCAATAGCTAGCCAAGAGAAAACTCCGCACTTCCTTGACATTAGCGGTGGAAGCCATTCAACTATTGTCTTTACGGTTTCGGATTGTTGCAATGCCCTTGGCGAGATAACATGACCCAAGTATGTTACTTGCAGCCAAAACTCACACTTAGAGAACTTTGCATACAAGCGGTTCTCACGAAGCTTGTTCAGACACACGCAGTGCTCTTCATGCTCCTCCTTGGACTTGGAATAAACCGAATGTCATCCGGATATACCACGACAAACTTGTCCGGTACTCCATGAAAAGCGGAGTTCATCAGCCTCGAGAAGGTAGCAGGTGCGTTGGTGAGGCGAAAGACATGACCGTGTACTCATACAGGCCATAGCGGGTGGTGAAAGCTGTCTTGGGCACATCTTCTTTCGAATTTTGATTTGGTGATAACCACTTCTCAAGTCCACTTAGAGAACACCACGCTCCGCCGGTGATCAAATAGATCATTTATCCGAGGAAGAGGATATTTGTTCTTGATGGTTTTAGCATTGAGAGCAGATAATCAACACATAGCCTATCGGTTACATCACGCTTCTTCACAAAGATTGTTGGGCTACCCCAAGAAGAAGTGCTATGTTGAATGAAACCCAACTTCTCTTGTTCATCAAGTTGTCGTTTGAGTTCACCAACTCGGAAGGACCCATTTTATATGGCCTCTTGGAGATAGGAGCCGTTCGAGTTCAAGCTCAATCACGAATTCAACCTCGCGATCGGAGGCATACACAGCAACTCTTGGGAAAGACATCTGGAACTCACGGACCACGGTACACCTGAATAGCTTCCATAGCATCATTATTGAGCAGCCAAGGAATAGAGTGGGCCAGAGAGTCGACTTGGAGAAAAGACTATGTGGCCTTGAGAATCTTCAGAGACAACGGCGTTCGGCACAATCAATCACAGTGCATTCTTTGTCAACCAATCCATGCCCAAAATGACATCAATGTCGAGTTGCCCGAACAATCAAAGAAGCCAAGAATGAAGAGCCACCAATCTCAACTTTATTGCCATGGTGATATACTCAGCCCTCGAGGTTGGAACCGGGAGATAAGACCATCGCTTCTTAAGGAGAGGATCCAGATTAACACATTCTCATATGCAAACTTGTGTGACACAAATGAATGCGATGCACGAATCAAAGAGAACTCGTGCAGGCGAGTTAAGAAAGCATACCCATGACAACTCAGTGCGAGCTCGGCTTGAGGCGTTTAGCAGTTGGCGCGAACAACCGAACCGGGCTTGGTGTTGATGTTGAGAGCCGAGGCGGTGGTGCCTGAACCGAAGGAGAGCTTGTTGCGAGATCTTGGCGGGGTTGAGGAGAGCTTTGTTCTTCATTGGGCGATTCAGTGGGATGTCCATGATCTCCACATGTAACAAGCACCGTGAGGGCGTGGAGCGAGTAGCAGGGACTCCGCCAGCGCTCGAGGTAAGGTTGTTGTAGCCCACAGGAGCCGATGGTGAAGTTTGGTGGCCTTGGCGTGAAACTTCAGGTCTTGGTGGGCCGGGAGGCGGCGGTGGGGTGTTAGGAACCCGGACACGCCCGCTTAGAAGGAGCTGCCATAAGCTGCGAGCTTGATGCATCCTGTTATGTTTCTTGGACTCCTCGAACATTTGCACTTGCCTCCTCTTGTAGTCTTTGTGTCTTTGTAGCTCAGAAGGTTGCCGGTCTTGCATGCGTGATTGCATACTTGATCGACGCATTGAGCCCTTGCACGAATCTTTTCGCTTCTTCTTGTCATCGATACCTCATCACCACCATAGCGAGACAGGTTCATGAAGTTCTGATATAGGTGTTGGCGTTATCATTTCCACTTGAGTTGAGGAAAGCCTCCTTCATCCTTTCCATCACAATCTCTGAGAAAGCTGTTCTTTGAAAGCTGCAGTGAACCTCTCCCAAGTTGGTGGAACCCAGTGCAGCTTGCCTTCAAGTAGTTTTTCCCACCAAAGAGCTGCATCTCCCTTGAGAAGGTGGGTAGCACACTTGACCCACTCCTCGGAACATCGCAGTCTCGAGCAACCTTGAGATCTCACGCAGCCAATCATCCGCGTCCGGTCGGTCGAAACATCAAGCGACGAGGGTTGAACTTGAGGAAGCTCTTGATGTCACCACGCTTGGGAGGTGGAGGAAGTGGAGCAAACTCGTTCCTTCCGACGCTCTCCTCAAAGCGCTACTGGTTCTCTCTTGCATTGCCGCCAAAGCATTAGCTATGCTTGACGGTGAGCCGATTCAGGAGGATGTCCTCTTGATCCGTGGGGGAGCCATCCTGTCATTGATATAAAACTCAAGTCAGTACTATAATGGAGAATGATAATAATCCAAAATAGTACCAAGATGGAATTAACCAAGATTAAAGGATACAATTTACTGAGATGATATTAAAATATCAACAAAGCTCATAGCACCTAAAAGATATTAAGCATATCGCACACGACTGAAAAGGAGTGTGGTACACAAACATATCAAAGAAAAATTTTCCACAAATTTCGGCATTACAATACCAATAGATGCGCAAAATTACTTAATGAATCAAGATTAGTGACTCTACCGATTCAATATACAAAAGAGAATGATAAAAGTAGTGGTATGGTCGCGACTCCATCCCGCACTCAAATCATTACTCCGCACATGAACAAGTGGAACACATATCCTAACCCCTTCTTCTCACGACGAAACCTAAAGATTGGTAACTACGGAAACGAACACCCCAAACAAGATAGCGTCGGATACAAGAGGAAGATAGATTGCGTCGGTTTGCAAAAGCACATCGGTATGGAATGTACCAACGATTGATAACCAAAGGCGGATAAGATAACAACTTGGATGCAACAGATAAACAAGGGATTACACACACACACACACACAAACTATGGTACTACGAGCCGAACACACGTGAATCCTAGTTTGAACTTTGAGAAGAGGATTGAAAACGTTGCACTTCCTTACCAGAAAAGGGTGGGTGGGAGGGTAAGAAGAAAAGTGGAAGCAGTCCTACTCTCGCGTTTGTTTTTCCCTAATATACATAAATACCAAAATATTTGCTAGACTGACAACGACCGTTTGGCTGAAACCCTGAAGGTCGGGATGGCTCTGATACCAATTGTAACTACCTCGGTGAACTACGCTCCTAGATACAAGCCTGGATGAGTGATAGTGGTTGAAATAGTACGGTGGGGCCCCAAAAGCCACTCACGGTAGTCCTTTGGCGTCCCAACCACTACCCTCTCAGCGGACACTGTCGTCGGCGTGGTCGGCGGTGAAGGATCAACTACGTACACAAGTGGGTATGTCGCAAGCCACCATACAAGAGTACATCGAGCCACACCATCTAGAAAGAAAAATATACCAATGCCATACGGCAAGATTCAAATGACCTAGATAAATCTATATTTTAGGATAACTCCTCATACAACACACATCGAGTATCATGCGGGCGGCAAACAAGATCCGAGTACGGATAAGAAGCAAATCGGCATAAGATGCCGGAGAAATAAGCACATCCCAACTACAGTCTCATGGATCCCCGTTCCGGAATCTCTACACCGAGCGATCGTTGCCCACATCTTGACTTCTTCCACCCGATCCGTCCACGAGAAGGTACACATTCATCTGAATCAAGAATTTATCGTGTGAGACCCTAAGGGTACTCGGCAAGTCTTAATGCCTCTAAAGGGGACACAACCTGGGGTGACGCAATTGCAGCGAAAGATAAACCCTAGCAGTTCTACAGATAAGCGCTAACCATCCGCCTAACCAATGATAGACGGATGTCCGTGAATTAAGTACAAGAGTTATTATGGTAATCTCATCCGATCCATCCTCCTCCCTGCTCACCAACAAGGAAGCGGACGAACAACCCCCCATCCGTTGGCAATTTTATTAACCAATCCATGAGTATTGCACTATTTACTAGTCAAGTTACTTTGGTCAGATTAAAAGCGGTACTTTAGTTATGCTTGTCTATGATCAAGAAACTGTGCTCCAAGTCGTCCATATCCGCGGACACGGCTTTCAGAAAGTTTTACCGGCGGGTGCACCAATAGCAACACACGCTCGATCAACCTCGGAAAAACCAAATCAAAACCCAACGAGGCTTTCACGATTGAACAATCACAAGATTCAAATATTTGAGGGGCCACCCTTAAGTAGATCCATAGCGAAGCGGTGACCGACGGCCTCTCAAGGTTATGGGGGCCATTTGTGAATGACTGGGAACCCGAAAGTGTGGCTGGGCTTGTCGACACCACGGAATCGTGCCATGATCCTAACAGATAAAGTGTGCTCGCACAATTTAAATCTGAAAGTAGCATGGCATAAGTACAGGATCGTAAATAAAACCTCAAACTAGTTTGTGGCCCCAAGAAATAAGACGGAATCAAGCTCGCCTGGGGGTCCCATATACCTCCGGATGTGGATAGCGATAAAACAAGGAACAGGAATCAAGTACTCGGGGTCTTACGGGACACAAGTGAGCAGGAAAAACCAAATAGCGGATGTTGCTCACCGGTGCCACTTTCTTTAGTTATCCCAACTACTCGAGTTAAGTTGTTTAGGTACCTCATTATTCAGACTCTCACATACCCTACACATGCTGTTCTACGACTCGCATGGCTCAAACAACTCCTATAGTAATGGCTCATGGGATGGAGGAACAAGCTTGGTGGAGTTTAAAAGTAAAGGCTATGCATACTTGGGATTCAATTTAATGCATTCGCGACTCAATGATGCAAGAGGAAGATAGAGGCAATAGGTACTGTATGTATGCAAGCATGTGGAAGTGCTTGCACAGTATCTCGATTGAAGCGAGGGACGGATCAGGTAGTGCTCACGGTTCTCTTGATACAACCCCGCCGGTGTCTATCCGAGAAAACCAAACAAACAAGACCAACATGAATATAGAGCACAAGCATTGGAATTAAATCGTCAAGCAAACAATCATGCCATGATGAATGATGCACAAGTTGCATGGCAATAAGTAGCGTGGCATGGGTGAGGTGTGGAGGACAAGAATAACATTTGAATTGGGTTTTTGTCACATTTTGTTGCCATAATAGTTGCTGTTCATTATATTTTTATATGATGCATGCTGCAATAGAAGTCATGGATAGCATAAACAGAAAGGTCTCGTCGAGCTGATCATTTTAGACATATCATTCGCTTAATTTGGAATTATAAAACAAAAGTTATTAAATTATTAATTTCTAGTGGCAATTTGGGTAATTAAACTAAACTTGGAATTTTACTTGTAAAAAAGTCAAAATAGATGGCATATTTGGAATCCTCTCATTTTGCTGATATCCAAACATATATTATTTGCCCAATTTGGATTTAGTATGAAAAAGTTATTTAAAACTGATTTGAATTTGAATTTGCAATTTATTTAAACAGAATTTATGTTTGAAACAGTCCCTGAACGTTTTCTACTCAGCCTAACCCAACTTTGAGTCATGCAGGTGGGGCCAGGGTTCTTCGCCCACACGCCAGCGGCTAGGAGGGGGAGGACCGCGGGTTTAATCTCTGAAACGCCAGGAGCCTTTTTACAAAAAGACAACAGCCGCTGACAGCGGGCCAAGGGGACTGCGGGTTGGCGTGGCAAAAGGGGAAGGGGGTATTCGCAAAACGACCCGCTGGTACTGTGGATCTTCCTCTCGCTGAAAAGAATGAGCCAGTATGGCGCAGGCGAGGTGGGGATCGAACGCGACCGCTGGCGCTTGGCGCAGCCGTGAGCCGCGGCGGGTTGGTTAGTGACAGAGGAGGAGGCTAGGCGGCTGGATAAGGTGTGCGCGCGGGAGCGAGAGGACGCCGACGACCACGCCGCAGCACCGAGGGCGCTGCCGCCGTGACCCGCCAACCAGAAGCGAACCAGGGGAAGGTGTCTAGGAGATTCATGTGCTCACCGCGTGCGGTGTGGTCGGATCGGGCGAGGTGCAGCGTCGGCCGACGGCGACGCCCGACGACCTAGGGTTTGCGTCGGCTTCAGGCGCTTCTTTCAGGGCTTCTCCTCATGGAGCAACCTTTGGGCGACGCGACGTCCTTGAGCCCTCCTCGACACACTGCGACTCGCCGCCTCCTGCTGCGAGTGTCTTTGGCGAGGTGGGCCAGGCGGCGTCGGGGTAGAAGAGGTGGAGAGGGAGGAGGAAGGGGATAGCGCTTTAGGGGAGGGAGCGGGGGCGAGGACGGGTGGGGAGGGGGAGGATAAGAACGAGGGCAGGAGGGGCTAGCGTGGGGGAGGGGTAGCTGGCCCGGTGGCGTCGGCCACCTTTCTGCTCACGTGCTCGCACGGCCAGCTGAAGGCAGGCACAGGGGGCAGGTGGGGTAGGCCGGGACGCAGTGGTGGGCTGGGGCAGGTCTGGCAGAGAGAGAAAGAGGGAGAGGGGAAACTCGGGCTAGGGCTAGGTATGGGTCCCTTGGGCGTGTGGGGGGGTAGCTAGGGCATGGAGGTGGGGTCCTCATGCAGGGAGAGGGGAGGCCGAGGGAGTAGGGCAGGGGTGGTAGAGCTGGTAGCTAGAAGGGAGGAGGGTACTAGGGTTTTTGTTAGGGTAGATGTAGCTAGGTTTGGTTAGATAGGAGGGGAAAAGAGTAAGGGGTGGATATTAGGGTTTTAACTAAAAAGATTAAGGCATGGTGGTCATGTGGCCATGATTGGTAGATTTAGAGGGGTGGCTTAGGGTTTTAGGTGAGAGAGGGAAGATAGCTTGAGGTGGTACTTTATGTGTTGCTTAGGGAAAGGAGGGGATTAGGGCCTTAGCTAAACTAGGTTGGATGGATGGCAAGGTAGGTCCTAGGGTTTAGCAGAGGGGGAAGAAAAGAAGGTTGGCCCCTTGTACTAGATCATGCATGCTCCAAACAACTAACTAGGACAAGGCAAGAAAAAGAGGGATAGGGAGAGAGATGAACATGTGGTGATGGTTGCTCTTTGGTCCATGCATGCTCCAACAAAGAACAAGCAAGATCAAAGGAAAAGGGGAAGGGTTTAACTAAAAGGGAAGAAGAGGGGGAGAGATTTGATGAAGAACACTACAAGCCAACAAAAGATTTAAACAAAGGAAGAAGATTCAACTAGAATTCAAATAAAACCAAATACTAGAGGAGGTGGCACTTGCATGGCCCATGCAACATAATTAATGCCCAATGGTTATATTGTGAAAACAACATTATTTCATGTGGCTTTAATCCTTGCATTCCCAAAAAGTGGGCAAAGGCCAAGCAAAAGATGATGGGTGGATCCAACCAACAACATGAGCTAGAGATACTCAAAACTAAAATGCCAAGCTCATATTATTTGGATGGTGGACTTATAAGGTGGTGAAAGAAAAGGTGGTGGAGTCAATAAGAGAGATGCCCCAACTCAACTTGGGCATTTAACAATTTATTAAGACCCAAATACAATATCAAGAGGCAAATACAATTAATCATGCACATGAGATAAGAACCAAACAAGAAAGGGTTTTATATGATGCTCAAATGCAAGGGACATGATGACATGAGCATGATATGATGATGATGCAACAACTATATGTTGGAAGAGGCCCATTTTATTATTATAACCAATGCATTACGGGGTTAGAACCGGGATGCTACAACTCTCCCACTAAACAGGAATCTCGCCCGAGATTCTAGGAAGAAGAAGAAGAAGATACAAAGAGAGAAGGATGGTTGTACGGAGTTCATCTTCACGCCCCATGTTGCTTCATCAATGTAATGGTGTGACCACCGCACCTTGCAAAACTTGATGGACTTGTTGCGCGTCCTTCGCTCATGGTCTCAAGGATTTTGGTGGGGTGTTCTGATAAGATGATCTTCTTGAAGGTCGATTAGCTCATGGTCCACGGTCTTGCCGGTCTTTGAAGCACTTCTTGAGCTGAGAGATGTGGAAAACATCATGGACTTTGAGTTTTTCCTAAGCTCTAGTGCATAAGACTTCTCCTCTTCTACCACGTATCTTGAAAGGACCGATGTATCTAGGAGCCAACTTTCCTTTGATACCAAGCGGTGTGTTCCTCTCATGGGAGTGACACGAAGGTAGACGAGATCACCAGGCATATACCATATCCGTGTGTTTCTGTCATAGTTGCTCTTCCGACGACTTTGAGCAATCTTCGTTCTCTGAATGATATGCACCTTCTCCTCTGCTGAGTCACAATGTCGGGCCAAACCAGATTCTTTCTCCGCACCGACCAACCAATTGGAGTTCTGACTTGCGACCATAGAGAGCCTCGAATGGTGCCATCTTCGACTCTTCCGAAGCTGTTGTTGTAGGAGAATTCAGCATATGGAAGGCATTCCTCCCACTTCATGCCAAAAGAGACGCAAGCTCTAAGCATATCCTCCGTAATCGATTGATTCTTTCCACTTGTCCTTGCGATCGAGGGTGGTAAGCGATCTTGAAGTTCAACTTTGTTCCCAAAGCTTTTGGAAACTCTCCGAACTTTGAGGTGAAGATGCTCCACAGTGCGAACTGATTTCAAGTGGAACCCCATACAAAGAGACAATCCTGTTGATATAGAGCTCAGCCAACTGAATTCCAGAAATTGTTTCTTTGACTGGGAAGAAGTGAGCCACTTTAGAAAGCCTGTCGATGACAACAAAGATTGCATTGTTGCCCTTCTGCGACCTTGGAAAGCCAGTGATGAAGCCCATCTCTACTTTCTCCCATTTCCATTCCGGAGGTTTCAATGGCTGTAGAAGACCAAATGGTTTCTGATGGACAGCCTTGACTCTGCGACAGACATCACATTCTGAGACATACTTGGCACAATACCTTTTCAACCCAGGCCACCAGTATTGTGTTTTCAAGTCCATGTACATCTTTGTCTTTGCCAGGATGGATAGAAAGAACCGAATCATGTGCCTCCTTGAGAACTTGGTCTCTCAGACCCGGGTAGTTTGGAACAAACATCCGGTGTTCAAAGAAGAGCGTTCCTTGATCATCCACATGGAAGGACTCGTACTTCGGAAGGTCAAGCTTAGCGATGAGCTTCTTGGTGTGCGGATCACCAAGCTGACGAGAGCGAATCTGTTCTTCCAAGAGAGGAGTAGCCAGAAGGTTCAGGAGATGCCCTTGTTCCACAACTTCAAGGTTGAGCTGACGGAATTCCTCGCACAAGAGAGGCTGCTGCTCTTCTACCATGAGGTTATTGACATAAGCTTTACGGCTAAGCGCATCTGCCATGACGTTTGCTTTGCCTGGAGTGTAGTTGATGGTCACATCAAAGTCATTGATTGCTTCAATCCATCTCCTCTGCCGAAGGTTGAGATCCGGTTGAGTGAAGATATACTTCAAACTCTTGTGGTCCGAGAAGATCTCTAGCGGTTACCAAGCAAGTAGTGCCTCCATAGCTTCAAGGCAAAGACAACTCTTCGCTAGCTCGAGGTCATGTGTGGGATAGTTGATCTCATGCGTCTTCAACTGACGAGAGGCATAAGCAACCACCTGTCTCTCTTGCATAAGGACCGCACCCAATCCTTGCAAAGAGGCGTCGCAGAATATCTGGAAAGGCTTAGATGTATCCGGAGGAACCAAGACTGGTGGAAGTGAGCTTCTCTTTGAGTGTCTCAAATCTTTCTTGACAAGGCGAGTCCACAGTACTTCTTGCCTTTCTTGAGGAGATCGGTAAGAGGCTTTGCTATCTTTGAGAAGTTCGAACAAAGCGACGGCAATAGCCAAGCCGAGAAAACTCCGCACTTCCTTGACATTAGCGGTGGAAGCCATTCAACTATTGTCTTTACGGTTTCGGATTGATCGCAATGCCCTTGGCAGAGATAACATGACCCAAGTATGTTACTTGCAGCCAAAACTCACACTTAGAGAACTTTGCATACAAGCGGTTCTCACGAAGCTTGTTCAGACACACCAGTGCTCTTCATGCTCCTCCTTGGACTTGGAATAAACCAATGTCATCCGGATATACCACGACAAACTTGTCCGGTACTCCATGAAAACGGAGTTCATCACCTCGAGAAGGTAGCAGTGCGTTGGTGAGGCCGAAAGACATGACCGTACTCATACAGGCCATAGCGGGTGGTGAAAGCTGTCTTGGGCACATCTTCTTTGAATTTTGATTTGGTGATAACCACTTCTCAAGTCCAGCTTAGAGAACACCACTCCCCGCCGGTGATCAAATAGATCATTTATCCGAGGAAGAGGATATTTGTTCTTGATGGTTTTAGCATTGAGAGCCCGATAATCAACACATAGCCTATCGGTTCACCACACTTCTTCACAAAGATTGTTGGGCTACCCCAAGAAGAAGTGCTATGTTGAATGAAACCCAACTTCTCTTGTTCATCAAGTTGTCGTTTGAGTTCAGCCAACTCAGAAGGACCCATTTTATATGGCCTCTTGGAGATAGGAGCCGCCCAGTTCAAGCTCAATCACGAATGCATCCTCGCGATCCGGAGGAATACCTGGCAACTCTTCAGGAAAGACATCTGGGAACTCACAGACCAACGGTACACCCTGAATAGCTTCCATAGCATCATTATTCAGAGCAGCCAAGGAATAGAGCCGACAGCAGAGTCGACTTGGAGAAAAGACTATGGCCTTCAGAATCTTCAGAGACACCGAGCTCAAGACAATCAATCAATCACAATGCATTCTTTGTCAACCAATCCATGCCCAAAATGACATCAATGTCAGAGTTGCCCAGAACAATCAAAGAAGCCAAGAATGAAGAGCCACCAATCTCAACTTTATTGCCATGATTGATATACTCAGCCCTCAGGTTGGAACCAGGAGATAAGACCATCAGCTTCTTAAGGAGAGGATCCAGATTTAACACATTCTCATATGCAAACTTGTGTGACACAAATGAATGCGATGCACCAGAATCAAAGAGAACTCGTGCGAGGCCGAGTTAGCGAAAGCATACCCATGACAACTCAGTGCGAGCTCGGCTTGAGAGGCGTTAGCGGTTAGCGAACAACCGCAGAACCCGGGCTTGGTGTTGATGTTGAGAGCGAGGCGGTGGTGCACGAACCGAAGGAGAGCTTGCAGATCTTGGCGGGGGTTGAGGAGAGCTTTGTTCTTCATTGGGCGATTCAGTGGGATGTCCATGATCTCCACATGTGTAACAAGCACCGTGAGGACGTGGAAGCGAGTAGCTGGGACTCGCCCAGCGCTCGAGGTAAGGGTTGTTGTAGCCCACAGGAGCCGCATGGTGAAGTTTGGTGGCCTTGACGTGAAACTCGCAGTCTTGGTGGAGCCGGAGCGGCGGTGGGGTGTTAGGAACCCGGACACGCCGCTTAGAAGGAGCTGCCATAAGCTGCGAGCTTGATGCATCCTGTTATGTTTCTTGGACTCCTCGAACATTTGCACCTTGCCTCCTCTTGTAGTCTTGTGTCTTTGTAGCTCAGGAAGGTTGCGGTCTTGCATGCGTGATTGCATACTTGATCGACATTGAGCCCTTGCACGAATCTTTTACGCTTCTTCTTGTCATCGATACCTCATCACCACCATAGCGAGACAGGTTCATGAAGTTCTGATAGGTGTTGACGTTATCATTTCTGCTTGAGGTTGAGGAAAGCCTCCTTCATCCTTTCCATCACAATCTCTAGAAAGCTGTTCTTTGAAAGCTGCAGTGAACCTCTCCCAAGTTGGCTGGAACCCCAGTCTGCTTGCCTTCAAGTAGTTTTCCACCAAAGAGCTGCATCTCCCTTGAGAAGGTGGGTAGCACACTTGACCCACTCCTGCTCGGAACATCGATCTCGAGCAACCTTGAGATCTCACGCACCAATCATCCGGCGTCAGTCGGTCGAAACATCAAAGCGACGAGGTTGAACTTGAGGAAGCTCTTGATGTCACCACGCTTGGGAGGTGGAGGAAGTGGAGCAAACTCGTTCCTCGACGCTCTCCTCAAAGCGCCTGGTTCTCTTGCATTGCCGCCAAAGCATTAGCTATGCTTGACAGCGCTAAGCCGATTCGGAGGATGTCCTCTTCATCCGCGTGGGGAGCCATCCTGTCATTGATATAAAACTCAAGTCGATTACTATAATGGAGAATGATAATAATCCAAAATAGTACCAAGATGGAATTAACCAAGATTAAAGGATACAATTTCTTGAGATGATATTAAAATATCAACAAAGCTCATAGCACCTAAAAGATATTAAGCATATCGCACGGATGAAAAGTGTGGTACACAAACATATCAAAGAAAAATTTTCCACAAATTTCGCATTACAATACCAATAGATCATAAAATTACTTAATGAATCAAGATTAGTGACTCTACCGATTCAATATACAAAAGAGAATGATAAAAGTAGTGGTATGGTCGCGACTCCATCCGCACTCAAATCATTACTCCGCACATGAACAAGTGGAACACATATCCTAACCCCTTCTTCTTCTCACGTGAAACCTAAAGATTGGTAACTACGAGCGAACACCCCAAACAAGATAGCGTCGGATACAAGAGGAAGATAGATTGCGTCGGTTTGCAAAAGCACATCGGTATGGAATGTACCAACAGTTGATAACCAAAAGCGGATAAGATAACAACTTGGATGCAACAGATAAACAAGGGATTACACACACACACACACACACACAACCTATGGTACTACGAGCCGAACACGTGAATCCTAGTTTGAACTTTGAGAAGAGGATTGAAAAGCGTTGCACTTCCTTACCGAGAAAAGGGTGGGTGGGAGGGTAAGAAGAAAAGTGGAAGCAGTCCTACTCTCGCGTTTGTTTTCCCTAATATACATAACTACCAAAATATTTGCTAGATCGACAACGACTGCTTGGTGAAACCACAAGGTCGGGATGGCTCGATACCAATTGTAACTACCTCGGTGAACTACGCTCCTAGATACAAGCCTGTATGAGTGATAGTGGTTGAAATAGTGCAATTGGGGCCCCAAAAGCCACTCACCGGGTAGTCCTTTCGCACGTCCCAACCACTACCCTCTCAACGGGACTTTCGTCAGACGTGGTCGGCGTGAAGGGATCAACTCATTACACAAGTGGGTATGTACGCAAGCCACCATACAAGAGTACATCAGAGCCACACCATCTAGAAAGAAAGGAAATATACCAACGCCATACGGCAAGATTCAAATGACCTAGATAAATCTATATTTTAGGATAACTCCTCATATAACACACATCAGAGTATCATGCGGAAGAGGCAAACAAGATCCGAGTACGGATAAGAAGCAAATCGGCATAAGATGTCAGAGAAATAAGCACATCCCAACTACAGGTCTCATGGATCCCCGTTCCCGGAATCTCTACACCGAATGATCGTTGCCCACATCTTCGGCTTCTTCCACCCAAAGATCCCACGAGAAGGTACATTCATCTGAATCAAGAATTTATCGTGTGAGACCCTAAGGGTACTCGGCAAGTCTTAATGCCTCTAAAGGGGACACAACACAGGGTGACGCAATTGCAGCGAAAGATAAACCCTAGCAGTTCTGAGATAAGCGCTAACCATCCGCCTAACCAATGATAGGCGGATGTCCGTGAATTAAGTACAAGAGTTATTATGGTAATCTCATCCGATCCATCCTCCTCCTCGCTCACCAACAAGGAAGCGGACGAACAACCCCCATCCGTTGGCAATTTTATTAACCAATCCATGAGTATTGCACTATTTACTAGTCAAGTTACTTTGGTCGATTAAAGCGGTACTTTAGTTATGCTTGTCTATGATCAAGCGTGCTCCAAGTCGTCCATATCCATGGACACGGCTTTGAGAAAGTTTTACCGGGGGTGCACCAATAGCAACACACGCTCGATCAACCTCGGAAAACCAAATCAAAACCCAACGAGGCTTTCACGGTGAACAATCACAAGATTCAGAAATATTTCAGGGGCCACCCTTAAGTAGATCCCGTACCTACCGAGACGGGCTCAAGGTTATGGGGACTTTGTGAACGATCGGGAACCGAAAGTGTGGCTGGGCTTGTCGACAGCGGAATCGTGCCATGATCCTAACGATGCAGTGTGCTCCTCGCACAATTTAAATCTGAAAGTAGCATGGCATAATAAGCAGGATCGTAAATAAAACCTCAAACTAGTTTGTGGCCCCAAGAAATAAGACGGAATCAAGCTCGGCCGTGGGGTCCCATATACCTCCCGGATGTGGATAGCGCGATAAAACAAGGAACAGGAATCAAGTACTCGGGGTCTTACGGGACACAAGTGAGCAGGAAAAACCAAATAGCAGATGTTGCTCACCGGTGCCACTTTCTTTAGTTATCCCAGAACTACTCAGGTTAAGTTGTTTAGGTACCTCATTATTCAACAGACTCTCACATACCCTACACATGTTGTTCTACGACTCGCATGGCTCAAACAACTCCTATAGTAATGGCTCATGGGATGGAGGAACAAGCTTGGTGGAGTTTAAAAGTAAAGGCTATGCATACTTGGGATTCAATTTAATGCATTCGTGACTCAATGATGCAAGAGGAAGATAGAGGCAATAGGTACTGTATGTATGCAAGCATGTGGAAGTGCTTGCCTGGTATCTCAGTTGAAGCGAGGGACGGATCTGGGTAGTGCTCCTAGTTCTCTTGATACAACCCCTGCTCAGTGTCTATCCGAGAAAAACCAAACAAACAAGGCCAACATGAATATAGAGCACAAGCATTGGAATTAAATGCGTCAAGCAAACAATCATGCCATGATGAATGATGCACAATTTGCATGGCAATAAGTAGCGTGGCATGGGTGAGGTGTGGAGGACAAGAATAACATTTGAATTGGGTTTTTGTCACATTTTGTTGCCATAATAGTTGCTGTTCATTATATTTTTATATGATGCATGCTGCAATAGAAGTCATGGATATCATAAACAGAAAGGTCTCGTCGAGATGATCATTTTAGACATATCATTCGCTTAATTTGGAATTATAAAACAAAAGTTATTAAATTATTAATTTCTAGTGGCAATTTGGGTAATTAAACTAAACTTGGAATTTTACTTGTAAAAAAGTCAAAATAGATGGCATATTTGGAATCCTCTCATTTTGCTGATATCCAAACATATATTATTTGCCCAATTTGGATTTAGTATGAAAAAGTTATTTAAAACTGATTTGAATTTGAATTTGCAATTTATTTAAACAGAATTTGAGTTTGAAACAGTCCCTGAACGTTTTCTACTCAGCCTAACCCAACCTGAGTCGCAGACAGGTGGGGCCAGGGGGTTCTCTGGCCCACACGCCAGCGGCTAGGAGGGGGAGGACCGCGGGTTTAATCTCTGAAACGCCAGGAGCCTTTTGCAAAAAAGACCGGCGACAATGGCCAAGGGGACCTGGGTTGGCGTGGCAAAAGGGAAGTATTCGCAAACGCCTACCGTACTGTGGATCTTCCTCGGCCTGAAAAACAGAGCGGCCGCAGCGACAAAGCGGTGGGGATCGAGCCTTGCGACCGCGTGGCGCTTGTGAGCCGCCGCTGCGGGGTTGGTTAGCCGAGGAGGAGAGGCTAGGCTGGATAAGGTGTGCGGCCGGGGCGAGAGGCCGACGACCACGCCGTGCACTGAGGGCGCTCGTCGCCGTGACCCGCTCAACCAGGAAACGAACCAGGGGGGAAGGTGTCTGGGAGATTCGTGTGCTCACCGCGGGCGTGCCGGTGTGGTCGGATCGGGGCGAGGTGCAGCGTAGCGTCGACGAGGCAGACGCTCCGACGACCTAGGGTTTGCGTCGGCTTGCGTCGGCGTTCAGGGCTTCTGGGGCTTCTCCTCCTCGCGGCGGAGCACTGGGGCGACGCGGACGTCCTTCAGGCCCTCCTCGACACCTGCAGCTCCGCGCCTGCCTCCTGCTGCGAGTGTACTGGCGAGGTGGACGGTGGTCTGGCCGGCGTCGGGGTAGAAGAGGTGGAGAGGGAGGAGGAAGGGGATAGCGCTTTAGGGGAGGGATCTGGGGCGAGGACAGGTGGTGAGGGGGAGGATAAGAACGAGGGCAGGAGGGGCTAGCGTGGGGGAGGTGGCCGGTGGCGTCAGCCACCTTCTGCTCACGTGTGCTCGCCTGACCCGAGCAAGGCAGGGCACCAGGGGGCTGGCAGGTGGGGTAGGGCGGCCAGGGACGCAGGCAGGTGGGCCTGGGGCGTGGGCAGGTCCTGGCAGAGAGGGGAGAAAAGAGGGGAGAGGGGAAACTCGGGCTAGGGCTAGGTATGGGTCCCTTGGGCGTGTGGGGGGGTAGCTAGGGCATGGAGGTGGGGTCCTCATGCAGGGAGAGGGGAGGCCGAGGGAGTAGGGCAGGGGTGGTAGAGCTGGTAGCTAGAAGGGAGGAGGGTACTAGGGTTTTTGTTAGGGTAGATGTAGCTAGGTTTGGTTAGATAGGAGGGGAAAAGAGTAAGGGGTGGATATTAGGGTTTTAACTAAAAAGATTAAGGCATGGTGGTCATGTGGCCATGATTGGTAGATTTAGAGGGGTGGCTTAGGGTTTTAGGTGAGAGAGGGAAGATAGCTTGAGGTGGTACTTTATGTGTTGCTTAGGGAAAGGAGGGGATTAGGGCCTTAGCTAAACTAGGTTGGATGGATGGCAAGGTAGGTCCTAGGGTTTAGCAGAGGGGGAAGAAAAGAAGGTTGGCCCTTGTACTAGATCATGCATGCTCCAAACAACTAACTAGGACAAGGCAAGAAAAAGAGGATAGGAGAGAGATGAACATGTGGTGATGGTTGCTCTTTGGTCCATGCATGCTCCAACAAAGAACAAGCAAGATCAAAGGAAAAGGGAAGGGTTTAACTAAAAGGAAGAAGAGGGGGAGAGATTTGATGAAGAACACTACAAGCCAACAAAAGATTTAAACAAAGGAAGAAGATTCAACTAGAATTCAAATAAAACCAAATACTAGAGGAGGTGGCACTTGCATGGCCCATGCAACATAATTAATGCCCAATGGTTATATTGTGAAAACAACATTATTTCATGTGGCTTTAATCCTTGCATTCCCAAAAAGTGGGCAAAGGCCAAGCAAAAGATGATGGGTGGATCCAACCAACAACATGAGCTAGATATACTCAAAACTAAAATGCCAAGCTCATATTATTTGGATGGTGGACTTATAAGGTGGTGAAAGAAAAGGTGGTGGAGTCAATAAGAGAGATGCCCCCAACTCAACTTGGGCATTTAACAATTTATTAAGACCCAAATACAATACCAAGAGGCAAATACAATTAATCATGCACATGAGATAAGAACCAAACAAGAAAGGGTTTTATATGATGCTCAAATGCAAGGGGACATGATGACATGAGCATGATATGATGATGATGCAACAACTATATGTTGGAAGAGGCCCATTTTATTATTATAACCAGTAGCATTACAGGGGTTAGACAACTGGGATGCTACAACAACCATGTACTTTGTTTAGTAATTTGCTTATGTAAACTTAGTTGTTTTTGCAGAAACATGTGTAGGCATATTTTGAATATAAAATTCATTCCAAAAATATTTTTAGGGTAAAATATTTTGTAAATATATTGTTTTGAACCTACTGACCATAGAAACCAACTTGTAGATTTAAAAGTGAATTTTGTGAAGCTAAATAATAAATCTTTGAATAAAAGCATTTCTAGTTAAATAAAAATATTATTTATGTTTTAAAAATGCTTTTTGAGTAAAACCTTTGGAAAATGATTTGATTTAAACTCTCTGACCCTAAACACCAAGTTTTAGGATTTAAAAATATATTTGGTGAACCCTAGAAAATCATTACTTTGTTTAAAGGCATTTCTAATGAAATAAAATGTTGTTTGACTTAAAAATGGTTTATTGGTAAACCTTTTGCAAATGGTTTTAATAATAAACACTTGACCATAAAACACTAACATTTGTGTTTAAAAATATATTTGTCAAACACTAGAAAATATTACTTTGATTTAAATCATTTCTAGCAAAACAAAAATGATTTAAATGGCCATTTTCACTAACTTAATATCAAATGGTTTTTCTACTTTTATAAATGACCAGTAGATGCTTTAGAATGTTTTTGGCCTAATGGAAACCACTTTTCCAAATAAAACAATCTTTGGCATGCTTGCATGCATTGCTTTGTTTTTATTATTCTATGTGATGAATTGCTTGAATGGTAGATTGAATTTTTGCCTTGATTGAATTGTAGTGAAATTTGAAGAGTGACTATTGCAAGATCAAGGAGTGAACTTATAATCTCTACCAAAAAGGCAAGTAGTGCTTCATACTTTTGTCCTAATATTTTCACTACGCATTAGTGATATTTCTAAGTAGGACTTGCATGGAATTTTCTAAGTATAAACTATGCCATGGGAAATCCTAGTAGATGAAACCTTAGTAGAATTTTCCTAAGTAAGATTCCTACTACTATCATGCTTAGCCTAGCTAGTAGAAAACAAAGAGAGGATTATATTCATGCCATGGAATATTTCTAAGTCAAGGACTTATGTTTTGTTTAATAAAACAACTAAGTGAATGAAACACCTGGGTGGAATGGTAATTTCTTGGTTGGATTTTTGTTGAGTGGTTACCAGGGCCCATTTTTCGATGGTTTAACCTGTGTATCTCACTTGTGGAATGTCGCCCAGGAACAAAGAGATTTGAGATGTCAAATGTTGAGAAGCTTCAAGTGCAGCCACTTGGCATTATGGGCTCTGCCTGGATCATATAGGTTGCAATAACTTAGCCAAATGGACAGTTGGTGGTAGGGGATGATAGGTTTGGCAACGCGTCCATTTTGGTCTAAGGGAAGGCTTTTGAAAGATCTTATCTCAATGCATGTCGAGTCTTGTGGGGAAAGTGCACCACCTCTCGAGAGAGTAAACTCTAAGTACTTAGTCGTGTCCCCGACAATGGAAAATTTGAGCATCAAGACATGGAAGCTATCAAGAATGTCATCATCCCAATTTCTAAGTTAAAAACTTGTGGTTGAACAAGGGTTAAGGGATCACCAATGTCTATTGGTAGATGCCTTGAGTGATTTTGAAATACAAAAACTTAGTGTTTTCAAATGATAAGGAAAATCTATTTTGAGCAAAGCAAGCCTAAGATCCACTTAACCAAATGCATATAGATGATAAATACTACTGTTCTACCATATTATCACTTGCCAATACAATTCAAATGTATTGACCCTTGTGGCTGTAACTTATTATGTTGTAGGTTTTGTTTGATGTTAGTGAAGTGTGTTGATTAGGATTACAAGTCTACAACCAACATGATTGCTTGTGGCACTTTGAAGATGAAGGACTCCATGCTATAGTTATTTCTGTTGCATTGTAATGAGATAGCCAAATGAGCTATGTAAGATGTAATGAATTATTTTATTCCTGGTTATAAAGTTGTATTATGACCTTTGTTTCTTGACATTACATCTTAACTGTGGATGCTAGCTATTGATCCAGGGACTAGCATTGTAAACACATGGATCTTGTAACAACCCTAGTTTTAATAGATAATAATTAGGAAATGTGTTGTAATTATGCCCTAGAGGCAATAATAAAAATGTTATTGTTATAATTCTTGTTCATGATAAAGTTTATATTCCATGCTAGAATTGTATTAAGCAGAAACTTTGATACTTGTGTGGTTTATGAACAACACCGTGTCCCTAGTACGTCTCTATGGACTAGCTCATTGATTAATGATGGTTAAGGTTTCCTAACCATAGACATGAGTTGTCGATTAATAATGAGATCATGTCATTGGGAGAATGATATGATGGACAGACCCAAATCAAGCAGAGCAATTAGATTGTGTCATCGTGTTCATCTTTGCGAAGCTTTTTCTTATGTCAAATATTGTATTCCTTAGACCATGAGATAATGCAACTCCCTGGTATCGGAAGAAAGCTTTGAGGTCATCAAACGTCATCCTATGAGAGGGTGATCATAAAGGTGTCTCTCAGGTGATCGGAAAGTACTTGTTGGGTTGTATGTATCGAGATGGGATTTGTCCCTCCCAAGTCAGAGAGATATACTTCGGGCACACTCGGTAATCGATATCAACATCGCTTGCAAGCACATGGTTAAGGAGTTAATCACAAAGTGATATCAGATTACGGAACGAGTAAAGTACTTGCTGTGAACGAGATTGAACTAGGTATGCCGATACCAACGATCGAATCTCGGGAAAGTAAAATATCGCGTGACGAAGGGAATATAAATATGGGATTAATTGAATCCTGGCATTGTGGTTCATCCGATATGATCATCGATGAATATGTGGGAGTCAATATGGGTTTCCAGATCCCGCTGTTGATTATTCATAGAAGATCATGTCTACATATTCTCGAACCCGTAGGGTCACACACTTAACGTGCCTCGACGCTAGGATAGAATGGATAAATGGTTTATGAGTTTTTGTTCGGAGTCTCGGATGGGATCCGGGACATCACGAGAGGTTACCGAATGGTCCGGAGAATAAGATTCATATAAAGGAAAGCAGTTTTTGGATTTCGGAATGTTCGGTATTGTACCGGAAGGTTCTAGAAGCTTCCGGAGTGGGACCAACGTGGCCCCACTTGTCGGAGGGGGCGTGGGCCTACGAGGGAGTGCCCTGGCCGCATTGGGCCAGGGGCACAAGGCCCCATAGGCCCAGCCGGCCAAAACCCTAATGGAAACCCTAGGGGACCTTCTAGAAGGGAGGGGGAAACTTGCCCCCCACTCCAACCCTAGGGGCCGCTGCCCTAGGGCTTGGAGGAGGGGCCAAGGGGGCCGGCCAGACCTCTATATAAAGAGGGCAGGGGCGCACCCTCCTCCCCCCCACTCCTTCAACCCTAGCCGCCATACTGCTGCCCTCCCTCTCTCTCTCTCCCGACTGCGCGTAGGCGAAGCCCTGCCGCAGAAACTCTCCACCATAGCACCACGCCGTCATGTTGTAGATCCAATCTATCTCTCCACCCCACTTGCTGGACCAAGGAAGGAGGAGACGTCGCGGTGCCGTACGTGTGCATCTCTCAGAGGCGTCGCCACTTGCGGCGTTGGATCGGATCAGATTGCGAGGAGGAGAAGGCTAGTACGACTACATCAACCACGTTCTGTTGAACGTTTCCGTTGTGCGATTTCTTCAAGGGTATGAAGATCTCATCTATCCCTCTCGTTGATTGCATCTCCTAGATTAGATCTTGGCTTTCCCATTCGCATCCTTAGAATTTTTTTGATTTACTATGCTTCGAAACCCTTCAAAATGTTTGTGCATTCATTAGCATCATCATTATTAAAATGCATGCAAGAAATAAAAAAGGATCTCAAAACCCTTAACCCTATTTTCCCCTTCCTAATTGAAACATATTCAAAATGGGTCCACAACATTTGCACCAGAGTAAGTGTTACCATTGAGTATGAGTTCTTCACGACATCGACATCGACGAGTAGTTTGGAGTTCCCAGCCGGCAGTCTAGGATCTATGGATTGCACGTCATTGTTATGCTTCAGGCCTCTTAGGCCATTTGTTAAGTTTGCTATACTTAATAGCATAATTTGCCTCCCATTGTTTGATGTTTGTGGTCAGTGACCTCTGCTTGTAATATTTTGGTTCTTTGCTCAGTTATGAGCTTGCTGTAATAATTTTTGTGTCGTAAGGTCACTGTTGTGTTATCAATTCTCTCTGTACGCTTTCGAGATTTAAGTTAGGCTTATATCAGACAGAGGTCTGGGATTTGTCTAGCCCTAATCATGGGGGTGTCACGGGTTTTGGTATCAGAGCAGTACCGACTGTAGGAAACCTTTCTACTGGTCGATGTTGAGTCTAGTACTTGTGAAAACTATTTTCAAAGATGAAAATTATGTGCGAAAACTCTCGTATGCTTCTTTTTCTCCTTATCCAGTTTCGCTCTAACTCTGGGTCATCTTATCTTGTGTTGATTTGGAAAAGTTTTGCTATCTCATCTAGTCTTTCAAAACTTAGGTGCTTCTTCAGGCATGTTGGTTCTTAACCATTTGACCTAGTGTTGAGTTCTCTAGAGTCAGTTGTGTGTGTTCCATGTTTCCCTTTGTTCTGTTTCTTCGGAGGGATTTCTTTCTATCATACTGTCTCTATTTAATGGGTCCACAACATTGTGTTGATGGTTCCTCAATGTTCTGTTCTAGGCCTCGAAGTTTTCTTTCGCCTCGTGTGCCTCCTTTTTATTTGTTGGGTACTTCAGAAGTCCTTTCTTCTCTTGGAAGTTACCTCGTGATTGCTATCTTGTAGTGTACGCTTTGTCACTCAAGTAGTAGTTACTCCTTTCTTTGGGTTTAACCCTTGGACTTGAACCTAAGATCCCCGGTTGTGCTGGATTCTGATGTAGTGAATCTTGTACATGAAGCTGACCTTTAACTCAAGATCCATTGTTGACTCCTATCGTTAATGTTCACACATTACTTCAAGATGGCTAGTACCTTCTAGCATAGCCTTCAAGCTTGTGGATATTGTCGCTATTGAACAGTGATGATAAAGGACTTCCCCTACCACATGCTATGGCAGATGTTCTTTGATGGAACCAAATAGATCACGACAAGAGTTCTCCTACGGAGACCCACTTCTATGCTCGTGACTTAGCCACACCTTCCTTTTCTATGCATCGGTTTTCGGAAGATTGTTGACTTGTGCATCCACATCTCGGGATTCTATCCTAAGCATGTTCCTTTTTCCTTGTTGCTTTCCGACCTTTGTCTACCAGTTGGTATCCAAGCCGTAAATGTGCATTGGTGTCTTCCGATGCAAGATACACTTGTGGTCCATCAAGACAAACCATTTCGGAATGTCAGGAGAAACAAACTCCAATACCTCGTCATATCTTGGACCAGGTCAAAGTGTTGTAATCCGCAGATCAATAAGCATTGATTAGTTTATGTTCTGTTCTACCTTAGAGTATCACACTCCTTTATATCAAGAAGTCGTGTTGAGTTTCATGACCCTCTTAATGAAGTGATGCTCTTACACATATTACCCAACCTTCCTCTGAGTTTTTGTGCTCAGGAAAGTTGCGTGTGCGTAATGATGTGGTCATCTAAGATTCTTAGCAATTCTTATTGCTTTAAACTGTAAGGACATTTGTGTCATTCTTAGCGTGATGGTTAACCCTATCACTAACCAAAGGATGATTGTGCTACCAAGTTCGTTATTCCAGTGCACTCTCTTCGGTCAAAGAGTTAGGCTTGTGCCGAACCTCTGCGACTATGTCGTCTTGCCTTATAAAGCAAGTTTCCTCTCGAACTAAGTGACATATCGGTGGTTCGTGATATTCTAGATGTCTACTAGAAGTTTCGCCATGTTGCCACATGACCGTGTTGCCAGGTTCTTGAGTAAGATGTTTATTTAAACGGCTCCTTCTCCAAGGATCCGTCCTGGATACCCCTAAACTAGTTGGTTGAGCCTAAACAACAACTTGGAGAGTTATAAGACAAAAGTTCTACCCAACTTTGTTCCTCCTTAAAGGGATGTCTAGTTCTGTTCGTGCTGAAGCAAGATAGTATGTCCTTTGTGGATATGTTATCTTCCCTCCTTTGATTTGAGTTGGGCAATCATCAAATCAAACTCAGTTCTAAGGACTATCTTGATGGTGTATCCACTAGTGATGTCTCACTTAAGTACATCTTCTTGTCCATTGGTCTGACCAATGTCTATGCCTTGTTCATACAACATGTGAGTCCATCTTCTTGGAGTGTCTCAATAAGTTTTTTGTTGATCCCATCAATGACATCCTTATCTTCTCCATGATATACGAGATTCGTATGGAACATTTGGCATTAATTTTGGAAACTTATGAGAACCATCTTCGTGTTATCTCGAAGTATGTGTTCTGGATGTTAGAAGTAACCTTCTCCGGTTCAGGTGCAATTGTTGAAAGTTGTCGCTGTGGACTCGAGTAGAGTTATCTTTGTTTCCGCGGGAATCATTCCAAGTTAGTCAAGCATGTGCGAGGTATTCTTTATATGATAGGTTGATACCTTCACATCTCAAGAAGATCCTCCAAGCACACCAATCCACTGATTCATTTGTTCACGGAAGATAAGAAGTCCAACAGAACTTTAATATCCTCCTAAATTTTTTCCAAAAAGGGATTCAATTGTGTTTCATTGCAAACAATTCATGCAGATGCAATTATCTTTTGATAACTTGCTATCACATGGGTTCCGCAATCTAGATCATCTTTTGGAGCTTGACATTGAAGTTCGTGTCTTGAGAATCTAGTGACGTTAACTTTTTGGTAAATGTTGCACCCTTTCTACTCGGACATGCTGAGTCTGAAGTACCTCTACACTTAATCAAAGATGAATCTCAAGCAGAAAAAATGATTGGTGATCCTCAAGGTTGTGACGTAGGTTCGAGAGGTTGATGTAATGGTTGTGACTTAGTTCGAAAAATCCTTTCAAAAACCTCTGTAAGCTCCATGGTCTCAATCCTTATGAAGACCAATTATCTGTCACCTCGAAAACCTTCTCCTTTTGTTTCCTCCATTACCTTGACGTGTTTCATGTCATTGGCTTTAGAGATGTTTGTGAAACATCTATCCATGAGTTTACCATGAGATACTCAGTTTGTGGTTCTGTGTCATTTCCTCTCTTCCTTAGTGTGAGCATCCACCTCAAAGATTACAAAGCGCTTTGTCCACTCGTTACGGTGGCATGGATCAACCTCTTCGAGAAGATTGTCGAAGTTTAGTGTGACCTTGTTCCTTCTATCTTCCTATCTAGGAATCTCGGGTCAAGATTCTTTTGAGGGGGATAGAATTGTAACAACCCTAGTTTTCATAGATAGTAATTAGTAAATGTTTGTGCATTCATTAGCATCATCATTATTTAAAATACATGCAAGAAATAAAAAAGGATCTCAAAACCCTTAAACCTATTTTCCCCTTCCTAATTGAAACATATTCAAAATGGTTTCGAATTTCAAAAAGAAAAAAAAATGTGGAACCCAAATGGTTAAAGGGTCCCTGTATTATTTTAAATATTTATAAAAGTCTCTATTTTTAAATTATTCAAAACAGATTTGTATTTGAAAATATAAAGAGAAAGGTGAGAAAACAGAAATAGAAAAACGTTTCAGCAGAAAAAATGTGTCTTCCTCTCTCTGGGCCGAGCCCAGCTTTTCTCTTCCTCTTTTTACCACCCAGCGCAGCACCCTGAAGCCCAGCGCAGCCCACCTCGGCCCAGCCGGCCCGCGTACCCCTTCGCCCTCTATTCCTGTCGTCTTCCTCGCGACGCCAAGCTGCTCGCTGGCGTGCCCGTCGCCGTTCGCCGCCGTAGTTGCGCGCCAAGATTCCCGCCGCCGCTCTGGACTTGGATAAGGCCCACACCGATGCCCTCATCCTCATCCTGGTCTCCCTCCCTCTCTCTGGCTCTCTCTTCCTCTTCTCTCTGGGAGCCCGAAACCCTAGCCGGAGGTCGCCATCGCCCCTGCCACTTCCGACCACCCCTTGGCTAGCTGAGGCCACCATCGGATCGGTCTCGTCGTCCTCTTCCACTGCGCAAACAGAATCGAGCCTGCACGCCCGCAATCGACATCGCCATCAACTTCTTCCCCACCTCTTCCGCAGCTCATCGGCGATCATGTCGCCGTTTCCGACCGTCCCCGGCCTTGTCGTCCCCTCCATAGCGTTCTTGGTGAGATCGTGAGCATTCTGGTGCTCTCCTCTTCCTCTCCTGCCCTCTGGTTCTTCTTCCCCACGAACACATGTGAGCACCTCCGCTGTTCGTCGTCGTCGGCCAAGCTCCGACGGCCATTCGAGGGTGGCGCCACCACCATTCAACTCCCCTCTACGCCCTCTAACCAACGCCCCCAGCCCCGCTCTCTCCCGTAGCCCCAATCGCCAGAACCACCATCGATCTGGGAGGAGCTCCATGGCTGACGTCAGCATGACGTCAGCATGGTGTAATATTCCCTGTTTTCTTTTATTTCAAATGTTTTTGGTAAATCATTTCAGTAATTATTAAATCCTGACTGGTGGGTCCCCGTTGTAAGTGTAATAAGTATTTTCAGAAATGTTTCTGACTAATAAAAATATATAAGTAATCCCAAAATGCAAATTATTTTCTAAATTCTAAAAATAATTTAAAATGAATTAAAATGAAGAAGTTCATAACTAATTTATTTTAAATCAGAAAAATACAAATAATATATCAAGATGTTTAGAAAAATGAGACCTATCTAATTACACTATAATCATGCATTGTTCAACAATTTACATTGCAAGTTTAACTAGAGAACAAAATGAACCCTGTCATATGCCTCCGGGGTTTTGTTCAAATTAGGGTTTGGACCCCTCAGACCCCGATTAAAATGACCAAGCATGTTTAGGGTTTTAATTTCAATACAATTCAACTTGTCATATCATCATCCTTGTTTGAGCATTGCATAGATGCCATGTGTTGACTGTTTCCCCTCTCTTTCTAGTGTTTGGTTCTTCTCCGGTAGAATACGATATCGGAATTGAGATCAAGTTTAAGACTGAAGATCGAGATCAACACCGTCAAAGCTCGAACACCAATACTTGACCAAATGTAATCAAGTCAAGTACCGGGTGTCTGGAACTCTGCTTTCTGGATATCAATTGGCAAAGGCAAGCGAAGCCCCACACATATATATGAATCCTATGCTTTCAAAGTATTTCATTCTTGCCATGTGCATACGATTCCAATTTCTTTCATCGATAGATAGAGTAAACCTATATGATGCATGTTTCCTTTATAGCCTATATTCCCTAATCCACTGCTCCTAGCATAACTAGGGTTTGGCTTGTGAAGCGTGCTAGAGTTGTTACATCTGTTGTGCTTAGCCATGCCTAGTTGTTACCACTAGTCCATCCGGTTGATGAATCAGAGCTACGAATGAACCTAGTATGGCATGATGACGTGGTGTGATCAGAGATGGATAATAAACATGCTAAGGCTTGTATGGGAGGCCACGTGGGTTGTGGTTTTTGCAGTCCCATACTTGCCACCCCTAGGACCCGATGGTCTTGCCTCTTGAACCAAGACGAGCGTACAACCACACGGGGGCCTGGAAACCCCCTCGACTCACTAACTTGCCTAGTAGATTCCATGGGTCACATAGTTCGGGCGTTCCATTCGACATATGCATGCTGGCTCTTCTCGAAGGAGGTGAAGGAGGTGCATTCATACAGGTAGGTAAGCGTGGCAGGGAATGGGAGATGCTCGACATCCGTAATCTCAAACCCTGTTCACATCATTAGGGACCGGCTTCGGGACTCGACCCGTTACGACGGCATATCCCTAGTGCGTGACTCGTGGTCTCAGCGAAAGCAAGGTAAAGGTCGTGTCTAACCACCCTCTGCCGGCCTTCCAAGGAAGAGGGCTTATCTAGTGGCATTAAGAGAAGGTTAGTATGTGTGGGTAAAATTGTACACCCCTGCAGGGTTATTAATCTTTTCGAAAAGTCGTGTCCGCGGTTATGGACGACTTGGGAACGGACGTGAAGATCATAGAGAACTTGAACCTAATCGTAAAACTTGGCAAGTTAAGTAATGTGTGCTTAAGGATGCTTCCTCAGGGATTGAGGGGGTGATCCTCGAAAGGTTCAGCTGATGATGATTCGGTGGATATCAAAAGATGATAAAAGTTGGAGATACCGCTCTCTTGTCCCCTTCTAAAATATTCTGATTAGTCGATATTTCTTTTCCCTCTTGTTTTACAAAACAAAGATGGCTTTATGCAAAATAACCCCACCAGCCAAAAGTCTTGCAGAGTACACCCTGTACTCACCCTTGCTTTGTTGATACTTTTGCAGCAGAGTAAGTGTTACCATTGAGGATGAGTTCTTCACGACATCGACATTGACGAGTAGTTTGGAGTTCCTAGCCAGCAGTCTGGGATCTATGGATTGGACGTCATCGTTATGCTTCAGGCCTCTTAGGCCATTTGTTAAGTTTGCTATACTTAATAGCATAATTTGCCTTCCGTTGTTTGATGTTTGTGGTTAGTGACCTCTACTTGTAATATTTTGGTTCTTTGCTCAGTTATGAGCTTGCTGTAATAATTTTTGTGTCGTAAGGTCACTATTGTGTTATCAATTCTCTCTCTGTACGCTTTCAAGATTTAAGTTAGGCTTATATCAGACAGAGGTCTGGGATTTGTCTAGCCCTAATACCAGGGGTGTCACAGATCTCTACCTTATTAAAGGTTGGGACCTCTACATTCGGCAAAGAGATGGTGAAATACAAGTAATATGGATGATTATAAGACAACAGTGCCAGAAAAGAGCTTGACAGGGAGGAAGAGACTAAAGGCAATCTAAAATAAATATGGAAGCAAGCAAACATGTAGCAGGACTAGTTGTAAACGGTGTTTCAATGCTTTTAAACAAGGCCTAGGGATCATACTTTCACTAGTGAACACTCTCATATAAATATATTCTCTTCATGATACTACTCTGAACTACTCTCCGGTTGGACAACTCTAATCTACGGTAGGGCTATAATAGCACACCTCAAAGTTCGCATTCCCCATTAAGATAACCCCACACTGTCACCTTAAGCGCTAGATGGTTCTAACAAACACCACGATTTTATAGAGACATCCAACTCAAAATATAACTCATGATAAGTATTTATGTAATCTTTAGCCTAAGTTCCACACGGTGTTGATACGACCAAATTGCATCACCATTCTATATCATAATTTACCTCTATTCATTGATATTTGTCTTATTATGAGGTATTACTTATGGCTTTTCATCTGTTTATGCATGTTGGATGATTCTTGGAGGATGAACTGCCGGAGTCTGGATTCTGATGGAAAAGAAGGCTTTTCGGTGCAATTTCGCGAAGATCAGAAAAATACCAGAAAAATATGGAAACACATTATTTTACCACAAGACAAAGGAAGCCAGAAGGAGGAGCGAAGAGGGTCCACAGGGGGCCCACACCCCCTAGGCGCGGGCCCACTTGACCCCGCGACTAGGGCAGGTGTGGCCCACCTGCCCGGCCTCCGACTCTCCCTCGTTGCCTATATCTTCCCTACGGAACCCTAAGCCTCGAGGAGCGAAAACAGATAGATTTCCGCCGCCTCTGGGGGCAGAAAACACCGAGAGAGAAAGATCTCTCTGGCAGACAGATTTCTGTCGGGGGAATTCCTTCCCGGAGAGGGTAGACCATTGCCATCAACACCATCGTCAAGCTAGGCTTCATCGGGATCATCATCATCACCCACACCATCATCTCCACCAGCATCATCATCATCACTCCGTCCCGCTGTAACAATTGTGTTGGATATTGCTTTATTTCTTAGGGGAAACTTTCCCGGTGTTGATTAGTATTGTAGTTGATGCTTGTAAGTGGAACCATTGGATTATTGTTTATGTTCAGATTGTTATCCATTACCATATGATCTTTGATCTTGATCCATATGATGTATAGTGAGTAGTTCGTTTAGTTCTTGAGGACATGGGAGAAGTCATGTTGTTAGTAGTGAATCTGTGATGAGTTATTATTCAATGGTTTAGTATTTAAGTTTTGGTGCTATTCTTCTAGTGGTGTCATTTGAACGTCAACTACATGATACTTCACTATTCATGGGCCTAGGGGGATGCATTGTGTATTTGGCTACTAATTGTGGGGTTGCCAGAGTGACAGAAACCTGAACCCCTGTTAGGACACCTTTGCACAAGGGAGCGTAGGATCTCAGAGTTTAAGGTTGTGGTTATATTTATATTTTAATTACTTTCCTGTAGTTAAGGATGTTTTAAGCGGGTTTAATCACAAGTATGTATTAGTCCAAGTAAGGTCGGTATGTTAGCACAGGTTCACCCACACAACACTTACAAACACCAAAGAAGAGTACTCAGCTATTTGAAGCGAAAGCACTTGACAGAATTCCCATGTGTCCTCGAGAACGTTTGGTCCTTATAAGTATTTCCACAGGCTTGTACTTTGCTAAGAAAGGATTGGGCCACTTGCTCCGTTTGTTCGTTACTTTTGTTACATGCTCTTTGTTTTGTTGCCTTGTCAAAAAACCACTAAAAATCCGTTTGCTAAGTATTCACAGGGATTTCCTTCTCCATACCATCGCTCAAAGACCTTCGCCTCGTTGGGATCGACACTCCTATTTATCGAAAGTACTATGATACAACCCCTATACTTGTGGGTAATCAAGACTATTTTCGGGTGCCGTTGCCGGGGAGTGAAGCGCTATTGAAGAGTGGAACTGGTAAGGGAAACTTTTACTGTGAGTATTGCTTTTATTACTGCTTGTTACTTTGTTTCCAATATGGATAACCCACTTGGTTTACTGTTTGGGAAAACTACTACCACTGTTACGGTAGTAGATGAACCACCACCTGTTGAGATAGATCCTTTTAAAATACCTACAAGTATTGTTGATCGTGTTATGGATAATTATTATTTAGGGGATGGAACTGTCCATCCCGGTGATCACTTGCTTTTTATCCATGAATTATGCGGGTTGTTTAAGTGTGCAGGTATCACAACTGAACAAGTGAAGAAGAATTTACTCTCCATATCCTTGAAAGGGAGAGCTGAAGAATGGTATAAGCTGCTGAAGAATGGACAATCCATGGAATGGGAGGAGATGTAATCTCTCTTTTTCTCTAAATTTTATCCTCCCAGTGAGATCCGTAAGGATAGAAATCTTATATATAACTTTTGGCCTCTTGATGGAGAGAGTACAACTCAAGCTTGGGGGAGATTGAAGTTACTAATTCTTAAATGTCCTATTCATGAAATCCCTAACAATATTATTCTCAATAACTTTTATGCTAGGCTTTCTCTTCATGATAAAGATTTACTAGATTCTTCTTGTGCTGGATCATTCACACGTATGAAGGAAGAATCTAAATGGGATCTACTAGACCGTATTCAAGATAACACTGAGGCTTGGGAGAATGACAATGGAAGAAAGTCAGGTATAAACTATGATTATGAATGCATTAAATCTTTTATGGGAACTGATGACTTCTGTGATATTAGTAATGAGTTTGGTCTTGATCCTCAAGTTCTTGCAAAATGTTTTAAGGTCTTTTCCTCTTATATTGAAATTCCCAAGAAAGAGTGGGACAAGTACCATGCTCCTTATAAAGACAACGTTACCCATGTTCCTTCCAGTGTAGAGGTTTGTACTGTTGATCCTATTTTGCCTGAACCTTATGTTGAGAAGATCCCTTTTCCTTCCAAGGTAAGGGAACACTCTATTATGGCTATTTTGGTTAGAAAAAGCGCAAAGAAAACTTTCGGGTCCGATGAGCTTAATGATATCGAGCCTGTGGTAGCTATTATGAAAGATATTGTCACTAGAAATATAGAGGATGAGGATATTGTCTTTTGCGAAGACGCTACTAATATTGTTTGTCATCCTAAGAAAATTAGAAAAGCTAGTGTCCCTATGCTTTTTGTTAAAATTTGTAGTCATAGCTATTATGGTTTATGTGATATTGGTGCTAGTTCTAGTGCTATTCCATATGAGATTTAAAGGGAAATTATGCATGAAATTGGTCCTTGTGAGCTTGAGGACATTGATGTGGTCATTCACCTTGCTAATAGAGAGCAAGTTTTTCCCATTGGCATTGTAAGAGATGTGGAGGTCCTTTGTGGTAAGATTAAATATCCTGCCAATTTTCTAGTACTTGGTAAAGAAGTTAGTAAAACTTATCCTATTATCTTTGGTAGACCCTTTCTGAACACATGTGGGGCTATCATAGATTGTAGGAAGGAATTATTTTTGACTAAGTTTGCTAGAGAGTCTTATGAGTTTAATTTTTCCAAATTTGCCAAAACTCCTTATGAAAATGAACTGCCTGATGAGGATTTTAGGGTTGAACAACTTTCTGCTATTTCTCTTGCTCCTAAAAATTCCTTGCAGCAGTTCATGGAAGAACATGAAAGTGATGCCTTCATGAAGGAAAGAAATGAGATTGATGAGGCTTTCCTTCGTCAGCCTGAGTTACTTAAGCATAATTTACCTGTGGAAGATTTGGGTACCACACTACCACCTAAAGGGGACCCAGTTTTCGAATTAAAACCTTTACCTGATGATCTTAAATATGCTTATATTGATGACAAAAGGATATATCCCGTTATTATTAGTTCTAAACTTTCAGGAAATGAAGAAGAAAGGTTATTGGAGATATTGAAGAAACACCGAGGAGCTATGGGCTATACTCTTGATGATTTAAAGGGGATTTCTCCTACTATATGTCAGCATGCTATTAATATAGAGCCTGATGCAAAACCAGTTGTTGAGCACCAATGCCGTCTAAATCCTAAGATGAAGGATGTGATAAGAAATGAGGTATTAAAACTCCTTGATGCTGGTATTATTTATCATATTTCTGATAGTAAGTGGGTTAGCCCTGTTCATTGTGTTCCCAAGAAAGGGGGATAACTGTTGTGCCTAATGAAGATAATGAGATTATACCCCGAAGTGTAGTGGTTGGGTATAGAATGTGCATTGATTTTAGAAAGATTAATAAAGTTACTAAGAAAGATCATTATAATTTGCCCTTTATTGATCAAATGCTTGAGAGGTTGTACAAAAAGACTCACTTTTGCTTTCTTGATGGTTATTCTGGGTTTTCTCAAATTGCCGTGAAAGCACAGGACCAAGAGAAAATAACTTTCACTTGTCCCTATGGTACTTATGCTTACAGGCGTATGCCTTTTGGTTTATGTAATGCTCCTGCTACCTTTCAGAGATGTATGTCCGCTATCTTTCATGGTTTTTGTGAAGAAATTGTGGAGGTTTTCATGGATGATTTTTCCGTGTCTGGAACTTTTTTTGATAACTGTTTACACAACCTTGATAAATTTTTGTAGAGATGTGAGGAAACCAACCTTGTTCTTAACTAGGAGAAATGCCATTTCATGGATAATGAAGGGATTGTTCTTGTACATAAGATCTCTGAAAGAGGCATTGAAGTTGACAGAGCCAAAACTGAAGCAATTGATAAGATTCCTTGTCCCAGAGATATCAAAGGTATTCGTAGTATCCTATAGGAGGTTTATTAAAGACTTCTCCAAAATTTGAAAATCCCCTTACTAATCTTCTTCAAAAAGACGTACCTTTTGTTTTTGATGATGATTGTAAGGAAGCATTTGAAACTTTGAACAAAGCTTTGACAACTGCTCCTATTGTCCAACCACCTGATTGGAGTCTACCTTGAAATTATGTGTGATGCAAGTGAATTTTCTGTGGGTGTTATCCTTGGACATGTTGACAAGAAGTTAAATGTCATTCATTATGCTAGCAAGACTCTGGATGCTGCTCAAAATAATTATGCTACTACTGAAAAAGAGTTCTTAGCTGTAATCTTTGCTTGTGAAAAGTTTAGACCTTATATTGTTGATTCTAAGGTTACTGTGCATACTGATCATGCAGCTATTAAGTATCTTATGATAAAGAAGGATGCTAAGCCTAGGATTATAAGGTGGGTGTTGCTTTTGCAAGAGTTTGATCTACATATTATGGATAGGAAAGGTGCTGATAATCCTGTTGCGGATACTTTATCTCGTTTGGAAAACATTTCTTTTGACCCTTTGCCTGTTAATGATAGTTTTCCAAATGAGCAGTTAACTGCAATGAGGGTAAGTCCACATGAGAGTCCTTGGTATGTTGATTATGCTAACTTAATTGTTTCCAAGTATTTGCCTCCAACCTTTACAGCTCAGCAAAGAAGGAAATTCTTTTATGATCTAAGGCATTACTTTTGGGATGACCCACACTTATATAAAGAAGGAGTAGATGGCTTATGCGAAGATGTGTTCCAGAATTTGAACAACAAGAGGTATTGAGAAAATGTCATGGCAGTGCTTATGGAGGACATCATGTTGGGGACAGGACTGCACAAAAGGTTTTACAATCTGGATTTTATTTGCCTACCCTTTTTAAAATGCAAGGAAGTTTGTCATGTGATGAATGCCAACGAGTAGGTAACATCTCTAGACGCAATGAAATGCCTATAAATTATTCTCTTGTTATTGAACCTTTTGATTGTTGGGGATTTGACTTTATGGGGCCTTTTCCTCCTTCAAAAGGGTATACTCATATTCTTGTTGTTATTGACTATGTTACAAAGTGGGTAGAAGTCATACCTACAAACAGTGTTGATGGTAAGACCTCTTTGAAAATGCTTAAAGATGTCATTTTTCCTAGGTTCGGTGTGCCTAGATATCTCATGACTGATGGAGGCTCTCATTCTATCCATGGGGGTTTTATAAAAACTCTCGCTAAGTATGATGTAAACCATAGAATTGCTTCAGCTTATCACCCCCAAACTAGTGGGCAAGTAGAACTTTCCAATAGGGAAATTAAGTCTATCTTGCAGAAGACTGTCAATAGATCTAGAAAAAAATGGGCTAAAAAGTTGAATGACGCTTTGTTGGCTTATAGAACTGATTACAAAAATCCTATGGGGGTGTCTCCTTACAAAATGGTCTATGGGAAAGCTTTTTACTTGCCTTTGGAATTAGAACACAAAGCTTATTGGGCAGTGAAAGAGTTGAATAGAGATTTTAGACTTTTTTTTGAATATTTACTGTAGGGGAATCCCCCACAGTCCTTTATTTCAAAAAGATCCAAAAGTCTTATGTACAAACTAAATAGCTAAATAAAAGAACAGAAAAAAGGAAAAATAGGCTACACAAAGTTACAGTAAAGTATCTATCCAAGAGATCAGTTCTGGAATGGTCTTCTTTTTTACTCTATATTTTAAGAATGAGATATCAGTTATAAACCCAGATTTCCAAGAGGCAAATGAAGGTCTTATTCCTTTGAAGATCTTGTCATTTCTCTGTTTCCAAATATTCCAGCAGGCAAGTATAGCAATCTCTATGAAGCATGGACCCTTGAAATTCTGCTTTGCATGTTTCAATATTTCTGGACTAGACCATGACCCCCAGGCTACTTGTAAATATGTCCAAATCCTTATACTGAAATTACACTCGAAAAAGAGATGTGACCAGTCTTTAAGGGTATGACAAGGACAAAGAACACAATCATGATTGTCTGAAACATTCCAATGTCTTCTGAGCAGCATGTCTTTAGTATTAATGCGGTCATGAATTATAAGCCAAGCAAAAAACATGTGCTTGGAAGTACATTTGCTTTTCCAGATCCATTGGGAGGGGAAGTGATTTGATATGTGTTGGAAATACACCTTGTACATGTCACTGACAGAGTAATCACCTGTTCTTGAATGCATAGTTTTCCATTCATCATGTTTATTTTGATGAAGGGTGACATCAGCTAGTTGCAATTGTAATTGTTGTAGCTCAGAATTAGCTTCAGTAGAAGTTGGTAGGTGAAATTCTTCTGACATTTGTGTAATTGAAATTGCTTGCCTAACAGAGCAATCTTTATCAAGCACATGTGAGAATAAATGTGGATAAGTTAAGTTGAGGGGTTTGTTGTTCCATTTATCCATCCAAAACAATGCTGTGTCTCCTGATCCCACGGAACATTTATAAATTGAGAGATATTCCTCATGCAAACTCATAATATGACGCCACCAAAAATATCCACAAATAGTAACAGTATGAGGAATCCTTTCATGATAGTATGTGCTCCAGACTAAGTTCACCCAAGGCAGATCAACTTTATTGTAAAATTTATGAAGGTGCTTCATAAGCAGGCATTTATTTTGAATTTGTAGATCTATGATGCCTAAACCCCCCTTATCTTTTGGTTTGCAAACCATCTCCCAAGAAGCCAAAGAATGTGCCTTATCATCATCCTTACTCTTTCTCCATAGACAATGCCTTCTTGCTCTGTTTAAGACTTCTATTATTCCTTTTGGAATACTCAGAGAGCTTATGTAGTGCAATGGTAAAGAAGATAACACAGAATTCACCAAAACAAGTCTTTCCCCATAAGACAGGAATGAGGCTGAGGCTGTCAGTATTCTTTCCACTCTATCAGTCAAAGGTGAAAGATCTTTAATTGTTGGTTTTGTAATCCCCATGGGCAGACCCAGATAAGTGAAAGGCATCTTTGCAGTAACACAACCAATTTCAAAAGCAAGTGAGGTAGCCTCCTCTTGGCTTATATTTATGGGCACCAAATAAGATTTATGAAAATTAACTTTTAGTCCAGTGAAGGCTGTATAATCTTCAAGGATTTGTCTGAGAGTGTGTAATTGTTGTGGATCAGCTTGCATGATGATAATAGTGTCATCAACATATTTCACAACAAGAAAATTATTGTTGCCTCTATTTGGGATTGGTGGTACCAATCTTCCTTCACTGAAATCCTTGTTGATAAAGCTCTGAAGCAAGTCCCCCCAAGAACATATAACAGTGGAGAAAGAAGATCACCTTGTCTAACACCACGCTTACAAATAAAATTTCTTCCAGGTACCCCATTCAGTATAATAGCTGAGGAACCAGATGCCAAGATTTCTTTAACCCAACCAATGTAAACTTCATCAAAACCCTTATATTCCAGAATTCTAAGTATTGCTTCATGTTCAATTGTGTTAAATGCCTTTTCAAAATCCAATTTTATTACCACAGTCTGTTTCTTTGAGGCATGACATTGATGTAATTATTCAAAAGTCCAACCCAAACAATCTTGTATTGTTCTGCATTTGATGAAACCATATTGGTTTTCATGAATACACCTTTTTATTTGCTTCTGCAACCTGTTTGCCGCCAATTTTGTTAGAAACTTTAAACATGTGTTTGTAAGAGAGATATGCCTGAAATCATTGACAGACTCAGGAGAATTCTTCTTGGGAACCAAAGTAATGAAGGAACCATTAATACTTGCAAGAGGAGTTAATCCCTTGTGAAAATCATGACATAGTTTAATAAAATCATCCTTAATGATATGCCAACATTTTTTAACAAACATCCCATTGAAACCATCAGGCCCTGGAGCTTTATCAATCTTCATATGTTTAACAACTTCTTCAATTTCATTTGTGGTAAACTCCTCAGAAAGACATTCAAGATCATCAACTTTTGAGATAAAGTCAGATAAGTCTGGCCTGCATTCAGTAGGGAAAGAAACCCCCATTCTGTTTTTATAGCATTTCCATAAAGCCTCTGCCTTATCTTTATGTTGTACCAGAGTATTTCTATCTTCATCCTTAATTTGATTTATAACATTATGCATGTATCTTTTAGTAGCTTTAGCATGAAAATATTTAGTATTTTCCCCTCCAAATTTGACCCATCTTATTGTACATCTGTTTTTCCAATATGTAGGCTGAGTGTTGAGCAGCTTCTTTAGATGCAATTTAACAATATTCCTGAATTTAAACTCAGGTATGCTCAAAGTTCTCCTATCCTCAATAGCATCCAGCTAAAAAATGACTTTGTTACACTTGTCAATCAGAAGTTTGATGTGTGACAGTCTTTTCCCCCATTGTTTCAAAGCATATCTTAAATTTTTGAACTTTGCAGTAATGATATTCGCAATAGATCCCTGCTTCACTGGTTGCTTCCAAGCATTTTCCACTACTTGGAAGAACCCAGGCTGCTCAATCCAAATATTCTCAAATCTGAAATTTTTTGCTCTAGGGATTATATTGGAAATACTGACCACACAGGGTACATGATCAGAAGTTGACTTTGATAAAGGATTGACCAATGTGTTGGGGTATTTTAATGTCCAGTCAGGAGTTGTAAAAAACCAATCCAATTGTTCTAACAGGGGATTTGCTTGCATAATTGACCAAGTAAAATTTCTTCCTTTTAAAGGCAATTCCAACAGACCAAGGTGGCTAATAATGCTGTTAAAAAGGAAGATGTCATTGAGATCAGCCCCATCCTTATTTCTATTATCCAATGACCTAATGAAATTAAAGTCTCCCAAGAGTAGCCAGTCTTCATGGATTGGGATATTTAAATCATATAACCATTACACAAAAAGATCTCTCTTCAGTCCTCTACATGGTCCATAGACATTTACAAGTGTCCAAGTATTAGAGTTATGAGTTGAGGCAAACTTGATTTTTATTGCTAAGTAAGTTGCTTCCATTAATGAGCCAATAAAAACAGAGCTATTCCATAAAACTATTAATCCACCTGAAGCACCAACAGAGGGAACAAACACAAACTGATCAAACCGTTTTGGGCAGAAAGTTCTGATAAAAGAATGGTCAAAATCTTCACATTTTGTCTCCTGAAGACAAATCACTGAGCAGTGACTTTCATTGATTTTATTATAGACAACCAATCTTTTATCTTTATCATTTAAACCTTTGACATTCCAACAAAGTACCAGCCAATCATGATTTAATGTAGAAGAATTATCCATTGAAAAACATTTTCAAAATTCATCCATCTGGCATGCACAACAGACCAGAGACAATCATAAAGCACCAACTTTAAGTAATAGTTATAGACTGCCATAAACATTGGTTCCTCATCCAAGCCAAATAACTGAAAGTGCCAAAATACACCAGGAGACCACTTGAACAGAAACAATGCAATACTACAGGAAACAAAATTATTTATAACTAGGGACTCAAACACTGGACCAAACTGATAAAAGTAAACATCACTCATCATTGGGAACCTTCTTGGACTTGTTGGAAGAAGGACCAGCCATAAGCTTGTCCAGAGAGAGCTCTTTTGAGGGGATCTCAAGTTCTTGGCCTGCCCTTTGAAGTACAGGAATTGGGATAAAGAGCTCAGCTGGGTCTTCTATAGGCTTGGCAGATCTTGCTTTCTTTTTTGGCCTTGAGGTTTCAGTTGCCGAGCGGACTTTGAAACCAGCATCCCTATTGGCTGTTCTGGCACTCCTCCTGACTGGAGTAGACAGTATCTGAGCATCATTCCTTCCCACAAATAGAGGCTTGGTTTGTACATGCTTCATATCCCTTGCAACACTTCTTGTTACTCTAACTGACTGCCCAATGCATGCATTCTTTTTACTCCTGGGAACATTGAGTGTAGAGGCTGAAAAAACCAGGGGGTGACCTGTTGGTCATTGATGTTTACAGAATTGAGTCTTGTAGTGGCTGGTCTTATCTATATATTTGTCTTGTGGACATTTTCCTCATGATCCCAAATAACAGAGAAACCACAAAGATTATTGAAAGCAGTATGCCAATCTCTTTTTGTCAACAGAGAATTAAAAGGTTGCTAAACTGGCAAGCTAGAAGGAATAACCTGTTTACAGTATTGTGGGATCATAAACTGCAGTAACTTATCAATTTGCAGGCTGGGTGGGATCACAGGGCCATATGAAGATGGCAGTAACATGCTCTCCACAGGAACAATTCTAACATGATTAATTATCAACTGATTGTGTGCCATCACGTTATTATTGTTGAAAGACCCCCCTGAATCATCAGATCCATCAGTAATAATGGAATCATCAACTTGCTCAACTTCCTGTTCCTGCTGTGCAACAATATTTTGTGCCTGATTCTGCATCTCATCCTGCATGTTTCCCTGCATATCCTGTTGGCCAGGCTAGAAATTCCCACCTTGGTCATGTGGCCCTTTCTCATGATTTTGGTCCCAACCAATTTCAGGATATTGTGGGCCAACAAAGTTGAAATTATTCATATGCATCTGGCCAGGCAAAGGGTGGGGGTTACCATCCAAAGGCATTTGGTCCTCATCATTAGGCAAAGCATTAGCAAAATGTGTTGTCAAAATATAGCAGACTGCAGTCCATCATTCCCTCACTCCACCAACTGAAGCATAGTTGCCAAAAACAACATCCCTGGGAACTTTGGTAATAGCAGGGTAGGAAGCATATACCAGAGTTCTTTCAAGTACATTGGGGTCTTGGTGCCAATGCAATTTTTTTTGCCAAAAGTGCCAATTGCATTAGCAATGTCATAATCATTCCTATAATCAAGGGGCAAACCAAGAAACATAAGCCACCCAATACTAAACCCTACCTCAGCCCTATGATTCTGCCTATCATCATGTGCTAAAAACGAACAAAAGTTCCATTCTGAAGCTCATACGGAGGATGATCAATCAGAGCCGATCTGGCCACCTGGTTACGTAGAACAAAAAGACCAACTCCAAACAGACAGGGTTGAACATCATCAACAGGCCGATGCAACTGATGAACAATAAAAATCCATGACTTGCTGCCGCCAGAAAGCTTCATGTTGCTACGAAGGTGGTGGAATGAGCTCAGCTGTAGGGATCCCAACCTAATAAGGTTGATCCCTCCTGTGTTTTGCAATGCTAGTCCCTGGATCAATAGCTAGCATCCACAGTTAAGATGTAATATCAAGAAACAAAGGTCATAATATAACTTTATAACCAGGAATAACATAAGTTTATTACATCAAACATAACTCATATGGCTATTACATTACATTGCAGAGGAATAAATATAGTCATGGGTCCTTCATCTTCAAAGTGCCACAGGCAGATGTTGGTTGTAGACTTTGTAATCCTAATCAAACAATCTTCACAAAAACAATCAAACCTGCAACATACAAGTTACAGCCACAAAGGGTCAATACATTTGAATTGTATTGGCAAGTGACACTATGGTAGTATAGTGGAGTCTATCATTTATATGCATTTGGCTAAGTGGAGTTGAGGCTTGCATTGCTCAAAATAGATTTTTCTTATCATTTTGAAAATACTAAGTTTTTGCTTGACAAAATCATTTCCTCAATCAAAGATTTCAAGATCCTTGTACCAAGCCATCTCTCCATCAATGATTGAAGAATTCAAACAACCCTTGTTCAAACCACAAGATTTTAATTTAGAAATTGGAATGATGAGATTCTTGATTGTTTCCATGTCTTGATGCTCAAATTGTCCTTTACCAGGGACATGGCTAAGTACTTAGATTTTACACTGCAGAGGTGGTGCACTTTACCCACAAGACTTGGTTTCCCAAGACAAAATCTTTCGTAGCCTTCCTTAGACCAAAATGGATGCGTTCCAACCTATCAAACACTACCACCCACTGTCCATATGGCTAAGTTCTTGCAACCTATATGATCATGGCAGAGCCCATATTGCCAAGTGGTTGCACTTGAAGCTTCTCAACATTTGACATCTCAAATCCCTTTGTTCCTGGGTGGCATACCACAAGTGAGATACACAATCCAAGTCTATGGCATTGTGAACCACTCAACCAATCTCCACCAAGCAAGCCCATTCCACCCAGGGGATTCATTAACTTAGTTGTTTTATTAATCAAAACTTAAGTCCTCAGACTTAGAATATTTTTCCATAGTGTGAATATATATTCCACCCATGTTTTCTATTAGCTAGGCTAAGCTTGGTAGTAGTAGGAATCTCTAACTTAGGAAAATCCTACTAAGGATTCATCTACTAGGTTTTTCCTATAGCAAGATCTATACTTAGCAAAATCCATGCAAGTTTACTTAGCAAAAATCACTAATGCATAGAGAAAGTAATGGGACAAAAAGTATGAAGCATCACTTGCCTTTTTGGTAGAGTATAGGTTCACTTCTTGATCTTTGCAACAATCACACTCTTCAAGTCACTACAAATCAATCAAGCAAGGCATAAACTCAATCTACCAATCAAGCAAAACAACACACATAATTAACAAAGTCAAAGAAATGCATGCAAGCATGCCAAGCTTTGTTTTGTTTGAAAAAGTGGTTTCTAGTGGGTCATAGTCATTTGGGTACATCTAATGGTCATTTCCTAAAGTAGCCAAGTCATTTGCAAAAGGTTTCACTTTAAAACCATTTTCAAAACAAGGTGTTATTTTTATGTGGTGTAGAAATATTTTTACTAAGGCATTAGCCCATAGGGTTCACCAAATGAGTTGCTATTGCAAAACTTGGTGTTTTGGTCAGTAGGTTTGTTCCAAACCATCTACTCAAAGTTTTCTTCCCTTAAACATTTCCATAATAAAATCACAATTTTATTTGGCTAGAAATGGACTAAACTAATTAATCCAATCCAAACTTTTCCAAATTTATTTTCCAAACCATGGGTTGGTTCCTGGGGTCAGTAAGATCATAACAAACCAATTTGCAAAGGTTTTATCATTAAATTCAATTTTAAACAATTTTTATACTCTAAACAAGCATACAAATGAATCTGTAAATTAAAACAAGCTAAAAGCTACTATTTGCCAAACTAAGGGCATGGTTGGCTAGGGCTTGTTCTCCTGAATTCATTGATATAAAATTTGTCAAATTTGGACGTGTGGATCAAAAGATATAAGGGTTTGAAAATGGCATTTAAATCTGTTTTCAAAAATCTGTTTTATAACATCTCTGGCCACGTGTCTGTATCTTATTGGCTCATAACGGTTCGGTAGGATCGCGTGATGTGGACCGCAGGATTTAAGTGGGAGTGTGCGGTGCAGATCAAACGTAACGGTTCAGTTTAAGTGATCTATCGTGTGCATAGGATCTTGATCTAACGGCTCACATCGTATCAGCCAGAAACTGGCGGCGCTGCGGTGGCTACCGGCGGCGGAGCGGCCTGGCGGTGACGTTGCCGGCGATGCAGGGAGCGGGAGAAGAAAAGAGGATGCTCACCGAGTTCGTGAGGTGACGCTGATGCTCAACTCGCTTACGGTTTGTCAGGGGGTGCACTGGTTCAGCCGTGATTCCTCGCCGGAGTAGTGGACAGCGGTTCTCGCCCATGGTCGAAAACGAGGTTGTGGTCCACGAGAAGACAAACAGAGACGGGTTAATCGCACAAGACCATGGCAAAGATGTGTGCGTGAACGGAAGGGTCGGGTGGTCTAGAATTACCGGAGAAGCTCGGAGAATGGCGACGCGGCGTTCGAAAGTTTGTCGAGCCGAGGCTGGGCGCCGCATGTCAAATGGGTAATGGGAGGAAGGTCCAGGAGTGGAAGCTGCCAGGGTGTTCGGGGGGGCTCGGGGTGGTGTGTGCTGGTCAGATTTTGGCGAGGAAGGTCGTCAGAGACGAAGCTGTTCGAGGACGAATTGCGACGGCCTGGAGGCGTGCTCGGGGAAGAAGGCAGAGGGTAAACGGAGAGGAGTGGCTGGCGTTTAAGTGTGTGTGGTCAGGGGGCGTTAATCGCACGGCATTGAAGCGAATTGACGAGGCAATCAATCAGCAGTAAACGGCGAGGAACGGGTCGCTGCGGGTGGAGAAGAAGAACAGGGGAGTGGGGTCCTCACACGAAAGTGAGAGAGAGAGAAAACGGGGCCACCGGTCAGTCTCTGTCTGAGTAGGTTTCTGAGTAAGAAAAGAAACGTTTCGGGGAAGGGGAGAAGTCTGGGCTGGACTGGCTTAGTGGGCTGGGCCTTTGCACTATTTTTTTCTGTCTGCTTAATTTTTCCTTTTCTAATTCTTTTCTGTTTTGAATTTCAAACAATTATTCTCACATTCAAACAACACCCAAATCAAATCAAACAAACACTCAATTTTACTTTGAATTTGGTTCTATTTTTCAACATCATCCAAATCTCAAAACAAAATAATAATTTCATTCTTTTTAAGATCCATTCTTTAATTTAAATAAATAGATATTTTAGTTATATAATAATATAGGGTTTGTTTTAATTAATATAATCTTCATTTAAAATCCAAACACTTTCAAATCTAAATCAGTAGGTTTATTAGGAAATAAATAATATTTTGATACTTGTTAAAAATAAAATAATCCTTTTTCTTTAGGGTCCATTAATAATTATATATAATGGGTCTTAGTTATTAAATCAAATAGAGTTTGATTTTATTAATAAAATCTTTATTTGAAACTAAATATCTTCAAAACAAAATTAGTGGGTTTTATTTGGGAAATATAGAATACTTGGAAATTTGTTTTTAAAATAAAATAACATTTTATTTTAGGGTCCATTATTAATTAGTATAACAGACTTTCATTATTATTTCAAATAGGATTTATTTATTTGAGATATTTATTTTGAATCTAAAATAAAGCCAAAACACTTTAGTAGGTTTTATTAGAGAATATAAAATACTTGGAAAACCTATTTTAAACAAATTAATAAGTCTTTATGTTTTTAATTAAAATAGTAAAACCTTTCATAATAAATTTTGATATTAATTCCTTATTATTTTATTTTAAATAAACCTTTGTTATTTTTATTCAAACTAAGTATTTTAATTCCCAAAGTTTGGTCAAGGTTTAATTTGCCTTTATTAAATAATCTTTATTTATAAAACTTCTATTTCATTTGAAAACAAATCTTTTCATTTAATTGTTTCAAAATAGTATTTCCAAATGTTTTTATTTTCCTTTTATTAAATGTTTATCTTTTTAAATCTTTTTAGGTTTATTTTAATTCAAATGGGTTTGGAGTTCCAATTGAATTCCAAAAGTTTCTTCTGGCTCTGAAAATCAAACAAAGTTTTATTTTATTCATTTATTTTCACATTACAAGATTTGAAAAATCTTGGGATGTGACATCAGCAATGCAGATGTGATCATGTCGACGCGGCGGCACCACCGAGGGAGTGTAGAAGGTTTGTGGTAGTCTTGTAGGCCCACCATCGATAATCTGATGCCCTTCAGGAATCCACCTTGTCGGATCAAGAGGAAAGTTCGCCATTGTCACTGAGACGATCTTCGACAGCAGATTTGGGGTAGGGTTTGTTTGCGAGAACAATGTGTCTGAAGCGATGCTCGAGGGGAGCAAAGGGTATTGAGAAGCCGAGGAGTTCGGGTACTGTTCAACCTTGTCTACCTTAGACTCCTTGTCTAAACCGTGGACAGGTAAAGTTTTTTCTTAGGAATCCAGCACTTAGCAGTTTGACTCTTGGAATTCAGGCAGTTCTTCTTTATGTGGCCATATCGGAAACAAGGCCGGCATCGTAGATCATTGACACATTGAGAAGTGTTATGGCCCATAATTAGACATCTGCCACAATTTAAAACCTTATAAACCATATCATCAATCATTTTTTCAAATTCCACATCTTCATCCATAATATCAATATTACTTTCAGAATAAAGTTCAAAATTGCTTTTTGAAGATTCTCCTAGCTCCAAAGAAGTAATGGTTCCAAAATTTATGTTGTACTTGGATCCCTGCAAAGCAGTTGGCAGAATAACACCAGATTTTTCCGAATTTGAGGACAATCATATCCTGCTTCCAAAAAAAGAGAGCCTCTTCTTTACTAGAAGGGAATTCATACCCTTCACAAGCGTCATATTGTTCAACTGTAGCAAAAGAAAGCTTCTTTTTCACCTGTTGATTATATTGCCCAAAAGAAGACCTTCTAATACTAGAGACAGCGGGATTTTTCTTTAGAGCATTTAAAGCCCTATCAGTTCTTCTTTTATTAGGGCTAATCAAAGTCCATTCTTCGTTGCATTAAATTTGCCAGTCATTGAATTCCCTATGCCATAAAGGACCTCCATTGCTCCATAAGTGAAAGAAGCATTTAAATTGTTGGCAGGAGAAGATACGTAAAGCATAAACCATGAAACCAACAAACCTAGAAGCCACAGAGAACCTGAAAACCCTATCAGAAAGTTGAGTGACTGCAAGTTCCTGACTCAGTCCACCAATACAAGATTCCAAAGCTTGACTGCCATAGTAATCATCCAATTTGAACTTTGAACGGCCAAAAGACACAACCATCAAGAAATTATTAGACTTCCCTAAAGGATGAACTGTTGAACCATACTTGAATTTCACATCATTTTTGAAGCCAGAGCCAAAAGAGAAATCCAGATCCAAAGAGATATGATCCTCCGAAGCCTGTATAGAGGGCTCAGTGCTCCTAGACAGGTCCAGAAATGCAAGATATGATCGAAATAATGTGTTCTGAGATCTTAACTTGAGATCCAACTTGCAACAAATCTCCACGTTCCAAGAATTTCCCCCCTAAAGGGGAACCCTTGGCATTCATAAGAACAAGCCAATCACGAGGATTCCAGAGATGTAACTCACCATCGTGGTGTAGGAGACCTTCCATCGCCAAGTTGGGGGAATCATCAGGTGGGGGAAGTGCCGAAAAACCTATAGGAATGTGGAGGAGGTGGGTTGGAGCAGATGATCGGGTTGGAAAGGTGAGATCACCAGAGATCAGGGAGATTGCCGGTGAGAGAGGTTTTAGGGTTTAGGCCATGTCGCCATCCGGGGGCTTCTGATCGTGGACCCAGACGTTGTCACGGAACTTGTTGTTGTTGTCGGCCGAGAGATTTTAGACTTGCTGGTGAGAAAAGACTGCTCGACTTAAGTAATCTAGATGAGTGGAGAGGTGAAGCTTATGAAAATGCTAGGCTCTTTAAATAAAAAGTAAAAATATGGCATGATAGGAGAATTCTCAAAAGAGAGTTCCATGTTGGTGATAAATTTCTTTTGTATAGGTCTCGTCTCAGATTTTTTGCAGGGAAACTAATCTCGAAATGGGAAGGACCTTTTGTTATCAAGGAAGTATACCATTCAGGTGCCATCAAAATATCTTCTTTGAAGGATGACACAACACAGGTGGTGAATGGTCAAAGACTAAAACACTATATTTCTGGAGATTCATATAATGAAGAGGTTGACACGATTCAACTTGTGACTCTAGAAGAATTTATTAGAAGCCAAACATTAGATTCTGCAGAGTTCGACTTTGAATAGGTAAAGGTGGTGAAAACAGAAGGTTCGTGAAACTCCAATCTTTTTATATTTTTGATGTTTTTAGAACATAAGGCAAGTTACGAAACGGAACAGAGGAGGAACCGGAGGCCGGTGTGGCCAAACCCACCCCAGGCACGGGCCCCAGCTGGCCACGCCTGGAGGGGGTTTGACTCTCCCGAACCTCGGCTTCGCCTCGTTTCCATATCAGAAACTTCCTTATACCTAGAAACTTCGTAATATATAACCCCCCAGGTTCCCCGAGGTTCTTGCATCGTGTTCTCGTCGTGTTTTCGTTTTGATCTGTTTCTGTCAGGAAAATTCTTATATTTGGAGCCTCAATGTCTTCCTCTAGATCCCCCACAGAGGATTCCTCTGCGGACGTCCTCAACCCGTACATGTATGAGTTGAGGATTCATCCCAAAGAGTTTATCCTCAAAGAGAGGTAGGTACAGATGAAAGAAGTTCAAGGCCCTAAAGGAGAAGGCAGTATAGAAGACATGATGGAAGCATTGGAACAGGAAGTTTTCAGGTACAAGAAGATGGCAGCACGCGAAGTGGATGTTATTCACAAGATAAGTTTAGAACTATCACCAAGCACGAGGGATAAGTTGCTGAGCTTCGAGAAGAGATCTTCTCACTCCGTCAGACCACCAATCAATTGCAAGCACATCTCTAAGACATACAGAATCAAAACTGTGAGTATGAGGCTACATTTGATCGCATAAGCTCTGCTGCTAGTTTTAGGATTGCAGAGACAATGACATCCTTTCTGGATGGGGAACCATTGCCTTGGAAGTTTTATGATGACAAGAGAACACCACCACCACCAAAGGAGTAATTCATCATCAGGTTTGGCATCCCCTTGGCTTGTTCCAAGCTTGGGGGAGTGCCGTGGTATCACCACCATTATATTTTATCTTTTACCTTTTTAGTGGATTCATATATGTGGTAGAGAGGTTATCTTATAATTTGGTTTGCATGTGGAAGTATCTCTCCTTTAGTTGATTACCTATGTATCCCTTGGTGTGAGTGCCTTTATTGGAATATTAATAAGAAGTCTCATCTTTTACTTTTTGCACTTCTTATTTTAGTTTGCAATATCTATTATATGATGGATCTTGTTGATTAGTATTGGCACCACTTTGGGAGCATCAAATGGATCTAAATTGGTTTTGGCAAACCGAGTTCTGGTCAGTAGCAATACTTTTTGAAGTTTGAAAGAAAAAGAGGAAAAGCTTACAGGTATTTTGTATCATTTGTTTTATTTCTTGTTGTCTCATAAGCTTAGTATTCTTTATTTAAGATTCTTTTGTGTTTTCAAGGAAGATTGCATGTTTGGCTTTATCACTTGTATGTCTTATTTCTTTCAACTCTCTTGCTTGCTACCCAGCCTTGCTAGCCAAAAACCTATTTTGAGAAGGCATACTTCTCATGTTTCCAAAATCCTTTGAACCAAACTTTTGCCATTTGTGTCCACCATATCTACCTAGTAGCTTTTTCTATTCCAATAAAATTCTCAAGATTCATCTACCTTTTGAATTAAAAAAGTATTTTGTTATGAGAAAACTAGTTAGTAAAGCTCTCACAAACTTGATGGCACACTTTATTTCTTTGCCCCTGATAGACTTGAACCATTGTGCCATAGAAGTTGTATATGCTTGCATCTATATGTTGGAATTAGCAGAACCGTGTTGTCACGGGGAATGATTTCAACATTGCACTTGTACTCTATACACAGTTGATATCGTGCTCTTTTGTCTATGGATGTCAACGGTGTGAAATAAAGAGGGAACTTGTAAGTCCATGGAGTTTGTATCCTGTGTTAGAGAAACGCCTGGGCCGCTAGCTGTGGCATCCCGCAAAAACCACTACTAGAAAATCGCGTTGAATTTGTGCATTGCATCGTCATCATCATGCATTGTTTGCCAAAACTATTTTCGCAACACCCGTTTTGTTTTCTAAAACGCCCCCTCTTGGTTCAAACATCAAAATCCGGGTCGCCGGGATATTTTGTTTTGCCCGACATCGGTTTGCAAAAGCTTTGTTTGAAATAAATAAAAATTTAATTTCTTTTAGTGGGGCAGTCGAACGGGCCGAGTGGACCCGAACGACCACCCCTGTTTTAAAATCGGTCCACCCTGCCCGCACCCTCTAATCCTAAAGCTACCTATTCCTATACCCACCCTTCCTAGCCACCTCACCCCCACCAGTAGTATGCTGACACCTCATCTCCTCCCTCTCCCTTACCCACTCACAACCCGCCACATCAGCACCATCCAACCAGCCTCTCCTCTCCCTCTCACACCCCCAGGCCCACACACCCCGAACCCCACGCACGCCACGCCACACAGCGCGCCCGCGCCTCTCCCAGCCCAGCTGTCCCCACCCTCTGGCCCACAGCCCCACCCCACCATCCCCACGCGACCTGCCGTCCTCATCCCCTTCCTCCCTGGCGCCTCGCTCGCCCGCCATCCTCTTCCGCCTGGCCGCTGCCACATGAGTCCCCACCGCGAAGCAGCACCGCCCGCTGTCACCGCTCGCCACCTGCGCCTAAGCCCTCAGCCGCCGTCTCCGCTTCCGCTCCATGCTGAAGCTGCCGCCGCCTGCAGCTTCCCAGCCAAGCCCGTCTCCCCGCCACGCAGCTCACCGCATCCTCGACGCGCCTCTGCCCGCTCCGCCCGCCCCGCGGATGAGCGACTTCGCCACGCCACGCTGCATCCGCTTCCGCAACCACCTTCCGCCGCTCGTCTGCTGCCGCGCCACCTTCCCGCCTCGCCGCCCGCGCTGCACCAGCGTCGAGCCGCCACCCCGACGCTGCCGGGCCAGCGCCCGCTCGCCGCCGCTGTTCAGGCGGCACCTCTCGCGTGTCCCGCCGCGCGCTTGCCTGCTGCCCGCGCCCAGCTCCTCCTTCGCACCGCCGCAGCATCCCTCGCTCGGGCCCCTTGAGCCGCCGCCCGCCAAGCACCGCCATGGCCTCCCCGAGCAGCCCGACCTGCGCGACCATCCGTTGCCTCGACCGCAGGCGCCGCCCCAGTGCCCCCTGGTTCCTTTTCCGGTGCGAGCACCTGGTGCTATCGATGGTATGTGTGGTGATGGTTACTGTAACGGGAAGGTGCCTTGTGTTGACACTGCTGTGGCTCGAGTACGACAAGGTCGTCAAGATCCTCGAGGCGGAGACCCCCGTACCGGTACCGACGTAAGAGAAGGACCCGAAGACCCCGATCTCAAGGATCCGAAGCGCCAGGGTCATCGACAAGATCGTCGTCCCGACACCCCGAGTACTACCACCCAGGATCCGATGGTCGTACCTCCGAGAACTCCGTCACATAGCACCAAGGCCTCCTCGATGGCATGCAACCCGAGTCCGACATCAGCAACCGAAGTGGGAACCCCAAGTACTTCATCATAGGACCGGACGCGACAAGGTCTACCTCACGGACACCGAGAACTTCCCCCTGAACGCCATGACCGTCGACATGACCCCAAGTCCCGCACCCGGATGCGCCAAGATCTGCCCCGTTACCGAGAACGCGAGAACGATCCCGCCTGAGTCCGAACCGTCGAACCCTGGACCCCAAGACCGACCCCGAACCCCGGAACCCCCCAAGTTCGTCGAGAACCTTAATGTGTGAACCCTCTCCCGCAAACCCTATTTTATAATCGAAATACAACTTGTCGCATAATATTTGTTCATGCATGCATCCTATCATGTGGTTTGGGGGCCTTATGCCGATTCACCTAATAATTAAATATGGGGCCCATATGCGGGCAAATCTAGCCTTATATTGGCCTCATTTAAACTTGTGTAGCGAACCGGTATCTTATCTTGCCTTGTTTAAACAACATTTAAATTGCGGGGCATCTAAATAACTTGAACCACCTAATTAATTGCCGGGACCCCGGTTCCGCTTAAGATTGACCTAATTGCATCGCACCTTTGCCATGTCATCCATCATGCATGCATCATGCCGATCTTCCGCCGTGTATTAAATAGTGCATCCGGTGTTTCTTCTAGTGTTTTGCTTCTTCGCGGATAAGGCCGTTGAGTTGATGTGAGCTTCGCCCCGATCTTCGGGTGGACCCTTCGGCAATGTTTTCAGGCGAGCATCTCCCTCTTTCTACCTATCTTACTTTTATAGTCTTTATTCCCTCCTGTTGATCTATTGCTATCTGTGTCGCGATGCTCTAGTTTTCGTACCCTTTGATATCCCTGCAGTCGTATATTGCCTTGGACACATCCTATTACTTGTTGATTGGTAGATAGTTGGACTTGCGCGTCGTAGTTGCTTGCTCAAGTGCTGATGTGTGTCGCCATATGCCACAGTTGCTGATGTATTGCCGCATGTTGTTGTTGGAGATGATTCTAGTTTTACTTATCGTCACTTTAATTTCTGTTTAACAACTAAAATTGAATAAGCAGAGGCATCGGTGGGTGATAGAAAATATTTGGTTTCCGAACGCCCACTTGTGTCCCGTAAGACCCCGAGTACTTGATACCTGTTCCTTGATTTTTGCGCGCTATCCACATCCGGGAGGTATATGGGACCCCCCTGAACCAGAGCTTGATTCCGTCTTATTTCTTGGGGCCACAAACGAGTTTGAGGTTTATTTACTATCCTGTACTTATGCCATGCTACTTTCTGTATTTAAATTGTGCGAGGAGCACACTGTACTGTTTAGGATCATGGCCCGATTCCGCGGTGTCGACAAGCCCAGCCACACTTTCGGGTTCCCCGATGCTCACAGCCGTCCCCATAACCTTGAGGCCGTCTCGAGCTTGCTTACTCCGTTATGGATTCTACTTAAGGGTGGCCCCAAATATTTCAATCTGTGATTGTTCAACGTGAAAGCCTCGTTGGGTTTTGATTTGGTTTTTCCGAGGTTGATCGAGCGTGTGTTGCTATTGGTGCACCCGCGGTAAAACTTTCTCAAAGCCGTGTCCGGATATGGACGACTTGGAGCACAGATTCTCGATCATAGACAAGCATAACTAAAGTTTACGCTATAAATTTGACTTATAATGACTAGTAATCAGCTTCACTATAATGGAATGGCTAATTAATCGCCCACAATTGCTTGTTTGGTTGTCGCCATGCAATTGTACCTGACTAGTAAATCTTGCAACTACAACGGAATGGCTGAATAAAAGTACCAACAACTGCTGGGTTTTGGGTTATCTCATGATAAATGTATCTGACTAGTAAGTGTTGCCACTATCACGGAATGGTTAACTAAAAATGCCCACTGCTTATTTTATCAGGACGGTTATCCAAAACCTGACTAGTAAAGTGCCGCAACTATAACTAAATAAGTAAAACTGCCAACTGTGTGAGTTCCTCGGTTGACTTCCTCGATCGGTCTCGAGGGGGAAACGCCAGGATGGGTTTGTTTGATGATAGAATCAGGTTGGTTCCGAATAGGTCCTTCTTACCCCCTCTGTTTGCCGCCAGTTTATCGAGTCTCTATAGGTTGTTTAGTGCATGCTGCCGCTGCCGCTTCAGTCCACCATACCTATGTAGGCGAGGACCGCCGAATTCTAGCCTCGCTGTGTCTTGGCCTCGATCTTGACGCTCCTTCTTTTCCTTTGCCCTTTGTCGGCACCTTTTTGTTTAAGCAGGTTTGAGATCGGCGTCGTTAGCGTGGTTACCCTTCCGCTTGGCGGGCAGGTTATGGACGCCATTGGTTATTTCTTCAGGGCTCTTAGCCCCATTTGCATCTTGTCCGTAGTCGGACGCTTCATCTTTTCAAGGTGATTTGGATCTTTGTACCGTATATCTGTATTCTTGACTCATTGAGTCGCTGTTATATATATATCTGTTCTGTGGGTCCCATCGAGGACTGTTGTGTAATGTTATTACTTCGTTTTCCACCCGCACGAAAGTGCCTGGTGGGCACCTTTGAATCGTTTCTATGCGGGTTTGGTGAATTTTGCTCAAACTTGCATAAGTCCGATTCTGAGGGTGTTACACTAGCCTAAGCCATGCCTAATCATGGTGGAAACTTTCAGCATCACCATAGTGAGTCATCTATGAAGCATCCTCAATAAAAATCTATGGACATAGTAAATAAAAATATCGATGAGATGCTCATTGTCTGCTTGCCTTGTCATTTTGGTTATGGGAAAGCTCCTGTACCATGTGCAAGGGGTACCCCGTTGGCGGTTCTCAATGATATGCAAATACTTACAATGACAAGAACTTATCTATGACCAAAGTTGAGTAGCATGAGGAGTGGCCCTCATATTCAAGGGACATGAGATTGCCAACTTATATTTCGTCAGGCATATACTCCATATTTGTGCACTTTAACCTTAATCATCTCAAGATGCCTATGATAGGGGCAATGAGGTCTCAAAGCTAGTAAGTACCATAATCTTTTGGAAGCCCTTTATGACTTGTAATAACTGCTTCCCTCTAAGAAGGGACCTTTCTCCCACTTCCAAGTTGAGTCAGTAAAACCTACTTCCTCTCTATCTCTAGCAAGCTTTTGAGTTGTTGTGTTTCAAGCATTCATATGGTGATTTATTCAATCATGTTCTTTATCTTACTTGTTTGCACAAAACTCTTATCTATTGAGTATTACTTTGAAAGCCTTCACTTGTGAAAAACATTTTTGAGCAAAGAGTGTTCCTGTTTTGAAACTTCTACAAAAATCTTTTGTGAAACTGTTTGCCAGGTGTTCTCTGACCAAGAAAAAGTTTGCCAATTCCAATTATGATTTATCTTTACGCATCTCTATTGTGACTGTCGTGCTTGGTTGCAAGCTAAGTTATATAATGGTAAGTTGCTTTCTTCTATGAGTTGTGCAATGGTAAGTGTGATGCTTCTTGTTCGTATTCTTTTATTGACACTTCACTCCATAAACCTGTGGACATGTTTACTGAGCTCAGTTTTTGCTTGGGGACAAGCGAAGTCTAAGCTTGGGGGAGTTGATACGCCCAATTTGCATCACCATTCTATATCATAATTTACCTCTATTCATTGATATTTGTCTTATTAGGAGGTATTACTTATGGCTTTTCATATGTTTATGCATGTTGGATGATTCCTGGAAGATGGACTGCCGGAGTCTGGATTCTGATGGAAAAGAAGGCGTTTCGGTGCAATTTCGCGAAGATCAGAAAAATACTAGAAAAATATGGAAACATATTATTTTACCAGAAGAAGAAGGAAGCCAGAAGGAGGGACGGAGATGGGCCTCAGGGGGCCCACACCCCCTAGGCACGGGCCCACCTGACCCCGCGCCTAGGGCAGGTGTGGCCCACTTGCCCGGCCCCCGACTCTCCCCCTTCGCCTATATCTTCCCTTCAGAACCCTAAACCCGGGGGAGCGACCACAGAAAGATTTCCGCCGCCTCTGGGGGCGGAAAACACTGAGAGAGAAAGATCTCTCTAGCAGACATATTTCTGCCGGGGGAATTCCTTCCCGGAGAGGGGAGACCGTCGCCATCAACACCATCATCAAGCTAGGCTTCATAGGGATCATCATCATCATCCACACCATCATCTCCACCAGCACCATCACCAGCACTCCGTCCTGCTATAACAATTGTGTTGGATATTGCTTAGTTCATTAGGGGAAACTTTCCCGGTGTTAATTACTACTGTAGTTGATGCTTGTGAGTGGAACCATTGGATTATTGTTTATGTTCATATTGTTATCCATTACTATATCATCTCTGATCTTGATCCATATGATGTCTTGTGAGTAGTTCATTTAGTTCTTGAGGACATGGGAGAAGTCATGTTGTTAGTAGTGAATCTATGATGAGTTATTACTCAATGGTTTAGTTTTTAAGTTGTGGTGCTATTCTTCTAGTGGTGTCATGTGAACGTCGACTACATGATACTTCACCATTTATGGGCCTAGGGGGATGCATTGTGTATTTGGCTACTAATTGTGGGGTTGCTGGAGTGACAGAAACCTGAACCCCCGTTAGGACACCTTTGCACAAGGGAGCATAGGATCTCAGAGTTTAAGGCTGTGGTTAGATTTATATCTTAATTACTTTCCAATAGTTACGGATGTTTGCAGGGGGTTTAATCACAAGTATGTATTAGTCCAAGTAAGGTCGGTATGTTAGCACAGGTTCACCCACACAACACTTATAAACACCAAAGAAGATTACTCAGCTATCTGAAGCGAAAGCACTTGACAGAATTCCCATGTGTCCTCGAGAACGTTTGGTCCTTATAAGTATTTCCACTAACTTGTCCTTTGCTAAGAAAGGATTGGGACACTTTCTTCATTTGTTCGTTACCTTTGTTACTTGTTCTTTGTTTTTTTCCTTGTCAGAAAACCACTAAAAATTTGTTTGCTAAGTTGTCAACACCCAGATTTTTCAATCCTAGATGCATGTTATGCCATACATCGCAATCCCAGGATTACCATTTTTGCGAGACATAACAGAATTGGATACCATAGTACATCATCCATTACAACGATACAAGTTCGTACACAAATAGGGATCTCATGATCCAGTTCTTAATACAACATCAAGCAACGGAATACGTAGTAATAACGGTAGCGTAGGCGAAGCTCCATCTTCGGGTCACGCAATCGACGATGGGACATGATCCTAGTTGTCGTAACCTTCCTGAGGTCCATCCTCCAGGTACTCCTCTTCATAGTCTGGCCATGGGAATAGCCAGGGACAAAGCCATGAGTACTCTTTAAGTACTCGCAAACTAATACTAACAAGTAAAGGGGCTTTTGGATAATGGGACACTAGGATCTAGGGTTGTTTTGCAAAAAGCCAGGTTTATCTCTACTAAGTTCCCAATACTAGTTATAGTTTTATAACTCCTAAGTGGGATCTTGTAACTCGGGTCACAACTCTGTTGTGGTCAAGTCAAAGTCTCAATTTATTTCACAAGTCATTTTGAAAAGTCCGAGGGAAAAGATGGCCACCCAACTGTCCATAATCATGACGTGGCTATTCGAATAGTTTGACACTGCAGAGATTGTACACTTTCACCACAACATTCGATACATCCGTCAGGAACAAATCCTGAATTCACCATACTCAGTATGCGGATAATCAATCCTAACCTTTCAATTACACTCCTAGTATAAGCACCTCTCCGTGAGTTTGTCCTCCCAACCATGACCACTTTGTCATATTGGGTACCGCAGTGGACAATCTTCACAAGGTAGCATCAGCTGACCTTGGCCATGAGGAACTAATACTAAGGTATATAAGTTTCAGTCAAGCCCTACCCAATATTCGGTATTGTGGTTGTACGATAAAATTGGAATGGTATCGCATCCAGACAACCATCAGTTTTATAAAGGGCTAAGGCTCATGCCTCAACATTTTCATCACCAAAATCATCAAGTGTTTGGAAACACATGTCCAAAACATTTCAATAGAATGATCCATCATTCCAAGGTTTTCATAACCATTTTTCCACCAAGTATTCCCATCTAAAGTTGATCAAGTTTTATGCTTAGCACTAGCATCTACAGGTGGGGGTGGTAATAATGAGGGGTGGTAACTAGTGGAGTTTCACTAAGTCCAACATTATATCTTAGGCTGAGATCAAGGTTTCTAGCTTAGGCCAAATTTTATGCTCTTTATGCAACCTTCAGCACAACTGTCTAGTATCTACAAAACTCTTAGGTAGACTCTAAGTAAGCTTTGATAAAGAAATAAAGTAAGAAGCTTGCCATAAAACTAAGATTTGTTTAGCAAGTTGGTATGATCACATACGCTTAAGGCATATAGTAATCATATCACAAGCATGGGTTTTTGGCAACAATAGGGTATCATGCAAGTGTTAGCTTGCACTGGTATAGTATCTTGCAAGTGTTAGCTTGCACATTCACTAGTAGTATTAGGCTTGCCTTGTGCAGAGCAGTGGTTGAAGTTCTCTTCGGCTTCCTCTTCGTAGTATCCTCCTTCCTCCTCGTAGTATCCTTGGTCGGTACTAGCGTCTATGAATAAATACGAGGTACACAATCACCAAACAATACTTAACTACTTGCAATCATCACACACAAGGGTCCTATAGATGATCTAGCATCATCTCTAACATTACAAGGTTAAGGATTGGTTTAAGTCTTTTTATTTTAGAAAAGTAATTTCTACTCAATGAAGAACTACTTAAGATTTAATATTCTCCAAACTAAACATGGGATCATGTTGACACATGTCAGCACCACATATTGTAGTCCATGGGAATGTGATTTAAAGTGGTGTCACAATTTAAGAAGGTTTTACCCTTTTATTTTAATTAATTAAAGTGGCTAGAAATGCTTATGAAGCATTCTTTTATTCCTTGAACATTATTTCTGCAAATAAACCTATATATTTTTTTATATTCTGAAAGGTATGGTTAAATATGATTTTTGAGAGTTGGAATCAACTCAAAAGATTTTATGGTTTAAATTTAAAAAATGTTTGAATGCAGAAAAGCTTCTGCCTTGTTATTTTTGCTATGGGTGATCTACAGATCCAAATGACTTGAATCCAACGGGCTTGGATTAAGCATTCACATATCTTTCCAACAAAATTGGGTTCATCCAATTTGGTGCACTGAATCGATCTGGGTTGATTTTTGAAGTTGGGTGCAGAAGTGTGTTTGAATTTAAAAAGAAAAAGGTTTGATTTGAATTGCTGGGCCGCGCAGGAAATTCTAACGGGCTGGCCTGCTAAGCGCAGTGCTCCCGCGGGCTGCTTAAGTGGGTGTCCCCACTCGTCAGTGACACGGGGCTGGGCGAAGCGGTATGGGGCAACATGGGTCGTCCGATCTAGTTCTAATCTAACGGCTGAGGGTCATCGTCGATGCGAGACAGCTCCGGCGAGAATGAAACCTAGCGCGGCCAGTGAGGGGTGCTGGGGGCTCACCGGGGTACTGGCGAGGGTTGGCAAGGCGGGCGAACGACGAAGTCGACGACGGCGATCCTCCTGGTACCGGTGGCTTCTCCTGGGGCGGCTCCAATCGCTGGCTCCCTTCTTCTCCAGAGGTGGCGGGCTCCGGTGAAATTCTAGCGAAGTGGTGGTCGCCTTGCTCTGAGGATGGTGTGGCACGGTCAGTAGGGAGAGGGGAGTGAGATGGTGTGAAGAAATCGTGCGGGGGTGGCCTCTATTTATAGTCGAGCGAGGGGACCGTCGGGGCGCAAGGTGAGATCGTCGGGGGCGACGTTACAGGTAGCTAATGGCATGGGAAAGGGTAGGGGACGTTGCCGTGTCTCCTGGTGATGCTCAACGACATGATCGCGAGGCATGGGGCGGTGTGGTTTGGTCTAGAACGGGCGGTGCTCTACGCGACAGAGGCGGCGTCTTCGACGGCGGACGGTGGCTGTATGGCACGGGGCGGCAAACGGGAGTGTCTGGCGGTGTCCTGGGTCGGTGGTGATCGTGTGTGCGCGCGGTGAGGGCGGCGCGCGGTCTGGGGACGCTGGTCGCGGGTGGCGCTCGGCGACGCCGGCAAGATGGTCCGGCGCGCCAGCGCGTGGTCCAGGGCTTGGCAATGGTCGTGGCTGGGACAGGCAGTGGCGGTGGACGGTGGGCTGCCTCCCAGACATGCTGGCTAGGCTTGCTGCTGCTCCTAGCTTGCTGTCCACATTGGGGTGACATGGGGGTGCTCGGCTGTTAACCATTAACGGCAATGGCAAGCTCACAGGGGTGCTAGTGTTGGGCTAATCTTTCTAGATGATCTACTGGTTTGTGTGTGAGCTAACTAGGGAACAAGTTAGGCTCAAAACACTACACACTATAGTGTTTGTGGTTTTGTTTGATTTGTGTCTGCCACCTGTTTGATGAAATGGTCGCAAGAACTCAAGTTTTGAATTTTGAAATGAATTTTGGCGAGTTTGCTAGATTGGTTCTGGTGAGTCTGCAGATGCTTGGGTTTTGAAAGTGGAGCTTGTTTGAGTGAGTTTTGAAAAGGTGGGATCTTCCCATATGAAGAATATTCAATTTTGAATTGTCATTTAAACTATGCATTTGAAAGTTTCTGGATGTTCACAAAGTGGGCCTTGATACTCTGTTGTGAGTACATTCAAGGGGTGCAAATATCCAGAAAAGTTTCTATTAGGTTTTGAAAGTTTGAGACAGCCAAAGTAGGCATGTGAGTGAAATTGGCCAAAATGACCATTCACTTAATATATTTGTTTTGATTTACTTGTCTTTAGGAAAAGTGTGGGAAATGTTTTAGATGATGTTATTTTCACCTAATAAACATTTTACAAGCAATGGATCACACAAACATGGTGGGTTTTAAAGAAATTCAAAATTCATGCATACACATATACATGCATTCATGAATTCATTTAGAAAAGTTTTTGTTAACCCTAAACTTGAGGATTAGTGTTTTGATGATCTAAGTTTGATATTTTTGGGATGTTACAAACCTTCCCCCCTTAAACAAAATCTCGTCCCGAGATTTGAAAAAGGACGAAAAGATTACCTAGGATTTGAAGAGATCTGGAAACTCCGTTCTGATGTGATCTTCGCGTTCCCAGGTAGCCTCCTCTTCTGTGTGGTTGCTCCACTGAATCTTGAGAAACTTGATGCTTCGGGTCCTGGTAGTTCGAAAGGCTTCTTCCAATATACGGATGGGTACTTCGGGATAGGTTAGGTCCTCATTGATCTCTATGGTCCGGTGATCGATATTCTTGAACACTTCGGTCTTCTCGGGGACTTCGAGACATTTGCGAAGTAACGAGATATGGAACACAATGTGCACCGCTGACATCTCTTCAGGTAGTTCCAATTGATACGATACTTCTCCTCGACGGTTCAAAATTTTGAAAGGTCCGATATATCTGGGGACTAACTTTCCTTTGAGTTGGAAACATTGCATTCCCTTCAATGGCGACACTTTTAGATAAACAAAATCTCCGATGTTGAAGGCGAGGTCTCGACGTCTCTTGTCGGCGTAACTCTTTTGTCGAGATTGGGCTGTCTTGAGGTGTTCACGAATCTTGTGAACCTTCTCTTCTGCTTCTCGTAAAATGTCGGGTCCGAAAATCTGACTCTCTCCTACTTCCGACCAGTTCAAAGGGGTGCGGCACTTTCTTCCGTACATAAATTCAAATGGGGCCATTTGCAAACTGGATTGGAAACTATTGTTGTATGAAAATTCTGCAAACGGCAGACAGTCTTCCCATTTGGATCCATATTCTAACACACATGCTCTAAGCATATCTTCGAGTATTTGGTTTACTCGCTCCGTTTGTCCATCGGTCTGAGGGTGATAAGCGGTACTGAAATCTAGGCGGGTTCCTAAACCTTCTTGGACTTTCTTCCAGAATCTCGAGGTAAACTGAGTTCCTCGATCTGAGACTATGTTCTTGGGGACTCCGTGCAAACTAACGATTCTAGAGATGTATAACTCCGCTAGCTTCGAACTCTGATAGGTGGTTTTTACGGGCAAGAAATGGGCGACTTTGGAAAATCTGTCCACTATGACCCAAATAGAGTCATTTCCCCTACTAGAAGTAGGTAGTCCAGTGATAAAGTCCATTCCTACTGAATCCCATTTCCATTCCGGAATCTGCAAAGGTTGCAACAATCCAGCGGGTCGTTGATGTCCTGACTTGACTCGCTGACATATGTCACACTTGGCGATATAGCTTCCGATTTATCTCTTCATCTTATGCCACCAAAATTGCTCTTTCAAATCTTGATACATCTTGGTTCCTCCGGGATGGATAGAATAAAGAGTATCATGAACCTCCTTCAAGATAACTTCTTTCAACTCCGAATCTGCTGGTACACAAAGGCGTCCTTTGTACCACAAAACTCCTTCTTCGCCCCTCGTAATCCGGTACTTTGCTCGCATCGATACGACGCTTAATTCCGTCGATACTGGCATTTTCCTTCTGCGCCTCTTTAATCTGACTGATCAAAGTGGGCTGAAGTTCGATGCTAGCCAAAAATCCTTCACTTACTAATTCCATTCGAAAATCTTCCATCTCTTTGTGCAAACTTGGTTGCTCCTTCAAAATCATGGAGTTCAAGCGGCATGGAAATCTGCTAAGGGCATCGGCTACCACATTGGCTTTTCCAGGGTGATAGTGAATGTCCAGGTCATAATCCTTGATTAGCTCAATCCATCTTCTCTGCCTCATATTCAGCTCCTTTTGAGTGAATATATACTTTAGGCTCTTGTGATACGAATAAATCTCACAACGGTTTCCCATTAGGTAATGTCTCCATGTCTTTAGGGCTAGAACTACGGCTGCGAGTTCGAGGACATGGGTTGGGTAATTTTGTTCGTGTTGCTTCAATTGTCGCGATAGATAAGATATAACTTTGCCTTCTTGCATTAGCACACATCCGAGACCAATCTTGGATGCGTCACAATACACATCGAAGGGCTTCGTGATATCCGGCATGATCAAGATTGGGGCTAAAATCAATCTCCTCTTGAGTTCTTGAAAACTCGCTTCGCACTTGTATGTCCATTCAAACTTCTTGTCTTTCTTCAGTAATTGGGTCATGGGTCGGGCTATACTCGAGAATCCTTCTACGAATTTGCGGTAATATCCCGCCAATCCGAGAAAAGCACGAACTTGGGTTTGAGTGGTTGGGGCTTGCGAATCTTCTACATCTTTCACTTTGGCAGGGTCCACGGCAATTCCTCCGGCTGATACAATGTGACCGAGGAATCCTACTTCCTGTAACCAGAATTCACATTTGCTAAACTTTGCATACAGCTGATGCTCTCTAAGGGTTCCAAGAATGGTCCTTAGGTGTCGCTCATGTTCTTCTTCCGATTTGGAATAAATCAGAATGTCATCAATTAAAACAACGACAAACTTATCCAAGAAGTCCATAAAAATCTTATTCATGAGATTCATGAAATAAGCGGGGGCATTGGTTAATCCAAAAGACATAACTGTATACTCATACAATCCATATCGGGTGGTAAAGGCAGTCTTTGGAATATCCTCTGCACGAATTTTGAGTTGATGATAGCCAGTTCTAAGATCAATCTTAGAAAACACCTGGGCACCGGTCAACTGATCAAACAAATCTTCGATCTTAGGCAAGGGGTACTTGTTCTTGATGGTGACATCATTCAACTTCCTATAGTCCGTACACAAACGGTTACCTCCATCCTTCTTGTCCACAAACAAGACAGGTGATCTCCATGGGGACGCACTTGGTTGAATCAATCCGATTTCCAACATGGAATCGAGTTGCTTATTCAGCTCTTCTAGTTCTGACGGGTTCATACTATAGGGTCTCTGGGCTATGGGTCCTGTTCCGGGGATTAGTTCGATGATAAACTCGATATCCCGATCTGGGGGCATACCGGACAAAATATCTGGAAATACATCGGGGTATTCACAGACTATCCGGACTTGGTTAATGGTAGGTTGGGCTAGACTCTTGTTACACTTGAATTGGCGAGGTAAGGTTTCAGATATATGCTCGACTGATACTCCGGTGGTACTGGTCATGGTAATGGCTTTCTTGGCACAGTCAATCAATCCTTTATGCTTGGACATCCAATCCATTCCTAGTACTACTTCCAAACCTTTAGTTCCGAGTACTATTAGGTTAGCATAAAAATCTATGCCATGGATTCGGATAGGGACGGCTTTGCAAATTTTCCTAGCCTTGGTGGTTGATCTGAGAATTTGCACAATCATCACATGCTTCAATTTTGTTGGTTGAATTTTACTAGTGCAGGCAAATTCTTCGGTGACAAATGAATGCGATGCACCAGAATCAAACAACACTCTTGCAAGTACTGAATTAACAGAAAACATACCCAGCACGACGTCTGGCGCTTCCTGAGCTTCTTCAGCATGCATGAGAAAAAGACGGCCATTGCGGTTGAGTGAATTCCCTGGGGCAAATCTTCTCCCTGGCTGGACACGGCGTTGTTGCTGAGCTGGGACATTGGCGTTGGGGGCGGTAGCATTCTTCTTGTTGGGGCACTCATTGGAATAGTGGCCTTTATTTCCACAGTCATAACAGGTCACTTGTGACTTGTCCTTGGCGGCGATAGGCACAACATTGCTTCCAGTCCTCGGGGCAGTATTGGGGTTGGTGGTAGTACTGTTGGTGTTGAACTTGGGTGGGGCACGGGTGAAATTGCTAGAGTTGCCGGGGTTGTTATGATTTCCTCCGGGTCTAGGGTTTCCACGGTTGGGATAGGTCGGACGGGTCATAGGGGGTCTGTGGGTTCTTGGGGCAAATCCTGGAGATGGGTTGGGGCGATACTTTGGGGTCTGATGGGTTCCTGGTTGATGCATCATGCGACGCTTACGGTTCTCATTGGCCTGGTTGATCTTTCCTTCCATCTAGATAGCAGAGTCTACAAGGGCTTCAATATCAACAAAGGGGATATTGACTAACACCGTCTCCATCTCGTCATGCAGACCATTCAGGAATCTTTCTTTCTTCTTGGCTTCGGTGTCTATCTCGTCCGGGGCATACCTAGCTAATGACAAAAAATTGTCACGGTATTCCACTACAGTCAAACTTCCTTGCTTCAACTCTCTAAACTCGTCTCTCATTCTCTTGATCAAACCTGGTGGCACATGGGTTCTGCTAAACTTGACCTTGAATTCCTCCCAGGTCATCAGCTGGCCTCCGGTCATTGCACGAACACTGTTCCACCATGCCCTGGCATCTCCGGCTAGATAATGGGTGGCGAACAAGACTTTCTCGTTGGCTTCCACTCCAGCTACTTCTAAGTTATTTTCCATGGTTTGCAGCCAATCATCGGCGTCTAGGGGTTCTTCTGACTTGGTAAAAATGGGTGGGTTGGTATTCTGGAAATTCTTGAGTTTAGATCCGTGGTTGTCCTGGTTTCCATGGCCTTGGTTGTTGTGGGCTAGTTGGGTTATCTGTTGCAGAGTGGCTAGGTTGGCTTGCCGCTCCGCTCTTTCAGCTTCGCGGTCAGAAGTTAACATTTGCAGGATCTGCAACATCGGGTCCGGGGCTGAACCACTTCCTCCACGTGGCATCTGAAGATTGATATCGATCATGAGAAAAGAGGGAAATTGCTAAGGTTTTGGGTCTTTGAAAAGTTTTTGGAGTTTGAATCAAGTTTTCTAGCAACTGGCTTTTTCATTCATTCACTCATAGCACACAGTACAACACACACCACAACAAAGGAAAACAGATGGTTTTAAGAACCATTCTGGAATCTACGATACAGTGGGACCGACTACTACTCACTACGCTAGTGCTCAGTGCTACTACTCCTCGGAGTTTGTGGCTTCATCATCTTCAGGATCATCGATGAAGGCGAAATCATCCTCATCGATGAAGAAGTCCATGGCCTGATCCTCCATAAAATCATCGTCATCGCTGAGATAGGAGTAAGGGTCTCCACGAAGATCTTCTCCGGCATTCTCCCTTTCCTCCAACTGCATGTCCCTCTCGTGGATGGTCTCTTCCAGAGATGAGATGCGATGGCGAAGACGGGCAATAATGCGCTCCTTCTTGTCAAGCTGACGGCGGCGAGACTTGCGATCCTTGGCTAGCATGGCGATGGTCTGATCCTTCGTCTTGATGATGGCAGACTTGTGGTTGCAATAGTCACGGCAATTGTCCAACTCCTGCTGACGGTCGTACATCATGAAGCTAAGGTGGTCCAATTGAGTCTTCAACTTGGGGTGGTATGGGGCTTCTAGTGGTTGTCCATTGGCATCACGTCTTGGGAAAAACTCAAAGCGAGTACCCTTGATCTGATTGATGCTCTGCCCACACAGACGGGAAAGAGCTTCCTGCATTGCTCTGGCAAGTCCATCGAGCCAGTTGTTTCCCTCAAGGTAAACTGAATTCCCTCCGCAGTGGGAGGTTCAATCTTTCCTCGGAGACTTGCAACAATTAGCCACTGCAGATCTTCTCCTCCTTGATCATTGAGCTGAGCTCCGAAGAACTCGGGGTGCGGACTCTCCAGAAGTTCCGAAAGCTGATCCAGATCCCTCTCAAAGATAAGGTCTCCCCCATTTCCGAGTTGATAAAACTTGCTGTACTTCACGTCCATGTCACATCCCAAGATTTTCCAAATCTTGTAATGTGAAAATAAATTAATAAAATAAAATTTTGTTTGATTTTCAGAGCCAGAAGAAACTTTTTGAATTCAATTGGAACTTCAAACCCATTTGAATTAAATAAAACCTAAAGAGATCTAAAAAGATAAACATTTAATAAAAGGAAAAATAAAAACATTTAGAAATACTATTTTGAAACAATTAAATGAAAAGATTTGTTTTCAAATGAAGTAGAAGTTTATAAATAAAGAATATTTTATAAAGCCAAATTAAAACCTTGGCCAAGCTTTGGTATTAAAACATTTTATTTTAAATAAAATTAGCAAAGGTTTATTTAAATAAATTAATAAGGATTTAATATCCAACTTTACTTAAATAAAAGGTTTTACCAATTTAATTGAAACATCAAAACTTATTAAATTATTTAAAATAAGTTTTCCCAAATATTTTATATTCACAAATAAAACCTACTAAAATGTTTTGGCTTTATTTTGGATTTCAAAATAAATATCTCAATAAAACAAATCCTGTTTGATTTAATAATGAAAGTCTATTATATTCAATTAATAATGGACTCTAAAATAAAATGTTATTTTGTTTTAAAACAAGTTTCCAAGTATTCTATATTTCCCAAATAAAACCTACTGATTTGGTTTTGAAAATATTTAGGTTTCAAATAAAGATGTTATTAATAAAATCAAACTCTATTTGATTTAATAACTAAGGCCCATTTTATTTAATTATTAATGGACCCTAAAATAAAAGGTTATTTTGTTCTAAACAAGTTTTCCAAATATTCTTTATTTCCAAATAAACTACTGATTAGTTTTGAAAATATTTGGATTTCAAATGGAGATTCTATTAATTAAATCAAACCCTATTTTATTAAATAACTAATGAACCATTTTATTTAAATTAATGAATGGTCTTAAAAGAATAAAATTATTTTATTTTTTGGAATTGGTTTATATTGATAAAACAGAACCAAATTCATATTTGAAAAGCTTGATGATTGTTTGAATCATTTTAATATGTTTGAATGTTTGGGAATATCAAAACAGAATTGAGAAAATAGAAAAGAAAAGGATTAAGAAAAAAATAAGACATGGCCGACCCAACCTGGCAGCCCAATAGGCCCAAATTGACTTCCTTCCCAAGAAAAGCGTTCGGCACTAATTATCTTACCCATAGAATCAATGACTGGTGGACCTTCCCCCTCGTTTCTTTTCCCACTGACCAGTGGACCCCCTTTCCACTGTTCTCCTTCCCCACCCCGCGACCTGTTCTTCCTCCTCTCTTCGCCGTTGCAGACTTGATTCCTCAGGTTTAATTCGCCTTAATGCCGAGTAAAATCTGCGATAATCACGCACGTTAAATCGCATCTCCTCTCCGCTTTCCTCTGTATCCTCCCAAGCACGCCTCAGCCGCCACAATTTCTCGACGCCTCTGTCTCCGACGATGCTCCGGCCGAATCCGGCCCTCACCACCTTGCCTCCCGACCATGCTCCTGTGATCCCCACCTCCTGGCGATCATCACCGTAGCGCCACGGCGCTCGAGCGTCGGCAACATCTCCACCAGACGCGACCCGCAACTCCGGTGAGCTCCAGCACTCGACTCCGTGCGCGCCTTGATCAGTGAGACATGCCATTTTATTAGTCTTTGTCCTCTGTATCTCCAGGTGCTCTCCAAACACTCGCGCATGGCCTGCAACCTCGTCCCCGTCGGCGAGCAGAAGCTCCTGGCGCCAGTAGAAACTCCGGCGAGGAATTCCCGTAGCTCCAGCGCGCCCCTCGGCAAACGGGAAGCACCTCGAGCAACCCCACGCCTTGGCGAATTCAGTGAGCCCCTTCTCCTCCTTCCTCGCTTCTTGTAGCGTCGACTTAGCCGTCTGCCGCTCGCCAGCCGCCACAAGATCGCCCATCCTCACAGCAAGCGAGCTGAGCACCGTGCGATCTAGATCCGACGAGCACGATAGACTCACTTAACCGAAGGGGTATCGAGCAATCTGTGCACGATAGGATTAGATTCAACGCCGCAGCGTGATCGGTCGACCGTTACCGTGAATGACGACGTCTTGCGTGTCAACGTTTCATTTAAAAGCAGTTGAACAGAATATTTTGTGATTTTCAAACCCTTATAACTTTTGATCCACACGTCCAAATTTGGCAAATTTTATATCAATGGATTCAGGAGAACAAGACCTAGCCAACTGTGGAATTAGTTTAGCAAATAGTATCTGTTTGTTTGCTCATTTTTGCAGATTCATTTGTATGCTTGTTTAGAGTATAAAAATTGTTTAAAATTGAATTTAAGGATAAAACCTTTGCAAATTGGATTGTTGTGACCTTACTGACCCTAGGAACCAACCCTTGGTATTAAAAATGATTTTTGTAAGATTTAGGTTGGATTACTTGACTTAGTCATTTTCTAGCCAAATAAAAAAGAATGGTTTTTGTTATAAAAATGTTTATGGAAAGAAAACTTTAAGGAAATAGTTTGGACCAAACCTACTGACCCAAAAACACCAAGCTTTGCAATAGCAACTCATTTGGTGAACAACTTAGGAGTTTTGCCTTAATAAAAACATTTTTCACCACATGAAATGATGAATGGATTTATAAATAGTTTTTGGACAAAACCCTCTTACTAATGACTTTGCCACTTTGGTAAATGACCAATTTGGATCTTACAAAGTTTAGAAACCCCATAGAGACCCCTTTGCAAAATAAAACTATCTTGTGCATGCTCCCATGCATGAATTGGTCTCCTTTGTCTTGTGTGTGTGAATTTGTTTGAGTGATTATTGGTTGGGATGTAAATTGAATTGGTGTTTGCTTGATTGACTTGTAGTGAAGTATGAGACTAGCAAGATCAAGGAGTGAACTACCATTCCCTACCAAAAAGGCAAGTGATGCTTCATACTTTTTGTCCCATTACTTTCACTATGCATTAGTGATTTTGCTAAGTAAAACTTGCATGGATTTTGCTAAGTATAAACCTTGCAATAGGAAACCTAGTAGATGAATCCTTAGTAGGATTTTCCTAAGTTAAGATTCCTACTACTACCAAGCTTAGCCTAGCTAATAGAAAACATGGGTGGAATATATATTCACACTATGGAAAAATATTCTAAGTTTAAGGACTTGTGATTTTGTTTAATAAAACAACTAAGTTAATGAATCCCCTGGGTGGAATGGGCTTGCTTGGTGGAGATTGGTTGAGTGGTTCACAATGCCATGGACTTGGATTGTGTATCTCACTTGTGGTATGCCACCCAGGAACAAAGGGATTTGAGATGTCAAATGTTGAGAAGCTTCAAGTGCAACCACTTGGCAATATGGGCTCTGCCATGATCATATAGGTTGCAAGAACTTAGCCATATGGACAGTGGGTGGTAGTGTTTGATAGGTTGGAGCAACGTCCATTTTGGTCTAAGGAAGGCTTCAAAGATCTTGTCTTGGGAAACCAAGTCTTGTGGGTAAAGTGCACCACCTCTGAGTGTAAAATCTAAGTACTTAGCCATGTCCCTGGTAAAGGACAATTTGAGCATCAAGACATGGAAACAATCAAGAATCTCATCATTCCAATTTCTAAATTAAAATCTTGTGGTTTGAACAAGGGTTGTTTGAATTCTTCAATCATTGATGGAGAGATGGCTTGGTACAAGGATCTTGAAATCTTTGATTGAGAAAAATGATTTTGACAAGCAAAAACTTAGTATTTTCAAAATGTTAAGGAAAATCTATTTTGAGCAATGCAAGCCTCAACTCCACTTAGCCAAATGCATATAGATGATAGACTCCACTATACTACCATAGTATCACTTGCCAATACAATTCAAATGTATTGACCCTTGTGGCTGTAACTTGTAATGTTGCAGGTTTGATTGATTTTAGTGAAGATTGTTTGATTAGGATTACAAAGTCTACAACCAACATCTGCCTGTGGCACTTTGAAGATGAAGGACCCCATGATTATAATTATTCCAAGAATGTAATGTAATAGCCAAATGAGCTATGTATTGATGTAATAAAATTATGTTATTCCTGGTTATAAAGTTATAATATGACCTTTGTTTCTTGATATTACATCTAAACTGTGGATGCTAGCTATTGATCCAGGGACTAGCATTGTAAAACACACGAGGAATCTACCTTATTAGGTTGAGACTTCTACAGATGGTATCAGAGCATTGTGTTGCCTGTAGGATTTGTAAACCTAAGATTGATCAAAAACCCTTAGAAAAATAGGAGTTGTATTTGTTCCAAAAACTTATTTACAAAACAATCTTGTAAACTCTTTCCTCAACCATTTTGGTTTCAACTCTACTTCTCTTCTATTTCAACTTGATGGAAAAACCTACCCATGGCAAGAGACTACACCATATGCAATGGACTTCTTCAACTTCTTCAACTCTAATGACTTCAACATCTTCAACTCTAATGACTTCAACATCTTCAGCATGTTCTCCAAAGATTTACAACATGGATACCACTAAGGACTACAAGTGAGACAAGGAAATCTTACTCAAGATTTGGAGACTAAGGGAATGCAAAATAAGAAGGAGCCATCAACAACTTTGAAGTAGTGTAACTAAGAGTTTATCTCAAGGAAACCAAGATATCATGCAAGAAGAATCAACCAAGAAGGAAGGAAATATCACAAGTGAACCATGTAGATGGACCACCATTTATAGTTAAAGTCAAATACACCAACTTATGTGGTGTAACAAAAATATTTTGTTGCCTAAGTATGTGCTTGAACCCTGTTGTTTGAGTGCAAAGTTGTTTGTGAATGTTTGGTTTGTGATTGCATGCATATTGCTTGTGTGAATTGTGATGTGTGTGATTAGAATTGATTCCTTAGAAATATCTTGCCTATTCTAATCCCCATTCAAACCCAAACAGATGACTTCTCCAAGAAACTCCAACATCAAGGTTGATGACAACAACAACAACCAAGAGGACAACATGAGAGAACTTATAGCAAACCAAAACCAGTTGGGCCATATGACAACTCAGCTTTTAGCCAACAACAATGGACTAGACCCAGCCATACAAAGGATTTTGAAACTTCAATCCCAAATGTTGCAAGGATTAGTTACTCAAATGATCAACATGAGAGAAAACTTTTCCCAAAGAGCCAATGACAACAAGAATGACAAAGATGTTATTATAGAAGAAACCCAAGCTAGCAATACTTATGGAGACAAGAATCATGCATCCAAGGAACATGAAGACCAATGCCCCAAGAAGAGAGAAAGATCTCCCACCTATGAAGAACATGAACTAGAAGAACTCCTAGCTTTGGAGAGACCCAAGAAGAAGAAGAAGGACATAAGCCAGTTGCAATGTTACAATTGCAAAGAGATGGGACACTATGCCAGTAAATGCCCAGAAAAGAAGAAGAACCAAGGAAACAAACAAAAGGCAATGAAACCAAAGGAAAATAAAGATATCAGCCAAGTGATGTGTTCCAAATGCAAGGAACTAGGCCACTATGCAAACAATTGTCCAAGAATGATGAAGAACAAGTTAAACAAGTCTATGAAGAATCTCAACCTTGGCCATGAGTCAAGTATGGAAACTAAGGACTCAATGCAACTGTCTGCTTAGAGAAATTTCCCCAGGATCCCAAGAAGGACAATATGTAATTTTTGTTTGAAAATTTTAAGGGTGGTAGTACTCTAGTTGTTTTGAACTTGCTTGTAACCCCTAGCCTCCCCAAATCTCGGGACGAGATTTATTTTAAGGGTGGTAGCCTGTCACATCCCAAGATTTTCCAAATCTTGTAATGTGAAAATAAATTAATAAAATAAAATTTTGTTTGATTTTCAGAGCCAGAAGAAACTTTTTGAATTCAATTGGAACTTCAAACCCATTTGAATTAAATAAAACCTAAAGAGATCTAAAAAGATAAACATTTAATAAAAGGAAAAATAAAAACATTTAGAAATACTATTTTGAAACAATTAAATGAAAAGATTTGTTTTCAAATGAAGTAGAAGTTTATAAATAAAGAATATTTTATAAAGCCAAATTAAAACCTTGGCCAAGCTTTGGAATTAAAACATTTTATTTTAAATAAAATTAGCAAAGGTTTATTTAAATAAATTAATAAGGATTTAATATCCAACTTTACTTAAATAAAAGGTTTTACCAATTTAATTGAAACATCAAAACTTATTAAATTATTTAAAATAAGTTTTCCCAAATATTTTATATTCACAAATAAAACCTACTAAAATGTTTTGGCTTTATTTTGGATTTCAAAATAAATATCTCAATAAAACAAATCCTATTTGATTTAATAATGAAAGTCTATTATATTCAATTAATAATGGACTCTAAAATAAAATGTTATTTTGTTTTAAAACAAGTTTCCAAGTATTCTATATTTCCCAAATAAAACCTACTGATTTGGTTTTGAAAATATTTAGGTTTCAAATAAAGATGTTATTAATAAAATCAAACTCTATTTGATTTAATAACTAAGGCCTATTTTATTTAATTATTAATGGACCCTAAAATAAAAGGTTATTTTGTTCTAAACAAGTTTTCCAAATATTCTTTATTTCCAAATAAACTACTGATTAGTTTTGAAAATATTTGGATTTCAAATGGAGATTCTATTAATTAAATCAAACCCTATTTTATTAAATAACTAATGAACCATTTTATTTAAATTAATGAATGGTCTTAAAAAGAATAAAAATTATTTTATTTTTTTGGAATTGGTTTATATTGATAAAACAGAACCAAATTCATATTTGAAAAGCTTGATGATTGTTTGAATCATTTTGAATATGTTTGAATGTTTGGGAATATCAAAACAGAATTCAGAAAATAGAAAAAGAAAAGGATTAAGAAAACAGGAAAAAAATAAGACATGGCCGACCCAACCCAGGCAGCCCAATAGGCCCAGCAACAGCCCAGCTTCCTTCCCCGAAGAAAACGTTCGGCACTAATTATCTTACCCATAGAATCAATGACTGGTGGACCTTCCCCCTCGTTTCTTTTCCCACTGACCAGTGGACCCCCTTTCCACTGTTCTCCTTCCCCACCCCGCGACCTGTTCTTCCTCCTCTCTTCGCCGTTGCAGACTTGATTCCTCAGGCTTAATTCGCCTTAATGCCGCGAGTAAAATCTGCAGTAATCACGCACGTTAAATCGTCTGCATCTCCTCTCCGTTTTCCCTCTGTATCCTCCCCCAAGCACGCCTCCAGGCCGCCACAATTTCTCCTCGACTGCCCTGTCTCCGACGACGCTCCGACGCCGAATCCGGCAGCCCCTCACCACCCCTTGCCTCCCCGACCATGCTCCTGTGATCCCCACCTCCTGGCGATCATCACCGTAGCGCCAGCTCGCCCCCGAGCGCTCCAGAACGTCAGCAACATCTCCACCTGTACGCCACCGACGACCCCGCAACTCCGGTGAGCTCCAGCACTCGACTCCGTGCGCGCCTTGATCAGTGAGACATGCCATTTTATTAGTCTTTGTCCTCTGTATCTCCAGGTGCTCGCCAAACACTCGCGCGTGGCCTGCAACCTCGTCCCCGTCGGCGAGCAGAAGCTCCTGGCGCCAGTAGAAACTCCGGCGAGGAATTCCCGTAGCTCCAGCGCGCCCCTCGGCAAACGGGAAGCACCTCGAGCACCCCCACGCCTTGGCGAATTCAGTGAGCCCCCTCTCCTCCTTCCTCGCTTCCTGTAGCGTCGACTTCGCCACCGTCTGGCCGCTCCGCCACCAGACGCCGCCGCCAGCATCGCCCATCCCTGGCAAGCGAGCTGAGCACCGTGCGATCTAGATCCGACGAGAACGATAGACTCACTTAACCGAAGGGGTATCGAGCAATCTGTGATGCACGATAGGATTAGATTCAAAGCACCGCAGCGTGATCCGGTCGAACCGTTACCAGCGAATGACGACGTGCCGCGTGTCACTGTTCTGTTTAAAAACAGATTTGAAAACAGAATATTTTGTGATTTTCAAACCCTTATAACTTTTGATCCACACGTCCAAATTTGGAAAATTTTATATCAATGGATTCAGGAGAACAAGACCTAGCCAACTGTGGAATTAGTTTAGCAAATAGTATCTGTTTGTTTGCTCATTTTTGCAGATTCATTTGTATGCTTGTTTAGAGTATAAAAATTGTTTAAAATTGAATTTAAGGATAAAACCTTTGCAAATTGGATTGTTGTGACCTTACTGACCCTAGGAACCAACCCTTGGTATTAAAAATGATTTTTGTAAGATTTAGGTTGGATTACTTGACTTAGTCATTTTCTTCTCCAAATAAAAAGAATGGTTTTGTTAAAAAAATGTTTATGGAAAGAAAACTTTAAGGAAATAGTTTGGACCAAACCTACTGACCCAAAAACACCAAGCTTTGCAATAGCAACTCATTTGGTGAACAACTTAGGAGTTTTGCCTTAATAAAACATTTTTCACCACATGAAATGATGAATGGATTTATAAATAGTTTTTGGACAAAACCCTCTTACTAATGACTTTGCCACTTTGGTAAATGACCAATTTGGATCTTACAAAGTTTAGAAACCCCATAGAGACCCTTTGCAAAATAAAACTATCTTGTGCATGCTCCCATGCATGAATTGGTCTCCTTTGTCTTGTGTGTGTGAATTTGTTTGAGTGATTATTGGTTGGGATGTAAATTGAATTGGTGTTTGCTTGATTGACTTGTAGTGAAGTATGAGACTAGCAAGATCAAGGAGTGAACTACCATTCCCTACCAAAAAGGCAAGTGATGCTTCATACTTTTGTCCCATTACTTTCACTATGCATTAGTGATTTTGCTAAGTAAAACTTGCATGGATTTTGCTAAGTATAAACCTTGCAATAGGAAACCTAGTAGATGAATCCTTAGTAGGATTTTCCTAAGTTAAGATTCCTACTACTACCAAGCTTAGCCTAGCTAATAGAAAACATGGGTGGAATATATATTCACACTATGGAAAAATATTCTAAGTTTAAGGACTTGTGATTTTGTTTAATAAAACAACTAAGTTAATGAATCCCCTGGGTGGAATGGGCTTGCTTGGTGGAGATTGGTTGAGTGGTTCACAATGCCATGGACTTGGATTGTGTATCTCACTTGTGGTATGCCACCCAGGAACAAAGGGATTTGAGATGTCAAATGTTGAGAAGCTTCAAGTGCAACCACTTGGCAATATGGGCTCTGCCATGATCATATAGGTTGCAAGAACTTAGCCATATGGACAGTGGGTGGTAGTGTTTGATAGGTTGGAATGCGTCCATTTTGGTCTAAGGGAAGGCTTCTGAAAGATCTTGTCTTGGGAAACCAAGTCTTGTGGGTAAAGTGCACCACCTCTGCAGAGTGTAAAATCTAAGTACTTAGCCATGTCCCTGGTAAAGGACAATTTGAGCATCAAGACATGGAAACAATCAAGAATCTCATCATTCCAATTTCTAAATTAAAATCTTGTGGTTTGAACAAGGGTTGTTTGAATTCTTCAATCATTGATGGAGAGATGGCTTGGTACAAGGATCTTGAAATCTTTGATTGAGAAAAATGATTTTGACAAGCAAAAACTTAGTATTTTCAAAATGTTAAGGAAAATCTATTTTGAGCAATGCAAGCCTCAACTCCACTTAGCCAAATGCATATAGATGATAGACTCCACTATACTACCATAGTATCACTTGCCAATACAATTCAAATGTATTGACCCTTGTGGCTGTAACTTGTAATGTTGCAGGTTTGATTGATTTTAGTGAAGATTGTTTGATTAGGATTACAAAGTCTACAACCAACATCTGCCTGTGGCACTTTGAAGATGAAGGACCCCATGATTATAATTATTCCGCTGCAATGTAATGTAATAGCCAAATGAGCTATGTATTGATGTAATAAAATTATGTTATTCCTGGTTATAAAGTTATAATATGACCTTTGTTTCTTGATATTACATCTAAACTGTGGATGCTAGCTATTGATCCAGGGACTAGCATTGTAAAACACACGAGGAATCTACCTTATTAGGTTGAGACTTCTACAGTCCATCTATAAAAATAGAGGATGAGTAGATTAGCAAAGTGATCAAGTGTGTCAAAATTTTATCTATTTTGCAAGAGTTTTTGAGGAACATGAAGTTTTATGAAAGAATTAAAGAGATAAGAATGAAAATAGGTTTTTGTAAATATTTGTTTTCTTTGGTTTTTGAAACTAAGTTTTTGGTTCAACGTCCAACCTAACTAGGGTCTCCTATGGTCAGGATGGCTCTGATAACAACTTGTCAACACCCAGATTTTTCAATCCTAGATGCCTGTTATGCCATACATCGCAATCCCAGGATTACCATTTTTGCGAGACATAACAGAATTGGATACCATAGTATATCATCCATTACAACAATACAAGTTCGTACACAAATAGGGATCTCATGATCCAGTTCTTAATACAACATCAAGCAGCGGAATACGTAGTAATAATGGTAGCGTAGGCGAAGCTCCATCTTCGGGGTCACAGGCAATGCTGACGATGGGAGATGATCCTAGTTGTCGTAACCTTCCTGAGGTCCATCCTCCAGGTACTCCTCTTCATAGTCTGGCCATGGGAATAGCCAGGGACAAAGCCATGAGTACTCTTTAAGTACTCGCAAACTAATACTAACAAGTAAAGGGGCTTTTGGATAATGGGACACTAGGCTCTAGGGTTGTTTTGCAAAAAGCCAGGTTTATCTCTACTAAGTTCCCAATACTAGTTATAGTTTTATAACTCCTAAGTGGGATCTTGTAACTCGGGTCACAACTCTGTTGTGGTCAAGTCAAAGTCTCAATTTATTTCATAAGTAATTTTGAAAAGTCTGACGGGGGAACAGTATGGCCACTCCAACTGTCCATAATCATGACGGCTATTCGAATAGTTTGACACTCTGCAGAGATTGTACACTTTCACCACAACAATCGATACATCCGTCAGGAACAAATCCTGAATTCACCATACTCAGTATGGATAATCAATCCTAACCTTTCAATTACACTCCCTAGTATAAGCACCTCTCCTGTGAGTTTGGCCTCCCAACCATGACCACTGTCATCTTGGGTACTGCACAGGTGGACAATCTTCACAAGGTAGCCTCAGCTCAGACCTTGGCCATGAGGGAACTAATACTAAGGTATATAAGTTTCCAGTGAAGCCCTACCCAATATTCGGGTATTGTGGTTGTACGATAAAATTGGAATGGTATTGCATCCAGACAACCATCATTTTTATAAAGGGCTAAGGCTCATGCCTCAACATTTTCATCACCAAAATCATCAAGTGTTTGGAAACACATGTCCAAAACATTTCAATAGAATGATCCATCATTCCAAGGTTTTCATAACCATTTTTCCACCAAGTATTCCCATCTAAAGTTGATCAAGTTTTATGCTTAGCACTAGCATCTACAGGTGGGGGTGGTAATAATGAGGGGTGGTAACTAGTGGAGTTTCACTAAGTCCAACATTATATCTTAGGCTGAGATCAAGGTTTCTAGCTTAGGCCAAATTTTATGCTCTTTATGCAACCTTCAGCACAACTATCTAGTATCTACAAAACTCTTAGGTAGACTCTAAGTAAGCTTTGATAAAGAAATAAAGTAAGAAGCTTGCCATAAAACTAGGATTGGTTTAGCAAGTTGGTATGATCACATACGCTTAAGGCATATAGTAATCATATCACAAGCATGGGTTTGTGGCAACAATAGGGTATCATGCAAGTATTAGCTTGCACCGGTATAGTATCTTGCAAGTGTTAGCTTGCACATTCACTAGTAGTATTAGGCTTGCCTTGTGCAGAGCAGTGGTTGAAGTTCTCTTCGGCTTCCTCTTCGTAGTATCCTCCTTCCTCCTCGTAGTATCCTTGGTCGGTACTAGCGTCTATGAATAAATACGAGGTACACAATCACCAAACAATACTTAACTACTTGCAATCATCACACACAAGGGTACTATAGATGATCTAGCATCATCTCTAACATTACAAGGTTAAGGATTGGTTTAAGTCTTTTTATTTTAGAAAAGTAATTTCTACTCAATGAAGAACTACTTAAGATTTAATATTCTCCAAACTAAACATGGGATCATGTTGACACATGTCATCACCACATATTGTAGTCCATGGGAATGTGATTTAAAGTGGTGTCACAATTTAAGAAGGTTTTACCCTTTTATTTTAATTAATTAAAGTGGCTAGAAATGCTTATGAAGCATTCTTTTATTCCTTGAACATTATTTATGCAAGTAAACCTATATATTTTTCTATATTCTGAAAGGTATGGTTAAATGTGATTTTTGAGAGTTGGAATCAACTCAAAAGCTTTTATGGTTTAAATTTAAAAAATGTTTGAATGCAGAAAAGCTTCTGCCTTGTTATTTTTGCTATGGGTGATCTACAGATCCAAATGACTTGAATCCAATGGGCTTGGATTAAGCATTCACAGATCTTTCCAACAAAATTGGGTTCATCCAATTTGGTGCACTAAATCGATCTGGGTTGATTTTTGAAGTTGGGTGCAGAAGTGTGTTTGAATTTAAAAAGAAAAAGGTCTGATTTGAATTGCTGGGCTGCGCAGGAAATTCTATCGGGCCGGCCTGCTAAGCGCAGTGCTCCCGCGGGCTACTTAAGTGGATGTCCCCACTCGTCAGTGACACGGGGCTGGGCGAAGCGGTATGGGGCAACGTGGGTCGTCCGATCTAGTTCTAATCTAACGACTGAGGGTCATCGTCGACGCGAGACAGCTCCGGCGAGAATGAAACCTAGCGCGGCCAGTGAGGGGTGCTGGGGGCTCACCGGGGTACTGGCGAGGGTTGGCGAGGCGGGCGAACGACGAAGTCGACGACGGCGATCCTCCTGGTACCGGTGGCTTCTCCTGGGGCGGCTCCAATCGCTGGCTCCCTTCTTCTCCAGAGGCGGCGGGCTCCGGTGAAATTCCAGCGAAGTGGTGCTCGCCTTGCTCTGAGGATGGTGTGGCACGGTCAGTGGGGAGAGGGGAGTGAGATGGTGTGAAGAAATCGTGCGGGGGTGGCCTCTATTTATAGTCGAGCGAGGGGACCGTCGGGGCACAAGGTGAGCTCGTCGGGGGCGACGTTACAGGTAGCTAATGGCATGGGCAAGGGTAGGGGACGGTGCTGTGTCTCCTGGCGATGCTCAGTGACATGATCGCGAGGCATGGGGCGGTGTGGTTTGGTCTGGAACGGGCGGTGCTCTGCGCGGCAGAGGCGACGTCTTCGACGGCGGGCGGTGGCTGTATGGCACGGGGCGGCAAACGGGAGTGTCTGGCGGTGTCCTGGGTCGGTGGTGATCATGTGTGCCAGAGAGATCTTTCTCTCTCGGTGTTTTCCGCCCCCAGAGGCGGCGGAAATCTATCTGTGATCGCTCCCCCGGGTTTAGGGTTCTGAAGGGAAGATATAGGCGAAGGGGGAGAGTCGGGGGCCGGGCAGGTGGGCCACACCTGCCCTAGGCGCGGGGTCAGGTGGGACCGTGCCTAGTGGGTGTGGGCTCCCTGAGGCCAATCTCCGTCCCTCCTTCTGGCTTCCTTCGTCTTCTAGTAAAATAATACGTTTCCATATTTTTTTGGTATTTTTCTGATCTTCGCGAAATTGCACCGAAACGCCTTCTTTTCCATCAGAATCCAGACTCCGGCAGTCCATCTTCCAGGAATCATCCAACATGCATAAACAGATGAAAAGCCATAAGTAATACCTCATAATAAGACAAATATCAATGAATAGAGGTAAATTATGATATAGAATGGTGATGCAAATTGGGCGTATCAACTCCCCCAAGCTTAGACTTTGCTTGTCCCCAAGCAAAAACTGAGCTCAGTAAACATGTCCACAGGTTTGTGGAGTGAAGTGTCAATAAAAGAATACGAACAAGAAGCATCACACTTACCATTGCACAACTCATAGAAGAAAGCAACTTACCATTATATAACTTAGCTTGCAACCAAGCACGACAGTCACAATAGAGATGCATAAATATAAACCATAATTGGAATTGGCAAACTCGTTCTTGGTCAGAGAACACCTGGCAAACAGTTTCACAAAAGCTTTTTGTAGAAGTTTCAAAACAGGAACACTCTTTGCTCAAAAATGTTTTTCACAAGTGAAGGCTTTCAAAGTAATACTCAATAGATAAGAGTTTTGTGCAAACAAGTAAGATAAAGAACATGATTGAATAAATCACCATATGAATGCTTGAAACACAACAACTCAAAAGCTAGCTAGAGATAGAGAGGATGTAGGTTTACTGACTCAAACTAGTAGTGGGAGAAAGGTCCCTTCTTAGAGGGTAGCAGGGATTACAAGTCATAAAGAGCTTCCAAAAGATTATGGTATTTACTAGCTTTGAGCCCTCATTGCCCCTATCATAGGCATCTTGAGATGATTAACGTTAAAGTGCACAAATATGGAGTATATGCTTGACGAAATATAAGTTGGCAATCTCATGTCCCTTGAATATGAGGGCCACTCCTCATGCTACTCAACTTTGGTCTTAGGTAAGTTCTTGTCATTGTAAGTATTTGCATATCATTGAGAACCGCCAACGGGGTACCCCTTGCACATGGTACAGGAGCTTTCCCATAACCAAAATGACAAGGCAAGCAGACAATGAGCATCTCAGCGATCTTTTTATTTACTATGTGTATAGCTTTTTATTGAGGATGCTTCATAGATGACTCACTATGGTGATGCTGCAAGTTTCCACCATGATTAGGCATGGCTTATGCTAGCGGCCCAGGCGTTTCTCTAACACAGAATACAAACTCCATGGACTTACAAGTTCCCTCTTTATTTCACACCGTTGACATCCATAGACAAAAGAGCACGATATCAACTGTGTACAGAGTACAAGTGCAATGTTGAAAACGTTCCCCGTGACAGCACGGTTCTTCTAATCCCAACATATAGATGCAAGCATATACAACTTCGATGTTCACAATGGGTCAAGTCTATTAGGGGCAAGTAAATAAAGCGTGCCATCAAGTTTGTGAGAGCTTTACTAACTAGTTTTCACATAACAAAATACTTTTTAATTTGAAAGGTAGATGAAGCTTGAGAATTTTCTAGGAATAGCAAAATCTACTAGGTATATATGGTGGACACAAGTGGCAAAAGTTTTGGGTTTAAAGGATTTTGGAAACATGAGAAGTATGCCTTCTCAAAACAGTTTTTTGGATAGCAAGGCTGGGTAGCAAGCAAGAGAGTTGAAAGAAAAAAGCAAACATACAAGTAATAAAGCCAAACATGCAATCTTCCTTGAAGACACAAAATAATCTTAAATAAAGAATACTAAGCTTATTAGACAACAAGAAAGAAAACAAATGATACCAAATACTTGTAAGCTCTTTCTTTCTTTTTCTTTCAAACTAAAGCCACTGACCAGAACTCGTTTTGCCAAAACCAATTTAGATCCACTTGATGATCCCAAAGTGGTGCCAATACTGGACAACAAGATCCATCATATAATAGAGATTGCAAACTAAAATAAGAAGTGCAAAAAGTAAAAGATGAGACTTCTCATTAATATTCCAATAAAAGCACTCACACCAAGGGATACATAGATAATCAACTAAAGGATAGATACTTACACATGCAAACCAAACTATAAGATAACCCCTCTACCACATATATGAATCCACTAAAAAGGTAAAAGATAAAATATAATTGTGGTGATACCGCGGCACTCCCCCAAGCTTGGAACAAGCCAAGGGGATGCCAAACCTGATGACGAATTACTCCTTCGGTGGTGGTGGTGTTCTCTTGTCATCATAGAACTTCCAAGGCAATGGTTCCACATCCAAAAAGGATGTCCTTGTCTCTTCAATCCTGAAACTAGCAGAAGAGCTTATGCAATCAAATCTAGCCTCATACTCGCAATTTTGATTCTGTATGTCATAGAGTTATGCTTGCAATTGATTGGTGGTCTGACGGAGTGAGAAGATCTCTTATCGGAGCTTAGAAACTTCTCCCTCGTGCTTGGTGATGAGTTCTGAACTTATCTTGTGAATAACATCCACTTCGCGTTCTGCCATCTTCTTGTACCTGAAAACTTCTTTTTCCAACGCTTCCATCCTGTCTTCCAGGCTGCCTTATCCTTTAGGGCCTTGAACTTCTTTCATATATACCTTCCCCTCTTTGAGGATTAACTCTTTGGGATGAATCCTTAACTCATACATGTACGGATTGAGGACTTCCGCAGAGGAATCCTCCATGGGTGATCCAGCGGACGACATTGAGGCTCCAAATCTGAGAATTTTCCTGACAGAAATAGATCGAAACGAAAACACGATGAGAACACGATGCAAGAACCTCGGGGAACCCGGGGGGTATATATTATGAAGATTCAATGCATAAGGAAGGTTTTGACTTGGAAACGAGGCAAAGTCGGAGCTCGGGGGTGGAACACCCCCCTCAGGCGCAGCTAGGCTAGGCCCGCGCCTAGGGTGGGTTTGTCCACCCCGGGCTCCGTTTCCTCCTCAGTTTCATCTCGTAACTTCCCTTATGTATTAAAAACATAAAAAATATAAAAATATTGGAGTTTCACGAACCTTCTGTTTTCACCACTTTTACCTATTCAAGCGAAAACTCTGCAGTTTCTGGTGTTTGGCTTCTGATAAATTCTTCTGGAGTTATCATTTGAATGATATCAACATCTTCGTTATAAGAATCTCCAGAAATATAATGTTTTAGTCTTTGACCATTCACCACCTGTGTTGTGTCATCTTTTAGAGAAGAAATTTTGATGGCACCTGAACGGTACACTTCCTTGATAACAAAAGGTCCTTCCCATTTGGAGAAAAGTTTCCCTGCAAAAAATCTGAGACGATACCTATACAAAAGAACTTTCTCACCAACATGGAACTCCCTTTTGAGAATTCTCCTATTATGCCATCTTTTTACTTTTTCCTTAAAGAGCCTAGCATTTTCGTAAGCTTCACCTCTCCACTCATCTAGATTACTTAAGTCGAGCAGTATTTTCTCACCAGCAAGTCTAAAGTCTCTATTCAACTCTTTCACTGCCCAATAAGCTTTGTGTTCTAATTCTAAAGGCAAGTGACAAGCTTTCCCATAGACCATTTTGTAAGGATACATCCCCATAGGATTTTTATAAGCAGTTCTATAAGCCCACAAAGCGTCATTCAACTTTTTAGCCCAATTTTTTCTAGACCTATTGACAGTCTTCTGCAAGATAGATTTAATTTCCCTATTGGAAAGTTCTACTTGCCCGCTAGTTTGGGGGTGATAAGCTGAAGCTATTTTGTGGTTTACATCATACTTAGCGAGAGTTTTTCTAAAACCCCCATGAATAAAATGAGAGCCTCCATCGGTCATGAGATATCTAGGCACACCGAACCTAGGAAAAATGACATCTTTGAGCATTTTTAAAGAGGTCTTACCATCAGCACTGTTTCTAGGTATGGCTTCTACCCACTTTGTAACATAGTCAACAACAAAAAGAATATGAGTATACCATTTTGAAGGAGGAAAAGGCCCCATAAAGTCAAATCCCCAACAATCAAAAGGTTCAATAACACGAGAATAATTCATAGGCATTTCATTGCGTCTAGAGATGTTACCTACTTGTTGGCATTCATCACAAGATAAGACAAACTTCCTTGTATCTTTAAAAAGTGTAGGCCAATAAAATCCAGATTGTAAAACCTTCTGTGCAGTCCTATCCCCAGCATGATGTCCTCCATAAGCGTTGCCATGGCATTTTCTCAATATCTCTTGTTGTTCAAATTCTGGAACACATCTTCGCATAATACCATCTACTCCTTCTTTATATAAGTGTGGGTCATCCCAAAAGTAATGTCTTAGATCATAAAAGAATTTCCTTCTTTGCTGGGTTGTAAAGGTTGGAGGCAAATACTTGGAAACAATAAAATTAGCATAATCAGCATACCAAGGACTCTCATGTGGACTTACCCTTATTGCAGCTAACTGCTCATTTGGAAAACTATCATTAACAGGCAAAGGGTCAAAAGAAATGTTTTCCAAACGAGATAAATTATCAACAACAGGATAATCAGCACCTTTCCTATCCATAATATGCAGATCAAACTCTTGCAAAAGCAACACCCACCTTATAAGCCTAGGCTTAGCGTCCTTTTTCGTCATAAGGTATTTAATAGCTGCATGATCAATATGAATAGTAACCTTGGAATCAACAATATAAGGTCTAAACTTATCACAATAAAAGATTATAGCTAACAAATCCTTTTCAGTAGTAGCATAATTCTTTTGAGCAGCATCCAGAGTCTTGCTAGCATAATGAATGACATTTAACTTCTTGTCAACACGTTGTCCCAGGATAGCACCCACGGCAAAATCACTAACATCACACATAATTTCAAAAGGTAAACTCCAATCAGGTGGTTGGACTATAGGAGTAGTTGTCAAAGCTTTCTTCAAAGTTTCAAAAGCTTCCTTACAATCATCATCAAAAACAAAAGGTACGTCTTTTTGAAGAAGATTAGTAAGGGGCTTTGAAATTTTGGAGAAGTCTTTAATAAACCTCCTATAGAAACCAGCATGACCAAGGATACTACGAATACCTTTGATATCTCTGGGACAAGGCATCTTATCAATTGCTTCAGTTTTGGCTCTGTCAACTTGAATGCCTCTTTCAGAGATCTTATGTCCAAGAACAATCCCTTCATTATCCATGAAATGGCATTTCTCCTAGTTAAGAACAAGGTTGGTTTCCTCACATCTCTGCAAAACTTTATCAAGGTTGTGCAAACAATTATGAAAAAAAGTTCCATAGACGGAAAAATCGTCCATGAAAACCTCCACAATTTCTTCACAAAAACCATGAAAGATAGCAGAAATACATCTCTGAAAGGTAGCACGAGCATTACATAAACCAAAAGGCATACACCTGTAAGCATAAGTACCATAGGGACAAGTGAAAGTTGTTTTCTCTTGGTCATGTGCTTTCACGACAATTTGAGAAAACCCAGAATAACCATCAAGAAAGCAAAAGTGAGTCTTTTTGTACAACCTCTCAAGCATTTGATCAATAAATGGCAAAGTATAATGATCTTTCTTAGTAACTTTATGAATCATTCTAAAATCAATGCACATTCTATACCCAACCACTACTCTTCGGGGTATAAGCTCATTATCTTCATTAGGCACAACAGTTATCCCCCTTTCTTGGGAACACAATGAACAGGGCTAACCCACTTACTATCAGCAATAGGATAAATAATACCAGCATCAAGGAGTTTTAATACCTCATTTCTTATCACATACTTCATCTTTGGATTTAGACGGCGTTGGTGCTCAACAACTGGTTTTGCATCAGGCTCTATATTAATAGCATGCTAACATATAGTAGGAGAATTCCCCTTTAAATCATGAAGAGTATAGCCCATAGCTCCTCGGTGTTTCTTCAATATCTCCAATAACCTTTCTTCTTCATTTCCTGAAAGTTTAGAACTAATAATAATAGGATATATCCTTTTGTCATCAATATAAGCATATTTAAGATCATCAAGTAAAGGTTTTAATTCGAAAACTGGGTCCCCTTTAGGTGGTAGTGTGGTACCCAAATCTTCCACAGGTAAATTATGCTTAAGTAACTCAGTCGATTTAAGGAAAGCCTCATCAATCTCATTTCTTTCCTTCATGAAGGCATCACTTTCATGTTCTTCCATGAACTGCTGCAAGGCATTGTTAGGAGCAAGAGAAATAGCAGAAAGTTGTTCAACCCTGAAATCCTCATCAGGCAGTTCATTTTCATAAGGAGTTTTGGCAAATTTGGAAAAATTAAACTCATAAGACTCTCCAGCAAACTTAGTCAAAAATAATTCCTTCCTACAATCTATGATAGCCCCACAAGTGTTCAGAAAGGGTCTACCAAAGATAATAGGATAAGTTTTACTAGCTTCTTTACCAAGTACTAGAAAATCAACAGGATATTTAATCTTACCACAAAGGACCTCCACATCTCTTACAATGCCGATGGGGAAAACTTGCTCTCTATTAGCAAGGTGAATGTGTTGTAATTATGCCCTAGAGGCAATAATAAAGATGTTATTATTATAATTCTTGTTCATGATAAAGTTTATATTCCATGCTAGAATTGTATTAAGCGGAAACTTTAATACTTGTGTGGTTTGTGAACAACACCGTGTCCCTGGTACGCCTCTAAGGACTAGCTCATTGATCAATGATGGTTAAGGTTTCCTAACCATAGACATGAGTTGTCAATTGATAATGAGATCATATCATTGGGAGAATGATATGATGGACAGACCCAAACTAAGCGAAGCAATTAGATCGTTTCATCGTGTTCGCCTTTTTTGAAGCTTTTCCTATGTCAAATATTGTATTCCTTAGACCATGAGATAATGCAACTCCCTGGTATCGGAAGAAAGCTTTGAGGTCATCAAACGTCATCCTATGAGAGGGTGATCATAAAGGTGTCTCTCAGGTGATCGGAAAGTATCTATTGGGTTGTATGTATCGAGATGGAATTTATCCCTCCCAAGTCGGAGAGATATACTTCGGGCCCACTCGGTAATCGATATCAACACCGCTTGCAAGCATGTGGTTAAGGAGTTAATCACAAAGTGATATCGGATTACGGAACGTAAAGTACTTGCGTGAACGAGATTGAACTAGGTATGACGATACCGACGATCGAATCTCGAGCAAGTAAAATATCGCGAGACGAAGGGAATATATATATGGGATTGATTGAACTGCATCGTGGTTCATCCGATATGATCATCGATGAATGTGGGAGTCAATATGGGTGCCTGCACCCGCTGATTATTGATAGAAGATCATGTCCGCATATTCTCGAACCCGCAGGTCACACACTTAACGTGTCTCGACGCTAGGATAGATTGGATAATTGGTTTATAAATTTTGTTTGGAGTCTCGGATGGGATCCGGATATCACGAGAGGTTCCTAATGGTCCGGAGAATAAGATTCATATAAGGCAGTGCAGTTTTTGGAGTTCAGAATTGTTCCGAGTTAATCGGTATTGTACCGGAAGCTTCTAGAACCTTCCGGAAGGGGACCAACGTGACCCCACCTTCCGGGAGGGGGCATGGGCCTATGAGGGAGTGTCCTGGCCGCATTGGGGGCACAAGGCCCCATAGGGCCCAGCCGATTCTAGAGAGATTTGACTGCTTAAATCTGGATAGAATTTCTAGATAAGGGAGAGTTTAAATCGTTTAAACTAGAGATAGGATTTCTAGATAAGGGAGAGTTTAAATTGTTTAAACTAGAGATAGGCTTGGAGGAGGGCAAGGGCCGCCCCCTCTATATATAGAGGGTGGTGCGCCTCCCTATACACACCTTCCTCCAAGCCCTAGTAGCCTTGCTACCTTCCTCTCTCCTCCCGATCGCTTGTAGGCGAAGCCTGCAGTTAAATTCTCCACCATATACACCACGCCGTGTTGTAGATCCAATCTATATTTCCACCATACTCGCTGGTCCGAGGAAGGAGGAGACGCCGAGGTGCTGCACGTGTGCATCTCACGGAGGCACCGCCACTTGTGGTGCTAGATCGGATCGGATCGCAGGAGGAGAAGCAGTACGACTACATCACCCACGTTCGTTTAACGCTCACCAGCGAATCTTCAAGGGTATGAAGGTCTAATCCAATCTCTCGTTGTTTGCATCTCCTAGATTAGATCTTGGCTTTCCTCGCCCGTAGAAAATTTTGATTTACTATGCCGCCAAACCCTTCAAAGGGTATCGAGCTAGATCTATGCGTAGATGTGTTTCACGAGAACGCAACATGGTTGTTCTTGGCGTTGATGTTTTCGCTGCAAGCCTCTTGTTTGTGTTCTTCTTATGACGCGGGATAGTGAGATTGAAGCGGTCCAGGCCAACCTTACGCGACGCCGTCATGAGACCGGCTCGACTTGACGTGTGGCTTGTACCACACATGCGGCTGGTGGATGTCGGTTTCTCTCACTATAGTTGTCATGGGATTAACACCGAGTTTGGCAACCATAATATCACCGTTGTGGCTTTCCGTAGGTAAGAATCGTTTAGCATCTACTCCCATAAAGCCAGTAAAACATGCAACAACAAAGTAGAGGCGCCTAACTTGTTTTTGCAGGAGTGTTTTCGTGATATGGTATGGCCCAAGATGTGATGTGTATATTGTATGATGATCATGTTTTGTAATGTTTCACGACTTGCATGTCGATGAGTACACAACCGCAGGAGCCATATGGTTGTCTTTATAATTGTGTATGACCCATGAGTCAACTTCTTATACGCCATGTAATAGCTTTACTTTATCGCTAAGTAGTTAGCAATAGTTGTAGTTGCTATTCGTGGTGGAGGCAATCATGGTGGAGTGATGGAGATCATGCCGAACGCACAAGATGGAGATCATTGCGCGAGGATTGGCTATACCATGTCACATAAAGTTATATGCATGTGATGTTTATCCTTTATGTATCTTATTATGCTTAGATCGCGACGGTAGCATTATAAGATGATTCCTCATTTAAAGATCAAGATAAAACTATGTTCTCCCCAAGTATGCACCGCGAAAGTTCATCGTGTCCAAGCATCACGTGATGATCGGGTGCTATAGACTCTCGCCACATACAACGGGTGCAAGCCAGTTTTGCACACGCTGAAATACTTGGGTCTAGCTTGACGAGCCTAGCATGTACTGACATGGCCTCGAACACAAGAACCGAAAGGTTAAGCATGAGTCATATGAATGATATGATCGACACTTCGTTGTCCACCATTGAAACCACATCTCTTCTCGTGATGATCGGATTAGGTGTGGTGAATTTGGATCGTGTTCACTAAACAACTTGAGGGATGTTGAATTTAGTGGGAGTTCATCTAGTAATTTGATTAAGTTGAACTATTTATCATGAACATAGTCTAAATTGTACTTGCCAATACTGTAGATCACATGGCCAAGTCCAACTTCAACTTCAACGTTTTTGCTGAGAAGGAAAAGCTTAGAAACAATGGGTCTAACTTCACCAATTGGTTCCGCAATCTAAGAATCATTCTGTCTGGCGGACAAAAGGACTATGTCCTTGGGAAAGCGTTAGGTGACACCCCTGCTATAGATGCGCCGGCTGATGAAAAAGCTGTTTATCAGTCACGCAAGGATGATTATGATTTGATTAAGATCGTCATGTTGTATGCTATGGAATCGAATCTTCAAAAACGTTTTGAGGAGTTCGCCGGGCCCTTTGAGATTCTCGAGGAGCTGAAAAACATGTTTCAGACTCAAGCCCGTTCTGAGAGATATGAGATCTCTAAGAAATTCTTTAACTACAAGATGGAGGAAGGGAGGTCCGTTAGTGAGCACGTCATTAAGATGTCGGGCTACACTCAACGCCTTGAGCAACTGGACTGCAAGATTCCAGAGGAGCTCAATATTGACACTCCTAGCTACAAAAGTTTTGTAGTTGATCACAATCAGATTGGTTCCATTGATATGATCACTGAGCTCTTTGCTAAGATGAAAGTAGCGGAGGTGAACATCAAAAAGAATAATCATATGTTGATGGTCAACAAGCCCCCCACCTTTAAGAAAGGTAAGGGTGCAAGGAAGCCCTTCAAGAAAGGCAATGCAAGCGCTGTTGCCCTATGAGAAGAAGCTCAGTCTGGTCCCAAGCCGACATCGAGTGCTTCTATTGCAAGGACAAGGGTCATCGAAGCAATCGTCAAGTACTTAGCGGACAAGAAGGCCGCACCATCAAAGGTATATTTGATATACATGTTATTGATGTTTTCCTTACTAGCCCTCGTTGTAGTGCGGGTATTTGATACCGGTTGCTAATATTTGTAACTCAAACAGAGCTATGGAATAGACGGCGGCTTGCAAGGGATGAGGTGACGATGCTGCTGGCAACGGATCAAGAGTTGATGTGATGGCCGTCGCACGCTCTCCTTAGTTTTACCTTCGGATTAGTTTTAAACCTTAATAAATGTTATTATGCCTGCGTTGAGCATGAACATCATTTCGGATCGTGTTTATTGCAAGACGGTTATTCATTTAAATCGGAGAATAATGGTTGTTCTATTTATATGAGTAACATCTTTTATGGTCATGCACCTCTTGTGAATGGTTTATTTCTTCTAAATCTCGAAGGGATGAAACACACATCCATAACATTGAGGCTAAGAGATGCAAAGTAGATAGTGATAATACTACTTATTTGTGGCAATTGCTCAGGTCATATTGGAGTAAAGCGCATGAAGAAACTCCATTCGATGGACTTTTGGAGTCTCTTGATTTTGAATCATTTGACACATGCGAACCATGCCTCATGGGCAAGATGATCAAAACCCCGCTTCTCCAGATGATGGAGCGAGCAACGGACTTGTTGGAAATCATACATACCGATGTATGCGGACCGATGAGTGTTTCGACGTGGATATCGCTATTTCCTCACTTTTACCGATGACTTAAGTAGATATGGGTATATCTATTTAATGAAACATAAATCAAACATTTGAAAAGTTCAAGGAATTTTAATGAAGTGGAGAACCATCGTAATGTAAAGATTAAGTTTCTACGATCCGATCGTGGAGGTGAATATTTGAGTTATGATTTTCTCACGCATCTTAAAGCAAGTGGAATCGTTTCACAACTCACGCCACCGAACACCACAACAAGAATGGTGTGTCTGAGCACCAAATCGAACCCTATTAGATATGGTCCGATCAATGATGTCTCTTACTGATTTGCGTTATCATTTTGGGGTTATGCATTAGAAACCGCATTCACTTTAAATAGGGCTCCATCTAAACCGCTGAGACGACATCGTATGAACTGTGGTTTGGTGCTAAACCTAAGTTGTCGTTCTTAAAGTTTGGGGATGCGAAGCTTACGCCAAGAAGTTGATGCCGGACAAGCTCGAATCCAAAGCGAGAAATGCGTCTTCATAGGATACCCTAAGGAAACTATTGGGTATACCTTCTATCACGTAACCGAAGGCAAAGTGTTTGTCGAAGAACTGCTCCTTTCTTGAGAAGGAGTTTCTCTCGAAAGAAGTGAGTGGGAGGAAAGTAGAGCTAGACGAGGTTATTGAACCTTCTCTTGAATTGGAGAGTAGCGCAGACTGAAATTGTTCCAAAGGTCGCACCAACAATAGAGGAAGCTAATGACAAGGATCATGAAGCTTCGGACGATGCTGCTATTGAACGTCACAGGTCGACAAGGTCACGTGCCCCTCCTGAGTGGTACGGCAACCCTGTCTTGACTGTCTTGTTAGTAGAAGACAGTGAACCTACGAACTATGAGGAAGCGATGATGAGCCCAGCCTCTGAGAAATGGCTAGAAGCCATGAAATCCAAATTGGGATCCATGAGAGAAAACCAAGTATGGACTTTGGTGGACCCTCCTAGCGACCGAAAGGCCGTTGAGTGCAAATGGATCTTCAAGAAGAAAACGGACGCGGATGGTAATGTTACCGTCTATAAAGCACGGCTTGTCGCGAAAGGTTTTCGACAAGTTCAAGGTGTTGACTACGATGAGACTTTCTCTCCCATAGCGATGTTTAAGTCCATTCGGATTTTATTAGCAATTGCTGCGTTTCATGATTATGAAATATGGCAGATGGATGTCAAGACTGCTTTCCTCAATGGCAACATTGATGAAGAGTTGTATATGATGCAACCCGAAGGTTTTGTCGATCCTAAGGATGTTGATAAAGTATGCAAACTTCAGCGTTCCATTTATGGACTGAAGCAAGCATCTCGGAGTTGGAACCTTCATTTTGATCAAGTGATCAAGAGCTTTGGATTTGTTCCAAATTGCTACGAAGCTTGCATCTACAAGAAAGTGAGTGGGAGCTCGGTGACGTTTCTGGTACTATATGTGGATGACATATTGATTATTGGAAATGACATCAACATGCTATGAAAGACCTAGGTGAAGCTGCTTATATATTGGGCATCAAAATCTATAGAGATAGACAAAGACGCCTGATAGCTTTAAGCCAGAGTACATACCTAGACAAAGTTCTGAAAAGGTTCAGAATGGATAAGGCAAAGAAAGGTTCAAAGGCCTATGTTGTCGTAAGATATTGAGCAAGGCTCAATTGTCCACCTACTAAATGATAGTGAAGCTATGAGCAAAGTGCCTTATGCCTCGGCCATAGGTTCTATCATGTATGCCATGTTGTGTACTAGACCGGATGTGTCCAATGCTCTTAGTTTGACGAGCAGATATCAAAGTGATCCCGGAGTGGAACACTGGACAGCCGTGAAGAACATCCTAAAGTACCTAAATAGAACTAAAGAAATGTTCTTAGTCTATGAGGGTGATGAACAGCTCGTCGTAAAAGGTTACGTCGACGCTAGTTTCGACACCAACAAGGATGATTCTAAATCTTAGACAGGATACGTGTATATTTTGAATGGAGGGGCTGTGAGTTGGAGAAGCTGCAAGCAAAGCGTGATCGCGGGATCTACAGTAGAAGCGGAATACATGGCTGCTGCAGAAGCGTCAAGTGAAGGAGTTTGGATCAGGAACTTCATCACTGAGCTTGGCGTGGTTCCAAGTGCATTGGACCCACTGGAGATATTTTGTGACAACACTGGCGCCATAGCACTCGCTAAGGAACCAAGATATCATCCAAAGACCAAGCATATCAACCGCAAGTTTCATATAATCCGAGATTATATAGCAGATGGAGATCTGAAGATTAGCAAAGTACATACAAATCTGAATGTCGCAGATCCATTGACTAAACCTCTTCCACGTGTAAAACATGATCAAGACCTCGCCATGGGTGTGAGATTGTTGCCGATGTAAACTAGATTATTGACTCTAGTGCAAGTGGGAGACTGTTGGAATTATGCCCTAGAGGCAATAATAAAGATGTTATTATTATAATTCTTGTTCATGATAATGTTTATATTCCATGCTAGAATTGTATTAAGCGGAAACTTTAATACTTGTGTGGTTTGTGAACAACACGTGTCCTGTACGCCTCTAAGGACTAGCTCATTGATCAATGATGGTTAAGGTTTCCTAACCATAGACATGAGTTGTCAATTGATAATGAGATCATATCATTGGGAGAATGATATGATGGATGCACCCAAACTAAGCGAAGCAATTAGATCGTTTCATCGTGTTCGCTTTTGTAAGCTTTTCCTATGTCAAATATTGTATTCCTTAGACCATGAGATAATGCAACTCCCTGGTATCTAAGAAAGCTTTGAGGTCATCAAACGTCATCCTATGAGAGGGTGATCATAAAGGTGTCTCTCGTGTGATCGGAAAGTATCATTGGGTTGTATGTATCGAGATGGGATTTGTCCTCCCAAGTCGGAGAGATATACTTCGGCCCACTCGTAATCGATATCAACACCGCTTGAAAGCATGTGGTTAAGGAGTTAATCACAAAGTGATATCGCGGATTACGGAACGAGTAAAGTACTTTGCCGTGAACGAGATTGAACTAGGTATGACGATACCGACGATCGAATCTCGCAAGTAAAATATCGCGAGACGAAGGGAATATATATGGGATTGATTGAATCTGGCATCGTGGTTCATCCGATATGATCATCGATGAATGTGTGGAGTCAATATGGGTGCCTGCATTGTTGATTATTGATAGAAGATCATGTCTGATATTCTCGAACTCAGGGTCACACACTTAACGTGTCTCGACGCTAGGATAGATTGGATAATTGGTTTATGAATTTTTGTTCGAGTCTCGGATGGGATCCGAGATATCACGAGAGGTTCTGAATGGTCCGGATAATAAGATTCATATAAGGCAAAGGCAGTTTTTGGAGTTCGAATTGTTCGTTAATCGGTATTGTACCGAAGCTTCTAGAACCTTCCGGAAGGGGACCAACGTGGCCCCACCTTCCGGGAGGGGCATGGGCCTATGAGGGAGTGTCCTGGCGCATTGGGCCAGGGCACAAGGCCCCATAGGGCCCAGCCGATTCTAGAGAGATTTGACTCGTTTAAATCTCGGATAGAATTTCTAGATAAGGGAGAGTTTAAATTGTTTAAACTAGAGATAGGATTTCTAGATAAGGGAGAGTTTAAATTGTTTAAACTAGAGATAGGCTTGGAGGATGGGCAGGCTGGCCGCCTCTATATATAGAGGGTGCGCCTCCCTATACACACCTTCCTCCAAGCCCTAGCCTTGCTACCTTCCTCTCCTCCCGATCGCTTGTAGGCGAAGCCTCAGCAGAAATTCTCCACCATATACACCACGCCGTCGTGTTGTAGATCCAATCTATCTCTCCACCATACTCGCTGGTCCGAGGAAGGAGGAGACGTCGAGGTGCTGCACGTGTGCATCTCACGGAGGCACCGCCACTTGTGGTGCTAGATCGGATCGGATCGCGAGGAGGAGAAGCGAGTATGACTACATCACCCACGTTCCGATTTAACGCTCATTGCAAGCGAATCTTCAAGGGTATGAAGATCTAATCCAATCTCTCTCGTTGTTTGCATCTCCTATATTAGATCTTGGTTTTCCCTCTGTTCGCTCCGTAGAAAATTTTGATTTACTATGCCGCGAAACCCTTCAGAATGACCACATCAATGTCCTCAAGCTCACAAGGACCAATTTCATGCATAATTTCCCTTTAAAGCTCATATGGAATAGCACTAGAACTAGCACCAATAACACATAAACCATAATAGCTATGACTACCAATTTTAACAAAAAGCATAGGGACACTAGCTTTTCTAATTTTCTTAGGATGACAAACAATATTAGTAGCACCTTCACAAAAGACAATATGCTCATCCTCTATATTTCTAGTGACAAGATCTTTCATAATAGCTACCACAGGCTCGATATCAATAAGCTCATCGGACCCGAAAGTTTTATTTGCGCTTTTGCTAACCAAAATAGCCATAATAGAGTGTTCCCTTACCTTGGAAGGAAAAGGGATCTTCTCAACATAAGGTTCAGGCAAAATAGGATCAACAGTACAAACCTCTATACTAGCATGAACGTGGGTAACATTGTCTTTATAAGGAGCATGGTACTTGTCCCACTCTTTCTTGGGAATCTCAATATAAGAGGCAAAAGCATTAAAACATTTCGCAAGAACTTGAGGATCAAGACCAAACTTATTGCTAGTATCACAGAAGCTACCAGTTCCCTTAAAAGATTTAATGCATTCATAATCATAGTTTATACCGACTTTCTTCCTTTGTCATTCTCCCAAGCTTCAGTGTTCTCTTGAATACGGTCTAGAAGGTCCCATTTAGCTTCTTCCTTCATACATGTGAATGATCCAGCACAAGAAGCATCTAGTAAATCTTTATCATGAATAGAAAGCCTAGCATAAAAGTTATTGAGAATAATATTGTTAGGGAGTTCATGAATAGGACGTTTAAGCATTAGTAACTTCAATCTCCCCCAAGCTTGAGTTGTACTATCTCCATCAAGAGGCCAAAAATTATATATAAGATTTCTATCCTTATGGATCTCACTAGGAGGATAAAATTTAGAGTAAAAGAGAGTTGACACCTCCCATTCCATGGATTCTCCATTCTTCAACAGCTTATACCATTCTTCAGCTCTCCCTTTCAAGGATATGGAGTGTAACTTCTTCTTCACTTGTTTAGTTGTGATACCTGCACACTTAAACAACCCGCATAATTCATGGATAAAAAGCAAGTGATCACCAGGATGGACAGTTCCATCCCCAAAATAATAATTATCCATAACACGATTAACATTACTTGTAGGTATCTTAAAAGGATCTATCTCAACAGGAGGTGATTCATCTACTACCCTAGCAGTGGTAGTAGTTTTCCCAAACAGAAAACCAAATGGTTTATCCATATTGAAAAAAAGTAACAAGCAGTAACAAAAGGAATACTCACAGTGAAAGTTTCCCTTACCAGTTCCACTCTTCAATAGCGCTTCACTCCCCGGCAACGGTGCCAGAAAATAGTCTTGATGACCCACAAGTATAGGGGGTGTATCGTAGTACTTTCGATAAATAGGAGTGTTGATCCCAACGAGGAGCAGAAGGTGCTGAACAATGGTATGGAGCAGGAAACCCCTGTGAATACTTAGCAAACGGATTTTTAGTGGTTTTCTGACAAGGCAATGAAACAAAGAGCAAGTAACAGAAGTAACGAACAAACGGAGCAAGTGGCCCAATACTTTCTTAGCAAATGACAGGCCGCTGGAAATACTTATAAGGACCAAACATTCTCGAGGACACATGGGAATTCTGTCAAGTGCTTTCGCTTCAAATAGCTGAGTACTCTTCTCTGGTGTTTGGAAGTGTTGTGTGGGTGAACATGTGCTAACATACCGCCCTTCCTAGGACTAATACATACTTGTGATTAAACCCCCTGCAAACATCAGTAACTATAGTAAAGTAATTAAGATATAAATCTAACCTCAGTGTTAAACTCTAAGATCATACACTCCCTTGTGCAAAGGTGTCCTAACGGGGTTTCAGGTTTCTGTCACTCCGGCAACCCCGCGATTAGTAGCCAAATACACAATGCATCCCCCTAGGCCCATAAATGGTGAAGTATCATGTAGTCGACATTCACATGACACCACTAGAAGAATAGCACCACAACTTAAATACTAAACCATTGAATAATAACTCATCACAGATTCACTACTAACAACATGACTTCTCCCATGTCCTCAAGAACTAAATGAACTACTCACAAGACATCATATGGATCAAGATCATAGATGATATGGTAATGGATAACAATCTGAACATAAACAATAATCCAATGGTTCCACTCACAAGCATCAACTACAATAGTAATCAACAGCGAGAAAGTTTCCCCTAATGAAGTAAGTAATATCCAACACAATTGTTACAGTGGGACGGAGTGGTGTTGATGGTGCTGGTGGAGATAATGGTGTGGATGATGATGATCCCGATGAAGCCTAGCTTGATGATGGTGTTGATGGCGACGGTCTCCCCTCTCTGGGAAGGAATTCACCCGGCGGAAATCTGTCTACCGGAGAGATCTTTCTCTCTCGGTGTTTTCTGCCCCCCAAAGGCGGGAGAAATCTATCTGTGGTCGCTCCCCCAGGGTTAGGGTTTTGAAGGGAAGATATAGATAAAGGGGGAGAGTCGGAGGCCGGGCAGGTGGGCCACACCTGCCCTAGGCGCAAGGTCAGGTGGGCCCACGCTTAGGAGGAGTGTGCCCCCCCTAAGGCCCATCTCCGTCCCTCCTTCTCGCTTCTTTCGTCTTCTAGTAAAATAATACGTTTCCATATTTTTCTGGTATTTTTCTGATCTTCGTGAAATTGCACCGAAACGCCTTCTTTTCCATCAGATTCCAGACTTCGGCAGTCCATCCTCCAGGAATCATCCAACATGCATAAACAGATGAAAAGCCATAAGTAATACCTCATAATAAGACAAATATCAATGAATAGAGGTAAATTATGATATAGAATGGTGATGCAAATTGAGCGTATCACCGCACGACCAGGGGGGTCGTGCCATTGTATGGTGTGGCCTCCCTGGTGCCCTCCTTCTTCTCTCCTTCAGGCACCGTGTCGTGTCGGATAAAATATCGAATTTGGCTTTTGTTCCGTCCAATTTCGAGAATATTTGTTTTCTGGCTTTTCTGAAACCAAAAACAGTAGAAAACAGGAAACTGACACTACGGTATCTTGTCAATAGGTTAGTTTCCTAAAATGTATAAAAATACCTCAAAGTGTAGACCAAGAATAGCAAAGTTGATACTAAACAAGCATGAAACATCAAAATTATAGATACGTTTACGACGTATCAGGGTTTTATGTGAATATTTGTTAATTAATGTAATTAACAAAATTCTAAATAAAATAAACAAAAGTATTTTATTAAATAAGAGATTGCATTAAATTTGGTGGAAATTTAATGGATATGAGTGGATTTTTGAATGGAGACATGTTTACTTGAGTGGAGGCTTTTTATATGAGTGGGACCTCCACCCACATGAATTTGGAAGAGGTGGAGGCAGCCACCATGGCCACCACGTCATGCCCCTTGGCTGCCTCCCCTCTCCCTATAAAAGGTCCCCCTCTCCACCTCTCATATCGCACCTCCTCGCGAAGGATCTCTCTCTCCCTCTAGATTATTCCCAATGGTCTCGGATCAGCGAGATATATGTTCCCGGTGACTTTTTCTAGAGCAAGGATTTGCTGCTTCCGCTGCTTTGCTGGAGCGAGGACTCAATGGTTGTCAGGGTACCCTGACGTGTGTGCGATCACGGATGCACCACTGCTTTGCGGTGCTGGACTTGTTGGTTATGGACCAGTTGGACTTTATCACGATCTTGAGATCGGTAAGTGAACGATTACATCATCCACGAGAATTATCTCATAACACTTTGTTGGTCTTCGAGGGTAAGTTCTATATGGATGTATATCCACCTGTTGCTTGTATCTAGATAGATACATCTTGGTGCTCATTTGTTCATATCATAGGAATTTTTTTATTTTCTATGCTATGAAGCCAACGGTGGTATCAGAGCCAGGTTTATGCGTAGATGTTTTGTACGTGTAGTACACATATGTTTATATGGACGTTGATGCTCACGGTATTGCTTCTTATGTGTATTTTGGATATTGGTAGCATTGTGGGATGAAGCGGTCCGGACAAACTTTACATGTCCTTGCACATGAGACTTGTTTCATGCTTAACATGCAACTAGTTTTGCATAAGTGGCTTGCGAATGTCTGTCTCTCCTACTATAGTCAATATCTAATTTACAACAAGTTGCCAATAATTTGATTATCATCGTTGTGGTTTCATGTTCATAGGTATGAATGGTTCTATATCCAAAAGCCATCAACCACATAAAACATCCAAAAGATAAATTAGAGGCGTCTAGTTTTTGGTTTACTGGGAAAGTACTATGATATGGTAGAATTATAATTTGTAGTATGGATTGAGACTATTAGAAATTATAATATGACAAAGTGTAAGTTCCATAGGTCTTGGCCTTACACAGATAGGAATGATAAAGATAGTACCAAGATGCACAAGATAATGATCAAGTGCAAGAACCATATCATATCACTTTTAGCATATGATGTTTGTATGCATCTTATATTGCTTGTTTGGCGCTTTAGTAGAATTATAAGATGATCTCTCTTTTAAATATCAACATAAATATGCACTGTTAAGAAAGCACCGTTAAGAGATAAAAAGGTGGATTAAGATATATCCTTTGTTGCTAGAATTTTCACCCTTGCACCTTTTGGAAAGGGGTTATGTGGGCATCAAGGGCAGTTAGGGTGGGGTATAATGGAATGTAGGCAATGGCCTTTCCACTAAAATCTGGGAAGACATTTGGTTTGGTAATTCCTCTTTGTCTACCCAATTCTTGGACATTTATGTAGTTTCTAATCAGCAAACTAAAACCATTGCTGACTTGTGGGATCGTACTCAACTTACATGTGATTTTTAGGAGAACTTTCATTGAGAGTGTGATGCTCTAGTGGCAAGAACTCCAAGAGATTGTTAGAAGATTAACTCTCACCGACTTTGAGGATCAACTTATCTGGCAGCATGAGTCCAAAGGTCTTTACTCTTCTAGTTCTATGTATTCAATTGTTAATTTTAGAGGGATTACACAAGTTTTTTTGCCCTACTGTGTAGAATCTGAAGATCCCTTCCCCAGATTCAGTTGTTCTTGTGGCTTTTTTCTCAAAATAAAATCCCCACAAGGGATAATTTGAGAGCCAGAGGTATACCTAAACCTTTAGAATGTACTTTCTGCAAAGAGATCGAGACTGTGAAACACCTCTTTTTTATTGCATTGTTGCAAAGATTTTGTGGTCTATGGTCTATGAAATTTTTGGTTTGCATTTGGTAGATTTTGAGTCTGTTGGCTCGAAACGGCCAGATAATAAAAAAGTTTAGGCAGCTAAATGTAATTACTTTCGTTGTTCTTTGGAGCATCTAGAATCAGAGGAATAACCTAGTTTTTAACAAATATTCTTCAGGCAGATTTGGCATTTGGTGCTTCTGTATCTGAGAAACTGAAAGGTTCCTTTTAAGGAACAAAAATGGGAGATGATCGATCAGTTTGCGGACAGGATTATACACAAACTCAAAAAAGTTAATAAAAGGTTGCATGCATCGGTTGATGCAGAGGCCGGGGTATGCCCCCATTTTGGGGAAAAAAACTCAAAAATCCTCTAGCGATCCAAGCAAGCTGATTTGTACTGGCTTTGAGTGGATCTCCACCTGGAAAACGTCAGATTATTCGAGACACGGTGTCCAGACTTCTCTGTAATATCTAACGGAGCACCCTGAAGAAGATGGTTTGATTCATGCGGTGTTCTAATGAGATGGCCTTTGAGTTTTGTTGTAATCTGTCCCCTGTTGTGATCTGTTCTATCCCCAGAAACTCTTCCAGGTATAGATATTGCTTCCTTTATTTTGGATCCTTTTATAGTTTTCTTTGGCACTTTGAGCTCTGCTCTTCCTTCTTGTTGTTTGTGTGGTGTTTTCGGACTCGGGTTGTTTCATTATGTTAATGGAACTAGGGAGAAAATCCCTTTTGATCTAAAATAATCCTATGGGAAAGAAATACTCTCGACAAAACCGCTAGACATGTGTCCTATTCGTCCGTAGTTGACGGGGAGGAGATAACACGTTAGATATGCTAACAGCTCCTCTCAGGTCCTTAACAAAGTCTTCCCATGCCAAGAGTAGTACTTGATAAACATTTGAAACCATATTTTCCCATTTTCATTGCATAGTTCATTACCGTGTTTCCAAATTAAGCAGACATGTGCATCATGCCGTGCCACACAATAGCACCAAAATGAATTTCTAATTTTTTGATTAAAAAATGATTTTTATTTTTAAAATGCTAAAATAATTATTTTTTGAACCAAGTGCACAAAAAATATTGTGCGAAATTGCACCTCTCCAGTTTGAACATAAAGTAGACCTGAGTTGACTTACAATTCTCAACTTCTATGAAATTTCAAGATTTCTGGATACTTTCGTTAAAATGAATTGTGTCAATTTCTCGAAAGTAATTCAAATTTGAAATACAAATATGTTAGCTTGGTCACAAAAAGAATTAAGGTGCATAAGTAGTCATCATCTAGAAGCACCATCGAAAGTTTTCAAAGATTCGACCACTTACTATGAATAGCCATGCCACCATTTTAAAATAAAAGAAAGATAATGAAGAAAAATTCAAAAAATTCAACCCTTGCGCACGGAACCCTTTTATATGTACTATTTGCGAGGAAAGCTACCAAACTTGGAAGATTACAATTTTAAATAAAAGTGCTTACGACATGGCTTATCATGTATGAATATTCATGACTTTTAAGCCAAATGATTAAGATGATGGCCATATAGTTCAGTATAATATGTCCAAATTTAGCACAAGGGAGCGTCTTGTCAAGCCAAACAATACTTGCAAAAGGAGTTTCAACTTTTTTATTCCGAAAATTATTTTCCATTTCCAAAGCATAAAAAATGAGCTTTTCTTGAAGCAACTACAAAAAAAATATTGTGCAAAACGGCACCGTTCAAATTTTCACACAAAGTAGACCATATGGGATGGAAAATTCCCAACTTTTATGAATTCTCGGGCTTTCTAGCTACTTTTGCTAATCTGAATGACATTAATTATGCCAACTTCCCCAAAGTAATTCAAATGTGAACTAGAAAAGTGTGACAACTTGGAAAATAAAAAATTGTAAAAAATAATGTTCTGCTTTCCTGGATATGTTTATTTATATCCGGCGGTGATGCGGTGGTAGTTCCGCTCTAGTTCCTGCTTGGCTCAGGTATTGCAGTGACATCTAGCTGGACGCATATAGAAGGTTGGCACCCCTTTAGCCATGCCGGTGTCATCCATCACATCGTCAGGTATCTCCTAATCTGCATGCGTGTCTGTACCCATCGTTTAGAAATATAAGATGTTTTATATTTATAAAATAATGTATCTAGACATATTTTAGTGTGTAGATTTATTTAAACCTAGACACTAAAATATGTTTAGATACATTAGCTTCACAAACCTTAAAACATTTTATATTTTCAAATGAAGGGAATAACTACCACTAGATGGCGATTTGTTCTGCGCCGTGACAATGCCAAAGCCTGCAGGACTCGTATGCAGACGCACTTTCCCTTTTTAAGCATGCGTGTTAATGTGTTATGCGTTTTGATCATGAGTATGACCTGTGGTAATAGACAACCGTTAACGGGCCTATCTGGAGTAAGTAAAACTCAACGCCCTAAAGTGACAGGGAAATAACGCGTCACTGTTTCTGGCGCTCGCATAGATCAATGTTCTCTAGCATGTCGAACGAACAATGTTCTCTCCAACATAGGTTTCAGGTACGTAATTCAGTGTTCACACGAAAATTCAGGTAGACCCACTCCCTCCGTTCTAAAATAGATGTCTTAGATTTGTTAACACTTTCAAACGTATTGTATTACGTTACCGTGGGTTGGGTTGGTGCAAACATTTTCAAAGGTAGGGTCTGCAGACAGGCTCCAACGATTGCTGTGTGACGTTTTCCAGCTGATGTGCTCCTTCGTCTGCAGCAAACGAAAGTTGGACACGCATCTATCTGTATGCACCTAGACAGAGCGTTTCTGCCGCGTCTTATGCGATTCCAAAGGAGGACCGCGTTGAAAGCTCCATGACGGTTCCAAGTACCGTACGTTGCCAAGAATCAACGAGTACTAAAAAAGCACAAATATAGCCGCAGTGGCAGAACATCAACAGAAACACAAACTTGACAATAACCGGGTTCAAATGATCAACTTGCATATACTCCCAGAGCCATCAGACGGCTCATATCACACACAAACAATCAATTAGTACTATGCCCAGCTGCAGCGGCCGTGGAGGAGGTGCGGCAGCCGCAGCGCTTACTTGCAATGCCTTGACAGGAAGAATACGGCGAGCACGAATCTAGCGGTGGCAGAACTTTGGTGTCATGGCTCTTCGTTTCTTGCCCTAATAAATTTGACAAAAAAATATTTTGTTATGTGGAAATTAGTGATTAAAGCTCTTACAAATTTGATGGCACATCTTATTTTTCTTGCCTCTAATAAACTTGAACCATTATGTTATCTATGTTTTATATGCTTGCACTTATACGTTAGAAACTAGCAGAACTGTACTATCATAGGGAACGCTTTCAACACCTGTAAATATCTACCCAGTTGATAATATGCTCTTTTGTTTATAGATGTCGTCAGTGTGAAATAAAAGGGAAGCTTGTAAGTCCATAGAGTTATGTATATGTGTTAGAGAAATGCCTGAACCGCTAGCCTAAGCCATGCCTAATCATGATGGAAACTTGCAGCATCACCATAGTGAACAATCTATGAAGTTTTCTTCTTATAAAAAAATAGAAAAAGAGGAAAGAAGAGAAAAGCACCATTTTCCCATGGTAAATAAAAAGATTGCTGAGATGCTCATTGTCTACTTGCCTTGTCATTTTGATATGGATAACTTCTGTATCATGGGGCAAGGGGTACCCCGTTGGCGGTTCTCTATGATACACATATACTTACTATGACAGGAATTTACCGTTAACTAAAGTTGAGTAGTATGAGGAGCGGCCCTCGTACTCAAGAGACATGAGATTGCCAACTTATATTTTGTCAAGCATATACTCCATATTTTATTCACTTTAATCTTAATCACTTCAAGATGCTTATGATAGATCAATGAGAGCTAAAAGCTAACAAGTATCATAATTTTTGAAAGCTCTTTATGAAACTTGAAATCTCTGCTTCCCTTTGAAGGGCCTTTCTTCCACTTTTATATTGAGTCTCCACCTTCTATCCTTAGGCACCAATTAAGAGAGCATAGTTGCCATTCTTAGTTCTATGTGCATTGTCCCAAAACTTATTGATTGATTCATCATATTGATATTGCTTGTTCTTAAACTATTTGTATTTAGTCACCCTTATGAACTTTAAAGGTGTCCTATGCATTTATGTTTTTGCTACTCCACGAGGGACAAGCTGAATGCCACTATGCTATGTTTTCTATACGTGAACAAACAAACGTCTTTCAATGCATTGTTATTCATGATTATTTGTTTGTACCCTTTCATATTACATCATAGTTACTATGTCTTACTGTTAGAACTTCATCTTTCATGCTCATGTTTAGAGTACTTTGATCCCAGCTTTCAATCCTTGCAAATGGTTTGATCATAATTGTGATGGTGCATGTCACCTCAAAAATTATTCTTTTTATCACTTACCTACTCGAGGACAAGCAGGAGTTAAGCTTGGGGATGCTTGATACGTCGTAAACATATCTATAATTTTTATGTTCCATGCTTGTTTTATATCATTTGACTTATGCTTTATCTACACTTTCAGGTATTTTTATACACTTTCTGGAACTAACCTATTGACAAGATGCCACAGTGCTAGTTGCATGTTTTTTGCTGTTTTTTGTTTCAGAAAAGCTAAAAAATGAATATTCTCGGAATTGGACGGGACAAAAGCCAAAGTTACTATTTTTCCCGGAATGATACGGAAAATCAAAGCAGAGACGGAGTAGGGCACCAGGGTGAGCACAACCTAGGGTGGCATGGGCCCACCTAGGCCGCGCCACCAGGGGGTGTGGCCACCTGGCTGCCTCCTCGCCTTGCCCCTTCGCCTATAAGAATCCCCCAGGGAGAAAACCCTAGATCGTCAATCATACTGTTGGGCCACGTAGAGATAAAAGAAAACTTTTTCCTCTAACATGGTGATCCCAAGATCTAGCTGAGGTAGAAGGCCACGAGGTTTATCACTAGACGCGCGGTTGCGGATTACTGATGAAGTGCGTCAGTTGATGCAGTGCAGTCCTCGAGATCCAATCCGATCACGATCGTCCTAGTGCTGATCGTACAACACCTCTGCTGGTATCCACACGTATAAAGGGAAGCACCGGCGGCAAACTGCTAGGTTCGTTACGACGGCTGGACTGTTATGGAGCTAGGGTTTCCAACTCATGGAATGACCTAGCCGATCAACGATTAACCCTTCTGGGTTACTGTGCCTGTTTTCTGTTGTTTTTGGTTTCAGAAAAGCTAAAGAATGAATATTCTTGGAATTGGACGGGACAAAAGCCGAAGTTACTATTTTTCCCGAAATGATACAGAAAATCGAAGTAGAAACAATATGGGTCAATCCGACTCGCTAAACTCTTTAGCTGAATCTGTGTAAGTCGCAATAGCATCTCCATCACCATGACAAGTGGAACCGAGTCATCAAGCCGACTTTCGCATTGGTCTATGTTGTGTGTTCAGCACAACCTCAATGACCAAGGACATTTAGTACAAACAACATGAATGTATAGTTCCACAACCGAATCATATACTGAATGATATACATCAGATGCTCATACAAGGACAACTTAACAACTTTATGAATACAATGGGAAATATCATCATACATGATTGCCTCTAGGGGATATTCCCAACAGTCTCCCACTTGCACTAGAGTCAATCTTCCGACATCACATGTCTAGGCATCTAATGCCCATAGCTCTTAGGTGCGCCTCATGCTTCGGCTGTGGTAACGGCTTTGTCAGCGGATCCACAATATTTGCATCTGTGTGTACCTTGCATAACTTGATATCACCCTGATCCACAAACTGGCAAATCAGGTGGTACCGCATGAGTATGTGCTTGTTCTTCTGGTGTTGTCTAGGTTCCTTGGCTTGTGCAATAGCACCATTGTTGTCACAATATATGTCTAACGGATTGGATGAGCCTTGAACCACTGATGACCCACAAGTATAGGGGGTGTATCGTAGTACTTTCGATAAATAGGAGTGTCGATCCCAACGAGAAGCAGAAGGTGCTAAACAGTGGTATGGAGCAGGAAATCCCTGTGAATACTTAGCAAACGGATTTTTAGTGGTTTTCTGACAAGGCAACAAAACAAAGAGAAAGTAACAAAGGTAGCAAAAAAATGGAGCAAGTGGCCCAATCCTTTCTTTGCAAAGGACAAGCCGGTGGAAATACTTATAAGGAACAAACGTTCTCGAGGACACATGGAAATTCTGTCAAGTGCTTTCGCTTCAAATAGCTGAGTACTCTTCTTTGGTGTTTGTAAGTATTGTGTGGGTGAACCCGTGCTAACATACCGACCTTACTTGTACTAATACATACTTGTGATTAAACCCCCTGCAAACATCTGTAACTACAGGAAAGTAATTAAGATATAAATCTAACCACAACCTTAAACTCTGAGATCCTACGCTCCCTTGTGCAAAGGTGTCCTAACGGGGGTTTAGGTTTCTATCACTCCCGCAACCCCACAATTAGTAGCCAAATACACAATGCATTCCCCTAGGCCCATAAATGGTGAAGTATCATGTAGTCTACGTTCACATGACACCACTAGAAGAGTAGCACCACAACTTAAATACTAAACCATTGAATAATAACTCAACACAAATTCACTACTAACAACATGACTTCTCCCATGTCCTCAAGAACACAACGAACTACTCACAAGACATCATATGGATCAAGATCAAAGATGATATGGTAATGGATAACAATCTGAACATAAACAATAATCCAATGGTTCCACTCACAAGCATCAACTACAATAGTAATCAACACCGGGAAAGTTTCCCCTAAGAACTAAATCAATATCCAACACAATTGTTACAACAGGACGGAGTGATGATGATGATGCTGGTGGAGATGCTGGTGTGGATGATGATGATGATCCCGATGAAGCCTAGATTGACGATGGTGTTGATGGTGACAGTCTCCCCTCTCCGGGAAGGAATTCCCCTGGCAGAAATCTGTCTTCCGGAGAGATCTTTCTCTCTCGGTGTTTTCCGCCCCCTAGAGGCGGCAGAAATGTATCTGTGGTCGCTCCCCGAGGCTTAGGGTTCCATAGGGAAGATATAGGCGAAGGGGGAGAGTCGAAGGCCGGGCAGGTGGGCCACACCTGCCCTAGGCGAGAGGTGAGGTGGGCCCGCGCCTAGGGGGGTGTGGGCCCCCTGCGGCCCCTCTTCGCTCCTCCTTCTGGCTTCCTTTGTCTTCTAGTAAAATAATATGTTTCCATATTTTTTGGTATTTTTCTGATCTTCGCGAAATTGCACCGAAACGCCTTCTTTTCCATCAGAATCCAGACTCCGGTAGTTCATCCTCCAAGAATCATCCAACATGCATAAACAGATGAAAAGCCATAAGTAATACCTCATAATAAGACAAATATCAATGAATAGAGGTAAATTATGATATAGAATGCTGATGCAAATTGGTCATATCAACCACACCAAGATCCATGAGGAAATTCCACATCCAAACAGCTTCCTTTGCTAACTTAGAGGTGGCAATATACTCAGCCTGTGTTGTAGATGCAGACACGGTCTCTTACTTGGAACTCTTCCAGCTCATAGCACCTCCGTTTATAATAAACACGTATCTGGATTGTGAACGAGAATCATCAGAGTCGGTAAGATAACTCTCATCCGTGTAACCCTTTACACTGAGTTCATCTTCACCACCATAAACCAAAAACATATCCTTAGTCCTTCTCAAGTACTTTAGGATATTTTTAGCCGCTGTCCAGTGGATTTCTCCAGGATCAGCCTGGTATCTGCTCACAACACTTAGAGCATAGGAAACATCTGACCTAGTACAAATCATGGCATACATGATGGATCCGACTGCAGAAGCATATGGAATCGCACTCATCTGACTTCGCTCATTAGTTGTCGAAGAAAACTGAGTCTTGCTAAGTTTTACACCATGGGACATCGGTAAGAACCCCTTCTTAGACAATTCCATGTTGAACTTCTCAACACTTTGTCCAAATAAGTACTCTAACTCAATCCAATGAGCCTCCTTGATCTATCTCTATAGATCCGGATTCCGAGGATGTATGTTGCCTCACCCAAGTCTTTCATTGAGAAACTCTTTTCCAATGATTCCTTGGTTTATTGCAACATCTGGACATCATTTCCAATTAGTAATATGTCATCCACATATAAGATTAGAAAGTTTACTTTGTTCCCACTAAACTTCTTGTATAAACAAGAATCATGATCACTCTTGATGAAGCCAAAAGATTTGACTACCTCATCAAAGCGAATATTCTAACTCCGAGATGCTTTCTTCAACCCATAAATGGATTTCTGAAGTTTGCACACTTTGTCAGCATTAGCCAGATCGACAAAACCCTCGGGTTGTATCATATACACATCCTCGATTAAATTTCCGTTAAGGAAAGCCGTTTTGACATCCATCTGCCATATCTCATAGTCGAAAAAGGCCACTATAGCTAAGATGATCCGAACTGATTTAAACATCGCTACAGGCGAGAAAGTCTTGTCATAATCAACTCCTTGAACTTCTCGGAACCCCTTCATGATAATATGTGCTTTATAGACAGAAACATTTCCATCCATATCAGTTTTCTTCTTAAAGACCCATTTGCACTCGATGGGTCTTGCACCGTCTGGCAGATCAACCAAGTTCCAAACTTGATTTTCATCCATGAACTTTAATTCGGATCTCATGGCTCCAAGCCATGACTCAGAATCATATCCCACCATCGCTTCTGAATAATTTGCTGGCTCATCACTGTCTAACAGTAACACATCACGAACGCTTCATAATCTTGCCGATCTTCGTAGTACAGGTGCCGCTGCCGGCTTAGCTACCACGACCGGCTCAACCTCCAAGGTTTTTGCCGACTCGCTACTAGCCGGTTCCTCTCGAATTTCTTCGAGCTGCACCGTACTCCCACTGACTCCCCGACTGAGAAACTCTTTCTCAAGGAAGACACCGTTCCGTGTGACAAACACTTTGCCCTCTTCTCGGTTGTAGAAGTAGTAACCCAAGGTTTCCCTCGGATACCCCACAAAAATACACTTATCCGACTTGGCCGTAAGTTTTTTCGACTGAAGTCGCTTGAAAAATGCTTCACAACCCCAAATATTAAGAAAAGACAAACTCGTCTTTTTGCCTATCCACATCTTATGCGGTGTCTTCTCTACCGACTTTGATGGTACTTTGTTTAGTGTGAATGCCGATGTTTCTAGACAATAACCCCAAAATGATAAACGCAGATCTGTCCGACTCATCATTGATTGTACCATGTCCAACAAGGTCCAATTCCGCCTTTCTGAAACACCGTTCCTTTGCGGCATTCTTGGCGGAGTAAGTTGAGAAACTTTTTCGCAACTTTTTAGATGGTCATCAAACTCATGGCTCATGTACTCGCATCCTCGATCCGACCGAAGAAAGTTTATTTTCTTGCCGAGTTGATTCTATGCTTCATTCTAGAATTCTTTGAACTTTTCAAAGGCTTCCGACTTATGTTTCATCAAGTAGATATATCCATACCTACTCAAATCATCAGTGAAGGTAATGAAGTACTCATAACCACCCCTGGCTTTCGTGATCATTGGTCCACATACATCACTATGTAATAAGTCAGACACCCTTACACAACTCTTTGCAAAAGGTGTCTTGGTCATTTTGCCTAATAGGCAAGATTTTCATGTCTCGAACGACTCTAAGCCGAACGAAGTTAGGAGTCCGTCATCATGGAGCTTCTTCATGCATTTCCAACTAATATGACCAAGCTGGCAGTGCCAAAAGTAAGTCATATTCAGATCATTTGGTTTCAACCTTTTAACATTTATGTTATAAACCGACTCACCATCAAGATACAAAATAAATAACCCGTCCTGGATGAGTGAAAAGTCGTGAAACATATCATTCAAATACAAAGAACAACAATTATTCTTGATATTCGACCCATAGCCTTGCCTCATCAAACATGAAGCAAAAAAAAATGTTTCGACTGAGCACTGGAACATAATAACAATTATCAGTTCCATAATGAGTCCGGAAGGTAAATGAAGTTGCATCGTGCTGACTTCCAACGCAGCAACTCTTGCTTTGTTGCCGACTCGAATATCAACCTCGCCTCTTGCTACGCTCCTAGTTCTTACCAGTCCCTGCAACGAGTTGCAGATGTGAATAACTGATTCGGTATCATATACCCAAGAACTATTAGGTGCATCATCAAGATAAATGTCTATAACATTGCAAACAAGTGTACTTGAGTCGGAAGTCATACCTCCACTCTTGGCTTTTTCGGCCAAGTACTTACTGTAATTCCTCTTCCAGTGGTCATTCGCCTTGCAGTAGAAGCAAGTGAATCCGGCTGAAGGAGATGGCTTAGTCCCTGAGGAAGCACTTGGGACCGGGTCCTGAGCCTGCTTTCCTCCCGACTTAGCCTTCTTCTTAGTCCAAGAACTCCTCTTGAACTTAGACTTATTCTGCACCATCAACACTTGACTGGCGCCCTTCTTGAGATCCGCCTCTGCCTGCTTGAGCATCCCATGCAATTTAGTGAGATTCTTATCCATACCATGCATGTGGTAGTTCGAAATGAACTTCCCATATGCACTAGGAAGAGAGTTCAGAATTATATCCGTAGCAAACTCTTCTCTAATGGGGTAGCCAAGCCTCTCCAGAGACTGCACGTAACCAACCATTTTGATCACATGCAGACTCAGTGGATCACCATACTTAAGCTTGCAACTCAACAAAGCCTGAGAGACTTGATACCTCTCAGTCTTCGCCTAAGCCTGAAACATACTTTTGAGGCTTTCGATCATATCATAGGCCTTAACATTTTTGAACTCCTTTTGCAAGTCCGGTTCCATGTGAGCAAGCATAAGACAGCTAATATCCGTGGACTCATCCTTAGCCTAACGGTAGGCATTGGTGGCAGCGACAGTCGTATTCTCATTCGGCTCATCTGGAAGTGGGTTGTCTAGGACATGGTCCTTCTTTTCTTTTTTGAGAACAATTCTCACATTTCGATACCAGTTGGTAAAATTAGTGTCGTTCAGTTTATCTTTCTCAAGGATGGTTCTCAAAGCAAAACCGGATATCTGAGAGTGAGTGCTACTTGGTGCCATGATCTACAACAGAAATATGCAAAAACACTTAAGACATGTTTTCATAAAAGATCAAGCATATTAAACACTTTAATATTTTATGCTCCCACTAGAACCAACACCCTTACGACGATTGCTTAGTGATTCATGATCCTAAATAATCAAGTCGGCTAGTGAGCTTTAGCATCACCGCTAGCCGCCAAGTGATCTAGGTAGACAACTCCTTGTCAATCGCATCTCATACGACTCCTGTTGGTCGGGTGGCATCACATGCCCCGGCTCCCATCTGACTTTTCCCCGAGCCCCACAACCGTTGTGATAGACCCGTCTAGCTTATCGAGTGTTTCCGCAGTAAGAGACCGACTCGAACCCACCTTCTCGGAAAGAATTGGCAGCACCTCAATTTTATGAGCCCACTACCAAAAATGTCCGACTTGTGATGGTGCAAACACTGGCGGGAAAACCGACTAGACCTTCTTTGAGGGATTAGATTTATCGACTATCTAATAGAGGTAAAACAGAGACATATCAACAACACAAAATAAAGCAATTATAATGTGAAATGGTATGGCGATCTGCATCTTCACAAAGTCTGTAATCTGACTCGTGCCAACTCTTGTCACTTGCCGTCTTACTCTATGTCGCCGACATGTACATCGCCTTGCATGCCATCCGGGTTCTCCATACAGCTACACCAGCTTAGTAAATTAAATTACATGGAGAACCGACACGCAGGTCATTATACAATAAAATGACAGCACCTAGGCTCCAGCCGGCTGACAAAACCGTGATTCGCATATTACGTATGGATTACACACATACATCATATGCACATGAACCATACCATTCACAACTTCCTGCAAAAACAAGTTATGCATAGAGACGATATGTACCGGCATTGTGAAACTCGCAATGACATCTAAGGCGCTACGACAGGGCGAAGTCCGGCAGCGCCCCTCGCGAGTGCGGGCAGCGCCCGATGATTTTTCCAAAAACATAGATCTCATCTACGATCCGGACATGGATTCCGACCATTGTTACGATTCGATCAAACTCTTTGATCTTCGATCACCGCTTCTGGATTTACGTGTCACACTCTACCCCGATGGCGGAAACCGACCGGTAGGGGTATGTCGTTTCACAATCTCAGCAGTATGATCGCGAAAATTAGATCTACCATTCCCCGAGTATAGTTGATCCAATCAACATCGCACAAAACCGATCTATCTCATAGATCGACCACCAAAATAGCATATAGATCTCATCTACAGCCAACCGCATATCACATATGCAAGATCTAGATCCTAAAACCAGAAGCTATCGCCCTGATACACTGTTGGGCCACATAGAGATAAAACAAAACTTTTTCCTCTAACGTGGTGATCCCAAGATCTAGCTGAGGTAGAAGGCCACGAGGTTTACCACTAGACGCATGGTTGCGGATTACTGATGAAGCGCGTTAGTTGATGCAGTGCAGTCCTCGAGATCCAATCCGATCATGATCGTCCTGGTGCTGATCGTACAACACCTCTCCTGGTATCCACACGTACAAGGTGAAGCAACGGCGACGAACTTCTAGGTTCGTTACGATGGCTGGACTGTTATGGAGCTAGGGTTTCCAACTCATGGAATGACTTAACCGATCAACGCTTAACCCTTGTGGGTTCTTGTGCTCCATTACATATAGGGAGTGAATGTGGGCTCCACTCTCGTGGCCCATTCACTAAAGCCCATATAATATTAGTCACCGTGAGTCCGACTCACTGACTCAGTCCAAATCTGGCTCGGGTCCAACCCAACCAGATTTCCGATTCAGATCCAATCCGAACTTGCTCCTGCTCTTAAGTGTGTGACCCCGCAGGCTCATGGCTACTTGGACACGATTGGAGTCCGACTCTCAATAGATCAGTCAGTAGTGTCTCCTAGCAAAATATGCCGACTCCCAAGTACCAAAGAGTCATGACGACTTACCTTTCCAATGCGACTTGCTTCCGAGTCCCTTTTGCCTCACGATATACCTTGTCAGACTATAGGCGAATAATTTTCATCCCTTAAATAGTCTGACTCTCTTCTCAATCCTAGATAAGTGATTCATCCGACTAACTCTTAGTCGATCGCCTCGGTTAACACTTAACCGAGTCGTGCATGGCCATGCTTTCTGAATCATATCATCCGAGAGGGCCTAGAAAATACCTCTCCAAGTGGAGGGAAAAAATACCATCTTGGTTATTCACATCACGCAGCTTGATTCTCAGTTGACCCGAACTTTGCCTTTATAACTGCCCAGTTACGGATCTGCGTTTGACAGAACCTAAGTCGGTGATCCTCAACTCGGACTATGCAACAACCTCGGGTCTAAGGATTACATTGATTGAGATATACAAATGATAACTTGTTCGTTGTACCTCAATATGGGTCAATCCGACTCGCTAAACTCTTTAGTCGAATCTGTGTAAGTCGGAATAGCATCTCCATTCCCATGACAAGTGGAACCGAGTCATCAAGCCGACTTTCACATTGGTCTAAGTTGTGTGTCCAGCACAACCTCAATGACCAAGGACATTTAGTACAAACAACATGAATGTATAGTTCCATAACCCAATCACATATTCAATGATATACATCATATGCTCATACAAGGACAACTTAAAAACTTTATGAATACAATGGGAAATATCATCATACATGATTGCCTCTAGGGCATATTCCCAACACATACATCCACGAAAAGTTCTGCAGCGCCGCCGCCATCGAAGGGGAGATTCGGGGGACAGAAGTCTCTGTTCTGACACCCTGCCGGGACGGGGAAGTGCCCCCGGAGCCATCTCCATCGATCTCCACCACCATCTCCATCGTCGTTGCTAATTCCCTTGATGAGGAGGGAGTAGTTCTCCCTCGAGGCTAAGGGCTCTACCAGTAGCTATGTGTTCATCTCTCTCTCTCTATGTGAAGGGAATATGCCCTGAGAGGCAATAATAAAGTGTTTATTATGTGTATTCCAAGTATATTATAGATGTTTATTTTGCATGCTATAATTGTATTAATATGGAAACATTAATACATGTGTGTTTAATAAACAAACATAAAGTTCCTAGTTATGCCTCTCTCATAAACTAGCTCGTTGATTAACAAGATGATCAAGGTTTCCTGATCATGGACATTGGATGTTGTTAATAACAGGATCACAACATCAGTGTAATGGTGTGATGAACATTCATCGTAAGTATAGCATTATGATCAAAGTCATTGAGTTTATATTGCTATAACAACTTACGAAGTGATCCTAATCCTTAGACCATGAGATCATGTCAATCACTAACACCGGAAGAGTTTCTTGATAACATCAAACGTCACCGTAATGCAGGTGATTATAAACATGGGTTCAGAACTAATAAAGTGTTATGTTGAGGCCCATGGATCGAGAGTGGAATTTGTTCATCCCGATGACGGATAGATATACTCTGGGCCCTCTCGGTGATATCACATTGGTTAGCTTTCAAGCAAGTGATTTGATCACTAGAATGTTATATCACGGGAACAAGAAAAGAGTGCATGTCAGTAACGAGATCAAACTAGGTATGGAGATACCGATGATCAAATCTCGGACATGTAATATATAGCGAAACAAAGGGATTAATATACTAGCATAAAAGGTTCCGACGATCACAAGAAAGTCATCGTTGAATGTGTGGGAGTCAGTATGGGTCTCTAGATCCCGCTTCTGATTATTGATCCGAGAGGGGTCTCGATCATGTCCGCATTATTCACGAACCATAGGGTGACACACTTAAGAGACACCGACAGCCAATTGGAGCAAAATTTTCATGCCGAAAAGAATAACAAGCGCAGGAATTTATTTCACTAGATACCGAAACAGGTTTTCGGGTGAAATTGCAGAAAGTGGTTTTGCATGTGAAATAGAATTCTAGAAAGGGGTTATATGTGAATGTTTGTCATTAAAGTAATTGACAAAATTCTGAATAAATAAAAGAGTTTTATTTAATGAGAGTTTGCATTAAATTTGGTGGAAATTTAATAGCAAGTTTGAGTGGGATTTTGAGTGGAGGGATTTGAAGAGGATTCTGTGAGTGGAGTGTCCACCCACATGAAGAGGGGAGGGCAAGGGGTATCCCCCATGCGTCGGCCACACCCTTGGGGTCCCCCCTCTCCTATAAAAGGCACCCCCTCCTCACTTCTCACTCACACCTCCTCGTGAAGGATCTCTCTCCCCCTGTAGAATTTATTCCCCATGGTCTCGGACTAGCGAGATACATGTTCCCAGTGGCTATTCGGCAAGAAAGAGTTGTGCTTCCGTTGCATCGCTGGAGCGAGGAGGCAGAGGTTGCTCGGTGCCTTGGACGTGTGTGCGATCACGGATGCGCTGCTGATTTGCGGCTCTAGGACTTCCTCTCGATCTTGAGATCGGCAAGAGATCGTCTACATCAACCACGAGTTTAACTCGTTAAGCTTTGTCGGTCTTCAAGGGTATGTTCTCTACGAATATACATCCGCCCGTTGTTTGTATCTAGTAGATAGATCTTGGTACATAGTTGTTCCCATCGTAGGAATTTTTTTGTTTTCTATGCTGCGAACCCTATACTATGCATGATCATATTGTGATCATGAGCTTTGTAATCAAGTAGATCTACTCTGCTACTCAAGTGCTATAATAGATCCCCGGATCTCCCCACGTGTATGAAAGTGACAGCGTGCATACCGTGGTGGCACTTAGGCTAGAGTTTACATAAATACTCAAGTGCTTCAACAGATCTCTGCTCTCCCCACATGTGTGAAAGTGACAGCGTGCACGCCGTGGTGGCACTTAGGCTAGAGTTTATAAATATTTATCATGAGTATATTTTGAGTTGGTTGTCTCTATGAAATTGTGGTGTTTGTTGGAACCATCTAGTGCTCAAGGTGACAGTGTGGGGTTATCTAGATGGGGAAGGCGGACTTTGAGGAGTGTTGTTATAGCCCTACCATGGATTAGAGTGTCCAACCGGAGAGTAGTTCAGGGTAGTATCATGAAGAGAATATATTTATTGATAGTGTTCACTAGTGAAATTATGATCCCTAGGCCTTGTTTCTAAGCATTGAAACACTATTTACAACTAGATATGTTGCATGTTTGCTTGCTTACATCCTTTCAGTTTGCCTTTAAGTCTCTTCCACCCGTCAGAAGCTCTTTTCTGGCACCGTTACCACTTGTAATCATCCATATCATTGTATTTCACTATCTCTTCACCGAACTAGTGCACCTATACACCTAACAAGTGTATTGGGTGTGTTGGGGACACAAGAGACTACTTGTATCTTGATTCCAGGGTTGCTTGAGAGGGATACTGTTAACCACTTCCTCCCTGAGTTCGATAAACCTTGGGCAATCCACTTAAGGGAAACTTGATGTTATTCTACAAACCTCTGCACTTGGAGACCCAACAACTGTCTACAAGAATAGAAGTGCGTAGACATCAGTGATCTTGCGGGAACTCTGTGCGGTGCATCCTAAGCTGTTATTGCCTCGGCAAGTCACTTATAGCAAATAGCCTATCAGTTCTACCCATGGAAGAGCAGAGACTAATGATAAGTTTTGTGACACACGTGAATCCCTTGTAAATTCCTCAACAATGGATTGGACATATCCAATCACTAGAAAAATATCATGAATATAACAATGTAAAGAGAAAGCATAAACATATTAATTAACAATAAGACACCAACTTCAATTACAAAATCATCATAACATTAATAAAAGGGGGTTCAAGCCATGTTACAACCCATCACGAAGACCATGATGGGGAAGGATGAAGGAGTAGCGGCAATGGAGATGGTGATGACGGCGTGGTGATGGCGGCATCCTCCTTATCCTCCTCTTCTTCCTTGGATGGCTTGATGGTGTTGATGGAGATCTATATCTTCGTGGAGCCGTAGAGGCTATGGAGGCGGCACGCCGCCGCCATGGAGGCGGTAGATGGGATCTAGATCTTGTATATAGTGTATTCTTTTGTTTCTTGACTCCTCCCATCTTCATATAGGCCTTGGAAGTGCTCTAGGTCGCCCCCAGTACCGTCATATGGCTTAGGAAAGGTTCTGGAGCAGTCCAGGGTCGAAAACAAGTTGTTTTCGACCTTTTTTCCAACTATACGGCCAAAACTATATGGCCGGAAAAAGGGCTCCGGTCGTATATTTGGTCGTTAAACTTTCGGGTTCTATTGTATTTTGGTCGCTATTTTTTCATACGAACTTCGTTTTGGGTGTTCTTGGCCTCGTTGGATTCGTATCGATGAGGACTACAACCCAGTGGTCTTGGATCTTTATTTTGAGAAGTTGTCACTTTTTCCAACACCTCAAATGGCTAAGTATGGTCCCTGTAACTCCTCCATATTATGCTCTCTTTGTTCCTTTTGCCTTTGGTTTATCCATAATCATCATCAACACCTACACACATGTCAAAGACAAGGAAGATGGATAAAATTCTACCTAAACTACTAAATGTGCAAAGTGATACGTCCAAAACGTATCTACTTTCTCGAACACTTTGATATTGTTTCTTCTCTAAACTTGTGTGATTTGGATACAACTAACACGGGCTGACGCTGTTTTTAGCAGAATTACCTTGGTGTCTTGTTTTTGTGTAGAAAATCAACTATCAGGAAAAATCCCAGAAAATATGCCAAAAACTATTTCTCACCAGAAGATCCACGGAGCCAGAAGGGGAGATAGAGGGGAGGCCCGGGGGCCTAGACCCACCCAGGCGCGGGCCCACTGACCCCACTCCTAGGGGAGGTCTGGCCACCCCAGGCAGCTCCTTGGCCTCCCTACGCACCTATAGGTTGCCTTTTGACCTAAAAATTCAGGGGGGTCGATAGTTTTCCAGAAAGAGTTCCGCTCCGCCGCCGCCACCAAAAACCAAGATTCGGATCCAGAAACTCCATTCCGGCACCCTGCCGGGACGGGGAATTTCGAGAGGATCATCACCATCATCATCACCAACGCATCTCCATCAACCACCGATGTTTCCCTCATCCATGAGTGAGTAATCCCCCGCTGTAGGCTTGGGGATGGTAGGGACTGGATGAGTTCTATCATGTAATCGAATAAGATCTGTTAGGACCATAGTGCCTAGTATCTCTATTAGTGCTAATTGACTTTGTTGCAACTTGTTGTGCTTAATGCTTGTCACTAGGGCCCCAGTGTCATGATCTCAGATCTGAACTTATTATTGAATCATTATGATAGTATTGTTTGTGATCTTATCTGCAAGTTGTGTACACATATCATTGTCTGGATCCAAAGGCCCCAAAGTGAAAATAATTGGGACAACTGGAGGGGATGGCTGTGGTGTGAGGATCACATGTGTTCACGGAGTGTTAATGCTTTGCTCCGGTGCTCTATTAAAAGGAGCACCTTAATTGCCAGTAGTTCCCTAGAGGCCCCGCTGCCACGGGCTGGCTGGACAGAAGATGTTATGCAAGTTCTCATTACGAGCACATATGACTATATTTGGAGCACATGCCTAGGATTGTTTAGTACTTGGATGCTTGTTATTATTTATCTGCAATGCCCTAGTTCTTTGAAGTTACATGTTTAGACTCTTCCATGCAACGCCCGTCCATCCATCCATATGCCTACCGCACTCGAATCCTATTGTTATCGTTACTGTTACTATTGCTACTGTTTCACTGTTGTTGTTGCTGTTACTGTTGATTTGCAGTTGCTACTACAAACTGTTGCCACTGATAAACTTCTGTGAGCAAGAACTATTTTCAGGTGCAGCTGAACTGACAACTCAGTTGTTAAGGCTTGCAAGTATTCTTTGGCTCCCCTTGTGTCGAATCAATAAATTGGGTAATACTACCTGCGAAGACTGTTGCGATCCCCTATACTTGTGGGTCATCACAAAGCTCATATGAAAATGAATGAATAACAGAAACCTTGCATATTTGGCATAACTGTAGCTAGATAAAGCATGAGAAGGGTGGTTGATATGCATAAAATGATTCTATAAAAGTGTACATAAATTCCACTATCAACCTCCCCAATATTTGATTCTACTCGTCCCGAGCAGTTGAAAGAACATTTTATAATCCCTAGTGTTTTGTGTGTTAAATAACAATATCAAGGATTATTTGATGTGTGTTGAAGTGTTGCAGCTCTCTCTGAGAAAAAGGGAGAAGGATCATGCCTTTGGGGAGCGGATAATCCGTCCCTCCCTCTTCCCAAGCAGGCGCAAGCCCCAGAAGGGGGCGGAGTTTTGGCCGGATTTTCCGGCCTCACCGGATAATCCGCTCCTCAGGGGGCCGGATAGTCTGCCCTCCTTGCTCATCGCCAAGGCGCAATCCCCAGAGAGGGGGCGGAGTGTTGGCCGGACTTTCCGGCTTGGCCGGATAATCCGCCCCTGGAGGGGGCCGGATTATCCGCCCCCAAGATCTTCACCAAGTTTCGCAGGCGCCAGCCCCAGAGAGGGGGCAGAGTTTCCCCCGGAGAATCCGCCCTTGGGGCGGAGTTTTCCTAGGGGGCGGATAATCCGCCCCCAAAGTTGAGCAACGGTAGATCTGGGGAGGGGTATTTAAGCCAGCCTTCCCCCTCCTGCCAGATCTCTTGATTCATTCAAAAAAGACGAGATCTGATATGCAACCTTCATCCAAGAGAGCTCCACCTAGATCCACCCAAAGGCCCCGTCCCTTGGGGAATCGAAGGAGGAGAACTCGATCTTCATCATCAGCAATCAAGCGCTTCATCTCCTCTCCATTCATTTGGAGAACCACCGATCTAGTATTTCTTGCAAATACCTAGATCCTTGTTTTTGTTTATATTGATAAACCTTGTTCTTGTGGAAGCTTGTTGTCATCTCGGGAGCCCCCAATTCGGTTGTGGGTGTGTGCCCTGATAGTGTTGTAAAAGGCACCGGTTCCCGCCTTGAAGGGATCCAATAGTGGAGAAGGTGGATCAGGCCTCTCGTGGCGAGATCCATCGGAGAATAGGGTGAGGCCTATTGTGGCGTGATGGTCTTAGAACCGCCCACCCCTCCAACACAGATGTACTTCCCTTAACAAGGAAGGAACTGCGGTAAAACAAATCACTGTGTCCCCGCGTGCTCCACTATGGTTTCCTCGCTCCTCTCTTTACGTGCTTAGTATTTAGGGTTGCATATAGGGAAATTCGCTTAGTTGCATATCTCGAGAATTTACTTTGTGTCAATCCTAAAATTGAAAAAGTATTAAAAATTGGTTAGCACCTATTCACCCCCCCCTCTAGGTTCCCATACGATCCATTTCAATTGGTATCAGAGCCCCGGCTCTTATTTCGGGCTTAACCGCCTAAGAGAAGTATGGGTTCCAAGGTAGATGGGAGTGATGCTCCGGAGGTAGTCACCATGAACGATCTCAAGACGTTGGAAACAACCTTGGTGAGTTCAATGGAGGCTAAGCTGGAAGAGATGCGTCAATTGATAATGCGTCTCTCCACATCCGCAAAGATCACCTCCATCTAACTCTCGAGGATACCACTCATAATCCAAGGAAACGGGTAAAACTGTTTCCAAAGATAACAAAGTGGTTGGTGATGATACTAGCAAGAGCTCCTCCTCGAAAAAGGATAGCGGTAAGGATGGATACAATGAGGTTTCTCATGTGTATTCCCCTGATCCACCTATCCCTCACCCACATATACATAATAGGGGTGATCCACCCAAACTTTCTGCATCTACTTTTTCTCAATGGCAATTTTTGATGAAGTCTCATGTGTGCAGTTCCTCCATCTAGTTGTGAAAAATCATAGAAAATGGTCTTCATGTTGGAAACCCCAACAATCTCACAAGAAGAGAAATTGTTGATAGCCAACTCAACGCTACAGCTCTACACATGATACAGCTTGGTGTGGGTGACAAAGACATGCCACACATTCAGCATCTTAGCACAGCTAAAGAAGCTTGGGATGCCCTCACCGAGCTCTTCATCGGAAATTAAAGTATGAGAAGTAATAGATATGATGCTTTGAGCAACGAAGCTGAAGGATTCTATATGCTGGATGGAGAAGACCACGAGGACATGTATAGGAGGCTCAAGGCAATAGCCACAACCTTCAGAAACCACGGTGCAGCTCATGCTGATGATGCTTGGATCAAGCGCAAGTATGTAAATGCTCTTATGCCATTTGAGCCCACATATTTGAAAAGTCTCCAAGGTAGGCATAACTATCACCTCATGTCATCCAATGAGGTAATGCAAGAAATGGCCGCTTTCAAAGTGGCTGCCAAGAATGCCGAAGATGCTCGTGCTCGAGCTATGGGAATGCAAAAGGGGGTCAACATGGCCTTGAAGACTAGTGTGATTGATCATGATGAATATGCGGTAGAAGGTCTGGACTGTCCCGAGGATATAAAAAGGATCCATGGGAAATACTTGGCTCTTTATGCAAGAAACTTTTGGAAAGATCCAGCCAAGGCTAAAGCTGAACTAGAACGCAAGAGTGGAGCCTATGGAAGAAAATAAAATGGTCCCAAGCTGAGAACATGTTTCAATTGTGGTTACCGGCTGCACTTTGTAGCCGAGTGTCCATATCAAAGTAGGGAATATAATGGAGGAAGACTTATTTTCAAGGACAAGTCAAAGGCTCCACGCAAGAAACAGTTTGTAAAGAAGAATGCTCCCTTCAAGAAGCAACCGAAGATTGTTCTAGTGGCTCAAGAAGAATATTCATCGGGAAGTGAAGATGAGGACGAGGACGATAACTCTCAAGAGGTGGCTGCTATAGCCACCACATCTACAACAACATCTCTCTTCGACTCTCTGAATGAAAACATCATCAACAAGAATGCTACTTGTCTCATGGCAAGAAGCTCTGAGGTAACGACTTCTAACTCTTCTTTTCCTAAGGCTATGAGTGACATGGATGATCCTACTAGTCTTAAGGTTAAAGAAGATATTATTGCTTTGGATTACTTCTACACTAACTTGCAAGGTGAGCACAAAGTTCGTTTTGAAGCTCTTATGGATCAGCTGGCCCAAAACGAAGCACTCCTCGAAGAAAAGGGAAGAATTGAAAGGGAGGATGCAATGGAAATTGCATCCTTAAAAGATGCTCTTGAAGAAGAAGAAGAAGAAGAAGAAGAGGCTCGGGTCTCTCTTGAAGAGAGGCTTGAGTCTATTGAAGAGTCACATGAAGAAATTGTGACTAAACTTGTTAAGGAATGTGACAATGCAGTCACCAAAGCAAATAAGTTAAAGAAGGAAAAGATTGACTTTGGGGATGCTCATGATATACTCTCCGAGGAATTGGAGAAACTTGACAATGCTCACAAGGCGTTGAAAAACGATTTATCCATTCTCAATGAGTCACATGATCAGCTTCAAAGTCGATTGGCCAAATATGCCGCCCCTAGCTCATCCAACTTAACATATAGTCACAAGGAAAATGCTAGTGTGGAAAAAGAAGTGATCAAGGACATCACTCCCAAGGACAAAGGTGTGCTTGATGAAGTCCTTGGCAAGCAAAGGTCAAATAATGGTAAAGAGGGACTTGGGTATGTCACCAAGTCCAAGAAAAATAAAACCAATAAGAACAAGTCCAAGAATGTGCAATCAAAAACAAGCACCGCTGAGAAGAATGTCACAAAAGACAAGACTAACAATATTGGTTTTGCAGGGTCTCACAATCCAAATTATGAAATCTTTTGTGATGTGTATGGCGATGTTTATGCTTATTATGTCGGTCCTTTTGATGAATATATTGCTTGGTCTATTTGGGTCCCAAAGACCCTTGTTACTAACATGAAAGGACCCATTGAAAAATGGGTAGCTAAAACCAAGAAGTAATTATCTTGCAGGGCTATGCTTCCGGTGGGTCAAAATGGGTGCTGGATAGTGGATGCACTAGTCATATGACCGGAAGCAAGGATATCATCACGGAGATGCGTCCAAATCATGATGATATCACAGTCTCCTATGGTGATAAGTCTAAATCTCAGGTATTGGGTCTTTGCAAGGTTGTGGTTGCCCACGATATCTCTCTCGTGGACGTCATGCTTGTTGAGACACTCGGTTACAACCTTCTCTCTGTTCGTGCCCTTGGCAAGATGGGTTTTGCTGTTCTTATCGATGATGATTTGGTGGTACTCTTGTGGAGCAAGTCTAAAGGTCGCTTTCGTTGGATACGTCGAAAATGACCTATATGTGGTAGACTTCTCGGGGAAAACCACTTCGGGTCCGATGTGTCTATTCGGAAAGGCCGACGTGGGCTGGCTTTAGCATCGCCATTTAGCCCATGTCAACATGAGAACTTTGCAAAGTCTCCAGAAGGGTGGCCACATCCTTGGACTAAAATACAATGTCTCCTTTGCCAAAGATCGTGTTTGCAGGGCTTGTGTTGAAGGAAAAATGCATGACTCTCCTCACAAGAGGAAGACTATTGTGTCATCAAAGAGGATCTTGGAATTACTTCATGTGGATTTATTTGGTCCTCCCTCTCATACAAGTCTCGGTGGGAAGAAATATTGCTTGGTCATTGTCGATAATTACTCAAGATATACATGGGTCTATTTCTTCAAGCTAAAAAGTGAGACTCAACAAACTATCATTGATTTTGCCAATGAAGTTCAACGTCAACACAATGTTCCTATCCTGGCAATAAGAAGTGACAACGGCTCCGAATTCAAGAACTACACTTTGAATGAGTTTCTTAGCGAAGAGGGGATTAGACATCAATATTCCGCTGTGTACACCCCTCAACAAAATGGTGTAGCCGAGAGGAAGAACCGGACTTTGATGGATATGGCAAGATCAATGTTGGCTGAATTCAAGTCTCCCTATAATTTTTGGGCTGAAGCCATATCCACTGCTTGTCACTCATCGAACCGGCTCTACCTCCAAAAGATTTTGGACAAGACTCCATATGATATACTTACCGGTAACAAGCCCAACATCTCATACTTCAGGGTATTCGGGTGTAAGTGTTTCTTTCTTATTAAAGGTGTTCGTTTGTCTAAATTTGAGTCAAAGGCTTTAGAAGGTATTTTTGTTGGTTACGGTGCCGAATCCCACACTTATAGAGTCTACAACAAGATCACTGGGACTGTTGTAGAATCTTGTAGTGTGGAGTTCGATGAAAATAACGGCTCCTTTGTAGGGCAAGTTCCAAATGTGAAGCAAGTCTCCGTATCTTACTGGTGAAACTAAATACTTGAAATTCAACAGAACCTCTGTTTTCTTCTTCCTAAGCCGCGTGCAGCACATGGTGGTTCAGCTCCGGCCCCAGAGATGTTTGTGATGCAGATGTTGAAATACCCCAAGATGCCATAAGAAGAATGGGCATGGGATTTTTCCGCCCCATTGAGGAACCCCTTGTGGCGGATCGGGAAGGATAATGCTCCACTCATGTGGAGACCTCATCTACACAATATCAACAAGCTCCTACTGTTGGAGAAAATCCTGCACCGGCACCGCAATCTGTTGAAGATCATCTGTCCCCTGTACAAGTTGGTAGTCCTAGGCCGGACTATCCGCCCCCTCCAAGGGGCGGACAATCCACCCCTGGCACTCAAACTTGTTCCAAAGGATCCGGAGGAGAAGTCAACAACTCTGAAGCTCCCAGGCCGGATTCTCCGGCCCCCGAGGGCGGATTATCCGGCCCTGGGTCTCCAACTCCTGTCAGGCACTCTTAGGAAGAAGGCTCTGGTGCTTCACCTCCCAGGCCGGATAGTCCGGCCCCTCCAAGGGGCGGATTATCCGGCCCTGAAGAACAAACTCAGCAGCAATCTTCTGGTGTTAACGCAGATCAAGATCAAGGGCAAGGCAGTGATCAAGACAAGGATACAAATACTGAATCAACTCCTTCTAGAAACAATAAGGACATTGAGGCTCGTCGCAAGGCTCGTGCTGATCGGAACCTTGAACTAAGGGGTCACACTCTTGACAAGGTTGTTGGTGATCTAGGACGAAGGGTATCCACTAGAAAAGAACTTGCAAGCTTCTATGATCATCAAGCTCACATTTCCATGGTTGAACCGAAGAAGGTTTTTTATGCACTTGAAGACCCCGATTGGGTTGTTGCAATGCATGAAGAATTAAATAACTTCGAACGCAACAAATTTTGGAATCTCGTAGAGAAACCAAAGGATTGCCGCAATGTTATCGGCACCAAGTGGATCTTCAAGAACAAACAAGATGAAAATGGCATTGTTGTGAGGAATAAAGCACAACTTGTGGCTCAAGGATTCTCTCAAGAGGAAGGAATTGATTTTGGCGAGACTTATGCTCCTGTGGCTCGTCTTGAGCCCATCTGTATCCTTCTTGCATATGCAGCCCATCATAATTTTAAATTACAATAAATGGATGTTAAGAGCGCTTTCCTTAATGGTCCTCTACATGAGTTAGTATACGTCAAGCAGCCCCCGGGGTTTGAGGACCCCAAATTTCCGAACCATGTCTACGAACTCGATAAGGCGCTCTATGGTCTTAAACAAGCCCCATGTGCGTGGTATGAGCACCTTAAAGAGCTTTTGCTAGACCGTGGAATCGAAGTTGGGCAAATCGATCCCACTCTTTTTACTAAGAAGGTTAATGGGGAGCTTTTTGTAAGCCAACTTTATTTAGATGACATTATTTTTGGCTCTACTAACCAAGCTTTTAACAATGAATTTTCAAAGCTTATGACTGACAGGTTTGAGATGTCCATGATGGGTGAGCTGAGGTTCTTTCTTGGAATTGAGATCAAACAACTTAGAGAGGGAACCTTTATTAATCAAACTAATTACATCCAAGATATGCTCAAACGATTCAAGATGACGGATCTCAATGGTGTTGCTACTCCTATGCAAACAAAGTGTCATCTTGAGCTCAATCCCAAGGGTAAAGACGTGCATCAAAAGGTATACCGATCCATGATCGGCTCTCTCCTTTACCTTTGCGCATCTAGGCCCGATATCGTGTTAAGTGTAGGAGTGTGTGCAAGGTACCAAGCCGCTCCTAAAGAAAGCCACTTAGTGGCGGTCAAATGAATCTTCAGATATTTGGTTCATTCCCCGAATTTTGGGTTATGGTATCCCAAGGGTTCAAGTTTCTCTCTATGTGGTTACACTGATTCAGATTGGGCTGGTGACAAAGATGATAGGAAATCAACCTCTGGTGCATGTCAATTCTTGGACAGGTCTCTAGTGTGTTGGTCTTCAAAGAAACAGAACTGTATTTCACTCTCAACCGCCGAAGCTGAATATGTTGCTGTTGCAAGTGCTTGTACCCAATTATTATGGATGAGGAAAACTTTAAAGGAATATGGTGTCAATTGTGACAAAGTTCCTCTATTATGTGACAATGAAAGTGCTATCAAAATTGCTTACAATCCCGTGCAGCATACAAGAACAAAACATATTGAGATTCGCAATCATTTCATTCAGGATCATGTTGCTCATGGCGATATTGCACTATCTTTTGTGATCACGAAGAACCAACTTGCTGATATCTTCACGAAGCCTCTTGATGAAGCAAGATTTTGTTATTTGAGGAATGAGCTAAATATCATAGATTCAAGGAGCCTGGCTTGATTACTCTTGCACACTCACTTGCTCTTATTCATGTATTTGGTTTAGATGCGGGCATAGAAATAGGGGGAGTGTGGTCCTAATTGATTGGGCCAACCCTTCCCCCATAATGCCGAAAGCAAGTAAAATCATTTCCCTTAATATCATTTTGTGATATGTGGATGAGCATTGGTTTTGAACTCAAGATACATCTTCGCGGTGTCATGCCATGCGCTCCAACATGGTGTCTTAGGACACCGCCCTCTTCCTTCCGAAGAGTTGGTTTCTAATGGGTTTCTTTGGATTTTCTTGCTTTTCTCTTGTTCTTATGGAAAACACACTCAATTTTGGCTTTTTTTTGATTTGATTCTTGCAAATTTGGGTGTGTAGTACCATCTCAGTTTGTTACTCTCAACCCAAGCCTTTCCTTCCCTCCTTGAACCATCTACTCTAGCACACAAGTCCTAAATACACCAGCAAGGGGTTTTGCAAGGTTGCTCCGGCCTCATTCTGTACTTAACAGAAATTTCAGAGGGGGCGGACTATCCGCCCTAAGTGGGGCCAGATTATCCGCCCTGGGCGAAATCTGCCCTTTAAAGGTTGGGTCGGGGAGGCCAGGCTCAAACAGAGAAGCCAGCCCTCCCCCAACCCTACCTCAGCCCCTAGCCGCCGTCGGAGCATCCGCCCCTCCCGGAGTCGATTTGACCACCGGATTCTCCGGGCTCTCCCCGGATCTTCTTCACCTTGCCTCCGGGTATCTTCTCCGCGATTTTCCTCCAATGAGTGAGGGTAACTCCCTCATCTCTCCCCTTTTGTATGGGATGCATTTTTTAGTGGAAATCTCGTTGTAGAAGTTCCTTGGTGTTGTTCCTTACATGCTAGAATCAGTAGAATTGCAACTCTCATGCTCGGTCTGTTTTACCATGGTAGATCTAGGCCAATCCAGAAAATTCCTGCGGGGGGCGGATTATCCGCCCCTGCCAGGGCCGGATAATCCAGCCTGGAGACTGAACTTTGGTCTGTTTTGGTCCTGCTCCTGCAATACACATCATTGGTTATGGGTTGCTTTACTAATCTTTCTCCTTGTTTTATCGTGGACTTGTGTGTATGCTTATCTCCATGCTATCTCTCTAAATGTTGTTCACAGGTGGTTCCAAGCCGACCAAGACCTTCGCCCGTCGTTCCCGTGCCCGTTATCTCAAGCCTACTGCAGACGGGAAGTTCATTGACGAAACCGAGGTCAGCAGAGCAGCAAGAGAGGCTGAACGGATGGCAGAGGCAAGTAAGAAAACTAAGAGGACCGTATCTCGCAAGGGCAAACAGTCTTGGCCCAATTACAAGTCTATGGACAGCATTCGGTATGCCACCATCCGCTAGACAGATTACTATGATGAGGCTGACAGTGATGGTCCCCCCGAGGATTCTATGTTTTGGAATGCCCACTTTCGGGCTATTCATGATGATGTGTATGCCACCCTTAGGATTCTCCACATGCGTCCCATCAATTTGACTGAGGCTCAATCCAAGACAAAGCTCATTGAGGCATTAGATGTGACCAACAAGATGGGGCTGCACCACGTCATGACTATCCAATGCAACTATGATTCCTCTATGGTGCGGCAGTTCTTCTCGACTCTGGTGATTTGCGGTGATGAGCGCCGTACTATGAAGTCGATGACAGGGACCACCATGCTTCAGTCGGATTTTCGCATCTTTGGGCAGGTTCTTGGCTATGCATTCCATGGCCGTGACACTCCTTCGGGCCACCGTATCATTTCTCCTCTGAAGCCATCCAAGGATACTGCACTTGCTCCTTGCCTCTCTTCTGATGGTGTTTCTGGTACTTTCGCTGGTCTCTCTCCCTTGTATGCCTCCCTTGTTGGCATATTTAGGGACTGCATCGCTCCTAGTGGTGGCAACAATGACAAGATCCGTGGCCACCTGGTTCCTCTCCTTGCTTTTGCTCATGAGTGTGCCACTAACTCTGGATCAGCCACAGGTTACAAACTGGACATCATGGAATATATTTATCATGAGATGACGGATGCTATGATCAACAGGCTCTCTATTCCTTATGCTCCTTTAGTTATGATGCTCGTCAAGCATATGTTGCCACATGAGGATTTTGGCACTGCTCTGGATAGAATTCACAAGCCCAAGAAAATCTACAACAAGGCTCAAAAGACCCATCACCCTTCCACTGCCTCGGAGTCCTTCATGCGTGATGCTCGGGCTAGTGGTCGTCGTTCCACGGTGTCCCCAATGGCACGCGAGGTTAAGCAGCTCACTTGGTTCCAGCGACACATTCTTTGCATGGGCATTGACACTCACAAGGGCCAATATGAGGCTTACCGCAGGGATCATGCAAGGGATCACACAGGGCAGCTCATTCTCGACCATATCTCAGGTGCCACTGGCCATCCACCTCCTCCCACTGCTCCGGATTCGTATGCTCAGTGGAACACCTCAGGGATCAACTATGGCCAGCTCGAGTGTTGCCTCTTTCCTCCTCCACCGAGGGCATCCACTCCTCCAGCTGATGACGATGATGATGAGTATGATGAAGAGGAAGGGGACGGGAATGACTACGACGAGGATGAGGAGGAGTGATCTTTAGGGGAGTTAGCATCTCTCTTCTTCCTTTTTGGCGTTTCGATGCCAAAGGGGGAGAAGTAGTTCTATTAGGTCTCGTGGATTTGCAAGGGTCGGGCGCAAGCATCTTTCTTTCAGTCGTTTTATTTGCTTGCTTGTGCCTTTTTAGCGTGAACTCATTTGCTATTTGTGTTTGATTATGTAAGACTTTGTCGTGCTCCACTAAGTTTGGTACTTTGTGTGGTATTTATGGATTTCTGGATTTATCTATTGTGGATCTCATGGAATTCTGGATTTATCTATGGAGGCATATTTGATGGCATATGGAATCATGGGCCTATCTAATGTATGCATCAATATTGCTGGTATTGTTGGGATGTGCCTGGAGGCTATCAAACAAATTATATTATTTGGCTATATTCTCATCCCGGTGGTATGACCTTGTTTCCCAAACCACCTTGTTTCAATTATCTTTGTTATGGAAGTTGTGTTCTCTCTAGTGTGTGTATTTGTATTCAAATGTAAATTTTAAATATGCACACATCTAGGTGGAGCGTCTTTCATTATTTAAGGTGGCATTAGCCGGTTCCATTGCAAATCCTAATATTGTCATCTAACACCAAAAAGGGGGAGATTTAAAGAACATTTTATAATCCCTAGTGTTTTGTGTGTTAGATAACAATATCAAGGATTATTTGATGTGTGTTGAAGTGTTGCAGCTCTCTCTGAGAAAAAGGGAGAAGGATTCTGCCTTTGGGGGGCGGATAATCCGCCCCTCCCTCTTCCCAAGCAGGCGCAAACCCCAGAAGGGGGGCGGAGTTTTGGCCGGATTTTCCGGCCTCGCCGGATAATCCGCCCCTCAGGGGAGGCGGATAGTCCGCCCCCCTTGCTCATCGCCAAGGCGCAAGCCCCAGAGAGGGGGCGGAGTGTTGGCCGGACTTTCCGGCTTGGTCGAATAATCCGCCCCTAGAGGGGGCCGGATTATCCGCGCCCCCCCCCCAAGATCTTCACCAAGTTTCGCAGGCGCCAGCCCTAGAGAGGGGGCGGAGTTTCCCCCAGAGAATCCGCCCTTGGGGCGGAGTTTTTCCAGGGGGCGGATAATCCGCCCCCAAAGTTGAGCAACGGCCAGATCTGGGGAGGGGTATTTAAGCCAGCCTTCCCCCTCCTGCCAGATCTCTTGATTCATTCGAAAAAGACGAGATCTGATCTGCAACCTTCATCCAAGAGAGCTCCACCTAGATCCAGCCAAAGGCCCCGTCCCTTGGGGAATCGAAGGAGGAGAACTCGATCTTCATCATCAGCAATCAAGTGCTTCATCTCCTCTCCATTCATTTGGAGAACCACCGATCTAGTATTTCTTGCAAATACCTAGATCCTTGTTTTTGTTTATATTGATAAACCTTGTTCTTGTGGCAGCTTGTTGTCATCTCGGGAGCCCCCAATTCGGTTGTGCATGTGTGCCCCGATAGTGTTGTAAAAGGCACTGGTTCCCGCCTCGAAGGGATCCAATAGTGGAGAAGGTGGATCAGGCCTCTCGTGGCGAGATCCATCGGAGAATAGGGTGAAGCCTATTGTGGCGTGATGGTCTTAGAACCGCCCACCCCTCCAACGCAGATGTACTTCCCTTAACAAGGAAGGAATTGCGGTAAAACAAATCCATGTGTCTCCGCGTGCTCCACTACGGTTTCCTCGCTCCTCTCTTTACGTGCTTAGTAGTTAGGGTTGCATATAGGGAAATTCGTGTAGTTGCATATCTAGAGAATTTACTTTGTGTCAAGCCTAAAATTGAAAAAGTATTAAAAATTGGTTAGCACCTATTCACCCCCCCCCTCTAGGTGCCCATACGATCCATTTCAGCAGTAACTATCGATAAATAATATGAGGGGAATTTTTCTTGTCATTGAAACTTTAGTATGCCTTGCATCCTTATTTTTCTTGCAAGATCAAAGAGAGTAAATATGTATGCATACAAGGCAATACAAGATCAGTTATAAAGAACACCAAAGATTCATCAAAACTTATATGCTCCATGTCAATAGTGAATCTAACTTGCAAGCAAACTTGTGATCCTCTTATTGCACCTTTTGTATAACTTTTCATATAATTATTTTTTATGAGGCAAAACTTAGTAATAAATAGATGTCAAGCATAAATAGGAATAAAGTTTATTGATTCTACCCAATCATGTCATCTAGTTAAGGCTCTCAAGTGCAAACATTAGTTATTGAGCTTTCAGAAAATTTATCTTAGTAACAAGACTTATGCCAAAAGGAAATGCGAGAACATGCCAAAATAAGCATAGCATTAGAGTGTCTCATTTGATCATCCGCATCAATGAATCATGGCTATCAAACACTCCTTTTATATTCTTTGTCTTTCTAAAACTTTAGTTCATTAGTAAGGAGATCATGTCAAAACTTAGTGTGTTTAATCAGACTGTGCAGGCTAAGAATGGATACTCGTGACCATTAACGGTTAGAGGAGTATTCCCTCTTTTGTTTTGAACGCAGGCCCATGAGGAGGCCAAAAATCTTACCCATCATAACATTGATGTTATAGATGTTTAATCAACTCATAGCCAAAATCTAAGATTTCTCTCTTGATAGATCATTTATAGGCCAGCAGAGTTGTTGGCCCTCCATGGAGTGCGACAGTGGTGCATACACGCATAAAGCAATATCATACTTTAATCAACAGGTCAAGATTTAGCATGCATCTCAATTACCGCTACACATTAGTTTCTTCAAACAAATCCTTTCAAAGAGTACTATCAAGTCGATCATCACATTTATGGTGTTGAGTATCTTTAAGGCTAAACTCTTAAGACAATTAAACAACACCTTATTTGACATATAACTCAAAACTTTGAAATGTCATTTCTGTTTGCACATGAACACGTCACTGTGTAGCCTCGGTGTCGAGCGCGACGCGCGGTAGCACACGCCGAGGGAGGCTCACGGAAGCGCGATATGCAAGACAGTCCGGCAGGCGCTTTTGATACCCGAAACCCTGCTCGCCCAGGAGGGACCCCGTTAGGGCAGAGCAGCGGCTATGGGCTGCCCTAGGTCGTCCTAACCGCCACTAGAGCCTCGTGGATTCTCAGCCTCCAATCTTGAAGAACGAGAAGAAAGATACAAGGGAGAGGGATAAAAATAGATGAACACGAAAAAGTAGTAGATTGATTTGTTCGATTGGTGTTGATTCAATCGGCCTTCACTCCTCATGTATATAAGGAGCGGCTAGACTTTCCGTTTAAGAAAGAGGGTTAGAATCACATCCAAAACCCTAGTTGGGTTCAAATTCGGATGGTCTGGTCCGAACTTTCCATAAATGTTCGGCCAAAAATTCTCCTTTACCTTCCCGGCCACTTTTGAAGTAGTAAACGAGTTCAAATCAAAATATCGTAAAGAGAAAAGTTGTTCGTCTTGAAAATACGAAGAACTTTGATTTTGGACACTTTTCCATCCGACCTGATATTGATGGTATTTTTATCTTATTTTCCTATCAAATTCGGATTTTGACCGAACGATTTTAAATCTGTTCGATAGTATTTTGAATATGGAGGTCGTATATTTGCTTGGCTGAAGATGGCTCCAAAATAAAAGTTGTTGATCTAAAAAAATGAAGAACTTTCATGTTTTGTGATTTTCCATCAGAGTTGATCTTGACTGCTTAAATTAAGTCATAAGCAGATTTACCGAATTAGGAAGTTTTCTGGGTTATCCGGTCCAAACACTGTCGTATAAGGTGAGATATGGTGTGGGGTCCGGCGACCTCGGTTCCATGCTAATTCAGCATCTGACAGTATTTTGGCTTTAACTTTTGCATATTAACTCAGATCGAGATGATTCAAAAAACAAAGTTGCTTGCTTCGACGAGACGCACAAATTTCATGTTCGACACTTTTTCATTTAAGGTCATATTAAAGGAGTAATATTTGAAGTTTCTATATATCAGTCTCTGATTCTTCTCTGAGCACAAGTATAATCGGCTATTAAGACTGATCATGGCTTAACTTGATACGGTGCCTCTTTGATGATGATTAATAATTCTCTAAGTGGACCTTTTCGAATATCTCTCACCATTTGCTTTGATTAGCTACGATCCCAAAGCGAGTGCCAACAATTTCTAATTGACAACTCCTTTCGTAAGCAAACTATCAAGTCTATTGTTTTGACACTATGGGATCGAGCGTAACTATTTAGTTAAGACAAAACTATTAGGTGACAACTAGCAAATTTCAAAAGATCTTGATCAAATATTCATTCTTTCCAAGTGTAAAGATTGTGGCAATATTTTCTAGAGGATAACAAATATTGTCACAAGCTTGATAAACAATTTGGCAAGATGCATACAAGCTCTAAGTCTACTCCTATGGTGCCTATCATGAGCAAGTGTATACCCATATAAATACAAAAGTAGACTCATTTAAGCAAGCATTCAAAAACAGCAGGATACATGATTGTATTAAACCTTCATCAAATATGAACATTGCACAAGACTCTACACATGCAAAAGTAACCTCCCCAAGCTTAGAACTTTGCAAGAACCAAACTTGAGAACATCACAAAAACAAAAGAGAAAATGCAGTTATCAAAAGAGAGTGTGATAAGTGGTTATCTCCCCAAGCTTAGTCGAAAGCAAGTGTGAGACATTTTACCGTTGAGGTACTATTAACCTCTCTTTAGATGGACAAAGAACCTTTGCTTCAACATGTATTTCTTGATATGGCCTGGTGTGCCTTCCTTGAGAACCTTCTTAGAAACTAAAAAGAAAATGAAATATTTTTTGAAAACACGGGTTTATCTCACAAGTGATCAAAATACAAGTCTCATTGAGTCAGTTCATCAACCTAAGAATCACGCTTAAGTCAACAAACTAGTTCTATAAGAGGCTCTCCTAGATTATGATGAGGTGCAAGTGAAACATGATATGAGACACGAGTGTGTAACCCCTATGTGTTTATTAAAAGAGGTTCGAGTTGAAAAGTTTTATCATACATTAATATGTAGGCATGTTGAATTGAAGCAACCAAGTGGCTCATGCAAGTGTTTGCACGGTTGGCATTACCGTACACGTCGTCACACAAGGTCCAAGTTCCTACGAAAATAACACACAAAATAAAATACATCGGTTTGGTATACGAACATAATTCATTTACCCCACCGATAAAAGGAAAGTAAAAAATAAAACATAAACTTCTATAGAGAATTACGGTCTAGAAAGTTTATGAGGTAGAACATTTATTGCTTACATATGTTCGGCTTCTCTAGAACATGGGAGAAGCTCCCAGGTGGTGTTTCAAGGTTTTTAGAAGAAGAAGGAAGAAGAAATAATAAAATTTTGAGCAATGGTTACCTTCCAGTTGGCATTTGAGGGGTTTTCCCAACTATACGGGGGCAACTATACGGCCATAACAAAAAGGTCACGTCATATAGTTGGTCGCTAAACTTACTGTACCTTGAACATCGAAGGTAGGTAGCGTTGATATCTATACGGCTGCAACTATACGGCCAGACAAAAAGGTCCCGCCATATAGTTGGTCGTTAAACCTTCTGTTAACGTCAATCTTTACCTGTTTCTTCGAAGATTCGTTATTAACCTGGAACTTAATAAACACCATGTTTTGACGATAAAATAACAACTTTAATTTTCGACCAATAAATATATATAATTGAAGGATTCATCTGAAACTGATTTTCTCTTCCTTTTTACCGAGTTTATGCAACACATAATATAGTGATAATAAGTTCTACCTTTTGAAAACTACCACATGATTACTCTAATAGCAAGACATGTGAAGAATAAAATTGCCAATGCAACATGAATGCAACTAGAGTCAAGACACAAAACTAGAAAGACACCTAGTAACTTCCGGGTTGCCTCTCGGGAAGCGCTCTCTTTAAAGCCATAAAGCTAGGCTAGGATGCTCTATACATTACCCACCTAGATCCCAAGGGATATTGACTCGAGGTGAGGTTGTACATACCATCTTAGAGCATCTTAGAGTAGAGTTCGGTCAGAGGCGTACCCGCTTACAGTGCATCGACATCATGTAGATGAACAAGTTATCGCTTTCAAGCGAGTGTTGATGCACCAAGCTTGGTGAAAATGCCTTCGTGTATAGCTTCAATGAGAGGATTTAAAATTCATCTATAATTCTTAAATTTTTACCTTGGTTACCTTTGTAGGGGAACACTTCATAGTACTCTTCTTTCATAGCAGGAGTTCAGGACCCTACATGTTAGTATAACAAGGTTCTATCTCTAGTTCATTATTATTAATGCTCTCTGTATGAGTGTCTAGGCTCAAGGCCTCCGCAGAATAATTATCAGCAGTTTTAGCATCATAAAAATCACTACTAGAGTGAGAGGCATCACAAACAAAATTTGTAGTGTGACTCTCTTTATCAACCTCACCTTTTTTCCTCCTTTTCATCGACTAGTGTATTCATAGCACTGATAGAATCAAAAGTAGGAGTTGAAGGTGTGAGTGGGTGATTAATCCGTTATTCCTCCTCTTCCTTGTACTCCTTTTCCTCTCCTCTCTTTAGTGAGTCCTGCAAAAGGTTATCTTTCTCCATGGCGGTTTTATACCACTTCAAATAATATAATACCAATGCATTATTACTTAAATTATTTTCACAAAAGAGGAATATGAGGTATACTAAATTAAAAAATCCATCAAGTGCTTCACATTCAACATCAATACTCCCTAGTCTAAATACCATTTCAGATGCACCTTTGAAAATAACGTGTTCTAATACTTCCAAACTAGCATAGCATTTATCTCTATTATAATTTTCTATAGTAGGATTGTCGGAACACTTACATTGAAAATTAAGGTGGTCATCTGTTTTACAATTTGTGCAATAAGATCCATCACTAACACGCAACCATAATGAATGCCCTTCCAATAGGTTCAAATTTTCTCTATCAGATCATATCTAGCAACCAGGCTTGATAAATTTGAATCCTTTGTCTCCTCCAATTCTTGTATTATTAGTTTAACATAATTTATTTCGGAAGACACGATTACTAGCAACAGTTTTTATAAATTTTTGGTTTTGTAATTTTTTATCGTTTTCAATATGAAAGATAGCAATAATATAATAGCAACAAATGGAAATAAACTATGTGCGAATGGATAGGTAATAACCAAGAGCTATGCTCCCCGGCAACGATGCCAAAGTTGATGACTAGATTCCTGCACCCAACAATAGGGTTGTTGCAGTACTTGTAGCAGCAAATATCTCCCAGTATGTATCGTTCATTGGAAGCTTTGCAAATGGAAACAACTTTACCCCGCAACCACGTTGTCAAGGAGGGCTACGTTTGCACCTAAAATAATGTTTGGAAATAGTCTACTCTATAGGTTGCTAGGATAAATGAATTTAAAATGATTTATAACAACTACTACTAGACTGGAAGAAAACTAGAGCAGAAGTAAAAAATAAAAGAAAGTGAATGCAATGAAGTAAAATATTAATGCTACAATTCCTCAAGTAATGTTGTGATATCGGTATGCATGATAACTGCTTATGGAATAGCTATAAACTGTATTTGTGGTGGTCCCTCAAATAATGTTGTCTCCCACCGTTGGTAAGTGGCAACCAGACAACTCAACTGTCCACACTCTCTTCGGATATGGGTCATCTCACAAGATAATAGTGTATTAAGGTAACAAGACCAATTAAGGTAATAAGACCAGAACAAAGGCATTAAATTATATGGACAACTATACTCCTAAGCAAGTGTGCTAGTCACAATATATCCCATCTATCACTTTGGGATCAAGCAATTCGCAACACTATACCTATCTATATCATGAGTGTTCTTGGGGGAACTCAGGGCGGTGCATCCTAAGCTGCAATTGCCTCCGCAAATCACTTATAGCAAATAGACAATTAGTTCTACCCATGGAAGAGCAGAGACTAATGATAAGTTTTGTGACACACCGTGAATCCTTAGTAAATTCCTCAACAATGGATTGGACGTATCCAATCACTAGAATAATATTATGAATAGAACAATGTAAATAGAAAGCACAAACATATTAATTAACAAGAACACACCAAACTTCAATTACTCAAATCATCATAACATTAATAAAAGGGGGTTCAATCCATGTTACAACCCATCACGGAGACCATGATGGGAAGGATGAAGGAGTAGCGGTGATGGAGATGGTGATGATGGCATGGTGATGGCGGCGTCCTCCTTCTCCTCCTATTCTTGATTGGATGGCTTGATGGTGTTGATGGAGATCTAGATCTTGGTGGAGCTGTAGAGGCTATGGAGGCGACATGGCGGCAGGGCTCCGCCGTGGAGGCGGTAGATGGAATCGAGATCTTGTATATGGTGTCTTCTTTTGTTTCTTGACTCCTCCCACCCTTATATAGGCCTTAGAAGTGCCCTAGGTCGCCCCCAATACCGCCATATGGCTTCGGGAAGGTTCTGGAGTAGTCCAGGGTCGAAAACAAGTCGTTTCCAACCTTTTTCCAACTATACGGCCGAAAAAAGGGCTCCGGTCATATAGTTGGTCGTTAAACTTTCGGGCCCTTCTGTATTTTGGTCGCCATTTCTTCATACGAACTCTGTTTTGGGTGTTTTTGGGCTCGTTGGATTCATATCAACGAGGGATATAATACAGTGGTCTTGCATATTTATTTTGAGAAATTGAAAAAAATCACTTTTTCCAACACCTCAAATGGCTAAGTCTGGTCCCTACAGCTCCTCCATACCATGCTCTCTTTGTTCCGTTTGCCTTTGTTTTATCCATAATCATCATCAACACCTACACACATGTCAAACACAAGGAAGATGGATAAAATTCTACCTAAACTACTAAATATGCAAAGCTCATATGAAAATGAATGAATAACTGAAACCATGCATATTTGGCATAACTGCATCTAGATAAAGCATGAGATGGGTGGTTGGTATGCATAAAATACTTCTATAAAAGTGTATATAAATTCCACTCATTAGTTGTGAGAAGCCGTGATGTTGTGTTTGTTGAATACCAAACAATTGAGGATATTGTGAAGACAAAGGTGCAGGTTCCGGAGCAAGTTCCGGTACATGTTTCTTCCCGAAATCAGCAGCAAGATAGATCTGATTCTGACCCAGTTCCTATATATTCAGCTCAACAAGAAGCTGAACATGATGATGCAAAAGATGTGCAAGATGATGCACATAGTGGTACAGGTGAGGATGCACCCCAGCAGGAAGAGTATGATGCTGAAGAAGATGATCATGATCAGCAAGAACCTGAACCTGATAGTCCATAAACTGCTCCACTCAGACAGTCCAGCCGAGGCAGTGTTCCTTCCACTAGGTATGACTCAAACCAATATGTGGTATTATTGTCTGATGGTTCAGAACCTGAGTGCTTTCAAGATGCAATGAAAGATGGGAACAAGGAGTGGAATAAGGCTATGCAAGAAGAGATGTATTCCTTGCATAAGAATAATACTTATGAGCTGGTGAAGTTGCCCAAGGGCAAGAAAGTTCTAAATATCAAGTGGGCCTGCGGAATCAAGCAATAAGAGAACACGTCACATCCAAGGTACAAGGACAGCCTAGTTGTAAAAGGATTCAGCCGGAGAAAAGGTATTGACTTTGATGAAATATTTTCTCCGGTGGTGAATATGACATCAATCTGAATGATCCTTGGCATGGAAGCAAGTCTCAACTTGGAGGTTGAGCAAATGGATGTGAAGACAGATTTCCTTCATGGAGAATTGGAGGAAGAAATCTACATGGAGCAGCCTGAGGGGTTTCTTGTTAAAGGCAAAGAAGACTATGTGTGCAAATTGAAGAAAAGTCTCTATGGCCTGAAACAAGCACCGAGACAATGGTACATGAAGTTTGAATTTGTCATGGGGGAGCAAGGCTACAAAATGTTTAGCTCAGACCATTGTGTATTAATTTAGAGGTTCTTAGGTGATGATTTTATCATGTTATTGCTCTATGTTGATGATATCTTGATTGTTGGCAAGAATGTCTCTAGGATTGATAGGCTAAAGAAAGAGTTGAGAATTTTTTTTGCCATGAAAGACTGTTGGGAATATTCCCTAGAGGCAATCATGTATGATGATATTTCCCATTGTATTCATAAAGTTATTAAGTTGTCCTTGTATGATCATCTGATGTATATCATTGAATATGTGATTCGGTTGTAGAACTATACATTCATATTGCTTATACTGAATGTCCTTGGTCATTGAGGTTGTGTTGGAACCACAACTTAGACCAATTTGAAAGTAGGCTTAATGACTCGGTTCCACTTGTCATGGGCATGGTGATGCTATTCCGACTTACACAGATTCGGCTAAAGAGTTTAGCGAGTCGGATTGACCCATATTGAGGCACAACGAACAAGTTTTCATTTGTATATCTCAATCAATGTAATCCTTATACCTGAGGTTGTTGCACAGTCCGAGTTGAAGATCACCGACTTAGGTTCTGTCAAACGCTGATCCGTACCTGGGAAGTTATAAAGGCAGAGTTCGGGTCGGCTGAGAATCAAGTTGCATGATGTGAATAACCAAGATGGGATTTTGCCCCTCCACTTGGAGAGATATTCTCTGGGCCCTCTCGGAAGATATGATTCGGAAAGCATGGCCATGCACGACTCGGTCAAGTGTTAACCGAGGCGATCGACTAAGAGTTAGTCGGGTGAATCACTTATCTCGGATCGAGAAGAGAGTCGGACTATTTGAGGGATGATAATTATTCGCCTATAGTCTGACAAGGTATATCGTGAGGCAAAAGGGACTCGGACGCAAGTCGCATTTAAAAGTCAAGTCGTCATGACTCTTTGGTACTTGGGAGTTGGCACGTTCTGCTAGGAGCCGCTACCGACTGATCGATTGAGAGTCGGACTCTAATCGTGTCCAAGTTTCCAAGAGCCTGCGGGGTCACACACTTAAGAGCGGGAGCAAGTTCGGATTGGATCTGAACCGGAAATCTGGTTGGGTTGGACCCGAGACGGATTTGGACTGAGTCGGTGAGTCGGACTCACGGTGACTGGTATTATATGGGCTTTAGTGAATGGGCCACGTAAGTGAAGCCCACGTTCACTCCCTATATATAGTGGAGCACAGTAACCCAGAAGGGTTAATCGTTGATCGGTTAGGTCATTCCATGTGTTGGAAACCCTAGCTCCACAGCAGTCCTGTTGTCGTTACGAACCTAGTAGTTCGCCGCCGGTGCTCCTCCTTGTACGTGTGGATACCAGCAGAGGTGTTGTACGATCAGCACCAGTACGATCGGATCGCAAAGGACTGCACTACATCAACTGACGTGCTACATCAGTAATCCGCAACTGCGCATCTAGTGGTAAACCTCGTGGCCTTCTACCTCAGCTAGATCTTGGGATCACCACGTTAGAGGGAAAAAGTTTTGTTTTATCTCTACGTGGACCAACAAAGAGTTGGGTCCAGCAAAGTGTATTATCGGTATGAGAATTGAGAGAGACATAAAATCTAACATGTTGTACTTGTTTTAAGAGAAATATATTGAGAAGGCACTTCGCAAGTTCAGGATGGACAAGGCAAGGAAAGTGAGTTGTCCACTCGCAACTCATTTCAAGTTTGAGTAAAAAGCAATGTCCCTCTACTGAAGAGATGGAAAAGGAAATGCAAAAAGTTCCTTATGCTTCAGTTGTTAGGAGTTTGATGTATGCTATGGTGTGCACACTGCCTGATATTGCTCAAGCGGTTAGTACTATGAGCAGATTCATGTCCAATCTAGGAAGACCACATTGGGAAGCCGTGAAGTGGATTTTTATGTATCTCCGGGGCATCACTAATATAAAGCTTTGCTTTGGTGGTAGTGAGCCCAAGATGATTGCATATTCAGATTCAGACTTGGCTGGAGATGTCGATGGAAGGAAGTCTACTTCGGGTTATTTGATTACCCATTCAGGGGGAATAGTGGCATGGCAAAGCAGGTTGCAAAAGTGTGTGACACTGAACACAACTGAGGCCGAGTTCATCGTAGTAACTGAGGCGAGCAAGGAGCTATTGTGGCTAAAACGATTGGCTTGTGATCTTGGCTGTGAGCAAGACAAGTATGTGCTGTTTTGTGATAACTAAAGTTCCATTCACCTGAGTAAGAATGCAAGTTTTCATTCGAGGTCGAAGCATATTGATGTTTGATATTATTGGATTTGATATGTGCTGAATTCCAAGCAAATGCAAATTGAGAAGGTGCACACAGATGACAATGGGGCTGATATGTTGACCAAGGTGGTGACAAGAGGAAAGCTCGAGGTATGTTGTTGGCTCGCCGGCATGACTGTCGGTTGGCAGTGAGACCCTCCATGATATCATTAGGGGGAGTTTGTTGGTCCATGTCCCTCCACATGGAGGTGTGTTGGCAGCCCAACATTAGCCCATGAAAGTCCAACATGTTTCAACCATTGATCGACGTTCGTATCCAACGGTTGAGGTGCTCCTTGAGAGAGGAGTAGAAAACAAAACCCTGGCCACCTTTGATGGTTGTGTGTCTCAATCAGAGAGTGAGCAAGTGAGAGAATCAAGCCAATGTGGTTGCTGCTGAGAGAGGGTGAGAATAACACACAAGAACACCACAACCTAGTGAGAAGAGAGGAAGAAGAAGGAGAGGTGATTTCTGTCTAGATTTCTAAGATCTGACCGGTCTGTCTTCAAGCTGGTGTTTGGAGGATCAAACGTGTTTGGATTGGCTCCAAACTTGGTGAGCTTGTTCCTTAATTTGAGTACTTCGATATGGTTAGCTGGTTTGATATTTGGGCCAGTGTAGCATCAGATTTGGAAGCGGTTTATTCAGTTCGAACTGTTGGTTGCAGTTTCAGCACATAGCAGTTTTGGTAGACGATAGTTTGGGTAGGAAAACGATGTCCGATTAGCATGAAATTTTGCATGTATGTTGGGTAATCGTATGTCAGCTTGTCTACTAAGTTTGGTGCTAATGAATCTGTGGTTTAAGAGCAGTTTGATGATTACCGAAGGGGAAAGAAACTAAGATACTCTTATTTGATGTAATCTTTCTCTCAAGTGGTTGTCGTTGCCGGTTGGCAACGTGCTGAGTGTGTTGTATCTCCAGATGTTCTAGAGAATACTATGTACCTAGTTTGCTCATAGTGAAGCTCGGTGGACCGGTTGGTCCACACCCGTGGTTTTTTCCTCCTCACTTTGAGGAGGTTTTTCCACGTAAATCCTTGTGTCACATGTGCATGTGCTCATTGTTTTATTTCTGTTGCATATCTGTTGATTGAAAATATCCTCAGGGTTCACCGCAAGCAGCGGGGGTTGTGCTTCTTCCCCCAACACGAGTCCCCATGGGGACCGAATTAAACGGGGTTTCATCCGAGCGCATCCAATCCGCTGCTGGAGAGGTTTCATCTACCTAACAACGTATAGCCCGCGAGAGATAATTTTCCAGGGGTCAACGATCCATGTCCCTCAATCCTTCTCGTCCGACTCCAAAATTGATGGTCCCTTTCGGTGTGGTATGCTGACCGATCCGATAAAATATGTGACTTTGTGTTATGCCACACCACAAGATCATCCAGTGTTCTCATCAAATTCTGCCCTCTCCTTGTATAAAATTTCCGTGTATCGCTATTCGGGATCCAATGATCCTCCCGGATATTAATTGATGTTCCAGAACCTACTCTCCATATGTGCCCACGACGAAAAGTCTATAGACATGCGAATATACTCAGCCATGTATATGATGATTCTTTTTTATTAATGCCTTCCATATGTTGCCATCAGAATAGTATTTCACCCACAATACTTGAGCATATAAGGAATTAGGCCTAGTAATGAGGTGCCAAACATGTTTTGCAAGCATGGCAATATTAAACGAGTGCTTATCTTCAATGGGAAGTGCATTCTGAGAAGAAAACAAGTGACATATTTTTTTTAGGGAACAAGCTCCTCGACCGCAGCTTGCTTCAGGGCTGGGCCATTTCAGCAAGCGGAGCAACCACCCAGGTTGCACGACACATCAAATTAGCCCATGTCTCCAACCAGCGTGTGCCACTGACCCATGCCCACGCGGATGGGCCTGCGGCAAAAAAGAAGCCACTCCACTGAGTGGACTGGGCTCTGCGTCACAGCGCGAGATGGCCGCACGGTCTTAGTAGCCAAAAGAGTACATATGCGACCCCTACATGGGCCGCACGCTGGTTAGAATGTGCCAAGACCTCCGTCCGGACCATTGTCTAACCTTGCACCGAACAGCAGAACCGATCCAGCTAAACGGTGGTGCAGTCACCCGGATGATGCCAATTGTGTTTGTCACCTTCTCTGGGCACACAGATTGTAGCGCACCGCAGCCTGGTTTGACCTCCCTTCGCAGCCCACCCTTCATCACACTCTCACGTCACGCACAATCTTGCTGTCATTTACGCTAAAAAATAAATTTCTTTTATTCACGCCGAATAAGGAAAATATCTTCTATCATTAAAGAGAAGCATTTAAGATGAAATCTTCACTCACCGGCCTCCATATTTTCTGCACCATTACCATTCTCAAGCTAAATAAATATTAACCGTATGATATGTCTCAATTACAATATAGGAAAATTAATGCATGAACATGAATGATGGCTCCGAACAACTTGGGCATGCATCCTCTATTTTCATCACAGTCGCATGCACTCGAAATAAATACAGAGCATACTATTTTATTGATTTTAGCTGTCAAAACAGGTGAATGAAATTGCCATTTTCTTCTGGTTCAAGGTGATGAAAAATCTCCTTAAGGATGGTTGCTCCTTATTTTTTGAATGATCTGGAAGTTGATGTTTCTACGCAGTCTCTCTCTATATATTTATAGAAGACTATATCACCCTCTCCAAAAAAAAAGACTATAACAAAAAAGCTTTAAAAAATCAACATTGTGTTTTGGAAAATCAACGGGACCAGTTTGCGATATGTCTACATGTAGTCTATGCTTACCAAATTGGACTTGTTAGTCATACCACCATAGAATTCAGATGAAGCTTATAATTCCTCCAAAAAATGAAACACATAATTATTCATACTATTTTCTATGTGCACCCAACTTTGTACCCCCTTATTTGCTACATGCTTGACATATACTGACTCTATTCCTAATTATAAGTTGTTTTATTTTTTTTAAATGTATGTATTTAGACATCTTTTAATACGTAAGTTCGGAGCACAATAAATGAACCACACCCATACCCACACTCTCGCGGATCAGGGCAATTCCTATCACCCGCTCATCATGCGGACGATTAGAATATACGCCAAGTAGGCTTGGCTATGCCGGGACGCGCGAGATGGGAGGGTGATCTTCGTAGCCAAGAAGAGTATAACCCCGGCCCTGGGAGCTGCTAGTTGTCGCCCGCTGCGACACCAGCAGCTAGTGCCGCCTGAAGAGGGCGGTAGATGGGCCGGCCCATAAGATTCCACAAGCAGGCGTTCGTTCCTTCCTTTCTTCTTTTCTTTCAGGTATTTTTCAGATTTGAACGAATTTTAAATCTGAATAATATTTAGATCATAAACATTATTTTTAAAATCATGAACAAAAATTTCAAAATCATGTACCAATTTAAAAACATGAACCAATTTCAAAATTCATGAAACAAATTCAAATTTCATGAACCAATTTTTAAAAAATCATGAACCAATTTCAAAAAATCATAAACCAAAATTTGAAAACTTGAACAAAGTTTCAAAATTCATAAACCAAATTCAAAAAATTCATGAACCAAATGTACAAAACGTAAACCAATTTTCGAAAAAACTAAATTTTCCTAAATATAATAAACATTTTCCAAAAAAAACCAAAGAAAACTAAAAATAAAACAGAAAAATAAAAAGGAAATTAAAAAATTAGAAAAAGAAAAAAGAATAAAACGAGAATCATTAGATCGTGGAAATGGGCCGACCCAACAAGGGAGAGCCTCATGATTAGCCTGCCACCATGCAATGGGTGGCATTAGCATTCGCCGGCGTGCGGTGGTTAGGATGCGACAAGAACCTCCGCCCGGGTCTTGTCTGACCTTGCGCCGAACAACAGAACCGATCGAGATGGACGGTGGTACAGTCACCCGGATGATGCCAGTTGTGTTTGTCACCTTCCCCGGGCACACAGATTGTAGCGCACCGCGGCCTGGTTTGACCTCCCTTCGCAGCCCACCCTTCATCACACTCCCACGTCACGCCTAATCTTGTTGTCATTTACGCCAAAACTTAAATTTCTTTTATTCACACTAAATAAGGAAAATATCTTCTCTCATTAAGGTGAACCGGTTAAGAGGAAATCTTCACTCAACCGCCTCCAAATTTCCTACACCATTCTTAAGGTAAATAAATATTAACTGTGTGATATGTCTCGGGTACAATCTAGGAAAAGTAATGCATGAACATGAATTATGGCTCCGAACAACCTCGGGATACACTCGAAATAAATATAGAGTACAATTTTTTATTGATTTTAGCTGTTGAAACAGGTGAATGAAAATTACCGTTTTCTTTCTGTTTAGGTAATGGAAAATCTCCTCGAGGATAGTTGCTCCTTATTTTTTGAATGATCTGGAACTTGATGTTTTTACGCAGCCTCTCTCTATTATATTTATAGAAGACTATATCACCCTCTCCAAAAAGACTATATCACAAAAAAAAGCTTTAAAAAATCAACATTGTGTTTTGGAAAAACAACAGGGACCAGTTTGTCATATGTCTACATGTAGTCTATGCTTATGAAATTGGACTTGTTAGTCACACCACCGTAGAATTCAGATGAAGCTTATAATTCCTCCAAAAAATAGAACACATAATTAGTCATACTATTTTCTATGTGCACCCAACTTTGTACCCCCTTATTTGCTACATGCTTACATATATTGCATCTATTCCTAATTATAAGTTATTTTATATTTTTCTAAGCATGTATTTAGACACCTTTTAATATGTAAGTTCGGCGCACAATAAATAAACCACACCCACACTCCCGCGGATCAGGGCAATTCCTATCACCCGCTGATCATGTGGCCAATTATAATATACACCGAGTAGGCTTGGCTGTGCCGGGCAGCGCGAGATGGGAGGGTGATCTTCGTAGCCAAGAAGAGTACATGCCCGTCCCTGGGAACTGCTAGGTACCGCCCGCTGCGGCATCAACAGCTAGTGCCGCCGAAAGATGGCGATAGATGGGCCGGCCCATAAGATTCTACAAGCAGGCATTTCTTTCTTTCTTCTTTTCTTTCGTGTATTATTCATATTTGAAAGAATTTTAAATCTAAACAATATTTAGATCATAAACATTATTTAAAAAATCATGAACAATATTTTGAAAATCATGAAACAATTTAAAAATTCATGAACCAAATTCAAAATTCGTGAACCAATTTAAAAAAAAACATGAACCAATTTCAAAAAATCATAAACCAAAATTTGAAAACTTGAATAAAGTTTCAAAATTCATAAACCAAATTCAAAAAGTCATGAACCAAATATAAAAAACGTAAACCAATTTTTGCATAAAGTAACTTTTCCAAAATATAATAAACATTTTCCAAAAAAGAAAACCAAAAAAGAAAAAGAAAAAGGAAAGAGAAAAATAAAAATAAAATACAAAAAGAAAATAGAAGAAAAATGAGAATAATCAGACCATGGAAATGGGTTGGCCTAACAGGAAAGAGCCCCTGTGCGACGCTAGCCACCCGCACCGCAGCGGGCGACATTAGCATTTCGCCTCGAGGCGGCAAGGTGGTTAGGATACGCCAAGAACCTCCGCCCGGGTCTTGTCTAACCTTGCACCGAACAGCAGAACCGATTGAACTGGACGGTGGTGCAGTCACCCGGATGATGCCAGTTATGTTTGTCACCTTCCCTGGGCACATGGATTGTAGTGCACCGCGGCCTGGTTTGACCTCCCTTCGCAGCCCACCCTTTATCACACTCCCACGTCACGCCCAATCTTGCTGTCATTTACGCCAAAAACTTAATTTTCTTTTATTCACGCCGAATAAGAAAAATATCTTCTATCATTAAGGAGAAGCAATTAAGAGGAAATCTTCACTCAACCACCTCCAAATTTCCTACACCATTCTCAAGCTAAATAAATATTAACTGTGTGATATGTCTCAGGTACAATCTAGGAAAATTAATGCATGGGCATGAATGATGGCTCCGAACAACTTGGGCATGCATCCTCTATTTTTATCACGGTCGCATGCACTCAAAATAAATATAGAGCACACTGTTTTATTAATTCTAGCTGTCGAAACGGGTGAATGAAAATTACCGGTTTCAGGTGATGGAAAATCTCCCCGGGGATGGTTGCTCTTAATTTTATTGAATGATCCGAAAGTTGATGTTTCTACGTCTCTCCATATATATTAATAAAAGACTATGTCACCCTCTCCAAGACTATATCACAAAAAAAGCTTTAAAAATCAACATTGTGTTTTGGAAAAACTACAGGGACCAGTTTGTGATATGTCTACATGTTGTCTATGCTTACCAAATTGGACTTGTTAGTCATACCACCATCGAATTCAGATGAAGCTTATAATTCCTCCAAAAAATGAAACACATAATTAGTCATACTATTTGCTATGTGCACCCAACTTTGTACCCCCTTATTTGCTACATGCTTGACATATACTGCATATATTCCTAATTATAAGTTGTTTTATATTTTTTAAAATGCATGTATTTAGACACCTTTTAATATGTAAGTTTGGAGCATAATATGTGAACCTGCACATTAAAAAGAGTCTAGTTACATGTGTTTAGAAAAGCCTAAAGCATCTTATATTTTGGAACGGAGGTAGTACATTTTTATTATATCCAACTTTCTCATCAAGCAAGGATAAGTCTTCTCTAAGTAATGAAAAAGAAATATATTAGCATTATTTCCTAAAATTAACTGATATTGCTTTATTAGGACATGTACAATGCACGATGTTTAGAGAGGTGGTTAAGAAAATAAACCGGTTTTCGTTTAAGCACCTGTGCTTATTTACACTAACATATGACTAACTGGGCACCTCTCCTATACAAGTTAGCTTCAGTGTTTAAAAAAGGTTAGTGTATTTTTGTAAGAACCCCTCTAAGTACCCTCCATTATACATGGCCTTATAGGTGTATTGTGGCTTATGTTGGTCATCTAAGTTAAAGTCTTTACCCTAAGTTTGTTTCGCTAAATTTTGTCAATAGTAACCAAATATAATACAAAAAATGAACTTTGAATGTAACTGAATAATAATGTCAACTTTATGTAACATAACTTATACACATAGTAGCATGAAACCATATACATAATGGGGGCTCTTTGGATTGGAGGATCGTCATAGGAATTTTGAGGATTCTAACATATAGGGTTTCAATATGGAACCCTTTGGATCATAGTATTGAGGTAATCAAATTCCTATGAAATTTATTCATGTGCTCTCCACTGCATAGGAATCTAAACATATAAGATCAAACCACATTTTATTTTTATTTAAGAAGCCCAATGCACTTGGAATCTATCTCTCCCTAGTCTCTCTCCTTATTCCCGCGAAATTCATGTGTTTGTTTCATGCACACCATCCAAAAGCACCCCTTACAAAATTTATGTGTATAGGAATGTACACTATACATGACATTTCAATCATGTGTTTTTCATATTCCTGCATTTTGGAAATCCTGCATTTTGGAAATCCTGCAATCCAAAGAAGTCATGGGTATATTTTTACTTCGTGTGGTCATATAAAGGTTTAACCATTCAATAAAACCATCACGGGAATATATCTCATTAATTGCCGAAGATATATAATCTAGAAGGTTGGTTTAGGACAAATTATAATGTCGCTTAATCAATAGGCAAATATGCATACTCCAGTAGGTGGTACACGTCATTTCACTGATCTCGTTGCAAGCGGTAGAGCAATTTTGAAATATTAAGATAGCACACTGATTTCGAATGCGACACAACACATTTGGAAAGTAGTAGTGTGATGATATACACCTCGATCATCGGCCATCCACGTTGCCTCATGTCGACAGAACTTGTGACCTGTCAGCCGCCCATTTTTGTCGCCCAGTACTTCAACAACGTTGAAACTAGGCCTCCGCGCCTCGGAACATATGTATTGTCCGTATCATATCTTGAAAATATTGCACCGCTATACATTGATTAAATCAAGGCATATCTTCACCGAAAAAATATTAATGTTTCGATTGTCCGCATTGCCCTCCGAGTTCTATATAAACCCGAAGCGAGACCATTTCAATCCATCCCAAGCTCCTCCACAACTCAAGGAGTGTGCAATGGTTCACCAAGTCTCAACTATGAAGCATTGCTAGTGCTAGCAACATCACCGTGAGGTAAGTTATAGGGTACTCGGAGCAAGAGAGCCACCATATTCACTGAGCCTACCTCTTATTGCATCATTCAACTCCAACTATAGTCAATTCCCATAAACAAACTACCGTTCCCCTGCCGTCCCTTTCCCAAAAGGTCAACTCATTCATCCCCCATTCCGCCGCCAAAATCCCAAACCCAAGAAAACAAAATGGGCAATGGCATCACCAAGAACCCATGCTTTTCTGGCGATCCCTACGCGACTGCCGTCGCCTCGGACCCGCTCCCCGAAGATAGCCATGGCCACTCATTCATGTACGTTCCTACAAGTGCCGCCTTCGTCAAGACCCCTGAGTCTGCTTCGATGTCGTCGGAGACGTCCTTCTTCTCACTGTCCGGCGCGGCCATCAGTGCCAACCAGGCGACGTCCGCGTCGATGCCGTCGTTCCAACTTCTGAACGAGATGACGTGGCCGCAGTCGTCTGCGTGCACCTTCGAGAGCTCGCGCTCCTTCGCCGCCGTGCCGCTCCAGTCCGCTCCGAAGAAGATGGCTATGTCCGGACCGCTCCAGTCCATGTCCGGGCACTTCTCCGACACATCCGGCACTGCATCCAGCATCTCCATGTCCGGCACGCTGGACCGCTCCTTCTCGTCGTCGTCCTCCTTCGTGAGGCCCCAGGCCAGTGTTTCTCATCTCATCGCTGAACGTCGTCTCGCGCGCTATCAAGGCCACAATGAGCGATCGCTCGTCCAATTCTTGGCCAGAGCCGCCTCCAAGCTCCGGTTCGGGACGCCAAGCTTAGGCCTCGTGTCAGAGGAGCCTGCTGAACCGGCAAAGGAGGAGTCCCTGAGCGACGGGGACTCCGGCTCGCCGCCCAAAAACAATGTGCAGTGGGCTCAGGGCATGGCCGGCGAGGACCGGTTCCACGTGGCGGTGTCCGAGGAGCACGGGTGGGTGTTCGTCGGGATCTACGACGGCTTCAACGGCCCAGACGCGACCGACTACCTCTTCGCGAACCTCTACGTCGCCGTGCACCGCGAGCTCAAGGGCGTGCTCTGGGACGACATCCAAGGCGGCGAGCCGGTAGCCAATGCCGATCACCTGCGTCCCCTGGATGGAGGCAACGACGACGACAGCCCAGAACTTAACCATAAGCCGCCCAAGAGGGGGAGAACGGAACCGTCCGAGATGGACAATGCCGCCACATCCGGGGGGCGCGGCACAACGCCACTGCAACGCGACGTCCTCAAGGCGTTGGCCCGGGCGCTCAGGAAGACGGAGGAGGCGTTCTTCGAGGCAGCGGAGCAGCGCGCCGAGGAGAGCCCGGAGCTTGGGCTGATGGGGTCGTGCGTGCTGGTGATGCTGATGAAGGGCACGGACGTGTACGTGATGAACGTTGGGGACAGTCGTGTCGTGCTGGCGCGGAGGCGGGAGGCCGGCTTCAAGAAAATCACCGGCAAGGCGGCGCAAGACCTGCGGCGTCAGCTCGTGCCACACGACCTGCACGGCCTTCAGACCGTGCAGCTCACCGCCGAGCACAGCACCGATGTCGAGAAGGTACACACCATCACTCGATTGTTCTTCAGTATCACGTATTGTTCGACTTCGATCATCAAGTTGAGGTTGATGGAATTTTGGTGGTGATGCAGGAGGTGGTGAGGATCAGAGTCCAGCATTTGAATGACCGCAACGCCATCGTCAACGGCAGGGTGAAGGGGAAGCTCAACGTCACCAGAGCATTTGGGGTGGGCTACTTGAAGACGGTATGTACACCCCCAATCATATAGTGTCTCTGTTTCTTCTTCAGTGTGAAAGTTCAAGCACACACTTTCTGTTCTGCTAGACTACAAGGATGTGCTTCATGGAATTGCTAAAATTTTCAAATTAATTCATGCTATTTGTTTACTTGGCAGCCAAAGTGGAACAACAGGCTGTTAGGAGCTTTCAAGATCAACTACATCGGCATGGACCCCTACATCAACTGCATCCCCTCACTGTGCCACCACAGGATCGGTCGGAACGACAAGTTTCTGGTGCTGTCGTCTGACGGGCTCTATCAGTATTTCACCAACAAAGAGGTGGTTGATCAGGTGGAGATGTTCACTGCTGAGCATCCCGAAGGGGATCCTGCTCAGCATCTCGTCAAAGAACTGCTACTCCGGGCTGCAAAGAAGGCTGGTGAGCAACCAACTACAATATCTTGTGTGCAACACGATCCTGCGTGAACAAACCAATTTACTGACATTGTTCATCTGTCGATTGATTTTTTCAGGTATGGAGTGCCGTGACCTCCTCGAGATACCGCACGGCATTAGGAGGAAGTACCATGACGACGTGTCCATCATAGTGATCTCCTTTGAGGGGAGGCTATGGCGATCTTCATTTTAGGTGTCAGCGCTCGTGGTGCATAGTGTGTCTTCAGCATGAGAAAGTTTCAGAAGCCCGGTTGCCTAGTGAGCAGAATAAGGGGTTTCTCAAGGTCGACATAAGAGCTGGACTTTAGGTTAGCAGTCCATGGTCAGTAGAAAAACAAGCATAATTGCTGAAGCGCATGCGCCATGAGCAGTCTAGTTGGGTTCTTTCTTCAGAGTCATGTTCCTTCTTCGCCGAAAGACCGCAACTGTTGTGTGTAGTTCGGCAGGAAGGACTATAGTTCTAGTATGCTTATGTAATCAGGTTCTCCCGGCTGTGATGGTTATATAAAGAAGAAGGAGAATTGGTATAATGCCCGATAAGAACTCATATGGTTGTTCCTATGCCTATACATGACTAGCAACAACCAACACGACCGAGGGTCGATCAGTAGCAATAGCAACAGTGGGTTCGAACCATATCGGCAAAACAAAATCATTTCTCCGAATTAAATATGAAAGCAGTAAAAAATAATTTATTCATTTCTCGAATAGGCTGTTGGACATACTCCCTAGACACTCTATACACCGCTCGGCTCAACGCAGCGTTATGTTGCCGCACCGCGCACCCCTGGGTGTTAATTGGGCCTGGCCCATTACCCTCCCAGCTTTCTTTCTTTTTAATCATTTCTACATGGTTTTTACCGGTTTTTCCTTTGATTTTATCAGTTTTTGTTTGGTTTTTTCGGTTTTTATTTCCTTTCCTTTTTCGCTTTTATTTTAGTTTTATATTTATATTTTTTCCACTTTTAAAACTTCTCATACGTAGTTTCAAAGAATAATCATTAGACTTCCAAAATTTTGTGCATGGATTCTAAAAATTAAGTTAGCAGATTTGGAAAATATTCACATAGTTTTAAAAATTGTTCATCAATTTTTGAAAAATTGTTCATGACCTTGAAAATTTGTCCATAATTTTTTAAGAATACTTCATGATTTTTGAAAGTTAGTTCATGGCTTACAAAATTGATAATGATTTTGAAAACCAAAACTAAAGAAAATAAAATGCGGAAAAAAACAGAAAACAATAGGAAAAAGAAAAAGAGAAAAAACGTGAAGCAGAAGGATTACCGTATGGGCCGCGGACGAACGGAACCACACGGTGTGCACTTGTTGCGCAGTGCGCACACAACGCCATTTGCGGTATATAGGAGCATGACTAACAGCGGGTCAGCAAACGAACTTGTAAAGAATTTTTTTTTTGTTCCGGTCATCTTCTTTCTGATATGTATTCTCACCGACCCGTCTGCGCCGCTCGCTAGCGCCACCGCTCCCTGCCGGGGGCCGTGCCGCCACTCCCGCCCAAGGCCGTTCGCTCCCACCCAAGGCCGCTGCTCTTTGCCGAAGGCCGCACGTGAGTTTGACATGGACTGTAATGGTGGATACGGTAGAGGAGGGCCCTAAGGACGGATGCGGTACAAAAATCAAGAGGACAAAGTAGGGGAATTGGGTCGGGAGCTCACGGGATGTATACGTGTGTGGTCAGACGGCGGAGAAGCCCTGAATGCGATGAATTTTGCCGGATTCCAGCGAGTACAGCACACCACTGGGAACATTTGGCCTAAAAAAGCATGCGTTGACTGAGTACATGCTAGCTCTTAAAACGGCCCCGAGCCACAAAGATCGCGGGCGCGAGTATAGGCTGACCTGTAAAATGTTTACGGGTTGACGAGATTTACATACACTGATCTGCGCCGAGAACGACCATTTTTACGGGTTTGATCGCTTTTAAAGGGACCGGTAGACATACTCTAACACTTTTGTTGATGGCCAAAAATGCTATATATATGCCACTTATTGTGATGTGTTGTCGCGCGGTCCTTTCCCCCATGGTGGGCCTATTATCTCTAAAAAAATTGTTTTGTTTTTTATTACTTTTTGTTTCTTTTTCCTTTTTTTGTATTTTTAAGTTCAAAATTTTATATTTGTTCATGATTTTCAAAAAAGATCACATTTTTAAAAATTGTTCATTACTTTTCGTAGATGTTCATATTTTATGTTCATGTTTTTAAATTTGGTTCATGACTTTTAAAAACGTTTTATAATGTTTCAAAAATTGGTTCATGATTATTCAAAAATTGTTCATGAATTTTGGAAGTTTTGTACATGGTATTGGAAAAAAAACTCATGATACTTTGAAAATATTCACTAATACTTGAAAAGTTTTACGGTTCTTAAATCATTATTATAGAAATGTTCAAATTTTAAAATAAAATGCAGAAAAAGTAATAATTAGAAAAAGGAAAAAAAATAACCTCGTCACTGAGAAATAAATCCTATAAGACCGGGTCTATTGATAGACCCTCTTTTATGCCTGCCACATATTCGTATTTTCAGTTTTCTAGACTTTTTTTGTTTATTAATTAGTTTTTTTCTAACCATTTATGCATGAAAATCTATTCTTCAGAAATATAGAGCAGGTTTTATAGGATTTTTTTTTCCGTCACCAGGCTGGCCCAGTTACTGAGCCCTTCAGGAGGCGCGCGCGGGTTGCACCTTTTTTTTTTTTAGCAGTCCCCGTTGAGCGCGGCCTTTGCTCGGCTTCTGTGTCGGGCCATACGTGATAAACGGGCTGGTTTTTGGTGCATTCTATTTTTTTGCCAGGTCACTGGGCTGAGTTAGTCCGGCAGCCGGCCTATGTCAGTTTATGGAGATTTTGGAGTTGGTTTTCGCAATGATACGAGACCAACTTCAAGGGGCCCGTGTATTTCAGATATTTTTTTGTCAGATCAGTTTGCGGGTAGAGCTGTCCAGGCTCAGTCCGCTAGTGGTGGTCTATGTCCTCAACCGGATACCCTATATACGGGCCCTCTGTTCGCAAGGAGCCATTAAGATTTTTATACGGGCCCTCTATTCGCAAGGAGCCATTAGGATTTTGTTACGTTCAGACCCGTATGTAGAATGCAAATTGTGGCGGGCACCCAACCAACCCAGCACATGACCTGTTTGTACGGGTCTGATCCAATCAATCCACCAACCTAAACGCTAAATGACAAAATCGAGGACCAGCCTTTCCTCCCGCACGCATGATCCCAAGCTATATCTCCAAAAAAAAATATCACAAACAGACACGTCAATGCAATTAAATATAAATTTGAAAATTCAAAATGTTTTTAAGGCCAAACCGTTTATTCGATTTCGAATCCATTTTTACTATTAGGCTAGACGCGACAAAATCTTTAAAATTAGATCAAATGTTGATACATTTCGATAATATTTTTTCGAAATGAGAAGTTATCCATCGGTGCTACTTTTTTTTGAACAGAACCAGTGCTACATAGCGACCGGTCTAAAAAAATTAAAACTTAGCGGACGTTCGGACAGGAATCGCTCCAGCATAGCAACCGGTTTAAAAAATTAAAACTTGGCGGACGTTCGGACAGGATCGGTCCAACATGCACTGTTTTTTTCTAAGCACTAAACACAACATTTTTTATTAGCCAGCGCAATTTATATACGAAAAATTAAAAATGTTTTCTTGATCAAATCGTTTGTCCGAATTAAGATCCATTTTCATCGTTAGCCTACTCGTGAAACTTCTTTTGCATATCATATAAATAAATGAGGTCTTATGCCCCATTCACCCACCACACTAAGTCATAGTAAACAATATAATATACAACCAATAGTCTAGCAGCTCGGCTTTGTCGATCATCACCGCTACCGCGGCGTATTGAATTCGTTTTCACCGTTGCACTAGTCATGACGAGATCTTTGAACATCCCATGTTAGAATGTTTTAATAATTTTTCGGACCAAAGGTTACTCGTCCATAACAGTTGAGTTATCTAGACCGCAGCATGTAAGTATCACGAATAGAACATGGAACTACGTCGATCTGATGATGATAACTATATATAAACACATGAGTGACTCTATTCGAAACACCTGGATAACTCCCGTTGGATATAGTTGATAACTATAATCTAATCAGGTAGATAACTCTATAAGAAATAGATAGATAACTCTATTTGAAATTAGTTGATAACTATAACGTGATCAGGTGGATAACTCTATAAGCAGTGAGTGGATAACTTTAATCTAGAGGGTGGGTAACTACATCGATCTGATGATGATAGCTATATGACACACACATGGGTAATTCTATTCTGAATATCTGGATAACTCCCTTTGGATTCAGTTGATAACTATAATCTAATCAGGTGGATAACTCTATAAGAAATAGGTGGATAACTTTATTTAAAATCAGTTTATAAATATAACCTGATCAGGTGGATAACTCTATAAGCAGTGGGTGGATAATATTTATCTAGAGGGTGTGTAACTACATCGAATTGGTGATGATAGCTATACAATAGGCACATTGGTAACTCTATCCTGAACACCTGGATAAGTCCATATGAAATCAGTTGATAAGTATAAACCCTGATCAGGTGGATAAATCTATAAGCAGTGGGTGAATACTTTTACATAGAGGATATGATAAGTTGATAACTATGTCAAATTCGTGATGATAGCTATGCTATAACAATAGGCCGGATATCTCCATAAGTAATAGGTGGATAACTATCGCGTACATAACATGAAACTACATCGATATGAGAATGATAGCTATATGACAAACATATGGTTAACTCTATTCTGAACACCTAGATAAGTCACTTTGGATTCGGTTAATAACTATAATCTGATCAGGTGGATAACTCTATAAGTAGTAGGTGAATAACTCCATTTGAAATCAGTTGATAACTATAACCTAATCAGGTGGATAACTCTATAAGAAGTGGATGGATAACTTTTATCTAGAGGGTGGATAACTACATCGATCTGATGATGATAGCTATATAACAAACACATAGGTAACTCTATTTTGAACTCCTGGATAACTCCCTTTAAAATTAGTTGATAACTATAATCTGATTAGATGGATAACTCTATAAGAAGTTGGTGGATAACTCCATTTGAAATAAGCCGATAACTATAACCTAATCAGGTGAATAACTCTATAAGCGGTGGTGGATAACTTTTATTTAGAGGATGGGTAACTACATCGAATTGGTGATGATAGCTATACGATAGACAGATGGATAACTCTATTCCGAACACCTGGATAAGTCTATATGAAATCAGTTGATAAGTATAAACCCTGATCAGGTGGATAAATCTATAAGCAGTGAGTGAATAATTTTTACATAGAGGTATTCTAACTATTTTTTAACACCGGTCAACTTTTTTCGTCAAACATTCACTAAAATCAAGAATAATTACGTAGATAATTTTTACTATTTCCTTTGATCTAAATTACTTGACTTGGATTTGTCTAGATTCGGATGTATCTAGACATGTTTTAGTACTAGATTTAGACAAATGTGAGTTAACTAATTGGGATCGGAGTAGTATAGAATAACCATGATGTGGCCCACTAACTCCACTTTAAGCTATTCTGATACTCCCTCCGACCATATTAGTTAAGTCAGATTTGTCTAAATTTAGATGAATCTAGACACTATTTAGTATATAGGTTCATCCCTAATATGGGTCACGTAGTGAAAAATATATGAATATTTTTAGCATTGCTCGACTAAATTTAAGAAACATTTGATATTGCTCCCTGCTACCGTGGGGACCCACTCGATTCTCTCCTCTCGTGCTCCACCCGATAAAATCCAGTGCTCTCTCTCCCTCCTGTAGTCAACGCTGCCATCCTCAGCCCCAATTCTAACCATGCTCCCAATCCTAATTCAATTCACTTTACGGGCAGCTCCTTTTCCATCCTACCAATAAATTTCCGCTTAGATCCAGTGAATTCTAGCCATGGAGGTGTACTGGTGTACTCAATTTGCGGCCGGAAGACCGTCGTGTATCCTTGCATGGAACCGGCCTGCCGCGGAAGCTCCTCCCGCCGTCATTCCAAGCCGTCTCTATCTTTGTGTAGCCTCCGTCGCGCTGCTCCGGCCAAGCGCCTCTTTGCCGCCAGGTTCTGCCGCTGCCGCGCAGCCCGACAACCGCCTCCACCGCGGTCGGGACCTCCTCATCCCTCAGCGTAGCTCTGCAAGGCCACGATGACTTCCAGGCGCAACCGCGCAAGGCAGAACGATCTTATCCAGACGACGTGCGCACGATCAGCTTCGATTGGATCGGACGATGCACAGGAGCCCGCCGGGTTTAGCGATACTGCGACCGGTGTGAACATAGATATTCCGTAAGTTTATGCTGATGGAAGTTCAACGCTAACGGCGGCCGATGATTGTCCTGCCAGAACTCTAGTTCACGTCCGCTCGCTCGGCCTTTCTCATCTAGGCCGTGCTATTTTCTACCCGGCTCTTTCTTTCTGCTCGTCGTTTCCGTCGAGCCCCCTACGAATATAAATAGGGGGTCAACCGCCGGGACGGAGCACCAGCACCAACCCCTCTCTCGCAATGTCGAACAACTCCTTGTGACCTGGGCCGAGCTTAGCAAGTTTGCCCTCGCCGCGTACCCCTTCTCTCCCTTCCTCTTCCCCTCGAGGCGTCGATGAATCTTCGGAGGGCGACAAGGAGGACATGGGAGAGTTGGTGCCGAGCGAGACGGAGTTGGTGGCGCAGGCCGAGACAGAGGATGGGGTGGAGCCTGCGGAGGGCGAAGTCGATAGTGCTGACGCCGTGCACTACGTCCTGGAGAATTACGTCTGCGAGATGTACGCGGCCTTCAAGGCTAGGGAGGCCACCGGTCGGCAACCCGCCGAGCGGATACGGCTGGAGGCTAAGGATGTGGCAAGGGAGGCGTTAGCGGCCATTGAGGACCCTGACAAGCGGGAAGCGAAGGAATCGGCAGCTGCTCGCCCGAGGCCATCTTTGGAAGCGGCAGACACGCAGAGGCAGCGGCCGCGGCCTTGGACACGTCTTGTCCAAGCCCACCGCCAAACGGGAGGAGCTGGTGGAGGTGCGTGGTGCAGTCAAACGGGAGGAGCTGGCGGACGCGGCCACCTTGCGTGCTGCGGTGGCGAAGGCGGTCCAACGGGAGGTGCTGGCGGCCGCCGCCAAACGGGAGGCGAGAGCGGCGCGCAATCGCGCATATGCAACGGCGACCGGGCTGAGGGAGGTGGAGACCCTCGCGCGCCACCGCCATAGGCAGACAACAAAGACGAAGACCGTGGCCCGGCGGACGCAGGCGAGCAAGGACGCAACCTCCGGCAAGGACCTCTCGTTTATGTAATGCTATTAGTAACGCGTATGCCCAGATGCTTATGTAATGACAGCCATTTATTTAGTACCGGATGCTTGTGTAATGACAGCCATTTATTTAGTACTTCATCTATTTTAAAATATAAGATGTTTTAGATTTGTAAAATAAAATATATCTATACTTGTTTTTATTTTTGTTTTTATTTTTGTTTTTATTTTTATAGGTTCATTTCAAACCTAAGTGAACCTATGCACAGAACTAAAATAGTCTAGATATATTTATTTTACAAAGCTAGAACATCTTAGATTTTGAAACAGAAGGAATAATTTTGTGCGTATGATGCGCGAGCCCAGATAAAGACAGGCCCGGCCGCGCGGACAATCCAAACCCTCGCATTTCAGTCCCAGGTTTCGGCTTAGTTTACGTCGATATGGATGGGTCCAGAACTGAATCTCGATTTACGGATGCGTGTTAGACCGTGACCTTGGTACGGAAAACGGAATCGTACGCGTGAAGTCCGTTTGCGAGGGCTGTTAGAGTTGGCCTGAGGTCCTGAATCTAGTCCGCATTGCCGCGGGAGCCAATGCGCACGTCTCACGACCACAAAACACGCGGAGAACACCGCCGACTTGCCGGAGCAGACACGCCTCGACATTCCGCCGCCCGCGGCCAACGCCCTATGCGTGTATGGCGCACGCATAGGTGTAAACTGCAAAGTGATTTGGTGCGCCAGCAGCTGCAGCACCTGAGTGCGTACGAATAGATAAACAACAATATCGCCCTCACGCCTAACTCGGGTTGGATGTCAGTGGTTGTCACCACGTAAACAAGAACAATAGTAGCATGGGCAATGCTCCGAGATCCAGATCCTAACTCACAAATATGCATACTGTATGTATTACTATTACTGTAGTCTGTAGCATTATTTGCTCCTATGTCAATCGGTGAACAGTGAACCCAGGGAACTGGAATGGCTGATGGCCAACACACTTATTGCATTCGGATAGCATTTTAGTACGATAGATCGACAAGCAAGGCTTTCATGACGAGGCGAGAGGACAGTGTAGGACGGTCTGACATTGCCAACCCGGTCTGCCCATGACTTCTTGCTTCCTTTGGCCTGCCCCCATGACCTCATGTTTCCTGGCATGGCAGCAGCACAGAATCGGAGGAGTATTGTTGCTCAAGACAAGACGCTGCTCGTACTACTGCTTGTTCGAAAGACCCAGCGGAGATGACCTCTGACAGTCTTGAGTCCCATCAACCGAGCCCAGTGGCAACTTGGTAGTTTCACAAAGTTGACATGTCCCCATTTCGGATCTCTCCCTTCTCTCTATCACTTTAGAACATCTCTATAAAACAAAGTTAAAAGCGTGTCCACTGGGTCGACCTAACCCATTCGAGCTCATCCACACGGACAGCGAGACGTGCGTGGTGTCTCGGCGACACAACATATCGGACAAACGCGCGCGGACCGACCCATTTGTGCATCAAATCTGTGTGTGTGTGTGGGGGGTGGGGGCTTGGATCGGTCTGGACAACGCGCTTGTCCTCGCGCGTCCTCCTACTAGTACGCCCGGTCCTCTCGTCAGTGGCACAACAAGCACTCTCCTCCCCTAAACTCTCATCCTTCATATCTCGCGACCAAAGTAGGTGCAGTTGTTGCCGCTGCCACTGCCCATTGCCCACTGCCGGCAACGTCCCCGTGATATCGAGCAACACCGCAGGCCACGCGTGTTGCCAGAGTTTTCTGGAGGCGCCGCAGGCAATCCCGCTGCCCCGGCCTCCGCCTGTTGACTGGACGCGCGACATCCTCTGCGTGGCGCACAACCTGCTCGATCGTTTGCCTCACCGTGGTTTGTAGGGGTTCGTAGCATGGAAAACAAAAAAATTCTACCGCATGCACTCAAACAAGCCAAGATCTATCTACTAGATTGTAGCAACGAGTCGATAGAAGCACTCGCCCTCAAAGATTCCAAAACGGTTAACGAGAGCAGATTCTCGTGGGTGATGTAGTCGTACACTTGCCGATCTCAAGATCGCGTAGACGATCCTTCCGGCCCTGTGTTCGGCGGCTTCGCGATCGGTCACACGTTCGGTACTCGATGAAGACCTTCCTCTCCCTTGTTCCAGCAGGCAGCAGGGGTTGTAGTTCTCTTCTCGCGATTCCGGCAGCACGACGGCGTGGTGTCGGAAGTAGAGGAAAGATCCTGCAGGGCTTCGCCTAAGCCAGATGCGAGTTATGGTGGATTAGGGTTTTCCAGAAATCTAGGGTTTAGAGATCCGGGAGGAGGAGGAGGTGTCGGCGGCTAGGCTGGCGGCCCGGACTGAAGCCGGCGGCGGCTTGGCTCGGGGAGAGATAGGGCTTGTGTTGTGTTGGGGCAGCCCTCCCCCTCTACTTATGAGACGGGGCAGCCTTGGGAGGGGTGGGTTTGAATCCAAACCCAAACCCAAGTTGGATTGAGAGAAGGACTTGTTTCTTCTCCCACTAGGAAATCATTGTTCCAGTTTGACTTTTCAAACTTCTCGTTTGACTTTCAATTTAGAGCTTTATTTCTCTCTTGCAAATGCCAACACCAAGTGACCTAGGATATGATCCAATCATTCCACATATCCATGACACATTCATGGACCATTCCCCTTCCGGTCCGGTGACCCTTCTAGAACCTCTCCGATGAAATCATCGGAAACTTTCCTGAACTCCGAAATAGGACATTCCTTATATGAATCTTATTCTCCGGACCATTCCGGATCTCCTCGTGATATCCCGGATCCCATCCGAGACTACGAACAATATTCGGTATCCATACTAACATTCCATATCTACTAAACAACATCGAATCCTTAAATGTGTCTCCCTACGGTTCGTGAATTATGCGGACAACACCGAGACACTTCTCCGATCAATAACCAATAGAGGAATCTGGAAATTCATATGGCTCCCACATATTTCTATGATTACTTTGCGATCGAATGAACCACTTACATACAATACCAATTTCTCTTTGTCTCACGATAGTTTACTTATCCGAGGTTTTGATCGTCGGTATTTCTGCATACCTAGTTCAACCTCGTTACCGATAAGTACTCTTTTCTCATTCCCGTGATATGTGATCCCTTGTGAGCCAGTCACATGCTTGCAAGCCAATTGGATGACATTCCACCGAGAGGGCCCAGAGTATATCTATTCGTCATATGGATGGACAAATCCCACTCTTGATCCATGTGCCTCAACCCATACTTTACGAACACTCAATGCCACCTTTATAGCCACCCAGTTACGGTGTGGTGTTTGATGTCATCAAAGCATCCTTCCGGTGATGGTGATTAGCATGATCTCATGGTCGAAGGAATTAGGTTACTATGTATCAGAAAGCTAATAGCAAACGAACTATTAAAATGACTTGATCTTTATGCTACGCTTATCTATAGGAGTATGTCCATCATACCATTATCCTAATGATATGATCTTGTTATTAACAACATCTCAATGTTCGTGATCGATAAACCATGATCATATATTAATCAATAAGCTAGTATTACAAAGAGGCTTTACCAAGGACTCTAATTTAGTTTACAAATCACACAAGTATTAATGTTTCCGGCTAATACTATTATAGCATGAATGTAAACATTTATCATAAACACAAAGATATAATAATAACCACTTTTATTATTCCCTCTAGGGCATATCTCCAACAGTCTCCCACTTGCACTAGAGTCAACTAATCTAGATTACATGGTAATATACCGAACACCCATGGCGGTTTGGTGCTGGTCATGTTTTGCCCTCGGGAGACGTTTAGTTAACGGATCCGCCACATTCAGATATGTGTGTACTTTGCAAATCTTTATGTCACCATCTTGGCCATGCTCTCGAATAGCATGAAAACGTAGCTTGATGTGCTTCAGCTTCTTGTGTGACCTTGGTTCTTGCGCATTGGCTATGGCACCCATGTTAGCACAATAGATAGACATTGGGTCCAGCGCACTTGGAACCACACCGAGCTATGTAATGAACTCCTTCATCCATATCGCCTCTTGTGAAGCCTTCGAAGCAGCTGTCTATTCCGATTCAGTTGAAGATCTCGCCACAACGCTTTGCTTTGCACTCCTCCAGCTAACTGATGCACCATTCAAAATAAATATGTATCCAGATTAAGATTTATAATCATCCGGATCGGTGTTCCAACTAGCATCGGTGTAACCATTAACAACGAGCTATTCATCACCTCCATAAGAAAGAACCATATCCTTAGTTCTTCTCAAGTACCTAAGGATGTTTTTGACCGCTGTCCAATGATCCACTCCTGAATCACTTTGATATCTGCTAGTCAAACTAACAACATATGCAATGTCGGGTCTAGTACATAGCATGGCATACATTAGAGATCCTATGGCCGAGGCATAGGGAGTCTTACTCATCCTTTCTCTATCTTCTGCCGTTGCAGGACTTTGAGTTTTACTCAAGGTCGTATTGGGCAACATGGTCAAGAACCCTTTATTGCTATCTTCCATTCCAAACCTCTTTAGAACTTTGTCCAAATATGTACTATGTGACAATGATATTAGGCGCCTTGATCTATCTCTATAAATCTTTATGCCTAATATGTAAGATGCTTCGCCAAGATCTTTCATTGAAAAACTATTATTAAAATAATCCTTGACACAATTAAGAAGGTCTACATCATTCCCAATCAACAATATGTCATCTACATATAGTATTAGGAATGCTACAGAGCTTCCACTCACTTTCTTGTAAATACAAGCTTCTCCATAAGTTTGTATAAAACCAAAACTTTTGATTACCTTATCAAAACGTTGATTCCAACTTTGGGATGCTTGCTTCAATCCATATATGGATCGTTGAAGTTTGCATACCTTGTTAGCATCTTTAGGATCGACAAAACCTTTGGGTTGCATCATATACAACTCTTCATCAATGTCTCCTTTGAGGAATGCTGTTTTGACATCCATCTGCCATATCTCATAATCATAATATGCAGCGATTGCTAACATAACCCTCACAGACTTTAGCTTCGCTACTGGTGAGAAAGTCTCATCGTAGTCAACTCCTTGAATTTGTCGAAACCCTTTTGCGACAAGTCGAGCTTTATAGACAGTAATATTACCATTAGCATCTGTTTTCTTCTTGAAAATCCATTTGTTCTCGACAGCCTTCCGACCATCCGGTAAGTCCACCAAAGTCCATACCTGGTTTTCGTACATGGATCCAATCTCGGATTTCATGGCTTCTTGCCATTTATTGGAATCTGGGATCATCATTGCTTCCTCATATGTTGCAGGGTCATCGGTGTTGTCCACCAACATGACACTCATAATGGGATCATACCAATGAGGAGTGGTACGAGTTCTCGTTGACCTGCGAGGTTCTGTAGTTTCTTCAACCGAAGTTTTATGATCAACATCATTAGCTTCCTCTCTTATTGGTGCAGGCGCCACAGGAACTACTTCCGATGTTGTGCTACTCGCAAGTTCGAGAGAAGGTTCATCAACCTCGTCGAGTTCTAATTTTATTCCAGTCACTTCTTTTGAGAAAAACTCCTTCCCTAGAAAGGATACATTCTTGGCAACAAAGATTTTGCCCTCGGATCTATGATAGAAGGTATACCCAATAGTTTCCTTCGGGTATCCTATGAAGACGCATTTTTTCGCTTTGGCTTCAAGCTTGTCCGGCTGTAACTTCTTTACATAAGCTTCGCAACCCCAAACTTTAAGGAACGACAATTTAGGTTTCTTCCCAAACCATAATTCATACGGTATCGTTTCAACGGATTTAGATGGTGCCCTATTTAAAGTGAATGCGGCTGTTTCTAATGCATAACCCCAAAACGATAGCGGTAATCTGTAAGTGACATCATAGAACAAACCATATCTAAGAGAGTTCGATTACGATGTTCGAACACACCATTACGCTGTGGTGTTCCTGGTGGTGTCAATTGTGAAAGTATTCTGCATTTCTTTAAATGCTTGCCAAACTCGTAACTTAGATATTCACCTCCACGATCAGATCATAGAAATTTAATCTTCTTGTTACGTTGATTCTCCACCTTACTTTGAAATTCCTTAAACTTCTCAAAAGTTTCGGACTTATGTTTCATGAAATAGATATACCCGTATCTACTCAAGTCATCCGTGAAGGTAAGAACATAACGATAACCACCGCGCGATGCTACACTCATTGGGCCACACACATCGGTATGTATGATTTCCAATAAGTCCGTAGCTCGCTCCATCATACCAAAAAATGGAGTCTTAGTCATTTTACCCATCAGACATGCTTCGCATCTTTCAAGTGATTCGAAATCAAGTGATTTAAGAAGTCCATCGGAATGGAGTTTCTTCATACGCTTCACTCCAATGTGACCAAGACGACAATGCCACATATAGATTGAGTTATCGCTCAATTTCAAACGTTTAGCTTCAATGTTATTAATGTGTGTATTACCACAATCAAGATTCGATAAGAATAGACCATCTATCAAAGGTGCATGTGTATAAAACATATTACTCATATAAATCAAACAACCATTATTCTCGGACTTAAACAAGTAACCATCTCGCAATAAACATGATCCTGATATAATGTTCATTCTCAACGCAGCACCAAATAACAATTATTTAAGTATAAAACTAATCCCGATGGCAGATGAAGAGGTAGCGTGCCGACCGCGGTCATATCAACCTTTGATCCATTTCCAACGCGCATCGTTACCTCGTTTTTCGTTAGCTTCCGTTTATTCTGCAGCACCTGTTTCGAGTTACAAATATGAGCAAGCGAAACCAGTATCAAATACCTAGGCACTACTACGAGTACTAGTGAGATACGCATCAATAACATGTATATCAGATATACCTTTCTTCTTGATGTTGTCGTTCTTCAAATCCGCCAAGTACTTTGGGCAATTCCGCTTCCAGTGACCTTCTCCCTTGCAGTAAAAACACTCAGTATCAGGCTTAGTCCCAGCCTTGGTCTTCTTCTCCGGTGTGGCAACTTTCTTACCGCCCTTCTTCAAGTTTCCCTTTTTCTTAGACTTGCCTTGTTTCTTGAATTTGGTGGTCTTATTGACCAACAACACTTGGTGCTCTTTCTTGATCTCCACTTCTGCAGATTTCAACATGGAGAAGAGTTCTGGCAACGACTTGTGCATGTTTTGCATGTTGTAGTTCATCACAAAGTTCTTGTAACTTGGTGGTAGTGATTGGAGGACACGGTGAATCCCCAAAGAATTAGGAATCACTATACCCAAGCTTTGGAGTTTGCTTGCGTGCCCAGACATCTTCAGCACGTGCTCACTGATGGAGCTGCCCTCATCCATCTTGCAGTTAAAGAACTTTTCAGAAGCCTCATAACTCTCAGCTACCGCCTGACCCTCAAATATCATTTTGAGTTCACGGACAATATCATGTGGGTCATGGTTAGCAAACCTTTTCTAAAGCTCCGATTCCAAACCATACAAGATAGCACACTGAATTGTGGAGTACTGATTCTTCCGAGCGAGGAAAACATTCTTTACCTCATCAGTAGCAGTAGCTGCAGGCGGGTCACCCAGCGGTGCATCCAGCACATAGTTCAAATTACCAGCATTTAGGACAATCCTCAAATTGCGGAACCAATCCGCGAAGTTGCTTCCATTGTTTTTCAACTTTTCTTTCTCTAGGAACGCATTAAAATTGATGGTAGGGGCCGCCATTGATCTACAACATATTTGCAATAATTTAGACTATGTTTATGACAAATTGAGTTCTAATTAATAGTTAAATTAATCTAGGTGAACTCCCACTCAAAACAATATCCCTCAAATTGTTTTAGTGATCACACGAACCAAATCCACCACATCAAAACCGATCATCACGAGAGTTGATGTAGTTTCAATGACAAACAATCAACATGTTCATGATATCTACTATATGACTCATGCTTTGCCTTTCGGTGATCCGTGTTCCGAGACCATGTCTGTACATGCTAGGCTCGTCAAGATCAAACCTTAGCTTCCGCATGAGCAAATCTGGCTTGCTCACGTTGTATACACTCGCATAATCTAACACACCTGATCATCACGTGGTGCTTCAAAACAATAAGCTTTAGCAACGGTGCTTACTATGGATGAACACTTAAAAGACTTGAAATTGTATGCTTGAGGGATCATCTTATAATGCTACCGTCGCAAACTAAGCAATACAAGATGCATAAAAGGATTAACATCACATGCAATTCATAATATGTGATATGATATGGCCTTTCTTCTTGTGCTTCCGATCTCCATCTTCAAGCACGAACATGATCGCCATCATCACCGGTATGGCGCCAAGGTCAATGGCACCGTTTCATGGTCGTCGTCCACCATATTCAACTATTACAACTACATTTAATAGACGCGCAGGCCTTAACGGAATTTAAAAGACAATCATATGGCTCCATCCGGTTGCCAACTTATAATAAGGAACATTGCATACATCATATATAATCACAATCATGGCCATATCACATCACAGCACACCCCTGCAAAACAAAGTTAGACGCCTCTAATTTTCTTTGCATATTTTACGTGGTTTGGGGATTTCAATAGGTGTCTTTCTAACTTACGAACAAGAACCACAACGTTGATGTTTGAACTATCAAGTGCCTGTTGTAAATTGAATCTATAATATGATGGGAGAGACGGACACCTGCAAAGCCACTTATGCAATACAAGTTGCATGTTAAGCGTGGAGCAAGTCTCATGAACGATGTCATGTAAGGTTAGCCCGGGCCGCTTCATCCCATCATACCGCAAGATGCAAAGTACACAAAAAGCAATTGATAATAAAAGCACCACCGCCCACAATGACCATTGTGTTCTACTCGTGCAACAGATCTACATATAGACACGTCTATGATACCACTGTAGGGGTTCATGGCATGGAAAACAAAAAGAATTAACGCATGCACACAAACAAGCCAAGATCTATCTACTAGATTGTAGCAACGGGTCGATAGAAGCACTCGCCCTCGAAGATTCCAAAGCGGTTAACGAGAGAAGATTCTCGTGCGTGATGTAGTCGTACACTTGCCGATCTCAAGATCGCATAGACGATCCTTCCGTAGTGTTCGGCGGCGCTTCATGATCGGTCACACGTTCGGTACTCGATGAAGACCTTCCTCTCCCTTGTTCCAGCAGGCAGCGGAGGTTGTAGTTCTCTCCTCGCAATTTCGGCAGCACGGCGGCGTGGTGTCGGAAGTAGAGGAAAGATCACGCAGGGCTTCACCTAAGCCGGATGCGAGTTATGGTGGATTAGGGTTTCTCGGAAATCTAGGGTTTAGAGATACGGGAGGAGGATGAGGTGTCGGCGGCGCGGCGGCGGCGGGCGGCTGGCACGGGGAGGGCTAGGGCTTGTATTGTGTTGGGGCAGCCCTCCCCCTCTATTTATAAGAGGGGGGCAGACTTGGGATGGGTGGGTTTGAATCCAAACCCAAACCCAAGTTGGATTGAGAGAAGGACTTGTTTCTTTTCCCACTAGGAAACCATTGTTCCAGTTTGACTTTCAATTTAGAGATTTATTTCTCTCTTGCAAATGCCAACACCAAGTGACCTAGGATATGATCCAATCATTCCACATATCCATGACACATTCATGTACCATTCCCCTTCCGGTCCGGTGAAACTTCTAGACCCTTCTAGAACCTCTCCGATGAAATCATCGAAAACTTTCCCAAACTCCAAAATAGGACATTCCTTATATGAATCTTATTCTCCGGACCATTCCGGATATCCTCGTCATATCCCGGATCCCATGCAAGACTCCGAACAACATTTGGTATCCCTACTAACATTCCATATCTACTAAACAACATCAAATCCTTAAGTGTGTCTCCCTACGGTTCGTGAATTATGCGGACATGACCGAGACACTTCTCCGATCAATAACCAATAGAGGAATCTGGAAATTCATATGGCTCTCACATATTTCTACGATTACTTTGCGATCGAATGAACCACTTACATACAATACCAATTTCCCTTTGTCTCACGATAGTTTACTTATCCGGGGTTTTGATCGTCGGTATCTCTACATACCTAGTTCAACCTCGTTACCGATAAGTACTCTTTTCTCGTTCCCGTGATATGTGATCCCTTGTGATCCAGTCACATGCTTGCAAGCCAATTGGATGACATTCCACCGAGAGGGCCTAGAGTATATCTATCCGTCATATGGATGGACAAATCCCACTCTTGATTCATGTGCCTCAACCCATACTTTCCGAACACTCAATGCCACCTTTATAGCCACCCAATTACGGTGTGGTGTTTGATGTCATCAAAGCATCCTTTTGGTGATGGTGATTAACATAATCTCATGGTCGAAGGAATTAGGTTAATATGTATCAGAAAGCTAATAGCAAACGAGCTATTAAAATGACTTGATCTTTATGCTACGCTTATCTATAGGAGTATGTCCATCATACCATTCTCCTAATGATATGATCTTGTTATTAACAACATATCAATGTTCATGATCGAGAAACCACGATCATCTATTAATCAACAAGCTAGTATTACAAAGAGGCTTTACCAGGGACTCTAATTTAGTTTACAAATCACACAAGTATTAATGTTTCTGGTTAATACTATTGTAGCATGAATGTAAACATTTATCATAAACACAAAGATATAATAATAACCACTTTTATTATTGCCTCTAGGGCATATCTCCAACATGGTTGACATACGTTTGTCGGTCCTTTTTAGGTTACCTGGCCTGCTGCGGGAGTTCGCATCGCCATTGATAACTCAGGTCTTCAAAGAGAAGGCATTCCGTCGCCGCTATCGGCTTGGACATTCTCAACGGGGTGAGGGAATACGATGACTACTTCGAGGTGAAGTACGATTGATTATACTGGTAAGATTGGCTCCTCCTCTTACCAAAAATGTTCCGCTACCATTTGGGAGCTTGCAAATGGAGTGCCCGGTGATCTCCTAGACGACTACATACGCATAAGCGATTCCACATGCCATGAGACAATGTACCGGTTTTGCAGCGTGGTTATTGCGGTGTTTGGAAAATTTTACTTGAGAGAGCCAAACACCGAAGAAAGTGCCCGCCTTTTGTCCTTCAATGAGAGAAGGGGGTTTCCTGGGATGCTTCCTCGAATTCGTATGTTGGAGATGTACGGAGAAACGATGATTGAGGAATCGGGGGGAACACTTAGGGCCACCAACGAAAGGGTGTTGGGCCCTGATACGTCGACCCAAACATGGCGGATCGAGCTATGCTCCCGTCGACTCGGCTCGTCATCGATATGGTCCAAAGATGGTTTAGCTCGTAGGAAGGAGGATTCAATGATTGAAGGGAGCTGCCGAGTCTGTTTCCTCGTCTTCCTCTCCTATCATGTCGATACATGACAACGCCCATAAGGTCTTTGGCTCCTCTTCCGCCTCGAACTCCATCCATCGTTACACCATGAGACACCGATTATATCCGTGAGAGCTCGTTTTTGTGGTATTCGCACCAGTTGTCCTTTGTTTGTTGTGTTGGCGACATTCGCCTAGCGTAGGGCGGAGCTTCCCGACCGACTCCTGAGTGATATCCTGTCGTTGGCCGCTCGCTGAACGCCCGATGAGGTCGGACCGGTTCCTAGCGTGACCTATGTCGGTAGAGGAGCCGCAGTGTCCTCCATGGTCTATTTTCGTACTCATCCAGGTTTCCGCCACAAGCGATGTCCATGTCCGAGACCTGGATATCTTTGTGGACTAGCGTAGTTCCCGTTCCCTTAGCAGAGGTTTTGGTATTCGGGCATCCTAGGCATCCTTCTTCGAGCATAGTGCCGACATGGGAGACCGGTCAGGGCTCCATCGAGGTGCGTCGAGCCCTCATGCCCGTGATAGCGGCGTGCGTCCATCGCTCGCATATCCCAGCATGTTGACGTACTCCATCCTTCTCCTATGATCGTGTCCTTTATAGTGGCACTCCAAGGCAGACGATGGAGGCTCCCTGAGGTCCCCGCGACCGTCCATACGTTGCGGGCTACCGGAATAGTGTTCCATCTATCCGACCCTGGATGGGAAGAACCTTGCCGCCCTCCTAACGAAACTAAATGCTGCTTCCGGTTGGAGTCTATCAGCTCTCTGGCTCGCCCGATCTTGTCTGAGGCGAGTTGAGTTGTAGGGAGGTATTTTAATCCTAGCGGTCCCGACCATCGGGCGCCATCAACGTAGATCCGATCTACATGACGCATGCTCCCCCTACTTGGCACGCCAACTGACGAAGGATAGTTTTTACAATCCCTCTGCAATCTCACTTCTGAGGTACAAAGAGAGTTTATTTGATCGGCAATTGACTCGGATCGGCAGGTTTGGATCTCCAAAGACAAATACGACAATATGTGTGTAATAGGGAGGATTCCCTTAGGCTTTATTAATAAGGAGATCGAGAGATCATTCAAAGTGGCTACAAGATGATCTCGGTGTTTTTATAATGTTACCCGAGGAGAGATGAATCTAGTGTGTATGAATATGGCTAATGACTAAGACTTGGGACGAATATGGCGTGTCCTCTTCACGTGAATGTCCTCAAGTACTTATAGACATCGTCGATGGTGTCAGAGTTTCCTTTAGTCGCGTCAGGTCTTCGTCTTGTCTTGCACGCCACTTTGATTTTCGACCCTTGTACTCGGGTCTAGCCTTCGGGAGACCGATCTAATGGAAAGGGTCTTGAACTCTTCATCACGTCAGTATATTTATATTCAACACTCGTCATCACGTTTAGGCTATTTTAGTCCTTAGCGTGAGATAGAAGTAGGCCACGGAATCCTTTTTTTCCTTTTTAATACTGTGTGAGCAGGGTTTTCAACTCAAGACCTCTTGGTTCTGATACCATAAAGAATTTATGCTCAAAACACCAATCTAATAAAAAGAGACTATGCGATATATTTATATTCAACGAGATACACACCTAAATCCAGCCATCGCCGAACTCGGTGTGAGGATAACCGTTGGCTTCACTCCAAGTGGTTTCGTCCCTGCGTTGTTGCCGGTGCCCATGCGTGGAGATCGTTCTGTGAGTTGACGTGAACACGAAGCCCTGGATAGCTTTTATAGCTATCTTTTCGAGCTGTTTTGCAAAGTATGAAGCCTAATTTGTAAATTTATTTATCTCTAGGATCCCTCTTGTAATTGTAATCTCACCGCTGAAGTAATACATGATTTTTTTAGACAAAAGTAATACAGTACTCCCAATTAGATGTCCTAAATTTGCAAAATTTGTATGAACCATTATTCTAAATAGTGTCTAGATTTATCTAAATTTTAACAAATCTAAGATATCTATTTTAGGACGGATGGAGTACATGATTTGAGGTCCTTCCCGTTGAAAACTAAGTTCTGGATGATGCTTGTTTCAAAAATCAAAGATGAGGTAGATATGTCAGATGTGGTGCCTAGCCGGAGCTAAGCTTTTGAGTATTCTAATTCATGGTTGTGTTTTGGTCTTATCCTTTGGTTAAAGCCTCTAAAAATGATTTTATGAATCAATAAAAATGGCAAGTCTTTTTTCTTATTTTAAAAGAAAAACACAGTTACACCGCAACACTGGAAATGGTTGTAGGCCCGGCGGCTGGCCAACGCTGCCGCAGCTCACTTTGCAGTAATGGGATGGTTGGTCGTGTACCAGGGATAGAAATTGATTCGCTCTCCTTTTTATCCGGCGATTGATTAATTTGTAGCTTATCTTCTGGGCCCCGTTTTTTATGTGGCACGCTACTGCTGACAAGGCAGCTCAGCTACTGAAGATATGTTGGGGGATAGTGCATTAGCTATGTGCCCATTCTATTTTATGCCGTTTGTCCTTTGCATATCATGGTGCAAGACTGTCGTCAGAATTAAGGATTTGATTACTTCTGTCTCCCTCTGTTATGTTGTTGGTGATTGCTCAAAGGAGTGGGGTTGTGAGAAATGTGAAGTAGGAGCACCAGTTCCATCAGTTTTTACCATGTGTATGTATAAAGATAAAACTGAAAGGGAACTCAAAACTCTCCATTTTTATAAGTTTCATCGTGCATTGATGTGGCCATAGGTCCTCAATGCAGTCGCTCACCAGTCACCAGCAGGCTACAGCAGCAGGCAATCAGGTACTGTATCGGGTCAATCTTGTTGGACAAGTTTATTCTGGGGCACCATGATCCCGTCAGTTTTTGTGGCAGCATCTGCCCGGTCGGTAGCAGACTAGCAGCACGCGCACCTAGATCCTCATGCATCCACACATAAATCTGAATCTCTTTTTAGGGTTTGTTTGGCTGTTTTTTAACGGACCCCTGCTAGTATGAAAATGACTTGGCTCAACATTGGAGTACGCACCACTCTCGATATATGCATAAAAAGTTGCAGCACAGGTTTTGTTTGGTTATTGTGAATGCTTTTGATCCAGATTCCTGATAACCGTTCAAAAGGATTCTTGCAAAAGAAGAACGAAAGTACTACTGCTAGTCTGCTACGAATTGCCTGTGTCGTCTTTCCTCCTCCTCCGTGGACGATGATGGTTCAGTACTCCAGTGGCTCAGTGTTACAGTATCCTTGTGCAGCTGCTACGACATAAATCCTGGCATGATTTCAGGCAAGCACCCCAGCGGAATCCTGTGGTGTCAAGTCGATTCTTCTCTTCGGTTCCCGCGAAAGTTCGGCCCCTCATCCAAGCGTCAGCTCATGTAAGATCCACACTGAGTCACTGTCTCCCCCCTGACCCCTGTTCTCCTGAAACAAGCTTTACCCAGTTGTTGAACTGAGCCATCCCTCTGCAGTCCAGTCCGTCTAGCTATATACATACGCTGCGCTGATGTCCTGCCAAGGCGCCAAGCTGCTTGTGATACACCCTACCCATCTCTCTTGCACCTCAAGGACGCAGAGAAAACGATGCTTGTCGGTCAATTTTGTTGCCCATTTTTTGCTAGGGCTGGCTGGTCCCAGTGCTGAATAGTATAGGTGCACATTAGGACATGGCTGATTGGGGACAGCCCCACGAACGTGACTGGTACACTGGTGGTGCTTTCTAGTACACGACAGCAACAGTTGGTCCGAAGGGAAACTTGCCAAACCAAATCGTCCCCATTTTTTGTAAGGGGATCCTATGGTCATCAGATTCAGAAAGCACGATCAATCGGACGCCCATAAAACTAGACTAGATAGGACTTGGAGGGAACAACACCTGACCTGAGCGACGTAGCCCAAGCGTAAAGTCCGATCAATTATATGGAGGGAGGGAGTCACATGGATCTGTACTGGGTTCTCATTATCATATCGTGCCAGCCAACTCCCCTGAATCCGGACATGTACAAAGTTTCAACAACTCCACGGGGCGATGGGGGCTACCAGGCGAGGACTCTTATTTGGACTGGATCTACTCTAGTCTCTAGTACCACTTGTCCACTTGGGATGGGATCGAATCTACACAGAAGCATCATGGAACAATTGCTACTACTAATTTTCCCCCAAAATATAACATATAGTAATAATCTACAAAAATAGTACCCCAGCTCCGTCACTGACGATGACGCTCCGTAACAGTAGTAGTAACACTGAATCTGAATGGGTGAATGCCGAGAGAGCATTCTGTCTGTGGACTGTCTATGGTTTGTCGTCGTCGAGCTGCAGCTCGGCGCTGTCGGTCTTGCGCCGCCCCATCTTGCCGATGGACGAGGCGATGCTGCCCATGAGGCTGCTGGTGCTGCCCCCGTCTCCGCCACCGCCACCGCCGCTGCTGAGGTTCAGAGACCGGCGAGACCTCGGGTGCCTCGGGGACTGCAGCCTGTCTTCTTCTCCTTCGTCGTCGTCGTCGTCGTCGTCGCCTGCCCCGGCCCTGGTAGCCACCGCGAGCCGGGAGATGGTGCCGCGGCAGAAGGGGCAGGTGGGCAGCGGCTGGCTCTGCGTCGCCGGGTTGGGCTTGGTGTGGCAGCACAGCGCCAGCGTGCACGCCGCGCACATCTGGTGCCCGCACTCCCGGACCTCGATCGTGCACGCCTGCTCGAAGCAGATGCTGCACACCTCACCGCCCTGCACCAACACTTGGGAGCTGTTAATCTGGACAAGATCCGCATCACCGGTCACCGGACCGAGAGAGATGTCGATGCAGATGCGAGAAAATGTACGGCGACGCGTTTGAATAATGTTTCGTGCATATGGATTGCTCAGACGTCGTGCAGTGGCCAATGAACATTATGCCTTTCGTGCGAGGAGGTGCGTGCGTGCTTACGCGGCCACTGTTTGACACCTAACTTGCCATTACCAAGAGGAACAATATTAGTAGATTAGTACACCAGCGGCCAGTTCGTTAGCCATTCGTCTCCCTCCCTCGGATCAATATAAACATTATAGTACAAGTATAGTCTGGGGGCAAGTGGCTCTGTGTTAAGACCTGACGGCACGTTACCTACAACTACAACCAATGCAATGATGAGCTATTGGGCCGTGAAATCCTGATTGATTGAGATCGATCAACACCTAGCCAGTACTATATGTTATCTTCTTGAACTATTTGCAGGATATTTCGAAACTACTACGGATGAGATCAGCAAACGGAGTGCAGTACTGTAGTAATTTGCAAGACAAGACTTGGCAGTACGGTACCTCGGAGATGGTGGCACTGTCATCTGAACGTGACGGCGATGGTACCGAGCTCTTGGTCCCTTTCAGGATCCTCTTCTCCCTCTCCCTGTTGGCCTCCATCAGAGCCGCCTCCAGGAGCGCCTTGGCGTCCGGCTCCAGCTCGCTGATGAACTTGAGAGGGGACGGCCACACCAGGGGCTCTGCCGATGACGGGTTCAGCAGGGCCGCGCACGCGGCGTGACCTCGCTTCATCGCGACCTCATATGGAATTCTCCTGTAGTAGAAACAAATCCGCATCAGTCTATACTACTAGATCGGATTAACCGACAAAATGGCTTCAGACAACATCTTTCTTTCGTGAATTGGGGTATGTTTGTTGTTCTTGAGAAGGAATGGTGACGGACGCACCCGACGGAGTCTCGCTGGAGGCGGTCGGCGCCCCAGGAGAGCAGCTGGCGGACGCAGTCGAGGCTCCCGCCGCGCGCGGCCAAATGCAGCGGCGTGCTCCCGGGGAATCTGCAGGAAACGCGGGCGCGCGCGCGCTCGGGTCAATGTCGCAGCTTTTTCGTTCCTAAAAAGGTGCGGATTTTGGTTCTCGGCAGTCTTTGACTTTGGGAAAATGCTTTACCCGAAGGCGCCACTGGAGGCGGACACGATGGCGCCGTTCTCCAGCAGGACGTGCACGCAGCGGCGCCACCCCTGCCTCGCCGCAAGGTGCAGCGGCGTCGCGCCGGTGTCGTCCCGCACGTTCACGAACCGCGCGTATCCCCTGCACCTCCACAACAACAGCTGATGAACCATTAGCAAAGGCAGGATTGGAAGCTGCAGCGAGCGAACAATGGCGGCTCCGGGAAGAAGGCCAACCAGGATTGCGACACCGGCGAGGTCTGGGCCGCAGAGAGGATGGCCTTGAGGCAGTCCGAGTGGCCGTAGTACGCCGCGTAGTGCAGGCACGTCCGCCCGTGCGACGAATCGAACATCAGGATCTGCACAGAAACACCATTAAGTTCAGCTCCAATCCAAGAACGACAGTCCCAATCGCCGAAACTGTGACTCACATTGGCACCGGCATCGAGCAGCCGTCGCACGCACTCGGTCCGCCCGTGCATCGCCGCGAGCATCAGTGCCGTCTGCGGCAAATTAAGGACCACGGTGTGAGGGCAAGCTCCACGCATAGGATAGGAGAGGACGGGAAAAGCTAGCGTGACCAACCTGCTTGTGGCGGTTAACGACGTCCGGCTGCACGCAAAGATCCAATGCCATGGAGACCACCTGAGAAAAGCAAAAGAATCAGAGCACCGCGGACAAACTGGGGCAGCGACAGATTGAAATCCAAGGAGCACACGGCAGCATAAGGTGGCGGTCTCGGCTGGTGCTTCCGTACTTGGAGGTGGCCGTGTGCGGCGGCGATGTGGAGGGCGGAGAGGCGGTCGAAGAGCGTGGTGCGGCGGAGGAGGGAGGGGCGGGAGCTGACGGCGGCGGCGAGGCGGGCGAGGTCGCCGGACTGCGCCGCGCCGAAGAAGTCTACCTCCTCGCTGGGGCGGCCGCAGCTGGAGCCGTGCCCCATCGCCCGCCACGCCTCTCGCCGGACGCCAGGCGAGCCGGCGGGGAATAATGAGGAGCAGGGGAAGGAGTGTGAGTACTACGAGCGTGGGCTCGCTGAGGAGTGGGGCGCGCTGGCGAGGAGAACTTGATACTGCGTGCGCTTTCCTGTGGTTTTAAAAAGCTTTGATTCTATCTCGCTGATTGAGAGATTTCTTCTTGCGGATGGATAAACAGCTCCTTTCGCATGAGCAGATATTTCACCTGAAATCTTTACAAACACAGCGTCGCCATCACCGAAATAAATGGATATTTTTCTCTGTGACTTACGACACAAGAAATTAGAGTCTTTATCCGGACGATTTTTTTAAAAAGAGCATATATATTATTATTGTAAGAAGATATTAATTGCACTCAGCTTTTGCAACAACACATTACCCTATTGGCATTATAGATGTAAAAAAAAGAATTACAAAAAAAGTCCGCTAAAACAATCAGATCCTTAACAACAGTGACACTAACACCACGAAAACAACACCACGGTCCAACCCCTCCAAAAACGACGCCTCCAAGAAGAAAACAGTGCTCAAGCGCTGTCGTCGCCCGATCAAAGATCTTAGATTTTTACCCTGGAGAAAATCTTCGCTCGCAAAATAATGCATTCTGCAAGGCCATTGCCAGACACAACCAATAAAGGTCATACCTTGGGTTTTCACTCTGCAAGATAAGACTGCTGTGAACATCTCATATGTTGTCTAACACACGCTGATGCGAGTCACAGATTACCAAGCTAAATCCTCAACACCCCAAAGACTCAATCCACCATACATAGCCCTTATATTTCTGTCTTCATGAAATTCTCCATATATAACTTTACCATTGTCAAAGACATGACACATGATGGTAACAGGTAGCAGAGCTTCGCCACGCTCTATCCAAAGTCAAACGGCCAGCAAAAAAACACAGATGCGCCCGACCGAATTCCTTCTGATCCAGCAAACTCTGAAGGAAATATGCCCTAGAGGAAAATAATAAAAGGTTTATATTGTCATATCCCTATAAGTTCATAATAGTTTTATGTTGTGCTATAACTGTATCAGGTGAAAACATTGATACCGGTGTGATATGAAACATAAGTCCCTAGTATCCTCTATTACTAGTTCGTTGGATAACATGATGATCAAGGTTTCCTGGTCATGAAGTGATAGCGTTGGTTGACAACAAGATCATATCATTGGTGAATGATATGATGGACATTTTTCAAAGATTGCTACACGATCAAGTCAAAAAGTTCATCATTGCAATAGTCATAAATGAAGTCTCCTTTTCCTTAGACCGTGAGACCATATCAAATCACTGTCTCCTGAGGTTACTTTGCTGGCATCAAACTTCACTCAGTGAAATGGTGATTATAAAGGTGTCGTTGGGTATCCGGAGGAACACGTTGAAGATATTACGTCAAGAGCGGGATTTTTTCACCCAGTGACGGGTAAGATACAGTTACGCCGACTTGGTGAGGTTACATCCATAAATGTTGCAACATGTGACTAGGTCACAGGGATGTAATATCGCGGTAACAAGTAAACAATACTAGTCGGTAACGAGATTAAGCAAGGTATGGAGATACCTTAACGATCTGATCTCGGAAAAGTAGTATCGAAGAAACAAAGGAAATTGGACTCAACGTTTATGGTTCAAACGACATTGTCAATCTGGAATGCACAAGGATCATTATGGGCATCACGGTCCCGATGTTGATCATTGACGCAAGAGAGTCTAGGTCATGTATGTAGCTATTCCTGAGCCATGAGGGGATCCACTTAAGGGTGCGACGACCTTGAGGTTTTCCGTAAATTGTAATCATGGTAGAGAAAGATAAAGCCGGAATTGTTCTGAGGAGAAAGATCCAAAGTTGTTCGGATAAAGAAAGATAAACCCTTGGGTCGCCGCCTAAATGGCTTGGGGGGAGAGGCAAGACTGCCCCTTCCCCTTATATAAAGAGGCCCCCCTCTCCCCTTGGAGGACACATCAATCTATATATCCCATGAGTTGGGAACTCCTCCTCCTCTCCAATCTCTCTCTAGTTGTCTCCATGCATTGGCACGGTCCAGGGCTGTTCGCGCAAGATACGACGCATCCGCAGCACGCTGTTGCGCCGCGGGGATTCTGAAGCCAAAGATCTACTTTCGCACTACTGGTGTGATCGGGGAGACGGAGGTTCTTGTCATACACCGTATGTGTACGAAGCCACAAGGTGAAACACTTGAGGAACCATGATGTCGTAAGATGGACTACTGCACGGTAATAGAGCAAGGGGTGACCTGCGAGGAGCTTCGCGACCTTGAGGTCGGCTACGAGCACGACTATATCAACCACGTTCCACTCAAAACGTTAACTGCTTTCGGACTACAAGGGTATGTATCTGAAACCTCTCGGCCATTACTTTATTACTCGTAGATAGATCTTGGGAATCAGGGCAATCCGTTGTAGTAAATTTTTTGATTTTTTGCCCGGAACCCCAACCGTGCTATCAGAGCCGATCTATGCGTAGTAGTGTTGTACGGCTAGTACGCACATGTGTTGTGCGGGCATTGATGCTATAGTTGTTACCCTCCCACGTGAACTTGTTTATATTGCGGGATTGTTTCATGAAGCAGCCCGGACCGACCTTACGAGTAAGCTTACGCGAGACTGGTTCGACGCTTAACATACGGCTTGTTCCGTATAAGTGGCTAGAGGGTGTATGTCTCTCTTACAATAGTTGATATAGTATTTACAACGGAGGGCCCCGAAAGGGGTGCAGTAGAGACAAATGTATAGATCCATGTTGTGATTGGAAAGTTCGTAGATTAGAAATGGTTCTATTGCAAAAGCCCTAACAACCACGTAAAACTTGCAATAGATAAAGTAGAAGCGTCTAACTTTATTTTGCAAGAGGGGCATGTGATTTGATATGGTCATGGTCGTTGCGACGGTAAAGTAGTTTACTTTTATATTACTAAGTTGTTTAGTAATAGTCATTGTTTCGATGGACGACCTACCGGTGGCGTCGTGGACGTGGCGTCGAAACCGGTGGCACGATGGAGAACATGCCAGTGGCACAATGTAGATCTTGCCGGAGCGCTCTATGGAGATCAAGGCGCATGAAAGGACCATATCATATCACAACATACGATTGATGTTGATACCTGCTTTGCATCTTATTGTGTGCTAGTATTATATACTCAACGGTAGCATATATAAGATAATCCCCATTAAAATCAAATATTGAATTGGCAAGCCTAGCATGTGCAGACATGGCCTCGATATTCCAATGATAATGTTTCCCTTTTGTGTGCACCACCAAGAAAGTTCTTTGTTATGAAGCCGGCTGTGGTTATCGGGGGCTAGACATATCTACGTTCGCATACAGTGGGTGTAAGAAAGGTTATACTGCAATACACACAAGTTTGAGTTGGCGAGCCTAGCATGTGTAGACATTACCTCGGAACACGGGAGATCGAAAGATCGAGCATGAGTCACATGGAGATGTGATTGGCATTGGAGAATGTCTATCTTTGAAGCTATGTTGTTGGTCGTGATGATCGGGGGTTGCATAGTGGATTGGGATTGTGTGATCGCTAAATTTTATTGCGAGATCAATTATGAATTGAACTCATTATAATGAACTAAGTCTAGATGTCTGTTTGCAAATATCTTAGTAGATCATAGCCTGTCTCGTTGAGGTCCTTTGCGACCATGATAAAATTCTTGCTTGAAATGGAACTTAGCAGAAGGGTCCAAATTCATAGATTAATACCCACGCCCAAGGGATATCCTCGTAATAATATGATCTTCTCTTCTTGATACAATAACAATTAGGAGATAATCCAATGACTCCACAAGTTTGTGTTTTCTCCATAAATCATCCAAAAGGGGCCATTCTCCATTTTATGGAGAGTTGGGCTACAATTTTGTATTCTACAAAAAAGGGCACATGAAGTATGAGCCATTGGATGAGTTTTTCCTCCATGATGGATGAAAACAGAATATTTGGAGAATCACTTAGCAATCTTGCATTAGAGTTGAGAAATCTCAGAAGGGCTTATTGTAATGGAGGTCATGGATAGCACCATGGTTCTGAGTCAGCCCGCCACATGACACCACTAGAAGAATAGCACCGCAACTTAAATACTAAACCACTGAATAATAACTCAACAAAAATCCACTACTAACAAGATGACTTCTCCCATGTCCTCAAGAACTAAACGAACTACTCATGAGACATCATATGGATCAAGATAAAAGATGATGTGGTGATGGATAACAATCTGAACATAACAATAATCCAATGGTTCCACTCACAAGCATCAACTACAATAGTAATTAACACCGGGGAAGTTTTCCCTAAGAACTAATGCAAGATCCAACACAATTGTTACAGCGGGACAGAGTGGTGATGATGGTGCTGGTGGAGATGATGGTGTGGATGATGATGACGATCCCAATGAAGTCTAGCTTGATGATGGTGTTGATGGCGACGATCTCCCCTCTCCGGGAAGGGATTTCCCTGACAGAAATCTATCTGCCGGCGAGCTCTTTCTCTCTCGGTGTTTTCCGCCCCACAGAGGCGGCGGAAATATTTTTGTGGTCCATCCCCTGGTATTAGGGTTCCATGAGGAAGATATAGGTGAGAGGGCGGAGTCGGGAGCTGGACAGGTGGGCCACACCTTCCCTAGGCGCGAGGCAAGGTGGGCCCGCGCCTAGGGGGGTGGGCCCCTTATGGCCCGGCTACGCCTCCCCTTCTGGCTTCCTCCGTCTTCTGGGAAAATATAATTTTCCAATATTTTTCTGGTATTTTTCTGATCTTCGCGAAATTGCATCAAAACACCTCTTTTTCCATCAGAAACCTGACTTCGGCAGTCCATCCTCCAAGAATCATCCAACATGCAAAAACAGAGGAAAAGACATAAGTAATACCTCATAATAAGACATATATCAATGAATAGAGGCAAATTATGATATAGAATGGTGATGCAAATTGGACGTATCAACTCCCCCAATCTTAGACCTTCGCTTGTCCCCAAGCGAAAACTGAGCTCAGTAAACATGTCCATAGGTTTATGGAGTGAAGTGTCGACAAAAGAATACGGACAAGAAGCATCACACTTACCATTGCACAACTCATAGAAGAAAGCAACTCACCATTATATAACTTAGCTTGCAACAAGTACAAGAGTCACAATAGAGATGCATAAAGATAAATCATAATTGGAATTGGCAAACTTTTTTCCTGGTCAGAGAACAGCTGGCAAACAATTTCACAAAAAGCTTTTTGTAGAAGTTTTATAACAGGAGCACTCTTTGCTCAAAAAGGTTTTTCACAATGATGGCTTTCAAAGTAGTACTCAATAAATAAGAGTCTTGTGCAAACAAGGAAGATAGAGAACATGAGTGAATAAATCACCATATGAATGCTTCAAACACAACAATTCAAATGCTTGCTGGAGGTAGAGAGGAAGTAGGTTTACTAACTCAACTTAGAAAATAGGAGAAAGGTCTCTTCATAGAGGGTAGCAGGGATTTCAAGTCATAAAGAGCTTTCAAAAGATTATGGTGCTTACTAGCTTTGAGCCCTCATTGCCCCTATCATAGGCATCTTGAGATGATTAAGGTTAAAGGGCACAAAGATGGAGTATATGCTTGACGAAATATAAGTTGTCAATCTCATGTCCCTTGAGTACAAGGGCCGCTCCTCATGCTACTCAACTTTAGTTACCAGTAAGTTCTTGTCATTATAAGTACATGTGTATCATAAAGAACCGCCAATGGGGTACCCATTGCACATGGTACTGGAGCTATCACATAACCAAAATGACAAGGCAAGCAGACAATGAGCATCTCAGCGATCTTTTTATTTACTATGTGCATAGCTTTTTATTGAGAATTCTTTTTATCTCTGCAAGTTTCCACCATGATTAGGCATGGCTTAGGCTAGTGGCCCAGGCGTTTCTCTAACACACATACATCACTCCATGGACTTAGAAGTTCACTCTTTATTTCACACCGTCGACATCCACAAACAAAAGAGCATGATATCAACCGTGTACAACGTATAGGTGCAATGTTGAAAGCGTTCCCTGTGACAGCACGGTTCTGCTAATCCCAGCGTATAGATGCAAGGATATACAACTTCGATGACACAATGTTTCAAATCTATTAGGGGCAAGAAAATAAGGTGTGTCATCAAGTTCGTGAGAGATTTACTAACTAGTTTTCACATAGCAAAATACTTTTTAATTCGAAAGATAGATGAAACTTGAGAATTTGCTTGGAATAGCAATAGTGGTAATAGGTAGATATGGTGGACACAAATGGCACATGTTTTGGTTCAAAGGGGTTGGAAACATGAGAAGTAAGCCTTCTCAAAACAGGTTTTTGGCTAGCAAGGCTGGGTAGCAAGCAAAAGAGTTGAAAGAAACAAGCAAACCTATAGGTGATAAAGCCAAACATGCAATCTTCCTTGAAGACACAAAAGATCTTAAATAAAGAATACCAAGCTTATGAGCCAATCAAGAAAGAAAACAAAATGATACAAAATACCTGTAAGCTTTTTCTCTTTTCCTTTCAAACCTCAACAAGTGTTGCTAATAACCAGAACTTGGTTTTCCAAAACCAATTTAGATTTACTTGATTCTCCCAAAGTGATGCCAATACTGATCAACAAGATCAGTCGTATAATAGAGATTGCAAACTAAAATAAGAAGTGCAAAAAGTAAAAGATGAAACTTCTCATTAATATTCCATAAAGGCACTCACACCAAGGGTTACATAGAAACTAAAGGAGAGATACTTTCACATGCAAACCAACCTATAATATAACTTCTCTACCAAATACATGAATATAAAAAGGTAAAAGATAAAAGATAATGGTGTGATACCACGACACTCCCCCAATCTTGGAACAAGCCAAGGGGATGCCAAACCTGATGACGAATTACTCCTTCGGTGGTGGTGGTGTTCTCTTGATAAGATCCTCAATCATCTTCCTCAAATCATCAATCTCAAAGGTCAGAGTACGAATCAACTCCGAATTTTGCTCAATGTGGTTCATGATCATATCGGACCGAGAGCCCTGGTCCTTACTATTCTTTCCCCACTCTTCCTTCTTAGTGTGTTCCTCCTCTGCATGGTTAGAACGAGGCATATCCCACATCGAGGGCAAGTTCCCTTTGGGCACATGTTGGTATTTATGCTCATGTATAAGAGTATGGAAGGGTCTCTTGGTACATGGAGGAGATGACCGTGGATTGTAGATAATACGTGGAGGTTTCACTCTTGTAGACATCTGTGATGTCCTCCTAAGCTTGGTAGGTTTTGCCACCACTCCAATGCTTGCGATGGTAGCGCGGGTGTCCGGATGCTTGTCCTCCTCCATGTCTTCTTCATCCCCTACCAAAATCTCCTCCTCCTTGGGATTGTGAGGATCATCTTCCTCGGGATTCTTGACTTTGTCGTTGGCGGAGACCATGGAGCTCTAAACTTGAGAAGATTTCCTGACAGAAACAGATCGAAACGAAAACACGACAAGAACACGATACCTGTGACACCCCCGGGATCCGGGCTAAACAAATCCCAGACCTCCATCTGACATAAGCTTAACCTTGAGCTCGAGAATATCCAATGAAGAATCAGTTACACGGCAGTGGCCCTACGACACAAAAATTTATTACAGCAAGCTCATAACTGAGCAGAGAACCAAATTATTACAAGCAGAGGTCACTGACCACAAACATCAAAGAATGGAAGGCAAATTATGCTATTAAGTATATCAAACTTAACAAATGGCCTAAGAGGCCTGAAGCATAACGATGACGTCCCAGCCCATAGATTCCAGGCTACCGGCCGGGAACCCCAAGCTACTCATCGATGTCGATGTTGTACGGAGCACTTACTCTGCCAAAAGTATCAACAAAGAAAGCGCGAGTACAGGGTGTACTCCGCAATACTTATGGATGGTGGAGTTGTTTTGCATAAAGCCACTTTTGTTTATAAAACAAGAGGGAGAAGAAGCTCGTCTAGTCAGAGTATTTTAAAAGGGGATAAGAGGGCGACATCTCTGAAGTATTGATCATCATCTTTTGATATCCACCGAATCATCATCATCTCCTGAACTAGGATCACCCCCTCGTACCCATGAGGAAGCATCCTTAACAAACATTAGTTGCCAAGTTTTACGATTAGGTTCATGTTCTCTATGATCTCCCATCCGTTCCCAAGTCATCCATAACCATGGACACGGCTTTCCGAAAGATTATTATCCTGCAGGGGTGTACAACTTTACCCACACGTACCAACCGACTCTTAATGCCAGATCATTAGCCCTCTTCCTTGGAAGGCCGATAGAGGGTGTGGTTGGACACAACCTTTACCTTGCTTTCGTCGAGACCATGAGTCACGCAATAAGTATGGTTCCCCCGTAACAGGTCAAATCCCGAAGCCGGTACTTAAAGATGTGAGGCGAGGTTGGTTTACCAGGGACGCCATCAACCCCAAGCAACCCGGTCCATGCTTCCCTACCTGTATGAATGCACCTCCTACACCTCCTTCTTTCGAAAACGTTTTCAATGCGTATGTAGAATGGAACGCCCGAACTATGTGACTCATGGAATTTACTAGGCAAGTTAGTCAATCATGGGGTCCCCATTTACCCCGTGTGGTTGTACGCTCGTCTTGGTTCAAGAGGCAAGAACCTAGGGTCCTAAGGGTGGCGAGCATGGGACTAGAAAAACCACATCCCACCGTGGCCTCCCATACAAGCCTTAGCATGTTTAATCTCATATCATTGATCTCATCTTATCACATTCTCCTGTCATACTAGATTCTCTGCATCTGATACATCATCTGGATGGACCAGTACTGACAGCTATGCATGGCTAAGCAAGCACAGATAAAAGCTCTATCAGTGCACACAAGCCAAACCTAGTTATGCTAGGAGAAGTGGATCAGATAATATAAGCTCAAAGGGAGTATGCAGTAGATAGGATACTCTGTCTATCGATAAAAGACCACAGTAGAATCGTATGCATCATGGCAAGAATTGAAATGCTTTTCAAAATCATAGGATTATATCATGGTGGGGATATGCTTGCTTTTGCCAGTTGATAACAGATAAGCAGATCTTCAGGAACCTTGTACTTGACTTGGTTACAGCTGGTCAAGTATTGTTCTTCGATCTTCGATCTTCAAAGGTGTTGATCTCGGTCTTCAATCTTGATCTCGGTCTCGTATTCTACCGGGAAGAAGCAAACACCGTAAATAAAGGGGAAATAATCAACACATGGCATCGATGCAATGCTCAAACAAGGATGATGATATGACAAGTTAAATTGTATCGAAATGTAACCCTAAAGCATGCTCGACAAATGAAACGCGGTTCCGAGGGGCACAAACCCTAACTCGGGAAAACCCCGGTGTATATGAGAGGGGTGCATTTGTTCTTCTAATTAAACTTTTCATTAAAGTTGATTAACAATGCATGATTATAGCTTAATTAGATAGTTCTCATTTTTCTGAACGTTTTGATATATTATTTGTATTTTTTGACTTATAAATAATAAGTTATGAATTTTAAAAGTTTTATTCAAATTCTGAAATTATTAAATCAAATGATTAAACCTTTTACACCACAGCAACAACTAGCCGTAGAGACAGACAGATGGGCCCTTGGCCAACTCATCCTCCACGTGGGCAGGGTGGGACCTAGGTCGGGTTTGACCGGGTCTGACTGCGTGCTGACGCTAGGGTGACGTCGATGTGACGTCATCGACGTTGGTGAGCCACATAACGGAAAGGGGACGGCGGTGGAGGGCAATCTAGGGCGTGTGCGTGCACGCGTTAGAGAGAGGAGGTTGAGGCGAGCCAAAGAGTAGCGGCGCCGCCTCGAAAGGGTCACCAGAGAGGGGTGCACGACGACGGCGAGCGGTGGTAGTGGCTGGTGGTCGACGGGGAGGAGGAACCAGAGCGGGAGGAGGCGAGAGAGAGGGTCCACGAGGACCAGAAGCTCACCAGGATCATGATGGAGGGGTCGACGAGGCTCGGGGAGGCCGGACGACGCAGTATCGACGGAGGCCGACGTCGGAGGAGATGAGGTCGACGACGACGATTCACGGTGCGCGGGGTCGATTCCTTCTACGAGGATGCTCATCAGGGAGAGGCGAGTTCAACAGCGTCCTCTGCTGGTCGCGGTGAGCTCGGAAACGGCGGGGCAGCGCGGCACCTGCGAGCCCTGGGTTAGGGTTTGCGAGCTCTGCAAGGAGGAAGCGAGGGAGAGTAAGGAGTGGCGTGCTAGGGCTTCTCGGCGGCAAGGCGGGGTACTTGTAGGTGCTGGCAGGTGGCAGCGTTGATCTTAGCACGCAACGGCATCGGGTGGCCGGAGGTGAGCCACCGAGCAGCTTCGCGTCACGGGGAGGAAGATGACGTTGAAGGGGTACCGGGCCAGCTGGGCTGCGACAGGGCCGAGGTGGGTCGTGGTTGCTTCTACGCGTTGCACGCTGAGTAGCAGAGAGAGAAGAGGGGAGGGATGGGTTGCGACCCAACTAGGTTTAGGAGCAGATTTTTATTTCAAAAACCTTTTTATTTTTCTGTTTTCAAAATCTGTTTTTGTATTTCCATTTTGAATCTGTTTTGGGTAATTTGAAAATACCAGAGAGGTTTGTAAAAGTAGTATAATATTTTGGGCCCCCTTTAGTCCATTTGGTCTCCAATAATTTTAGTGTTTTCAAAATTCAAACAATTTGAATGTGTTTTCAAAGAGAGGGGAGAAAACTAGGGTTTAGGGTTTGATTTATTTTTCTTCAATGCACAATTTAAATGATGATGCTCATAAATGCACAATCAAAACCCTAATTAAACATTAGCTAAAATTGGGGTTTTATAGCTCTATCCCCCTTACGAGAATCTCGACCCAAGATTCCAAAGGTAGGAAGAGAGACAGAGAGAGAAAGAAACAGGGTCACTCTAAAGATAAGAGGGAAACACACTAAACAACACAAAGTATATCATGGTCAACTCATGGATGGAGTGTTCAGAAACAACTCTGAGATGACAAACATGAAATATGCCAAGGTAACAGAGGAAACAAGAGGAGAAGGTTTACAAATTGTGATATGGATGGTCTTCATAAGGATTGAGACCATGGAACTTACATGAGGTTTTGAAGCTTCTGAAGAAGAAAGCTTCCAGCAAAAAGAACATGACCACAGACTTCGGTAGGGAACCTCTACTAAACGGCTTAAGTAGAGATTTTAGGTTGCAGAGATGTGGATCAACAAAACCAAGCTGTTGAACTACTTTTCACACAGAAGGTTCACTCTTTCATCCAATAGAAGGTCAAGACAAAAAGGTATTTTGGTGGAGAGAACTCATAAGAGTCACAAGAAACATGTAGCAAGAAAACTTCTGATTACCAAAATCATAGTCATTCTTAAAACAGGTTTGAGAGAACGAAGGAAACTCTTTATTCATCCAGGTTTATTAGAATCTTTGCCAAAGATTATGATATCCCTTTACACCACCAATATGAATAGTTAAGAAGATTCCTGATGACACGAGAAGAAAGAAACTTCATTCTCAGACTTCAATTACTTGGCACAACAAAATGCTTGCCAACGTAAAAGGGTCTAGAGGATCGACCGAGAGACATTTAGCAACGCTACTTTAAATGTTCTCCTCGATGTTCGAGAAAACAAACATCAGGTAAAGGTCAGACTTCGGATACAAAGGAAACAATAAGCACAACTCCTATAGTGGATCATAGAAGAAGCCTCATGAAGAGTGGTTGTTATTGCTGATTCAAGAGAATATGACAAGAGGTCTTTTCGGCTAAGTATGTCAACCATTACATCAATATTGCCGAATTTACAAAGAGACCTATGTCGAAACCTTGAGGAACACCAACCATCATATCTGCTTGAGATTCAGATTTGGTTAGGTGAGATGATAATTCAGACTCAGCATGTCCAAATAGAAAATTTGCAACATTTACCACGAAGGCAAAGTTACTAGATTCTCAGGACAAGGACTATAGTGTAAAGCTCCAAAAGACTGAGCTAAATTGCTAGATCCATGTATTTACAACTTGTCGAGAGACAACTGCACACACATAAGGTGCTAACAACAAAACACACATGTGTCCTTAGGGAACAGAGTTAACTCTACTCGAATCCACAGCGACATCTTTCAACAACTGCACATGAATCTGAGAAGGTCACTTCTAACATCCAGAACACATACTTCGAGATGACTCAAAGATGGTTTTCAAAAGTTTCCAACATTAATGCCCAATGTTCCATATGTATCCAATCTAACATGGAGAGGATTAGGATATTGTTGATGGGCTCAACAACAAACTTATCGATACACTCCAGGAAGATGGACTCACATGTTCTTGAACAAGACAAAAATACTGGTTAGACCAAAGGACATGAAGATGTATCCCAGTGAAACATCACAAGTAGAAACACCATCAAGATAGTCCTTGGAACTGAGTTTGATTTGACGATAACCCAAATCAAATCAAAGGTGGGGAACGATAACACATCCACAAAGGAGATACTATTTTTCTTCAACACGAACAAAACTTGATATCCCTTTAAGAAGGAAGAAAGTTAGCTAGAAATTTTGTCTTACAACTCTCCAAGTTGTTGTTTAAGCTCAACCAACTAGTTCAGGGGTATCCAGTACAGATTCTTGGAGAAAGGAGCAGTTCAGAGAACTTGCTTGCTCAAGAACTTGATAAATCGGTCATGTGGCAACATGGCGATACTTTTAGTAGACATCTAGAATATCACGAACCACCAATATGTCACTTAGTTCGAGAGGAAACTTGCTTGGTAAGGCAAGCAGACATAGTCTCAGAGCTTCGGCACAAGACTAACTCTTTTGACTAAAGAGAGTGCACCAGAATAACGGGCTTGGTAGCACAATAATTCTTCGCTTAGTGATAGGTTAACCATCACGCTAAGAATGACTTGAATGTCCTTAGAGTTCAAAACAATAATAACTGCTAAGAATCTCAGATAGCCACATTATTACACACACGCATCATTCACGGGTGCGAAAGCTCGAGGAAGGGTGGGTAAATATGTGTAGGAGCATCACTTCATTAAGGGGTCATGAAACTCAGCATAACCTCTTAGTATAAAAGAGTGTGATACTTCAAGATAGAACAAACGGGAGACAATCAATGCCTCTTGATCTGCGGATTACAACACTTTGACCTGGTCCTAGATATGACGAGGTACTAGAGTTTGTTTCTCCTAGACATTCCAAAATGGGTTGTCTTGACGGACTACAAGAGTATCTTACATCGGAAGTCACCGATGCACATTTACTACTTGGATACCAACTAGTAGACGAAGGTCGGAAAACAACAAGGGAGAAAGAACATGCTCAGGTTAGAATCCCGAGATGTGGATGCATAAGTCAACAACCTTCCGAAAACCAATGCAAAGAAGGGGTAGAGTGTGGCAGAGTCACGAGTATAGATGCGAGACTCTCGAGGAGTAATCTTGTCGTGATCTACTTGGTTCCATTAAAGAACATCTGCCATAGCATGTGATAGGGGAAGTCCTTAGTTGTCACAATTCATTCACGACAAAGACCACAAGCTTGAAGGCTAGAATTGTAGTACCAGCCATCATGAGGTAATGTGTAAACATTAACAACAGGGATCGAAGGAAGGATCTTGGGTTAATGGCCAGCTTCATGGACAAGATTCACAACACCAGAATCCAGCACAATCAGGGATCTTAGATTCAAGTCCAAGGGTTAAAACCCAAAGAAAGGAGTAACTACTACTTGAGTGACATAGCGTACACTACAATGTAGTAATCACATGGTAGCTTCTGAAAGAAGGAACACCTTCTGAAATACCCGAACAATTAAAGAGGAGACACACGAGGCGAAAGGAAACCTCGAAGCCTAGAACAGAACACTATGGAGCCAACAATATAATATTGTGGTTCCAAAAGGTAGAGAGATCATGATGGAAAGGAATCTCTTGTGTGAACAGTAACAAAGGGAAACAAGGAATTCACAACACACACAACTCTCGAGAACTCAACACTAGGTCAACTGGCTTAGAAACGACATGCCCAAAAGGCACCTAAGCTTTGAAAAACTAGAAGAGATATCAAAACTTTTCCAAATCAACACCAGATAAGATGACCCAGAGTTAGAGCGAAACTGGATATGGAGTAAAATAAGCATACTAGAGTTTTCACAAATACTTTTCAGCTTTTAAAAATAGTTTTCACAAACACTAGACTCAACATCGACCAATAGCAAGGTTTTCCTACGGTCGGTACTGCTCTGATACCAAGAACTGTGACACCCCCGGGATCAGGGCTAAACAAATCCCAGACCTCCGTCTGACATAAGCTTCACCTTGAGCTCGAGAATATCCAGTGAAGAATCGGTAACACGGCAGTGACCCTACGACACAAAAATTTAGTACAGCAAGCTCATAACTGAGCAGAGAACCAAATTATTACAAGCAGAGGTCACTGACCACAAACATCAAACAACGGAAGGCAAATTATGCTATTAAGTATAGCAAACTTAACAAATGGCCTAAGAGGCCTGAAGCATAACGATGACGTCACAGCCCATAGATTCCAGGCTGCCGGCCGGGAACCCCAAGCTACTTGTCGATGTTGATGTTGTACGGAACTCTTCTTCAGGGGAGCACTTACTCTGCCAAAAGTATCAACAAAGCAAGGGTGAGTACATGGTGTACTCCGCAAGAATTATAGATGGTGGAGTTGTTTTGCATAAAGCCACTTTTGTTTATAAAACAAGAGGGAGAAGAAGCTCGTCTAGTCAGAGTATTTTAAAAGGGGATAAGAGGGCGACATCTCCGAAGTATTGATCATCATCTTTTGATATCCACCGAATCATCATCATATCCTGAACTAGGATCACCCCCTCGTACCCATGAGGAAGCATCCTTAACAAACATTAGTTGCCAAGTTTTACGATTAGGTTCATGTTCTCTATGATCTCCCATCCGTTCCCAAGTCGTCCATAACCGTGGACACGACTTTCTGAAAGATTATTACCCCGCAGGGGTGTACAACTTTACCCACACGTACCAACCGACTCTTAATGCCAGATCATTAGCCCTCTTCCTTGGAAGGCCGACAGAGGGTGTCGTTGGACACGACCTTTACCTTGCTTTCGCCGAGACCATGAGTCACGCAATAAGTATGGTTCCGCCATAACGGGTCAAATCCCGAAGCCGATACTTAAATATGTGAGGCGAGGTTGGTTTACCAGGGGCATCATCAACCCCAAGCAACCCGGTCCACGCTTCCCTACCTATATGAATGCACCTCCTACACCTCCTTCTTTCGAAAACGTTTTCAATACGTATGTCGAATAGAACGCCCGGACTATGTGACTCATGGAATCTACTAGGCAAGTTAGTCAATCATGGGGTCCCCATTTACCCCGTGTGGTTTTATGCTCGTCTTGGTTCAAGAGGCAAGAACCTAGGGTCCTAAGGGTGGCGAGCATGGGACTAGAAAAACCACATCCCACCATGGCCTCCCATACAAGCCTTAGCATGTTTAATCTCATATCACTGATCTCATCTTATCACGTTCTACTGTCATACTAGATTCTCTGCATCTTATACATCATCTGGATGGATCAGTACTGACAGTTATGCATGGCTAAGAAAACACAGATAAAAGCTCTATCAGTGCACACAAGCCAAACCTAGTTATGCTAGGAGAAGTGGTTTAGGTAATATAAGCTCAAAGGGAGTATGCAGTAGATAGGATACTCTGTCTATCGATAAAATACCACCGTAGAATTGTATGCATCATGGCAAGAATTGAAATGCTTTTCGAAATCATAGGATTATATCATGGTGGGGCTATGCTTGGCTTTGCTAGTTGATAACAGATAAGCAGATCTTCGGGAACCTTGTACTTGACTTGGTTACAGCTGGTCAAGTATTGTTCTTCGATCTTCAACGGTGTTGATCTCGGTCTTCAATCTTGATCTCGGTCTCGTATTCTACCGGGAAGAAGCAAACACCGGAAATAAAGGGGAAACAATCAACACATGGCATCAATGCAATGCTCAAACAAGGATGATGATATGACAAGTTAAATTGTATCGAAATGTAACCCTAAAGCATGCTCGACAAATTAAACGGGTTCCGAGGGGCACAAACCCTAACTCGGGAAAACCCCGGAGTATATGAGAGGGGTGCATTTGTTCTTCTAATTAAACTTGTCATGAAAGTTGATTAACAATGCATGATTATAGCTTAATTAGATAGTTCTCATTTTTCTGAACATTTTGATATATTATTTGTATTTTTTGACTTATAAATAATAAGTTATGAATTTTAAAAGTTTTATTCAAATTCTGAAATTATTAAATCAAATGATTAAACCTTTTACACCACAGCAACAGCTAGCCGCAGAGACAGACAGATGGGCCCTGGTCCAACTTATCCTCCATGTGGGCAGGTTGGGACCTAGGCCGGGTTTGACCGGGTCTGACTGCGTGCTGACGCCAGGGTGACGTCACTGTGACGTCATCGACGCCGGTGAGCTACAGAACGGAAAGGGGACGATGGTGGAGGGCTATCTAGGGCGCGTGCGTGCGTGAGTTAGAGAGAGGAGGTTGAGGCGAGCCAAAGAGTAGCGGCGCCGCCTCAAAAGGGTCACCAGAGAGGGGTGCACGACAACGACGAGCGACGGTAGTGGCAGGTGGTCGACGGGGAGGAGGAACCAGAGCGGGAGGAGGCAAGAGAGAGGGTCCACGAGGACCAGCAGCTCACCAGGAGCGCGATGGAGGGGTCGTCGAGGCTTGGGGAGGCCGGACGGCGCAGAATCGACGGTGGCAGACATCAGAGGAGATGAGGTCGACGACGAGGATTCACGGTGCGCAGAGTCGATTCCTTCTACGAGGATGCTCAGCAGGGAGAGGCGAGTCCAACAGCATCCGCTGCTGGTCTCGGTGAGCTCGGAAACGGCGGGACATCGCGACACCTGCGAGCCCTGGGTTAGGGTTTGCGAGCTCTGCAAGGAGGAAGCGAGGGAGAGGAAGGAGTGGCGTGCTAGGGCTTCTCGGCGGCGAGGCGGGGTACTTGTAGGTGCTGGCGGGCGGCAGCATTGATCTTAGCGTGTGGCCGCATCGGGTGGCCGACGGCAAACCACCGAGCACCTTCGCGTCATGGGGAGGAAGATGACGTCGAAGGGGTACTGTGAGGTTCCCAACCTTTAATAAGGTAGAGATCCCTGTGTTTACAATGCTAGTCCCTGGATCAATAGCTAGCATCCATAGTTAAGATGTAATATCAAGAAACAAAGGTCATAATACAACTTTATAACCAGGAATAAAATAATTCATTACATCTTACATAGCTCATTTGGCTATCTCATTACAATGCAGCAGAATATAGCAATAGCATGGGGTCCTTCATCTTCAAAGTGCCACAGGCAGACATGTTGGTTGTAGACTTGTAATCCTAATCATTAAACTTCACTAATATCAAACAAACCTACAACATAACAAGTTACAGCCACAAGGGTCAATACATTTGAATTGTATTGGCAAGTGATACTATGGTAGTATAGTGGAATCTATCATCTATATGCATTTGGCTAAGTGGAGCTTAGGCTTGCATTGCTCAAAATAGATTTTCCTTATCATTTGAAAACACTAAGTCTTTGTTTGACAAAATCTTTCCCAAGGCATCTCCCTATAGAAATTGGTGATCCTTCAATCCCTTGTTCACCCACAAGTTTTTAACTTAGAAATTTGGATGATGAGATTCTTGATAGCTTCCATGTCTTGATGCTCAAATTGTCCTTTGCCAGGGACATGGCTAAGTACTTAGATTTTACACTCTGCAGAGGTGGTGTACTTTCCCCACAAGACTTGGTTTCACCAAGACAAGATCTTTCAGAAGCCTTCCCTTAGACCAGAATGGACGCGTTCCAACCTATCAAACCCCTACCACCAACTGTCCATTTGGCTAAGTTCTTGCAACCTATATGATCCAGGCAGAGCCCATATTGCCAAGTAGCTGCACTTGAAGCTTCTCAACATTTGACATCTCAAATCTCTTTGTTCCTGGGTGGCCATACACAAGTGTGATACACCAGGGTAGTCCATTGAAATGGGCCCTGAGTAACCACTCAACACAAACCAATCCTTCCATTCCACCTAGGTGGTTCATTCACTTAGTTGTTTTATTAAACAAAACATAAGTCCACAGACTTAGAAATATTTCATAGCATGAATATATATTCCACCCTTGTTTTCTATTAGCTAAGCTAATCATGATAGTATTAGGGATCTTTAACTTAGGAATTTCTACTAAGGTTTCATCTACTAGGATTTCCCATAGCATGGTTTATACTTTGCAAAATTCCATGCAAGTCCTACTTAGAAAATATTACTAATGCATAGTGAAAATAATGGGACAAAAGTATGAAGCATCACTTGCCTTTTTGGTAGAGAGTATGAGTTCACTCCTTGATATTTGCAATGTTCACTCACTTCAAATCACTACAATTCAATCAAGCAAACAATATTTCGATCTACCATTCAAGCAATTCATCACATAAAATGATATCAACAAAATAATGCATGCAAGCATGCAAAAGGTTGTTTTATTTGTAAAAGTGGTTTCTAATGGGTCATAAACATTTGAAAACACTTAAGGTTCATTTTATAAAGTGGCAAAACCATTTGCAAAAGGTTTTACTTCATAAACCATTTTTAAACCAAATCATTATTTCATGTGGTTGAAAATGCTTTTAGCAAAGTAATAATCTCGATAGGGTTGACCATATACATTTTCAAATCATAAAACTTGGTGTTTGGTTCATAGAGTTTATTCCAAAACATTTTCCAAAGATTTTCTCCCAAAAGCATTTTTAACAAATAAACATTATTTTGATTTGACTAGAAATGGTTTAAATCAAGAGTTTATTCTTTTGCTTCACCAAATACATTTTTGAAACCACCAATTTATTCCTAAGGTCAGTAGGTTCAAATTAATTCATTTGCAAAAGGTTTCATCTCAAAAATCATTTTAGAACAATTTTTATATTCTAAACATGCATACACAAGTTTCTGCAAAAACAATCAATTTAACTGAAGAATTTTACTAAAAAAAGCTCATGGTAAGAAAGTACTTGTTTTTCTGAATCCATTGATATAAAATTTGCAAAATTTGGACGTGTGGTTTGAAAGTTATGAATTTTGCAAGTTTACTAATTCAATAGATCAAATTCTGTTTTAATTCAACACACTGGCCACGCGTTGCTTTCTAATTGGTGCGTACTGTTTTGCGCGGATCGGTCGCTGTGAGGCGTTAGATCTAAGTTGGATCGAGCGGCACAGATCTATCCATAACGGTTCAGTTAAGTCATCTATCGTATCCCTACGATCTGAATCTAACGGTGGACGATCGACCATACTAGCGGCGCTCGGGCGTGGCCAGCGGCGGCCTTCGGCTAGCGGGGGAGCTGGCGAAATAGGAAGCAAGGGGACAAGGGGAATGGCTCACCAGAATCGCCTTGACACACTGATGCTCAACGTGTTCTTCTTCAGTCGAGGGGCGCACGGGTGTAGCCGGGATTCCTCGCCGGAGATGTGTTGCGCCTCGGGCTTGTCTGTTCGTCGACGGGGGCGACGATATATGGCGTGCTAAGGCAAATAAAAGGAACAGTTAGGTTCGTATGGAAGTCGCGATCATGTGAGCATCCAAGAGGGGGAAAGGGGCGGTCTAGTCTCACCAGTAGTGCTCGGCGGAGTTGCGGGGTTCTTCGGTGGCGCTCAGACGAAGACGGAGGCGAGGTTGTGGGGCAAGCGAGAGAGAGCTGGAGGCACTGTAGTGTGCTCCAGAGACTGGGAAATGTTTGCGTGTGGTCTAGGAGTCGAGGGGCGGAGGAGGCTGGCCGGAATTGCTACTGGAGCTTGCCGGAGCAGAGGGCGGTGCAGGGGGTAATTGGGACAACCTGGGGGCTCCGGTGGCGTGGCATCTGGGGGAAATGGAGAGGAGATGCTGGCGATTAAGAGAGCATGGTATGGGGCGGAATCACTGCGTCATTGATGTGAATTCATCACGCGAATTAATCGGCAGAAATGGGAGGAATCAGGGGAGGAACGGGTCGCGCTGGGGAAGACACTGACGTGGGCGTGGGGTCCGCTTGGCAGCGAGAGAGAGGAGTGGGGAGATAGGTTCCATCGGTCAGCGATGCTGCGGGTTTCTTTCGCGGTGAATAACGGTTCGTTCGGGGGAGAGGGAGAGGTGGGCTGGACTAGGCTTACTGGGCTAGCTGGGCTGGGTCGGTTTAGTGGGTTGGGTTTGTTTTTATACAAACCTTTTTCTGTTTCTAAATTGAATTCCTGTTTTGATTTTAAATCAAATAATTCAAACACCAAATCAAATCAAACCACCACCAAACTTTGGGTAGATTTTAATTCTGTTTAACAACATAATCCAAAGTCCAAAATAAAATAGTTTTTTATTCTTTTTAGGATCCATTAAAAATTAAATAAATAGACCATAGTCTTTAATTCAAGTAGGTTTTAATTTATTTTAAAACTCTTTTTGAAATCTAAATAATATCAAAATATTTTCAGTAGGTTTTATTTGAAAATATAAAACACTTGGAAAAACTTATTTAAAATACTTTAACAAGTTTTAGTGTTTATTTAAAAGGAAAAATCCTTTACTTAATAAAAATTGGATATTAATAAATCCTCATTATTTTATTTCAATAAACCTTTACTATTTTTATCAAATAGAAATATTTTATTTCAAAAGCTTGGCCAAGATTTAATTTGGCTCTATAAAATAATCCTTATTTATATTTCTACCTTTGCTTTATAAAAACCATATCTTTTTATTTAAAGATCCAAAAATAGTGATTCCAACTATTATAACTTTATTATTTATTTATCTTTTTAAATCCCTTTAGGATTATATTTGATCAAAATAGGTTTTGATGTTTCAAATTGGAATCAAAAAGTTTCTTCTCACCCTAAATTTCAACAATTGTTTATTTTGTTTATTTTTTTTTACATTTCAAAATTTGGAAAATTTTGGGATGTGATAGGCCAGGCCCGGGCATGACAGGGCCGAGGTGGGCATGATTGCTTCTACCGCATGCCTGTGAGCAGAGAGAGAAGAGGGGAGGGATGGGCTGCGGCCCAACTAGGTTTAGCAGCAGATTTTTATTTCAAAAACCTTTTTATTTTTCTGTTTTCAAAATCTGTTTTTGTATTTCCATTTTGAATCTGTTTTGGGTAATTTGAAAATAACAGAGAGGTTTGTAAAACTAGTATAATATTTTGGGGCCCGTTTAGTCCATTTGGGCTCCAATATTTTTGGTGTTTTCAAAATTCAAACAATTTGAATGTGTTTTCAAAGACAGGGGAGAAAACTAGGGTTTAGGGTTTGATTTATTTTTCTTCAATGCACAATTTAAATGATGATGATCATGAATGCACAATCAAAACCCTAATTAAACATTAGCTAAAACTGGGGTGTTACAATACCCGAACCTCGGGGGATCCGGGGGGTTATATATTACGAAGTTTTAATGCATAAGGAAAGTCGTCTGAAAATGAGGCGGAGGCGGGGGGCACATCCCTCCGAGCACTGGCAGTGGGGCCCGCGCCTCGGGTGGGTTTGGCCACCCCGGCCACTGTTTCCTCCTTTGTTCCGTCTCATAACTTTCCTTATGTAATAAAAACATCAAAAATATAAAAAGATTAGGTTTTCACGAACATTCTATTTTCACCACTTTTACCTATTCAAAGACGAACTCTGCACACTCCTTTTCTCCTTCTCCTAGAAATTCCTTTTCTCACAAGGCAATACACAAACTTCAAGGGCAACATTAGTGTAAGAAAAAAAATAAACCTTTAGGTTCACATTTAAACTGAAATCCATCAAAACAAAGGCTTCTGTAATAGGCAAATGCAAATGATAACAAAATTATGTCAAAACAGACCAGCAGGTAAAGATTGATTTTTTTGAAAACCTTATGTTGCTCAAATAAAAAAGTGTAAAACTAATGAAAGTTGGGTAACAATCTGGAGAACAATCTCAGAAAAATACATCTCCATCCTCCGTACTGAGATCCCTCACGAATTTTTACAATGCAGCACAAAAATCTGTCCCAAGACAGCCACTTTTCACAACTCCTCCACTTTTCAAAAGTAATTGAACTTGACACAAAAAACGAAACAAAAAGGATAAGGAGCGGTTATTACTGAGTTAATAACTTCCAAGACTCAACCAAACTCTTGGGTTATCTCCCAACAAGTACTTTTCTTTAATGCCTTTAAGTTAGGCTTGAGAGTTTTAAAGATGCTCACATAGGAAATATATATCTGCAGTGAAAGAGAGCATCAAGAAGCAAATAACCAACACATTTGAGTCTAACCCACTTCCTATGCATGGGGGTATCATGAGAAAACAAATTGTTGAAACAAAAATCCATTAGCATAGGAAGACAAAACAAATGCAACTTCAAAGCTTTCAACATAAACAGGGAAACTTAACATTGTTGAGATGCATAAAACCCTATTTCCCTCTCTCATAATAACTTTCAGTAGCACTTTAAATAAAGTTGACAATCTAACTGTCACAGGAAACAACTCTATCATCAGAATGAGCATACTTACAGTCATCAAAAAGAGGCCCAAGGTCATAAACTGGATCAATAGAAGCAAGTTGTTCCATCCCGAAATCTTTATTAGGCAAGCTGTTTTCACAAGGAGCTTTAGCAAATTTGGAAAAGTTAAACTCATAAGAATCTCCATCAAACTTAGTTAAAACTTTCTCCTTCTTACAATCTATAATAGCTCCACAAGTGTTCAAGAAAGGTCTACCAAAAATGATAGGGCAAGTTTTACTAGCTGCTGAATTAAGCACTAGAAAATCAGAAGGATACTTAATCTTACCACAAAGAACCTCCACATCTCTTACAATAACAATAGGGCAAATGGTTTCCTTATTAGCAAGGTGAATAACCACATCAATGTCCTCAAGCTCACGAGGACCAATTTCATGCATAATTTCCCTGTAAAGCTCATAAGGAATAACACTAGAACTAGCACCAATATCACATAAACCATAATAGCAATGATCACCAATTTTAACAGAAAGCACAGGAACACTAGCTTTTCTAGCTTTTCTAGGACGAGAGACAATATTAGAAGCGTCTTCACAGAAGACAATGTGCTCATCCTCTATATTTCTAGCGTCAAGATCTTTCATAATAGCTATCACAGGTTCAATATTAAATTGCTCATCAGGCTCCACAGTTTTCTTAGTACCTTTATTATCTGCACTAATCATCATATAATACTCCTTTACCTTAGCTGGAAAAGGTATTTTCTCAACATAAGGTTCAGGCACAATATGATTAGTAGTACAAACTTCAGTGCTTCTAACAGGAGCATGACTAACAACATCTTTATAAGGTGCATGGTACTTATTCCACTTCTTTTTGGGAATTTCTATGTAAGAGGCAAAGGATTTAAAACAATTGGCAATACTTTGGGAATCAAGACCAAATTCATTACTAATATCACGGAAGTCATCAGTTCCCATAAAAGATTTAATGCATTCATAATCATAGTTTATACCTGACTTTCTTCCTTTGGCATTCTCCCAAGCTTCAATGTTCTATTGAATACGGTCTAGGAGATCCCATTTAGCTTCTTACTTCATACGTATGAATGATCCAGCACAAGAAGCATCTAGTAAATCTTTATCATGAAGAGAAAGCCTAGGATAAAAGTTATTGATAATAATATTGTTAGGGAGTTCATGAATAGGACATTTAAGCATTAGTAACTTCAATCTCCCCCAAGCTTGAGTTGTACTCTCTCCATCATGAGGACAGAAGTTATATATCAGATTTCTATCCTTATGAATCTCACTAGGAGGATATAATTTAGAATAAAACAGAGATGCCATTTCCTCCCATTCCATGGATTGTCCATTCTTTAGCAACTTATAGGTGGGCAGTTCCATACCCTAAATAATAATTATCCATAACACGATCAACAATACTTGTAGGTATCTTAAAAGGATCTATCTCAACAGCCGATGGTTCATCTACTAGCCTAACAGTGGTAGTAGTTTTCCCAAATAGAAAACCAAGTGGGTTATCCATATTGGAAACAGAGTAACAAACAAAAACAAAAGGCAATACTCACAGTAGAAGTTTCCTTTACCAATTCCACTCTTTAATAGCACTTCACTCCCCGGCAACGGCGCCAGGAAATAGTCTTGATGACCCACAAGTATAGGGGGTGTATCGTAGTACTTTTGATAAATAGGAGTGTCGATCCCAACGAGGAGAAGAAGGTGTTGACTAGTGGTATGGAGCAGGAAACCTCTGTAAATACTTAGCAAACAGATTTTTAGGGGTTTTCTGATAAAGCAACAAAACAAAGCGCAATAATAAAGACAACGAACAAACGCAACAAGTGGCCCAATCCTTTCTTAGCAAAGGACAAGCCGGTGGAAATACTTATAAGGACCAAACATTCTCAAAGACACATGAGAATTCTGTCAAGTGCTTTCCCTTCAAATAGCTGAGTACTCTTCTTTGGTGTTGTAATTGTTGTGTGGGTAAACCTGTGCTAATGTACTGACCTTACTTGGACTAATACATACTTGTTATTAAACCCCCTGCAAGCATCCGCAACTACAATAAAGTAATTAAGATATAAACCTAACCATAGCCTTAAACTCTGAGATCGCTCCCTTATGCAATGGTGTCCTAACGGGGGTTCAGGGTTCTGTCACTCCGGCAACCACACAATTAGTAGCCAAATACACAATGCATTCCCCTAGGCCCATAAATGGTGAAGTATCATGTAGTCGACATTCACATGACACCACTAGAAGAATAGCAACACAACTTAAATACTAAACCATTGAATAATAACTCAACACAAATCCACTACTAACAACATGACTTCTCCCATGTCCTCAAGAACTAAACGAACTACTCACGAGACATCATATGGATCAAGATCAAAGATGATATGGTGATGGATAATAATCTGAACATAAACAATAATCCAATGGTTCCACTCACAAGCATCAACTACAATAGTAATTTAACACCGGGAAAGTTTCCCCTAAGAACTAATGCAAGATCCAACATAATTGTTACAACGGGATGGAGTGGTGATGATGGTGCTGGTGGAGATGATGGTGTGGATGATGATGATGATCCCGATGAAATCTAGCTTGATGACGGTGTTGATGGCGACGATCTCCCCTCTCTGGGAAGGGATTTCCCTGACAGAAACCTATCTGCCGGGAGCTCTTTCTCTCTCGGTGTTTTCCGCCCCGCATAGGCCACGAAAATCTTTCTGTGGTCCCTCCCCTTGTATTAGGATTCTGTGAGAAAGATATAGGCGAGAGGGCGGAGTCGGGAGCCAGCCAGGTGGGCCACACCTACCCTAGGCGCGGGGCAAAGGTGGTCCCATGCCTAGGGGGGTGTGGGGCCCCTGTGGCCCGCCTATGCCTCCCCTTCTGGCTTCCTCCGTCTTCTGGGAAACCATAATTTTCCAATATTTTTCTGATCTTCGCGAAATTGCATCAAAACACCTATTTTTCCATCAGAAACCCGACTCCGGCAGTCCATCCTCCAAGAATCATCCAACATGCAAAAACAAAGGAAATGACATAAGTAATACCTCATAATAAGACATATATCAATGAATAGAGGCAAATTATGATATAGAATGGTGATGCAAATTGGACGTATCACCCATATCATATGGATTGCCATTGATCTAATACGAAACCTGTGGGGCATTGCCTTCTGCTAGCCTAGCAAACACCAAAGACCGCTGCAGCACATCGATGTCATTTTTTGATCCAACCATGCCAAAAAATAAGTGTCAAATCCAAAGATCATGTGATGCAACAACCTCCAGTATGACAGTGCACCCATCTGCATGCCCTTTAAACTGCCCTTGCTAATTACTGGGACAGTTCTTCTACTCCTAATGCATGCAGTCAATGCTGCTAAGCATATCAGGAAACCCCATTCTCTCGTCGATGGACAAAAGGCGGGCAGTGTCTTTGGTGTTTGGCTCTCTCAGGTAAATTTTGACAAACACCGCAATAACCGCACTGCAAAACCGGTACATAGCCTCATGGCATGTGGACTCTCTCATGCGCATGTAGTCGTCGATGAGGTCACCGGACACTCCATATGCAAGTTGCCGAATGACAGCATAACATTTTTGGTAAGAGGAGAAGCCAATCTTACCAGTACAATCGTACTTAGCCTCAAAGTAGTTATCGTACTCCGTCACCCCATTGAGAATGTACAAGAACAGGTTCCTCGATTGCCTTCTCTTTAAATACCAGATCAGTTGCATGGAAGTAGTCCTTATAAAGACGTATGTGGCCTTCTTCTCTGTCGCGCTTCTGGTTGGCTTCGCGCCGCTTGGACGAGCCACCTCTGCGCGGCGGCAGGAGGTATTGGTTGTGCACCATCTATGCAGCTGCCAGCAGAATCTCAGTCTCATCGTCGGACTCCTCCTCGAACGATGACTCCACGAAATTCTTGTAGGAAAACTTTATTGCCCTTTGAGTGCTATCCATCTATAAAGTATACGAACGTCAATGACGATGCCAAGTCTAGCAATGGGTCAGATAACCTAGAAAGGACCGACGAGCATACCTCAGGCAAAGGATCGAGCGGGTTGTGCGCCATGCTCAGAATATCGCACGTCCAGGCCACAAGCGGAGGCCGGGGCGGCGGAATTGCCTGCGGCGCGTCTAGACAATTCCGGCAACGCGCGTGGCCTGCAATGCTGCCCGAAATCACGGGGGCATCGGCGACAATGAGCGGTGGCGACAAAGATTGTGCATGCTCTGGTCGCGAGATATGAAGGACGAGGGTTTGGGGAAGGAGAGTGTCCGTTGTGCCAGCAACGAACGGACCCGGACGACCTAGTGGAAGGACACGCGAAGACAAACATGCTGTCCGGACCGACGCAACCGAAACCCAAATTTAATATAAATAGATCAAGCCGGACACGGTTGTGCGAATCGTACCGCTGAGACTTGGACACGTGGAGATGCCCTTACTGCCGCTCGCTCGTTCCTTGTTGGAAACGAAACAATCACGACAGGGCGCACGCAGCTAGAGCTGAGCCGTCGCAGACCGTGAACAACAAACCGATGTCGCAGCCCCTCACCTAGCTTTGCTCTACTGACTACCGTTGCTTCGGCGCTTTCACCGGTTTCGTAGCGTCGCATGCAATGCAAATTACTCCACCTTCCTGAGAGCGATCCTTTACCACACGTAGTTTTTACCCCACTTTTTTCGAGAGACATCTGCATAAAAGGAAAGGGGAGAGCTACCGCCCAGCTCGCGTCCTTCTTTTTTCATGCATCAAACGATGTAGCTAGGCTCGATTAGTTAGCCGCTGAGCCGCTGAGCGCACGAGCGAGGAGCACGGGCTGTTGCTGTTGGTCATGATAACGCGAAAAGGATGGTTTCATGAGTTACGTGCGCGGTGCGCGCGTGTACCGTGTACGTGTGGTCCTGACGCGGAGGCGCTATTCGTGCACGTCGGGACGAGCATCCTTCCGCTGCGGCCGGCGCACGGCGGTGCCCGATCGGGGACGTGTGCTCAAGTGACATGCGTGGTGCCGCTTATGGTCCAGCAAAAGGTTGGACGATACGGGTCCATTTGTTTCTTGCTGCCAAGTGTGTGTGTGGAGCATCTTTCCGTCAATGATCATCTCACTGCACAGTTGTATGGTAGGGTTATTTAGAGTCCGATGGGAACAAGAAAGCTGTTCCGTGGATCCGTGATATGCAGTCTGTTCGGTGGGATGAGAAACGGGGTATCTAGCTAGCTAGCCAGCACGGTGCTGCAGCCGATTTGACACGACCGGACAGGTAGAATTGCACGATATCTTTGTGGATTTGAAACCCCAACAACCAGACAGTTTCACGGACACGGTTTAACTTTGTGATTTGCCACACGTACCTACATGACCGGTCGGAGGAGCTGACCGGGCCGGTGCACCGCCCTAGGTTACGTGCAGCGGCCAGGCCGAGCATCGGGTACGTCTCGGTGCCGGTGACAACGCAGTACGCGCGCGTGCCGCACCTAGATTTCCCCGGAGGCTTTCGGCTCGGTGGTTTGTTTGCCGCCAGATTTACGTTATAACGTGTCCACGACATGCGTTGGAATAACGTGGTCATTTTTGTGGATTAACTCATATCTTTATTGAATATTCAACAAAAACAAAAACAAAAACAAAATACAAATCTGACTCAATATCTACTAGCCCACACAGAAGCCCATACAGGGTTAGCTGAACACAGATGGCAACACACGAAAATAATTAACACAAGGGCCCATGCATGCCACGAAAAAAGCCCATGCTACACTTCGCGGAAAGAGGCGTCGCTCTCGCTTCTGAAAGAATCTAGCGACAACGCTCCCGACGGAGTCTGCACTAATCTTGGCGCTGATAGATCCGACGCCTCTATTCCTCGGCTGAGAATTACCAATTCCCTATTCTTTGCCATGAAGTTAAACTTGTCGTTTGGTTTGCCGTGGTGGGCGTTGGACGCGTAGCCAGGCTACTCCAAAAACGTTGGAATATGTTGTGGTGTGCGATATCCCGCGGGAGTTGCATGTTAGGTTCCGAACTGAGATTTCATAGTACTAAAATTGAGATCGTATCTGGGTTTTTTAGTTGTAAGTGAGTTTGTAATTAAGTACATTTTAGTTGCCTGATTTTTTTTCCTGTTTGCAAGAGTAGTTAAAGCTGCGATTTTTTCCAATTGCAAATAGGGTTGCGTATGAGATTTTTATAGTTTAAAATGGCTTTACATTTGTGATCTTTCAGTTACAAACAGGGTTACAACTGAGATTTATCCCTGTTGCAACCTTGAGATATTTTTCAGATACAAGCGGGGATAGAACTGATAATTTCAAACGGGGCTGCAAGTGAGAAATTTTCTCTATTTGTGCATAGAGTGCAACATAGAATATTTTTTATTTGCATGGTTTCATTTTACCCAAGGAGAAAAAATAGCAGTGTGTTTCCTTCTGCTCCTAGCAACAGAGCAAAGGGACAACATCAGCCGTGCGTGGTTGTACACCGCCCCCCCTCCTTCGGCATTTTGGGTCAGTTGACTACTAGAGGAATCCTATTAACTAAAATTTATACAAATCTAAATAATTACAAATCAGTTATTTTCGAACAGAGAAAGTAGGTTTTAAATTCCATAAATGTAGAAGTCGTATATGTGGTAGACCATGTTAGTAACAACTCACATGTGAGCGGCAAGAAGAATGAGAGCTAAGTCTCACATGAAAAGTTAGAGAAAAGTTGCACGATCTTATAAGCTGGAATGTCTCGCTACTTGGTAAGTGAGTGAAAATAGAATGATATATGTACTCTTTTCCTTCGTTGTCGTCTGCGCGCGCTCGCCTCGTTATGACGCATGCGCCGTGTTTTACCAATTGAGCCGGGCTTATTTTTGCTGCTCAGAAAAAAAATATGATTTTAACAGATCTGTCTTAGCTAGTCAGTTCGGATTAGCTTCTAGATCATTGGCTATTGTAACCAACCCCACATGGTCTCAGCCCATTTTTACCTGTTAGTGTTTGTCCCGAGATGCTCTATATAATATCTCGAACGCCTTCTGGCGCACACAACTGAAACCAATCTAGTGTTTTGCCACCTCTTTGCTGCTTGTGTCGTTACCATAGTATACTCCATCCCGAGCGAATAGGAAAGCATGTCTCCGGAATCACTCACTTTTATGATCATGCAGGGGAGGGCAAATATGGTTTTGAGAGCTTCATCACAGATCGTCTATCATCCAAATCGTTCGGTGCTGCGTATCGCCATCTTTATCGTCGTCTTCTTTTGCCGGTCTTCACAAATGTTCTCATCAATAACGTCACACACCAACCATGATTGCTCGATCTGGAGACAATCGGTACCTATGTAGTGCTCCTTATTACTATCTAAACATATTCTTCGAGTACATGTTTTTCTAATGACTGTTTCTATTCATTATGTTGTTAATCACATCTAGTATGTTTAAGTTTCACGTGGTACTGTTTTTTGTTGTCATGCTTTATTTTTTAAAATTAATCATGAAAATATTGCCTAATTATCCAATAGAGAAGTAAGACTTGTGAGTAAGCCTAGAACTAGATCACCATTCAAATCCAAAATGCAGAAATTAAATTAGTGTCCGCTCTGAAGCGGTTAATCCTTATCCAATCCAAGCAGTGTCCAAATCCCTCTGGTCTGTATCCTTTTTTAAAGGTGTTGCTTGGTACACGGCGATTTGAGGGCATAGCATTGTGATGGGAATTGTTCGAAGGGTACAACGGTTATGAGCCATCGGTGCTTTTGTCGTTCTGGCAGTGTCGGCGTTTTTTTATTTTATTTCTCTTGTATTTCCTTTTGGGCTTTGATGTGCAGTTTGTCCAATAGTGGTCTCATGTTTGTATCGAATTGTGTTGGTTGCTATATTAATATAGCGGGACAAAAGCCTGATTCGACGAAATCCATCTGGTCTAGCCGGAGAGGATGTCCAATAAGGCTTGGGTGGCGGAGCTGGCCTGACGAAACGTCATCACCCCTGACTGCAAGGGTCGTCGCAAAATAGGATGAAAATAAAGTACCCTACCGAAGTGTCGCGTAAAGGAAATAAATCCGTGACATAATTTGTTACACAAATTAGTTTTGATGCCAATTTTCGGAAACATGTGTGCATTCATGTATTTATTTTCCATGCTGAAAGGATAAAGATGTCACCTAGAGGAAGGGTGAATAGACTTTTCCTAGAGTGGCTCAACAAAGGCGGAATAAAACTAGCATTTACTTTGTCAAGCACAACCTAAAACCACTAAGGTTCACCTATGTGCACCAACAACTTATGCTAAGCAATACAAGCAACAATGTGATAGCAAGATATATATTACTTCAAGCACGAAGGCTATCACAAAGTAAAGTGTATAAGTAAGAGCTCGGATATAGAGACAACCGAGGCACGCGGGGACGACTGATACGTTGGAAACGTATCTATAATTTTTGATGCTCCATGCTTGTTTTGTATCTACTTTGCTTTGCTTTTCTACACTTTGAAGTGTTTTTCTTTTCTGGAACTAACCTATTAACAAGTTACCACAGTGCCAGTTGCATGTTTCTTCTGTTTTTGGTTCTAGAAAGGCAGAAAATCAATATTCTCGGAATTGGACAGGACAAAAGCCAAAGTTATTATTTTTCCCGGAGTAACACGGAACCATGAAGCGGAGCCGGAGGGGGGCCATAGGGTGGCCAACCCCCCTAGGTGCGGGCAAGCCCTAGGGGCGCCTAGGGAGGGTGTGGGCCCCATGGACCCCCACCGACCTTACCTCTTGCGCCTATAAGAGGCCCCCGATGAGAAAACCCTAAGGGATCCCAGAAACATCCACGAAAACCTCCACAGCGCCGCCGCCACCGAAGGGGAGATTCGGGGATAGAAAGTCTCTGTTCCGGCACCCTGCCGAGACAAGGAAGTGCCCCCGAAGCCATCTCCATCGATCTACATCGCCATCTTCATCACCATTGTTGATTCCCATGATGAGGAAGGAGTATTTCTTTCTCAGGGCTAAGGGCTCTACCGGTAGCTATGTGTTCATCTCTCTCTATGCATGATCTTGTGGTCATGAGCTTTGTAATCAAGTAGATCTACCTTGCTACTCAAGTGATTCATTAGATCTTTGCTCTCCCCATGTGTGTGAAAGTGACAGCGTGCACGCCATGGTGGCACTTAGGTTTGAGTCTACATAAATACTCTTTGTGCTTTAATAGATCTATGCTTTTCTCCACGTGTGTGAAAGCGACAGGGTGCATACCGTGTGTGGTACTTTGGCTAGATTGAATATTTGTTATGAGTTATATTTGGAGTTGGATGTCTCTATGAAATTGTGGTGTTTGTTGGAACCATCTAGCGCTCAAGGTGACAGTATGGGGTTATCTAGATTGGGGAAGGCGGACTTTGAGGAGTGTTGTTATAGCCCTACCAATGATTAGAGTGTTCAACCGGAGAGTAGTATCATAAAGAGAGGATATTTAAGAGGAAGCTATTCCCTTTCTCACTTAGGGACAAAGCAAGGGAGTGGTATGAGCTACTAGATGATCCTCATCATTTGGAGTGGAAGGAACTTGAATCTCTCTTTTATTATAAATTTTATCCTCCTCATGAAATTTATAAAGATAGGAATTATATTTATAATTTTCATCCTCATGAGGGAGAAAGTATTGCCCAAGACTGGAGGATATTGAAGTTACTAATGCTCAAATGTCCCATTCATGAGCTCCCCAGTAATATTATTATCAATAATTTTTATGCAAGGCTTTCAGGACATTACAAGGACTACCTAGATACTTGTTCAGAGGTATCCTTCACAAGTAAGAAGGTCAAAGCTAAGTGGGATCTTCTTGAAACAATTCAAAGCAATACTAAAGATTGGGATAACGACAAAGGTAAAGAACCAGGTATAAACTATGAGTATGATTGCATTAAGTCTTTCGCTGAAACTGCTGATTTTCAAGAGCTTAGTGCTAAATATGGTCTTGGTCCTCAAATTCTTGTTAGATATTATAGATCCTTTGCTTCCCATATTAATGCTCCTAAAGAAAAATGGGACATGTATCATGAACCTTTTAAAGACACTTGCATGGAAAATGAAAATATTATTAATGATTGCAATAAACATGCTAAAACTTCTGAAAGTACTATTTCTTATAAGCATGTTAATTTTTGTGGTATGCATAGACCTTGTGAGAAGAATCAAACAGAAGAAGAATATTGTATCACCCACTGGAATGAAAAAACTAGAAAGTGGTATAAGGCTCTAGATGATCTTGGTAAAAAAAGTTTGTGCCCTCTATCCTTTTATTTGTGAACTTTGCTTTGAAGTGGGTAATTTAAATTTTCAATGCCCAGGCCATAATAATCCTGCAAGTTTGTATTGTGATAACGTGATCATTGATAATCAACATGATGAACTTATATTATTTTTGGGGTGTGAAGAGTTATCAAGAAAAACTTCTTTGATAGACATGAGTACTTTTAATATGAATAGCGTCCTACATGGTTGTCATATTTATTGTGTTAAAAACTTCCACACAAATACTTACATACAAAATCTTATAAAAGATGATATTTTACCAAATTATGACAGGACTGATATGTGTTTTGATCTTATTAATGAAAAGGAGGAATCCTCCAAAGTTTCTTCTATTGTCTCTAACGATAAGCTAGGGTGTGTGGAGAAGCTTCCTTTCAAGCCTCTCCCTCCTAAAGAGGATAATAATAATAATAATAATAATAAGAAGAAGAGGAGTAAAAGGATAGAGGAAACGGTATCTTCCCCTAATCATGTTGCTCCTATCATAGTTTTTGATGATGAGTCTGAACTAGATGATGTTCCTATGCCTGTTACCTATATTAGTGATCATGATTGGGAAAAGCACACTACTTTTGATATTGAAAATCTCTTTGGTACAAATTCTGAAAATGATGATATTAATAATTGTTGTGCTATTAGTGCTATCCATGTTCCTTCCAATGATGATATGTTTACAAATGAACACACTTGGGAAGATAGCTATTCTATTGCTTATGATGATACCAAACCTCCAATTTATGATGATTACAATGATGAATATAAAATTTTCAGTCCACCTACTATTGAGGATAAAATTTATTGTGATTACAATATGCCTCCTATATTTGATGATTATGGTGATGAGAATGATAGTGATAGCTATTTTGTTGAATTTTCTCCCACTACAATTAATAATAATGGCTATTCTTATGTGGAGAGTAATAATCATTTTATGCATGTGGCTCATGATAAGAATGTTTTATGTGATAATTATATTGTTAATTTTGTCCATGTTGCTACTAAAAGTTATTATGAGAGAGGGAAACAAAGTTTTATGTTTTCAATTTTCTTCTTGATGCTCTCTTTTACTTCAATTCATATTTCTTATGTGAGCATCTTCTCAAACTATCATGCCTAACTTAAAGGCGTTAAAGAAAAGTACTTGTTGGGAGATAACCCAAGAGTTTTCTTGAGTCTTTGAAGTTATTACTTTAGTAATGACCTCTCCTTATCCTTTTTGTTTGCTTTTTGTGCCAATAATGACCTCTAATGAGAGGGAAGTAAGATTTGGGGAGTTGCTGTCCCGAAACAGATTTCTGTCCTCCACCAAAAAAATTCGTGAGGAGTCTATATAACTCGGATTGAGCTGAAAATTTACGAATAAATCCCCCAGTATGTTATCTAACTTTATTTAGTTCAACACGTTTTGATTTGAGCAACCGAAGATGTTAGAAAAAATCGATTTCTACCTGCTGGTATGTTTTGACAGATTTCTGCCATTACTCGCGTTTGCTTCTTATTGATTCCTTTTTGAGTTCTCTTTAGGGAAATTGAGCTTTTTGAAGGAGTTGATACAGTAGAATGTATTTTTAGTGAAAGTATTGCTGTTACAAATCTTTACCCAAAGGTCTATTATCTTTTGAATAAGTTAATATTGCTAATGAAGATTGTGTGATGTTTTGTATGAAGGAAATATTTCAGGTGTAGAGAGAGAATGATGTAATGAGATGAAGAATGGACAAAATCTCAAGCTTAGGTATGCCACCCCAAGAAATATTCAAGAGGTAAAAGCGTCAAAGCTTGGGGATGCCCAAGTCATCCCCTTCTTCATCAATAAAAAGCTTGGGTCTGTTTAGACACTTCGTTTTTATTGTTTCATGCACAGTTGTGTTGTTCTTGGAGCGTCTTAGTTTTTGTTTTCTTTTCTTAGTTTTATTAGTTTGCTTGAGTAAGTTGGTTGGTTACACCACACTTCTTTTGGAGAGAGACACACTCTGTTTTTATTGCCTAGAACACTCTAGTTTTCACTCTTATTATTTTGTGAGTGTTCTCTTTTGCTAGCATTGTGTTTAGCCTTAGTTTTCCTGTGCTTTCAGCTTAGAACTTTTTAGTTCTTCTTTGTGGATCTGTGAGACAAGCTCCCTGGTATTTATTGATTATTATCTTTGTGAGTTGTTTCAAATAGGTTGATTGGTGTTGGAAAATAGTAGTAAGTTTTTGCTTGTAAGTGCAAGAGGAGCTTGCATTGACTATGACTTAGACTTTAGCATGACATGCTAGGTGTTGTTTTGACCTTATGCTTAGTGATTATTGCTGTAGCATGTCTTGTTCCAAACAATTAGGATTTCTTAATGTGCCTTGAAGGAATCATGCGTTGTTTTAGCATACAAAAGCATAGTATTGCAGTGTTCTCCTTTGATGCTTTGTTTGGGTTGACTTGGCACATGCTCACACCATGTGTAACACCCTCAGAATCGGACCTATGCAAGTTTTAGCGAAACCCGCCAAACCCGCATAGAAACGATTCAAAGGTGCCCACCAGGCACTTTCGTGCGGGTGGAAAACGAAGTAATAACATTACACAACAGTCCTCGATGGGACCCACAGAACAGATATATATATACAACACGACTCCATGAGTCAAGACTACAGATATAATGTACAAAGATCCAAATCACCTTGAAACTGATAGAGCGCCCGACTACGGACAAGATGCAAATGGGGCTAAGAGCCCTGAAGAATAACCAGTGGCGTCCATAACCCCGCCTGTGCCAAGCGGAGGGTAACCACAAGGCGTCGATCTCAAAACCGCTTAAACAAAAGGGGTGCCGAAAGGGCAAAGGAAAAGAGGAGCGTCAAGATCTTGAGGCCAAGACAGCGAGGCTAGAATTCGGTCCTCGCCTACATAGGTATGGTGGGCGGCGAAAGATGCACTAAACAACCTATAGAGACTCGATACAACTGGTGGTTATCAGAGAGGGATAAGAATGACCTATCCGGATCCAACCTGAAGCTAACACCAAACAAACCCATCCTGGTGTTTCCCCCTCGAGACCAAACGAGGAAGTCAACCGAGGAACTTACTCAGTTGGCAGTTTTATTTATTCAGTTATCGTTGCAGCAATTACTAGTCAAGTATAGATAATCATCCTGATAAAAATAAGCAGTGGGCCATTTTAGTTAACCATTCCGTTATAGTTGCAACACTTACTAATCAGATACAGATAGCATGAGATAACCCAAAACCCGGCAGTTGTTGGTACTTTTATTCAACCATTCCGTTATAGTTGCAATACTTACTAGTCAGGTACAATGGTCGCAAGCGACGCTCCAAACAAGCAATTGTGGGCAGTATTATTTACCCATTCCATTATAGTGAAGCTGAGTACTAGTCATTATAAAGTCAAATTTATAGTACTACTTTAGTTATGCTTGTCTATGGTCGAGATACTGTGCTCCAAGTCGTCCATAACCGCGGACACGGCTTCCAGAAAGTTTTACCCGGCCGGGGTGCACCAATAGCAATACACGCTCGATCAACCTCGGAAAAACCAAATCAAAACCCAACGAGGCCTTCACGACAAAGCAATCACAGGATTCAGAATTATTTCAGGGGGCCACCCCATTGAGTAGACCCGCAACGAAGCTAGCTGACTCCGAGACGGACTCAAGGTTTGCGTCGGTGGTCAGAACGACGGGAACCCGAAAGTGTGGCTGGGCTTGTCGATACCGCAAAACACTCGCTTACCTAAATAAGACAGTGTGCTCCTCGCACAAATGTAAATACTGAGTAGCATGGCATAAGTACAGATAGTAAATAAAACCTCAAACTAGTTTGTGGCCCCAAGAAATAAGATCGAATCAAGCTCGCTCGGGGGTCCCATATACCTCCCGGATGTGGATAGCGCGATAAATCAAGGAACAGGTATCAAGTACTCGGGGTCCTACGGGACACAAGTGGGCGTTCAGAAACCAAATATTATCTATCACCCACCGATGCCTCTGCTTATATCAATTTTGGTTGTTAAACAGGAATTAAAGTGAACGATAAGTAAAGCCATGATCTTCTCCAACGTCAAACATGCGGCAATACACCAACAACTGTGGCACTTGACGACACGCAACAGCACTTGAGCAAGCGACTACGACACGCAAGTCCAACTATCTACCAAACAACAGTTAATAGGAGGTGTCCAAGGCAATATACGGCTGCAAAGGATATCACGGGTACGAAAACTAGAGCAACGCAACGCAGATAGCAATAGATCAACAGGAGGGAATAAATACTATAAAAGTAAGATAGGTAGAAAGGGGGGAGATGCTCGCCTGAAAACATTGTCGAAGGTTCAACCGAAGATCGGGGCGAAGCTCACATCAACTCAACGGCCTTATCCGCGAAGAAGCAAAACACTAGAAGAAACACCGGATGCAATATTTAACACAACGGCAGAAGATCGGGCATGATGCAGGTATGATGTATGACATGGCAAGATGCGATGCAATTAGGTCAATATTAAGTGGAACCGGGGTCCCGACAATTAATTAGATGGTTCATGTTATTTAGCTACCCCGCAATTAAAATGTTGTTTGAACATGGCAAAAGATAGTACTGGTTCGCTACACAAGTTTAAATGAGGCCAATATAAGGCTAGATTGGCCTGCATATGGGCCCCATATTTAATTATAAGGTGAATCGGCGTAAGGCCCCCAAACCACATGTCAAATATGCATGCATGAACATTTAATATGCAACAAGTTGTTATTACGTTATAAAATAGGGTTCCGGGAAGGGGTTCACACATTAGGGGGGGTCCCGACGAACTTGGGGTTCGGGGTCGGGCTCAGGGTTCAAGTTTCAACGGGGTCGTTCTCGGATAACGGGGTAGGTCTTGGCGCATCCGGGTTCTCGACGGACTCGGCGTCCGGAAAGGAGTACTTGGTTCGGTGCCGGGGGCGCATCGGGTTCTTCCGGTCGGTGTCGTTCTTATCGTTGCGACGGTCTTGTCGGGTCCACGCCATCAAGTCGGTCTTGTCATTCGGGGTGAAGGACTTGGCATCCTCGAGGAAGTACTTGTCGTATCCGGGGTTCGGCCTTCGGGGTTTGGACTCCGGTAGAAGTTCTTGTCGTTCCCTGAGGAAGATCTTGGTGTGCCAGCTCGATCATCTGTGGCCGGCATCGGGTTGGTCTTGTTCGTGAGGAGATCTTGGCGACGGAAGCGACGAACTTGTTACGGGTCGGTCTTGATGGCACGAGTGTAGATCTTGTGGTGCCATCTTGGTTTGCCAGTGTCGGGCTCGGTTTCAACGCTAGTGGTTCATCGGGTACATCCGGGTGGTGTCGATCTCGTCGTCCCGTGTCGGCGTGCGTAGGGATCCAACTTCGGGTGTTGAGGATGGTCTTGGGTTAGCAGCAGTCGCTCATCGGGTTCCTCTTCACTTGTCAATCCTCGCTGAACTTGTCTATGGGTGAGCCCCAAACGAGCGATTCCACTTGGCTTGGGCGTTGAACACGGGATGATGTCGGCGGTTTGCGGCGGCCCGCTTGTGCCGCTGACGAGGCGACAAGCGGCCGACGCAGCCGACGGAGAGGCCCAGTGCGGCGAGAGACGCGAGGAGAGCGGGGCGGCGGCGGGAGCGCCAGCGGGCGCTGGCGACCTGCTCAGGGACGCGTGGGGCGGGCAGCGGGGCGGGTCCTGGCGGCGCGCCATGGCTGGGAGGCGGAGGTCGCCGCTGGGAAGAGGAGAAGCAGTGGCCGGGCCGAGAGAGACGGGAGGAGGCAGCGTGCGGGCGGCGAGGGAGCTTGCGAGGAGCGGCAGGCTGGGAGGGGGCGGTGGCGGGCACGGGAGGCGGCGAACGCGGGTTGCGGAGGCGAGCTTGGGGAGAGGGAGGGTCGCGCAAGCGAGGCAGCTCGGGTGGAGGCGGGCCGGCTCGCGGAAGGCGCGGGGGAAGACCGGCGGGAAGACGAGGCGGAGGAGGCCGTGAGGGGGCGGCGGTGGGGGCGGCGGGGATCGGGCGCTGCGGGAGGGAGAGGTCGCGTCGGTTGCAGAGAGGAGGAGAAGGCGGCGCTCGCGTCGGGGATGGAAGACGCGGGCGGTGGGGAGCGTTGGGAGCGCGAGTGGGGCGGGCCGGTGGGGCTGGTGGTAGCGTGGGACCAGGTGGAGTGCGTGCGTGGCGTGGGTGCTGTGGTGTGGGGTGTTCGGCGGGTGGTGTGTGTGCTTGTGTGTGGGTGGGCAGGTGGAGGGTTAGGTGGCAGCGGTTGATAGGGTTAGGGGAAGAGAGGGGTGAGGTGGCGGTCACGGATTGGTCCGGGTGAGGTGGCCAGAGGGGTGGGTAGATAGGTTAGTAGCTTTAGGATTTAGAGGGGGCTGGTTTTTATTTTGGGGGTGGTCGCTCGGGTCGATTTGGCCCGTTCGACTGCCCCCACTAAAATAATTTAAAATTTTATTTGTTTAAAACAAGACTTATGCAGACTGATAGCAGACAAAACAAAATATTCCGGCGACCCGGGTTTGCGTGTTGAACAAAGGCGGGGCGTTTAGAAAACAAAACTAGGTTTTTCTGTAAATAGTTTTACACAAGCAAATGCAAGATGATGACGATGCTCAAATGCAATGTGGCATGATGACATGAGCATGCGGTCATGATGATGCAATGCACAAAAACAACGCGATTTTCTAGTAGTGGTTTTGCGGGATGCCACACCATGTTATGACTATGACAAGTCACTATTAGCCTCTATGATCATTTAGTCATTGACTTGTAGTACCACTCTTTGCTTTGATTAGTTTGCTTTGTTGCATTGCATAATTATGGCCATTATTGCTCTCTTAGTTGGTTGCTCCTAGTCTTTTGCTAGCCTCCACTTGTATGAGTAAGTTATAATCATGCTTCCAACTCCCAAGAAACCAAGTTATCCCAAAGTGTCCACTATAAACTCCTATGCATGGTGTGTTACACCATTCCAAGTATATTCTTGTTTTCAACTATCTTCCAATTAAAAACTATTTTGTTATGTGGAAAAATAGTGATTAAAGCCCTCACGAACTTGATGGCACATTTTATTCTTTGCCCCTAATAAACTTGAACCATTGAGGCAACTTTGTTGTATATGCTTGCACTTATAAGTTGGGATTAGCAGAACCGTGCTGTCATGGGGAACGTTTTCAACATTGCACTTGTACTTTTTGTACTCTGTTGATATCATGCTCTTTTCACTCTTATTGTTTTGTGAGTGTTCTCTTTTGCTAGCACTGTGTTTAGCCTTAGTTTTCTTGTGCTTTCAGCTTAGAAATTTTTAGTTCTTCTTTGTGGATCTGTGAGACAAGCTCACTGGTCTTTATTGATTATTATCTTTGTGAGTTGTTTCAAATAGGTTGATTGGTGTTGGAAAAGAGTAGTAAGTTTTTGCTTGTAAGTGCAAGAGGATATTGCATTGACTGTGACTACTTTAGCATGACATGCTAGGTGTTGTTTTGACCTTATGCTTAGTGATTATTGTTGTAGCATGTCTTGTTCCAAACAATTAGGATTGCTTACTGTGCCTTGAAGGAATCATGCGTTGTTTTAGCATACAAAAGCATAGTATTGCGGTATTCTCCTTTGATGCTTTGTTTGGATTGACTTGGCACATGCTCACACCATGTTACGACTATGACAAGTCACCATTATCCTCTATGATCATTTAGTCCTTGACTTGTAGTACCACTTTTTGCTTTGATTAGTTTGCTTTGTTGCATTGCATAATTATGGCCATTATTGCTCTCTTAGTTGGTTGCTCCCAGTCTTTTGCTAGCCTCCACTTGTATGAGTAAGTTCTACTCATGCTTCCAACTCCAAGAAACCAAGTTATTCCAAAGTGTCCACTATAAACTCCTATGCATGATGTGTTACACCATTCCAAGTATATTTTTGTTTTCAACTATCTTCCAATTAAAAATATTTTGTTATGTGAAAACTTAGTGATTAAAGCCCTCACGAACTTGATGGCACATTTTATTCTTTGTCCCTAATAAACTTGAACCATTGAGGCAACTTTGTTGTATATGCTTGCACTTATAAGCTGAGATTAGCAGAACCATGTTGTCATGGGGAACGTTTTCAACATTGCACTTGTACTTTTTGTACTCCGTTGATATCATGCTCTTTTGTCTATGGATGTTACCGGTGTGAAATGAAGTGGGAACTTGTAAGTCCATGTAGTTTGTATTCTGTGTTAGAGAAACGCCTAGGCCGCTAGCCTAAGCCATGCCTAATCATGGTGGAAACTTGCAGCATCACCATAGTGATATCTATGAAGCATTCTTCTTATAAAAAAAGAGAGACACACTGATAAAAGAGGAAAGAGAGAAAAAAGCACCATATTCCCATGGTACATAAGAAGAATTGTTGAGATGTTCATTGTCTGCTTGCCTTGTCATTTTGGTTATGGGAAAGTTCTTGTACCATGTGTAAGGGGTACCCCGTTGGCGGTTCTCAATGATATGCAAATACTTACAGTGACAAGAACTTGCCTGGGCCCTAAGTTGAGTATCCATGAGGTGTATCCTTCATAGTCAAGGGACTTGAGATTGCCAACTTATACTTTGTCAAGCATATACTCCAGCTTTGCCACTTTAACCTTAACCACTTTAAGATGCTTATGATAGGGGCAATGAGGGCTGAAAGCTAATAAGTACCATAATTTTTGGAAGCTCTTTTTGAAACTTGTAATCCCTGCTTCCTTTACAAAAGGCTTTTCTTCCATCATTATTGAGTCTCCACCCTCTACCTTTAGGCACCATTAAGAGAGCATAGTTTTCATTCTATGTGCAGCATTCCAAAGCTTACTAATTGATGCATATTGTGTTATTACTTGTTCTTGTGCTACTTGTTTCTAATCACCCTTGTGAACTTTGAAGGTGTCCTATGCATCTATATTGCTACTCTATGAGGGACAAGCTGATTGCCACTATGCTATGTTTTCTGTATATTAAACAAACAAATGTTTTTCAATGCATGTTATTTATGATCTTTGTTTGTAGCTTGCCATGTTGCATGCATAATTACTATGTCCTATTGTTAGAACTCCATCTTTCATGCACATGTTTAGAGTTCTTTGATCTCAGCTTTCAATGCTTGCAAATGGTTGGATCTTTATTGTGAGGGTGCATGTCACCTTAAAAATTATTCTTTTTATCACTTACCTACTCGAGGATGAGCGGGAGTTAAGATTGGGGATGCTGATACATTGGAAACGTATCTATAATTTTTGATGCTCCATGCTTGTTTTGTATCTACTTTGCTTTGCTTTGTCTACACTTTGAGGTGTTTTTATATCTTTTCTAGAACTAACCTATTAACAAGTTGCCACAGTGCCAGTTGCCTGTTTTCTTCTGTTTTTGGTTCTAGAAAGGCAGAAAATCAATATTCTCGGAATTGGACGGGACAAAAGCCAAAGTTATTATTTTTCCCAGAGCAACACGGAGCCACGAAGCTGAGCCGGAGGGGGGCCACAGGTTGGCCAAATCCCCCTAGGCGCGGGCAAGCCCTGGGGGTGCCTAGGGAGGGTGTGTCCCCCCTGGACCCCCACCGACCTTACCTCCTGCGCCTATAAGATCCCCCGATGAGAAAACCCTAAGGGATCCCAGAAATGTCCAGGAAAACCTCCACAGCGCCGCCGCCACCGAAGGGGAGATTTTGGGGACAGAAAGTCTCTGTTTCGGCACCCTGCCGGGACAGGGAAGTGCCCCCGAAGCCATCTCCATTGATCTCCATCGCCATCTTCATCACCATTGCTGATTCCCATGATGAGGAGGGAGTAGTTCTTCTTCAGGGCTAAGGGCTCTACCGGTAGCTATGTGTTGATCTCTCTCTCTCTATGCATGATCTTGTGGTCATGAGCTTTGTAATCAAGTAGATCTACCTTTCTACTCAAGTGCTTCATTAGATCTCTGCTCTCCTCATGTGTGTGAAAGTAGCAACATGCACGCCATGGTGGCACTTAGGTTTGAGTCTACATAAATACTCTTTGTGCTTTAATAGATCTATGCTTTTCCCCACGTGTGTGAAAGTGACAGCGTGCATACCGTGTGTGGCACTTTGGCTAGATTGAATATTTGTTATGAGTTATATTTGGAGTTGGATGTCTCTATGAAATTGTGGTGTTTGTTGGAACCATCTAGCGCTCAAGGTGAGAGTGTGGGGTTATCTAGATTGGGGAAGGCGGACTTTGAGGAGTGTTGTTATAGCCCTACCAATGATTAGAGTGTTCAACCAGAGAGTAGTTAAGAGTAGTATCATAAAGAGAGGATATTTATATGGGAGAGTGTTCACTAGTGAAAGTATGATCCCTAGGCCTTGTTTCTAAGCATTGAAACACCATATGCTACTAGATCTGTTGCATTTTTTGCTTGCTTCCTTCTTGTTTCCTTTAGTCTTTGCCTCACCATCAAGCTCTTTTCTTGCACCGTTACCGCTTGTATTTCACTATCTCTTCGCCGAACTAGTGCACCTATATTGGGTGTGTTGGGGACACAAGAGACTTCTTGTATCTTGATTGCATGGTTGCTTGAGAGGGAATACCTTTGACCACTTCCTCTCTGAGTTCGATAAACCTTGGGTAATCCACTTAAGGGAAACTTGCTGCTGTTCTATAAACCTCTGCACTTGGAGGCCCAACAACTGTCTACAAGAATAGAAGTGCGTGGACATGAACGACGATATTTTACCGACTTCCTCCCAACATGGAGTACGTCTCGTTTGGAGAGGGTGTGGTATCTATCCACCTACGCCACAAAAGGCCTCCCTTATACTCCGGTGAATCTCACCCCAACGGGATCGATCCACACTTCCACTATCGGTGCACTTGTCGGTGGCAACCGGAACCTCTCACAAGGTTGGGGCACTTCTCCACAACTTAATTGGAGGCTCCCAACAAACACTACCAAGGCCACAACGCCACCAAGGCCAAAAAACCGTCTAGGGTTCCAAGAACCCAAGAGGGACAAGCTCCAACGAGTATCACGAACCAAATCCTCCGAGGAGAACTCAAACCGATGAACCTAATGCAAATGGCAAGAACACCACAAAGATGCTCAAATCCCTCACTCTCAAATTCCAACAAAGCTACTAAAGCTATTGGTGGAACAAGAGAGGAAGAACACAAAGGGAACACAAAATCCCCCAAAGTCTAGATCCCCAAAGATACACTCACAAAGAGATGAATCGCTTAGGTCAAAACGTGGGTCTAGATCTCCTCTCTCTTCCACTCAAATATGGGCAAGAATCATCGGAGGGGAAGAGATTAATCAAGCTTCAAAATCTAGAGCAAGAGTGGGCAAAGCTTAGACTAATAGAAGAGGTAGGAGCAACCGGAACTGAAAAAGGGCAAGGGGCTTAAATAATGGCCCCAGAAAAACTGGCTGTCCGGGCATATTTTCGGAACGGTCCGGTAGTACCGCATGCTCCAGGAAAAAGAGCAGCAGCGTGGTCAACATGGGGCCAGCAAGCGAGCGGGCGCTGCATGCGTGTGGGGCGGGAGGCCACCGCGCTGGGGAATCGAGGTTGAGGCTGGCGCGATCTGCATGTGGCAAGCTACCGCAAACGGGTCAACGCGAGCACGCTGTGCACAGAACGCTGGTAGGGCGCGTGCAGCGGCGTCTGTCGAGGAAGCAGCACAACTCGCGAGGTAGAGCAAAGCGAGCGGGCCCAGCGGGGCGTGCGATCTGGCGGAGTGCAGCAGGGCGTGCGGGAGCTTGCGGCTGGGAGCTGGGCTGGAGCACGGAGGCTAGCTGGGCTAGGGGGTGGGCGACCCGGTACTACCGGCCGCCTGGGCGGTAGTACCGCACGGGCCGGTAGTGCCGACCTGGACTACCGGGGAGGACTGAGGGGAGTAGGATGCTGCCAGGGGCGTCCGGTACTAGGCCCGGTAGTACCGGACGGCCCAGAAAACTGTTTTTCCTTTTTTCCTTTTAGAATTAAATCGGCAAATATTCGAACGGTCATAACTTTTGAACGGTAGTTCCTATTGACCCGATTCCAATTGCGTTGGAAAGAGGACGACATGAGCTATCCATCCAATTCCAATGGATGTACAAATCCCATTATTGGTCCATGTGCCTCAACACATACTTTCTAAACACTCAATGCCACCTTCATAACCATCCAGTTACGAAGTGGTGTTTGATGTCATCAAAGCATCCATCCGGTGATGGTGATTAGCATGATCTCATGGTCGAAGGAATTAGGTTACTATGGATCTGAAAGCTTATAGCAAACAAACTATTGAAATGACTTGATCTTTATGCTACACTTATCTATAGGAGTATGTCCATCACACCATTCTCCTAATGATATGATCTTTTTGTTAATAACATCTCAATGTTCGTGATCAGGAAACCATGATCATCTATCAACCAACAAGCTAGTATTGCAAAGAGGCTTTACTAGGGACTCTAACAAGTTTACAAATCACACAAATATTAATGTTTCCGGTTAAGACAATTATAGCATGAATGTAAACATTTACCATAAACACAAAGATATAATAATAACTACTTTTATTATTGCCTCTAGGACATATCTCCAACAATCTGACCATGATTTATGTTGATTATTCTATAGTTCTTAAATTAGGCTTCTTAGTTCTTATAGGCACATCCAATTGTAATGTGAGTTTCAATTTTACAGTCATCACGCCAATGATTGTTTGGTACTGAGTTTTTTTTTGATCAAAAGGGATTGTACTCCCTTGTTCCCTTTCATAACGAAAAGAAACAACACGAGTCCAACAGGTTATGTTCTTACAACATATAAGTACTAGTGGAGCTAGCTCAGGTTCCAATGGGGGGCATAAAGTAATATTTCAATGTTTGTGGGGGCAAAAGACTAAAAAAGTTCCAATTAAGCCCCTATTTGTTTTCCTCTAGTAAATGTTCCAAGTCTAGGGGTGCGGTGGCCCCCTCTGACTTGCGCATAGCTCCGCCACTGCCCATAAGTAAAAATGAGAGCAAAAGGACTGAAAACCTAACAACAACTAGGTTTTTGACACATCTGCATCTGACAGAGAAGAAACTATCACAAAATCATCTACCGAGCCAACATACTAAAAAAGAAGCACCCATCTATGTAGAGAGAGGAGGAACACTACAGCCTAGGGGTGCTCAAAACAGGACATGAATGGAGTCCTCCTCGCCTGGGTGGTTTTGCAGATAGTCCAGCGACACCTTCTGTCCATGCACCTTCCCTAGAGAATTAGTCTTCCAGGTAGAAACCCAGCCGAAATCCTGGCAGGTCATCACGAGGGGAGCCTCAGCGGTCTTTTGAGCTTTTGCAGCAAGCGATCTGTAAATTGGGCAGTTTCTCCTGCTTCTAGTTCCTGGAAAGGGACCTTCGAATTTCTCAGATAGGAAAGCACCAGACTCCACACCTGTTTAATATTAATCTAGATAGATATGTTAAAGACTGGTCTATTTCTATAATTCCACAGCCCCCGGAGAAAAACTACAGTTAAAATATAAGAACTTTTTGTTACATAACTTACTACTACTGACTCATAATCAGAGACCTAAATATGAAAGAACCTAAAAACATCAGACCAAAGAATTTTAGCAATAATGCAATCAAACATCAGGTGATGAACCGATTCTATTTCCTTACAAAATTCACACTCTAAAGGCTTAAGAATACCTCGAGCTCTCAGATTATCTAGTCATGATTTTATTCTGGGAGAGGAGCCACACAAAAATTTGGACCCTTAGTGGGATTTTTAGTTTCCACACAACATGCAGGAAAATTTGTTTCACACCTCTGAAGTTAATAATATAATACATAGAGCTAGAAGAATAGACACCCTTAGAATCATATTGCTAGATTAGCTGGTCTTCATGATTACTAAAAGTAATACTCCTATCAATGGCCAACAACTCATGCCGTTTTATCATCATGGTTTTAGTAAAAGTTCTTCTAAAACCATCTCTAGTTTTCTCTCCATCCCAGAGTTCAGCAATAGTATGGGTCTGCTGATTAGAAATAAAATAAAAATCCCAAAACTGAACAGCTAAATGAGAATTACCAAATCAAATATGTTCCCAGAAATATATATGGCCATAAATATTTTACGGACCATCTTCGTATTACATGTCACTTACATCGACTTTGAAAGAAATATACTGATTGTTTAAAAATTGACTTGCATAGGGGAAATCCTTTTTGGCTCACGGGTGCATTTGCACTCATTATAAGAAAATATATTTTAAAATGTCAAGAAAATTGAGAAAAAAGTCTACAGATATATTCAAACATTTGATGTTTGTTCAGAAATTTTCGGGATGAAAGAATATTTTATATGTTATGTATAAAAAGGACAAAAAATGTCACTCAACTACGACTATTCATAGAACATTTTTTATCTTTTTGCACGAGACATATAGAATGTTATTTCATCACAAAACTTGTAAACGAATATAAAATATTCTAACGTATGTATTAACATCTATTAATTTTTTTAAAACATTTTAAAATATATTTTCATACAATGGGTGCAAATATACGTGGAATAGTTTCATATCTTACGTGAACTGCCATTCTTACATGCATTTTTTCTTAGGCCGGCTTCTGCATCTCTTACGTTTGCAGTTTTTATAAGTGGGCCGTGGCTCGTGTGCTGATGCGCGTTGTCTTTCTTACGTTACCTGCACAATTCCTTATGTTTATTTGTACTAGTACCTTTGTTACGGCTATCCCTATCCGATGCTCTCTGCCCCTGCGTCCGTTACTGAATGAACACGTACCACCTTAGATCGCTAACTCTTTTATTGGGCCGACCAAACGTTCCGGCACTACTTTTTTTTTGAAAAGAACATGAATCGTTCTGGTTTGTTTTCTTTAGATTTTCTGGTCTTGATTTTTTCTTTTTCTGTTTTCTTTCTTTTCTTTAATTTCTTTTCTTTTTCAAAAATCTGAATAATTTTTAAATCCGAGCAATTTTACATTTGAACTATTTTATTTTGAATAATTTTAGAAAATCAAGCAATTTTCAAATTCGAACAATTTCTAATTTGAACAGTTTTTGAATTCAGACGGCTTTCAAAATTGTACAGTTTCTAAATTCAAACAGATTACAAATTTGGATTTTTTTTTTGAAAACTAGACGTTTTGTTCAAATCTCTGAAAAGGCTATACGTTCTGTTATTCAATGGAACGAACCAGTGGCGCGTTAACTAGGCCAGCCCACACGGAATCCGCCTCAGACATTGTGTGCGTAACTAACGCCAACAGGGCCGTATGGGAGGGGAGCTGCTAGTCGCCGTCGTGCTGCAGCGCCGCCTAAAAACGGGTGGTAGATGGGTCAGCCGATTAGCTTGTGCAAGCAAACTTTTTTTTTAGTTTTTTCTTTGAATTTAAACGAATTTTAAATCTGAACAATATTTAGAGCATAAACATTATTTAAAAAATATAAATGAAAATTTCGAAAATCATAAACCAATTTAAAAAACATTAACCAATTTTAAAATTCATGAACCAAATAAAATTTATAAACCAATTTCAAAAAAATCATGAACCAATTTTGAAAAATCATAAACCAATATTCAAAAACTTAAATAAAGTTTCGTAATTCATAAACCAAATTTAAAAAAGTCATAAACTAAATCTACAAGCCGTAAACCAATTTTAATATAACATGGTTTTTTCTAAAATATAATGTATAATTCCCAAAAAAGAAATAAAAAAATAAAACCAAAAAAGAAAACTAAAAAGAAAATAAAAAGGAAAAAACAGAAAAATAAATAAAAATGAAAATGAAAATCACCAGGCTGTGGAAATGGGCCTGCTCAATAGGAAAGATCTCTGTGCGGCTCTAGCCACTCGCGCCGATACATGTAGGACATGACCCCTAATGAGTTTAGCCAGACCCTCATGGATTCTTAGGAGATCTTTGTCGCTGAGACCCAACCGAAGCTCCCACCTTTGAGGTTGACCTATCCGTAGTACACTGAGATCGTGTCCGCGTCTCCCATGACTGCATACACGGTCGAGCAGATTGCAGAGAAAGCTGCCGCCATCGTGGCCAAGAAGAAGTCTATCAAGGCTGTTAAAGCCCATAGCATAGGCTATGATAAGAGGGTGAAGTCCAGCATGAAGTGGGAACCGCTCCTCTCCATGTTCATGATGAACACAATGTGTGAGATCATCAAGAGTGGCATGCGGGGGGTTCAAGGAGGTGCACCTGAACACTTGTGCTCGCAAGGTGTTTGAGTTTTGTGGCATCGAGCTGTCCAGATGGATCCATGTGTCCAAGCTCAGAGACCTTAGCAGAGCTAGCTAGGATGAGAAGACCTGCACCATCATATTGGAGGACGCCCACTATAGAGGCCACATCTTAGTAGTAACCAATTTCAGTTCTTGCACTAACCTCCCATTTTTTAGAACTTGCACTAGCCTCCGTGCAATTCCCTATATCAGGATTACACCAAGGATGCCAAGTATCTGAACAAGCCAGTGGCCAACTATACGCAGATGGAGACTATCTTCTGGTTCGGCCCAGTTACAGAAGTGTTGTTTGATGTCATCAAAGTATCCATCCGGTGATGGTGATTAACATGATCTCATGGTCGAAGGATTAGGTTACTATGTATTTGAAATCTTATAGCAAACGAACTCTAAATGACTTGATCTTTATATTATGCTAACTATAGGAGTGTGTCCATCACATCATTCTCCTAATGACATGATCTTGTTATTAATAACATCTAATGTCCATGATCATGAAACCATGATCATCTATTAATCAACAAGCTAGTTTAACAAGAGGCTTACTAGGGACTCTTTTATGTTTACAGAACACACAACTATTAACGTTTATGGTTAATACAATTATAGCATGGGATATAAACATTTATCATAAACAGAAAGATATAATAATAACCATTTTATTATTGCCTCTTGGGCATATCTCCAACAGTGGCGGCTTGGGGGGGGTCCCTTACCCATTGGCCCTAGGGTTTTCCCCTCCCCCTCCCTCCAATAAATAGAGGAGCCCTCCTCCCTCTATTTGCACAACAAGTTCTCTCCCCTCTCCCTGTATTCCCTAGAGCTCTATCCTAGATCGAATCTAGCTCTCTAGGACTAGATCTCCACCTCCGCACTACCGTCACGCGCAAGACGGTCAGGCTTCCATCTTCTTTCGCTGCTTGGCTGGATCGGAGCCCAGGAGACGTTCCTACACCGAATGTCTATAGAGCTTAGAGGCATAACACTTGGGGCGCTTGTCTTCATTGCTATATGCCTACCTATGTAAGGCGTGCCACGGTCTTCAAGGGTATGAATTCTATCCTCCCTCTCCGTTACTTATTTCTATATAGAATAGATCTTAGTTGTCGTGTTTGCGTAGCTAGAATTTTTTTGTTTCCTGCTGTGAACCCCAACTAAAGCATCAACAGTTCATCTACAAGCTAGAGTGATCCTACCGATCGCCACCAACTTCTATGGTGTTATCCTATCACCACATCAAAATGGGTACAAACCTACCACCACAAGTTCTCCATAATGTGAGGGGTTAATATATACCACCTCAGAATAAATAGGCGTTGTAATAAGTTTTCATCAAGTCCCTTCTACTTCAAAATATACAACTAACAACTTGTTCTTCATCATGCATGCATCACCGCCACCATATCCATGATCAAGGAGCAAGCACTACATGTAGTAGTGCTTGGCCAGGTAGGTCCTAAGCCAGAGCGCCCCGTGGTTCTCCATCTGAACAAAGTTGTTTCCCATAGCCCTATTGTCGAAGAGGCGGATGAGCGCCACCATTAGAGCCTCAGGGCTGAAGTTGGGGGGGGGGGTGCTCATGACGATGTTGTAGAGAGCAGGGTGCACATCAGAAGGGGAAGCAGGGGTGATGGCGGTCGCCACCACTTTCACGACATTAGTCATGCATGTGATGGGGACAATGTACTCCTCTCCCAACAGAGACCTATTGCTCTTCTTGGAAGACTCGAAGCCACCACAACCGAAGTCATTTGTGCTTCCTAGACTGCCGGGTAGAGCGGCAGGACCAGTGGCAGTTTCGTTCTCGCCATCATCAACAATTACCACTGTCTTCAACTCCTGGGTCAGCACGTACTCATATGAGGACATAGACATGAATACAAGCATACATGATGTAGAAAAGATTACATACCTAAAAAGGCAATAAGGCCAAAAAATCATCGATCTATGACTACATCATGCAATAGATCGGGCATACTACCATGGATCTACCGCAAACTACACTCAGATCTACCACGTGCTAAGAAATCAGACCTACTAGAGTTGGGGTTAGAGAAAACTCACCGACATCTATGGGAGGACGGAGCATGTTGTTGGGGAAGAGACCGAAGAAGAACGTTTGCCGGAGCTCTCCTAGACCCACCCACATCACTACTGCCGCTTACCTGCTGGTCGGTGAAGATCTTGGCAAGCTTCCGAGCTCGAATTTGGGGGATATGGTCGTGCCGCAAGAGTTTAGACAGGCGGTGATATATGGGGCAGGGTTACGGCGGGCGGTGACAAAATTTCTCCCGTCGATTTTGGAAAAAGCTAGTGTTCACGCTATCCCCGAGATTGCATGGGCGGCGTGCAGCTTCCCCACTTTTCGCACGACCACAACCAACTAATAGAAAAACCTTTATAGCAGTTATTTTCCTAGTGGCGTCCCAAATATAATGCATGCTACTACTTGCAGGCGAAATAGTTATGCCGTTGAAATAATTCATAACACTACTAGTAAAACATAGTAGTGGCGTCCGAGGATAAGTAAACGCCACAAACGGGTGGGTCCCCCATACACAGCCGGAGTAAAGGTTATAGTGGAATTCGCTCTAAAAGAATGCCAAAAATATGAATTCTAGTGGTGCCGTTGGATTCGGGGGGCGTCACGGTTACCCACCACACGACGCGCTAACACCCTTAATTATCGATCTTCTCTCTTCTTCTCCTCGTGGCCCTTACACATCAATCATTCACACACCTCCACCCTCTCTCCCTGCTGCCTCCCCGCATCGGACGCCTAGATCTGCTCCCCGCACTTGCAACCCCGCCCGACCGCGTGCCATCGCCCTGCATCGGACGCCCGGATCCTCTCCCCACACCCGCGATCGCGCTCGACCGCGTGCATCTGACGACACTACTCGATCTGGCACCGACGGTCGCCACAACCTCCCCCTCCCAGAGACGCCAGCCGCCGCAACCTTCCCATACGAGCCTCGTCACATACCTCACGGTGAGCCACTCGTCGCTCCTCCCCTTTTTATAGCAATTTAGAAATTATAGATGTATATGGTAGATAATGATATTGGAAAATCTTGATATAGGAATTTTATATAGTGTTTTAGAGATAGTGTTTAGATACTAAACTTGGGCTCAAAATCTACATATAGGAATATTAGATAGTGCTTTAGAGATATTAAATTTGGGCTCAATTTCTAGATATAGGAATGTTAGATAGTCATAGTAAAGGGTAACATTTCTCTCTACTTGATTTTTATTTTGGTTGTTTTTCCTTCCAATGGCTGATGATTAAAATGTGTATGCGATTCCAGGGGTGGTGTAAGCGAGCCATGTCGTGGTGTGGAACACGGCAATGCCATCGGGGATGGCTAAAGAGGGATACTCGGATGAAATCGGTGGCTCACGCAATGGGTTGGGCACGGTGAACTGCAAACATAGCGATGTACCTAGGTTCGGGGCCCTCTCGGCGAGGTAACACCCCTACTCCTGTAAGATGAACTATGTAGGGGGCGAACGTCCAATACAAGTGCTCCTGGAGCTGTTTCCTTAGCTATAATCAAAGGCTAGAGGAAGAAGCACTAGAGGCAAGCTCTCGCTACTATGGATCTTTCTTACCTAGAACCCCAGCTCTACCTGCCTTATATACTGGTCGGGGGAGGTAGATTACAATTTGGGCTCTAGGGTTTACTCTTTGGATATGGGTTTACAGGGAAGGGACGGCTGCAGGGTATAGCCGGTGGGCTAGCACCCAGTCCACCCTTCTTTTAGCGTCATTCCCTTCTTTAACGGTCACTTGGGCTTCCTTTGGGGCGTGACCCTTGCTTTAACGGTCACCCGGACTGCTTTGGAGGTCAGCCGACCACTTTGCTTTATCTTTGTTGCGTAGCGCAGGTCGTGACGGCACGCCAGCCTGCCTGATGACGAAGTCAGCTAGAGGCATACCTCGCAAGGAGCATCTCCCCCTCTACGCTTTCCATCGAATCTGAGGTTAGCCGGGTGGAAGCAGCCACCCGGCCGGTTCTTCTGGCTACCCGGCTAGACGGGCCAGCCGGGAAAGCTTTAAACCCAGCCTGGCGGTACTAGCCAGGCGGCTGGAGTTGTCCTGCTTGATGGCCAGACGGCCGGTATCTTCTAGAGCTGGCCTACTTGGGCTTGGCTTTCCCCACCCGGGGGTTATCCCCCTGATACTAGTCCCCGAGTGCGTAAGGACTTGGCCGGTGGGTAAGGTCTTGCGAGCTTCTTTGTATCTTGATGCAGTTTGTTGATCGGGTCCGACTGCAACTTTTACTTTTTATTTCTGGATGGATTCAACAGGCTGCGGAATCGATGGCCGCCCACTAGGTGTAAACAACGAAGGCAGCGACCGGCTAGCGAAGCTAGAGCCGAAGCGTCAGTTTGATGAGGTCGATGACGTCGTCAGCCACGACTGTTGCTCTGGCGCACGTTGCGTCAGTTTAACTTCCGCGTCGCTGTGCCAGTTTTTGGTAACTGCACGAGCCACTTGCGGCAGCAGTTTCTCGGGGCGAGCGCACACGCCTCCTCTCCTGGTAACGCATGTGGATCTTCTGTTCTGGGTTGGGATGGTGCAAAATATCTAAAGCTGTAGCGTGGTGCGGCTGGAGTGCCTCGTGGCCATGTGTCATGCGGGATCTGAGGGGGGGGACGGTTCCCCCCGCGGGGATGAATAGAGCCCTGGAGGGGAACGGGGCTCACACTTCGCCTTCCTCTAGCTCCTCCTTCCCTGTCTCTCTGTGCTCTCTTGCACTCCGCTCTTTGCGCCTCCTCTTTGTGGTCGCCGGAGCCACTAGACACCGTCCACCACGGCCACTCCACCTGCCGACATGCTGCCAGAGCAGCGCGGAGGTTGGTACGGGTCCTTTCTGACCGACGATCTTGTTTACAAGTACCGGCAGGGGAAGTTTATCCCCTCGTCGATGCTAGTGAAGCACCGGCTCGCGCCAGAGGGGGAGCAGGTGCCTGACCCTCGTCTAGGGGAGCACGTCGTCTTCCTCGCGCATTTCACCCGCGACTTCGGCCTCCCCGTCAACCCCTTTCTCCTTCAGCTCTTCGTCTTCTTCGACCTCCAACTCCACCACCTCGACGCCAACGCCATCGCACAGCTGTCTCATCATGCGGCGTGTTGCGAATCGTACCTTGGGGTGTGTCCCAAGGTGGCGAACTTCCTCAAGTTCTTCCACTTCAAGGCCCAAAAAACCATCAAGGATGGACCGCTGACGGAGACGGGCTGCTGCGCCATCTACCCGCGGCCCTCATCGCCGATGCCGCGGTTCGAGCTTCCCGACATCGTCAAGCTGTGGCAACGCTCATATTTTTATGTGAGCAATGCCACGGAGGTGGACTGGATCAGCCTGCCACCCTCCGTCAATGTTCCCTCGACGCAGAAGGCCTGGACGGTGAAGGGGATGGGGGCCGAGGTGGACATCGACCGGATGGCCGCCCGGGTGGAGGCGATGGTGGCGACAGAGTGGCTCACCACCCGGGATATCGCGCTGTCGTGGATGGCGCACCGCGTGCTTCCGCTGCAGAAGCGGTCGCACAAGATGTGCCACCTGTCGACCATCGATGACCCAACGCAGACGTCACAAAAGGACGAGTCGTACCAGGACCTATGGAACTGGATCTCCATGATCTCCAAGTTGCGCGTGGAGGCAAACTGGGCATACTCCTTGATACGTCCAAAATGTATCTACTTTTCCGAACACTTCTGCTATTGTTTCTCCTATAAACTTGTGTGCACAGACTGACGCTGTTTTCAGCAGAATTACCTTGGTGTCTAGTTTTTGTGCAGAAAATCAACTATCAGGAAAAATCCCGGAAAATATGCCAAAAATTATATTTCACCAGAAGATCCACGGAGCCAGAAGACGATACGGAGAAGGGGCCTAGGGGGCCCACCTCTGGCCACGCCTAGGGGGGTGTAGCCACCCCAGGCACCCTCTCGGCCTCCCTCTGCACCTATAAGTTGCCTTTTGACCAAAAAACTGAGGGGGGTTCGATAGTTTTTCAGAAAGAGTTCTGCTCCATCGCTGCCACCAGAAACCAAGATTCGGATCCAGAAACTCCGTTCTGGCACCCTATCAGGACGGGGAATTTGAAGAGGATCGTCGCCATCGTCATCACCAACGCATCTCCATCGACCAGCAATGTTTCCCTCATCCATGAGTGAGTAATCCCCCACTGTAGGCTTGGGTATGGTAGGGATTGGATGAGTTCTATCATGTAATCAAATAAAATTGTTAGGGCATAGTGCCTAGTATCTCTATTAGTGCTATTTGACTTTATTGCAACTTATTGTGCTTAATTCTTGTCACTAGGGCCCGAGTATCATGATCTCAGATCTAAACTTATTATTAAATCATTATGATATTATTATTTATGATCTTATCTGCAAGTTGTGTACACATATCATTGTCCGGATCCAAAGGCCCCAAAGTGACAATAATTGAGACAACCGGAGGGGATGGATGTGGTGTGAGGATCACATGTGTTCACAGAGTGTTAATGCTTTGCTCCGGTGCTCTATTAAAAGGAGCACCTTAATTGCCAGTAGTTCCCTAGAGGCCCCGCTGCCACGAGCTGGCTGAACAAAAGATGTTGTGCAAGTTTTCATTGCGAGCACGTATGACTATATATGGAGCACATGCCTAGGATTGTTTAGTACTTGGATGCTTGTTATTATTTATCTGCAATGACCTAGATCTTAAAGTTACATGTTTAGACTCGTCCATTCAACGCCCGTCCATCCATCCCTATGGCTACCACACTCGAATCCCACTGTTTACTGTTACTATTACTATTGCTCTTGTTCCACTGTTGTTTTTTCTTTGCTGTTGCTAGTACAAACTGTTGCTACTGATAAACTTCTATGAGCAAGAACTATTTCCAGGTGCAGCTGAATTGACAACTCAGTTGTTAAGGCTTGCAAGTATTCTTTGGCTCCCCTTGTGTCGAATCAATAAATTGGGTAATACTATCCGCGAAGACTGTTGCGATCCCCTACACTTGTGGGTCATCAAGAATCTTTTCTGGCGCCGATACCAGGGAGCATAGCTTTATTTGTAAGTTCACTTGGATCTATTATTGTTTACTGCTACTCCTTCATCATGGGGAAGTCTCGTGATGGAAAGTTCCCTATTTTACCATCCACTACAAGAAGAGGTACAGTCCTAAACACCTCAGCTGCTCTTGATTCACCGTCTGTTATAAGTAAGCTTGTTACACCACCACCACATACTCATGCTACACACACTGCTACTACTTCCGAATCTGAAACTGCTTTTGATGCTCATGATTCTCATTAGGTCCTTTCCTATATGCTACTATAGCTAGTCTAGGAAATACCGAGACTCCTAGTGAAAACACTGTTACACCTGTTATCTCACCTGAGTCTAGTGAGAGTTATGATATTAATGATGGTTACATTGAGTTCATTGATGAATTTGTTGAAGAGTGCCGAAACACACATGGTACTAGTTCTATTAAGAGTCTCCTTTCTAGACGCACCATTATTCCTAAGTTGTCCTCTGATCCTAAGTTTGCCACTTCTCCCATAGATATTAAAGATAAAGATTATGATTTCTCTCTTGATTTATCTTATTTAGATATTGTTGAGAAAGAACTTTTCCGTGGTACTGAAAATGAGAGTGTTGTGGCTCATATGAATGAGCTTTCTACTATGAGTGCTTTATTCTCTGATGATTTTAAGATGCGCAAGTACTTTGTTACTAAGATCTTCCCTTTTTCACTAAAAGGAGAAGTTAGGGCTTGGTTTAATAGATTACCTCGTGGTTCCATTGATAGCCCTGATTGCTTGATTGCTTCTTTCTTCCAGAAATATTGTCCTCCTAGTGCTAGACATGCTGCTTTGCAGAGACTTTTTGATTTTATAAACAGGGAGAAGAAGAGAAATTAGATGAGTCATGGACAAGGTTTTGTGCCTTGATTCATGCACATCCTGGATGTTCATTACCTAAGAATGAGCTTCTTGATATTTATTATAATGGACTAACTGATGATTCTAGGACATACCTAGATAGCTTTGCTGATTGTGTTTTCAGGAAAAGAACTCCTATAGATGCTGAAGAATTAATGGCTAAAATAAGAAAGAATTATGATGATTGGACTTCAATTGAGCTAAATACACCTGAGACTATTATTCCTGAACCAGATGTTCCTGAACTAGTTCCAACACCAACACCAAAGAAGAGGGGAGTAATTGCATTAAATGATGAAGTGATGAAGGAAGCTAAGAAATGTCTAAAGGAGAAAGGTATTAGAGCTGAAGATGTGAAGAATCTACCTCCCATAGAAGAATTATGTAAGCCAATTCCCCACTCATCTAATATTGAGGTACACTCTCTCCAACACTTTGATGAAGGTGATATTCCCTATGGTAAGCCTCCTGATCAATGTTTAGAGGAACTTGACATTTTTATTGTTAAACAAGGTAATTTTAATAAACAAGTTCAGAATCATTTATTGGAAAACTCTAGAGCTATCAATGAGTTGAAAGATATTGTGGAAAGAACTTCTAATGATATTAAAATGCTTTGTAAACACTTTCAAATGGTTCAAACCCAACTTGATCAACTTGCTAAGGTACAAAAGGATATGCTAGTTAATGCCTCAGGAGATAAACATGCTTATGGAATTAGAACTAGGAGTGGTATAGCTACTCAAGATCCTTTATATCCTGACGGACACCCTAAAATAATTGAGCAGGATTCTCAACAAGGTGAAAGTAGTGATAGTCCTCGTAAGAGGAAGAAAAAGAAACATAAGATAGTTGAGGAACCACTTGAACCTGCTGTAGATCCTAATAGTATATCTGCCTCTGATGCTGAAAATGAGAATGGTGATGATAAAAATGATGCTCCTGATAAGGAGGAAGGTGAGGAAGAACCTGAGAAGCACACTAAGAACACTAGGGAAGATTTTATTGCTAATAAACATGGTAAAGAGAGATACCCTTGGGTGCAGAAACCTATGCCTTTTCCAGGAAAGAAACACAAGTCAAAGGAGGAAGAACACTACAACAAGTTTTGTGAGTGGATGAAACCTTTATTTTTGCAAATTCCTTTGACTGATGTTGTTAAGCTGCCTATTCAAAGTATATGAAGTATATTGTCTCTAATAAAAGGAAGATTCCTAATGAGGAGATTTCTACTTTGCTTGCTAATTATTCCTTCAATGGTAAGGTTCCAAAGAAACTTGGTGATCCAGGTATACCAACTATTCCTTGCTCTATTAATAATAATTATGTTAGAACTGCTTTATGTGATTTGGGAGCTGGAGTTAGTGTTATGCCTTTTTCTCTCTATAAGAGACTCCAGCTAGAAAAGTTGATACCAACTGATATATCTTTGCAAATGGCTGACAAGTCAACTACTATTCCTGTTGGTATATGTGAGGATGTTCCTATTCAAATGGCTCATAATTGATTGGTTTTAACTTATTTTGTTGTGCTTGAAATGCCTGAAGATGATAATATGTCTATTATCCTTGGGAGACCTTTTCTTAATATTGCAGGTGCTGTTATTAATTGCAATCAAGGAAAAGTGACATTCAATATTAATGACAAAAGCATACTGTTTATTTCCCCAAAAAGGTTGCTAAAAGCTATTGCCTAAATTCTATTCAAAATATTGAGAGCATCAAGGTTGGAGAAATTTATTGTCCCATTCCACAAGAAAATTTTGAAACTATTATGATGGAGACCATTGCTATCAAGTATGAGGTAACGTAATCACCTTGTGGAATGCAAAGTTTTGTTCCATATAAGATTGTTTTGGTAAAAATACTTGATCAACCTTGTTAACAAAAGTATTTTAATGAACAAAATAATGTTTCCACTATGGTTATACTTTCTTTCTTTTATTTTTCTCCTTTCCAATCTTTGCTATTCGTCGTGCCTAACTTAAAGGCGTTAAAGAAAAGTACTTGTTGGGAGATAATCCAAGAGTTTCCTTGAGTCTTGGAAGTTATTACTTCAGTAATGACCTCTCCTTATCCTTTTTGTTTGCTTTTTGTGCCAAGAATGACCTCTAATGAGAGGGAAGTAAGATTTGGGGAGTTGCTGTCCCGAAACAGATTTCTGTCCTCCACCATAAAAATTCGTGAGGAGACTATGTAAGTCGGATTGAGCTGAAAATTTATGAATAAATCCAACCGTATGTTAGATAACTTTCGTTAGTTCAACACTTTTTTATTTGAGCAACAAAAGATTTTCGAAAAAATCGGTTTCTACCTGCTGGTCTGTTTTGACAGATTTCTGCCATTATTTGCATTTGCTTCTTATTGATTTATTTTTGAGTTCTCTTTTGGGGAATTGAGCTTTTTGAAGGAGTTGCTATAGTATCTTGTGTTTTTATTGATTTTTTTTGCTGTTCCAAAGCTAAACCCGAAGGTCTATTATCTTAATACACTAATGTTGCTAATGAAGATTGTGTGAAGTTTTGTATGAAGGGTAAAATTTTAGGTGTAGAGAGAGAATGATGTAATGAGATGAAGAATAGACAAAATTTAAGCTTGGGGGGCACCCCATGTCACCCCAAAAAACATTTAAGAGGTATAAGCATCAAAGCTTGGGGGTGCCCAAGGCATCACCTTCTTTATAAATAAAAATCTCAGGTCTTTCTAGACACTTCGTTTTTATTGTATCATGCACAATTGTGTTATTCTTGGAGTGTCATAGTTTATGTTTTTGATTTTTTTTGCTTTAAAAAAATCGAAAACACCAAAAATATTTGTTGTTCTTCTTTGGTTTTGTGAGTTCTTTGCAGGATTCAGCTGTCCTTAGTGGATTTTGGTTTCATGTTATTATTCAAGTCACACAACTGAAGGGCAATAATGAAGATTAAGACAACTTGAGGAGTGGAACTATATTTGTTTCATTTTTGTACATATACTCATCATTGTGAGCATGCGTAGTCTGTTCATTGTAAGGTGTATGTTACTGATGGATGCTTAGTAGTTCTTGCTTGTCTATGATTAGCTCTAGCTTTCTAATAGTTTGTAGCATGTCATATGAATGTTTGATTGCATTGTTTTATTCATATTTTGGTATGATATTGTGGTATCCTCCTCTGAAAGTTTCATGTGAATCGACTTGGCACATGCTCAGGCATGCATATGACTAAACAATAGTCAGTAAGCCTCGATGATTTATTTTGCCTCAGAGTTCTAGTATCACTTTCATGCCATAATTAGTCCTGTTTTGTTGCAAGCATAATTATGACAGTTATCGCTCTCTCGTTTGTCACTCCCTCTCTATTGCTAGCCCTCACTTGCACTGAGTATGAGCTCTTCCTGTGCTTCCAAACTCCCAAAACCAATATTTCCAACAGTGTCCACCATACCTACCTATTAGCATCATTTGCTACTTCAGTGCATATTTTATATGCCGTGTTTTCTTCCAAATAAAATGTTTGTCTGTTTTGAGAAAGTTAGTTAGTAAAGCTCTCACGAAATTGATGGCACACTTTATTCCTTGCACTTAATAATCCTGAACCAATTGTGACTTGTCCATGAAAGTTATATGCTTGCAAATTATATGCTGGGAGTCAGCAGAACCGTGCTGTTACGGGAACACTTTCAACACTTTTTTGGATATCTCATCCAGTTGATACCTTGCTCTTTTGTTTGCGGATGTCGTCGGTGTGAAATAAAAGGGGAGCTTGTGAGTTCATGGAGTCTATACATTGTGTTAGAGAAACGCCTGGGCCGCTAGCCTAAGCCATGCCTAATCATTGTGGAAACTTGCAGCATCACCATAATGAGCATTTATGAAGCATCCTCAATAAAAAGCTATGCACATAGTAAATAAAAAGATTACTGAGATGCTCATTGTCTGCTTGCCTTGTCATTTTGATCACGGGATCGCTCCTGTATCATGTGCAAGGGGTACCCCGTTGGAGGTTCTCCATGATATGCATGTATTTACGATGACAAGAACTTACAGGTAACCAAAGTTGAGTAGCATGCGATACGCCCCTCATACTCAAGGGACTTGGGATTTCCAGCTTATGGTCTATCAAGCATATGATTCAGATTGGACCTTACTTTCACTTTAACCACATGAAGATGCCTATGATAGGGGCAATGAGAGCTCAAAGCTAATGAGTACCTTCTTATCAACATTTGGAAACCTTTCAAACTTTACAAAACCGTTTCCACAACCTTGTTGAGTCACCACTTATTCTATGAGCACTTTCTTGAGAGCATAGTTGTCATTCTTGTGTTTGTTCCAAAACTTGGTTAATTATGCCATGACTTTGATGCTTGTATCTCTGATATCTTTATCTCTAGTCTTCACTTGAACTTCAAACAAAGGCAAGCGAGATACCACTCTATCATACCTTATTATGAGCATTGCAATGTTGCTTATGTTTATGTTTCATGCTACTTATTATTATTGAGTTGGTTTCTCTTCATAGTTTGCAATGACTATTGAGTAGACTTAGTTGCATACTCTTTATTATGAATTGTCTAAGCATCTACTCCTGTGCTGAGAATATTTACATCATGTGAAGCAAATGTGTTCGTGAAAGTTATTTTATCGCACTCAGTTTTCAACTGAATTGCTTGAGGACAAGAAATAAGCTAAGCATGGGGGGAGTTGATACATCCAAAATGTATCTACTTTCCCGAACACTTTTGCTATTGTTTCTCCTATAAACTTGTGTGATTTGGATACAACTAACAAAGACTGGCGCTGTTTTCAGCAGAATTACCTTGGTGTCTAGTTTTTGTGCAGAAAATCAACTATGAGGAAAAATCCCGAAAAATATGCCAAAAATTATATTTCACCAGAAGATCCACAGATCCAGAAGACGATACGAAGAAGGGGCCTGGGGGGCCCACACCCCTGCCAGGCGCGGGCCCACCTCTAGCCGCACCTAGGGGGTGCAGCCACCCCAGGCACCCCCTCGGCCTCCCTCCGCGCCTATAAGTTGCCTTTCGACCTAAAACCGAGGGGGTTCGATAGTTTTCCAGAAAGAGTTCCGCTCCGCCGCTGCCACCAGAAACCAAGATTCGGATCCAGAAACTCCGTTCTGGCACCCTGCCAGGACGAGGAATTTGGAGAGGATCATCCCCATCGTCATCACCAACGCATCTCCATCGACCACCAATATTTCCCTCATCCATGAGTGAGTAATCCCTCACTATAGGCTTGGGAATGGTAGGGATTGGATGAGTTCTATCATGTAATCGAATAAGATAGTTAGGGCATAGTGCCTAGTATCTCTATTAGTGCTATTTGACTTTGTTGTAACTTGTTGTGCTTAATGCTTGTCACTAGGGCCCAAGTGCCATGATCTCAGATCTGAACTTATGATTGAATAATTATGATAGTATTGTTTATCATCTTATCTGCAAGTTGTGTACACATATCATTGTCCGGATCCAAAGGCCCCAAAGTGACAATAATTGGGACAACCGAAGGGGATGACTGTGGTTTGAGGATCACATGTGTTCATGGAGTGTTAATGCTTTGCTCCGGTGCTCTATTAAAAGGATCACCTTAATTGCCAGTAGTTCCCTAGAGGCCCCGCTGCCACAGGCTGGCTGGACAGAAGATGTTGTGCAAGTTCTCATTGCGAGCACGTATGACTATATATGGAGCACATGCCTAGGATTGTTTAGTACTTGGATGCTTGTTATTATTTATCTGCAATGCCCTAGATCTTAAAGTTACATGTTTAGACTCGTCCATGTAACGCCCGTCCATCCATCCCTATGCCTATCGCACTTGAATCCCACTGTTTACTGTTACTATTACTATTGCTCTTGTTCCATTGTTGTTGTTGCTACTACAAACTGTTGCTACTGATAAACTTCTGTGAGCAAGAACAATTTCCAGGTGCAGCTGAATTGATAACTCAGTTGTTAAGGCTTGCAAGTATTCTTTGGCTCCCCTTGTGTCGAATCAATAAATTGGGTAATACTACCCGCGAAGACTGTTGCGATCCCCTACACTTGTGGGTCATCACTCATGCCCGCCGTACCACCGCGGCCGCCTGCCGCCTCGGGTGAGTTGCTCTTTGGTTTCTCCCCTTTTTGTGTTTATCTCTCTTCCCAGTAGTTTTTCCTTGGGTGCCTTATGATCCCCTTTTTGAGTAGTTGTTTACGGCGCATCATGCTAAGGACAATGTCGGTGACCTCACGCTCCCCACCTTCCTGGCGGACCGGAAGCCGAAGAAGTACCCCCAGACGGAGCCTAAAGGATTTCCTGTTCGGTCGGACGATGGTCCCTCCGATCCTCATGGTAATTTCCGGGTGCAGGTTCCGCCTTTGTCTTGGACCGTGGGGTCTTGCGGATGAATTTTTTTTATTGCAGTCGATGCCGCCGAGGATGAGGCCGGTCGGGAGAAGGCTGCGGCGAAAGCTCAGGGAAAGAGGGCGGCAATCGTTGTTGCACCAGCTGCGGCTGAGCAGAAGAGGACGCGCCGAGCGCACCAAGTTTTCGCTGTGCCATCCATCGCCGGGTGAGTTTTCCCGGGCTCTGTTTGCCTCGTTTTCCTTTTCTTTCTGCTGAGCCTTTCTTACTGTTGCCCCCTGCAACGAGGCGATGTTGCTGGGTGGCTCCGGTGCTACCGTCGTTGCCCCTCCCTCAACTCTGGTGGTTGAGGATGCGGTAGGGTCTCTGGCTGCACCCGCATCGGCTGCGCCTGCCTCGCCGACTCCGCATGGGGCTCCTCAGGGCTCCCGGACCACGGGAGTGCTGCACCAAGCACACGTGTCTTTGCGGGTGGGGCAGCTCTTTGCGGCCGCTCAGGACCCTGAGACCCCATCCTCCGTCCTAGGGTTGGTGTGAACCCGGCCTGGAGCGACACTCCAGCCAGTTCTGCCAGGCCCGTCATCACGGAAGTGACGGAGGAGGCTGCGGCGGTGCAGGTGGCTGCGGCGGTCAGTCGGGCGCCTCTAGCTCGGCGGGGAGGGAGCTGGTGGTGGCTACGCCTTCAGGCGCGGACGCTGATGAAGACGAGGTTAAAATGACCGGATCGAGGCCAGCTCCGGCTATGCTGATGCCGGGTGCGATCCTCACCCAGTTCTCGGGCGCGGCGCCCGTCGCACTCAGCCAGGTTCGCCACCTGGTCGAGGGAATGGAAAAGGGCCTTGGCGAGGCCAAAATTTTGTCTGTTTTGATGGAGTTAAGTGTCTCTCCCCATTCTCTTTTTCCGCACCCATCTTTTGTAGCCGGATCTACGCTCTTTTCCTTAGTCCCTTCTCCTTGCAGAAAGCGTTTTCAGAGTCTATGAAGAACGCTCAGGAGCTGGGCCATAAGATTGCTTCCTCTGATTTGTCTTGGCGGTTGGCCTCTTTTTCCCGTTTTTTGTTGACCATCGGGTATCATCCTATAACCATGATGTTGGATAGGGAGAAGTAGGTTGAGCGCCTCAAATCCCAAGTTGCCCGACTGGAGGAGTCGAACAAGGCACGTCAGGTGTAGTTCGACCAACTGGTCGTGGCCAAACACAAGCTGGAGGTTGCTATGGAGAGGAGCAAAAAGGCGGATGACATCCAGGGGAGGCGCTGAAGACCTTGGAGTCGGCCTCCACCCAAAGGGAGGAGACGGTCAAGGCTCTCTGTTCCCAGGAGGAGGAGCTGACCCAGCAGCTTTAGGGGATCTCCGAGTTGGTTGTTAGTAAGTTTGCTTCTTCTTGCCTCTTCTATAATGTGGTGAACCGATCTGTTTCTGGCCGCTTACTCCTTCCTCCTACTATAGCTCATTACCCGGAGTCGACCGAGATGGCTCTAGAGAAGCTGCCGGTAGAGGAGGCTAGCCGCGATCTGACCGCTTGGGATCTGGTCAAGGTGTTGGCGGAGGAAAGCAACGGTCTTCGCAGCGTTGCCAACGACTTCTTACAGTATATCTGGCCGGAGACGGGTGAGCCGCATGACATCGCCAGCATGGCGGTCGTCCTATGCCGCGGTATTGACATGCTGGAGATCCACAAGGAGTGGGCGGCGCGTGGCTCCGTGGAGATGGCTCTGGCCTTGGTGAAGTCCTGGTATCCGGATGCGGACCTGGGCATGCTCACTCGTGGCTTCCGGACCGGGACCAGCTACGAGAGCCCCCATGACAACATTCCGGCGATCAGGTCCTACGGGGTAAAGATCGGCACGCACGTGGACCTGGAGCGTGACTTCCGCGACCCCTTAGAGCCAGTGCCGTTCCACTGGATCCCAGCTCCCACGAACTTCGCCGATATTGCCTCCTCCAGCCAAGCACCTACGACCAACGCCAGTGCCCCTACTACAGGGATGACTCCTACCCGGGCAACTGATGCTCCTTCCACGAGACCACCTTCTGAGCCTTGATCCCTAGGATGCCGGGAGTATTTGTTTTGAAAACTTGCCATGCATCAGTTCCGTCTGGTGGTGAACCTTGTTGTAAGACTTTGAATCTTGTGCGGAACCTTCGTGTTCTGCTTATTGGCTTGACGCCCCTTTTGGTTTAAGTTGAATTTTTCTCTTTTCTTCTTGGACGTTTTTGTCCTTGCATTTTTGTGCGAGCGCGTGGCCGCGCGATTGTCGGGTGTAGGCCTCGAGGTTCGGGCCGGCTGGGTCAGCCAGCCGGGTCGAAGCTCTTTGATGCCCTTGCTTGTTGTAATGGGTTCATGGGAGCGCGCCCACTAGGTGTAGTCCCCGAGATTCCGGCCGGCTGGGGTAGCCAGCCGGGTCGAAGCTCTTTGCTTCCCTTGCTTCTTGTGATGGGTGCGCGGGTGTGCGCCCACTGGGTGTAGTCCCCGAGGTTCGGGACGGCTGGGGTAGCTAGCTGGGTCGAAGCTCTTTGCTGCCCTTGCTTGTTGTGATGGGTGCGCGGGAGCACGCCCACTAGGTGTAGTCCCCGAGGTTCAGGCCGGCTGGGGTAGCTAGTGATGGCTACGTGTAGAGCCTGTTGGGAACCCAAAGAGCAAGGTGTGAAGCAGTACAGCAGCAAGCCTTCCCTCAGTAAGAAACCGAGGTTATCGAACCAGTAGGAGGAAGGAAACGTCACACAGGTGTTGCAAGCAATGCAGAAACCTACACAACACAAACTCAAGACTTTGCCCCAACGAATCAGTGAGGTTGTCAAGCTCACCTGTTTGCTGTAGCAAAGGATTAAACGTATGGTGTGGAAGGTGATTATCGTTTGCAGCAACTAAACAGTAACAGTGGAAGATGTATCAATGGTAAAGATTGGACCAGGGTCCATAGTTCACTATAGGTGCTCTCCTTAGATAAAAACATGGCATGAAGGGTAAACAAATTACACCAGGGCAATTGACAGGAACTGAGCAAGGCATAACAATGCAATACCAGACAAAGAGATCCTATGATATTCAATTGGGTAATACAACAACATACATAGACCGCCATCCAACTGCATCTATGACTAGTAGTCCACCTTTGGGTTATCATCTGAACCCCCTCCAGTATTAAGTTGCAAGCAACAGACAACTCCTTTAAGCAAATTGTTTAAGGTAAACAATCCACTTGTTCTATGAACAAGAGACCGTTGTTTTCTCCCTAGTAGCAACATCACATCTATAACCGAAGAGATTTCTGTCACTTCCCTTGGAAACTAGAGGCATGAACCCACTATCGAGCATAAATACCCCCTGGAGTCAGTAGCAACTAGTTGGCCAAGATAGCTACTAACAACAGAGAGCATGCAAGATCACAAACAACACAGACATGATAGAATCCTAAAGACAAAACCATTAATCAATCTGACATAGTAATCTCAATATCCATAGGATCTCCACAAACCCAACATGCATGATTACAAATATATTGGATCTTGATCATGAACGGAGCTCACAAGATCTATACATGAAAGCAAAATGAGGAGATACAACCAGCTAGCTAGTACATGGACCCATAGTCCAAGGTGGAACTACTCACGCATCATACCGGAGAAGAAGGCCTCTGGGATGATTTCCCCTCCGATAGGGTGCCGGGAAGAACTTCATATCCCCCCGATCTAGGGATGATGGTGGCGGCGACTACAGAAGGTTTCATGGAGTTTTGATCAGGTGCCTAGGGTTTCTATATCGGGGGCTTCTTATAGGCGGAGAGGCGAGGCTAGGAGGCGACCAGGGGGGCCACACCCTGCCCAGGCACGGGCCCACCCTAGCCGTGCCTAGGGGGTCTGGCCGCCCTGGTTCGCCTCTCTGTATCTCCTCTAGACTTCGTGTCGCCCACGGTAAAATATTGACTTTGGCTTTTGTCCCGTCCAATTCCAAGAATATTGATTTTCTGCCTTTCTGGAACCAAAAACATAAGAAAAGAGGCAACTGGCACTGTGGCAACTTGTTAATAGGTTAGTTCCAGAAAAGATATAAAAACACCTCAAAGTGCAGACAAAGCAAAGAAAAGTAGATACTAAACAAGCATGGAACATAAAAAATTATAGATACGTTTCCGACATATCAAGCATCCCCAAGCTTAACTCCTGCTCGTCCTCAAGTAGGTAGGTGATAAAAAGAATAATTTTGAGCTGGCATGCACCATCAAAACCAAGATCAAACCATTTGCAAGCATTGAAAGCTGGGATCAAATAACTCTTAAACATGTGCATGAAAGATGGAGTTCTAACAATAAGACAAAGTAACTATGCATGCAACATGAAAGGGTACAAACAAAGATCATGAATAACATGCATTGGAAAATGTTTGTTTGTTTCACATACAGAAAACATGGCATAGTGGCAATCAGCTTGTCCCTCATGGAGCAGCAAATAGATGCATAGGGCACCTTCAAAGTTCACAAGGGTGACTAGAAACAAATAGCACAAGAACAAGTAATATCACAATATGCATCAATCAATAAGTTTTGGGACACTGCACCTAGAACTAAGAATGGCAACTATGCTCTCTTAATGGTGCCTAAAGGTAGAAGGTGGAGACTCAATATTAGTGGAAGAATGGCCATTCATAAGGGAAGCAGGGATTTCAAGTTTCAAAAAGAGCTTCCAAAAGTTATGGTACTTGTTAGCTTTCAACCCTCATTGCCCCTATCATAAGCATCTTGAAGTGATTAAGGTTAAAGTGAACAAACTATGGAGTATATGATTGACAAAGTATAAGTTGGCAATCTCAAGTCCCTTGCATACGAGGGCCACACCTCATGCTACTCAACTTCAGTCACCTGTAAGTTCTTGTCATTGTAATTATATGCGTATCATAGAGAACCGCCAACGGGGTACCCCTTGCACATGGTACATGAGCTATCCCATAACCAAAATGACAAGGCAAGCAGACAATGAGCATCTCAGCGATCTTTTTATTTACTATGTGCATAGCTTTTTATTGAGGCTGCCTCATAGATAGCTCACTATGGTGATGCTGCAAGTTTCCACCATGACTAGGCATGGATTAGGCTAGCGGCCCAGGCGTTTCTCTAACACAAAATACATACTCCATGGACTTACAAGTTCCCTCTTTATTTCACAACGGTGACATCCATAGACAAAAGAGCATGATATCAACTGAGTACAAAGTACAAGTGCAATGTTGAAAACGTTCCCCATGACAACATGGTTCTGCTAATTCCAACGTATAAGTGAAATCATATACAACATAGACGACACAATGGTTCAAGTTTATTAGGGGAAAAGAATATAAAGTGTGCCATCAAGTTTGTGAGGGCTTTAATCACTAAGTTTTCACATAACAAAATAGTTTTTAATTGGAAGATAGTTGAAAACAAGAATATACTTGGAATGGTGTAACACACCATGCATAGGAATTTATAGTGGACACTTTGGAATAACTGGGTTTCTTGGGAGTTGGAAGCATGAGTCGAACTTAATCATACAAGTGGAGGCTAGCAAAGACTAGGAGCAACCAACTAAGAGAGCAATAGTGGCCATAATCATGCAGAGCGACAAAACATTACTAATCAAAGCATAGAGTAGTACTACAAGTCAAGAACGAAATGACCATAGAGGCTATGGTGACTTATCATAGTCATAACATGGTGTGAGCATGTGCCAAGTCAACCCAAACAAAGCATCAAAGGAGAATACCACAATACTATGCTTTTGCATGCCAAAACAACGCATAATTTCTCCAAGGCACATTAAGATCCCAATTTTTTGGAACAAAACATGCTACATCAATAATCACTAAGCATAAGGTTAAAACAACACCTATCATGTCATGCTAAAGTCTAAGTCACAGTCAATGCAAGCTCCTCTTGCACTTTCAAGCAGGAACTTCCTAATCCTTTCCAACACCAATTGACTTATTTGAAACAACACAGCGAGAACGGGGGTCCAAACTACTTTATTCAAGCAAATTAAACAAGCTAAGCACAGTAAACGAAAACTAAGACGCTCCAAGAACAACACAACTATGCATGAAATAATAAAAACGAAGTGTCTACACAGACCTGAGTTTTTATTGATGAAGAAGGCAAGCTTTGATGCTTGTACCTCTTGAATATTTCTTGGGGTGACACGGGGTGGCATCCCCAAGCTTGAGCTTTTGTCCATTCTTTATCTTCATTACATCATTCTCTCTCTACACCTGAAATTTTTCCTTCATACAAAACTTCACACAATCTTCATTAGCAACATTAGTTTATTCAAAAGATAATAGACCTTTGAATAAAGATTTGGAACAACAAGACTTTTCACTAGAAACATATGCTACTGTAATAACTCCTTAAAAAAGCTCAATTCCCCTAAAGAGAACTAAAAAAGGAATCAATAAGAAGCAAATGCAAGTAATGGCAGAAATCTGCTAAACAGACCAGCATATAGAAACCGATTTTTTCAAACATCTTAGGTTGCTCAAATCAGAACGTGTTGAACTAACGAAAGTTAGACAACATACTGGGGGATTTATTCGTAAATTTTCAGCTCAATCCGAGTTACAGAGACTCCTCAAAAATATTTTTGGTGGAGGACAGAAATCTGTTTCGGGACAACAACTCTCCAAATCTTACTTCCCTCTCATTAGAGGTCATTCTTGGCACAAAAAGCAAAGAAAAAGGATAAGGAGAGTTCATTACTAAAGTAATAACTTCCAAGACTTAAGAAAACTCTTGGGTTATCTCCCAACAAGTACTTTTCTTTAACGCCTTTAAGTTAGGCACAAAAGCTTAAGAAGATGCTCACATAAGGAATGTGAATTGAAGTAAAAGAGAGCATCAAGAAGCAAATTCAAAACACACTTAAGTCTAACCCACTTCCTATTCATAGGAATCTTGTAAATAAACAAGTCATGAAAGCACAAAGCAACAAGCATAGGAAAGCAAAACAAGTGCAACTTTAAAATTTTCAACATAAAGAGAGGGAACTTAATATTATTGAGATGCATGAAACCATGTTTCCCTCTCTTATAATAACTTTAAGTAGCATCATGAATAAACTCAACAATATAACTATCACATAAAGCAGGCTTTTCATGATCTACAAACACATAATTTCTATCAAGCTCAAAAAAAGTGGGATTAAAACCTTCACAGGTTTTACCCAAAGTAGATATTTCAAAAGAATCCACAGGAACATAACATTCATCCTCCTTTGGTAAGAAAGGGGGACAATCAAATAACATAAGAGGTAAAGAGTTACTCTTATTAGAAGGTAGATATGGGTAAATCCATTCTTCCTCCTCTTGACCATCACTCTCCTCCTCTTTTTCATCTAATGAGCTTTTAGTTTCAGCAATTTCCTCTTCCATAGGCTCCTGCAAGGCATTATTCTCTTCCATATGTGCAAAGCACCTATTAAAATATTCAAGAATATAGCTATTTTCTTCCTTGTAATTATCAAAGCAGAATTTAAGTATATCACAAACCTCGCATTCATAAGGTGCATCATTAGTATTTCCAAGCAAACTGGTAAGTTCAAATGCACCCTTGAAGGCAATAAATTATTCAATTTGTTCCACGTCATCAAAGTCATAATTTCCTTTAACATAAGAGGATATGGTAACATTATCATTATACTCACATTGAAAGGGCAGGTGTTTATACCTCCTACAGCAACAAGATTTATCAAAGCAATAAGTAGCATTATAAGTGGAGCACACCTCTCTAGCAATAGTATTCAACTTATCAATCTGTTCCCATAAGTGTTTCCCTTTTTGTGACAAACGTTGTTTCTTATAATAATACTTTTGTTCTTCCGTGAACCCACCTTGCCAATAAGAACTAGTTTCAAAGAAACCATCCATTGATAGAAAGCATGACCAAGCAAGGCAATAACAGACTAGCAACTAGAGTATGAACTATTTTTTTGTTTTTTTAATAGAGAAAGCAAACCAAAATAAACTAATTTTTTTTGGAGTTTTTGAAAACAAGAGGCTAAAAAAACCAAGCAAACTAAAAACAAAGTAAAGAGAAAGGAAGTGGAGGACTCCCCTTGTGAAGACGTCCTTAGTCTCCCCGACAACAGTGCCAAAAAGCTTTGACGGGGAGGAAGAGATTGAAGTTGTCCTTATGTCCCCGGCAATGGCGCCAGAAAGCTTTTGATGGCTACATGTAGAGCCTGTTGGGAACCCAAAGAGCAAGATGTGAAGCAGTACAGCAACAAGCCTTCCCTCAGTAAGAAACCGAGCTTATAAAACCAGTAGGAGGAAGGAAATGTCACACACGTGTTGCAAGCAACGCGGAAACCTGCACAACCCAAACTCAAGACTTTGCCCCAACGAATCAGTGAGGTTGTCAAGCTCACCGGTTTGTTGTAGAAAAGGATTAAACGTATGGTATGGAAGGTGATAATGGTTTGCAGCAAGTAAACAGTAACAGTGGAAGATGTATCAATGGTACAGATTGGACCGGGGTCCATAGTTCACTAGAGGTGCTCTCCTTAGATAAATAACATGGCATGAAGGGTAAACAAATTACTACAGGGCAATTGACAGGAACTGAGCAAGGCATAACAATGCAATACCAGACAAAGAGATTCTATGAGAATCGATTGGGCAATACAACAAGATACATAGACCGCCATCCAACTGCATCTATGACTAGTAGTCCACCTTTGGGTTATCATCTGAACCACCTCCAGTATTAAGTTGCAAGCAACAGACAACTTCTTTAAGCAAAGTGTGTAAGGTAAACAATCCACTTGTTCTATGAGTAAGAGACCATTGTTTTCTCCCTAGTAGAACATCACATCTACAACTGAAGAGATTTCTATCACTTCCCTTGCAAACTAGAGGCATGAAACCACTATAGAGCATAAATACCCCCTCTTGGAGTCAGTAGCAACTAGTTGGCCAATATAGCTACTAACAATGGAGAGCATGCAAGATCACAAACAACACAGACATGATAGAATCATAAACACAAAACCATTAATCAATCTGACATAGTAACCTCAATATCCATCGGATCCCCGCAAACACAACATGCATGATTACAAATAGATTAGATCTTGATCATGAACAGAGCTCACAAGATCTATACATAAAAGAATAATGAGGAGATACAACCAGCTAGCTACTACATGGACCCATAGTCCAAGGTGGAACTACTCAGGCATCATAGCGGAGAAGAAGGCCTCCGGGATGATTTCCCCTCCGGCAGGGTGTCGGGAAGAACTTCAGACCCCCTCCCCCGATCTAGGGACGATGGTGGCGGCGGCTATAGAAGGTTTCGTGGAGTTTTGATCGGGTGCCCAGGGTTTCTGCATCGGGGGATTCTTATAGGCGAAGATGCGAGGCTGGGAGGCGACCAGGGGGGCCACACCCTGCCCAGGCGCGGGCCGACCCTGGCCGCGCCTAGGTGGGTCTGGTCGCCCTGGTTCGCCTCTCCGTCTCTCCTCTAGACTTCATGTCACCCACGGTAAAATATTGACTTTGGCTTTTGTCCCGTCCAATTCCGAGAATATTGATTTTCTGCCTTTCTGAAACCAAAAACAGAAGAAAAGAGGCAACTGGCACTGTGACAACTTGTTAATAGGTTAGTTCCAGAAAAGATATAAAAACACCTCAAAGTGTAGACAAAGCAAATCAAAGTAGATACTAAACAAGCACGAAACTTCAAAAATTATAGAAACGTTTCCGACGTATCAGCCAGCCGGGTCGAAGCTCTTTGCCGCCTTATTTCCTGTCAAGTTGTGGCTCGTGCAGTACAAGACACAACGTCATTTGGGTTAGTTTCATTACTTGTGCATTCTTTCATAGTTAAGATAGAACACGAAAATGGTGCCCTTTCAAACTAGGCCGTTAACAGGTTCCTTTTCTCAGTGAGCATTGGCCTTTCGAGCTTTGACCTTGCCGGCTGCTAGCCGGTTTGCGGTCTGCAGCCGGAACTGAAGGAGTAGCTAGGTTGGCATGCCTCGCGATACCTCGGTGTGTTTTTATTGGCTTAGCTCGAGCAGGCGCGGCCGGTTTGCCCGGGCGCCTTTGTTTTCTCCTTGGGTACTTTCTTTTAGGGGCTACTTCAAGCTTTTGCTCTTGCCGGGTCGACAACCGGCTTGCGGTCTAAAGACGGAACCGAAGCGTGGGCTCTAGGCTCCCCGTACAATACTCAGTCGTCTGTAGAAACCGCGGGCGTCCGGGCCAGCCAAAAACCTTTTGGTGAAGATTGCCAAAGCCGGTTCGAAGGCGGAGGTGGCGCACAAATTGGGATAAAGTCCTCGGGGCTATGCCGAGGCTTCCAAACTTGTTCATTTATTACACAAAAAGGAAGATACATACACTTATAGCTCAAGTGTAAAATGGACGGAGTAGGTTCGTGTTCCATGGTCATTCGATTTCCTCATCGGAGCGATCTGCCTTGTTCTTCACCGGCTGCTAGGCATCGATCAGGTAGTCTGAGTCATTGTGCAGTGCTCGGCTGATGATGAATGGCCCCTCCCATAGCGGAGACAACTTGTTCATTCCCTTAATGCTCTGGACCAGGCGTAGCACCAGATCCCCTCACGAAAAGAGGTGGGCCGGATCTGGCTGGCGTGATAGGGGCGCAAGTCTTGCTGATAGATTGCTGATCTGGACATGGCCAGCTCGCGCGCCTCCTCAAGAAGGTCCATGTTGTCCTCCCGTGCTTCCTTGTCTTCGTTCTCTGTGTAGAGATATTTGCGGGGTGCGTCGAACTAAATGTCAGTAGGAAGGACAACCTCCCGTGCTTCCTTGTCAGTAGGAAGAACGGCGTGAAACTGGTTGAACGGTTCGAGGTGGTGCACATTCTCCATAGCACGACCGACAACTCCTCTATCCAGCATCCAGGTGACCTGATGAGTGGTTTGATCAGTCTTGGTTTGATTATGGCTAGGACTAGGCCATTAGCGCGCTCGCACTGCCCGTTCGACTGAGGGTGCGCGACCGAGGCTAGGTCCAGGCGGATTCCCTTGTCTCCACAGAAGCGAGCGAAAACCCCCTCGGCGAAATTGGTATCATTGTCCGTGATGATGCTGTGTGGGTATCCGAATCAAATGATGATGTCCATGAAGAACTTGATCACTGTTACTCCGTCCAGCTTCTTTATGGGCTTTGCCTCGATCCATTTGGTGAATTTGTCCACGGCTACGAGTAGGTGCGCCATGCCGGATCGAGTTGTCTTGAATGGTCCAACCTTGTCCAGCCCCCAGACTGCAAACGACCAGGTAATCGGTATCGTCTTGAGCGTTGCAGACAACGTGTGCTTCAGCTGGCCGAATCGCTGGCAACCATTGCATGCTTTGACCAATTCCTGAGCATCCTTTAGTGTTGTTGGCCAATAGAAACCGTGGCGAAGAGCCTTGGCTGCTATTGCTCTTCATGATGCATGGTGGCCGCATTCGCCCTGGTGTATGTCCACTAGGAGCTTGATTCCTTCCTCTTGGATGACGCATCGTTGATAGATGCCACTGATGTTGCGCTTGTACAAATCATTGTTGATGATGGTGTATGCGCTTGCCCTTCGTCTCACTTATCGTGCCGCCACCTATTCCTCTAGAAGCTCGTCCTTGGACAAGAAGTTCATGAATGGTTTCACCTAGTCGGGTGTTTCCCGGATGGCGTACACCATTTGCATGATGAGCTTGACCTCCTCGTGGGAAGATGGATCTGGAGTGTTAGGGGGTTCGCCTGGTGGAAGCTCGTTGGCGGCAGTCCCCGGGTGCGGCGATGCAGTCCTCGGGTGCGATGACGCAGTCCCAGGGTGCGATGACACAATCCCCGAGTGCGGTGAGGCAGTACCCGGGTGCGCCGCTCTGGCTGCCCCTGGGTCTGCGTCGAGCACTATGGAGTCAGACTCTGGGGATGGAGTGATGGAGGGCTTGAGTAGGTGCTCAAGGGAGACTCCGGCGGTATGGCCTGTCTTGTTGAGCCGACTATGGCCAGGGCATCAACGGCTTCGTTGTTGGCCCTGGGTACGTGGTGGAACTCGCACCCTTCAAAGCAAGCACACAACTACTGAACGAAGAAACGGTAGAGGGCTATGTTGGCGTCCCTCGCATCCCATTCGCCTGAGACTTGTTGCACCACCAAATATGAGTCTTCGAAGCAGAGTATTCTCTGAATTCCTATCTGCTTGGCCATCTTGAGGCCGTGGATGAGTGCTTCGTACTCGGCAACATTGTTTGATGCCTTGAAATGGATCTGGGGCACGTACTCCAGCCGGTCGCCCTTACGCGAGGTTATTGCAATTCCGGATCCGAGTCCTCGCATCTTGGAGCCGTCGAAGTACAACTTCCAGTATGTTGAGTCACGGACCGGTGGCATGTACTATGTCTCTGCCCAGTCGACGATGAAATCGGCTAGTGCCTGGGATTTGATCGCCGTCCTTGGCTCATACTGAATGTTGTGCGCAGCAAGCTCTATGGCCCATTTCGCCACACGCCCGTTGGCGTCCTTGTTGCCAATTATCTCTGCGAGCGGAGCCAGCTCCACCACGCGGATGGAATGCTCTTTGAAGTAGTGCTTGAGTTTCTTGGCGGCCATGTACACGCCATACACCAGCTTCTGGTAGTGGGGGTAGTTCTGCTTGGAGAGTGACAACACCTCACTCAGGTAGTACATGGGGCGTTGGACCGGCTGGGCCTTCCCCTCTTCTTGCCTTTCCACCACCAGTACCACGCTGATGACTCTGTTGGTGGCCGTAATGTATATCAGCATTGGATCCTTTGCAGCCGGCGCCGCCAAGATGGGCGGTGAGGTGAGCATGTGCTTGAGGTCGTGGAAAGCTTCGTCCGCTTGAGCCGTCCAGACAAACTTGTCCGTCTTCTTCATGAGTTGGTACAGGGGGAGGGCCTTCTCACCCAGCCAGCCGACCAACCGGCTGAGGGAAGCCAAACACCCGATAAACTTCTGCATGTCGTGCAAGTTCTGCGGCAGATCCATGCGCTCGATGGCTCCTATATTCTCTGGGTTCGCCTCGATTCCTCGCTCTGAGATGAGAAAACCGAGTAGTTTACCGGCTGGAACGCCGAAGACGCACTTCTCCGGGTTCAGCTTGATCTGGAAGCGGCGGAGGTTGTCGAACGTTTCCTTCAGGTCCTCGAGCAGCATGTGCCGCTCTTTGGTCTTGATGACGACATCGGCAACGTAGGCGTGCACGTTTCTACCGATTTGCGCCTGCAAGCATTTCTGCATGCAGCGCTGGTAGGCTGCTCCTGAGTTTTTCAGACCAAAGGGCATGGTGGTGTAGTAGTAAGCCCCGTACGGGGTTATGAATGATGTCTTTATTTGATCGGTTACATTGAGCTTAATTTGGTGATAGCCCGAGTAAGCGTCTAGGAAAGACAACAAGTCACATCCGGCCGTGGAATCGATGGCCTGATCTATCTGTGGCAGAGCGAAAGGATCCTTAGGGCATGCCTTGTTGAGGCTGGTGTAATCAAACACATGCGCCACGTCTTGTTCTTCTTCAGCATTAGCACCGGGTTGGCTAGCCATTTCGGGTGAAAATCTTCCATGATGAAGGCGGCTACGAGGAGCCGTGTGATCTCCTCACCAATGGTTCTTCTCTTTTCTTCTGCGAAGCAACGTAAAGATTGTTTGACTGGCTTCGCATCCAGTCGAACATGGAGAGAGTTCTCGGCGAGTTCCGTCGGGACACCTGGCATGTCTTTGGGGCACCATGCGAAAATGTCCCGATTCTCACGGAGGAAGTCGACGAGCGCGCTTTCCTATTTGCTGACTAGGCCGTCTCCGACCAGGACGAACTTGCTCGGGTCCTCCTCGTTCAACAGGATCTTCCTTGTGCCCTTGGATGGCTTGAACTATGACTCGCCAGCTGGCTTGGGTCCCCTAGCCGGCATATCTGCTTGTAGGGTCGCCATGTTCTGCATTATGAGGTGCTTCTCTTCTGCGATGATCATCACTTCGGCTAGCTTGGAGACGTCTATGGCGCACTCGATCGAATGCTTATAGCAGCCGTTGACGGTGATCACTCCTTTCGGGCCTGACAGCTTCATCTTAATGTACGTGTAGTGTGGCACTCCCATGAATTTGGTGAGAGATGGGCGCCCTAGTATGGCGTGGTAGGCGCTGGAGAGGTTCACCACCTCGAACCAAATCGGCTCGCGATGAAAGTTGTTCTCGTTGCCGAAGATGACGTCCAGCTGGATCTTGCCGATTGGCAAGTGCGATGGACCTAGGACTGCCCCGTGAAAGAAAGTGCACGAGGGTTGCAGCTGGGACACGCTGATGCTGAGCCGCTCGAGGCTGCTGCGGTACAGGAGGTTGATGCTGTTGCCTCCGTCGATGAGCACACGGGAGAAATGGCGCGAGTGCTTCTTGGAGACGATGATGGGTTCAAGGACCAACGCGTAACTGCCAGGGCTTGGCAACATTGCCGACTGGTCTTCTTTGCTCTAGGTGATTTCCTGGTCAGACCAATGTCGGTACTGAGGAATAGGAGAACGATTGCGTTCACCTCGGCCTCGTGCCTCCTCTTGCTATGCTTGGTCTCTGTCTCCGCGAGGAAGATGTGATAATTTCCCACTTGACGTGGGTTACCGTCCTCGTCATACTCACAGCGGTTGCGCCATTCCCTGTTGTCCGGCGGGCCTCCGACTGGTGGTGGAAGACCGCCGGCTTCAGCCATCTTCTTTGTCCAGCTGCACTAGTGCGTCGTATGGTTCGTGGGCTTGCTGTCGCCGCTATGGAACTTGCACGACCCATTAAGCATGGACTCCATGGTGTACTTGGGCCGTGGTGGCCTGTCATCCGGTCTCTGTCTCCGGCTGCCACCTGCAGCCGGGTCCTCGTGTACCACTGCTACTTGCTTGGTGCCGTACCGGCTATTAGGCTGGTCGTCTTTCCTCTTTCCATGGCGGTTGTCATGGCCGTGCCGCCTAGAGTGATGGTCTCCCGGCTGGCGGCGCTCCGCCTGCTCGTCCGTTATGATCTGTCCTTGGTTGTCCACCACAATGGGATTCTTCATAGCCGCATCGATGGTGGCATACTTGTTCGCAATGGCCATGACCTAGGCCATTGTCTGCGGGTCTGCCCGGCTGAGCTTGTGCTTCAACATGGTGCCGTCTCGGCAACCGTTGGTGAAGAAGTCGATTGCTTGATGCTCGCGCACTCCTTCACACGAGTTGTGCATGCTGGTCCACCGGGTGAGGTACGCACGGTCGGACTCGTCTTTTCCTTGTACACAGAGGGCGAGCTCGCGAGGTCGACCCGGTCGCTTGTATGTTCCAGTGAATTTGCGAATGAATGCTTCTTCGAAGTCCAACCAGGCGTTGATGCTGTTGTCAGGGAGGCTATTGAGCCACGTTCTTGCCAAGTTGAGGAGCATGAGGGGGACGTAACAGACGGCTAGGCGGAGGTTTCCGTTGGCGCCACAGCGGTGGTGTAGTCCACTAGCCAATCCTCGGGCTTGACCATGCCACAGTATTTCCTTGAGAAACCAGTTCTCGGGGAACGAGCCGCCCGTTCAGGCGCGACGCGGGTGGGTCCTTGTTCACGCCAGCTCCTTCTTCTGGCATGCGTGCTTTCTTTCCTTGAGAAGCTCCTGCAGCCGGCGCGTGGCTCACGCTGGAGGCGGCGGCGTCGTGGTTATGGCGGCCGCGATTGCCGGATTCGCCACGCAGGCGGCTATTTTGCTCGGCGCCTCCTAGAGAAGACGCCTGCTGGTGCTTGCTTCCTCCGTGCAGCGTCTGGTCTGCGCCTTTGCAGAGGACTATGTCCCGGGTGTTGCGCGCTTGGCTGGGGCTGCCTTCGGCCTGCTGCTTATTGGCGGCGGCAACGAGGAAATGGACGTGTTCCTGCTGGTGACGAAGCTCTTCTCCCTCGAGGTGTCTCAGTTCCACGGCTGCTGCTTCGGCCGCTCTCATGTTTTTGGCGGGAATGCAGTAAACGGGTCGCTCCACGCCCGCACGCGAGTCAGCGGCGCTGTCCAGTTCCGACGCGAGGTCGCGCCCCCGATGCTGGACTTGCCTGGTGAAGCTGTAGGAAGCGTTGTACTCGTGCACGGTGGCGTTCAGTCGGCGCTGGTTAGCGGCGACCTTGGTGGCTTCCTCCAGGAGCTTCTGGCGCGTGGCTTCGAGTGCGGTCGCAGCGGTTGCTGGGTCCGCCTCGATGACGACAGGAGCGCGAAGGTGCTGGATGGAGGCGGTGAGCGGGTCATGCTCCTGCTCAAGCGCGGATCCCTCTCCTCCCGCTCGGTCCGCCCGAGGCAGGCGGGGGTTTTCGCGGCGTTCACCACCATGACCTCGATGCAGCCATTCGCCATAGCCGGGCCGCGGGCGAGGTGGTTGAGAGGCACGTCGGTGATGGTGTCGACCGCGCTGGGGAAAACCTCGGCGACGGTGGCGACGTAGACGCGGAGGTCCCCAAAGTGCATGATGGAGCCGTCGGCGGGGAAGGTGTTCCCGGCAAAGCATGCGGTGTTGTCGACAACGCAGTCGAAAGCGCCGAGTGTGAGGATGAGGCCGGAGGCCATGTGTTCACCGGCGACGAGCGGAAGTCCCAGGCGGAAGATGATCCCAGCCGAAGCGCTGTGCCTCACGGTGGGCGCCAACTATCATGGTGTGGAACACGGCAGTGCCATTGGGGATGGCTAAAGATGAACACTCGGATGCAATCGGTGGCTCACGCAACGGGTTGGGCACGGTGAACTACAAACACAGCGACGTACCTAGGTTCAGGGCCCTCTCGGCGAGGTAACACCCCTACTCCTGCAAGATGAACGATGTGGGGGGCGAACGCCCAATACAAGTGCTCCTGGAGCTGTTTCCTTAGCTACAATCGAAGGTAGAGGAAGAAGCACTAGAGGCAAGCTCTCGCTACTATGGATCTTACTTACCTAGAACCCCAGCTCTACCCGCCCTTATATACTGGTCAGGGAAGGTAGATTACAATTTGGGCTCTAGGGTTTACTGTTTGGATATGGGTTTACAGGGCAGGGCTGGCTGCAGGGTCTAGCCGGTGGGCTAGGACCTAGTCCGCCCTACCTTTAGCGTCATTCCCTTCTTTAACGGTCACCCGGGTTTCCTTTGGGGCATCACCCTTGCTTTAACAGTCACCCAGACTGCTTTGGCGGTCATCCGGCCCCTTTGCTTTATCTTCGTTGGATAGCGCAGGTCGTGACGGTACGCCAACCTGCCTAATGATGAAGGCATCCAGAGGCGTACCCCGCAAGGAGCATCTCCCCCTCTGCGCTTTCCATCGAATCTGAGGTTAGACGGGTGGAAGCGGCCATCCGGCCAGTTCTTCTGGCTATCCAGCTAGACGGGCCAGTCGGGAAAGCTATAAACCCAGCCTGGCGATACTAGCCAGGCGGCTGGAGTTGCCCTGCTTGATGGCCAGGCGGCCTGTATCTTCTGGAGCCGGCCTACTTGGGCTTGGCTTTCCCCACCCGGGGGTTATCCCACCGACCGTGGGGCACCCGGCCTGATTTCGTGATGTGCACCAAGACAAATCTTGTGCATCCATATTGGCTCACTAATACCATCTCTATAATTGTCGCATGTCAAATCCAACGATGGGGCTTTATTTGATGTTTATTTTTGTTTGTTTGGTTTAACTCCTCGTTGCAATGGTCGATGATTACATTATGACACTATATAATGAGAAAAGGTGCCCATAAGACCTTGTCGTATATCCATGAATATCTTGCGCATTTTATTTGGTCTTATAGGCACTCTTTTTTCCTTATGTGTCTATATATGAGACTTTTCCGTGTCATACCTTCAATTCAACCGTGACACCTTGTAAGATCACTTGCTTGCCTTTTATGTTTGAGTTTTCTAAAAAATGATTTACATCTTTGGATACTTGAACATATTTAATATATTAGATGAACATGCAACAAACGCATACCTGCGTCAACTGTGGCCATGAAAGTTATGAAGATAAGAAGTTTATCATAGTGCTTACCGAAGACTTTGAGACTATGATGATGTGTTTAGCTTAATTATGATTTCTAGCCTTGCATGCATTTTGATTGAAACTAACTATTATTTTCATATAACTTTTGATTCTCAGACCATCCCTTACCACAGAACAAATGACTTTCTTGATCATGTAAACAAACGTGTCAATCACCAGGGATAGTTTGATATCACCTTGGTGGAAGAGACAATACCCGACAATACCTATAAGATTCTGGTCATCAACGAGGCAAACCAAACTAACTTTATAGGACCAATTTGGACAAAATTGGTAGAATGGTATGGGAAGAATGCCGGATGAGGCTGAGAATCTACCTCGACAAAACTTGTGGAGTCATATTTTTCTCATACGAGATCCCTGAATCGGAGTCTTTTGACTTTGAATACCATTCCCTTAGGTAGAACTAGTTTTCTAACTTTGAAGACTATTCCTTAGATAGAACTAGTCTTCTAACTTTGAAGACCATTATTCTCTTAGGTAGAACTAGTTAGATAGATTCAATAATTTCTGTTAGTTATTGTATCGTTGTATTCTAAATGATATCAAACATTAATTATTGTATCCTATTGTTATATTCTGAATGATGTCCAGTATTGTTGTATCTATTATTTGTATTGCTGCTATAATCAAGATTTTCAGTAACACTAGATGTTAACTAAATGGTGGCGTTCGGGCAACGAGCAACTAGTGCCTAATTTAGTGCTGGCATTCAAGCAACGTGCCACTTGCCACTGGTACCTGATACTAGTGGCACGAAGTTAGTGATGTGTGGTTTCAACGCTAGTAACTCCCTTTTTTTAATGCCGCTAATAACCTCTTTCTTACTAGTGGCCTGTCCTCGTGGAAACGCCTAAAATCAGTGTTCCTAGCGTGCCATCTTTTGGACTGTTTTAAAACCAGTGCGATGCAAAAATTCCATACGACCTAGAAACACAAACAGACCAAATTATGTGCAAAAATGGTGAAACGGGCTAGAAAACACGCCCTTGGTGTACATGTGTATTCATCTATATTAATGAAATAGAAATCACAATTTCATAATAAAATTTGTACTTGTTAAAAAATTAACGATAATTACCTCCTCCCTTGGTTCCTTCTTATTAAGTGTAATACTTTCTTTGTTTCAAATTACTCCGCATGCACGCTTACCTAGGTGGGCTAATACTCCCTTATCTTTTATCCAAAAAAAATCCTGAATTTTTTAAAATAGATAATATAGAATATGTACTACGGCTATTTCAAAAATTCTAGTAATTTTTGAATGAAAAATGATAGAGTACTTAGTTTCTTGAAAAGTCAATCATGACTACCTTTAAACATATTATTAGAAAAAAATACTAGCATTTGATACCACTTTTACACAGCACGCATCACCTAAACTAGTGTATGGTCCCAAGTCATTGAGTTGCTAGATGTCCAACAACGGAGCAACGTAACCTCATAGGAGGATCAACATAGCTACGTACTCTCACAACCAATCAAGAAATAAATCAACATATACCACATGATCATTATAGAGACTCAACGAATATATGTCAAAGGAAGAGAGGGGGATGGACACTACAATACTGAGATGCCGATATTCATTCCTTTCACTAGAGGTCGGAGCATTCAAAGAAGGGATTGAAGTAGGGCTCCTTGAAAACGTAAGAGTGTTCACCATACTCCGTCAAGAAATATGGGTGGTGTTATTCTTTTTTTTCGAAATGGGGTAAGTTCACCCTAGCCTCTGCATCTAAGATATACACATAGCCCGTTTCATTAGATTATTCACAATATCATACAAGAGTGATTACAAAGATCAAACTAAAGCTCACCAAAAAAGCAACATATCGCTAATCCTACAACACTAATGAAAGGGGTGTCCATGAACAAGGCCAACACCATGATATCACACCAACACGTATCATCTAAAAACCGAAAGCCACGACAAGTCGTCCAATGGCGAGCAAGTGGCACAACCAGCCCGGCAAACCCTCAGCGTGTACCAGCATACACGCTCCAGCAGTCCTTGCCGTCACAATTTTCTGCATACCCATTTTATGGAAAGATCAATGTAATGACCTTGTGAGGTCCGTTGTTAATGCCACCATAATGCCAAACAAATCCACCACCCTGCGTGCATTCAACATGCACGCATGGTTGACACTGAGACCCCTCGGCACCACGTCGCCGAGTCCCGCCACCCGACACGGCTTGAAACCACTGGGATATCCGTCGTGCGTAGCACCTACCAAACTAGGCATGAAAAAGTGTAGCACCTGGCGGTTAGACATGACTTGACATCTCCACTAGTGTCTCCATGCAGAAGAAGCCGCTCCATCTCTTTCCTCTGCCATCCAACGCTGCTCCACAAAATGATACTCGGATGAGAGAACGCAACACAGCTACGCCGCTATCGCCTGACCCGGAAGTCAGATCTTAGGGTTTTCCCCGGAGCAGCATGAATAGATCAAAAAAAGTGCAACGACTACGCCTTCAACAAGGTAACGGCATAGAACACCACCATCGCCCGCCAAACGGATCGATTTCATCATTAGCCTCGCCTCCTCAACTCATCGCCGGTGCTGAAAGTGGGATGAAACCACAAAACGGCCAGGTCGACCGCATTCGACGGGTGGTCTTATTGTTAGATGTATCATCATTAGTTTCATGTTTCATACTAACTATCACTAGTGGAACCAACTGGGTGAGTATAAATCAATGAAAATAAACATGTATGGAGGTAGTATAACACCCCAAGCACTCCCATGATGGCAGTGGTTACTCATGGCTGTTCTCTACGATATATATATATATATTGGCCTCACAAACCAATATAAGTCGATCTTTCCAACCCAATTTCTCCTCACTCGTGAACACATATCATTCGAAGACACATATCTCGACCTCCCGACCTAACCTCCCAGGTCGCTCCTGCTGGGAAATCCCGGAGGTCCCCCCGACGCCGCCTTCCAACCCCCACCTCCCCAAGTTCTCACTTGGTTGTTGCTTCCATCGGCACCGACGATGCTGGCGACACCCATCGTGCTAAAGGCGGAGAGCAGGGCTATGACCCATTGTGCGCTGAAGCGAAGGGGCATGGCGGCGGCATGATCACATAGCGCGGCACAACCAGTGTGATACCTTTGATCCGAATTACGGATGCAACATAGTAGATTTTTTCCTAGTAGAACTAGGTTTAATCGAACCTTGGGAAACAACGCTAATATGAATAAAAATAAGGACACATCTACAAGACTTTGTTTTTACCTTTTTTACTGGACAAATCTAGTTTACTTTATATTGTGGTTGAATCAATGGATGGAGATAGGCCAGGGTTAAATATCCACCTGCAGCTGCACATCATATGGGATAAAAGATGATAATAAGCACAATCATGTGTAAGGTTCCAATGGAGATAATATTTTGTGGGCAACACATCCTAATATACTGGAGCCCCTGAGAGGCCACATGAATAGCAATAGTCTTTTAATCCAACCGAGTGTATAGCGAAACACCGGGTTACAAATGATTATTAAGTGTAGAACACATATCAAAGCATTAAGTGGTGACGTTGTTATGATCCCGAATGGGTTGCTAAGAGAAGATCATACTACCCTTGTTGTCACTCGGGTTCCTATGAGATCGCCGCTAGATAAGCATCTCACCTCAAGCCTTGATCGATATCGGGGGTCTTGGGTACCTAAAAGTCCAAAGATCGGCAAGAGACAAAGAAACAAACGATACAACGTCCTCTTACAAACCAATACACAATTCCCCCATAGATTAGATGCATATAAAAGTTGCGAGATTTCTCCCCAACCCGCAGCCTATGAGGACTACTCACTCATAACAATAGGATCAAGGATAGAAAACATTGTCAATACTTATATTGAAATCAAATATTCTTACGATGGTCGCCGAATCACAAGGAGATCTCAAGTATAATGTAATGTCTATGTCTAATGAAGAGTATGGGGGATGGAAGGGATGAACTATGGTGTGGATCTCCTTTGGTGGTAGTGTGATGCAATCTTAGAATGGTGGCCCTCTGCATGGTGTCTAGGACCTCAAAATATATAGGCGCCTTCACGAGAGTTGTAGGATTTGATGAGACGAATCCGACGCCACCCCATGCTAGTGGTCGTTATGCTGGTTGGCGCCTAGTATTAGCTCTAAGAATACTTGGTCGTCAATAATTCCTCAAAATCATCATTTATGACTCCAGATTTCACAATAAAAGTGTTATTTCCTACACAACATAAATCAAAGGAAGAATTTGCATATCTTTGCAATAATTAGTCATTAGTGGCAAATCAAGAGAATAATGTCAACTGCTTGAAGAAAAACAATGTTTAAACGCGAAGAAAGATGGCACTTTTTGGAGCCTTGATCGCCCTCGAGCAAGAAGAAACAAAAGAACTATAAGTAATTTAGCGTTTAAACTTGAAAAAACGGGAATATGAATTCACTTACGGTTGGTAGCCATATGTGATGTGTATATGCCAATCGGGGTATCCACGAAGGAAGGAAGCGACTGGACCAAGACAATATCGACCGGACGAGCAATGACGACGACTAGAGAAAAGGCTTTGATGAAGACCGACAACTGGACGCGAAGGCCCAAGATTGTAGATAGGCCCAGTCGGATTAGGTTAACCTCCAAAAACCCTTAATGATTCGGTTGAGATCCTATAAAACCCTAGAGAGGCACCCCTATATAAGCCTCCCTAGGTTTCCCATCGTATTCACGAGCTATTAGCTACCCCATCCTTGCGATTCGTTTCCCATAGCCGAGTTATCCCACCCTGTAATCTCACTCGCCATCAATATAAACAAGCAAGAAGTAGGTAAGTACCCTACGGGGGGCGAACCTGGGTAAACCCTATGTCTTGCATGTCTTGCCCAATCTCGATCCCCTGGTAGCGACTGCCGTGGCCATTCCCACAATAGTGGCGCCCACCGTGGGGCATGGTGAGTCAAGCTTCAGATCTGTGGCGAGACCCTTCACTCAACTCGCCGACCCTTCGCTACCAGCTGCATGATTGCCACCGGCGGATTTTTTTAGATCCTGTCGTGTAGCTACGTTTCGTCTTCGCGTCCGGTCACGCATGCCGCCATGATACCAATCAGCTCCATCAACCTCTTCGTCGGCTTCACCGACGCCATCAACTCAGTGAATCCTGCCAGATTCGCCACTAGTCTCGGATTATCTCCACGCGATTTTATCTCGGATGAGCAGATCCAATCGATCACCCTCCTCGCCTCCAAGTATGACTCGGAGGAGGATGGCTCGTTCTAGAGCCACTACACCCTCTGGGATGACGCTGACTCAGAAATGCCAGCACCGGCCATGGAACCAACCTTCCCCGCGACAAAGGCCAACTCCATCACGAAGGTATCCAACACTGGGGACTACGAGGTCGACCCGATCCTCTAGCTCCTCGACTACGACTCGGGGTCGGAATCTCCAGATGATATCTACCCCGCCATCCACCATGCCATCTACATGGAGAACGAAAACGAGCTACCAGTGGACCCCTTCTCCACCCCTTTCCGCCAACTGTGACCACCGACGAGATCGAGCAACACCGCATGGCCCTAAACGAGGCCAGGGAGAAAGAAAAAGCTGAGCGTGAAAAATTCTGCCTCGAGCAAGAAACAACACAAAAACTCGCGGTGTACCATCAACACTGGGTGACAACAGCGACTCAACCTCGCCTTGCGGGGCCGAGCGCTGATCTTCAACAATGAGAACGACCCCGCGTGCACGGATGACCGCGAGGTCTGCAACAATGCGCCACCAGGAGGCAGTCGCCCGCCACCCGGGTCGACTACGCACGAAGCTCCTCCACCTCCCCACGGCACGACTCCTCTAGAGCAACCGCGGGTAATAATCGCACCACGAGAGTACGACTGCAACTCCGATGGACAATGTCATAGTGAGCCAAGATGCGGTCGCCAGCCTGAACCCCGCAGAGGAGGGTGTGATCTAGATCAATTACGCCCAAGCTCTGCTCGCCAAAGCATTCAAGCAGCAGAACATGGGGCGAGATTCACAAGGGCGGCTCTATTCGCGATCCACCAACAGTAGATAGGCATTGTCCAATCGCCCAGGCGAGCGGACGGTCGCCAATGTCACCATCTGCCCGCCAACAGAGCGACGACCGCAACAACTGGTGGTCGCCAACCCTGCCATCTCCACTAATGACCCGTGACCTCAGTACAACGCGGTCGCCGCCAATGGCCAGCCAGTTGAAGCGTGAGGCCACCTCATTAACACCCAAGCATGGCGAGCTCGTCAGCCATACGACCACCGCCATACGCTCTCCAATCGTGGCGACCTCAGCTAATTCGGCCCGCCATGCTTCCGACCAATGGTTCGGGGCAAAAACTACCCTACAAACTTCCGAGGGCCAAAGGACATGGAAAAGTACGACCCCATGCTAGATCCCAAAGTATGGATCGACACCTATTGGCCACTCGCTACCTTCCCTTGATGATGGAGGGCGTGACTCTCTAGTGGATCAATACCCTCCCGTAAAACAACATCGACTCCTAGGAAGAGATGCGCGCGGCCTTCATCAAGCACTTCGAAGGCTCCTACTCATGCGCCACCATGATAGAATACGTGGAGCGATGTGTCCAGGGGCCCATCGAGTCGACCCACCACTAGGTCTAGCATTGGCAAGAACTATGGATAAACGTCGCGGGCATCCACCCAGACACAACCATAGACTTCTTCAAGAACGCATGTCGGTACGAGCCCTTGGTCACCAAGATCAAGAGAGTTTACCAAATGCTTGACAACATCCCTGAACTCCTCGAGATTGCCAAGCGCTACTCAGAGGAGGACCCGATCTAGGAGTCCGACGATGAGTCGAGTGGAAGGTGCCGCACGGGCGGCCAAACCAGCGGCCATAGCCGCGACCTCTGCTATAGCAACACCCCTCAAGAGACACATCGTCGCAATGACGGGAGGACCGACTTCATAGCTAATGCCATCTATGACCCATGTGACCCAAAGAACTACCACTGCGTGTGGAATAACCCACGGAAGTACTGCGGCCCGGCCGAAATTCGACCCTGCCGCCCTACTGAACCAACTCTGCATCTACCACAACAAGGAGGGCAAACCCGCCACCCACACGACCGCTGATTACCACTCTCTCAAAAGACCGATAAGGCAAGGAGCGCTAGGGAAGACCCGAACCCCGACCAGCCACATGACAACAGAAACGGCGGAAAAATCGGAAACTCCGTCGGTTCACTCCACACCTTCACCGGTGTGGGGACACGACGAGAGAAAAAAGTACTCGCCCGCGCTGTCGCCGTCAATGGGGTGCAGTAGGTTGACATTCCACACTGGCTAAATTGGTCAGAGCAAAGCATCACCTAGAGCCGTGAGGACCACGCGCCTAGGATCAAGTACCCATGGCGAGTCACCCTGGTGGTCAGACGAAAGGTGGCTGACTACTGGCTACCAAAGACCCTCATGGATGGGGACAACTCTAGCAACATTCTATACTTGGACACGTTCAGGCAGCTGCACCTATCGTAGTCCATGGTGTAATCCACCCTCTACACTTTCCACGACATAGTCCTGGGCGAAAGGCATACCCGTTCGGGAAGGTGACCCTGCCAGTTACCTTCGGCACACCAGCCAATTTCTGCACGGAGCGGATCGTCTTCGAGCTGGTGAACTTCAGAAGCCCGTACTACTATGTAGTCGGAAGGCAGGCATTCGCCAAACTCATGGCGACCCCACACTACACCTACAACATGATGAAACTCTCAGGCCCCCATGGAATAATCATCGTGCGCGGCAACCCGGACGTGGTCGTCGAGTGCAAATACAACAACGCAAAAATGGCCGATGTAGTCATCGTGAAGAGGCGCAGCACGCAGACGTACTCGCCAAATTGGCGAGCGACGCCTACCAGGACAACCCCACGGCCCTGAAGAAACAAGCAATGACCCGCTCCTCCCCTGGCTCCTCCAAGGCTCCAGAACAGATCCCCCAAGATGAGTTCGCCCACAACAAGCCGGACCATTAGGGAGCACAAGAAGCAGACCTCATCCGCGCATAGGAAAGCGCACTCAGCAAGACCTTGTATGAGAACCACGACGCCCCAGCTCGGGAGTCTCCCAGCAAACTAGACATCATGGAGGATCTCGTTGAGCACAAACAATATGCTAACCCAAAGTCTTGGAATAACAAGAAACCACTTCTACCTCGCAATGCAGAGTGTGGTAAATCACTCACTGAAAAAATATGGTGATTCCTCGCTATGGGGTTCATTTGCCCCAACAAATACTTCGACCGGTCGATGCCCCATTCCTGGTGCTCAAGAAAAACGACACTCGAAGAATGTGTACCGACTACACCAACCTCGTATGAGCATGACTTGACCGAGATCCCCAGCTGGACCGACTCGCCATGCGAACACCAAAGACCGGAGTATACCACCAGCTGCGCCTGACGAACATGGAAATCGCACCCTACAATCGAGCATATCACGCAAGTCCTACACTTCACGCCCCATTTTGTATAACAAATTGTGTACTCCCCCCTCCAATGATTAAATTTATTGTTCCAAAAATCATGTTAACTTGCCTTGCCTTGTGCAAGTCGCACTCATAAAATGCATATATGCTACACCGGTCGTCAACCCTTGGAAGAGCGACTCGACAAGGCCAAGTAGTGTAGCACAAGGGAATCAAGGAAACCCGAGCCTTGTGTTGTCCACGAAAAACGCCAAGTGAGAGACTCCGTCAGAGTCGCCTCGCTCGACTGGCCCACCAAGCCAAGACGACTGATGTGCTTCTCACAACACCCTGTCTCCTCCTTCTCGGATGCAGCGACTCGAACGGTTAAGTAGCACGCTCAGGGACTCGTTACAACACGGACCCGCTCGCACCTTGTGAAAACACTAAGTAAAGATCTCATCTTGGAGTCTCCCAGCGAATGGCTCTCCGAGCCAGGAGGGACGACGCGCTACACTCAAACAGTGCAACGAAGTCCTTCCTACCTTAGGATTAGCACTTCGACAATCTAAGTACCATGCTTGGGGATTCGTCAAACATGAACCCATACACGTCCATGGAAAAACGCCAAGTACATCGGTCCTTTGGGGTCGCCACGTGATTGTCTCCTCGAGCCACCGAAAGTCAACTAAGGGATACTCGAACAGCTCGCACACACACATTCGTTAGTCAGGCGTGCAAATCTAAATCAACATGCTCGGGGACTAGCTACCCCCGACACACCCAAAACACCAAGTTATCACTTGAACAAGAACAAACAATCAGATATCACCATCACATTCATGCACACAAAATGCAATTATATTAACACAAAGTCTTTACATAGCCAATCAGCACTAACCCTATTACATGGTTAGACCTTTTACTTTGTAGGTTGTGCACCCGAAGCACCACTCATGACCTTGGTTACCTTGACAGTTTGGTTGGATATGTGGACAACTCCTTCTACCTCGCCGACCAAAACGATGCTCCTAGGGAAAATCACGATGCTCTGGCTCGGCTTCACCTGGCGCTACCTGCGTTGCCTGGTAAGGCAGGAGGTCATTCATCGCCAATACCCGCTCCGCATACGGATCCACCTTTGATTGAAGGGAAAGGTCCTCGAACGTCTCCACCACCCAAGTGGTCGATGGGTACCCGCTCGTAACGTCGCCGAGGTCAAAGTCTTCCGAGAAATGGGCAAACCCAAGGCTCAACGCCAAAGTTGCCCGGTGATGGAAAGCGGGTTGATACATTCACTCCACCAGTGCGGGAGCCAACTCCGGATAGTGCCACATTTCCATGAACCATGTGGGCACCACCTCAGTCGAGGTAATGTTCTGGAGAATGGCGTGAACGCTTGACGGCGACTTTGTTGCGGGTTTAGCACCGCATTCATGCACTGCTCGGTGGTAAAATCCCGCACAAATGCATCACCCTGGCCTACAACATCTGCAAAGTCAGATTATATCAATACAAGTGTGCGGTCATTCTAACCCGCTCGGGAACTCCCTATACTTCAAATAAAAACAAAGAGTGTACTCACCAAGGAGGCGGTGGCAGCTCTCCTTGACATGCTTCTCCAAATTGGAGAACTTTATTTGCAGACCCGCAATAACGGAATCAGACGTGGTGAGGTCTGAACTCGCTGCCGCGACCGCTGCTCTCGCCTTCTCCTTTGCTGCGGCAAGAGCGGTTTTCACCGATTCAAGCTCGGTGTCAGGAAGGCTCCTTCGCGATCCTTCGCCAGCTTGGAGGTTTTGTTCTCTGCACAATAAGAGCAATCATTAGCACCCGGACTGCCAAGCGATCGCGAATAGCTCCAAGATAATCACTAACCCACTAAAGCCTTCAGTCGGTGTTCCTCCTCTTGTGCCTTCGCCAACTCCTTCTCCATCCGCTGCATTGCGTATTGTTGGTCGGGCGCTTCGGCCTGCAAATAATGCAACAAAATCATCATCACTAAATGTATCACACACTCGACTCGCAATAACCCTACCAATCCAAACCTCGGGGACTAGGGAATTCAAATTCTAAGTGCCCAATTAGTAAGATTTAGCGACCGACCAATCGGGGACTGGGGTTACCTGGAGAGCCACACCTAGGAGGCGATGAATCTCAATAGCACCCGCGGAGGAAGTGGAGCTGTCCCACGGCCCAAAGGCTGCGAAACCGACTTGGCACGGTCATCGATGACCTCGGGCACTACCGGCGACTGATGATCGAGGCCTTTGCAACAAATTGTGGAAAGGTAGTGGGTTCTGTCGGAGGCGCTCCGGTCGCTGACAAACTCGCCTTGTCCGGAGGCTCGACAAAAGGATGCACCTTCTCAACATCACCCTCCTCGACCGGCGACTCCTTTGGCTGAGGCACTACCGCATCGATCGCTATGTCACACCCTTTGCCAAAGGGTCGACCTTCTTTTTGGTGCCTGCTTCGGGCATTTCGGCAGCACCATCCTTACTCTTCATGGAAGGCTACTCCGCTACCACAACGGGCTTGGCCGCGACCTTCGCGATGGCGCTGCGCTTGATCTTTTAGGGCCACCCCGACAAAACATAATGGTTAACAAACTCAGGAAATCCAAACAAGTACAAAAATCTTAAAGGACAAGGACGTCAGCACTTAATTGGTGACCGGGATGGCTCGCAGCCCGGTAGTTACGTGCACGGGTTTCTCCAGCTTTGGCCCGATGGGCCGCGATAGTCCCATTTCTAGTAGGATCGTCTAGCGCTGCTGCTTCGGCGTGGCCTTCGGGTCGGTCGCGGGCTTGGTTGGCATTAGAGCCCGCCTAGATCTATCCTCCACAACGACCTCTGGGTCGCTGTCCTCCTCGTCAAGGCTACGACTAGCCTCAGCTTCACGACGCTTCTGGCCGCGTGTCTTGCGAGTCGCTGAAATAGGCTCGCGCTCCTCCTTGACAACCTCTTCTTCCTCCTCCTCTCCGGCGGAGGAGTCTCCTGCTTACTCATGGAGAAGCTCTTGCGGCACCTCCTCGTCTAGAGGGGGCAACCAGTGCTCGAGGATCTTGAACGTATGCATGTAAATACGTTAGTCAACCGAGTCCACGAGGTATGCTCAAAAAAGAAAACATACTGTGGGCGCCAGAGTATCGTTCGTCCTATACGGGGAGAATCCGTCAGCCATACCGGCATAAGTCGCCTCCATAATATTCTTGAGTGCCGCGACGTAATCCTCCGTGACCCATTGCGTCAAGCTTGTCCTTGACGGGTCGGAGTGACCCGTGTAGTCACACATCAGAGTCGTCCGGTTCATCAGAGGAACCAGCCAATGACCGAGCCAGCAGTTAAAGAGATTGATCATTTTCATTACCTCTTCCTCTAGCTCGGTCATCCGGGCGATCATCTCTATGACGACCACCCTCTGCGAGCGAGGTGGCTCCTTCACCGACAATCGCCACGGATTGCTCCGCTCCATGGTGTATGCCTGGATCGCCACCTCTCCATGTGGGTCGACTCCCTGGTGTATAACCACGACTTCTTCTAGTCGATGGCAGCCTTCTTCGTCAGCATTAGTTTAAAAAATTTGGCGTGAGATTTCACCTGAAAGGGATGCCTCCCGCCGCCAACAGAGGACCGTTCTTCCCCTCGCGAGTGGCTCGACCATGGAACAGCTCGAGCCAGAGGGGGAAATAGGGGCGGCACCCCAGATATGATTCGTAAAATCAATGAAGACTGTGATCTTCTTGATGCTATGAGGTCCTAGGTTAGAGGGCTTTATTTGGTAGAAATGGAGGAAGCGCCTGAAGAAAAGAGAGCTATGGAAACCTAGACCGCGCTCTAGGAGGATGATGAACAAGATAAACTCGCTAGTCCGCGACTTGGGCTCACTCTCACCAGACGGCGGAGATCGCCAGTTGCCCTTGGTGAGGATTCCTGTGTCGTGAAAGGACTGCAAGGTGGTTGTGGTGCATTAGGACTTAGAACATGAGGGCGCCATCAGGATAAGCTCGCTGAGAACTAAGATTCGGATCGAAGGCGAGTGGAAATGAAGAAGAAATCAAGAACAAGGAGGGCGCGATGAGACCCTCATTTCCCTCTACCACTCGCAATTTATAACACCATGCCTTAAGTAATCACAGGATTAGCCGCTACTTCGCGGTAAAATTGATGAAGTTACCGTTGGAAATTAAGTAACTTAACGACTAGTTTGACCACACTGATGGTCCAACTTCGGCCAAATTGTCCACTCGCTTACTCCAATCAACTAAGTGGAGATACCTGAATAAAAATGGCTCGCCAAAGTTGCGACTAAAGAATAAAGGCTTCTCCCTTCATCAGAGGAGTTCTTCACCATTTCGACTAGGCATCCACCTGGATTCGCCTACTCTGACTGCCAAGCTGACTCCTACACCGAACCCCTGACGCACTTGGGGACTACGTACTGATGGGGATATGCCAATCGAGGTATCCACGAAGGCAGGAAACGACTGGCCCAAGACAATGTTGAGCGGGCCAACAATGACGAAGACTGGAAAAAAGGTTTCGATGAAGACCAGCGACTGCACGCGAAGACCTAGGACCGTAGCTAGGCCCAGTCAGATAGGTCAAACTCCTGAAACCCTTATTGATTCCGTTGAGATCTTATAAAACCCTAGCTAGGCACCCCTATATAAGCCTCCCTAGGGTTCCCATTGTATTCACCAGCTATTAGCTACCCCATCCTTGCGACTCGTTGCCCATACACCGAGTTTTCCCACCCTGTAATATCACTCGCCATCAATACAAACAAGCAGGAAGTATGTCTTTACCCTACGGGGAGCGAACACGGGTAAACCCTGTGTCTTGCCCAATCTCGATACGCGGATGGCGAGTCGCTCTTGCCCTACTTCGGTTCAATCTCTACCCCTGGTAGCGACTGTCATGGCCATTCCCATGACAATATGCATCCAACACTTATTTCATATTGAAAACCTCATCAAAGTTAGAGAGATGCTTAGAACACTATACAATCTTTGATAACTCAAGACAATCAAAGTAGAGTTTAATACAAGTATAAATAACTAGAATTGTAACAATCAATCCAATTCCTCTAGTTAACTCGTAGCTTGCCAAGGAACACTAGGATGTTTATTATAACAATATTGAGTAAGAGAGTTCATGTCCCAAGTAGCATAACAATGAAGTGTATTATTGACACCCACATCAGTAAATCAATACTATCTAAAACACTACTACTACAATCATTGCTTCTCAAGAAAATTCATAAGGTAGTAATAATATCATGCCAAAGACTTGTGTGGATCACATATTTTTCTTTTATTTTTTTGTTTCTCTTTTTTTCTGTTCCTTCTTGCAAGGATATTTCTTAATAAGGATAATCGAGTGATTCTTCTAAAAAATGGTTTGCACAACCTTCGAGAGTACCAATAATTTTGCCCATACGGTGACACATATGCCACCCATGTCATCAACTCATAGCCGAAATTCAGTTAACCATATATCGTTCAAAAGATAGCGGAGTTATTGGCATCCAAAGGTGTGCATGGAAAACATAGAACTTTTTCAAATAGTATCATGGTTTGATCCACAAGGTTAGATTTGGCATGCAATCACAATTACTAGTAGACTTCATTCAATCAAACTCCTTTCAAGAGTGTCTTCAAGTCTATCAGAACGTTTATGGGGTTAAGTATCTTTAAAGGTAAACTCTCAAAACAATCACTCATCAAACAAGTCATAAAATTTCAGACTTTTTCTTGTTTTACATTTATTTCCAAGGCAAGACTCGGTTAGCTAAAAGAACTAGAGAAAAAGATTCCACAACTAATAATTCATACAAATAATAAGCTTTACTCTAACTATTTTGAATTACTCCCACTAGCATAACATCTTAGCAAATCAACTAACTAAGATAAATAATCCAAACTTCAAAAGTGGGAAACATAGGACATACCTCTCATGAGTGACTTCATAATCCTCTTCCTTATAGGGATGTGTTCCTTCAAAACTCTAGAAAAATCACTCTCATAATAATATTGATGCAAAGAGGCAAGGTTCAAATCCACTTTCACGAAAAGGGAAAAATATTTTTGTATTTTTTAGGATGGGGATCAAAGAATAGAAATGAACTTGCGACCAAGAAAGTGACTAGGAAAACAAAAAAACAAAAACTAAAGCAAACAAAAAACAAAAGCAAACTAAAAAATAAAAATAAAAAGCAAAGTGTTGTAACAGACCAACTCGAGTGTTTCAAAGCACGCAAGGAGCTCGAGTACAACCTCATTACTACACGAATAAAATTGCCTGGGGATACATCCCAAGATCAGGATTTTGCAAGCCCTTTTGTTGCTCATTATGGTGGCGGTGGATAGTTACCTATGTTTTATTGGTTGCACCAATAATGGAACTGAGTGGCGAGGTTAGCAGTAGCATCTCGAAGGTTGATGGAGGTTGTTCATATTCTGGATATTTTCTTCGAGACCATAGATATAATCATAGGTTGTGTAGAAGTTTGGTGGCTGTACATCTTGTTCGGGTATTCCACTCCTTCATCTTCATATTCTCCATCCATGGGCGCTTCTTGTTATGGTATACTCTTGCTTCAACATGCGCGTCATAACGCAAATGTCCCTCCTCAATAGAGAAGAGACCATTAGACAAAGGAGCAGGGATCAAGTGATCCGCTCCAGGTATATCGAAGAAATATCTACCATTAATTTTTGAAATCATACCACAAGTTCTAAGAGTAGAAAAACCAAGACGGCGGTTTCTAGACAACGGTTGGATGTTACCTAGGTTGACATGGAGCGGATGTGCAAGCATGGTTATGACTCCTCCTACACATATGGGACCACGAGATTCTAGCCCCTGATGGTGAAGATTAAAAAAAAAAGTGCGCCCAAATTTGGCGTCAAATTACACTTAGGAATTGCAGCTTTAGCGAGAACCATCATGTCCTCCTCATTAACTCTAGTAAACTCACCACGTGCCTGCAAGGTGTTAGCAATAACATAAAAAAATAACAAACATTGGGATGATCAATTTGGTTTCCCTTGGTTGTGTTTCAACGAATTCTCATTCTATTAAAGTAGCCCAAGGGTATAGGATTTACAACAAACGAGGTGGAGCATATGTTGGTGTTGTTGTTGGCAAACCCAAAGTAGTGAGCCTATTGGCTGGGTGTCAAGGAGTACTCACGGTTCATGAGTCAATATAGATGCAATCAACTCTAGGAAGTTTCTCCTCAGGACAATAGTGAGATGTCACCTTATGCGTCACAGTGATGAGAAACTCAAGCGTCAAGCGAAGGTACGTGGCACAATATTGAAAAGATAAATTCATACAAACCAATATTGTTGCATAGCAAATCAAAATCAGCACGGATACCAAGTTTGTTCAGGATAAAAGGACATGCCCACTTAGTGTACTTGATTTCTTAGATCTTCACACGGTTGAAAAGGTTCAGCTAGAAGTCCTCGGCGAATTCGATTCCAAATGACTCGGGGGTTAGCGTATCAATCGGGTGGTGCGGATTGCTCCGTAACCATCACACATGTACAACACCTTGTATTCATCTTAGATCGATTGGGTGCGAGGAATCGATGAAACAATAAGTAGAATTGAAGATCCAATGGAGGTAGTGTGGAGTATGGAGGTAGAAAAAAAGAATAGTGTTTTGGAAATTTTAGGTTACCTCTTCCTGGGTTCATATGGCGACTGGGTGCATGGAACCCTCCCATACCGAGTACATTCCTTAGGGTCGATAAAACCCTTCCAGCGGTGAACTCGGTATGGGTGCGCGGTACGGTCACACACACCCGTACTACTGGTCGTTACGCAACCAGTAACTTTGCTTCAGTTCTAATATTTTCTCGAGAATACGGTATGGGTAGACGGTACGACCGCGTTTGACCGTACGAGTGGTCGTATGACGACTATGTCCTTCGGAAAAAATTGGTCCTTGTATTTTCCAATGCCTCGATGTGGTACGGGTGTTTGGTACGGGGATTTCTGACCGTACTAGTGCTCGTTATGTGACCTGAAAGATGCAAAATCTTGAGGATTTGATTAGTAGCTTCGCGCACATTTGCACATCTTATCAAAAGGCAAAATAACAGCAAATAGGATTTATAAAAATCAGCAATACCTTAAGACCATGTGTTAGCAAAATATAAAATCAAGGATTACCTTAATTTCTTCCCCTCTTTCCAAAGGTATTCTTGAACACTCTTTATTGAAAACAAAACAAAACAAAGAAAACAAAGCAAAACTAACACAAGAATAAAACTTTTATTTCACATGGGTTGTCTCTCATGAAGCGCTTTTAGTTAAGGTCAATTAGCTTGACCCAGATGGTGATCATTTAGGTTTAGTGAGTGGAGCATTCACTCCAAAGTAATTAGCTTTCAGCATGATTATACCATCATCATCATTATTAGGCATGGCCTTCTTCTTCCTAGGGAAGTGGACTATAAAAGAATCTCTAAATGGCATTCCTATTGTCACATTCCCTTCATGCAAATTGATTAAAGCTTTAATAGTTCTTAGAAATGGCCTATCGAGAATTATAGGAGTTATGGGATCTTCGGGCATGTCCACTATAACAAGATAAATAAGTGTGATACTGCCTTTAATGTCTACTACTATATTTTATTTAATCCCAACAGCTTGCTTATATGTAGAATCAGCTAGATGGAGTCTCATTTTAGTAGTTGTAAATGTCCCCAAGTTTAGTTTATCAAATAAGCTCTTGGAAATTGTTGAGACGCTTGCACCATGATCACAAAGTGTAGATATCTCATTAACCCCAATCTTAATTTTAATAGTGGGTTCAAATATACCATCTAGCTTAGCAGAAAGCTTATAGCTAGTCTTTTATACTCCATTTCTAACTCTCTAACTTTAGATGCTACTTGTTGAATAAATTGTTGATAGGTAGCATCATTACCTTTTTCAATACCTGGATTCCTGATGGTGATCATAGTTAGTAGATCTTCCACGGTATATTTGGGTGTTGGTGTGTTGTTATAATCTAGCTTTTCGGGCTTTTCTTCATTATTTTCTACCCTTATCATCTTGAGGTATTCCACCGGATTTGGCTCGAGATTTCCAGTGAATTTTGCAAGTATGAGAGCTTGGCTCTTGGCTAACTTGCCCAATTGAGCTTCCATGGTCTTTGTCCTTTCTTTTAGAGCGTGCACATCATTTCTAATTGCAATAGCTTGATTAGATAATTTACCAATACTAGTTTCATGGTTCTCCGTGATTTTAAAAAGCATATTATTTTGCTCGGTTTGAGCTTGCATAAAATTTCTAACAGTATGTTCAAACGAGAGATTGCCATGGATTGCTCCATTATGATTATCATAGTTATTATAAGGATCTCCTGCAGGATTAGAATAATGTTTTTGAATATTAGAAGCAAAGTTTTGATTTTTCTATGCAGGATTATAAGGACTACGAGCTATAAAATTAACATCATTAACATCGATAGAGATAGCTTTAACTTGGGTATCTTCCTTACCATTTACTACATTAAGTAGTTCATCTACCTTTGCAGTAAGCTCTTAATTGTTTACATTGGTGATTGAATTCACCCTTTTTGACGTTCTTTCCACATGCCATTGAGCATGGTTACTTTGCATATCATCAAGTAATTTCTTTGCAACACTCACCTGCTTTTCGATGATAGTTTCTCATGCTGTAGTATCTAGCATAGGCTTAGACATTGGGTTAAGGCCATTATAAAATAAATGAAATATAAGATACTCTTCCATCCCATGACTAGGACAGTCCATTATGGCTTCTTTCACCCTGTCCCATGCAAGCGCTAGTGGCTCGTGGTCTTCTTGTCTAAAACTTATAATATTGGATCTTAGTTGCATAGTTTTAGCTAGGGGAAAATTTTAGTCATAAAGAGATTAGTACATTCCTTCCAAGATGTGATATTTCACTTAGGTAGAGCTAACAATCAATCCTTAGCCGTTCCTCTAAGAGATAAAGGAAACAATCGTAATTTAAAATATTTGGATCAACATCCTTAATACGCATCATGCCACAAATTTCAATAAATGTATTTAGGTGCAAACCTGAATCTTCAGAAGATTAGCCTCCAAACTGGTTCTACTAAACCAAACTCAAAAGGTTAGGCTTTATCTCATATGCTTCCGCATCAACAGCGGGCTGAGTAAACACAAATAAAATCATCAGTGGGAGTAGCATAATCCCCAAGTTTCTTTTGGGCCATCGCTCTTTTCTTTTTGGTGTTTCCAAAGTAAGAAAAACAAATAAACAAGTAACTACTTTTTTGAGTTTTCAAATAGATAATAAGAAAGTAAACTAATAATAAGAAATAAACTACAAAAAAAATCAAATCTAATAACAAGGTCTCTAGTGACCTCACCAGGATAGCGAATTAGTTTCCCGACAACGATGTCAGAAAAATGGTTGATACCTTCGATCCGTATTACAGATACAGTATAGTAGTTTTTTGTTGGAATTATTCCCTAGAGGCAATAATAAAGATGTTATTATTATAATTCTTGTTCATGATAAAGTTTATATTCCATGCTAGAATTGTATTAAGCGGAAACTTTAATACTTGTGTGGTTTGTGAACAACACCGTGTCCCTAGTACGCCTCTATGGACTAGCTCATTGATCAATGATGGTTAAGGTTTCCTAACCATAGACATGAGTTGTCAATTGATAATGAGATCATATCATTGGGAGAATGATATGATGGATGACCAAACTAAGCGAAGCAATTAGATCGTTCATCGTGTTCATCTTTGCGAAGCTTTTCCTATGTCAAATATTGTATTCCTTAGACCATGAGATAATGCAACTCCTGTACCGGAAGAAAGCTTTGAGGTCATCAAACGTTATCCTATGAGAGGGTGATCATAAAGGTGTCTCTCGGTGATCGGAAAGTATCTGTTGGGTTGTATGTATCGAGATGGAATTTGTCCCTCCCAAGTCGGAGAGATATACTGGGCCCACTCGAATCGATATCAACACCGCTTGCAAGCATGTGGTTAAGGAGTTAATCACAAAGTGATATCGGATTACGGAACGAGTAAAGTACTTCTGTGAGCAGATTGAACTAGGTATGACGGTACCGACGATCGAATCTCGCAAGTAAAATATCGCGAGGCGAAGGGAATATATATATATGGGATTGATTGAATCTGGCATCGTGGTTCATCCGATATGATCATCGATGAATGTGGGGAGTCAATATGGGTGCCTGCACCCAGCTGATTATTGATAGAAGATCATGTCGCATATTCTCGAACCCGCAGGTCACACACTTAACGTATCTTGACGCTAGGATAGATTGGATAATTGGTTTATGAATTTTTGTTCGAGTCTCGGATGGGATCCGGGACATCACGAGAGGTTCCTAATGGTCCTGAGAATAAGATTCATATAAGGCAGTTTTTGGAGTTCGAATTGTTCCGGTTAATCGGTATTGTACCGAAGCTTCTAGAACCTTCCGGAAGGGGACCAACGTGGCCCCACCTTCCGGGAGGGGCATGGGCCTATGAGGGAGTGTCCTGGCGCATTGGGCCAGGGCACAAGGCCCCATAGGGCCCAGCCGATTCTAGAGAGATTTGACTGCTTAAATCTGGATAGAATTTCTAGATAAGGGAGAGTTTAAATCGCTTAAACTAGAGATAGGATTTCTAGATAAGGGAGAGTTTAAATTGTTTAAACTAGAGATAGGCTTGGAGGAGGGGCAGGCTGGCCGCCCTCTATATATAGAGGGTGGTGCGCCCCCACACACGCCTTCCTCCAAGCCCTAGCAGCCTTGCTACCTTCCTCTCCTCCCGATCGCTTGTAGGCGAAGCCTGCAGAAATTCTCCACCATATACACCACGCCGTGTTGTAGATCCAATATATCTCTCCACCATACTCGCTGGTCCGAGGAAGGAGGAGACGCCGAGGTGCTGCGTGTGCATCTCACGGAGGCACCGCCACTTGTGGTGCTAGATCGGATCGGATCGCGAGGAGGAGAAGCGAGCGACTACATCACCCACGTTCTCCGAACGCCCGCTATGCAAATCTTCAAGGGTATGAAGATCTAATCCAATCTCTCTCGTTGTTTGCATCTCCTAGATTAGATCTTGGCTTTCCCTCTGTTCGCTCCGTAGAAAATTTTGATTTACTATGCCGCGAAACCCTTCATTTTTTTCCCTAGTAGACCAAGGTTTAATCGAACCTTGGGAAACAATGCTAATAGGAATAAAAATAAGGACACGTCTACAAGACTTTATTTTTTCGATTTTACCTTTGTATACTAGACCAATCTAGTTTACTTTATATTGTGGTTGAATCAATGGATAGAGATAGGTCAGGGTTGAAGATCCACCTACAGCTGAACATCATATGGGATAAAAAATAATAATAAGCATAATGATGTGTATGGTTCCAATGGAGATAACCTTTTGTGGGAAACACATCCTAATATACTAGAGCCCCTGAGAGGCCATAGGCATAGCAATAGTGTTTTAGTCCAACCGAGTGTACGCAAAGCACCGGGTTACCAATGATTATTAAGTGTAGAGCACTAAGTGGTGATGCTGTTGTGATCTTGAATGGGTCGCTAAGCGAAGACCGTACTACCCTTGTTGTCACTAGGGTTCATATGAGATTGCCGCTAGCCAAGTATCTCACATCAAGCCTTGATCGATCTCGGAGGTCTTGGGTACCTACAAGTCCAAAGATTGAGGCAAGAGACAAAGAAACAAAAGATACAAATCCCTCTTACAAACCAATACACAATTATATCATAGATTAGATGCACATAAATGCTGCGAGGTTTCTCCCCAACCCACAGCCTGTGAGGAATACTTACTCATAACAATAAGATTAAGGATAGAAAACATTGTGCAATACTTAGATTGAAATCAAATATTCTTACAATGGTCGCCGAAGCACAAGGAGATCTCAAGTACAAAGTAATGGCTATGGCTAATAAAGAGGATGGAAGGGATGAACTATGGTGTGGGTATCCTTTGGTGTTGTTGTGATGCAATCTGAGAATGACGGCTCTCTACACGACAGCTGGGACCTTAAAATATATAGACGCCTTCACAAGAGTTATAGGGTTTGACGAGACGAAGCCACCGCCACCTCGTACGGTCAGGCGGTATGGTTGGGGCACGCCCGTACCAGTGGTCGTTATGCTGGCTAACGCTTGGTATTAGCTCCAGGAATACTTTGTGTAACTACCTCAGTGAATTACGCTCCTAGTTACAAGCCTGGATGAGCGGAAATGGTTGAAATAGTACGGTGGGGCCCAAATGCCACTCACAGGTAGACCTTTCGGCCGTCCCAACCATTTCCACACATCGGGACAAGAACGGGCGGCGTAATCGGCAGGCGAAGGGATCAACTACATACACAAATGAGTATGTATGCAAGCCACCATACAATAGTACATCAGAGCCATTCCATCTAAAAAGAAAGGAAATATAGCAACGCCATACGGCAAGATTCAAATGTCCTAGATAGATATAATAGTTTAGGATATCTCCTCATACATCAAACATCAGAGTATCAGGCGGAAGCGGCAAACAAGATCCGAGTACGGATAAGAAGCAAATCGGCATAAGATGCCCCTTAAAATAAACACATCCCGCCCACAGATCTCATGGATCCCCGTTCCCGGAATCTCTACACCGAATGATCGTTGCCCACATCGTCCGCCTCCTCCACCCAGTATCCCTCTTGTGAGTGTACTTGTCCATCTGTATCAAACAATTTATCGTGTGAGACCCTAGGGGTACTCAGCAAGTCTTTATGCCTCTAAAGGGGACACAACCTGGGGTGACGCAATTGCAGCAAAAGATAAACCCTAACAATTCTATAGATACTCGCTAACCATCCGCCTAACCAAAGATAGACGGATGTTCGTGAATTAATGACAACAGTTATAACAGTAATATCAACATATCCATCCTCCTCCTTGTAGGGGTTCGTAGCATGGAAAACAAAAATTTTCTATCGCATACAAACAAACAAGCCAAGATCTATCTACTAGATTGTAGCAACGAGTCGATGGAATAACTTACCCTCGAAGATTCCAAAGCGGTTAACGAGAGCGATTCGTGGGTGATGTAGTCGTACTCTTCCGATCTCAAGATCGTAGACGATCCTTCCGGCCATGCTCCGCAGCGCTCCGCAGTCGGTCACACGCCTGTACTGACGAAGACCTTCCTCTCCTTGTTCCAAAGAAAATGGAGGTTGTAGCACTCTCCTCGCGATTCCGGCAGCACACCGGCGTGGTACCGGAAGTAGAGGGGAGATCCCGCAGGGCTTCGCCTTAAGACGGAGCGAGTATGGTGGAGTATGAGAGAGAGAGCTATTAGTGTTCTAGAGATTAGACACACCAATTAGAAGGCTCTAAACCGCAGGCTAGAGCAATTAGAAGCTCTAAACCAAAACGACTCTAAACCGGAGATTAGAGGATAGGAACTTGTGTGTCTAGAGGAAGAGGCCCTGCCCCTCCTTTTATAGGTGGAGGGGCCGGCGCACCAGGGGAGGGAGGGGAGTCCCTCCCCAACTCGGCCTAGGTGGGCCGCCGGCTTGGAGGAGAGGGACTCCTCCTCCAAGTTGGTTTCAACCTCCTCTTGCTTGTTTCCCACAGTTTCCTGTTTCCCACAGTTTCCTGTTTTAGCCGTTTGACTTTCAAACTGGCAGTTTGACTTTTCAGTTTTGGAACAGCAAGAACACTTAGTACATGATGCAATCATTCAATATGTAATGACACATTCATGTACCCTCCCCCCCGGAGTGCCGGACAATCTGAAACCTTCTAGAACATTCCTGATGAAAACACCGGAATCATTCCCGAACTCCGAAACGAGACTTTCCTTATATGAATCTTATTCTCCGGACCATTCCGGATCACCTCGTGATATCCCGGATCCCATCCGAGACTCCGAACAACATTCGGTCTCTTTCTCATAATACCATAACTACTCAAACAACGTCGAATCCTTAAGTGTGTCTCCCTACGGTTCGTGAATTATGCGGACATGATCGAGACACTTCTCCGAACAATAACCAATAGAGGAATCTGGAAATTCATATGGCTCCCACATATTTCTACGATTACTTTGCGATCGAATGAACCACTTACATACGATACCAATTTCCCTTTGTCTCACGATAGCTTACTTATCCGAGGTTATGATCGTCGGTATCTCTGCATACCTAGTTCAACCTCGTTATTGATAAGTACTCTTTTCTCGTTCCCGTGATATGTGATCCCTTGTGAGCCAGTTACATGCTTGCAAGCTAATTGGATGACATTCCACCGAGAGGGCCCAGAGTATATCTATCCGTCATATGGATGGACAAATCCCACTCTTGATCCATGTGTTTCAACCAATACTTTCCGAACACTCAATGCCACCTTTATATCCACCCAGTTACGGTGTGGTGTTTGATGTCATCAAAGCATCCATCCGGTAAAGGTGATATGCATGATCTCATGGTCGAAGGAATTAGGTTACTATGTATCAGAAAGCATATAGCAATTGAACTATTTAAAATGACTTGATCTTTATGCTATGCTTATCTATAGGAGTATGTCCACCATATCATTCTCCTAATGATATGATCCTGTTGTTAATAACATCTCTATGTTCGTGATCAGGAAACCATGATCATATATTAACCAACAAGCTAGTTTAACAAGAGGCTTTACTAGGGACTCTTATTTTAGTTTACAAATCACACAAGTATTAATGTTTCCAGTTAATACAATTATAGCATGGTATGTAAACATTTATCATAAGTGTGAAGATATGATAATAACCACTTTATTATTGCCTCTTGGGCATATCTCCAACAGTCTCCCACTTGCACTAGAGTCAATAATCTAGTTTCAAACCTTTGTGTATTCAACACCTATGGCTTTCGGTGTTGTATGTACACTATTGCCGTGGTCAATCGATCTCCGGATCCGACACTTCCAGTCCGTGTGTAATTGCATGTCTTTGCGTCTCTACGCATCACTCATTCTCTAATGAGATGGCTTTGTATAAATTTGGTCTTTCGGTGTGACCTTTAGCTCTTTGGGGTTAAAACATGTTGATAATATTGTCGCACAATATATCTTCATAGTATTATCCCACTGTGAACTACACCTAGTTTGATAACAAACTACTTGACACAAATGCCCTCTTTAGCTGCTATAATAGCAGTTATATACTTGGCCTTTTGTTGTAGTATCTGTCACAATGTCTTAACTTTGGAACTCATCCAAATCCATTATGGAACTCACTTTCCATTATATTGTGCCACCCTTAGTTTAGATTGAGATAAACTTAATTTGTACTTTGTGACAAAACTAGTATAAATGTAGTACTTTTACAATGAACTAACCATCTATTTGTCACTTATACAAATATTATACTCTTAGTTCTTCCAAAAGATCATAAGAATATCCTTACTATTGTCCAATGATCATCTTACGAATCATTCTGGTATATGCTCACAACATTTAGAGCATAGGACATATCTGGATTTGTACATATCACAGTATGATTGATATAAATACTCTTTGTGATTTCATACATCAAGTATCAATCTATACTTGATTATTTGTTTCACTTTACCAAATGTCAATACACTTGAATATATCATCAACATTGAACTCATTCAATCCTTTACTGCGACAAGAACCTCTCTTGTAGTTTCTATATTGAACTCATTCAATATCTTGTCTATGTACTTCTGGCACAACCATATTAGCGTCTATTGATGCCAAATATTTGGGTTTTGCCTAAGTATTTCATCGGGATGAAATTCTTAATATGTGTTAATAAAAGATACATTATTTCCAATCAACAATATGTCTTCCACATAATGTATTAGAAACATGTCTTAGCGCTCCCACTTAATTTCTTGCAAATGCAAGCATCTTCATTGTCTCTAATGAACTTTTAAACTCCTTTAACAGTTTCATCATAGTGAAGATTCCAACTCCGCGATGCTCACTTCAACCATTGAAGTTTGCATATGCTTTTAGCATCCTATGAATTAAAAAAAAACCTATGGACCGTGTTATGCACATGTCCTAGGTAACGATTCTATTAGAAGAACTTGTTTTGTTTATTCAACTATCATATAACAAAATTATATGTAGTGGTTGCTACATTAATCCGTCTAGACTAAATATCACTATGAAAGATCAAATCTTGTCATAGTCAACCTTTGAACATTTTGCGAACTCCTTCCCAACATGTCAACTATTTCATAGATGTGAAACATCCATGTCTATTTCTTTATAGATCCAAACACAACTGTAAGGTCTTACACCTTTCTCGAGGGTCCTTCAAGTTCAAAACTTGATCTCTCGTGTATGGAACTATCACGGATTTTATGGCTTCATGCCATTTTACGGAGTCGTGGCCCATCGCTTCTTTGCATGTAGTACGTTCATTATTCTCAAATAATGATTCAACCCTCAAATCTTGGTATTTGATTGTTTACTCGACCTACTTGGTTCAATGAAACTTTGACCTTCATAACCACAACCTTTGAGGCACGTGAGCCATGAGCATTGTTCTTGCCTCCGAACACTTTTCGGTGTCAAGCAACTCTGCATATAGCTAAGGTTCTTTTAACCTTATCAAAGTTCTATTGTCCTCCCACTTAACTTTTCACGAAAAATTCCTTCCCAAAGAAACTTGACGCTTTAAGTGACAAACACTTTTGTCTCCGATGTTATGGAGGATTACTTAATGATTATTCAAATAACATACAAAGACAGGTTCATCCTACTTTGGTTGCAAACATCTTTCTTATGCATAGCATACCAATGTTTAAGAAAGGACAACTTGGGTTTTATCCCAAACCATAACTTTATATGGTGTCATTTCAACGGATTATGATGGAGCTCTTTTCAGTGGAAAAACGGTAATCTCTAAAGCTTTTAATCTTTAAAATATAATGGCAGTTTTATGAATTATACCTTTGATCTTACCATGTCAAACAAGGTTTAATTACATATCTCGAACGTTCCATACTCTTATGGTGTTTCGGAAATGCAAATCCACAGAACAATTCCATAAATCTTAGGTATTATGCTAAACTTTGTAACTCAAATATCTTCCTTTATGATCTTTATCATAAACTATTTATATTATTGTTACTATGATTTTGCACTTCATCTTGAAAGTCTTTGAACTTTTCAAATGTTTCACACTTCATCCTTATTAAGTAAATATTCATATATTCACTCAAATTTTCGGAGAAAGCATATGAAGTTGAAATCCATCGTTCTTGACTACACATAATGGACTTCGTACAACAATATGTACAAGTTCCAATAAGCTAGTCATTCGTTCCCTTTTGGCCTATGAACGAAGTTTCAATTATCTCTAGGAAAGTTTCACAAGCGTCATTTGATCAAAAATCAGAAGACTTCAAAATTCCATCCACATGGAGTTTCTTCATGTTTTCTTTCCATTATAATTTAAACGGCGATGTCACTTCCTAAGTGATCTTTCAATCAATTTGTCTTTCGACATTTTTAGCACTAGTTTTATGGATGTGATTTCTCCAACGAGATTTGTGAATCATCCATCTTTTATGGATTACGGTAATTTATTTGAACAACCCTTTTGTTCTCATAATACCTGATAAAACAAATCTTGAAGGCAAGCTTTGAAGTTTAACGAGCAACACAATAACCCTTTATTTGTTCTCGATGAACATCATCACATATTCTTTTGCTAGTTACTTAGGCCATTGCAGTTCATGAATTATGTTGTTTTGTATGACGATTCACACCAACAAATTCATTATCAAATACTTAATAACCACATTGTTTAATAAGCAAAGAATATAGCCATAACATGTATATCATCTATATACTTAAACTGAACAATTCTAGTCTTTTCTTTTCTGCCATATATTTATGAGATTCTCTTTCAATATTTCCTTTTCTGTTTGAAAGAATCTATCATTATCAATAGTGGAGTCATACATATGACACATAATCCAAAGCGTGTATAATTAAATACCAATGTCTTTGGACTTGCACTTTGAAGTAGATCACCTATCATCAAGTGTTTGGTGTTCTTTCAAATTCCTTTCTTTAGTAATATCTTGGTGTAGTAAACATTTTACCTACATCAAATATTCACCCTTATCATGGAATTATCCATGATCAAGCTACTTTTAGCTTATAACGGTGAATCATGAGTATAATGTTGCTCTCCAAATCCTTTTGGACGATTAGGACAACTAGTGTCTCCAACCTTTTGCAAATTCTCATCAAATATGAGAACATGACTTTAGCCATATTATACTCTATCATGTTGCAACCAAAACTTCGTTTCAGATATCACAATATCTTCCACACATCATGGTTTCTGAAACAACTCTTTCAGATCCTAGATAACCTTGATATTAAGACAATCCTTTGAATATCAAGAATCATGGAAACAAACATGATACTTATACACTAACACTTGGAATTGTTACTCTTGATTTAATACTAATTATTAAACTTCATGGAGTAACCGGAACTTACTGAAAGTTTGCAATAGGACTTTTAAACTTTAGATTAACACTTCAAAACAATATGATACCAGTTCGTAAAGTAACAAACCAGAATTCTATAGTTCTATCATCTCAATTATAACTAAGCGCAAGGTGGTAAACGGATGCCAATGACTACAACAACTATGCAAATTCACTTTGATTTAGTTTATGATAAATTGAGTTCTAATTAATAATTAAATTAATCTAGGTGAACTCCCACTCAAAACAATATCCCTCACATTGTTTTAGTGATCACACGAACCAAATCCACCACATCAAAACCGATCATCACGAGAGTTGATATAGCTTCAATGGCGAACAATCAACATGTTCATCATATCTACTATATGACTCATGCTCTACCTTTCGGTAATCCGTGTTCCCGAGGCCATGTCTCGTACATGCTAGGCTCACAAGATCAAACCTTAGTTTCCGCATGAGCAAATCTGGCTTGCTCACGTTGTATACACTTGTAGAATCTAACACACCCGATCATCACGTGGTGCTTCGAAACAACAAGCTTTAGCAACGGTGCTAACTAAGGGTGAACACTTTATGACTTGAAATTCATGTGCATGAGGGATCATCTTATAATGCTACCGTCGTCTACTAAGCAATACAAGATTCATAAAGGATTAACATCACATGCAATTCAATATATATGTGATATGATATGGCCTTTCTTCTTCGTGCCTCCGATCTCCATCTTCAAGCACGAACATGATCTCCATCATCACCGATATTGCATCAAGGTCAATGATGCTTCTCCATGGTTGTCGTCCACCGGCTTCAACTATTACAACTACTTTGAATAGACACGCGTGTCTTAACATAAATTAAAGACAACCATATGGCTCCTGCCGGTTGCCGACTTACAATAAGGAACATTGCATACATCATATATAATCACAATCATGGCCATATCACATCACTGCACACCCCTGCAAAACAAAGTTAGACGCCTCTACTTTCTTTGCATATTTTACGTGGTTTGGGGCTTTAAATAAGTGTCGTTCTAACTTACGAACAAGAACCACAACATTGATACTAGCATTGTTGATCACCCGTTGTAAATTGGATCTTAACTATGCTAGGAGAAACAGGCACCCGCAAAGCCACTTATGCAATACAAGTTGCATGTCAAGCGTGGAGCAAGTCTCATGAACGATGTCATGTAAGGTTAGCCCCGCTTCATCCCAACATACCGCAAGATGCAAAATACACAAGAAGCAATCGACAATAAAAGCATCAACGCCCACAATGACCATTGTGTTCTACTGCAACAGATCTACATATAGACACGGCTCGATACCACTGTAGGGGTTCATAGCATGGAAAACAAAATTTTCTATCGCATACAAGCAAACAAGCCAAGATCTATCTACTAGATTGTAGCAACGAGTCGATGGAATAACTTACCCTCGAAGATTCCAAAGCGGTTAACGAGAGCAGATTCTCGTGGGTGATGTAGTCGATTTCTTCCGATCTCAAGATCGTAGACGATCCTTCCTATGCTCCGGCAGCTCCTTGATAGGGTCACACGTTCGGTACTGACGAAGACATTCCTCTCCTTGTTCCAAAGAAAACGGAGGTTGTAGCACTCTCCTCGATTCCGGCAAAGACAACGGGCGTGGTACCTAAGTAGAGGGGAGATCCCGCAGGGCTTCGCCTTAAGCCGGAGCGAGTATGGTGGAGTATGAGAGAGAGAGATATTAGTGGTCTAGAGATTAGACACACCAATTAGAAGGCTCTAAACCGCAGGCTAGAGCAATTAGAAGCTCTAAACCAAAACGGCTCTAAACCGAGATTAGAGGATAGGAACTTGTGTGTCTAGAGAAGAGGCCCCGCCTCCTTTTATAGGTGGAGGGCGCTGGCCAGGGAGGGAGGAGTCCCTCCCAACTCGGCCTAGGTGGGCTCCGGCTTGGAGGAGAGGGACTCCTCCTCCAAGTTGGTTTCAACCTCCTCTTGCTTGTTTCACAGTTTCTGCTTCCCAGCTTCCTGCTTTCCACAGTTTCTGTTTTAGCTGCTTGACTTTCAAACTGGCAGTTTGACTTTTCAGTTTTGGAACAGAAGAACACTTAGTACATGATGCAATCATTCAATATGTAATGACACATTCATGTACCCCCGAGTGCCGGACAATCCGGAACCTTCTAGAACATTCCCGATGAAAACACGTAATCATTCCCGAACTCAAACGGGACTTTCCTTATATGAATCTTATTCTCCGGACCATTCCGGATCACCTCGTGATATCCCGGATCCCATCCGAGACCAACAACATTCGGTCTCTTTCTCATAATACCATAACTACTCAAACAACGTCAATCCTTAAGTGTGTCTCCCTACGGTTCGTGAATTATGCGGACATGATCGAGACACTTCTCCAACAATAACCAATAGAGGAATCGAAATTCATATGGCTACATATTTCTACGATTACTTTGCGATCGAATGAACCACTTACATACGATACCAATTTCCCTTTGTATCACGATAGTTTACTTATCCGAGGTTATGATCGCTTGTATCTCTCGCATACCTAGTTCAACCTCGTTACCGATAAGTACTCTTCTCGCTCCCGTGATATGTGATCCCTTGTGAGCAGTCACATGCTTGCAAGCTAATTGGATGACATTCCACCGAGAGGCCCAGTATATCTATCCGTCATATGGATGGACAAATCCCACTCTTGATCCATGTGTTTCAACCAATACTTTCCGAACACTCAATGCCACCTTTATATCCACCCAGTTACGGTGTGGTGTTTGATGTCATCAAAGCATCCATCCGGTAAAGGTGATATGCATGATCTCATGGTCGAAGGAATTAGGTTACTATGTATCAGAAAGCATATAGCAATTGAACTATTTAAAATGACTTGATCTTTATGCTATGCTTATCTATAGGAGTATGTCCACCATATCATTCTCCTAACGTTATGATCCTGTTGTTAATAACATCTCTATGTTCATGATTAGGAAACCATGATCATATATTAACCAACAAGCTAGTTTAACAAGAGGCTTTACTAGGGACTCTTATTTTAGTTTACAAATCACACAAGTATTAATGTTTCCGGTTAATACAATTATAGCATGGTATGTAAACATTTATCATAAGTGTGAAGATATGATAATAACCACTTTATTATTGCCTCTTGGGCATATCTCCAACACTCCTCGCTTACCAACGAGGAAGCGGACGAACAACCCCCTTCCGTTGGTAGTTTTATTAACCATTCCATGAGTGTTGCACTATTTACTAGTCAGTTACTTAGTCAAATTAAAGCGGTACTTTAGTTATGCTTGTCTATGATCGAGAAACTGTGCTCCAAGTCGTCCATAACCGCGGACACGGCTTTCAGAAAGTTTTACCCTGCAGGGGTGCACAAATAGCAACACACACTCGATCAACCTCGGAAAAACCAAATCAAAACCCAACGAGGCCTTCACGACAAAGCAATCACAGGATTCAGAAATATTTCAGGGGGCCACCCCATTAAGTATACCCATAACGGTTAGGCGACTCGAGACGGACTCAAGGTTTGGGTGGGCGGTCAGAAACGATCGGGAACCCGAAAGTGTGACTGGCTTGTCAATAGCGCCAAAACGTGTCCCGATCCTAAACAAAGATGTGCTCCTCGCACAATCGTAAATAAAGCGAAAAGCATGGCATAAGTACAGGATAGTAAATAAAACCTCAAACTAGTTTGTGGCCCCAAGAAATAAGATGAATCAAGCTCGCCTGGGGGTCCCATAAGCCTCCGGATGTGGATAGCGAATATTCAAGGAACAGGAATCAAGTACTGGGTCCCACGGGACACAAGTGAGCATGAAAACCAAATAGCAGATATTGCTCACCGGTGCCACTTTCATTAGTTATCCCATTACTACTCAGTTAAGTTGTTTAGGTACCTCGTTATCCATCGACACTCACATACCCTACACATCGTTTCACGACTCGCATGGCTCAAACTACTCCTGTAGTAATGGCTCATGGGATGGAGGAACAAGCTTCGGTGGGGTTTAAAAGTAAAGGCTATGCAGTACTTGGGATTCAGTTTAATGCAATCGCGACTCAATGATGCAAGAATAAGATAGAGGCAATAGATACTATATGTATGCAAGCATGTGGTAGTGCTTGCCTGGCAGCTCAGTTGAAGCGAGAGAAGGATGTGGGTAGTGCTCCTAGTTCTCTTGGTATATCCCCTGCTCAGTGTCTATTCGAAGAAGAACCAAACAAACAAGGGCCAACATAAATACAGTGCACAAGCATATGAATAAAATGCGACAAGCAAACAATCATGCCACGATGAATGATGCACAAGTTGCATGGCAATAATGTAGCATGGCATGGGTGAGGTGTAGAATACAAGAAATAAACATTTTATTGAGTTTTGGCCATATTTTATCCTCATATTAGTTGCTGTTTACATTATATTTATATGATGCATGCTGCAAAACAGAACATGGAATGCATAAACAGAAAGGTCTCGTCGAGCTAATCATTTTAGACATATCATTTGTTAAATTTGGAGTTATAAATCAAAAGTTATTAATTAATTAAGAAAAGGGCATTTTATTGTAATTTTTGTCAACTTGAAAGTTAAAGTGTCCAAAATATATTTTGGATGGCATATTTGAAATCCTCACATTTTTCTGATTTGAAAACATATATTATTTGTATTATTTGGATCTATGAATTTAAATTTATTTTTAAGTCAAAATTAGTCAACTGGGTCAAAGTCAAAGGTTTTACTATTTGAAATCAATTATGAAAAAATATTTGATTAAAGATTTGAATTAACATTCAAAAACAAAACATTTTTAATATAAGGTTTGAATTCAAATTCCAAACCATTTGAAAGTTATGAATTAGTTTAGATTTAAACAAATTTGAAGTTGAATTTGAATTTGAAATAATTTGAAAAGATTTGAATTTGAAACAGAAAGGTTCCTGGACTTTTGCTACTCAATCAGATTCTACCCACAGCCAGTGACAGGTGGGGTCGATGCTGACTGGGACAACACGCGCACACAAAAGCTTTTCTCACTGCGAGCTACTCTAGCCTCAGCAGATGATAGGTGGGGCCAGAGTACCTCCAGGGCCACACGGGGGCGCGGCTATCGGGCGCTGACACGTGTGCCATCCGGGGAGCGCGGGTTGAGGGGTTCCGAACTGCGGGGTGTTCTTTGCAAGATTGACGGCCGACAGTGGGGCTTGGCGATCGGGTTTAGGCGAAAAGGCCAGTGCCTCATGCAAAACGGGCATTCTGTTGAAGTGCTGCCAGACAGCGGTGCCGCCGGCGGATCTGGCCTCCCGTGACGATGGCGATAAACGACGGCGAATCTCGCCATGATGCAAAAATGAAAGATGGAGAGGGACATCCGCTACAATTTCGCTCGTGAGGGAAACCATCAGGGTCATTCAGCTGGCTTCGACGAGGAATGAGGCAGAATCGCAGCAGGCCGGTCAGGCGAGCGCGCGCCTTGGCGCACGCGTGAGTGCTCGACGGAAGGCGCGCCACGGTGCACGAGAGGAGGGACCATGTCTAGGAGATCGAGGAGCTCACCAGAGGATGTTGGTGGTGATGGTTCGGCGGAGGGGTCGGGCCGAGTACTCTGTGCTCACGGACACGGCGGTGCTTCTCCACGAGGTTCAGCTGGTTCCGCGCTGTATGAAGAAGAGGAAGCAGAGGGAGGTAGGTGCTCTGCACGGCTTGGCGTGCTCGGGAACGTCTAGAGGAGAGGTGGCGAGGCTAGGGTTTTGGGGCATGGTGGTGATCATGGTGGGGAGGGAAGAAGAAGGAGGATGGAGAGGACACAGGAGCCTCTGGATGGATCGAGGTGGAGGAGAGCTGGGGTGGTTGAGGTGATAAGGGGGAGAGGGGAGAGGCACATGGGGGGTCACCTTTATGCAAAAGGGAGGGGGTGGCTCGGGTTAGGGCTAGGGTTTGGAGAGAGGGGGGACCAGGGGAGGCACTGTAGGGGTTCGTAGCATGGAAAACAAAAATTTTCTATCGCATACAAACAAACAAGCCAAGATCTATCTACTAGATTGTAGCAACGAGTCAATGGTATAACTTACCCTCGAAGATTCCAAAGCGTTTAACGAGAGCGGATTCTCGTGGGTGATGTAGTCGCATTCTCCCGATCTCAAGATCGTAGACGATCCTTCCAGCGCCACGTTCCTAAGCAGGCCCCGCAATCGGTCACACGTTCGGTACTGACGAAGACCTTCCTCTCCCTTGTTCCAAAGAAATGAGGTTGTAGCACTCTCCTCGCGATCCGCAAAGACAACGGCGTGGTACCTAAGTAGAGGGAGATCCCAGGCTTCTTAAGCCGGTGCGAGTATGGTGGAGCTTATGAGAGAGGCTATTAGTGGTCTAGTAATTAGACACACCAATTAGAAGGCTCTAAACCAATTAGAAGGCTCTAAACCGTGGCTAAAGCAATTAGAAGCTCTAAACCAAAACGGCTCTAAACCGGAGATCTAGAGTAGAAAGTTATGTGTCTATGGAGGAGCCCTGCCTCCTTATATGGGGGGGTCCTTGGCGCCAGGGAGGAGGAGTCCCTCCCCAACTCGGCCTAGGGTCGGCGCCCGAGGAGTCCAACTCCTCCTCCGTTGGTTCCAACTCCTCTTGCTTGTTTCCACAGTTTCTTGTTTTGGCTTGACTTTCAAACTGGACATTTGACTTTTCTGTTAGGATTCAATTTAATCCTTTATTTGGGACAGAAGAACACTTAGTACATGATGCAATCATTCAATGAGCAATGACACATTCATGTACCCTTCCTCCCGGAGTCTTGGACAATCCGAACCTTCTAGAACATTCCCGATGAAAACACCTAATCATTCCCGAACTCAAACGGGACTTTCCTTATATGAATCTTATTCTCCGGACCATTCCGGATCACCTCGTGATATCCCGGATCCCATCCGAGACTCGAACAACATTCGGTCTCTTTCATAATACCATAACTACTCAAACAACGTCAATCCTTAAGTGTGTCTCCCTACGGTTCGTGAATTATGCGGACATGATCGAGACACTTCTCAACAATAACCAATAGAGGAATCTGGAAATTCATATGGCTCCCACATATTTCTATGATTACTTGCGATCGAATGAACCACTTACATACGATACCAATTTCCCTTTGTCTCACGATATGTTACTTACCCGAGGTTATGATCGCCGGTATCTCTCGCATACCTAGTTCAACCTCACATCGATAAGTACTCTTTTATCGTTCCCGTGATATGTGATCCCTTGTGACCAAGCCACATGCTTGCAAGCTAATTGGATGACATTCCACCGAGAGGGCCCAGAGTATATCTATCCGTCATGTGGATGGACAAATCCCACTCTTGATCCATGTGTTTCAACCAATACTTTCCGAACACTTAATGCCACCTTTATAGCCACCCAGTTACGGTGTGGTGTTTGACGTCATCAAAGCATCCATCCGGTAAAGGTGATATGCATGATCTCATGGTCGAAGGAATTAGGTTACTATGTATCAGAAAGCATATAGCAATTGAACTAATGAAATGACTTGATCTTTATGCTACGCTTATCTATAGGAGTATGTCCACCATATCATTCTCCTAACGATATGATCTTGTTGTTGATAACATCTCAATGTTCATGATATGGAAACCACAATCATTAATCAACCAACAAGCTAGTGAAGTATAGAGGCTATACTAGGGACTTCAAATTAAGTTTACAAATCACACAAGTATTAATGGTTTCCTTGTTAATACTATTATAGCATGAATGTAAACATTTATCATAAACACAAAGATATAATAATAACTACATTTATTATTGCCTCTAGGGCATATCTCCAATAGTCTCCCACTTGCACTAGAGTCATCTAATCTAGATTACATGGTAATATACCAACACCCATGGCGGTTTGGTGTTGGTCATGTTTTGCCCTGGAGAGGTTTAGTCAACGGATCCGCCACATTCAGATCTGTGTACTTTGCAAATCTTTATATCCCCATCCTGGATATGTTCTCGAATAGCGTGAAAGCAGCTTGATATGCTTCACTTCTTGTGTGACCTTGGTTCTTGCGCATTGGCTATGGCGCCCATGTTATCACAAGAGATAGACATTGGGTCCAGCGACTTGGAACCACACCCATCCGTAATGAACTCTTTCATCCATATCGCTTCTTGTGAAGCCTCCGAAGCCATGTATTCCGATTCGTTGAAGATCTCGCCACAACGCTTTGCTTTGCACTCCTCCAAATCGCTGCACCATTCAAAATAAATACGTATCCGGATTGTGATTTAGAATCATCTGGATCGGTGTTCCAACTAGCATCGGTGTAACCATTAACAACGAGTGTTCATCACCTCCATAAGAAAGAACCATATCCTTAGTTCTTCTCAAGTACTTAAGGATGTTTTGATCATTGTCCAATGATCCACTCTGGATCACTTTGATATCTGCTAGTTAAACTAACAGATATGTAATGTCGGGTCTAGTACATAGCATGGCATACATTAGAGATCCTATGGGAGGCATAGGAGTCTTACTCATCCTTTCTCTATCTTCTCCGATGTCGGACTTTGAGTTTTACTCAAGGTCGATTGAGCAACATGGGCAAGAACCCTTTCTTGCTTTCTTCCATTCCAAATCTCTTTAGAACTTTGTCCAAATATGTACTCTGTGACAATGATATTTGGCGTTCGATCTATCTCTATAAATCTTTATGCCTAATATGTAAGCTGCTTCGCCAAGATCCTTCATTGAAAAACTATTATTCAAATATTCCTTGACACTATTAAGAAGGTCTACATCATTCCCAATCAACAATATGTCATCCACATATAGTATTAAGAATGCTACAGAGCTCCCACTCACTTTCTTGTAAATACAAGTTTCTCCATAAGTTTGTATAAAACCAAAACTTTTGATTACCTTATCAAAACGTTGATTCCAACTTCGGGATGCTTGCTTCAATCCATAGATGGACCGTTGAAGTTTGCATACCTTGTTAGCATCTATAGGATCGACAAAACCTTTGGGTTGCATCATATACAACTCTTCATCAATGTCTCCATTGAGAAATGCTGTTTTGACATCCATCTGCCATATCTCATAATCATAATATGCAGCGATTGCTAACATAATCCTCACAGACTTTAGCTTCGCTACTGGTGAGAAAGTCTCATCGTAGTCAACTCCTTGAATTTGTCGAAACCCTTTTGCGACAAGTCGAGCTTTATAGATAACATTACCATCAAGATCTGCTTTTCTTCTTGAAAATCCATTTGTTCTCGATGACCTTCCGCCATCCTAAGTCCACCAAAGTCCATACTTGGTTTTCGTACATGGATCCAATCTCGGATTTCATGGCTTCTTGCCATTTATTGGAATCTGGGCTCATCATCGCCTCATATGTCTCGGGGTCATCGGTGTTGTCCACCACCATGACATTCATAACGGAATCATACCAACTGGAGTGGTACGAGTTCTCGTTGACCTCCGAGGCTCAGTAGCAACTTCAACCGAAGTTTCATGATCATCATCATTAGCTTCCTCCCTTATTGGTGCAGCACCACAGAACTTCTTCGGTCTTCGCTACTGCAATTTCGAGAGAAGGTTCAACAACCTCGAGTTCTACTTTCCTTCCAGTCACTTCTTTCAAGAGAAATTCTTCTAGAAAGGATCCATTCTTAACAACGAATGTTTTGCCTTCGGATCTATGATAGAAGGTATACCCAATAGTTTCCTTCTGTATCCTATGAAGACGCATTTTTCCGCTTTGGGTTCAAGCTTGTCCTCAGTAACTTCTTTACATAGGCTTCGCATCCCCAAACTTTAAGGAACGACAATTTAGGTTTCTTCCCAAACCATAATTCATACGGTGTCGTTCAACGGACTTAGACGGTGCCCTATTTAAAGTGAATGCGGTTGTTTCTAATGCATAACCCCAAAATGATAGCGTAAATCTGTAAGTGACATCATAGAACGAACCATATCTAAGAGAGTTCGATTACGTTCGGACACACCATTACGCTGTGGTGTTCCCGGTGTCAATTGTGAAAGTATTCCGCACTTCTTTAAATGCTCGCCAAACTCGTAATTTAGATATTCACCTCCACGATCGTAACGTAGAAATTTAATCTTCTTGTTACGTTGATTCTCTACCTCACTTTGAAACTCCTTAAACTTCGAAAGTTTCGGACTTATGTTTCATGAAATAGATATATCCATATCTACTCAAGTCATCCGTGAAGGTAAGAACATAACGATAACCATCACATGACGCTACACTCATTGGACCACACACATCGGTATGTATGATTTCCAATAAGTCCGTAGCTCGCTCCATCATACCAGAAAATGGAGTCTTAGTCATTTTACCCATCAGACATGCTTCGCATCTTTCAAGTGATTCAAAATCAAGTGATTCAAGAAGTCCATCGGAATGGAGTTTCTTCATACGTTTCACTCCGATGTGACCAAGACGACAATTCCACATATAGGTCGAATTATCGCTTGATTTCAAACGTTTAGCCTCAATGTTGTTGATATGTGTATTTCCACTATCGAGATTCAATAAGAATAGACCATCTATCAAAGGTGCATGTGCATAAAACATATTACTCATATAAATAGAACAACCATTATTCTCAGATTTAAACAAGTAACCGTCTCGCAATAAACAAGATCCTGATATAATGTTCATGCTCAACGCAGGCACCAAATAACAATTATTTAAGTATAAAACTAATCCCGATGGTAGATGAAGGGGTAGCGTGCCGACCGCGATCACATCAACCTTTGATCCGTTTCCCACGCGCATCGTCACCTCGTTCTTCGCTAGCTTCCGTTTATTCTGCAAAGACCGATTCGAGTTACATATATGAGCAACCGAACCAAGATCAAATACCCAGCACTACTACGAGTACTAGTGAGATACACATCAATAACATGTATATCGATATACCTTTCTTCTTGATGTTGCTCTTCGACACGCCAAGTACTTTGGGCAATTCCGCCCAAAGGACCTTCTCCTTGCGGTAAAAGCACTTTCCGGTTTGGCTTAGGTCCAGCCTGGTCTTCGTCGGCATGGTAGCTTTCTTACCACCCTTCTTGAAGTGTCCCTTTTGCTTAGACTTGCCTTTCTTGAATTTGGTGGTCTTATTGACCAACAACACTTGGTGCTCTTTCTTGATCTCCACTTCTGCAGATTTCAACATGGCAAAGAGTTCTGGCAACGTCTTGTTCATGTTCTGCATGTTGTAGTTCATCAAAAAGTTCTTGTAACTTGGTGGTAGTGATTGGAGGACACGGTAAATCCCCAAAGCATTAGGAATCACTATACCCAAGCTTTGAAGTTTGTTTATGCCTGACATCTTAAGCACATGCTCACTTGACGGACTGCCCTCTTCCATCTTGCGCTTAAAGAACTTTTCGAAGCCTCATAGCTTTCAATTGCCGCATGAGTCTCAAAAATCAATTTGAGATCCTCGACAATATCATATGGGTCTGACTCTTCAAACCTTTTCTGAAGCCCCGATTCTAAACCATACAAGATAGCACACCGAACTATGGAGTACCGATTCTTCCGAGCGAGGTAAACATTCTTTACTTCATCGAAGCGGTGGTCGCAGTGGGTCACCCAATGTGCATCCAGACATAGGTCAAATTACCATGTGAGGACAATCCTCAAATTGCGGAACCAATCCGCAAAGTTGCTTCCATTGTTTTTCAACTTTTCTTTCTCTAGGAACGCATTAAAATTGATGGTAGGGGCTGCCATTGATCTACAACATATTTGCAATAGTTTAGACTAAGTTTATGACAAATTGAGTTCAAATTAATAATAAAATTAAACTAGGTGAACTCCCACTCAAAACAATATCCCTCTCATTGTTTTAGTGATCACACGAACCAAATCCACCACATCAACACCGATCATCACGAGAGTTGATATAGTTTCAATGGCAAACAATCATCATGTTCATCATATCTACTATACGATTCATGCTTTACCTTTCGGTAATCCGTGTTCCGAGACCATGTCCATATGCTAGGCTCACAAGATCAAACCTTAGTTTACGCATGAGCAAATCTGCTTGCTCACGTTGTATACACTTGCGAATCTAGCACACCGATCATCACGTGGTGCTTGAAACAACAAGCTTTAGCAACGGTGCTAACTAAGGGTGAACACTTTATGATTTGAAATTGATGTGCATGAGGGATCATCTTATAATGCTACCGCTGCTACTAAGCAATACAAGATGCATAAAGGATTAACATCACATGCAATTCAATATATATGTGATATTATATGGCCTTTCTTCTTCGTGCTTCCGATCTCCATCTTCAAGCAAGAACATGATCTCCATCATCACCGACATTGCATCAAGGTCAATGACGCCTCTCCATGGTTGTCGTCCACCAGCTTCAACTATTACAACTACTTTGAATAGACACGCGGGTCTTAACATAAATTAAAGACAACCATATGGCTCTCGCGGTTGTCGACTTACAATAAGGAACATTGCATACATCAAATATAATCACAATCATGGCCATATCACATCATCGCACACCCGCAAAACAAAGTTAGACGCCTCTACTTTCTTTGCATATTTTACGTGGTTTGGGGCTTTCAATAAGTGTCGTTCTAACTTACGAACAAGAACCACAACATTGATACTAGGATTGTTGATCACCCGTTGTAAATTGGATCTTAACTATGCTAGGAGAAACAGGCACCCGCAAATCCACTTATGCAATACAAGTTGCATGTCAATCGTGGAGCAAGTCTCATGAACGATGTCATGTAAGGTTAGCCCGGGCCGCTTCATCCCAACATACCGCAAGATGCAAAGTACACAAGAAGCAATCGACAATAAAAGCATCAACGCCCACAATGACCATTGTGTTCTACTACTGCAACGGATCTACATATAGACACGGCTCGATACCATCGTAGGGGTTCGTAGCATGGAAAACAAAAATTTTCTATCGCATACAAACAAACAAGCCAAGATCTATCTACTAGATTGTAGCAACGAGTCGATGGTATAACTTACCCTCGAAGATTCCAGCGTTTAACGAGAGCGGATTCGTGGGTGATATAGTCGTACTCTTTCCCGATCTCAAGATCGTAGACGATCCTTCCAGCCACGTTAGCCGGCGCCCCGCAGTCGGTCACACGTTCGGTACTCAACGAAGACCTTCCTCTCCCTTGTTCCAGCAGGCAGCGGAGGTTGTAGCACTCTCCTCGCGATCCCGGCAGCACAACGGCGTGGTACCGGAAGTAGAGGGGAGATCCCGCAGGGCTTCGCCTTACGCCGGTGCGAGTATGGTGGAGCTTATGAGAGAGGCTATTAGTGGTCTAGTAATTAGACACACCAATTAGAAGGCTCTAAACCAATTAGAAGGCTCTAAACCGCTGGCTAAAGCAATTAGAAGCTCTAAACCAAAACGGCTCTAAACCGGAGATCTAGAGTAGAAAGTTATGTGTCTATGGGAGGAGCCCTGCCCCTCCTTATATGGGAGGGGGGTCCTTGGCTGGGGGAGGGAGGAGTACCTCCCAACTCGGCCTAGGCTGGCGCCCCGAGGAGTCCAACTCCTCCTCCAGGTTGGTTCCAACTCCTCTTGCTTGTTTCCCACAGTTTCTTGTTTTGGCAGTTTGACTTTCAAACTGGACATTTGACTTTTCTGTTTTAGGATTCAATTTAATCCTTTATTTGGGACAGCAAGAACACTTAGTACATGATGCAATCATTCAATGAGCAATGACACATTCATGTACCCTTCCCTCCCGGAGTGCCGGACAATCCGGAACCTTCTAGAACATTCCCGATGAAAACACCGGAATCATTCCCGAACTCCGAAACGGGACTTTCCTTATATGAATCTTATTCTCCGGACCATTCCGGATCACCTCGTGATATCCCGGATCCCATCCGAGACTCCGAACAACATTCGGTCTCTTTCTCATAATACCATAACTACTCAAACAACGTCGAATCCTTAAGTGTGTCTCCCTACGGTTCGTGAATTATGCGGACATGATCGAGACACTTCTCCGAACAATAACCAATAGAGGAATCTGGAAATTCATATGGCTCCCACATATTTCTACGACTACTTTGTGATCGAATGAACCACTTACATACGATACCAATTTCCCTTTGTCTCACGATATGTTACTTACCCGAGGTTATGATCGTGATCTCTGCATACCTAGTTCAACCTCGCATCGATAAGTACTCTTTTCTCGCTCCCGTGATATGTGATCCCTTGTGACCAAGTCACATGCTTGCAAGCTAATTGGATGACATTCCACCGAGAGGGCCCAGAGTATATCTATCCGTCATGTGGATGGACAAATCCCACTCTTGATCCATGTGTTTCAACCAATACTTTCCGAACACTTAATGCCACCTTTATAGCCACCCGATTCACGGTGTGGTGTTTGGCGTCATCAAAGCATCCATCCGTAAAGGTGATATGCATGATCTCATGGTCGAAGGAATTAGGTTACTATGTATCAGAAAGCATATAGCAATTGAACTAATGAAATGACTTGATCTTTATGCTACGCTTATCTATAGGAGTATGTCCACCATATCATTCTCATAACGATATGATCTTGTTGTTGATAACATCTCAATGTTCATGATATGGAAACCACAATCATTAATCAACCAACAAGCTAGTGAAGTATAGAGGCTATACTAGGGACTTCAAATTAAGTTTACAAATCACACAAGTATTAATGGTTTCCTTGTTAATACTATTATAGCATGAATGTAAACATTTATCATAAACACAAAGATATAATAATAACTACATTTATTATTGCCTCTAGGGCATATCTCCAACAGGCACATGTGATGGGGTTGTTCCAGGGGGTCAGGTGGGGCCTGCAAGGCAGAGAGAGAGAGGGAGGGTAGCTAGGTTAGCTTGGAGGGTGCTCGGGTTAGGGTTTATGGGAGAGGTGAGATGAGAGGGAGAGGGAGGTGACCATGATCAAGCACATGATCATGGCAACACATGATCAAGCACAAGGAGTGGTAGGAGCGATAGAGGATGATTCACTCAACAACCAAAGAAAGACCAAAAGAGATCAAATGGGGTGATGGTTGCATAGCCCATGCAAGTATTTAATGCCATGTGTTAATCTTGTGAAAACAAAATAAAATCTCATGGCATTTATTTATTTGCATCCTCAAAAGATGGAGTAAGGGCCAAGCAAAAGAATTTGTAGATTTGGATCCATCCTATCTCCCATGAGCTAGGTTAAATACCAAAGAGAAATAAATACAAGCTCATGGATAATGGAATGTTGGAATTATGAAGTGGTGAAAAGAAAAGGTGGTGGAGTCAATAAAAGATATGCCCCCAACTCCACTTGGGCATTTAAACAATATATCAAGAACCAAATACAATATCAAGAGGCAAATACAATTTGCAATGCATATGGGAGAAGAACCAAACCAAAAAGGGTTTTAGATGATGCTTAAATGCAAGGTGGCATGATGACATGAGCATGATATAATGATGATGCAACAATTATATATATGAAGTAGACATTATCTTACTAAACCAAGTAGCATTACAATTGTTAGACAAATGGGATGCTACAACTCTCCCCCACTAAACAGGAATCTCGCCCCGAGATTCTAGGAAGAAGAAGAAGACTCAAAGAGGGTAGGATAGTTGGCACGGAGCTCATCTTCACGCTCCCAAGTGGCTTCATCAACAGAATGGTGCGACCACTGCACCTTGCAGAACTTGATGGACTTGTTGCGAGTCCTTCTTTCTGCAATCTCAAGGATTTTTGTGGGGTGTTCTTGATAAGACAGATCTTCTTGGAGATTGATTAGCTCATGATCCACGGTCCTGTCGGGATCCTTGAAGCACTTCTTGAGTTGAGAGATGTGGAAAACATCATGGACCTTGAGTTTTTCTGGGAGCTCAAGAGCATAAGCAACTTATCCTCTTCTTCCACGAATTTTGAATGGACCGATGTATCTAGGAGCCAGCTTTCCTTTGATACCAAAGCGGTGTGTGCCTTTCATGGGAGTGACACGAAGGTAAACGAGATCACCAGGGACATACACCATGTCCGTGTGCTTCCTGTCATAATTGCTCTTCTGGCGACTTTGAGCAATCTTCAGATTTTCAAGAATGATGTGCACCTTCTCCTCCGCTTGAGTTACAATGTCAGGGCCAAACCATATTCTTTCTCCTGCACCCGACTAACCAATCGGAGTTCTGCATTTGCGGCCATAGAGAGCCTCAAATGGTGCCATCTTCAGACTTTTCTGGAAGCCGTTGTTGTAAGAGAATTCAGCATAAGGAAGATATTCTTCCCACTTCATGCCAAAAGAGATGACGCAAGCACGAAGCGTATCCTGCATAATCTGATTGATCCTTTCAACTTGTCCTTGCGACTTAGGGTGGTAAGTTGTGATGAAGTTCAACTTTGTTCCCAAAGCATTTTGGAAACTTTCCTAGAACTTGGAAGTGAAGATGCTCCCACGGTCTGAACTGATCTCAAGCGGAACCCCATACAGAGAGACAATTCTGTTGATATAGAGCTCAGCCAACTGAATTCCAGAAATTGTTTCCTTGATGGGGAAGAAGTGAGACACTTTAGAAAGCCTGTCAATGACAACAAAGATTGCATTGTTGCCCTTCTGCGACCTTGGAAAACCAGTGATGAAGTCCATCTCTACTTTCTCCCATTTCCATTCCGGGGGTTTCAATGGTCAGAAGACCGTAAGGTTTCTGATGGACAGCTTTCACTCTGCGGCAGACATCACACTCCGAGACATACTTGGCACAATATCGTTTCAATCCCGGCCACCAATATTGTGTTTTCAAGTCCATGTACATCTTTGTGTTGCCGGGGTGGATAGAAAGAACAGAATCATGCGCCTCCTTGAGAACTTGCTCTCTCAAACCCGGGTAGTTCGGAACAAACATCCGGTGTTCAAAGAAAAGTGTGCCTTGATCATCGACGTGGAAGGACTCATACTTCGGAAGCTGAAGTTTGGAGATGATCTTTTTGGTGTGCGGATCACCAAGCTGACGAGAGCGAACCTTTTATTCCAAGAGAGGGGTTGCTAGAAGGTTGAGGAGATACCCTTGTTCCAAAATTTCAAGGTTGAGCTGACGGAATTCCTCGCACAAGAGAGGTTGTTGTTCTTCCATCATGAGGTTGTTGACATAAGCTTTGCGGCTGAGAGCATCGGCCATGACATTAGCTTTGCCCGGAGTGTAGTTGATGGTCAAATCAAAATCATTGATTGCTTCAATCCATCTCCTCTACCAAAGGTTGAGATCAGGCTGAGTGAAGATATACTTCAGACTCTTGTGATCAGAAAAGATTTCACAACGGTTGCCCAGCAAGTAATGCCTCCATAGTTTCAAAGCAAAGACAACTGCTGCGAGCTCGAGGTCATGAGTAGGATAGTTGATCTCATGCGTCTTCAACTGTCGAGAGGCATAAGCAACAACTTGTTTTTCTTGCATAAGGACCGCACCCAATCCTTGCAAAGAGGCGTCACAGAATATCTGGAAAGGCTTAGATGTGTCCGGAGGAACCAAGACTGGTGTGGAAGTGAGCTTCTCTTTGAGTGTCTCAAACTTGCTTGACATGCAGGAGTCCAAAGGTATTTCTTGCCTTTCTTGAGGAGATCGGTAAGAGGCTTCGCTATCTTCGAAAAGTTCTGAACGAAGCGACGGCAATAACTAGCCAAACCAAGGAAACTCCGCACTTCTTTGACATTTGCAGGAGGAAGCCATTCAACAATTGTCTTCACAGTTTTCGGGTTGACTACAATGCCCTTGGCAGAGATGACGTGACCAAGATAGGTTACTTGAGGCAGCCAAAACTCACACTTAGAGAACTTTGCATACAAGCGGTTCTCACGAAGCTTGTTTAGGACACACCGAAGGTGTACTTCATGCTCTTCTTGTGACTTAGAATAGACTAAGATGTCATCCAGATAGACCACAACGAACTTATCAAGATACTCCATGAAAACCGAGTTCATAAGCCTTGAGAAGGTAGCAGGTGCGTTGGTGAGACCGAAAGACATGATCGTGTACTCATACAGGCCATAGCGGGTGGTGAAAGCTGTTTTAGGAACATCTTCCTTGCGAATCTTGATTTGGTGATAACCACTTCTCAAGTCGAGCTTAGAGAACACCACAGCCCAAATTAGTGATCGAAGAGATCATTAATCCGCGGAAGGGATATTTATTCTTGATGGTTTTAGCAATGAGAGCCCGATAGTCAACACAAAGTCTATCACCATGTCTCGCTTCTTCACAAAGATTGTTGGGCTACCCCAAGAAGAAATCTTGTTGAATGAAACCCAACTTCTCTTGTTCATCAAGTCGACGTTTGAGTTCAGCCAACTCAGCAGGACCCATTTTATAAGGCCGCTTGGAGATAGGAGCCGTTCCAGTTCAAGCTCAATTACAAACTCAACCTCACGATCCGAGGCATACCGCAACTCTTCAGAAAGACATCTGGGAACTCACAGACCACCGGAACACTCTGAATAGCTTCCATAGCATCATCATTCAGAGCCGCCAAAGAGAAAAGCTGGATAGCAGGAGTCAGACTTGGAGAATAGACTATATGGCCTTCAGGAATCTTCAGAGAAACCGAGCGTTCAGCACAATCAATCACAGCTGCATTTGCTGTCAACCAATCCATGCCCAAGATTACATCAATGTCAGAATTGCCCAGAACAATTAAGGACGCCGAGAACGAAGAGCCACCAATCTCAATTTGATTTGCATGGCTGATATGAATTGCCCTCATGTTTGAACCAGGAGATTGTACCACCAGACGACGTGATAAGGGAACCATATTCAGATCATGCTCATGCGCAAACTTATGCGAAACAAAAGAATGCGAAGCACCAGAATCAAACAAAACTCGTGCAGGGACTGAGTTAACGAGAAGCATACCCATCACAACTCCAGGTGTATGCTCAGCTTGAGCGTTGACACGCTTGGCACGAGCAACGAGACCGGGCTTCTTTGTTGATGTTGAGAGCCCGAGGTGGTGGTGCACGAACCATAGGAGAGCTTGCCGCAGATCTTGGAGGTGGTGGAGGAAGAGCTTTGTTTTCAACGAGCCCAGCTTTGATGCCCGAGTCTCCACACGTGAAACAAGCACCGTGGACGTGGAGCAACGTAGCTGGGACTCCGCCAGCGCCCAACAGTAGTGGTGGTTGTAGCCCCTAGGAGCAGCGTGAGGAAGTTTGGTGGCCTTGCCGCGTAGCTTGAAGGTCTTGGTGGAGCGGAGCGGTGGGGTGTTAGGAACCCGGACACGGCGCTTAGAAGGAGTTGACATAGTCAAGAGCTTGCCTGCCTGTTGTGTTTCTTTGACTCCTCAAACACTTGCCTACTTGCTTCCTCCTGCAGAGCTGTATGCTGAAGTTTCACAAAAGACGCCGGCCTTGCATGTGTGATTGCATATTTAATCGATGCATTGAGCCCTTGCCGGAACTTCTTTTGCTTCTTCTTGTCATCGGAGATCTCATCGCCACCATAACGAGAAAGGTTCATGAAGTTCCTGATGTAGGTATTGAAATTATCATTGCCCTGCTTGAGGTTGAGAAACACTTCCTTCATCCTTTCCATGACAATTTCGATAACTTGCTCTTTGAACGCTCTAGTGAACTGTTCCCAAGTAGGCTGAAAACCAATGCAGTTTGCCTTCAGGTAATTCTCCCACCAGAGAGCTGCATCTCCCTTCATAAGGTGAGTAGCACATTTTACCCATTCTTGCTCAGGAACATCGCTAGCTCCAGTAGCCTTGACATCTCACGCAACCAATCATCAGCATCAAGTGGTTGATCAGAAACATCAAATTGGCGTGGGTTGAACTTCAGGAAGCTTTTGATGTCTCCTCGCTTGGGAGGTGTAGGTAGCGGAGCAAACTCATTCCTCCGAACACTCTCTTCAAAACGCTGCTCGTTCTGCTGCATTGCTGCCAAGGCGTTGGCGATGTTTGACAACGCGGACCCCAGTTCAGGTGGTATGTCCTCATCAGAACGGCGTGGTGGTGCCATCCCGTGATTGATATAAAACACAAGTCAGTACTATAATGGAGAATAATAATAATCCAAAATAGTACCAATATGGAATTAACCAAGATTAAAGGATACAATTTACTAAGATGATATTAAAATATCAACAAAGTTCAAAGCACCTAGAAGATATTAAGCATATCGCACACGACTGAAAAGGAGTGTGGTACACAGATATATCAAAGAAAATTTTTCCACAAATTTCGGCATTAAAATACCAATAGATGCGCAAAATCACTTAACGAATCAAGATTAGTGACTCTACCAATTCAATATACAAAAACGAATGATAAGAGTAGTGGTATGGTCGCGACTCTATCCCGCACTCAAATCATTACTTCGCACAGGAATAAGTAGAACACATATCCTAGCCCCTTCTTCTCACGATGAACCTAAAGATTAGTAACTACGGAAACGAACACCCCAAACAAGATAACGTCGGATAACAAAGAGTAAGACAGATCGCGGCGGTATACAACGAATCAGATAGATCGCGTCGGTTTACAAAAGCCTGTCGGTATGGAATGTACCAACAGTTGATAACCAAAAGGCCGATTGTGATAACAACTTGGATGCAACAGATAGACAAGGAATTACACACACACACGCACACACACAACCTATGGTACTACGGAAACCCAGAACACGTGAATCCTAGTTTGAACTTTTAAGAAGAGGATTGAAAATGTTACACTTCCTTACCAGAAAAGGGTGGGGTGGGTAAGAAGAAAAGTGGAAGCAGTCCTACTCGCGTTTTGTTTTTCCCTAGTATACATAACTACCAAAATATTTGCTAGATCGACAACGACCATTTGGCTGAGACCACGAAGGGCGGATGGCTCGATACCAATTGTAACTACCTCGGTGAATTACGCCCTAGTTACAAGCCTGGATGAGCGGAAATGGTTGAAATAGTATGGTGGGGCCCAAATGCCACTCAGGTAGACCTTTTCGGCCGTCCCAACCATTTCCACACATCGGGACAAGAACGGCGGCGTAATCGGCGAAGGGATCAACTACATACACAAATGAGTATGTATGCAAGCCACCATACAAAGACATCGAGCCATTCCATCTAAAAAGAAAGGAAATATAGCAACGCCATACGGCAAGATTCAAATGTCCTAGATAGATATAATAGTTTAGGATATCTCCTCATACATCAAACATCGAGTATCAAAGTGAGCGGCAAACAAGATCCGAGTACGGATAAGAAGCAAATCGGCATAAGATGCCCTTAAAATAAACACATCCCGCCCAGATCTCACGGATCCCGTTCCGGAATCTCTACACCGAATGATCGTTGCCCACATCGCCTCGCACCCAAAGATCCCTCTTGTGAGTGTACTTGTCCATCCGAATCAAACAATTTATCGTGTGAGACCCTAGGGTACTCAAAGAAGTCTTTATGCCTCTAAAGGGGACACAACCTGGGGTGACGCAATTGCAGCAAAAGATAAACCCTAACAATTCTATAGATACTCGCTAACCATCCGCCTAACCAAAGATAGACGGATGTCCGTGAATTAATGACAACAGTTATAACAGTAATATCAACAGATCCATCCTCCTCCTCGCTTACCAACGAGGAAGCGGACGAACAACCCCCTTCCGTTGGCAGTTTTATTAACCATTCCATGAGTGTTGCACTATTTACTAGTCAGTTACTTAGTCAAATTAAAGTGGTACTTTAGTTATGCTTGTCTATGATCGAGAAACTGTGCTCCAAGTCGTCCATAACCGCGGACATGGCTTTCAGAAAGTTTTACCCTGCAGGGGTGCACAAATAGCAACACACACTCGATCAACCTCGGAAAAACCAAATCAAAACCCAACGAGGCCTTCACAACAAAGCAATCACAGGATTCAGAAATATTTCAGGGGGCCACCCCATTAAGTATACCCGCAACGAAGTTAGCTGACTCCGAGACGGACTCAAGGTTTGGGTGGACGGTACAGAACGAGGGAACCCGAGTGTGACTGGGCTTGTCAATACCGCAAAACGCCTCCCGATCCTAACATGCAGTGCTCCTCGCACAATCGTAAATAAAGCAGTAAAGCATGGCATAAGTACAGGATAGTAAATAAAACCTCAAACTAGTTTGTGCCCCCAAGAAATAAGACTAAATCAAGCTCTGGCTCAGGGGGGGTCCCATAAGCCTCCCGGATGTGGATAGCACGAATATTCAAGGAACAGGAATCAAGTACTCGGGGTCCTACGGGACACAAGTGAGCATGAAAACCAAATAGCGATATTGCTCACCGGTGCCACTTTCATTAGTTATCCCATTACTACTCGAGTTAAGTTGTTTAGGTACCTCGTTATCCATCGACACTCACATACCCTACACATGTTGTTCTACGACTGCATGGCTCAAACAACTCCTGTAGTAATGGCTCATGGGATGGAGGAACAAGCTTTGGTGGGGTTTAAAAGTAAAGGCTATGCAGTACTTGGGATTCAGTTTAATGCAATCGCGACTCAATGATGCAAGAATAAGATAGAGGCAATAAGTACTATATGTATGCAAGCATGTGGTAGTGCTTGCTGTCATTCGAGTTGAAGCGAGAGAAGGATCTGGGTAGTGCTCCTGGTTCTCTTGGTATATCCCCTGCTCAGTGTCTATTCGAAGAAGAACCAAACAAACAAGGGCCAACATAAATACAGTGCACAAGCATATGAATAAAATGCGACAAGCAAACAATCATGCCACGATGAATGATGCACAAGTTACATGGCAATAATGTAGCATGGCATGGGTGAGGTGTAGAATACAAGAAATAAACATTTTATTGAGTTTTGGTCATATTTTATCCTCATATTAGTTGTTGTATACATTATATTTATATGATGCATGCTGCAAAACAGAACATGGAATGCATAAACAGAAAGGTCTCGTCGAGCTAATCATTTTAGACATATCATTTGTTAAATTTGGAGTTATAAATCAAAAGTTATTAATTAATTAAGAAAAGGGCATTTTATTGTAATTTTTGTCAACTTGAAAGTTAAAGTGTCCAAAATATATTTTGGATGGCATATTTGAAATCCTCACATTTTTCTGATTTGAAAACATATATTATTTGTATTATTTGGATCTATGAATTTAAATTTATTTTTAAGTCAAAATTAGTCAACTGGGGTCAAAGTCAAAGGTTTGACTATTTGAAATCAATTCTGAAAAAATATTTGATTAAAGATTTGAATTAACATTCAAAAACAAAACATTTTTAATATAAGGTTTGAATTCAAATTCCAAACCATTTGAAAGTTATGAATTAGTTTAGATTTAAACAGATTTGAAGTTGAATTTGAATTTGAAATAATTTGAAAAGATTTGAATTTGAAACAGAAAGGTTCCTGGACTTTTGCTACTCAGTCAGATTCTACCCACAGCCAGTGACAGTTGGGGTCGATGCTGACTGGGACAACACGCGCACACAAAAGCTTTTCTCACTGCGAGCTACTCTAGCCTCAGCAGATGATAGGTGGGGCCAGAGTACCTCCAGGGCCACACGCGGCTATCGGGCGCTGACACGTGTGCCATCCGGGGAGCGCGGGTTGAGGGGTTCCGAACTGCGGGGTGTTCTTTGCAAGATTGGACGGCCGACAAAGCGGGCTTCGATCGCGGTTCAAAGTGAAAAGGCCGGGGCCTCTGCGCCAACCGCTGCCGGAACTGCCACATGTGACAGACGCGGTGCTGCCGGCGGCGGATCTGGCCGTCTCCCAGTGACGATGGCGAGCAAACGACGGCGAATCTCGCCATGATGCAAAAATGAAAGATGGAGAGGGGACATCTGGCTACAATTTTCGTTCAGAGGGCAACCATCATGGGGTGCAAGCCTGGCTTCGACGAGGAACAGAGGCAGAAACTGCAGCACTGCTGCCGAGCGCTGCGCGTGGCGCACGCGAGTGCTTTCGACGGAGAAGGCTACGGTGCACGAGAGGGGAGGGGACCATGTCTAGGAGATCGAGGAGCTCACCAGGAGGATGTTGGTGGTGATGGTTCTACGGAGGGCCGACGATCGACGACGAGGGCCGGAGGCCGAGTACTCCGTGCTCACGGACACGGCGGCGGGTGCTTCTCCATGAGGTTCGGCTGGTTCCGGCTCAGGCGAAGAGGAAGGAGGGAGGTACTGGTGCTCTGATGCGGCTTGGCGTGCTCGGGAACGCCTAGAGGGAGAGGTGGCCGGGCTAGGGTTTTGGGGCATGGTGGTGAGCATGGTGGGGAGGGGGAAGACGAAGGGAGGATGGAGAGGCCCTGGGAGCCTCCTGGCTGGACCTGAGGTGGAGGCGAGCTGGGGTGGTTGAGGTGATAAGGGGGAGAGGGGAGAGGCACATGGGGGTCACCTTATGCAAAAGGGAGGGGTGGCTCGTGTTAGGGCTAGGGTTTGGAGAGGGGGACCAGGGAGGCACATGTGATGGGGTTGTTCCAGGGGTCAGTGGGCCTGCAAGGCGAGAGAGAGGAGGGTAGCTAGGTTAGCTTGGAGGTCTTGGGTTAGGGTTTATGGGAGAGGTGAGATGAGAGGGAGAGGGAGGTGACCATGATTAAGCACATGATCATGGCAACACATGATCAAGCACAAGGAGTGGTAGGAGGGATAGAGGATGATTCACTCAACAACCAAAGAAAGACCAAAAGAGATCAAATGGGGTGATGGTTGCATGGCCCATGCAAGTATTTAATGCCATGTGTTAATCTTGTGAAAACAAAATAAAATCTCATGGCATTTATTTATTTGCATCCTCAAAAGATGGAGTAAGGGCCAAGCAAAATAATTTGTAGATTTGGATCCATCCTATCTCCCATGAGCTAGGTTAAATACCAAAGAGAAATAAATACAAGCTCATGGATAATGGAATGGTGGAATTATGAAGTGGTGAAAAGAAAAGGTGGTGGAGTCAATAAAAGATATGCCCCCAACTCCACTTGGGCATTTAAACAATATATCAAGAACCAAATACAATATCAAGAGGCAAATACAATTTGCAATGCATATGGGAGAAGAACCAAACCAAAAAGGGTTTTAGATGATGCTTAAATGCAAGGTGGCATGATGACATGAGCATGATATAATGATGATGCAACAATTATATATATGAAGTAGCCATTATGTTACTAAACCAAGTAGCATTACAATTGTTAGACAAATGGGATGCTACACTTTGTCATCAATACTTCCTCAAAATCAGTATTTTGCAATAAAAGTGTGATTTCCTGCACCACGTAAATAAAAGGAAGGATTTGCACATCTTTGCAATAATTAGTCATTAGTGGCAAATCAAGAGAGAATAATGTCAATTGCTTGACAAAAACAATGTTTGAACACAGAGAAAGATGGTGATTTTTGGATCCATCACAGTGCGTCTGGTGCCTGAGGTTTCCGGTGGGGCAGCAAAGAAGAGGCAGCGGAGCGCTGCCGTTGCGGTCATCGGCCGCCGGCGCGCGACACCATTCTTCTCCTAGGATGCGATCTGGTCCTCCTGGATTGTGATCTGGGCTAGAGGAGGCCGAATTGGGCATCTATTGCCTTCATGATGCCTTATTTTTTTGCTACCTTCCTACTGGATCTTGATGGGCAGCATGAGGGCTGCGAGTCATGTGAATAAGGGTGGAGGTCCTAGGGTTCCTTTCTTGCAAAGACGGAGATCTGCTTGCTACCTGCCCTCGATGATATGGTCTGGAGCAGCGAGTTCCGGAAGGCTCCCCATGTGAACTCCCATGAGCGACTATGCCTAGATATTGCTGGATCGGATTGAATTTGGTTGGATGTACCCATGTTTTATGTGGCTGTTTGGTTTTAGCAGGAGTGTTGCGAAGCTCTGATATCTATTACCACCATGAGTCTTGTCTTTGACAATCCATGGTGAAGTCAGATACGGAGAATGTCAGGAAAGCTGGAACATTAGGGAAGTGATGGTGGTTTAAGTCTTTGTGGTGACGAGGAACTGGCTGTGTGATTTATGACTCGTAATAGCGACTGATTGTGGGGGCGAAAACACAGGAGGAGTTTGTAGTCTTATCTTGCAGGGTGAAAATTCAAGGTCTGATCTTAATTGGTTGAATTTGGCAATGGCCTTGTTGAAGACATTGTTTTGCGAGTGAGGGCTTTCTTCAGGGTGAAAACATATGTTCTTTGATCGGGCGACGACGGTGCTTGTGCATTGTTTCCTTGTTGAAGGCGTCGCTATTGGAGTGTTTGAACTACTAGTGTTGTTCTGGTGGTGTTAGTGACGTTGCTTCGAGAAATCATTTTCTGTAGCTGGAATTTTTTTTGGTAATTCTTCTTCTTTTTCTGTAGCTAGGCATGCGTTTTTGCAGAGGCTAGATGTAATTGGTATCTCCTAATATTAATATATATATTCCAAAAAAAACTCAACTTACCCCTGGTCAAACACGTTTAATCGAGCGGTTCTTAAGAAAGGAGCTTTCGAAAAAGAAGACACATCTTGTTAGTATGGTTGTACTATCCATCCTTAAGCCACGGATCAAGATGTCACAGGTCGCTCACCCATAGATTTTTTAGGAAATGAAATGGGCATTCAATAGTCGTGGAAATTAACGGCAACATCGCCTCTATGGTCACTCTAGTAGTTGGTGCTGCCTCCAATTTGTAGGGTTTTATTTGTTATTTTAAATAAATAGAGATTTAAGATTACATCAATGACTATATGATCATCTGGCCCTTTGCTCTGCATGCTTGCCTTCCCGGGGACTCATGTAGCTATTCGTTAGGGTTTTCACTGGTCCATATCTTGTTTCATTTCCTCATTAGTTGTTTTTCATATATCTTAATGTTTCCATGCTAGCAAGACATCAAGAGTACTCACCAGTCACTACTCACTACCCCTCCAGACGTTTCATGCCATCTAGCTCAGTCCCTCTGTATCTCCACAATGCTGAAAGAGTGTTAGCCTTAAAGGCTAAGGCATCTTTAGTTACTCAGTTACTCTACTCTCTCTCTCCCTCTTTCTCTCTCCCAAACATTCTCCCCAGCCCCACGAAGCAAATACTAGAAATAAAAAGCTATCATAAGCATAAAAGGCGAAGATAAATTCATGCTTTTCTGTGCCCTTTCTCTTTCCTAGCTTCTCTCTCATTGCTGTCTTCTCTCTTGCGAGACTGCTGGATGTGATTCTCCACCACCTGCTAGCTAGGTAGAGGACTCCACCACCTCCTCCTTTCTTCCTTCCTTCTTCCCTGCTTTTACAAATCCTCACCAAGAAAAAGTGCAAATTCTAAAGAGAAGATCTGAATTCAAAGCAGCAGAAAAGCTGGAGGAGTTAAGAGAGTGGGAGAGGAAGTATATCTCACCACTAACTGGCTTCCATGGTGTTCCCTCCAGCTCCTGCATACCTAGATCCGCCTAATTGGAATAACCAGGTACTGCATGATCCTCGCTCCCTCTCTCGCTGCGTCCTTCAATTCTCTCATCTCTGTGATCCATCCATCCATTCCCCGCTTCTTCATGGAAAGAGAATTCGGTACAATTAAAGCAACTTAACAAGAATACATATTCTCCTCTCTTGAATATTCTCAGACAATTCTCTCCACCTTTGCTTCTCCTGATCTATATAACATGTTTACATGTGTGTGCGCGCTTAGCAGCAAGGTCAGCAGCCGAGGGCGACGACGGGCGGTGCCGGAGGAGGCGATGCACAGCAACAGCACATGCCCGTTGGTCCGACAACGGGTACGGCGTCCCAGCCCGAGGCCGGCGGCTTGCCGAGCAGCTCGTTGGCCAATGAAGCAGCGGGCGGACAGCCCGCGCGTCCCAACTCGATGACGGAGCGCGCGAGGATGGCGCGGGTGCCACAGCCGGAGCCGGCGCTCAAGTGCCCGCGCTGCGACTCCACCAACACCAAGTTCTGCTACTACAACAACTACTCCCTCTCGCAGCCCCGCCATTTCTGCAAGGCGTGCCGCCGCTACTGGACGCGCGGCGGCGCCCTCCGGACCGTCCCTGTGGGCGGCGGGTGCCGCCGCAACAAGCGCTCGTCCAAGTCATCCGCCGCGTCCTCCTCCAAGCCATCTTCTTCTTCAGCCAGGCAGCTGGCCGGTGTAGCGTCATCTATGCCATCAGCCGCGGCGTCGACCAACCCGGGACCCACCGGAGCAATGATCCCGTCGGGGCTCAGCTCCATGTCGCACCACCTGCCGTTCTTGGGTACGATGCACCCGCCTGGGCCCAACCTAGGTCTAGCCTTTTCCGTCGGGCTCCCTCCGCTCGGCATGCAGCAGCGGCAGCACATGGACGGCGGCGGCGTGGATCAGTTCCCGCTGGCAAGCGGTGGCGGCTCCACCTTTGGCGCATCCCTGGAGCAGTGGAGAGTGCAGCAGCAGCAGCCACATCAGCAGCAGTTCCCTTTCTTGGAACTTCCACCGGCGCCTCCCATGTACCAACTGGGGTTGCAAGCTAATCGAGCAGGGAGCAGTGCAGCGGCACCTTCACCGGCGATGTTCACGTTAGGGCAGACCAGTGCAACCACGGCAAGACACGACGAAGGGACAATGAAGCAGGATGACAACAAAGGTCAAGAGACGACGATGAGCTTGCAGAGGCAGTACATGGAGGCTCTTCGCCAAGGGGAGGGCGTCTGGGGCGGCAGTGCCAGCGACAACAGCGGCAATGGCAGTGGCAGCTGGACCATGAACCTCCCTGGATTCCATTCCTCGTCGGGCGGCGGCGGCGATGGCGGCGGCCTGTTGTAGCACACATGCATGGCTTGAGCAGATTGGAGGGAATTTAAGTAAAGAAGATTGGGTTCAAGTTTAACTTCTTCCATCCATCAGGTACTCTAGAAGCGCTGCTAGCTCATGATGATGGTCCAAGGTAGGGGATTCAAGTTAAAGTTTGCTCCTTGGTTAACACTTTTGCACCATTTGTTTTGCCTGTGTAGTACGTGTCCACTATGTCACCTTTCAAAACTTTTCACACTATTGTTTACGGGGAGAGGGATCCATACATGATGCATGGGGGGAGTATATATATGATCAGATCAGATATATTTTAATTTACTTGGAGATTATTGGAGAGTGTGGTCAGATTGTTTATTAGTTCAGCGAAACTTGCATGAAATGAATGTATCGTTAAGTTCTCTTCCAGTTAACGTTGTATGTTTGTTCCTTCTATACGTTCTTGCTTCATCAGCATGTTCCTCTTGTAGAGTTTTGACCGAGCACATCTCACTGAACTAGTGCAAGCTACCAGTGAACTCTTAATTGCATGCGGCCGTTTGTTAATTTTAGCTAGTACCTGGTCCTGGTGGAAACTATGAAAATGGGTAGTAGTTTAATTAGCCGGGAATTATTACTAATGCATGTAGTTTCAAATTAATATTTGTTCATATGCGTAAAAGGAACGTACATGTATATGCATATGTATTTTGTGTTATATTGTAGATATCCATTTCCCAGTTGCCTTCTGACCTGCAGAATCAATCTTCTAGTCAGACATTCGCTAGTTTTGCATATCTAAACAAGGCTTGGACCATATTTGTAACAGTGTAGGATTAGTATGTCAAAATGTCTACCCAAAATCCACTCATGCATATTAATCAATTAATTACATCATTTTTACGCCGTATGTATTAATTGCGTTTTTTGGGGAAAAAGTATGGTTATCTACATATATATACAAACAAATTCTGAATTAGTCTCAAAAGCATTGAGATATACAGCTAATAAACTACACTCACAGTTAGATACTTAAAGATGGTTGGATTTCAACTAGCATGGAAACATGTTCATAGACATGAAACGAACTTCTATATCAACTATTTGTAGATTTTCTTTAGAAATTATGCAAATCCAAAAGGATGAAATATACTCCCTTCATTTCAAAATATAAGATGTTTTAGGATTTGTGAAGAAAATGTATCTAGACTTTTTTAGTGTGTAGGGAGTGGATCTACACACTAAAAAAAGTTTAGATATTTTTCTTTACAAAACTAAAATATTTTTTAGTTTGAAACGGAGGAAGTATATATATCTACGAGTACGAAAGCTTTATCTACATGCTGTGTACCGCACTACCCTACTGCACCAGATTCTTAATTAGTGCAAACGGGAGGGTTACACCTTTTGTGTTTTGTCTGACAAATTCCCTTTGCCCACAATTCTTTTGATTAAAATATACTTTGGACGTCGTGGCACTGGATGTCCTGCACTTCTAAAAGCATGTTATTTTCTGTGCAATGTGCATCCATGGAGCGTTATGTGTGCTGCGTGCATGTATCAGAGCGTTTGTTTAATTTCCCGGAGTCACAAGAATTGAATTTAGTAAAAATTCTTTGAAAAAACTCCACCTTTCCCCTCTAAGCTATGGCCTTGGCTCAATCATACCACACATCCGTTTATCACCCGGCCATTTATGGTTGGACGGAATTGTTTTACTAAAATGTTATGATTTTTTGGAAAAAATCGTACATTTAATTTACTGGATGGAATACATGCATGTAACTTATATGACTATTTCAATTGTGTGCACATGTCCTAAATGGACATATTCTTGAATGAAAAAACTATGTGCATAAATTCCAGGCCATAACTTATGAAAAATTCCAGAATTGCTTATAATTGGCCCGGTTAATTCCGGGGCTGAGCTCAGGAAAATTTGAGCTAGGTCAATAGTTAATTTGGGAAGGAACATAGCACATTTCACTTTGAAATAATTATTTATTTATGGAAAATGATAGACATACGAGATCAATATCTTCTCATATTTTCTACATGCACGAATTTTGATGTTTGGATCAAAATGTCTTAAATGTTTAAATGGATATAGTGATTTCCCAATAGCATGAGAAATAGAGAAAACATAATAGTTTAGGGAAATTGGATTTTCCTGCCAAATTCCTTGACATGCATATGCACCAAGTGGACTTTTTTTTAGATTCACGCGTAGTCTTCATGATGGTAGTTTGGACCATAATTGTTTTTGCAAACAAGTTTGCTCACCAAAATAAGATCTTATGCAATCTAAAGTATGTTTTATGGATGATATCAATTGATATATCAAACTTAAAAATGTTTGACTGGTACAGATTCTAAAAGGAATTACATTTTACATCATAAAAAGGGAAGACCCTATCATGTTGCTAATACATTTTAGGTAGAATGGGTTATATGCGATGAACTATTGAATATCTGGCAGCCCTAAGTTCATTGTTTAATTTTCAACAGAATAAACATTTAGTTACTACTCCCTCAAGTTAGTAGAAGTTTTAGTTTTCTCCTAAGTCAAACTTAACAGAAGTTTAACCAAGACAATAGAAAATGTGCTAGTATCGTTGAATCTATATAGTACACGGACATATTTATTGATGAATATAATGAAACTAATTTGGTGTTTTGTAGATGTTGATATATTTTCTATAATTTCAGTCAAACATAATGAAAATTCTTAGGATAAACCTAGAACTTAAATTGATTTGGATTAGACGGAGTAGATGCTTAGATGAAGAATTTCTCAGAAGATATGTATTTAAGTGGACAGAAAAATATATGAGGCAAAGAAAAATGTATTGGTCTTACGGAAAAATTGTCGCCTTCCATCGACCTTAGCACATGGCCACGATGTCGCAGGTGAGGAAGCGATTAGGGCATGTGAGAAAGAGGAAGAAGTGGGGCAAGAGAGGTTGTTGATTCATGACGCGACACCTACCAAGGCTAACGAGCAGCCCTACAACTAATATCGTTAGACGAATCAGGGTGCCGCCCCCGCGCCTTGACATTGGCGGTAATGGACCGTCGGATCTTCATAGAACGAGAGAAGAAAGTATGAAAGGTAGGAGAGAGGGGAGGTGTCGTGAGACGAAGATGTTTGAGAGGGGTAAGGTGACCGAGCATAAAATGATTGTGGTATTCACGCCCTAAGACTAGACCATTAGTTTAAGTTTTATCTACTCTCTCTCTCTCTCTCTCTCTCTCTCTCTCTCTCTCTCTCTCTCTCTTTCAGTTTACATGTCTTGCACATATATTTAGGTTGTCAATTTTACATAATGTAATATAAATTATATAGCATAAAAATTATACATTTATTTTCTAATGATATAATTTTTGTGCTATAAAATTAATATTTTAGTTGTCAATTTAATAACCTAGCTATATGAATAAAACTTGTAATCCAAAACAGAAGGAGTAAACAACATGTACAAACTCTGTAAGAATATATATTCCTGATCCAAACACATCCAAAGTAGCATGCCAAATGTCCAGTCTATCAAGCTAGGAGTGTCGGTAAGCAATATGAGTTGAAGGTGGATCGATGTGGGTACTACGGTGATTGATAATAAAAAATAGTAAAAAAATGAACAGCGTGAAAGTGAGTGCTCTCGTGCATAGTATGTGTGCATGGGTGCGAGCCTCTTTTCAGTTTTGCAGTATGCCAGCGTACAGCATGATGTAACCTCTCAGGTCACACAGTGTTCAGAAGTGTCGACCTGCCGTAGCACCATGATTAGGTTATGATTGGAAATGATGGTTTTTCCATATTGGATGGCGAGCCATACCCATATGTATACATACGTAACCAAGTGTGAACCTTTGTACGTACCTAAGTTGTGCATGCAGCTATATTACACACAAAGACCGACATGCTTTTCCTGTCCGGAAATAATTGACTCTGATTTGTGTAAATTTATATGTATCAAGATGTGTTTTACTGTGTAGATATATGCAATTAAGTCACTTATTTTTGGACGGTGTGAGTATTATTTCTATACATATTCCCCACAAAACAAAACATTATACGTACTGTCAAGTGGCAATATAATTTTAAGTACTAGTAGTACATGCTAGCTAGGTTTAAGAACCGCGTCCAATTTTTCTCTCAGGGAGGAGCAAGCACCAGCAAACGGCCTTTATTTGGATGCGCGGCCTCGCTCCTCGCATCCTCGCTCGCGTCTTAATTGCGAGACAGGGGGATGGTCATCTGAAGGCAGGCTAGGTGGTGTCTGCTCTTTGGAGCACACACAGTACCGCTGGGTTGAAAGCCCCAGTCTGCGTGGTGGCTACTGCTAGCTAAGGAGGAAGGGCCGGGGTGTAGTGTAGGTGACATGCGGACACTGCTCCCAGCCCGGCCCCAACCTGCTTTCGCTAGGGCAGGGCGCGCTGTTTAGCTTTGCGGGGAAGCAGAGGAGTAGCTTTTGACCATCCTGCTGCCCTGCCCTGCGCGCACCACGTTCATGCCATATGTTGTGTCTCCGTGCATGCGTGCTATGCTTGCTACCCTAGCGTAGCGTAGCGTAGCTGCTAGAATCTTTTTCTTCCTCGCGAATCAGATGATCGATCTAATCGATCTAAATGTCCAGGTGTAGGTTCACGGCACGTAGCGGTAGCAGAGAGACCCTAGGCAGTAGTGGCTACTACGCGTGCCGTTTTACCCCTCCCAGTCTTGTTGCATGCAGAACATCGATCGTAGCCGCCGCTGCTCCTGCTCCTGCTCCTGCTGCCTGCTGCTGGCTAGGCATGCAGCAGGGGTGAACCTGCACCGATTTCTCTGCTTCCTCTCTCCATCGCTCCATGATCTCTCGCTTTGTTCGGATGATGCATGCATGGGCGCACGTCGATTGATCTCGCGCGCGCGTGCCGTGTCAAGTTTCGAGCCTTCCTCGCATGTTGATCGATCGCTGCTTGAGCGCAAAGCCATAGCAAGCACCGATCCAACCAACCAACCATGCGCGTGCATGTGCCGCGCACAGACCGAGCTCCGCACGCAGCTACATACTACTCCAGCTAGCTATAGCCATGGACCATAAAACAGGCGCGCACATATTTCGGGCGGTCGGGCGCATGCACCAACGACAACAAAGAGATCAAGCCCTGGATTGGACGACGTACGGGGGTTTATGGCCTGGAAGCCAAGGACAATCTGCATGTCGCGTGAGCCGTCCATCACAGATCACACGCTTGGTCCAAGGGTAAAGCGGTAAGTATATTTCATGGATTCTTGGCCATGTGAAGGGGCGAAGATATACTATAGTACTACCCCGCGCGCGCGTGTACTCGATCGATCCATCCATCCATCGGACGCAATAATGTAAAAGTTCATGTGCTGCAACTAGCGCAGCTGTAGATCCTGCATGCTATATTTATTCTGATCCGCCTTTTCTTCCTTTCGCTTTTCCCGGCCCCTTTTATTTATACCACTGGCCACACCACCCACGTAGCTTGGTTCCTTGGCATCGTACAGCCCACAGCGTCACACTAGTTCCATATTGTACTTGCACACCCATCGTCTGTGCTCCTCTGCTAATCTTCTCTCGTGTGTGCATATGTATGGTGACAAATGCAACTGTGGTTCCGATTACAGAGATGGAGCACATATAAATCAACTTCGTATTGACCACGAAGCCAAGCCTTGAGCTCTTCACTTGGTCGTAAAATATTGTTACTTGCGAGAAATGTTAGTAACCTAACGATAAACTAATGACGCACGGTTTGGTGGAAGATACAAAATACTAAAACTAGCTTACATGATAGAGCACTACACACAGTACAAAAAAACCGAGCATCAAAGAGAAAGCCTATGCAAGGTACTTGGTGGGATCGGAGATAAACGCAAGCAAAGCTGAAGAAGCAACATCACCTGGAAAAGATGAGCCGAATAGAAGGCTTGACCAGACCAACAATGAAATGTCGCTCTGTCACCAATTTCCATTATTGGAAGGGACACTTCCCCCCATTGACAAGAACCCCCAACTTTGGCAAGAAGGAAGTATCCTAGAGCTAAAGTCATTGCCCTAATGGACTGTCCACCCGATTAACAGGGGCGACTCTCCATGCCAGCCACACCACTGCAAGCCGTCAACTCCTCCACCACACGGTCCTCAAAGGACCAACAAACCATGAAATTCAAGGCAGTGTCATTTGGAAGGGTATATCCGCAAACACCCAATCAAGAGGATTTAGTGTTTTCACTCAGAGCACCGAGGAGAGCGACAAGTCACAACATCGTCATTAGAAATTGATGACACCCATGGGTGATGTTGCCACCGACCAAGAGAAACTAGGACAAGCTTTCAACAGAAAATGAACTCACCTCCAGATCTGGCCAAAACCGCCGCTAAGGCAACTTCCACACCGCCAATATCACACAACACTTGTAGCTCACCATAGCACGCACAATTGTGGCTACCAGCCAGCACCTAAGTTGATGGATCCTCCCACGAAGCAACGTCAATCCCAACATTCAGGGCATCCAACCTCGCACATGTGAAACCAACCTTAAGCGTCAATGGTAAGCTTGCACGCAACCAACGACATCCGGTGTCACACATGCGCCTCTCCAAATACCATTAACATGGTGGGCTCCACGGGTATCACCTTGTCAAGCGCTTCAAGTACAAGTGTCACATGTATTGTCGGCGTTGCCCTAGTATAAATAGGCTACTGCTTGTGCTTTCACTAGTACATAACAGTTGCCATTTTGATTCATGGAAAATGACATATACTCATCATGATATTGGCGACCTCTTGCTACCCTTACTCTCATTATTCCACGTGGAGTTACACAAATTTATGCTCCATGACTTGGGAGTGTTTATGTGGGTCCAAAATTGTGTGGCTCCCTTGCGAATTGCACCTAATCTCTTCACCTTAGGGTGGATCCTACATTTTAACCATACAAATGATTTCCAATTTTTTATCTTGCTGGTCAGAATAGTCAAGAAGATCAAGAAGATAAATAAGAATACTAGATACGTTTAGATAGAAAATTTTCCTTCTCTTTTGTAGTTTGTAATAGGATCAGATCCACTATTGTATTTTTCATTCTTGAATCATCGTGTACTCAATGTTGTACTCATTTTATCATTAATAAGAATTTCATTCTAATCAGTGTCATTTTTTCTTATATTTTTTATAAATTTTATTTATTTATTTATGAATGCTTGAATTTGAACTCAAGTTTGAATAATTTAAAACTCAAATTTGAGTTCAAATAAATATCTTAGATAATTTCTTGTATATTGTTGTATTATGAGTCTTTTAACTCACTTGATTGTGTTAAGTCAAATTGAAAACCAAATTTGGAATAAACAGAAGGTCCTTTTTGAATTTGAATTCAAATCCTAGTGTTGGCCTAAGTCAAAACTCAACACTAGAGTTCATTTTCATTCCCTTTGTAACCTCAAATCAAAAACTTAAAATTTACCCTTAATTTAGTTGCATGCAATGCAAATGCACAATTCTGACATCTACCCTTTCCCGAGACATATTTTTTGGGTTGTCACATTATTTCCCTCCAAAATTAAAAAGAATGGTTGGGGCATTTGAGATGAATCAAGCCTTTTGAGGTTCCAAAATGGTGTGGATCGAAGAAATGTGGAACCTTAGCTTCAATGTGGAAGAAGGTTCGTTAGCCGTATATAAGGATATACCACAGTAGATTGTTATGTGGAAAGCCTTTGAATTCAATTAACCAACGTTAATCAAGGCTTGCCGCGCTCCTCCGAAGAATTGCACCGGGCCCTTCCCCACGCTAGCTAGAGTTGTGACGAAGATGTGACCGAAGGGTGAAAGTTAAACAATGTGTGCATAACTTGTTCTTGCCTGATTAGTGCCCGGCTTAGGGCCAACTCTATTCCATATATGTCAATCATCAGTCGGGATGCAAGTAGCTAGGTTACAGGTACATCAAGGCGATCCATAGGCAACAAGGGGGAGAGTGCGGCCAATGCTAGGAAAGGTCTACATGCGGTCCAGGTACGTGGCGCCGGTAGCTTTCGATCGCATGCCTATCTTGTCCTTGTACAACTGTTACAGGCAGCAATAAAACAAATTTAACGACGACGCATGCATCATGAAAACGCATATGCATGCACTAGCAATCAAAAGGCGAGCGGGGAAAAAGACAAGGCCAAAGCCGGGTCTTTGTTGCGAGCTGGACTGGGCATCGTCGAGTAAAGGAAGGAGCCAAAAGCAAGGCTTGAAGAGGACCAGATATGTGCGCTGGCCGCTGGCCGCTGGCCGGCCAGGGATGATGGCCAATGGATTGCGTGACTGCTCGCTAGCTTTGCTTCGTCAGGGAATCTGTTGTATCCATCGGCGGTCGATCGATCACCAAGGAGGATAGATAGGAGCAGCAGGAGGAGCTCAAAACTCCTTTCCCTAGTACCGAGGCACTTGTTGTACTAGTACAACTCTATATCGATCTCTAGCTTATTGCATGCCATCCTCTCTCGCAAATCCTCCGGCCATGGGTTAGGTCACTAGTAGAAAACAGTCCTTTCGACGATTTCACCCCGAGTCATTAGTTTCGGTTCCTTTATGAATTGAGACTAGGGCTCACATTAATCCTGGTTCGTAAGGCTAGGACGACGCACGGGGCAGGGCGACGATCTGTTCCAGTTCATGTTGGCCCCTCTTTAGGGACATAAATCGGGACTAAAAGTGTCTGGCCACACGTGACCGCTGATGCAGATATTTAGTCCCGGTTTTTGCTAGAAACCGTGACTAAAGATCCATGCTGTATATATATAGTACCCCAGCTCCACATGCTTATGTGAGCTGGTTTGTTTTTCCCCTCTCATACACAAGTGGTGTATGTTGCTTAGTTTTTCCCCTCCATGCACAAGAGGTGCTCGATGAAATGCACAAGCGTCTGAGCCACACTTAAGCTTTCTTTCCTCCTCGGTCGAGATTAGCATGCAAGTTAATCCTTTTATCTGTCATTGATACAATGCATGTGTCGATATACAGTGGTCATTTCTCTAGATGTTCTGTAATTTTTTTATAAACTTAATTATATAATACAGATAAATTGACAATGGATGTACGGTGACCGACGCACCGGCGAGTTCACGCGGGCCTTCATAATTTTATCGGTGTGGTTGAGGCAAACAGAAGTAACGGTTTTATATGTTGTCCATATGTTAAATGTCAGAATAAGAGGGATTACTCTTCCTCGAGAACCCTTCACACGCACCTGCTTGAGCACGGTTTCATGTCGAGCTACAATTGTTGGACCAAGCACAGAGAAAGAGGGATTATGATGGAATACAATGAATAAGAAGAAGAAGAGGATGATGACAACTATCATCATATGTTTCCTGAATACGGTTATACACAGAGAGAATACAGTGATACAACTGGTGAAGCTGAAGATGAAGAGGCTCCCGATGATGAGCTCGTTGATGATCTTCACCACGCCATTGTTGATGCACAGAGAGAATGCGAAAGTGAAACTGAGAAGTTGAAGTTGAAGCGCATGTTAGACGATCACAAAAAAATATTGTATCCAAATTGCGAAGATGATAACACAAAGGTCGGCACCATAATGGAATTGCTTCAATGGAAGGCAGATAATATATGACAAGGGGTTTAATATGATACTAAAAATAATGAAGAGGAAGCCTCCAAAAAATAATGAATTGCCAGCCAGTACGTACAAAGCAAAGAAGATTGTCTTCCCTCTCGGATTATAGGTGCAGAAGATACATCCATGCATTAATGACTGCATCCTCTACCACGGTGAGGAGTACGAGAATTTAGATAAATGTCCGGTATGCACTGCACTACGGTATACGATCAGACGAGATGACCCTAGTGATGTTGAGTGCGAGCGACCTAGGAAGAGGGTTCATGCCAAGGTTATATGGTATGCTCCTATAATACCACGTTGAAATGTTTGTTCAGAAACAAGGAGTATGCCAAGTTGTTGCGATGACACAAAGAAGACCGTAAGAAAGACTCGATGTTGAGACACCCCGCTGATGGGTCGCGGTGGAGAAAAATCGAGAGAGAGTACCCGGGCTTTGCTGATGATCCAAGGAACTTAAGGTTTGGTCTAAGTACAAATGGCATGAATCCTTTTGGGAAGTAGAGCTGCAGTCATAGCACGTGGCTTGTAACTCTATGTATCTATAACCTTTCTCCTTGGTTGTGCATGAAGCGTAAGTTTATTATGATACCAATGCTCATCCAAGATCCGAAGCAACCTGGCAACGATATTGATGTGTACCTAAGGCTATTAATTGAAGAAATTTTACAGTTGTGGCATGAAACCGACGTAAGTGTGTGGGATGAGCACAAGTAAGAAGAATTTGACCTACGAGTATTGCTTTTCGTAACAGTCAATGATTGGCCTGCTCTTAGTAACCTTTCAGGATAGACAAATAAGGGATACAATGCATGCACATATTATTTAGATGAGATTGATAGTGTATATTTGGATAAATATAAGAAGGTTGTGTACCTGGGATATCGTTGATTTTCTTATGACCAATCATCCCGTAAAAAAGAAAGTCAAGCATTTCAAAGGCGAGGCAGATCGTCGGAAGAAGCATGTCCACCGTACTGGTGATGATATATTAGGTATGGTCAAGGATCTAAAAGTAATATATGGAAAGGGTCCTGGCGGTCAATCTGTTCCGAATGACGCTGTCGGACACACGCCCATGTGGAAGAAAAAACTATATTCTGGGAACTACCCTATTCGAAATTCCTAGAGGTCCGCTCTTCAATCAACGTGATGCACGTGTCAAAGAATCTTTGCGTGAACCTTCTAGGCTTCCTGAGAGTGTATGCGAAGACAAAAGATCCACCGAAAGCACGGCAGGACCAACAATGTAAGAAAGATCCACACAACATGCATCGAGAGAATGAGACAGATAAAGGACATCGTCATGCCAGCTACGCTCTTACCAAAGTAGAGAAGGAAATCTGTTTTGAATGTTTGAGCAGTATCAAGGTCCCGTCTAGCTTCTCATCGAATATAAAGGGAATAATAAATATCACAGAGAAAAAATTCGAGAACCTAAAGTCTCATTAATGCCACGTGATTATTACGCAATTTCTTTCGATTGCATTGATGGGGCTTCTACCGGAAAATGTTCGACTATCCATTGTGAAGCTTTATGCATTCCTCAATGCAATTTCTCAGAAGGTAATCGATCCAGAAATTCTACCAGGATTACAGAATGATGTGGTCCAATGTCTTGTTAGTTTTGAGTTGGTGTTCCCACCATCCTTCTTCAATATTATAACGCATCTTCTGGTTCACCTAGTCAAAGAGATTGCCGTTCTTGGTACTGTAATTCTACACAATATGTTCCCCTTTGAGAGGTTCATGTGAGTCTTAAAAAATGTCCATAACCGTGCTAGGCCAGAAGGAAGCATCTCCAAGGGCTATGGAACAGAGGAGTACATTGAGTTCTGTGTTGACTTTATTCCTGACCTTAAGTCGATTGGTGTTTCTCAATCGCGACACGAGGGGAGACTCAGTGGAAAAGGCACGCTAGGAAAGAAAGCAATAATATGTAGAGACGGACATTTTTTCACGCAAGTACACTATATAGTTCTACAACGTTCCACTTTGGTGGCTCCTTATATCAATGAACAAAAGAATATTTTACGCTCCGAACACCCGGGATAGTCTGACGACTCAACTACATGTTTACACATGACGACAGTTGTTTGCAAACACATCTCATGAATAACTCCACAATTGAAGATCAACTATACTTGTTGGTCAGGACACCATCTTCGACTGTATTGACTTTCCAAGGGTACAAGATAAATGGAAATACATTTTACATAATCGCCCAAGATAAAAGGAACACCAACCAAAATAGTGGTATCTGCATTGATGCAACAAACAGTAATGGGAAAAATGACATATATTATGGTTACATAGAGAAGATATAGGAACTTGACTATGAACCTTATTTTAAGGTTCCTTTGTTTCGATGCAAATGGGTCAACATGACAGGAGGAGGGGTTAAGGTAGACAAGAAGTACGGGATGACAATAGTGAATGTCAACAATCTTGGGTACACGGATGAACCATTCGTCCTAGCCAATGATGTGGCTCAAGTTTTCTATGTGAAGGACATGTCTACCAAACCGAAAAAAATAAAAATAATCAAATGCATACATCATACGATGAGCCAAAGCGCCACATAGTTCTTTCAGGGAAAAGAAACATCATGAGAGTAGAGGACAAGACAGACATGTCGGAAGATTATAATAAGTTTGATGACCGCCCTTCGCTTGTGGTGGTTTTTGAGATGTAATCAATATGTATTCTAAAACTTTCATTAGATATCTAAAGGAACATTGAAAATCTCATTGGATCTATGAAGAAACATGATATTGTGAGTCTAAAAATGATTTTTTTCAAAAAATCATGAGCATTAGATCTTGTACCTGTAGTTCAAACCAGACCCACTTCCTGCCGATTCGGCAGACATTTATCTTTTTCACCCGGGATGGACAGAAAGTTTTGAGATCTCCCGGTTGGGACATAGTTCATTTAAGGTGGTATAGTATTTTTTAAAACTGGGGTGGTAGCATTCTGAAATAGCATTTTGGTGTTTGCTTCACAAAACGCCTCGTTTTTGTGCCCAGGAAATGGAAAATGGCTTTTCCGTGAGAAAAAAACGAAAACTTCCTCCTGCAACATTGTTCGCCATCCTAAGATACACATGCATGCACAATATAGGCACAGTAACACAAACTATGCCGTGGTTCTAGCCATAACATTGGTCATTTGGACCGAAAGTCATGAAACCTCGACATGATAGGTCATTTTGTGAAGGTTTTTCTGAGACATAATCAATATACCAAGTTTAGTATTTTTCCTAGCAACTATGTCACATAATATGACACCACGCAAAGGATTTACATTGTTCAGACCGTTTTTGAATTTCTTATGCCTGTTTCAAATTTTTTCCGTTTCAAACTATGATAAAATCTTCGGGCATGAAGATAGGGGATGAGCCTCATTGAAGATATCATTGAATCTATTAAGAAACATGATATTGTGAGTATAAAAATGTTTTTTTTCAAAAAATCATGAGCATTAGATCTTGTACCTGTAGTTCAAACCGGACCCACTTTCTACAAATTCGGTAGACATTTTTCTTTTTCACCCGGGATGGACGGAAAGGTTTGAGATCTCCCGGTTGGGACATAGTTCATTTAAGGTGGTCTAGTATTTTTGGAAAATGTGGTGGTAACATTCTAAATCAGCATTTTGGTGGTTGCTTCCCAAAATGCCCCGTTTTTTACGCTCGGAAAATCAAAAATGGTTTTTCCGTGTGACCAAAAGGAAAAGTCCCCCCTACAACATTGTTCGCTATCCCAAGATAAACATGCATGCACAATATGGGCCCGGTATCACAAATTCTGCCACGATTCTAGCCATAACATTGGTCATTTGGACCGAAAGCCATGAAACCTCGAACACGATAGGTCATTTTGTGAAGGTTTTTTTAGACATAATCAATATACCAAGTTTGGTATTTTTCCTAGCAACTATCTCACATAATATGACACCACACAAAGGTTTTTTTCACACCACACGAAGGATTTACATTGTTTAGTCTGTTTTTGAATTTCTTATGCCCTTTTTAAAAATTTCTCGTTTCAAACTATGGTAAAAACTTCGGGCATGAAGATAGGGGATGAGCCTCATTGAAAATCTCATTGGATCTATGAAGAAACATGATATTGTGAGTCTAAAAATAAGTTTTTGAAAAAATCATGAAAATGATTCTTCTAGCCGTTTGGATATCAGATCTTCATTGTCAGTCCTCCGGCATCTCCAATTAGTTAGCTCCGGTACAATAATAGAACAACATCTTCATAGTTTGGGAAAATTGTAATAGGAAACGGTCCATTAGTCCAGGTTTCCTAACTAGGACTACGGAATCAGGACTAACACATAAGACATTTATTAATATTAAAAAACCAGGACTACAGAATCGGGACTAAAGGTCCCCTTTAGTCATTCTCATATCTAGCCCTATAGTACATAGCTTCAGGGTCATTTTCGTCTTTGTCGTCGTTTCTAGGCGCACGCGGCTGGATCCTCAGCCCAGCTTCTGGTGGCACCTGCCACTCCGTCTCGGATTCACGACGTATGGGGGAGGGGGCTCCCGGATGACGATGTTGTTGCACCCGCGACCTTCACTGACGCCACCTTTCTTATGGCTCTACGGCGGCTGTGGGCACCACAGTCGAGGATAATCTCCCTGCACGATGTAGCGCATCACGCTGACGATAGTCCAATTTGTCCACCATAGGCGGCGGCTGGCTTCGTTGTGGTTCACTGGGGGAGGACAGTCACCCTCGTACCTGGCGAGCTCACTTTCCGGTCGGTTAGCAAAGAAGGCATTCCAGGTGTCGTAGTTGCCGGGATCCTAATAGGTATCCATGCGATGCTCCTTCGTGATCTCGAGGTAGAAGTGGTTCGTGATGTCCGCCTCGCGTGCGGAACCTTGAGGCACATGAGGGACAGGAACCCCTCCAGCGCTCAGCATCCAGTCGGCGGGCAGCCGGTAGCCCGGCGGGCATGGGTAGCTGGAGATGCACAGCGCCTTAGTCTCCTCGAGGGTTAGGATGGCCCAGTATGCGGTGTCCATTTTTGTAAGAGGGGAACGAAGTTGTTTATGTGTGTACGGCCATGGCGGTTAGCCTAGATATAGAGGGAAAGGGCGGGAAAGGATGATGTGTGGCTTGACGAGTCTGAGAATGGCGGGAAATATCTTTAGTCCCGGTTATTGGCTCCAATCGGGACTAAAGGCCCCCGAAATATCTTTAGTCACAGTTACTAGTTTTAATAGTAAGACTAAATATTTTAGAAAACAGAAAATGGTTTTGGATTAGTCAGTCAAATTCAAACACTTTTTATGTGAAAAGTTTTATTAGATTTGAAAATATGCAAAAGATATGATTTAACCCATTTTAAATTCAAAATGGCAAATGGTTAATAGTTAGAATCCACATTTGAATATGATAGTGATAGAATCCACATATTGATATATATATACTTTTATTCCATAGATATTATTTATTTTATTTAATAACATTGTAATATGCAATAAGGCGGGAACCATAGTTTGTAGGGAAAATTTTAAAAAGAACTTTCAAAAGGCCATTTAGCCCCGGGTCATGATAAGAAGCAGGACGAAAGGGGTGTGATTGGTGCGCCCCTGGGCTGCTGGCCGAAAACCACCCCGGGTCGTGGAATGACCCGGGGCGAAAGGTCCCCCCTTTAGTCCCGGTTGATGACTCGACCCGAGACTAAAGGACCTTTAGTCCTGGGTCATGCCACTACCCTGGAGAAATCGTCCACCCCCATATAACGTGCGCAGCCTTCCCCCCCAAATCCCCATCTCATTATCTTCAAGTTTTGTAGTAGGAGCCCCGGGACGACGACGCGAGCGACGCCGGAAGGCTGTCCGATTCTCCGTCGTCGTCTGTGCCATCGCAGGACTCTCTCTAGTCGCCACCACCTCAAACCGCCATCGTGCGTCGTCCCCCTCTCTAGTCGCCCCACGACCTCCAACCGCCTCTGTGTGTCGTCTCCGCCAGGTATGCCCAAGTCTCGACCCTATCCGATAGAGACTAGGGTTAGGCGCAGTATCGGAGACGACCACTATGGGGCGGCTACGGGGTGGCATCGGCGGCGGCCACTACGGGGCAGCTAGGGGCCGGCGAGCCACGCCGGCGGCGGTGCCGGCCAATATGGGCGAGCAGGCCGGGGTGGGGCCGGACACTGCGGGGGCGAGCTAGCAGGGGCACGGCGGCGTCGACCTATGTATAGGACGAGTAGAGAGAGGGGATCAGGCCTATTTTTTCTAGTTATTTTTTTAGATATTATCATATTTTGTATATATATTGTGTATGCGTACAACAAGAAGTAAAGTGTTTTCATTTTGTATATGTATATATTATTAGTGTAATATATAGTGTAATTTTTTTATTGTGTATATAGTGTAATTATTGTGTCTACAAAATATTTTTGTCTTCTTACAAGTGTAGGAGTAATATTATGTAGCTATCTTTTCAATTTTCACATTTTGTCATGTTGGAATATGCAACAAGAATAGAAACATGAGAGCCATGGCAACTACTTATTAGTGTATGACGATGGATGGGCGCGGCAACGCGCACCATATATGTTTTGGACTACGCTCATGTATTTATCGCATTGAAATAACTATAAATAAGTGTTTCCAGAAACTATGGAGCGTGATGAATTTCAACAAGGGATAATGGAGGGTATGATAGCCGGTGATGACCCCTTGGTTTTTTGAACGACTCTGGTGAGAGAGTGGAGGATCTCGAGCGAAGAGACGACTTCGGTAAGCGAAGAGTCAACTTCGGTGAGGAAAGAGAAGATACCTATGAGCGAAGAGACGGCTCCATGACAAAAGACAAGGCACCGATGAGCGAACAAACGGCTCCGGAGGAGGAACCGTCGCTACAAATTCCGACGAGGTATATAGCTTAAGCCGCTTCTTACTAGATGCATTAATTGATTTGTATATGTATTTAAGATTCCTTCTTTTAGCCTTCCGGGTCGAAGCAATCTCTTGAAACAAAACGAGGCCCGACAAAGCTGGCCCCCGATGCTAGGTTCACGATCGAAGAGGTCGGTGCAGATGGCACCCCGATTGCTCCCGAGCACAACACAAGAACATTTGTAAATCAATGCAGAGTTGTTTTGAGGGACAACATCCCGATCACCATTCGAGAATGGAATAAGTAAAAGGAGGGTGGAGTTAGTTATGTCGACGATACATGCAAAGATTTGCTTTGGACTACGCTCATGACAAATTTCACTCTACCGCCAGAGGTGGATCCACGAAATAAAGTTATAGATGAAGGAAATATGCCCTAGAGGCAATCATAGAGATGATTATATTTCTTATGTATCCATGAGTTATTGTAATGTTCCTTGAATATCCATATCAGACAACTTATATTAATTGGCAATTATGTGAATTGTTTGTAAAACTTTCTACTTGTATGGATATCTAATAGTTGTCCCTAGTCGGAGTTCATGTGAGGACACATGTGAATATTAGACTAGCACATCGATTGGTTGATGACTATGTTTCACAAGTCATAGACATGGAGATGTCAAACCAATGATGTGGACACATGTTATGAACATGGGGTTGGACTGACCCAACTTGAGACTGGCAATTAGTTGCAGCTCTTTATCTACACATCGTGTACATTTTTTGTCCTTAGACCTGAGATTGTCGCATGTACTTGAGATGTGGATCGACCTACTTTGGGGCTATCAGACGCTACTCTGTAACTGGGTAGTTATAAAGGTAGATTTAGGGTTTGTCCTGAAGCATGCTGCAAGGCATGGTCTATCAAGATGGGATTTGCCCCTCTCTATCTAAGAGAGATATCTCTGGGCCCCTCGAGTGATCGGATCCAAAAATGCATGGTCGTGCTACATATGGTTAAGCGTTAACCTAGTAAAGGGATTCTGTATCACAGTATCGAGAAAGGGAGGTCAGCTTGGAGCTAGACCAAATATCTTGAGGCAAAGGGAAAGACATGTACTAAACCTTGTGATGGTTCGTTCAATATGATATTTCTATGCGTTTAGGAGTTGGCACGTCTTGCTGGAGGCCGCTACCAACTATTAGCAGAATAAGTGTATTCCTGTCATGTCTATACGTATATGAACCTATAGGGTCACACACTTAAGGGGCTGGAAGCCTAATGAGGATTAGATCCGAATTAGACCAGGCTTAGGCTACTAATGGGATGCTAATGTAGAAGCCCACTAGAGACGCATATATAAGAGAGGGTGGGACGAGCTGAACAGGGTCAGACCATTCCACTCAGCCGCCACTCCTCACGCCTGTGTTGCACGCGCGAACCTAGTAGTTCGGCATCTGACGCTTCCACCTTGTACGTGTGGATACCTCGGAGGCACTGCATCTGTAGCGTTTGGACGAGCCACGCAAGGGGAGCTGCTCGTGGGACGAGGACGAGGAGGAGACGTAGAATGTATACACTGCCTCGACGCGCTTCATCTAGTTCCACAACCGCGCGTCTAGTGGTAATATCGTGATCTATGACAACAGTAATCCTGGTTTATGCGGTAGAAAATTTTGATTTTCGCTAGTGTATCCTACCCGTATCCCTTCAATAGAGCCAAAAGTTAAGAAGTGGGCTCTTTAGAAGTGGGCTCTTAAGAAGATGTGAGTTGTTCAAGTGTGCAGGTATTTCAATGTACCAAGTTAAGGGGAAGCTATTATCTTTATCACTTAGGGACAAAGCAAGGGTGTGGTATAAGCTACTAGATGATCCTCACCATTTGGACTGGAAAGAACTTGAATCTCTCTTTTACTATAAATTTTATGCTCCTCATGGAATTCATGAAGATAGGAATTATATTTATAATTTTCATCCTCATAATGGATAAAGTATTTCCCAAGCATGGGGGATATTGAAGTCACTAATGCTCAGATGTCCAATTCATGAGCCCCCAGTAATATTATTATTATTATTTTTTATGCAAGGCTTTCACGACATTACAAGGACTATCTAGATACCTGTTTAGAGGGGTCCTTCACAAGTAAGGAGGTCAAAGCTAAGTGGGATATTCTTGAAACAATTCAAAGTAATACCGAAGATTGGGATAACGACAAAGGTAAAGAACCAGGTATAAACTATGAGTATGATTGCATTAAGTCTTTCACTGAAACTGCTGATTTTCAAGAGCTTAGTGCTAAATATGGTCTTGATCCTCAAATTATTGTTGATTGTTGTAGAGCCTTTGCTTCTCATATTAATGCTCCTAAATAAAATTGGGACATGTATCACGAACCTTTTAAAGACACTTACATGAAAAATGAAATTGTTATTAATGATTGCAATAAACATGCTCAAACCTCTGAAAGTACTATTTATTATAAGCATGTTAATTTTTGTGGAATACATAGACCATGTGAAAAGAATCAAATCGAAAAGAATATTGTATCCACCACATGAATAAAAAAACTAGAACATGGTATAAGGCTCTAAATGATCTTGGTAAAAAAGTGTGTGCCCTATATCCTTTTCTTTGTGAACTTTGCTATAAAGTGGGTCATTTCAATTTTCAATGCCCAGGCAATAATAATAACCCTTGTAATCCCATGAGTACTTCAAGTTTGTATTGTGATGACACGATCACTCCTAATCAACATGATGAACTTACATTGTTTTTGGGGTGTGAAGAGTTATCAAGAAAAACTTCTTTGGTAGACATGACATCTTTTGATATGAATAGCGTCCTGCATGGTTGTCATCTTTATCGTGTTGATAATTTCCACGCAAATATTTACATACAAAATGTTATAAAAGATGATATTTTACCACAGGACTGATATGTATTTTGTTCTTATTAATGAAAAGGAGGAATCCTCCAAAGTTTCTTCTATTGTCTCTAACGATAAGCTAGGGTGTGTGGAGAAGCTTCCTTTCAAGCCTCTCCCTCCTAAAGAGGATAATAATAATAATAATAATAATAATAAGAAGAAGAAGAGGAGTAAAAGGATAGAGGAAACGGTATCTTTCCCTAATCATGTTGCTCCTATCATAGTTTTTGATGATGAGTCTGAACTAGATGATGTTCCTATGCCTGTTACCTATAGTAGTGATCATGATTGGGAAAAGCACACTACTTTTGATATTGAAAATCTCTTTGGTACCAATTCTGAAAATGATGATGTTAATAATTGTTATACTATTAGTATTATCCATGTCCCTTCCTATAATGATATGTTTATAAATGAACACACTTTGGAAGATAGCTATTCTATTGCTTATGATGATTACAATGATAAATATGATATTTTCAGTCCACCTACTATTGAGGAGAAAATTAATCATGATTACAATATGCCTCCTATATTTGGTGATTATGGTGATGAGAATAATAATGATATCTATTTTGTTGAATTTGCTCCACTACGATTAATAAGAATGACTATGCTTATGTGGAGAGTAATAATTATTATATGCATGTGGCTCATGATAAGAATATTTTATGTGATAGCTATATTGTTAATTTTATTCATGATGCTACTGGAAGTTATTATGAGAGATGGAAACATGGTTTTATGCATCTCAGTAATATTAAGTTTCCCCTCTTTATGTTGAAAATTTTGAAGTTGCACTTGTTTTGCTTTCCTATGCTTGTTGCTTTGTGCTTTCATGACTTGTTTATTTATAAGATTATTTTTTTATAGGAAGTGGGTTAGACTTAAATTTGTTTTATATTTGCTTCTTGATGCTCTCTTTTACTTCAATTCATATTTCTTATGTGAGAATCATCGAAATTATCATGCCTATCTTAATGGCTATAAAGAAAGAGCTTTTAGGAGACAACACATTATATTTTTGCTTTCAGTTTATTTTTGTTTTGTTGAGTCTTGGAAGTTATTGCCTTTGTAATAACCTCTCCTTATCCTTTTTATTTCGTTTTTGTGCCAAGAGTAGCCTCTAATGAGAGAAAGGTAAGATTTGGGGAAGTTGATGTCCCGAAATAGATTTCTATGCTTCACTGTACAAAATCGTGAAAAATCCTAGTGCGTAGTATTGAGCTGTAATTTTTTGTGCTTATGCCCCAGGTTATTATCTAACTTATGTTAGTTTTGCACGTTTCGATTTGAGCAATGAAAGATTTTCGAAAATATCGGACTTTACCTGCTGGTCTGTTTTGGCAGATTTCTGCCATTATTTACATTTGCCTCTTATCAGTTTATTTTTTAGTTATCTTTGATCACTCGAGCTTTTAAAAGGAGTTGCTACAGTAGCTTTCATTTTAATGTAAGTTTTACTTGAGTTGAAACTGAACCCAAAGACTTATTATCTTGAATACACTAATGTTGCTCATGAAGATTGTGTGAAGTTTTGTATGAAGGAAATTTTCAAGTGTAGGGAAAGAATGATGTGATGAGATGAAGTATGGACAAAATCTCAAGCTTGGGGATACCACCCGTGTCACCCCAAGAAATATTCAAGAGGTACAAGCGTAAAAGTTTGGGGATGCCCAAGGCATCCCCTTCTTCATCAATAAAAATCTCAGGTTTTCTTTCAAAACACTTCATATTTATTGCTTCATGCACTATTTGTTGTTCTTGGAGCATATTTGCTTTTATATTTAGTTTTATTTTGCTTTGTTTGCTGAAACAAGTTGGCTGGACCCCAACACTCCTATTTTGGAGAAGTCATACCTAGTTCTTCATTGTCTAGAACACTCTAGTTTTCATTCTTTTTGTTCCGTGAGTGTTCTCTTTTGCTAGCTCTGCGCTTAACTTTAGTTTTCTTGTGATTTTTCTTAGAACTTTTTAGTTCTTCTTTGTGGATTTGTGAGACAATCTCACTAATCTTTATTGATTATTATCTTTGTGAGTTATTTCAAATAATTCGATTGGTGTTGGAAAAGAGTAGGAAGCTTCATGCTTAAGTGGTACAAAAAGGAGCTTGTTTTGACTGTGGCTTAGACTTATCATGTCATGTTAGATGTTGCTTTGACCATATGCTTATTGATTATTGTTGTAGCATGACTTGTTTCAAACAATTGAGATTGCTTAATGTGCCTTGAAAGAATCATGCGTTGTTTTCGCATACAAAAGCATAATATTGTGGTATTCTCCTTTGATGCTTTATTTGGGTTGAATTGGCACATGCTTACACCATGTTAAGACTATGAACCAATCACCTTAGCCTCTATTATCATTTATTTTTTGACTTGTGATATCACTTTATGCTTTAATTAATAATGTTTTGTCACTTTGCATGATTATGGCCATTATTGCTCTCTTAGTTGGTCGCTCCTAGTATTTTGCTAGCCTCCACTTGTACTGAGTATGAGCTCTACTCGTGCATCCAACTCCCAAGAAACTAAGTTATTCCAAAGATTCCACTATAAATTCCTATTCATGGTGTGTTACACATTCCAAGTATATTCATGTGTTTATCTGTCTTCCAAATTAAACTTTTGTTATGTGAAAATTAGTGCTTAAAGCTCTCACAAACTTGATGGCACATTTTATTTCTTGTACTTAATAAAATTGAACCATTGTGACAATCTTATGATGCTTGTATGCTTGAAAATTATAAGTTGGGAGTTAGCAAAACCATGCTTTCATGAGGTCCACTTTCAACATTGCACTTATTTATTCAGTTGATATCATGTACTTTTGTTTATGGATGCCGGCGGTGTGAAATAAGATGAGAACTTATAAGTCTATGGAGTATGTATATGTGTTAGAGAAATGCGTGGGCGGCTAGCCTAAGCCATGCCTAATCATGGTGGAAACTTGTGGCATAACCATAGTGAGCATTCTGTGAAGCATCCTCAATAAAAACCTACACAAATAGCAAATAAAAATATCACTGAGATGCTCATTGTCTGTTGCCTTGTCATTTTGATATGGGATAGCTCCTGTGTCATGGGACAAGGAGAACCCCATTGGAGGTTCTCTATGATAAACATACACTTACAATGACAACAACTTACTTGTGACCAAAGTTGAGTAGCATGAGGTCTGGTACATGTAATCAAGGGGCATGAGGCTTTCAACCTATGATTTGTCAAGCATATAACTCATATTTGCCTCACATTAACCTTAATCACTTCAAGATGCTTATGATAGGGGCAATGAGAGATGAAATCTAAAAAGTACCATAATTTTTGGAAGCTCTTTATGAAACTTGAAATCCCTACTTCCCTCTGTGAAGGTCCATTCTTTTTACTTTTATGTTCAGTCTCCATATTCTATCTTTATGCACCAATTAAGAGAGCATAGTTGTCATTCTTAGTTCAATTTGCATTGTCCCAAAACTTGTTGATTGACTCATAACTTTGATATTGCTTGTTCTTAAATTATTTATATCTAGTCACCCTTATGAACTTTGAAGGTGTCCTATGCATTTATGTTTTGCTATTCCATGAAGGACAAGCTGCATACCACTTTTGCTATGTTTTCTGTATGTGAAACAAACAAACTTCTTTCAATGCATTGATATTCATGATCTTTTGTTTGAGTTATCTTTCATGTTACAACATAGTTGTTATGTCTTATTGTTAGAACTACATCTTTCATGCTCATGTTTAGAGTACTTTGATCTCAGCTATAAATGCTTTACAAATACCTTGATCAAGATTGTGATGGTGCATGTCACCTCAAAAATTATTATTTTTATCACTTACCTACTCGAGGACGAGTAGGAGTTAATCTTGGGGATGCTTGATACGTCGTAAATGTATCTATAATTTTTTATGCTCCATGTTTGTTTTGTATCAACTTTTTTATGTTTTTTCTACACTTTGAGGTATTTTTATACATTTTTCAGAACTAACCTATTGACAATATGCCGCGGTGCTAGTTGTCCGTTTTCTTTTGTTTTTGGTTTCATAAAATTTAGTAAAGAAATATTCTCGGAATTGGACAGAACAAAAGCCAAAGTCATTATTTTACCTGACACGACACGGAGACCGAAAGGGGACACGAAGTGGGGCTACGAGGTGGACACACCTAGGGCTGGCGCGACCACTCCCTAGGGCGCGCCGCCCCATGGTGTGGTCCCCTCGAGCGCCCACCGACCTTGCCCCTTCGCCTATATAAAGCCCTCTACGCAAAAACTCTAAATCATCCAGCCTACTTCCATGAAAAGTTCCACAGCGTCGCCACCACCGAAGAGGAGATTCGGGGGACAGAAGTCTCTATTCCGGCATCCTGCCGGGACGGGGAATTGCCCCTGGAGACATCTCCATCGACTCCACCGCCATCTCCATCGCCGTTGCTGACTCCCATGATGAGGAGAGAGTAGTTCTCCCCCGAGGCTAAGGGCTCTACCGGTAGCTATGTGTGCATCTCTCTCTCTCTATGCATGATCTTATTGTGATCATGAGCTTTGTAATCTAGTTGAATAAGTAGATCTATTCTGCTACTTAAGTTCTTTAATTGTAATCTCCGGTTATCCCCATGTGTGTGAAGTTGATAGTGTGCACACCGTGTGGCACTTAGGCTAAAGATTACAGAAATACTTATCATGAGTTATAATTTGAGTTGGATGTCTCTATGAGTTTGTGGTGTTTGTTGGAACCATCTAGTGCTCGAGGAGACAATGGGGTTATCTAGATGGGGAATGCGACCTTTGAGGTGTGTTGTTATAGCCCTACAGCGTCCAACCAGAGAGTAGTTCAGAGTAGCATAATGAAGAGAAGATATTTATATGAGAATGTCCATTAGTGAAAGTATGATCCATACCCCTTGTTTCTAAGCATTGAAACACCGTTTACAACCAGTCCTATTACAATTTTGCTTGCTGCCATTTTTATTTCAGATTGCAATTACCACTTATAATCATCCATATTACTTGTATTTCACTATCTCTTTGCCAAACTAGTGCACACATACACCTGAGAAGTGTATTGGGTGTGCTGGGGACACAAGAGACTTCTTGTATCTTGATTGCAGGGTTGCTTGATAGGGATACCTTTGACCTCTTCCTCCCATAGTTCGATAAACCTTGTGTGATCCACTTAAGAGAAACTTGCTGCTGTTCTACAAACCTCTGCACTTGGAGGCCCAACACTGTCTACAAGAATAGAAGCGTGCGTGGACATCAGCGGGCCAATTCAAAGACCACAAGAAAAGATTGTACAAGAATTATGTCGTGGATAAAAAGCCTCTCAAGTTCGAAGGAGCGAATGAAAAGCTAAGGGATCACTGGAAAGAATTTGTGACGTACAAGGAATCAGATGAAGCTAAGAAAAAGTCGGAAATAAACAATGCAAATGCTGCGTTGAAGAAATATTACCATGTTTTGGGGACAGGTGCCTACAACGGTGCCAGGCCTAAGTGGGAGAAAGCTGAGAAAGACCTGATTGCTAAAGGGGTCCCCCTAGAGACATTGGAGTGGACCGAATGGGCAAGGTTTTGGTTCTACGGGCATGGGGGAAAGTTGGACCCAGAAACAGAGAAGTGTATTTACAGCAAACAAAAACATCTTGAAGCACCTTACGAAGCCCTTAAAACTGCAATGGAGGATGTAAAGAAGGGGGGTTATAGCCCGACAGAGAGAACGGCGAGCTGACACGCGCCCTTGGGAATAAAGAACACAAAGGGCGAACAAGCGGCACTGAAGGCTTTGCTTCGTGGAAGCTCTGGTTTCTTGCCAAAAGGAAGAAATATCCCAATAAAAGCCATCAGAGAAGATGCAACAGATAGAAGAAACACTAAGGAGGCAGCAGGACCAAATAGACTCCCTTAGCCAGCAAGCTGCCCGCCCATCTCAGGGGCAGGACGGAGATGCTAATGGCCCACCATCTCGGCAGAAAAGCTGCGTGGCTTCCACGGAGCACCCGGCTGATGATCTGACGGTGGTTTCCATAGAGCACCCGGCTGATGATCTGACAATGGCTCGTTGCTACCCCGTGGATGATATCACATAGTCAACAATGTGTGAGCTACATGTGAAAGTTGTGAAAATATCCATGAAGGTGGCGGTCGGCTTTGCCTTACCTGTTTCTCGACCTAGATCAACTTACCATTGCTCTCCGGTTCCAGATGGCTACGTTGTTGTCGGGGTATACGAAGTTATGAGCGCATTTTATGGCTTGAAGCTTGACTTCCCTACAGGTGAAGGGGATCTGAATGAAATGGGAGAAGCCAAGAATAACACTATTCTATGGCGAAAGAAATACGTCGTGCTTCCAAATTATACGCCAAGGCCACAGATCTCACCCAGTAGCAATCCATCTCAATATCTGACGCGTATAAAGGATCCACCGCATCAGCAGACTCCCTCGCCTTTGCCACGTTAGCAGTCTCCGCCACATCAGCATACTCCCCCGCCTCCGCCACGTCAGCAGTCTCTGCCACGTCAGCGGACCCCCCACCTCCGCCACGTCAGTAGACTCCCCCGCCTCCGCCGTGTCAGCAGTATCCGGTGTCCCAGTTGCAAAAGCGGAAGAGCACAGCCGCTCCGGCGGCTAGTACTACAGCCACGAAAAAACCCTCTGCAGGTACAAGGAAGAAACCCAAGGTGGCTCCTGCTGAGTTACCTTATGATATGACTAATGAGGAAAACAAAGCGGTCGTGGATGAGTATGTGAAACACCATCTTGCACCGAAACGGCCCAATCTAAAGCAGTATATAGCACCGAAAATGGTGAAACACTTTGTGGAAATGCTTAAAAGTAAAAACCCAGATAATCTGTCATCAGACTATGACCGCTCTATTATGAAGTCACATTGAGAGAATCAGCAGCGGTCGAGAAGTAGTAGTACAAGCGGGAAAACAATTCCCTAGCTCCGAGAACAAAAAAAATCAACCATTTCCCTCGCTCAAAGTGTTTTCCGATGATTATGGTCCGGAGGTCGCACGACTATGCGCACTAACGGCTAGAGGTGATCCTTCTTTTTCCATAGCTGAATTATCATACAGATACCAATACGGGGAGTCTCTCGTCAGACCTCAGGAGGTCCCGCATCTACAAACACAAATGTGAAAATTGCATATGTGGTATCTCGACGTCTGTAAGGAAGGGCAGATCATGATCACTTTGGAAATTAGAGATGAGCATTACTTTCGTGGAGATACCGAGATACACGTTGACTTCAAAGAACTATTTCAGTTATTCAATCAAGACACCCTCGACGTATCTATCGCCAGTTGCTATTGTTTATAAGTAATTTATTTCTCACTTTGATTGAGTCTCTATCTCAGCTCGTTCACTACATGTATAATTATTATTACTATATTCTTTTGTATGCTATTATGCAGACTAAAGATTCTCAAATGCAAAAGCGGACAAATCTATGACCTTGGGTTCATTGATCCAAATAACATTAATGAACATTCAGTAAAAGATAAGCCACAGGAAATAGAGGATTATTTGCTAAAGTTTTTACTGCAACAACAAACCAAAACGGAAATACTATTTCCTTATAACTTCGAGTGAGTGTTACTATCTTCTATACATTCGATTTCGTTTACTCGATGTTAAGTGTAATTTATGAGATATGGGTGCATAGGTTCCATTATATTCTGCTAATCATTCACGTTGACACCGAAAAAGTACTTATCATGGACTCGGAACGTAAAGAACCAGAGAGATGGGCGGACCTAGTTTATATGCTCCAGAGGTAATTTCAATCATTATCGCACTATATCGGCATGTTTCGTTCATTTCCTGGTATCAAGTACTTAATAACCCGTTTACTCATTTTTTGGAAAGCCGAACAGGGGAAATGGTTCATCAAGGCTGCTAGGGGTGAATGGAAAGAGGAGATGACATTTCGACAAATTCCTGTAAGTACTACTATTGACTGAATGTCCGCGCATCTCTTTGAATCTTGTTTTAATACCATTACCACGTTATTTTGATTGAACTCTATTCTTGTGAAGTGTTTGAGACAGCTAGACAGGAACAATTTATGTGGATACTACGTTTTCGAGTTTATTCGTCAGACGGCCTATGAGAAGAAAAGACCTCATAAACAAAATGAAGCACGTCAACAATGTTCATAATCTTATTTTATTACCATCAATTGTGTTGAATTTCGTTCATATATATTGATCCCCTTCTTTAAATTAGATCGAACGGATTTAGGACGGTCTCCTAGAGCAGGATCGCATACGAGCTATTCAAGAGGAATTAGCGGGATTCTTTGTTAAGGAGGTCATTGATCCAACTGGAGAATACCATCGAGAATTTGTATTTATACAATGGGGCTCGTGTAAGAGAAATTATATTGTATATATGCATGAACGTGTACGGTATGTCGACCAAAGCACGAAGAAAGATATCACTCTTCGATCTCTATATTCACGACGATGTTCCGTAATGGTCCTATCATAAACGTCAAACCTCGCTCGCTCTTCCTCCTCTATCGCGGCAGAAAAACGCTCCAAAACTCTGCCGCGACAGAACCTTCTGCCACGACAGCCGAAACACGCAAAACACTGTCGCGGCAGAGCTTACTTTGTCCCGGTTCAGAATACGAATCAGGCTAATTATCCTACACCCTCGCTCTGCACCGCAGTCACGTGGAGCGTCTTTTATCCGGTTTAGAAAAGGACCAAGACTAGAGGGGGAATTTTAGTCCCGAAACCTAGTCCGGTTCAAAAACCGGGACTAATGGCCTTCCGAATCGAAACTGATGCCCCGTTTTCCATTAGTGGGTGAAGATCCAGAATAAGGCGCGCATGCCATGGGCATGGCCGTGTTCTTCTGTATACAGGTTATATTCGTGCGTTTGCGGTGGTAATGACGTTTGTATACGGGTAGCTAGGTGGTGCGAGCTAGGCCTTTCGTCGTCATGATAACGGCCAGGAGAAGAATGTGTGGAGTGGGTAAAAGCGTGTTTCGTGCGTATTAAGCATACGCAGGTAGACATAGAAGTTGATGGGTAGACGCCACGGGGTTGTCGTTATAGAACCTATACTTTTTTGTATTGATCAGCCGTCGGAAACGTGGAGGCCACAGGATGGTAAAGCGGAGAAAGTTCCACAGGTTCTCTTCCGGGCGCTATCATATCTCAGTCCGAAAAAAATCCATCGTACCATATCCACATGACATGACAACGATGACGACCGTTGTATTATTGATGCATGCATGGACGCGTGGTGGTATTCTATCCCTTCAAAAAAAATTAGCCGTTTTCTAAAATACATGTATACGGACATGTTTTAGTAGATAATTACACTTATTTTAGAACGAGGAGAATTTCTACTATATACGTACGTGCCAAGCACTCGAGGTCGAGCGCCATGCATGGATACCCGCGTAGCTGCCCTAGAACTAGTGTTGTAGACAAAGATGACAGGTATCCATCGTGGTAGTACCGGCGACACGGCCCCCCCGTCGAGGATCGAGTGTACACATACGGCACGCGTAAAAAAAAAAAGAGATCAACTGTAGCAGTCACGCACAGAGATGACACAAGTCACACAACACACAAGTACAGGCGCAACCCTACCGCTCTCCGGCGGCTAGCTACTTGTCAGCTAGCTGCATGCATGCATGCATGCCACCCTGTCGCAGCGATGCGCACCCCTACATCAACAGCACTAATCCTTAAAAACAGCAGCAGCGCTAACGCTAGCCGCAGGGAGGGACTCGCACTAATCCGTCCTTGCTTGACTTGCCTCGGCTCTCACATCGATCGACTGATCGATCCGTCTATTCCTTCCCCGCGCGCACGACGCAGACACGCGAGCAACACGAGCGAGCCAGCGATGTCGCGGCCGGCGGTTCAGCAGGCCGTTGCGTGTGCGGGTGCCCCACGCCCGCGAGGCAGCAGGCGATCCAGCCCTGCCGCACGGCTCCGGCCGGCCGCTCGTTGGGCTGTCGCTTCGCCAGATCATGCGGGCTCGGATTGCCTGGCTTCATCATGGAGCTCAAAGTCAGGTGAATTTGAGTTACTGGCCGGTGGAGCACGTCATACGTGGGATCTGTCCGCCATCACCGAGTTAGCAAAATATCATGCCTGATCGTGCATGCATGCATATGTCCTTCCACTCGGCCCTCGCCTGAGCCCATCTCCACCCGGCCACTAATCTGGTTACGGTCTTTAGGCTTCGGGAGTCGTACCCACCGGTGCAATCCATCTATCTTTTTTTTGGCGCTATCGCTGGCAAAGCTTTGCCAATTAAATAAGGGCAGACTAGGAGTTTCTCTGGGGATAATTTCCCTCAATCTCTCGGATCCCTAGGCCGCCACGTGTCTCTAAAATAATGTTTAATCCTGATTTTGCTATAAACGGGCGAGTTTGCTACAATATTGTTCCCTTTTGTTACATGTAGCAAAAAACACCGGAAAAATAGAAAAAATAGACTAGATCTCGCCGAGGATTTCGCCGGAGACCTCGACGGCGACCGTGTAGCAAAAAAATATGCTAATGTAGCAGATTCGACCTCGCCGGAGACTCGTCGGAAACTTTCGCCGGTTGATCTCACCGGAGATCTTGTAGCAAAAACATAAAACGTATGTAACAAAAAAAATCATCTTATAGCAAATCCGACCTTGCTGGAGATCTTGCCGGAGACATTATAGCAAAACCCAAGATACACTTGTAGCGCCGCCGCTGGCCACACATAGCAAACCTCGACGCCGTAGGTAGCAGCGGCGGTGGTAGTAGGTTGCAGGGCCGCTAACCCCATGTAGCAAACCTCGATGCCGTTGGTAGCACCGTCAGCGCCAGTAGGTAGTAGTGTCGTTAACCCCATGTAGCAAACCTCCATGTTCTAGGTAGTAACGTCGGTTGTGTATGGAGGCTACGGCGAGGTGCCAGCGGCCCCGCGGCGCTACAGAGGAGAGGGACGGTAGAGCAGGACGGCGGCGCGGTGCTCCGGCGAGGTGGGAGACATGAGGACGGCGACTGGCGCTCCGACGAGGTGGGCGACACGAGGACAGCGACAGCTCGCTATAGGGACGGCCTATGCACACGACAGTGCGAGCAGCAGCGTGCGGTGCAAGCAGCAGGGCACGGCGGTGGGCGGCGGCGTGCCGGCGTAAGCAGCCGGAGACAGCAGCAGGAGGTGCAGCCGGCGGCGCGGTGAGAGCTGCAGGCAGCTACACGCGCGAAGGTGCGCGCTATAGGCGATGGGGCAGCACAGGAGAGGGCGCGATGGCGCTCGCTGCGGGCGAGGTCTAGAGGTGCGGCGGTGCTAGTAGCAGGCGGCGGCTGTGGCGGCGACCGGGCATGTGGTCATGCGGAGCTGCCAGTATGTGGCGGCGACCGGCGCAGGGCAATGCGTCTGCGGTCTGGCAGCGGACGGGAAGATGCGATGCAAGGCACGCTGCAACCCGGGGGATCAAATCGTTCGATCCCCCGGGAGAACAATATCATTTCCCATCAAATAATATAGCAAAGGTGTGCCATCACCCTTTGGGCATCACCAACAAGTATCCAGTGTATCTGAAATGTGCAAACAGGGGAAATATCATACACAATGTCCAAAAATGGCAATTTCTCTACCTAAAAAGTTGCATTCACCGCCCCATTGCCGTTCAAGCAGCGCGAGCCCGGATGGTCTGCTGCCTCCTCGCGACCCAAGCCCTGCGATTAGGGTCGGCGATGGTATTCAGGTCGGTGAGCATGATGGCATTCTCCTCGGCCATGATCTTGGCTTCGGCCTCCTTGGCCTGCCTCTAACACCCTAGACCTGGACTCGGCCTCCTTGGTCTTGGCTTCGACCTCATTCACCTCTTCCTTGGCCTCGATCTCCATTAGCCTAGCCTTGGCGATGGTGACGAGGTTTAATCTCGTCAATGCCCATTGTTATGAGCTTGGGTTTTGGAGAAGATGGGGATGCTGGAGATCGCGAAACGGTTAACAAACAAGCAACACGGGGACACAAGGTTTACCCTGGTTCAGGCCCCCGGAGGGAAAACCCTACTCCTGCTTGTATGCTCTTGATTACGGCGGAACCGAAAGTTACAAGGGTGCGCAGATGCAATCTGGCGTGAAGGTGTGTATGCGGTGGTATGCAAGTGCCCTTCTCGTCGTGCCCTCCTAGCCTTTATATAGAGATAGGCAGGTCCCAGGCACAGATCGAGTCGGTTACAGGTTTAGGGTTTGCCCCTTTGAATATTCTATCTAATCTAGTCTTGCTCTCCAAGGATCCGAAGACCTCATGGGCTTGGGCCACCCGAAAGTCTTCATGGGCCGTGTATATTCTCGTGGGCCTTCCTTGGGTTGGACCAGGTATGCTAAGGCCGTGTACCAGTGGGGTATAACCATGTCAGTAGCCCCCGAGTGTTCAGTCGAATCGTAGATTCGGCTGAGGACTCTTCAATCTTTCGGGTGCAGCTGTTTTCTTGTCTATTAGAGAATGATCTTATTGTGTAGGGATTGTTGATGCGTGTGCCTGACTCTCCCGACGGATCAGGGCCAGTTAACTGTCTTAGGACAAAACAACACGATCTTCTTCAGATTCGAGTCCCTCGACTTGAACCCAAAACGAATGCTGGCGTAATTCAACTCAGGCCGTTGAGGACTTACAGGAGTAGAATTCCAGTAATTTTCAAATGATGTACCCAACGCGTCTGTCGGGATTTTCATCGTACCTGCCGGCACAGATTATTACTAGCAGAGCACAGTCGTGTGCGTTGACATGCCATCAAATGGTATTTGTAGGTCTTATCTTTGCGTCGCAGACACATCATCCAAAATTTTATCACCACGGAGGTGTTTCGGGTGGCCAAGGAGGATGTTTACTCACTTAGCGTTGGCTGGGGCAGAGTTGCCGAAAAGTTTTTGCACGCTGATCTGAAGGATCGCAGTCGAAGAATTCATAGGGTGCGCGACCAGCGCTCCCTATGGGAGTAGCCCCCGAGTGTCTGTTCGAGTAGACTTTAATTAAGTCGTTGTTGACTTTAGGTCCGTAGGACACAAATTTTTCGGATGCTTGAATCCATCCTCCCTATGGGAGTAGCCCCCAAGTCCGTAGTGGAGTCGTAGACTCGACGTAGGAGTTGAAGAATAGTTTAGCGGTGTAGTACCTTAGTCATACCTCGGGTGCGCGGCCAGCGCTCCTGATAGGAGTATCCCCCGAGTAGTTACTCGAATTGTAGATTCGAGTGAGTACTTTCGCTGTGTAGTCGAAGATTTGTAACCGTTGCTAGTATAGCTTTGATGACGTCAGTGCTGACGATCATTGACCTCAAGCGTCTGCGGCGCCAGAGGTGACGTGACTGGGCAAACGTGGTCCCACCTTCTGACTTTGAATTGACTGGTCACGCGCGACGTGGAGATAATTACGGCGTCGCCTCGGTTTCCGTGTGTAGTGGATGGCTTGTGAGCGACGGTTTGCTACTGTGCTGACACGTGGACGGTTGGATTTTGATGCGGGCTCTAGGGCTTCCCGATGAACGATCCTTGTGTATCGTCTTCGTCCTTATAATCTTGTGGGGAAACTTTGTTTGTTTTCACCGCAGCCATTTGCGTTTCACTGCTCACACTTTCTTGAGCTTTTCTTGCTGCGTCCTGGAAGTTCTTCGATCCTTCCCATCTGCCTTTCTGCGCTCACGCCGCCGCCATCGTACTGCAATGGGAAAGCCAAAGAAGGCCTATGCCGTAGTGGGCACCAGCGCTGCCACCGACTACAAGAAGGGTACCTTCGCCACCCGTGTCACCGACGGTGGTTGGCGGCGATCGGAGACGCGTGAGGGCGACCTGCGCAAGCTTCGTGAGCGGGGTCTGATCCCGCAGGACAAGGAGGCCGTCAAGATTCCCGGCAACAAGGTAATTCCCTGTCCACCCGCTAGGTTTTGGGTCATGTTTGTTGTGTTTGTCCTTTGGGGCCTTTCTCTCCCAATCCATGATTTTCGCTGTGGATTGCTCTTCTTCTACGACATCCAACTCCATCATCTTTCGCCAAATTCCCTTCTCCACATCGGTTGTTTCATTATCTTCTGCGAGTGCTGGCTTGGTATCGAGCCGCACTTTGGCCTCTTCCGGAAGCTCTACTCCGTGAAGTGCCAATCTGGCTCTGATGGCGTTTATCCCATCGGCGGCTGCATCATGTCCCTCAAATCCAATTTTCTCTTCTTCTATTTTTATATGTCTGAGTCCGTCCAATACTGGCAGAGGCGTTGGTTTTACATCCGCGACTCCACAGTGGACGGGCAAAACTTTGGCCTTGCTCCTTTCGACTCCACCCAGATAATCCAGCCGAAAAGGTCCTGGAAGAACCAGATCTTGGATGACGAGGTGGCGGAGATAGAGGAGCTCTATCATCAGGTCGAGGACCTCCAGGTGATTCCGGATAAGGAGGTGAAAAGTGTGGATATTATCCACACTTTCCTCAAACGTCGGGTGCAGTCCCTTCAGGCTAGGGTGCACCCGATGTTCCTTTATTCTGGCTGCTATGATCCGACTAGGGTTTCGACTGAGGAGCCCTCCAGGGGGGATCTCGACAGAATCCTTTGGCCGCTGCTGAAGTTCAAAGCTGAAGAGGATCTTCCGGGTGACTCGCTGACCCTCCCGTTCAGGGCCTCTCGATCGGTGCCGCAGGTGTAGATCTGGGAGGTGCGTGTAGCGCTTTTCCGACTGCGTTTTCTTGTACTTCTTTTGTTCTGAAAGTTTGTTTCTTTTGTGCAGGAGTTCAAGGTACCGGACATGGTGCCTCCACTACCCGAACATTTTCCGGATGCACCGAACAATGAGGTAGTGGACTCCATGTGTGAGCTTTCCTCGGCGTGGTCGCCTGCTGAGGAGACTTTTGAGTCGAGCGAGGAGCAGACTCGAAAGCGGACACGGAGCTTGAGCGAATCGTCAGATGCCTCGACTCCACCGACGCCTAGGAACCCGCCATGCCTTGTGCGTCACAGAGGAGGTGATGGTGGCTCTTCCTCTCCAATTCCGGCTGTGCTTGTGCAGGATGTAGCGCCGCAGCCGCCGATGAAGCGGAAGAAGGAAGAGAAGAAAGGCAAGAGGGCCTTGCCCGTCTTCAACTTGAGAGATATGGACTCGCAAGTATCTTCAGTTGCCTTTTGCTATCTTTCAAAGTTGATTGCTTGTATTTGACTGATGTTTTATTTTGTAGCCACTCCTCCGATGGCTCATTTAGCGATGGCACTCGGGAGATGGTGGGGGAGTCGAAGATTGCACCTCCTCCTTCTTAGACGGTGGCCACCTCTAGGGACATTGCTCCGAACCCTTCTCCGCAGGAGGCTCGGGTGGTCGTCCCCCAAAATACTACAGTCGGACCTTCGGAGTCTCCGTATGATCATGTAAGTATTTTTGTCTTTGCTATAGGGAGAGCCCCCGAGCGTCTTTCGGATGATTTGCTGATCATGTCTTGTTTTTGTGCGTGTCTCGGGGGAGCCCTCGAGCGCTTTTTGTATGATCTACTGATCATTTCTTCTTTTTGTGCGTGTCTCGGGGGGAGCCCCCGAGCGCTTTTCGTATGCTTGATTTGTTTTTCTCGTTTCTTGGGTGCAGCCCCTGAGCCTTTTTCCTGACAAGTTGCGTCTTCTCGCAGCCTTTTGTGCAAGGCGTCAACCAGCTGGTGAAGCAGCATCTGGCATTGGAGGCCAGCCTTCAGCGGCTTCAAGGTTCATTTTTTAGATCGATCTTCTACTTCTTCGTATGCTTGCTTACTTATGAGTCTCATGCCTGTTCTTTGTTGCAGACGAGAATAACACTGCCCTCCGCGAGCTTGATGCTCCCAAAAAGAGTCTCGGGCGAGCAGAGAAAAAAGATGAAGATGTCATTGGCGCTAAGGAGCGCCTTGAGCAGGAGCTAGCCGACGCTGCTGCGGCCAAGGAGCGCCTGCAGCAGGAGGCCACGGACCGCAAAGAGCAGCTCGCCACCGCTGCGGCCTCGCGCGAGAAGGAGGTAGCCGGCAAGCTAATGGTTGCTGCCCAGGCTATTTCGGGTGAGTAGTTTTGTTTGTTACTTGTTCCTTTTCGGCTTCCTTGTCTCTCTAGTTTTGTTTGGTTTTCACTTGGCCTTTTCCGTTTATCTAGATGTCGCGGGCATCGAGTTTGACCGTGGCGCCCTGGAGCACGGAAGTTCTCTGGATGATGCTACTGCGGCGGTCAAAGACCGCTACAGTACCGTGGTCGGCTCGCTTGCCAAGGCCAAGGAGGTTCTCGGGCGCTTCTACAAGGAGCTCATCCCCAAGGGCGTCGCCCTCGAGGATGTCGACTTGTTGGTGGATGCGCTATCGGCCGAGGCTCCTGCGGCGTACAAGCGTAAGCAGAAAGGCATCGGCGCGTCCATGGGGCTGGCGATGGCCATGGCGTCTGGAGCGGAGCTGGATCTTCATCAGGTCACCTCCCAGATGTTGACGGCTCCCGACGGATCCGAGGTAGCCTTTGCCCTCTACGTTGCCCGCTGTAAACGCTATGGTCCGAAGCTGATTGATCTGCTGGCAGAGTACGCGGTGAGGCAGCAGGGGGAGGCCAAGAGCAGGAAATCCGGCTCCGAGGCCACTCAGGATGTAGCTTCTTAGGCCTTGTAGTTGTAGGATAGTTTTCGTCTATTTTGTTGTAATATATTTATGAACACACCTTGTGCCACGCAGTGGATTTTGTTGCATATAATGAATCTCCGAGCTGTTTGCTAATTCGTGCGTTTGTTCATATCCCTTCCTTCTTTTCCTCTAGGGACCTTCGGGTGATGATCCCATTGATACTTTGTCCGCGCCGCAGCTGAGGCCATCCTTGGATGATGCGTCGCATCTTGTATTTCTTCGTGACCGCATCCGTAGTCTTGAGAAGGAGTTGCTTGGCATCCGAGGCCACGAGGATGTTTGGAAATCGAAGGCGGAGCGAGGCGCCACTAGAGAGGAGTATCTGATGGGGGAGTTGCGGCGTTTGGCCTAACAACTTCAATGTGAGTTTCTTTGAGCTGCTGCTCATTTTTCGGATGCGCCTGTTGGCTTGTCATCTTACTTTGTAGGTGTTGCAGGTGCTAACCTTGTTCCTAGGGAGGAAAAGGAGCGTGTTGCTGTTCGGATCAACTGCCTGACCCAGCAACATATGGAGGCTGGTGGATTTTTATGGATGGACCGCTATCGTGCCATGGTCCTTGCGACTGTGCATGATCGTGTTCACCAGGTGTTGCAGGTGCTGCGGCAAGCGAAGACTTCTTTGGCGTCAATTATGCACGTGATGTTTCCCCTGGATGAGGCACCATCGACTCTCTCGGGCCCGCTGGCGAAGTTTCGATATGTGCATCATGTCAGGGAGTTGGTGCGGCATCAGTTGGTTGCAGGGGTGAAGGCATGCTTTCCTCGTCGGTACATCATACGATGTAGATCTTCTTCTTGTTGACTGGGCCGCCTCTTCGGCCAGATGGTGGCATGTGGGACATGCGTCCGCATTATGTGGCTGTAAGACAGTATGCCGAACAAATTGTAGATCTCTTTGATCATCGTGCGTAGGTGATTCTTCAGAATAGGTAGGACCTGTAAAAAGATAGATGTAAAACTTGTATGTATTCGACTGGACGTGTTATGCCCCTTGCTGTAAAGGTGGATTGTTTTTAGCACGTGGTGCTTTGTTTGTATGCATGCCCTTTTCGTTAGCCTAACGTGATCAGCTACTCAGGTGTACACGCGTTATCCTCAGCCGATGAAGTCGTGAGGTGAGGGGAGCCCCTGAGTGCGTTGTAACATGAAGAAAATGCGAATAAGTGATAAATATTTGGGGTAAGACACTTAGCTTTATTCATATCATAAATGAGGAGGTACATTGTTCGGCTGAGTAGCCTTGGCTGAATATCCTTATTGAAAGTAAAAGGAGGGGTAGAAGCGTCGCAGCTGTGCGACGTTCCATGGGTTGGAGTATGCGACTCTAGACTCCACGTGCTTGAGGCGACAGGCGCCACCTGGGATGACTTCGGTGACGACGTAGGGTCCTTCCCAGGGTGACTCGAGCTTCTTCGGTCGCTCTTGCTTGAGTCGTAATACTAGGTCTCCTTCGACGAAGGACCTTGGGCGCAGTCGACGGCTGTGATAGTTGCGGAGGCTCTGCTGATAAACCGTTGATCGAGCCGCGGATATGTCGCTTGCCTCGTCGAGTGTGTCGACGGCGTCTTTGAGTGCGGCCGTTGATTTGGCTTTGCTATAGGCGACGACCCGTGGGGCTCTGTGGCGCACTTCTGCAGGCAACACGGCTTCGGCTCCGTGTACCATGAAGAAAGGCGTGTAGCCAGTTGAGCTATTTGGCATTGTGCGCAGGCTCCAAAGGACGGAGGGTAGCTCTTCTGGCCAGGCTCCTGCAAGTCCCTGAAGCGGGCTCATCAGGCGTTTCTTGATGCCGCCGCCGACGAGGCCATTGGCCTTTTCGACCTGCCCATTCGTTTGCGGGTGCGCCACTGAGGCGTATGTTATGTTGATCCCGAGGCCTTCGAAGAAGTCCTGGAATTCTTTGGAGATGAAGTTCGACCCGTTGTTGGTGATGATGTTGTGCGGCATGCCGAACCTGTAGACTATGGATTGGAAGAACTTAACGGCTGTCTTGCCCTTTTGATTAGTAACGGGCATGGCATCAACCCACTTGGTGAATTTTTCGACTTCGACCAGGAGGTAGACGTGGCCTCCTTTCGAGGACTTGGGCAGCTTGCCGATCATGTCGAGGCCCCATTGGGCGAAGGGCCAGGCCAAGGGTATGGGCCTGAGCTCCGATCCTGGTGTGTGCGGTTTATCTGCGAACCTCTGGCACCCGTTGCATCTTCGGACGATGTCCTTGGCATCGTTCATGGCCGTTGGCCAGTAGAATCCAGCTCGTAGAGCTTTGGCGACAAGGGCGCGGCTGCCCGCGTGATGGCCGCAGATGCCCTCGTGGATGTCTTGGAGGATAGTTTTGCCGTCACCGATGGTGAAGCACCTTTGGAGTACACCCGAAATGCTGCGCTTGTACAGCTCGCCATTGATGATGGTGAAGGCCTTGGACCGGCGAGATATGTGTCGGGCATCTGTCGGGCTGTCAGGCAGCTCCCCGTCTATCAGATATCGGAGGTATAGCTGTGTCCATGTCTCTTCGACTGCCATGACCTGCATCAGGTTGACCATTGCGACCTCTGTGTCGAGCTTTTCTGGTCCTTCCTGTCCTTCGAGTAGCGTATCCCCCGAGTGTTCTGCTTCTTCGGGTGATCCCTTGGGGAATTTCCTTTTGATGGATGGCACGCAGATCTGTTCGAGGAACACACCTGGTGGCACCCGCGCATAGGTGGAGCCGATGTTGGACAGTTTGTCGGCCTCTTCGTTGCTTTCTCTTCCAACATGCCGAAGCTCGCAACCGTAGAAGTCTCCTTCGAGTGAGTTATAGATTGCACGGTACGCAATCATGTTGGCAGCTTGTGCGTTGCACTCGTTCATCGTCTACTGGACGACGAGGTTCGAGTCGCCGTAGATGACCAGGCGTGTCGTGCTGCAGATCTTGGCCATCCTCATACCGTGGATGAGGGCCTCGTATTCGTCTTTGTTGTTGGAAGCTCGAAATTTCATCCGGATGACGTACTTCATCTTGTCGCCTACGGGGAGGTTAGTATGACCCCGGCTCCTGCTCCAGCCTCGCGCTTGGAGCGATCGAAGTGCATCGTCCATGACTGTGTCATGTCCGGGGTGTCCGGCAGCTGCAGTTCCATCCATTGGACGAGGAAGTCCGGAAGGACCCGAGACTTGATCGCATGGCGCTTCTCATAGACTATGTCTAAACGTGACAGCTCGATGCCCCACAGGGCCACGCGTCATGTGGCCTCCGGGTTGTTCAGGATGTTGTTCAGGGGTGCTTCGTTGACGACTATCACCTGATGCTCCTAGAAGTAGTGGCTTAGCCTACGAGCCGTCGTGAACACGCCATAGGCGAGTTTCTGGTAGTGAGGGAACCTCTGCTTTGTCAGCGTCAATACCTCGCTGAGGTAGTAGATTGGGCGTTGGACCCCAAGGGTCTTGCCATCTTCGGGTCGTTCGACCACGAGCACGGTGCTTACCACCTGGTGTGTAGCTGCCATGTATAGCAGTAGAGGCTCGCGCTCCCTTGGCATGACCAAGACGGGCGAGGTGGAGAGAAGCCGCTTCAGATCTTCGAATGTGTCGTCCTCTTTAGGCGTCCACTCGAATTTGTTTGCCTTGCATAGCAGCTGATAGAAAGGCAGGGCTTTTTTGACCATGCGGCTGATGAACCTGCTCAACGCCGCGATTCGCCCAGCGAGCTGTTGGATGCCTTTGAGGTTCTTTGGCTTCTCCATGGCCATTATGACCCGGATTTTCTTCGGATTCGCCTTGATCCCTCGCTGGGAGATGAAGTAGCCTAGCAGTTGACCAGATGGGACGCAGAACGCGCACTTTTCTGGGTTTAGCTTGATCTTGTATCGATCAAGGTTGTCGAACGTCTCGCGGAGATCGTCGATCAGTGTCTTGGCCTCCCTTGTTTTTATTACTATGTCGTCGACATAGACTTGTATGTTGCGGCCTATCTGGTCTTTCAGGCATGCATGCACGTACCGCTGGTACGTGGCACCTGCGTTCTTCAGCCCGAAGGGCATTGTGTTGTAGCAGAACACTCCAAACGGTGTGATGAACGCCGTTTTCTCCTGATCTTCGACCTTCAGTCGAATCTGATTGTAGCCTGAGTAGGCGTCAAGGAAGGAGAGCTTCTCGCATCCTGCAGTCGAATCGATGATCTGATCAATCCGAGGAAGAGGGAAGTGATCCTTCAGGCAGTGCTTGTTCAGCGATGTGAAGTCCACGCACATCCGCAGGATGTCCGTGTCCTTTTTGGGGACAATCACAGTATTGGCCAGCCACTCGCTCTCCTTGATCTCTCTGATGAAGTTAGCGTCGAGCAGTCTATTGACCTGGACTCCGATGGCTTCAGCCCGTGGCTCGGACAATCATTGGATGGACTGTTTGACGGGCTTGGCGTCTGGAAATACGTTAAGTGCGTGGTCGGCGAATTCCCTGGGAACTCCTGGCATGTCCGCAGGACACCAGGAGAAGATTTCCCAGCGCTCACGGAGGAATTTGACGAGCGCACTTTCCTATGCGGGGCTGAGGTCGTTGGCGATCAGCACCGTCTTAGAGGCATCCGTCGGGTGGACTTGCACCTCCTTTGTGTTGACGGTGGAGTCGAAAGATATGTCGGGTGTGTTCTGCCTTGCGACTGGGGGTGCCCCGTTGTTTGTCACCTCTCGGAGCCTTATGAGCTCCTCCTGTATGCCGAATGACTGGGAGATTCTGTTGAAGTCCCTATCACAGTGATCTGATCGGGTGAAGCTCCCGTGGACCGTGATGACGCCCCTAGGTCCTGGCATCTTGAGTAGAAGGTACGCGTAGTGCGGTACTGCCAGGAACCGTGCGAATGCCAAGCACCCGAGGATGGCATGGTATTGTGATGGCCAGTCCACCACTTCAAACTCGAGTCGCTCGCACCGAAAGTTATTGGGCTTGTCGAAGATGACATCGAGCCATATCTTTCCCAGGGGGAATATGCCCTTCCCTGGGACGATGCCGTGGAATGTTGTGTCGGATTGTTCCAGGCTGCACAGCGGGATCCGCATTGATGCTAAGGTGCTGACGAACATCAGATTGATGTTGCTGCCGCCGTCCATGAAGACGCGACTCATATCGAACCCTCCGATCTGCGCCTCGAGCACCAGGGCAGCATGACCTGGGCGAGGGACCTGGCAGGGGTGATCCGAGCGGCTAAACGTGATGCATGACTCCGATCCGCTGAGGTACTCAGGGATGGCGGGTGGAGCGGTCACAGCCAGACTGACATGACGGGTGATTTTCTTTTGCACCCTGTTTGTTGGGCGCCCTTTTTGGATCATCAGTGAACCTTTCGGCATGGGGTACCCGCTTCCGCCGTTGTTCTACGCAGGTGTGATTGGGTAATTCGAAGGTCCCACGAGTTGTGGTGGAGGAGCTCTGTGGGCGATGTCACCTGGTGCGGGTGCGTTCCCGCACCCAGGGTTCGGGGCTTGCTGCCTCGTCTGGGACATGCTCTCGCTGAGTTTCTGGAACGCGCGGCAGTCTTTGAGCATGTGGCTTGCCTTCTTTTTACCATCCTGCTTGTCGATGTAGAAGTGGATGGTGCATTGACAACTTGTCATATGTCGAGGGTCCGTCTTCGCGACCGCGGCGTTGCCATGACTGCGCTGGGCGTCCTCCATCGTGGAAGTTGTTTCCACGTACGCCGCTGCTACGGTTGCCTTCGCTGCGGCGATCGGCGTAGCCAGCCGCGACCATGTCGGTTCCATCGCGATCGTCGTAGACGCACGATCTTCGCTTGCTACGGCGTTCACGTCGACAGCCGTAGTCATCTTCCTCCTCCGAGTGTGCTCGATGGACGGAGTCTTCGCCATAAGCCCACCTGTTGGCGATGTCCATGAGGTGGTCGAGTGTCTTGGGCTTGACGCACCCAAGTTCTTCCTTGAAGTCTTGGATTTTGACGCCGTCCTTGAAGGCGTATATTGCTCTATCCTCAGAGATGTGCGCCGCGGAGTTCTTGGTGTTGGACCAGCGTAGTATGTACGAGCGAATGGATTTGCCCGTTCGTTGGGTACAGGCCCTCAGCTCTTCGATCGAGGCTGGCCTCTTGCTAGTGCCCTTGAAGTTTCGGATGAAACTATACGCCAGTTCCTCCTAGCTTAGGATGGATCCTGAGGATAGGCTGCTGAGCCAGATCCGGGCTGCGCCTGTCAGCTACAGCTGAAGGCATTGCAGGGCGGTGTTTTTGTTTCCGCCATGCAGCTTGGCGGACGACAGGTGGTCGCTGAGCCACTCCTTGGGGTCCTGTGTGCCGTCAAACTTCGTAGTGTCCGAAGGAAGCTTTAAGTTCCACGGCATCCGTGTCCGCCGGACGGATCTGCTGAAGCATCGAGATCCACAGAGTTCTCCTTCGTCGTCGTCCTCCTCGGATTCAGACGAGCATACGCGCTTGGCACGCGCCTTGTCAATCTTGCGTTGGGTGAGCTTGCTTCGAGCGTCGTAGTCGCGGCTGCGATGTCGCGAGCTCTTGTGCCTTCAAGGTAGGTCGTGCTCTTCCTCGTCGGATGAAGGTGTGGGACTGCGGTTGAACCTGACTGCAGCCTTCTTTTTTGGCTCCGCAGGAGCTTCTCCGTGGAGCGCAGATCCAATGAGTCTGAGTCCGGCTAGTGCGGATTTATGCATGGCCCTTTTGGGGTCCCCCACCGGAGGTGGATGGGACGCAAGGTATGTGGTGGCTGCCATTATTGCAGCTTGTGGTATCTTCAGGATGACGTTGTCGTCGGCATCCATCTCCATGAAAGACGTGTTGAGGGTTCAGGCCACCTCGCAACGTGAAGTGGGATCCATGTTCTCCACGTGAGAACGGTGCTTGTTGCCGTGGTTGCCGTGCGAGCTGGAGCCACCCATGGTGGAGAGCGCAACTCGCCGCGCACTGGACTCCGAGGCCGCTTGCTTGCGTTTGTCAAGCACCTCTTGCATCTTCACCTGCTTTTTGTGCTCTTCGACGAGAAGCAGGTGGTACGCTATCAGTAGGTCCCGTGAGGCACCCACAAGAAGGATCTTGTTGCCTGCCATGGCTTCGCGTGCTTGATCCCATCCTTCCTTGCTGAGGTGGATTACCTGATTGGGATTGGTGTCCTCCTCGTTGGGCGGGGGGACTGGTTTCTCCTATTCTCGTCGTTGCTACCCTGCGGTTTGGGTGGCGGGTTGTGTTCCTGATCCACATCGCTCTAGATGACTGCGGCGCATTGGTAGAATCCGTAGGTTGGATCGTTGCTGCCACAACTTTTGGATCCGGAACCGTAGGTTCCTTCATCCGATGGCGGAGCGCATAGATCTGAGTTGCATCTGCTGCTGTCATAGGACTTATCTGTCGATGGTGATGTGCGTAGCACGGGATGCGGAGCCCACGAGGCGGGCCTGATCAGTGGCAGGGGCACCTGCTCTAGGAGGCGGAGAGTGCCGGTCTGCCCCACCTGGAAGCAGAACCTCCCGAACAGGATCTCGAGCCCGTCGCCAACGGGCTCGAAGTCCTTCAGAGTGGCTGGCGAGTGAGCGGTGAAGTCGAAAGCGCCAAAGAGGAGATGGCTCTCCGTCACCGAGGAGTTGTACATCGCTTTCGTTGGGACCGTCACGATCGCACAATCAGCTCCCCCAGTTCCCACAGATGGCGCCAATTGACGAGGTTTAATCTCGTCAATGCCCATTGTTATGAACTTGGGTTTTGGAGAAGATGGGGATGCTGGAGATCGCGGAACGGTTAACAAACAAGCAACACGGGGACACGAGGTTTACCCAGGTTCAGGCCCCCAGAGGGAAAACCCTACTCCTGCTTGTATGCTCTTGATTACGGTGGAACCGAAAGTTACAAGGGTGTGCAGATGCAATCTGGCGTGAAGGTGTGTATGCGGTGGTATGCGAAGTGACCTTCTCGTCATGCCCTCCTAGCCTTTATATAGAGATAGGCAGGTCTCGGGCACAGATCGAGTCGGTTACAGGTTTAGGGTTTTCCCCTTTGAATATTCTATCTAATCTAGTCTTGCTCTCCAAGGATCCGAAGACATCATGGGATTGGGCCACCCGAAAGTCTTCATGAGCCGTGTATATTCTCGTGGGCCTTCCTTGGGCTGGACCAGGTATGCTAAGGTCGTGTACCCGTGGGGTATAACCATGTCAAATGGCCTCCTCTACCTTGATAGATCTCGTCTAGAGCTCGACAAAGATCTTCGCGGTGGCCTCTTTCTCTTTGCGCCGCCTCTCTTCTCTCTCGGCGATGGACTCTTCCTTCTTCTCCAGGATCTTCCTCAAGGTCTCCTGAAATTCCAAGGAACCAGCCTGGCGGGAAATGTCGGCCTTCTTAGCCTTATGGCCACCAGGCCAGTGGGCATAGGCGGCAGTCCCGTCGCCTGCAGGGTTGATGAATCATTTGTCATTGTTGTCGTCTAGGTCGACGACACCGCCTATCGAAGCATTGCTCTTGCCTTCTTGTTGTCAAGTTCCTTCCAAAGGGCATAGCTAGTCTACCATTTTTTGTAGTCCTTGATCAACATCCAACAATGGAACAACGTGAAGGCCATGTTATCATTCACCTTTTTGAAGTGATCCATTACTTTCATGACCTACACATATGGATGCCAACAATGGCTCAATGCATATGAAACACATTGACAAAGAGAGGAAGAGGTTTTACCATGTCAACCAACATCAAGCCGCTTATTTTTCTTTTCATCACCATCTCGTAGGAGCCTTGGAACTTGATGCATTCGACATGTATGGTGCCCTAACGCTTGGAGAGGGACATATTATTTCGATCGCTATAGAAAGCGTCCTTTCCGAATTTCCTATGCTCATGGAAGAACTTTCCCACCTTTTTCCAATAGGCAAAGCCCTTTTGCTCGGCGCCACATGGTGGTTCTTGTGAAATCTCCATCCGTGCCTTGCATAGGATCTTTTCCTCGTCGGTGGTGTAGCTCGAGGTTCGTTGGCTCAACTTCTTGCTGTCGACAAGTGACGCCGCAAGTGAAGGGGCCAACAACGCAAGTTGTGACCCCCGCGCCCATGGAAATGCCATCGTTTCCAAACAACGACTCGTCCATAATGTTGTAGGCATCTTGTTGAGTGTCTTGCTGGGTTTCTCCGTTGATAGCCGTCACCACCCTCATTGATCATGTCGTGCATGACATCCTCGGCATCATTGGCCACGAAATCCTACACCCAATTTGGCCATGATAAAGCGGTGGGAGCAGTGTAATGACAATGGCAAATAAATGTCGCGACCATACCGTGTCGTCGGTGGTCGGCAGCTCGTCGGACATTTCGCCGAACAGGTTGACTAGCGCCGGCATGTCCCGATGTTCGTGGCGAAGATGGACCGCCGCTTCTTCGACGCCTCTGGGGTTGTGTCCGCGGTGGTTGGAGTGCAGTTGAGGTCGATGGCGAGCTCTTCCGCCTCCAACAACACCATGGGTGGATGGACGAACCGGGAGAGCGAGGCCATGATCCTAGTATGGCCTCCAAGCGAGGGTGTGTGTGGGCCTGGCATCCTGGGATGACCTGATGGCCGGCCGCTAGGCGTGGACATGACGGATATGGTAGAGGACGCGTCGGCCATGGTCAGACCGGGAAGAGCGACGAGGCCATCGAAAGCGGCGGCCAACGCCTCCTGCTTCATCATGTTGACGACGTGCCTGGCGGAATTCACCGCCAGCTCGTCGGTGTTGACCCTATTCTGCGCGGCGGTCAGCGCCTCCTACTTCATCATGTTGACGACGTGCTTGGCGGCATTCACTGCCAACTCGTCGGTGTTGATCCTGTTCTGCGCGGCGAGGAAGCGCTCGTTCTCCTCCTGGCGCTTCTTCTCGAGATTGGCAGCGATGAGTCGAGTTCTCACTGTTGCCCGCCGGCCAACGCGCTTGTTTAACTCAACTTTCCGCTCCTCTGTCGTCGGGTTCTTGCCAAGATTTTTCGGCCGGCCGCGCTTCTTGGCGGCATGAACGCGGTAGGGCACAACATCAGCCATGGCGGCAGGATCCATCGCCTTCTATCCCGCTCTCGCGAGCGAAAATTTGGGACAGAGTTTTTAGAGGGAGAAATGGAGTGGTTTGTGTGCCATTGTTCAGGCCGATCGAACCGAGGCTAAATTTAATGCATGGATGGGTCGATCGACGCGTGTTTGTCCAAATAAGTTGTCCCGCTAGGCCACCACGCGCTGTCCGTTAGTCCGTAGGACAAGTGGGCTCGAACAGATTGGGTGGACTTCATATTGTACGTGTACGCACGTTTGGCCAGATGGGTCGTCCGCTGAGCCACCACGCAGCTGTCCGCTAATTCGTTGAACGCGTTCGGGCGCTTTCGGACGGATTGGGTTCGGCCCGGTAGGGACGCCCTGATCTTCTTCCCGACTTTCCGTCATATCCCGCGCGGTGGCAAGCTTCAATGGCGGGACCCGGAAATCGCATGCATGTTTTTCTTCTCCTGATTCTACCGCGGGCGTCAATCTGACGATATCAGCGTTGCGGGGTACACGCACAGGTCGTGGCAGAGAAAGCGCGCCGCGCGTGTGGTACACATGACACTGTGCCGCGCGGTACGTACGCAGAGCGGCAGAGGCAGCAGACATGCGTGCGTGCGTGCATGCAAAGCCGCATGCATGGGTGCGCCCGGAGAGCGGGGGGCCGTGTAGTGTGGGTGGTGTGGCACATGCGTGCGTGGAGGGCGAACGTCCAGCCCTTTCCCCCTCTCGAGATCGACGACAGGTGGAGACCACATGAATGCACTAAGCGAACAATCAGGGCGGTAACAGTCGTGTCAGGGCGTCCCGGCCGGCCGGCGGTGACCGCAGGGCAGCGCAGCAGCAGTCGCCTTTAGTTGTTCACGGCGTGCACGAGGTTGCATGGCCGTGGCCTCATGCATGGGCGCAGGTGGGCCGGATCGATCGGGCGATCTGCCCATCGTTCGCGCGTGCATCATCCCTGTCAGCTAGCTGGTGGCCTGCTGCTTGCTTGCCTGATCAAGTAACTGGGTCTGTATGGGGTTTACTGTATCTTGTGGTTTGGCATCGACTTTAATTAGCGTACTGAACTGAACTCGGATCTCATCTCACGCATCCGAAAGAGCCTTTTATTGTCAGAAGAAGACACATTCAGACAGGACCCATCTTTAGTTTTCAGGTTAATCTGTTCTCCTATTAATTCCTTGGGCATGCATCAATGTACGTACGCATGCAAACTGCGACGAGGGCTGGCTGGTGCAAACAGACGCCCTGTCGACGCACAAGGCTCTCGCGGTACAGACTACAGTGTCAGCGACAGGAGGCAGTGGTAGCCGATACTTCATGGCATGGGGTAAGCTTTCATCTTCCTGCTGCTAGCTAGCTAGCGTCACCGGCACCGGCTGACCGATAGATGTGGAGTTACGTTGATGATCTTCATGGTCTGTCGTTTTGCCGCCTGTCTGTTTCCACAGAGCTTAGCTAGCCTAACAAGTAACAAGTGGAGTTGATCGCCAACCGAAGCAGAAGCACACCAACCTTAACCGTTCAGAAGGTTACGTTAACATCGGTCCGACCGGGTATATCATAGTACTACTTAGCATTTGTTTTACTCTTAAGACGGAAAGATGCCAACGTTGTCAAAGGCCTTTCTCCATCAGCGTCTATTCTACGCCTGAATAAGCGATCCCAGCCGAAGTTATTCGACTCCATTGGCCAGAATCAGACGAACCGTCGACGCACCGGTCGTTACGGACAAGGACGCCAAACCTGCGATCGACGAGCTACTAGCCAGGAACGTGAATACTACCCGACGACACAGCTCCATATATGGAGTGCTCCTAATAAACAATGGTTGTTCCCGTACGTGCAGATCCGGAGGGATCATTCGCCGCATCAGCGTCATCATATCGCACTAATTAGCGCATCATCAGCCATGAGCTCACCGCGTGCAGCATAGAGTAGATTATACTAGTAGCATAATGCATGAGCTTTTAAGCTTTTCTTAGCCTTAGGGGTATAGGATGAGTGAGTGAGTGAGTGAGTGAGTGAGGACTGGGCTACCTTAGTTTTCTTAATGGAGCAGCACCTTCTTTCTTCTTACTACTAATTTGATACTGCTAGGGTGGTGGTTGTCGCCGGCCGGCCCGAGTGTCATAATCAATCAAGCAATCAGGCGGCAATAATTCGATGCGGTGAAGATGCACCCATGCCGTTGTGGATGGAAGGAAAGAAGTCCAGAACTGGTCGTCGTGGGGTTTGAGTTGGAAAGGCGCGGTACATACGGACGGGCGTGTACTGTAGGAAGTACAGTATGTAGCTTGATAAATAAAAAGCCCTGGCATGTACCCAAATCTGTTGTGAAAAGTGAAAACAAACCGGTCAGGAACAGTGTGTTGAGGTGCCATGCCATTACGTGCACGTCGCAAGTCACGTCAGGATGCTCTGACTGACTCTCATGCCAAAACCTCGCACGCTTTCAGTTTCACGGTCGCCCTGCTATGCTAGGCGTTGAGCCCTCGATCTCTCTCTCCCCCTCACAACCACCGTTGACGAAAGGGAAAGGCGGGAGGAGGCACGCGCATGTGGCGTCGAGTCACCGGCGGGCGTGCCTCCTCTCCCCTTTCGGCCGCCGGGCACCCATCGCCGATTCGCCATGACAGTTAAGTGTGTCTGGGACAGGAGGTAGTGTGGCCTAACTCAGCCGACCGTGACGTCCTCTCCAATAGGGGATCCTCCTCGCCGCCTCTCCTTGGCCCAGCCCGGCCCAGTCACGTGACCTGACGTGACGTCTAATGTTTATATATCAGGATCGCTCCAGCTTTTCCGCTGTAATAATAACGTTCTGCACCCACGATGTGCAGTGCAGTGCAGCAGATCACCTCCTGCGATGTACGCTGCGTTGGGAAGCCAGGGCCAGAGTCACCAAGGGTTCCAGGTCGATCCCCCGGGAGAACAGCCAAAAGAAACCATGACATTTTAACTGACAGGTCGGTACATCGCCCAGTGATTCGTGAGGGCTTGTTCCGTTATTATTCCAGTCCCCAGGTGGATTGGGGTGGATCGGAGGGGAATAAGAGCAAGTTCAATAAAAGAGCTGGCTGCCGGCTGTATGCTCATGCCACATCATTTTATAGTCAGCTTATAGTCAGAATACTACAATAGGCTGGCTTTTATGTTGGCTGGTAGACTGACTTCAATTATTTAATGACTGCATGAATATATGATCTGTTATGATCCATCGTGAGATGTATCTTTGTAACCATTCAAGCAATATACATATGTACCATCCACTTCGAGATACATCAAGGCAAGCTAATCAGTAAGCAAGCAACAATGGATGCTCATACAACCATACTGACACTTGAATATTCGGGACGCCCATGAGGTAGTTTAAACCAAACGTAACAGTAAACAAGATACCCGGCAGACAAGCCATCAGTTTTGATCTTGACAACAATGAGAAACAAAATAACAGCGCTATCGACACTTAAACATTACATGACTCTTAAGAAGAAAAGAGTAACCAAACAAAATAGTTGATCTCCAGCAAACAAGCCATTATTCTAATTTTGATGCACAACCATAGTTTGAGCAGCTAACCACTTGCATCAACGACCATCAACCACTATATGGGAAAAAAGGAACATGACAGGGGTAAATACTCGAGAAGATAGATGCAATAGCTAACAGATTCAACTTAGTAAGAGAGATGCAATAGCTAACAGATTACTATCTAAAAGATTATGCTTAATAACATAGGTAGCTAACAGATTACTATCTAGAAGATTATTCTTAATAACATAGGTAGCTAACATATTACTACCTAGAAGATTATGCTTAATATAACATAGGTACCATATCTAGCAGATTCAGCTTAGTAAGAGAGACACAATAGCTAACAGATTACTATCTAGAAGATTTTGCTTAATAAGAGTGCATGATTAATCTAGCAGATTTAGTTTTTTTATGAGTGCAGACCTGTTTGTAGAACCTGGAGCAATCAACCCATCTTAGGATAGTCCTGAAATAAACTTACATGTAAGATATCATGTTGATCCAAAATGTTGCATGGAAAAAAGTATAGGATGTTGGAATTACGCTCTAGAGGCAATAATAAAGATGTTATTATTATAATTCTTGTTCATGATAATGTTTATATTCCATGCTAGAATTGTATTAAGCGGAAACTTTAATACTTGTGTGGTTTGTGAACAACACCGTGTCCCTAGTACGCCTCTAAGGACTAGCTCATTGATTAATGATGGTTAAGGTTTCCTAACCATGGACATGAGTTGTCAATTAATAATGAGATCATATCATTGGGGAATGATATGGTGGACAGACCCAAACTAAGCGAAGCAATTAGATCGTGTCATCGTGTTCGTCTTTGCGAAGCTTTTCTTATGTCAAATATTGTATTCCTTAGACCATGAGATAATACAACTCCCTGGTATCGGAAGAAAGCTTTGAGGTCATCAAACGTCATCCTATGAGAGGGCGATCATAAAGGTGTCTCTCAGATGATCGGAAAATATCTCTGGGTTGTATGTATCGAGATGGGATTTGTCCTCCCAAGTTGGAGAGATATACTTCGGGTCCACTCGGTAATCGATATCAACGCCACTTGCAAGCATGTGGTTAAGGAGTTAATCACAAAGTGATATCGGATTACGGAACGAGTAAAGTACTGCCGTGAACGAGATTGAACTAGGTATGACTGCATCGACGATCGAATCTCGGCAAGTAAAATATCGCGAGACGGGGAATATATATATGGGATTGATTGAATCTCGCATCGTGGTTCATCCGATATGATCATCGATGAATGTGTGAGTCAATATGGGTTACCGCACCACCGTTGATTATTGATAGAAGATCATGTCCATATTCTCGAACCGCAGGTCACACACTTAACGTGTCTCGACGCTAGGATAGATTGGATAATTGGTTTATGAGTTTTTTTGGAGTCTCGGATGGGATCCGGGACATCACGAGGTTCCGGAGTGGTCCGAGAATAAGATTCATATAAGGCGGCAGTTTTTGGAGTTCGAATTGTTCCGGATTAATCGGTATTACCTAAGCTTCTAGAACCTTCCGGAAGGGGACCAACGTGGACCCACCTTCCGGGAGGGGCATGGGCTTATGAGGGAGTGCCTGGCCGCATTGGGCCGGGCACAAGGCCCCATAGGGCCCAGCCGCCAAGAGAGGTTTAAACTCGAGATAGACCTTCTAGAAGGGGTTCCTTGCCCCCACTCCTTATCCTTTGGGGCCGGTTTGGGCTTGGGGAGGGGCTAGGCTGCGCCTCTATATAAAGAGGGTGGGGCGCACCAACCCCACACACCTTCCTCCAACCCTAGCCGCCTGCTGCCTCCTCTCCTCCCGACAGCTTGTAGGCGAAGCCTGCAGAAATTCTCCACCATATACACCACGCCGTCGTGTTGTAGATCCAATCCGCCTCCGCCATACTTGCTGGTCCAAGGAAGGAGGAGACGCCGAGGTGCTGCACGTGCATCTCACGGAGTCACCGCCACTTGTGGTGCTAGATCGGATCGGATCGCGAGGAGGAGAAGCGAGTACGACTATATCACCCACGCTCCGATTTAACGCTCACGTCGCGAATCTTCAAGGATATGAAGATCTAATCCAATCTCTCTCGTTGTTTGCATCTCCTAGATTAGATCTTGGCTTTCCTCCGTGCGCATCCGTAGAAAATTTTGATTTACTATGCCGCAAACCCTTCAAAGGGTATCGAGCTAGATCTATGTGTAGATGTGTTTCACGAGTAACGCGACATGGTTGTTGCGCGTTGATGTTTTCTCGCTGCAAGCCTCTTGTTTGTGTTCTTCTTATAACGCGATAGTGAGATTGAAGCGGTCCAGGCCAACCTTACGTGACGCCGTTCACGAGACCGCTCGCACTTGACGTGTGGCTTGTTCCACATGCGGCCGGTGGATGCCGCTTTCTCACTATAGTTGTCATGGGATTAACACCGGAGTTTGGCAACCATAATATCACCGTTGTGGCTTTCCGTACGTAAGAATCGTTCTTAGCATCTACTCCCATAAGCCACGTAAAACATGCAACAAAAAAGTAGAGGCGTCTAACTTGTTTTTGCAGGGAGTGTTTTCTGTGATATGGTATGGCCCAAGATGTGATGTGTATAATGTATGCGATCATCATGTTTTGTAATGTTTCATGACTTGCATGTCGACGAGTACACAACCGGCAGGAGCCATATGGTTGTCTTTATAATTGTGTATGACCTGTGTGTCAACTTCTTATGCGCCATGTAATAGTTTCACTTTATCGCTAAGTAGTTAGCAATAGTTGTAGTTGCTATTCGTGGTGGAGGCAATCATGGTGGAGTGATGGAGATCATGCCGGAACGCACAAGATGGAGATCATTGCGCGAAGATTGGCTATACCATGTCACATTAAAGTTATATGCATGTGATGTTTATCCTTTTATGTATCTCATCATTCTTAGATCGCGACGGTAGCATTATAAGATGATTCCTCAATTAAAGATCAAGATAAAAACTGTGTTCTCCCCGAGTATGCACCGTTGTGAAAGTTCGTCGTGTCCAAGCATCACGTGATGATCGGGTGCTATAGACTCTACGCTCACATACAATGGGTGCAAGCCAGTTTTGCACACGCGGAAATACTTGGGTCTAACTTGACGAGCCTAGCATGTACAGACATGGCCTCGGAACACAAGAACCGAAAGGTTAAGCATGAGTCATATGAATGATATGATCGACACTTCGTTCTCCACCATTGAAACCACATCTCTTCCCGTGATGATCGGATTAGGTGTGGTGAATTTGGATCGTGTTCACTAAACAACTTGAGGGATGTTGAATTTAGTGGGAGTTCATCTAGTAATTTGATTAAGTTGAACTATTTATCATGAACATAGTCTAAGTTGTACTTGCAAATACTGTAGATCACATGGCCAAGTCCAACTTCAACTTCAACGTTTTTGCTGAGAAGGAAAAGCTTAGAAACAATGGGTCTAACTTTACCAATTGGTTTCGCAATCTAAGAATCATTCTCTCTGGCGGTCAAAAGGACTATGTCCTTGGGAAAGTGTTAGGTGACCCCTGTTGCAAGCAATCACTGCTAATGAGAAAACTGCCTATCAACAAGAAAGATGATTATGGTGTGATTAAGAGCACCATGTTGTTTGCTATGGAACCGAACTTCAAAATCGTTTTGAAGACTATCCCTGCCCTTTGAGATTCTCAAGAGCCGAAAACCATGTTTCGACTCAGTTCGCCCGAGAGATATGAGATCTCTGAGAAGTTCTTTAACTGCAAGATGGAGGAAGGGAGTTCCGTCAGTGAGCACGCCATTAAGATGACGGGCTACACTCAACGCCTTGAGCAACTAGAATGCACGATTCCAGAGGAGTTCAAGATTTGCAGGGTTCTGCAATCACTCCCTCCCAGCTACAAAAGTTTTGTAGTGACTCACAATCAGATTGGTTCCACTGATACGATCACCGAGCTCTTCGCAAAGCTGAAGGCTGCGGAGGTGGACATCAAAAAGGATAATCATGTGTTGATGGTCAACAAGCCCTGCTTTAAGAAAGGTAAGGGATCAAAGAAGCCCTTCGAGAAGGGCGACGGCAAACGCACTGCCCCTGCTGAGAAGAAGCTCAAGTCTGGTCCTAAGCCGGACACTGAGTGCTTCTATTGCAAGGACAAGGGTCACTGGAAGCGCAACTGTCCGAAGTACTTAGCGGACAAGAAGGCTGGCACCATCAAAGGTATATTTGATATACATGTTATTGATGTTTTCCTTACTAGCCCTCGTTGTAGTGCCTGGGTATTTGATCTTGGTTCGTTGCTAATATTTGTAACTCAAACAGAGCTGGAATAGACGGCTTGCGAGGGATGAGGTGACGATGTGCGTTGGCAACGGATCAAGAGTTGATGTGATGGCCGCACGCTTCTCCTTAGTTTTACCTTCGGATTAGTTTTAAACCTTAATAAATGTTATTATGTGCTGCGTTGAGCATGAACATTATTTCGGATCGTGTTTATTGCAAGACGGTTATTCATTAAAATCGGAGAATAATGGTTGTTCTATTTATATGAGTAACATCTTTATGGTCATGCACCTCTTGTGAATGGTTTATTTCTTCTAAATCTCGAAGGGATGAAACACACATCCATAACATTGAGGCTAAGAGATGCAAAGTAGATAGTGATAATACTACTTATTTGTGGCAATCGCTGCCTAGGTCATATTGGTGTAAAGCGCATGAAGAAACTCCATTTTGATGGACTTTTGGATTCTCTTGATTTTGAATCATTTGACACATGCGAACCATGCCTCATGGGCAAGATGATCAAAACCCCGTTCTCCGGTATGATGGAGCGAGCAACGGACTTGTTGGAAATCATACATACCGATGTATGCGGACCGATGAGTGTTTCGACACACGGTGGATATCGCTATTTTCTCACTTTTACCGATGACTTAAGTAGATATGGGTATATTTATTTAATGAAACATAAATCTGAAACGTTTGAAAAGTTCAAAGAATTTCAGAATGAAGTGGAGAACCATCGTAACAGAAAGATTAAGTTTCTACGATCCGATCGTGGAGGTGAATATTTGAGTTATGATTTTCTCACGCATCTTAAAGAAGGTGGAATCGTTTCACAACTCACGCCACCCGGAACACCACAGCGCAATGGTGTGTATGAACGCCGGAATCGAACCCTATTAGATATGGTCTGATCAATGATGTCTCTTACTGATTTGCCGTTATCATTTTGGGGTTATGCATTAGAAACCGCTGCATTCACTTTAAATAGGGCACCATCTAAATCCGTTGAGACGACACCGTATGAACTGTGGTTTGGTGCTAAACCTAAGTTGTCGTTTCTTAAAGTTTGGGGATGCGAAGCTTACGTCAAGAAGTTGATTCCGGACAAGCTCGAACCCAAAGCGGAGAAATGCGTCTTCATAGGATACCCTAAGGAAACTATTGGGTATACCTTCTATCACAGAACCGAAGGCAAAGTGTTTGTCAAGAAGAACGGTTCCTTTCTTGAGAAGGAGTTTCTCTCGAAAGAAGTGAGTGGGAGGAAAGTAGAGCTAGACGAGGTTATTGAACCTTCTCTTGAATTGGAGAGTAGCGCAAAGACTGAAATTGTTCCAGGTCACCGCACCAACAATAGAGGAAGCTAATGACAAGGATCATGAAGCTTCGGACGATGCTGCTACTAAACGTCGCAGGTCAACAAGGTCGCGTGCCCCTCCTGAGTGGTACGGCAACCCTGTCTTGACTGTCTTGCTAGTAGAAGACAGTGAACCTACGAACTATGAGGAAGCGATGATGAGCCGAGACTCTGAGAAATGGCTAGAAGCCATGAAATCCGAATTGGGATCCATGAGCGAAAACCAAGTATGGACTTTGGTGGACCCTCCTAGCGACCGAAAGGCCGTTGAGTGCAAATGGATCTTCAAGAAGAAAACGGACGCGGATGGTAATGTTACCGTCTATAAAGCACGACTTGTCGCAAAAGGTTTAGACAAGTTCAAGGTGTTGACTACGATGAGACTTTCTCTCCCGTAGCGATGTTTAAGTCCATTCGGATTTTATTAGCAATTGTTGCATTTCATGATTATGAAATATGGCGGATGGATGTCAAGACTGCGTTCCTCAATGGAAACATTGATGAAGAGTTGTATATGATGCAACCCGAAGGTTTTGTCGATCCTAAGGATGCTGATAAAGTATGCAAACTTCAGCGTTCCATTTATGGACTGAAGCAAGCATCTCGGAGTTGGAACCTTCGTTTTTATCAAGTGATCAAGAGCTTTGGATTTGTTCCAAATTGCTACGAAGCTTGCATCTACAAGAAAGTGAGTGGGAGCTCGGTGACGTTTCTGGTACTATATGTGGATGACATATTGATTATTGGAAATGACATCAACATGCTTAACGATGTGAAGAGTTATTTGAACAAGTGTTTTTCAATGAAAGACCTAGGTGAAGATGCTTATATATTGGGCATCAAAATATATAGAGATAGACAAAAACGCCTGATAGCTTTAAGCCAGAGTACATACCTAGACAAAGTTCTGAAAAGGTTCAGAATGGATAAGGCAAAGAAAGGTTCAGTGCCTATGTTGTCAGGTAAGATATTGAGCAAGGCTCAGTGTCCAGCTATGGTAAATGATAGGGAAGCTATGAGCAAAGTGCCTTATGGCTCGGCCATAGGTTCCATCATGTATGCCATGCTGTGTACTAGACCGGATGTGTCCAATGCTCTTAGTTTGACGAGCAGGTATCAAAGTGATCTAGGAGTGGAACACTGGACAGCCGTGAAGAACATCCTAAAGTACCTAAATAGGACTAAAGAAATGTTCTTAGTCTATGGGGGTGATGAACAACTTGTCGTAAAAGGTTACGTCGATGCTAGTTTTGACACCGACAAGGATGATTCTAAATCTCAGACATGATACGTTTATATTTTGAATGGAGGAGCTGGAGTCGAGAAGCTGCAAGCAAAGCGTGATCGCGGGATCTACAGTAGAAGCGGAATACATGGTTGCTGTAGAAGCGTCAAGTGAAGGAGTTTGGATCAGAAACTTCATCACTGAGCTTGGAGTGGTTCCAAGTGCATTGGACCCACTGGAGATATTGTGTGACAACACTGGCGCCATAGCACTCGCTAAGGAACCAAGATATCATCCAAAGACCAAGCATATCAACCGCAAGTTTCATATAATCCGAGATTATATAGCAGATGGAGATCTGAAGATTAGTAAAGTACATATGGATCTGAATGTCGCAGATCCATTGACTAAACCTCTTCCACGTGTAAAACATGATCAACACCTCAGTGCCATGGGTGTGAGATTGTTGCCAAATGTAAACTAGATTATTGACTCTAGTGCAAGTGGGAGACTGTTGGAATTATTCTCTAGAGGCAATAATAAAGATGTTATTATTGTAATTATTGTTCATGATAATGTTTATATTCCATGCTAGAATTGTATTAAGCGGAAACTTTAATACTTGTGTGGTTTGTGAACAACACCGTGTCCCTAGTACGCCTCTAAGGACTAGCTCATTGATTAATGATGGTTAAGGTTTCCTAACCATGGACATGAGTTGTCAATTAATAATGAGATCATATCATTGGGAGAATGATATGATGGATGACAAACTAAGCGAAGCAATTAGATCGTGTCATCGTGTTCGTCTTTGCGAAGATTTTCTTATGTCAAATATTGTATTCCTTAGACCATGAGATAATACAACTCCCTGGTATCGGAAGAAAGCTTTGAGGTCATCAAACGTCATCCTATGAGAGGGCGATCATAAAGGTGTCTCTCAGGTGATCGGAAAGTATCTGTTGGGTTGTATGTATCGAGATGGGATTTGTCCCTCCCAAGTTGGAGAGATATACTTCGGGCCCACTCGGTAATCGATATCAACACGGCTTGCAAGCATGTGGTTAAGGAGTTAATCAAAAAGTGATATCGGATTACGGAACGAGTAAAGTACTTGCTGTGAACGAGATTGAACTAGGTATGACGGTACCGACTATCGAATCTCGGGCAAGTAAAATATCGCGAGACGAAGGGAATATATATATGGGATTGATTGAATCATGGCATCGTGGTTCATCCGATATGATCATCGATGAATGTGTGGGAGTCAATATGGGTTACCAGACCCCGCTGTTGATTATTGATAGAAGATCATGTCTGCATATTCTCGAACCCGCAGGGTCACACACTTAACGTGTCTCGGTGCTAGGCTAGATTGGATAATTGGTTTATGAGTTTTTGTTCGGAGTCTCGGATGGGATCTGGGACATCACGAGCGGTTCCGGAGTGGTCTGGAGAATAAGATTCATATAAGGCAGTGCAGTTTTTGGAGTTCGAAATTGTTTCGGATTAATCGGTATTGTACCGGAAGCTTCTAGGACCTTCCGGAAGGGGACCAACGTGGCCCCACCTTCCGGGAGGGGGCGTGGTCTTATGAGGGAGTGCCCTGGACGCATTGGGCCAGGGGCACAAGGCCCCATAGGGCCCAGCCGGCCAAGAGAGGTTTAAACTCGAGATAGACCTTCTAGAAGGGGGGTTTCCTTGCCCCCCACTCCTTATCCTTTCGGGCCGCCGGTTTGGGCTTGAGGGAGGGGCTAGGGTTGCTCCCCCTATATATAAAGAGGGGTGGGGGCGCACCAACCCCATACACCTTCCCCTCCAACCCTAGCCGCCCTGCTGCCCTCCTCTCTCCCTCCCGACTGTTTGTAGGCGAAGCCCTGCTGCAGAAATTCTCCACCATATACACCACGCCATCGTGTTGTAGATCCATTCCGTCTCTCCACCATACTTGCTGGTCCAAGGAAGGAGGAGACGTCGAGGTGTTGCACGTGTGCATTGTTGGAGATATGCCCTAGAGGCAATAATAAATGTAGTTATTATTATATCTTTGTGTTTATGATAAATTTTTACATTCATGCTATAATAGTATTAACAAGGAAACATTAATACTTGTGTGATTTGTAAACTTAAATTGAAGTCCCTAGTATAAGCCTCTATACATCACTAGCTTGTTGGTTGATAAATGATTGTGGTTTCCCTATCATGGACATTGAGATGTTATCGACAACAAGATCATATCGTTAGGAGAATGATATGGTGGACATGCTCCTATAGATAAGCGTAGCATAAAGATCAAGTCATTTTAATAGTTCAATTTCTATATGCTTTCTGATACATAGTAATCTAATTCCTTCGACCATGAGATCATGCATATCACCTTTACCGGATGGATGCTTTGATGACATCAAACACCACACCGTAACTGTTGGAATTATGCCCTAGAGGCAATAATAAAGATGTTATTATTATAATTCTTGTTCATGATAAAGTTTATATTCCATTCTAGAATTGTATTAAGCGGAAACTTTAATACTTGTGTGGTTTGTGAACAACACCGTGTCCCTAGTACGCCTCTATGGACTAGCTCATTGATCAATGATGGTTAAGGTTTCCTAACCATAGACATGAGTTGTCAATTGATAATGAGATCATATCATTGGGAGAATGATATGATGGACAGACCCAAACTAAGCGAAGCAATTAGATCGTTTCATCGTGTTCATCTTTGCGAAGCTTTTCCTATGTCAAATATTGTATTCCTTAGACCATGAGATAATGAAACTCCCTGGTACCGGAAGAAAACTTTGAGGTCATCAAACGTCATCCTATGAGAGGGTGATCATAAAGGTGTATCTCAGGTGATCGGAAAGTATCTGTTGGGTTGTATGTATCGAGATGGAATTTGTCCCTCCCAAGTCGGAGAGATATACTTCGGGCCCACTCGATAATCGATATCAACACCGCTTGCAAGCATGTGGTTAAGGAGTTAATCACAAAGTGATATCGGATTACGAAACGAGTAAAGTACTTGCTGTGAACGAGATTGAACTAGGTATGATGCATCGACGATCGAATCTCGGGCAAGTAAAATATCGCGAGACGAAGGGAATATATATATGGGATTGATTGAATCTGGCATCGTGGTTCATCCGATATGATCATCGATGAATGTGGGAGTCAATATGGGTGCCTGCACCCATGTTGATTATTGATAGAAGATCATGTCTGCATATTCTCGAACCCGCAGGGTCACACACTTAACGTATCTCGACGCTAGGATAGATTGGATAATTGGTTTATGAATCTTTGTTCGGAGTCTCGGATGGGATCCGGGACATCACGAGAGGTTCCGTAATGGTCCAGAGAATAAGATTCATATAAGGCAGTGCAGTTTTTGGAGTTCGGAATTGTTCCGGGTTAATCGGTATTGTACCGGAAGCTTCTAGAACCTTCCGGAAGGGGACCAACGTGGCCCCACCTTCCGGGAGGGGGCATGGGCCTATGAGGGAGTGTCCTGGATGCATTGGGCCAGGGGCACAAGGCCCCATAGGGCCCAGCCGATCCTAGAGAGTTTAAATCGTTTAAACTAGAGATAGGGTTTCTAGAAGAGGGGAGAGTCCATGCCCCCCACTCCTTATCCTTTGGCTTGGGGGAGGGGCTAGGGCTGCTCCCCCCTCTATATAAAGAGGGCTGGGGGCGCACCAACCCCACACACCTCTCCTCCAAACCCTAGCCACCTTGCTAGCTTTCCTCTCTCCCTCCCGACTGTTTGTAGGCGAAGCCCTGCAGCAGAAATTCTCCACCATATACACCACGCCATCGTGTTGTAGATCCAATCTATCTCTCCACCATACTTGCTGGTCCGAGGAAGGAGGAGACGTCGAGGTGCTTCACGTGTGCATATCACGGAGGCACCGCCACTTGTGGTGCTAGATCGGATCGGATCGCGAGGAGGAGAAGCGAGTACGAATACATCACCCACATTCCGACGAACGTTCCGCTGTGCGAATCTTCAAGTGTATGAAGATCTAATCCAATCTCTCTCGTTGATTTCATCTCCTAGATTAGATCTTGGCTTTCCCTCTGTTCGCATCCGTAGAAAATTTTGATTTACTATGCCGTGAAACCCTTCAGTGGTATCAGAGCTAGATCTATGCGTAGATGTGTTTCACGAGTAGAACGCAACATGGTTGTTGCGGGCGTTGATGTTTTTTCTGTTGCAAGCCTCTTGTTTGTGTTCTTCTTATGACGCGGGATAGTGAGATTGAAGCGGTCCAGGCCAACCTTACGCGACGTCGTTTCATGAGACCGCTCCGACTTGACGTGTGGCTTGTACCACACATGCGGTGGTGGATGTCGGTTTCTCTCACTATAGTTGTCATGGGATTAACACCGAGTTTGGCAACCATAATATCACCGCTGTGGCTTTCCGTAGGTAAGAATCGTTCTTAGCATCTACTCCCATGAGCCACGTAAAACATGCAACAACAAAGTAGAGGCGTCTAACTTGTTTTTGCAGGGAGCGTTTTCTGTGATATGGTATGGCCCAAGATATGATGTGTATATTGTATGCGATGATCATGTTTTGTAATGTTTCACGACTTGCATGTCGATGAGTACACAACCGTGGAGCCATATGGTTGTCTTTATAATTGTGTATGACCATGAGTCAAACTTCTTATACGCCATGTAATAGCTTTACTTTATCGCTAAGTAGTTAGCAATAGTTGTAGTTGCTATTCGTGGTGGAGGCAATCATGGTGGAGTGATGGAGATCATGCCGGAACACACAAGATGGAGATCATTGCGAAGATTGGCTATACCATGTCACATAAAGTTATATGCATGTGATGTTTATCCTTTTATGTATCTTATTATGCTTAGATCGCATGTAGCATTATAAGATGATTCCTCACTTAAAGATCAAGATAAAAACTGTGTTCTCCCGAGTATGCACCGCTATGAAAGTTTGTCGTGTCCAAGCATCACGTGATGATCGGGTGCTATAGACTCTACGCCACATACAACGGGTGCAAGCCATTTTGCACACGCGGAAATACTTGGGTCTAACTTGACGAGCCTAGCATGTACGCATGGCCTCGGAACACAAGAACCGAAAGGTTAAGCATGAGTCATATGAATGATATGATCGACACTTTGTTGTCCACCATTGAAACCACATCTCTTCTCGTGATGATTGGATTAGGTGTGGTGAATTTGGATCGTGTTCACTAAACAACTTGAGGGATGTTGAATTTAGTGGGAGTTCATCTAGTAATTTGATTAAGTTGAACTATTTATCATGAACATAGTCTAAATTGTACTTGCAAATACTGTAGATCACATTGCCAAGTCCAACTTCAACTTCAACGTTTTTGCTGAGAAGGAAAAGCTTAGAAACAATGGGTCTAACTTCACCAATTGGTTTCGCAATCTAAGAATCATTCTCTCTGGCGGTCAAAAGGACTATGTCCTTGGGAAAGTGTTAGGTGACCCCCTTGCTGCAACTGCGCCGGCTAATGAGAAAACTGTCTATCAGTCGCGCAAAGATGATTATGGTGTGATTAAGAGCACCATGTTGTTTGCTATGGAACCGGACCTTCAAAATCGTTTTGAAGACTATCCCGGGCCCTTTGAGATTCTCGAAGAGCTGAAAACCATGTTTCAGACTCAGGCCCGTTCTGAGAGATATGAGATCTCTGAGAAGTTCTTTAACTGCAAGATGGAGGAAGGGAGTTCCGTCAGTGAGCACGCCATTAAGATGACGGGCTACACTCAACGCCTTGAGCAACTAGAATGCACGATTCCAGAGGAGTTCAAGATTTGCAGGGTTCTGCAATCACTCCCTCCCAGCTACAAAAGTTTTGTAGTGACTCACAATCGATTGGTTCCATCGATACGATCACCGAGCTCTTCGCAAAGTCAAGGTCATGAGGTGGACATCAAAAAGGATAATCATGTGTTGATGGTCAACAAGCCCTGCTTTAAGAAAGGTAAGGGATCAAAGAAGCCCTTCGAGAAGGGCGACGGCAAACGCACTGCCCCTGCTGAGAAGAAGCTCAAGTCTGGTCCTAAGCCGGACACTGAGTGCTTCTATTGCAAGGACAAGGGTCACTGGAAGCGCAACTGTCCGAAGTACTTAGCGGACAAGAAGGCTGGCACCATCAAAGGTATATTTGATATACATGTTATTGATGTTTTCCTTACTAGCCCTCGTTGTAGTGCCTGGGTATTTGATACGGTTCGATTGCTAATATTTGTAACTCAAACAGAGCTACGGAATAGACGGCTTATGCGAGGATGAGGTGACGATGCGCGTTGGCAACGGATCAAGAGTTGATGTGATGGCCGTCGACACGCTCTCCTTAGTTTTACCTTCGGGATTAGTTTTAAACCTTAATAAGTGTTATTATGTGTCTGCGTTGAGCATGAACATTATTTCTGGATCGTGTTTATTGCAAGACGGTTATTCATTTAAATCGGAGAATAATGGTTGTTCTATTTATATGAGTAACATCTTTTATGGTCATGCACCTCTTGTGAATGGTTTATTTCTTCTAAATCTCGAAAGGGATGAAACACACATCCATAACATTGAGGCTAAGAGATGCAAAGTAGATAGTGATAATACTACTTATTTGTGGCACTGTCGTCTAGGTCATATTGGTGTAAAGCGCATGAAGAAACTCCATTCTGATGGACTTTTGGAGTCTCTTGATTTTGAATCATTTGACACATGCGAACCATGCGTCATGCGCAAGATGATCAAAACCCCGTTCTCCGGTATGATGGAGCGAGCAACGGACTTGTTGGAAATCATACATACCGATGTATGCGGACCGATGAGTGTTTCGACCTTGTGGATATCGCTATTTCCTCACTTTTACCGATGACTTAAGTAGATATGGGTATATCTATTTAATGAAACATAAATCTGAAACATTTGAAAAGTTCAAGGAATTTCGTAATGAAGTGGAGAACCATCGTAATGTAAAGATTAAGTTTCTACGATCCGATCGTGGAGGTGAATATTTGAGTTATGATTTTCTCACGCATCTTAAAGCAAGTGGAATCGTTTCACAACTCACGCCACGGAACACCACAGCGCAATGGTGTGTCTGAGCTTAATCGAACCCTATTAGATATGGTCCGATCAATGATGTCTCTTCTTGATTTGCGTTATCATTTTGGGGTTATGCATTAGAAACCGCTGCATTCACTTTAAATAGGGCTCCATCTAAATCCGTTGAGACGACACCGTATGAACTGTGGTTTAGTGCTAAACCTAAGTTGTCGTTTCTTAAAGTTTGGGGATCTGAAGCTTCGTCAAGAAGTTGATGCCGACAAGCTCGAACCCAAAGCGAGAAATGCGTCTTCATAGGATACCCTAAGGAAACTATTGGGTATACCTTCTATCCGCAGAAGAAGGCAAAGTGTTTGTCGATGAAGAACGGTTCCTTTCTTGAGAAGGAGTTTCTCTCGAAAGAAGTGAGTGGGAGGAAAGTAGAGCTTGACGAGGTTATTGAACCTTCTCTTGAATTGGAGAGTAGCGCAGACTGAAATTGTTCCAAGGTCAGCACTTTGCACCAACAATAGAGGAAGCTAATGACAAGGATCATGAAGCTTGGACGATCTCTTGCTCTTGAGCGTCGCGGTCGACAAGGTCGCGTGCCCCTCCGAGTGGTACGGCAACCTGTCTTGACTGTCTTGTTGGTAGAAGACGGTGAACCTCGAACTATGAGGAAGCGATGATGAGCCCGGACTCGAGAAATGGTGGAAGCCATGAAATCCATTGGGATCCATGAGCGAAAACCAAGTATGGACTTTGGTGGATCCTCCTAACGACCGAAAGGCCGTTGAGTGCAAATGGATATTCAAGAAGAAAACAGACGCGGATGGTAATGTTACCGTCTATAAAGCACGGCTTGTCGCAAAAGGTTTTCGACAAGTTCAAGGTGTTGACTACGATGAGACTTTCTCTCCCGTAGCGATGTTTAAGTCCATTCGGATTTTATTAGCAATTGCTGCGTTTCATGATTATGAAATATGGAAGATGGATGTCAAGACTGCTTTCCTCAATGGGAACATTGATGAAGAGTTGTATATGATGCAACCCGAAGGTTTTGTCGATCCTAAGGATGCTAGTAAAGTACGCAAACTTCAGCGTTCCATTTATGGACTGAAGAAAGCATCTCGGAGTTGGAACCTTCGTTTTGATCAAGTGATCAAGAGCTTTGGATTTGTTCCAAATTGCTACGAAGCTTGTATCTACAAAAGGGTGAGTGGGAGCTCGGTGACGTTTCTGGTACTCTATGTGGATGACATATTGATTATTGGAAATGACATTAACATGCTTAACGATGTGAAGACTTATTTGAACAAGTGTTTTTTAATGAAAGACCTAGGTGAAGCTGCTTATATATTGGGCATCAAAATCTATAGAGATAGACAAAGACGCCTGATAGCTTTAAGCCAGAGTACATACCTAGACAAAGTTCTGAAAAGGTTCAGAATGGATAAGGCAAAGAAAGTTTCAGTGCCCATGTTGTCAGGTAAGATATTGAGCAAGGCTCAGTGTCCAGCTACGGTAAATGATAGGGAAGCGATGAGCAAAGTGCCTTATGCCTCGGCCATAGGTTCCATCATGTATGCCATGCTGTGTACTAGACCGGATGTGTCCAATGCTCTTAGTTTGACGAGCAGATATCAAAGTGACCCAGGAGTGGAACACTGGACAGCCGTGAAGAACATCCTAAAGTACCTAAATAGGACTAAATAAATGTTCTTAGTCTATGGGGGTGATGAACAGCTTGTCGTAAAAGGTTACGTCGACGCTAGTTTTGACACCGACAAGGATGATTCCAAATCTCAGACAGGATACGTTTATATTTTGAATGGAGGAGATGTGAGCTGGAGAAGCTACAAGCAAAGCGTGATTGCGGGATCTACAGTGGAAGCGGAATACATGGCTGCTGCAGAAGCGTCAAGTGAAGGAGTTTGGATCAGAAACTTCATCACTGAGCTTGGCGTGGTTCCAAGTGCATTGGACCCACTGGAGATATTGTGTGACAACACTGGCGCCATAGCACTCGCTAAGGAACCAAGATATCATCCAAAGACCAAGCATATCAACCGCAAGTTTCATATAATCCGAGATTATATAGCAGATGGAGATCTGAAGATTAGCAAAGTACATATGTATCTGAATGTCGCAGATCCATTGACTAAACCTCTTCCACGTGTAAAACATGATCAACACCTCAGTGCCATGGGTGTGAGATTGTTGCCAGATGTAAACTAGATTATTGACTCTAGTGCAAGTGGGAGACTATTGGAATTATGCCCTAGAGGCAATAATAAAGATGTTATTATTATAATTCTTGTTCATGATAAAGTTTATATTCCATTCTAGAATTGTATTAAGCGAAAACTTTAATACTTGTGTGGTTTGTGAACAACACCGTGTCCCTAGTACGCCTCTATGGACTAGCTCATTGATCAATGATGGTTAAGGTTTCCTAACCATAGACATGAGTTGTCAATTGATAATGAGATCATATCATTGGGAGAATGATATGATGGATGTACCCAAACTAAGCGAAGCAATTAGATCGTTTCATCGTGTTCATCTTTGCGAAGCTTTTCCTATGTCAAATATTGTATTCCTTAGACCATGAGATAATGCAACTCCCTGGTACCGGAAGAAAGCTTTGAGGTCATCAAACGTCATCCTATGAGAGGGTGATCATAAAGGTGTCTCTCAGGTGATCGGAAAGTATCTGTTGGGTTGTATGTATCGAGATGGAATTTGTCCCTCCCAAGTCGGAGAGATATACTTTGGGCCCACTCGATAATCGATATCAACACCGCTTGCAAGCATGTGGTTAAGGAGTTAATCACAAAGTGATATCGGATTACGAAACGAGTAAAGTACTTGCTGTGAACGAGATTGAACTAGGTATGACGGTACCGACGATCGAATCTCGGGCAAGTAAAATATCGCGAGACGAAGGGAATATATATATGGGATTGATTGAATCCTGGCATCGTCATTCATCCGATATGATCATCGATGAATGTGTGGGAGTCAATATGGGTGCCCAGACCCCGCTGTTCATTATTGATAGAAGATCATGTCTGCATATTCTCGAACCCGCAGGGTCACACACTTAACGTATCTCGACGCTAGGATAGATTGGATAATTGGTTTATGAATTTTTGTTCGGAGTCTCGGATGGGATCCGGGACATCAAGAGAGGTTCCGGAATGGTCCGGAGAATAAGATTCATATAAGGCAGTGCAGTTTTTGGAGTTCTAATTGTTCCGGGTTAATCGGTATTGTACGAAGCTTCTAGAACCTTCCGGAAGGGACCAACGTGGCCCCACCTTCCGGGAGGGCATGGGCCTATGAGGGAGTGTCCTGGCGCATTGGGCCAGGGAACAAGGCCCCATAGGGCCCAGCCGATCCTAGAGAGTTTAAATCGTTTAAACTAGAGATAGGGTTTCTAGAAGAGGGGAGAGTCCATGCCCCCCACTCCTTATCCTTTGGGATTGGGGGAGGGGCTAGGGCTGCGCCCCCCTCTATATAAAGAGGGTGGGGCGCCACACACCTCTCCTCCAAACCCTAGCCACCTTGCTAGCTTTCCTCTCTCCCTCCATTGTTTGTGGCGAAGCCTGCAGTGAAATTCTCCACCATATACACCACGCCATCGTGTTGTAGATCCAATCTATCTCTCCACCATACTTGCTGGTCCGAGGAAGGAGGAGACGTCGAGGTGCTACACGTGTGCATCTCACGGAGGCACCGCCACTTGTGGTGCTAGATCGGATCGGCTCGCGAGGAGGAGAAGCGAGTACGACTACATCACCCACGTTCCGACGAACGTTCCGCTGTGCGAATCTTCAAGCGTATGAAGATCTAATCCAATCTCTCTCGTTGATTGCATCTCCTAGATTAGATCTTGGCTTTCCCTCTGTTCGCATCCGTAGAAAATTTTGATTTACTATGCCGCGAAACCCTTCAGTAACTGGGTGGCTATAAAGGTGGCATTGAGTATTCGAAAAGTATTGGTTGAAACACATGGATCAAGAGTGGGATTTGTCCATCCATATGACGGATAGATATACTCTGGGCCCTCTCGGTGAAATGTCATCCAATTAGCTTGCAAGCATGTGACTGGCTCACAAGGGATCACATATCACAGGAACGAGAAAAGAGTACTTATCGGTAACGAGGTTGAACTAGGTATGCAGAGATACCGATGATCATGACCTCGGATAAGTAAACTATCGTGAGACAAAGGGAAATTGATATTGTATGTAAGTGGTTCATTTGATCGCAAAGTAATCGTAGAAATATGTGGAATCCATATGAATTTCCAGATTCCTCTATTGGTTATTGTTCGGAGAAGTGTCTCGATCATGTCCGCATAATTCACAAACCGTAGGGAGACACACTTAAGGATTCGACGTTGTTTGAGTAGTTATGGAATGATGAGAAAGAGACCGAATGTTGTTCGGAGTCTCGAATGGGATTCGAGATATCACGAGGAGATCCGGAATGGTCTGGAGAATAATATTCATATAAGGAAAGTCCCATTTCGGAGTTGGGGAATGGTTCCGGTGTTTTCCTCGGGAATGTTCTAGAAGGTTCCGGAATGTCCAGCACTCCGGGGGGAAGGGTACATGAATGTGTTATATCAAGTTGATATGATTGCATCATGTACTCGGTGTCATCGCTGTTCAAAATAGAGGGTTTATTCAAATCCTAGTTTGAAAAGTCAAACGGCTAGTTTGAAAGTCAAATGGCAGTTTTGGGAAAGAGGAGGAGGAGTGGGAAACCGAGTTGGGGAGGAGTTCCCTCCTCCAACCGGCACCCACCTGCCGAGTTGGGAGGGACTCCTCTCCTCCCTTGGCCGGCCGGCCCTCCACCTATATAAGGAGGGCAGGGCTCCTCCTGACACACAACTTCCACGCCTCAAACCCTAGCAGCTGCTGCCCACCATAGCCGCTGCCGCCCCTAGGGTTTCTCCCCTAGCCGCTGACTTGGGCACCTCCAAACCCTAGCCGCCGGCTCTAGCAGCTCTTCCTCGGCGTGTCTAAACCCTAGATCGTTGGGGGACTCTCTCATACTCCACCATACTCGCTCCGGCTCATGAGATCTCCCTCTACTTCGGTACCACGTCACAGCCGGAATCGCGAGAGTGCTACAACCTCCGCCGCTGGAAAAGGGAGAGGAAGGTCTTTGTCGAGTACCGAACGCGTGATCGATCAAGGGAGCGCGCCGAACGCAACGCCTAAGGATCGCTCACGCGATCTTGAGATCGGGAAGAGTACGACTACATCACCCACGAGAATCCGCCTCGTTAAACACTTTGGAATCTTCGAGGGTGAGTTATTCTATCGACTCGTTGCTACAATCTAGTAGATAGATCTTGGCTTGTTTGTTTGTATGCGGTAGAAATTTTTGTTTTCCATGCTACGAAACCTCAAAGGGTATCGTGAGCCGTGTCTATATGTAGATCTTGCACGAGTAGAACATAATGGTCATTGTGGGCGTTGATGCTTTTATTATCGATTGCTTCTTGTGTACTTTGCATCTTGCGGTATGTTGGGATGAAGCGGCCCGGGCTAACCTTACATGACATCGTTCATGAGACTTGCTCCACGCTTGACATGCAACTTGTATTGCATAAGTGGCTTTATGGTGACGCTTCTCCTAGCATAGTTAAGATCCAATTTACAACGGGTGATTAACAATACTAGTATCAATGTTGTGGTTCTTGTTCGTAAGTTAGAACGACACTTATTGAAAGCCCCAAACCACGTAAAACATGCAAAGAAAGTAGAGGCGTCTAACTTTGTTTTGCAGGGGTGTGCTGTGATGAGACATGGCCATGATTATGATTATATTTGATGTATCAATGTTCCTTATTGTAAGTTGGCAACCGGCAGGAGCCATATGGTTGTCTTTAATTTATGTTAAGACTCGCGTGTCTATTCAAAGTAGTTGTAATAGTTGAAGCCGGTGGACAACAACCATGGAGAAGCGTCATTGACCTTGATGCAATGCCGGTGATGATGGAGATCATGTTCATGCTTGAAGATGGAGATCGGAAGCACAAAGAAGAAAGGCCATATCATATCACATATTATGAATTGCATGTGATGTTAATCCTTTATGCATCTTGTATTGATTAGTAGACGACGGTAGCATTATAAGATGATCCCTCATGCACATGAATTTCAAGTCACAAAGTGTTCACCCTTAGTTAGCACCATTGCTAAAGCTTGTTGTTTCGAAGCACCACGTGATGATCGGGTGTGTTAGATTCCGCAAGTGTATACAACGTGAGCAAGCCAGATTTGCTCATGCGGAAACTAAGGTTTGATCTTGACGAGCCTAGCATGTACAGACATGGTCTTGGAACACGGATCACCGAAAGGTAAAGCATGAATCATATAGTAGATATGATGAACATGTCGATTGTTCGCCATTGAAACTATATCAACTATCATGATGATCGGTGTTGATGTGGTGGATTTGGTTCGTGTGATCACTAAAACAATGTGAGGGATATTGTTTTGAGTGGGAGTTCACCTAGATTAATTTTATTATTAATCTGAACTCAATTTGTCATAAACTTAGTCTAAACTATTGCAAATATGTTGTAGATCAATGGCAGCCCCTACCATCAATTTTAATGCGTTCCTAGAGAAAGAAAAGTTGAAAAACAATGGAAGCAACTTCGCGGATTGGTTCCGCAATTTGAGGACTGTACTCACAGCTGGTAATTTGACCTATGTGCTGGATGCACCACTGGGTGACCCACCTGCAGTTGATGCTGCCGATGAAGTAAAGAACGTTTACCTCACTCGGAAGACTCAGCAGCTGATGCCACAGTTCAGTGTGCTATCTTGTATGGTTTAGAATCGGAGCTTCAGAAAAGGTTTGAGAATTCAGACCCATATGATATTGTCGAGGATCTCAAATTGACCTTTGAGACTCATGCGGCAATTGAAAGCTATGAGGCTTCTGAAAAGTTCTTTAACTGCAATATGGAAGAGGGCAGCTCCGTCAGTGAGCATGTGCTTAAGATGTCTGGGAACTCAAACAAACTTCAAATCTTGGGTATTGTGATTCCTAATGCTTTGGGGATTTACCGTGTCCTCCAATCACTACCACCAAGTTACAAGAACTTTGTGATGAACTACAACATGCAAAACATGAACAAGACGTTGCCAGAACTCTTTGCCATGTTGAAATCTGCAGAAGTGGAGATCAAGAAAGAGCACCAAGTGTTGTTGGTCAATAAGACCACCAAACTCAAGAAAGGCAAGTCTAAGCAGAAGGGACACTTCAAGAAGGGTGGTAATAAAGTTACCACGCCGACGAAGAAGACCAAGGCTGGACCTAAGCCCGATCTCGAGTGCTTTTACCGCAGGAGAAGGTCATCGAAGGAATTGCCCAAAGTACTTGGCGGATTTGAAGAACGGCAACATCAAGAAGAAAGGTATATCTGATAAACATGTTATTGATGTGTATCTCACTAGTACTCGTAGTAGTGCCTGGGTATTTGATACTGGTTCGGTTGCTCATATTTGTAACTCAAAACAGGTGCTGCAGAATAAACGGAAGCTAGCGAAGAACGAGGTGACGATGCGCGTGGGAAATGGATCAAAGGTTGATGTGATCGCGGTCGGCACGCTACCCCTTCATCTACCATCGGGATTAGTTTTATACTTAAATAATTGTTATTTGGTGCCTGCGTTGAGCATGAACATTATATCGGGATCTTGTTTATTGTGAGACGGTTACTTGTTTAAGTCCAAGAATAATGGTTGTTCGATTTATATGAGTAATATGTTTTATGCATATGCACCTTTGATAGATGGTCTATTCTTATTGAATCTCGGTAGTGGAAATACACATATTAATAACACTGAGGCTAAACGTTTGAAATCGAGCGATAACTCGACCTATATGTGGCACTGTCGTCTTGGTCACATTGGAGTGAAGCGTATGAAGAAACTCCATTCCGATGGACTTCTTGAATCACTTGATTTTGAATCACTTGATAGATGCGAAGCATGTCTGATGGGTAAAATGACTAAGACTCCATTTTCTGGTATGATGGAGCGAGCTACGGACTTATTGGAAATCATACATACCGATGTGTGTGGTCCAATGAGTGTAGCATCGCGCGGTGGTTATCGTTATGTTCTTACCTTCACGGATGACTTGAGTAGATATGGGTATATCTATTTCATGAAACATAAGTCCAAAACTTTCAAGAAGTTTAAGGAATTTCAAAGTGAGGTAGAGAATCAACGTAACAAGAAGATTAAATTTCTACGTTCTGATCGTGGAGGTGAATATCTAAGTTACGAGTTTGGCGAGCATTTGAAGAAATGCGGAATACTTTCACAGTTGACACAGCCGGGAACACCACAGCGTAATGGTGTGTCCGAACGTCGTAATCGAACTCTCTTAGATATGGTTCGTTCTATGATGTCACTTACAGATTTACCGCTATCATTTTGGGGTTATGCATTAGAAACAGCCGCATTCACTTTAAATAGGGCACCGTCTAAATCCGTTGAAACGACACCGTATGAATTATGGTTTGGGAAGAAACCAAGATTGTCGTTCCTTAAAGTTTGGGGATGCGAAGCCTATGTAAAGAAGTTACAGCCGGACAAGCTTGAACCCAAAGCGGAAAAATGCGTCTTCATAGGATACCCGAAGGAAACTATTGGGTATACCTTCTATCATAGATCCGAAGGCAAAATCTTCGTTGCCAAGAATGGATCCTTTCTAGAGAAGGAATTTCTCTCGAAAGAAGTGACTGGAAGGAAAGTAGAACTCGACGAGGTTGTCGAACCTTCTCTCGAAATTGCGAGTAGCGCAGCACCGGAATAAGTTCCTGTGGTGCCTGCACCAATAAGAGAGGAAGCTAATGATGATGATCATGAAACTTCGGTTGAAGTTGCTACAGAGCCTCGCAGGTCAATAAGAACTCGTACCACTCCAGATTGGTATGATCCCGTTATGAGTGTCATATTGGTGGATAACACTGATGACCCTGAGACATATGAGGAAGCAATGATGAGCCCAGATTCCAATAAATGGCAAGAAGCCATGAAATCCAAGATTGGATCCATGTACGAAAACCAAGTATGGACTTTGGTGGACTTACCAGATGGCCGGAAGGCTGTCGAGAACAAATGGATTTTAAAGAAGAAAACAGATGCTGATGGTAATGTTACTGTCTATAAAGCTCGACTTGTCGCAAAAGGGTTTCGACAAATTCAAGGAGTTGACTACGATGAGACTTTCTCACCAGTAGCGAAGCTAAAGTCTGTAAGGATTATGTTAGAAATCGCTGCATATTATGATTATGAGATATGGCAGATGGATGTCAAAACAGCATTCCTCAATGGAGACATTGATGAAGAGTTGTATATGATGCAACCCAAAGGTTTTCTCGATCCTAAAGATGCTAACAAGGTATGCAAACTTCAACGGTCCATCTATGGATTGAAGCAAGCATCCCGAAGTTGGAATCAATGTTTTGATAAGGTAATCAAAAGTTTTGGTTTTATACAAACTTATGGAGAGGCTTGTATTTACAAGAAAGTGAGTGGGAGCTCTATAGCATTCTTAATACTATATGTAGATGACATATTGTTGATTGGGAATGATGTAGACCTTCTTAATAGTGTCAAGGAATATTTGAATAATAGTTTTTCAATGAAGGATCTTGGCGAAGCAGCTTACATATTAGGCATAAAGATTTATAGAGATAGATCGAAACGCCAAATATCATTGTCACAAAGTACATATTTGGACAAAGTTCTAAAGAGGTTTGGAATGGAAGATAGCAAGAAAGGGTTCTTGCCCATGTTGCCCAATACGACCTTGAGTAAAACTCAAAGTCCGACATCGGCGGAAGATAGAGAAAGGATGAGTAAGACTCCTATGCCTCAGCCATAGGATCTCTAATGTATGCCATGCTATGTACTAGACCCGACATTGCATATGTCGTTAGTTTAACTAGCAGATATCAAAGTGATCCAGAGTGGATCATTGACAATGATCAAAACATCCTTAAGTACTTGAGAAGAACTAAGGATATGGTTCTTTCTTATGGAGGTGATGAACAGCTCGTTATTAATGGTTACACCGATGCTAGTTGGAACACCGATCCGGATGATTCTAAATCACAATCTGGATACGTATTTATTTTGAATGGTGCAGCAGTTAGCTGGAGGAATGCAAAGCAAAGCGTTGTGGCGAGATCTTCAACTGAATCGGAATACATGGCTGCTTCGGAGGCTTCACAAGAAGCGATATGGATGAAAGAGTTCATTACAGAGCTATGTGTGGTTCCTAGTGCGCTGGATCCAATGTCTATCTACTGTGATAACATGGGCGCCATAGCCAATGCGCAAGAACCAAGGTCACACAAGAAGCTGAAACACATCAAGCTACGTTTTCACGCTATTCGAGAACATATCCAAGATGGATATAAAGATTTGCAAAGTACACACAGATCTGAATGTGGCGGATCCGTTGACTAAACCTCTCCCGAGGGCAAAACATGACCAACACCAAACTGCCATGGGTGTTCGGTATATTACCATGTAATCTAGATTAGATGACTCTAGTGCAAGTGGGAGACTGTTGGAGATATGCCCTAGAGGCAATAATAAATGTAGTTATTATTATATCTTTGTGTTTATGATAAATGTTTACATTCATGCTATAATAGTATTAACAAGGAAACATTAATAGTTGTGTGATTTGTAAACTTAAATTGAAGTCCCTAGTATAAGCCTCTATACATCACTAGCTTGTTGGTTGATAAATGATTGTGGTTTCGCTATCATGGACATTGAGATGTTATCGACAACAAGATCATATCGTTAGGAGAATGATATGGTGGACATGCTCCTATAGATAAGCGTAGAATAAAGATCAAGTCATTTTAATAGTTCAATTTCTATATGCTTTCTGATACATAGTAATCTAATTCCTTCGACCATGAGATCATGCATATCACCTTTACCGGATGGATGCTTTGATGACATCAAACACCACACCGTAACTGGGTGGCTATAAAGGTGGCATTGAGTATTCGGAAAGTATTGGTTGAAACACATGGATCAAGAGTGGGATTTGTCCATACATATGACGGATAGATATACTCTGGGCCCTCTCGGTAAAATGTCATCCAATTAGCTTGCAAGCATGTGACTGGCTCACAAGGGATCACATATCATGGGAACGAGAAAAGAGTACTTATCGGTAACGAGGTTGAACTAGGTATGCAGAGATACCGACGATCATAACCTTAGATAAGTAAACTATCGTGAGACAAAGGGAAATTGATATCGTATGTAAGTAGTTCATTCGATCGCAAAGTAATCATAGAAATATGTGGGAGCCATATGAATTTCCAGATTCCTCTATTGGTTATTGTTCGGAGAAGTGTCTCGATCATGTCCGCATAATTCACGAACCGTAGGGAGACACACTTAAGGATTCGACGTTGTTTGAGTAGTTATGGAATGATGAGAAAGAGACCGAATGTTGTTCGGAGTCTCGAATGGGATTCGGGATATCATGAGGAGATCCGGAATGGTCCGGAGAATAAGATTCATATAAGGAAAGTCCCATTTCGTAGTTGGGGAATGGTTCCGGTGTTTTCATCGGGAATGTTCTAGAAGGTTCCGGAATGTCCAGCACTCCGGGGGGAAGGGTACATGAATGTGTTATATCAAGTTGATATGATTGCATCATGTACTCGGTGTCATCGCTGTTCAAAATAGAGGGTTTATTCAAATCCTAGTTTGAAAAGTCAAACGACTAGTTTGAAAGTCAAACGGCAGTTTTTGGAAAGAGGAGGAGTGGGAAACCGAGTTGGGGAGGAGTTCCCTCCTCCAACCGGCGGCGCCCACCCAAGCCGAGTTGGGGAGGACTCTCCTGGCCGCCGGCCCCTCCACCTATATAAGGAGAGGTGGCTCCCTCCTTGACACACAACTTCCACGCCAAACCCTAGCACCGCCGCCCACCATAGCCGCCGCCCCTAGGGTTTCTCCCCAGCCGACTTGGGCACCTCCAAAACCCAGCCGTGGCTCTAGCACCTCTTCCTCGGCGTGTCTAAACCCTATATCGTCGGGGACTCTCTCATACTCCACCATACTGCTTCCGGCTAAGCCTTGCGAGATCTCCTCTACTTCCATGCATGTTGCCTTGCCGGAATCGCGAGGAGAGTGCTACAACCTCCATTTCTTTGTAACAAGGAGAGGAAGGTCTTCGTCGACTACCGAACGTGTGACCGATTGCGGGAGCGCTTTAACGCATACGGAAGGATCGTCTACGCGATCTTGAGATCGGGAAGAGTACGACTACATCACCCACGAGAATCTGCTCTCGTTATACACTTTGGAATCTTCGAGGGTGAGTTATTCTATCGACTCGTTGCTACAATCTAGTAGATAGATCTTGTCTTGTTTGTTTGTATGCGGTAAAAATTTTTTGTTTTCCATGCTACGAAACCCTACATGCATCTCACGGAGGCACCGCCACTTGTGGTGCTAGATCGGATCGGATCGCGAGGAGGAGAAGCGAGTACGACTACATCACCCACGCCCGATTTAACGTTCACGTCTTGAATCTGCAAGGTTATGAAGATCTAATCCAATCTCTCTCGTTGTTTGCATCTCCTAGATTAGATCTTGGCTTTCCCTCTGTTCGCATCCGTAGAAAATTTTGATTTACTATGCCGCGAAACCCTTCATAGGAACATGCAGATATTAGTATCCTACCATGCTTCTCTGTTTGGGGAAGTGGTATAGTCTTCATGAAGGCAGCCCATTCTGGGTATATACCATCGGCAAGGTAGTAACCTGTGGTATACTCATTCCCATTGATGTAAATCTTGAACTTGTGGCGCTTCTCCTTTCAATGCATCAAAAAAATATTGGGGACTGGTTGAGCACATTAAGATCATTGTTTGACCCAGCAACTCCAAAGAAAGCATGCCAAATATGAAGGTCCTGGGAAGCAACGGCTTCCAGAACCATCGTTGGTACTCCATAATCACCACGGGTGAATTTTCCCCTCCATGCTAAAGGACACTTCTCCCATCGCCAGTGCATGGAGTCAATGCTTCCTAGCATTCCAGGGAAACCACGAGACTCATTAACCTGGAGTAGACGCTCTACATCCTCCTGTGTGGGTGGTCGCAAGTAGTCCTTACCGAAAACCTGAATTACCCCTCGAGCAAACTTGTCCAAACACTCTAACGCAGTGGACTTCCCAATCTTCAAGTACTCATCAAGGGCATCTGCGGGGTACCATACGCTAGCATGCGCATGGCTGCCGTGCACTTTTGCAATGGTGAGAGCCCTATTCACCGTAACAATGCCTGTAAGTGAAATAGGGAGACCACTGACCAAGGGCATTCACAATGCGTAGGAAGAGGTCTCTATTCATACGGAATCTTGTACGGAACATACTTTCAGGGTAGAGTGGGTGTTCAGCAAAGTAGTCCACCAGGCGCCGATGAGCACCTCCATGATCCCTCCGAATTTTCTTCCTTGGACCGTATCATCGCCGAGATAATTTTACTTCAAGCCTAGCCTTGATTTTCTTCACGAGCCTCTCAGCAAAGGAGTCTAGGATGTTCTGCTCAGTAGCATAGACTTCCAAGATTTTGGATGGGGCTAGCTCATCAGATGATTCCGACATGGTGGGTGAGAAAGATAGGTTGGTAGGCTGCTAGATGAAGTACTGTCAGAAACATATTTTTTCTACACTACTCTAGGTTAGAATACCAGGATGTAAATACAAGGTAAAAATATCAGCAGCAGGTTGTAAACATACTCACTCCGATCCATATTAGTTGACTCCAATTTGTCTAGATACATCCGCATCTAGACAAATTTTAGTGCTAAATATATCCGTATTTAGACAATTTGAATCAACTAATATGGATAAGAGGGTGTATGAAATTCAGTGATGTGCTAATTAGCATGGATTGGAAAATTCAACATGGGCAGCAGCAATATAGGTCGCTATCTTGCTTTTTTTATTGGCAAACAATGAGGGATCGTAGTAGTACTAGATAAGAACTCATCTCAGATTATTATCTGAATAAGAAACAAGGAGAATACATACCATGTTCCCAGATCGGACTGGCCAATATACTCAGTCATACACCAAGATGTGGTGCTAGCAGGCGGTGCCCAACAAGATGTGAGGCCGACGGATCAAGAGGCGCCTGCGCACGCATCCGTTTAGACTGCTGACCTATCTCCTTGATGCGGCGCCGGCATCAGTTCGAAGGTTGAGAGGTGGCGCGTTCTAGGGTTCCAGGATGGGGATTTAGGGGATTTGGAGTCCTCGATTTGGCGCACAAATCAGTTTGAAGCGACGGAAGTATGGATTTGGCGGTGGTGGAGAGGAAGGGCGGAGGCGAGGATATCGAAGCTACTGCTCTATCGCAGTCTGCTGCAGTCGAGGCGATAGTTTCTCGTATCTCGTGGAGCAGGCGATACAGGCGCCTGCGTTCGTTCTCTCTCCTCTCTTCTCTCCCCTCCATGTAGGATTTTGATGACGTGGAAAATCTTGTAGCCTGCTGAGTGGACCCTATTATACTTGCTCTAAAGGGGATTTTGATCTAGAAGGGAATTAATACCCATCAATCCCTGCCATTCCCGCCCAATTCCAGTGAAACTGAACAAGGCCTGAGCGGGATTTCATGACAACGATACGGGGGCAGGTTGGCCGATTTCATGACAACAAATATGCGAACAGATTTGCTCGGGATATCATCTTCCACGAGAACAGCCCATGTCAAAAGCACACTCCATGCTCCAGTTATTCTCTAGAAAAATAACCGGAGCAGAAACTAAGCTCAACGAGAGCTTGGAACTAATTAATGCTTTACTCAACATCTTCTTTGTCAGGAGAGAGTAAAATTATCACCCCTTGGAACCCACAAATTAGTCATGTACTGTACTAGGCACCGGGCACAACCACGACGATACCTCCCTAAAACTCGAGGATCCTACGCTTCAATCACCGACACACCACTGGTTAAAGGCACCCATGATTGCAAAACGGACTTGTCATCAACCTGCTCATGGCCCAAAATCAAGCTGCTGCCGGGGTCTTCCTACCTTCCTGATCCACATCGGACAAACCAAAACGCACGCCTCCAGACTAACAATTGAAGGAGATCTTCCACCTGGCACTGCCAGGCAGCCCAAAAACAAACCACTATCTAGAAACGAAACATGCTGATGAGTGATTATTGCCTTTCAGGAAGATACGAAGAAGCGGGAAGCAGTGGTTCCTCTAGCTGAGCATCTGCTTGAAGGGCTTGAACGAGAGCCTGGGACGGGGCCTGGGCCTGAGCAAGTGCCTGCGCCATCACGTCTCCCTCGGCTTGACTCTGCTGCTTTAAGAACCTATTCATCCGTTCGAGCAGTTGGATCGCTTTCCTTTTCCCCCTGTCCGTGCCGCTTTCCGCTAGCTCCTCCAGCAGGCTCACGATTCCCTGCTCCTGTGCCTCTGCAAGATGCTGCTGCTGATGTTCTCCGTTGCAGAGATGCACCAGAACAGCTGCTGCATTTTCCTTGTTCCTTGCGGATCCATTTCTGATAACCCCAACCAGAATCGGTATGGCGGCGGCAGAGCTAATAGCTGCCTTGCCCTCAGGATGGCTCGACAGGATTGCCAGGATAGCAAGGGCCTCATCCACCATTCCACTTTCAGTCTCTGTTAGAAGTTCCACTAGTATAGGGACAATTCCAGCTCTAATAGCTTTACCCTTGTTGCCTTGATAGATACACAGGTTAAATAATGCTGTTGCAGCATCCTTTTTACCACGTTGACTTCCATTATCCAATAGCAGTACCAAAGCTGGAATCGCCCCAGCAGCCCCGATCATCACCTTGTTCTCATCCACAACTGATAGGCTAAATAACGTAGCAGCTGAATTCTCCCGAGCCTCCATGCTGCCCCTCTTTAGCACATGTACGATTCCAGGAACAGCTCCAGAGGTAACGATTCTTGCTTTGTTCTCCTCATAGATAGAAAGATTCAGAAGAGCCGTAACCACATGTTCCTGGGTGCTAACGTCGGTGGTTGGTAGAAGGCTCACAAGGATAGGAATAGCGCCAGCATCTCCTATACAAGCACGATTTTCAGCACTACGCTTAGCAAGCTGGCGAAGCATACCAGCAGCTCCACGTTGATCTGCAAGATTCTGGGATGATAGTTTCTGAAGAATCTCAATAACTTTACTATGCTCAGAAGCGGTGCATGTTGCTGGTGCGTTACTTAGTTGAGCAGGGCGCTTTGGCGGCTCAACGCCATTTGCTTCACACCATTGAGCTATGAGGCTTCGAAGCACAAAATTTGGAGTTAGAGATTTATTGGGAAGCTTCTGCTGCGTCTTAGGACAGGTATCATGTCCAGCGGCCAACCATTTCTCTATGCAACCTCGCTCGTAAGTCTGAATACATACATTTGGAAGAAATTCTTGTCAGTTGAAACAAAATGAAAGTTCACTTGATTGACATCGAACAAAAAATAAAGTTATGCAGAGACCTGTCCAGTGGAGACAATAACTGGGTCTTTCATTAAATCAAGTGATATTGGGCAGCGGAAATCATCTGGAACAACAGGAAATGTGGAGTTGTCATTTGGGGAAAGGCCCGTTGTACTTGCTGGGATGCCTATTACAGGGTCCTGAGTCTGCATAAAATTCTTGATCTTTTTCAGCAGCATTGACACATTCTCAACAACCACGCCAGGGTTTCCCCCACTAGCCATCTCATGCAAGGTCAATGATTCTTGATTGAGGTCGGATATGGTGACAAGCTGCAATTTCTCAGACAAACTTCGAAGAATATCTGGGTCAACAATAGCAGTGGCGCTTGAATTGTAAACAGATATTAGATCATTAAAGAGAATGTCGTCAGATGTATCCGGACGTTCTTTTGCTCTTTTGAATTGAGCGTGCACCAGTTCAACCTGCACAATAATTGGACATGTTTTAGCTGCAGATATAAAGCAAGAAAAGGCAAACAGAAGAAAACAAAATGGTTTCACTGTACATACAAAAGAAACCTAGAGTCAAGATGGTTTACCTGTTCCCTTACTTCATCTGATATGCCAAGCTCATCAAATGAGATACCAGCTAGCGCTTGTTCAAGCCTCGAGGTAATATCCTGGAAAGTCTGCATTATTTTCTCTCTCTCGAGAACCTGCAAATAGAACCACAAACTGTTGGAAAATGGTAATGATTTAATGATGTACTGTAGGCAAAAGTATAAACCAACATTAACCATAAGAGTGACCTACTTCGGAAATCTGTCAACGGACATTACTTAATGCTCATAAAGGTACATGTATCAAGAGATATTAAGCATACTAAACTATATAGCATCACTACTCTTTTATGAACTAACTCGTGCAAGCACAGACCGGTGCTTGATTAACCGCCCCAGACCTCATAGGAACAGAGCAACATAGTGCCAATATTTCTTAAAAGCAATCACAGAGAATTAATAACTAGCACATATTTAGAAAAGTTATCCTATGCAGTGCAATTCAAACAGGCAGGTAGCCTTCGACCTCAAATATCTGGCACTCAGATACTAAAGTTCTATTTTACCCTGTAACATTACATAAGAAAGATAGATCCAAATATAAGACTGGATAGTTTACCCCCTAAGTGCCTGCAGTGACTTTGCTAACTAGACTAAAATATATTGTCAACTGATAACGTTTTTGCCTGATCTTAGGCCCTGGCTCACACATCCGTGGATGAAACCTTGTGTAGTGTCTACCCATTTAGGTTCAGTTAGGATCGCACAAAAAAAAGGAGCCCTCTGGTGTTTCCATTTCCACACAGTCCATCGATAACTAGGCAATAGCCAAGTGCTCGGAGCACACTGGCGCTGTGCGCCCTGGGTTCAACTCATATGGGGCAGAATAAATCTCATTGCTTTATTGCGTAGAGCAAATAGACCAGTGTATCTCGTTGTTTTATTCTTCAAGTGTCTGTGGTCCTAGTACCCTCGGTCTCATCATTTATGCAATCAGTCCATCAGTTGCACTATCAATATGGAACTCCATAAACTAACTACAGTTTCCTCCCGCCCGAAAGACTATGAAAGTAGTGCAGCTGGCAGCTGCAGCCGATCATAGTTCGCAACAATCATGATCCCAGACACCCGTGACAGATGATCCGTTAAGCACTCGCATACCACTGACATGAGCTAATTTTATTTACTATCCTCAGTTGTGAACATGTTTTCCTTACCAGGTATTTCTGTAAACAGCAGCTATGCCAAGTTCAATACTATAAACTCAACTAGCAATATATCTTCCAGCTTTACCACCACCATGCCCCATGCATCATTACTAAATACAGCAGGGTACATCTGAACTTTACGTGATTTTTTTTTTACATTCTGAAACCAGTATTACCAATGCATTGGTGGAAAAACTCAGTATAACATGATCAACCCATGTCACAGGATCTTGTCCTGTGCTCAACCCCCAGGGGAAAAAAGGAAAATAGTTTGTTAAGATAAACTTCCTTAACTAACTAGTCAACAAGATCATCATACATGCATGAAACGACATGTTGATCGAATTCTCTAGATATGTAAGTCCTCCAGCTCCACTGCATTACTGTTGTACATATAAACAAGACCAGGACCCATAGTGGCAGTGCCCTGGCTCAAGTTGCAGAAAAAGGAAGACCCTATCTCATGATCTATATACCAAGGATGAAATTATTAGGCAGTGTCTTAGCAGCATTAGAGGTTTTGTTCCAGTGCGTTGCTAAGAAGGAAACAATATAGACTACCCAACAGGTCGAGCCATAAAAACTGGGGATGCCAAACTTGACCAATGAGATACCCTCATCGGTCCCTATTACTCCCTCCGTCCCAAAATATAAGGCGCCTAAGGATTGGTCAAAAGTCAAATTTTACTAACTTTGACCAAATATTTAGGAAAAATATATACATCTACAATATTGAACGGACACATTAATAAAATATACTTTATGGTGAATCTATTGATATTGATTCAGTATTGTAAATGTTTATATTTTTGTGTATAATCTTGGTCAAACTTAGAAAATGTTGACTTTTGACTAATCCTTAGGCGCCTTATATTTTGGGATGGAGGGAGTACATATTGGTGGCACTTGTGGGTCATTTTATCACAACTTTGGTAGCAAACAGGATCACCATCTCAGACATCTGCAAAAGGTCTAACGGCTGGTACCAGGAGGGGGTAAGAGGTGAATGGACCGTCACCATCGATCAACATATATATAGGGGTTATTAAGAGTAACATTTAGCGCCGTCGCTTTCACCTACACCCAAAAGACATACATAGCTGGACAAGTGCTATAAGCTATTGTTCAGCTCCAAATATATGCAGTTCGTGAGAAAGGCTAGTGTGAACCCAGATATGGTAATTAATAGCTGTAACATTTAGCGCCATCGCATTCACCTGCACCCAAAAGACACACATAGCTGGACAAGTGCTATCAGCAATTGTTCAGCTTCAAATATGCAGTTTTTGAGAAAGGCTAGCGTGAACCCAAATATGGTAATTGATAGCTATAATTAAAATAGCACCCGTGATGAATAATAACTACAGTAGTTGTAGAGTAAGCTTTACAACTAGTACTATCTTTTAGTCCACACTTTGTAAAATCTTGGGACTTGATACATGACCTAGTAGTCTCTGAAACTGTCCGTATTTAGTTAGAACTACAATAGTATCAGCCACACCAAAATTAATATATATATAATTCAGTAACTATAGCTTGGGTTTTCCTAGTCTCCAATCTGTGTCAACAAAACAAATGATAAGGTAGGGTATTATACAGAGTTGTTCAACAATAGTAAACAATGGCAAATTGTCACCTGCCTGGACCGGCATTGATTTGACACCAGGAAACTCAAAACCTGGTCCAGCCTCAGCTAACGTTTAAGGATAATAAGAGTTTTCACAAACAAGAATAAACAAAATAAGTAGCGACAAGTTGTAATTCTGCACGGTACTATAATTTGTAAAGCGAAATCCGCACAGCTAACTCGTTATCTAACGCAAAAGGGTGCAACAGTGTTTGAAATTAAGGATGCACGTGTACACAGGACAGTATAACAAACAAAGGAGCTTTAATCGAGACTAGACGAGACGAGACGAGAAATCCCAACCAGGAAGATCTTGCTGCCGCTGCTGCCGAGGCGGAGCAGGTCCTTGGCGGCGGCGAGCGCGTCCCTGAGGTGACGGAGCGCCGCCAGCGAGGCGTCCGGCAGCGGGCGTGGGCCCTCCTTGGCCTCCTCCATCATGGGCGCGAGCAGCCGGATCCGCCGGGACAGGTTGCAGAACTGCCTGCGGTAGGCGTTCCTGAAGTCCGAGATCGCCGCGATCTCGTCCACCAGCTCCGCGACCTTGTCCACCAAACCTCCCACTTCCTCCGAACCGGCGGCGGGCATCGGCGGCGACGAGGCCGCGTCGGCCGCAGTGGCGACGGCGGCCGCGGCCTCGGTGCGCTTCGCCTCGTCGCTAGTGTTGGGCTTGGCCTCCTCGTCCATGATGCCGGTTGTGCTAGGCCTCACTGGGGCTTGCACCGCAGCGTCGCGGGACTGCGGCGGCCGGCGCACTGTGGTGGTGGTGGACTGGGGGTGATGTGCGGAGAGAGGGGGATTTGGGGGGTGCTGGGGTGGTGGCCTCCCTCCCTAGTGCCTTCAACTAGTACTAGTAGTACAGCGTTGGTCCGCCATGTGGGCCGTGGGTCTGAGATGTCAGTCCCGCGCTGATATAGGGGCTGCCCGAGCCCGAGCCGGCAGCGACGGCGCGGCTCGGATTGGCCGGTGTACCTGAGGCGTGGACCACGGGGAGCGAGAATCCCGAGGCCGGGTAGATCGCGGGGCGATAGAGGGCGGCGCATGGGACGGGTGCAGGAGGAATCTTGCGACTGGGACAGCGGAGGCTTTTGCGGGCTAGCTGTTTGGATTTTTGGATCGCTTTTTCGCTAAGTAGTCGAACGGTTCCTTGGTGAGCGGCCAGTTTGGGGTGCTCCAGAACGGAAGCAATCCCCGCCGCGTCGATGCCTGGCCTGCTTAGCTAAGCCAATGCTGGATTCTGCGTTAATTGCTTAAAGCGTATCAGTGATTCAGTTAAGCTTGGGAAAGAGAAGCACGCTGGCTCACGGCACCACGCCGTCCGGCACGTACGCTAAGAATAGTTGCATCAACGGATATCCACCAGGGAGAGGTTCTCTAATTGAGGGATACGAAAAGGTTCAAAATAACTCGCCAGAAAAGTCATTCTTTTAGAACTCGCCAGAAAAGTCTTGTTAAAATATGTTGGTTGTATGTATCCACAGCCACACGAGGCTGCAACTTGCAAGAACAGGCGTCATTCCTGGCTGCAGGCCGGTTATATAAGTAGTGCTTGCTAGTAGTGCAACTTGCCGTCGGGCGCCGGCTGCTTCATTAGTTAATTGGATTGCTTTCTCAGTGACAAAAAACGAGGGTTATTTGCTAGCTAACTAACAGGTGACTGGGTCGCCAGATTTGAAGGTTGAGCATGCAAGCACATGTTCTTTGGTCAAATTTAATGACTGTTGCATGTAGTGATAGGGATTAATTAAAGACAATGGTTGGTTGATCGTTGTTTCTTAATCCAACATTGTAGATAAACAAGGTCCGGCAGGATAGCAGACACATCTGTACATTAAGTAACGATCGCTGGTCATGGTGTTGCACCAGCCTGCTAAAAGAATTGTTTAAACAATCTTGACTATCAGTGGACAGAACACAATACCAGATCTCTAGGACGGCAAATCGGCCACCACAAGATTCAAAACCGTGACCGATCAAAGACTGGAACAAGAAAAGAAAGAGAAACTTGATGGAAGAAATTGATATTTTAGATTCTCCGAGAATAGTCTTTTATAATCATACATTGACCAAGAAAATGATAGGCTTAAACAAAATTTACATAGGATCTTTCTAACATTTGGAAGATGGAGGAAACATGTGGCAAAGCTCTAGGAGATAATTTCGCAAATATTTAGGGCATGTTTGATTCAAAGGATTTTCAAAGGAATTCTATAGGATTTCAATCCATAGGATTTTTTCCAATAGAATGTGTTTGATTCAAAGGAATAAATCCTACAAAATTCCTATGCATTGCTTTCCTACACTACAATCCTATAGGATTTCTAACAAGAGGTGAGACCTCTTGAAAAAAAATCTATGTGTTTATGACAACTATGACATGTACCTAAACCCTATAAAATTTCTTGTGTTTTTCATGCGGTGCAATCAAACAGCTTATCTTCTCGATTCCTGCATTTTTCATTCCTGTAGGATTCTAAGTGTCATGCCATTCTATTCCTACACTTTTCCCATTCCTGTGTTTTACAAATCCTTTAAATCAAACAAGCCCTTAGAGGGTAGCAAAAATACTACTGGAGTATGTCTTTTTCGTCCGGCGGTCAATTAAAGAAGATGCAAGACAACTCTTTGTTCTTGATGGCCATCCGCCATGTGCATCGATCCCACGCCACATATGCTTGATGTTGCCACGTCCTATTGCAAAGATCTTTTTGGATGAACACAAGCCTAATTTATCTCTTGCCCCTCATTTCTGGAAAGAGGGAGATAAAAACTCCCATAAGGAGAATATATATGTTAGGAACGGATATTATCTATCAACTAGTAAAATTGTCCGTGCGTTGCTAGGGCCGGAAAAGATTAATTTGTCATTTAAATTAGCACACAAATTTAATAACCGAGGAAGATCACTGGCGACAGGTGACAGAAATTACGTGATTTTGGATGAAATTATAATCGCTGAAAGGGCATGTCAAAAAAGTGATGTAAAGTTTCCACCTATGTTTTTAGGATTACATTGTGTACCGGAATGTTTTTCATGCAGAAGATTTCGTGTGTAGTAACCAGAAAAAACTATTGTTATGAGACCGCCTGCTAGTGTTGATAGAGATATTTTAGTATTAAATACATCTAAATCTAGACAAGCTGAGTCCATTAATTTAGAGTGGACATCCACAACTTAATTGGAGGCTCCCAAATATAAGCAAGTTGTCAAAACAATCAAAGACAAGCTTGTAAGAACCAAATCAAAGCTAGGTTTTTCAAAGAAACACTAGAGCATGGGGGCCCTCAAGTGAATGAGAGGGAAATGAAGATCTCTCTTGGTGAAACTGTAGATCAAGGCCTCCTCATTCGATTCTCCAAAGATAAATGACTTTGGATGGTTGGATGAAGAGATATTGTTGATTTGGTGGCTCTAATGGAGTTTGTGTTCTTGAGCAGGTCGAGCAGCTGGAGGAAGGGGATAAGGGTCCCTATTTATAAGCAGCCTCCACGAACCATTTTCTGACCGTTGGAGAAAAGTCAGACCGGAGACTCCGGCCAACACACCAGAGATTCCGGCCCATCTCTGGTCCAGCCTTCTGATTGACCAGGCCCAGTCACGAGCCAAGTGGGCCGAAGACTCTGGTCCAGCAGCACCGGAGACTCCGGGGTAGTCTCCTGACCTGGCTCCGGTCCCCCTCACAGATTGTCCCAGCCAGAATCCTGATGCCTCCACCGGGGACGCCTGCAGAAACTCCGGTCCAGCCAGACCGGAGACTCCGGTCTGGAATTTCCAGAACCTTGTCAAACTTGCAGGAATCATTCCAATGTGTGAGGGTACTTTTCACTTAACAATTTAACAACATGTGGACAGTGACAAACTATAAATGATCTACTTGTTGTTAACGAACACCAAAAGTGATTATGACAGTAAATGTCCTTTCAGTCTCCCCCTTTTTGGTGTTCGATGACAACAAGTGATTTTGCATGGAATAATTTGTATGCAGCTCCCCCTGACTATGTGCATTATGGTAAACATGTAAATTATGCAAGATAGAAGATATCACATATAAACCACATAATCCTCACATAAGTTACAATAATAGGTGCATAAGCAATCACACACATAAGTGGCAAATAACACATAGAAGTTCAAATAGGGCAAATAAAGGCAAACAACAGCGAATCCAAAGCCCAAGCCCATGCAAATCGATGTCAATGTCTTCTCCCCCTTTGGCATCGAAACGCCGAAAAGGGAAAAGACCTAAGCTAGCGCCCCCAACAACGCAGTAGTCCTCGTCATCCTCATCCTCACCACCCTCATCATAGTCATCATCATCATCCTTAGAGAATGCAGGCCCTTTGTCGTGAGGGAGGAAGAGGGGGTACCCTGGTACCCGTATCGAGAGGTGACATCTGCAAAAGTCTTCTAGTCCACCAGGCTATCCTGTTGGGCATTCTATGACCCAAAAGAGAGAGTATGATCTGACTCTGTGGACTGCTGAGCACCATTCTCATCATTGTACTCGCCCTCTCCTTCCTCATCATCCCCTTCACCATGTTCCTTAATTTCCTTGAGGAGCTTCTCAATGCGACGGTTGCTTTGGTAGGAGGCATGTTGTTGCTTACGGATGTCTACATTCATGCAATAAAGGGTCTTCTCCCAGAAAGAGGCCTTCTTGACCTTCTCATGCATATAGTAACGGGTCATAGGAGGCATAGGGTAATTGGAGGCATTCTTCCTCCGAGCTCTGAGAGGAGAGGGGGGCCTCTCAGTCTCATCCATCTCCTCATCATAATTGCCATAGCGACGCCTAGGAGGAGGCCCCATGCGCCCCTTCTACCGCAGTGAAACCAGGGTGTGCTCAGTGAGATTGGGAGCCATGCCAAGAGGGGAACCATTCTCCTTGGAGTTGATGAGCCTCATAACCAGGGGTGCATATGGAGGAGACTTCTTGAAGAGAATGGCATGGAACATCTCCTCAAAAATTAAATCCATCACATCAATAGGATCGACATCTACCTCTGGGCCAACATTGTAGGTCCGGTGGGTATGATAGAGTAGGTTGACTAGCCCACCTCTAATAGCATCGTCATTCCCAGCACTTGGTGCGATGGTATGACGGAACATCCTCAACATCAGGTTGTAGAGAGGCTTGAGTCCCTTGGACCCCCCTACAACACCCTCGCTGCCATACAAAGGTGCAAGCTTCATCTTTTTCTCACCAAGTGACGTTGAGTGCATGTGCAACCCAACATGAGTGTACACACCATGGAAGGTATCAAACATGACATTAGTAAAGTCATGGAAAGTAGCTGAGCAGCGGGTGGTGCCAGTCATCCAAGTCATGGTCCTGTCTTGGTCAGGTCCAAACACTACAGTGGCGTAGAACTGCTGCACAAGTGTGACATTGTAGTCTTCACGAAGCTCCATCAAGTTGAATAGCCCCAACTTCTCACAGATCCACATATCATCATTGAAGTAGGGGTTGAGCCTCATCTGCTCAATACTCATAAACTTCTAAGGACAAATAGGTGATTTTGTGTGTACGCCATACACATCCCTCATGAACACAACCTGCTCCTTCCTCCAGTAGCGAGGGTCATCGTTGGTACGTGGCAGGTCATAGAAGTCAGTCTTCCTTAGCTCACGGAACTCCTCCTTTGACATCTTGGCCAAAGACTGAAGATTGTCATATTTGGCCCTTTTTGCGCGGTTCTCTTGCTCAGTCATTTCTTGCTCCCTCCTCATATAAGCTGCATCACGGACCTGCTGTCTGCGGTTGGAAGGAGTCACGATAAACTGACCCTGGGATTCATCATAGCGAGGATCAGCCCTCCTTGACTTGGCCTTGGTGCGAGGAGGACGACGAGAACCATCACCTGTGAACAGAAGTGAGGGAGATAGCATGGAGATGATTATATATGTCCCAGAGATGCAGTATAAGAGCGTTGATGCATTACTGGACCATTTTGAGTCACCCCACACCAGAGTCTCCGCAGCTCATACCGGAGTCTCCGTCTCAGACCGGAGTCTCCGGTCCTGTGGACCGGAGTCTCCGTTCGGGAGGCTCGGGCATGAGCTGGGAGGGTGCTGCTGGGGATGAATCTAGTAGATCGGGCAATGCAACAAGGCTAAAGTACTAGTGTGCACACATGCAAGTGATTCCAATGGACAAATCAACACCAATCCTCAAAAACACATCTAGAGATGAACCCTAGGAGAAAAAGAGGAGGAGAGGTACCAGATCTGTCCATGGGATCGATTCCTCTGGTGGGAATGACCCAATGGAGGAGAGGAGAAGGTTGGCCGGCGGCACGGCGGATCCCGGGGGATTCTTGACCTCCGAGGAGGAGTTTTGGAGGAGGGGGCGACGGGTTGGAAGGAGGGGAACAGGGTGGAAGAATGAAATTGTTGTTTCAGTTCACCCCGTCCCCTCCCTTTAAGTGGTAGAAACCGTCTGGACCAGAGACTCCGATCTACACCGGAGACTCCGGTGCAGGTGCACCGAAGACTCCGGTCCTCCTCGACCAAAAACTCCAGGTTAGGTGTTTAGGGACATATATGAGAGATAGATAGTTTTAATACAGGGTATAGGCTTGGGTTGAGATATCAATCTGTGAAGAATCAATAAGAGCCATAGAAATTCACACAAATGTTCAAGAAAACTCCAAAAAGACACGGACCAAGCAAATGACAAACACGAGTAAGCACCAACCTGTCTAATGTGAGAGGGCGGTGGCCTAGGCCACCATATTTGAGTATACTCGGCTTGGCACCACGAATATATATCTTGGGTCCATTACCTAAACTCATCATTTAAGCTCACATATCACAAAATGATATTAAGAGGAATGATTTTGATTGCTTTGGGCATAATGGGGGAAGGGATAGTCCAATCAATTAGGACCGCACTCCCCCTATATCCATGCCTACACCTAAACCAAATAAGGATTAAGACATAAGTGAGTATGCAAGGTGATCAAGTCAAGCTCCTTGAATCTATGATATTTAGTTCATTCCTCAAATAGCATTGCTTCATCAAGTGGCTTTGTGAAGATGTCGACAAGTTGTTCTTTGGTTGACACATATGATAGATCAATATCACCTCGAGCAACATGATCTCTAATGAAGTGATGGCGAATCTCAATATGCTTTGTCCTTGTGTGATCCACCGGGTTGTAGACGATCTTGATAGCACTTTCATTGTCACATAGAAGAGGCACCTTGTCACAATGGACACTGTATTCCTTTAAAGTTTTCCTCATCCATAGCAATTGAGTGCAAGCACTAGCAGTAGCCACATACTTGGCTTCGACGGTGGAGAGAGATATACAATTTTGCTTTTTAGAAGACCAACATACCAAGGACCTACCAAGGAATTGGCAAGCCCCAGATTTTGATTTCCTATCATCCTTATCACCAGCCCAATCCTAATTCGTGTATCCACAAAGAGCAAATGTTGACCCTCAAGGATACCAAAGACCATAATGTTGTAGGGGTTCGTAGCATGGAAAACAAAAAAATTCTACCGCATGCACACAAACAATCCAAGATCTATCTACTAGATTGTAGCAACGAGTCGATAGAGGAACTCACCCTCGAAGATTCCAAAGTGTTTAACGAGAGCAGATTCTCGTGGGTGATGTAGTCGTACACTTGCCGATCTCAAGATCGCGTAGACGATCCTTCCGGCCATGCTGCGTTAAATGCTCGTAGTCGGTCACACGTTCGGTACTCGACGAAGACCTTCCTCTCCCTTGTTCCAAAGAAATGGAGGTTGTAGCACTCTCCTCGCGATTCCGCAAAGACAACTGTGGTACTGGTAAGTAGAGGAGATCCAGGCTCGCCTTAAGCCGAGCGAGTATGGTGGAGTATGATAGAGAGCTATTAGTGGTCTAGAGATTAGACACACCAATTAGAAGGCTCTAAACCGCAGGCTAGAGCAATTAGAAGCTCTAAACCAAAACGGGCTCGGAGATTAGAGGATAGGAACTTGTGTGTCTAGAGGAGGAGGCCCCGCCTCCTTTTATAGGTGGGAGGGGGCCAAGGGAGAGTCCTCCCAAGTCGGCCTTGGTTGGCGCCGGCTTGGAGGACTCCTCCCCAAGTCGGTTCCAACCACCTCTTGCTTGTTTCCCACAGTCTGCTTCCCACAGTTTCTGTTTTCCACAGCTTTCTGTTTTAGCCGTTTGACTTTCAAACCGGTTTGACTTTCAGTTTTGGAACAGCAAGAACACTTAGTACATGATGCAATCATTCAATATGTAATGACACATTCATGTACCCTCCCCGGTGCTTGACAATCCGGAACCTTCTAGAACATTCCCGATGAAAACATCGAATCATTCCCGAACTCAAACGGACTTTCCTTATATGAATCTTATTCTCGAACCATTCGGATCACCTCGTGATATCCGGATCCCATCTGGGACTCTCGAACAACATTCGGTCTCTTTCTCATAATACCATAACTACTCAAACAACAACGTGTCAATCTTAAGTGTGTCTCCCTACGGTTCGTGAATTACGGACATGATCGAGACACTTCTCCTAACAATAACCAATAGAGGAATGGAAATTCATATGTCTCCCACATATTTCTCGATTACTTTGCGATCGAATGAACCACTTACATACGATACCAATTTCCTTTATCTCACGATAGTTTACTTATCGAGGTTATGATCGTCGGTATCTCTGCATACCTAGTTCAACCTCGTACCGATAAGTACTCTTTTCGTTCCCGTGATATGTGATCCCTTGTGAGCCAGTCACATGCTTGCAAGCTAATTGGATGACATTCCACCGAGAGGGCCCAGAGTATATCTATCCGTCATATGGATGGACAAATCCAACTCTTGATCCATGTGTTTCAACCAATACTTTCCGAACACTCAATGCCACCTTTATAGCCACCCGCGATTCGGTGTGGTGTTTGATGTCATCAAAGCATCCATCCGGCAAAGGTGATATGCATGATCTCATGGTCGAAGGAATTAGGTTACTATGTATCAGAAAGCTTATAGCAAATGAACTATATTAAATGACTTGATCTTTATGCTACGCTTAACTATAGGAGTATGTCCATCACATCATTCTCCTAATGATATGACCATGTTGTTAATAACATCTCTATGTTCATGATTAGGAAACCATGATCATATATTAACCAACAAGCTAGTTTAACAAGAGGCTTTACTAGGGACTCTTTTATGTTTACAAATCACACAAGTATTAATGTTTCCTGTTAATACAATTATAGCATGGTATGTAAACATTTATCATAAGTGTGAAGATATGATAATAACCACTTTATTATTGCTTCTTGGGCATATCTCCAACAGTCTCCCACTTGCACTAGAGTCAATAATCTAGTTTCAAACCTTTGTGTATTCAACACCTATGGCTTTCCGGTGTTGTATGTACACGATTGATAGTGGTCAACTGATCTCCGGATCTGACACTTCCAGGTCCGTGTGTAATTGCATGTCTTTGCGTCTCTACGCATCACTCATTCTCTAATGAGATGGCTTTGTATAAATTTGGTCTTTCGGTGTGACCTTTAGTTCTTTGGGGTTAAAACATGTTGATAATATTGTCGCACAATATATCTTCATAGTATTATCCCTCTATGAACTACACCTAGTTTGATAACAAACTACTTGACACAAATGCCCTCTTTTGCTGCTATAATAGCAGTCATATACTTAGCCTTTTGTTGTAGTATCTGTCACAATGTCTTAACTTTGGAACTCATCCAAATCCATTATGGAACTCACTTTCCATTATATTGTGCCACCCTTAGTTTAGATTGAGATAAACTTAATTTGTACTTTGTGACAAAACTAGTATCAATGTAGTACTTTTACAATGAACTAACCATCTATTTGTCACTTCTACAAATAATATACTCTTAGTTCTTCCAAAAGATCATAAGAATATCCTTACTATTGTCCAATGATCATCTTACGAATCATTCTGGTATATGCTCACAACATTTAGAGCATAGGACATATCTGGATTTGTACATATCACAGTATGATTGATATAAATACTCTTTGTGATTTCATACATCAAGTATCAATCTATACTTGAATCTTTGTTTCACTTACCAAGCGTCAATACACTTGAATATATCATCAATATTGAACTCATTCAATCCTTTCTGTGCGACAAGAACCTTTTCTTGTAGTTTCTATATTGAACTCATTCAATATCTCTTCTATGTACTTCTGGCACAACCATATTAGCGTCTATTGATGCCAAATATTTGGGTTTTGCCTAAGTCTTTCATCGGGATGAAATTCTTAATATGTGTTAATAAAAGATACATTATTTCCAATCAACAATATGTCTTCCACATAATGTATTAGAAACATGTCTTAGCGCTCCCACTTAATTTCTTGCAAATGCAAGCATCTTCATTGTCTCTAATGAACTTTTAAACTCCTTTAACAGTTTCATCATAGTGAAGATTCCAACTCTATGATGCTCACTTCAACCATTGAAGTTTGCATATGCTTTTAGCATCCTATGAATTAACAAAACCCTATGGACCGTGTTATGCACATGTCCTAGGTAACGATTCTATTAGAAGAACTTGTTTTGTTTATTCAACTATCATATAACAAAATTATATGTAGTGGTTGCTACATTAATCCGTCTAGACTAAATATCATTATGAAAGATCAAATCTTGTCATAGTCAACCTTTGAACATCGTTGTGAACTCTTTCCCAATATGTCGATTATAGATGTGAAACATCCATGTCTATTTCTTTATAGATCCAGACACAACTGTAAGGTCTTACACCTTTCTCGAGGGTCCTTCAAGTTCAAAACTTGATTTCTCATGAATGGAACTATCACGGATTTTATCGCTTCAAGCCATTTGACGGAGTCAGGGCCCATCATCGCTTCTTTGCATGTAGTCGGTTCATTATTCTCAAATAATGATTCAACCCTCAAATCTTGGTATTTGATTGTTCATCCGACCTACTTGGTTCAACAGGAACTTGGATCTCCGTGACCACAACCTTTGAGGTACGTGAGCCATGAGCTTTATTCGCCTCCGGAACACTTTTCAAGACTGCGCACTCTGCACATACAGCTAAGGTTCTTTTAACCTTATCAAAGTTCTATTGTCCTCCCACTTAACTTTTCACGAAAAATTCCTTCTCAAAGAAACTTGACGTTTTAAGTGACAAACACTTTTGTCTCCGATGTTATGGAGGATTACTTATGCTTATTCAAATAACATACAAAGACAGGTTCATCCGACTTTGGTTGCAAACATCTTTCTTATGCATAGCATACCAATGTTTAAGAAAGGACAACTTGGGTTTTATCCCAAACCAAAACTTTATATGGTGTCATTTCAACGGATTATGAAGGAGCTCTTTTCAGTGGAAAAACGGTAATCTCTAAAGCTTTTAATCTTTAAAATATAATGGAAGTTTTATGAATTATACCTTTGATCTTACCATGTCAAACAAGGTTTAATTACATATCTCGAACGTTCCATACTCTTATGGTGTTTCGGAATGCAAATCCACGGAACGATTCCTTAAATCTTAGGTATTATGCTAAACTTGTAACTTAAATATTTTCCTTTATGATCTTATCATAAACTATTCATATTCTTGTTACAATGTTTTTGCACTTCATCTTGAAAGTCTTTGAACTTTTCAAGTGTTTCATACTTTATCCTTATTAAGTAAATATTCATATATTCACTCAAATTTTCGGAGAAAGCATATGAAGTTGAAATCCATCGCTTTTGACTACACATAATGGATTTCGTACAACAATATGTACAAGTTCCAATAAGCTAGTCATTCGTTCCCTTTTGGCCTATGAACGAAGTTTTAATTATCTCTAGGAAAGTTTCTGGCGTCATTTGATCAAAAAATCAGAAGACTCCAAAAATTCCATCCACATGGAGTTTCTTCATGTTTTCTTTCCATTATAATTTAAACGGCGATGTCACTTCCTAAGTGATCTTTCAATCAATTTGTCTTTCGACATTTTTAGCACTAGTTTTATGGATGTGATTTCTCCAACGAGATTTGTGAATCATCCATCTTTTATGGATTACGGTAATTTATTTGAACAACCCTTTTGTTCTCATAATACCTGATAAAACAAATCTTGAAGGCAAGCTTTGATGTTTAACGAGCAACACAATAACCCTTTATTTGTTCTCGATGAACATCATCACATATTCTTTTGCTAATTACTTAAGCCACTGTAGTTCATGAATTCTGTTGTTTCGTATGACGATTCATACCAACAAATTCAGTATTAAATACTTAAGAACCACATTGTTTAATAAGCAAAGAATATAGCCATAACATGTATATCATCTATATACTTAAACTGAACAATTCTAGTCTTTTCTTTTCTGCCATATATTTATGAGATTCTCTTTCAATATTTCCTTTTCTGTTTGAAAGAATCTATCAATATCAATAGTGGAGTCATACATATGACACATAATCCAAAGCGTGTATAATTAAATACCAATGTCTTTGGACTTGCACTTTGAAGTAGATCACCTATCATCAAATGTTTGGTGTTCTTTCAAATTCCTTTCTTTAGTAATCTCTTGGTGTAGTAAACATCTTACCTACATCAAATATTCACCCTCATCATGGATTTATCCATGATCAAGCTACTTTAGCTTGTAACGGTGAATTGCAAGTATAATGTTGCTCTCAAAACCTTTTGGAGGATTAGGACAACTAGTGTCTCCAACCTTTTGCAAATTCTCATCAAATATGAGAACATGACTTTTGCCATATTATACTCTATCATGTTGTAACCAATACTTGTTTGGATATCACAATATCTTCCACACATCATGGTTTCTGGAACAACTCTTTCAGATCCTAGATAACCTTGATATTAAGAGAATCCTTTGAATATCAAGAATCATGGAGACAAACATGATACTTATATACTAACACTTGGAATTGTTACTCTTGATTTAATACTAATTATTAAACTTCATGGAGTAACTAACTTACTGAAAGTTTGCAATAAGACTTTTAAACTTTTAGATTAACACTTAAAACAATACGATACCAGTTCGTAAAGTATCTAACCAGAATTCTATAGTTCTATCATCTCAATTATAACTAAGCGCAAGGTGGTAAACGGATGCCAATGACTACAACAACTATGCAAATTCACTTTGATTTAGTTTATGATAAATTGAGTTCTAATTAATAATTAAATTAATCTTGGTGAACTCCCACTCAAAACAATATCCCTCACATTGTTTTAGTGATCACACGAACCAAATCCACCACATCAAAACCGATCATCACGAGAGTTGATATAGCTTCAATGGCGAACAATCAACATGTTCATCATATCTACTATATGACTCATGCTCTACCTTTCGGTAATCCGTGTTCCTGAGGCCATGTTTGTACATGCTAGGCTCGTCAAGATCAAACCTTAGTTTCCGCATGAGCAAATCTGGCTTGCTCACGTTGTATACACTTGCAGAATCTAACACACCCGATCATCACGTGGTGCTTCGAAACAACAAGCTTTATCAACGGTGCTAACTAAGGGTGAACACTTTATGACTTGAAATTCATGTGCATGAGGGATCATCTTATAATGCTACCGTCGTCTACTAAGCAATACAAGATGCATAAAGGATTAACATCACATGCAATTCAATAATATGTGATACGATATGGCCTTTCTTATTTGTGCTTCCGATCTCCATCTTCAAGCACGAACATGATCTCCATCATCACCGGCATTGCATCAAGGTCAATGACGCTTCTCCATGGTTGTCGTCCACCGGCTTCAACTATTACAACTACTTTGAATAGACACGCGGGTCTTAACATAAATTAAATACAACCATATGGCTCCAGCCGGTTGCCAACTTACAATAAGGAACATTGCATACATCAAATATAATCACAATCATGGCCATATCACATCATCAGACACCGTGCAAAACCACGTTAGACGCCTCTACTTTCTTTGCAGACTTTACGTGGGTTTTGGCTGTCAATAAGTGTCGTTCTAACTGACGAACAAGAACCACAACATTGATACTAGTATTGTTAATCACCCGTTGTAAATTGGATCTTAACTATGCTAGGAGAAAGCAGGCACCATAAAGCCACTTATGCAATACAAGTTGCATGTCAAGCGTGGAGCAAGTCTCATGAACGATGTCATGTAAGGTTAGCCCGGGCCGCTTCATCCCAACATACCGCAAGATGCAAAGTACACAAGAAGCAATCGACAATAAAAGCATCAATGCCCATAATGACCATTGTGTTCTACTCGTGCAACAAATCTACATATAGACACGGCTCTGATACCACTGTAGGGGTTCGTAGCATGGAAAACAAAAATTTTCTACCGCATGCACACAAACAAGCCAAGATCTATCTACTAGATTGTAGCAACGAGTCGATAGAGGAACTCACCCTCGAAGATTCCAAAGTGTTTAATGAGAGCAGATTCTCGTGGGTGATGTAGTCGTACACTTGCCGATCTCAAGATCGCGTAGACGATCCTTTCGGCGCTGCGTTCCGGCAGCGCTTCCGTAGTCGGTCACACGTTCGGTACTCGACGAAGACCTTCCTCTCCCTTGTTCCAAAGAAAATGGAGGTTGTAGCACTCTCCTCGCGATTCCCGTGACAACGGTGTGGTACAAGTAGAGGGAGATCCTTGAGCCGCCTTAAGCCGGAGCTAGTATGTTGGAGTATGAGAGAGAGAGCTATTAGTGGTCTAGAGATTAGACACACCAATTAGAACGCTCTAAACCGCAGGCTAAAGCAATTAGAAGCTCTAAACCAAAACGGCTCTAAAGCGGAGATTAGAGGATAGGAACTTGTGTGTCTAGAGGAGGAGGCCCTGCCCCTCCTTTTATAGGTGGGAGGGGCGGCCAAGGGAGGAGTCCCTCCCAAGTCGGCCTTGGTTGGCCTTGGCTTGGAGGACTCCTCCCCAAGTCGGTTCCAACCACCTCTTGCTTGTTTCCCAGTTTCCTGTTTCCCACGCTTCTGTTTTAGCCGTTGACTTTCAAACTGGCGGTTTGACTTTAGTTTTCGACAGCAAGAACACTTAGTACATGATGCAATCATTCAATATGTAATGACACATTCATGTACCCTCCCCAGGTCTTGGACAATCTGGAACCTTCTAGAACATTCCATGAAAACAGGAATCATTCCCGAACTCAAACGGACTTTCCTTATATGAATCTTATTCTCCGGACCATTCCGGATCACCTCGTGATATCCGGATCCCATCCGGGACTCCTAACAACATTCTCTTTCTCATAATACCATAACTACTCAAACAACGTCGAATACTTAAGTGTGTCTCCCTACGGTTCGTGAATTATGCGGACATGATCGAGACACTTCTCGAACAATAACCAATAGAGGAATCTGGAAATTCATATGGCTCCACATATTTCTCGATTACTTTGCGATCGAATGAACCACTTACATACGATACCAATTTCCCTTTGTCTCGCGATAGTTTACTTATCCGAGGTTTGATCGTCGGTATCTCTGCATACCTAGTTCAACCTCGTTACCGATAAGTACTCTTTCTCGTTCCTGCGATATGTGATCCCTTGTGAGCCAGTCACATGCTTGCAAGCTAATTGGATGACATTCCACCGAGAGGGCCCAGAGTATATCTATCCGTCATATGGATGGACAAATCCCACTCTTGATCCATGTGTTTCAACCAATACTTTCCGAACACTCAATGCCACCTTTATAGCCACCCAGTTACGGTGTGGTGTTTGATGTCATCAAAGCATCCATCCGGCAAAGGTGATATGCATGATCTCATGGTCGAAGGAATTAGGTTACTATGTATCAGAAAGCTTATAGCAAATGAACTATATTAAATTACTTGATCTTTATGCTACGCTTAACTATAGGAGTATGTCCATCACATCATTCTCCTAATGATATGACCCTATTGTTAATAACATCTCTATGTTCATGATTAGGAAACCATGATCATATATTAACCAACAAGCTAGTTTAACAAGAGGCTTTACTAGGGACTCTTTTATGTTTACAAATCACACAAGTATTAATGTTTCCTGTTAATACAATTATAGCATGGTATGTAAACATTTATCATAAGTGTGAAGATATGATAATAACCACTTTATTATTGCCTCTTGGGCATATCTCCAACAAATGTGGGGTATGAACTAAATACCGAAAGATTCTCTTGACCGCCATCAAATGGTTTTCTTTAGGAGCCGCTTGATATATTGCACACACACCTACACTCAACACAATATCGGGTCTAGATGCACAAAGGTAAAACAAAGAACCAATCATAGACCGGTACCTTTTGATCCACATCTTTACCATTTGGATTTTGTTATAGATGAGTCTTTGTAGCCATGGGAGTAGGAGCTCCATTTAAATCTTGCATATTGCATCTTTTGAGCATATCTTGAATATACTTGGCTTGGTTGAAGAATGTCCCTCCTCTAACTTGCTTGATCTCAAAGCCAAGAAATACCCTTAACTCCCCCATCATAGACATCTTGAACCTACTAGTAATAAGCTTTGAGAATTCATCATTAAAAGCTTTATTAGATGAGCCAAAGATAATATCATCAACATATATTTGGCATACAAAAAGCTCCCCATTGACCTTCTTAGTAAAAAGAGTGAGATCGATTTTCCCAACCTCAAATCCACAGTCAAACAACAACTCTTAAAGGTTCTCATACCACGTGTGTGGGGCTTGCTTGATCCCATAGAGCGCCTTATCAAGTTTGTATACATGGTTTGGGAAGTTGGGATCCTCAAATCCCGGGGGTTGCTTTATATATACCAACTCGCTTAAGGTACCATTAAGAAATGCACTTTCTACATCCATTTGTTGCAACTTAAAGTTATGATGTGCCGCAAAAGCAAGAAGGATACAGATGGACTCAAGGCGAGCCACGGGTGCATATATCTCTCCATAATAAATGCCTTCAATTTAAGAGAACCCTTGTGCAACCAATCTTGCCTTGTTCCTCACTATAATTCCATGCTCATCCTGCTTGTTGTTGAATATCCACTTGGTGCCTATAACATTGCGGCAATCCTTTGGCTTCTCTACTAACTTCCATACTTTGTTTCTCTCAAAGTTGTTGAGCTCTTTGTGCATTGCTTCCAACCAATCTGAATCTTTAAGGGTTTCCCACACTTTCTTTGGTTCAATCATGGATGTGTGTGTTTGGTGTTCACTAAACCTCTTCAATTATGCTCTTGTGGAAATGTCTCTCCTTAGATCACCAACCACATTCTCTAGAGAGTGGTCTCTTAATTCCAACATCCTATCCGTTCTAGCTTCACGACAAGTGTGGATCTCCTCGTTGTTTCTTGGAGGACCCTCTTCATCATTTTGGTCCTCGTCTTGACCATCAACTTGACCTTGATCATTACCGGAACCATTCTCTTCATTAAGAGGCAAATATTGACCTTGGTGTTGATCAAGCACTCTTCTAGCATCAATTTGAGCTTGCCTCAAGGCAGTTTGTACGGATATTCCTTGAGTAATTGACTTGGCACCACTAGACATCCTGGATAATGAATCAAGCTCCTCCTCACTAGAGATGTCACCTTGATCAACATGTTGAGGGTCCACAACTTGTCTTTGGCTTGGGTCATTGTCCACCTCGGTAGGTGGAACATGTTGTTGTTGTGAAGATGAGGGCTCCACTTGAGTAGAGCATAGTTCTTCTCGATCCGCCATAGGGGGTTCCTCAACATGGCGGATATATCCCACACACATTCTTCCTATGGCATCCTGAGGCATTTAATCATCTGCATCACAAGCATCAACACGCCCCCCTTGGGGACCATCATATTCTTCGAAGGTCACACTACAAGATTCTATGACAGCTCCGGAGAGCTTATCATAGATTCTATAAGTGTGAGATTCGAGACCATAGCCAACAAAAATACCCTATAATGCTTTAGACTCGAATTTGGACAAACGAACACCTTTTATGAGATAGAAACACTTACAACCGAACACCCGAAAGTAAGATATGTTGGGATTGTTACCGGTAAGCATTTCATGTGGAGTCTTGTTGATTTCTTTGCGGAGGTAGAGCCGGTTTTATGCATGGCAAGCGGTGGAGATGGCTTTGGCCCAAAAGTTGTATGGAGATTTAAACTCCGCCAACATGGTCCTAGCCATCTCAATAAGAGTTCGGTTCTTCCTATCGGCAACACCATTTTGTTGAGGGGTATATGCAACGGAGTATTGGTGTTTTATTCCCTCATCACTAAGGAAATTATTCAAGGTGTAGTTCTTGAACTCGGTGCCGTTGTCGCTTCTTATTATCAACACGGGGACATTGTATTGATGTTGAACCAAGTTGATGAAGTCGATGAAGGTATTTTGGGTCTCACTTTTCAACTTGAAGAAATGTACCCATGAGTATCTTGAAAAGTCATCAACAATCACCAAACAATATTTCTTCCCACCAAGACTTGCATGAGATGGAGGACCAAAGAGGTCCACATGAAGGAGCTCCAAGATCTTTTTGACTTGATGCGGTTCTTTGGATTGTGGGGAGCATCATGCATCTTTCCTAGAACACAAGTCCTGCAAACACGATCTTTGGCAAAGGAGACATTTTCTTTTAGTCCAACAATATGGCCCTCCTTGTGGAGACTTTGCAAAGTTCTCATATTGACATGGGCTAGTCGGCGATGGCATAACCAACCCACATCGGCTTTTCCAAATAAGCACATCGTACTTGTAGTGGTTTGCCCCGAAAAGTCCACATACAAGTCATGTTCGACGTACCCAACAAAAGCGACCTCAAGAGACTTGCTCCACATGAGGAGCACTATATCATCATCAACAAATACGGCAAAGCCCATCTTTTCAAGAGCACGGACTGAAAGTAAATTGTATCCAAGGGTCTCAACAAGCATGATGCTCACGAGTGTAATATCGTGAGCAACCACTACCTTGCCGAAACCCATTACCTTAGACTTTGACTTGTCGGCATATGTCACGGATATTTGACAATAGACGAGATTCCGGTCATATGACTTGTGCAACCATTATAAAGCACCCACTTTGACCCTTCGAAAGCATATGTCTACAAAAGATCAAGCTAATTTTTTAGGTACCCTTTTTTCAATGGGTCCTCTTTTGTTAGCAACAAGGGTCTTAGGGACCCAAATAGACCAAGAAATATAACCATCATATGGGCCAACATATTGTGCATACACATCACCATAATAATCACGCATTAGAACATAGTGAGGGTTAGCACTTCCCGCAAAATCATCATGAGACATAGTTTTACCACTTGTGGTCTTACTATCCACAATGGCCTTGTTTTTCTCTTGTGTGGGTTTGGACTTCTTCTTGTTGTTGTTATTCTTCTTGGCTCTGGAGACAAAACCAATGCCCCCTTTCTCACCATTTGACCTTTGCTTATTCAGTAGGTCGCCAATGGACTTGTTACCTTTTGTAAATGTGGCCTTGGCAAGCTCCCCCTTCAACCTAGCATTTTCTTCAAGAATAGTTGTACTACTAGAAGGAATGAAATTACTAGGTGAAGGAATATTGGTCAATTGAGTTTGAAGCGTTTCATGGGACTTTGTGAGTGACAAGAGTTCACTTTCCAATGCCTTGTGAGCCTTCTTGAGTAAACTAAAGTCCTCGGCAAGTTTTTCATGAACCACACCAAACTCAATCTTGTCCTTTTAGCCCTTTTATATTTAGTAATCGCATGATCACGTTCCTTGATGAGTCTATTAACAATTATGTCATTGGCCTCATCAAGCCCTTCAAGTTTTAGTTCAATAGACATCCTATTCTCTTGTTATTCTTCTAGAGCATTATTTAGGGCTTCTATCTCAATCATGTGTTCATTCCCAAGTTTACATCTTACATCTAGAAGATCTTGAGTGTGGGAAAGTTGATCTAAGATGTTCCCCAAATGTATCTTGGCCTCCCCTTGTAAGTTAGTCACAAACTCATCAAAAGAAATTATTTCTCTTTTTACTTCAAGAGACAACTCATCATCAATTTCAGCATTAGCTAAGGGAGTGGAGTGAGATGATGAGGATACCTTCGTCCCTCTTGCCATAAGGCAAGTGACGTTCTTGTTGGGAGTTTTCTCATTTGGAGAATCAAAGAGTGAGAATGTAGGAGTAGACGTAGTGGCTAGAGCAGCCACACCACTTGATGTTTCCTCTTCCTCATCTTCATCATCTTCATTGTCGGAGGAGAATTATTCATGAGTGATCAATACAATTTCGCCCAAATTCTTGTTGATGGGATTCTTCTTGATTAAGGGTTTCTTGTAAGGAGCTTTGGAAGTTTTCTTCGGCACAAGTTTACCCCCATGATATTCTCTCTTCTCATATGGGCAACCCGCCACAAAGTGACAGCAGTCACCACAATTGAAGCAAGTTCTCAATTTAGTGACATTATCTCTTCTTCCATTTGGGTTGCTTCTTCATTGCATTTCCATCTTGGCCTTGGCGGGGTTCTTCCAAAAGTCCTTTGCATAGAAAGCCATATATTGACAATGAGCAATCTTGACATCATCAGGGTGGCTCATGGAGAGGCCTTCATCACTATCATCTTCATACCCATGTTCCACAACTTTGGCCTTTAATGCAAGGTTGATAGCATTGCTCATTCCAAGGGCTCGAGCACGGCCATCTTTGGCATTCTTGGCGGCAACCTTGAAAGAGGACATATCTTGCATAACTTCATTGGAGGTCATGAGGTGGTAGTTGTGTCTTCCTTGTAGGCTCTTCAAGTCGGTGGGCTCAAAGGGCATGAGTGCACTCACATATTTCCTTTTTATCCAAACATCATCCACATGTGAGGCACCCACATTCCTAAAAGCGGTGGCGGTGGTCTTGAGCCTACGGTACATGTCTTCATGATCTTCACCTTCCTTTATGTAGAAGCCTTTGGCTTCATTGCTTAGTGCATCATACATGTTCCTTCTCATGCTCTCATTCCCAACAAACAACACTATGAGAGCATCCCAAGCTTCCTTGGAGGTGTTGAGGTGCTCAATGTGTGGGTAATCCTTTGTACCCAATGCTTGTTGAATCATGTGCAAGGCGGTGGCATTGAGTTAACTATTGACAACTTCTCTTCTTGTCAAATTGGTTGGATCCCCAATATAAAGTCCTTGTTCAATGATGTTCCATAGTTCAATGCAAGAGTTGCGCACATGAGTTTTCATTAGAGATTGCCATTGAGAAAAAGTAGTAGATGCTTCAAGCTTTGGTGGGTATCCTCTATTGTTTACATGAGGGTGAGGAATTGGAGGGTCGGGAGAGTACCATGGATGCGAATCATGGTGCTCACCCTTCCCACCATCCCTTTTTGTGGAGGAATTAGTGTTGTCTTGATTACCCCCACCACCATACCCTCGGGTGATACCGGATCATTACCCTTACTGATGGAGGCTCCTCTTGAGGAGAAGGGGATGGTGAGCCATATTTATATTTAAGAAGTTGCTCAAGCATCTTCTTGATCTCGTAGACCATGGTGGATCTCAATCTTGTTTCCAAGTTTTTGAGATCATCCATCGTCACTGAGGTACGCTCACCACCACCTTCCCCATCATTGCTACACATATACTCTTAGGCGGTAAAGCCCTAATAAAGATCCGAGGCTCTGGTACCAATTGAAAGGATCGTGTGGGCACCTAGAGGGGAGGGTGAATAGGTGATACTTCAATTTTTCTTATTTTTTCAATTTAGGGTTTGACAAGAAAGGTAAATTCTCTAGATTATGCAACTAAGGTGAATTTACCTATATGTCAAACAAGCAACAACTAGCACAACACTAAGCAAGAACAAGTAAGTAAAGTGCGGTAAAGGATAGAAGTAACCAAAGTGGTGGACGCGGAGACACAAGGATTTGTTTCCCGTAGTTCCTTCCTTTTGAGGAAATCGTCTACGTTTGGAGGCAGGGTGGTTTCAAACCACCAGCATACGAGAGGCCTCCCTTGTTCTCCGATGAACCTCACCCCAAGGGGTTCGATTCACCTTCCACTATATCGGCAACCTTCGAGGTGGAAGCCGGCACCTTTACAACGAGTTCGGGGCACACATCCACGACTTAATTGAAGGCTACCAAATACAAGCAAGCTGTCAAAACAATCAAAGACAAGCTTGTAAGAACCAAATCAAAGCTAGGGTTTCCAAATAAACACTAGAGCATGGGGGCCCTCAAGTGAATGAGGGGGAAATGAAGATCTCTCTTGGTGAAGCTGTAGATCTAGGCCTCCTCCTTCGATTCTCCAAATATCAATGACTTTGGATGGTTGGATGAAGAGATATTGTTGATTTGGTGGCTCTAATGGAGTTTGTGTTCTTGAGCAGGTCGAGCAGCTAGAGGAAGGGGATAAGGGTCCCTGTTTATAAGCAACCCCCTCCACGAACCGTTTTCTGACCATTGGATAAAAGTCAGACCGGAGACTCCGGCCAGCACATCGGAGACTCCGATCTACACCGGAGATTCCGGCCCATCTCCGGTCCAGCCTCCGGACTAGCCTTCTGATTGACCAGGCCCAATCATGAGCCAAGTGGGCCTGAGACTCCGGTCCAGCAGCACCGGAGACTCCGATCTGAGGCCCACACCGGAGACTCCGGGGTAGTCTCCGGACTTGGCTCCGGACCCCCTCATAGATTGTCCCATCCAGAATCCTAATGCCTCCACCGGGGACGCCTGCGGAAACTCCGGTCCACACCGGAAACTCCGGTCTAGAATTTCCAGAACCTTGACAAACTTGCAGGAATCATTCCAAAGTGTGAGGGTACTTTTCACTTAACATTTTAACAACCTATGGACAATGACAAACTGTAAAATGATCTAGTTGTTGTTAAAGAACACCAAAACTTCTTGGTTGTTGTGTCTCACCTACTGCTAGGTCATGGGCATACCCAGGCCGCGCTCGTTTGCACGATGCAGGTATCAAAGAATAGTTGCCCGTTGAGCTCTGATCTTGCAAGCGGCCATATATTTGTATGGATGATCTCAATAATTTTCCTCTTGGATTGCCGATCGGGGTGAGATTAGGACAGTGTTTCTTTCGCCTATTGCCAGTGAGACGCGACGTCGGTGAGAAGGTTGCGGGCTAGTCGCGAGTTCATCGTCCTAGGGCCGCCAGGATCCCGCTCGTATCCTTCCTCCTCTCAGCCGCCTTGTCGACCTCCAGGACGGATCTAGCCACTTCCACCAGCTCTTCTGGTGGGTGAAATCAAGGGCGTGCTGCTAGAATCGCAGAGGTGACGTTCGGCGTCACCTGGTCTGTAGTCTTGCGTCTCCACGTTTTCGTCTTGGTCGTGACCTATTATGGATAAACACTCCTCGTTGTTGGCGATCTCCCCTCGATCTCAGCGAATAAATAGGAAACCATGGGGTCGTAGGAGTTAGAAAACGTATGTGCACGCTAGGGTAGCCAAAACCGAGTTGTTTCCTTTGATAGGAGCCTAAACCTACCGTTATTTCGAGCCGGAACTCGTCTAGACTTGGAGCATACGAACTGTACTCGACATAGGAAACGTACGACACATGGTCTACTTTGCTTGATAACGCTTGGACTTTACACCGGCCGAGTTATAGGCGCGGGCATAACGTGCAGCAGAAAAACCCTACAAACGGTGTGTGTCCTTTTTTTCTAACCACGGACATTTATTTTACTTACCGATGGCGATGGCGGTAATATGTGGTTTAGTGTGAGGGCAAATTCGTCCAAAAAAGTGTTGGACTGGGAGAAACACTTCGTGCTTTATTATTAAGGTATAGATTATAGATATTATATAAACATGATATGCTTTACCTCTATCATTTGAGATCCGAGTTTTTTTTTGCCAAATGGCCTTATCATGTGAAAAAAGATGTTCGAAACTGATCCACAATTCCCCAACTCCCAGGAAACATATGCGGCTAGGGTTTCTGCCTCCAGCCGGTGCTGCCGCTGACATGGTTATACCCCGCGGATACATGACCTCAGCATACCTGGTCCAGCCCAAGGAAGGCCCACGGCAAATATACGCCGGCCCATGAAGACTTTCGGGTGGCCAAGGCCCATGACGCCTCTGGATCCTTGGAGAGCAAGACTAGAGTAGATAGGAAATTCAAAGGGGTAAACCCTAAAACCCGTAACCGACTAGATCTGTGCCTGGGACCTGCCTAAGTCTATATAAAGGCCAGGAGGGCACGACCTAGATCTCTGACCTCATACTTTTCGCATAGACACCTCCATGCCAGATTTCATCTGCGCACCCCTGTAATCACCGGTTCTGCTGTAATCAAGAGCATGTGTTCATGGAGTGTTAATGCTTTGCTCCGGTGCTCTATTAAAAGGAGCACCTTAATTGCCAGTAGTTCCCTTGAGGCTCCACTGCAACGGGCTGGCAGGACAAAAGATGTTGTGCAATTTCTCATTGCGAGCACGCATGACTATATTTGGAGCACATGCCTATGATTTTTTAGTACTTGGATGCTTATTCTTATTTATTTGTAATTGCCCTAGATCTTGAAGTTACATGTTTAGACTTATCCATGCAACGTCCATCCATCCCTATGACTACCACGCTCATATCCTACTATTTGCTACTACAATTACTATTGCTCTTGTTTTACTGCTACCGTTACTTTGCTATTGCTACTACAAAACTGTTGCTACTGATAAACTACTGTGAGCAAGAACTATTTCTAGGTGCAGCTTAATTGACAACTTAGTTGTTAAGGCTTGCAAGTATTATTTGTCTCCCCTTGTGTCGAATCAATAAATTGGGTAGTACTACCCTCGAAGACTGTTGTGATCCCCGATACGTGTGGGTCATCATATTTTTACATGCCATTGGGCATGGTTGTTCTACATATAGTCAAGAAGCTCCGTGGAAACTTCAATTTGTTTTCCCTAAATGTGCCTCCTGTTGCAGTGTCAAACATAGATTTAGACATATAATTGAGTGCAAGCAAGTGGGTGACACCATGATAGGGTGACTATAAAGGTGGGTTCAGATACTCCGATAGTGTTATGCAGAGGCTCATGGATCAAGAGTGGGATTTGTCCATCCAAATGACAGAGAGATATACTATGGGCCCTCTCGATGATATCAAATTGATATAGCTTTCAAGCAAGTGATGGAGATCACTAGAATGTTATATCACGGGAACAAGAAAAAAGTACATGTCGGTAACGAGATTAAACTAGGTATGAGGATACTGATGATCGAATCTCGGACATGTAAAATATCACGAGACAAAAGGATTTAGTTGCAATGTCATGTCTCTCACGATCATAAGAAGTCGTCGTTGAATGTGCAGGAGTCAGTACGGATATCCAGGTCCCGCTGCTGATTATTGATCGGAGAGGGGTCTCGATCATGTCTGCATTATTCACGAACCATAGGGTGACACACTTAAGGTACATCGACACCATTTGGAGCAAATGAGTTGCTAGAAAACGAATATGAAAGTGCTGGAATTATTTCAATGAACACTGGAATTGTTTCGGGTGAAATTTTTGAAATTGGTTCTACATGTGAAATTGAAAAGTAGCAAGGGATTTTATGTGAATGCATGTTAATCAATGTAATTGACAAAATTTTGAATAAATAAACAAAAGAGTTTTATTTAATGAGAGATTACATTAAATTTGGTGGAAATTTAATGGATTTTGAGTGGGATTTTGAGTGAAGAAAATGGAGAGTCAAATTTGTGAGTAGGTGATCCACTCACATGAATGAGAGAAGAGGTAGGGGCACCACCTTGGCCGCCGGCCATGTGAGGGGATGCCCCCTCCCCCTATAAAAGGACTCCATCTCCCTCCCTCCCACTCACACCTCCCCGTGAAGGATCTCTCTCCCCCTCTAGTAATATTCCCCCATGGTCTCGGCTTAGCGAGATACATGTTTGCGGTGGTTTTTTCTGGAGCAAGGATTTGCTGCTTCCGCTGAATTGCTAGAGCAAGGACGCGGAGGTTGTCGGGGTCCCGGACATGTGTGCGATCACGGATGCTCCACTAAGTTGCAGTGCTGGTGGACTTCCACACGATCTTGAGATCGGCAAGATATCGACTATATCACCAATGAGTCCATACTCGTAAAACTTTGTCGGTCGTAGGAAATTTTTTGTTTTCTATGCAGCGAATCCAACACTACCTTGAAGCCGACACATGCTCCAAGCGATGCCAATGGACAATTCCTACAAGTGCAACTTGGTACAAGCATTAGTCCATAGAGATTTTCATTAATTACCAAAACTACACATGGGGTCCCACATTGCTCTTTCAGCCACGATTGTTGCCATCAGCATAGTCTCTAAGACGAGTTTGTACTAGTGCTTGCTGGTGGTTGGCATAGTTGTCGTTCGTCGGCTCAAGAAACAGAAGCTAGGGGGCTTCCCTCTTGAACACAAAATCCGCGATGCGCCGCCCTCGTGTGCTCCACCGGAAATGTCGATGCCACCTTGAGCAGCTACCATACCTGCTCTGACGAGCCGCGGACATAGCTCCTGCACCTACTCTGATGGGATACCACCGTAGCTCCTGGTCTTGCTCTGACAACTTGTCGTCGTAGCTTGCACACCTGATCCAATGGGCTTTCGCAACTCCTATTAGTTGTGGCAGCAGCTCCCACACCTACTTTGACAAGCCGCCGCCAGCATCGCTGCTTTCGCCGCGCCTACTTCGATGGGCCGCCACCATGCGTGTCTTGAAGGGTTTCGCGGCATAGTAAATCAAAATTTTCTACGGAGCGAACAGAGGGAAAGCCAAGATCTAATCTAGGAGATGCAAACAACGAGAGAGATTGGATTAGATCTTCATACCCTTGAAGATTCACACAGCGGAACGTTCGTCGGAACGTGGGTGATGTAGTCGTACTCGCTTCTCCTCCTCGCGATCCGATCCGATCTAGCACCACAAGTGGCGGTGCCTCCGTGAGATGCACACGTGCAGCACCTCGACATCTCCTCCTTCCTCGGACCAGCAAGTATGGTGGAGAGATAGATTGGATCTACAACACGACGGCGTGGTGTATATGGTGGAGAATTTACCTGCGGGGCTTCGCCTACAAGCGATCGGGAGGGAGAGGAAGGTAGCAAGGCTGCTAGGGCTTGGAGGAAGGTGTGTGGGGAGGCGCACCACCCTCTATATATAGAGGCGGCCAGCCCTGCCCTCCTCCAAGCCTATCTCTAGTTTAAACAATTTAAACTCTCCCTTATCTAGAAATCCTATCTCTAGTTTAAACGATTTAAAGTCTCCCTTATCTAGAAATTCTATCCGATTTAAGCAGTCAAATCTCTCTAGAATCGGCTGGTCCCTATGGGGCCTTGTGCCCCTGGCCCAATGCGGCCAGGCCACTCCCTCATAGGCCCATGCCCCCTCACGAAAGGTGGGGCCACGTTGGTCCCCTTCCGGAAGGTTCTAGAAGCTTCCGGTACAATACCAATCAACCCGGAACAATTCCGAACTCCAAAAATTGCACTGACTTATATGAATCTTATTCTTCGGACCACTCCGGAACCTCTCGTGATGTCCCGGATCCCATCCGAGACTCCGAACAAAAACTCATAAACCAATTATCCAATCTATCCTAGCGTCGAGACACGTTAAGTGTGTGACCCTGCGGGTTCGAGAATATGCAGACATGATCTTCTATCAATAATCAGCGGGTGCAGGCACCCATATTGACTCCCACATTCATCGATGATCATATCGGATGAACCACGATGCCAGATTCAATCAATCCCATATATATATTCCCTGTCTCGCGATATTTTACTTGCGAGATTCGATCGTCGGTGCGTCATACCTAGTTCAATCTCGTTCACGGCAAGTACTTTACTCGTTCCGTAATCCGATATCACTTTGTGATTAACTCCTTAACCACATGCTTGCAAGCGGTGTTGATATCGATTACCGAGTGGGCCCAAGTATATCTCTCCGACTTGGGAGGACAAATCCCATCTCGATACATACAACCCAATGAGATACTTTCCGATCACACGAGACACCTTTATGATCACCCTTTCATAGGATGACGTTTGATGACCTCAAAGCTTTCTTCCGATACCGGGAGTTGTATTAACTCATGGTCTAAGGAATACAATATTTGACATAAGAAAAGCTTCGAAATGAACACGATGACACGATCTAATTGCTTCGCTTAGTTTGGTGTGTCCATCATATCATTCTCCCAATGATATGATATCATTATCAATTGACAACTCATGTCTATGGTTAGAAACCTTAACCATCATTGATCAATGAGCTAGTCCTTAGGCGTACCAGGGACACGGTGTTGTTCACAAACCACACAAGTATTAATGTTTCCGCTTAATACAATTCTAGCATGGAATATAAACTTTATCATGAACAAGAATTATAATAATAACATCTTTATTATTGCCTCTAGGGCATAATTCCAGTCTCCCACTTGCACTAGAGTCAATAATCTAGTTTACATTTGGCAACAATCTCACACCCATGGCAATCGAGGTGTTGATCATGTTTTACACGTGGAAGAGGTTTAGTCAATGGATCTGCGACATTCGGATCCGTATGTACTTTGCTAATCTTGGATCTCCATCCGCTATATAATCTCGGATTATATGAAACTTTAGTTGATATGCTTGGTCTTTGGATGATATCTTGGTTCCTTAGAGTGCTATGGCGCCAGTGTTGTCACACAATATCTCCAGTGGGTCCAATGCACTTGGAACCACGCCAAGCTCGATGATGAAGTTTCGATCCAAACTCCTTCACTTGGCTTCTGCGGCCATGTATTCCGCTTCTCTGTAGATCCCGATCACGCTTTGCTTGCGACTTCTCCGACTCCTCCATTCAAAATATAAACATATCCATGCGAGATTTAGAATCATCCTTGTCGGTGTCGAAACTAGCATCGACGTAACCTTTTACAAGTCGTTCATCACCCCCATAGACTAAGAACATTTCTTTAGTTCTATTTAGGTACTTTAGGATGTTCTTCACGGTGTCCGATGTTCCACTCTGGATCACTTTGATATCTGCTCGTCAAACTAAGAGCATTGGACACATCCGGTCTAGTACACAAGATGGCATACATGATGGAACCTATGGCCGAGGCATAAGGCACTTTGCTCATAGCTTCCTATCATTTCATGTGGTGGACACTGAGCCTTGCTCAATATCTTACCTGACAACATAGGCACTGAACCTTTCTTTGCCTTATCCATTCTGAACCTTTTCAGAACTTTGTCTAGGTATGTACTTTGGCTTAAAGCTATCATGCGTCTTTGTCTATCTCTATAGATTTTGATGCCCAATATATAAGCAACTTCACCTAGGTCTTTCATTGAAAAACACTTGTTCAAATAACTCTTCACATCGTTAAGCATGTTGATGTCATTTCCGATAATCAATATGCCATCCACATACAGTACCAAAAACGTCACCGAGCTCCCACTCACTTTCTTGTAGATGCAAGCTTCGTAGCAATTTGGAACAAATCCAAAGCTCTTGATCACTTGATCAAAACGAAGGTTCCAACTCCGAGATGCTTGCTTCAGTCCATAAATGGAACGCTGAAGTTTGCATACTTTACTAGCATCCTTAGGATCGACAAAACCTTCGGGTTGCATCATATACAACTCTTCATCAATGTTGCCATTGAGGAAAGCAGTCTTGACATCCATTTGCCATATTTTATAATCATGAAACGCAGCAATTGCTAATAAAATCCGAATGGACTTAAACATCGCTACGGGAGAGAAAGTCTCATCGTAGTCAACACCTTGAACTTGTCGAAAACCTTTTGCGACAAGCCGTGCTTTATAGACAGTAACATTACGATCCGCGTCCATTTTCTTCTTGAATATCCATTTTCACTCAATGGCCTTTCGGTCGCTAGGAGGATCCACCAAAGTCCATACTTGGTTTTCGCTCATGGATCCCAATTCGGATTTCATGGCTTCCAGCCATTTCTCAGAGTCTGGGCTCATCATCGCTTCCTCATAGTCCGTAGGTTCAGTGTCTTCTACCAACAAGACAGTCAAGACAGGGTTGCCGTACCACTCAGGAGGGGCACGCGACCTTGTCGACCTGCGACGTTCAGTAGCAGCATCGTCCGAAGCTTCATGATCCTTGTCATTAGCTTCCTCTATTGTTGGTGCAGGAGGCCTTTGGAACAATTTCAGTCTTTACTCTCCAATTCAAGAGAAGGTTCAATAACCTCATCTAGCTCTACTTTCCTCCCACTCACTTCTTTCGAGAGAAACTCCTTCTCAAGAAAGGAACCGTTCTCTGCGACAAACACTTTGCCTTCGGTTCTGTGATAGAAGGTATACCCAATAGTTTCCTTAGGGTATCCTATGAAGACGCATTTCTCCGCTTTGGGTTCGAGCTTGTCCGGCATCAACTTCTTGACGTAAGCTTCGCATCCCCAAACTTTAAGAAACGACAACTTAGGTTTAGCACCAAACCACTGCTCATACGGTGTCGTCTCAACGGATTTAGATGGTGCCCTATTTAAAGTGAATGCAGCGGTTTCTAATGCATAACCCCAAAATGATAACGGCAAATCAGTAAGAGACATCATCGATCGGACCATATCTAATAAGGTTCGATTCCGTTCGGACACACCATTCTTGTTGTGGTGTTCGGGTGGCGTGAGTTGAAACAATTCCGCTTGCTTTAAGATGCGTGAGAAAATCATAACTCAAATATTCGCCCACGATCGGATCGTAGAAACTTAATCTTTACATTACGATGGTTCTCCACTTCATTCTGAAATTCTTTGAACTTTTCAAAGCGTTTGATTTATGTTTCATTAAATAGATATACCCATATCTACTTAAGTCATCGGTAAAAGTGAGGAAATAGCGATATCCACCGCGTCGAAACACTCATCGGTCCGCATACATCGGTATGTATGATTTCCGACAAGTCCGTTGCTCGCTCCATCATACCGAGAACGGGTTTTGATCATCTTGCCCATGAGGCATGGTTCGCATGTGTCAAATGATTCAAAATCAAGAGACTCCAAAGTCCATCGAATGGAGTTTCTTCATGCGCTTTACTCCAATATGACCTGCACGATTACCACAAATAAGTAGTATTATCACTATCTACTTTGCATCTCTTAGCCTCAATGTTATGGATGTGTGTTTCATCCCTTTCGAGATTTAGAAGAAATAAATCATTCACAAGAGGTGCATGACCATAAAAGATGTTACTCATATAAATAGAACAACCATTATTCTCCGATTTAAATGAATAACATCTTGCAATAAACACGATCCGGAAATGATGTTCATGCTCAACGCAGGCACATAATAACATTTATTAAGGTTTAAAACTAATCCCGAAGGTAAAACTAAGGAGATCGTGCCGACGGCCATCACATCAACTCTTGATCTGTTGCCAACGCGCATCGTCACCTCATCCCTCGCAAGCCGCCGTCTATTCCGTAGCTCCTGTTTCGAGTTACAAATATTAGCAACCGAACGGTATCAAATACCCGGGCACTACAACGAGGGCTAGTAAGGAAAACATCAATAACATGTATATCAAATATACCTTTGATGGTGCCGGCCTTCTTGTCGCTAAGTACTTGGACGATTCTTCTTCGATGACCCTTGTCCTTGCAATAGAAGCACTCGATGTCGGCTTGGGACCGAGCTTCTTCTCGGCAGGGGCATTGCGCTTGCCGCCACCCTTCTTGAAGGGCTTCTTTGCTCCTTACCTTTCTTAAAGGAGGGCTTGTTGACCATCAACACATGATTATCCTTCTTGATGTCCACTTAGCAGCCTTTAGCTTTGCGAAGAGCTCGGTGATCGTATCGATGGAACCAATCGATTATGAGTCACTACAAAACTTTTGTAGGCGGGAGGAGTGATTGCGAACCACTGTCAATCTTGAGCTCCTCGAATCGTGCATTCCGGTTGCTCAAGGCATTGAGTGTAGCCCGACATCTTTATGGCGTGCTCACTAACGGAACTCCTTCCTCCATCTTGCGGTTAAAGAACTTCTCGGAGATCTCATATCTCTCGAGCGGGCTTGAGTCCGAAACATGGTTTTCAGCTCCTCGAGAATCTCAAAGGGCCGGGATAGGTTTCAAAAGCGATTTTGAAGCTCGGTTCCATAGCAAACAACATGGTGCTCTTAATCACACCATAATCATCTTTACTTGTTGATAGAGCTTTCTCATCACGGTAGCTTGCGATTCGGGTTCACCTAACGCTTTACCAAGGACATAGTCCTTTTGTCCGCCAGACAGAATGATTCTTAGATTGCGGAACCAATTGGTGAAGTTAGACCCATTGTTCCTAAGCTTTTCTTTCTCAGCAAAAACGTTGAAGTTGAAGTTGGATTTGGCCATGTGATCTACAGTATTTGCAAGTACAATTTAGACTATGTTCATGATAAATAGTTCAACTTAATCAAATTACTAGATGAACTCCCACTAAATTCAACATCCCTCAAGTTGTTTAGTGAACACGATCCAAATTCACCACACCTAATCCGATCATCACGAGAAGAGATGTGGTTTCAATGGTGGACAACGAAGTGTCGATCATATCATTCATATGACTCATGCTTAACCTTTCGGTTCTTGTGTTCCGAGGCCATGTCTGTACATGCTAGGCTCGTCAAGTTAGACCAAGTATTTCCGTGTGCAAAACTGGCTTGCACCGTTGTATGTGAGCGTAGAGTCTATAGCACCCGATCATCACGTGATGCTTGGACACGACGAACTTTCGCATAGCGGTGCATACTTGGGGAGAACACAGTTTTTATCTTGATCTTTAAGTGAGGAATCATCTTATAATGCTACCGTCGCGATCTAAGCATGATAAGATACATAAAAGGATAAACATCACATGCATATAACTTTATGTGACATGGTATAGCCAATCTTCGCGCAATGATCTCCATCTTGTGCGTTCCGGCATGATCTCCATCACTCCACCATGATTGCCTCCACCACGAATAGCAACTACAACTATTGATAACTACTTAGCGATAAAGTAAAGCTATTACATGGCGTATAAGAAGTTGACTCGCAGGTCATACATTATAAAGACAACCATATGGCTCCTGCCGGTTGTGTACTCATCGACATGCAAGTCGTGAAACATTACAAAACATGATCATCGCATACAATATACACATCACATCTTGGGCCATACCATATCACAGAAAACACTCCCTGCAAAAACAAGTTAGACGCCTCTACTTTGTTGTTGCATGTTTTACGTGGCTTTATGGGAGTAGATGCTAAGAACGATTCTTACCTACGGAAAGCCACAACGGTGATATTATGGTTGCCAAACTCGGTGTTAATCCCATGACAACTATAGTGAGAGAAACCGACATCCACCGGCATGTGTGGAACAAGCCACACGTCAAGTGCGGAGCCGGTCTCATGACGGCGTCGCGTAAGGTTGGCCTGGACCGCTTCAATCTCACTATCCGCGTCATAAGAAGAACACAAACAAGAGGCTTGCAGAAAACATCAACGCCCGCAACAACCATGTTGCGTTCTACTCGTGAAACACATCTACGCATAGATCTAGCTCGATACCCTTTGAAGGGTTTCGCGACATAGTAAATCAAAATTTTCTACGGGCGAGCAGAGGAAAGCCAAGATCTAATCTAGGAGATGCAAAAACGAGAGATTGGATTAGATCTTCATACCCTTGAAGATTCGCACAGTGGAACGTTCGTCGGAACGTGGGTGATGTAGTCGTACTCGCTTCTCCTCGCGATCCGATCCGATCTAGCACCACAAGTGGCGGTGCCTCCGTGAGATGCACACGTGCAGCACCTCGACGTCTCCTCCTTCCTCGGACCAGCGAGTATGGTGGCGAGATAGATTGGATCTACAACACGATGGCGTGGTGTATTTGGTGGAGAATTTCTGCTGCAGGGCTTCGCCTACAAACAGTCGGGAGGGAGAGAGGAAGGTAGCAAGGCAGCTAGGGCTTGGAGGAAGGTGTGTGTGTAGGGGGAAGGGGGCGCACCACCCCTCTATATATAGAGGGGGGGGCGGCCAGCCCTTGCCCCTCCTCCAAGCCTATCTCTAGTTTAAACAATTTAAACTCTCCCTTATCTAGAAATCCTATCTCTAGTTTAAACGATTTAAACTCTCCCTTATCTAGAAATTCTATCCGAGATTTAAGCAGTCAAATCTCTCTAGAATCGGCTGGGCCCTATGGGGCCTTGTGCCCCTGCCCAATGCGGCCAGGACACTCCCTCATAGGCCCATGCCCCTCCCGGAAGGTGGGGCCACGTTGGTCCCCTTCCGGAAGGTTCTAGAAGCTTCCTAATAATCGATTAACGGAACAATTCCGAACTCCAAAAACTGCACCGCCTTATATGAATCTTATTCTCGGACCATTCCGGAACCTCGTGATATCCGGATCCCATCCGAGACTCGAACAAAAATTCATAAACCAATTATCCAATCTATCCTAGCGTCGAGATCGTTAAGTGTGTGACCTGCGGGTTCGAGAATATGCGAGACATGATCTTCTATCAATAATCAACAGCGGTGCAGGCACCCATATTGACTCCCACATTCATCGATGATCATATCGGATGAACCACGATGCAGATTCAATCAATCCCATATATATATTCCCTTCGTCTCGCGATATTTTACTTGCCGAGATTCGATCGTCGATGCACGTCATACCTAGTTCAATCTCGTTCACGGCAAGTACTTTACTCGTTCCGTAATCCGATATCACTTTGTGATTAACTCCTTAACCACATGCTTGCAAGCGGTGTTGATATCGATTACCGAGTGGGCCCGAAGTATATCTCTCCGACTTGGGAGGGACAAATCCCATCTCGATACATACAACCCAACAGATACTTTCCGATCACCTGAGAGACACCTTTATGATCACCCTTTCATAGGATGACGTTTGATGACCTCAAAGCTTTCTTCCGATACCAGGGAGTTGTATTAACTCATGGTCTAAGGAATACAATATTTGACATAAGAAAAGCTTCGCAAATACGAACACGATGACACGATCTAATTGCTTCGCTTAGTTTGGGTGTGTCCATCATATCATTCTCCCAATGATATGATATCATTATCAATTGACAACTCATGTCTATGGTTAGGAAACCTTAACCATCATTGATCAATGAGCTAGTCCTTAGAGGCGTACCAGGGACACGGTGTTGTTCACAAACCACACAAGTATTAATGTTTCCGCTTAATACAATTCTAGCATGGAATATAAACTTTATCATGAACAAGAATTATAATAATAACATCTTTATTATTGCCTCTAGGGCATAATTCCAACACGTCTTTCCCTTTGACCTCTACTCACTCTTCCTATCTTTCTCGAATCAGGCTTTCACCCCGCTTTATAAATAAAGCAACCATCCATAACAAGTTACAAAGATCCACACGACAACATAACGAATGCTGGGGACACAACACAAGAAGACCCAACGAAGGCCAAAGACAACCTCGCCACGCGAGAACATACTTAAATGGGAAACAACTAAGTCGGTCTATGGGGGGAGCCGCCGTGCCGCCTACGGAAGACGCCAAAAAATCTCTTCTAGTCGCGTCCTGTCCCACTGCCTACAAAGCAGGTACCAGAGCTGCAAAGAGGATAGGAATTTGAAGACCGAGTTAGAAGCATGTCTAGGAAGGATCTTCTCAATAACCATCTTATTACGAATGTTCTATAGTGACCAGGACATCGCGACAAATACTATCCAAAAAAGGCGGCGGCCCTTTCCGGCGCGGTTTTCCTAGGTTTCCAGGAATTCCCCAAGATCATGGGTCTGCCAATCCGGGGCCAATGCATCTCTAGTGAAGTTCCACGGAAACCGGGTTGCAGGGCAGGCGAACAATATGTGGGTGTCCGTTTTCAGGTCCCCACATAATGGACATAACCCATCCCCCGGCCCATGTCTCTTAGTGACCTCGACCCCTGAGGGGAGCCGATCGCGCAACAGTTGCCAAACAAAAATCTTTGTCTTAGGGGTGAGGGGCGCCTTCCATAGTGGTTTAGTCCATGGGAGGCTTTGTCCTCCAAAGAGGGCGCGATAAGCTGAGCTGACTGAAAAGGACCCAGAAGGGGCCAGCCTCCACGCAACAGAGTCGGGTACATCTGTTAGCATGTCGGTAAGGATGCCCTAAGCTTCCTCCATGTTTCAGTTTCCACCAGGCCGAAGGTCCAACGAAATGAGATGTTCCATGATCCCTCTTGGGCCGTGGCGAAAACCCGAAGCGATGGTTCGAAGAAAATGGCAAACATGTTCGGGTACTCCTCCCTGAGGTGGCGTTCCCGCAATCACGGATCTAGCCAAAACATGGTAGCTTCTCCATTCCCTATGGAGAAGGTAACCCCTAGCCACAATCTCGTTCTTTATTTTCTAGATGGAGTACCGGAACTGGGAGCCATCACGGCGGTCGCAATCCAGGAGTGGCCGACCATGCAGGTATTTGGTCTTGACTAGCTTGAGCCATACCCCTACATGGTCTCACGGAATTCGCCAGACCCATCTCAACATCAGGGCTTTATTGAATTGGCGATATTATTCACTCAGATGAATCTAGACGACGATAGATTAAGACACTTAGTTTGGCTCGCACACGTTAACTCTTCAGCGCATGCGTGCCGAAAACCACGAGCATGGACCGTGTGTGCTGCCGCCGTTCAAGGACATGTCGCAGTACACATTTTGTTAATTAGATTGTTCAAATATAAAATATATATGCACTAGAGTTGTTGTTTTCACCCAAAATTGGCCCTACCACGATATAAATTATATCAAGGCATGTTACAAGCTTTACCACGGCCTAAATTATATCAAGGCATGTTGCAAACTTGCAACCATCTTAGTACCATCGTGTAAAGACTGACCACATGCATGAATACTACACAAGAGTAAAATCCAAGCCCTTTTTGTCTCTTCGAAAGATGGGTTCTTTCATGAAAGGAAGCTAAACAGGCATACATAAGCATTTGCCTGTTTTGTATATGTTTCGGACACTTCGGGATACCAATAAATATCTCGTGGCTGGCTGCACTCATGCCGGACCTTTTCTGCATGGCACGATGAGCGCACGGCATCTGCTCTTTCCTTCCAACCAAGTGCACAACCTGGGCGTACTCCATATCACGCACGCTCCTACGGGCGGGCTCACCCTCACCCTCGCCCGCGGCTCGGCTCCGATTTCTCCTGCGGGGGGCCGAGGCTCTCCGCACATGGGCTGACGTGTTCTCCGAGGCACAGGGGCCCACCGACCAACCACCGGAGGTCCTCCGCGGCCAATCCGCGCCGCACGATGCGGATCAGATGGTTCCGAGGGAAAGCTGGAGCGTCTCCTGGGATGGCACGCGAGGCGCGGCCTAGGAAACAGCAAGGGGGAGCTGCGGGGGGCGAGGCGCGTGTAGATACACGTCGGGCCCCACCCTACACGGCGGAGCGGGGCGCATCACGCATGTGATCGCAGGGAAGACCGCAGCGAGCGGGTCGTCCAGATACGGCCGCGGGAGCGCGCCGGAGCGGGACCCGCCTACGCGACGGTACTGCGGCCTGCGGGCCACCGCCTCCGATCCGTCGCTGGCGAATCACGAGCGACGGCGACGCCTGCTGAGTGCTGAGCATGTACAGGCCCCACAGCACCCGCCACGACCAGCGCCGGTGTGTTTCTGTGCGCCGCGTCGTGGTTGGCCGCCGCGAGTCACGGCCTCGGCACTGACTAGTGACCAGTTGCATGGCCGATTTCTTTGGGTCTTTGGAGTTTGGACTAGTGCAAGCACAGGAACTGGCCGTGGGGCTGCAGCGCGAGTCTCGTCAAGTCGTCGCTCCGATCAGTACGAGCTTCAGGGTCTGCAATCGCCTCGTTCGGATGGTGAAGGGTGTTAAAAAAAAGATAGTGAAAGCAAAGGAGCTGTTGACTTACTGCTTCAGGACCATTGGGCCTTGTACTTCCGGTAATTGGGTCCATTTCTAGACTGGGCTGGCTTTGCACTCGGTCCAACATGCCTTTCACATACATGTCACCGATTTAGTAAAATTTTATACAAATCAACGACACTTATTCTGCACCGGAGAGAGTACCTGAGTGGAACTAACATAGTGGGACGTTGCTTCTAAGCAATTATTTAACAACGCAAAATACTTACCATTTTTATTGGTTAAGCTGAAGGAAATTTTCTACGAAAATGAACAAAATTTGTCGGGTAACTAGAAAAAAAACGGATGAAAATCATTAGAACACACCAAGCAACCTTCATGGAACATGAGGATAGGATATCATTGGTCTGTCTGGATGATCCTTTGAAGATTTAGCATGACAATTTTCTTTTTGTCTACTATAACAACCTTTATTACATCTAGGTTTGTCTGGCTTTACTGAGGGAGGGGTAATAATGGTGGCGTGCCTTCGGTTTGCTCTTGTACTTTTAGTGTCGCTAGGTGCTCCAAAAAGTTGTTTGTAATTTTTATTATTTTTAGAATTCTACGTACTGCAGTTGAGGATCATGAATCGATCGGCGGACTTTTTGTCAAAGCTAGCTATACCTCCGTGCTGGCTGTGAGGTAATTTTTTATTTGAGGAAAAACAACGAGCAACCAAAGCAGCGTGTTGTGTGTCTATGTCTTATTGGGCTTTCTTCTTGCTACCCAGAAGCTCTCGGTGTTGTCCGCGATGCTGCCTTCCTGCTTGCTCGTTAGCTGGCTTTGTTCTGCTAGTGGATTGGGTCACAGATGCACATGTATGGATTTTCTTTTTGCGCAAATCATGGGCAGGCCTTGGTCCAGTTTAGCCACTTAGTAGCTCCGTCCCTGGTGGGCTCAGGATTTTTCAACAGTATTTCAAAATAAAATAAAAGTGAAAAAAAATGGTTAAAGACCAATATTTGAAGCCAAGACCTGTTGTTGGCATTCACTTACCCTAGCAACCGCATGCTTGTGTCAATACATAATTGGTTTTATACAAAGTGAACCTCACTCGATGGTTCTATCATACGGTGTAAAATGCTTGCTAAACAATTTGGGTATTCATTTGCATGCTCGTGAACACATATGTGTCCACCCATGTGTCATCGTCATGAAAACTTGTACAACCCTTAACAAACTGCACAAAGTCCACGTTGACTTATACCAAACAGCCAGCAACCTGCCTCAACGACTTGGCAACTCTGATTTTGAAAGCAAGACACCGAGTCATCGAGAGAGGGGAACAGATTTGCGCCAAAGAGAGCTCGCCATAAGAGTGCTCGGGGGAAGAGGAAGCAATCACCAGGAGTCACAGCAGGGCCATACAACATGCATACACCGCCAAAGCAATGACTATTCTTTTCAGCCTTGACCTAAGGTCTCTTTATTCATTACTTAATACTTATGGCTCTATTTTCTTGCGCCACATCCAAGCGACGAATTATTTCCAAGGCCATGTGGAGCTCCACTCTAGCTTTGGAGAAAAGATGTTAGTTTAACCTCTCCTCCGGACGAACCCAACGGTTCGTCAGACCCTTATCCGCGCCCTGATCGGGGGCGCCCAACCCTCGCATGGTTGGTGGGCCCCTGTGGCAGTGCTATAAAGAGGAGGTGGGGACCGGGGCACACAACACGAGGTTCGTCGCGCCGCCGCTCTTCCTACCTACACATCCCTAACGATCTAGGGTTAGCACTAGTCACGGGAAGCACCGCCACCGCTCTGCCTAGCCGCTTTAGCCACGCTCTCGCCGTCGACCAAGATGGCCAACGGGTCCTCGAGTTCCTGTAGGGTTTCGTAGCATGGAAAACAAAAATTTTCTATCGCATACAAACAAACAATCCAAGATCTATCTACTAGATTGTAGCAACGAGTCGATGGAATAACTCACCCTCGAAGATTCCAAAGTGTTTAACGAGAGCGGATTCTCGTGGGTGATGTAGTCGTACTCTTCTCGATCTCAAGATCGCGTAGACGATCCTTCCGGCAACAAGGCTCCCAGCTCCCGCAATGGTCACACGTTCGATTTCGACGAATACCTTCCTCTCCCTTGTTCCAAAGAAAATGGAGGTTGTAGCACTCTTCTCGTGATTCCGAAGACAACGGCATGGTACCTAAGTAGAGGAGATCTCGCAGGCTTCGCCTTAAGCCGGATCGAGTATGGTGGACTGAGAGAGCCCCGACGATCTAGGGTTTAGACACGAGGAGGAGGCTTGGCCGGCGGCTAGGGTTGCTAGGCGGGCGGAGGTTTGCCCTAGTGGCCAGGCCAGGTATGGCGGCCAAGGCTAGGGTTTAGAGGTGGAGGTGTTTGGTGTCTAGGAGGGGAGCCCTGCCCCTCCTTTTATAGGTGGAGGGGACGACCAAGGGGAGGGGAATCCCTTCCCAACTCGGATCCCAAGTGGGCCGGCGGTGGAGGAGGGACTCCTCCCCAACTCGGTTTCCACCTCCCTCTCCACTTCCCAAAAATAGCCGTTTGACTTTCAAATTGGCGTTTGACTTTTCAAACAAGGATTTGACTAAATCCTCTATTTTGTTCAGCGATGACACTTAGTACATGATGCAATCATACCAACTTGATATAACACATTCATGTACCCTTTTCCTACGGAGTGTCGGACATTCCGGAACCTTCTAGAACATTCCCGATGAAAACACCGGAACCATTCCCCAACTCCGAAACAGGACTTTCCTTATATGAATATTATTCTCCGGACCATTCCGGATCTCCTCGTGATATCCCGAATCCCATCCGAGACTCCGAACAACATTCGGTCTCTTTCTCTTCATTCCATAACTACTTAAACAACGTCGAATCCTTAAGTGTGTCTCCCTACGGTTCGTGAATTATGTGGACATGATCGAGACACTTCTCCGATCAATAACCAATAGAGGAATCTAGAAATTCATATGGCTCCCACATATTTCTACGATTACTTTATGATCGAATGAACCACTTACATACGATACCAATTTCCCTTTGTCTCACGATAGTTTACTTATCCGAGGTTATGATCGTCGGTATCTCTGCATACCTAGTTCAACCTCGTTACCGATAAGTACTCTTTTATCGTTCCCGTGATATGTGATCCCTTGTGAGCCAGTCACATGCTTTCAAGCTAATTGGATGACATTTCACCGAGAGGGCCCAGAGTATATCTATCCGTCATATGGATGGACAAATCCCACTCTTGATCCATGTGTCTCAACCAATACTTTCCGAACACTCAATGCCACCTTTATAACCACCCAGTTACGGTGTGGTGTTTGATGTCATCAAAGCATCCATCCGGTAAAGGTGATATGCATGATCTCATGGTCGAAGGAATTAGGTTACTATGTATTAGAAAGCATATAGCAATTGAACTATTAAAATGACTTGATCTTTATGCTACACTTATCTATAGGAGTATGTACACCATATCATTCTCCTAACGATATGATCTTGTTGTTAATAACATCTCAATGTTCATGATAGGGAAACCACAATCATTTATTAACCAACAAGCTAGTATTATAAAGAGGCTTTACTAGGGACTTCAATTTAAGTTTACAAATCACACAAGTATTAATGTTTCCTTGTTAATACTATTATAGCATGAATGTAAACATTTATCATAAACACAAATATATAATAATAACTACATTTATTATTGCCTCTAGGGCATATCTCCAATAGTCTCCCACTTGCACTAGAGTCATCTAATCTAGATTACATGGTAATATACCGAACACCCATGGCAGTTTGGTGCTGGTCATGTTTTGCCCTCGGGAGAGGTTTAGTCAATGGATCCGCCACATTCAGATCTGTGTGTACTTTGCAAATCCTTATGTCCCCATCTTGGACATGTTATCGAATAGCGTGAAAACGTAGCTTGATGTGTTTCAGCTTCTTGTGTGACCTTGGTTCTTGCGCATTGGCTATGGCACCCATGTTATCACAGAAGATAGACATTAGGTCCAGCGCTCTAGGAACCACACCCAGCTCTGTAATGAACTCTTTCATCCATATCGCTTCTTGTGAAGCCTCCGAAGCAGCCATGTATTCCGATTCAGTTGAAGATCTCGCCACAACGCTTTGCTTTGCACTCCTCCAGCTAACTGCTGCACCATTCAAAATTAATACGTATCCAGATTGTGATTTAGAATCATCTGGATCGGTGTTCCAACTAGCATCGATGTATTAACAACGAGCTGTTCATCACCTCCATAAGAAAGAACCATATCCTTAGTTCTTCTCAAGTACTTAATGATGTTTTTGACCGCTGTCCAATGATCCACTCCTGGATCACTTTGATATCTGCTAGTTAAACTAACAGCATATGCAATGTCGGGTCTAGTACATAGCATGGCATACATTAGAGATCCTATGGCTGAGGCATAGGGAGTCTTACTCATCCTTTCTCTATCTTCTGCCGATGTCGGACTTTGAGTTTTACTCAAGGTCGATATTGCAACATGGGCAAGAACCCTTTCTTGCTATCTTCCATTCCAAACCTCTTTAGAACTTTGTCCAAATATGTACTTTGTGACAATGATAATAGGCGTCTCGATCTATCTCTATAAATATTTATGCCTAATATGTAAGCTGCTTCGCCAAGATCCTTCATTGAAAAACTATTATTCAAATATTCCTTGACACTATTAAGAAGGTCTACATCATTCCCAATCAACAATATGTCATCTACATATAGTATTAAGAAAGTTACAGAGCTCCCACTCACTTTCTTGTAAATACAAGCTTCTCCATAAGTTTGTATAAAACCAAAACTTTTGATCACCTTATCAAAACGTTGATTCCAACTTCGGGATGCTTGCTTCAATCCATAGATGGACCGTTGAAGTTTGCATACCTTGTTAGCATCTTTAGGATCGACAAAACCTTTGGGTTGCATCATATACAACTCTTCATCAATGTCTCCATTGAGGAATGTTTTGACATCCATCCGCCATATCTCATAATCATAATATGCAGCGATTGCTAACATAATCCTCATGCACTTTAGCTTCCATCGGGTGAAAAAGTCTCATCGTAGTCAACTCCTTGAATTTGTCGAAACCCTTTTGCGACAAGTTGAGCTTTATAGACAGTAACATTACCATCAGCATATGTTTTCTTCTTGAAAATCCATTTGTTCTCGACAGCCTTCCGGCCATCCGGTAAGTCCACCAAAGTCCATACTTGGTTTTCGTACATGGATCCAATCTCGGATTTCATGGCTTCTTGCCATTTATTGGAATTTGGGCTCATCATCGCTTCCTCATATGTCGCAGGGTCATTTGTGTTGTCCACCAACATGACACTCATAACGGGATCATACCAATCTGGAGTGGTACGAGTTCTCGTTGACCTGCGAGGCTCTGTAGCAACTACAACCGAAGTTTCATGATCATCATCATTAGCTTCCTCTCTTATTGGTGCAGGCACCACAGGAACTTCTTCCGGTGTTGCGCTACTCGCAATTTCGAGAGAAGGTTCGACAACCTTGTCGAGTTCTACTTTCCTTCCAGTCACTTCTTTCGAGAGAAATTCCTTCTCTAGAAAGGATCCATTCTTGGCAACGAAGATTTTTCCTTCGGATCTATGATAGAAGGTATACCCAATAGTTTCCTTCGGGTATCCTATGAAGACGCATTTTTCCGCTTTGGGTTCAAGCTTGTCCGATTGTAACTTCTTTACATAGGCTTCGCATGCCCAAACTTTAAGGAACGACAATTTAGGTTTCTTCCCAAACCATAATTCATACGGTGTCGTTTCAACGGATTTAGATGGTGCCCTATTTAAAGTGAATGCGGCTGTTTCTAATGCATAACCCCAAAATGATAGCGGTAAATCTGTAAGTGACATCATAGAACGAACCATATCTAAGAGAGTTTGATTACGACGCTCGGACACACCATTACGCTGTGGTGTTCCCGGCGGTGTCAATTGTGAAAGTATTCCGCATTTCTTCAAATGTTCGCCAAACTCGTAACTTAGATATTCACCTCCACGATCAGAACGTAGAAATTTAATCTTCTTGTTACGTTGATCTCTACCTCACTTTGAAATTCCTTAAACTTCTCGAAAGTTTCGGACTTATGTTTCATGAAATAGATATACCCATATCTACTCAAGTCATCCGTGAAGGTAAGAACATAACGATAACCACCGCGTGATGCTACACTCATTGGACCACACACATCGGTATGTATGATTTCCAATAAGTCCGTAGCTCGCCCATCATCATACGAGAAAATGGAGTCTTAGTCATTTTACCCATCGACATGCTTCAGATCTTTCAAGTGATTCAAATCAAGTGATTCAAGAAGTCCATCTAATGGAGTTTCTTCATACACTTCACTCCAATGTGACCAAGACGATTACCACATATAGGTCGAGTTATCGCCGATTTCAAACGCTTAGCCTCAATGTTATTAATATGTGTATTTCCACTATCGAGATTCAATAAGAATAGACCATCTATCAAAGGTGCATGTGCATAAAACATATTACTCATATAAATCGAACAACCATTATTCTCGGACTTAAACAAGTAACCGCCTCAATAAACAAGATACCGATATAATGTTCATGCTTAACGCAGCACCAAATAACAATTATTTAAGTATAAAACTAATCCCGATGGTAGATGAAGGGTAGCGTCCGACCGCGATCACATCAACCTTTGATCTGCTTCCCACGCATCGTCACCTCATTCTTCGCTAGCTTCCGCTTATTCTGCAAAGACCGCTTCGAAGTTACAAATATGAGCAACCAACCAATATCAAATACCGTGCACTACTACGAGTACTAGTGAGATACACATCAATAACATGTATATCGGATATACCTTTCTTCTTGATGTTGCCGTTCTTCAAATCCGCCAAGTACTTTGGGCAATTCCGCTCAAAGGACCTTCTCCTTGCAAGAAAAGCACTCAAGATCGTGCTTAGGTCCAGCCCTGGTCTTCTTCGTCGGCGCGGTAACTTTCTTACCACCCTTCTTGAAGTGTCCCTTTTTCTTAGACTTGCCTTTCTTGAATTTGGTGGTCTTATTGACCATCAACACTTGGTGCTCTTTCTTGATCTCCACTTCTGTAGATTTTAACATAGCAAACAGTTCTGGCAACTGCTTGTTCATGTTTTGCATATTGTAGTTCATCACAAAATTCTTGTAACTTGGTGGTAGTGATTGGAGGACATGGTAAATCCCCAAAGCATTAGGAATCACTATACCCAAGCTTTGAAGTTTGTTTGCGTGCCCAGACATCTTAAGCACATGCTCACTGACGGAGCTGCCCTCTTTCATCTTCCAGTTAAAGAACTTTTCAGAAGCCTCATAGCTCTCAATCGCCGCGTGAGTCTCAAAGATCAATTTGAGATCACGGACAATATCATGTGGGTCTGAATTCTCAAACCTTTTCTGAAGCTCCGATTCTAACCATACAAGATAGCACATCGAATCGGAGTACCGAGTCTTCCGAGCGAGGTAAACATTCTTTACTTCGGTCAAAGATCACCGCAAAGTGGTCACCCAATGCATCCAAAGACATAGGTCAAATTACCAGCTGTGAGGACAATCCTCAAATGCGGAACCAATCCGTGAAGTTGCTTCCATTGTTTTCAACTTTTCTTTCTCTAGGAACGCATTAAAATTGATGGTAGGGGCCGCCATTGATCTACAACATATTTGCAATAGTTTAGACTAAGTTTATGACAAATTGAGTTCTAATTAATAGTTAAATTAATCTAGGTGAACTCCCACTCAAAACAATATCCCTCACATTGTTTTAGTGATCACACGAACCAAATCCACCACATCAACACCGATCATCACGAGAGTTGATATAGTTTCAATGGCGAACAATCGTCATGTTCATCATATCTACTATATGATTCATGCTTTACCTTTTGGTGATCTGTGTTCCGAGACCATGTCTGTACATGCTAGGCTCGTCAAGATCAAACCTTAGTTTACGCATGAGCAAATCTGGCTTGCTCATGTTGTATACACTTGTAGAATCTAACACACCCGATCATCACGTGGTGCTTCGAAACAACAAGCTTTAGCAACGGTGCTAACTAAGGGTGAACACTTTATGACTTGAAATTCATGTGCATGAGGGATCATCTTATAATGCTACCATCGTTAACTAAGCAATACAAGATGCATAAAGGATTAACATCACATGCAATTCATAATATGTGATATGATATGGCCTTTCTTCTTTTTGTGCTTCCGATCTCCATCTTCAAGCACGAACATGATCCCCATCATCACCGGCATTGCATCAAGGTCAATGACGCTTCTCCATGGTTGTCGTCCACCGACTTCAACTATTACAACTACTTTGAATAGACACGCGGGTCTTAACATAAATTAAAGACAACCATATGGCTCCTGCCGGTTGCCAACTTACAATAAGAATCATTGCATACATCAAATATAATCACAATCATGGCCATATCACATCATAGCACACCCCTGCAAAACAAAGTTAGACGCCTCTACTTTCTTTCCATGTTTTACGTGGTTTGGGGCTTTCAATAAGTGTCGTTCTAACTTACACACATGAACCACAACATTGATACTAGTATTTGTTAATCACCCGTTGTAAATTGGATCTTAACTATGCTAGGAGAAACAGGCACCTGCAAAGCCACTTATGCAATACAAGTTGCATGTCAAGCGTGGAGCAAGTCTCATGAACGATGTCATGTAAGGTTAGCCCGGGCCGCTTCATCCCAACATCCCGCAAGATGCAAAGTACACAAGAATCAATCGACAATAAAAGCATCAACGCCCATAATGACCATTGTGTTCTACTCGTGCAACAGATCTACATATAGACACGGCTCTGATACCACTGTAGGGTTTCGTAGCATGGAAAACAAAAAATTTCTATCGCATACAAACATACAAGCCAAGATCTATCTACTATATTGTAGCAACGAGTCGATGGAATAACTCACCCTCGAAGATTCCAAAGTGTTTAACGAGAGCGGATTCTCGTGGGTGATGTAGTCGATTCTCCCGATCTCAAGATCGCAGAGACGATCCTTCCCGGCCAAGCTCCTGGCAGCCTCCCTTGTCGGTCACATCGCTCGATTGACGAAGACCTTCCTCTCCCTTGTTCCAAAGAAAATGGAGGTTGTAGCACTCTCCTCGTGATTCCGGCAGCACAACGGTGTGGTACCGGAAGTAGAGGGGAGATCTCGTAGGGCTTCGCCTTAAGCCGGAGCGAGTATGGTGGACTATGAGAGAGCCCTCGACGATCTAGGTTTTAGACACGCCGAGGATGAGGCTTGGCCGGCGGCTAGGGTTTCTAGGCGGTGGCGGCGGTTTGCCCTAGGGCGGCGGCGGCAGCAGGTGGAGGCGCCGGTGGCTAGGGTTTAGAGGTGGAGGTGTTTGGTGTCTAGGAGGGGAGCCCTGCCCCTCCTTTTATAGGTGGAGGGGCCGGCCAAGGGTAGGGGAATCCCTCCCCAACTCGGATCCCAAGTGGGCCGGCGGTGGAGGAGGGACTCCTCCCCAACTCGGTTTCCACCTCCCTCTCCACTTCCCAAAAATAGTCGTTTGACTTTCAAATTGGCGTTTGACTTTTCAAACAAGGATTTGACTAAACCCTCTATTTTGTTCAGCGATGACACTTAGTACATGATGCAATCATACCAACTTGATATAAGACATTCATGTACCCTTCCTCCGAGTGCTTGACATTCCGAACCTTCTAGAACATTCCGATGAAAACACCTAACCATTCCCCAACTCCGAAACATGACTTTCCTTATATGAATCTTATTCTCTGGACCATTCCGGTTCTCCTCGTGATATCCCGAATCCCATCCGAGACTCCGAACAACATTCAGTCTCTTTCTCATCATTCCATAACTACTCAAACAACGTCGAATCCTTAAGTGTGTCTCCCTACGGTTCGTGAATTATGCGGACATGATCGAGACACTTCTCCGATCAATAACCAATAGAGGAATCTGGAAATTCATATGGCTCCCACATATTTCTACGATTACTTTACGATCGAATGAACCACTTACATACGATACCAATTTCCCTTTGTCTCACGATAGTTTACTTATCCGAGGTTATGATCGTCGGTATCTCTGCATACCTAGTTCAACCTCGTTACCGATAAGTACTCTTTTCTCGTTCCCGTGATATGTGATCCCTTGTGAGCCAGTCACATGCTTGCAATCTAATTGGATGACATTTCACCGAGAGGGCCCAGAGTATATCTATCCGTCATATGGATGGACAAATCCCACTCTTGATCCATGTGTCTCAACCAATACTTTCCGAACACTCAATGCCACCTTTATAACCACCCAGTTATGGTGTGGTGTTTGATGTCATCAAAGCATCCATCCAGTAAAGGTGATATGCATGATATCATGGTCGAAGGAATTAGGTTACTATGTATCAGAAAGCATATAGCAATTGAACTATTAAAATGACTTAATCTTTATGCTACGCTTATCTATAGGAGTATGTCCACCATATCATTCTCCTAACGATATGATCTTGTTGTTAATAACATCTCAATGTTCATGATAGGGAAACCATAATCATTTATTAACCAACAAGCTAGTATTATAAAGAGGCTTTACTAGGGACTTCAATTTAAGTTTACAAATCACACAAGTATTAATGTTTCCTTGTTAATACTATTATAGCATGAATGTAAACATTTATCATTAACACAAAGATATAATAATAACTACATTTATTATTGCCTCTAGGGCATATCTCCAACAGTTCCATCACCGGAGAAGGTATACTCTCTCTCTCCTCTCTCTCTCTCTCTGCAAGATTGAACCCCATAGCAAAGCCTACCGATTAGATCTAGAGCAAGATAATGCTAACAATGGTATCAGAGCCAATGCTCTGTAGATCTACTCGTGTAGAATTGCAAAAGGCAAAGAAAAGCTAGAGGGATATGGTTTCTAGAAGCACATGTTCCTCTCGATCCCGACACATCGGCAAGCCGAGGACGGGAAGAAGAACCCCCCCATCAGTCACAAAACCCTAACCCCAAAGAACACAACCCATCTGGGGCAAATAAATCCCCTAGTTCCTCCCCAAATCCCGCACCAAATCCCCTAGTTCCTCCCGGATCGAAACCCATAGAAAAGAAAGCATACAAAAAGAGCCCCAGATCCCGACCCCAAAATCGAACAGGGAAGAAATCTGAAAGAGAAGAGGGGTCACCAGCAAAGGACACCACCACCGAACCGTTTGACGGCGGCGCGTTCACCCTCGCGGTGCTCGCGTGCGCCGGCAAAGGGGCCAGTGGGTGGCGCCGCCACACAACCTCCTTTTTCCTCTCTGCATCTAGTGGATGGGGATGTGGGAGGGACAGAGAAAGAAGGGGAAGAAGGGGCTCGCAGCGCTGGGAGAGGGAGGGGCCGCCGGCAATGCCATGCGATGCCGCCTTGCCTCAAACCACGCGGGGCAGTCGCCAGAGCATCAGGAGACAGAGAGTGGGAAGGGGAAATGAGCTAGGGTTTCCAGGGGGCGTGGGGGCCGTTTTTGTTCCAGCGAGCAGCGCGCGGATCCGTTGGATCTAGGTCACGAGCGATGAACGACTAAGATCTGGCGGCTACCGGGCGGTTTTTGGGACCGACGGCATGGCGACAGTGCAAAGGAGGTTGCAATGCCTGCAGTCAAGGAGGGCACGATAGCGACGCCGCAGCTTGATAAGCAATCGGCACAAGAAAGAGAAGGAAGTGTTGGGCATTGGCTTTTTTCTCAAAGGCACGCAGAAAAGGCCTAATAGGGCGTGACTAGATCAGTTTTTTTCTGTTTTTTTATTTATAGAAGCCTTTTTACTATTTATTGATAGTTTTTCACACAGTTTTTCTATTGCAAAATTATCCAATGAAATTTTGTGTAGAAAATGATAAAGTAACAGTAAAGTTTCTGTAAAGATGAAAAGTTAATGAATTTATTCATGTTTTTCCGCTGCATATAGCTAAAGGTAATTGCTTAAATGCAATAAAGTGAGAATTATTTTTTTCTTTGTGATGATTTTATTTGATGACGAACGTTATTAGTAAAATTTTCACCATGAATAGTCAGTTCCATCATTATTAGTTCTATTTCTGCCCAACGGTGATGTAGAATTAATATTGAGAATTTTTATGTTTTAGTTTAACAAGCGTTGAATTAACTCATTTTTATGATATTTTGCTTTCAGGCAATCCTATGAGTTTCATATCGGCTATTGAGCCCCTCAATGGAGGAAACTACGGCTCATGGCGAGAGAAGATTGAGATGGGGCTTGCTCTGCTTGACCTCGACTTGGCACTCGTTGAGACTTGTCCCATAGAACCTGTCGACCCTATGAGGGGCGAAAAAGAAAGTGAAGTGGACTTCAACAAAAGGGTCCATGACCATGCACCAATAAGAATGAAGTACGACATTGAGCGTGCAAAGTGGGACTCGTCTAATAGAAACTGCTTGATGGTGATTAAGAGTTCCATCACGAAAGCTATAAGGGGAGCAATCCCAGAGTGTAGCACTGCCAGCGAGTACCTGAAAAAGGTAGAGAGTCATTTTACTAGGTCCTCAAAGGCCTATGCAAGCTCTCTCATTAAGAAACTTGTTACTACAAGATACACTGGTGGTGGAGTAAGGGATCACATATTGCAAATGGGCAACATGTCTTCCAAGCTTAAGCCCATGGGCATGGAGCTTCCAGATGAGTTCATCATTCATCTGATTTTTGCCTCACTACCAAATCAATTTGAAGCCTTTGCTATGAACTACAATGCACAGCCAGAAAAGTGGGGCACTGAGAAGATGATGGCCATGTGTGTACAGGAAGAAGAGAGGCTTAAGGGTCAATCTGGTGATTCTGTGAACTACCTAAGCCCAACCAAGAATAGGAACTTTCAGGGTTCCAAGCCACAAGGGAAACTTCAGGGGCATCTCTCTTCTTTTAGGCCGCATGAAAAGGCTCCTGATCACTAGGCACAGGAGGTGGACAAGGACACCTGCAAGTGGTGCAAGCAGAAGGGCCACTGTAGGGGTTCGTAGCATGGAAAACAAAAAATTTCTATCGCATACAAACAAACAAGCCAAGATCTATCTACTAGATTGTAGCAACGAGTCGATGGAATAACTTACCCTCGAAGATTCCAAAGTGTTTAACGAGAGCGGATTCTCGTGGGTGATGTAGTCGTACTCTTTCCGATCTCAAGATCGTGTGGACGATCCTTCCGGCGCTGCGTTCCGGCAGCGCTTCCGCAGTCGGTCACACGTTCGGTACTCGACGAAGACCTTCCTCTCCCTTGTTCCAAAGAAAATGGAGGTTGTAGCACTCTCGCGATTCCCAAAAGACAACGGTGGTACCTAAGTAGAGGAGATCCCGCAAGGCTTCGCCTTAAGCCGGAGCGAGTATGGTGGATTATGAGAGAGGGCTATTAGTGGTCTAGAGATTAGACACACCAATTAGAAGGCTCTAAACCGCAGCTAAAGCAATTAGAAGCTCTAAACCAAACGGCTCTAAACCGGAGATTAGAGGTGGAAACTTGTGTGTCTCAAGGAGGAGCCCCGCCTCCTTTTATGGGTGGAGGGGCTAGGCGCCAGGAGGGAGGAGTCCCTCCCCAACTCGGCCTAGGGCTGGGCGCACCGGAGGAGTGGGACTCCTCCTCCAAGTTGGTTCCAACTCCTCTTGCTTGTTTCCCACAGCTTCGCTTCCCAGTTTCTGTTTTAGCCGCTTGACTTTCAAACCGGCAATTTGACTTTCATGTTTTGGAACAGCAAGAACACTTAGTACATGATGCAATCATTCAATGACACACTCATGTACCCTCCCCGAGTGCTTGGGACAATCCGAACCTTCTAGAACATTCCCGATGAAAACACCTAATCATTCCCGAACTCCAAACGCGACTTTCCTTATATGAATCTTATTCTCCGGACCATTCCGGATCACCTCGTGATATCCCGGATCCCATCCGAGACCGAACAACATTCGGTCTCTTTCTCATAATACCATAACTACTCAAAACAACGTCGAATCCTTAAGTGTGTCTCCCTACGGTTCGTGAATTATGCGGACATGATCGAAACTTCTCCTAACAATAACCAATAGAGGAATCTGAAATTCATATGGCTCCCACATATTTCTACGATTACTTTGCGTCGAATGAACCACTTACATACGATACCAATTTCCCTTTGTCTCACGATAGTTTACTTATCCGAGGTTATGATCGTGTATCTCTGCATACCTAGTTCAACCTCGTTACCGATAAGTACTCTTTCTCGCTCCCGTGATATGTGATCCCTTGTGACCAAGTCACATGCTTGCAAGCTAATTGGATGACATTCCACCGAGAGGGCCCAGTATATCTATCCGTGTGGATGGACAAATCCCACTCTTGATCCATGTGTTTCAACCAATACTTTCCGAACACTTAATGCCACCTTTATAGCCACCCGATTCACGGTGTGGTGTTTGATGTCATCAAAGCATCCATCCGGTAAAGGTGATATGCATGATCTCATGGTCGAAGGAATTAGGTTACTATGTATCGTAAAGCATATAGCAATTGAACTATTGAAATGACTTGATCTTTATGCTACGCTTATCAATAGGAGTATGTCCACCATATCATTCTCCTAACGATATGATCTTGTTGTTGATAACATCTCAATGTTCATGATATGGAAACCACAATCATTTAATCAACCAACAAGCTAGTGAAGTATAGAGGCTATACTAGGGACTTCAAATTAAGTTTACAAATCACACAAGTATTAATGTTTCCTTGTTAATACTATTATAGCATGAATGTAAACATTTATCATAAACACAAAGATATAATAATAACTACATTTATTATTGCCTCTAGGGCATATCTCCAACAGCCTCCCACTTGCACTAGAGTCATCTAATCTAGATTACATGGTAATATACCAACACCCATGGCAGTTTGGTGTTGGTCATGTTTTGCCCTGGAGAGGTTTAGTCAACGGATCCGCCACATTCAGATCTGTGTGTACTTTGCAAATCTTTATATCCCCATCCCGGATATGTTCTCGAATAGCGTGAAAACGCAGCTTGATATGCTTCACTTCTTGTGTGACCTTGGTTCTTGCGCATTGGCTATGGCCCATGTTATCACAAGAGATAGACATTGGGTCCAGCACTTGGAACCACACCCACTCAGTAATGAACTCTTTCATCCATATCGCTTCTTGTGAAGCCTCCGGGCAGCCATGTATTCCGATTCGGTTGAAGATCTCGCCACAACGCTTTGCTTTGCACTCCTCCAGCTAATCACGCACCATTCAAAATAAATACGTATCCAGATTGTGATTTAGAATCATCCGGATCGGTGTTCCAACTAGCATCGGTAACCATTAACAACGAAATGTTCATCACCTCCATAAGAAAGAACCATATCCTTAGTTCTTCTCAAGTACTTAAGGATGTTTTGATCATTGTCCAATGATCCACTCCTGGATCACTTTGATATCTGCTAGTTAAACTAACAGCATATGCAATGTCGGGTCTAGTACATAACATGGCATACATTAGAGATCCTATGGCTGAGGCATAGGGAGTCTTACTCATCCTTTCTCTATCTTCTGCCGATGTGGGACTTTGAGTTTTACTCAAGGTCGTATTGGGCAACATGGGCAAGAACCCTTTCTTGTTTTCTTCCATTCCAAACTTCTTTAGAACTTTGTCCAAATATGTACTCTGTGACAATGATATTTGGCGTTTCGATCTATCTCTATAAATCTTTATGCCTAATATGTAAGCTGCTTCGCCAAGATCCTTCATTGAAAAACTATTATTCAAATATTCCTTGACACTATTAAGAAGGTCTACATCATTCCCAATCAACAATATGTCATCCACATATAGTATTAAGAACGCTACAGAGCTCCCACTCACTTTCTTGTAAATACAAGATTCTCCATAAGTTTGTATAAAACCAAAACTTTTGATTACCTTATCAAAACGTTGATTCCAACTTCGGGATGCTTGCTTCAATCCATAGATGGACCGTTGAAGTTTGCATACCTTGTTAGCATCTTTAGGATCGACAAAACCTTTGGGTTGCATCATATACAAATCTTCATCAATATCTCCATTGAGGAATGCTGCTTTGACATCCATCTGCCATATCTCATAATCATAATATGCAGCGATTGCTAACATAATCCTCACATACTTTAGCTTCGCTACTGGTGAGAAAGTCTCATCGTAGTCAACTCCTTGAATTTGTCGAAACCCTTTTGCGACAAGTCGAGCTTTATAAACGATGAACATTACCATCAAGATCTGCTTTCTTGAAAATCCATTTTTCTCGACAGCCTTCCGCCATCCCGGTAAGTCCACCAAAGTCCATACTTGGTTTTGACATGGATCCAATCTCGGATTTCATGGCTTCTTGCCATTTATTGGAATCTGGGCTCATCATCGCTTCCTCATATGTCTCGGGTCATCGGTGTTGTCCACCAACATGACACTCATAACGGATCATACCAACTGGGTGGTACGTTCTCGTTGACCTCCGAGGCTCAGAGCAACTTCAACCAAGTTTCATGATCATCATCATTAGCTTCCTCTCTAATTGGTGCAGGCACCACAGAACTTTTTCCGTGCCGCTACTACTCGCAATTCGAGAGAAGGTTCGACAACCTCGTCGAGTTCTACTTTCCTTCCAGTCACTTCTTCGAGAGAAATTCCTTCTCTAGAAAGGATCCATTCTGGCAACGAAGATTTTGCCTTCGGATCTATGATAGAAGGTATACCCAATAGTTTCCTTCGTATCCTATGAAGACGATTTTTACGCTTTGGGTTCAAGCTTGTCCTATCAGTAACTTCTTTACATAGGCTTCAGATCCCCAAACTTTAAGGAACGACAATTTAGGTTTCTTCCCAAACCATAATTCATACGGTGTCGTTTCAACGGATTTAGACGGTGCCCTATTTAAAGTGAATGCGGCTGTTTCTAATGCATAACCCCAAAATGATAGCGTAAATCTGTAAGTGACATCATAGAACGAACCATATCTAAGAGAGTTCGATTACGACGCTCGGACACACCATTATTACTGTGGTGTTCTGGCGGTGTCAATTGTGAAAGTATTCCGACTTCTTTAAATGCTCGCCAAACTCGTAACTTAGATATTCACCTCCATCGTAACGTAGAAATTTAATCTTCTTGTTACGTTGATTCTCTACCTCACTTTGAAACTCCTTAAACTTCTCGAAAGTTTCGGACTTATGTTTCATGAAATAGATATACCCATATCTACTCAAGTCATCTGTGAAGGTAAGAACATAACGATAACCACATGCGATGCTACACTCATTGGACCACACACATCGGTATGTATGATTTCCAATAAGTCCGTAGCTCGCCTCCATCATACCAAAATGGAGTCTTAGTCATTTTTCCCATCGACATGCTTCGATCTTTCAAGTGATTCAAAATCAAGTGATTCAAGAAGTCCATCGAATGGAGTTTCTTCATACGCTTCACTCCAATGTGACCAAGACGACAGTGCCACATATAGGTCGAATTATCGCTGATTTCAAACGCTTAGCCTCAATATTGTTGATATGTGTATTTCCACCATCGAGATTCAATAAGAATAGACCATCTATCAAAGGTGCATGTCGTAAAACATATTACTCATATAAATCGAACAACCATTATTCTCTCGACTTAAACAAGTAACCGCCTCGCAATAAACAAGATCCCGATATAATGTTCATGCTCAACGCAGCACTAAATAACAATTATTTAAGTATAAAACTAATCCCGATGGTAGATGAAGAGGTAGCGTGCCGACGCGATCACATCAACCTTTGATCCGCTTCCCACGCATCGTCACCTCGTTCTTCGCTAGCTTCCTTATTCGCAAAGACTTGTTTTCGAGTTACAAATATGAGCAACCGAACCAAGATCAAATACCTAGGCACTACTACGAGTACTAGTGAGATACACATCAATAACATGTATATCGATATACCTTTCTTCTTGATGTTGTCGCTCTTGATCCGCCAAGTACTTTGGGCAATTCCGCTCAAAGGACCTTCTCCTTGCAAGAAAGCACTCGGCCAGTGCTTTGGTCCAGCCTTGGTTTTCTTCGTGGCGTGGTAACTTTCTTACCACCCTTTTGAAGTGTCCTTTGCTTAGACTTGCCTTTCTTGAGTTTGGTGGTCTTATTGACCATCAACACTTGGTGCTCTTTCTTGATCTCCACTTCGCAGACTTTAACATAGCAAACAGTTCTCGCAACTCTTTGTTCATGTTCGCATGTTGTAGTTCATCACAAAGTTCCTATAACTTGGTGGCAAGGATCGAGGACGCGTAAATCCCCAAAGCATTAGGAATCACTATACCCAAGCTTTGAAGTTTGTTTGCATGCCCACATCTTAAGCACATTCTCACCGACGGAGCTGCCCTCTTCCATCTTGCGCTTAAAGAACTTTTCGTAAGCCTCATAGCTTTCAATTGCCGCATGAGTCTCAAAAATCAATTTGAGATCCTCGACAATATCATATGGGTCCGACTCTTCAAACCTTTTCTCAAGCTCCGATTCTAAACCATACAAGATAGCACATCGAACTATGGAGTACGATTCTTCCGAGCGAGGTAAACATTCTTTACTTCATCGGAAGCATCAGCAGTGGGTCACCCAATGTGCATCCAAAGACATAGGTCAAATTACCACCGTGAGGACAATCCTCAAATTATGAACCAATCAAATAAGTTGCTTCCATTGTTTTTCAACTTTTCTTTCTCTAGGAACGCATTAAAATTGATGGTAGGGGCTGCCATTGATATACAACATATTTGCAATAGTTTAGACTAAGTTTATGACAAATTGAGTTCAAATTAATTAATGAAATTAAACTAGGTGAACTCCCACTCAAAACAACATCCCTCACATTGTTTTAGTGATCACACGAACCAAATCCACTACATCAACACCGATCATCACGAGAGTTGATATAGTTTCAATGGCGAACAATCATCATGTTCATCATATCTACTATACGATTCATGTTTTACCTTTCGGTAATCCGTGTTCCGAGACCATGTATGTACATGCTAGGCTCGTCAAGATCAAACCTTAGTTTCTGCATGAGCAAATCTGGCTTGCTCACGTTGTATACACTTGCAGAATCTAACACACCCGATCATCACGTGGTGCTTCGAAACAACAAGCTTTAGCAACGGTGCTAACTAAGGGCGAACACTTTATGATTTGAAATTCATGTGCATGAGGGATCATCTTATAATGCTACCGCTGCCTACTAAGCAATACAAGATGCATAAAGGATTAACATCACATGCAATTCATAATATGTGATATGATATGGCCTTTCTTCTTTGTGCTTCCGATCTCCATCTTCAAACACGAACATGATCTCCATCATCACCGCATTGCATCAAGGTCAATGACGCTTCACCATGGTTGTCGCCCACCGCTTCAACTATTACAACTACTTTGAATAGACACGGGTCTTAACATAAATTAAAGACAACCATATGGTTTCGCCGTTGCCAACTTACAATAAGGAACATTGCATACATCAAATATAATCACAATCATGGCCATATCACATCACTGCACACCCCTGCAAAACAAAGTTAGACGCTTCTACTTTCTTTGCATATTTTACGTGGTTTGGGGCTTTCAATAAGTGTCGTTCTAACTTACGAACAAGAAGCATAACATTGATACTAGCATTGTTGATTACCCGTTGTAAATTGGATCTTAACTATGCTAGGAGAAACAGGCACCCACAAAGCCACTTATGCAATACAAGTTGCATGTCAAGCGTGGAGCAAGTCTCATGAACGATGTCATGTAAGGTTATCCCGGGCCGCTTCATCCCAACATACCGCAAGATGCAAAGTACACAAAAAGCAATCGACAATAAAAGCATCAACGCCCACAATGACCATTGTGTTCTACTCGTGCAACAGATCTACATATAGACACGGCTCTGATACCATCAGAGGGGTTCGTAGCATGGAAAACAAAAATTTTCTATCGCATACAAACAAACAAGCCAAGATCTATCTACTAGATTGTAGCAACGAGTCGATGGAATAACTTACCCTCGAAGATTCCAAAGTGTTTAACGAGAGCGGATTCTCGTGGGTGATGTAGTCATACTCTTTCCGATCTCAAGATCGTGTGGACGATCCTTCCGGCCATGCTGCGTTCAAGCGCTCAGCAATGTCACACGTTCGGTACTCGACGAAGACCTTCATCTCCCTTGTTCCAGCAGGCAGCGGAGGTTGTAGCACTCTCCTCGCGATTCCGGCAGCACAACGGCGTGGTACCGGAAGTAGAGGGGTGTAACACCCTCAGAATCGTACCTATGCAAGTTTGAGCAAAATTCGCCAAACCCGCATAGAAACGATTCAAAGGTGCACACCAGGCACTTTCGTGCGGGTGGAAAACGAAGTAATAACATTACACAACAGTCCTCGATGGGACCCACGTAATGTATATATATATAACAATGACTCAATGAGTCAAGAATACGATATACAGACAAAGATCCAAATCACCTTGAAAAGATGGAGCGTCCGACTACGGACAAGATGCAAATGGGGCTAAGAGCCTCAAGAATAACCAATGGCGCCCATAACCCTGCCCAAGCCGGAAGGGTAACCCTGCTAACGCGCCGATCTCAAAACCTGCTACAAAAGGGTGCCACAAAGGGCAAAGGAAAAGAAGGAGCGCCAAGATCGAGGCCAAGACACCATGAGGCTAGAATTCGCCCTCGCCTACAAAGGTATGGTGGACTGAGCGGCAGCGGCAGCATGCACTAAACAACCTATAGAGACTCGATACAACTGGCGGTTATCAGAGAGTGATAAGAGTGACCTATCCGGATCCAACCTGAAGCTAACGCCAAACAAACCCATCCCGTGTTTCCTCGAGACCAAACGAGAAAGTCAACCGAGGAACTCACACAGCTTGGCGCTTTACTTATTCGCTTATCGTTGCAGCAATTACTAGTCGTATAGATAATTGTCCGATAAAAGAAGCAAGGCACTTTTAGTTGATCATTCTGTTATAGTTACAGAATTACTAATCGACATGATAGCATGATATAACCCAAAACCCAGCAGTTGTTGGTACTTTTATTCAGCCATTCCGCTAGAAGTTGCAATACTTACTAGTCAGTACAATGGTCGCAGTTTACACTTCAAACAAGCAATTGTGGGCGATTATTTAGCCATTCCATTATAGTGAAGTTGATTACTAGTCATTATAAAGTCAAATTTATAGCAATAAACTTTAGTTATGCTTGTCTATGATCGAGATATCGTGCTCCAAGTCGTCCATATCCGCGGACACGGCTTTCGTAAAGTTTTACCCGGCGGGTGCACCAATAGCAACGCACGCCGATCAACCTCGAAAACCAACTCAAAACCCAACGAGGCTTTCACGATCGAACAATCACAGATTCAGAAATATTTCAGGGGCCACCCCTTGAGTCTACCCGCAACGTAAGCAAGCTCCGACGGACTCAAGGTTTGGGTGGACGGCCGTGAACGATCGGGAACCCAAACTGGGCTTGTCGACCGCGGAATCGTGTCCCGATCCTAACAAGACAAAGGTGCTCTCGCACAATTTAAATACGTAAAGTAGCATGGCATAAGTACAGATCGTAAATAAAACCTCAAACTAGTTTGGCCCCAAGAAATAAGATCAATCAAGCTCGCTCGGGGTCCCATATACCTCCCGGATGTGGATAGCGCGATAAATCAAGGAACAGGTATCAAGTACTCGGGGTCTTACGGGACACAAGTGGGCGTTCGGAAACCAAATATTATCTATCACCCACCGATGCCTCTGCTTATTTCAATTTTAGTTGTTAAACAGAAATTAAAGTGAACGATAAGTAAAACTATGGTCATCTCCATCATCACATGCGGCAAAACTCCAACAACTGTGGCACTTGACAACACGCAACAGCACTTGAGCAAGCGACTACGGCGCGCAAGTCCAACTATCTACCAAACAACAGGTAATAGGATGTGTCCAAGGAAATATAGGGCTGCACGGTATATCGAGGGTACGGAATCTAGAGCATCGCAACACAGATAGCAATAGATCAACAGGAGGGAAATAAATACTATAAAAGTAAGATAGGTAGAAAGGGGGAGATGCTCGCCTGAAAACATTGTCGAAGGTTCATCCGAAGATCGGGGCGAAGCTCACATCAACTCAACGGCCTTATCCGCGAAGAACCAAAACACTAGAATAAACACCGGATGCAATATTTAATACAACGGCAGAAGATCGGCATGATGCATGTATGATGTATGGCATGGCAAAGGTGCGGTGCAATTAGGTCATATTAAGCGGAACCGGGGTCCCGACAGATGATTATATGGTTCAAGTTGTTTACCTACCCCGCAATTTAAATGTAGTTTTAGCATGGCAAAAGATAGCACCAGTTCGCTACACAAATTTAAATGAGGCCAATATGAGACTAGATTTGCCCGCATATGGGCCCCATATTTAATTATTAGGTGAATCGGCAGAAGGCCCCCAAACCACATGATATGCATGTGAGATGTCAATTAAGTATGCAACAATTCATATAGTTGACCATTCCTAAAATAGGGTTCTCGGAGAGGGGTTCACACATTTAGGATTCTCGACGGCCTTGGGGTTCCGGGGTTCGGGGTCAGGGTCCAGGGTTCGACGGATTCGGTCTTGGCGTAACATTCTCGACCATCGGGGTAGGTCTTGTCGCATCCGGGAAGCAGGGCTTGGCATCCTCGAGGAGCACTTGTCGTATCCGTGTAGATGACCTGGCGTCCGGGTTCTCGGCGGTCTCGGCGTCCAGAAAGAAGCACTTGTCGCGTCTGCGGTCTCCGGGTAGAAGAACTTGGCTCGCCGGGGTTCGGTCTCGGGGTGCCTCAGGTACGTGAAGGAGTACTCGGCGTTTCGTGAGGGAGAACATGGCATGTCGAGCTCGGTCTTCGGGGTCCGTGATCGATGGTCATGGCGTCGGGGTTTCCGGCGTCGGTAGATCTTGACGGTCTTCGGGTTTGGGTATCGGTTCCAAGCGCAATGACCTTGAAGTTCCGGGAAGAAGATCTTGGTGCTCCATCTCTAACATCGATTGCAGGCATCGGTATACGCTTACGGAGAAGATCTTGGTGATGGGGGAACGTGCGATGTTGAACAACACATGAACCCAACTAGGACAACAGGTATACCAGGAAAACACATAGCTGCAGGAGGTGACACACGCGGACGCTGGGCGGCGACGCACGCGGAAGGCCGACATCGGCGCAGAGGGCTCGTTCGCCAGTTTCGGCGCTGGGACGCCTGCCCTCGAGGGAGGCAGCGCACCAGGAAGCGGGAGGCGGGCGGCAGGTGGTAGGGGGAGCTCGAGGCGGGGACGAGGTCGCCGGGCGACGGGTCTTGCGAGGCCGGGCGGGGCCCGCGGGCGTGCAGCGGAGCGCCGGGCGGGCGCGGCAGCCGCTGCTGGAGGAGGGGGCGGCGGGCTGGAAGGCGCGACGGGCGGCAGACGCGAGGGTGCTGGCGACGCCCGGCCGCCGCGACGCGCGAGGCGGGAAGAGCCAAGACTGCCGCAGCCGGGGCGAGGAGGGCGCAGGACACGGCGGCGCAGACTGGGCGGGCCGTGGCCGGGCGACGGAGCTGGGCGCTTGGCCCGGCCGGAGGAGAGGAGGCGCGACGCCGATGGGCGAGGCGCAGCGGGCCGGGACGGGCCGAGGCGGAGATCGCTGAGCGCTGGCCGGGCGAGCTCGGGCGGAGGCGGCGGGTTCGTGCAGCGGGGCCGGAGATCGGCGGACGGCGAGGCGCGGCGGTTGGGTGGCAGCGGAGACCGGCGGGAGCGGCGGATGGGCGGAAGGTGGGCCGGGCCAGCGACGGGATGCGGAGGAGGCCGAGTGGGGCGGCTAAGCCAGGCGCTGGCCGAGAGAGAGATGGAGAGCGGCGGAAGGAGAGCAGGGTGCAGGGAGGGAGACGTGGGGCGAGCGGCACGCGTGGAGGACGCGGTTGCGGGAGTGGGGACGAGGCAGGGACGCGGTCAGGGGGTGGGACCCAGGCGGGGTCCAGGCATGTGAGTGGTCTGAGAGGATTGAGAGGAGAGAGAGGGGGGAGAGAGGGAGGCCACGTGGCAGCGGTTGGTTGGTGGGGATTTAGGATAGGATGACGTGGCGAGCACTGATTGGAAGAAGTGATGTGGCTAGGGGGTGGGTAGGATAGGATGGGTATAAAAAGGATTAAGGGTGGACCGATTATAAAACCTGGGGGTGGTCGTTCGGGTCGATCTGGCCCGTTCGACTGCCCCCACTAAAAATAATACATATTTTTATTTACTTTAATTGGACCGTTTGCAAACCGATAGCAACAAACCAAAAATAATCCGGGGACCCGGTTTTGTTGTTTGAATAAAGAGGGGGCGTTTCAGAAAAACAAAACGGGCTTGCGAACATAGTTTTAGGCATACAATGCATGATGATGACGATGCAATGCACAAATTCAACGCGATTTTCTAGTAGTGGTTTTGCGGGATGCCACAATTCGACACCACTAACAATGGATCTCGCCCTCGAGATCCGCCTCATGGTACCGGTAGGAAGGTCGGCGATCTGATCCTTCGCGCTTCGTGTAGAACCTCGCGACACCACTAACAAGAGATCATTGTCCGTGAACGTCGAGAGAACACTCCGGGAACAAAAGGTCGAAGGTAGAGGTATCAACAATAAAGCCACCCCTAACTTCCGTGGACGGAGTAAAACTGCTGGATCCACTGATTCGGCGTACAAGAGCGAATGATAAGAGTAGTGGTATGGTAGCTACTCCATCCCGCACTCAAACCATTACTCTGCACACGAATAGGCGGATTATGCAACCAACTCGAGTCGATCAAGATCTCGACAAGCGAGGTTCGAATAACGGAGTGATGCGCATCGCGCCGGATCTGGCGTGAGGATGTCGTCAAGGAAAACACCGGAAGGCACAAACAAGGAACAAAGAATGGTAACACCGTGAGACGGATTCATCAGCAGCTTGAACACCGGATGGTAGAACATCGTTATCGAGGAGGAAGCGAAACCTCAAGGTACGACGAACCCGACCACGAGAAATCCTGGACTCGAAGAAAAGATAAGGGAGCAGATTCAAAACACGCGGAGATGAGAGGAGAGCAGCAGAGGGGTAAGGAGTAAAATCAGACCTAATCAGAACTATCCAACCGATTTTGCAAAAATAGTTTTGACACTCTACTTCGGCCGTTATCTAGGTTATCCTACAGGCTGGACTTGTGGGGTATCACAACTGCCGAGCTCTGATACCACTCTGTAACACCCTCAGAATCGTACCTATGCAAGTTTGAGCAAAATTCGCCAAACCCGCATAGAAACGATTCAAAGGTGCCCACCAGGCACTTTCGTGCGGGTGGAAAACGAAGTAATAACATTACACAACAGTCCTCGATGGGACCCACAGAACAGATATATATAATGACTCAATGAGTCAAGAATACGTATATACAGACAAAGATCCAAATCACCTTGAAAGATGGAGCGTCCGACTACGGACAAGATGCAAATGGGGCTAAGAGCCCCAAGAATAACCAATGGCGCCCATAACCCGCCTGTGCCAAGCGGAAGGGTAACTCGCTAACGGCGTCGATCTCAAAACCTGCTTACACAAAAGGGTGCCGACAAAGGGAAAAGGAAAAAGAAGGAGCCAAGATCGAGGCCAAGACACGCGAGGCTAGAATTCGGCGGTCCTCGCCTACAAAGGTATGGTGGACTGAGCGGCAGCGGCAGCATGCACTAAACAACCTATAGAGACTCGATACAACTGGCGGTTATCAGAGAGTGATAAGAGTGACCTATCCGGATCCAACCTGAAGCTAACGCCAAACAAACCCATCCTGGTGTTTCCCCCTCGAGACCAAACGAGAAAGTCAACCGAGGAACTCACACAGTTGGCAGTTTTACTTATTCAGTTATCGTTGCAGCAATTACTAGTCAGGTATAGATAATTGTGCTGATAAAAGAAGCAGTGGGCACTTTTAGTTGATCATTCTGTTATAGTTACAGCAATTACTAATCAGATACAGATAGCATGATATAACCCAAAACCCAGCAGTTGTTGGTACTTTTATTCAGCCATTCCATTGTAGTTGCAATACTTACTAGTCAGGTACAATGGTCGCAAGCGACACTTCAAACAAGCAATTGTGGGCAGTATTATTTAGCCATTCCATTATAGTGAAGCTGATTACTAGTCATTATAAAGTCAAATTTATAGCAATAAACTTTAGTTATGCCTGTCTATGATCGAGATATCAGGCTCCAAGTCGTCCATATCCGCGACACGGCTTTGAAAGTTTTACCCGGCCGGTGCACCAATAGCAACACACGCCGATCAACCTCTAAAACCAACTCAAAACCCAACGAGGCTTTCACGACCAACAATCACAGATTCAGAAATATTTCAGGGCCACCCTTGAGTCTACCCAAGCAAGTAAGCAAGCTCGAGACGGACTCAAGGTTTGGGTGGGCCAGTGAACGAATGGGAACCCAAAACTGGGCTTGTCGACACCTGGAATCGTGTCCCGATCCTAAATACAGATGTGCTCCTCGCACAATTTAAATACGTAAAGTAGCATGGCATAAGTACAGATCGTAAATAAAACCTCAAACTAGTTTGTGGCCCCAAGAAATAAGACCGAATCAAGCTCGCTCAGGGGTCCCATATACCTCCCGGATGTGGATAGCGCGATAAATCAAGGAACAGGTATCAAGTACTCGGGGTCTTACGGGACACAAGTGGGCGTTCGGAAACCAAATATTATCTATCACCCACCGATGCCTCTGCTTATTTCAATTTTAGTTGTTAAACAGAAATTAAAGTGAACGATAAGTAAAACTATGGCCATCTCCATCATCACATGCGGCAAAACTCCAACAACTGTGGCACTTGACAACACGCAACAACACTTGAGCAAGCGAGTACAGAACGCAAGTCCAACTATCTACCAAACAACAGGTAATAGGATGTGTCCAAGGAAATATAGGGCTGCACGGTATATCGAGGGTACGAAATCTAGAGCATCGCAACACAGATAGCAATAGATCAACAGGAGGGAAATAAATACTATAAAAGTAAGATAGGTAGAAAGGGGGAGATGCTCGCCTGAAAACATTGTCGAAGGTTCATCCGAAGATCGGGGCGAAGCTCACATCAACTCAACGGCCTTATCCGCGAAGAACCAAAACACTAGAATAAACACCGGATGCAATATTTAATACAACGGCAGAAGATCGGCATGATGCATGTATGATGTATGGCATGGCAAAGGTGCGGTGCAATTAGGTCATATTAAGCGGAACCGGGGTCCCGACAAATGATTATATGGTTCAAGTTGTTTACCTACCCCTCAATTTAAATGTAGTTTTAGCATGGCAAAAGATAGCACCGGTTCGCTACACAAATTTAAATGAGGCCAATATGAGACTAGATTTGCCCGCATATGGGCCCCATATTTAATTATTAGGTGAATCGGCAGAAGGCCCCCAAACCACATGATATGCATGCGAGATGTCAATTAAGTATGCAACAATTCATATAGTTGACCATTCCTAAAATAGGGTTCTCGGAGAGGGGTTCACACATTTAGGATTCTCGACGGCCTTGGGGTTCCGGGGTTCGGGGTCAGGGTCCAGGGTTCGACGGATTCGGTCTTGGCGTAACATTCTCGACCATCGGGGTAGGTCTTGTCGCATCCGGGAAGCAGGGCTTGGCATCCTCGAGGAGCACTTGTCGTATCCGTGTAGATGACTCCGGCGTCAAGGTTCTCAAGGCCCAGAAAGAAGCACTTGTCGCGTCTGCGGTCTCCGGGTAGAAGAACTTGGCTCGCCGGGGTTCGGTCTCGGGGTGCCTCAGGTACGTGAAGGAGTACTCGGCGTTTCGTGAGGGAGAACATGGCATGTCGAGCTCGGTCTTCGGGGTCCGTGATCGATGGTCATGGCGTCGGGGTTTCCGGCGTCGGTAGATCTTGACGGTCTTCGGGTTTGGGTATCGGTTCCAAGCGCAATGACCTTGAAGTTCCGGGAAGAAGATCTTGGTGCTCCATCTCTAACATCGATTGCAGGCATCGGTATACGCTTACGGAGAAGATCTTGGTGATGGGGGAACGTGCGGTGTTGAACAACACATGAACCCAACTAGGACAACAGGTATACCAGGAAAACACATAGCTGCAGGAGGTGACACACGCGGACGCTGGGTGGCGACGCACGCGGAAGGCCGACATCGGCGCAGAGGGCTCGTTCGCCAGGCTCGGTCGGGGACGCCTGCCTCGTGAGAGGGCAGCGGCACCAGGAAGCGGCGAGGCGGACAGTGGTCGGGGAGCTCGAGGCGGGGGCAGGTCGCTACCGGGCGACGAGGTCTTGCGAGGCAGCGGGCGGGCAGCGGCGGTGCGGCTCAGCGCTGGGCGGCGGCTGTCATGCTGGAGGCAGCGGGCTGGAAGCGCGGACGGGCGGCAGACGCGAGGGTGCCTGGCGACGCCCGGCCGCCCGGCGACGCGAGGCGGGGAAGAGTCGGCGCTTGGCGGGCGCGAGGGGAGGGCGCAGGACACGGCGGCGCGTACTGGGGCGGGTCGTGGCGGCGACGGAGCGGGCGCAGTGGCGGCGCTGCCCGGCCGGAGGAGAGGTGGCGCGACGTCGATGCGCGCAGCTGGGACGGTGGCCGGAGGCGGAGATCGCCGAGCGCTGATGCCGGGCAGCGCTCGGGCGAGGCGGAGGCGGGTTCGTGCAGCGGGGCGCCGGAGATCGGGACGGCGAGGCGCGGCGGCAAAGCGGGCGGCGAGACGGCGGGCGGGCTGCGGCGGCGGGACGGGCGAGGCCGAAGCGGTTGGCCGGGCCACAAGTAGCTGAGGTGGGGAGCGCGGATGGAGGCGGTAGGTGGGCCGGCCGCGACGCTGGGATGCGAGGAGGCCGAGGTGGGCGGCTAGCGGCCAAGGCGGGCGCCACGGAGAGAGAGATGGAGAGCGGAAGGAGAGCAGGTGCAGGGAGGGAGACGAAGCAAGCACGCGTGGAGGACGCGGCAAGGGAGTGGGGACGAGGCAGGGACGCTGGTCGGGGTGGGACCCAAAGCGGGGTCCGTGCATGTGTGAGTGGTCCGAGAGGATTGAGAGAGAGAGAGAGAGGGAGGCCACGTGGCAGCGGGTTGGTGGGGATTTAGGATAGGATGACGGGCGAGCAATCGATTGGAAGAAGTGATGTGGCTAGGGGGTGGGTAGGATAGGATGGGTATAAAAAGGATTAAGGGTGGACCGATTATAAAACCTGGGGGTGGTCGTTCGGGTCGATCTGGCCCGTTCGACTGCCCCCACTAAAAATAATACATATTTTTATTTACTTTAATTGGACCGTTTGCAAACCGATTGCAACAAACCAAAAATAATTCGGGGACCCGGTTTTGTTGTTTGAATAAAGAGGGGGCGTTTCAGAAAAACAAAACGGGCTTGCGAACATAGTTTTAGGCATACAATGCATGATGATGACGATGCAATGCACAAATTCAACGCGATTTTCTAGTAGTGGTTTTGCGGGATGCCACAAGGGGAGATCCCGCAGGGCTTCGCCTTAAGCCGGAGCGAGTATGGTGGATTATGAGAGAGGTCTATTAGTGGTCTAGAGATTAGACACACCAATTAGAAGGCTCTAAACCGCAGGCTAAAGCAATTAGAAGCTCTAAACCAAACGGCTCTAAACCTGAGATTAGAGGTGGAAACTTGTGTGTCTCAAGGAGGAGCCCTGCCCCTCCTTTTATGGGTGGAGGGCTAGGCGCCAGGGGAGGAGGAGTCCCTCCCCAACTCGCCTAGGGCTGGCGCCCGAGGAGTGGGACTCCTCCTCCAAGTTGGTTCCAACTCCTCTTGCTTGTTTCCCACAGTTTCCTGTTTTAGCCGTTTGACTTTCAAACTGGCAATTTGACTTTCATGTTTTTGGAACAGCAAGAACACTTAGTACATGATGCAATCATTCAATGACACACTCATGTACCCTCCCGAGTGCTTGGACAATCCGGAACCTTCTAGAACATTCCCGATGAAAACACCGGAATCATTCCCGAACTCCGAAACGTGACTTTCCTTATATGAATCTTATTCTTCGAACCATTCCGGATCACCTCGTGATATCCCGTATCCCATCCGAGACTCCTAACAACATTCGGTCTCTTTCTCATAATACCATAACTACTCAAAACAACGTCGAATCCTTAAGTGTGTCTCCCTACGGTTCGTGAATTATGCGGACATGATCGAGACACTTCTCCGAACAATAACCAATAGAGGAATCTGGAAATTCATATGGCTCCCACATATTTCTACGATTACTTTGCGATCGAATGAACCACTTACATACGATACCAATTTCCCTTTGTCTCACGATAGTTTACTTATCCGAGGTTATGATCGTCGGTATCTCTGCATACCTAGTTCAACCTCGCTCGATAAGTACTCTTTTCGCGCTCCCGTGATATGTGATCCCTTGTGACCAAGTCACATGCTTGCAAGCTAATTGGATGACATTCCACCGAGAGGGCCCAGAGTATATCTATCCGTCATGTGGATGGACAAATCCCACTCTTGATCCATGTGTTTCAACCAATACTTTCCGAACACTTAATGCCACCTTTATAGCCACCCAGTTACGGTGTGGTGTTTGATGTCATCAAAGCATCCATCCGGTAAAGGTGATATGCATGATCTCATGGTCGAAGGAATTAGGTTACTATGTATCAGAAAGCATATAGCAATTGAACTATTGAAATGACTTGATCTTTATGCTACGCTTATCACTAGGAGTATGTCCACCATATCATTCTCCTAACGATATGATCTTGTTGTTGATAACATCTCAATGTTCATGATATGGAAACCACAATCATTTAATCAACCAACAAGCTAGGGAAGTATAGAGGCTATACTAGGGACTTCAAATTAAGTTTACAAATCACACAAGTATTAATGTTTCCTTGTTAATACTATTATAGCATGAATGTAAACATTTATCATAAACACAAAGATATAATAATAACTACATTTATTATTGCCTCTAGGGCATATCTCCAACAGCCACTACATGAGTGACTGTGTGGCTTTTCTGAAGTATCTGTGCAAGAATGGTGAGGATTTACTTACTTTTATCGATGAATCCTTATTTTTAAGTTATGCAAAATGTACTTGGTGGATTGACACAGGTGCAACTGTTCATGTTGTAAATTCATCACAGGGATTCTGTATGAGAAGGACCCTGTAAAGAGGAGAAATAAGTAAGTTGCAAACAACGTTCAAGCTGAAGTTGAAGCCATTGGAAATCTTCCATTAGAGTTATCAAATGGATTTGTACTTTTACTAGTAGATGTGCTTTATGTACCCTGATGATTCTGGTTTTGCTTGCCATTTTGGCGATGGACAATGTAAGATCAAGTTTAATAATCAGATTGTTGGTCTTGCCTTCAGATAAGACAAGCTTTATTTGTTATCACTTTGTGAGAATGTGAATGCATTAAGTGCTGAGAATGAGAATGCCTCATAATCCCTGAATGGAAAGAGTAAGAGGAAAAGAATTGATGATGTCTCATCGAAAATATGGCACTGTCGTTTAGGCCATATTTCGAGGGGGAGAATAGAATGCTTAGTAAAAGAATCAATTCTACCGCCTCTAGAATTTTCAAATTTAGAGCAATGCATCGATTGTATCAAAGGAAATTTTGTAAAGAATATTAAGAAGGGCGCCAAAATAAGCACATGAGTATTAGAAATAATTCATACGGATATATGCGGTCCATTTCCTGTAACATCCATGGATGGCTATGACTCTTTCATAACATTCACGGATGATTATTCGCGTTATGGTTATATTTATCCAATTAAAGAGCGTTCAGAAGCATTGGATAAATTCAAGATATTTAAGGCTGAAGTTGAAAATCAGCATAGCTTAAAGATTAAAGTAGTAAGGTCCAACCGTGGAGGCGAATACTACGGTCGGCATACCCCATATGGCCAAGTCCCTCGACCCTTTGAAAGGTTTCTACAGGAACATGGTATAGTTGCCCAGTATTCAACACCGGGCGAGCCTCAATAGAATGAAGTGACTGAAAGACGTAACCGTACCTTGATGGATATGATGAGAAGCATGTTAAGTTACTCCACCTTATCGGTTGGTTTGTGGATGGAGGCGTTAAAAACCGCCATTCACATACTTAATCGAGTTCCCAGTAAATCGGTGTCTAAAACATCATATGAGTTATGGACTAGTCGCGAACCTTCACTTAATTATTTGCGAGTGTGGGGCTATCCAGCTGAGGCAAAACTCTTCAACCCAAACCTTGGAAAGTTAGATCCTAAGACAGTAAGTTGCCACTTCATTGGCTATCCAGACAAGTCAAAAGGTTATCATTTCTATTGTTCAGACAAAATTACTAAGTTTGTAGAAACGAGACACGCTGTGTTTCTGGAGGATCAGATGATCAGGGGGAGCACGGTATCCCGAGAAATCAACCTTGAGGAGAAGCGGGTGCATGCACCCACTTCGATGATCCAGGAACCATTTTTATCGATACCTGCTTTTGCATCGGCACAGGACAATGTCGATGTGACACCTGTTGTTAGTTCTCCTGTGGCAACAATGAATGAAAATGAAGACCCTGTTACCACACATGAGGGAGAGCCGCAACAGCCCCACACAGAGAATGTGCCAGAAGGCGAGACCCTTAGAAGGTCCCAAAGAACTAGAAAGCCAGCTATTCCTAATGATTTTGAGATCTATGTCAGTGAAGAAGTTCAAATGGAGGGTGATCCCACCACGTTTGAAGAAGCCATTAAGAGTGCTCACTCATCGAAGTTGCTTGAAGCCATGGAATATGAAATGAGATCCATGAGTAGCAATAGAGTCTGGGATTTATAAGAAATTCCTAAAGGAGCCAAAACAGTAGGCTGTAAATGGGTCTACAAAACAAAATGTGACTAGAGAGAATATTGAAAGATATAAATAACGACTTGTTGCTAAGGGTTCACCCAAAGAGAAGGAATAGATTACAATGATACATTTTCTCTAGTCTCAAGTAAGGATTCTTTTAGAATCATAATGGCTTTAGTGGCACACTATAATTTAGAATTGCATCAGATGGATGTAAAGACGACATTTCTAAATGGAGACTTAGAAGAAAATGTTTACATGGCACAAACCAAAGGGTTTTATCGTGGAAGGAAAAGAATGTATGGTATGTCGCCTGAAGAAATCCATTTATGGATTAAAACAAGCCTCCAGGAAATGGTACTTAAAGTTCCATGAAACAATTAGGAAGTTTGGGTTCGATGAGAATGAGGAGGACAATTGCGTATATGCAAAGTTCAAGAATGGGAAATTCATTTTCCTTATCCTATATGTGGATGGCATTCTAATCGCTAGTACTGATGTTAGTCTACTATTGGAGACGAAGAAGTTCTTGTCCTTGAACTTTGATATGAAAGATCTTGGTGAAGCTTCATTCTTTCTAGGAATTGAAATTCATCGAGATAGAGAAAATGGAGTTTTAGGGCTATCGCAGAAGGCATACTTAGAGAAGATTCTCAAGAAGTATAGTATGCATGCGAGTAATCCTACGCCTGCTCCTATAGTCAAGGACGGTAGATTTGAGAATTTTCAGTGTCCCAGGAACCAATATGAGATCGATCAAATGAAAGTGGTTCCATATGCTTCTGCTGTTAGAAACTTGATGTATGCTCAAGTGTGTACACACCCTGACTTAGCTTTTGTTACCGGGGTACTTGGCAGATTTCAAAGTAATCCAGGGATAGATCACTGGAAAATGGTAAAGAAGGCATTTCATTATGCAAAAGGCACAAAAGGCCTCATGCTAACATACAGAAGAACTGATTCCCTTGAGATAGAAGGGTATTCAGATGCAGACTATGCAGGAGATGTAGATGAAAGAAAATCCACGTAAGGATATATATTTACTCTCGCAGGTGGAACTATATTGTGGAAAAGCTCCAAGCAAACCATCACGGCATTGTCCACGATGGTAGCTGAGTATGTAGCATGCTATGAGGCCACGGGGCAGGCAAACTGGTTAAAGAAGTTATACCCGGGTTAAGAATGGTGGACAACATTCAAAGACCACTCAAAATGTACTGCGACAATGAGTCAGCAGTATTCTATGCTCACAACAATAAGTCAAGTGTTGCTTCCAAACACATTAACATCTAGTTTTATGTTGTGAAAGAAAGAATCCAGGATCATACCATAAGTTTAGAGCATATAAGTACAAAACAAATGCTCACGGGTCCGTTCACAACAGGCTTACCACACAGTGTTTTCAGAGAACACTTAGCCGACATGGGTTTAAGGGAAAGCCTATGATACCTGGATATTAAGGGCCTAGAACAAGAATCTGTTTCAAAATAGAGAGGTGTATAGTGGCTGCTGAAATATATGGTGCATAACTGACCATTATGACGAGACATGCTCTATATGTTGATCTGTGGTGAAATGGGAGCTGAAGTATAAGTTTAAAGTATAAAGTAAAAAAGTAAAGTCGAGATCAAGGGGGAGAATGTTAGTTTGACCTCTCCTCCGAACGAACCCAATGGTTTGTCGGACCCTTATCCGCGCCCTAATTGGGGGCGCCCAACCCTCACATGGTTGGTGGTCTCCTGTGGCAGCGCTATAAAGAGGATATGGGGACCGGGGCACGCAACACGAGGTTCGTCGCGTCGGCGCTCTCCCCACCTACACATCCCTACCGATCTAGGGTTAGCGCTAGTCACGGGAAGCACCGCCGCCGCTCTGCCTAGCTGCTTTATCCACGCTCTCGCTGTCGACCAAGATGGCTAACGGGTCCTCGAGTTCCATCACCGGAGAAGGTATACTTTCTCCTCTCTCTCTCTCTCTGCAAGATTGAACCCCATAGCAAAGCCTACCGATTAGATCTAGAGCAAGATAATGCTAACAAAAGAGACTTGATCCAAATCCATAGCTTTTTTCCGGTCGTTTGAGCTTGTGGCAGAGGCTTGGAGAAAATAGGAGATCCTCTGACTTAGACAGAAGTACTGCAGAGGGACATCGATCAGTTTCGTCCGTTCATTCCTCATCCGATGGAACCACGTCAAACGCAAGGAAACACAGCTCGATGCCGGCCCAAGGCCCAGTCCAACAAACTCGAGAAAGAAAACTGCGCGCTCCAGCTCAGAAATATGGCGGGACAACAGAGAAAAGGCGCGAGAGACGAGGACTCGAGAAACGGAGCGAGAAGGAGATTGCCATAACCTGCCGAGGGCGTGCTTCTCCAATCGGCGATGTGCTGTTGTGATCTTTAATCTCAGGTGAATTTCCATCCCGGCCTTTCCCGTTCTGTTCATGCACTGAAATAGATGGATTTTTCCAAGGTAGATGCAATCAGAATATGAAAGAACTTAAAACTGCTCTTAATCAGTGATTTTTTTTGACTTAGACCAAAAATAAAAGTTGTAGTACATGGTCACACCTTTCCAATGGTATATCATTTGCAGGCTTTGGATCAGCATACTAAGAGTTCTAGACCAAACAAGATTCTGTCCTAGGTAGATGCAACCACCGTCAGGAACATAATTTTTTTAAAAACTGCTCTTAATCGGTGCACAAATTCCACTTAGATCCAAAACAAAACTTGTAGTACATGGTCACACCTTTTCAGCGGTACCTTATTTTTACTATTTGGATCAGCGTAGTAAGAGTTATAGTCCAAACAAGATTCTGTCCATCTTTTAATGGACATTGTTAGCTGTATTGAAGGTTAATTTTGTCAGATGTACATTGTGGAAGCTCTTGTGCATAGTCCATGGAAAAAGAAACTGAGATTGCAGAAGAAATTAACACATTGCACCATGATGATAATTCTAATCGGTAATTACCATATCCCACACTTTGGAATGAGATCTCTATGTAGTGCTGTTGGTTCCAGTATTTTCTCCGCATCTACAATACTACCAAACTTATTTTTCTTTACACTGCAGAGTTGTTCTACCTAGTTTGGTATCTCATATTGGTATGGAATTTAAAAATTCAGATGAAGCTTGGGCTTTTTGGCCGAGCTACAGTGGGCAGAAAGGCTTTGAGGTGAGGAAACTGTACACAAACAAATGACCATCGGATGGAAAAATTACATCATGTAAATTTGTTTGTGCAAATGAGGGTCTTCGATCGCATGACAAAAGGGATCATTTAACAAAGTGTCCTCGAGCTGAAACTAGAACCGGTTGTCAAGTCCACATGAATGTTAAAATGGACCGAAAGAAGGAAATTCTCAAAGTATCTGAGCTCGTTTTAGAACACAATCACACACTGCACCTACCAGAAACTTTACACTTAATGGTGTCACAAAGGAAAATTTCAGAGATACAAGCCTGTGAAATTGAAATGGCAGATGATGCAGGTATTCGGCCGAAAGCTGCACATGAGTTAGCTGGTCGCCAAGTTGGTGGAACACGCAATCTTTGCTATACCCTCTGTGATCACAAGAATTATTTGAGGACCAGGCGCCAACGGGAAATGGCATATGGCCAAGCAGGTAGCATGCTAAAGTATTTTCAAGACAAGATTGCTGAAAACCCGTCATTACAATATGCATTGCAAATGGATTGTGAAGAACAAATAGTAAACATATTTTGGGCTGATGCTAAAATGATCATGGAATACGCACATTTTGGTGATGTTGTTAGTTTTGACACTACTTTTGGAACAAACAAGGAGAGCAAGCCCTTTGGTGTTTCTGTCGGATTCAATCACTTTAGAGAAACTTTTTTTTTTGTGTTTCTCTCATGTATGATGAAACATTCGCATCCTTCAAGTGGTTGTTTGAGGCCTTTTTAAATGCTCGTAAAGGAAAGGGACCTAAAACATTCTATACGGATCAAGATGCTGCAATGGGAAATGCCATTGGAGAAGTATTTGCAGAAGCATGACATGGATTATGCACATTTCACATTATGAAAAATGCTCTCAAACATCTACATGAAGAGAAGGATGAAGAGAAGAAAAAGGAGAAGAAGAAAAATAAGAAGAAAGAGAATAATGAAGAGAAGGAAAACGAGGACAGTGAAGAAACATGTATTCTATTAGATTTTAGCGCGTGCATGTTTGAGTATGAAGACATGGCAGAATTTGAATAGAAGTTTGACCTCATGAGGAAAAAAGTGAGCAAGCAAACTTGGTTAGATAGTATATATAAGTTGAAAGAAAAATGGGCTGAATGTTATATGAAGGATGTATTCACATTATGAATGAGAAGTACACAATTGAGTGATAGTTTGAACAATGACTTGAAAATTCATTTCAAATCTGATTTTGATATCATTCGGTTCTTTAAGAATTTTGAAAGGGTGGTGCAAGGAAAAAGGAATAACGAACTGAATTCAGAATTTGAATCAACGAAAAAGTTGCCTAAGTTATGTATGAGGAGACCACCACCTATGTTGGTGCAGGCTAGCAAGTTGTATACACCTCATATGTTTGAAGCTTTCCAAGGCGAATACGAAAGATCCTTGTCAGCTTGCACCAAGGCATTGCATGGTTGTGATGAATATCTAGTAGGAGACTTTACCTTCGAGGAGGAGTATAAATTTATTGGTGATCCTTCAAAACAAATAGTTGTGTGCAACTGCAAGCAATTTGATAGAATTGGGATATTGTGTGGCCATGCTCTTAAAGTACTTGATTTAATGAATATCAAGTCACTACCACCACATTATGTGTTGAAGAGATGGACACTGGAAGCACAGAGTGGTACTGTACAAGACAAAAATGGAAGAAATATAATTGAAAATCTAAATATGGATGCTATGCTTAGCTATAGATATATGTTACATAAATTTCATAATTCGGCGGATCGAGCATCTAACTTTCCAGAATGTGTGGGCTTGGTAGATAGCACACTTGACATCCTTGGTAAGCAAATTGAAGACAAAATTAATGCATGTACAAGCACACCTCGGTATCCATGTATGATTCTCACAGATGCTAGTCCACCAAATGATTTGTTGACGAATGCACGCCTAAATAAAAAGGAGGTTGAAACAAAAACTTCGAAACGACAAAGAACTTGGCTCGATAAGAAGCACAAGATTAGAAAAAAGAGACAAACCAACACTACATCACAATTCAGGGAAGAGGTATGTTGCTAACCAAAAAATATGCTTTTAATGTATCATTATGTTTATCAATTCTCACAAACCTCCAATTTTATTTATTACAAGACACAAGAGGCGGGAAGTGGTAGTGTGCAAGCACATACACAAGTACAGGTTGCAAATGATAGTAGCAAAGGGAAGGAATCTGAAGTACAGGAGACCAATGTTAGCTTCACTGAACTATTAACGGTAATCTTGTTCATATATCTCATTTTACAAATCTGGACATCATAGTTGTTTAAGAAATCTTACCTCTTCATTTAATTTACAGGGACCAATCACAGATGACTTGTTTACTGGGTTTTGGTGAAATATCTTTGTTTTTTGGATGACATTCAGTTTATATTTGTTCTAAACAACAGTTGCCATTGTTTAGTTCTAGCTGCCATCCAGTTTACTTTTGTTATGGCAATAGCTGTCATTTAGTTCAGTTCAAGTTCAGGTGTGGATGCCATTTGTTCACTTTTTTGTTATGGGGAATAGCTGCTATTTAGTGAAATGTACTCCTGTTAGTTGTCATTTACTTCTTTCTGAATCATCTGTTAAATGTGCTCCTGTTCAAATCAGTTTGGATCAAGCAGACGTTCAGTTCAGTTCAGATTTGTGCATATTTACTCCTCTCCAATTTGCACATGCACCATGTTTATTTCAGTAATCATTGAACACTCATTTGTTCATAACAATCCAGCAAACATAGGCAGATATTTTCTTTGCAATTTTCAGTTCTACAGAAGCACACGTAGCAACCAGATTTCTTATTCACATAGCAGCAACTATGAAGACGGCAGCTAAGGCAACCAAGAATGAGTGCGGCGACCGGGATGGCACCTGCTCTTCCTCTTGGAGGACATGGTCGGCATGTACCAGGGAAGCCGCATCGCCGAGGTCGAGCGCGGCGACCAAGCCTGACATGAGATCCCGCTCCTCCTCTTGGCGACCAAGACGCGCGGTAGCGCTAGCGCCGCCGGAGGCCACGGTGGGAGAGGAGGGAACGAAGGCGGTGGTGGCGGAGGCGACGCAGGCGGAGCTGGGCGTGCCGGCGACGGTGGCGAGCGGACGGCGACCGTGGCGGTGACTGAATATCACTGTTCGGGGGGTTGTTTTCTGCCTGGAGTGATGTTTTTTTTTCCTATCCTCTGTCGTTGGGTTGGGCTTTGGGCCGAGGCTGCGTTGCATTCCAGCGCGCTTGAGCTGCTGCCATCGGATAGGGAATGAACGGACGAAACTGATCGATGTCCCTCTGCAGTACTTCTGTCTAAGTCAGAGGATCTCGTTCCGAAAAGAGAGGAGCCATGCTTATACCAGCAAGTCGCAGGCTCCCACTAACCGGTAGTAGAAGTTGCACATTCCAGGTCTTCTCGAAGATTAATCACTTGCGTAACACAGTTGCTAAGACTTGGGAAATTAGGTCGTAATGCTTCGGGTCGGAAAATGTTGTCTGTTTTTGCAATGTCCTGCGTGACGATGGAGTTAACTAGAGTGATTGTATCTAAAATTTTCCTCTGGAGTAATATACGCTACCTCCGATCCATATTAGATGACTTGAATTTGTTTAGATTTAAATGAATTTAGAACTATTTATTGTTCATCTAAATTTTGACAAATCCAAGTCAACTAATATGGGTCAGAGGAAGTAGTTTTTTCTTTCTAAAGAAAAAACTGCACATTTGGGATGCTTCATTTAATATAACGGGATCTTGCCTGGTAACCGAGTACACCCACCCATTTGGTAATTAAGGAAGCTATTAGTTTATGTAGTATCCAATACAAACGTTGAAAATAGATCTCGTGCAGTCACGTATGCTACTCAAGTCACTCACATAGCACAGCTAGACACCTGGCTCTCATTGCGAGATAGGCTTGTATTCTGATCTGGCCACCAGGCCACCTTACTGGTCTGATAATGACCACGGCGTCATTGTCTAGTGTCAACCGTTCCATCCATGATCCATCCATAAACCATGACCGGCCTTCGTTTCCCCTCCACTTCTTTTCCCTCTCACATCTTTCCACATGATAACCGTAGATTATTGTGGCATGTCATTTTTTTACCTTTATGTAGTAGTGCAATCATACTTTCCATTAAACTTGTGAGATATCACAGTATACGGCCAAGATGCTGACAAGACAATGCAAGAACTTTGTTTGGAGAAGTTTTCTTTTTTCCCACGCGTGCAGCCGCCAGGAGGACAGGAATAAAGATCTAGGGCACTCGTCTTCCAACACGCCGGTCTCCGGTGGCTCCCCCCGCCGACGACCTATGTCATCGGTGGTGAGGGGGGTCGCCGGATCCACGCGTGTGGATAGTTTTAGGCTAAAGTAGCTTTGTTTTTAAGCTGCCCATCGTCTTGGCTTCGGGGGCGACGATGACGACGCTTAATAAATTTTCTTCAGATTCCTCCCCGATGGATTTGGAGATCAGTCTATCCAAGCAAGGATGGTGTGACGGTGGCGGCATCCTCGTGGTGGATTTGTGTCCTCAGGCTCCACCGTTGCGGCGGCGTGTGCTCCAGCACCGGCGTGAAACCTAGGAGGTAGTCCAGGAGCGGATGCAGATTGTGGTTTGCATCGACGGCATCTGGAAGATGGCGGATCATGTGCTGGGTCCGTGGTTCGTGGATGGCAGGTGTGGCTTCCTCCTTCGATGTCTTAGTCGTGTGGGGGTGCTAGATCTGGAGCTCGATGGCGTGTCCAGGGTGTTGCCCCTGTCTGATTCGTTCAACGGCAATGGTTTCACCTTGGGTGAGCCACCTTGGAGGTTCGCAAAGCTGCATTTCAGCGATGGAGCGCTTCGAGCTCGGGTGAGGAGGTGATCCGTCATTCTTTTTTTTGGTGGCTGCTGTGGTGGTGCCAGAGACAGGTGACGGGCGTTGGCGTCAAGCTCAAAGGCTGTTTCGGCTTAGATTGTTTTCTTTCTTGGCTAGTGGTCCTTTATGTAAAGGCTTGTGTTATGCTGTCTTTTCAGATTTTCCAGGTCGGTGTTTACGTGACTTGTACTATGATGTTTATGATATATAAATGAGACAGATATTACCATGCAAAAAAACTTTGTTTGGAGAAAACTAATACTCCCTTCTATCGTCGGTAGTACTAAATGAGTGACACTTATTATGGATTAGTGAGAGTACTATACCACGGACCATTTAATAGTATCATATTTTTCATACAATAATGGCTAATCTCTTTCAAGATTGCTGATAAAGCAACTTCAATCTTCGGTAGAAACAAAAACCGGTTTTTGTTCTGTGAGGAAAAACACAGACCATCTGACCAATGATCGAATAGTCCCGCAGCGGGCTTTACTATATTTGCGGTGCTAAACTATATAGTGCTGAACTTTTTAACGATGAAAAGATAGCCACAAAAAATGGTTACTCAAGCAAGAAAAAGAGGCAAAAACTAGTTTATCAAGTCCATCTTAATGTAGGGTTTCATAGCATGGAAAACAAAAAAATTCTATCGCATATAAACAAACAAGCCAAGATCTATCTACTAGATAGTAGCAACAAGTCGATGGAATAACTCACCCTCGAAGATTCCAAAGTGTTTAACGAGAGTGGATTCTCGTGGGTGATGTAGTCGTACTCTTCCCGATCTCAAGATCGCGTAGACGATCCTTCCGGGCCGTTCGGCAGCGCCCCGCAATGTCACACGTTCGGTACTCGACGAAGACCTTCCTCTCCCTTGTTCCAGCAGCGGAGGTTGTAGCACTCTCTCGCGATTCCGGCAGACAACGGCGTGGTACCAAGTAGGGAGATCTCGCAGGCTTTGCCGAGCGGAGTATGGTGGAGTATGAGAGAGTCCCTCGACGATCTAGGGTTTAGACACGCCGAGGAGGGGCTAGGCCGACGGCTAGGGTTTCACCTAGGCGGCGGCGAGTGCCCTAGGGCCGGCGGCGGCTATGGAGGCGGCGGCGGCTTGGTACTAGGGTTTGGAGGAGAGGATCTTGTGTGTGTCTAGGAGGGAGCCCTGCCCTTCCTTATATAGGTGGAGGGGCCGACCGGCCAAGGGGAGGGAGAGGAGTCCCTCCCCAACTCGGCTTGGGTGGTGCGCCGGCGGTAGGGAGGAGGGACTCCTCCCCAACTCGGTTTCCTCCTCCTTTCCTCTTTCCAAAATTAGCCGTTTGACTTTCAAACTAGCCGTTTGACTTTTCAAACTAGGATTTGATTTAATCCTTTATTTTGTTGAGCGATGACACTTAGTACATGATGCAATCATACCAACTTGATATAACACATTCATGTACCCTTCCCCTACGGAGTGCCGGACATTCCGGAACCTTCTAGAACATTCCCGATGAAAACACCGGAATCATTCTCCAACTCCGAAACGGGACTTTCCTTATATGAATCTTATTCTCCGGACCATTCCGGATCTCCTCGTGATATCCCGAATCCCATTCGAGACTCCTAACAACATTCGGAATCTTTCTCACCATTCCATAACTACTCAAACAACGTCGAATCCTTAAGTGTGTCTCCCTACGGTTCGTGAATTATGCGGACATGATCGAGACACTTCTCCGATCAATAACCAATAGAGGAATCTGGAAATTCATATGGCTCCCACATATTTCTACGATTACTTTGCGATCGAATGAACCACTTACATACGATACCAATTTCCCTTTGTCTCACGATAGTTTACTTATCCGAGGTTATGATCGTCGGTATCTCTGCATACCTAGTTCAACCTCGTTACCGATAAGTACTCTTTTCTCGTTCCCGTGATATGTGATCCCTTGTGAGCCAGTCACATGCTTGCAAGCTAATTGGATGACATTCCAACGAGAGGGCCCAGAGTATATCTATCCGTCATATGGATGGAAAAATCCCACTCTTGATCCATGTGTTTCAACCAATACTTTCCGAACACTCAATGCCACCTTTATAGCCACCCGCCACGGTGTGGTGTTTGATGTCATCAAAGCATCCATCCGGTAAAGGTGATATGCATGATCTCATGGTCGAAGGAATTAGGTTACTATGTATCAGAAAGCATATAGCAATTGAACTATTAAAATGACTTGATCTTTATGCTACGCTTATCTATAGGAGTATGTCCACCATATCATTCTCCTAACGATATGATCTTGTTGTTAATAACATCTCAATGTTCATGATAGGGAAACCACAATCATCTATTAACCAACAAACTAGTATTATATAGAGGCTTTACTAGGGACTCTTATTTTAGTCTACAAATCACACAAGTATTAATGTTTCCTTGTTAATACTATTATAGCATGAATGTAAACATTTATCATAAACACAAAGATATAATAATAACTATATTTATTATTGCCTCTAGGGCATATCTCCAACACTCAATTCCACACACAAAAACTATTTTATCAAGTCCATCTCGATTCCACACACAGCCTAAGTGGGATGATACGCCACATAGCCTCATATTATATGAAAACTAGTTTCCCAACTAGCAGAGCTCCCTCCCGTCCCCGTGCGGCGGCCGCCGGGCCGCACTGGACGGACACCCACCTCCACAGCCGATTCTCCTCTCCTTGCGACACCCTTCTACCTGCCGCCGCTAACAATGTCGCAGGGCAAAGCCCCCGGGGCGCGGCGGCGCGCGGCAGCCTTTTGTCCTCGCGTCCTGATCTGATCCAGATCTTGGTGGCGGTGACCTGTAGCTCGACCGGAGGTGGTGATGGCATCATGCCAGCGTCTAGGGAGCGCCGACGGCGGGGCTAAAGGCGACTAGGCGGTTGGAGGCGGTGATCTGGGGTTTCTTGGATCGTCCTGCTCTTCCCTCCATCGTCCTTGGTCGGACATCGTGCGTCTTCTCTAGGCTCTACTACGCATCATGAGGACGCTCGAGGCAGAGGCACTGGGTTTGGTGGCGGTGGGCATCTTCTCAGTCGAAGGTGGTCGGCCGTAGGCTGGTTTGGCGGATCTCGGGATCCATCATCTAGTCCCGGTAGCGAGGCGGGGAGACCTAGGTGTCGATGAAAATTGAGCTGTTGGCGATCGATGGCGGCATTAACACGTCATTACCTTGATGAAGGCATCGTCGTGCACCTAGTGTCAACCTCAATCATCCTACTCCGGGGGAAACCTTAACATCTTTCAATCGGGCGATGGCGGCGCCGCGGTGTCGTGTTCTCTCTTGAAAGCATCGCTTGTGGAGAAACGCTGGATGGAAGAGGCAGGACAGGTGGAGCGGCTTGTTCTTGCACGGAGCTTCGGCGACAATGACAATTCATGCTTGACCGACAGTTTCTACGCTGAGTCATGCCTGTTTGGCAGGTGCTACGCACGATAGATCATCCGGAGACTTCAAGCTGTGTTTGTTGGTGGTACTTGGCGGCATGGTGCTGCAGGATACCGGTGACAACCGCGACGTGCTTTGGAGATAGTGCGCGGGGAGATGGTGCTACTTGACACCGCGGTGATGTCGTTGGCTGGCATGGAGAGAGTCTGCATATCGATATACATGCCGGTGATGGTTTGACGAAAGATTATGGAGGCGGCGACATCCGGAGCGTGTGTGTGGGTACCGTTTCGTGGATAGGCCGGGTGAATCTGGTCTCCTGGAGTGCATGAGGAAGCTAGGTGTTTGCTAGATCTCGTCGGGAGCTGACAGTATGGTTATCGTTTTGCTCGGTGTTTTTGTTTGGCGGTTCCAGTTTATATGATTCTTATAATGGCATTGGCCACACTTTATTGTTCTAATAATAAATAGAGGTTGTGTGCATCGTTTGATGCAGAGGCCTTGGCTTCGCTCCCCATTTTGAAAAAAGAAGTAAACATTAACAAATTGCAGAATGTTCTTGCAGAATGTTCCCCACTCTCTCACAGTGTGGGTGTTTTTTTCCTTGAACAAACCAGCTTAGTTAAACTGGCATCCCTATAATTATTGGGGTGTCACGGTCAGACGTTCATGGCGGTCTGAGGCGAATTGTCTCCTTTTATGCGTGTCGCATGGAACATCCAACTTAAAATACCGAAAGAAAATCCAGGATAATACCACCTTTCTTTTTGCAAAGGATCTTGACGTACTCCACATAGATAAACATTGAGGAACAAAAATATTCAGCACTAGACTCCCCGGCGCACCCCTGATGGCGATGGCGATGGATGACTTTTTGGCGATTATTGTAGAATTTCAGTGTACAAATTGCATTGACGTACACCAACCTGCCAAAACTACAAAAGGCAAAAAAGATTCAGAGACTTGGAAAAAGGTTCCTCATGCACAGACAACTGAAGCACATCTGAATTTACATAGAGCAGCCAGAATCTCGACGTTAATAAAGCTGCCTCCTTATGTATGGATGCATTCTACTTGGTGATTAAGAAATGCCCCCATTCTTTCCGCTGATTCAGCGCCGAACTGCCAATGATCCTATTCCATCCCACCGGCTTTTCGCCACCACTAGCTAGCTTAACCGGTGCATCAAGAATATGATGCCTCCTCACTTTTACTTGATGTATCTTCATCTGCCGCCCCCACGCGCCATGCTTCGGTCGTGTCCTTTCTTTATTTTCAAAAGGGGTTGGGGACAGCTTCAAACCATCCAGTTTCATCTAGGACAAAGGCTATGCATGATATTCACCATGGTGCCTCCATCTCTCGTCGTACCGCTCATACTCGCAAGAAGGGTCTTGCCAAGTTCTTAACCAGCCTATGGCACATGTGTCGTGGCACCTATGATGTTGCCCATAAGAGTCTTGGGTTGGGTCAGGAGACTAGGAGGAGGCAAACTGCTTTCCTTGCTGAGAGAAACCTCCAGGTTCCTGAAGTTGGCAATGAGCTCAACCCTGTGTCATATGTGAATCATGTGATGCCTCCCATTGACGATGACACGTTCCAAGGCTTCGACTATTCTTAGATGCCGATGTTTGGCTCCTCCAGCTCTCACCAGCCCTAGTTTGGTCATGTGGATGACACCGAGGAAGAAGAGGAGTATGACGATGATGATGATGATGATGGTGGTGGTGATGATGATGACGAGGCTGCTGCTTCTCGTGCTCATGCTCGTGACGAGGAGTTCTTCCCTTGAGCGCTAACATTGTCTACCCTCTTGTTCCTTTTTTTGGTGTTTCGATGCCAACGGGGAGAAGAGAGTAGAGTCTATCTAGGATACATGGATATTCTTCGGGGTTCCGGGTTTCACCCGTATGCACAAGCCTTGCTACTTTATTTGGCTTTTATTGGCTTGTGCTACTTTATTTGCTATTTGAACCTCTTATTTCGTTATGTGGTGTGAGGGACAAGTTGTGTTATCTATGCATGTGAGACTTGGATATCTACCTATGTGATGCTATGTCCTTTATGTTTAGATATCCATGCTTTAACGTGTCTATGCCATGCTTACTTCCTAGAATATATTGTGGAAGCTTCTCATATTCCTAATGTTGCAATTTGCATTCAAACGCAAATTCAACCAAGTGAATATATCCTGGGGGCTTGTTTAATATCTTCTATGAAAGCATTTTTATAAGCTCATCATAATATTCTTGTTGTGACTCTAGCTAGGTTTGTCATTGTTAACCAAAAAATGGGAGATTGTAAGGGCATTTTGCCCTTAATCATTATTTTGTTAACATTGACATCGGAGCTAAAGTATGGACTAATGTTATCTACAAGTGGTTATATAGGTTTTAGTTCACAAGTGATGATGGAAGGTGGTAGGAGACCCCCCTTTTCTATTCAATAGAAAAAATGGTGTTTTCGTTACATTTCTCTCTTATTCATGCCCAGGTCTTATAGGAAACACCGCACTATTAAGAGGGACGGTCTAGATGAGCTCTTTGGGGATGACAATATACCCTATACATATCCTAACACCAAATAGCCATCACACCCACCAGTGGAGAGCATGAGATGGAGGAGAAAATTGCATGTTTGAGGGTTTCTATGAAATTGGTGGGAAATCTGGTGCCGCCGGATGTGCCGCAGGATTGAACCATGAACTGCTGATTTGAGCATCCCCATACCGAACTGCTATACTAAGGAGCATTTCGGCGGGGCACATTTGTGAAGCATGGAAACATCCCGGCCTGGAGGGCGGGTCGCGGCGGTCGGGCGCTGGTCTGGACACGAGCGTGGGAGGGGAGGAACCATGGGGGCACACCCCTATGGGATCTCCTCTGTCGACGCCGGCGCCGGACCTCGCTCGGACGGTGGCGCCATGCTCGATGGAGAGAATGACGCGAGGCAGAGCCCCCGCGCCTGGGCTGCAGGTGGGCCTCGGGCCGATCTCTGGCCCTGTACCGATTCGGGACTGGGTTAGCCAGGATGTCTGCCTGCAGGACATTCAGCCCATGGGCCGCACGACCCAGGTGGCAGTTGGCCCGTTGCGTGACGGGGTCCGGTCGAAACGGGTTTGGCCGGTTAGGGCTTCGTCCTGGTCGCACAGGACAACGCGTGCCTACTGTTTCTCGTCCCCATCCCCATCGTTGCGCCGCCACCTGCATCATCCCGCGCCGCCACCGGACCCTGGAGCTTCACCGCCCTGCGCCGCCAGCCCCATGACGTACGCGGAAGCTATATCGCGCAAGCGGCCGTGCAGCCCTCCTCCGCCGGTGCGCAGTACCCCCGCCCGCCGCCTCGCCCGACGCTGCGGCGAGCGCCGCTTATCGGCCGCCGGACGTCGGTCCCTCCTCGATCGCAGCCGCCAGGGGGCCACGCGCCAGCGCCACGGGCAGGGAGTTGCGCGTGAGGACCAGGGCCGCTTGGACCAGCGTCAGGCTGTTGGTCGGTCAGACGCTCGGAAGGCACCTTCGACGGACTCGCTCTGCACCGAGCAGCAGCTGCGTGACACCTTGGTTCAGCGTAAGTCCACGCGAGATATCCTTGGCAGGTCTGGGTCTGCGGATTGGCAGGGACAGGGATGCCCCGCCTCAGCATGACCCCTCGCCAGAGCCGGCCGAGCCGGCAAAGAAGAAAAAGAAGAACAAGAAGAAGAAGGCGCCTGCGCCTGCGGGACCGGGCACCTCCCACCGCGACACCCTCCTCCCGCGCCATGCCACACACCAGTTGGAGTACCTCACCCATTCCATCGCGGGGGGTTTTACTACATCGACATTGGTGGGGTGGCGATGACGGTGCCCAAGAACTTGGCGGTGGTCACCGTTGTTTCAGGACAGGAGCTCCCAGACTTGGTGATGATCTCCGCGAAGCTCATCTAGGAGGAGTTGCGGCAGATGATGCCGAGACATTCCTGGAGCGCCCGGGAGATCTCTCCGTCCCAGTTCGCACCGACCTTCCCATCAGCAGAGCTTCTCTCCATCAGTTCCTACAGTACCATGCTCACCCTCCCGATCAGCAAGGTACAGATTTCCATTGAGCCTTCGACTACCCATCCTGCGATGACCTCGACTCTCTCTGCGGTGTGGGTGCGGATCCTCGGCTTCCCTGAGGAAGCGAGGGTGCAGTCTTTACCCATCATTGATCTCGTGTCTCAGGCGGTGGGCAAGTTGGTGATGGTGGGCGAGGCTTCTCGCACGGGCTCTGGCCCGATCCACATGCAGGTGCTTTGCCCGGACCCGGCGCTGCTACCAGGGCCCCTCCCACCTTTCTACTTCGGGACTGAGGAGAGGATCCTGACGGTCGAGCTGGATGAGGACCAAACCGCCGGCAGGCCCCCTCGTCCTCCCACGGACACCCTTTAGGCGGCCACTCCATAGGAGTGGGAGCTCGGTGGGCGAGGACTCCGACGACGACGAGCTGGGCGGGGAGTCCCGGACCCCGGTGCCTTCGCCTCAGGCTCCCACACCTACGGGCACGACCTCTGCCGCACCTTCTGCATCCCACCAGCTGCCCCTGGTCCCTCCCTCCTAGGTCCTCCCCGACCTCCAGATCACGCAGTACAACTCCAACTTCAGGCAGGCGGAGGGGTTCACCGGGCACATGGCCTTGGACCCTCTTAGTGGGGAGACCCTTGAGGAGGCCCTGGAGGCAGCTCAGGGGGAGGCGTACTGAGACTCAGGAAGTGTGGGGATGGTGGTCACCGCACCCACGTCACCGCGCTCTCCAGGAGTCCTTTGCTACGCTTTGTCCCCGGGCTCTTCACCATCATCGCCTAGGGGATCCCCAGCATCGGTCCCTGCAACACCAGCTCTCCACACTAACGAGCTTGTGGCGGTTTTCCCCATCACTCCCGCCGCGGGCCACAAGGTGCGTCAGCCCCGACCCCCTCGCCCTGTGCCACCACCGTCACGCCATAGTGGACGTCTGGCACGTGTCAGGGCAGAGAGCCCGGGGGTGGTGCCCACGGTGCCTTAGATGGCATCTCAGAGGACTTCTCCCCGCAACCTTGACTCAGGTACTCCCCAGAAAACCCCGTCCCCTTGCCCCCCTTCCTCCCACCCCTCCTCCTCGGGGTCCAGGTTTTCGGTTCTAGAGGATTCTCCACTTGATCACCTCACTCAAGTGGCAGCTGACAGTGGTGTTGTATTTCGCGGGGAGCGAGGCCTGAGGCTCGAACGAATCGAGGCAATTAGAGCTAAGGAGATTTACGAGGGATCCCTCTCCGCTGCGCGTGCACACGCTGCACAGGGGTAGGGGGAAACCTCGACACCACCAGGAACTGGGACATCTGATCCCGGATACAGGATGGTTGGTTCTCCTCAGCAGCGTCCCCCGTCCGCCTCCCAGGAGACCTGTTGGAGATATGCCCAAGAGGCAATAATAAAGTGAGTTATTATCATATCTTCACACTTATGATAAATGTTTACATACCATGCTAAAATTGTATTAACCGGAAACATTAATACTTGTGTGATTTGTAAACTAAAATAAGAGTCCCTAGTAAAGCCTCTTGTTAAACTAGCTTGTTGGTTAATATATGATCATGGTTTCCTGATCATGAACATAGAGATGTTATTAACAACAAGATCATATCATTAGGAGAATGATGTGATGGACATACTCCTATAGATAAGCGTAGCATAAAGATCAAGTCATTTCAATAGTTCAATTGCTATATGCTTTCTGATACATAGTAACCTAATTCCTTCGACCATGAGATCATGCATATCACCTTTACCGGATGGATGCTTTGATGACATCAAACACCACACCGTAACTGGGTGGCTATAAAGGTGGCATTAAGTGTTCGGAAAGTATTGGTTGAAACACATGGATCAAGAGTGGGATTTGTCCATCCATATGACAGATAGATATACTCTGGGCCCTCTCGGTGGAATGTCATCCAATTAGCTTGCAAGCATGTGACTTGGTCACAAGGGATCACATATCACGGGAACGAGAAAAGAGTACTTATCAGTAACGAGGTTGAACTAGGTATGCAGAGATACCGACGATCATAACCTCGGATAAGTAACATATCGTGAGACAAAGGGAAATTGGTATCGTATGTAAGTGGTTCATTCGATCGCAAAGTAATCGTAGAAATATGTGGGAGCCATATGAATTTCCAGATTCCTCTATTGGTTATTGTTCGGAGAAGTGTCTCGATCATGTCCGCATAATTCACGAACCGTAGGGAGACACACTTAAGGATTCGACGTTGTTTGAGTAGTTATGGTATTATGAGAAAGAGACCGAATGTTGTTCGAGTCTCGGATGGGATCCGGGATATCACGAGGTGATCCGGAATGGTCCGGAGAATAAGATTCATATAAGGAAAGTCCCGTTTCGGAGTTCGGGAATGATTCCGGTGTTTTCATCGGGAATGTTCTAGAAGGTTCCGGATTGTCCGGCACTCCGGGGGGGAAGGGTACATGAATGTGTCATTGCTCATTGAATGATTGCATCATGTACTAAGTGTTCTTGCTGTCCCAAATAAAGGATTAAATTGAATCCTAAAACAGAAAAAGTCAAATGTCCAGTTTGAAAGTCAAACTGCCAAAACAAGAAACTGTGGGAAACAAGCAAGAGGAGTTGGAACCAACCTGGAGGAGGAGTTGGACTCCTCCAGCCGCGCCAAGCCCTAGGCCGAGTTGGGAGGGACTCCTCCTCCTGGCCAAGGACCCTCCCATATAAGGAGGGGCAGGGCTCCTCCCATAGACACATAACTTTCTACTCTAGATCTCCGGTTTAGAGCCGCTTTGGTTTAGAGCTTCTAATTGCTTTAGCCAGCGGTTTAGAGCCTTCTAATTGGTTTAGAGCCTTCTAATTGGTGTGGCTAATTACTAGACCACTAATAGCCTCTCTCATAAACTCCACCATACTGCACCGCTTAAGGCGGTTCCTGGGATCTCCCTACTTCCTACCACGCCGTTGTCTTCGGAATCGCGAGAGAGTGCTACAACCTCCGCTGCCTGGAACAAGGAGAGGAAGGTCTTCGTCGAAAACCGAACGTGTGACCGATCGCGGGAGCGCTTTAACGTATACCTGGAAGGATCGTCTACACGATCTTGAGATCGGAAGTGTACGACTACATCACCCACGAGAATCTGCGCTCGTTAACCGCTTTGGAATCTTCGAGGGTAAGTTATTCCAAACGACTCGTTGCTACAATCTAGTAGATAGATCTTGGCTTGTTTGTTTGTATGCGATAGAAAATTTTTGTTTTCCATGCTACGAACCCCTTCAAGGGTATCGAGCCGTCTCTATATGTAGATCTGCAGACGAGTAGAACACAATGGTCATTGTGGGCGTTGATGCTTTATTGTCGATTGCTTCTTGTGTACTTTGTATCTTGCGGTATGTTGGGATGAAGCGGCCCGGCTAACCTTACATGACATCGTTCATGAGACTTGCTCCACGCTAACATGTAACTTGTATTGCATAAGTGGCTTTATGGTGCATGTTTCTCCTAGCATAGTTAAGATCCAATTTACAACGGGTGATCAACAATGCTAGTATCAATGTTGTGGTTCTTGTTCGTAAGTTAGAACGACACTTATTGAAAGCCCCAAACCACGTAAAATATGCAAAGAAAGTAGAAGCGTCTAACTTTGTTTTGCGGGGTGTGCATGATGTGATATGGCCATGATTGTGATTGTATTTGATGTATGCAATGTTCCTTATTGTAAGTCGACAACCGCAGAGCCATATGGTTGTCTTTAATTTATGTTAAGACCCGCGTGTCTATTCAAAGTAGTTGTAATAGTTGAAGCCGGTGGGCGACAACCATGGAGTAGCGCGTCATTGACCTTGATGCAATGCCGGTGATGATGGAGATCATGTTCGTGCTAGAAGATGGAGATCGGAAGCACAAAGAAGAAAAGGCCATATCATATCACATATTATGAATTGCATGTGATGTTAATCCTTTATGCATCTTGTATTGCTTAGTAGACGACGGTAGCATTATAAGATGATCCCTCATGCACATGAATTTCAAATCATAAAGTGTTCACCCTTAGTTAGCACCGCTAAAAGCTTGTTGTTTCAAACACCACGTGATGATCGGGTGTGCTAGATTCTGCAAGTGTATACAACGTGAGCAAGCCAGATTTGCTCATGCAGAAACTAAGGTTTGATCTTGACGAGCCTAGCATGTACAGACATGGCCTCAGGAACACGGATTACCGAAAGGTAGAGCATGAATCATATAGTAGATATGATGAACATGTCGATTGTTCGCCATTGAAGCTACATCAACTCTCGTGATGATCGGTTTTGATGTGGTGGATTTGGTTCGTGTGATCACTAAAACAATGTGAGGGATATTGTTTTGAGTGGGAGTTCACCTAGATTAATTTAATTATTAATTAGAACTCAATTTATCATAAACTAAATCAAAGTGAATTTGCATAGTTGTTGTAGTCATTGGCATCCGTTTACCACCTTGCGCTTAGTTATAATTGAGATGATAGAGCTATAGAATTCTGGTTAGTTACTTTACTAACCGGTATCGTATTGTTTTGAAGTGTTAATCTAAAGTTTAAAAGTCCTATTGCAAACTTTCATGAGTTCCGTTACTCCATGAAGTTTAATAATTGGTATTAAAACAAGAGTAACAATTCCAATGTTAGTATATAAGTATCATGTTTGTCTCCACGATTCTTGATATTCAAAGGATTCTCTTAATATCAAGGTTATCTAGGATCCGAAAGAGTTGTTTGAAACCATGATGTGTGGAAGATATTGTGATATCTGAAACAAAGTTTTGGTTGCAACATGATATAGTATAATATGGCAAAAGTCATGTTCTCATATTTGATGAGAATTTGCAAAAGGTTGGAGACACTAGTTGTCCTAATCCTCCAAAAGGTTTTGGAGAGCAACATTATACTTGCGATTCACCGTTACAAGCTAAAAGTAGCTTGATCATGGTTAAATCCATAATAAGGGTGAATATTTGATGTAGGTAAAATGTTTACTACATCAAGAAGATTACTAAATAAAGGAATTTGAAAGAACACCAAACATTTGATGATGGTGATCTACTAAATTGCAAGTCCAAAGACATTGGTATTTAACTATACACGCTTTGGACTATATGTCATATGTATGACTCCACTATTGATGTTGATAGATTCTTTCAAATGAATAGGAAATCTTGAAAGAGAATCTCATAAATATATGGCAGAAAGGAAAAGACTAGAATTGTTCAGTTTAAGTATATATATGATATACATGTTATGGCTATATTCTTTGCTTATTAAACAATGTGGTTCTTAAGTATTTGATACTGAATTTGTTGGTATGAATCATACAAAACAAATGTAATTCATGAACTACAGTGGCCTAAGTAACTAGCAAAAGAATATGTGATGATGTTCATCGAGAACAAATAAAGGGTTATTGTGTTGCTCGTTAAAACATCAAAGCTTGCCTTCAAGATTTGTTTTATCAGGTATTATGAGACCAAAAGGGTTGTTCAAATAATTGCCGTAATCCATAAAAGATGGATGATTCACAAATCTCGTTGGAGAAATCACATCCATAAAACTAGTGCTAAAAATGTCGAAAGACAAATTGATTAGAAGATCACTTAGGAAGTGACATCGCCGTTTAAATTATATTGGAAAGAAAACATGAAGAAACTCCATGTGGATGGAATTTTGGAGTCTTCTGATTTTGATCAAATGACGCTTGTGAAACTTTCCTAGAGATAATTAAAACTTCGTTCATAGGCCAAAAGGGAACGAATGACTAGCTTATTGGAATTTGTACATATTGTTGTACGAAGTCCATTATGTAGTCAAGAGCGATGGATTTCAACTTCATGTGCTTTCTCCGAAAATTTGAGTGAATATATGAATATTTACTTAATAAGGATGAAGTATGAAACATTTGAAAAGTTCAAAGACTTTCGAGATGAAGTGCAAAATCATTGTAACAAGAATATAAATAGTTTATGATAAGATCATAAAGGAAGATATTTGAGTTACAGAGTTTAGCATAATACCTAAGATTTAAGGAATCGTTCCGTGGATTTGCATTTCCCGAAACACCATAAGAGTATGGAGGATTCGAGATATGTAATTAAACCTTGTTTGACATGGTAAGATCAAAGGTATAATTCATAAACGCCATTATATTTTAAAGATTAAAAGCTTTAGAGATTACCGTTTTCCAGAAAAGAGCTCCATCGTAATTCGTTGAAATGACACCATATGTTATGGTTTGGGATAAAACCCAAGTTGTCCTTTCTTAAACATTGGTATGCTATGCATAAGAAAGATGTTTGCAACCAAAGTCGGATGAACCTGTCTTTGTTAAATATTCCTCCATAACACCGGAGACAAAAGTGTTTGTCACTTAGAACGTCAAGTTTCTTTTAGAAGGAATTTTTTCGTGAAAAGTAAAGTGGGAGGACAATAGAACTTTGATAAGGTTAAAAGAACCTTAGCTATATGTGCAGAGTTGCGCAGCACCGAAAAGTGTTCCGGAGGCAGCAACAATGCTCATGGCTCACGTGCCTCAAAGGTTGTGATCACGGAGATCTAAGTTCCTATTGAAACAAGTAGGTCGGGTAAACAATCAAATACCAAGATTTGAGGGTTAAATCATTATTTGAGAATAATGAACCGACTACATGCAAAGAAGCGATGATGGGCCCTGACTCCGTAAAATGGCTTGAAGCCATAAAATCCGTGATAGTTCCATACACGAGAAAATCAAGTTTTGAACTTGAAGGACCCTCGAGAAAGGTGTAAGACCTTATAGTTGTGTCTGGATCTATAAAGAAATAGACATGGATGTTTCACATCTATGAAATAGTCGACATGTTGGGAAAGAGTTCACAAAATGTTCAAAGGTTGACTATGACAAGATTTGATCTTTCATAGTGATATTTAGTCTAGACGGATTAATGTAGCAACCACTACATATAATTTGTTATATGGTAGTTGAATAAACAAAACAAGTTCTTCTAATAGAATCGTTACCTAGGACATGTGCATAACACGGTCCATAGGGTTTTGTTAATTCAAAGGATGCTAAAAGCATATGCAAACTTCAATGGTTGAAGTGAGCATCATGAGTTGGAATCTTCACTATGATGAAACTGTTAAAAGAGTTTAATTTCATCAGAGACAATGAAGATGCTTGCATTTGCAAGAAATTAAGTGGGAGCGCTAAGACATGTTTCTAATACATTATGTGGAAGACATATTGTTGATTGGAAGTGATGTATCTTTTTATTAACACAAGATAAGAATTTCATCTCGATGAAAGACTTAGGCAAAACCCAAATATTTGGCATCAATAGACGCTAATATGGTTGTGCCAGAAGTACATAGACAAGATATTGAATGAGTTCAATATGGAAACTATAAGAGAGGTTCTTGTCGCACAGAAAGGATTGAACAAGTTCAATGTTGATGATATATTCAAGTGTATTGACATTTGGTAAAGTGAAATAAATAATCAAGTATAGATTGATACTTGATGTATGAAATCACAAAGAGTATTTATATCAATCATACTGTGATATGTACAAATCCAGATATGTCCTATGCTCTAAATGTTGTGAGCATATACCAGAATGATTCGTAAGATGATCATTGGACAATAGTAAGGATATTCTTATGATCTTTTGGAAGAACTAAGAGTATAATATTTGTAGAAGTGACAAATAGATGGTTAGTTCATTGTAAAAGTACTACATTGATACTAGTTTTGTCACAAAGTACAAATTAAGTTTATCTCAATCTAAAACTAAGGGTGGCACAATATAATGGAAGGTGAGTTCCATAATGGATTTGGATGAGTTCCAAAGTTAAGACATTGTGACAGATACTACAACAAAAGGCTAAGTATATGACTGCTATTATAGCGACAAAAGAGGGCATTTGTGTCAAGTAGTTTGTTATCAAACTAGGTGTAGTTCATGAGGATAATACTATGAAGATATATTGTGCGACAATATTATCAACATGTTTTAACCCCAAAGAGCTAAAGGTCACACGAAGACCAAATTTATACAAAGCCATCTCATTAGAGAATGAGTGATGCGTGAGACGCAAAGACATGCAATTACACACACTGGAAGTGTCGATCCGAGATCGATTGACCACTAGCAATCGTGTACATACAACACCGGAAAGCCATAGGTGTTATATACACAAAGGTTTGAAACTAGATTATTGACTCTAGTGCAAGTGGGAGACTGTTGGAGATATGCCCAAGAGGCAATAATAAAGTGAGTTATTATCATATCTTCACACTTATGATAAATGTTTACATACCATGCTAAAATTGTATTAACCGGAAACATTAATACTTGTGTGATTTGTAAACTAAAATAAGAGTCCCTAGTAAAGCCTCTTGTTAAACTAGCTTGTTGGTTAATATATGATCATGGTTTCCTGATCATGAACATAGAGATGTTATTAACAACAAGATCATATCATTAGGAGAATGATGTGATGGACATACTCCTATAGATAAGCGTAGCATAAAGATCAAGTCATTTCAATAGTTCAATTGCTATATGCTTTCTGATACATAGTAACCTAATTCCTTCGACCATGAGATCATGCATATCACCTTTACCGGATGGATGCTTTGATGACATCAAACACCACACCGAATCGGGTGGCTATAAAGGTGGCATTAAGTGTTCGGAAAGTATTGGTTGAAACACATGGATCAAGAGTGGGATTTGTCCATCCATATGACTATAGATATACTGGCCCTCTCGGTGGAATGTCATCCAATTAGCTTGCAAGCATGTGACTTGGTCACAAGGGATCACATATCACGAACGAGAAAAGAGTACTTATCGATGTGAGGTTGAACTAGGTATGCGAGATACCGACGATCATAACCCTGGATAAGTAACATATCGTGAGACAAAGGGAAATTGGTATCGTATGTAAGTGGTTCATTCGATCGCAAAGTAATCGAGAAATATGTGGAGCCATATGAATTTCCAGATTCCTCTATTGGTTATTGTTCGAGAAGTGTCTCGATCATGTCCGCATAATTCACGAACCGTAGGGAGACACACTTAAGGATTCGACGTTGTTTGAGTAGTTATGGTATTATGAGAAAGAGACCGAATGTTGTTCGAGTCTCGGATGGGATCCGGATATCACGAGGTGATCCGGAATGGTCCGGAGAATAAGATTCATATAAGGAAAGTCCCGTTTGAGTTCGGGAATGATTCCGTGTTTTCATCGGGAATGTTCTAGAAGGTTCCGGATTGTCCTAAGACCGGGGGAAGGGTACATGAATGTGTCATTGCTCATTGAATGATTGCATCATGTACTAAGTGTTCTTGCTGTCCCAAATAAAGGATTAAATTGAATCCTAAAATGAAAAAGTCAAATGTCCAGTTTGAAAGTCAAACCAAAACAAGAAACTGTGGGAAACAAGCAAGAGGAGTTGGAACCAACTGGAGGAGGAGTTGGACCTCCAGCCGGGCGCCAAGCCCTAGGCCGAGTTGGGAGGGACTCCTCCCTGGCGCCAAGGACCCCCTCCCATATAAGGAGGGGGCTCCTCCCATAGACACATAACTTTCTACTCTAGATCTCCGGTTTAGAGCCGTTTTGGTTTAGAGCTTCTAATTGCTTTAGCCAGGTTTAGAGCCTTCTAATTGGTTTAGAGCCTTCTAATTGGTGTGTCTAATTACTAGACCACTAATAGCCTCTCTCATAAACTCCACCATACTGCACCGCTTAAGGCGAAGCCTCATGATCTCCCTCTACTTCCTGTACCACGCCAGGTGCCGGAATCGCGAGGAGAGTGCTACAACCTCCGCTGCTTTGGAACAAGGGAGAGGAAGGTCTTCGTCGAGTACCGAACGTGTGACCGATCAGGAGCGCCGCCGAACGTGGCGCTGGAAGGATCGTCACACGATCTTGAGATCGGAAGTACGACTACATCACCCACGAGAATCGCTCGTTAACCGCTTTGGAATCTTCGAGGGTAAGTTATTCCAAACGACTCGTTGCTACAATCTAGTAGATAGATCTTGGCTTGTTTGTTTGTATGCGATAGAAAATTTTTGTTTTCCATGCTACGAACCCCTACAAGACCCCCCTAGCTGGGGGGTCTCTAGGGAGGCCGCCGAGACCGAGCTCTAGGCCTCCGCCAGCTGACAAGACACGATCCGTCCCCCATAAGGGGACCAAACCCAAAAATGTTATCCAATGAGCTGGCCAGCAATCATATCGCTCATTTGGAACATTAGGGGGTTTGGTAATGATGGTCGTAAACGCCAAATAAAGGAGTACTTGCGACAGGAAGATGTTGACATTGTGGGCCTCCAAGAGACAATCAAACAAGACTTTCAGATCTCGGAACTCCAGGGTTTATCGCGTCACAAGTTTGCCTGGACCTGGCTCCCGGCGTCGGGCAACTCTGGGGGTATCCTCCTTGGCGCCAAGGCGGATACCTTCGAGGTGGACGATATGGACCGCGAGGAATTCTTTGTGATCATGTCACTCACTCATAGACGATCCAACCTCCGGTGGGAGGTGATCATCGTCTATGGCCATGCGGACCATAGTCGGTCCCTAGCTTTCCTAGAGGAACTAAAGGACAAAGTTAAGCGCTGCACCAACCCTGTTGTCGTGGCGGGCGATTTCAACCTGATTCGCTCCCCTAATGACAAGATCTCCTGCAACGTGGACGTCCCGCGCATGAGGATGTTCAACGATTGCATCGCTGATCTCGCTCTTAAAGAGATCACTCAAGTGGTATCTCGTTTCACCTGGACCAACAACCGGACCGATCCTGTCAGGAGTGTCCTCGATCGCGTGCTAGTCTCCGTGGATTGGGAGGTTGCCTTTCCCCTCTTCTCTCTTCACGCCATCACCAGGGCAGGCTCGGATCACGTTCCACTACTTCTTTCGACAGGGGGGGCTCCCCGCCACGGCTGAATCATTTCCACTTTGAAAACTTCTGGCTGCATCAGCCAGGGTTTGTGGAAGCGTTTCAAGCCAAATGGATGGTAGCTGCGGCAACTCCCCCTAGACGTTTCAGTGCGGTGGACGTCTGGCATCATTGCGCTAAAATTGCCTGCCAATTCATGAAGGGTTGGGGGGCAAATTTGGGCGCAACGACGAGACTCCATAAAGGAGCTCTGCTGGAGGAGATCCACGCCCTTGACCTGGCGACAGACTCGGTAGGCCTCTCAGCGGACAACTGGTCCCACCGTTATGCCTTAGAGACCTCTCTAGTTGAGATCTACAAGGGGGAGGAGCTGTTTTGGAGGCAACGCAGCCGCCAGAACTAACTCCTCCAGGGAAATGCAAACACGGCCTATTTCCATGCGGTTGCCAATGGACGTCGTAGGAAATTCTCTATTCCCTGCCTTTGGGACAATGAGCACCTCATCGAGGGGCAGGGGCGCTATCTTCTCATATCTACTCCTTCTATAAGGAGCTCTTCACGGCAGGACCCCACACTGGGGTTGCGTTGGTGGCTGACTTCTGGCCGCTTAGGGCTAGGGTCACAGACAACGAGAATGCGGAGCTCACCGTCCCATTCCTGTCGGAGGAGGTAGAGCGGGCGGTGAGGGCCATGAAGGCCAACTCTGCCCCGGGCCCTGATGGCCTCCCGGTAGTTTTCTTCCAGACCTTCTGGAAGGAGCTCCAACCGTTCATCATGCCGATGCTCCAGGAATTCTACACTGGGACCCTTGTGATGGGACGACTGAACCTTGGTGTTATCACCCTGATCCCTAAAGTGATAGGGGCCTCGGACATTCGCCAATTCGGACCCATTACAGTTCTCAATGTCATTCAACGGATCTTCACGAAAGTCTGCGCATCTCGCTTGGCCCCGGTGATGGAGCGCCTCACCCACCAGTATCAATTTGCCTTCCTCAAAGGCAGATTCATACATGATGGGATCCTCACCCTCCATGAGGTGATCCACGAGATCAAGTCCAGAAAGTTGAAAGGCGTCCTCTTGAAGCTAGACTTCCAGAAGGCCTACGGCCGTCTGGACTGGCGATTTCTTTGGCAGGTCCTCATTCGATGGGGGATTTGACGACCGCCTGATCACATGGATAATGCAGTTTGTCACAACCGGGAGCAACGCGATTAACATCAACGGTGATATTGGGCCCTACTTCCACACCTCCTGCGGGGTTCGTCAGGGAGACCCCCTATCTCCTATGCTCTTCAACACGGTGGTGGACGCCCTGGCGGAAATGCTTGAAAAATCCAAGGGGGCTGGCCACATCTCCGGAGTGGTCGGCCACCTCATTCCAGGGGGGGGACTTACTCATCTCCAGTACGCAGACGACACAATGATCATGATCGAGGGGTCAACTCTAGATATTGTGAACCTCAAGTTCCTCCTCCTATGCTTTCAAGAGATGTCAGGGCTTAGGATTAAATTTGACAAGAGCGAGGCTATCGCGCTGGAGTTCTCTCCGGGCGAGCAGCAGAGGATACCTGTCAACTTTAATTGTCAGCTTGCCTCCTTCCCCATCACCTATCTAGGGATGCCGGTCCGCGACACCAGGATCCTCATCAGGGACCTGGAGCCGCTGGTGGCTAGGGTGCGCTCAAGGTCCGAATCCTGGTGTGGGAGATTCACCTCTAAAGGTAGCAAGACTGTCTTGATTGACTGATGGGCATGTACCTCCTCCCAGAGGGGGTGCATGGGGTGTTTGACAAGGAGCTTTCCCGGTTCTTCTGGCAAGACCCCTCGGGATGCCATAAGTACCATATGGTCAAGTGGGCAGACATTTGCGCCCCCAAGGAATTTGGGGGCATAGGTATCCTTGCGTCTCGCCAGTTCAATAAGGCCTTGATGTTGCGTTGGGTGTGGCAGATCCTGCGAGATGATGGGGCCTTTGGCTCAAGCTCATCAAGGCCAAGTACCTAAGGGGTCGGCCCCTTCTGGACTGTGACCGGTGGGATGGATCCCAGTTCTGGCACTCCATCCAGGAGATTAAGGAGGAGATCCGGCGTGGGCTCGCGGTCTCTATCGGGAAGGGTGAGGGGACCATGTTCTGGCTGGACTCCTAGCTTCGGGAACGCCCCTACGGGAGGTGTACCCATGCCTCTTCGCTATTTTTTCCGATCCATCGCTCTGTGTACCTGCCGCGGCTCTAGAAGGAACATGGAACATCTCGTTCCGTCGTACCTTTGGCCCGAAAGAAACCGAAGCTTGGAGGAAACTTAGGACGGAGCTCCCGGCTACCTTGACTGACGACCCCGATAGTATGAATTGGCGTCTTACCCCGTCTGGGTCCTTCTCGGTTAGCTCGGCCTATCGGGCCCTTTTTGGCCGAGCAACCCTCCCGTGGACCAAGCCTCTCCAGAAGGCCCCGCTTCCGCTGAAAACCAAGATTTTTGTTTGGCAGTTACTTCGCGACCGACTCCCCTCCGGGGTGGAGGTGTCCAAGAGACATGGGCCGGGGGACGGGCTATGTCCATTTTGTGGGATCCCCGAAACGGGAACCCACATAATGTTCGCTTGTCCCGCCGCTTGGTTTCTCTGGAACTTCACCCGGGATGCGTTGGGCCCAGACTGGCAGGCCCGCCTTTTCTGGCTAGTGTTTGTTGCGTTGTCCTGGTCACTCTGGAATATCCGGAATAAGATGGTTATTGAGAAGATTCTCCCTCGGCGTGCCACTGACTCAGTTTTCCACTTTCTGGCCTCTTTGCAGCTATGGTACCCGTTGTGTAGACAGTGGGACAAGGCGAGGCTGGACGCGACTCTTCAGTGTCTCTTGGAGGCGGCTCGACGTCTCCCCCCCTAGTCTGTCGTCGCTTTTTTCTTTTTGTTGTGTCCTCGCTTGACGAGGTGGTCGCTCTCTCTTTGTTGGGTCGTTTTGTGCTATGGCCCCAGCATGTGTTGTGTCGATGGTTTCGAACCTTGTTACTTGTTGTGGACGGTTGCTTTATTTATAAAGCGGGGCGAAAGTCTGATTCGTGATACAATCCAGGATTTTTTTAAGGTTAAATACTTGGGTAACGCAGCTGTTCATGCAGGGACGTACCCATGATAAAACTTTAGGGGGGGAGGGGGGCAAGAATCCTCTAAGTGGAGCAAATGTCTTTAGTAAGTGAGGGCAAATCAGTCATTAGCTTAGCACATTACAAAGATAATGAAAATTGAGTGGAAGCAGCTGCCCCATAATTTACATGCTGGATCCGCCCATATGCCCATGAACTTGAGAAATTAGGTCGTAATGCTACGGGTCGGAAAATGTTGTTTGGTTCTACACTATCCTGCGTGATCATCATGGAGTTAACCAGACGTGATCGTATCCAAAATCTTCCTCCAGAGTAATATATACTAGCCGAATACCCGTGCGTTGCCACGGCCTCTAAGGTTACCCAACATATGTTACACATGTCGGACCCTTGAGTTTTTCTATCGCAATTTGATTAAATCTAAACCCTAAACCCTACGGGTCGCCCATATGCCCATGGGGGGGGGAGGGGGGCAAGAATCCTCTAAGTGGAGCAAATGTCTTTAGTAAGTGAGGGCAAATCAGTCATTAGCTTAGCACATTACAAAGATAATGAAAATTGAGTGGAAGCAGCTGCCCCCATAATTTACATGCTGGATCCGCCCATATGCCCATGAACTTGAGAAATTAGGTCGTAATGCTACGGGTCGGCAAATGTTGTTTGGTTCTACACTATCCTGCGTGATCATCATGGAGTTAACCAGACGTGATCGTATCCAAAATCTTCCTACAGAGTAATATATACTAGCCGAATACCCGTGCGTTGCCACGGCCTCTAAGGTTACCCAACATATGTTACACATGTCGGACCCTCGAGTTTTTCTATCGCAATTTGATTAAATCAAAGAAACATTAAATTTTATTTAAAACCTCAATTAAATTTCTCCATTTTCTTATTATTCTCTTGAACTCGAAAGTTACTGTTAAAAGAAGAAAACGACATCATACTGATACACCCAGTCCACCCCAAATCCACCCTAATCCCCACCTACCGCCACACCCAGTCCACCTCATAGACGCCTACCAGCCACCCTGCCTCGCTCGCTCATGCCCGACGCCATTGCCCACCTCGTCCAACTTCCCCTCCCGTCGCCGCCAGGGGCCTTTAAAAAGTCTTAACAAAAGTTTCACATATGACATTCTATATTCCTACACATGTTTTTAGAAAGAATTATTTTTTTATGTGGCTTGCGTAAAAAGACGAACATGTTTGTGAAGAGACGTTGGAAATTTGTCTTTTTCCATGGGACATCGAAAATATTATTTTCACAGGCAAACTTGTGTACGAACATTTAGTGTTTGAATATACATGCAAATATTTTTTCTAAATTTTTGATATTTTAAAATATGTTTTTCACAATTGGTTTATTTACACCCGTGATCCGAATTGAATTTTCGATAATTACTATAGCTTGACAACATATAATACAAAAATGAACTGAACAGCTGCAAGGAAAGCTTGTGTGACTCAAATTCATGGCTTGCCGGAGTTTTCCTTGTCTCCTACGATCGCCAGGGAAGTGAGCCTCTGTTTCAAAAGTAGACAGTGAGATTCTGGAGTGCATATTTAACTTGGAATAACACCATGTTATTTCTGCCCGTGATTCAGCCAAATACTTGTCCATCTTGACCCAAAGCATTGGACGAGCGAAGAATGAAATCAATTTATCATTTTTTAGAAGTTCTGTGTGTACTAATTAGGAAACGGGTCTAGAATCAAGCCTAATCAGGTGCGACACAAGTCGGAACCGGGCGAGGCACAACTGTCTACGGTCGATTGCAGTCGCCACAGATTGTTATTAATAATCATACCCAAGAGGACTTGATTCCGAACCCTTCAGTTCTGCTATCGTCGAGCCTGTAGGTGTCCCTCTCAAGCAGAACAGGTTCAGAAAGGGCAGGCATGGAACCATCTACCAGAATACATGCAGAATACCTGGTGGTGGGATTGGAATTGAATCAAACATGGCATGCGGGCATCTAAGCTAGCAGAATAACACAGAAATCCACGGTAAAGATCTACTAATAGGAAAGCAGCACAAGACACGCCCACGCAAATCCAACCAAGTTACCAGCCTACGTTTGCCATGGCTGTGGGCAGGGCCATGGGCGGCGACGAGCTGCTTCTTCTTCCTGGTTTCTCTAGCGCCAAGCAGAAAAGACCCGCCGGATCCACTAATCCCCACGCTTGTTCTGGATGGCCATGGACGAATTGGAAGGCTCGGGATTTACACGATGGTGTTGCCCGCGAGCTTTCTTTTCCAGGTCCAGGCTACTTCCTAACACTTGATTCGGAAGGGGGTGTTGGATTCATGTCGTTGTGCAGAGGCCGGGAAGGTGCCGGTGGTGTAGGGGAAGTCAGGAAGCTCGGCGGCACTCGGGGCTGGTCAGTAAGCCTGGTGCTGCTAGAGGACTGGGAGGGGTGCTTGTCGGGAAGGTCTGGCGGCGGCGGCGTTGGAGTCGATGGAGGAGTGAAGGGAGAGGGGGTGTTCGGTCGGGGAGGAGAAGAGAGAATTGAACCGAACCCTTCAGTTTGTTTTGCGGTGGCAGGTGAAGTAATATCTCCATAACCAGGGGTAAAAGCGTCTTTTCAAGGCAGACGGAATTTTTTGGAAGGGTGACGAACGGTCCCAATCTTTTTAATAGTATAGATAAGCCAGTTTTTTATAAAAAGACTACACATTTGTTTTCTAATTTTTTTTAAAAGCGGAGAATACTCCGCATCAGTTGATGCACTCATTTGGTAATTAAGAAAGTTATTACTAGTTTGTGTAGTATCCCATGGAAAGATGGAAAATAGAGCTCGTTCAGTCATGTATGCCACCCAGGCTGCTCATAGCGGGATAAGAGCATCTCCGCTCGTTGAACGAATCCAGGGCAAAATGCGGAACAAATTTTGGCCGGACGGAACTTGATTTTGTCCTGAGAACGCCGAGTTTTCCACTCGTGTTCCCAGGACGAGTTCCCGCGTTCGGCTAAATTTCAGTCGAGTTTGGCAAATTCAGGCGGATTTTATTAAAGATGGCGAATATAGGCGGATTACATCGAATTTAAACTAAAATAGTACATAATAAACTAAAAAAAATTAAAAAGGTCGTCGCCTTCGCCGATGCCGTCGCCGCTTTTGCATGCCGAAGTTGTTGTAGAAGGCCGTGTAGCTGGGATCAGCCCTGCCATCATCCTCGCCGCCGCTGCCATCGTCGTCCCTCGACGTGGCGTGAGTTTCGCCGACGCCGCACCTCCACGGTGGTAGGGACGGCAACCGTCGTCGCTGCCGAGACGAGCGCGCCTCGGTAGAACGACGCGGCGAGAACATGCCTAGAGTTCGGCCTCCTGCTGCAGGCGATGGACGCGCCGCCGCTCCGTCTCCTCCCAGTCCATCCTGGATCATTCCAGGATGTCCGGCGAGGACAGCTCCACCGGCAGCTGCGGTGCCGCCTCACGGAGGGACTCCTCCACCGCCATCTTGACGGCGAAAGCGTCCTCGTCGACTGGCACCGCTCAGTCCTGCGGCTCGCCGGCCAGGCGGCGACGGCGTCGGGCCGAGCGCCTCATTGATGACGATATGCGGGACTGGTCCTCAGTGGCGAACATACGGGCGTCATCAGCTCCGCTTAACCGTAGGGCGGCGCCACCCACCGAGCCGGGCCGAGTGGGAGGACGAAGAGGAGAGGCTGGCCATTCTCCTTGGCAGCCAGTTGGCCGAAGGGCACCGCCTCGACCTGGCCGTCGGCGTGGGGTTGCGGGGGAAGGCGAGTGATACGTCCAAAATGTATCTACATTCTCGAACACTTTGCTATTGTTTCTCCTCTAAACTTGTGTGATTTGGATACAACTAACACGGACTGACGCTGTTTTCAGCAGAATTACCTTGGTTTCTTGTTTTGGTGCAAAAAATGAACTATCAGGAAAAATCCCGGAAAATATGCCAAAAATTATATTTCACCAGAGGATCCACGGAGCTAGAAGACGATACGGAGAGGAGGCCTGGGGGGCCCACACCCACCCCAGGCACGGGTGATACGTTGGAAACGTATCTATAATTTTTGATGTTCCATGCTTGTTTTGTTTCTACTTTGTTTTGCTTGTCTACACTTTGAGGTGCTTTTTACATGTTTTCTGGTACTAACCTATTAACAAGTTGCAACAGTGCCAGATGCATGTTTTCTGTTGTTTTTGGTTTCAGAAAAGTTAGTAAAGAAATATTCTCGGAATTGGATGGGACAAACGTCAAAGTCAATTACTTTCCGTGGGGAACAAGAAGTCCAGAGAAGAGCCGGAGGGGGCAGCCAGGAGGGTCAGACCCACCCCAGGTGCGGGTAGGCCTAGCCCCGCGCCTGGCTAGAGTTTGGCTACCCTGACCGCCTCCTCGGTCTCCCCCTTCGCCTATAAGAAGCCCCCGATGCAGACACCCTAAGCACCCGATCAAATATCCACGAAACTGCCTGTAGCCGCCTCCACTATCGTCCCTAGGTCGGGGCGATCTGAAGTTCTTCCCGGCACCCTGCCGGAGGGGAGATCATCCCGGAGGCCTTCTCTCCGGTATGATGCGTGAGTAGTTCCACCTTGGACTATGGGTCCATGTAGTACCTAGATGGTTGTATCTCCTCCTTTGTGCTTTCATGTATAGATCTTGTGAGCTCCGTTCATGATCAAGATCTAATCTATTTATAATCATGCATGTTGTGTTTGCGAGGATCCGATGGATATTGAGATTATTATGTTGGTTTGATTAATGGTTTTGTCTTTATGATTCTATCATGTTTGTGTTGTTTGTGATCTTGCATGCTCTCCGTTGTTAGTAGCTATCTTGGCCAAGTAGTTGCTAGTGACTCCAAGAGGGGGTATTTATGCTCGATAGTGGGTTCATGCCTCTAGTTTCTAAGGGAAGTGACAATAATCTCTTCGGTTGTAGATGTGTTGTTGATACTAGGGAGAAAACAACGGTCTCTTGTTCATGGAACATGTGGACTGTTTACCTTACACACTTTGCTTAAAGCAGTTTTTTGTTGCTTGCAACTTAATACTGGAGGGGGTTCAGATGATAACATGAAGGTGGACTTCTAGTCATAGATGCAGTTGGATGGAGGTCTATGTATCTTGTTGTATTGCCCAATCAATCTCATAGGATCTTTCTGACTAGTAATTGCAGTGTTATGCCTTGCTCAGTTCCTATCAATTGCCCTACTGTAATTTGTTTACCCTTAATGCCATGTTGTTTATCTAAGGAGAGCACCTCTAGTGAACTATGGACCCCGGTCCAACCTTTACCATTGATACATCTTCCATCATTGTTTGTTTTGCTGCAAACCATTACCTTCCACACCATACGTTTAATCCTTTGTTACGGCAAACCGGTGAGCTTGACAACCTCACTGTTCGTTGGGGCAAAGTCTTGAGTTTGTGTTGTGCAGGTCTCCGCGTTTCTTGCAACACCTGTGTGACGTTTCCTTCCTCCTTCTAGTTTGATAACCTCGATCTCAACTAACGGAAGACTTGTTGTTTGCTGCTTCACACCCTGCTCTTGGGGTTCCCAACAGGCTATGCGTAGGCAGTCGTCAAGATTTTCTGGTGCCGTTGCCGGGGAATAAAGAAAGAAGTTCCGACGTCAACAAGGCGCCATCAACAAGTTTCCTGGCACCGTTGCCGGGTTGGCCAAGGACGTCTTCACAAGGGGAGTCCTTCACTTCCTTTCTCTTTACTTTGTTTTTAGTTTGATTTGTTTATTTTAATTGGTTTTGTTTGCCTCTTTCAAAAAAAGACCCAAAAAAATTAGTCTAGTATTGTTTGCTTGCTTTATTCAAAAACACAAAAAAATTAGTTCCTGCCCTAGCTGCTGCTGCTGTTTTTGGCTTGCTCCAGCTCGCACGGCAATCAAGCCAACAAGCATCACTCTCGCACGGATAACATGGATCCCGCTGCACGTCGCGAGGTGACTCGAAACCTCAACACGTCCTTCATGGAGATGCACGCCAACGGCAACGTCATCCCGAAGACTCTGCATATCTCGCGTCCCATCCACCCCCGATGGGGGACCCGAAAAGAGCCATTCATAAATCCACACTAGCCGGACTCGGACTTGTTGGAGCTGCGCTCCACGAGGAGGCTCCTGTGGAGACGAAAAAGAAAGCTGCAGTCAGATTCAACCACAACCCCACACCCTCATCTGATGAGGAAGATCACGATCTACCTCGACGACGCAAGCCGCTACTACGATGCTCGAAGCGATCTCGCCCAGTGCAAGGTCTACAAGGCATGCGCCAAACACGCATTCTCATCCGAATCCGAAGAGGATGATGACGAAGAACTTTGCGGAGCTTGATGCTTCAGCAGATCTGTTCGGCGAACACGGATGCCGAGAAACTTCACGCTCCCTTCGGACACTCCGAAGTTCGACGGCACGCAGGACCCTAAGGCTTGGCTCAGCAACCACCTGTCGTCCGTCAAGCTGCACGGCGGAAACAAAATATCGCCTGCGGTGCCTTGTTCACCGGTGATAGGCGCAATGGATCTGGCTCAACAGCCTGTCCTCGGGTTCCATCCGAAGCTGGGAGGAACTGGCGTATAGTTTCATCCGAAACTTTAAGGGTACAAGCAAGAGGCCAGCCTCGATTCAGGATCTGCGGGCCTGTACTCAATGAACGGGCAAATCCATTCGCTCGTACATACTACGTTGGTCCAACATCAAGAACTCCACAACATACATCTCCGAGGAGAGAACAATCGACGCCTTCAAAGATGGCGTCAAACGCCAGGAATTCACGGAAGAACTTGGGCGAGTCAAGCCCAAGACACTCGACCACCTCACGGACATCGCCAACAGGTGGGCAGATGGCGAGGATTCCGTCCACCGAGCACACTCGGATGAGGAATATGACTACGGCCGCAGAAGCGAACTAGGTAGCAAGCAAAGATCACGTGTCTACAACGATCGCGATGGACCCGACATGGTCACGGCTGGCTACGCCGACCGCCGCAACGAAAGCAACCGCGGTAGCGGCGGATACCGTGGAAACAACTTTCACGATGGAGGACGCCCAACGCAAACGTGGTAATGCCACGGCCGCGACGATGAACCCTCGGCATACGACAAGTTGTCGGGCCCATGCACCATCCACTTCTACATCAACAAGCAGAAGGGAAAAAAGAAGGGCAGCCACATGCTTAAGGACTGCCGCGAATTTTAGAAACTTAGCGAGGGCTTCGCCCAGATGAGACAGCAGATCCCGAACCTTGGGTTCGGACACGCACCTGCACAAGGCGACGTCACCCACGGAGCTCCTCCACCACCACCCGTGGGACCTTCGAATCACGCGATCATGCCCGTGCAAAAAAAACGGCATAAACGGGTACCCCGTGTCGAAAGGGTCCCTGATGATCCAAAAGGGGCGCCCAACAAACAGGGTGCAAAAGAAGATCACCCGCCAAGTTAGCCTGGTTATGACCGCTCCGCCCGCCATCCCTGAGTACCTCAGCGGTTCGGAGTCCTGCATCACATTCAGTCATTCGGATCACCCCCGTCAGATCCCTCGCCCAGGTCATGCTGCCCTGGTGCTTGAGGCGCAGATCGGAGGGTTTGAGATGAGCCGCGTCTTCATGGACGGTGGCAGCAGCATCAACCTGATGTTCGCTAGCACCCTAGAAACAATGCGGATCATGTTGTGCAGTCTAGAACAATCCGACACAACGTTCCACGACATAGTCCCAGGAAGGTCATATTTCCCCTGGGAAAAATATGGCTCGATGTCATCTTCGGCAAACCCGACAACTTTCGGTGTAAGCGGCTTGAGTTCTAAGTGGTGGACTGGCCATCACAATACCACGCCATCCTCAGGCGCGTGGCATTCGCAAGGTTCCTGGCAGTACCGCATTATGCATACCTACTACTCAAGATGCCAGGACCTAGGGGCGTCATCATGGTCCAGGGCAGCTTCACCCGATCCGACCACTACGACAGAGACTTCAACAAAATCTCCCGGTCGTTCGACATGCAGGAGGAGATCACAAGGCTTCAAGAGGTGACAGACAACGGGGTACCCCGGTCTCCAGGCAAAACGCACCCGATATGTCGTTCGACTCCACGGTCAACACGAAAAAGGTGCAGGTCCATTCGACGGACGCCTCCAAGACAGTACTGATCGCCAACGACCTCAGTCCTGCATAGGAAGCGCGCTTGTCGAATTCCTCCGTGAGCGCTGGGAAATCTTCGCCTGGTGTCCTGCGGACATGCCAGGAGTTCCCAGGGAATTCGACGAGCACGCACTCAATGTGTTTCCAGATGCCAAGCCCGTCAAATAGTCCATTCGACGATTGTCAGAGCCACGGGCCGAAGCCGTCAGAGTCGAAGTCAATAGACTACTCGACGCCGACTTCATCCGGGAGATCAGGAGAGCGAGTGGATCACCGACACTGTGTTGGTCCCTAAAAAGGACACGGACATCCTGCGGATATGCGTGGAGTTCACATCGCTCAACAAGCACTGCCCGAAGGATCACTTCCCTCTCCCTCGGATCGATCAGATCATCGATTCGACTACAGGATGCGAGAAACTCTCCTTCCTCGACGCCTACTCAGGCTACAATCGGATTCGACTGAAGGTCGAAGATCAGGAAAAACGGCATTCATCACGCCGTTCGGAGTATTCTGCTATAACACAATGCCCTTCGGGCTGAAGAACACAGATGACACGTACCAGCGGTGCATGCAGGCATGCCTGAAGAGACAGACCGGCTGCAACATACAGGTCTATGTCGATGACATAGTAGTCAAGACAAGGGAGGCCAAGACATTGATCATTGATCTCCGTGAGACGTTCAACAACCTCGATCACTACAAGATCAAGATGAACCTAGAAAAGTGCGCCTTCGACGTCCCATCTGGCCAACTGCTTGGCTGCTTCATCTCTCAGCGAGGGATTGAGGCGAACCCGAAGAAAATCCGGGCCATACTGGCCATGGAGAAGTCGAAGAACCTCAAAGGTGTCCAGCAGCTCGCCGGCCAAATCGCGACGTTGAGCAGATTCATCAGCCGCATGGGTGAGAAGGCCGCATAGGTGAGAAGGTCGCATGGGTGAGCAGATTCATCAACCGAATCGCGGCGTCCGGATCTTGACTCCAGCTAGCACCGCTACTGGCCCCACGGTGGGCGCCAACTGTCGTGGTGGTGGCATGGCAGATGCCATGGGTAGGCTAAAGTATGGGGCCAATGGATGCTAGAGGGATCCGGGGAGGGAAGATGCAGTGATTTCTACACTCAAATTACTAACATCAAGATCTTTCTTTCTCCTTACAAGAACTAAAAGTGCTCCTTGAGCTGTTAACAGGAAGAAGAAGACTACAACACGAGCCTTACCGCGTAGAATGAATCGATCCCTTCCTAGGAGCCCGCTTCTCCCCTTATAAAGGGGTGCCTTGGTCCCTCCTAGGGCTGACGTGGCAAGCATATTCTAGGAATATGCTTGTCCCAATATGGTAACTCGGCGGCTCTCTTTCCGTGTCCCCCTTCTAACGACGGTAATGTTCCAGAGAGCCCCACCTGCGCACCTCAGGCTCCATGACTTTCACCTCCGTGACCTTCCTCTGACCTTCTGCTTCTCTGCTCCTTGTCCTTTGTGCTTGGCTCTGTTCAGATTCTCCCTAGCTAGCGACTAAGGTTTGACCATAGGCACCTCCTTCTCCTGCAAGCTTCGTGTTACTCGGCCTTGTCTCGCATAACTCGGCTCGACCTTCACCTGTATTAAAGTTAGTCAGACTTACTCGGCCGACTTAACTCATATGTCGGCCGGATAAGGTGTTTATCCTTCTATAGCCGTCATGGCCTTACTTAGCTCGGCCGACTCTTACATGACTCGGCCGATATAAACAGTAACTCGGCTCATGACAAGGGAGTATTCTTTCATCTTTCCCCTGTCTTGACCCTATCCGGGGTCACCTCCCCAACATTAGTCCCCAAAGATGGTGTGGTCCTGCCTATAACCTCGGCCGTGCCACATCAGTTTCCCAACATTCATTTCTCCTTACTTCCGAGTTACTGTTTCCCGTTCAAGGTATCTGCGCAGCTTCTTGTGCGCGCCTCGTCCTACGTGTTCCACTCATCATTGCTCTTCTAGTTTTTTGTTCCTCTACAGTGTCCACTGACAAGCTATAGTGATTACTGCGCCCGTCGCGTCGGCGCAGTGACGCCTCGAGTACCGCATTGGTCAGTAGGCCCGATCCTCTCCTGTGCCGTGTGGCCTGGGTTGTGGCTCCACTAGCTGTTCACGGTTTCGCGATACACGCGGTTATGTGGGTATCGTGGCATAGCCACGATCTCACCACGGTTACTGTGGCGCAGCCACGATCTTACCACGGTTACTATGGCGCAGCCACGATTTCACCACGGTTACTGTGGCGTGGTTATAAAGAGGGGAGAGAGGTTTGGGCAGTTCACTTTTCCCCTTCCGCTCTCCCTCATATTCTTCCTCGCGCTGCCGCTCTTCTGCGTGTTCCGGTGCTCTAGCCACCGTCGATCTTCTTGACGGCGACGCTGTCGTTCTTCCGCTCTGACGACCTCATCGTCGAGCGCTTGCTCCGGTGCCACCGTTGAGTTTTTCTACAGTCTCGTCGCTAGGCTCCTTCCCTAGGCGCATCTGCTGTTTTCTAGATTTCCTGCGGCGGCTCGTTTCTGTTCCGCCACCATGCTCGCTTAGAATCACGACGGGGCCCTGCGCCTCTAAGCCTCTCTCCGCCGCTAGTTCTTCTTCCGTTGATTCCTCCGGCAACCCTATGTCTAGTTCAGTTAGTGGTGCGCTCGTCGAAGACGACGAAGTAGCTTCCGGCCCAGAGCAGGGCTCTTGGCAAGGCTCCTCCTTCACTCTCGTGAGATTGAGTGGCTAATTAGGACTCGCCGGATTCCTGCAGAGGTAAGCTGTCGCTTACCCGGCAGCGAATTCTTCTCCTGTACTCAACGGAGGCGAGTACGTTGTTTTTATGTCCCACTTTGCTCGTGGGTTCGGCCTTCCCCTTAGCGATTTTGCTAGGGAATTCCTTGATTACTTCGGCCTTCAGCCGCATCATCTTCCGGCTAATGCCATCGCCTCCCTATTGGCTTATATCTCGGCCTCAGAGGGATACTTCGGCCTTTGGCCTTCTGTGCCCGTTTGGTCCAAATTTTTCCAGATCCGATCTAACGTTGTTCCAGACAAATCCCTTCACCCCTCTGAGAAATCGCTTTCCCAGTGTGGAGCTGCGTCCATCACACCTCGGAGAAAATCCGAGTTCCCTCGTGTCGCTGGCCTCGAGTCTTGCAAGAAGTGGCATAGATCGTTTTTCTATGTCAAAAATACTGGAAAGGAATACAAGATTAGGCTCCCTGCCTTTTCTATCGGCCCCCTTCCAAGACGAACTGGAATTACAACCCTAGGAAGAGCCATGCTTTGGCCGAGGCATTCGAGATTCGGCTGAAGGAACTGATCCGCGCCAGGCTCCGCGGTGAGGATTTGATGACCACATTTGTCAGCAGCCGGATTTGCCCTTTCCAGCTTCGCTCGCACAAGCTCTGCTACATGAGCGGTCCTCTCGATCCCAACCGTGTTTTGACGGTTGAGCTCGACAACTATCTCATTTACAAGCGTGTCCGAGCTATCTTCAAGACTGATATGCCGGAGGACTGGACATGGGGGCTGAAGCCATTCACTCGCGGGAATCCCCCTCCCGAGGTAAATTTACGCATGTGCATTTGCTTCTTAATTGCGTTTGTGACTTCTTTTGCTAACTCCACATTGTCTCTTTTCTTGCAGAGGTTTGCGGAGCAAAATATTGAGGACGCCGAGGTTCTGGCTCTTCCGTGGACCGTAGATCGGAACACCCCGGACAGCGGGGAACCTGACTCGGAGGAGTTCGTTCCTAAGTCGGACGTCGCTCCGGCTCGCGTCCGTGGCAAGACCTCGGCCCACGGGGAGAAAGGTGACTCGGACGACGTCCAAATTCTTGAGGTAGTCGCCGTAATGCCTATCTCTTATGCATTTCCGGCTTTTACTTTCCCAGCTAATCAGGTCGGTCAGGTGCACGACGCCGAGCCTCTCGCCTCTCAACCTCCTGCTACGTCGAGGAAGCGCACTGCTTCGGCAGGTCCCTCCAAAGCTGCTCCCAAGAAGCAAACCAAGAAATCAGCCCAGCATCTTCCGAAGCGTAAAACCATGCCCGGAGTTACTGGGTGAGTTCATTTTCATTAGTATTTCTTGCTTCTCTCTTTCTGTCTTTTGATTCGACTTTTGTGCTTTTGCAGCGCTCCTCTCTCTACCAAGCCAAGCGGTCCGAGTATGACGAGTCATATAACTTGGCTGCCTTCTCCTCCGCCCCCTGAAGATACCCGAGCTCCTAGTCCCTCTCGCGTTGACTCTCCCTTGTGCTGACTCAGACATCACCTCGGTCAGATGTACCCACAACCTCCATTGCTGACGCCGACATAACTCCGTCAGTAGATCCTCCTACCGAACCTGCTTCCTCCGTTACGAACCCTGAAGTTTCCCCCGAAATTCTTTTGACTCCCCCAATTCCAACTGCGTCTCCAACTCCATCCGAGGATATCACCATCTCGGCCCCCTCGGAAACCATAGTTCCTCCTGCCTCCAAAGATTCCACTCTTAGTGCCGAGGTTGCGGCCCCTGCCGACGCCTCTTCTAAGGCTGAGAAGGTTGTTGTTACCAAACCTTCATCATCTCAGAAGGGGCTGGCTAGCTCTTCTCAACCCAATATCGCTGATGCGTTCCGTAAGGGGGTTTCCTCTGCTAAGCCTGTTGTCACCCCGGCCGCTGATACTCAGCTTACTCTCCACAAGAGTCCCGCGGCGGCGGTGGTTACACAACGGGTCCGAGGTAAAGTGCTGACCCGTACTGAGAGTGGGAATAGCCTCGGCTCCTTGGTGGAATATGCCAACAATTGGAATGCCGCCGATCAGCTTGAGGGCAATCCGAGTAACCAGCCGTTTCAGCTTTCCGACATCAGCAGTCGTTTGCATATGACTGCTAAGATTGTTCTTGAAAGTGATAAAATGAACAAGGTAAGCGCTTCTGTTGATATTTTGTCTGTTATTCAAATGATAGTATATATACACTAGTCCCCGAAGCTTGCAACCGAATGACTTGTTCGTTTGGAAGCTTTGTTAGGCTTCAAATGCATTATTTTGCTAAGTTTATTTCTTGTATACATGATCTGTCTTAGCTTTGAATATCCAGCCACCTAGATCCGGATTAAGTTTTACTTGATTCGAATCTGTCTTAGCTTTGAATATCCAGCCACCTAGATCCGAGTTAAGTTTCACTTGATTTGGATCTGTCTTAACTTCGAATATCCAATCACCTAGATCCGAGTTAAGTTTTACTTGACTCGGATCTGTCTTAGCTTTGAATATCCAGCCACCTAGATCCGGATTAAGTTTTACTTGATTCGGATCTGTCTTAGCTTTGAATATCCAGCCACCTAGATCCGAGTTAAGCTTTGCTTGATTCGGATATGTCTTAGCTTTTAATATCTAACTGTGTAATTCATTTTGGCACTTAGGTTGCCCATGACCGGCGGACAGCCAAATTCCAAAGGTTGCTTTTTGCGCACAAGAAATTGGAAGAGAAGTATGAGAAAGTTCTACCCGTGGTGAAGAAAACTGGTAATTTAACAAATCTTTGTATCGTCCCATACATTCTTAATATTTTCAACTTGAGGTGCTAACCCATTTTTTGCTGAGAAACAGGAAATATCAATAATCTTAATATCCGTCTTAACAAGGTCAAAGCTCTGGAAGGTTAGTTATTCTTTTGCTCTATTGATTTTCCTTCGAGACTTATCCTGGGTTTCTTATAACCTTCTGGCTTTGGTATAGCCGAGTTACAAACACTTGCAGCGTCGCATCAAGAATGCATACCCATGCCTGATATGATGCTGCATTTTTTAGAGCAAGCCACCACTCATTCGGCGCAACTGAAAGAGAAAGATGACGAGATAACCCGGTTACATGCCGAGGTTGAGTCTCTCAAGCTTTCTCAGAAATCCGAGTTAGAGAAAGTTGACCAGGAGTTCTCTAAAGAAAAGAATCGACTAAGTCTGCAATTATAGAAAGATAAAGAACTCCTCGATGCTGCTGAGCTGAAGAATTGCATGATGGGCGAGGAAATCACTCTCTTTGAAAAGAATAAGGTAGACTGGATCCAGGATCTCCGGAAAATGTTGAGTTATATTCATCGTAAGTTTCCGACCGTGGCCAAGTTATCTTTTTCTCTTTCTTATTTTTAACTGATATTTTTTCGTTTCGTGTAGATCATTTTCCGGAAGCTAGACCAGAGAGCTCTAAGGCGGTGATTTCTGCTCGCCAGCGCCGAGGTGTACCCGCAGACTCGAGTCCAGAGTACTCAATGGAAGACTTCCTGATTGCCGTTGGCGCTGCAGTTGGACCGATGAAAATAATGGGCCGAGATCTGGTACAAGCGGACATTCGGGCCTACCATGTTCTTTGGCCGAACACGTCAGGGACACCTGATATTGACGAAGTCAAAATACTCGTGGAGATATTAATGGCGTCTCAGAACCAGCAAAATCTCTAGAGGGAATCTGCTGGTAGGGCTGGTGCTGACATGGCACTTATAGCTATTCTATCTTGGTACGAGGACATTTCACTCGACACTTTGATAAACTTGCGCACTGGCTCTCGCTGGGTCGAGGATCCAGAATTCGTCGCTCGTCGCCAAGCTCATGCCTTCCAGCTTGTTGAGTATGCTGATGTGCATAATTGGATTGAAGGGCTGAGTTTTCTTTCCAACCCAACGGATGACATCGAGATTGAAGACGCCTCAGATGGTGATCGGCCGACCAGGATGAGGCAGAGGGTGACTCGGACAACTCTCGTGATTCCAATGCAAGCTCGGATGAGGACGATGATGTGCGATCATCTTCCAAAGGGACTAGGCACTCTCAGGCTCAAGCTAATATTTCTCAGCAGCCCAGGATTTCCCCCGAGGTTCCTATCGCTTCTGTTGAAGGCAAAGTAACCTCGGCCGAGGCGTCGTCTACCTCAGAGCGCCCAGTTGCTGAGAATGCCCCTGCACAAGAGACCGAGGTCGCACCGCGTTCATCCGAGGTAGCCGTTCCTGATGCTCCTGATCATGCTGCTGCCCCTTAAGGGTGCTCTGGCCCTTTTCGCTGTTTATGTTCGAAAAACCTCTTAAGTTATTTTCAGTCCCCGGTATGCCGGGGTATGATGTCTATGGAACAATTGTCTGGCTTTTGGTGTGATGCGAACCTTCTTTTGCCTTTTGCGGCTAAGGCACGGGTGATGCTAATCATTATTACTTTGCTTAAACGGGTCTCATTGCTTTATGTGTTTGTTTTGGCGACCTTTGATTTTCATAAATTCGGATTGTACTTCTCCACGTGGCTGACCTTAGTTCGGCATATATTTTCCCTGCCCTCTATAAACTCGACAGCCTAGCTGTTGTGTTTTCAACTTCTACTTGAGACACAAAGCCCTAAGCCCACATCTGATAAGGTGATACAATAAACTGCATCCCGTATCATACTTCGATTTGCTGAGGTTGTTGTTCTTTTTTTGCATTATCCTTAGAGATCTTTATTTATTGAGCTATGGAACTTTTATGTGTCTGGCGACAAATAGTTGGTTAGACCAATTAGTCCCCGAGTTATCACTTGGGTTATCGAGTTCTTGCGTGTGTTCAAAGAATTACCTTGGATCATGTTGCAGTCCCTGAGTACAAACTGGGTTGCCGAAATACATTTCATGGGTTAATGCAAAGACTACTACGGGGTAGTCCCTGAGTCATTGCTCCAGTTGCCGAAGTTTAATACGTGTTTTTAGATCAAGAAACAATCATGGGGCAGTCCCCGAGTCAGTGCTCAAGGTGTCGAGGTTTTAATGCATGATCTGAGATAGGGGATAATACGGTGTAGTCCCCGAGTACCTGCTCGAGGTCTTGAAACTTAACACATAATTCAAGAATAAGAAATAACACGGTACAGTCCCCGAGTCACTGCTCGAGGTGCCGAGGTTTAACACATCACTTAAAATAAGAAATAACATAGAGCAGTCCCCGAGTCACTGCTCGAGGTGCCGAGGTTTAACACATCACTTAACATAAGAAATAACATAGGGCAATCCCCGAGTCACTGCTCGATGTGCCGAGGTTTACTACATAGTCTAAAAAATAAAAACAACATTGTGCAATCCTCAAGTCGTCGCTCTAGGTGCCGAGGTTCAATACACACTTGATACTTCTCCTTGAAGCGTCACATTACGACGTACAATATATGGCTTCTAAGTGTAGAATGGGCGAAGTAAAGCTATGTTCCATGGTCTTTTCGATTCGTCGTTGGCTTTGTTTAACTTGTTCTTTTCTGGTGACTGAGCATCGATTAGGTAATATGCATCGTTGTGCAATGCTTTACTCATGATGAAAGGTCCTTCCCATGGGGGTGATAGTTTGTGCATGCCGGTTGTGCGCTGCACTAGCCGAAGAACCAAATCTCCTTCTTTAAAAACTCTTGGATTGACTTTCTTGCTGTGATATCGCCGGAGATCTTGTTGATAAATAGCTGATCTTGATAATGCCAATTCCCTGGCCTCTTCTAGCAAATCGACATCGTCTTGCCGAGCTACCTCATTTACCTCAGCGGTTGTATACTGGGTTACTCTTGGCGAATCATGTATTATGTCGGCTGGAAGCACGGCTTCTGCCCCATATACCAGAAAAAATGGGGTATACCCTTTTGACCTGTTTGGGGTAGTTCTGAGGCTCCATAGTACTGCTAGTAGTTCCTCGATCCAGCATCCTGCCGACCTTTGAAGAGGTTCGACAAGCCGGGGTTTTATTCCGGACAATACTAGTCCATTTGATCTTTCTACCTGCCCATTTGATGCTGGGTGAGCCACCGAGGCGACATCTAGTCTTATGTGTTTTTCTTGGCAGAATCTAGCAAAAGTCCCTTCAGGAAAGTTTGTGCCATTGTCTGTAATAACATTATGTGGATAACCATATCTTAAGATAATATCTTTGAGGAATTTTACTGTTGTTGGTCCATCACATTTTTTTATTGGTTTTACTTCGATACACTTTGTGAACTTATCCACCATGACTAAAATGTGAGTCATTCCGCCTCGGGCTGGCTTGAATGGTCCCACCATATCGAAGCACCATACAGAAAATGGCCAAGTAATTGGTATCGTCTTTAACTCGGACGATGGAATATGTATCTTGCTGGCGTATCTCTGGCAACCATTACATTTTTCTACCAATTCTTTTGCCTCTTTCAACGCCGTCGGCCAATCAAATCCATGCATGAATGCTTTGGCCACGAAAGCTCTGGACGAGGCGTGATGCCCGCATTCTCCCTGATGTATATCTAGGAGTATTTCCTGGCCTTCTGCCGAGTCAACACATCTTTGCAGCATGCTTGTGATGCTTCTTTTATACAGCTCATTGTTTATGATTGTATACGCTTTGATCTTCTTAATGTCTATCTAGCTAGTACCTCATTACTCGCCAAGATTGTGTCCTTAAGCAAGGAAAATATGGGTTGCGCCCATGTCGGCATGATTTTCTCTGGGATAATTTCACTATCTATTTCCATATTTTCCGCCGACATAACAGCTTTGGATTTCTCTATATTCATTCGTGCGATGGCCGGGTTCACTTTCGGAAATTCCGGGTTGCATTCTTTGTTAATTTCCATTGGCATACTATCTTCTCTTGATTCTGCCGAGATATGAATGGAATCGGACTCTGGTGATGGTGTTATCGATGGTTTTCTCAGGTGCTCTAGGGCGATACCCGGGGGAATTGATTGCCTAGTCGATCCGAGTTTTGACAGCGTGTCTACTGCGTCATTTTCTGCCCGAGGTATATGATGAAACTCACATCCATCATAGTATCCACTGATTTTTTGCACATGGAATCTATATAGGGCCATATTCGCATCTAGCGCGTCCTAATTGCCTGATACTTGCTGTACTACTAGATCTGAATCCCCGTAGCATAGGATCCGACGTATTCCAATCTCTTTTGCCACCTTTAACCCATGGACGAGTGCTTCGTACTTGGCTACATTGTTTGACGCGGCGAAATGTATTTGCAGCACATATTTCAACTGATCTCTTTTTGGCGAAGGTAACACTATCCCTGCCCCCAAGCCATTCCTCAGTTTGGAACCGTCAAAATGCATTGTCCAATAATTCGGATCTGGTAATGGCGTCTCATATTGTACCTCGGCCCAATCCACAAAGAAGTCGGCCACCGCCTGAGATTTGATTGCATCTCGCCTATCGAATTGCGGAGCATAAGGTGATAACTCGATTGCCCATTTTGCTATTCGGCCACTAGCATCTTTATTGCTCAATATCTCGGCTATGGGTGCTTCACAAATCACTTTTATCGGATGTTCCTCGAAGTAATGTTTAAGTTTTTTCGCCGACATGTATACTCCATAAGCCATTTTTGGTAGTGCGGGTAGTTCTGTTTTGAGGTTGATAGTACCTCGCTTAGGTAATATACCGGCCTTTGTATTGACTTATCATCTTCATTCCGTTCCACGACAACCACCGCACTTACCACTCTGTTAGTGGCATCTACATAAAGTAACATAGGCTCTTTTGATAGTGGGGAGGCCAGGATTGGTGCCGTGACCAACATATTTTTTAATTCATGAAATGCGTTATCTGCTTGCGGTGTCCAAATGAAATTATCAGACTTTTTCATCAGTTGATACAGAGGTAATGCCTTTTCCCCCAGCCGACATACAAATCGACTAAGCGAGGCCAGGCATCCCGTGAATTTTGGTACATTACTTAGACACCTCGGCAATTCCATTCTTTCAACTGCTCGTATTTTAGTTGGATTTGCCTCTATACCTCGGCTGGATACGAGAAAACCGAGTAATTTCCCAGCTGGGACATCGAAGGTACATTTTTCTGGGTTAAGCTTCATTCGAAACCTTCTCAGGTTTGCGAACGTCTGCCGAATATCATCGAGGAGTGTTTTACTTTCTTTGGTTTTTATCACCACATCGTCCACATATACTTGTACATTTTTCCTATCTGGTCATGTAGACACTTTTGCATGCATCTCTGGTATGTTGCTCCTGCATTACGCAGGCCGAATGGCATGGTACGATAGCAATAAGCCCCGTACGGGGTAATAAACGCAGTCTTTATTTGATCGGCCGGCTTTAACGGTATCTGGTGGAAACCAGAATATGCATCTACAAATGATAACAGCTCACAACCAGCGGTCAAATCAATGACTTGGTCTATCCTAGGTAAAGGAAAAGGATCTTTGGGACACGCCTTGTTTAGGTTTGTGTAATCGATACACATTCGCCATACGACGACTACATTTGGGTCATCCTTTTTCTTTTATACTAACACTGGATTTGATAACCAGTCCGGATGAAGCACTTCCATGATGAACCCGGCCGCAAGGAACCGAGCTATCTCATCCCCTATTATTTTTCTCCTGTGTTCGGCGAAGCAGCGGAGAGGTTGCTTCACCGGCCTTGCTCCTAGCCTTACATGCAGAGAGTGCTCAGCCAACTCCATCGGCACACCTTGCAGGTCTTGAGTTGACCATGCAAATATATCCCGATTCTCACGGAGGAAGTTGGTGAGCTCGCCTTCCTATTTGGCATCTAGGCCGGCACCAATCGTGATGGTGCGTTCTGGGTACTGCTCGTCTATCTGGACCTTTTTTGTCTCTTTAGTCGGCTGGAAAGAAACACTTCCATGTGGGTTGGCCAATGCCAGCATATTCAGCTGTGCCGACTGAGCGAGAGCCACTACCTCCTGAATCCTTCTTTTTTCTCTTGCAATCACCAAAGACTCGGTCAGGTTTGATCTGGCTGAAGCACATTCCATCGACTTCCTGTAATCTCCGGCTACTGTTATCACCCCTTGCGGTCCGGGTAACTTCATTTTTAAGTAAGTAATGTGGCAGCTGCTCATGAATTTGGCTAAATGCCGGCCGTCCGAGTAAAGCATGATAGCAACTTTCTAGGTCCACCACTTCAAATTCCAAATTTTCTGCTCTGCAATTCTCCCTTGTGCCAAATAATACATCCACTCGGACTTTCCCAATGGGTTCGCATGAAAGACCCGGCACTATTCCGTGGAATGTGGTTCTTGTGGATTGCAGCATATTCTGCGCTATTCCGAGTTTATGCATCGTATCTTTGTACATGATATTGATGCTGCTCCCATTGTCAATGAGTACTTTTGAAAATTTCATATTAATGCTGGGACCGACAAATGTCGGATCTAGTACGAGTGCGTACGACCCTGGGTTCGGCATTATTTTCGGGTGATCCTTTATGCTCCAGGTTATTTCCTGATCTGACCAAGGCACATATCTTGGTACCGCCGGCATAACCGCATTTACCTCCATATGCCGGCGTTGTACACTTTGCTTGTCTTGTTGTTCTGTTGTGAACACACAATATGATTGATGATGCTCTCTGTAATCATTTCGTCCATTATTTCCGGGGTTTGCCCTTCCATCCTGACCTTGATTTATCACTTGATGCACTGCATCTCTCCGGTCCAAGTTATCATACCTCGGAGGAGGTGGGGGTAACATTAACTGTTGCGCATTTTCTCCGGTTAACTGTGGCTGCTGCTGTTGATGCGATTGATGAGGAGGCGCTTGCATGTTCGTCGAGTTCCCCATTGCATTTTTCATCCAGGCACATTGCCGAGTTGTATGATTAGCCGGCTTGGACGGATTTGGTGTATGAAACTTACACGGTTGATCCAGCATGGATTCAAACGTGTACTTCGGCCTTTCCTGCCACTGCTTCTTCTGTTCCGGTGTCCACTGTCTCTTCCCTTCGTTCCTTGGCGTCCACTGCCGAGGACCATTTTTCTGCCGCTGAGTGTTTCCGTGACTCGGCTGATCTTGCACTACCGCTGCCACCTGGTTGGATGCATATCTGTACTCCGGTATCTCCTCTCTTCTTCTAACTCTAAACTCATTGCGCCTCGATGATCCGGCTGCAACTCCTGCATAATGGTCTTGATTCTCTCTATGTTCTGCCGACATCAGTTCTGGTTGTGTCGGATCCCCCAAAGCATATGAATCTGCTATCCTGATGGTTTCTGCCAAGGTGGTCGGCATATCTCTTTGCAACCTCTGCCACAAAACACTGCCATATCGGCAGCCCTGTGCGAACCAAGCTATCGCTTGAGATTCTATAACTCCTTCACATGAGTTTCTAAGGTTACACCACCGAGTCAAGAACTCTCTATCTGTCTCATTCGGCCTCTGCTTGCACATAGCAAGCTGTTGTGGCCTGTTTGGTCTTTTGCAAGTACTGGTGAAGTTGCTGACAAACATCTCTTCAAAATCTAGCCAACAGTTGATACTGCCTGCTGGCAGATTGTTTAGCCATACTCTGGCTGGTCCTTCCAGCATTTGCGGGACATATCTTACTGCCCATCGCAAATTTCCACCAGCTATATTTACTGCAGTAGCATAGTCAATCAACCAATCCTGCGGTTTGGTACTCCCATTGTATGTTTTCGTGCCCCTTGCCAGCTGAAAGTTCGGCACTGGTGGCTCGCTCATGATCCGAGGTCCAAAACACGCCGGACCAGGCGGACCCTGCACCTCTAACAACTCGGACCGGTACAATCTATCTAGTTTTGATCTTGCATCATTTGACGACAAGTTTCTGTAAATGATTCTTTCCTGTATTCCAAAATGGTTATTTCCACCATGCCCTGCATACTCCATATCTGAGTAACCATCATTGTACCTCTCGTTTGCCTGATTATGGTGAGCCGGTCTCACTTCTCGCTCTTGCCGAGGTATGAACCTCGGTTGAGGATTGGGTGGTGGGTCTCTCCTTCGTTCTGCCGGGTCATTGTTCTCATGATTTCCTCTTCCGAGGTCTCCGTTACCTCGGCTTCCGTTGCCTTTGTTGGCACGACCGGGGTTTCTTTCGCCACTGTTACCTCGGCTCCCATTGCCTCTGTTCTCATTGACTTTTCCGGCTACTGCCGGATCATACGGAACAATTTGCTTATTTCTTTTTCCTGAAGTTACTGCTCTATCTTTTCGCGTGTTGTTTCCGGGTGAGGATGCTGCTGCCACTGATAGGGCGGGTGTTGCTCCAGCCAAATGAACCATACGCGAGGCTCCCGGTCTTGCCGGGTCAGCCCTAAGCATTTCTTCATTCTGCTGGTTCGCAATGCGTACCAGCTCATTCACTCTTTCTTGCAGTTTCTGTCGGGCTTCGCCGGTTAATCCTTCTAACTCCAACGCAGCGGCATTTTGCCGCCCTTATGTTCTTTGCCAGGGTGTTGTACCTCGGCAAGCCTAGATCAACTGAATCTGCCTTATGAGTTTCATGCTCTTTGTTGATGTCATTCATGAGGTTCTTTCCTCTCAATATTAATTCATCTACCCGCTCGGGTGCAACATCTATTTTATTTGCCTTGGCATATTCTCGCAGGTTCCTGTTCAAGGACTCCCGCAAGGCTGAGACCTTTTTTGCCTCTACCAGTACTTTCTGCCTAGTCTCTTCTAACTCAGCCTGAGCATTATCCGGATCAAGTATCGGTGCTACAGGCGTGGTCAGTTTTCTATAGTTGCCTAGAGAATATTTTCTGGTCTTTCCAGAGGTGGCCATCTTACCCTTGCTGCCTTCGGGGTTGTCTCTGTTGGAGATATGCCCTAGAGGCAATAATAAATGTAGTTATTATTATATCTTTGTGTTTATGATAAATGTTTACATTCATGCTATAATAGTATTAACAAGGAAACCATTAATACTTGTGTGATTTGTAAACTTAATTTGAAGTCCCTAGTATAGCCTCTATACTTCACTAGCTTGTTGGTTGATTAATGATTGTGGTTTCTCTATCATGAACATTGAGATGTTATCAACAACAAGATCATATCGTTAGGAGAATGATATGGTGGACATACTCCTATAGATAAGCGTAGCATAAAGATCAAGTCATTTCAATAGTTCAATTGCTATATGCTTTCTGATACATAGTAACCTAATTCCTTCGACCATGAGATCATGCATATCACCTTTACCGGATGGATGCTTTGATGACATCAAACACCACACCGAATCGGGTGGCTATAAAGGTGGCATTAAGTGTTCGGAAAGTATTGGTTGAAACACATGGATCAAGAGTGGGATTTGTCCATCCACATGACGGATAGATATACTCTGGGCCCTCTCGGTGGAATGTCATCCAATTGGCTTGCAAGCATGTGACTTTGTCACAAGGGATCACATATCACGGGAACGAAAGAGTACTTGTCAAGAACGAGGTTGAACTAGGTATGCAGAGATACCGACGATCATAACCTCGGATAAGTAACATATCGTGAGACAAAGGAAATTGGTATCGTATGTAAGTGGTTCATTCGATCGCAAAGTAATCGTAGAAATATGTGGAGCCATATGAATTTCCAGATTCCTCTATTGGTTATTGTTCGAGAAGTGTCTCGATCATGTCCGCATAATTCACGAACCGTAGGGAGACACACTTAAGGATTCGACGTTGTTTGAGTAGTTATGGTATTATGAGAAAGAGACCGAATGTTGTTCGGAGTCTCGGATGGGATCCGGGATATCACGAGGTGATCCGGAATGGTCCGGAGAATAAGATTCATATAAGGAAAGTCCGTTTGAGTTCGGGAATGATTAGGTGTTTTCATCGAATGTTCTGGAAGGTTCCGGATTGTCCGGCACTCCGGGGGGGGGGGGGGTACATGAATGTGTCATTACTTATTGGAATGATTGCATCATGTACTAAGTGTTCTTGCTGTCCCAAATAAAGGATTAAATTGAATCCTAAAACAGAAAAGTCAAATGTCCAGTTTGAAAGTCAAAGCCAAAACAAGAAACGTGGGAAACAAGAAAGAGGTGTTGAAACCGACTTGAGGAGGAGTCTCCTCCCAAGCCCAGCGCCACCCAAGGCCGACTTGGGGAGGGACTCCCCTCCCCTGGCCGCGCCTCCCCATCTATAAAAGGAGGGGCAGGGCTCCCCTCCTAGACACACAAGTTTCACCTCTAGATTTCCGGTTTAGAGCCGTTTTGGTTTAGAGCTTCTAATTGCTTTAGCCAGCGGTTTAGAGCCTTCTAATTGGTTTAGAGCCTTCTAATTGGTGTGTCTAATTACTAGACCACTAATAGCCTCTCTCATAAGCTCCACCATACTCGCACCGGCTTAAGGCGAAGCCCTGCGGGATCTCCCCTCTACTTCCGGTACCACGCCGTTGTGCTGCCGGAATCGCGAGGAGAGTGCTACAACCTCCATTTTCTTTGGAACAAGGAGAGGAAGGTCTTCGTCAGTACCGAACGTGTGACATTGCGGGAGCGCTGCCGGGCGATGGCGGAAGGATCGTCTACACGATCTTGAGATCGGAAAATCGACTACATCACCCACGAATCCGCTCTCGTTAAACGCTTTGGAATCTTCGAGGGTAAGTTATACCATCGACTCGTTGCTACAATCTAGTAGATAGATCTTGGCTTGTTTGTTTGTATGCGATAGAAATTTTTGTTTTCCATGCTACGAACCCCTACAAGGGTATCGAGCCGTGTCTATATGTAGATCTGTTGCAGAGTAGAACACAATGGTCATTGTGGGCGTTGATGCTTTTATTGTAGATTGCTTTTGTGTACTTTGCATCTTGCGGTATGTTGGGATGAAGCGGCCGGGCTAACCTTACATGACATCGTTCATGAGACTTGCTCCACGCTTGACGTGCAACTTGTATTGCATAAGTGGCTTTATGGGTGCTGTTTCTCCTAGCATAGTTAAGATCCAATTTACAACGGGTGATCAACAATGCTAGTATCAATGTTGTGGTTCTTGTTCGTAAGTTAGAACGACACTTATTGAAAGCCCCAAACCACGTAAAATATGCAAAGAAAGTAGAGGCGTCTAACTTTGTTTTGCGGGGGTGTCTGTGCAATGATGTGATATGGCCATGATTGTGATTATATTTGATGTATGCAATGTTCCTTATTGTAAGTCGGCAATCGGCGAGCCATATGGTTGTCTTTAATTTATGTTAAGACCCGTGTCTATTCAAAGTAGTTGTAATAGTTGAAGCGGTGGGCGACAACCATGGAGAAGCGTCATTGACCTTGATGCAATGCGGTGATGATGGAGATCATGTTCGTGCTTGAAGATGGAGATCGGAGGCACAAAGAAAAGGCCATATCATATCACATATATATTGAATTGCATGTGATGTTAATCCTTTATGCATCTTGTATTGCTTAGTAGGCAGCGGTAGCATTATAAGATGATCCTCATGCACATCAATTTCAAATCATAAAGTGTTCACCCTTAGTTAGCACCGTTGCTAAAGCTTGTTGTTTCAAGCACCACGTGATGATCGGGTGTGTTAGATTACGCAAGTGTATACAACGTGAGCAAGCCAGATTTGCTCATGCGAAACTAAGGTTTGATCTTGACGAGCCTAGCATGTACGACATGGTCTCGGAACACGGATCACCGAAAGGTAAAGCATGAATCATATAGTAGATGTGATGAACATGTCGATTGTTCGCCATTGAAACTATGTCAACTCTCGTGATGATCGGTGTTGATATGGTGGATTTGGTTCGTGTGATCACTAAAACAATGTGAGGGATATTGTTTTGAGTGGGAGTTCACCTAGTTTAATTTCATTAATTAATTTGAACTCAATTTGTCATAAACTTAGTCTAAACTATTGCAAATATGTTGTAGATCAATGGCAGCCCCTACCATCAATTTTAATGCGTTCCTAGAAAGAAAAGTTGAAAAACAATGGAAGCAACTTCGCGGATTGGTTCCGCAATTTGAGGATTGTCCTCACACGGTAATTTGACCTATGTCTGGATGCATTGGGTGACCCACTGCGCCAATGCTTCCGATGAAGTAAAGAATGTTTACCTCGCTCGGAAGAATCAGTACTCCATAGTTCAGTGTGCTATCTTGTATGGTTTAGAATCGGAGCTTCAGAAAAGGTTTGAGGATTCAGACCCATATGATATTGTCGAGGATATCAAATTGATTTTTGAGACTCATGCGGCAATTGAAAGCTATGAGGCTTCTGAAAAGTTCTTTAACTGCAAGATGGAAGAGGGCAGCTCCGTCAGTGAGCATGTGCTTAAGATGTCTGGGCACGCAAACAAACTTCAAAGCTTGGGTATAGTGATTCCTAATGCTTTGGGGATTTACCGTGTCCTCCAATCACTACCACCAAGTTACAAGAACTTTGTGATGAACTACAACATGCGGAACATGAACAAGACGTTGCCAGAACTCTTTGCCATGTTGAAATCTGCAGAAGTGGAGATCAAGAAAGAGCACCAAGTGTTGTTGGTCAATAAGACCACCAAATTCAAGAAAGGCAAGTCTAAGCAAAGGGACACTTCAAGAAGGGTGGTAAGAAAGCTAACGCCGATTTAAGAAGACCAGGCTGGACCTAAGCACGATCTTGAGTGCTTTCTTTGCAAGGGAGAAGGTCATCGAAGCGGAATTGCCCAAAGTACTTGGCGGATTTGAAGAACGGCAACATCAAGAAGAAAGGTATATCGATATACATGTTATTGATGTGTATCTCACTAGTACTCGTAGTAGTGCACAGGTATTTGATCTTGGTTCGGTTTCTCATATTTGTAACTCAAACAGTCTTTGAGAATAAACGGAAGCTAGCGAAGAACGAGGTGACGATGCGGCGTGGAAAGCGGATCAAAGGTTGATGTGATCGCGGTCGGCACGCTACCCCTTCATCTACCATCGGGATTAGTTTTATACTTAAATAATTGTTATTTGGTGGCTGCGTTGAGCATGAACATTATATCGGGATCTTGTTTATTGCGAGACGGTTACTTGTTTAAATCTGAGAATAATGGTTGTTCTATTTATATGAGTAATATGTTTTATGCACATGCACCTTTGATAGATGGTCTATTCTTATTGAATCTCGATAGTGGAAATACACATATCAACAACATTGAGGCTAAACGTTTGAAATCAGCGATAATTGACCTATATGTGGCAATCGTCTTGGTCACATCGGAGTGAAACGTATGAAGAAACTCCATTCCGATGGACTTCTTGAATCACTTGATTTTGAATCACTTGAAAGATGTGAAGCATGTATGATGGGTAAAATGACTAAGACTCCATTTTCTGGTATGATGGAGCGAGCTACGGACTTATTGGAAATCATACATACCGATGTGTGTGGTCCAATGAGTGTAGCATCGCTGTGATGGTTATCGTTATGTTCTTACCTTCACGGATGACTTGAGTAGATATGGGTATATCTATTTCATGAAACATAAGTCCGAAACTTTCGAGAAGTTTAAGGAGTTTCAAAGTGAGGTAGAGAATCAACGTAACAAGAAGATTAAATTTCTACGTTACGATCGTGGAGGTGAATATCTAAGTTACGAGTTTGGCGAGCATTTAAAGAAGTCGGAATACTTTCACAATTGACACCGGGAACACCACAGTAATGGTGTGTCCGAACGTCGTAATCGAACTCTCTTAGATATGGTTCGTTCTATGATGTCACTTACAGATTTACCGCTATCATTTTGGGGTTATGCATTAGAAACAGCCGCATTCAGTTTAAATAGGGCACCGTCTAAATCCGTTGAAACGACACCGTATGAATTATGGTTTGGGAAGAAACCTAAATTGTCGTTCCTTAAAGTTTGGGGTTGCGAAGCCTATGTAAAGAAGTTACAATTGACAAGCTTGAACCCAAAGCGGAAAAATCGTCTTCATAGGATACCGAAGGAAACTATTGGGTATACCTTCTATCATAGATCCGAAGGCAAAACATTCAAGGTTGCCAGAATGGATCCTTTCTAGAGAAGGAATTTCTCTCGAAAGAAGTGACTGGAAGGAAAGTAGAACTCGACGAGGTTGTCGAACCTTCTCTCGAAATTGCGAGTAGCGCGACCGGAAGAAGTTCTGTGGTGCCTACACCAATAAGAGGAAGCTAATGATGATGATCATGAAACTTGGTTGAAGTTGCTCTGAGCCTCGGAGGTCAACGAGAACTCGTACCACTCCAGTTGGTATGATTCCGTTATGAATGTCATGGTGGTGGACAACACCGATGACCCCGAGACATATGAAGCGATGATGAGCCCAGATTCCAATAAATGGCAAGAAGCCATGAAATCCGAGATTGGATCCATGTACGAAAACCAAGTATGGACTTTGGTGGACTTACCGGATGGCGGAAGGTATCGAGAACAAATGGATTTTCAAGAAGAAAGCAGATCTTGATGGTAATGTTATCGTCTATAAAGCTCGACTTGTCGCAAAAGGGTTTCGACAAATTCAAGGAGTTGACTACGATGAGACTTTCTCACCGTAGCGAAGCTAAAGTCTGTGAGGATTATGTTAGCAATCGCGCATATTATGATTATGAGATATGGCGGATGGATGTCAAAAAAGATTCCTCAATGGAGACATTGATGAAGAGTTGTATATGATGCAACCCAAAGGTTTTGTCGATCCTAAAGATGCTAACAAGGTATGCAAACTTCAACGGTCCATCTATGGATTGAAGCAGCATCCGAAGTTGGAATCAACGTTTTGATAAGGTAATCAAAGTTTTGGTTTTATACAAACTTATGGAGAAGCTTGTATTTACAAGAAAGTGAGTGGGAGCTCAGAGCATTCTTAATACTATGTGGATGACATATTGTTGATTGGGAATGATGTAGACCTTCTTAATAGTGTCAAGGAATATTTGAATAATAGTTTTTCAATGAAGGATCTTGGCGAAGCAGCTTACATATTAGGCATAAAGATTTATAGAGATAGATCGAAACGCCAAATATCATTGTCACAGAGTACATATTTGGACAAAGTTCTAAAGAGATTTGGAATGGAAGAAAGCAAGAAAGGGTTCTTGCCCATGTTGCTCAATACGACCTTGAGTAAAACTCAAAGTCCGACATCGGCGTAAGATAGAGAAAGGATGAGTAAGACTCCTATGCCTCAGCCATAGGATCTCTAATGTATGCCATGCTATGTACTAGACCCGACATTGCATATCTTTGTTAGTTTAACTAGCAGATATCAAAGTGATCCGAGTGGATCATTGGATGATCAAAAACATCCTTAAGTACTTGAGAAGAACTATGGATATGGTTCTTTCTTATGGAGGTGATGAACAACTCGTTGTTAATGGTTACACCGATGCTAGTTGGAACACCGATCCGGATGATTCTAAATCACAATCCGGATACGTATTTATTTTGAATGGTGCAGCGGTTAGTGGAGGAGTGCAAAGCAAAGCGTTGTGGCGAGATCTTCAACCGAATCGAATACATGGTCGCTTGGAGGCTTCACAAGAAGCGATATGGATGAAAGAGTTCATTACAGCTGGGTGTGGTTCCAAGTCGCTGGACCCAATGTCTATCTCTTGTGATAACATGGGCGCCATAGCCAATGCGCAAGAACCAAGGTCACACAAGAAGTCAAGCATATCAAGCTGCGTTTTCACGCTATTCGAGAACATATCCGGGATGGGGATATAAAGATTTGCAAAGTACACGAGATCCGAATGTGGCGGATCCATTGACTAAACCTCTCCAGGGCAAAACATGACCAACACCAAACTGCCATGGGTGTTAGGTATATTACCATGTAATCTAGATTAGATGACTCTAGTGCAAGTTGGAGACTGTGGGAGATATGCCCTAGAGGCAATAATAAATGTAGTTATTATTATATCTTTGTGTTTATGATAAATGTTTACATTCATGCTATAATAGTATTAACAAGGAAACCATTAATACTTGTGTGATTTGTAAACTTAATTTGAAGTCCCTAGTATAGCCTCTATACTTCACTAGCTTGTTGGTTGATTAATGATTGTGGTTTCCTATCATGAACATTGAGATGTTATCAACAACAAGATCATATCGTTAGGAGAATGATATGGTGGACATACTCCTATAGATAAGCGTAGCATAAAGATCAAGTCATTTCAATAGTTCAATTGCTATATGCTTTACGATACATAGTAACCTAATTCCTTGACCATGAGATCATGCATATCACCTTTACGGATGGATGCTTTGATGACATCAAACACCACACCGTGGGGGTGGCTATAAAGGTGGCATTAAGTGTTCGGAAAGTATTGGTTGAAACACATGGATCAAGAGTGGGATTTGTCCATCCACATGACGGATAGATATACTGGGCCCTCTCGGTGGAATGTCATCCAATTGGCTTGCAAGCATGTGACTTGGTCACAAGGGATCACATATCACGGAACGAGAAAAGAGTACTTGTCGATGTGAGGTTGAACTAGGTATGCGAGAGATCGAAGCGATCATAACCTCGGATAAGTAACATATCGTGAGACAAAGGGAAATTGGTATCGTATGTAAGTGGTTCATTCGATCGCAAAGTAATCGTAGAAATATGTAGAGCCATATGAATTTCAGATTCCTCTATTGGTTATTGTTCAGAGAAGTGTCTCGATCATGTCCGCATAATTCACGAACCGTAGGGAGACACACTTAAGGATTCGACGTTGTTTGAGTAGTTATGGTATTATGAGAAAGAGACCGAATGTTGTTCGGAGTCTCGGATGGGATCCGGGATATCACGAGGTGATCCGGAATGGTCCGGAGAATAAGATTCATATAAGGAAAGTCCCGTTTCGGAGTTCGGGAATGATTCTGGTGTTTTCATCGGGAATGTTCTAGAAGGTTCCGGATTGTCCGGCACTCCGGGGGGAAGGGGTACATGAATGTTTCATTACTTATTGGAATGATTGCATCATGTACTAAGTGTTCTTGCTGTCCCAAATATAGGATTAAATTGAATCCTAAAACAGAAAAGTCAAATGTCCAGTTTGAAAGTCAAACTGCCAAAACAAGAAACTGTGGGAAACAAGAAAGAGGTGTTGGAAACCGACTTGAGGGAGTCTCCTCCCCAAGCCAGCGCCACCAAGGCCGACTTGGGAGGGACTCCCCTCAGCCGCGCCTCCCCATCTATAAAAGGAGGGGCAGGCTCCTCCTAGACACACAAGTTTCACCTCTAGATTTCGGTTTAGAGCCGTTTTGGTTTAGAGCTTCTAATTGCTTTAGCCAGTTTAGAGCCTTCTAATTGGTTTAGAGCCTTCTAATTGGTGTGTCTAATTACTAGACCTCTAATAGCCTCTCTCATAAGCTCCACCATACTGCACGGCTTAAGCGAAGCCTGCGGATCTCCCTCTACTTAGGTACCACGTCGTTGTCTTTTGGAATCGCGAGAGTGCTACAACCTCCGCTCTTTGGAACAAGGAGAGGAAGGTCTTCGTCGAGTACCGAACGTGTGACCGATTGGGAGCGCTGCTTGAACGTGGCCGGAAGGATCGTCTACACGATCTTGAGATCGGAAAGAGTACGACTACATCACCCACGAGAATCCGCTCTCGTTAAACGCTTTGGAATCTTCGAGGGTAAGTTATACCATCGACTCGTTGCTACAATCTAGTAGATAGATCTTGGCTTGTTTGTTTGTATGCGATAGAAATTTTTTGTTTTCCATGCTACGAACCCCTACAGTCTCCTGCACCTCGGCTGACTTGGCTGCTGACGGATCTACCTCGGTGAGCTGTGGAGCTGCTTGCTTTGTGGTCACCTGTCCTCCCGCCGCTGGTTCCTTGCTTGATTCGGCGCCTGCTGCTGCCGTCTGTGCCCCGGTTGCGACCATCACCTCGACGCTGCCGATGGGGCGTGCTCTACGCGGACCGGTCGTAGCGCTGAGGGGAGGCTCTCATGCATCAATAACTCGGTGAGGATAAACGCAGGAGGTGTCAATGCCGACGTAGATCTGGTGCATGCCCAAGTTGATGAAGACACCGTTGCGCGGTGGAGCTTTCCTTCTGAAGCTGCCTGCGTTATCGCTGACATAGTCCTAGAGATCACATCTCTGGACCAAGCCAGAGACAACACGCTCGCCGGTGTGAATGAAGTTTCCCGTCCGGATCTTGACTCCAGCTATCACCGCTGCTGGCCCCACGGTGGGCGCCAACTGTCGTGGTGGTGGCATGGCAGATGCCATGGGTAGGCTAAAGTATGGGGCCAATGGATGCTAGAGGGATCCGGGGAGGGAAGATGCAGTGATTTCTACACTCAAATGACTAACATCAAGATCTTTCTTTCTCCTTACAAGAACTACAAGTGCTCCTTGAGCTGTTAGCAGGAAGAAGAAGACTACAACACGAGCCTTACCGCGTAGAATGAATCGATCCCTTCCCAGGAGCCCGCTTCTCCCCTTATAAAGGGGTGCCTTGGTCCCTCCTAGGGCTGACGTGGCAAGCATATTCTAGGAATATGCTTGTCCCAATATGGTAACTCGGCGGCTCTCTTTCCGTGTCCCCCTTCTAACGACGGCAATGTTCCAGAGAGCCCCACCTGCGCGCCTCGGGCTCCATGACTGTCACCTACGTGACCTTCCTCTGACCTTCTGCTGCTCTGCTCCTTGTCCTTTGTGCTTGGCTCTGTTCAGATTCTCCCTAGCTAGCGACTAAGGTTTGACTATAGGCACCTCCTTCTCATGCAAGCTTCGTGTTACTCGGCCTTGTCTCGCATAACTCGGCTCAGCCTTCACCTGTATTCAAGTTAGTCGGACTTACTCGACCAACTTAACTCATATGTCGGTCGGATAAGGTGTTTATCCTTCTGTAGCCGTCATGGCCTTACTTAGCTCGGCCGACTCTTACATGACTCGGCCGATATAAACAGTAACTCGGCTCATGACAAGGGAGACTTCTTTCATCTTTCCCCTGTCTTGACCCTATCCGGGGTCACCTCCCCAACATTCAAAGATCTGAAGCGGTTGCTCTCCACCTCGCCCGTCTTGGCCACACCAAGGGAACGCGAGCCTTTGCAGCTATACATAGCAGCCACACATCAGGTGGTTAGCACCATGCTCGTGGTCGAAACCCGAAGATGGCAAGACCCATGGGGTCCAACGCCCAATCTACTACCTCAGCGAGGTATTGACACCAACAAAACAGAGGTACCCTCAGTACCAGAAACTCGCCTACGGCGTGTTCATGACGGCTTGTCGGCCGAGCCACTACTTCCAGGAGCATCAGGTGATGGTCGTCAACGAGGCGCCACTGAACAGCATCCTGAACAACCCCGAAGCTACATGAGTCGTAGCCCTATGGGGCATCGAGTTGTCCCCTATAGACATAGTCTATGAGAAGCGCCATGCGATCAAGTCTCAGGTCCTACCGGACTTCCTCATCCACTAGATGGAGCTATAGCTGCCAGAAACCCTGGATATGACACAGTCATGGACGATGCACTTCGACGGCTCCAAGCGCGAGGCTGGAGCAGGAGCCAGGGTCATACTGACATCCTCGCAAGGCGACAAGATGAAGTACGTCCTCCGGATGAAATTTCGGTCCTCTAACAACAAAGCCGAATATGAAGCCCTCATCCACGGCATGAAGATGGCCAAGATCTGCAGCGCAATGCGCCTCGTCATCTACGGTGACTCAAACCTCGTCGTCCAGCTGATGATGAACGAGTGCGACGCACACGCCGCTAACATGATCGCGTACCGCACACTCTACAATTCACTCGAAGGAGACTTCCACGGCTGCGAGCTTCGCCACGTTGGAAGAGAAAGCAACGAAGAAGCCGATAGATTCGCCAACAACGGCTCCACCTGCGCACGGGTACCACCAGGTGTGTTCCTCGAACAAATCTGTGTGCCTTCCATCAAAAGGAAGTTCCCCAAAGGATCACCCAAAGAAGCAGAGCACTCGGGCGCTGCGCTACCCGAAGGTCAGGAAGGACCCAAAAAGCTGGACACGGAGGTTGCGTTGGTTAACCTGATGCAGGTCATGTCCATCGAGGAAACATGGACGAAACTGTACCTACGATACCTGATAAACAGGGAACTGCCTGATGACCCGACAGATTCCCGGCGCATATCTCGCCGGTCAAAGGCCTTCACCATCATCAATGGCGAGTTGTACAAGCGCAGCATTTCGGGTGTACTCCAAAGGTGCGTCACCATCGGTGACGGCAAATCCATCCTCCAAGACATCCATGAGGGCATCTGCGGCCATCACGCGGACAGCCGCGCCCTCGTCGCCAAAGCTCTATGAGATGGATTCTACTGGCCAACGGCCATGAACGACGCCAAGGACATCGTTCGAAGGTGCAACGGCTGCCAGAGGTTTGCAGATAAACCACACGCACCAGGATCGGAGCTCATGACCATACCCCTGGCCTGGCCCTTCGCCCAATGGGGCCTCGACATGATCGGCAAACTGCCCAAATCCTCGAAAGGAGGCCATGTCTACCTCCTGGTCACAGTCGACAAGTTCACCAAGTGGATCAAAGCCATGCCCATCACCAACTAAATGGGCAAAACGGTCGTGAAATTCTTCGAGTCCATAGTCTACAGGTTAGGCATACCGCACAACATCATCATGGATAATGGGTCGAACTTCATCTCCAAAGAATTACAGGACTTCTGTGAAGGCCTCAGGATCAACATATCATATGCATCTGTGGCGCACCCGCAAACCAACGGGCAGGTCGAAAAGGCCAACGGCCTCGTAGGCGGCGTCATCAAGAAACGCCTACTGAGACCACTCGAACGGCTTGCGAGAGCATGGGCAGATGAGCTACCCTCCGTCCTCTGGAGCTTGTGCACAAGGCCAAACAAATCAACTGGCTACACACCCTTCTTCATGGTGCACGGAGCCGAAGCCGTATTACCTACAGAAGTACGCCATAAGGCCCCACAGGTCGTTGCCTACAGCTAAGCCGAATTAATGACCGCACTCGAAGACGCCGTCGACACGATCGACCAAGCACGCGACATTGTTGCGGCTCGCTCGGCGGTCTACCAGCAGAGCCTCCGCAACTACCACAGCCGTCGGTTGTGCCCAAGGTCCTTCATCGAAGGATACCTTGTCTTACTACTCAAGCAAGAGCGGACGAAAAATCTCGTGTCACCCTGGGAACAGCACCTATGTCATCACCGAAGTCATTCGAGGTGGCGCCTACCGCCTCAAGCACATGGAGTCTGGGGTCGCATACTCCAACCCATGGAACGTCGCACAATTGCGATGCTTCTACCCCTAGCTACCCCTCTTTACTTTCAATAAGGCTACTCAGCCAAGGCTACTCAACCGAACAATGTACCTCTCCATTACGATATGAATAAAGCTAAGTGTCTCGCCCGAAAATTTATCTTTCCCTCAAATTACTTTATGTTACGACACACTCGGGGGCTCCGCCTCACCTCACGACTTCGTCAACTGAGGACAAACGCATGTACACCTGAGTAGCTAATCATATCAGGCTAACGAAAAGGACATGCATACAACCAAGCACCACATTCTAATACAAAAATAACCTTTACAACAAAGGGCACAACACGCCCGGTCAAAATATATACAAGTTTTACATCTATATTTTTACAGGGCCTACCTATTCTGAAGGATCACCTGCGCCCGATGCTCAAAAAGATCTACAACCTCTTCGGCATACTACCTAACAACCGCGTAATGAGGACGCATGTCCCATAGGCCACCATCTGGCCGAGGGGGCGGTCCAGCCGCCACAGCCGCAAGATCAACATTAGGACGATGCAGCCGAACAAGGGAAAGGGCGGCTTTCACCCCGCAACTAGCTGGTGCCGCACCAACTCCCTAACGTGACCCACGTCTCGAAACTTAGCCAGTAAACCCCATAGATTCGAAGGTGCAGCTGATCCGAACCGCAACACGCTCCTTCTCCTCCCTTGGAACAAGATTGGCACCTGCAGAAAATACAGAGTAAGATGACTCGCAAACTAGGCACATCCGAAAATGAGTAGCAGCTCAATGAAACTTACACTGCAGCTGCTCGGCCAACTGCCGCAGCTCTCCCATCAGATACTCCTCCCTGGAGGTAGCTCGCTTTGCCTTCGATTTCCGCATGGCCCCGGACGCCAAGTATCTCCTTCTCAAGACTGCGAACACGGTCACGAAGAAAAACAGGATGCAACGCATCATCCAAAGATGGTCGCGGCTGCGGAGCAGACGAAGTATCGACGGGATCCTCACCTGAAGGTCCCTAAAGGAAAACAGGAAAGAGTATGAACAACACCTCGTAGCATCATATATATACAACAAAAGGCCACTGCGTGGCACAAGGAAACTGTTCAACAAATATTACAGCAAAAGAAGAAGTCAACTATCCTAACACTACAACGACAAATCCTATGCAGTCGCATCTGGAGTGGCCTCGGAGCCAGAGTTCCTGCTCTTGACTCCTCCTACTGCCTTGCCGCATACTCCGCCAGAAGCTCAATGAGCTTCGGCCCATAGCGCTTATAGCGGGAAGCGTAGAGAGCGAAGGCTACCTCGGAACCGTCGGGAGCCGTTGGCATCTAGGAGGTGACCTGATGAAGATCCAGCTCCACCCCGGACACCATGGCCATAGCCAGCCCCATGGAGGTGCTGATGCCCTTCTGCTTGCACCTATAGGCCGCACGTGCATCCGCTGACAGCGCATCCACCAAAGAATGAACATCCTCAAGGGCAGCGCCCTTGGGAAAGATCTCCTTGTAGAAATGCCTGAGGATCTCCTTGGCCTTGGCAAGGGAGCCAGCAGCAGTACCGCAGCGCTCTTCGACCGCCGCGGCGGCATCATCCAGTGCACTCCCGTGCTCCAAAGCACTGGGATCGAACTCAATGCCCGAGGCATCTGGAGCAAAATAAAAAGACAAAACAGGAACCGAATAAGGACAGGTAGACAGAGCAGCCAAAAAAGCAAAGACAGGCAAAAAGCACTCACCGGAAATGACTTTCGCAGCAGCCATCAGCTTCTCGGCCAACTCCTTCTCGCGCGCAGCCGCAATAGTGGCGAGATGCTCCTCGCGATCCGAAGCTTCCCGCTGAAGGCGCTCCTTGGCCACGGTTGCATCAGCCAACTCCTGCTGAAGGAGCTCCTTCGCCCACATGGCATCTTCAGCCTTCTTCTCCGCTCGCCCAAGGCTCTTTTTGAGAACATCAAGCTCGCGGAGGGCAGCATTATTCTCATATGCAAAATCAACAAGAACATACATAAGCAACACAAGCTACAAACAAGCGAGCAGACGAAAAAGAAAAATATCAATTCAGCATGTACCTCGAAGTTGCCGCATGGTGGCCTCCAGTGCCAGATGCTGCTGCACAAGCAGATTCGCACTGTGCACAAAGGGCTGTGGAAGGAAGCAAAAAGAAAACAATCAATAGAGAATCAAGAAAAGGACTCGGGGGTTGCGCCCCGCAACGAGCACAACATCGAGCAAAAACGACCCGACAAATAATCGGGGGCTCCCCCCAGGACAAAAGGGAAAATAACTTACATGCTCGGACGGAGACTTGGAAGGTCCCGGTGTAGTCTTCTGGGAGACGATCACTCGAGCCTCCTGTGGAGAAGGCTTCGGAGCATCACCCCCAGAGGTGGCCACCGTCTGAGAGGGAGGAGGCGTCAGTTTCGACTCCCCTACTGCCTCCTGAGTGGACTCACTAAAAGAGCCCTCAGATGAGTGGCTGCAAGGAAAAAACCAATCAAAAGCAAGAAGACAAGAAAGTAACGAATAGCATTCGAAGATACTTATGAGTCCATGTCTCTCAAGTCAAAAACGGGCAGCGCCCTCTTCTCTTTCTTCTCTTCCTTCTTCCTCTTGGCCGGCGGCTACGGTGCTATAGCCCGCACAGGCATGGCCGAGATAGGCGAGGAAGAAGCATCGTCACCTCCGCTATGGCGAACAAGGAACGATGGATCGCTAGGCATCAGCGGAGTCGAGGCATCCGAAGATTCGCTCGAGCTCCATGCCCGCTTTCGGGTCTACCCCTTGCTTGCCTCGGGGGCTTCCTCAGTCAGCGACTGCGCCGGCGGAAGCTCGGACTCGGAGTCCACAACTTCATTGTCCGGCGCATTCGGAAACTTTTCGGGTAGTGGAGGCACCATGCCAGCCACCTTGAGGTCCTGCACAATGAAGACATAAACTTTCAGTACAAGTAATCACAAGGAAAAGCACTCAAAAAAGGCGCTACACGCACGTCGCAAATCTACACCTGCGGAACTGGTCTCGCGACATTGAACGGGCGCGTCAGCGAATTCCTCGGAAGGTCCTCGTCACACTTTTACTTCAGCAGTGGTCGAAGAACTCTATCGAGGTCCTCCCTGGAACGCTCCTCATCCGAAACTCACATCGGGTCATGGCGGCCAGAGTAAAGGAACATCGGATGCGCCCTAGCCTAGAGTGGCTGCACCCGACGTTTGAGGAAGGTGAGGATGATATCCATACCGTTCACCTCCTTCTCCGCAACCACCTGGAGGGTCTCCACCCGACGGTAGATCTCCTCTATTTCCTCCACCTCGCCCTCCAGGATATGATTCTTCCAGGATCTCTTCTTCAAGATCTCCTGGGTGGAGTCGAAAGGGGCAAGGCCGAAGTTTTGCCCATCCACTGTGGAGTCGTGGATATAAAACCACTTCCTCTGCCAGTATTGGACGGACTCAGACATAGAAAAAGAGAAGAAAATAACAGTAGATCAAAGAGAAATGATGCAGCCGCCGATCGAATAAACTCCGTCAGAGCCAGACTACCTCTTCACGGAATAGAGCTTCCGGAAGAGGCCAAAGTGCGGCTCGATATCGAGCCAGCACTCGCAAAAGGCAATGAAGCAGGCGATGTGGAGAAGAGAATTGGGCAAAATATGGTGGAGTTGGATGCCATAGAAGAACAACAGTCCACGAAGAAAATCATGGACTGGGAGCGAGAGGCCACGAAGAACAAAAGCGACAAACATCACCAGAAACCCTGCGGGTGGACGGGGAGTTACCTCATCGCCAGGGATCTTGACGGCCGCCTTGTCCTGTGGGATTAAGCCCGCTTCACGAAGCTTGCGCAGGTCACTGTTGGGGATATGCTATATGGGTATCCTCATAGCATGTCTCTTATCCGACTAACTCGGGTGGCCCATAGTCAGTAGCATGGCCTATGGCTCACCGGGCAGCAGCTAGGTGGATCGAAGGGAGGCCCATGCGGATAAAGGAAGGCTACGGTGGAGTCACCAAGATACCCGAGCCTTGGAGTGCAAGATACACAAGACTAGTAATGACGGTGTAGAACTTTGTAACTGTCGCTAGGACTTTTCCTGTAACCCTAGGACTGGTGACTATATAAGTCGGGCCTATGGGATCCTTTAGGCACGATAACTTAGACTTTCTAGTCACCTCGCAAATAATCTAATCTCTCAGAACTCGGCGACATTGCCATTATAGTGATTTATAGCAGAGTAGGATTCCGCCACCGCTGTGGGATCTCAACTCGGTAAGCCGTGTTACTCGCACTGGCCAACCGTCCGCTTACCCCACGCCTCCAAACACGCAGTGAGGACCCTCCATGGCGCATTTGCCGGCAATACCACGACGCTTACGCCACCGTGGGGCAAGAGGCGCTTCAGGCTCTTCAGCGGGCGAGGACCAAGATCTTTGCGGGAATCGGCGAAACCGTAGCCATCGGTCGCGTTCTCTTCTCCGGCAACGTTCCGATCGTCCCCCCTGACGAGTTCTGGATCCCGGCAAATACGAACCCTACGCAGTGCTCGATCGTTCCTATCGGAGACATCCACCTTTTCATCGGCGAAACCGACTCGGGCACTAGTTCCCTGGAAGTCGGAGGAGCATCAAGACCCGCACGGACCGCCTACGGGCAGGATACATTCGCGGAAGGATCGATGTCGGATCTCTCCTCGGAGTTTGCCGGCAAAGATCGGAAAAATTCAAGACCCACCCAAACCGCCCCTGTGCAGGATATAAAGGTGGAAGATCACTGCAAATCCGCCGGCTTTGCCCGTGCGTCTGGACAGCAGAGATCCAAGTTCGTCAGCGTGGTTACCATCTTCGATCTGGCGCGCTGCATTCAGAGAGAGGGCGAAAACCCCCGTGACTACCTCGCCAGGTGGATCCGTATACGGGCCGACCTGGCCAATTACCCCAATGATGATGCCATCTATCACTTCGTGGAAGGACTGGACCACGGCACGCTTCTCCGACACTCTCTAAGACGGAACAGGCGTCAGGACGCCTCACCTTCGAAGGCATGGTAAACACCATCAACAACTACGCGGAGGTCAAGCGGCAGCGCTGCGCCATTGACGGAGCACCTCCGATTCAGCCACCACCATCGCCTCCGCGCTATCGCAGCAGCGGTACCACCTCCATCATCGCCGAGGCCGTTGCACCTCCACCGCCTCATCGAGGAAGTCCCGCACCTCCGACTGTCATTGACGCGCTTTATGCTGATTTCAGTGTAGATTCCGAGGAGATAGACTTCGTCCAGAAGAGCTAGACTCGCCATGCAGAGATGGAGGAGGAGTACTGCCGACGAGCAAGCTAATAACACCGTCATGTCTCGAGGCGTTCGTCACCATCGGACATGGATGGATGAAGACCAGCCCGGCAAGCTCCGCCACGGACCGGATAAGGGAAGGGCCACTTATTGCCGCCGATGATCGCGCAAGAGTCATGCCTTCTCCGCCTAATCCAAAGGCAGCCCGTAGGAACTTGGCACCGTCCGAGCAACAACAACACCGCAAACTTGCCGCCACAAGATTCACGCTTGGCAAGCCCATGTTACTCCAGCCGATAGAGTGATTTACGGCAACCTCCTTGTTGAGCCACTAATCGCTGATCATATCCTAACGTGACTCACTGACGAGAAGCGCCAAAGAATCGCTGGAGGAAGCGCAAGCCATCGCGAGCAAGGCGCTAAACTAGATCGAGATCCGGTCAACGCAAAAGGCCATAGAAAAGCTAGAGCAATGGAGGCCGAGTACAAGACTCCCTCGGCAGAAGGCTAAGAAGGCTTCGCCTCGCGTCATCAACGATCCCGTGTACGGCGCAACCTAGGATGGGCTCTCGAAGCCGCACAAGCCAAGCCATACATTGACAAAGGAAGGCAAGGTGTGATGCCCACCCCACTCCTTAACCTCGCCGTCGCCAAGACCCTTCTGGAGCAGGATAGATCGCCTGAGGCAGTGGAACAGGTCTATGACCTAGTGGCCAAGGCGGTAAAGCAGCAGGAAAAGGCCACCTCGCAGAGGCTTGAGTCTGACCCAGCGCTCTGCCGATCTATCCAGTACAAACCACCAAGGGACAGATCTCCTCAGGATGTCGAATCGCGGACGGGTTCATCAGAACGAATACGGAGGGATGCGCGCAACAGGAAGGATGCTATCCCCATATCCTCCAACCACGGAGAAAGATCCCAACCTCGCCGCCCATCGCCACCACCCCGATCCCCCCGACGTCAGGAAGACTACAAGGCTCACCATCGTACGGATATGCCCCCACCAAAGCAGTGTGGCATCGTCATCCGCGACAATGCGGAGCAGACCCGTCATGACGGAAAGCACAACGAAGGACATAAGAGCAGGTTGGTCCATGACCCTCCACGTCCGACAAGCAACCGCGACAGGCGTGAAGCGTCGCAGGAGGGTAACAGCAAGAAAGCTAACCCACCGCCACCTCCGCCTCCGTCGCCGCCAAGCAGCCACCATGGCGGAGGAGGTCCGCGTCGTTCACGCAGCCCATCCCCTGTTGACAAAAAGAAGAAGAACCTGGAGCCGTACGATGCACGTTCGCAGATCGATAAGATCCACGAGGCCCGGGAAGGACCATACCTGGGACCACGTTGCTTTGGACCTGCAATACGGTCCGCAACTTACCCCAAAGGATTCCGGATTGACAAGACCATCAAGCCCTATGACGACACCGCCAAGCCTGCCACATGGTTGCAGGACTACTAAGAACGCGTGGAGATTGCCGAGGCAACCCAACGCCGCCGCCAAGTACCTCCCATTAATGTTGGCGGGCATGGCCCGTCAATGGATCGACGACTTGCCGGAGAAATCTATCTACAATCGGCTGGACATGCAAGAAGCATTCACCAAGAACTTTGAGGGTACATACAAGCGCCCCTCGCACGGGCGATCTACTGCGTGCATAAGAGAAAGACGAGACATCTCGCGCCTACCTCTCCCGCTGGCTAGATATGAAGAATTCCTGCACACGAGTGCACGCCCAGACCGCCATGGCCGCCTTCATCGATGGGTTGGAAAGAGGCACGTTACTCCAACATAAGCTGAAGCGCTTGCAGGACAATCATCATCTTGACTTGAATCAGATGATTCAGTTAGCTAGTGAGTTTGTAGCTGCCGACGACGACGCTCGTGGCTCTTTGCCGGCAACGGCCGTTCCAACCCAAGCTCGGAGGAACAGCAGTACAAAGCGGAAAAACCGCTCCAGAAGAAAAGTAATCTACCGACATGGTCGCTATGACTTTTGCAGGACGAGGAGAAGACGGACAACGTGGCCGAGGAAGGGGAGCAGGCCGCGGGTAGCAGCGAGGAAGTGAAACCAACTCAACGCAGCTCCGCATTCCCCAAATCTACGAAGAGTACCGCGATATGCCGTGCCTCGTACACCTCGACGCCAACGGCAAGGCCACCCATACCAAGGAAGACCCGGAGTCCGGCTATAAGCGAAGTCGGAAGAACAGACCGCGAGGCAAGTCAAGGGGAAGAAGAAGGAGGAGGAGTCCAAGGATTCAAGTGACATGGACGAGGACGTTGAACCCAAGCACGCCGCCAAGAGTGAGGACAAGGGCAAGAACCCCTTCGCAAAGAAGGCCCCAGTCTACCACACTTTCCTTGGCACCCCCACCGTCCGACAACAGAAGAACTCTCTAAGGATCCTGATGGCCACTCCCCCGGGCCCCAATACCGCTACCGGTCGGAGGTTCCAATAACTTGGGATAGGACGGACCACCCAGACCTTGTGCCCACGAAGAACCAGTACGCCATGGTCATCAACCCATTGATTGACGGCGTGGAGTTCACCAAGTGCATGGTGGATAGTGGAAGCAGCATCAACATCATGTACCCGGATACGCTGCAGAAAATGAACTTGACGGAGGCAAACCTAAGGCAGACTAAGACCGTGTTCCATGGCGTAGTTCCTGGACGGGAGGCTCGGTCCCTTGGGTGCATTACACTTTAGGTAGCCTTTGGCGACGTTAATAATTACCGCCAAGAGTGCATGACCGTTGAGGTGGTCCCCTTCAAAAGCGTGTACCACGTCATATTCGGCCGCGACATATTCCACACGTTCATGGCCAAGCCATGCTTCGTCTACAACAAGCTCAAGATACCCGAACCAAACGGTGTCATCACCGTATCCAGAAGCTTTACCAAGGCAAGGGACTGCGAGATCAAAGAAGCAGCCGTTGCAGAAGCTGTCCTCTACAGCGAAGAATTCAAAGAGATCCAGAGCAAGGTCAATGACTCAGAGATGTCCGCGTCGAAGAAGCAGATCTCCGACTCTGCTCCTGCGTTCAAGGCCGCCATCGAGACCAAGCCGGTGGAACTTGTGGTAGGCGATGCCTCCAAGACCGTCGCCATTAGGACGAACCTGGATCCCAAATAGGAAAGCGCGCTCGTCGAGTTCCTCCGTGAGAATAGGGACAACTTTGCTTGGCAACCTGCCGACATGAAAGGTGTACCTAGGGAACTTGTCGAGCACAGCTTAAACATAGATCCAAAATGTAAGCCAGTGAAACAACCTCTACGACGCTTCGGAGATGATAAGAGACGCGCCATTGGCAAAGAGATAGCTAGGTTACTTAAGGCTGAGTTTATCTGAGAAGTCCTTCACACCCGATGGGTGGCCAATCCTGTACTTGTCCCCAAAAAGGGAACCAATGAATTAAGAATGTGCGTTGATTACACCGGCTTGAACAAAGCATGTCCCAAAGATCCGTTTGCTTTGCCTCGCATTGACCAAGTCATTGACTCGACAGCTGGCTCGGAACTTTTGTGTTTTCTCGATGCATACCGTGATACCACCGATCAAGATGAGGAAGTTGACCAATTGGCCACTTCGCTCACTACCCCACGACGCTCGCTATGTCACGATGCCCTCTGGGCTGAAAAACGCAGGTGCTACCCACCAGCGGACAATGCAACGTTGCCTTCACGACCAAATTGGTCGGAATGTTCACGCCTATGTGGACGATATCACGGTGATGTCTAAAAAATCAAATGACTTAATCTCCGACTTAAAAGAAACCTTTGATAATCTCCGGAAATACAACATGATGCTCAACCCTAAGAAGTGTGTCTTCGGGGTTCCAGCCGGCAAACTGTTGGGCTTCATCGTTTCCCAGCATGGAATCGAGGTCAACCCGGAGAAAATCAAAGCCATCTTAAACATAAACCGTCCGACATGCCTAAAGGACATCCAACGACTAACAGGTTGTGTTGCAGCAGTTAGTCGGTTCATCAGCCGACTTGGAGAGAAGGCTCTACCACTGTACAAGTTGCTGAAGAAGGCGGACAAATTCACATGGACGGACAAGGCAGATGCAGCATTGAAGCAGCTCAAGGAGATTCTTTCCTCAGCGCCCATCCTTGCAGCACCTGAGCCTGGCGAGCCTCTATTAATTTACATGGCGGAAACCAACCGGGTTATCAGCATCGTCGTCGTGGTAGAGCGGAAGGAACCAGGCTTTGAGCATGGAGTTCAACGACCAGTTTACTATGTAAGCGAGGTCTTGACGGAGTCCAAGTAACGTTACCCGCACTACCAAAAGATAGCTTATGGTGTATTCCTTGCTTCTCGGAAGTTGAGGCATTACTTTCAGGAGAACCCAATCACAGTAGTGAGCAAGACTCCACTATCCGATATTATCAACAACAGCGGCGCTACAGGAAGGGTCGCAAAGTGGGGCATTGAACTTGCCGCCTTCGAGATCACTTACAAAAGACGCGACGCTATCAAGTCACAAGCCATGGCGGATTTTATTGCAGATTGGACGCAGATGCCAGATGCCACTCTGTTGCCAGAACCAGAGTACTGGGTGATGCACTTTGACGGATCAAAGCTTCTCAACGGCTCGGGGGCTGGTGTATTGCTACAGTCACCAAAAGGAGACAAGCTACACTACGTTCTGCAGATCCACTTAGAGGCTACAAACAACATGGCGGAGTATGAAGCACTCATTCACGGATTGCGTGTAGCCAAGGATATTGGCATCAAGCGCATAGTTTGCTATGGAGATTCCGATTTGGTTGCCCAGCAGGTGGCTGGCACCTGGAATGCGCGGAACCCTATGATGGCGGCATATCGCGACGAAGTGAACGAGATAGCCAAGAGCTTCTTGGGCTACGAGGTCAAGTATGTACCTAGGGAGCAAAACGAGGCGGCTGATCTACTGTCTAAACTTGGATTAGGGCGCAAGTAAATTCCGCCAGGAGTTTTCCTAGAGCATCTACGCACACCATCCGTGAAGGGCGCCGACATCGACAACCCGGATAGAGCTGACTCTTTCATCAACATGGTGACAAAGATCCCTCCGGCTTGGACAAAACCGTTCATGGAATATCTCGAACACGGAACTTTGCCCGACGACAAGGTCGAAAGACGGCAAATAGTACGGCGAGCAAAGGGTTATACCATAATCAATGGGCAACTCTACAAAAGGAGCACTACTGGTGTATACCTAAAGTGTGTTTCCCAGCTAGAAGGTATGGAAATCCTATGCGAAATCCATCTCGGAGATTGCGGCAATCACGCCGCTCCTCGATAGTTGGTCGCGAAAGCCTTCCGGCAAGGATTCTACTGGCTGACCGCGAAGGCGGACGCCGACAAGCTGGTTGAGACGTGCACAGGATGCCAGTATTATGCCCGACAACCACATGTTCCTGCTGAAGAATTGCGAACAATACCAATAACTTGGCCGTTTGCAGTCTAGGGGCTAGACATGGTGGGGCCGTTCCAAACAAGCACCGTGGTTTACGATGTCGCTTGTAGCAGTTGACAAATTCACCAAATGGATAGAAGCTAAACCGATTAGAAAGCTTGATGGGGCAACTGCCCTTAGATTTGTCCGGGATCTAGTGGTGAGATTTGGTCTCCCACATAGCATAATCACCGACAATGGAAGCAACTTGTCGCTCGGAGAAGTGGAGGCCTATTGCTGGGACAAAGGCATCCGACTTGACCTTGCATCTGTGGCACACCCACAATCCAATGGTCAAGTTGAGCGGGCCAATGGATTAATTCTGCAGGGAATCAAGCCACACCTTGAGGCACCGCTACATAGAGCAGCTGGAGCCTGGGCAGAAGAATTACCATCTGTGTTGTGGAGTTTACGAACTACACCCAACAGATCCACCGGCTACACTCCCTATTTCATGGTATATGGAGCAGAAGCCATCCTACCATCCGACATCCTCCACGATGCACCAAGAGTTGCCGCCTACGACGAAGATGATGCTGAAGAATCCAGACGCCTAGATGTGGACCTTCTCGAGGAGGAGCGCGTTTTGGCATGCCAAAGATCCGCCATCTACCAGCAGAAGCTACGCAGCTACCATAGTCGCCGCGTCCGGCATCGCTCGTTTAAAGAGGGGGACTTAGTGCTCCGACCTAAGCAGAAGAAGTCGCACAAACTATCCCCGCCATGGGAAGGACTGTTCATCATAAGCAAGGTGCTGCTCAATGGGTCTTACTACCTTGTCAATAATCGTGAGCTCAAGGATAGACCCAACGAGGATCATAAGCGTAAGCGAAGTGACCCGGATGATGACTACCCGGAGCTTGATCAGACATGGAACATAGCACAGCTATGTCCTTTCTACACTTAGCATTTTTTATCTAATCGTGTACCTCTTATACGATCAGTGAAATAAAGCTCTTTGGTTCACTCATATTGCTGAGTCTTTTACCTCCTTTAGTTTTCATTTTTGGATCATATAAACCTTTATGCACAAGCTTTGCGATTGCACTTGTGAAAATTCCGCCTACGGGCGTTAGCTTAAGTTTTCTGGTCTACACGTTCTTTGTTGTTTTTATGTGGATTCTGGAGTAGTGACTTTCGGCACTCATTGTCGGCGATTTTGTGCTAAGGTTTTTGACGGTGCCATTGGGTATCATCACCTAAGCACATGGTTCCGACAACGAGTCTTCCGACTCACGAAAGGTCAAGCATAAGAACCAAAGTAATGGATAAGCCAGCACTTGCTTAAAAAATATATACATGCTGGGCATTAATTCTTAAGTAGCAGGATACGACAAACATTGTTTTCCGCCTTAAGATTACATCACCAAGTTTTTTCAATGCACACTCCAAAGGTGAAACAAGAATTACAAAGTGTTTTTCACTCCTTGGCTGCAGGGGACTTGGAGGCCGCATCATCACCAGCCGGAGATTCACCCTCAGCGTCACCACTGTGAGGAGACTCGGAGGATTCAGGGTCGGTGTTGTCAAGAAAGTTCCTGGGAACGAAGACGTCGACATCCACCAACTCGGCAACCCTGGTGTCATAACCCGCGAGTGATGATACGATGGTTTCGTGATCGATCTCCTTGCCGTCATCATCCACGTCGGGGATACCAAATGCCACTGTGTCGATGTCGGCACCTTCATAGTGCGCCTTCACCATGGACAACGCCATCCTTGCGCCAGCCCGTGCACATGAAGCTTTCCACCGCACGCCGGGCTCGGCAGAATCTCCGAGTACTTCGTCACGGAGTCGGAGGCCTTGATATAAATTTGGAGGGGCTTGGCAATCTCCTTGGCTTGGGTGATGGCGGTATTGATGAAGTTGCCGGCAAGAATAATGCATTCCTTGTCCGAAGGAGGTGAGCGGGTTAAACCCATAGGCGCTGAAAATTCCGACAAGCATTGCATGAGTTCCAAAATTCTAAGTACCCAGACTACATAGCTACAAGGCGGAGGATACTTACTGAAGATGCTTTTAGCTGCATTTGTCCGCCTGTGATTCTTTCTCTTGTTGGCGGAGCTTAAACGCCTCGCTATGGCGAAGGTTTTGCTCATCGGCGGCTTGCTTCTTTTAAGATCCCTCCTTTATAAAGGAAAAGGATCCCTGTGATTGCAATGCTAGTCCCTGGATCATTGCTAGCATCCACAGTTTAAGATGAAGTACACAGAAACAAAGGTCATTATTACAGTCATTCCAGAGACAAACATAGTCTTTACAACTCCAAGGCCACAGGCCTAGTACAAGAGTTTGAATAAGTAAATAGATAAAAGTCTTCATCTTCATGTGCCACAGGCAAACATGTTGAGTGTAGACTTATGACTCCTATTCCTCGTCAGAGTAACCTGCAACATCACAAGTTACAGCCACAATGGGTCAATACATTGGAATAGTATTGGCAAGTGATACCTTAGTATAATTTAGGTGGACTAGATACTATATGCAATTTGGCTAAGTGTAGCTTGGCTTGCTTTGCTCAAAATAGGTTTTGCCTATTAGTTGAAATCACTAAGTTTTTCTTTGTCAAAACTTTTCCCAAGGAACCACCAATAGACATTGAGGTCCTTCACCCTTGTTCTCCCACAAATTTTACTTAGAAATTAGGATGAGGAGATTCTTGATAGCTTACATGTCTTGATGCTCAAGTTGTCCTTTTCCAGGGACATGGCTAAGTACTTAGATTCTTCCATCTGCATAGGTTGTGCACTTTCCCCACCAGACTTGATTTTCACCAAGACAGGACCTTTCATAAGCCTTCCATTAGACCAAATGGACGCATTCCAACCTATCATCCCACTACCACCAACTGTCCAAATGGCTAAGTTCTAGCAACCTATGTGATCCAGGCAGAGCCCATATTGCCAAGTGGCTGCACTAGAAGCTTCTCAACACTTGGCCTCTAAAATCTCTTTGTTCCTGGGTGGCTTTCCACAAGTGAGATACACAAGGTAAACTATAGAAATGGGCCTTGTGTAACCACTCAACATAAACCAATCCTTCCATTCCACCCAGGTGTTTCATTTACTTAGTTGTTTTATTAGGCAAAACACAAGTCCAAAAGACTTAGAAATATTTTCATCATAGCATGTATATATTTCACCAACCCTTGGTTGCTACTAGCTAGGCTAAGCATGGCATAGATAGTATCTTAACTCAGAAATTTTCTAGCAATTCTACAACTACTAGGATTTCCCAACATGGCATATAAGCAAAATATAACATGCAAGTCTAACAAAATATTTCTAATGCTTAGTAGAAAACATAGGGATAAAAATATTCATGAAGCACCACTTGCCTTGGTAGTTTGGAGAGTAGCTACACTCCTCACAATCACAATCACTAGCACCAAAATCTACACAAAGAATCATAGACACAATTCACATACAAAACATATACAAACAAAAATATATGAATGCATGCAATATGATATGTGATGATTTTTAAAACTCAACAAAGCAAGTGTACAGTACTGGTTCATAAACAAGTTAAAAACTTGCCAAATAACATCTATTTAAACCCTAAAACATTTCTTAAACAATTCATATGCTCAAATTAGCCTTACACAAGTTTCTGCAAATAAAACCATTTTAACAGAAGCAAAACTTTAAACACATTGAATATTTAGAAAGGGATTGCTCTCCTGATTCCAACGATATAAAATTTGTCAAATTCTAACGTGGGGATCAAAAGTTATAGCCTAAACAAATTCAAACTTCTAATAGATTCAAATCCTGTTTTTAAATCTAAACAGCTGCCACGCGTCTTAACTTTGATTGGTACCCGCTTTCGGGATCGCGTCTGTGAGCCGTTAGATCTACTTAACCTGCACGGCCCATATCTACTCGTAACGATTCGTTAAGTGATCTAATCTCGCACGCTGGATCCAGATCCAATGGCTCTAGATCAAACGACCAAAGCTGGGCGGCGCTGGCGGTGGCTACTGGCGGCGGCGAGCTCTGCCTACGGCGGCGTGGCGCTACAGGTGGCTAGGGGGTCGTCGGAGATGCTTACCAGGATCGCGACGAAGCACTGATGCTCAACCTGGCGACGGCTTGGCGCGGGCGATGGACACGGTCGCCGGAGCTCGCCGAGTTGCGCGGCGTCTGCTGCTTTGTCGAAGACATTGCCGAGGCTCGCCGCCCTAGCAAGCCGAGGGTTTAGGAGATGCGCAAGGGCCCGCGAACAAGACAAGACCAAAGGGAGGCAAGGCGGTCTGCTTACCCGAATCGCCGGAGTCGAGCAATGCTCAGTACTCGGGTGAGAACGAGGACGTCGCTCTGGGTCATGAGAAAGCAAATGGAGGGCATTAGCAGATGCGCAAAGTCATGCTGGTCACAGTGGTTTGAATTAGAGGCGGAGGGGCGGTCTGTGCTTACCGAGATTCGTCGCCGGAGTGCGTCTGTCTGCGGCGGCGCAAAGGTAATTGAGGGTAGCCTGGGGGCGTAGAGGTGGCGCTAGGTGAGGGGAAATGGCCGCGGTGCAGAGGGGGTCTTATAGCCAGAGCGGGGGCGAGGATCGCGCGGCGTATCAATGGCAATTAAGCATGCAGTAACAACGGCGAGGTAACGGCGGAGCGAGCGTCGCAGGCGCGCATGATTGACGACGAAGGCGACGTGGTCGCAGGGTCCACTCGTCAGCGAGTTAAACATCGAGGGGGTGGGGTCGTGCAGTCAGTGACCTGGGGTGTGTGTCTGCGGGTGAGCGAGAGAGAGGGAGACCCCGGGTGGGCTTAGTGGGCTGGATTAGCAGTTGGGCCAGATAGGTAGCGCTGGCCCTTTTCTATTTCTTTTCTCCTTTTCTTTTTCTGTTTTGATTTTCCTAGAATGATTTTTCAAATCCAAATCAAATGAGTTTGAATTCAAATCTTCTCTAGGTTTTTATACTGCAAACCTTGCACTCAAATGTGTGTCAAACACTACTGTCCATTCCAAACACTTTGATCAAGTGAAAAATAAAAATAAAACCAAGCCTTTATGATATATATTCAATAGGCATAATATTGGTTTTATTACTCATTTTGTTTTGAAACTTGTTCAAACTTTTGAAAGTGCCTAAGTTTGAATTTCAAACCTTACTGAACCAAAACAAGTATTCTTCTCTTTGGAAGATAGCATTAAGGCTAGAGAAAACTTACATGAAATATTAAGCATAAATGCTTCTGTTTTGAATGTTTTGTTTGAAATGAAATTCTTACGATCATGGATGCATGGATGATATGCATGAGTTTGAAACATGATTTTAGGTATGTTACAGATCTAACCCCCTTAAGGTGAATCTCGACCTCGAGATTCGGATTGGCTAGCAAATAGGTGAGGGTTGTCTTTCCGAAGATCATCTTGTCTTTCCCATGTTGCTTCCTCTTCGGAATGATGGTTCCACTGAACTTTGCAAAACTTGATAGTCTTAGTCCGTGTGACTCTTTCTGCAGTCTCAAGAATCTTGATAGGTTTCTCTTCATAAGTGAGGTCACTTTCCAATTGGACCTCCTCCAAAGGTATAGTATCCTTCAAAGAAGTTTCTTCAATTTCTGGGTGACATTTCTTAAGCTGACTCACATGGAACACATTATGAACAGCTGACAAAGACTCCGGTAATTCAATTTCATAAGCAACTTATCCTTTGCGACTCAGAATCTTGAATGGTCCAACATATCTTGGGGCCAACTTTCCTTTGACTCCAAACCTCTTCACTCCACGAAGTGGTGACACTCTAAGGTAAGCTCTATCACCAAATTCGTAGGTGACTTCTCTACGCTTAGGATCTGCGTAGCTTTTCTGTCGGGACTGTGCTATCTTCAATCTGTCCTTAACCAACTTGACATTCTCTTCGGATTCTTTGATAAGTTCTGGTCCGAACAAACTTCTTTCTCCCACACCATTCCATAACAATGGGGTGGTACACTTTCTCCCGTAGATAAACTCAAATGGTGCCATCTCAATGTTGGCTTGATAGCTGTTGTTATAAGAAAATTCTGCGTAAGGCAAACTTTCATCCCAACTGGCTCCATAGTCTAGGGCACATGCCCTCAACATGTCTTCAAGAATCTGATTAGTCCTTTCTGTTTGTCCATCAGTTTGAGGATGAAAAGCAGTGCTGAATTCCAACCTCGTTCCCAATGACTCATGTAGTTGTCTCCAAAAATGGGAAGTGAATTGAGTTCCCCTATCAGACAAAATACTCTTGGTCACTCCATGTAGACATACAATTCTACTCATATAGATTTTGGCCAACTTAGCACTTGTATAAGTTGTCTTCACGGGTATGAAATGAGCCACTTTGGTTAGGCGATCCACTACTACCCAAATAGAATCATATCCTGATCTAGTCCTTGGTAATCCGGTAATGAAATCCATACCAATCTTGTCCCACTTCCAATCAGGAATAGGTAGTGGTTGAAGCAAACCGGCTGGTTTCTGATGTTCCGCCTTCACTCTACTACACACATCACATAAAGCAATATGTTCAGCGATGTCCTTCTTGAGATTATTCCACCAAAATCTTTCTTTCATATCCATGTACATCTTGGTGTTACCCGGATGAATGGAATACGGTGAGTTGTGTGCTTCTTGCAAAATCAGTTTCCGAAGCTCCGGATCTTGTGGAACACAGATACGTTTCCCATGCCATAAAGTACCCTGTTCATCTTCATGGAATCCTTTGGATTTTCCCTTACCAATCTTTTCCTTAATCTCTTCAATTTCCTTATCAATCTTCTGGGCTTCTTTGATCTTGTCCAACAAAGTGGGTTGAACATCCAAAGACATGAGATGTCCTTCAGGCACAATCTCCAATCCGAGATCTCTGAATTGGGCACACAAATCATCGGGCAATTCTCCCTTGGTAAGGCCATTCACAAAAACCTTACGGCTTAGAGCATCCGCTACAACATTTGCTTTACCGGGATGGTATTGCAAACTTAAGTCATAGTCCTTGATGAGTTCTAGCCATCTTCTTTGTCTCATATTAATTTCCTTCTGGGTGAAGATATACTTCAAACTTTTGTGATCCGTAAACACTTCACAACGCTTTCCCAAAAGGTAGTGTCTCCATGTTTTGAGGGCATGGACAACAGAGGCTAACTCTAAATCATGAGTAGGGTAGTTCACTTCATGAGTTTTGAATTGTCTCGAGGCATAAGCCACAACTTTTCCTTCTTGCATAAGTACTGCACCCAAACCATGATGAGATGCATCACAATATACTTGGAAATCTTTTTCCAAGTCTGGCAAACACAAGACTGGTGCTGTCACAAGTCTCTTCTTCAATTCCTGGAAACTGAGTTCACAACCTTCAGACCAAACAAATTTCCTGTCCTTTTTTAGCAATTCTGTCATAGGCTTAGCTACCTTGGAGATATTCTCAATGAACCTTCTGTAGTAACCTGCTAAGCCAAGGAAACTACGAACTTCCTTCACTGACTTGGGAGATTCCCATTCAGTTACAGCTGAAACTTTAGCAGGATCAACTGCTACACCATCTCCTGACACAACGTGTCCAAGAAATCCGGCTTCATTTAGCCAGAACTCACACTTGCTGAATTTGGCATACAGCTTATGCTCTCTAAGCTTCTCAAGTATCAAACGCAAATGTCCTTCATGTTCTTCTTTGCTCTTGGAGTAGACTAAAATGTCATTGATGAAAACGACAACAAACTTATCCAGGAATTCCATGAACACCTTGTTCATCATATTCATAAAGTATGCTGGAGCATTGGTCAAACCAAATGGCATCACAGTATACTCATACAATCCATACCTTGTAGTGAAAGATGTTTTTGGTATGTCTTGTTCTCTTATCTTGAGTTGAAAATATCCTGACCGGAGATCAATCTTTGAGAACACACAAGCTCCTTCTAGCTGATCAAACAGGTCATTGATTCTAGGCAAAGGGTATTTGTTCTTGATAGTCACCTCATTGAGTGAACGGTAATCTATGCATAACCTTTGACTTCTATCTTTCTTTTCCACAAACAAAACTGGTGCTCCCCAAGACGAAGAACTTGGTTGAATAAATCCTTTCTGCAACTGTTCTCCAAGTTGTTTCTTGAGTTCTTTCAACTCATCAACTGACATCTTGTACGGTCTCTTTGCTATTGGTCCAGATCCTGGTAGCAAATCAATAAGGAACTCCACATCTCTATCTGGTGGCATTCCCGGCAATTCTTCTGGAAACACATCCAGATATTCACTCACAATTGGAACACTGTCTATGCTAACCCCCTTAAGAGAATTTAGCATACTCCTTCTTGCTTCAAAGTTGGTCTTAAATCTGATCCTTTTATTTTCTGGAGTTGTGAGTGAGACAGTATGGTTGGCACAATCTATCACTCCCTTGTGTTTAGTCATCCAGTCCATTCCCAAAATGACGTCCAATCCTTGGGAATTTAGGATTATCAAGTTAACGGGAAACTTATACTTCCCAAACTCTATGACTAGATCATGACATCCTAAATTCACTATCATTTCTCCGCCAGGAGAACTTACTTTTATAGGACACCCAATAGTTTCTACCGGCAGTTCATTTCTTTCAACAAATGCTCTTGATATGAATGAATGAGATGTACCAGTATCAAAGAGAACAAATGCTGGAACAGAATTAAGTTTGAACTTACCAGCAACAGCATCAGGCTCCTCATAAATTTCCTCCACATTGATGTGGTTCACTTGTCCCTTCTGAAAGGGGTTGGGCTTGTTGGGTCCTTCAAATTTATTTTCTGGGAATTCATTTGCATAATGCTCCATCTTCTTGCACTTGAAGCATTCAACCTGACTAATGTCCTTCTTGACAGGCTGGCTTCCACTGTGGTGGCTCTTATATCCACCCTTGTGGTTCTTGTACTTGTCATTGTCATGACTACGGTGATGCTTGTTGTCATGACGGTTGTGGTTGTGGTGCTTGTTGAATTTCCCATGCTTGTGGGATCCTGAGCTTCCACTATCATCATAATGGGAACATTTGTGAGACGATCCCGAGCTGTGCTTGTCCGAGTGCTTTCTCTTCCTGCTCTCAACTTGCTTCATTTTGTTCTCCAAGATAGCAGCCTTATCACAAAGAGACTGGTATGTGGGAACATATGCCATAGCCAACTGCAGGTTCAGCTCATCATTCAATCCTTCGAGGAACTTTTCCTTCCTCTTAGCATCGGTGTCAACTTCATCCGGTGCGTAACGCGCCAGATTGTTGAACTCCTCAATGTATTCCGCCACGCTGCGGTGGCCCTGCTTCAGATTATGGAACTCCTTCTTTTTCAGACTCATCACTCCAGATGAGATATGAGCAGTACGAAAGCCATCCTCAAAGATAGCCCATGTCACATCTTCTATGGGAGTGGTGATCTGGAAGTTATCCCACCAAGTGGCGGCTGGTCCTTCCAGCAAATGTGTTGCAAATCTGACCTTTTCTGCATCAGTACAGCCCATAGTTACCAAGTCCTTGTTCACCGAGCGTAGCCAATCATTGGCCACCATGGGATCAGTTGTTCCTGTGAACTTTGCTGGCCTCAATCTCAAGAACCTGGTAAGCATGTCAAAACCCGGTGGGTTGTTGTTGTTGTTATTGTTGTTATTGTTGTTGTTGTTGTTGTTTTGGTTCTGGATGAACGTCGTCATCATTTGCATCAGCTGAGTTTGAGCGGTCATCATTTGCTGCATTTCTGGAGTGATGTTGTTGTTATTGGGGTTGGGATTGGCACGACGGGGAGGCATCTGTGGTTTTTTCAATAGAGATAAGAATGAGATACCCATAGATGCTTTCATGCACAATACATCACATAAACAATCATAAAACATGCAACATAAAGATAAAGATTCAACAACCAGATAACAAGTTCGCAAAGAAAAACACACACAAATAACAATCCATCCACATGTTGGATGGTCAAATAACAAGTTCCCAACAACAAGTATGATAAAAAATGATAAATGAGTAGTCAAATCTACTCCTCGACATCAACCTCCTCCTCGACAAAGGTAAGACCTGCATTCTCCATTGCGGTCTTGTATTCCTCGACATTGGCGGTCAAGGTCTCTATCTTGGCTTTGAGAGCCCTCTTCTGGGAACGAAGCCTCTCAATCACCGTCTGCTGATGCTCGAGCTCGAAGTCCTTGGCCTGCAGTTCTTCAGTCATGTCCCAGATCTTCTTGTTCCTATCCTGGACTCGCTTCTCCTGACTCTTGAACTTTCTGTCCTGGTTCTCGAACTTTGCCTCCATCTCCTTGACTATCTCATCTTGCTCCGCGAAGAGCTTGTCCTTCTCGCGAAGCTGCACCTAGAGTTCGTCATTGCTGAGCATGACGTTGGTCCTATCAGAGTCCACGTGCCTAATGAGAGCCTCTAAGTCCTAGAGGTATAGACGAATCGGATCGGCTGTATCCCTCGCAGTGTCCTCGAAGTCGATGGACTCTCCATCCTCATCACGTCTACCGAAGACGTGGAAGTGAGTACCTCTAACCTGTCGGGAGTGTCTCCCCAGTAGACGTCCTATCAGATCCTGCATGACTACCTCAAGGCCTCTCTCCTTGTCGTCGTGCATGAGCTTGAAGACGATGGCCTCCGTGGTAGGCTTAGTCTGGCGTCCGGGCTGGTTGACCTTGAAACCCCAAAGGTCTTTCCTCTCAAACTTGGTGAGGGGAAGCACCATGATGGTAGGAAGAGGAAGATTGAGCAAAGTAGTAAGCTCAACAATACGAGGACCAAAGCGAGTTCCCTGGAACTCCTCAACAGTGCTGATGGTAACATTAGGCATCTATTTACAAGATAGAAAAAGTTAGAACAACACAAATTAATATAAAACACAAGGAAAAACATCACATGCATATCTTTGGAAATCAAAACACACAAGTCATACATGGATCTATTACAATAACCAAGGTTCAACTTATTTCAAGCAACATTTGGAATATAAGGTGAAAAGTGGTGGTCCAACTAACGAAGTATGTTTACAATCCTATCTCACTGGATCTGTTGGCTAACATAATGTTTCTAGAAGCAATCAGTCTATCTTGCTCACATGACTCCATCACTAAGTCTATAATGTCTCCTCTTAAGGTTTGGTTGGTAGCCTCCAACTCTTGGGTATGTTTCTTCTCTTCCTTTAGGCTATTTTGGATGTTGAACATTCTGCACTTGACTCTTTCACCAAGTTATTTGATGGTCTTCCAAGCTGCATCCCTTGCTGAGTCAAAGAATGTAGGGTGCATCACTGAATTGGTAAACATGCAGAATCCTGAGTCCTTGTGGTTGTCTTCCTTGTTTTTGTACAAGTGAAGTTGCACCCACCAGTACTCAACTCCTTCATCCATCACTTGAAAACCTTTATACACAGTTGCACCATGTATTTCCATTGCAACCATGAGGTCCTTGAGAGCCTTGGGGAATTCGGTCTCACACTCCAAAGTCATTGTCATGAGTGGTCCTTTCCTCACGGCTTCGTTGATGGAGTTCATCTACAATTAGAGATGATAAAGAAGATCAGAAAAGTTTACGAGAAGAATAGACAAGTGTAGAAGTTGTTGAAAAAATTTCCTTAGTGGTTTCCAATCCTAGGGTCATAATCCTACAGGCAACACAGTGCTCTGATACCATCTGTAAGATCCCTCCTTTATAAAGGAAAAGGATCCCTGTGATTGCAATGCTAGTCCCTGGATCATTGCTAGCATCCACAGTTTAAGATGAAGTACACAGAAACAAAGGTCATTATTACAGTCATTCCAGAGACAAACATAGTCTTTACAACTCCAAGGCCACAGGCCTAGTACAAGAGTTTGAATAAGTAAATAAATAAAAGTCTTCATCTTCATGTGCCACAGGCAAACATGTTGAGTGTAGACTTATGACTCCTATTCCTCGTCAGAGTAACCTGCAACATCACAAGTTACAGCCATAGTGGGTCAATACATTGGAATAGTATTGGCAAGTGATACCTTAGTATAATTTAGGTGGACTAGATACTATATGCAATTTGGCTAAGTGTAGCTTGGCTTGCTTTGCTCAAAATAGGTTTTGCCTATTAGTTGAAATCACTAAGTTTTTCTTTATCAAAACTTTTCCCAAGGAACCACCAATAGACATTGAGGTCCTTCACCCTTGTTCTCCCACAAGTTTTACTTAGAAATTGGGATGAGGAGATTCTTGATAGCTTCCATGTCTTGATGCTCAAGTTGTCCTTTTCCAGGGACATGGCTAAGTACTTAGATTCTTCCATCTGCAGAGGTTGTGCACTTTCCCCACCAGACTTGATTTTCACCAAGACAGACCTTTCGAAGCCTTCCCTTAGACCAAATGGACGCGTCCAACCTATCATCCCACTACCACCAACTGTCCAAATGGCTAAGTTCTAGCAACCTATGTGATCCAGGCAGAGCCCATATTGCCAAGTGGCTGCACTAGAAGCTTCTCAACACTTGGCCTCTAAAATCTCTTTGTTCCTGGGTGGCTTTCCACAAGTGAGATACACAAGGTAAACCATAGAAATGGGCCTTGTGTAACCACTCAACATAAACCAATCCTTCCATTCCACCCAGGTGTTTCATTTACTTAGTTGTTTTATTAGGCAAAACACAAGTCCAAAAGACTTAGAAATATTTTCATCATAGCATGTATATATTTCACCAACCCTTGGTTGCTACTAGCTAGGCTAAGCATGGCATAGATAGTATCTTAACTCGGAAATTTTCTAGCAATTCTACAACTACTAGGATTTCCCAACATGGCATATAAGCAAAATATAACATGCAAGTCTAACAAAATATTTCTAATGCTTAGTAGAAAACATAGGGATAAAAATATTCATGAAGCACCACTTGCATTGGTAGTTTGGAGAGTAGCTACACTCCTCACAATCACAATCACTAGCACCAAAATCTACACAAAGAATCATAGCCACAAATCACATACAAAACATATACAAACAAAAATATATGAATGCATGCAATATGATATGTGATGATTTTTAAAATTCAACAAAGCAAGTGTACAGTACTGGTTCATAAACAAGTTAAAAACTTGCCAAATAACATCTATTTAAACCCTAAAACATTTCTTAAACAATTCATATGCTCAAATTAGCCTTACACAAATTTCTGCAAATAAAACCATTTTAACAGAAGAAAAACATTAAACACATTGCATATTTAGAAAGGGCTTGCTCTCTTGATTCCAACAATATAAAATTTGTCAAATTCTAACGTGGGGATCAAAAGTTATAGCCTAAACAAATTCAAACTTCTAATAGATTCAAATCATGTTTTTAAATCTAAAGCAGTACAGCGTCTTAACACGATTGGTACCGCTCAGATCGTGTAATACGTGAGCCGTTAGATCTACTTAACCTGCACGGCCCAGATCTACTCGTAATGGTTCGTTAAGTGATCTAATCTCGCACGCTGGATCCAGATCCAATTGCTCTAGATCAAACGACCAAAGCTGGGCGGCGCTGGCGGTGGCTACTGGCGGCGGCGAGCTCTACCTACGGCGGCGCGGTGCTACAGGTGGCTAGGGGGTCGTCGGATATGCTTACCAGGATCGCGACGAAGCACTGATGCTCAACCTGGCGACGGCTTGGCAAGGGGCGCACGGACACGGTCGCTGCAGCTCGTCGGAGTTGCGGGCGGCGTCTGTTGCTTGCTGTCGAAGACGTTGCCGAAGCTCTGCGTCGTCCTAGCACAAGCCAGAGGGTTTAGGAGATGCGCAAGGGCCTGGCGAACAAGACAGTGCCAAAGGGGAGGCAAGGGGCGGTCTCGTTTTACCTGAATCGCACGTCGTAGTCGAGCAGCGGCTCAGGTACTCGCGGGTGAGAATGAGGACGTCGCTCTGGGTCATGAGAAAGCAAATGGAGGGCATTAGCAGATGCGCAAAGTCATGTTGGTCACAGTGGTTTGAATTAGAGGCAGAGGGGCGGTCTGTGCTTACCGAGATTCGTCGCCGGAGTGCGTCTGTCTGCGTCGGCGCAAAGGTAATTGAGGGAAGCCTGGGGGCGTAGAGGTGGCGCTAGGTGAGGGGAAATGGCCGCGGTGCAGAGGGGGTCTTATAGCCAGAGCGGGGGCGAGGATCGCGCGGCGTATCAATGGCAATTAAGCGTGTAGTAACAACGGCGAGGTAACGGCGGAGCGAGCGTCGCAGGCGCGCATGATTGACGACGAAGGCGACGTGGTCGCAGGGTCCACTCGTTAGCGAGTTAAACATCGAGGGGGTGGGGTCGTGCAGTCAGTGACCTGGGGGGGGTGTCTGCGGGTGAGCGAGAGAGAGGGAGACCCCGGGTGGGCTTAGTGGGCTGGATTAGCAGTTGGGCCAGATAGGTAGCGCTGGCCCTTTTCTATTTCTTTTCTCCTTTTCTTTTTCTGTTTTGATTTTTCTAGAATGATTTTTCAAATACAAATCAAATGATTTTGAATTCAAATCTTCTCTAGGTTTTTATACTGCAAACCTTGTACTCAAATGTGTGTCAAACACTACTATCCATTCCAAACACTTTGATCAAGTGAAAAATAAAAATAAAACCAAGCCTTTATGATATATATTCAATAGGCATAATATTGGTTTTATTACTCATTTTGTTTTGAAACTTGTTCAAATGTTTGAAAGTGCCTAAGTTTGAATTTCAAACCTTACTGAACCAAAACAAGTATTCTTCTCTTTGGAAGATATCATTAAGGCTAGAGCAAACTTACATGAAATATTAAGCATAAATGCTTCTGTCTTGAAATGTTTTGTTTGAAATGAAATTCTTATGATCATGGATGCATGGATGATATGCATGAGTTTGAAACATGATTTTAGGGATGTTATAAATTTGGAGGGGCTTGGCAATCTCCTTGACTTGGGTGATGGCGGTATTGATGAAGTTGTCGGCAAGAATCATGCATTCCTTGTCCGAAGGAGGCGAGCGGGTTAAACCCATAGGCGCTGAAAATTCCGACAAGAATTGCATGAGTTCCAAAATTATAAGTACCCAGACTACATAGCTACAAGGCGGAGGATACTTACTGAAGATGCTGGCCTTAGCCTGCCAGACGACGTCCACCAAGGATTCTTTCTATTGTTGGAGGAGCTTAAACGCCTCGCTATGGCGAAGGTTTTGCTCATCGGTAGCTTGCTTCTGATCCTTTAGGATCGCAAGCTCCTCCTTCAAGCGATTGATCTCAGCGGAGGCGGAGTCTTGCAGGGCTTTCATGGAATCCTCGTGCATCTTCAGCATTTGTTCCCTCTCCTTCTTAAGGATCTTGTTCTCGCTGTCCAGCTGCTGGATGTGCTTGGACTGCTCGACAATATCCTTAGCCTTGGCGACATGCTTTGTAAGTCGGAGAAAACAAAGTACAAAGTGAGTACTCGAAGAAGGAAGGCACAAAAGTAAGACGGAAATGCGCAAAAATAAAACAGACTCTTGTTTTTGATGATTTGTTCCTTCAAGATGGCGGTTTTACCCTTTTCAGCTTCAAGGTCCGCGCGCATCTTCTGATACTTATCATTGGCCATGCCTCTCCGAGCATTCTCGTTCTGTGGAAACAAATACAAAGTCAAGTCGTTGTTCAGTCTACTTGGAGCCCCTAGTCGGAGATTTTCCATCTAGGCGCTCGGGGGCTACAGCGAGAGTTTTTAACTTAGCTATATGTTTAGATTTTCTTTAAGCATCTAGTCGGAGCTAATTCAGTTCTCAACTAGAAGCTTGGGGGCTACAGTATAAAGTTTTAACTCAGAAAATTCTTAGCTTTTCTTTAAGTATCTAGTCGGAACGATTTCTTTGATTACTAGAGGCTTGGGGGCTACAGCGCTTAAAATTATGAACACTGTGTATGCTACTCTTAAAGCATCTAGTCGGAATAATTCATTCCATCTAAATGCTTGGGGGCTACAGTGAGAGTTTTTTCTAACTTAGTCACTCTTAGAGCATATAGATGCAAGGCCAATGGTTTTCCGTCTACATCCTCGGGGGCTACGGTGGGATACTGATATGAAATGCAAAAGGTAAATTAAAACTTACAAGTGCGATGACCTTGAGGTTTGTAGCACTCTCGGCCAGCAGCTTGCCAAAGGAAACGTTGTTACTTCGCAAGATGTCCGCTTGGCGGAGTAGCTCCTCAAGGCCGCACGTCGGAGATGACGGCACTACTCCAGGAACCATAGTTGTGCTACCCGGCGTAAGCACCGGGAAGATTATCTTCGGCAATTCGAGGGGTTTCTAGGGAGTAGAGGCGCCGCCTTCGGCAGAAGTACCAGCACCCACCACCGCCTTGCCGCTACCGATGGCATCCTTAGCCGGAGCTTCAGCCATTTGAAGAGCAGCACTCTTCTGCTCGCCTGCTCGCCAACAATTACGAGTTCGGTAGAGGCGCCAGAATCCACTTCCATGGCGGAAGGGCCTGGTGCCTCCTGGGCTTGGGAGCTTGTCGGAGCGGAGGAGGGCTTGACGGCAGGAGTACCAGGGGCGATGGCGGGGGAAGAGTCACGATGCAGCATATCTTTGATATTTCTAGAAGCCCCAAGAGTCTTGGAGGACTTCTTGAGGCTGGTTGTGGCTTTCTTCCTGAAACGTGCAAAATACATAATTACAAGAATAAGACAGATAAAGAAGACAATGTCGGAGAATAAGAAGCTTACACTAGGGGGGGTGCTTTGGCAAACATCCCAGTGACTTTCTTCTTTTCCGCCTCCAGGGCGGCAGTACTATTTTTGGAGGCTCCACCCTCCGTCTTCTTTTTCTTGCCTCCGTCGGCAGCGTTAGAGATGGAGCTCTTCCGCTTTCGCGCCAATGGGACATCATCGTCGGACACAACCATGACTTCCTTCATCTTGGGATCGTAGATTTGGGTGGCCAGGTTGCCCTCCTCTAGATCGCTAAGTTGTCAAGTGAGAAATCATTGTGTTAGACAAGATGGTATTAGCAAGACGGAAAAACTGGAGCAATGTCATACACGGAAAATAAATGTCTACCTTTGGGCACTTTCCATCTACGAACATGTCGTAGGTGAGGGTGAATCCATGCTTCTTGTCCTTCACCTTGACGATGTCCTTGAGGCGGAACTTGACAGAGTCGCTCAAGAAGTTGTCCTCGGAAATCCGGAGGGTATCCTTCGCCACGGTACTGCAGCATAAGCTTCAGACGGTCTTTGCAGAGGTTGGATCCGCCCGATGAACCAGCACATGGCTAGGTCCAAGCCGGTCAGACCCGTCTCTACAAACCATTCGATCCGCCTTATTGCGTGAGAAGCGTTGGATCCACGAATTCCGGGTACGTTACTTCTCGGCCCGACAAAGGAATGTCAGGGCCGTAGAAGTACATCCACTGCCAATTCTTGCACGACTCGTGGCCGACAATGTCGGGGAACCGCCGGCCAGGTCGGATCTTGAAGCTTATGGTGCCGCAGTTTCTAAGCTCCTCCTTGTTGTGTCCGGCTTCACGTTTGATGGTGAAGAAGTACACAAACAAATCTAACCTAGGCCTAATCCCTAGGTAACCCTCACAAAGTGCCGCGAAGTTGCTAAGCACTAGGATACTATTGGGGGAGAGGTTGTGGGGTTGGACCTTGAAGTGATTCAAGACGGACAGGAAGAAGTGGGAGATGGGCAAAGAAACGCCGCATACCAATTGCGCCTTGAGGTATACCTTCTCTCCGGCTTGGGGAGAAGGGTCACTCGCCGGCAGCCGCCCGCCACGAGCCCCTCCGTCAGGGAGGTAACCCTCGGCGACCATCTCTTGGATGTCGCGCCGATGATGTCCGAGCCGCGATCGCTTTGTGCGAAGTCGCTCCTCTTCAGGGCTCCAACGCCGCCAGGTTATGGTCGCCACGGTGGTTTCTATCACCGATGCGGGAATAACCAGGCCCTCTGGGGCACGACGACGAGTCGCCCGGCCGGCGGCCGCTCGGACGCCACCATTGACGGGGATGAGCTGCTGCTGGCCATGGAGGAAGGAAAGAACGCGACTGGTGCAGGCGAGAGGCTAGGGTTTCTCGAGGTTTTTGTGGAGAGCTCGAGGAGGCGCGCGGCTGGAGGAAGAAGACGATGACGCAGGAGAATGGGGTGAAAAAGTGGCAAGTGTCCCACGGCCGCTATTTATCTTACTCTGCGTCAAGATTCGTGCAGCTAATCGGGCGGTTGCCGCGTAGACAACGTGTTCGTGAACGTGCGCGGTAATTTCGCCACGTCTCCAACCGTCGCCGCCAACGGTTCATATCGCTGGCGCGCGAAAATCGGATATGATTACGTTCTCTGCATGTGTGAGTTACGAGGCGTCGCTGACCTACAGCCTACGTCGTCATAACTGACATGGTAGATGAGCCGTCCCATCGAAGATTCCGGCATGGACGGATTTAATCCGACAACGGGAGCGTACGATGGAAGATTCAGCATTTCTCCGACTTACTCATAGAAGACGGAGAAAATCTTTGCAGGGTTCTTTGGGAGGACTACAAGATGTTGCTTGACGATTTGCCGACATCCATCTAGACGGAGCATTCCACGAGAAGAGGCAAGACGGCGCAAGATCTCGGAGTTCTCCGGGGGCTACTGTTGGGGATATGCTATATGGGTATCCTCATAGCATGTCTCTTATCCGACTAACCCGAGTGGCCCATAGTCGGTAGCATGGCCTATGGCCTGCTGGGCGGCCCAGTTAGGTGGATCCAGAAGGGAGGCCCATGCCGGATAGAGGAAGGCTACGGTGGAGTCACCAACGTACCCGGAGCCTTGGAGTGCAAGATACACAAGACTAGTAATAGACGGTGTAGAACTCGGTAACCTTTTCGGCTAGGACTTTTCCCTATAACCCTAGGACCTGGCGACTATATAAGTCGGGCCTATGGGAGCCTTTAGGGCATGATAACTTAGACTTTCTAGTCACCTCGCACAGCGAATCTAATCTTTGTAACTCGGCGTATTGCCATTATAGTGATTTATAGCAGGAGTAGGATTCTGCCACCGCTGGGATCTCAACACGGTAAGCTGTGTTACCTCGTACCCGTCAACCGTCCGCCTTACCCCACGTCTCTAAACACGCACTGTGAGGACCCCTCCATGGCGTACTCGTCGGCAATACCACGACAATCACCCTCGCGCGTCTCTGAGCGCCGCCATCCACCTTTGGTGATACGAGTGGTGGTGGTGCCCTTCTTGCCGCCGGCAGCAGCACTGGTGCCCGCTCCGGTGGAGGTCTTCTTCGATTTCCCCATCATGACGCGTCGACGGCGAAGGAGTGCGCGCAAGAATGAGGAAGGAAACGATCGGAGAACGTCCATCACGCAAAGGGAAAAGCTCAAGAAATGGAGGCAGTGAAAACCAAATGGCTACAGGTGAAAACAAACTACAGTTTTCCCCACAGTTATAAGGACAAAGACGATGAACAGGGACCGTTCATCTGGAAGCCCTAACACCAGGATCAGATCCAACAGTCCACGTGTCAACACAGTAGCAAACCGTTGCTCGCACGCCATCCACTACACACAGAAACCGAGAAGACGTTGTAATTCTCGCCACCTTGCGCATGACCAGTCAACTCCAAGTCAGGAAGTGGGACCTACGTTCGTCCAGTCACGTCGCCTCTGACGCCGCAGACGGTTGAGGTCACCAATCGTCAGCACTGACGTCATCAAAACCACACTAGCAACGGTTAGAAATCTTTGGCTGACAGCTAAAATTACTCACCCGAATCTACGATTCGAGCAACTACTCGGGGGCTACTCCTATCAGGAGCGCTGGCCGCGCAGCTGAGGCATGATTAAGGCACTAGACCAACAGTGATTCTTTGAGTCCTACGTCTAGTCTACGACTCCATTACGGACTTGGGGGCTACTCCCATAGGGAGGATCGATTCAAGCATCCAAAAAAATTGTGTCCTATGGACCTAAAGCCAAACAACGGCTGAATTAAAGTCTGTGCTCGAGTCTACGACTCGAACAGACACTCGGGGGCTACTCCCATAGGGAGCGCTATTCGCGCACCCTATGAATTCTTTGACTGCGATCCTTCGGATCAGAATGTAAAAACTTTTTGGAAACTTTGCCCCAACCAAGGCTAAGTGAGTAACATCCTCCTTGGTCTCCCGAAACACCTCCGTGGTGGTAAAATTTCGGATGCTATGTCTGCGATGCAAAGATAAGACCTACAGATACCATCCGATGGCCTGGTAACGCACCTGACTGCGCTCTACTAGTAAATATCTGTGCCAACAGGCGCGATGAAAATCTCGACGGATGTGTTGGGTACATCATTCGAAAACTACTGGGATTCGACTCCTATAAGACCTCAACGGCCTGAGTCGAATTACGCCGGCATCTGTTCCAGGTTCGAGCCTAGGGACTCAAGTCTGAAGAAGATCGTGTTGTTTTGTCCTAAGACAGTTAACTGACTCTGATCCGTTAGGAGAGTCAGGCACACACATCAACAATCCCTACACACTAAAATCATTCTTTTATCTGATGAACAGAAAATAGTTGCACCTGAAAGATTGAAGAGTCCTCAGCCGAATCTACGATTCGACTGAACACTCGGGGGCTACTGACATGGTTATACCCTATGGGTACACGATATTAGTATACCTGGTCTAGTAATGACCCAAGAGTTTCCTTGAGTCTTGGAAGTTATTACTTCTGTAATGACCTCTCCTTATCCTTTTTGTTTGCTTTTTGTGCCAAGAATGACCTCTAATGAGAGGGACATAAGATTTGGGGAGTTGCTGTCCCAAAACAGATTTCTGTCCTCCACCAAAAAAAATCGTGAGGAGGCTCTGTAACTATGATTGAGCTCAAAGTTTACGAATAAATCCCCCAATATGTTGGCTAACTTTCGTTTGTTCAACACTTTTTGATTTGAGCAACATAAGATATTTGAAAAAAATTGTTTCTACTTGATGGTCTGTTTTGACAGATTTCTGCCATTATTTGCATTTGCTTCTTATTGATTCCTTTTTGAGTTCTCTTCAGGTAAATTGAGTTTCTTTGAGGGAGTTACTATAGTGTCTTGTGTTTTTAGTGAAAAGCCTTGATGTTCCATAGCTTTGCCAGTGGTCTGATATCTTTTGAATAAGCTAATGTTGCTAATGAAGATTGTATGAAGTTTTGTATGAAGGAAAATTTTCAGGTATAGAAAGATAATGATGCAATGAGATGAAGAATGGACAAAATCTCAAGCTTGGGGATGCCACCATGGTGTCACCCCAATAAATATCCAAGAGGTACAAGCGTCAAAGCTTGGGGATGCCCAAGGCACCCCCTTCTTCATCAATAAAAGCTCAGGTCTGTCTAGACACTTCGTTTTTATTGTTTCATGCACAGTTGTGTTGTTCTTGGAGCGTCTTAGTTTTCGTTTGCTTTGCTTAGTTTGTTTAGTTTGCTTTAGTAGTTTGTACCCCCGCTCTCGCTGTGTTGTTTTGCAAATAAGTTTGCTTGGTGTTTGTAAAGGAGTAGTAAGTTCTTGCTTAAAGTGCAATAGGAGCTTGCATTGACTGTGACTTAGACTTTAGCATGACATGATAGGTGTTGTTTTGGAATTATGATTAGTAATTATTGTTGTAGCATGTCTTTTTTCAAACAACTGGGATTGCTTAGTGTGCCTTGAAGAAATTATGCGTTGCTTTAGCATGCAAAAGCATAGTATTGTGGTATTCTCCTTTGATGTTTTGCTTGGGTTGACTTGGCACATGCTCACACCTGTTATGACAATGAAAAGTCACCATTAGCCTCTATGATCATTTAGTCCTTGACTTGTAGTACCACTCTTTGCTTTTATTAGTTTGCTTTGTTGCATTGCATAATTATGGCCATTATTATTCTCTTAGTTGGTTGCTCCCAGTCTTTTGCTAGCCTCCATTTGTATGAGTAAGTTCTACTCATGCTTCCAATTCCCAAGAAACCTATTTATTCCAAAGTGTCCACTATAAACTCCTATGCATGGTGTGTTACACCATTCCAAAGTATATTCTTGTTTTCATCTATCTTCCAATTAAAAACTATTTTGTTATGTCAAAACTTAGTGATTAAAGCCCTCATGAACTTGATGGCACACTTTATTCTTTGCCCCTAATAAACTTGAACCATTGTGACAACTTTGTTGTATATGCTTGCACTTATAAGTTGGAATTAGTAGAACCGTGCTGTCACGGGGAACGTTTTCAACATTGCACTTGTACCTTGTTGTTCTCAGTTGATATCATGTTCTTTTGTCTATGGATGTCACCGGTGTGAAATAAAGAGGGAACTTGTAAGTCCATGGAGTTTGTATCCTGTGTTAGAGAAACGCCTGGGCGGCTAGACTAAGCCATGCCTAATCATGGTGGAAACTTGCAGCATCACCATAGTGACATCTATGAAGCATTCTTCTTATAAGAAAAGAGAGACACATTGAGAAAAGAGGAAAGAGAGAAAAAAGCACCATGGTACATAAGAAGAATTGTTGAGATGCTCATTGTCTGCTTGTCTTGTCATTTTGGTTATGGGAAAGCTCCTGTACCATGTGCAAGGGGTACCTTGTTGGCGGTTCTCAGTGATATGCAAATACTTACAGTGACAAGAACTTACCTGGACCCAAAGTTGAGTATGCATGAGGTGTGGCCCTCGTATTCAAGGGGCATGAGATTGCCAACTTATACTTCGTCAAGCATATACTCTAGCTTTGCCACTTTAACTTTAACCATGCTTATGATAGGGGCAATGAGGGCTGAAAGCTAACAATAACCATAATTTTTGGAAGCTCTTTTTGAAACTTGTAATCACTGCTTCCTTTACAAAAAAGGCCTTTCTTCCACCATTATTTGAGTCTCCACCTTCTACCTTTAGGCACCATTAAGAGAGCATAGCTGTCATTTTGTGTGCAGTGTTCCAAAGCTTATTAATTGATGCATATTGTGTTATTACTTGCTCTTGTGCTATCTGTTTCTAGTCACCCTTGTGAACTTTGCAAGTGTCCTATGCATTATATTGCTACTCTATGAGGGACAAGCTGATTGCCACTATGCTATGTTTTCTGCATGTGAAACAAACAAACGTTTTTCAATACATATTATTCATGATCTTTGTTTGTAGATTGCCATGTTGCATGCATAATTACTATGTCCTATTGTTAGAACTCCATCTTTCATGCACATGTTTAGAGTTCTTTGATCCTAGCTTTCAATGTTTGCAAATGGTTGGATCTTTATTGTGAGGGTGCATGTCACCTCAAAAATTATTATTTTATCACTTACCTACTCGAGGATGAGCAGGAGTTAAGCTTGGGGATGCTGATACGTTGGAAACGTATCTATAAATTTTGTTGCTCCATGCTTGTTTAGTATCTACTTTGCTTTACTTGTCCACACTTTGAGGTGCTTTTTACATGTTTTCTGGTACTAACCTATTAACAAGTTGCAATAGTGCCAGATGCCTGTTTTCTGCTGTTTTTGGTTTCAGAAAAGTTAGTAAACAAATATTCTCGGAATTGGACGGGACGAAGGATAAAGTCAATAACTTTCTGTGGGGGAACAAGAAGTCCAGAGGGGAGCCCAAAAGGCCAGACCCACCCTAGGCGCGGGTGGGCCTATCCCCGTGCCTGGCTAGGGTTTGGGCACCCTAGCCGCCTCCTGGTCTCGCCCCTTCACCTATAAGAAGCCCTCGATGCAGAAACCCTGAGCACCCGATCAGAAATCCACGAAACCGTCTGTAGCCGCCGCCACCATCGTCCCTATATCGGGGGGATCTGAAGTTCTTCCCGGCACCCTGCCGTATGGGAGATCATCCCGGAGGCCTTCTCTCCGGTATGATTCGTGAGTAGTTCCACCTTAGACTATGGGTCCATGTAGTATCTAGATGGTTGTATCTCCTCCTTTGTGCTTTCATGTATAGATCTTATGAGCTCTGTTCATGATCAAGATCTAATCTATTTGTAATCATGCATGTTGTGTTTGCGGGGATTCGATGGATATTGAGATTATTATGTTAGTTTGATTAATGGTTTTATCTTTATGATTCTATCATGTCTATGTTGTTTGTGATCTTGCATGCTCTCCGTTGCTAGTGGTTATCTTGGCCAAGTAGTTGCTAGTGACTCCAAGAGGGAGTATTTATGCTCGATAGTGGGTTCGTGCCTCTAGTTTCCAAGGGAAGTGACAATAATATCTTCGGTTGTAGATGTGTTGTTGCTACTAGGAAGAAAACAACGGTCTCTTGTTAATGGAACATGTGGACTGTTTACCTTACACACTTTGCTTAAAGAAGTTGTCTGTTGCTTGCAACTTAATACTGGAGGGGGTTCAGATGATAACCTGAAGGTGGACCTCTAGTCATAGATGCAGTTGGATGACGGTCTATGTATATTGTTGTATTTCCCAATCAACCTCATAGGATCTTTCTGGCTAGTAATTGCATTGTTATGCCTTGCTCGGTTCCTATCAATTGCCCTGCTGTAATTTGTTTATCCTTCATGCCATGTTGTTTATCTAAGGAGAGCACCTCTAGTGAACTATGGACCCCGGTCCAATGTTTATCATCAATACATCTTCCACTGTTACTTGTTTACTTGTTGCAAACCATTACCTTCCACATCATACGTTTAATCCTTGTTACAGCAAACCGGTGAGCTTGACAACCTCACTGATTCGTTGGGGCAAAGTCTTGAGTTTGTGTTGTGCAGGTCTCCGCGTTGCTTGCAACACCTGTGTGATGTTTCCTTCCTCCTACTGGTTCGATAACCTCGGTTTCTTACTGAGGGAAAACTTGCTGCTATGCTGCTTCACACCTTGCTCTTGGGGTTTTCCGACGAGGTGCTCCCACTTGGACTGGCGCTGCATCAGCCCCAAAGTGAAAATAATTGGGACAACCGGAGGGGATGGCTGTGGTGTGAGGATCACATGTGTTCATGGAGTGTTAATGTTTTGCTCCGGTGCTCTATTAAAAGGAGCACCTTAATTGTCAGTAGTTCCCTAGAGGCCCATTGCCACGGGTTGGGCCGGATGAAGATGTTGTGCAAGTTCTCATTGCGAGCATGTATGACTATATTTGGAGCACATGCCTAGGATTGTTTAGTACTTGGATGCTTGTTATTATTTATCTGCAATGCCCTAGATCTTGAAGTTACATATTTAGACTCGTCCATGCAACGCCCGTCCATCCATCCCTATGCCTACCGCACTTAATCCTACTATTACTATTATCATTACTATTGCTCTGTTTCATTCTTTGTTGTTGTAGCTTTGTTACTACCAAACTGCTCTTGATAAACTCTTGTGAGCAAGAACTATTTCAGTGCGGTGAACCGACAACCCGCTTGTTAAGGCTTGTAAGTATTCTTTGGCTCCCCTTGTGTCGAACCAATAAATTGGGTAATACTACCCGCGAAGACTGTTGCGATCCCCATACTTGTGGGTCATCAGCGAGGCGGGGCTCGTTGCCGGCATGGATGTGCTCCAGCACGGCGGCGAGTGTGCGCCCGGGAGCGCTCCAAAATCGGCGGTGCCCAGCCGCGTTGTTCCTCTTCGGCGGCGAGCCCGGCGGCCCCTCGTGGCGGGCGAGCGCCTGCTGCCGCCGCTCGGCGAGATAGTGATCCTAGAAGACGCAGTTACCCGGATCCTCGGCGAGGTCAGGGTCGTCCATGGCAGCGATGGTCGTCGCTATCTCTTCATCGAGCTCCTCGGGCTTCGGTTCCGGCGGGATAGGGATCCCACCGGCGCTGAGCCTCCAGCCGGCTGGGAGGCGGATGTTCGGCGGAGCCATGTAGCCCGCCTCGTACAACATGCGCGCCTCCCAAGGCTGGAGGGTGCGGCAGCCGAAGCCATTCGTCGCGGTCGGGTCGCCGGGGTACCTTTCGCCCATGGTTTGCGAGAAAGGAGAACTCGAAGTTCACCGGAGTTGGGGAGTTGTGGAGGGGAAGTGGAGGAGCGTCGGAGGTGAGTGAAATGAGCCGGCGATGACGCCTGATTATATAGGCCAAGAGGGTCGGCGAGGGCGGGAGGGGTGTAGCGGCGAGGGCGGGAAAAGGGAAACAGCGGGAAGTTAGTGCCCGCCGGTCCGTAGCGTGAGCCGAGGCGGCAGGGGTGGCGCGACAGTTCGGCGACGCGTGTCCGAAGCGACGAGCAGTTATTGCTTGGCGGTCGCCGCGTGGTTCCGAGGATGATGACGACTTGGCTTCCGTCGCTGACTCGGCGAGTCCACACGCCGCTTCATTTTTTTCGCCGAGTTCGCTGCGTCCGGCGTCCCCAAGGCGTACCAGGGATCCTGGGAATGGCATGGGGAGTCCGGACCAAATTTGGCCCAAATCCGAACGAAAACAGGTTTCTGGGTATGTGACTGGGCCAATTTTTGGAGTCCGGACCTAAATTCGGCGTCCGGATCGGCGTTCTAGGTAGGCGAGTGGAGATGCTCTAACGTGCGTAGTCAGTAGTAATATAGATGCCACATAGACTAATGACGTGGCAAGCAATTAAAAAAGAGAGAGACAAATAGAGTATCTTTCCATTCCGAATTATAGGGCTAACAATATTTTAAGAAAATAGCTTGGCCGTAAATTTGGCCAAAAATATATGAATCATATGTCATAAAAATTATACCATCGAAAACTAATTTTAAATATGGATCTAATGATATTTTTTTGTTAAATATAGTTTGTATTTTATTGACCAAATTTTTGGTCAAACTATTTTCTCGAAATACGTATTTGCCTTATAAACCGGTGTTACCATCACATCACACTTTCGGATATAAATGAGTCTGCAAAATAATACTCTATGTTACTATACTAAATTATTTTTACTATGGAGATAGTAACTTAGACTAGTAATATATGTATGTTAATAGTCTAAGATACTAGTATGCACTATAGCCTCAGGCACTCACATAGCACGGCTGGACACTTGGCTCTGGTTGCGTTACATCTGATCTGGCCACCAGTTTGCCTTACTGGTCTTTTTTTTGAAACAAATTATATTAAGCTAGCAATCCGCCTCATTAAAAACCTTCCAGTCCCCTTAGATACCCTGGTAAGGAAAAGAGTGCGTCTGAAACTTGCTGCTACCATCAAAGTACGGTTACATCGTTCAGGAGTTCATCTAGAATAAAGTTAGGGGGTTCATCGACCCAGTTACAATCATAACTATTTGAGAAACTAAACCTAGCAAGACTATGCGCCACCTTGTTTGCCTCTCTCAAGCAATGAGAAAAAGTAACAGTACCAATAGTCATTGCCACATCAAAACAGAGGGTGGCGGTGAGTCATTCCACCAAGCTTCTTCTCCAGAACAAGCCTCAACAACATCGAAAGAATCTGACTCAGCTATGACATTGTTACAACCCAGGAGGACTGCCAATTTAAGACCTTCCTTCGTCGCTAATGCTTCAGTTGCGGTTGCAGAGAGAGCATGTGGTATGAACTTTGTTGATGCAGCAATGAATTTACCCTCATAATCTCGAATAACCGCGCCAACTGCTCCTGAACCAACATCTGCATGATAAGAGGCATCAACATTTAGTTTTACCCGGCGAGGGAGCGGTCGCTGCCATCTTGTAGTTGAATCCACTTGCAAGTTTTTGTTTTCCAAAGCAGAGTTTGCCACCATCGCTAGGATAGAAAATTTGCATTTGTGAAGGGGAGGTATATTTTCATTGTGGGTTCTCCTGCGGCGCAACCACCATAGATACCAACAAGTCACCATGATTACCTCTTTAAGCTGTACCGACTGCAAACCCGGCATTGTGGTGCTCGGCAATCTCAAAATGTGTTCTAGCACCGCCGATCCAGATCTATCCGCTTGGGTTGCATCGACAATAAAATCAGATAAATCGAGCTGTGCCCACATATCCTTTGCCACTTGACAGGTGAAGAGTAAATGCCGGACATCCTCAGCATCTTGAGCACATATGAGACACTCTGCACTCTCTCCAATATGCCGATTTGCCAAGATACACTTCAGTGGAAGAATACCATGAAGAGCTCTCCATGAGAAAATTTTCACCTTGCCCGGAATTTTTAGCTTCCAAAGAGCTTTCCAAACAGGATTAGTCGATGAAGTTCCAGGGAGAGCCAATTGGTTTGCTCTTGCGTCAATTTTTTTTGAAAGGATAATGGGGTCTAGAAAGACCCCGATGCAGCATTCATTAATTAAGCGGTGGGTACAAACTTACACATAGGCCCGTAAACATTTCGAAGGGCTGTGTTTTTACAAAGAGAACCCCGGGAAAGAGGATAAAAAAGCAATCAAATCCCTGTTATCCTCCACCGACGGCGAGTCTCCAGCTTCGGCCACCCTTCCGCCGCCGGGGACGAACCACTTGGCTTCGAGAGGGCGCGGGGCGCCGTTGCTGAGCTCGGGGAGCCTCCTTCTTGGAGGTTGAGAGGACGCATCTCTTGCGTCCGAGAAGGCCATCAAAACGGCCAAAGATCGCGAGGGCATTCTTGCCCGTCGCGTGATGTGCTCGAAGTTGCTGCAAGCTTGATTCGACTGCACCCCACCGCCGGTCGCCGCCGCAGCTTCTCCCCTCGCCACCAAGGCCGGCCAGAGAAACTCGATGGAGACCCGCAGCAGAAATGCACCACTGTGCAAACTGACCTTATGGAGGAAGCCGCCGAAGATGAAAAGAAGTCGCGCACCCGTCTCCATCCATCGGAGCAGCCTAGCGTGGTCCTTCATCTCTAGCCGATGCGGGTTCGGGCCCTAACGAAGCCCCATCAAGCTTCCACGCCGCCATTGACACCCAGCGACCCAAGCGCCATCCTCCTCCCACTCCTTGCCACCAAGGCCGGCCAGAGGGAAGAACACGCCACCAAATCGCCAGATCCAACTGCAGCAGAAGCACTTATTAGCGAGGCCTCCGCCCGTAGTCCAGACCGAAGCAAGCTCCCACCTCGGGAGCTGGCCGGGCCTAAACAAAGACGGCCACCCGCCGCGTGCAAGAGCGCCGGGGACAGCCTGACAAGATCTCGCCAAACACCACTTGGCGCATACGAAAACCCTAAACCTAAACCTCGACTCCCTGGCGAGAGCCCAAGAACCTAGACTACATGCGGAGCCCTCCTCCACCTCCCTCGACCGCAACGCCATGAGTTCAACTTGGAGAGGCGCTACCTCGAGAAGGCTCGGGAGAACTGTAGCAGGGAGAGGGGAAACAAGATGTTAGAGACCAGATCCTCTTGCGTCAAATTGGTGTTTCCATTGCAAATAGTAGCCAGACTTCACCGTATACCTCCCATGATTTGTGTGTCTCCATGCCACAAAGTCCTCAAAGCCATGATTATGAAGGGTATTTGGAGGATCTGATTTACATCAACTGGATTAAATAGTTCGCCAAGTAGTGTCTCATCCCAAGTACCTATATAAGGGTTAATCGGATCATTCACCTTAGTGAGAACCGCGCCTCTTCGCGGAGAAAGTTCGCCTTACTGGTCTGATAATGACCACGGCGTCAGTGTCAAGTGACTCAAGTGTCGATTTTTTTACAAATATGTCTCTCTGCGTTTGGCATTGTCATAAATACCCTCTAGCAAATTCTATTGTCAAAACTACCCTGACGAAAGGTGGAAAAGCCAACACGTGGCACCTCCCGCCGCCACGCCAGGCGGAGCAGAGATCCCGACAACGGGACTGGCGGAAGGTTCTTCCCGCCCCTGGTACTGGCGGGATGTGGTAGACCCGGTGACAGCACTGGCGGGAGGAATGTGCCGCCCTTGCACTTGGCGGGATGCGGGGAGGGAGTGACAGGCCGGACCCCGCTGCCGTTTCTACACTATACGAGGCGTGTGTATGTTTCTGACAGGCTGGATAGCCAACAGAATAGGCTCAGTTGTCATAGTCTGCGTATATGAAAGCAGCTGGTCGGAGCGCATGTGTGTGCGGTCGAGCTAAGCTCCGTCGAGCATATAGTCGTGCAGTTTTTGGATACGTGTCATGCATATGTGTACTCTGTCTAGGAGGCGCCCAGCAATACTATTCGTTTTGGTTTTCTAAACTGCGCATCATGGTGGGGTTTTCAACTCATCTGTACCCGTGCATGGTGATTAAGCTGCATATGTCAGTTTGGAACTTGATTGGATTCTTTATTAGAAAGAGAGGAGAGAGAAGTATTACCATTTCAGGCGTACCCTTCTGCTCTTTTTAAAATAAACGGGCGGTACTTTATGCACTTTAGGGAGCAGCGATGGGACGGTACTGCAGAAAACCCTACACGCGTTCCTTCCGCCAGCTGACAAGGCGACACGTTCCTCCCGCCAGTCCTGCCACCCGGTTCCACCACATCCCGCCAATGCTAGTGGCTGGAAGGCCCTTCCGCCAGCGCTCGTGACGGTATCTCTGCTCTGTCAGGCATGGTGGCGGGAGGTGCCACGTGTTGGCTTTTTCACCTCCCGCCAGGGTAGTTTTAACAATAGAATTTGCAAGACGGTATTTTTGATAATGCCAAAATGCACAGAGGCATATTTATAAAAAAATCCTCAAGTGTCAACCGTTCCATCCATGATCCATCCATAAACCATGACCGGCCTTCGTTTCCTCTCCACATCTTCACTCCCCCACGTCTTTGCACATGATGACCGTAGATTATTGTGGCATGCCTTTCTTTATACTTTTGTGTAGTGTAATAAGACGCACACATCATACTTTCCATTAAACTTGTGGACACCGCAGTATACGGCCAAGATGCTGACACGACGATGCAAAAACTTTGTTTGGAGCAAACTATTATACCGCAGACCATTTGGAGCAAACTATTATACAGTAGTACCATATTTTTCAGTCTAATAATTGCTAATCGCTTTAAAGACAGCGAATAAAGCAACACCAATCTTCGGTAGTATAAAAAGGGTACCGGTTTAACAGAACAGACTAGTCGACCAATGATGGAATAGTCATGTATGGGGCTTTGATATATTCTCAGTGCTAACAATAAGCCTAATCAGCAGGCTATAAGAGTTGCCATGTTATTTAAAAGTCTACGTGGAAGAGAGAGAAATTTGGAGAGAGAAGAAAGTGAATGCTTCATCTAGAGCCGGCTGTAGCACAGCTATCAAGAAAAAGAAGATTTGCATGTAGCTAGACCCAATAGCATGCATGCATTGTATAATTAAATTTAATTAAAACCCATCTAATAGCCATCTAATAGCTAGTCTATTGTATGGGTGGGCTTTATGTTGGCTTTAAGTTGACATGGCAAGACTATAAAGCCAACAACAGGCTGTACTATTAAACTTGCTCTAAGAGCAAGTTCAATAAAAGAGCTGGCTGCCGGCTGTATGCTCATGCCACATCATTTTATAGTCAGCTTATAGTCAGAATACTACAATAGGCTGGCTTTTATGCTGGCCGGTAGACTGGCTTCAATTATTTAATGACTGCATGAATATATGATCTGTTATGATCCATCGTGAGATGTATCTTTGTAACCATTCAAGCAATATACATATGTACCATCCACTTCAAGATACATCAAGGCAAGCTAATCAGTAAGCAAGCAACAATGGGTGCTCATACAACCATACTGACACTTGAATATTCGGGAAGCCCATGAGGTAGTTTAAACCAAACGTAACAGTAAACAAGATACCCGGCAGACAAGCCATCAGTTTTGATATTGACAACAATGAGAAACAAAATAACAGCGCTATCGACACTTAAACATTACATGACTGTTAAGAAGAAAAGAGTAACCAAACAAAATAGTTGATCTCCAGCAAACAAGCCATTATTCGAATTTTGATGCACAACCATAGTTTGAGCAGCTAACCACTTGCATCAACGACCATCAGCCACTATATGGGAAAAAAAGGAACATGACAGGGGTAAATACTCGAGAAGATAGATGCAATAGCTAACAGATTCAACTTAGTAAGAGAGATGCAATAGCTAACAGATTACTATCTAAAAGATTATGCTTAATAACATAGGTAGCTAACAGATTACTATCTAGAAGATTATTCTTAATAACATAGGTAGCTAACATATTACTACCTAGAAGATTATGCTTAATATAACATAGGTACCATATCTAGCAGATTCATCTTAGTAAGAGAGACACAATAGCTAACAGATTACTATCTAGAAGATTTTGCTTAATAAGGGTGCATGATTAATCTAGCAGATTTAGTTTTTTTATGAGTGCAGACCTGTTTGTAGAACCTGGAGCAATCAACCCATCTTAGGATAGTCCTGAAATAAACTTACATGTAAGATATCATGTTGATCCAAAATGTTGCATGGAAAAAAGAATAGGATGTTGGAATTATGCTCTAGAGGCAATAATAAAGATGTTATTATTATAATTCTTGTTCATGATAATGTTTATATTCCATGCTAGAATTGTATTAAGCGGAAACTTTAATACTTGTGTGGTTTGTGAACAACACCGTGTCCCTAGTACGCCTCTAAGGACTAGCTCATTGATTAATGATGGTTAAGGTTTCCTAACCATGGACATGAGTTGTCAATTAATAATGAGATCATATCATTGGGGAATGATATGGTGGACAGACCCAAACTAAGCGAAGCAATTAGATCGTGTCATCGTGTTCGTCTTTGCGAAGCTTTTCTTATGTCAAATATTGTATTCCTTAGACCATGAGATAATACAACTCCCTGGTATCGGAAGAAAGCTTTGAGGTCATCAAACGTCATCCTATGAGAGGGCGATCATAAAGGTGTCTCTCAGGTGATCGGAAAATATCTGTTGGGTTGTATGTATCGAGATGGGATTTGTCCCTCCCAAATTGGAGAGATATACTTCGGGCCCACTCGGTAATCGATATCAACGCCACTTGCAAGCATGTGGTTAAGGAGTTAACACAAAGTGATATCGGATTACGGAACGAGTAAAGTACTTGCTGTGAACGAGATTGAACTAGGTATGACGGTACCGATGATCGAATCTCGGGCAAGTAAAATATCGCGAGACGAAGGGAATATATATATGGGATTGACTGAATCCTGGCATCGTGGTTCATCCGATATGATCATCGATGAATGTGTGGGAGTCAATATGGGTTACCGCACCCATTGTTGATTATTGATAGAAGATCATGCGCATATTCTCGAACCCGCAGGTCACACACTTAACGTGTCTCGGCGCTAGGATAGATTGGATAATTGGTTTATGAGTTTTTGTTCGAGTCTCGGATGGGATCCGGACATCACGAGAGGTTCCGGAGTGGTCCGGAGAATAAGATTCATATAAGGCGTGCAGTTTTTGGAGTTCGAATTGTTCCGGATTAATCGGTATTGTCTAAAGCTTCTAGAACCTTCCGGAAGGGGACCAACGTGGCCCCACCTTCCGGGAGGGGCATGGGCTTATGAGGGAGTGCCACTGCGCATTGGGCCAGGGGCACAAGGCCCCATAGGGCCCAGCCAAGAGGTTTAAACTCGAGATAGACCTTCTAGAAGGGGTTTCCTTGCCCCCCACTCCTTATCCCTTGGCCGCCGGTTTGGGCTTGGGGGAGGGGCTAGGGCTGAGCCCCCCCTCTATATAAAGAGGGGTGGGGGCGCACCAACCCCACACACCTTCCCCTCCAACCCTAGCCGCCATGCTGCCCTCCTCTCTCCCTCCCGACTGTTTGTGGCGAAGCCTGCTGCAGAAATTCTCCACCATATACACCACGCCGTCGTGTTGTAGATCCAATCTGTCTCTCCGCCATACTTGCTGGTCCAAGGAAGGAGGAGACGTCGAGGTGCTGCACGTGTGCATCTCACGGAGGCACCGCCACTTGTGGTGCTAGATCGGATCGGATCGCGAGGAGGAGAAGCGAGTACGACTACATCACCCACGCCCGAGGAACGTTCCGCATCTTAATCTTCAAGGGTATGAAGATCTAATCCAATCTCTCTCGTTGTTTGCATCTCCTAGATTAGATCTTGGCTTTCCTCTGTGCGCATCCGTAGAAATTTTTGATTTACTATGCCGAAACCCTTGATGGTATCGAGCTAGATCTATGCGTAGATGTGTTTCACGAGTAACGCGACATGGTTGTTGCGGGCGTTGATGTTTTCTTGCAAGCCTCTTGTTTGTGTTCTTCTTATGACGCGGATAGTGAGATTGAAGCGGTACAGGCCAACCTTACGCGACGTCGTTCGCGAGACCGGCTCCGCACTTGACGTGTGGCTTGTTCCACACATGCGGCTGGTGGATGCCAATTTCTCTCACTATAGTTGTCATGGGATTAACACCGGAGTTTGGCAACCATAATATCACCGTTGTGGCTTTCCGTAGGTAAGAATCGTTCTTAGCATCTACTCCCATAAGCCACGTAAAACATGCAACAACAAAGTAGAGGCGTCTAACTTGTTTTTGCAGGGAGTGTTTTCTGTGATATGGTATGGCCCAAGATGTGATGTGTATAATGTATGCGATGATCATGTTTTGTAATGTTTCATGACTTGCATGTCGATGAGTACACAACCGGCAGGAGCCATATGGTTGTCTTTATAATTGTGTATGACCTGTGTGTCAACTTCTTATGCGCCATGTAATAGTTTCACTTTATCGCTAAGTAGTTAGCAATAGTTGTAGTTGCTATTCATGGTGGAGGCAATCATGGTGGAGTGATGGAGATCATGCCGGAACGCACAAGATGGAGATCATTGCGCGAAGATTGGCTATACCATGTCACATTAAAGTTATATGCATGTGATGTTTATCCTTTTATGTATCTTATCATTCTTAGATCGCGACGGTAGCATTATAAGATGATTCCTCAATTAAAGATCAAGATAAAAATTGTGGTCTCCCCGAGTATGCACCGTTGCGAAAGTTCGTCGTGTCCAAGCATCACGTGATGATCGGGTGCTATAGACTCTACGCTCACATACAACGGGTGCAAGCCAGTTTTTGCACACGCGGAAATACTTGGGTCTAACTTGACGAGCCTAGCATGTACAGACATGGCCTCGGAACACAAGAACCGAAAGGTTAAGCATGAGTCATATGAATGATATGATCGACACTTCGTTCTCCACCATTGAAACCACATCTCTTCTCGTGATGATCGGATTAGGTGTGGTGAATTTGGATCGTGTTCACTAAACAACTTGAGGGATGTTGAATTTAGTGGGAGTTCATCTAGTAATTTGATTAAGTTGAACTATTTATCATGAACATAGTCTAAGTTGTACTTGCAAATACTGTAGATCACATGGCCAAGTCCAACTTCAACTTCAACGTTTTTACTGAGAAGGAAAAGCTTAGAAACAATGGGTCTAACTTCACCAATTGGTTTCGCAATCTAAGAATCATTCTCTCTAGCGGTCAAAAGGACTATGTCCTTGGGAAAGCGTTAGGTGACCCTACGCACAAGCTACCGATGAGAAAAGCATCTATCACGGCGCCAATGAGTGTAGCATCGCGCGGTCGTTATCGTTATGTTCTTACCTTCACGGATGACTTGATTAGATATGGGTATATCTATTTCATGAAACATAAGTCCAAAACTTTCGAGAAGTTTAAGGAATTTCAAAGTGAGGTAGAGAATCAACGTAACAAGAAGATTAAATTTCTACGTTCTGATCGTGGAGGTGAATATCTAAGTTATGAGTTTGGCAAGCATTTGAAGAAATGCGGAATACTTTCACAGTTGACACCGCCGGGAACACTGTAACACCCTCAGAATCGGCCCTATGCAAGTTTTAGCGAAACTCGCCAAACCCGCATAGAAACGATTCAAAGTTGCCCACCAGGCACTTTCGTGCGGGTGGAAAACGAAGTAATAACATTACACAACAGTCCTCGATGGGACCCACAGAACAGATATATATACAACAGCGACTCAAAGAGTCAAGGATACAGATATAATACACAAAGATCCAAATCACCTTGAAAATGACAGAGCGTCCGACTACGGACAAGATGCAAATGGGGCTAAGAGCCCTGAAGAATAACCAATGGCGTCCATAACCCTGGCCAAGCGGAAGGGTAACCCCGCTAACGACGTCGATCTCAAACTGCTTAAACAAAAGGGGTGCCGACAAAGGGCAAAGGAAAAAGAAGGAGCGTCGATCGAGGCCAGACACGGCGAGGCTAGAATTCGGTCCTCGCCTACATAGGTATGGTGGATCAAGCGGCAACATGCACTAAACAACCTATAGAGACTCGATACAATGGCGACTATCGAGAGGGTAAGAAAGACCTATTCGGATCCAACTTGATACTATCATCAAACAAACCCATCCGGTGTTTCCTCGAGACCAAACGAGGAAGTCAACCGAGAACTCACACGGTTAGCGCTTTACTTATTCGATTATAGTTGCGGCACTTTACTAGTCGAGTTTAGATAATCATCCCGATAAAGTAAGCGATGGGCACTTTAGTTAATCATTCGTTATAGTGGCAACACTTAATAGTCGATACAATTAGCATGAGATAACCCAAAACCCAAAGCTTGTTGGTACTTTTACTTAGCCATTCCGTTGTAGTGAAGCTGATTACTAGTCATATCGGGTCCCAGTCAATTTATAATAGTAAACTTTAGTTATAGTTGTCTATGATCAAGCACTGTGCTCCAAGTCGTCCATAACCGCGGACACGGCTTCTCGAAAAGATTTAACCCTGCAGGGGTGCACCAAAGTATCCACAGCACTTGACCCTTTTGCCGATCGTTAACATACACCCATCGGTATATCGGCGGGCCTAAGTCACGGCGTTCCCGGACAAAGCAAGTACATGGGGGCCACCAAGTCGAACCCGCGAAGTCGGCCGGTCTCGAGGACGGACTTAGGGTTTGGGTAGACGGCTGTGAACGAAAGAAATCCCAAATCGGGACTATCGACACCATGAAACGTGACCCGATCCTAACAAGACAAGGTGCTCCTCGCACAATCGTAAATAAAGCGAAAGCATGGCATAAGTACAGGATAGTAAATAAAACCTCAAACTAGTTTGTGGCCCCAGACAATACTTTGAAATCGGTAATAATCAATGGGGGCCATATCTCCCCACCTGGTTAGCGCTCGATCTCTAGCAGTGTCAAGAACTCGGGGTCCTACGGGACACAAGTGGGCGGTCGGAAACCAACATTATCTATCACCCACCGATGCCTCTGCTTACTTACTTCAATTTTAGTTGTTAAACAGTAATTAAAGTGAACGAAAAGTAGAGCCATGATCATCTCCAACATTGAACATGCGGCACTTCTCCAACAACTGTGGTACTGGACGACACGCAAAACACTTGAGCAAGCGACTACGACGCGCGGGTCCAACTATCTACCAAACAACAGGTAATAGGATGTGTCCAAGGCTATATATGGCTGCAAGGGATATCACGGGTACGAAAACTAGAGCATCGCAACACAGATAGCAAAGATCAACAGGAGGGAATAAATACTAGAAAAGTAAGATAGGTAGAAAGGGGGAGATGCTCGCCTGAAAACATTGCCGAAGGGTCAACCGAAGATCGGGCGAAGCTCACATCAACTCAACGGCCTTATCCGCGAAGAAGCAAAACACTAGAAGAAACACCGGATGCACTATTTAACACAACAGCAGAAGATCGGGCATGATGCATGTATGATGTAGGACATGGCAAAGGTGCGATGCAATTAGATCATATTAAGCGAAACCGGGGTCCCGACAATTATTTAGATGGTTCATGTTGTTTAGAACCCCCGCAATTTATATGTTGTATTAACATGGCCATAATATAGCACCGGTTCGCTACATCAATTTAAATGAGGCCGATATGAGACTAGATTTGTCCGCATATGGGCCCCATATTTAATTAGATGGTGAATCGGCATAAGGCCCCCAAACCACACAAATATGCATGCGAGATGAACAAATAATATGCAACAGGTTTTATGTTTAGCATTTATAAAATAGGGGTTCGGATAAGGGTCACACTTTAGGGTTCGGCAGATCTTGGGGATCCGGGGGTTCGGGGTTCGGTCTCAGGGTCCAGGGTCGGCGGATTTGGTCTCGACGGAAGCGTTCTCGGATCCGATTGAAGAACTTGGCGGGTCGGGTTCGGTCTTCGGGATCCGGGCCCGACGAGATTCGGTCTTGGCATCCGTGAAGGAGAGCATGAAGTCGATACCGGGGTTCGCACTTTAGTTTCGGGTTGGCGAACTTGTCGTTTCGAGGGGTTCCTCCGAGTCCGTGGGCATCCGTGTGGTAGATCTTGGGGGTATCGCGGTTTCGTTGTCGATGGCGTCCTAGAATGGAATCGGTCACCGATAGCCTTCGCTTGTCAACACATGTCGATCTTGGGCTATCATGCACAATTGTCGGTCTTGTCCGCGGATGAACTTGACTTGATGGTTCGATGTCGTTGCAGCGCTTGGCGTCGACGGGATCGACCTTCGGTAGATCTTGGCACGGTGACAGTTCTCATCGGTGGTCCTCCGGTAGTGGTGCCGCGGCGACATCCCCGGCGATGTTGGAGGTCTTGGCACTGGACGATCTTGGCTAAACACAAAGGTTCACGTTTGGCGACGGTGCATCTCCAGGAGCTCTTGTCGAAGAGACTATATTGGCCCTTGGACAACACCATCTGCAGACGCACACCGAGGCTTGCGGTCGAACTCGTCATACCAACCAAACAGAGGCAGGGCGAGCCTTGCAACGCCGGTGGCGGCTCCTGGCTTCGGTTGCAGACGGAGGAGGCAGCCCTGGAGGTGAGGAGCACGCCTGCGTGGCCGCCTTGGAACGAGAGGAGGCGGGGTCAACGGGGCCGGAGGTGGTGGTCGGAGGCGACACGGGCGCCGGGCAGGTGACGGGGACGCGGGCGGCAAAGCTCGACGGGCCGAGGACGCAGCTCTGGCGGGTCGACGGAGGGCAGACAGACGGCGGAGGAGCGGGCGAGGAAGCTCAGCGGAGCAAGGTCGACGCGGACGGAGGCGGGAGGAGGAGCCTGGGTCACAAGGGCCTTTGGGAGCGGAACGGAGGAGGAGGTGCGAGGCGGAGGCGGTGCCATGGCGGGAACTGGCGTCAGAGGAGGAGCCGGAGCCGGGGAGAAGGCGCCGGGAGGAGCGAGGGAGGAGCGACCAAGGGGGCGAGAAGGCCACAACAGGGGAGGAGACTTGAGAGGAGGCCCGAGCCGGCAGGAAGAGGAGGGCGGGTGGAGCCTTGGAGCAGAGGTTGGAGGGGCGGCCAAAGGGTGGGGGAGAGGGAGGCGAGGGCCGGGCGTGGGTGAGGGGTTGGGGTGGTGACAGGTGGGGCCGCGCCAGAGGGTGGGGAGGAGGCGCGTGGCAGGTGGGGGTGGTTTGACTGGGAAGTGGGACCCACAGGGCAGGGAGAGGGGTCGGTTTTGGGAGGGAGTGTGGCTGGGCCAGGTGGCGGCGTGGGGTTGAGAGAGGGAGTAGTGACATGGCAGCTAGGGAGTGGTGGAGGAAGGGAGAGAGGTGAGGTGGCGTGTGGTGATTGGCCAGGGTGATGTGGAGGCAAGGGTGGGTAGATTAGGTTGGGTGAACTTAGGATTTAGAAGGGCTGGTTAGGTGGACCGATTTAATCTGGGTTTGGTCGTTCGGGTCTTTTCGGCCCGTTCGACTGCCCTCACTAAAATAATTTAATATTTTATTTGCTTTAAACGGGCCGTTTGCAAACCGTAGCAGACAAACAAAAATAATCCGGAGACCCGGGGTTTGCATTTTGAAAACAAGACGGGCGTTTAGAAAATAAAGACAGGTTTTTCTACAGATGGTTTGATGCAAGCAAATGCAAGATGATGACGATGCTCAAATGCAATGTGGCATGATGACATGAGCATGCGGTCATGATGATGCAATGCACAAAAACAACGCGATTTTCTAGTAGTGGTTTTTGTGGGATGCCACAAACACCACAGCGTAATGGTGTGTCCGAACGTCGTAATCGAACTCTCTTAGATATGGTTCGTTCTATGATGTCACTTACAGATTTACCGCTATCATTTTGGGGTTATGCATTAGAAACAGCCGCATTCACTTTAAATAGGGCACCGTCTAAATCCGTTGAAACGACACCGTATGAATTATGGTTTGGGAAGAAACCAAGATTGTCGTTCCTTAAAGTTTGGGGATGCGAAGCCTATGTAAAGAAGTTACAACCGGACAAGCTTGAACCCAAAGCGGAAAAATGCGTCTTCATAGGATACCCGAAGGAAACTATTGGGTATACCTTCTATCATAGATCCGAAGGCAAAATCTTCGTTGCCAAGAATGGATCCTTTCTAGAGAAGGAATTTCTCTCGAAAGAAGTGACTGGAAGGAAAGTAGAACTCGACGAGGTTGTCGAACCTTCTCTCGAAATTGCGAGTAGCGCAGCACTGGAAGAAGTTCCTGTGGTGCCTGCACCAATAAGAGAGGAAGCTAATGATGATGATCATGAAACTTCGGTTGAAGTTGCTACAGAGCCTCGCAGGTCAACGAGAACTCGTACCACTCCAGATTGGTATGATCCCGTTATGAGTGTCATATTGGTGGATAACACTGATGACCCTGAGACATATGAGGAAGCAATGATGAGCCCAGATTCCAATAAATGGCAAGAAGCCATGAAATCCGAGATTGGATCCATGTACGAGAACCAAGTATGGACTTTGGTGGACTTACCAGATGGCCGGAAGGTTGTCGAGAACAAATGGATTTTCAAGAAGAAAACATATGCTGATGGTAATGTTACTGTCTATAAAGCTCGACTTGTCGCAAAAGGGTTTCGACAAATTCAAGGAGTTGACTACGATGAGACTTTCTCACGATGGCAAGAAGCTAAAGTCTGTAAGGATTATGTTAGCAATCGCTGCATATTATGATTATGAGATATGGCAGATGGATGTCAAAACAGCATTCCTCAATGGAGACATTGATGAAGAGTTGTATATGATGCAACCCAAAGGTTTTGTCGATCCTAAAGATGCTAACAAGGTATGCAAACTTCAACGGTCTATCTATGGATTGAAGCAAGCATCCCGAAGTTGGAATCAACGTTTTGATAAGGTAATCAAAAGTTTTGGTTTTATACAAACTTATGGAGAGGCTTGTATTTACAAGAAAGTGAGTGGGAGCTCTGTAGCATTCTTAATACTATATGTAGATGACATATTGTTGATTGGGAATGATGTAGACCTTCTTAATAGTGTCAAGGAATATTTGAATAATAGTTTTTCAATGAAGGATCTTGGCGAAGCAGCTTACATATTAGGCATAAAGATTTATAGAGATAGATCGAAACGCCAAATATCATTGTCACAAAGTACATATTTGGACAAAGTTCTAAAGAGGTTTGGAATGGAAGATGGCAATAAAGGGTTCTTGCCCATGTTTCCCAATACGACCTTGAGTAAAACTCAAAGTCCGACATCGGCAGAAGATAGAGAAAGGATGAGTAGGACTCCCTATGCCTCAGCCATAGGATCTCTAATGTATGCCATGCTATGTACTAGACCCGACATTGCATATGCTGTTAGTTTAACTAGCAGATATCAAAGTGATCCAGGAGTGGATCATTGGACAGCGGTCAAAAACATCCTTAAGTACTTGAGAAGAACTAAGGATATGGTTCTTTCTTATGGAGGTGATGAACAGCTCGTTGTTAATGGTTACACCGATGCTAGTTGGAACACCGATCCGGATGATTCTAAATCACAACTGGATAATGTATTTATTTTGAATGGTGCAGAAGTTGGAGGAGTGCAAAGCAAAGCGTTGTGGCGAGATCTTCAACCGAATCGGAATACGTGGTTGCCGGAGGCTTCACAAGAAGCGATATGGATGAAAGAGTTCATTACAGAGGTGTGGTTCCTAGTGCTGGACCCAATGTCTATCTCTTGTGATAACATGGGCGCCATAGCCAATGCGCAAGAACCAAGGTCACACAAGAAGTCAAGCACATCAAGCTACGTTTCACGCTTATTCGAGAACATATCCAAGATGGATATAAAGATTTGCAAAGTACACAGATCTGAATGTGGCGGATCCGTTGACTAAACCTCTCCGAGGGCAAAACATGACCAACACCAAACTGCCATGGGTGTTCGGTATATTACCATGTAATCTAGATTAGATGACTCTAGTGCAAGTGGGAGACTGTTGGAGATATGCCCTAGAGGCAATAATAAATGTAGTTATTATTATATCTTTGTGTTTATGATAAATGTTTACATTCATGCTATAATAGTATTAACAAGGAAACATTAATAGTTGTGTGATTTGTAAACTTAAATTGAAGTCCCTAGTATAAGCCTCTATACATCACTAGCTTGTTGGTTGATAAATGATTGTGGTTTCCCTATCATGGACATTGAGATGTTATCGACAACAAGATCATATAGTTAGGAGAATGATATGGTGGACATGCTCCTATAGATAAGCGTAGCATAAAGATCAAGTCATTTTAATAGTTCAATTTCTATATGCTTTCTGATACATAGTAATCTAATTCCTTCAACCATGAGATCATGCATATCACCTTTACCGGATGGATGCTTTGATGACATCAAACACCACACCGTAATTGTGTGGCTATAAAGGTGGCATTGAGTATTCGGAAAGTATTGGTTGAAACACATGGATCAAGAGTGGGATTTGTCCATACATATGACGGATAGATATACTCTGGGCCCTCTCGGTGAAATGTCATCCAATTAGCTTGCAAGCATGTGACTAGCTCACAAGGGATCACATATCATGGGAACGAGAAAAGAGTACTTATCGGTAACGAGGTTGAACTAGGTATGCAGAGATACCGACGATCATAACCTCAGATAAGTAAACTATCGTGAGACAAAGGGAAATTGATATTGTATGTAAGTAGTTCATTCGATCGCAAAGTAATCGTAGAAATATGTGGGAGCCATATGAATTTCCAGATTCCTCTATTGGTTATTGTTCGGAGAAGTGTCTCGATCATGTCCGCATAATTCACGAACCGTGAGAGACACATAAGGATTCGACGTTGTTTGAGTAGTTATGGAATGATGAGAAAGAGACCGAATGTTGTTCGGAGTCTCGAATGGGATTCGGGATATCACGAGGAGATTCGGAATGGTCCGGAGAATAAGATTCATATAAGGAAAGTCCCATTTCGGAGTTGGGGAATGGTTAGGTGTTTTCATCGAATGTTCTAGAAGGTTCTAATGTCAAGCACTCCGGGGGAAGGGTACATGAATGTGTTATATCAAGTTGATATGATTGCATCATGTACTCGGTGTCATCGCTGTTCAAAATAGAGGGTTTATTCAAATCCTAGTTTGAAAAGTCAAACGGCTAGTTTGAAAGTCAAGCAGCTTTTGGAAAGAGGAGGTGGAAACCGAGTTGAGGAGTTCCTCCTCCAACCGGCCTTGCCAAGCCGAGTTGGGAGGGACTCCTCTCCTCCCTGGGCCGGCCCCTCCACCTATATAAGGAGGCGGGGCTCCTCCTGGACACACAACTTCCACGCCTCAAACCCTAGCAGCTGCTGCCCACCATAGCCGCCGCCGCCCCCTAGGGTTTCTCCCCTAGCCGCCGACTTGGGCACCTCCAAAACCCAGTCACGGCTCTAGCACCTCTTCCTCGGCGTGTCTAAACCCTAGATCGTCGACGGACTCTCTCATACTCCACCATACTCGCTCCGTCTTAAGGCGAAGCCCTGCGAGATCTCCCCTCTACTTCCGGTACCACGCCGTTGTCTTTGCCGAATCGCGAGAGAGTGCTACAACCTCCATTTTCTTTGGAACAAGGGAGAAAGGTCTTCGAAAATCGAGCGTGTGACCATGGGGCGCTGCTTAACGCAGGCCTTGGAAGGATCGTCTACGCGATCTTGAGATCGGGAAGAGTACGACTACATCACCCACGAGAATCCGCTCTCGTTAAACACTTTGGAATCTTCGAGGGTGAGTTATTCTATCGACTCGTTGCTACAATCTAGTAGATAGATCTTGGCTTGTTTGTTTGTATGCGGTAGAATTTTTTTGTTTTCCATGCTACGAAACCCTACATGCATCTCACGGAGGCACCGCCACTTGTGGTGCTAGATCGGGTCGGATCGCGAGGAGGAGAAGCGAGTACGACTACATCACCCACGTTAAACGAACGTTCATTGTCTTGAATCTTCAAGGGTATGAAGATCTAATCCAATCTCTCTCGTTGTTTGCATCTCATAGATTAGATCTTGGCTTTCCCTCTATTCGCATCCGTAGAAAATTTTGATTTACTATGCCGCGAAACCCTTCATAGGAACATGCAGATATTATTATCCTACCATGCTTCTCTGTTTGGGGAAGTGGTATAGTCTTCATGAAGGCAGCCCATTCTGGGTATATACCATCGGCAAGGTAGTAACCTGTGGTATACTCATTCCCATTGACAGAATACTGAACTTGTGGCGCTTCTCCTTTCAATGCATCAAAAAAATATTGGGGACTGGTTGAGCACATTAAGATCATTGTTTGACCCGGCAACTCCAAAGAAAGCATGCCAAATATGAAGGTCCTGGGAAGCAACGGCTTCCAGAACCATCGTTGGTACTCCATAATCACCACGGGTGAATTGTCCCCTCCATGCTAAAGGACACTTCTCCCATCGCCAGTGCATGGAGTCAATGCTTCCTAGCATTCCAGGGAAACCACGAGACTCATTAACCTGGAGTAGACGCTCTACATCCTCCTGTGTGGGTGGTCGCAAGTAGTCCTTACCGAAAACCTGAATTACCCCTCGAGCAAACTTGTCCAAACACTCTAACGCAGTGGACTTCCCAATCTTCAAGTACTCATCAAGGGCATCTGCGGGGTACCATACGCTAGCATGCGCATGGCTGCCGTGCACTTTTGCAATGGTGAGAGCCCTATTCGACCAGAACAATCTGCCCTGTAAGTGAAATAGGGAGACCACTGACCAAGGGCATTCACAATGCATAGGAAGAGGTCTCTATTCATACGAAATCTTGTACGGAACATACTTTCAGGGTAGAGTGGGTGTTCAGCAAAGTAGTCCACCAGGCGCCGATGAGCACCTCCATGATCCCTCCGAATTTTCTTCCTTGGACCGTATCGTCGCCGAGATAATTTTACTTCAAGCCTAGCCTTGATTTTCTTCACGAGCCTCTCAGCAAAGGAGTCTAGGATGTTCTGCTCAGTAGCATAGACTTCCAAGATTTTGGATGGGGCTAGCTCATCAGATGATTCCGACATGGTGGGTGAGAAAGATAGGTTGGTAGGCTGCTAGATGAAAATCTTGTCGAAACATATTTTTTCTACACTACTCTAGGTTAGAATACCAGGATGTAAATACAAGGTAAAAATATCAGCAGCAGGTTGTAAACATACTCCCTCAGATCCATATTAGTTTACTCCAATTGTCTAGATACATTCGCATCTAGACAAATTTTAGTGTTAAATATATCCGTATTTAGACAATTTGAATCAACTAATATGGATAAGAGGGTGTATGAAATTCAGTGATGTGCTAATTAGCATGGATTGGAAAATTCAACATGGGCAGCAGCAATTCATAGGTCGCTATCTTGCTTTTTTTATTGGCAAACAATGAGGGATCGTAGTAGTACTAGATAAGAACTCATCTCAGATTATTATCTGAATAAGAAACAAGGAGAATACATACCATGTTCCCAGATCGGACTGGCCAATATACTCAGTCATACACCAAGATGTGGTGCTAGCAGGCGGTGCCCAACAAGATGTGAGGCCGACGGATCAAGAGGCGCCTGCGCACGCATCCGTTTAGACTGCTGACCTATCTCCTTGATGCGGCGCCGGCATCAGTTCGAAGGTTGAGAGGTGGCGCGTTCTAGGGTTCCAGGATGTGGGGATTTAGGGGGGATTTGGAGTCCTCTTCGATTTGGCGCGCACAAATCAGTTTGGGGCGACGGAAGTATGGATTTGGCGCGCGGTGGTGGAGAGGGAAGGGCGGGAGGCGCAGGATATCGAAAGCGCCGGCTCTATCGCCGATCTGGTCAGCAGCCGCGATAGTTTCGTATCTCATGGCTGTGGCGAAGCGTCTGAAGCGCCGTTCGTTCTCTCTCCTCTCTTCTCTCCCCTCCATGTAGGATTTTGATGACGTGGAAAATCTTGTAGCCTGCTGAGTGGACCCTATTATACTTGCTCTAATAGGCATGCAAAAGTGGGATAAGTGTTATAAGTGAGATTTCACTTTTACACCCCTAGCTTAACTCTAAACTAAGTGAGATAAGTAGGATAAGTAGGATATGTCCAATCCCATTTTTCCTAGTTATCCCACATAGTATAGAGTTAGACTAGGATTTAAAAATAGGATTCCACTTGTCTCACTTCTGTATCGTAAGTGCTAAACTATGTAGTGCTGAACATTTTTAACGATGAAAAGATAGCCAAAAAAAAATGGTTACTCAAACAAGAAAGGCAAAAACTAATTTATCAAGTCAATCTCAATCCCACACACATCCTTAGTGGGGTGATACGCCACATAGTTAAACTGGCATCCCTATAGTTATTGGGGTGTCACAGTCAGACGTCCATGGCGGTCTGAGGCGAATTGTCTCCTTTTGCGCGTGTCGCACGGAGCATCCGATTTACAGTACCGAAACAAAATCCATGATAATACCACCTTTCTTTTTACAAAGGATCCTGACGTACGTACTCCACATAGATAAACATTGAGGAACAAAAATATTCAGCACTCGACTCCCCGGCGCACCCCTGATGCGCGATGGCGATGGATCGCTTTTCGGCGATCATCGTGGAATTCCAGTGTACAAATTGCATTGATCGTACACCAAGCTGCCGGCCGAAACTACAAAGGGCAAAAAGATTCAGAGACTAGAAAACGGTTCTTCATGCGCAGACAACTAAAGCACACCTGAATCTACATAGATCAGCGGAGAATAATCTTCACGTCAATAAAGATTTTTGTCTGCTTACCATTATATATCTGATGTATGGATGTGTTTTACTTGGTGATTAAGAAATGCGCCCATTCTTTCCGGCGATTCAGTGCCAAACTACCAATGATCCTCATTCGATTCCATCCATGGGCTTTTTTTCGCCGTCACTAGTAGCTAGCTTAACAGGTTCAGCGAGAACATGATGCCTCCTCGCCCTTTACTTCAAGTGTCCCCCACACGCACCATGCTTGGGGCCCTTTCTGCATTTTGAAAGGGGGTTGGGGACAGCTTCGAACCATCCAGAACTCGTGTTACCATCACCATTTCTTGTGAATGCTACCGGTGGCAATCCTATGCCGATGCCTGCAGAGCATAGTAGTAATAAACGCTAATTTACAGCGACCAGTATATATAGCTAGATTTACAGGCAGCTCCAGCAGACAAGACAGGATCGTTACTCGTTAAGATTTAAAGGCAAGTCGTGAGAAGGCAGAAACGAGGAGACTGGGATACTACGCCGTACGCGCACATCGGACAGACAGCAAAACGAGCTGGGGACAGCAAAGGGCGGCGACCACAGGGCAGGGTCAGGGAGCGTCCTGACAGTGACACGTGTAGGTGAAAGGAACAGTGTGGTGCTGCCGTTCCGGTGCCAGCCATGATCGCACGTACTGTAGACTCCATCAACCATCCATCCATCTTTGCAGCTAGCCTGGGTACAGCACACAAACGCGGTGGCACCGCCGTCCTTGCACTAGTTGTGTGGCGCGTCTCGACTCGACCCAGTTTAATTTGCCTTAATACAACTTCGATGGTGTATTAAAAAAAAAATTACCCACTCTGATACATGCGTTACCTGGGTGTACCCTGCCGAAAGGGGAAATAAATCGACAACGAAAAACAGAGACCTTGGGGGCAAAAGAAGAATAAACCGGCGACTGCATTCGCATGACATCTGATCTCAGGCCTTCTTCGACCGGAAGTAGACAGTCTGCATTCGGCACCGAGGTACTATGGTCGGTCCAAAGCCGGTGGTGAATCACCCACGACAGCGACGGTGCAACAGTGGCACTTGCTCTAGTGCGATCTGATTGTGAAGACGGCTTCTACCTGACGGAACGAGCCCCGACGTCAACGGCGCCGCGACCCTCCAGCGTCACGCTCCTTGCGACTCGGCTGGCAGCCTGGCAGACACGCACATCATCGCACCGCACCGCACCGCACCGCACCGGTCGACACGGCGGTGCCTCACCGCATTGACCTCCTTCCAACCCTCCGTCGGCGCGAGGGGGGTAGCAGTAAAAAACTAGGCGCGTACGTCCGCGCCGAACCAGGCCGGCTCACCGACCCGTGGGCGCGGCGTCGGCGCGAGCGGGACCGATAGCGAGAGAGAGACGGAAGGGAAGGGAGGCCACGCGAAGCTCGCTGCTGCTTTGCTTGCCTTGCCTCCTCTCCTCACTCCTACCTCCCGCTCCCAAATAAAAATCTGAAAACAGCAAGCCACCAAACGCCCGGGAGCACCCCGAACACACCATTTCTTCCCCCATTTTGCCGTCTCCCTCCCCCCCCCTCTCTCTCTCTCGCTCGTCTAGCCTCGCCTCCTCTCCGCGAGCCTCAGACGCCTACCGCCTCTAAAAGGCAAGGTCAAACTCCCGAGCCCCCGAGCCGGAGGAGCTAGCGAGGGAGCGCGCGCGAGAGAGAGGCTCCTGTCGGATCCACCTCCCACCTCCCGCCGGACGCCCCGGATCTGTCGCCGGCCACAAAGGTAATCTTTTTTTCCTTCCAATCCAGCTCCCTGGATCTGCGCCTGAATAGCTGGTTTCCGTTGCTAGCTCCGCGGCGGCAGAGTAGCTTAGCTGATCTAGAGCACGGACGGTTTGTTCATTCAGCTAGAGCCCCACACGCGCGTCCGCACGTATTTGGTAGGTCCAGCTGGGGCGAGGAAATCTCGCATCCCCGTTCCGGGGATCTCGAACTCGGTAGATATCATCATTTGTTTCCAATTAAGACCCGCCAAATGGTTACTCACTAGAGATCTGGGCGCGTCTGGTTTGACGAAATCTTCTCTTCTAAGGCTCATGATTGCACTGCTTCTTTTGGTCAGATCTAGAGCCAGCGGCGGGCGGGGCTGCGGTTCGTGGTAGCTGGACTAGGCGGCGGCGGCGGCGGAGATGTCGTCGAGCACGATCCGCAAGGCGCTGGGCGCCGTCAAGGACCAGACCAGCATCGGCCTCGCCAAGGTCACCAGCAACATCGCGCCCGAGCTCGACGTGCTCATCGTCAAGACCACCAGCCACGACGACGAGCCGGCCGAGGAGCGCCACATCCGCGAGATCCTCCACCTCACCGGCGGATCCCGCGCCCACGTCGCCGCGGCCGTCGCCGGATGCTCCAAGAGGCTCTCCCGCACCCGCGACTACGTCGTCGCGCTCAAGTCCCTCATGCTCGTGCACCGCCTCCTCACCGACGGCGATCCCTTCTTCCACCGCGAGCTCCTGCACGCCACGCGCAGGGGCACCCGCCTCCTCAACCTCTCAGACTTCCGCGACGAGGCGCACTCTGGCTCATGGGACCACTCCGCCTTCGTCCGCACCTACGCGCTCTACCTCGACCAGCGCCTCGAGTTCCTCCTCCACGAGCGCAAGCAAGGGGGCTCCAACGGCAACGCTAGCGCCAGCCTCAACGGGCCTTCGCCGCGTGACAAGTGGGGTTCCCCTGACCCGTATGGCCGCCGCTCACCCTCCTACTCCTCCCCTCCAGGGAACGGCTATGGAGGCTACGACGATAACCGTGACAGGAACGGCGCCGCCGATGACAAGAGGCCGCCCACCCCTGTCAGGGATATGAAGCCCGAGCGTGTCCTCGGTCGGATGCACCACCTGCAGCAGCTGCTCGACAGGTTCCTTGCCTGCCGCCCCACGGGCGGCGCCAAGCAAAGCAGGATGGTGCTGGTTGCTCTGTACCAGATGGTGAGGGAGAGCTTCCAGCTCTATGCTGATATCTGCGAGGTCCTCGCGGTGCTGCTGGACAGGTTCTTTGACATGGAATACGCCGATTGTGTCAAGGCCTTCGAGGCATATGCCAGTGCGGCGAAGCAGATCGATGAGCTCTGCTCATTCTATGCCTGGTGTAAGGACACTGGAGTGGCGAGGTCGTCCGAGTACCCAGAGGTGCAGCGTGTCACTGATAAGTTACTGGAGACTCTGGAGGAATTTATGAGGGACAGGGCAAAGCGCCCCAAGAGCCCACCACGGGAGCCTGAGCCTGAGCCTGTCAAGGAGGAAGAGCCTGAGGTGGACATGAACACCATCAAGGCGCTTCCTGCACCAGAGGATTATAAGGAGCCTGAACCTGAGAAGGTGGAAGAAGAGGTGAAGCCACAGCCCCCGCCCAAGCCCCAGGGTGATCTGGTTGATCTTAGGGAAGATACCGTGAGTGCAGACGAGCAAGGTAATAGGCTTGCTCTGGCTCTCTTCCAAGGGCCACCTGCTGCTGGTGGTGGTACCAATGGTTCATGGGAGGCCTTCCCTTCCAACGGTGGCAACGAGCCGACTTCTGCATGGGATACACCTGCGGCTGAGCCTGGGAAGGCAGATTGGGAACTCGCCCTTGTGGAGACGGCTAGCAACTTGTCCAAGCAGAAGGCTGTAATGACAGGTGGTATGGATCCTCTGCTACTGAACGGTATGTACGACCAAGGTGTTGTGCGCCAGCATGTCAATGCACAGGCAACCAGTGGGAGCTCCAGCAGCGTGGCGCTACCTGCACCTGGACAGAGAACACAGATGCTGGCTCTTCCGGCACCAGATGGCTCAATGCAGAACGTTGGTGGGGATCCATTCGCTGCATCCCTCACCTTCGCACCCCCATCGTATGTGCAGATGGCAGAGATGGAGAAGAAGCAGCAGTTCTTGACACAGGAGCAGATGATGTGGCAGCAGTACCAGAGGGACGGCATGCAGGGCCCGTCGAGCTTGGCGAAGCTCGATCGGACCTACAACAACGGGTTCGGTCCGAACCCAGCCATGCCATACGGGATGCCCAACGCGCCAATGGCAAATACCGGGTATTACTACCCCACTTACTGAGCTATTCTTTGTTCCCATCATCCCTCCAGTTCCTGTGAATTTTTGTTCTGTATTTTGTGATCTTACACCTCTGGGCTGTGTGTGTCCAGCATCAGCTGTTGTTCCTCTGTCTCTGGATCAAACCTTTTGGTCTCTTCTCTTATATATGTAATTCTATTTGTTTGGAACCAAATGCGGCATGCATCTGAGGGCGGTTATAGTTGATTACACAATCTGAGCTGATGTTCTTTCATACTGTTAGATACTGCAAAAACTTTTGTGCATATATTGTGTCACTTGATGCTACCCTATTGCTGTTAATCTATCATCTACAGAGTGTACTGGCATGTCACATCTATCATCTACCTGCTGTGATGACAAATGCTCCGTTTCTCAGATCTAGATCTCCTTGTTCGCTGGAAAAGTTTGTTGCTAGTAGTTGTTGGCATTAAGGAAGTCGTGGTTGGTGGCCATAATCTATTATAACTTGTTTAAAGTGGTTGCTTTCGGTTAAATAATGGACTTGAAAGCAAGTTCCATGTGTAATAGAACTCGAATGATTGCTCTTACCTTGCTGTTCCTTGAGTTATGGAATCCCTGTTTCAGCAATAAACATTTTGGTGGTTCGATGATGCAGTCCCTCTGTCTCAAATAAGGGACTAAAACATGTTTACAAAGTTGTTAGAATGAATCATGACAAAAGACGAGGCTCTACTAGTCTTCATTCTTGTGGTTTCCTTGGTTTCAGCTTTCTTATTCGGGATCTTGTTTTTCATGGTTCTCATCTTTACAACTCGCGGTTTTCGCGAGAGAACCAAATCCAAGTTGGCGAAGATTGTGATTTTGGGTCACTTGTTTTGAGACGGAGTGAGTAATTGTTCCACCAAAAAATTCTCATCAAAAGATTGAACCTAATATCAGTGTGGAATTTAAGATTTTTATTGTTGTGCGGGAATACTGCTCGGTTGGAGGTGTTAGGATGATTGAGGCCTTGGGTTGATTTGGCGAGACCTGATCTTGCCCACCTTCGTTTCCTACGCTCCTGTATAGTCTTTGCAGTTAATAGGTGGTAGGGACGATGGAATCAATCAACACGATTCAGACCCGTCGTGCGTGATTGACTCTTTCCTTGGTGCTGTGTTTTCCTGTAGAGAAACTTGGAGGAATTAGAGCCTTGTTTCACCGATGGGATGTTTGCCTTCTTCTCCCGACCCATTCCTCGGTGCCGCCTGTGTTTCCTGATTTTCTCCAGCCCCTTCTTTTCCAGTGACCACCTTCTTGCGTCGACAGAATGATTGGGCGTGGAATACACGTCGGCATCTGTATCTACTCCATCTGAGCCACTACACCTTTCAAAAGTGATGAACAGATGCCCTCGCAAAAAAAGAAGAGTGATGATGATACAAAGGCAAATGAGTTTTTCCCTAAAAAGGAAAAGGTGCAAAAAATGGAAATTTTATTGGTAACACACTATTCTTAGGTGTCCGCCTCACACACACGTGACAGACGCCTCCCCTCGTGCCGGCCACCGTGGCCCAATGACCCACCAAGAATTAGCCTAGTTCTCGGTCAATTGCAACCCACTTGCAACTACCATTGAACGCGAATCGTGAGACCAAGGACACATTTTCTTAGTTGCAACCCACTTACAACTCATGTGATGCACCAATCATGGTACAAATCTGACGGTCCTAGAGGTGACCGAGCACTAAGCTAACTCTCCGTGGACCAGGGACTAGCAAAACCATTAATTTTTACATTTTTAAGAACTGAACGAATACCCAAGAGTTCAGAATTCTTAGGAAGAAGGTGGGAAGACGATGACAGTTGGCACAATGCAAGGCCAGGAGCCCAGGACACACAAAATAGACGTCCCCCAAATGATACAGTAGCTCGCATGGAAGTGCTTTCCCGGCACGGCAACGCACTTCTTAAACTGTCGGGGATACCCGTAGACGGATAAGCAGCACGTCGCTGTCATTTTTGGGCACAGAGAAGCTGGTGGCTGCTCGCAATACTTCTTTCCTTGTGCCAATCGCTAGTGGGGCAGCGAAGATGACAGCAACACAAATATGCAGTAATACCTCCAAGGACATATGCAGAATTGCTAGTTCAACACGACAGGATGACCTGGTCGAGGTGTAGCGGTCAAAACGTGGAAATGTAACAGGAATTGTCATACAGGCTAACAGAACACGTTTACATGCGACGTGATATTCATCAGCAACTCAGTATGCGTTTCCCGTTCAAAGGGGACTTTCAAAGAATGTGAATCGACGTATTGGGGCAGCCCCCAGACTGCCAGAGTCCAAATGATGCACAAACCAATGAATATGAATCAGGGTTGCAGTAACAGGCAAAGAAAAATAATTATCTTCGTGCATCTCGAGTGGTGTAGCTCTCCTGCGTTTTGTCTTCGCATAAGTCAATCTTTGTTACCCAAGGTGAATAACTTATGTCATTTCGGCTTCAGAAACTCCCTGATGTTACAAAGCATGCCTTTGTCGTATGGGTTGACAAACTTGACTTCAAAATCTGCCGTTTGTGGTTAAGAAAAAATGTCAAACATGTGCCTTGTATTAAACAGGCAAAAGAGGTATTCGTGATATATATTTATACAGGTAACGCACCTGACTGAGGCTGTTCCTTCATCTGGAACTCAGGATATTTCTTCCAGTTTATCTGGAAAACCTCACCTCTTAGCTATAAGAAACAGCAAACGAGAAGGCCACCTGCAATTGGTGAAGAAAGAGTCCAAAGCACGGGAAATTTGACATTACCCACTCGTCTGTCTTGATGTTGAAGCAGATGCCGTACACATGCCATATCAGGAACACGACCTGGCAAAGGAGCAGCACAATGCATTCACAGGATAATCAGAAACAACAGAGGTAGTAAACAAGCACATTTGGTCTAAACAAAGGCCCACAGAAACACAAGTGTAGCCACAGCCTTGCATAGGAAGATTGTTTCCAAATGACCGAGGTAAACAAACTGTCACTGACACAACAGAACAGGCAAACTGTGCCAAAACTACAAAGATTCGCCAGATGACATTTTTTTTAGATACTCGGTCAACTGTAGCAAATACATCAAGTGACTGAGATCTGAGACACCAAACTAGTATTTTTACTCGCATGCTTTCGGTGTGCATCTATGTCATGATTGCAGTCGATAAGTATACTTTTACAAATTTTGCTACTTCCAGTACAGTTAATGTATGAAAAAACATCTGACAGCGGATATCACTAGTAGTGATCCTGAGCAGTGGACAGGTTACTATACAATACATCATTCGTATTCCTTCTATTTCTTCATAATTCATGAAGGCGTGATGCAAATTCCACCCAAATCACTTTCTAATCATCTTCTCAGATGAATTGCTAATTCTATGCTCACAGCTCTCATCTCATAAGTAATCATTGCCACAACTCAGACACATGATATGTTTTTTCTTCTTCCAAATAATATAACTAATGCATGTGCAGAGGTAAATGCTTACAGAATCAATAGCTAGTTAACTATAGTCAGTTGTTGCATCAAAGAGGTTAACAACAAACCTGCCATAGCACTTGGAGGACAGAGAAGAGCATTGTGCCAATCACCATGTTTAGAGATAAAGGGTTCTGTAGAAGATGTCCCAAGTAAGTATCATGCAGTGATCCTTACATATAATGATGCAATTTGATGGTCAAATCAAATATAGATCATAATACGTTTTTCATGAAAGAGAGCATCATGCAGGTCTAGTTCATGGAAACCATTGTTAAATTTGTCATAAGGGAAAATAATGCTCTGGATTACAATATGATGACATGATTCCTTAGAGCACACTGAATTACATGTTCTCTGAAAGTTCTGCCTAAAATATCTCAATCTACTAAGTAGATCAGCATTTCTCAAATCAATGTGCACCATTACACCCATAAATCCAAAATTCGTAACAAAAACAACCATTGTGGGTGTTAACATGAGCCGTTTGTTTTGTGCCTTTGAGAGACAAAGTTTGCCTTGCCTACCTTTGACCAAGTTTGGCAAACGTTTTGGTAAGATTATGTTTTCTACTTTTAGTACTTTTGGAACAGAAATTGGCCAAAACACGAGGCCACCCATTTTTTGACAAGGAAAAAATGCTTTCCATGTGCTACACTTCGGCATAAACCAGACCCCATCAATGTACAAAATCATTTCCATGCAAGAAAAAAAAGATCAACTGGCTTGATAGTGTAATTATGCAAATAACATGTTGAAACTTGAAAGGAGATACCTCAGTTCTTATAGTTCCTGAATTTATGCATCTAGATATATCTGAAAATAGAATAAAAGCACTTATAAATGAAAGAACACCGATGAGTTGAATACTACTTGGTCACCCGAGATGTGCAAGTCCAGAAATAGTAAATGGATGTATATGTCCTTAATTATCAGAACAAAAGACCGTCCCAGCTGTGAAAGTATGTAGATTAACTATTCGGGGAAAACAGTTAATTCATTTCAGAAATCAAGGAGATAAACACATACATTTAGTTGAACACATTGTATATGTTGATTCAGCAACAACAAATCCAGTCAAAAGTGCCATAAACAACCTATGATTTTTCTGTCCTGCAAAATATGGTATAAAATAAGAATGAGCATTTATCTATCATGCATTAACAATAGAAAAACTATAAAATATCAAAACGCGATATAGTACCTATGCAGTTACCAAATGCAGGGCAATGGTGGTCATAACCTCTAACATTTACTTTGCAACAGTTACAGTGCCTCACTCTTGAGAGTGATGGATGCTTCTACACCAAAAGTACAAAAGATGGAAATATTAATACAAGAACTCCACCTTTCAGGTTAGCAACTTAATATAACAATAAAACTCTACTTCCTCGACACCTCACTCAAACATATAGCATCCACGAAATCCTTGCAGCCAGCCTCTTCCAAAAATGAAGTTTCGTATGCAACAATGCCAGGATCACCAGAGAGAATCCTGCAATACGAAATTCAACCTAAACCATCAATCCCAAAGGTGATGGTAGGCTACGGCAAAGAAGTGTTAAGCATAGTACATCCAGAAAGAAAATTTTAATTATAAACCCAGAACTTCAGTATAGAGTCCAAGGTAATCCTTGAAGTCTCAAACTTCCAGTCCCAGATATTTGAGTTTTGGAACCCTAAAATTCATAATCCTAGCCAATTCTAGCATATCCTGAGTTCCTGACCTGGATCTTGTTTCGCACACCTGAGAAAAGAGTGATCCCGATAGGTATCTCATCTTCTTGCAATCACTAACATCCCAAGCCCCCATGTAAGATCCATTTCCTTCTCACCACTCTCCAGTTTCACTCCCATTTCTCGCTTATCCCTGACATTCCATCCCCACCACAGCCTCACTTTCCCAGCTGTTTTCCCTCCTTGCCATTATCCATCTCCGCTGGACTAATGAGATGCTGCTCAACTAGCTCTATTTCGCTCCCTCGCATCGCCGCTCCCCGTCAGGATCTCCAGGTGTGCCAAATAAGCTGAAGGTCATGATCTCCCGGGATTGGAAAGTTTAAAGGTCCACTTTCAGGGATTGCAACTTTTGGGGTCCATCTTGGAATGACGACAATATTTAAGGGGAATGACGACAATATTTAAGGTTTAAGATGAACACTTTGTTTCCAAAAACAACAATGCGGAGTGATTTAATGGAGCTAAGAGATTGGTAGCTAGTAAGTGCATCACGAAAAAAAATTGTTCCAATGGAGAACTAACCTGTAAAGTCCCCACAGAAGCAGTGCACACTCAGCATTAATTAGCATGTCTAGTAGAGAAGAGGTGTCTGCAAAACATAAGGCTGGTTAGAAAACTATCAGAAGCTCGATACACTCATTTACCGATACACTGCTCCAAAATGGCATAGACCATTACAGCAAATTGTGCATAATGCAAGGAGACAAGTATGTAAGCTACAAGCTTGAATCCCAGAAAGATTTATGGTACCTGTCTACAATTCCATCCTAGATCGTTAAGAAATGCCGTATATTATTACATTCCTTCAAATCTAACTGTGCTCTAGAATTAAAATACACCAGGAATGAGCTCCATCCACAAAACGAGGAACATGGAACACCACAAAAATGGCATACATCTAAAGCAATGATGAATGATAGTCTACCAGTGCACTGAGCTTTAATGAATGCTTACCTTCTATATTAAGAAGGGAAATGGGGCATACAAATTGCAGTGACACAGTATGTAATATCTAACACCAGAGACATATGCAGCCTCCGCAAAGTCCAACAGATGCAATGGGAAAGGATTTCACCTCTCCGGATGACGAATACGTAGACACCCCACAAGAACAGGACGTTGAACAGCACGAACAGCGGTGCCGACGCCGCCACTCCGATGAACCTCCTCCAGAACCTACCCACCACAATAGTCGCCAGGAATACCAACCCTGTGCAGCACGCAACCGAAGCAAGGTCAAAATTGTGCTAAGAGAGCCATAGCAAAGCAAAACGAGCACGCACCGACCTGCGACGGGGAGCATGGCAAGGAGGGAGATGGATGGGAGGAGGCGCGGTACTATGGCCACGGCAAGCTGCGAGAAGAGCACCAGACCGCATGATACCAGCGCCGACCACAGCACCTCCCATGGCGACCTCCGCAGCCGCTGGAGCTCCGACGCCAGCCTGCTCATCGCCGAGAACTCCTCCGCCTCACCCTCCGGATCCCAAGAACCATCAATAACCCTCAAGCCCGGAGATCCAGTCGGGGTCGGGACGGCGGCGAGCGCGGGGTTCCGGCGAGACCCTCCGATCTTGGCGGATTTCGAAACGGGAATTGAGGAAGGAATCGAGGGAGATGCGGGCGAATCTTAGTGGAGGACTCGCGGGGGAATTTCGTCGAACGTGTATAGTGGTGGCGGTGTGGTATGGGAACGGAAGCAAGGCGTCGCAAGCTCTCGCTGCATCAAAAGAAGATTTTAAAAGTGTGGACTTTTTTTAGTGAAATAAAGGTGTGGAGTTGTTTTTTTATGGTCAATACCACAATATATTTACAATAGAAAATAGATCATGGCAGAGATACATGGACTTTCCAACTATTACAAAGTAAAGTCTAAAAAAAGAGCAAAACTTAAAGGTTTTAAGATCTTGTTCTTCCATAACATAATCTTGCACTTATATGAAGGCAACTCAATTAACAGGACAGAGATGTTAAACGATAGACTTGTAAATACCAACAAAATTTCTCCTATAATTTAATTTGAGCCGTAATGCTAAGACTACGTGCACGCGCATAATCATTAAAATAAGAATTAATTGGATTCATGTCATTCCAACTTTTCGCAAGTTGGAAAAATGCCATTACAAAAATGAAGTTGGAAATGGCATATTTCCAAGTTGTGGAAGTTGTAGTGGCATAAATTCAATTAATCATTAAAATAATCAGTCAATATTGGTAAGAGTACCACCAGCAGTATTTTAGAAAAAAGAAACCGAACAGCTTGATCGACATCGCAGGAGAGTCGAGAGTACGAATCTCCATTGTCGAAGATGTAGCAGTCGGGACGAATATTGCAAGGATAATCCTCCTCGCGGCAACCATGAGAAAAATTCCAAGATCGACCTGACGAAGCAAAGATCTAAAAGACCATACCTGTAAATTATCAATCTTATAACACCACTGTTGACGCTGGGAAGATCTCGCCATTGAACGAAGAGCTAAAGATCACTGATTGCGAACGATGACATCTCCATTGACGTAGACGCTAGATGTCTACCAAAACTCTAGCCTAATCTCCTGAAAACACTACTTTTACTAAGAACTCCACCAATAGATCGGGTTTCCCACCCCTCACAACCCAGCAATGTCGGCCGGAGGAGGGGGACCGATCTATGGAGAAGGAGGTGTTGGCAGCGGCTAGCTCTAGGAGAGGCGGGTTATTAATGTGGTTAAAAGAGGGTAAATGATATTATACCCCAGGATAGAAATAATCGATCCCCCTCGGCTCGTTGCTCAAATACACTTTGCTAGGCCCACCAATAGAACTGTCTTATCTTCCTTAGCCACGACGCTGCATCTCGCGCTGAGCCCCGCGCCGCTGTGCGTCCTTGCGCATCGCCCGGCGCCATGTGCCGCCATGCTCCCCTACCGACGAGGTCTCCGGCGTCCCCCATCTCCTCCAGAGTCGCACGTGCTCCGGCGGTTGGCCATCGACGATGATGACTGCCTTCCCATGGAGCACTCCTGCTCCACTGCAGCTTCTGATGGTGCCCGACCCCAACTCCTCCGTGACAAGGGCCCCGAGCCCCGCCACCACTCCTTCACTGGCCACCATGACTTCTCGGCCATTGTCGCGTCAATAGGGATGGCATGCCCGCGCCGGTGGCGGTGCTTCCCACACATGTGTTCTTGTTGGTGCTGTCGCGTAGGTGGTGGCAATGATGTAAGTGCTGGTGAAGACGGGGCGAATTTGCTACATACGGTGGGTGTCGTTGCTACATGTGGCGAGAGGCATTGCTACCTACGGCAAATGGCGTTGCTACCTGAGACCGAGGTCTCTGGCGAGGCCTTCGATGAAATCAGATTTGCTACATTAGCAAATATTTTTTGCTACAACCTTTTTCTGGTTTTTGCTACAATAGCGTATAATTTTTTTACAAGGTTTTTGGGGTCCTCGGTGAAAGACTCCGGTAATGTCTCCGGCGAAGTCGGGTTTTTGCTACAACTGCTATTTTTTTTGCTACTATTGTTTTCTGGTTTTGCTACAATAGCATAAAGTTTTTGCTACATAGTCTCCAACGAGGTCTTCCGGCAAAAGTGTTCGGCGTTGTCTCCGACGAAATTCTGGCGAGATCTCCGATGAGATTTGTATTTTTTTATTTTTGTCTCATGGACGAACCTTTTTTCTACTTAGAGCAAAAGCAGAATATTTTGTAGGAAAAATAGTGATTTTGTAGTTAAAGCGGGACCGTGGATTTTTGGTGACACGATGGCGGACTAGGGACCCGGGGATCAAGGGAGTTATCCTAGGGACGCGTAGCATGCCCCTTAAAAGAGGTATGGATTTGTTAACACTGCCATCAAATAATAGATTTTGAGAATGTTTATATACTTCCTCCATCCCAAAGAATGTCAAACATGTGATTAGATTTACATATATAGTGTATAGATGTATGTAAATTTAGATAAATTTGTGACATCACTTTTAGGACATAATCCAAGTGCTAAATGGTGCTTGGAGGTTGATTTTCTCGATGGAGTATTGGTTTCTTGTCCATCAGATTGGATTGATGAAACCATTGGGGGGGCATGTCCTGACAAAAAATAATTAGCCTAGGTTAGTTAAAATCAGGATTAGCAAACTCTTCTCAGAGCAACGGCCAATGATGTCGGCCATCACCGCCGTGACGCCCCCTCCTTTTGGTGCCAATCACTCAGACCTCCTCCTGCATCGGGACAATGACCGGCTCTTCGCCCCTCAACTTCTATGCCTCTGGCTCTTTCTGCCTTCAGGGCTGCATCCGCCGCCACGCAGCCCGACCTCCCGCGAGTCGTGCTCATTGACGGTGCCGACACCATTTGCGTTGATGCCGCCTTCTTCGACATGGTGTCGTACCTCCGTTGTGTCTATCCACTGCCGCAGGCAACGACCACATTGACCTCGTCGAGTGCACACATTGGGGTGTCATCGTGGCCAGCACCAACGAGACCTAATGAGAATGCCGAGTTGAAAGCTCAATTGGAGAGAGGTTTGGTCACTTGCATCCAAGGTGATAAAAACCTCAATGACCCATTGAGAAAGCAAAAGGTGTCTATCAACAAGCAAGGTCTAGGATACTTGCCTAAGCCTAAGGAAAATGGTCAAGGTTGGTTTCCCCACCAACTCTGCAAGAACAACTTGGAGCAACCAAAGAATAAAGTGATCCAAGAGGATACCTTGGGCATTGTGGATCAAGGGATTGGAGGTGGTAAAGCTAATAGGAGCTACGCCACCTACGATAATTCAAAGGGCACCTTTAACCCATCATATGTGTTATGCAAGAGCCATGATTGAAGTGTCTATGCGAAATTTGTTGGTGCTTGTACTGTTAGGCGTTATCATAATATTTGGGTTCCTAAGACCCTTGTTGCTAATACCAAAGGACCCATCGTGCAATGGGTTCCTAAGGTCAGGTTTGATCTTATTTTGTAGGAATATGCCGCCGCTGGAACAAAATGGGTGACCGATAGTGATTTCTCAAACCATATGACCAGGGACAAGAACATATTCCATAATCTTGGGAAGAACACAACATCAACCAAAAACATTGTATTCAGTGACGACAAAAGCGGAGAGGTATTGGGTTTGGGCAAAATAGTTATATCTCATGATCTATCTATGGAGAATGTTATGCTTGTCCAAATCTTGATCTACAATATTATTTCCGTTTATTAACTTGGTACTGTGGGTTACAATTGCACATTTTCTAATATAGATGTGGTTGTCTTTAGAAGGGACAACTTCCATATCATACTCAAAGGATATGTTGAGAATAAGCTTTATGTAGCAGATTTATCCCAACATAAGGCAGATCTTGGCATTTTCTTAATGGATAAATTCGACAAGGTTATGGCACTAGAGGCTTGGCCATGTGAGTGAGGAGGTTGAATGATCTTCAAAGAGAAGATCATGTAGTTGTACTAACAAATATTACCTTTGATAATAATAGGGAATGCTTCTCATGTAATGCTGGAGAGCAAGTTGGATCACCTCACATTCCCATCACGTTAATCACTACCTCAAGACCATTGGAACTTCTTCACATGGTGTCGTGGGAATGGTCACGGCAGATGCTGCAATCGGCATCGAGTAGTAGAACGAGGGGCAAGGGCGGTCAGCCATCTCAGCGAGATGAGGCGAGACAGTGGTTTTACCCAGGTTCGGCCCCCCGGAGGGTAAAGACCTACTCCTGCTAGATTGTATTATAGAGGTGGTACAATGGGCGAGCTGGACGGCTAGGCGGCGAGTCGCTTGGGTGTATGATGGAACGTATCTCTACACGCCCCGCAGGGAGGTTTATATAGGCTCACCTCCCCTAGGGTTTACATATCTCAACCGAATCAGTTGAGGCTTCGTTACTTGTTTTAACCTAATCCGTCTGGGCCTATCTACTCGCCTGGGCCTTCAGCTTCCAGTCGCCTGGATCCACGCCGGGCTTTGATCCAGTCGCCGTCTTGCAGGCCCACTCGCCAGTTCTTGGGCCAGTCGGAAACGTCCTGCTGGGTATACCCCGGTAGGTACATCCCCATCAGTAGTCCCCGAGGCCGTCGTCGATTAGGCGTAGGTGGCTGCTGGCAGTCGGAGTATACGGCTTCAGAGTAGACAACCAGTCGAATCGTCGGCGGGCTCCTGTATAAAGGAGAAAACTAGTCATCCTGATCGCAGCTTTGGCGAGTCAGTCGGCGAAACACTGTCATAGTGATCGAGCCGAGTGGCCGAAGTTGGACCGTTAAACGTGGTCAAACTAGCGGTTGGGGTAATCCAACGGTAACTTTGGCGTAATCACCGCGTAGTAACGGCTCGATTTGGCGGGTAACAAGCGCTATATAAGGGAATGGCGGCGATCGAGAACCACCTTCTCGCCATTTCCTCCGATTGCACGCACTCGCCCTTCGCATCGCGATCCAGCCGACCCGAAATCCTCCGACCCCCCACAAATCCTTCTGCCATGGCCCTCTCCACCGAACCTTGGGGTAGATCTAAGTGTACGAGGGTGCAACTGGCTTCCTTTGGGGAGGCCGGGATCCTGCGCGCCGGCTGCTGGCGCATCCCTGTGGCCAGAGAGGTGACCCCGAACCCGTGCGAGGGGGAATTTATCTTCTTCACCAGCCATCTAGAACGGGGGCTAGGATTCCCCACGTCCCTGTTCTTCCGGCGCTTCTGCGCCTACTACGGGATCCAACCATCGGACCTGGGCCACACAGCATCGAGCAGCTCGCCATCTTCGTGGCGTCGCAGTGCTACTTGGCTGCCCTACTTCCCTCTATGGCAAGATCTGTTCCACGGACGGATCAGCCACGAGGAAGCAGGCGGCCCAATGCTTGTCGCAGGCGGCCTAACCTTCCAGCTGAAGTCGAAGGCTTCGTTCTTCGACTTGATGCTGCCCGCCAAGGCGGCGAGCGACTGGAAGAAATCTTGGTTCTATGTTGCCGAGGCGACCCCGAAGGGCGAGGCGGCGATTCCACGATACTCCACCAACCGATCCGAATCGCGCCGTCTTCAGGTCGGCAAGCTCCCCAGCGACCAGCGGATGGTCGTGGACGAAATGCTTCAAACCATCCGTGGTCTGAAGAAGAAGGGCCTCCAGACGATCAACCTATACAACTGCTGGCTCGAACGGCGGCTCGTCCCTCTGGCTCGGCGCGACCACTACATGTACCAGTATACGGGCCGGGAGGACTCAACGAAGTCCAGCCTAGCCGAGTGTAAGCTCGAGGACTACACCGCAAAGATCAAAAAGATCACCAGCGGTGTACCGGACGCAGTGGGGTCGCCCTACACCGCAGAGCGCCCAGCCCAACGGTAATCACCTCGCATCATTCGCAATGCAGCTTTTTGGCAACGGTCATTCTAATTTTATCTTGCGTTCATTGCAGCTATTCCAAGTGGTGGAAGGATGGCTCCGCCGGACGACAAGAATTAACTCGTCTGCTCAGGATCGTGGCAAGTCGCCCGCCAAGGGCGACGCCGGAGCGAGAGTGACGGCGACGACGAGTCCAAGGAGGGTCGCCTACCGGTCTGAAGACTACGGGCAGCGTCAACGTGAGCTTGAGGCGAGCAAAAGCCTCGGCGCCATGATGACGATGAAGAAATTCCAGAGACCACCGCCGCCAAAGCTACTGTCGAAGAAGAAGAAGAAGAAGAAGGAGAAGGAGGCGAAGGCCCCACCAAAGAAGAAGACGGCCGATGAGGCCGGCTCGCACCGCACTCGGCGAAAGCAGACGCCCAAACCGCCAGGACGAGGCGCCACCGACGGCAGCCGTCGGACACGGCCACCGTAGAGGTGCCATCGCTTCGATGCTCCGCCATTCTCCCGGTTTACGGCCGGGATGCTCCGCTGCGGCTTCGCTTTGCAGGAAGCTCCGCCGAAGATGTCCCAGAGGCTCCCATTGCGGCCTCGACGACGAAGAAGCCGTCCGTGTATTGGGCACGCGACGTCCTGGAGATGGGGCTCACCGACCGGCCTCGAATCGAGAAGCCGCGGCCTCCGCACGGGGCTACGCTTCATTCCAGTCGCCAAGTGAGTTTGCTCACCTACCTTTGTCTTCCATAGCATCTTGTAACACCCTCAGAATCGACCCTATGCAAGTTTCAGCGATTCCCGCCAAAACCCGCATAGAAACGATTCAAAGGTGCCCACCAGGCACTTTCGTGCGGGTGGAAAACGAATTAATAACATTACACAACAGTCCTCGATGGGATCCATAATGTATATATATATATACAGACAACTCCATGAGTCAAGAATACATATACGTAACAAAGATCCAAATCACCTTGAAAACGGTAGAGTCCCACGAACAAGATGCAAATGGGGCTAAGAGCCCTCAAGAATAACCAATGGCGCCCATAACCTGCCTGTGCCGGAAGGGTAACCCCGCTAACGACGCCGATCTCAAAACCTGTTTAAACAAAAGGGGTGCCGAAAGGGCAAAGGAAAAGAGAGAGTCGATCGAGGCCAGACACTACGAGACTAGAATTGGCGGTCCTCTTTGCATAGGTATGGTGGATCGCAAGCGCGCAGCATGCACTAAACAACCTATAGAGACTCGATACAACTGACGGCTATTAGAGAGGGATAAGAGAGAGCTATTCGGAACCAACCTGATGCTACCATCAAACAAACCCATCCTGGTGTTTCCCCCTCGAGACCAAACGAGGAAGTCAACCGAGGAACTCACACGGTAAGGCGGTTTATTTATTCAGTTATCATTGCAGCAATTACTAGTCAAGTATAGATAATCATCCTGATATAATAAGCAGTGGGAAATTTTAGTTAACCATTCCGTTGTAGTTGCGACACTTACTAGTCAAATACAATTAGCATGAGATAACCCAAAACCCAGCAGTTGTTGGTACTTTTATTTAGCCATTCCGTTATAGTTGCAATACTTACTAGTCAGATACAATGGTCGCCAGCGACAACCCAAACAAGCAATTGTTGGCAGTTTTATTTAGCCATTCCATTATAGTGAAGCTGATTACTAGTCATTATAAAGTCAAATTTATAGCACTACTTTAGTTATAGTTGTCTATGATCGAGATACTGTGCTCCAAGTCGTCCATAACCGTTGACACGGCTTTCAGAAAGTTTTACCCTGCAGGGGTGCACAAATAGCAACACACACTCGATCAACCTCGGAAAAACCAAATCAAAACCCAACGAGGCTTTCACGACAAAGCAATCACAGATTCGAAATATTTCGGGCCACCCGTTGAGTACACCAAGAACGGTTAGCTGACTCGAGACGGACTCAAGGTTTGTGGGGCCGCTTTAAACGATCGAACCCAAACTGGGCTTGTCGATACCGAAAACGGGTCACAATTCCTAACAAGACAGGTGCTCCTCGCACAATCAGAATAAAGCAAAGAAAGCATGGCATAAGTACGAGATAGTAAATAAAACTTCAAACTAGTTTGTGGCCCCAAGAAATAAGAATGAATCAAGCTCGCTCGGGGGTCCCATAATCCTCCGGATGTGGATAGCGAATATTCAAGGAACAAGTATCAAGTACTCGGGGTCCCACGGGACACAAGTGGACGGTTAACAACCAAATAACATCTATTGCCCAATTGCCTCTCTCATTACCTACTTCAATTTTAGTTGTTAAACAGTAATTAAAGTCTTGATCATCTCCAACATTAAACATGCGGCAACACTCCAACAACTGTGGTACTTGACGACACGCAACAGCACTTGTTGAGCAAGCGACTACGACGCGCAAGTCCAACTATCTACCATACAACAGGTAATAGGAGGTGTCCAAGGCAATATAAGGCTGCAAGGGATATCACGGGTACGAAACTAGAGCATCGCAACACAGATAGCAATAGATCAACGGGAGGGAATAAATACTATAAAAGCAAAATAGGTAGAAGGGGAAGGGATGCTCGCCTGAAAACATTGCCGAAGGTTCATCCGAAGATCGGGGCGAAGCTCACATCAACTCAACGGCCTTATCCGCGAAGAAGCAAAACACTAAAAGAAACACCGGATGCACTATTTAATACTACGGCAAAAGATCGGGCATGATGCATGTATGATGTATGGCATGGCAAAGGTGCAATGCAATTAGGCAATATTAAGCGGAACCGGGGTCCCGACAATTAATTAGATGGTTCATGTTATTTATCTACCCTGCAAATTAAATGTTGAATTAATAAGTCAAAGAATGGCATCGGTTCTTTACACAAATTTAAATGAGACCAATATAAGACTAGATTTGTCCGCATATGGGCCCCATATTTAATTATAAGGTGAATCGGCATAAGGCCCCCAAACCACATGATAATATGCATGCATGAACAATTTAATATGCAACAAGATATATAGTTGACAATTTATAAAATAAGGGCTCGGAAAAGGGATCACACATCTGGGTTCGGGAGATCTTGGTTCAGGGGGTTCGGGGTTCGGTCTCAGGGTCCGGATCTGGGGTTCGGTCTCGGCGGGAGCGTTCTCGGATAACAGAGTAGATCTTGGCGCATCCGTGGTCTTCGGGTCATGTCGACGGTCATGGCGTTCGGGATGAAGTACTTGTCGTATTCGCATCGGCGACCTTGGCGTCCGGGTTCTCGACGAACTTGGCGTCCGAGATGAAGGGCTCGTCGTCCGGGGATCCTCCGAGTCCGTGTTGACGACCTTGGGGTTCCGACTTTGGTTGCTGGTCGTGAACTTGTTCCGCGAAGGTACGGTCTTTAAATCCGTGAGGCGATCTTGGCGTTCTTCCGGTTCGGGTCCTGGCGCCCGAGAGGAAGTACTTGATGGTTCCGAGAAGGAGGTCCTGGCGCTTTGGATCGGTCTTCAGGGTTGACGGGATCGACGATCTTGGCGCTCGGGTTCGGCGGTATCGGTCTTCGGACTCCGTGAACGGGGCATCGGATCCGTATCTATGGAGAAGATCTTGGTGTTTCGCGGGGTAGATCTTGTCGGGGTCGGGGATCAGGTGGCACACTAGGATCTTGATCTCCGTGAATTGACTTGGGTTGATTCTTAACCAGCTGCAACATGTGACACACCTAAAACTCCCCAACATTTCCAGATCACCATATGTTCTTCACATCCAGGACAACACCGGCGATATCCCCACACCATAGGCGCATGTGCACGGGAGGGAAACACAAGGACGGTCACAGGGGACATGTTCGAAAGGACGAGCTTGAGCGGCAACAGTACTATGCGGGGCGGCGGCGAGCTTGCAGGGTGCTCGGCGGAAGCACGATAGAGGCGGTGGAGCTTGTCAACAGAGGAGGACGCGGTGACGGCGGGGCTCGCCGGGAGGAGCTCTGTCGGCGGGGAGACCGCGGAGGGGGCAGCGTCCTGGTGGCGGGCTGAGGACGACCGGCGAGGGGCGCTAGGGAGGAAGGCGGCGCCATGATTGCGAAGAGGGACGACTGTGTGGCAACGGCGCTAGGAGGTGGGCTCGAGGCGGCTCAAGGCCATGGAGAGGGGGGCAGAGCGGGAGAGGCGGGCGGCTGGGGCCGGGCGAGGTGCAGAGAGCGGGGTCATGGGCGCCGAGAGGCGGGGCGAGGCGGGGAGCCGGAGGCGGGGCTCCATCGGCGCGGGCGCAGAATGGTGGCGGCGGAGGGTGGATGTGGGGCGGCGGCTATGGGCGAGGAGGAGGAATCACTGCAGAGGTGAGGGGCGAGCGTGGCGCCGGGGTGAGGGGGAGCGAGGCAGAGAGAGGCGAGGTAGGTGGGTAGAGGATCGTGGGGGAGAGAGGAGCGGCGAGGAAGGTGGGGAGTGGCGGGACCCACGGGATGGGGAGGTGGGACCGGGACGGCAGGCGTGCGTGTGTGAGGTTGGGGTGGGGTGATGCGTCGGACCAGGGAGGGAGTGGGGCCAGGGGGAAGAGAGAGAGAGGGGACAGGCTGGCGGGGTTCGTGGGGTGAGAGAGGGTGGGGGTGTGGAGTTTGGTTGGATGGGGAATGGGGCAGGTGGACGGTGTCGTGGCGATTGGCCGGGGGTGAGGTGGAGGCAGGGTGGGTACGCTAGGTGTAGGTAGGAAAAGTTTTAGGTGGACCGAATTGTAGGTAGTCTGGACCGATTGGGCCTCTGGCCGACCGGCTCTGCCTCAGGACAAAATATTTTTATTGTATTAATTTTATTTATAAAACATTTTTGTAAATACTTTTTAGACAAATAAAAGATCTGATCAGACCGATGTTTTAATTTGAAATAAAGACTGGGGTTATTTAGAAAATAAAACTAGGCGTTTCGAAATAGTTTCAGACAAACAATGCATGATGATGACGATGCAATGCACAAAAACCACGCGATTTTCTAGTAGTGGTTTTGCGGGATGCCACACAGCTTGAATTGTCTTGCTTACATGATTGATTTACAGGACCGGAGTGAAAAAGATGGGCCACCCGACCGTGGCTAAGGTGCCACCCATCGTCAGCGAGGAGGATCCTTCCCGTAAGAGGAAGGCGGACGAGGTCGTCGTCCCTACGGATGGCGGCAAGAAGGCCAAGGGCGATGATGTCGTCACGATCTCTGACGACACGGCGGTCGCTACCGAACCCGCAGAGGCGACGATCCACGGCGAGGGCGCCTCGCCTGGAGCGGCCGAGCTGACCTCCTTTGGTGCGGGTGCCTCCATCGCGATATTCCCGCGCTTCATGGCCAAAGCGGCCACAGCGAGTGGAACTTCGCCCTCGAGCCGTGCACCTGGGGTCGCCGATGCGGAAGTCGAGCAACGTCGTGGGCACACGCCATCTCTCCTCGCGTCCGTGGACGCGATACAACTTCATGGCATGCTTGGCGCAGCCATCCAGGTATGTCTAGTCCCCGAGGATCAGGTCGGTGTATTGCAGCGGTCTGATTCTTTTGGTGTATAGTTGTTATTTTTCGCGTCCAGTCCCCGAGTGCGCACTTGATGAATTTCAGCGGGTGGGCACTTAGGAGTTTTTTGATTGCCAGTCCCCGAGTGCGCACTCGCTGAATTTCAGCAGGTGGGCACTTAGGAGTTTTTTTGATTGCCAGTCCCCGAGTGCGCACTCGCTGAATTTTAGCGGGTGGGCACTTAGGAGTTTTTTGATTGCCAGTCCCCGAGTGCGCGCTCGCTGAATTTCAGCGGGTGGGCACTTAGGAATTTTTTGACGGCCAGTCCCCGAGTGCGCACTCGCTGAATTTCAGCGGGTGGGCGCTGAGGATGTTGCTTCGATTAACTGTTTGAATGATGTGCAGGGTCTGCAACGTGAATTAGCTGACCGATTGGCAGCGAAGCACCGCGCGGAGAAGGAACTGGCCACCGTCCAAGAGGCGAATAAGGGGCTTCAGGCGGTTGCCGCGAAGGAGGAGGAGGCTCGCCAGGGGCTTGTCCCAAATGGTGAGTTGGCGGTGGCTCAATCGGCACGAGCTCTGAGAAGCGGATCGCCGAACTCGAGCCTTGCCGAGGGAGGCGGCGAGGAAGCGAACTCGGCGGATGGGCGAGCCAAGGCCGCTATTACCGCCGCCGCAGAGGATCGTAAAGTGTCCGACGCCCTTGTTGCTGGGCTTCAGGACGACTATACTTCACTTCAATGCTTCATCACGGATTTCTCCCGCCCCTTGATTGGTAAGTGTATCTGCCTCTGCCAATAACATGTGTTCTGTTGTGATGCCCGACGTACTCATTGTTGTCTTCTATTCGCAGGTCGCATCCTTGATAGCGCGGAAGAGGCGAGCCTGCTCGACGCTGGCGTTAAGGCCACGCTCGTCGACTCGGCGACGTTGTCGGCGACGTGCATCCGAGCCTACCTCCAGGAGATATCACCCACGGAAGTAATTCCCAGCGACCTCGTCGAGGTGTGGAAGTACTTGGAGAAGGCGCCCTCGGTCGTTGAGTTCATGACGCGATCGGCGTTTCGGCGCGGAGCAGCGACGGCGCTTAGCCTTGGACTTGCTCACTTCCCGGAGGACTTCGACCTCGACGACGTGACGAGTGGCTACCCGTCGTCGACTGGCGCAGTGGAGCTTTCCGAGGTGCTCAAGTTGACGGACCGCGCTGCGATGTACTCCGAGCGTGTCTGGGCACTGGGCGACCTCCTTCCGTACCAGGAGACGTTCGTCGCGCCCAACGACCCCGAGCCGCAGCACCGGGACTTCAAGGTCGAGCAGCCCTTTCGCGCGGCGATGGCGGGTGAGCTGACGACGTACCCGTCAAACCCGTACACGCCGTTCATCCGCAATCGCCGGGGTGCTGGCGAGTCGTCGTCGAAGCCTGCAGAATAGGATAGTTTGCCCTGGGGCGTTAGTAGCAGATCTGCCATTTGGGCATATTTTGTATTCTGAGACAATTGCAACATGCTCGTAATGTGATATCATGTTTGTTTTGTGATTTGTCATATGTGTTCCGATTGAGGTTTGAACGAGTCCCCGAGCGCGTCCGCCCTTTTGTGGGGTTCACCTCGTGTATGATGTGTTTGTGGTTTGTGAGTGTTTTGTTATTGTGGTCGACTCGCCCGGACTCGAAGAGTCGATCGCTAAGCGACTCCTTGAGCGCCTGTACTTCACCGCTTTCTTGCGAACGAGGTCGGGTGGCGAGTCCCCGGCGTGGTACTTGGTTGTTCTAGGCGCGACTCGAGGGTGGGTGAGGACTTGGCGCGTTGGTTTGAGCGCATCACTCCTGCCTGGCCCGTTGGGTCAGTCGCATGGCGAGTCCTGGGCATGCTCTCCTACTTGTCGTTTTCCCGAGCCGCTCGCGCTGAACTGGTCGTCAGTCCCCGAGCGTGGTACGTGGCCGTTCGAGTCGCTATGTCGAGGATGCGGAGGATCACGTCATTGTGATAAGCGGCGATTGTCTTGGCTCGTGAGCCGGTCGAACTAGGCGACTCCAATGGGGCTCCGGTTAGGCATTTTTCGTGGACGATGCAAAACCTGAGGTGACTCAGTGCTTTTGCATCGCACTACTTGGCCGTGTCGATCGCTTTACCAAAGGTTGACTTCTGCGGTTAGCTTGACGTTGTTATTACGAGTGCGAGTGGCACAAGAAATGGAGGGTAGGCGCAATTTGCGGTAACCAATTCTTTTTATTTCATAGCGACTGAAGAGTACATATGTGGCGTTCTAGGAATAGAACTTCCGTAGGAGGTTTACGTTCCATGGTCGATTGACGTCGAGTTTGTCGTCCCCGCGGACATCGATGAGGTAGTAAGCGTCGTTGCCGAGTACGCGCCCAATGGCAAATGGTCCCTCCCATGGAGGGGAAAGCTTGTGCATGCCCTTCTTGTCCTGGATGAGCCGCAGCACCAGGTCGCCTTCTTGGAAGGTGCGGGTTTTCACCCGCCGGCTGTGGTAGCGGCGGAGTCCTTGTTGGTAGATGGCGGTGCGCGAGCGAGCTAGGTCGCGTGCCTCGTCGAGTTGAGCGACTCCATCCTGTCGTGCGAGTTCGTTCGCAGCCTCCGTGTAGTGGACGACCCTTGGCGAGTCGTGCTCAAGGTCGGTGGGAATGACTGCCTTGGCGCCGTACACCATGAAGAAGGGGGTGAATCCTGTCGACCTGTTGACCGAGGTGCGGATGCCCCATATGGCGGAGGGTAGCTCCTCGACCCAGCACCCGACGGTGCGCTCGAGTGGTACTTGGAGTCGCGGCTTCAGGCCGTGGAGGATGCTTTGATTGGCCCGTTCCGCCTGGCCATTGGATTCCGGGTGGGCGACTGATGCGAGGTCGAGCCGGATGTGGTGTTCCTCGCAGAATTCGGCCATGGATCCTTTGGCGAAGTTGGTGCCGTTGTTCGTGATGATGCTGTTTGGGAACCCGTAGCGATATATGAGCTCGCGTAGGAATTTAGTGGCAGTCTTCCCATCGCATTTCCGGACTGGCTTGGCCTCCACCCACTTTGTGAACTTGTCGAACGCGACCAGGAGGTGGGTGTAGCCGGAGGGAGCCTTCTTGAAGGGGCCTACCATGTCCATGCCCCATACGGCGAATGGCCAGGTGATGGGGATTGTCTTGAGCGGAGCTCAAGACGCGTGCGTCTGGTTGGCGTGCCGGCACCCGACGCACCGCTGGACAATGTCGACGCGTCGGCGTCGCGATGGGCGATAAAGCCATGCCGCATAGCCTTGGCGACCAGAGCGGGCGGCGTGGTGGCGCGATCACCGGAGTGGATGTCGTGGAGGATCTTGCGTCCTTGGCGGGTTGGACGCAGCGTTGGAACACGCCGGTGACGCTGCGCTTGTGGAGCTCGGCCGATGATGGTGTAGGACTTCGCAAGTGCGATCATCCGGAAGTCCGTCTCGTCTGCCGGGCAGAGTCGCGGCCTCCGCGAAGTAGGGCTTGCTTGGTCTTGGTCGCGTGTGCGGCTGCAACAGGACGAGCCGGGCTGCCTCTCGGTAACGGGACTCGAAATGTCGGACTCCTCGGGGGGGGAGACCAGTTGGGTGAGCATGATGTCGAGAAGAAGCGGAGCGGATGCAATGAGAGAGTGCTTGACCTCCTCGTTCTTCCTGTCGATCCACTCGACGGAGTAGCTCGTGAAGTGTCCGCCAGCTTGTCCACTGCTTGGCGATGCCGCCATGGTGGGGGAGACAGCGTCGCGGTGCAGGACTTGCCCAGCGATGGTCGAGTCTCCGTAGCGGCGTGGCGGTTGACATTCATCTCCTTGGCAGCTCGCATGCCGTGGAGTAAGGCCTCGTCGGCCATGTTGTTGGTGCAGGTGTGAAGTCGAGGCGGAGGGCGTGGCGGAGCTTGTCGCCTCGGTGAAGTTAGCACGATCCTCGCACCTGCCGTCCGCGTTCTTGGAGCCGTCGAAGTGCGAGCTCGATAATGGAGGTATGGCTTCTCTGGCTGCCGGGCCTCTTCGATCGGCGATAAAGTCTGCTAGGGCTGCGACTTGATCACTTTCGTGGCTCGTATTTAATGTTGTGGACCCGATCTCGACGGCCACTTGGCGACCGCCCGGTCGCCTCGATTCGGATGATGTCCTGCGGTGGTCTTTGAGAGGCGACCGTGATCGGGTGCTCTGGAAGTAGTCTTGCGGCGCTGAGCCCTGAAGACCGTATACCAGCTTTTGCGGCCGGTATCACCTGGCGTGACTCGGTGAGGCCCTCGCTGATGTAGTACACCGGTCGCTGTACTGGGCGCTCCTTTCCTTCCTCCGGTCGCTCGACGACCATGACGGCGCTGACGACGCGCTCGGAAGCCGCGACGTAAACCAACATGGGTTCTTTGTCGGCGGGGGCGGCGAGTAGCGGTGCGGTGAGTAGCACCTTCTTGAGGTTGCGGAGCGCGTCATCCGCCTCCTTGTCCCACTGGAAGGTAGGGTTTTTGCGCATCAGGCGATATAGGGGCATCGCCTTTTCACCCAGGCGGGGGATGAAGCGACTGAGAGCCGCTACTCGCCCGGCCAGCTTTTGGACGTCGTGCAGGCACTCGGGTTTGCCGAGTCGGGCGATCGTGTCGATCTTGGTGGGGTTCGCCTCGATCCCTCGCTTGGAGACGACATACCCCAGTAGTTTTCCTGCTGGTACATCGAAGGTGCATTTGCCTGGGTTAAGCTTTATCTTGTATTTTCTCAAGTTGGCGAACGTTTCCGCCAGGTCGGCGAGTAGGTCCCCCTGGCGAGCGGACTTTACGACCACGTCGTCGATGTAGACGTGGATGTTGCGGCCAATTTGGCTCGCGAGGCACTCTTGCATGCACCGCTGGTAGGTCGCCCCGACGTTCTTGAGGCCGAAGGTCATGGCGGTGTAGCAGAAGGCTCCGAATGGCATGATGAACGCCGTCTTCTCCTCGTCCTCGACAGCCATTTTGATCTGGTTGTACCCAGAGTAGGCGTCGAGGAAACATAGCGACTCTGAGCCCGCGGTGGATTCGATTATTTGGTCGATCCGCGGGAGGACGAACTGCTCCTTTGGGCAGGCGCTGTTCAAGTTTGTGTAGTCGATACACATCCTCCAGGTCCCGTTCTTCTTCTCGACCAAGACTGGGTTTGCCAGCCACTTGGAGTACTTGATTGGCCGGATGAAGCCTGCAGCGAGTAGACACTGCATCTCCTCGGCGATGGCTCGACGACGCTCTTCATTGAAGGGCCGCAGCGACTGTTTGACGGGTCGCACTTTGGGGTCGGCGTTTAGCTTGTGCTCAGCGAGCTCCCTAGGGACACCAGGCATGTCAGAGGGATTCCATGCGAAAATGTACCTGTTCTCACGGAGGAACTCGATGAGCGCGCCTTCCTAGGCTGGGCTCATGCCCGTCCCGATCGTCACCGTCTGGCCGGAGTCGCCTGGGACCAGCTCGACGGTGCGGGTGTGCGTTGTTGCCTCGAAGGTTGAGGTGTTTGCGCCCTCCGAGTTAGGCTTCTTGAGTATGGTGGGGTCGTCGTTGTTGACCCCGCTCGCATACTTGGCGAGCTCATCGGCGTGATTGGTTTCTGCCGCGATAACGGCATCGGCGAGTTCGGCTCCTTTGGCCTCGCACTCGGCGGCCATGTCGGGGTCGCCGTTGATGGTGATGACGCCGCACGGCCCGGGGAGCTTCATCGCGTTGTACGCGTAGTGTGGCGCTGCCATGAATTTGGCGAATGACTGGCGCCCAGACGCATGGTAGGGGGCTGTCGAAGGGCACCAGCTCAAAGACGATCCGCCGGTGCGGAAGTTTCTTTGGTGTGCGAAGGTGACCGCTGTGACCTTGCTGATCGGGTACGCCTTCCGACCGGGGACGATGCCATGGAACGTGGTGTGGGTTGTCTCGATCATCGACTGCGGGAGCCGCTGAAGGTGTCAGTAGGATGTTGATGGAGCTGCCGTCCATCAATGTCTTGGGGAGCGATGGTCGCCTTAGGCTTGACCACCGTGGCGACTCGGCTGGGTACTCGATGCGTGGCGAGTGGTCTGGCGGCTCCGGTGATGGGCTGCTCCGACCCGGTTGAGGCGGGAAGGTCCACCGAGCCATCGCGTTGGCAGCGGCGCTGGCGATGGCCTTCTTCTCGCGCTTCGTGTTGAAGCCCGTGAAGGTATGGAGCGATCCGGCCACTTTGCCGAATTTTCCGCCGTTTGGCGGGTCGTTGTCAGGGTCCTCCCGTGCTCGCCATGCCCTCTCGATCTCCCTGAGGGTGTGGCAGTCGGCGGTGGTGTGCGTTGGCTTCCTTCCTGCTATGAAACATGGTTGGTTAAGGAGGGCCGGGTCGAACTCTGGCTTGGTTTAGTTGCCGTCATGGCGTTGTCCTCCGTCATCGCGGCGAAGCTCTTGGGCTCGCGTTATGCGTGCCGGCGTTGGCGAAATCGACTCGCCCGTCAACTGCGGCGCTTGCCGTGGCGAGTGTTCTTTGTAGCGTAGGTCGGACCGTCGTCATTGCCGTTACGCTTCGTCGGCGTTGACCTCCTGACTCGTCGTCAGTTTCCTAGTTTGGATCTTCCTCCGCGTACCGTTTGGCGATCTCGAGGAGGTCCGGTATGTTGTCGAGTGTGCGGGAGTGTCGCTTGAGCTTGGCGACCAGAGGCTCATAGCAGCACGAGGTCTTGAAGCAATGGATCGTGATGTCCGGGTGGATGCCGACCGCGTTGTACCAGAGTTCTTGCCACTGTTGGACCCGATGGTCGACTCGCGGGTCCCGGACGCGCGCTCCAGGTCCTCGATGGTGGTGGAGCGGGTGTAGGAGCACTCGAAGTGCCTGATGAAGGCGTCACGCATCTCCTCCCAGGAGTCGATACTATCCTGGGGGAGGGTGTTGATCCACTGCCTGCACGTCCCCTCCATCATCAGGGGGAGGTAACGGGCGGCTAGCAGGTCGGTGTGGCCTGCGATCCCCATTGCCATGAGGTATGTATCGAGCGACGGGCGGGTCGCATTTAGGGTCGTACTTTTCTATCTCCTTCGGCGCCTTGAAGTTTGGCGGGTACTTCTCGCCTCGTATCATTGGTCCGAAGCACTTGGGGCCGAGTCGACTGAGCGACCCCATGGGCTCGCCGTCGTGGCGATTGGTTAGGGTGTGTCGCAGGTCGTCAGGCTGGCGTGCGCGCCAGCTTTGGTTGTTGATGATGTGGGTGCGGGCGTCGATGGGTTGACCGTTGGCGGCGACGAAGTTGGTCGCTGGCCTGGGGTCGTTGGTGGAGAGTGCCGCGTTCGCGGGTCGGTGTTGGAGCTGTAGTGGCTCTGGTGGTGGACAGTTGAGGGTGTTTGCCGCCATTGGGCGGCCGCTTGAGGCCGCTCTGCTTCCCGAAGAACGCGAGTACACTCGACCCTGCGAGTCAGCGCCCACGTTTTGCTCCTCGACGGCCTTTGCGAGCAGGGCCCTGACGTACTGGATATGTAGGGCGCCGTCGCCGGTGGCCGTGATGTTGTCGGCTGCTGCTCGGCCTGCCACGAGGTTGTCCATCGGGGTGGAGAACAGTGGGAGGCCATTTGCGTCTTGCTCCCGTGATGAGACCACTATCCGCGGTTGGTCCCTGGGAGGTGTGCGGTTGGGTGGAGGTGGGGCGCCCATCGCCGTCGACCCTGGCGGGGGCCGGACGCTTCCTCCTGGTGGCGCGTTCTTGCAGATCGCGCGCTCGGCCACGCGGGCCGGGTCGTTTTCGTCGTCGAAGTTCAGGGCGCGCCCCTGAACGGTGGGGTTCAGGCGCGACCTGATCCGCTGCTGGTGGTAGCGCGATAGCTCCTGCGCCGTCACCTGCTCGAGGCGAAATTTTTCGCGCTCGGCTTTCTCCTTGCGCACTGCCTCCGCCAGTTTCAGGCGGAGTTCTTCGACCTCCGTCGCCGTGGCGTTAGGAGGGATCGGGGTGGAGAAGGGATCCTCCGGCGGCTCGGTGCCGGTCGCCATGTAGGTCGCTGCGTGGCGACCGGTTCCATCGCGGAGGTCGGCGGAGTTTTCTGACCCGGAGTCGAAGTCGAAGATCCCGAGGATGGAGGGGTCCTCGAAGTCTCCCACGTTGGAGACCTGGGTGATGGAGCCCGCGGGTGAAGACGTGGTGATGGATCCGGCGAGTGACGCCGGGGTCGCCGAGTCGGCGTCGTCGTTGAGGGCCGCGTCTTCCGCGGCCGCTGAGTTTTCGGCCACGTTGCTGTGGGCGGAGTTGTACTCGGAGGCGAGGTGATGGATCGTGCGGATCTGGCTCTCGGAGAGCCGATCGCGTGGCGGCGACTCACGGATGCGAGCCGAGTCCTCCGAGACGATGACGTCGGTGAGGCCGACGAAGAGGCTGATCGTGCCGACCAGCAGGATCACGCTGTGCGTGACGGGTTGCGCCGCCGGGACGTAGCTGCTCGGCAAGATTTGGAGCATCTCGGCGATTGCTATCATGCGGCCGGTGGCGACCGTATCGTTGATGGGCAGATTGGATCTCGTCGCAGAACACCGGCCAGACCGGCCAGGCCCCACGGTGGGCGCCACTGTCATGTGAATGGTCACGGCAGATGCTGCAATCGGCAGCGAGTAGTAGAACGAGGGGCAAGGGCGGCTAGCCATCTGCGGTGCGAGATGAGGGCGGAGACACAGGGTTTTACCCAGGTTCGGCCCCAGGTAAAGACCTACTCTGCTAGATTGTATTATAGAGGTGGTACAATGGGCGAGCTCGGCTAGGCGGCGAGTCGCTTGGGTGTGATGAAACGTATCTCTACACGCCTGCAGGAGGTTTATAGGCTCACCTCCCTAGGGTTTACATATCTCAACCGAATCGATTAAGGCTTGGTACTTGTTTTAACCTAATCCTGGGCCTATCTACTACTGGGCCTTGACTTCGATCGCCTGGATCCACGCCGGGCTTTGATCCAGTCGCCGTCTTGCAGGCCCACTCGCCAGTTCTTGGGCCAGTCGGAAACGTCCTGCTGGGTATACCCCGGTAGGTACATCCCCATCACATGGATCTCCCGAGACCTCCAAAATATGAAAGTTTTGCTAGTAGTAAGTATGGTCTTGTTATTGTTGATGATTATTCTCGTTTCACTTGGGTGTTATTTTTGAAGTTCAAGGATGAAACACAAAAATATTTCAAGACCTTTGTCAACACAATTCAATGCAAGTTTGGCTCAACCATATTGAAGATTATATTGCATGACAAAAACAACATCATCATTTCTTCGCCTCATCTACTTTTGGTTATTCCTATCCCTATCTTTACTTGTTGTATCTTGTATCTATCTTATTTTATCGCATCATATAGGATTGTTCGTCTGGTTGTTTTAGGTTCACTTTATTTATACGCAAATATCCTCAAAAACAACAAACTTGGTTAAAATGTGTAGTCACCTATTACCCCCTCTAGGCGCCACCTTTGATCCTTCACAAGGCACGCATCTCATTTGTAGTGTCTATGAATTTTATTGAAGGACTACCTAATCCGCTGTTTATGATGTCATCTTGGTGGTAGTGGACATGTTTACCAAATATGCGCAATTGATTCCACTCAAACATCCATACTCAGCTACTACTATGGCAAAAGCAGGGTTCAACACTATTATTAAACTACATAATTTTCCTGTGCAAATTTTTCCAGACAGGGATAAGGTTTTAACAGGCAAGTTTTTGGAAAGAATTGTTCAAATTGTATGACACTGAGTTGAGCATGAACACTGCCCACCATCCTGAAAGTGATGGGTAAACTAAAAGAGTAAACCAATCTTTGGAGATGTATTTGAGGTGTTCTACGCATGATCATTCCAAGAAGTGGTACAGTTCTTTGGCAATGGTTGAGTTCTGGTATAATACATCTGATGCATGTAAAATGCATACATGGACTTTGTAGTTTGTTAACATATTTTACCACATATTTGCATCATATATAATGTTATATCCCTGTTTTATATTGATTTTTGGGGATTTACCAATGATCCCCTTTATTTTGGTTATAACCCTGGAGGGCAGGAAAACCCTGTTTTCAATGTTTTTGATGTTTCAGGACCTTAGCAAAGTCAAATGGACCTGAACTTTTGGTAATGCCAATATTTATCCACGAGAAGCATCTAGAGCACGAGAATCTCACCAGGAGGTCCAGGAGGGCCAAACGAGCCCAGGTGGCACGCCCAGGCCTAGTGGGCGCGCCACCCATGCTCGTTTCCTCCTCGGTCGTCTGATTGCCTCGATTCTTTCACCCACAGACTTCTCTTGATCTAAAAATCCCTATATAAGGACCCCCTAGGGTGTCCTCGAGATGAGACACTAGAACACAACAGAGGCAAAAACACCACTAGACAGAGTCAGGTCCGGCGAAGATTGGAGGGGAAAACTCTTGGAGCCACCTCTGGGGTGATCTCCACCCTCTCCAAACATATCCAGAATCATCACCATGATGAAGAGGGAGTAGTGCACCTCCGGGCTTTGGGTTTGTGGCAGTATCTTGATATCTCTCTCTCATGTTTTTCATAGATCTAGTACCATATGAGTTGCTCTACATGATTATGGTCATATTTGTAATTCCTATGTGGCTCTTTGTTCTATGATTTGATATTTGAGATTGAAATCTATTTTGTGTAAGATGTTTTGATAGATGCATATCATGCACCCCGTTCTTAATTGCTTGTTTTGATCCAACTTGTATGCAAGAACTTGTATGGGGAGAAGTGTGTGTTAGATGGAGTAGCATGGTGGTGGAGATTGAATTGTAACAAATAATGTTCAAGATCTACCTTGGTTTTAACCTCTCTTTTGCTGTCTCACTAGGGATAAAGTGAAATCATGTGCTATAATTATCACATGACAGTGTGAACCTTGTTAGATTAGCATATTTGTGTTTGAAACATCATGTACTATTGCTTAAAGCTATACTCTGATTTGTTCTTAATTCAAGATTGCATGGAGATTTCCCTTTCTTAAGGAGTATAAGAGAAATATGGATTCCATATCAATATTAGAACATGATGTCCATACTAATTCTTTTATCAAGCACATATAGAAAGTTCCATGAGTCTTTATCATTGATGAATTATTTTGTGATCACCACAACCTAAAAAGAGAGTAGACAAGTGAAACCATGAACCTCGGTCCGATTTTTATCATCAGAAACACCTATCTATTGCATATACTATCCTTTTTATTTTCAGCAATTAATTATTTTGAAAATACAAAATACTTTCTCTATTTTCAATCACTCATAAAAACCCCAAAACAACTCTACTATCTTCCATATCATCTAGTTTGCATTACTTTATATTTCATTGCTTTACTTTAGTTTGTTTTATATTTCATTTCATATTACTAATACGAAACCTTCTGCTTTACAACCACTTGGTGGAGTTGGGGTCACACGACATTTTATTTTACTTTACATGTTGCTTGAAGAGGAGAAGACAAACATCCTTTTATAGCCAATTCCCTGAGAGTTTGATATAAACCCCCGAGTCACCCTTGTGGGGAAAAGATGCTTGCTGCAACACTCTGCACTTGGAGTCCCAATGAAAAGTGGAAGCCTTTGTTGTCATCAAGACAATTTTCTGGCGCTGTTGCCGGGGACTTGCAAGAAGTTACATCACAAGTACATCCTCATCAAGTTTGAAGAGTAAGTTATTTCCCATTGCAACTGCTAGACATTTTCTAGCGTCGTCATCTTCATCAACGTGTGCAACAACCCAAGCTTGGGGAGGTTGCACCACTGTGAGCCTTTTCTTCTCCTTTAAAATTTTAAAGTATTTTATTTTGTATTGTCTTTAGTCTTTTTAAGTTTTCTTAAAACACAAAAACACATAAAAAATAGTATAATTTTTTTATTTGCAAACATGGGAGAAAGAGGAACAAAACTTTGTGACTACACAAACACCCCTAATGATTAATTCCTAGCTAGACCTATTACCACTCCTGAAATTACTGCTCAAAGTTTTGAAGTAAGTCCTGGTCTTTTAAATCTTATAACTATAGAAGAATTTGGGGGAGTACTAGTGAGGATGCCTCTATGAATTTACATGATTTCTGTCAAATTTGTGATATGAAAAAGTTTAAACATGTGGAAAATGACATTGTCAAACTTAAAATATTCCCATTTTCACTAAGAGGTAGAGCTGAAGAATGGTTATTATCACTTCCTACTGCTAGTATAAACTCTTGGAATGACTTAAAAGAAGATTTCATTAAGAAATACTACCCACCTGTTAAGATCCTACAAAATAGAAATAGTATCATATCATTTAGACAAAATGATAATGAACATGTAGCAATAGCTTGGGAGAGAGTTAAAAACATGCTTAGATCTTGACCATCACACGAAGTAAATGAATGGACCATATTGCATTTTTTATAATGGCCTAAATATCATGTCAATAAGCATTCTAGATTATACTATGGGGGTGCATTTATGAGTAAAATTGTGTCTGAAGCTAAAACTATCCTAGAAAGCATGCTCCACAACCATATTCAATGGCATACTAAAAGAGCACCAAACCAATCTAAGAAAGTTAACTCCATCAAAGAAATAGACTCCACAGGAAGTAAACTTGATGCCATATTTTCCTACATATATATCTAAGCAAAATACCGATAATATTCCTCTATAAGAATTAGTAACAAACACCAATGAAAGTGTAGATGTCAACTACATAAGAAATTTTGGGAGTAATGGGTATTGGAGAAACTACAATAACTCATATGGTAGGCCACCTTTTGTTCCTAATAAATATGCTAGTGATAATAATGTTTCTAATGATTTAGAAAGCACCATGAGATCCTTTGTAGCCACTCAAAAGGAACTTAACAACGAATTTATAGCTAAGTTTGAAAGACAAGATGGTTGTTTGAAAGGGTAGATATCCTAACACGAGAGGTCACATCATTTAAAAATCTTATTCAAGATCAAAAGAACCATGAGGAAACTATTAAGTATGTGCAAGAAGTGACAGATAAATCATGGGAAACTCTTAATATGTTGGAGGAAATGAAACACTAATGATAACAAATGATAAACAAGTAGAAGAAGTTAAAATGCTTTGTGAAACAAAATAACCTCTTCTTGATCTTGATAAATGTAGCTTGCATGAACTCATTAACTTGTTGCAAAAAAATAATCCATCTTTTAATGGTCATCAAGCAGGATTTGGTTCTTACCTAGAAAATTATGTTATAAAAGTGTCGGGGGGATAACCCCTGGGTGGGAAAAGCCAGGCCTAAGTAGGCCGGCTCTAGAATACACTGACCGCCTGGCCTTCAAGCAAAAGAGCTCTAGCCGGTTGGCTAGTCCCACCCGGCTGGGCTTAAAGCTTTCTCGGTTGCCCCGTCTAGCCAGGTAGCCAGAAGAACCGGCTGGGTGGCTGCCTCCACCCGGCTGGCCTCATATTCGATGGAGAGAGCAGAGGGGGAGATTCTCCTTGCGGAGTATGCCTGTAACACCCTCAGAATCGGCCCTATGCAAGTTTTAGCGAAATTCGCCAAACCCGCATAGAAACGATTCGAAGGTGCCCACCAGGCACTTTCGTGCGGGTGGAAAGCAAAGTAATAACATTACACAACAGTCCTCGATGGGACCCACAGAACAGATATATATACAACAGCGACTCAAAGAGTCAAGAATACAAATATGCGGTACAAAGATCCAAATCACCTTGAAAACGATAGAGCGTCCGTCTACGGACAAGAAGCAAATGGGGCTAAGAGCCCTGAAGAATAACCAATGGCGTCCATAACCCTGCCCAGGCCAAGCCGGAAGGGTAACCCTGCTAACGGCGTCGATCTCAAACCTGCTTAAACAAAAGGGGTGCCGACAAAGGGCAAAGGAAAAAGAAGGCGTCGATCGAGGCCAAGACACGGCGAGGCTAGAATTCGCGGTCCTCGCCTACATAGGTATGGTGGATCGAGCGGCGCAGCAAAGATGCACTAAACAACCTATAGAGACTCGATACAACTGGCGGCTATCAGAGAGGGATAAGAAAATCCTATTCGGATCCAACCTGAGACTATCATCAAACAAACCCATCCTGGCGTTTCCCCCTCGAGACCAAACGAGGAAGTCAACCGAGGAACGCACACAGTTGGCAGTTTTACTTAATCAGTTAAAGTTGCGGCACTTTACTAGTCAGGTTTAGATCATCGTCCTGATAAAGTAAGCAGTGGGCACTTTTAGTTAAACATTCTGTTATAGTGGCAACATTACTAGTCAGATACAATTATCATGAGATAACCACAAAACCCAGCAGTTGTTGGTACTTTTACTTAGCCATGCTAGAAGTTGCAATAATTACTAGTCGATACAATTGTATGGCGACAACCAAACAAGCAATTGTGGGCAGTATTAATTAGCCATTCCATTATAGTGAAGCTGATTACTAGTCATTATAAGTCAAATTTATAACAAGAACTTTAGTTATAGTTGTCTATGATCGCAACCGTGCTCCAAGTCGTCCATAACCGCGACACGGCTTCTCGAAAGATTTAACCTGAGGGTGCACCAAAGTATCCACAGCACTTGACCCTTTTGCCGATCGGTTAACATACACCCATCGGTATGTCGGGGGCCTAAGTCACGACGTTCCCGCACTAAAGCAAGCACCGGGGCCACCCCACTAAGTACACCATAGCAAGTCGGCCGGTCTCGAGACGGACTTAGGGTTGCGCCAATGGTCAGGCGACAGTATGCCCCAACGGGACCCGATACAGAACACTCCGCTTCCTAAACAGTACAGCGTGCTCCTCACACAATCGTAAATAAAGCAGTAGCATGGCATAAGTACAGGATCGTAAATAAAACCTCAAACTAGTTGTGGCCCCCAGTACAATACTTTGAAATCAGGTAATTATCAATGGGGGGCCCATATCTCCCCACCTGTGGTTAGCGCGCTCGATCTCGGAACAGGTGTCAAGAACTCGGGTCCTACGGGACACAAGTGGGCGGTCGGAAAACCAAATCTTACCTATCACCCACCGATGCCTCTGCTTAATTCAATTTTAGTTGTTAAACAGGAATTAAAGTGAACAATAAGTAAAACCATGATCATCTCCAACGTCAACATGCGGCAATCCTCCAACAAAGGTGGTACTTGACGACAAGCAAAACACTTGAGCAAGCGACTACGACACGCGGGTCCATCTATCTACCAAACAGCAGGGTATAGGATGTGTCCATGGCTATATATGGCTGCAAGGGATATCACGGGTACGAAACTAGAGCAACGCGACACAGATAGCAATAGATCAACAGGAGGGAAGTAAATACTAGAAAGTAAGATAGGTAGAAAGGGGGAGATGCTCGCCTGAAAACATTGCCGAAGGGTTCATCCGAAGATCGGGGCGAAGCTCACATCAACTCAACGGCCTTATCCGCGAAGAAGCAAAACACTAGAAGAAACACCGGATGCAATATTTAATACAACGGCAGAAGATCGGCATGATGCATGTATGATGGATGGCATGGCAAAGGTGATGCCAAAAGGTCATATTAAGCGGAACCGGGGTTCCGATATTTAATTAGATGGTTCAAGTTGTTTAAACCCCCGCATATTAAAGGTGGTTTAGCAAGTCAACAGATGGAGCCGGTTCGCTACACATGTTTAAATGAGGCCAATATAAGGTCAGATTTGCCCGCATATGGGCCCCATATTTAATTATTAGGTGAATCGGCATAAGGCCCCCAAACCACAGACGAGGATGCATGCATGGTCAATTCAATATGCAACAAGTTATTATTATGTTGTGATATAGGGTTTGAGGAAAGGGTTCACACATCAGAGGGGGCTCGACGATCTTGGGGTTCCGGGGTTCGGGGTTCGGGGACGGTCTCTGGGTTCGACGGGATCGTTCTCTCGCTCGCGGTAACGGGGCAGATCTTGAGTTCCGGGGAGAAGGACTTCGCGTTTGGTGGCGATCTTGACGGCCTTCGGGTACGGGATCGTCTCCGGGTTCGGGGGTCTCGGCGTTCCATGAAGGAGTACTTCTTTGGCGTCGGGGCATCGTACCGTCTTGGTTGTCATCGTTCTTGTCGTTCACGCTCTTGTCGGGTCCGCCATCGAGGCGGTCTTGGCATCCGGGCGTCGGGTCATGGCGTCGTGAGGGAGCACCGTCGCATCCGGTCGAAGGTCTTGTCGCATGTGTGGCCGCGGTTCCGCCAAGTAGCTCTGCTCTGGAATTCCTTGGTTCCGTGGTCTTGGGATCTTGGACGGTCATGGCGATTCCGGTAGCAGATCTTGCGGGTCCCTGTTGGAGGCCTGCGGGGACGGTTCCTGGTACAGCACACACAAGCACCGACGCAGAGGCTGGACGGCGATGAACACTGCAGGGCGACGGGCCCACGCGCTGGAGGCGGTTCGCGGGGCGGTGCAGGGGCTCGGGCGAGCGGAGCTGGCGGGGAGCCTGGCGCGGTGCGGGGTCGCGGGTGGAGGGCCTGGCGGAGCGGCGCCATGCTGGCGAGGGGCAGCAGGTGGCGGGTGGAGCTCTGGCGGGTCTCATGCGCGACGAGGCGTCCGGCGGCGCGGCGCAGGCGCGGAGCAGCGAGGGCGGGCGCGAGCGAACGCCGGAGAAAGCGCCGGAAGGCCGGGTGAGCGCGGCGGCCTGCCGGCTCGCTGGGAGGCCGAGGGAGCGGAGGGAGAGCAGGGTCGCTGCCGGGCGTAGGGCGGCCGAGGCGAAGCTTCGTGGCGAGGGGAGGCTTGCTCCGCGAGGTGCTCGACGGCAGCGGCGGCGGGGACCGGGCCAGAGACGTTGAGGCGGGGCGAAGGCGCGAAGCGGGCGAGGTTGACGGGGGAGGTGAGCGGGGCGGTGAGCAGGGAAGGACCGGGGGGAGAGGCGGCGGTGGTCTGAGCGGTGGATGCGGGGGTGCTGCGGAAGCGCGCAGGCAGGGGCGCGTCTGGCGGCGGCGTGGAGGCGAGGGGGAGCGCGGAGGAGCGTGCCGCGGGCGTGAGGGAGGTTGGGAGGGCTGAGCGCTGCGAGGCCGTGGCTTGCGGGGAAGACGACGAGGTTGGGGAAGACGCGTGCGTGGGGAGGGCAGGGAGTGTGGGCCAGGGGAGGAAGGGGACCCACGGGTCAGTGGCCGGGGTGGCCAGGCGTGTGGGGACGGGGTGTTTTCTAGGAGAGGTAGCGCGGGGTGGGATGGTGAGAGGGACCGGCTGGCGTGCGCGCGTGTTGCGTGTGTGCTGAGTGCGTGAGTGTGTGCGTTGCTGTGGGGCTGGGGGTTTGAGAGAGAGAGAGGTAGGTCTAGGTGGCACTTTGTGGTTGGGTGGGAGGAGAGGAGAGGGTGAGGTGGAGGGATCTGATTGGAGGGGGTGAGGTGGCTGCTAAGGTGTGGGTAGAATTTTAGGTGAGTTTAGGATTTAGGTAGGGCAGGCAGGGCGGACCGATTGTTTTAAACTGGGGGTGGTCGTTCGGGTCGGGACGGCCCGTTCGACTGCCCCCGCTAAAAATAAAATAAATTTTTATTTGTTTAATTGGACCGTTTGCAAACCGCTCGCGGCCAAAACAAAATAATCCGGCGGCCCGGGTTTTGCGTTTGAAATAAAGATGGGGCGTTTAGAAAACAACACGGGTTTTGCAAACATAGTTTTGGCAACAATGCATGATGATGACGATGCAATGCACAAATTCAACGCGATTTTCTAGTAGTGGTTTTGCGGGATGCCACAATGCCTCTGGCGCCTCTCGTCACTAAACAGGCTGGCGCGCCGCCCTGACCGATGCTACTAGACGAGGATAAAGCAAAGTGGTCGTCTGACCGCCAAAGAAGCCCCGGGTGACCGTTAAAGCGAGGATGACGCCCCAAAGGAAGCCCAGGTGACTGCTAAAGTAAAGGATGACGCTAAAGGGAGGGCGCGGAGCTACTGTAGCGTCGTCCATCGATGTACTGGAGGCTGGCTGGGTCCTGGTCCATCGCCTGGGGGCCCTGGAGCCAGCCCGCCATGTAAGCCTAGATCCAAACTGTAAATCCTAGAACCCACATTGTAATCTACCTCCCCGACCAGTATATAAGTGTGGGTAGATCTAGGGTTCTAGGTAGACAACCATAGTGGTAAGAGTTCGCCTCTAGTTCTTGTTCTTCCTCTAGCCATCGATAGTTGCTAAGGAAACAGCTCCAGGAGCACTTGTACTGGCCATTCGCCCCCCATATAGTAGATATTGCAGGAGTAGGTGAAAGGATACGGATGTCGCCTAGATGGGGGGTGAATAGGCGATTAAAACTTTTCCTAGAGTGGCTCAACAAAGGCGGAATAAAACTAGTGTTTACTTTGTTAAGCACAACCTAGAACAACTAAGGTTCACCTATGTGCACCAACAACTTATGCTAAGCAATACAAGCAACAAAGTGATAGCAAGATATATATTACTTCAAGCACGAAGGCTATCACAATGTTAAGTGCATAAGTAAAGAGCTCGGGTATAGAGATAACCGAGACACGCGGGTACACCGATATTTTACCGAGTTCCTCCCAACATGGAGTACGTCTCGTTTGGAGAGGGGGTGGTATCAAACCACCAACGCCACAAAAGGCATCCCTTATTCTCTAGTGAATCTCACACCAACGGGATCGATCCACACTTCCACTATCGGTGCACTTGTCGGTGGCAACCGAAACTTCTCACAAGGTTGGGGCACTTCTCCACAACTTAATTGGAGGCTCCCAACAAATGCCACCAAGGCCACAAAACCGTCTAGGGTTCCAAGAACCCAAGAGGGACAAGCTCCAATGAGTAACTCAAACCAAATCCTCCGAGGAGAACACAAACCGATGCACCAAATGCAAATGGCAAGAACACCACAAAGGTGTTCAAATCCTTCTCTCCCAAATTCCACCAAAGCTACAAAAGCTTATGGGGGAATAAGATAGGAAGTACAATGGAGGAAATCCACAAAAGACTCCAAGATCTAGATCCCAATATGTTCCCCTCACTTAGAGGAGAGATTGATTGGTGTGATTGTAGATCTAGATCTGCTCTTTCAAATCCAACAAGAATATGCAAGAATCATCGGAGGGATTAAGAGAAAGCAAGATCAAGAAGGTCAATAATGGAGGGGAAAACTTGCAAGAATGGTTAAGGAACCATTGGGGAAGAAGGCCCCTTATATAGGTCCCTCCAAAAATCCAACCGTTGCAGCCCAAAAACGCGATTCCCGGTACTACCGGACTTTTTCCCGGTACTACCGGACTTTCCCGGCACTACCGGACATTCCCTGGGATTCCTGGGGCGCCAGATGTATTTTTCTCTGTGCTCCCCGGTACCGAAATGCGGTACTACTGGACCCCGGTACTACCGGATCCTGGTCCGGTACTACCGGTCATCACAGAACGAAAACAACCATAACTTTTGCATCCGGACTCCGATTTCGATGATCTTGGGATCGTTTCGAAGAGTACAACAACCTCTACAATATCATGCAAAGAAACATCATAGTCCAGCAAGGGATGATAGATCCAAATGACGAAGTAAAAACCTTCTGCCGTGCTAGGTACTAAAATGCGGTACTACCGCTTTTTGGTACCTAGCCCGACAGTGGCTTTTGGCAACTTGTCAAAACCTACTGCCGCGCTAGGTACCAAAATGCGGTACTAGGAAAATTAAAACCGCTATAACTTTTGATTGGTAACTCCGATCGACCCGATTCCAATTGCGTTGGAAAGAGGACGACATGAGCTACCCTATAAGAGGTGAAAATATTGGTTATAACCAAGTGAGAATGTATCATGTATAATAATGTGAAATACCTCACTTGGTGAGAAACCGAAAAGCCGCCAAGATCAAAATCACAACAAGATACAAATGAAAGATCCGATTTTGATGAAGAGCTTGTTATGGAGATTACCACAAGCTCTATATCCTCACATGGATAAGACCAAATAACAACCAAATATTATGATGCAAATATGCAAAGGATTGAGCTCTCTCCGAACAATGTGACTGAGTTACTCATTCGAGAGCCCCTCTTGATAGTACGGTTATCTATCCTAAACCCGGTCTCCTACACACAACATGAGACCGGCAAAAGGGAAAACCTATCAAGACTATACCTTTGCCTTGAGCGTTCCACTTGATCTCGATGTAGACGAACTTGAACTTCTCAAGATGGAACGCCTTTCTTGATTTCTCATCATCGATCCATGATCACCGGGGATGGCAAGCATCAAACATGAGATCTTCTATAGATGGCGCATTTTGAGCTTGCACATCACATCTTCTTCTCATTTCATCGATCTTGAAGCCAACACATGCTCCAAGCGATGTCAATGGAAAAATCCTACAAGTATAACTTAATACACACATTAGTCCATAAAGATTGTCATTAATTACCAAAACCACACATGGGGGCCCACATGTTCTTTCAATCTCCCCCATTTTGGTAATTGATGACAATCCCTTTAAGAGGGTTTATATAAGGAATTTTAATGAACAAACTGGTAACACCAATATCAAATACTACATAAGTATGTGATATTTATACCACCATATATAGAGCAAACTCCCCCACAATCTATGCATGTGTGATGAACTTGAATTTCATTGCATATATTGCCAATCATTATCATTGGTGGAGTTTCCACTATATATACCACATGCTAAGCAACGACAAAGATGCAAGAGCATGAGAGGAAAATGCACAAGAACAAACTCAGTGCATAAACCAACTTCCCTTAAACCCTCTAAAACTTCTCCCCCATTGGCATCGATTGCCAAAATGGGTGACAAGTTCTAGAAGGCAAATATAATAATAATTCCTCCAAAGGTGTGCCTTCGCACATATCCAATGATGAATACTTGGGAGGGAGTAGAACTATATCGAGGACCCGAAGATTGCCAAAATAAATAAAGTCAAATGATGCACGCAATTACAAGGTCCCACAAACCAATTGAAAACAACAAATGAGTTCAAATGGAACCTACAAGATATTATGATATGAGAAAGAGAGTGCTTTAAATAACAAATAGAGAAGCTCCCCAAGATTTGTGCACTATTCAACATAAATGCATTAGAATACATATTGCGCAAATATGGAATCCTTGCTCCCCCATAAGCATTTCAAGCACAACAAATGAGAGATCAAATAAATGCTTAAATAAAATAGAGAAGCTCCCAAAGATTTGTGTGCACTTTAGAATCGTTGTATTTCAATACAAAAATGCACAAATATGGAATCCTCACTTCCCCATAAACATTTAAGACGCAATAAATGAGAAAAAAAATATAAATGAGCATTATTAAATGAATTAGATGAGCTCCCCAAAGATAATGCACCAATTATGATAATTGCATTTGGGAACAAGGTGCATAATCATGGAATCCTCACTCATCCAAGTTCATTTAACAATACAAGGCATGAGAGAACAAATATGAGTGTCCAAAGATGCAAACAAGAGGAACAAACACTCATAGGCAATTAAATTTGGAAGCCACCGAAGAATCAAAAGAAATAGAAAGGTGGTCTCCAAGGATTAAAAATCAACTAAAATTATCTCCTCATATGTGTATATGTCTCTAAATGGAAAACATCACAAAGACATATGCCAAAAAAAAAATATGCACACATAAAGAAGATTATACAAGAAAGCACATGAAAGGCAAAAATGAAGTCATAACATATATCAATAAGATTTTTTGCTTCAAAGCATGGCCAAAGGCTCACATATGTCTTATTGTACATTAATGGACTTCAAACACCAACACACTACATATATTACAACTTTCACCAAGGGAAGAGGAGAAAGTTGGAATATATGGAGAAAGGCAACAAGTATCACAAGAAAAATTTAACTAGCAAAATCTCACTATTGCACATGAGAGAAGTTGAGGAAAAGATAGGCAATAAAATTGCTAGATTGACATATTTGGGATTGGAGGATCATATGCATGATTTTGTATAGTCCCAATTATATATACTCATCTCAACTTATACACATATACAATAGAGAGTTCTCGTAATACCATGTCTAGAGATACAACAATTACAAATATATGAATTCATGCCAGAAGGCAACCGACAAACGGTTGGAATCAAGATATATGAGCATGAGAAGAGATACTTGTTACCGAGATATAATTGGTAGGATGCAGAGGATATGAATTCATTGATCATCCTATAGCTTTCCTCAAATTTCATTAACACACCACTTCTTCAAGATTGAGAGACAAGCATCCAATATATCTCCAATGTACCTAAAACATATTTAAGTACAAAATGGTCCCCAAACATATTGGGTCCAATGTAGTTAGTGCAACTACAATACATAGGAGAGACTCCACATAAATATGTGCATATTGATAAGAAATTGAATTTCATGCACAACTTAGCCGATGGGATTTGGTGGAGTTTCCCCTATATATTGGATCAAAGAAAGCAAGCATTCCATAATATAAACATATAGTAAATATGCATGCATAAATCTTTCAAGAACCAAAAAGAGATACAATTTGAACAAAAGCACCAAGTAAATCGAGATTGCACACACAAGAGTGTGACATGAAAAACGATGTCCAAATTGTATCAAAGAATCAATTCAACACATGAAATATCACAAGTTCAACAAATGAACTAGGCAAAAGCCAAAAGAGCAAAAGATAGATAAAAATAAAAATGCTCAAGGATTTATGTCATTCTAAAATTGGACAAAACATGAAATAAGGAATGAGACAAAACCAACTCCCAAAAAGAGCAAGGTTCCAATAAGAAACCAAAGTACCCAAACTTCTCATGATGGCACAAAATACCAAAACGAAAAGATTGAGGTTCCAAGCACATAAAACCTGATATGGATCAAATAAAGAAGCATAAATACAAGTGTTCTAAATAATATAGGAGAGCTCACCCATAAGTAGTACATTATATAGAATTTTTCTTTTAAATGCAAAATGCACACAAATGAGTTCATCACTACTACCTACATTGAATAAAACATAAGAGGATACCAATAAAATAATAAGATCCAAAAGTAGCAATGAATACATGGGAGCACACAAACATTTACTTGGCCAAGGATAGGACAAGATTAAGCAAAGGCCAAAGTGAATATGATCAATAAATTCTACCATAACTTGAGTACTCATTGTCCAAGGACAAGAAATATTGGAAATAATTTTCCCAAGGTACCTTGCATGGATATCCAAGATCATTGTCACAACAAGAAGCATATAACAAAATATTAGAATTAAGAATGATACTTCGAACAAGATTCTTGGTAGCTTCTAATAGTCACACAATCACTAATGATTAGAGTAACTTGAAGCAAATGGTTTCCATGATGATATAGAGATCTAAATATGAGGAAACACATACCAAGAAACACTCTCATATACAAGATCCAAAATATGATCAATAAAGGCATTCAAGCAAATTGGAACTTGTATGAGCAAATGTGTCACATAGGCGGTAGATAATTATCAATATCAATTCTAAGTGACACAACCTCGAATATTCACATTTTCTAGGATTGTAATATGCACTAAGCATATGAATCCCCCATAATGTGATACTACCATAAAAACAACACGAGGCAAAAGGATACAAATAGAGATAATTAATGGACATTATAAAACTTAAATTTCTCATGAGAATTATACCACTTAGAGACTAGACAATAATCCAATATAAATACTAGGTGGTATTCCTCATGTACACACAATTTTAGGATTGTGGAATGCCCAAGCATAACACTCCCCCAAAATGGGATAATCCATTAATTTCTCACAAGAGCCAAATAAGATATCAAATATAATCAAGAAAGGCTCAACCACAAGAAACACACATACATGGAGTGCCACCTAATCATACACAAATATGCTTGATACCTCAAGATAATTAAGTGGAAAGCACAACATGTACAAAAGCATGGAAGATACAAAACCAACACATGCACAAAGGGGCGAGTAACTTTCAATGTAAAGAGTTTAGCATATGTTACCGCAAGGAGGAACATTGGGAATATAATATAATCATGATAATACAAATGGCTTGGCTTGACAACAATAATAATTGATGAAGATTCCTCAATTCCTCATAATGTAGCCAAGACTCCAATGCCCTCCAACAAACACACCTATTGATCAAGTTTTGGCTTGTTGGTCCCCAACCAAGTTGGGTCCTAAGAGGTTAGTCACAATAGGCTTGGCAACCCAAATGGTTCTTTTCTTGACACCACATTGAGCACCAACAAATTTGGAAAACACATTGCCAACCTCATCCTTACAAAGAGAATAAGAATCATCAATCAAGATAGGATGGGATGAGGAGTTACTAATAGTGCATGCGGAAGAAATGTGCCCCTTATCACGGCATATGTAGCAAGTTCTACTCTTGCCATCTTTCTTCTTAGGTGAAACCACAACTCGAGGAAGAGCTCGAGTAGTCCTCTTAGGAAGAGGCCCATTAATGACTTGAGGTGGATCTTGAGTCCGCTTCCCTTGTTGCTTAACACTAATAGGCTTTTTCTTCAATGGGCAACATCTAACATGGTGCCCTTCTTCCTTGCACTTGAAGCAAACAATGTTGGCCGGACTCTTGACTTGATCTTGGCCATTCTTGTTGTTGTCCTTGTGCTTCAATGTCACATCCCAAAATTTTCCAAATTTTGTAATGTGAAAAATAATTAAACAAAATAAAAATTTGTTGAAATTTAGAGTGAGAAGAAACTTTTTGATTCCAATTGGAAATATCAAAACCTATTTTGATCAAATAGAATCCTAAAGGGATTTAAAAGGATACATAATTAATAAAGTTATAATAGTTGGAATCACCATTTTTGGATCTTTTAATAAAAAGATATGGTTTTCATAAACAAAGTAGAAATATTAAATAAGGACTATTTTAAAGAGCCAAATTAAATCTTGGCCAAGCAAATGAAATAAAATATTTCTTTTTGATAGAGTAAAGAATTATTTAAATAAAATAATAAGGATTTATAATATCCAATTTTATTTAAGTAAATGCTTTTTCCCTTTCAAATAAACATTAAAACTTATTAAGGTTTTTAAAATAAAAATTCCAAGTGTTTTGTTTTTCAAATGAAACCTACTGAAAAGGTTTTGGTATTATTTAGATTTCAAATAGAGTTTTAAAAATAAATTAAATCCTATTTGAAATAAAGACTAAGGTCTATTTATTTAATTATTAATATATCCTAAAAGAATAAAAGAATTATTTCATTTTGGACTTTGGAATATGTTGTTAAACAGAATTAAAATTTACCTAAAGTTTGGTGGTGGTTTGAATTCATTTGGAGTTTGAATTGTTTGAAATAAAATCAAAACAGAAATTCAAATTGGAAAAAGAAAAAGGTTCAGTACAAAAAAAACCGAACCAAACCCAACCCATCTGGCCAGCCCAGCAAGCCCACTCGCAGCCCACTAGCTCTCCCCCTCTGGTGAACCGTTTTTCACTCAGAAAATAACCCACCCAGTCGCTGATCAGTGGACCCCACTTCCCCTCCCTCTCTCTCGTTGTCAACGGGACCCACTGGCCACCTCATCATCGTCTCCACCGCGTCGACCGTTCCCCTCGCCGTTTACTACCGTGTTTAATCCTCTTGAATTCACGTTGATGGCCGGATTAAAATCGCCAGTGACCACGCCCGATTAAACTCCTCACCCTCCTCTATCTTTTCCCCCAAGCCACACCTCCCCTCTGCCTCAAGGCCGCGCGAATCGCGAGCTCGAACCTCACTATCTCCGACGTGTTCTCAGGCAAATTTCGGCGCCGTCCTACCGCCACTCGCCTCCCACTGCACGCAAACTTGCCCCCACCTCTTGGCGCATATCCCAGTGCCGCTCGTTAGCCCTCGCGGGCACCGTAGCCTCGGCTTCGTCATCACCCAAGCGCCACCGAGAACTGCCCCAACTCCGGCGACCCTTCCCCGGTAACTCCAACCTCGCCACTCCCTCTCGATGATGCTCCCGTGAACACCACACTCGCCCGCATATAACGAACCCTCTGCCTCACCTTTTTGTGCCCTGTAGTGTCGACATCATCGACACCTGAGCGAGCCCGACGCCGACGCCGTCTGCGACGAGCAATTACCGCCGTTCCTGTGCGCCCCTTGTACAGCCGCGACCACCTTGAGCTTCGCCACACCACTGCGAGCATGGTGATCCATTTCTCTTGTCCCCTTGCTTCTTGCATCGCCAGCGCCACTCTCGTCTGAGCGCGCCGCCGCCTGTCGCCGTCGCAGCGCCGCCACTTTGTGGTCGAGTAGATCTGCACCGTTCGATTTAGATCGACGCCAGAGAAATGCATTTACTTAACAAAGGGGTAATGTTGAACCAGAGACGCACGATTTCATTTAGATCTAACGCACCAGAGAGGCTGATCCAACCGAAGCGGTACCAGCCTATCAGAACAAGACACGTGGCCAGACTCGGGATTTAAATTAGAAATTTGATCTATTGGATTTGCAAACTTGTAAAATTCATAACTTTAAATCTACACGTCCAAATTTTGCAAATTTTATATAAATGGAATCAGAAGAACAAGTACTTTGCAACCATGCAGTTTGTTTAATGTTTTGCTTCTGGAAAATTGTTGAAATTGCAGAAACTTGTGTAGGCATAATTTGAATATAAAAATTGTTCTAGATATATTTTTAAGGTGAAATCTTTGGAAAATGGATTGTTTTGAACCTACTGACCATAGGAACCAACTTATGGATTTAAAAATGTATTTTGTGAAGCTAAGGAATAAATATTTGAATTAGCACATTTCTAGTCAAATAAAAATATTGTTTATGGTTTAGAAATGATTTTTGAGTAAAACCTTTGGAAAATGATTAGATTCAAACCTTCTGACCATAAACACAAAGTTTGGTGATTTAAGAACATATTTTATGAACCATATAAAGTTATTACTTTGCTAAAAGATATTTTCAACAACATAAAATATCACCTTAGCGTAATATTTGGTTTATGAGATAAAACCTTTTGCAAATGGTTTTACCACTTTAGTAAATGACCACTTTGAGCTTTAAAATGATTAGAGCCTAATAGAAACCACTTTTCTAAATAAAACTATCTTTTGCATGCTTGCTCTAATATTTTATGTGTGATAAATTGTTTGAATGTTGGTTTGAAAATGTGTTTGCTTGATTGAATTGTAGTGAAGTTAGAACAGTGTGATATTTGCAAGATCAAGAAGTGAACCAACATTCTCTACTAAAAAGGCAAGCGACACTATCATCCAAGTCCTACTATTTTCATTACACTTAGTGGATTTTTGTAACATGCATGATAAGGACTACTATATTTTATGCTATGTTAAATCCTAATAGGATACCCTTATATCTCCTTAGAGAAAAACATTGTAGTTGTAGTATGCTTAGCCCTGCTATATATTTGGGATGGGATACATGATATGATTATATGAAGTGTTGGAAAGATATATGTTTTATATAATAAAACAAGTACTCAATGAACCACCTGGGTGGACAAGGATACTCAAGATTGGACAAGGTGGCAACAAAGGGAACCATGTTTATATGGCTATCTTTTTGTGTGTGCACTAGAAGAAAACCACCCAGGGACTTAGAGATTGAACATGTTTCTCGTACAGTGGCTTCCGTGTACAGCCACATGCTAAATGGGCTCTGGCTTAGTCAACTACATAGTGGAAGACCCATGCATTGGCATCTTCAGGTTAACTAGAATTGTGTATGGGAAATTTATCCCTACATTGGTGCCTGGTTGACAAGCTAGCATTGTGTATTGGGAGGACTTCTATGGAAAGACTTTGTCACGTTCTCGATCTGCCAATACTCCATTTTGGTGAGTACTTATCCAGCGGCCACTGGTGGCTTCAAGACAAGATTGTGTCATGTGGGTAAAGTGTAAAACTTCTGCAGAAGATCAAATTCTAAGTACTTAGCCATGTCCCCGGTTATGGACAATTCTGAGCAACTAAGGCCTGAAGCTATGGAAGATCTCGACATTCCAATTTCTCAAAGTTAAAACTTGATGGTGACAACAAGGGATTTGAAGCACTTGGAGTTTTCCAAGGAGTTCAGAAAGATTTGGCAAAAGATCAAAACTATTTTGAAAAGATAGGATAAAACTATATTTCTTTCTGCAAATGAAACTAAACCCTACTTAGCCAAATATGCATGTAATGATAGGATCCACTTATTTCTACATAGTAGTGAAACTTTCCAATACAATTCAAATGTATTGACCCTTGTGGCTGCAACTTATTATGTTGCAGGTTTGTTTGATGTTAGTGAAGTGTGTTGAATAGGACTACAAGTCTACAACCAACATGATTGCCTGTGGCACTTTGAAGATGAAGGACTCCATGCTTTATAGATATTCTGCTGCATTGTAATGAGATTGCCAAATGAGTTATGTAAGATGTAATGAATTATTTTATTCCTGGTTATAAAGTTGTATTATGACCTTTGTTTCTTGATATTACATCTTAACTGTGGATGCTAGCTATTGATCCAGGGACTAGCATTGTAAACACAGGGATCTCTACCTTATTAAAGGTTGGGAACCTTACAGATGGTATCAGAGCACTATGTTGCCTGTAGGTTTGTAACCCTAGGACTGGACAAAACCCCTTAGAAAAATAGGAGTTGTGTTTGTTCCAAAAACTTATTTACAAACAATCTTATAAACTCTTTCCTCAACCTTTTGGTTTTGATTCTACACCTCTTCCTTTTCAACTTGATGGACAAAGCCTTCACCATGACCAATGACTTCCACTTTAGTTCCACCAAAGATTTCAACTTAGACATCACTAAAGACTACAAGTGAAAACCAAGAGACATTAGATTGCATACCAAAAACATTGATATCATGTTAGCGTATGGATCATATTGACCTATGAGGTATGACTACACTAAGTTATTTATTTCAAGAAAACTTGTTGTTTCCTTCAACTCATGAGTTAAGATCATAAGTTGTTAAGTGAATAGTTGCTTGTTGATTGATTGATTGTTTGATTGAACTTGGTTGTTTTGAGTTGTGTGTTAGAACTTCCTTAGGTCTATCTGCCATTACTCATCCCTATCAAACCAACAGATGCCTCCCCGTCGTGCCAACCCCAACCAAAACAACAACAACATCACTCCTGAGATGCAGCAGATGATGACAGCTCAGACACAGCTGATGCAAATGATGACCACGTTCATACAGAATCACAACAACAACAACAACAATCAGAATAATCCTCCAGCACATGATATGCTCACCAAGTTTCTGAAACTAAGACCTGCAAGGTTCTCTGGGACAACTGACCCATTGTTAGCCAATGACTGGTTACGTTCGGTGAATAAGGACTTAGTGACTGTTGGCTGCACCGACGAGGAAAAAGTTAGGTTTGTAGCATTTCTGCTTGAAGGACCAGCAGCAACATGGTGGGACAACTTTCAGATCACCACTCCCCTTGAAGATGTGACTTGGGCTATTTTTGAGGATGGTTTCCGTACAGCTCACATCTCATCTGGAGTGATGCACTTGAAGAAAAAGGAATTCCACAATCTAAAACAACGTCACCTCAGTGTGGCTGAGTATATTGAAGAATTCAACAACCTGACACGCTATGCACCGGATGAAGTTGATACATATGCTAAGAGAAAGGAGAAATTTCTTGAAGGACTTAATGATGAGTTGAACCTGCAGCTAGTTGTTGCCTAAGTCCCAACTTATCAATCACTCTGTGACAAAGACACCATCTTTGAAAACAAGATGAATCAAGTTGAGAACAGAAAGAGGAAGCATAAACTCAAGTATCACTCAGGATCATCACAAAAGAAGCGTTCATTCAAAAAGAGCAATGAAGATTCTGAACCACATCAGCATCACCACAAAAACAATGGAAGTGATAATAATGGAAATGATACTGACAATGGAGATGAACTTGGTCAGAACCAACATGACACTTTCAGGAAGAAAGACATTAGCCAGTTGCAGTGCTATAATTGTAAGGAACTTGGACACTATGCATCAGACTGTCCTGAGAAGAAAAAGAAAAAGGATGCTAGAAACTTCAATGGAAATGACTCCAATGTGACCCAGAAAGGACATGTGAACCACATTGACATGGATGGGAACTTTGAAGAGATAGAAGAAGTGGATGTCAGAAACTAGTTAACTCAGAAGAGTCAAATAAGGATTCCTTGTCTGGATATCAAGTGTTGAAACCATAGTCAAGTGAACCATCAATGTAACCCTATGAGATTTCTTTTAAGGGTGGTAGTACCCTAGTTGCTTTGAAGCCAACTTGTAACCCTAGCCTTCCCAAATCCCGGGACGAGATTTCTTTTAAGGGTGGTAGCCTGTCACATCCCAAAATTTTCCAAATTTTGTAATGTGAAAAATAATTAAACAAAATAAAAATTTGTTGAAATTTAGAGTGAGAAGAAACTTTTTGATTCCAATTGGAAATATCAAAACCTATTTTGATCAAATAGAATCCTAAAGGGATTTAAAAGGATAAATAATTAATAAAGTTATAATAGTTGGAATCACCATTTTTGGATCTTTTAATAAAAAGATATGGTTTTCATAAACAAAGTAGAAATATTAAATAAGGACTATTTTAAAGAGACAAATTAAATCTTGGCCAAGCAAATGAAATAAAATATTTCTTTTTGATAAAAAGAGTAAAGGATTATTTAGATAAAATAATAAGGATTTATTAATATCCAATTTTATTTAAGTAAAGATTTTTTCCCTTTCAAATAAACATTAAAACTTATTAAGGTTTTTAAAATAAAAATTCCAAGTGTTTTGTTTTTCAAATAAAACCTACCGAAAAGGTTTTGGTATTATTTAGATTTCAAATAGAGTTTTAAAAATAAATTAAATCGTATTTGAAATAAAGACTAAGGTCTATTTATTTAATTATTAATAGATCCTAAAAGAATAAAAGAATTATTTTATTTTAGACTTTGGAATATGTTGTTAAACAGAATTAAAATTTACCTAAAGTTTGGTGGTGGTTTGAATTCATTTGGAGTTTGAATTGTTTGAAATAAAATCAAAACAGAAATTCAAATTGGAAAAAGAAAAAGGTTCAGTACAAAAAAAAACGAACCAAACCCAACCCATCTGGCCAGCCCAGCAATCCCACTCGCAGCCCACCAGCTCTCCCCCTCTGGTGAACCGTTTTTCACTCAGAAAAGAACCCACCCAGTCGCTGATCAGTGGGCCCCACTTCCCCTCCCTCTTTCTTGCTGTCAACGGGACCCACTGGCCACCTCATCATCGTCTCCACCGCGTCGACCATTCCCCTCGCCGTTTACTACCGTGTTTAATCCTCTTGAATTCGCGCTGATGTCCGGATTAAAATCGCCAGTGACCAAGCCCGATTAAACGCCTCGCCCTCCTCTCTCTTTTCCCCCAAGCCACAACTCCCCTCTGCCTCCAGGCCGCGCGAATCGCGAGCTCGAACCTCACTGTCTCCGATGTGTTCCCAGGCAAATTCCGGTACCGTCCTACCACCCCTCACCTCCCACTGCACGCAAACTTGCTCCCCACCTCCTGGCGCATCTCCCAGTGTCGCTCGTTAGCCCGCGCGAGCACCGTAGCCTCGGCTTCGTCATCACCCGAGCGCCACCGAGAACTGCCCCAACTCCGGCGACCCTTCCCCGATAACTCCGACCTCGCCACTCCCTCTCGATGATGCTCCCGCGGACGCCACACTCGCCCGCATCTAACGAACCCTCTGCCTCACCTTTTTGTGCCCTGTAGTGTCGACATCATCGACACCTGAGCGAGCCCGACGCCGACGCCGTCTCCGACGAGCAATTACCGCCGTTCCCGTGCGCCCCTTGGACAGTCGCGCCCACCTTGAGCTTCGCCACACCACTGTGAGCACGGTGAGCCATTTCTCTTGTCCCCTTGCTTCCTGCATCGCCAGCGCCACCCTCGTCTGAGCTCGTCGCCGCCTGTCGCCGTCGCAATGCCGCCACTTTTTGGTCGAGTAGATCTGCACCGTTCGATTTAGATCAGACGCGTAGAAACAGACGACTTAACGAAGGGGTAAGGTTGAACCAGAGCCGCACGATTTCATTTAGATCTAACACACCAGAGAGGCTGATCCAACCGAAGCGCACCAGAGAGGTTATGTGTGATAAATTGTTTGAATGTTGGTTTGAAAATGTGTTTGTTTGATTGAATTGTAGTGAAGTTAGAAGAGTGTGATATTTGCAAGATCAAGAAGTGAACCAACATTTTCTACTAAAAAGGCAAGTGACACTATCATCCAAGTCCTACTATTTTCATTACACTTAGTGGATTTTTGTAACATGCATGATAAGGACTACTATATTTTATGCTATGTTAAATCCTAATAGGATACCCTTATATATCCTTAGAGAAAAACATTGTAGTTGTAGTATGCTTAGCCCTGCTATATATTTGGGATGGGATACATGATATGATTATATGAAGTGTTGGAAAGATATATGTTTTATATAATAAAACAAGTACTCAATGAACCACCTGGGTGGACAAGGATACTCAAGATTGGAAAAGGTGGCAACAAAGGGAACCATGTTTATATGGCTATCTTTTTGTGTGTGCACTAGAATAAAACCACCCAGGGACTTGGAGATTGAACATGTTTCTCGTACAGTGGCTTCCGTGTACAGCCACATGCTAAATGGGCTCTGGCTTAGTCAACTACATAGTGGAAGACCCATGCATTGGAATCTTCAGGTTAACTAGAATTGTGTATGGGAAATTTATCCCTACATTGGTGCCTGGTTGACAAGCTAGCATTGTGTATTGGGAGGACTTCTATGGAAAGACTTTGTCACATTCTCGATCTGCCAATACTCCATTTTGGTGAGTACTTATCCAGCGGCCACTGGTGGCATCAAGATGAGATTGTGTCATGTGGGTAAAGTGTACAACTTCTGTAGAAGATCAAATTCTAAGTACTTAGCCGTGTCCCCGGTTATGGACAATTCTGAGCAACTAAGGCCTGAAGCTATGGAAGATCTCGACATTCCAATTTCTCAAAGTTAAAACTTGATGGTGACAACAAGGGATTTGAAGCACTTGGAGTTTTCCAAGGAGTTCAGAAAGATTTGGCAAAAGATCAAAAATATTTTGAAAAGATAGGATAAAACTATATTGCTTTCTGCAAATGAGCCTAAACCCTACTTAGCCAAATATGCATGTAATGATAGGATCCACTTATTTCTACATAGTAGTGAAACTTTCCAATACAATTCAAATGTATTGACCCTTGTGGCTGCAACTTATTATGTTGCAGGTTTGTTTGATGTTAGTGAAGTGTGTTGAATAGGATTACAAGTTTACAACCAACATGATTGCCTGTGGCACTTTGGAGATGAAGGACTCCATGCTTTATAGATATTCTGCTGCATTGTAATGAGATAGCCAAATGAGTTATGTAAGATGTAATGAATTATTTTATTCCTGGTTATAAATTTGTATTACGACCTTTGTTTCTTGATATTACATCTTAACTGTGGATGCTAGCTATTGATCCAGGGACTAGCATTGTAAACACAGGGATATCTACCTTATTAAAGGTTGGGAACCTTACATTCAACTTGATAGTGGACTTGTTCTTGATATTGGAGTTGAATCCAAGCCCACTCTTGTCATTGGGGGATTTTTGCACACTTAAGATTTTGTTGAGTGTGACCTTCCCTTGATGACCATTTTTCAAGTCATTTTTCAAATAAGTGACTTGAGCCTTGAGCCTTTTGATTTCCTCTACATGGTTAGTTTCAACAAAAACACTAGAGGAAGTAGATGCTACATTGTTAGAGCAATAAGGCACGAAATGTAATTCATCACGAGATATAGCATGGTTGTGAGAGGATGAATTACAAGGACTAGCACATGGAAATATAACATTTGGAGTAGATGTAGTGCTAATGTCCACATGAGGTCCACTAGATATTACCTTTGACACGATGGCCTAATGAGCTAACTTTAGCCTACCATGGGAGACTAGAAGATCCTCATGCGAGCTTGGGAGCTTAACATGACTTTCTTCTAATTTCCCGTAGTTGCTAGTTAGCAATGCAAGTTGAGCCTTTAGATCAACATTCTCCCCCAATATAGATGCTTCACAAGAAATAGAGTTAGTAGCACAAGCATCATCATTATTAGTGAGAGGTGAGGGCAACTTGGCAAGCTCTTTTGAATATGAAGCTTTAAGTTGCTCATGCGACTCGGTGAGTTTGATGAGATCCCTCTTAATCACCCGAGAGCCATTATCAAGATGCTTAAAATCCTCAACAAGTTTAGCATAAGCAACTTCCAGTTCATCATTTTTAAACTTGAAGGAGTTTGCCACCGCAAGTTCTCTATCATGGTATTCTTTTACTCTAGATAATTCTAGAGTGAAAGTCTCCTCAAGAGATTCTTTGGTGGTTTGTTCTTCTTCAAGGGAGTCATTTAGTTGAGCAATTTCATTAGCATACTTACGCTCACGCGCAAATTGTTCATCAATTAAGTTTCCTTGCTCCTCAATAAGATCATTGCCTTCAATAGCATAATTCAAGATTTCAAGAAAGTTGGAGGAAGCAATTTTATTTTTGAAGAGAGCGCCATAGACAACCTCTCCCATTTTCTTAATAGAGGTAATATTATACTTACCTCTATAATCATCATTATCATTTTCAACCTCATCATCATCCTCATCATCATGAGATACAATGGGATCCAAAGAGGTTACCTTTGTTCCCTTAGCCATAAGGAATATGTGAGAACCGAAGGTAGGTGATGATGAGATTGCACTTGTAGCTCTATTCAAGACCTTGTCTTGGTCCATAGAATCTTCGGTTTCCTCTACATGGTTAGCAACACAAGCACTAGAGGAAATATAAGCATTCTTATCATGGCAACAAGACAACAAAAGCATATCATTATGAGATTTATTCAAGTCATTTCTACATGATATGCAAGGACTATTAACACAAGCATGTAAGAAGTTTATAGTGCTAGAAGTGTTAGGGTCCAAAGATAGATCATTGCAACTAGATAGAGATGAAGGATTACAAATAGTAAGAACACTATCCAAATTGCAATTTCTATCACCACTCACCATATCATTACCTTGTGAAGAGACATGTTGGTGAAGTGGTAGAGGATGAGAACTCATCTCGACCGGAAGTGGAAGCAACACAATCATCCTCAAAAATGTTGGACTTGCTATATTTATCTTGAAGCCTGGTCCATATCTCACGAGCGCTTGAATAAGGCATGATAGAAGAAAGAACTACATTGCTCACAACATGCAAAAGAATTTTAGTAGCTAGAGCATCTATATGAGAGTTCAACTTCTCCTCTAAAGATTCGTTTTGGGTATCCATAGGAGAAGAGAAACCCATATATAGATATCCCTCGATAATTGGGTGAATTTCCCGAAATAAATTAAGCATGCGAATTTTCCAAACATCATAATTTGTGCCATCGAATGTGAGCGTGTCCTTGTGCACTAATCCCCTAGCCGACATCTTTACTCTCAAGGTGGTGAAGCCTAAGATGAGAGACCGGGCTCTGATACCAATTGAAAGGATACGGATGTCGTCTAGAGGGGGGGTGAATAGGCGATTAAAACTTTTCCTAGAGTGGATCAACAAAGGCGGAATAAAACTAGTGTTTACTTTGTTAAGCACAACCTAGAACAACTAAGGTTCACCTATGTGCACCAACAACTTATGCTAAGCAATACAAGCAACAAAGTGATAGCAAGATATATATTACTTCAAGCACGAAGGCTATCACAATGTAAAGTGCATAAGTAAAGATCTCGGGTATAGAGATAACCGAGGCACGCGGGTACAATGATATTTTACCGAGTTCCTCCCAACATGGAGTACGTCTCGTTTGGAGAGGGGGTGGTATCAAACCACCAACGCCACAAAAGGCCTCCCTTATTCTCCGGTGAATCTCACCCCAACGGGATCGATCCACACTTCCACTATCGGTGCACTTGTCGGTGGCAACCGAAACCTCTCACAAGGTTGGGGCATTTCTCCACAACTTAATTGGAGGCTCCCAACAAACGCCACCAAGGCCACAACGCCACCAAGGCCACAAAACTGTCTAGGGTTCCAAGAACCCAAGAGGGACAAGCTCCAATGAGTAATTCAAACCAAATCCTCCGAGGAGAACACAAACCGATGCACCAAATGCAAATGTCAAGAACACCACAAAGGTGTTCAAATCCTTCTCTCCCAAATTCCACCAAATCTACAAAAGCTTATGGGGGAATAAGAGAGAAAAGAACAATGTAGGAAATCCACAAAAGACTCCAAGATCTAGATCCCAATATGTTCCCCTCACTTAGAGGAGAGATTGATTGGTGGGATTATAGATCTAGATCTCCTCTTTCAAATCCCTCAAGAATATGCAAGAATCATTGGAGGGATTGAGAGAAATCAAGCTCAAGAAGGTCAACAATGGAGGGGAAAACTTGCAAGAATGGCTAAGGAACCATTGGGGAAGAAGGCCCATTATATAGGTCCCTCCAAAATCCAACCGCTGCAGCCCAAAACGCGATTCCCGGTACTACCGGACTTTTTCCCGGTACTACTGGACTTTCCCGGCACTACCGGACATTCCCTGGGATTCCTGGGGCGCCAGACGCATTTTTCTCTGTGCTCCCCGGTACCAAAATGCGGTACTACCGGACCCCGGTACTACCGGATCCTGGTCCGGTAATACCGGTCATCACAGAACAAAAACAGCCATAACTTTTGAATCCGGACTCCGATTTCGACGATCTTGGTGGACAACAACCTCTACAATATCATGCAAAGAAACATCATAGTCCAGCAAGGGAGGATAGATCCAAATGACGAAGTCAAAAACCTTCTGCCGCGCTAGGTACCAAAAAACGGTAGTATGCGGTGGTACAGGGGTGCGTAGATGCAATCTGGCGTGGAGGTGTGTATGCGGTGGTATGCAAAGTATCCTCCTCGTCGTGCCCTTCTAGCCTTTATATAGAGATAGGAAGGTCCCAGGCACAGATCGAGTCGGTTACAGGTTTTAGGGTTTGCCCCTTTGAATATTCTATCTACTCTAGTCTTGTTCTCCAAGGATCCGAAGGCGTCATGGGCCTTGGCCACCCAAAAGTCTTCATGGGCTGGCGCATGTTCTCATGGGCCTTCCTTGGGCTGGACTAGGTATGCTAAGATCGTGTACCCGCAGGGTATAACCATGTTAGCGTCTGACCGGATGTCTTGGCCCTCGCGAGCCGGCCGGCACGCGCGAGCGCATCGACCTCCTAGTGTAGTCGCGCATGCTGGAAGAAGAAAGTCCGTCTGACTCGAAATGTTTTGGCCCGCGCATCCGAGACGAACCGTTTCCAAAGGGATTTTTGCTCCCAAGAGACACGCCAAAATACAATGGCACCGTCAAGCCGGAGGACTGGCTGGTGGATTACACCACCACCATGGGCATCGTGAACGTTAACCTCCACCTGGCTGTCCGCTACGTCCCCCTCATGCTCGTCGACTTGGCAAGAATGTGGCTCAACAGCATCCCCGACAACAACATCAATGCCTGGCTAGACTTTGAAGAAGAATTCATCCGCAACTTCACCAGAACGTACAAGCGACCGGGTCGGCCTCGCGAGCTCGCCCTTTGTGTTCAAGGCAAGGACGAATCCGACCGCGCCTACCTCACCTGGTGTACCAACATGCACAACTCGTGTGAAGGAGTACACGAATACCAGGCAATCGACTTCTTCACCAACGGCTGCAGAGACGACACCATGCTAAAGCACAAGCTCAGCCGGGCAGATCCCCAAACCATGGCTCAGGTCATGGCCATTGCGGACAAGTACGCCACCGCCGACGCGGTCATGAAGAAGCCCATCGTGGTGGATTACCAAGGCCAGGCCGTGACAGACGAGCAGGCAAAGCGCCATCAGCCAGGCGAGCATCACTCCAGGCGGTATGGCCACGACAACTGTCACAACAAAAGAAAAGACAACTAGCCCGACAGCCGGTATGGCACCAAGCAAGTAGCAGCGATGCACTAGGACCCGGCTGCAGGCGGCAGCTGGAGACAGAGACCGGATGACAGGCCACCTCGTCCCAATTACACCATGGAGTCCATGCTTGATGGGCCATGCAAGTTCCACAGCGGCGGCATCAAGCACACAAACCATACAACACGCCAGTGTAGCTGGACAAAGAAGATGGTTGAAGCCGGTGGTCTCCCACCACCACCTCCACCTCCAGCCGGAGGCCCGCTGGATAACAGGGAACGACACAACCGCCAAGAAGATGATGAAGATGGTTACCCGCGCCAAGTGGACAACTAGCACATCTACCTCACCGAGCCGAAAATGAAGCACAACAAGAGAAGGCGCGAGGAGGAGGTGAATGCTATCGTTCCCCCTTCCCCTAGTACCTACATTTGTCTGAGCAGGCAATCACCTGGAGCAAGGAAGACCAGCCAGCCATGTTGCCAAGCCCTGGCAGCTAAACGCTAGTCCTGGACCCCATCATCATCTCCAAGAAGCACTCATGTCGTTTCTCTCGTGTCCTCATCGATGGAGGCAGCAACATCAACCTCCTGTACCGCAGCAGCCTCGAGCGGCTTGGCATCAGCGAATCTCAACTTCAGACCTCAAGCACTTCCTTCCATGGGGCAGTCTCGGGTCCATCGCACTCGCCAATCGGCAAGATCCGGCTAGACGTCATCTTCAGCACCAAAAACAACTTCCGCCGCGAGCCGATCTAGTTCGAGGTGGTCAACCTCTAAAGCGCCTACCACGCCGTACTCGGGCGCCCAGCTCTCACCAAGTTCATGGTTGTTCCGCATTACGTGTACCTCAAGATGAAGCTGTCGGGTCCAAAAGGAGTGATCACCATTGACGGTTGCTACAAGCGATCGATCCAATGTGCCACAGACGGCTCCAAGCTATCCGATGCCATGATCATCGCAGAAGAAAAATGCATCATAATGCAGAACGTGGCGGCCCTGCAGGCGAACATGCCGGTTGGAGAGCCCAAGCCGGCCGACGAATCATAGTTCAAGCCGTCCAAGGGCACAAAGAATATTATGCTTAACGAGGAGTACCCAAGCAAGTTCGTCCTGGTCGGAGACAACCTGGACAGCAAATAGGAAAGCGCGCTTGTCGACTTCCTCTGTGAGAATCGGGACATTTTCGCATGGTGCCCCAAAGACATGCCAGGTGTCCCGAGGGAACTCGCCGAGCACTCTCTTCATGTTCGACCAGATGTGAAGCCGGTCAAATAGTCATTACGATGCTTCGCAGAAGAAAAAGAAGAACTATTGGTGAGGAGAACACATGGTTGCTTGCAGCCGACTTCATCATGGAAGTTTTCCACCTAGAATGGATGGCAAACCCGGTGCTGGTACTGAAGAAGAACAAAACATGGCGCGTGTGTGTGGACTACACCAGCCTCAGCAAGGCCTGCCCCAGAGATCCTTTCACTCTGCCGCGAATAGATCAAGTCATCGATTCCACGGCCAGTTGTGGCTTCTTGTCTTTTCTGGACGCCTACTTGGGCTATCACCAGATCAAGATCAATGTAACCGATCAAATAAAGACATCGTTCATAACCCCGTATGGTGCTTACTGCTATACCACCATGCCCTTTGGTTTGAAAAATGCAGGAGCAACTACCAACACTGCATGCAGACGCAAATTGGTAGAAACATGCACGCCTATGTTGACGATGTCGTCATCAAAACCAAAGAGCACCGCACGCCGATCGAAGACCTAAAGGAAACATTTGACAACCTCCGCCGTTTCCAGATCAAGCTGAACCCAGAGAAATGTGTCTTTGGCGTCCCAGCTGGCAAGCTCCTCGGTTTTCTCATCTTAGAACGAGGAATCGAGGCAAACCCGGAGAAAATAGGAGCAATCGAGCGCATGGAGCTACTCTAGAACTTGCATTACGTGCAGAAGTTTACCGGGTGCTTGGCCTCTCTCATTCAGTTCGTCGGCCGGCTGGGCGAGAAGGCCCTGCCCTTGTACCATCTCATGAAGAATACGGACAAGTTCTTCTAGATGCCCCAGGCGGACGAGGCTTTCTGTGACCTCAAGCGTATGCTCACCTCCCCGCCAATCTTGGCAGCCCTGGCTGCAAAGGGGATAATGCTGATGTACATCGCGGCCACCAAAAGGGCCGTTAGCGTTGTACTAGTGGTGGAAAGACCAGAAGAAGGGAAGGACCAGCCGGTCCAGCGTCCCGTGTACTACCTGAGTGAGGTCCTATCACTCTCCAAGCAGAACTATCCCCACTACCAGAAGCTGGTATACGGCGTGTTGGCGCCCAGTGTTGACATGGGAGTGCTTCGTTGGAAACCCCAAGAGCAAGGTGTGATGAGCACAGCAGCAAGTCTTCCCTCAATAATAAACCGAGGTTATCGAACCAGTAGGAGGAAGGAAACGTCTCAAAGGTGTTGCAAGCAACGTGGAAACCTGCACATCACAAACTCAAGACTTTGCCCCAACGAACAGTGAGGTTGTCAATCTCACCGGATGTTGTAATAAAGGATTAAATGTATGGTGTGGAAGGTAATGATGGTTTGCAGCAAGTAAACAGTAATAGTGGAAGATGTATCAATGATAAAGATTGGACCGGGGTCCATAGTTCACTAGAGGTGCTCTCCTTAGATAAACAAACATGGCATGCAGTGTAAACAAATTACAGCAGGTAAATTGATAGGACTAAGCAAGGCATAACAATGCAATACTAGACATACAGATCCTATGAGATTCGTTTGGGCAATACAACATGATACATAGACCGCCAACCAACTGCATCTATGAATAGAAGTCCACCTTTGGGTTATCATCCAAACCCCCTCCATTATTAAGTTGCAAGCACAAGACAACTACTTTAAGCAAAGTGTGTAAGGTAAACAATCCACTTGTTCCATGAACAAGAGACCGTTGTTTTCTCCCTAGTGGCATCAACACATCTACAACCGTAGAGATTTCTATAACTTCCCTTGATTAAGTAGAGGCATGAACCCACTATCGAGCATAAATACCCCCTCTTGGAGTCACTAGCAACTACTCGGCCAAGATAGCTACTAACAACGGAGAGCATGCTAGATCACAAACAACACAGACATGAAAGAATCAATAAGACAAAACCATTAATCAATCTGACATAGTAATCTCAATATCCATCGGATCCCCACAAACACAACATGCATGATTACAAATAGGTGAGATCTTGATCATGAACGGAGCTCACAAGATCTAGACATGAAAGCACAAAGGATGAGATACAACCATCTAGCTACTACATGGACGCAAAGTCCAAGGTGGAACTACTCACGCTTCATACCGAAGGCTGGCATGATGAAGAAGAAGGCCTCCAGGATGATCTACCCTCCGGCAGGGTGCCAAGAAGAGCTTCAGATCCCCCCGATCTAGGGACGATGGTGGCGGCGGCTACAGACGGTTTCGTGGAATATTGATCGGATACTTAGGGTTTAGGCATAGGGGGATTCTTATAGGCGAAGAGTCGAGGCGGCCAGGGGGCCCACACCCTGCTGATACGTCCAAAACGTATCTACTTTCTCGAACACTTTGCTATTGTTTCTTCTCTAAACTTGTGTGATTTGGATACAACTAACACGGACTGGCGTTGTTTTCAGCAGAATTACCTTGGTGTCTTTTTTTTGTGCAGAAAATGAACTATTAGGAAAAATCCCGGAAAATATGCCAAAAATTATATTTCACCAGAAAATCCACGGAGCCTGAAGAAGAGACGGAGGGGAGGCCTGGGGGCCCAGACCCACCCCACGCGCGGGCCCACCACTGGCCGTGCCTGGAGGGGATGCAGTCTCCCTAGGCACCTCCTCGGCCTCCCTCTGCGCCTATAAGTTGCCTTTCAACCTAAAAACCGAGGGGGTTCGATAGTTTTCTAGAAAGAGTTCCGCTCCGCCGCCGCCACAAGAAACCAAGATTCGGATCCAGAAACTCTATTCTGGCACCCTGCCGGATGGGGAATTTGGAGAGGATCATCGCCATCGTCATCACCAACGCATCTCCATCAACCACCGATGTTTCCCTCATCCATGAGTGAGTAATCCCCCGCTGTAGGCTTGGGGATGGTAGGGATTGGATGAGTTCTATCATGTAATCGAATAAGATCTGTTGGGGCATAGTGCCTAGTTTCTCTTGTGCTATTTGACTTTGTTGCAACTTGGGCTTAATGCTTGTCACTAGGGCCCGAGTGCCATGATCTCAGATCTAAACTTATTATTGAATCATCATGATAGTATTATTTGTGATCTTATCTGCAAGTTGTGTACACATATCATTGTCCGGATCCAAAGGCCCCAAAGAGACAATAATTGGGAAAACCGGAGGGGATGGCTGTGGTGTGAGGGTCACATATGTTCACGGAGTGTTAATGCTTTGCTCTGGTGCTCTATTAAAAGGAGCACCTTAATTGCCAGTAGTTCCCTAAAGGCCCCGCTGCCACGGGCTGGCTGGACAAAAGATGTTGTGCAAGTTCTCATTGCGAGCACGTATGACTATATTTGGAGCACATGCCTAGGATTGTTTAGTACTTGGATGCTTGTTATTATTTATCTGCAATGCCCTAGGTCTTGAAGTTACATGTTTAGACTTGTCCATGCAACGCCCGTCCATCCATACCTATGCCTACCGCACTCGAATCCTACTGTTACTATTGCTCCTATTTCACTGTTACTGTTGTTGTTACTTTGTTGTTGCTACTGATAAACTTCTGTGAGCAAGAACTATTTCCAGGTGCAGGTGAACTGACAACTCAGTTGTTAAGGCTTGCAAGTATTCTTTGGCTCCCCTTGTGTCGAATCAATAAATTTGGTAATACTACCCGCGAAGACTGTTGCGATCTCCTATACTTGTGGGTCATCAAGACTATTTTCCGGCGCTGTTGCAGGGGAGCATAGCTTTATTTGTAAGTTCACTTGGATCTATTATTGTTCACTACTACTCCTTTCATCATGGGGAAGTCTCGTGATGGAAAGTTCCCTATTTTACCATCCACTACAAGAAGAGGTACAGTCCTAAACACCTCTGCTGCTCTTGATTCACCGTCTGTTATAAATAAGCTTGTCACACCACCACCACATACTCATGCTACACACACTGCTACTATTGCTGAGTCTGAAACTGCTTTTGATGCTCATGATGTTACTTCTACCGTGCTTGATGCGAGTGGTTCATTAGGTCCTTTTCTAGATGCTACTATGGCTGGTCTAGGAAATACCGAAACTCCTAGTGAAGACACTGTTACACCTATTAACTCACCTGAGACTAGTGAGAGTTATGATATTAATGATGGTTACATTGAGTTCACTGATGATTTTGTTGAAGAGTGCCGAAACACACATGGTACTAGTGCTATTAAGAGTATCCTTGCTAGGCGTACTATTATGCCTAAGTTGTCCTCTGATCCTAAGTTTGCCACTTCTCCCATAGATATTAAAGACGAAGATTATGATTTCTCTCTTGATTTATCTTATTTGGATATTGAGAAAGAACCTTTTTGTGGGACTGAAAATGTGAGTGATGTGGCTCATATGAATGAGCTTTCTATTATGAGTGCTTTATTCTCTGATGATTTTAAGATGCGCAAGTACTTTGTTGCTAAGATCTTCCCTTTTTCACTAAAAGGAGAAGCTAGGGCCTGGTTTAATAGATTACCTCCTGGTTCCATTGATAGCCCTAATTGCTTGATTGCTTATTTATTCCAGAAATATTTTCCTCCAAGTGCTAGACATGATGCTTTGCAGAAACTTTTTGATTTTAAATAGGGAGAAGAAGAGAAATTGCCTGAGTCATGGACAAGGTTCTGTGCCTTGATTCATGCACATCCTGGATCTCCATTACCTAGGACCTACCTAGATAGCTGATGATTCTAGGACCTACCTAGATAGCTTTGCTGATTGTGTTTTCAGGATAAGGACTCCTACAGATGCTGAAGAATTAATGACCAAGATAAGCAATAATTATGATGATTGGACTTCAACTGAGCTGAATACAACTGAGCCTATTACTCCTGAACCAGTTGTTCCTGAACCAATTCCAGCACCAACAACAAAGAAGAGGGGAGTTATTGCATTAAATGATGAAGTGATGAAGGAAGCTAAGAAGTATCTAAAGGAGAAAGGTATTAGAGCTGAAGATGTTAAGAATATACCTCCTATAGAAGAATTATGCAAGCCAATTCCCCACTCATCTACTATTGAGGTACACTCTCTCCAACACTTTGATGAAGGTGATATTCCTTATGGTAAACCTCCTGATCAATGTTTAGAGGAACTTGGCATTTTTATTGTTAAACAAGGTCATTTTAATAAACAAGTTTAGAAACATTTACTGGAAAACTCTAGAGCTATCCATGAGTTGAAAGATATTATGGAAAGAACTTCTAATGATATTAAAATGCTTTGTAAACACTTTAAAATGGTTCAAACCCAACTTGATCAACTTGCTAAGGTACAAAAGGATATGCTAGTTAATGCTTCAGGAGATAAACATGCTTATGGAATTAGAACTAGGAGTGGTATAGCTACTCAAGATCCTTTATATCCCGAAGGACACCCTAAAAGAATTGAGCAGGATTCCCAACAAGGTGAAGATAGTGGTAGTCCTCGTAAGAGGAAGAAAAAGAAAAATAAGATAGTTGAGGAACCACTTGAACCTGCTGTAGATCCTAATAGTATATCATCTCGATCTTTGGCGAGAGTGGTAATGATAAAAATGACTCTCCTGATAAGGAGGAAGGTGAGGAAGAACCTGAGAAGCACACTAAGAACACTAGGTACACAAAATAAGATTTTATTGCTAATAAACATGGTAAAGAGAGAGAGAGCCTTGGGTGCAGAAACCTATGCCTTTTCCAGGTAAGAAACACAAGTCAAAGGAGGAGGAACACTACAACAAGTTTTGTGAGTGGATGATACCTTTATTCTTGAAATTCCTTTGACTGATGCTATTAAGTTGCCTCCTTATTCAAAGTATATGAAGGATATTGTCTCTAATAAAAGGAAGATTCCTAATGAGGAGATTTCTACTCTACTTGCTAATTATTCCTTCAATGGTAAGGTTCCAAAGAAACTTGGTGATCCAGGTGTACCAACTATTCCTTGATCTATTAAGAATAATTATGTGTAAGGTCCCCAACCTTTAATAAGGTAGAGATCCCTGTGTTTACAATGCTAGTCCCTGGATCAATAGCTAGCATCCACAGTTCAGATGTAATATCAAGAAACAAAGGTCATATTACAACTTTATAACCAGGAATAAAATAAATCATTACATCTTACATAGCTCATTTGGCTATCACATTACATTGCAGCAGAATATCTATAAGCATGGGGTCCTTCATCTTCAAAGTGCCACATGCAGTCATGTTGGTTGTAGACTTGTAATCCTATTCAATAAACTTCACTAACATCAAACAAACCTGCAACATAATAAGTTGCAGCCACAAGGGTCAATACATTTGAATTGTATTGGCAGGTTACACTACTATGTAGAAATAGGTGGATCCTATCATTACATGCATATTTGGCTAAGTAGGGTTTAGGCTCATTTGCAGAAAGCAATATAGTTTTATCCTATCTTTTCAAAATAGTTTTTGATCTTTGTCAAATCTTTTTGAACTTCTTGGAAAACTCCAAGTGCTTCAAATCCCTTGTTGTCACCCTCAACTTTTAACTTTGAGAAATTGGAATGTCGAGATCTTCCATAGCTTCAGGCCTTAGTTGCTCAGTGTTGTCCATAACCGGGGACACGGCTAAGTACTTAGAATTCGATCTTCTGCAGAAGTTGTACACTTTACCCACATGACACAATCTCATCTTGATGCCACCAGTGGCCACTGGATAAGTACTCACCAATATGGAGTACTGGCAGATTGAGAATGTGACAAAGTCTATCCATAGAAGTCCTCCCAATACACAATGCTAGCTTGTCTTCCAGGCACCAATGTAAGGTTCCAAGTTCCCTAGCACAAATCTAGTTAACCTGAAGATGCCAATGCATGGGTCTTCCACTATGTAGTTGACTAAGCCAGAGCCCATTTAGCATGTGGCTGTACACGAAAGCCACTGTACGAGAAACATGTTCAATCTCTAAGTCCCTGGGTGGTTTTCTTCTAGTGCACAACAAAAAGTGATTGCCATATAAACATGGTTCCTTTTGTTGCCACGTTGTCCAAACTTGAGTATCCTTGTCCATCCAGGTGGTTCATTGAGTACTTGTTTTATTATATAAAACATAAGTCTTTTCAATACTTCATATAATCATAACATGTATCCCATCCCAAATATATAGGTGGGCTAAGCATAATACAACTACATTGTTTTCACTAAGGAATATATAAGGGCATCCTATTAGGATTTAGCATAGCATAAAGTATAGAAATCCTTTTCATACATGTTTCAAAAATCCACTAAGTATAATGAAAATAGTAGGACTTGGGTGATAATGTCACTTGCCTTTTTTAATAGAGAATGTTGGTTCACTTCTTGATCTTGCAAATATCACACTCTTCTAACTTCACTACAAATCAATCAAGCAAACATAGATTCAACTAGCATTCCAACCAATATTCAAACAATTTATCACTCATAAAATAATAGAAACAAAGTCATGCATGCAAGCATGCAAAATATAGTTTTATTTGCAAAGGTGGTTTCTACTAGGCTCTAAACATTATAAAGTTCAAAGTAGTCATTTACTAAAGTGGTAAAACCATTTGCAAAAGGGTTTTATCTATAAACCATTTCTAAATCAATTCTATATTTTATGTGGTTGAAAATGCTTTGAATCAAAATTATATTTTAATTCTCAAAATTTGGTGTTTAGGGTCAGAAGTTTTGAATCAAAGCATTTCCCAAAGGTTTTACTCAAAAATCATTTCCATATTAAAATCAATATTTTTATTTGACTGGAAATGAGCTAATTCAAATATTTATTCCTAAACTTCACAAATTCATTTTTAAATCCATGAGTTGGTTCCTAAGGTCAGTAGGTTCACAACAAACCATTTTGCAAAGATTTCACATTAAAATTTTATCTAGAACAATTTTTTAATATTCAAATTAAACCTACACATGTTTCTGCAAATTCAACCAATTTAACAGAAGCAAAACATTAAACAAAGTGCATGGTTGCAAATTACATGTTCTGCTGATTCTATTGATATAAAATTTGCTAAATTTGGACGTGTAGATTTAAAGTTATGAATTTTACAAGTTTGCATATCAATCTGATTCCAAATTCTGTTTTAAATCAAACTAGTGCCACGCGGCGTGTTCTTATTGGCCGGTACCGCTTCGGGTGGATCATCCTCCATGGATCGTTGGATATAACTTAAAACGAATGGATCAGATGGGCACGTACCCCTTCGTCTAGTTCTAATCTCAGCCGCAGGATCAACATCTAACGGACACAGCTCCTCTGACCATGGTTGGGCGGCGGCGCACGCTCTGGCGGCGAGCTTGGCGATGATACAGGAAGCAAGGAAGAGGGGAAAACAGCTCACCGTTCTCAGGGGATCGTGGCGATGCTCGACGTGGTCGCGAGGAGGCAAGGGGCGCACGGGGATATGAGGAATCGCTCACCGGAGTTGGTGGCGGCGTCAGGCGGCTCTGGAGGTCGTCGAGGGCGACGCTGCAGTTCACCCCAAGGCAAAACAAAAGCGTGTTTAGACGCGGGAGAGTGTGGCGAGTGCAGGAGTGTCATCAGGAAGGAGAGGGGAGGACGGCTGCTTACGGGGATACTTCACCGGAGCGTCGATGAAGCGGGTGGCGCTCGAGATGATGTCGAAGCCGAGGTGGGGCACTTTCATGGCGAAGTTCGATGCTGTGGCGAATGCGCTGGGGTGGAGAACAAACTCGTGTGCAGAGGGAGGCGAGAGGTGGCGGATTGTGGCCAGAATTGCTCGCGTAGCTCATCGGAGACAGCGGTGGTTGAGCTCAAAATCGGAGCAGCCTAGGGGCAGGAAGTGGCTGGAGCTTGGGGGGAAAGAGAGGGGAGGCACGGGCGATTAAATTGGCGTGGTTACTGGGGGAAATCAAGGCCGCTATCAGCGCATATTCATCGCCGGAGTTAACTCGGCTGCAACGGCAGAGGACGTGGTTGCGGTTGAAGACGACGACACGCTGGCGTGGGGCCTGCCTGTCAGTGAGGAAGAGAGAGAGAGGGGGTGGGGTTCTGCTGTCTGTGACTCTGCGGGTGCGCGTGTAAGTGAAAAACGATTCGCGCGTGGGGGGGTTTAGTTGGGCTGGAGCTGGGCTGTTTGGGCCAGATGGGTTGAAACTCTTTGTTTGTTTTCATTTTTTTGTACATAATCTTTTTCCTTTTTCCATTTGATTTTCTGTTTTGTTTTTCAATCAAACAATTCAAACACCAAATGAATTCAAATCCTTTGCCAAACTTTGTATAATTTTTAGTTCTGTTTAACAACACAAACCAAAGTCGAAAATAAAATAATACTTTTATTCTTTTAGGATCTATTTAATAATTAAATAAATAGTCCTTAGTTATTAATTCAAATAAGATTTGATTTATTAAAATCTCCATTTGAAATCTAAATTTTATCAAAACCAAATCAGTAGGTTTTATTTGAAAATATAAAATACTTGGAAAACTTGTTTAAAATAAAACAACAAGTTTTAATGTTTATTTAAAATGGAAAAGCCTTTACTTAAATAAAATTGGATATTAAATCCTCATTATTTTATTTAAATAGACCTTTACTCTTTTTATCAAATAGAAATATTTTATTTCAAAAGCTTGGCCAAGTTTTAATTTGGATTTATAAAATAATCCTCATTTAATATTCTACCTTTGCTTTATAAAACCATAACTTTCTATTTAAAGGTCCAAAATAGTAACTCCAATTATTAAAACTTTCTTTATTAATTGTTTATCTTTTTAAATCCCTTTACGATTTTATTTGATCCAAATAGGTTTGAAAGTTTCCAATTGGATTCAAAAAGTTTCTTCTCACCCTGAATTTCAACAAAGTTTTATTTTGTTTATTTATTTTTCACATTTCAAAATTTGGAAAATTTTGGTTGTGACAGGCTACCACCCTTAAAATAAATCTCGTCTCGAGATTTGGGAAGGCTAGAGGTTACAAGTTGGCTTCAAGGCAACTAGGGTACTACCACCCTTAAAATAAAGTCTCATAGGGTTACATTGATGGTTCACTGGACTATGGGTTCAACACTTAATATCCAGACAAGGAATCCTTATTTGACTCAATTGAGTTAACTAGTTTCTGACATCCACTTCTTATATCTCTTCAAAGTTTCCATCCATATCAATGTGGTTCACATGTCCTTTCTGGGTCACATTGGAGTCATTTCCATTGGCTCTTCTAGCATCCTTTTTCTTGTTCTTCTTAGGACAGTCTGATGCATAGTGTCCAAGTTCCTTGCAGTTATAGCATTGCAACTGGCTAATGTCTTTCTTCTTGAAAGTGTCATGTTGGTTCTGATCAAGGTCATCTCCATTGTCATTATCATTTTCATTATTCTCACTTCCATTGTGGTAGTGGTGATACTGATGAGGTTCAGAATCTTCATTGCTCTTTTTGAATGAATGCTTCTTCTTTGATGATCCTGAGTGATTCTTGAGTTTATGCTTCCTCTTTTTGTTCTCAACTTGATTCACCTTGTTTTCCAAAATAGTGGCTTTGTCACAGAGTGATTGATAAGTTGGGACATAGGAAACAGCTAGCTGCAGGTTCAACTCATCATT